>OV656741.1:5052500-10052500 GCA_927399415.1 Macaria notata
CAGTTTAACATGTTGTTTCTTAGAATCCATTGGTTGTCCAGTGATTCCATTATACCGCCTGAAAAAGAGACAATATGAACGTTATAACATTTTGAATTGTACCAATTCTTTGATATTCAACAACTTTGAACAACTTCTTATAAGAAAGCTCACCATATCGTAGACCATAATACCTACCTATAGCAAAACATCAGGTAACTTGTAGAATTAGGTACTCCTGAACCTAGACAATATAAAAAGTCCATCCTTACTTTCATGAAAGTCCAGTATGGCTAAAGTGACCAAGTCAGCCCAAGGCGATCCTTTCTGCAATCCCACTCCGTAGCCAGATCTCCCGAACAGTTCTCCAGCGGTAACTAGCTCGCAATCTTGTGCTGCTTCGAATTCCAATCGCGAAGAATCCCATATGAATGCCATTAATTTTCTGAAAAAAGGCAAAAATGTTATTGAATTATCTATTTAGACCACTAGATAATAGTAGGTACTTCTACAGTTCCTTAGTTTTTATATTTGTGTGATAAACGCAGACGAAATTTCTCGATCCTCAGTAGGTACCTATGTTTGTGATTGTGCTTTAAGAGTTCCAGTTCCACCCCAGATATAAAAGCTAATAAAATGAGAGTGGCGTACCTACTCTGGTGCTGAGTAAGTCTTCTTATCGAATGAGGGTGGCCAACTCTGGTGTCGAGAGTTAATCAAGCCGCCCTAAGGGCCTCTGAATGTCGTACTATGACGAACAGCTGGGACCTACAATATAACGTGTTATCCGACCCACAGAAGCCGAGTAAGTAATTACTTTTATAATTATACTAGTGGGTGCTCGCAGCTTCGCTCGCATTAAGAAATAAAACTTGCATCCCCTATTTCACCCCTTTAAAAGTGGCATTTCCGAAAATCTTTTCTTAACGGATGCCTACGTCACAGCATCTACCTTCATTCCAAATTTCAGCCCAATCCGTCCAGTGGTTTGGGCTGTGCGTTGATAGATCATATCTAATTTGTATGTTTTTTTGTATTGTTTCATTTGTGGTGTTTTTATAAAGTATTTATCTATCTATCTATCAGTCAGTCAGTCACCTTTAAGTTTTACATTAAGTATATGTACATTTTTTCGTAAAAAAATCAATCTCTTACCTCCTCAATATTCTTTACTCTATACCTAGTTCATAAAAATAACTTGAAAAGATTTCCATTACTTTACAGTAGTACTGACTGACCCATGTTTGACGTCCTGGATAGCCAGCTCAGCATTATCATAGTTGTTCGCCTCCATGGTCCGGTACATGTTGGACAGCTCCACTTGCCTTCGGAAGTACATGTCCACTGCGGAGCCTTTCACCGTCGCGCATGTTAGATTCTCCATTGTATTCCTCAACTGAAAGCACAGAAAAATATAAATGCCTACAATGACTTAGGTATACTTACCTACCTTATTTATTAATAACTCTTTATAGTATCAAAATCATGGAAGATTGATTTTAAGCCAATTTTTTTCATTGAATAAAAAACTATAATGTTTTTGGGGGTTCTAGCGTTCAAGTCAATGCGCAAAGTTACCGACATAGTAAAAATCTTTATGATCTATCATTCAGTCGCAGCGTAAAAGAAGAACAAACCAGCGCCTACTATTAAATGGAGACATTAGGCGACCTTATCATAAAAAATGATCTCTTCCAGGCAACATACTGTAATCCTACATTACATACCCTTGCATCATTGATTCCAGTCAGCTTGGTTTTAGGGCGCTCCAGTACGAGGAAAGCAGCCAAGTTGGCAGTGTAAGAGGCGACAATTATCATGGCGAATCCAGCCCAAACCATGCCCAGCACTCGGGCTGAGAAACTACGAGGCGTTCCTGATATAACAAGTGACGGTTGAATATAGGGTAACATTTTAAAAATTATTAAAATTTGAGATGGAAAGGATGCAGTTTAGTTAGGTGTACCTACTGGAAATAGGATATATCCAGTTTATCTCAGTACGTAAGTACTCGTATACTGACTCACAAAACTTCGTTAGTGACTATTATTTAAAATTTATTTAGCAATTAGAAATTGGGCGTGACTTTCATCTGCTCATGTAGGTACATACATAATGTATGTAGGAATAAATGATCAAGTATTTATGTGGCCAAAATTATGAGGTAAAATATGGACATAAATTTAGTTTGCGCTAAAATGTTGTTTGGTTTTATTATGTTTTGCACAGTGTACGTTGTGTCATGTAAGTAGGTAAATAAATAGGTATGTGTGATATTTTATAAAGATATACATACCTTCACCAATACCACTGTTCAACAGCACACCCCACGCAAACCAAATGGCACTCGACAAATTCAGAGCATCTTCCTCAGTCCCATCAATATTGGCCAGTTTGAATCTTCCAAACGGCGAGAATCTGTCCAGGAGGTACAGTACTAATGCCACTACATGTACTGACACCATGACCAGGATCCACAGAGTGTTGGAGAATGGTTGCAAGAACGATACCAGCGTTGAGGAACGAGATGGCTGGAAACAAAACGCATGTGAGTATTTTACTGTGTTTAAGTAGCTTGGTTTCGACAATAATAGCGGTGGTAGTAGGATGATGACTTTCAAAATTAATTCTGTCGCTTGAACGTACCTAAATAGATATAATATGATGCAAGTTACATTTTAACCAATTAAAAAATAAAAAGCTATGATTATATTTTTTATTTTATTTTACCTTTATTATAATCACAGTCGTCCACCTCTGGACATAGATCTCATAAAGCATTTTTTCTTTATTGAATTTTCTTACATTTTATGAAATTACCCTTTCTCTCCATCGAATCGACTCTTGTGCGATGTTAATGTTTCACAAACTATTTTAATAAGATTTAGGTTCTTATCATATTACCTTTTTCTCCAATATAGTAATGCCTTGATACTTGAAGGGCTTACTGAACTCGATGAACTCAGCTCGCTCCGGGTTGATCGTCAGAGGCGCAACAATCATATCTGCTCGTTCATATACCAGCTCACCTAAAAAAAAACAGTGAAAGATGTTCCATCAGTAATTATGTAATATAAACATAAACATATAAACATATTTATTGCAAAAACTTTACATTGTACATAGAAATTAAGGCTCTGCCTTCTGCTTTAGTTAACAACTGTGTTGCAGAAGGCGAGGTCTTCCAGTGGAACATTACTTAGATGTTTTACAATATATACTTTGCTATTAACCTTAAAAAAAAGTTAAAACAACATTCAAAAGTTTGTATTTTTAAAGGTTTGTATATTGCCCATGTTTGTGAAATATACCTATAGCTGTTGTGTATTATGTATGTTTGTATGTATGTACCTATATAATAATGTATGATTGAATTGAATTGAATTGAATTCAATCCTATGCGTGTGTGTATATGTGTGTGTGTATGTATGTGTGTATGCGTACCTACGTGCGTGCGTGGTATTATTAATGCTATGATGATTGATGATTATAAAAATAAAAAAATTAGATAAGAATAACCAATACAATACAATACAATACAAAATTTATTTATTACCATTTTACAAATATAACCTTAATTCTATTAACTTATTTTAAGTACAAAATTACAAAATTTATTTATATCCGTTTTACAAATATAACCTTAATTCTATTAACTTATTTTAAGGTGTAAGTAAATGGCTTTTAACTGCAGTGAGTGGCTAGCACATTCGTAAAAAAATTAGGCGAAATAATTTTCGACATGTTTCGGAGCATTACGGGTTCCATCGCCATCAAAACTATATCAACCACATTCTGATTATTTCCATCTGTAATATCCACATATGTACTCAAAATACATATGTACACACAAAATTAAAAAAAAAAAAATTAGTTTTATATTTAATTTTAAGATCAAGTTGTAAATTGTTAATAACACCTCAAATAGAATTATTTTGTATCATTACCACTGGGGAGCATGCACCTCTGAGACACAAGCTATGCTTAGTTTAAAGGTGCAGGCGTACAAAAGTATAGTTACAACATAAAATTAAGTTCAATAAATGATTTTTGATTTGATTTGATTAGATTTAAATACGAGTCAGGGAGACGGTGTTATTTAGAGATCTCAATTTAATAAAGTCTTACAGGACCTTTAGTACAGTGATCATTATTACCTACATATTACAGGATCTCTTATGCAAAAAAAAAACAGTGAAATATGTTTCATCGGGCACCATTATCACGGCAGACAAGTTATTAGATAATAAGTACAAGATATCAGTACCAATCGATATTGATAGTGTTCTATAACTTTTTGCGACTTTTTTTATCCCAGATTGCAATGTCCACATATATATTTTGTTAAAAAAAGTTATCAGTTAAATTTACCACCCTAGTAGTTTCAAAGGCTGTATTTTTAACTACAATCATAGAAACGGATAAAAGTAGGTGTTTCGAAAATACATGTTCAAAAACTACTAGGGCAAACAAAGTAAACAGAGAGGCATTTAATGGAAAACTTCAAAATAAAATGTCTATTTCTTTTTAATTTGAGTTTGATATATCTAATTAAAAAAAGTAAAATAAACGACGGTGGCCACGTTCAAACGTACGATCCAGCTTCAATCTAACTTACCAATAAGTCCAGTCCATTCTTTCTTAGCTCCAGGCATGGAATAGTTCTTTATAATATAGTGTCCAAACTGGCCATCAGGCGAAAGAGCCAAGGAGTAGGTGAAATTTATCGAATTTGAAAGATATCGTAGCAAGTCCATACAGAATCCTTTGCAGCAATACATTTGATCTGAGAACAAAGATAAAAACACTTGATTGGACTAATTGATTGGTTAGGACCAACAATAGATGGAGCAAAAAGTTACAGAATGGTGGCCAAGAACTAGCAGACGAGGGGTGGGTCCTCTGGCTGCAAGATGAGAGACCATAACGTTGTTGAAGACCCTGGATGGATGGAACTTGGACGACATGTACACAGAAGTAGAAAGTCAGAATGCTCTGGATTATAATGATGATTATCGAACTTAGGTACGACTTACTTGGACGAGCCAAAAAGTGTTGATATAAGGGCGCCACTTGTAGTGCTTATACAAGTTTTTTGAATTTCTGACGCTGTAGCCGAGTTAAGTCTATATTACCTGAAGAATCGCTAGCGTTGTAGTGAGGGCAGGGTATCTCTTCTGGAGCACATTCACTGTCGTCGTCTATGCGGCGGGCGTACACGAATGGCTTCTCTTCTATTGTTAGCACCTAGAAAAAAACAACGTCAACTTAAATGTCGTTAAAAAAATTACCTACTTTTATGAAAATTACTCTATCGCCAAATAAAATTGTTGTGAACCAGTGAAATATTTTTTATACAAATCTGACATTCACAACTCCTAACACAGAGTTTTGAGTCTGTCGAAGTAGGTATACAGAGTGTGTCAGAAAACCTAACATTGCGAAGTTCACACTTTTTCCATATAGTTAATAGTGTTAAAACAACTTACAAAACACATAGGGAAATAATAGTAACTAGTTAAAAACTAAACCTTATAATAAACTTGAAAATACTATAAATTAACAACTATATAATCTAAAATACCTATATACAACCTTACAAATAATATTAATAGTAACGGTGAAAGAAAACATCGTGAGAAAACCTATATGATTGAGGACCACCATACCCGAGGACATGTGTCTTCCGTGTGACTAAATAAATAAATATGGACCTGGGCGCCCACCATGATGTATCTGCCCAAGAGAACTCCCCTAGCGAATTCATTCTGCGGCTGAGTCACGACCCTCAGTCATGAGGAAATATGACTCAAGAGAAAGTATTAATAGTTACCTTTAGATGTGTGGGTATCATAAATCCCTCAGGTTTAGATGGACTGCGTCCCATCCAAATGATTTCATGCTCTTTTAATTCCAGTCTCATTTTCTGCATCTCCTGAAAAAAAAGAAAAAAAACAGGATGAATTTCTTCATCAATACTGTGATTGGTTATTTAAATAAGACAATATCTTATTTATGAGTTAATTTATTAAGTGCTAACCTGCACTATGGTTGTTTTAAATTAAACTTTTATTGGAAAATGAGCGAAAATAATCACGACCGGCAGGATTCGAACCTGCGTATTTCTGCTACCGTCAGAACGCCTTAACCACTAGGCGCCATCAGCCGCTCAGTCTGAAGTGTATGGAAATTAGTGTGGATTTTCGCGCCTGGCAGTTAGTAGACCGTAGCCTAGTGGTTAAGGCGTTCTGACGGTAGCAGAAATACGCAGGTTCGAATCCTGCCGGTCGTGATTATTTGCGCTCATTTTCCAATAAAAGTTTAATTTAATATCTTATTTATCAGCTTCATTATTTTTCCACAATTTTGCAGTAAGTCAGAAGTTTGTAATCCTGTTTATCCGTAATTACCTACATCTGATCACAAAAACTTTATTATTTCTGTCGAAAACCTATAAGCAAGTACTTTTGACCATAAACTCATCAATGACCCTTATTCTTATCGTTATCGTTATAGAAATATTTACCTTGGAATAAAAATATTTGCCAACAGCCACATGTTCTCCCTGTGCCCTCACGTTTACCATATCATACTCCGCATGCACTCTATCCCCATGATCATCAAAGGCCACGTAGCCAGTTTCACCATTCTCCAACTTCTGCTTCCTGATATAGTCGAAAAGCAACCGGCCAGTTGTCCAAATAGAGCCAGAGTTGTCACAGTCAGAAGGAGGCGCGTGGATCTCTTCTGAGGTGTTCATGTCGCGGATTGCGGACGCGAGAACGTATCTGGAATAAAACACAAGGTAAAAATATAGGAGTTAGGAGTTTAGTTATTTATAGTTTTTGTACTACTCGGCAGTTTATATGTTTGACCATAACTTGAAACATCTTAGACTGCTGTAGTGCTTAACATCAGGCAGGTTGTAGTCAATACACCTATTCTTAAAAAAAACTACTAATAAACTTTTTAAGAAGCCATCAGTCGAAGAAATTCTACACACTGGCCATTTGTGTCTGATAGGTAAGTGACGATTCCCAATTGGTTCAGTGGTATAGGCATTGCCTAAGATGGTGTCTCATTTTTTTTCATAGCATTGTATCGCATTGGCACCATTCTTGCAAAGTTTAAAAAACTTCGTAATTTTCCCAGTGATTTTCTGAATTTAAACAGACCCAAAAGTGTTATTAAACAAGTAAATTGCAGTCTTATATGTGTCTTGTTTAACAAATAAAACTTACATAGAATCTTGTATATGAGCTCTCTCATTGGTAGCATTCACGAGTCGTAGACCAAGTAGTCCTTCCGGAGCGTTGGCTGCGTCCAGAGCCTGCTCCGTCACCATCCACACGTAGCCAGCTGTGGTCATATTCAGGAAGGTTGCGTCGCGGAATATTATCTCGGCGTCTTGTTTGCTGGAAGATGATTGAATATCATTGTATAAAAAGGCTTTTAAGCTTGATAAGAGAGTGGGTCTTAAATTAAAGCAATTGACAAGGCTTTTAGATGATTCCATATTTGGGATTATGGACATGATAAACAAAGTAGTCTTGCCAAGTGTTACAGCTGGGGGGTAACAGCAAACAATCTGTAAAACAATTAAACCCGTCATCATTAAAAATCATGACATCATGGACTTTGTTGATTTGTCACGTTTTCACGAGAATTGCGTAGCTAGTTTATTGGCTTGATCACAGCATGAGGTTAAATGATGGTGCTGTATTCTGCATACTTACTTACATCTCAATACATAAATTTGTTTGTGTAAAATTCTGTGTTCTTCTTCGAGTTGAAGATTTTCAAACTTGACATAAATAAGTGTGGGCTAGCACAGTTAAGTTCTTACTTTATTTCTAAACAATTTATAAAGGAATATTAATGATTTACCTGGCATACATAAGAAATACTCTCGCCTGAGCGCTCTTAACATCCATCAATCGATCACTAAATGAATCCAATCCTGGCTCAAACTCTATCACTTGTTCCACAACAACTTTTCTGTCTACATCTTCATCAATACTCTGTGATGTTGTTTGGAAGCTAAAAACGTTAGTAGAAGACTTAGTAAGGCTGTAAAAGAATTTTGACAAGAAGCGATTATAAGGCATCTATATTGAGTACTAAAGATTATTTACCTAAGTGGTTAGGGGCATCGACATAAACAGGGAACATGGCATTTGCGCAAAATTTCGCAATCTTAGGTTCAAAAATACTGAGAGGGTATCAGAGTTATGCATCATTCGGCATCCGTCTTCTGATAGTGCTATTCTAATTATTCTGTCTAATTGCTTTAGAGAGGCTGTTCTTTACTAGATTATGTCGATGGTATATTGTTATAAGTAAGGCGATAAGAGCATGTGCATTTTATATGATTGTGGCTTATATGGAAAAGAACGCTAAAAATAAATTGAATGTAAATTAATTTGTTAAGTTTCTATCCAATAAATAATGCAACATGCCTGCAAACTATTGTAGATATTATAATTTCAAAAGTTTAATTAAAGTCAATTTGTAGGTAAGTACCTATATATTTTTACAGTGCTTCCTATGCAAAGTGAAAAATAGTATAAATAGGTATTTTTTTCTTTAGGTAAACTTACCGTCCAAGAATGGCCCGACCATCAGTGTCAGAGCTGTGTATAACAATCACCTTCATATAATTGAAGTGTTTCAGCACATCTACCCAGACGTCAGCTTGGTGTGAGTACGGTGGGACTGTTCTTAGGAAAGACACGTGGATGTTCTTGTCAGAGAAGGCTGAGTCTCGGGATGATATGCCAATGACAGGGATGTGGTAGAAGCCACACGTGTAAGAGACGGCGGCTGGTGAGAGGTCGCCGGTGAGCGGGTGGGATACCACTACGGCGTATACCTGAAAGTAAAAAGTTAGTAAATTTTAACACAGTTGTCTTTTGTTTTGACATGACTCTTATCGGAGTATGTTTTGTTTTATGTTGCAAATATGTAACTTGACTAAATGTCTGGTATTTGAAACCCTGAATTTATACTTCAAAATGTTTTCGTTTAAAAATCGTTCATATTGCCACGAATATAGATACGAGTACCTACACCCATCTGTTGCTTTCTTCGCGTTTAAAAATGTCATTGTTTGAAATTCTATACTACATCCGTTCCGAAATCATGAAGATCTGTCGTTTCGCAGTATCAAAGTAGAAAAAAAATATCTAAAAGTAACTTTTCAGGGTGCGCTAGTCGGCTTTTTGCCATACAACTATTGTCAAATGATGATTGATAACGTATTTGAAAAAAAATACTAGGCATAAAATACTAGGCATAAAATACTAGGCATAAAATCGAAATTTAAATTTGAAAATTATTTTTAATCTGGTACTTATAAATGAAAATTATTAATGGTAATGGTATAGCAGCTACAGTTGATATATATATCAATACAACAAATCGATACCATTACCATTAATAATTTTCATTTATACCTGATTAAAAAATAATTTTCAAATTTAAATTTCGATTTTTTGCCTAGTTTTTTTTCAAAATTCCTTACCCTATGAGCAATCAGGTCCTTGCAAACATTGAGCGCTGTTTTTATCGGATTAGGGTCCATAAGTATAGAATAATCATGATACGTCACTCCTCGGGGCACGTAGTTTGAATTGAAGTTCAGACTCTGAAAGGAAAAAGGCAAACCTTATAAGTGTACACAGTAATTAATAAAAGCCAAAGTCACGAGGCTCGACAAAACTTTGTGGTTATATAAAGGACTTGTGTATTTAAAAAGTGGATTCGTATTTCTTGATTTTCTTTTATGTGGTACAGATTTACGCTGTAATTATCGTACATTTTTAACTGTTAGGATAGCAAAACATTGTTACTACTAAAGCCGATTGCGCTTTTTCTGTAACAACTAAAGCTAGTTGTGTCTTCATTATTTTAAAAAAATGGCCTTAGAATTTCTTCTACCTACAAAATCATTAACTTCACTATTCATCAGGTCAAATGGAATCAAAGTTTATACACAAACTCATCAAATACCTTAATAAGTAAAAAAAATCTTACGGATATCGTATCCTTGAAGAATGCAATTGACTCATTACTTGAAAGCACTCCACCAACATTATAATAGGTCGGATTCGAGAAGTTCCTTCTTCGCTTCTCTCCATTCTTGTCATCATCAGCTCGGGCCCAGGTCTGGGCGCACATTAGTGTTAGCAGGAAGATGTGGCTGAGCCACCATTTTGCCTGAGACATATAATTGAGGAATTATTTTTTCTTTTTAATTGGTGATCTTCGATGCAAGTAAAAGAAGAAAGTTTTAAATACGTCTTCTACTTCTAACTACATAAATACTACAAAATAAAAAATAGATAAGTAATTAGAGAATCCTTTGATGATGTCAATCCAGATTTTCCTTCTCAAACAACATTGACTAAAATATTTTAAAAAATAATGGTGTAAATTACAAATTTACAGAAAACAATACAATAGGATAAAATTAACTTAGGTATAATGGATGGGAGTAAACAATGTATTATTTGGGCGTAAATTTAACGAAGTACTTATCAGCTGATTTTGTACAAAAAGGTTGACTGCCTGTTAGCATCCCTATGAAATCTTATTAAGCACGGGGTGCGTAGAATAATAAACAATGCCCAACTAAGCTCTATCCAACGCACAGTAAACGCCTAACTTTTGATTAAAACATGAAGTATTCAGGCACACCCTTTCGCTGAACTATTATTAAACTAATCACCAACTCTACTAATTTATCATTCTAAGCCAAAACATCAACGACTTACCTTATTCATCGTGTCGTCAATTCATTGTTTAGTAATTATCAAAGTAACGTAACATTTTACGTAATAGAAACAGTTTGTAGGGATGCTGGGAAAGATGGGCGCATCTCAGGTTGCCTTGGCAACGCGCAGGCGTCAACTTTGGCCACCAATCGATGGGTCAAAGGTTTATGTTCTATTTATTGGAAGCTGTATATCTTGTATGCAAGATTTTTAGGCTATTAAGACCATATGAAACCACCCAATGAATAATTCTATCAAGAGTTCACGACCGCTTTGTTAAGAGCGTAACTAGAAATAAGTCTCTCAAATAAAATAAAAATGTTGGATACAACAATTTATTTACTAAAAATAAGGTTTAACAATAGAAATAAGTAAAAGAAACAGTACATACACTTAACTTTAACGTCTCGATACTCAATGTTACTTGGTGATAAGTAAGTAAAACCAGACAAAACTTACGTAGGTACATAACATACTTAACTTCAACAAAATTTAAATCTAATCAATCAACATCCAGTATCAGAAGCAGTCACGCAAAAACCTAGCTGTCAGAAATACATTCGATAGCTAAATCTTGTTTACAGAATATTTCCTTATGACCAAGCCCATGGGTTAGGGGCGGAGGCCCAGGGCGCGAACTTGGGCCAGTCGACGGGCGAGGGGCGAAGTGCCGCGGCGGCTGCGGTGGCCGCGTGGTGCGCCGCCCCCGCAGCACCCGCTGCACCCGTGCTCTGGATCACTGACAGCTTTAGGGCTTCGATATCTGGAATGTTTTAAAAGCATAAGTACTCCTGATTTTTTTCTCCAGATAGACAAGGTAGAAATTTCCATTTTCTGATTTCACTCCTTCTAAAGAACCCTGAAGAACTCACGTTTATTGATAAGGCTGGTAAAAATATTAGTCATTATGTGTTCCTCCCTGATTGTGAAGCTTAGACCAGCGTACCTTGCTCTACGTATCTGGTTATCTCTACTTTTGGAAATTTTAGAGCAAAACGCTAAAACGTATTAGAGATATTTAAGCAATGGATATGGATTTTTTATGGATTTGTGGTTCATTATAGTTTTAAAGCCTTCAGTACAAATTGATCTGCTAGACAAGGGAACTAAGCCTTCACATTGTGTTCAGAGATCACTTGTCTAATCTATACCTATTTTTGCCAACTTACCAGCATTCTGCAGCCTAGCGGCCTGGTTATGCGCAGCGCGCTGTATAGCTTTAGCAGCAGCTGCTTCTCTCGCCGCAGCTACTTTCTGAGCCACAGCAGCTCTGGCACGAGTTGCAGCTAGCTGGGCTTGAGCCTGCACTGCGGCCTGAGCAGCTTCCAGAGCATAGGCTCTGGCTAGACGAGAGGCTTCTTCGCTGTTGGTAGCAATGGGATCATTAGAAATTGTTGGTAGATAAAGTGAGAGTTCATTTCATAAATTCTGTTGTGTGCTAAGAAAGATTAGGGCATAAATTACCTATGTATATCTCAAATGTGGGTATTTATCTATACTAATATTATAAAGCTGAAGAGTTTGTTTGTTTGAACGCGCTAATCTCAGGAACTACTGGTGCGAATTGGAAAATTCTTTTTGTGTTTAATAGACCATTTATCGAGGAAGGCTTTAGGCTATATAACATCACGCTGCAACTAATAAGAGCGAAGAAATAATGGAAAATGTGGAAAAAAACGGGGAAAATTATTCATCTTTGAGGGCTTCCGTTCCATGCGCTGCGAAAACGGTTCAAGATATCATAAAAATATGTACTTATGAAAGAATTATTTCTCTTAAAATAATCTAACAAAATGTCTGAAACTTGCTAAGACACCTTTATACTCCACAGCATTGTAAATAGCAGTAATATATGTACTTTTAAATCAGTATATAATACTTAGTACCTAATGTCCCTTGGGCTGGAGGAGTTGTATGTGTGTAATTACAATTTAAAACAAAAACATGGTAATAAATCCTTGTAAGCTTTTTATGGTACCTTTTATGCGCCGCCCGGGCCGCTTCAACGCCCTTAACGCTGGCAGCGCTCTGCTGTTCCAACGCAGCGTGCTTGGCTGCGGCCACGTCGTTCTGCGCTGACATCACCTCGGCAGCTGCGGCTTTGGCGGCCGCTACTGCGCCTGCTACTTCTGCGGTTAGGTCTAGGATGATAATATAGTAGTTATAAGGGCGAAAGTACTGCGTGTGTATGTTATTTACGTTAAAACGTGTAAGAGTATTACTATTAAAATGTAGGATGAACAAAGATGATACCTACATATTATCTTCTAAAATCGGCGTTGACACAAAAGCTATGTAATTTTATTATATTAACGATTTTAAGCAAATATTGCTATCATAAAATTATGAAAACAAAATTACCTATGTTTGTTAGGTTTGCATTAGCCAATTCTCTGGATACTCCACCAATTTTCGGCATTTCAAGCAATTATCTTTATGTATGAAAATATCGGGGCATTTCACGGTAAACTGTAAATTATTCCACTTATCTTACCATTCCCATGCACGGGTTGTGGCCAGGCAGGCGGCGCTGGCCAGGCGATGGGCTCCCAGCCGGCTGGCAAGCTTCTCTTCTCATGTTGGCCGCCTGCTGTAGCAGCAGCGAAGAGGTAGCACACCAGGAACTGCAAGAAAAGAAGAGAAAGTAGGGTTCAACATGGTCGTTATTAAAAAGTTCGAATGGAAGTCAACTCTGCTGGAGATAGTTTTCGGAGCCTACATTCTATTTGACAACTAATTTACTGTCCTACACTGATTTTGAAGAGTTCATAGACTGTTTGTTTATAAATATAAATATAATAAGTGGGTAAAATAATCGTACCAAAATCTTGAAACTCATTTCTCAAGTTGCAAAGGTATGTTTCTTTCAAAAGGAGCAAACGTTGTGATGCTGCATGGTTGGACATCGTTCATTTTATATCAAACATCACGGAAGAACAATGCCTCCGAAAATCGTTCGAAAGGAGAAATAATTGCGACGCCGGTTACGTATAGATTGATAACGTTTGATAGGTGCAATCATCCGCCATAGATATAGCCTAACTGGAGAGTGTCTAGTTGTTTCTCGATATGTACTTAGAAATAACTTGAAATAAGGGCACTACTAGATAGGAACTTAAACTTACGTAATACTTTTTAAGGTGGTACTTACTTTAAGTGTGGCAACTTTACCTCTGTAACCACTATAAAGAGGTACGCCCATTTTAGAAGTACATACATTTTTTGCGCGTGAGAAGTAAGAAAATATAAAAGTACATGAACTTAGACGCGGACAGATTTTTTTTGTGAATTTCTACAAAATGATATCTAGTAGAATACCTACTGTCCGAAAATATGGAATCCATCGATCGACTATATCTACAAGTAAGTAGATCTTAAACAAATATGAAGACTGTTTTTTTCTTTACCTTTTCAAACGTGCAAAACTTATTATTATGCTAATAAAATAAATCGGTAGTTCTAAGTAAGCTTATCGTATTGAGAATAGTAAAGTGTTTCAAAAAATTCGCGCCATCTCGGCCCCTTGTGATTGGTCGACAGTCAGTTTCTCAAATGAGTGCCTATATTATGCGGCCAAATATTTGTTACATTGAATGTAGCCGCATGACGTTAACCTACAGTTTTATTGGCTGTTCATTTAGCATGGGAAATTATAATATCCAAATAGGTATGTCATCTGTCAATTTTGTAAATGTTAAATCAGATTCAGGATTCAGGAAATCTATGCAAAATCGGCTGTGTAGTTTCTGCCGAAAACTAAAATAATTAAAATAAAAACCTCAAATAAATAAAGGTACGTGTAGAAAAATACCCAGTTGTGTGAAATAACCGTGCGCTGCTTATAATGTATGTCATGCAAATGAGAAACAGAGAATTTGTGGAGGTAAAACATTAGAGCACTTTGCGACTTGGCAACTGCCGTTTTATTTTATTGATCCAGTCGACAACATACTTGCAAATTTTCTATTTTCGCTGTCCTGTATTAAAACAATTTGTCCTATAAATAGAAGGTAAACAAACCTGGTCGTGTATTCTAGTTCGCGACGACAGAATGTTTCATTAACGTTTTATCTGTTTTGATTCAGCTCCAAAAACTACACCAGCAATATGAGTAAAGACAGCAATCCACAACCCCAAAAATTCAAGTAAGTGATTTGTATATTTGTTGTTAATTTTGTCATAGAATCAGATATTTATGAATATATATTTTAATTATAACTTCTCAGAAATATTACTTACTTTCATTATTCCTGTCATTTTCATGTAAAAGAAAAATATGTGAAATTAGCTATTTATTATTGATACTTTATTTACGATAATAAAATATAAAAACAAGTGAAGGAAAACTAAACATACTACTTCTAACTACTACAAAAAGGGGCACTTAGAAAATCTTTAGAAAAGCCTAAAGATAATCTAAGTGCTCCAGCCCACTACCAGAGGGCAGCATGCCCAGCATGCTGGCCGCATTACCACGCTGGATGGCAATGCTGATACGTTGAGCCAGAAAAAGGTATAATAAAAATTAAGCCACTAACTAATAATAAAAAATTTATTATTAGTTAGTGGCTAACTAATATTCGAGCAAATACATGCCTCTAATTTCAGGTTTATATAAAATCATTACTTTTTTATTCTTACCTTAAATTATAATCTATGTTGTGTGTTGCATAAGCATAAATTACTGATTAAAAACTGGTTTTTAAAGTTAAAAAGTCATATACATACATAATTACAGTATTGCACAAGTAAATGTAATTTTTATATATGAATTTGGTCATGTTTTGGCATAAAATGTTCTAAATTTAATGTGTTATTTTTTTTTTGCCTCTAGCCCACAGGCGCTAAACAACAGGTAGGTATCTACAGTTCAAAAATTATGTATGTAAGTTAACTGCATGACTGTATTGCCTTGCATGTCTGTTTGATACTACTTATGTGTCCAAGTAAAGTCTATTTCTATTCCATAATACCCTATGCATGGTTTTATTCACAACACAGGTTTATTATTTTTTCAATGAGAGCTTTTAAAATAATGTGTGCTTTAAAAATGGCTTCTATTTAGAGACATTTGTAGTGAAACCTACATTAATTTTAATACAAGTAAACATGAGTAAAAGTTACATAAAAATGTTTAATTCTGATCTGTTAGATCTAATATAGATTCTGTAGTCTTCATATTGCAATTTTATCATCTTATTTATATATATATATATATATATATATATTTTTTAGTTTTTTTTTAATGTAATATGGTGATATTAATTTATTCAAAACAACTTATAAAACACATAGAGAAATAATCGAAACTAATTAAAAACTAAACCTTATAATAAACTTAAAAATACTATAAATTAACTATATAAACTATAATATATACAACCTTACAAATAATATACTAAACTCAAGTCAGAATCAACTCAACTCCTTATTTATAAGTATTTGTATACATGTATTACTCAATTTTTTAACATTCATAATAATTACAATGTGTTGTCAAAAGACTTAGTCTTAGACTGAGAGTTAGTCTTGAATTTTTATTTTTTATGGTGTATAGTATGGTTTATATGTATGTACATACATATAAATATTTTGTTCCTGCTATCTATTAGCTATTTCTGTCCCCTCTATGACTAGTCTATTTGTGTCAGACACTCAATTCAACAATAGGGAGCTATGTGACCTAGTTCTAATGCTAGAGATTGGCATTACACTCTATATTATGAATATTGTGTGTATTTATTAAAATTGAATGTAGTGAAGGACCCTTTTTGATAAATCATTTATTATTGAAATTTACTACAAGATTAGAGATAATCTTAAATACAAATTACTTAAGAAAGACACTGATATTTGTGTAAAAATGTTTATTAAGGAATAGTCACAGAATTCAATTAATGTTTATTCATCTTTTTCCTATATCTAATGCTCTGAAATTATTAAACAAATTACTGTTATGCTGCAAAATCTTTCAGCTGCATCCCCAATATTTAACCTTACATTTTGCGCTATTTACATATATTCCTACCTGAAATATCTGAACTCTGCAATTCGAAATTCTGAACTGAATATTATGATTATTATCTGCCACACAAATTCATTCAAAACAAACTGTCAAAATTTTAATATGTATGTATCTTCATCAGCATTTAAATGGGACAATAGAAATGGCCCTGACAGCAATCATTCATAGCTACTTTTTGGCTAGTTCTGCTACATTTTGAGCTAGTTATTGTTGACTATAATAATATTGAAGTATGCAAGATTAATAAATATTGTTTGCTAGGGTTTTGTAATCCCTGTAGCATGGTACATATAAGCTAGTTTTTGTAGACTAATATAATTAGCATACACCAAGCTTAATAAATATATGTTTGCAAAACGTTTTAGTGTGATGTTACTAAAGACTTTGCTAATATTTGGAAAGTAAACGCCAATAGCTAGTTTGAAAATTCCATAAAAGTGTATCATGTGCAAACAGAGTGCACAACACTTAATGAATTGAACTTATTTTTTTATAACTTGGCTGCATTCTATACGAAAAAAATGTATATAGCACTATACAATATCTGAAGAAATCTACAGATAAACTATGGAACACATACCTGATATGATTAATAAATATCAGATAAGAACTTTGCTATGTACCTATAGCTCAATCAGTCACAAAAATTACCTTAACTAGCATTGACTTGATGAAATCAAAAAAATTATATGTGACCTTCTGCTCGTTCTATCGTTATATGATACTATCTATCTACAGTATCTACTATTAAAAAATACTAGCTGTGCCAGCGACTTCGTCCGCATGAAATAGTTATTACCATAAAAACGATAGGTACTAGAGAGTTAATCTTAACAGATAGACATATACTGTTGCAGACATTTTATTAGATCATTTCAAAAAAAATAATTCTTTCATACATATTTTTGATATCTTGAACCGTTTTCGCAGCACACGCAACGGAAGCCCTCAAAGTTGAATAATTTTCCCCGTTTTTTCCACATTTTCCATTGTTTCTTCGTTCCTATTAGATGCAGCGTGATGTTATATATCGTAAAGCCTTCCT
Source organism: Macaria notata (assembly GCA_927399415.1). Lineage (NCBI taxonomy): Eukaryota > Metazoa > Arthropoda > Insecta > Lepidoptera > Geometridae > Macaria > Macaria notata. The sequence continues at coordinate 5,070,325 of OV656741.1, forward strand.
CGATAAATGGTATATTCAACACAAAAAGAATTTTTCAATTCGCACCAGTAGTTCCAGAGATTAGCGCGTTCAAACAAACAAACCCTTCAGCTTTATAATATTAGTATAGATATACATGTACCTTGCAAAAGCGAAAAATCTGTTATGTCATTGCTTGTGAGAGGGGTGAATGTGATGTAACATAAAGTAAAGGGATTTCTCGTGGCTCAAGTAGAGTAAAAGTCGCCAAATGACTTACGGAATTACGTAATTTAAAAAATTACAAAAATGATATGTTTGGCGCTAGATTACGTCGATACGATGGTTAGCCTATTAGATATAGCTATAGCTTACTTAAGTATAACCTAGTAGGTAATTAGATTAATAACAAACACATATTACAATAAGATACAAGTTGTAGTCAACCGTGAGCCTATTTCATGTAAAAAAAACTGCTTTTTTTTGTAAACAAAGTCTTCAAATTCAAATGCATGTTTTTTCTTGTAACTTGTTGTACCTCGCAAACAACTTAGCAACACTACATGTTTGTCATAACACTCCTCTCGAATCTGCATTATCTCCATAATACATCAAGGAGAACTGATTACGATTGCGTGTTCATATACCTATAGTATTGTACAATGTATAGTCCTATAAATAATGTGACTATACTTGATGGCAGCACTTTTGCTATATCTTAAGCCTTGCCTGGAAGAGATCGCTCTACGCGATAAGGCCGCCCAATGTACCTAGATTAAGTAATTTTACTATAAATTGTTTCTGTATTTTGTTTGGTGTACAATAAAGTTATATTGATTGATTGATTGATTGATCTTATTGACTATCAGCGAGTGTGGCTCGGCGGTTCCGGTGTCTGCTTTTCATCCAGACGCACTCTGGTTCGAATCCGGCCATACACCAAGTATTTTAAAGCTATGTGTGGATTTGCACTCGCTTAAAGGTGAAGGTAAACATCGTGAGGAAACCGACATGTTTGAGAACCACAATATACGAGGACATGTGTCTTCCGTGGAAGGACCTGGGCGCCCACCACAATGTGTCTGCCCAAGAAAACTCCCCTAACGAATTAATTTGGTGGCCCTCAGTCATGAGGAAATACGACTAATAGAGAGATTGTCTATCAAAATAGTTTGATATAACGATAACTACTTTGGATAGATGTTTCTTTAAAGTTGTTCCGCTACGAGTCTTTATTGTCGAAGGAACAACACTAATCATAGCATAATCGAAAGTCATGTTCAAAATCTAAATATATAAAACTCAAAGGACTGACTGACAGTGATCTATCAACGCACAGCCCAAACCACTGGATGGATTGGGCTGAAATTTGGAATGAAGGTAGATGTTATAACGTAGGCATCCGCTAAGAAACGATTTTTGGAAATGCCACTTTTAAAGGAGTGAAATAGGGGATGCAAGTTTTACTTCTTAATGCGAGCGAAGCCGCGAGCACCCACTAGTCGGGATATAATTTTAAAAATTATTTTCGATTATTAAAACATCAAACTAAAATGTCGGAAGCATCATCCAATTTCCTGTGAAATTACAGTGAATTGTTTTTAGTTCTTATTTTATCTGAGCGCAGCTATATTGCGCGGACTCTAACAAAACGCTTACCAGCTGATATGAGTTATCTTTTAAGTGGGAAAATCTTATTTACTCTACCACATGCACATATACAAAGATCATTTGATATGTAAATATTTATCACAATTTTTTTCAGGCAGCACTTTTATCTTCTACTAGATAAAAGATTTGTAATGTGGCAGTTTTTTTGTTGCTACCTCTTTGACGTTAGGAACACACCTACATTGCTTGGACAACTACAGTGAACTTTACACAATAGCAATAAAGCTCAAATTTACTCTGCGATTTAGTTAGAAAACGTTTGTATAGGAAAAAGAGAAGGGCTGTTTTTAGAGTTTTCCCGGCAATATTTCTCGCCGTTAAAACCATCCTTGAAATTCAACAAACATTTACAAAAAAATTGGCAAAATTGGTCCAGGCGTTGTTGAGTTATGCGCTTACCAACACATTTTGCGATTCATTTTTATATATAAGAGATACATATAATAAAGCTGAAGAGGGTCAAAAATCTGAACATATAAGATATTAGAATAAATAATGTTTAAGTATACTTTAAATCAATAACAGACTACGTTTCAGCTGGTTTTAGAATGTTTTTAGTTTGTTTATCTGTAAATTTAAACGCTCATAACGCAAATGTTTTTTGGTATGCAGATAGAATGAGTTCTAAGAAGTGTCATTGGCTATTTTTATTTCAAAATAATGCGGGCGCAGCCGCGGGTGTTCACTAGTTTAAAATAAAATTCTCCTTATGCTCGTTGTTTTAGTTTGACTTTAACACGTATATCTTGATATTGGCCTTGATGTTTAGTTTTAATATACTTAGTCAAAATAAACCTTATTAAATAAATCTGTATTTTGATTACAGACTGTTCTAAGTATTACTATCATCGCTCCCTTTATTTACACAGCAATTTCTTGTGGTATATTGCACAAAAGATAATAAAATTATAATAACGTATGTAAATATAAGCTACTACTACTACTATAAACGCTTTATGACACTAATTTGTAAAGCCATAAAGATTAATTAGTATTTCCTACGCCAATGTACTATACAGCATTCGCCATACATATGTATGTTTGCCTTATTTTTCGATCACGCCGCAGCTATAGGAGCGAAGAAACAATGCAAAATGTGGAAAAAACGGGGAAAATTATTCATCTTTGAGGGCTTCCGTTGCGTGCGCTGCGAAAACTATGTATGATCATGTAGATATCAAAAAATATGTATGAAAGAATTATTCTTCTTGAAATGATTTAACAAGATGACCGCAACAGTATAAGTCTATCTTTTAAGAATACCTCACTAGAACCGTTTTTGTGGTAATAACTATTCCACGCGGACGAAGTCGCGGGTCGCGGTCGCGCACAGCTAGTATATTATAAAATTATACCTTTTTTCGCGCCGCGGATAAAGCCGCTGGCAATAACTCATAATGCTATAGATTCATGAAATATATGAATCTATTACAGGGTCTATTACATATATTCTACATATTATGTAATAGACCTGCACAAAGACGTATAGCAACACTTTTGATGAAAAGGGCTCATACCCATTTTAGAGATATGTAGTTTAAATTCACCGTTGGCAGACACGCCAAGGAGAACTATATAACGTACAATAGAAATAAATACATACATTATGTTGTGATGGTTGCCTCGATCTATGTATCTACTTTTTATGCATAAATGTAGTTTTGCTTTGTCTTGTCTTCTATTTCTCGTTACGTCTATAATGCATGCTTTTTTATTATTGCCATATAACTATATTATAATGGGAATATCTGGTGTGGAGTTTATCAAAGGATTTGTACTAACTGTTAGCTTGTGTTATTGATTAACACTTAATATTGTTCACTAATCTAACAAAGTTTGGGACATTCTGTTAGGGTGGTTTCTGAACGATATCTTTAAAAAAATTGTAGACGTGATAAAAAAAAACTTAAAAAGACACGCGACACCTTCACTGTAATTTCTCATATATACGAAAATTTTTCAATTAAAGATATGCCATAGAAGATAATCAAATTATTTTTTCGTATGAGGAGAATAAAAAATTTGCTGAAGACCAGAATGGATGACGCATACTCCACAGACAAGGGTCTCGCACATAAATTTGAATTGATTGTACTGAAACCACCCTGGAGCAAATTGGAATTTTATTGCTATTTCAAATAATTTCATAATCTAATTATGTTTCCAGCCTACTTCCCAAGATCATAAACGGCGGTATCGCAGGCATAGTGGGAGTGTCGGTGGTGTTCCCGCTTGATCTAGTCAAGACACGACTTCAGAACCAGACAGTAGGGCCCAATGGAGAGAAACAGTATAAAAGTATGTAAGTATTGAAGGGATATCTTAATATGTGATATCTACGAGACATGTATTTTTTTTAAATATAGGTACATCTGTTTCGTGGGTATATATGTACGTGTTGAGAAGAAGGCATTTGCCGTAGAATAGTAAAGAACTGTCTTGCACAACGATTTTTAAACACAAATGGGTTTACGTGACAAAATGTTAGTTGGCTATATGCATTCAAAAGTCTTTGTTTATGTTGTTTTTAGTCGGGCTGAAACTTTATTCTATATCATATATATATATATATATATATATATATATGACCTTTTTCTACACTGAACAAGAATTTTGAACTGGTTTTGAACTACATTTATTCATATGATTTGAGTTATAAATGTAATGGTCTTTTCTAAAGTGTGGATGGATGTCTTCAACATTTTCATCATCGTATCTAGATTGAATGTATTAGAAGTAAAAACACGATGTTTTGTCCCGTCTCGCAAAGTTTCGTAATTATCTATTTTTAAATTGCATTATCACGCAATTATCCGAAATAATGCTGTAACCTCGACATTTACGAGTAAATCATATCAGTTTTACCGCAAATTCGTAAAGTGTCAACCAACTCCTGACCTTAGACCGAGCATGTGACGAAAACTCTTATCTCACTTTTCACGTTTAAACGTAATATGAATGATTGACCAGAGTCACGATAATGAATCATTTCTTATGTTATTTTTACCCATATCTCTTTATGGTTTGTAAATGGAGGCGTTGGCTCACAGTCATTTACGTAGCGTCTACATCATAAGAATAACATAAACAAACATGCTGTAAAATGTTGAATGGGTTTACGATTGAGATTAACCAGTAAAGATTAATTATGACGACATTTCGCTTCCTTCTCGTAAATGAAATGAAATTTAAGCAATAGTTCATTTATAATTTTGTTATTTCTATTTAATTCTAATACAGTAATTGAACTAACTTCATTGCAAAAAAGTAATGAACTCTAGCTACCTATTAAATACATGATATGGCTCCTCATCTGCCCAGGCTAAAGTGACCAAGAGGTCTTTCCTGTAAAAAAATTGCACAGTTGAAGTTCTTTTACCCATGATACAGAGTGGTTGTTAAATATGGCTCTGGCTAGAGATAAATATCCCGGAACATTTATTTCTTTACTAGTCTATTCCCGCGGCTTTGAGCTTTCGCTTTGAGAATAGCCTGTGTTACTTTTAGGACACTATCACCATACCCAAAATCACGATTATCGGTCGGGAAAAACAGGCCAATTCCAATTTCTAAGGAGAGGGCGATATGTCCTGCACGGACATCCCGCTTGAGGCGTTTTGTGCATTTCCCCCATTTATAACTGACCCAGCCAGCCAAGCTCCTTGAAATATCGGAGCACAGCCTTGGATTATTATACTGGCTTCACGCCTACTCCCGTCACTGCAGGAGTTGAGGTATTTGCCGTGGGCCCGCTTGCACTGTCAAGTGGTGTGAGCCAGTGAGCCTGTCTAAGCAGACCAGGTCTAAGAGACAGAACAAAACCTTTTCGCTTTTACGTAATGATATGTGATTTTAATTTTCAATTCCAGGTTGGACTGCTTCAAGAAGACTTACGCGGCGGAGGGCTATTTCGGCATGTACCGCGGCTCAGCGGTCAACATCATCCTCATCACACCCGAGAAGGCCATCAAACTTGCCGCCAACGACATGTTCCGATACTACCTCACGCTCAAAGATGGGTAAGATATGTCACTACTTTACACGATTTTTCATGTAACATACTATCTCCTCCTTAGTCGTATTTCCTCATGACTGAGGGTCGTGACTCCCCCGCAGTGTCAATTAATTGGGAGAGTTCTCTTGGTTCGATACGTCGTGTTGGGCGCCCTGGTCCTTCCCCAGTGATACGATGTCGGTTTGTTCACGATTGTTTTCCTGCACCGTTAAGCGAGTGCAAATCCAAACATAACTTGAAAAACAGACGAAGACAAGATACTTACTACTTCATGCTGGAATACGGGTAATAGATATACATTCCGTATCTTTGGTATCTTTGTGTACATATAAAATATATGGAGTCAATATAGATGGATCGCAGTATCGATTGTTCAGGTGTCAAATTGAATTAGCCTGACGGTCAACATCAGACGAGCCAGGTCAAGGCCATTCTGTTATTGGATAATATCATTCTAAAACAAATGTTAAATCTATAATAACTAATCTAAGAAGCGAACGTGTATGAATAAGAATATATCGTCCTTAATTCGCTTCGCTTTAGTAACAACAATCAGGACGAGCATACATATGTCCATTGAACAGTATTTTTAAGGTCGCGCTCCAACTTTTCATGTTTACGTGTGTAGGAGTAAATAGTAACAAACGATGGACTTAGTCACTAAATGATTTTGTATAAAATAGTTGAAATTTGTAGATGCGATGAGACAAACAGATATATGTATATTATTGGCATACATAAAATTACAGAATATGTATGTACTCGTATATGCCGTTTGTCGCAAACGTTTCATTCACGCTTCATAACAATTATTTCAAATGTTATCTGTTAAGGAGATGGATTTCTTTGGCCCCAGTGAATGATTTTCGTCATAATTTGTTTAGTTCTTCAGTTCATCAATTGTCCTACACTAGATTCATTGATTCTAAACATAGTGCCTGCGGCTTAATTTTTTGTATTGTTATAAAAGTTAGCTTAATACAATGGCAATCTATACTATACCCATACCAAAATTCATAAAAATATCTGCTGTGGTGTAAAGGCAGAACCAACATCATTAATTTCATGAATGACACAAGTCATAAATTATGTTATTCGTTCAATAAAAATTTTAGGGCCAGGTCCCTGTTTTTACTTTGTACGCCATTCCTCCCGGGTTCTTAAGCTCCCTCTATACTTCTGTTACAGATAAGATATAGATATTTTATTAGCCAAAAACACTGATACATGCACAATAATATTAACGTATTACTAAATATTATGTATTATAGAAAGGATAAGTTATTAGATATACAGATATTAATTACTTAATTAACGTTAATGTGAGTTTATTGTGAACCTGAACTAGGCCTGGGCCTGTATCTCGGTGGTCCAAGACTGAGAGTAACCAAATGAATTATAAATCCATGACATATTCCAGCTCCCTCCCCATAGTCCGTCAGATGTTGGCGGGTGGTATGGCGGGCGCGTGTCAGATCGTGGTCACTACTCCTATGGAGCTGCTCAAGATACAGATGCAAGACGCGGGGCGGCTCGCCGCGCAGGCTAAAGCAGGTAATGAATATTAGATAGATAGATAAATACTTTATTAAAATACCACGTATAAAAACACATAGAAATTAAAATAATTAATATTCTTCTCTTCTTTTACGAGTATCTTTTCTTGGAAGAATCTCTGTACAGCAAGATACAAACAAATCTTAACCGCCTCAACGTAAGGCCAGCGCTGGTTGCTTCCACACAACCAGCATTTTGCTGACCTGTTTCGTTACCTATGTAATTTTTGTAGTTTTTGGTGTGTGTTCTGAAAATCTGTCACAATAAATGTTTTCTTTCTTTATTTATAAAAAAGCTTAAGAAAGGGTTATATACAAAGAAACTTAATTTAGCCTTCCACAACCTTTTCATCCACTGCTGAAGAATTAATATGTTACTTCTAGAGCTTCCTATGAGTAGGATCTATAATAGAATCCCTCAAACTTGTTTTAATCTATTGGTTTTAAAGGTGCCAATGAGCAGTTAATTTCTAAGTAGATACGTAAGTAAATAAATTTGCAAGTAGCGAATCTCGTTGGTAAACTCGGCGATCTACCATAGAAGAATATTTACCTAAACCACGCCAAAACTGGCATGGTTTAACATCTTACGTTTGACATCTTACGGACTATGATGAACAGCCGGTACCTTCAATTCACCTTCGCTGAAGAGCTTATTTGATTTACATTAGTCATAGTTACACACCAAAGACATACCGCGACGATCACTTGCCTTCCGTAATCGCGAGTGAATATGGCCTTAACACAGTTTTTTATTTACATAAATATGGACCTATAAAATTATACAATTCCTATCTGTAGCATAACATCCGGGCAGAATTGTGGAAGCTTATTTGATAAGTTGATAGGTGAGAATTTGGCACATGGCCCGGGTAACGTAAACTGATTGCTAAATATAACTGTGCCCGTGATATTGTCTGGACATCCATTTGTTAACCCTAATCTTTAATAGTTAAGACGAAATTTAGGACGGGCGCTCATATCTCGATAATTCTTTTTATTGCAAAAATGATCTCTTAATTTATTTTTATTTTTGTCCGTCAGCTAAGTGTATTTTGTCTATACATAGTTATTGGTATTTAATTGATAAATTTTAAGATTGGTTTTAAAAGTTCAAAATTAACAACGCTTATTCTACAAGTTTAACACAATATTTGGATGAAATTTAGTATGGTGATAGATTTAAGTCTGGATCAACACATAGGCTACTTACCTACTCTTTATCCAGGATTAGCGCGGGCTGTACTGCGGCGTGCTGCTAATTCCAAACAAAATAAAACGTTCACCCCATACACGTAACTAAAAACATGTATGTGTTAATAAATCTGACTTAAAGATATCATTCCATCATTTCAGAGGGCAAACAATTCGTCCGAGTGACAGCGATGCAGTTGACCCAACGTCTCCTCAAAGAGCGAGGAATCATCGGTCTTTACAAGGGTGTTGGTGCAACTGCCTTAAGAGATGTCTCCTTCAGTGTTGTATACTTCCCACTGTTCGCTACATTGAATAATCTAGGGCCGAAAGAATCGCCCGAAAGCCCACCTCCTTTCTGGTAAGTGGAAATATGTCAATGTCATTACTCAGACAAATGTCAATGCCAACTGTCCTATAGTTGAAAGTTAAACTGCAGATTAATGCACCCGTAGAGGGAGTATAGTATAGAGGCGCTGCATGACTAATAATAATTATGCAAGCGAGACAAACTTATGTAGTCCTAGCTGAGCGTAACAGAGAAAAACATATTATCTATTGTCCCTTACTAAATATGCGATTTTGATTGTCTGCCTCATTTGAGGCAGACAAACCGTCGAGTGATTATTGAATTGGTATTTTAGTGCTTTTAATATAGTGTCTGTGCTTTGAGTGTTATTAGCAACTGTTTTGTGGTGAAATGCTTAAATTTGACTAGCGAAGAATGGTGAACTGTTCCATTTTAGGCTATAAAAGCCGCTCGGAAATAAAATGTGCAAATGTAGCTTTCCACTCGTAAGTTTTCAATTTCAAGTTTATTATGTGAATATTTCTGCATGTATTATAGTTATTTAATACTCTTCCACGCTAAATTGTACAGGATTATATTGGATTTATGTGAATTTACGTATCTTTTTTCTAAATATAGAGGTTATAATTTTCAAAGTATTATCGGCCCAAAATTGCATGGGTTGATCGTACTTTGACATTTTATGTCCATCTCGCTCTTACTCAATTTGGTGTAAGCGGGTTAAAACGAGTAGGTAAATGAAGAAGATACCAACTCAATTTGATACAACTAATCCGATTTTAGGGATACCACTTTTTTACCCTAAAATACACCTTATTTTAGGGTAAAATAGTATTTAATATTTTATAATTAATGAAGTTAAGAAATAAGTTGATATTGCAATTACAATGTTGTGGTGACATTCTAACATAATATTTATATTTTTAATAAAATTTCTGTTGTCTGTAAATTTCATGGCGCTTGAGATTCACATACTTGTATAATATATGCCTTTAAATTTCCTCTCTAACATGTCTTAATTTTATTATATTTTCGAACATATATTTTTAATGTAAATTGTATAATATTTTAGTTAGTTTGCCCGTTTTTACCGTATTGTATAAAGTTGTATTAATAAAAACATATTAATACACCAATATTTGAGTAAATTTTAAGTTTGAATCGTAAAATTATTAATAAATCTGAAAATATTTATTTTGTCAATGAAAGATTTTTTTGCATTTCGGGGAACATATTCCATATAGGGGGAAACCCTAAAATTTTAGGTATATATTTGCTGTCTTCTTCCAGTATACGCATGGAACTTCTCTATACTATACTCCCTCTACGTATGCACCCCATTTGTTTCAATATGTAAACTAGCCCATATCCTTTCAGTCGCAAAGCCACTTCGGAGGCTGTTCTGTTTAAGTAAGAAGAGAGACCCATTATTGTCTACATACAAAATACACGATGATACGTGGCGTGACATAGCAATAAAGATCTCATACGCTTTTGCTTTTAATCCTGTCTGAATGCGAAAGCGCGAGTGACTTCAATATGTCAATAGCAACAGTTTTTATTCTACGGATTTTGGATATTGGTCTAGGTATTATTAAATTGTTATAATAATGTTTTTTTTTAGTAAATTACGTAATCTTCCGCAGGTGGTCATTCCTGTCAGGATGCGCGGCTGGCTCCACGGCCGCGTTCGTGGTGAACCCCATGGACGTGGTGAAGACTCGCCTGCAGACCATTTCCAAGGGCAAGGGGGACCGGCAGTACTCCTCTGTTATGGATTGTATTACGTGGGTATACTTTGTTTTATAATTATATAAATAAATATCGCGGGACATTGCACACATCGCCATCTAGACCCACACTAAGCAAACGCTTGTGTAGTGGGTACTAGATAACGGATATAATACTTATATACTTTTCTATTGTAAATACATACTTATTATACATACAAACGACCAGACCCAACACAAGTAATTATAAATTTTAAAATTTGTAAATACTTGTGTCACGCGGGAATCGAACCCGCAACCCCTAGATTAGAAGGCAGAGCCACTACCAACTAAGCTAACAGGCCAGTCAATTTATAACACAGCGTTTTGCCTCTACATTTATAATATTAAGCTTTGGAACACTTAACCGGAAGCTGGGTTTCCTTAAATGTAAAAAGTTATAAAAATATTTACAAACAACCTTAGCGCGGGTTTAGCATCTAGCAAATAACTAATAGCTTACACTAGTAAGTCCGAAAATAAATACTTACATTACATAACGCCATGATGTTATCTACCTGACCTGATTGATTTTATATTTCTTCCTTATTGTTTCAATTATAATAAGTACATGTGTGGCTGTTTTGTTCTTCTTCTTTTTCTTTTATATTGTTAATTTTATTTTCAATTATTTATAGAGAATTAATTTACAATTTGTCTATATTCCAGCAAAACCCTAAAGTACGAAGGTGTAACAGCATTCTGGAAAGGCGGCGCTTGTCGTATGATCGTCATCGCGCCGCTCTTCGGCATAGCACAGACCATCTACTACATAGGGCTCGCAGAGAACTATCTCGGTATCAAGTAAAATGCACCTTATTGCATAGCATACACGCTGTAGAATCGTCTGGCAACTGTTGGTGAATGGCGCCGTTAGTTTTCTTAGACAGAACTGAAGGTACATAGTTTGAAAAATATTGTAGAAGGTTTGGTATAGTTTACAAACAAAAATGGACTTTATGAAAATGTAATACGGTGCAAATTCGAAAAGCTTTTTTAAGAAAAAACAAATGCTTGCTTAGTCATTTATGATTTGTTAACTGTGCTTGTTTTTGTCTAGGAAAATAAATAGTTATTGTGTTGTTGATAGGAGCTTTGTTTAGTAAAAAAAAATGTAAAAATAGCTTCAAGTTTTCAGAAACTTACAACAGTGACCAGAACCACATTATAGATAGATAGATATATTAACGCTTTATTGGACACACAAATAAAATAGAACACAACACAAACAAGATAATGAATCAAATTAACTCTTAGTTTAAACTTCACAATAATATTCCATCCAGAAAGAAAGGGAGAAAACTTAGTATGTCGTAAATCAAATCTAAGTATCTCTTTCTCTGGTCTGGGACACAAAAATGTACAACCAATAATATTTAACTTTTGAAATGTACAGGATAATTATAAATCCATCACTTTAATGCTCTTTGTTTTTTTTCTTAGTATTGGTACAGCGCTAGTGGTTTTTTTCGCTTTGATAACATTATTTTCACAAATAGCATAATAATCTATTTAAATTTTATATAAAATGATACTCGATTTATAAATGCTAAAAAGAAAATATAATTATGTAATTATTGAACTCATTAAATTAACTCATATGTAATTATTGTTTTAGATAATTATGGAAGCTTAAAATTTTATTATTTAAAGAAATAATAACGCTATAAAAAGATACAAATATTCTAAAAGAAAAAAAAATAGTGATGTGCTTTGCTCCAATATGAACTTGTTGATAATTTTAGCTAGGTTTTCTAATTTTTGACATGAACATTTACTATTTAATGATTTTGTAAAGTATTTTAATTTATTTAGTAGGTCTTGTTTGATTTTTAGCTATTATGGGGGAGTATATTAATTTGACATTTTAATTAGTTAAAAACCCGATAGTTGTTTATATATTGCATTGTAATATATGTAATCAATTTAAAAGACCACAATAGTAGTTTTATTTCTGTACAGTACCTACAGTATAACGTCAGATTTTACTTGAAAGTGGTTGGAATAACAAGTGCAAAGGGTGGACTTTAAATTGCTACTATGTACTGTCGGTATTATTTAAGCGATAGCTCAATTTTATATTTTATTTTAGGTACGATATTTAAGTTTGAGTATTTCCAAGTGATATTATGTTAAAATATTTTGTTGCAATTTGCGAAATTTGATGTTGTTGCCATTTTTACACGATGCTTTTTATTGTTATTTTATTAGTATTTATGATTGTGAAATATTTTAAATCAGTCTTCCTTTTAGGTATGCATTTAACGTACCTTTCCAGTATGAAGTAATTTAATATTCTGTAAAAAACTATTCTAACAGCAATATAAATAAATAAATGAATTAAGTTTTTTTTCAGTTGAATGAATTATGATATTAATAATATCCTGACAATAAAACGCAATCGTCGTGAAATCCTATTTAGGAATTTAATTATTAATAATGAAATCACTGTCAATGAAATTGTCAATTTCATATAACATCCAAGATGTTAATAAATTGTATGAATTAATTTGCTTGCAATGGAGTTTTTGTTTCTAAAACTTATAATAAGTACATATGTTGATATGGTGAATCAAAAGAATTTTACTTTAAATAAAAATAATCGAAGTGTGTAAATGGTTTGAATCATGTGCACTATATATGAATTTTATTATTTTTGAAATCATCTACACTAGTCAATAGATCAAATATTTGCTGAACACAACATTAAATATAATATCCTCAAAGGATCAAGTTTTTTGTTTTGCAACCCTTTACGCTTATTTTTACATTCTATAACACTATATTAATATTTTTACTTTATTTCACATTAACTTGCTAATAAATTCATCAAATGAATGATATTGAGTGTGAGAAATGATACTTGTTTGTTAGATGTTGATAACATGTTAAAAGTTAAAATCATGATGTGTTTTCAGTATAATGTAATGTCAATTAAAAATATTCCCTGCCGCAACTTGATGTCAACGGAACTTTTTATTATAAACTTTGTCAGGGAAACCCGACAAAGTTTGTATGAAACTTGTATACATAAACACGTAATAAGTATATTATGTTTCTCAGTGCAATCTGAAAAACACGCGTTTCTGGTAAAGTTAAATTAAAATAAAATTAAATATTTTTTTCAGCACAAGCTTCGCTCTTTCTTGCAATAAAAAATGTTATATGACAATAATAATGTAAATCGTTGTTACGAGTGTAGTAATCGATGTATGTTTGTGTGTTTATCGTTGTCAATTATATAATGTAATTACCTCGGGAGTAGTGATAAATGTACATGTACATTGGTCACATAATTTGTGTACAGTTAAGTTTTCTCTGTGTATGTACTGTAAGCATTTGTTTGTTTAAAACACAATGTAAAGGTTTGCTGAAACCTAAAGCTGAAACAGTTTGCTAGCTAAGTGAACAATTATTTTTTGTATGAGTAGATCCGTGAAATTTCTATAATTATATTATGTATGGCAATAATAAATAAATAAATAATGTAGGTACACAGAGATAACTAGAACTATAATCACAAATATAAAATAATACTCCCGTGTCAAGATGTTTGTCTGACATAAATAATGTATGAAGGTACTTATCCTCTGCCTGTTAAATAACAGTAAAGCCGTTGTTGAAAATGTAAACGTTTTAAAAATGTAAAATGGTGATTCCGATTGTTACTAAATAAAGTGATTATCCCAAAAAGTATGTGTAGCTATTGTAAATGCCATAGTCCAACAAGAATGTCCTATATCTGTGAACGCATAGCTTTGTTATAGGGATAATGATGTAGAATAAATCGTATCACACAAGATAATTGTGGTTTTATTATAAAACTAGTGGGAGCTCGCGGCTTTGCTCGCATTAGAAAGTAAAATTTGCATCCCCTATTTCACCCCTTTAAAAGTGACATTTCCAAAAATCCTTTCTTAGCGGATGCCTACGTCATAACATCTACCTGCATGCCAAATATCAGCCCGATCCGTCCATTGGTTTGGGCTGTGCGTTGATAGATCACTATATCAGTCAGTCAGTCACCTTTGCGTTTTATATATACAAGGTGTAACAGAAGGGTGTGACAATATTAAAGAGTATACATATATATCATGTAAGGAGTCATATACCAAAATATGAAAAATTAAATCGCATATATTTTTTATCATACAAAAATTAGATAATATTTTTCACTTGATTTCGTGGCAGCCCTAGCGAGTGATCACTGACCGAACGAAACCGAAATAAGCACACATTCTTTCATCCCGTTCCAGCATTAGTTTTAACGCAACGTATTCTCTCTCTCTCGCGCTCTCAGAGAGACACCGCCGCGCCGTGTCATTTGATAGCGTCAAAAGTCAATGAACGCTCAAAATGATAAGATGTAGGGTTGCAAGTCTTAAAGTTTTAATGAAAGTTCAACTTATGATTACTCGAAATCTATGACACTTAGAATTCTGAAACCTAGTGGGCTGTATTCTATATATACATAGGTATGTATAGTATAAGTATTGTCACACCCTTCTGTTACACCTTGTATAGGTAGGTAATCAAATCTTGTACACATATACAAATAGTGTTGAGTAAGTATTCTATTTTAAATGTAGCTTTACTTAACACATAATGCAAAACTCGGCCTACCTAACTTATAAGTGTCGATCTAGCAAATATAATAATCTTTAATGAACAGTTGATATTCAACAATCAAATTCAAGCAATATTCAATTTATTTCTGCTAGCTTTGCCATGCTACGGGCTCAGATTGCCATGGATCGCCTGCTCATAAAGAAGTGCTGTAATAAAATGATATCAATTTTGTCTGCCAGTTAAAATATAGAATTTCAGTGACATGGACAAAATGCAATTGTTCTTCTTCTTCGTTCGCAATTTGTCAAAGCCGGTATTTTCCGGTATGTGATGCAACTACAACTTAAATTAGTTTTGTCTACTCAGCGCTAGATGGCAGGAATAGTTAATGTATAAATTTAAATAGTCATTCCAACCATTCTGTTTATAGTCTGTGAAAAATTAGACTACCTAATTATTTGTACGACCCTCGGAGTGGCTCGGAGGTACGGGAAGCAATAATGCACGTCCAAATAATGCGCGGCCCGATATTGCGCGGTCCTGGATTGTACGGGAAATAATTGATGTACATGGCATCGTTTTATTGGGGCGTGCAATCCAGGCCGTGAAATACAGGCCTGTACAAGCTTGGTACGGCCGATAAAGCACGACACCGTATTGCACGGCACGATAAATGGTGTACATGGCATCGTTTTATTGGGGTGTGTAATCCAGGGCCTTGAAATACAGGCCTGTACAAGCTTGGTACGGCCGATAAAGCGCGACCCATATTGCACGGCACGATAAAACGATGCCACCACAGACTATATATATTTCTGCTATGACCCGTTGAAGTTAGGCAAGTTTGAAAAATGTTCATTCCTTGTATTTGTATACCTACCTCTTTTACTCTATAGTTTTTCTCGTATAGCTATCTTTTTTTAATGTTTCTTGAAAAAAATTAACAATAGTCAATTACTTTGTTATTCCAGTTGTCACACTTGTTATATACTTAGTTCTTGGTTATGTTGTCTCACATCACAAAATCTCAAACGTATTTACCATATTTATGGATTATCTGCTCCTAGCAATCAAAATTAATATAATAATAATATTCCGCTCTGGATCGTTTCTGGTGCAACGGCTATCTATTGCCATCCAGCGCGGAAACGCAGCGAGCTTGATGGGCACATTTGCACCGGGAACGATAAAGGGCGGGTTATTTAGTTAATTTGACATTAGTTATTCATAAAGATTATTTACGTTAGAAGTAGTAGATATGTATAGTATTTATTAATTTTAGTAGATTATAATTTACTATTTGGTATCATTGATTTAATGATAGTAAAGAGGATTGTTTCGATTTGTATTTTAATTATAATTTTGTAAATATATTCATGATTTAGTTATGTAATTTATTGAATTGTATTTTTACTGTAGTCTTCCACAGATTATACAAAACATCTCTTTATTTCAGATACAAGATATACCTAGGTATATATAGGTAACTATAAATAGTAATAACTATTATGGTTTATGGAAGAATAATGTAGGTAAGTAAAGGTGCAACGGACAGTGCTGTGTTTATAATTGTAGTGAAAAGGAAAACTGCTCCACAGCATAATAAACTACTCAGTTGGTATATCCTAATACACTCAACACAACTGTTATCAAGACTGTAACGTGAAGAAAACCCACAAAAACAACTACCTACCTACAAACTTCTGAATTAGATTAGTATTTGGGTTACGTAAATATGATCAAGTACCTACCTACCTATCCGAATCTCACACAAAACTCAAGTGGCTTCCCATTCAGCTATACAACATTTTCAATCCCACCACCCCGTCCTATTTAAAATGTAATTTTTCCTATGTGCATGAATTCGACTCTAAATCTGAGGTTATCGGATACACTCCTGAGGCCAGTACCTCTTTCTATCGAAATTCATTTACAGCAAGAACTGTTTATTTTGTGGAATGCCTTTGTATACCTACTAAGTAGGCTCAGACTCTTGAGGCCTTCAAAAATCAAGTTAATAATGCTAGGTACTTAAACTTATTAGATCAATAATCTGCTGTTGGAATCATGTGTTTATAGTTGTCTCCTTCTGTTTTTATGTATATACATCACATATACTTACATATTATACCTACTATACTATAATTAGATCATAGATTTATTTTTCTATCAACTCCTCCCATCCTGCGATTGCCTGGAAGAAATTGCTGTTAGTGATAAGGCCAGTTGTGGCACTATTTATTTTGTCTTATGTGTTTCTGTTTGTTTTTTTATGTGTGTGTTACTATAAAGAGTTTTATCTATATACCAATGCACTACAGTGGATCTAGAGAGTATTACTAGACCCACATACCCGCTCCAGAGAAGCTCTACACAAACAAAGGTGACTCCGAGCTTTGAGACAATCACCCATCCAGCCCTACTTACTCTAGCTGGACAGGTGCTTCATCCTTCACATAACACATATCATATATACATGCAATTTCTTTCCTTTTTCCACCTGTTGGAGAGGTATCTTGGGCTCTGGATAGAGTATTAGGAGATGAAAGAAAGAAGAAAGAAAAACATTTACTGTAGCAAATAATAAGCTAATAAGTACCAGCAAGAAATATATACCTATACTTAAAACTACTTAAATAAAATACATATTTGCCACAATACAACCCCAACTCAGCATAATGCTGGCTGCATAGCAACCAGAGCTGGTCTTCCGTTGGGGTTGGTACTTGGGTGTAGTGATGGGTAGGTATGGGGAGTTGGGGGTTTTGAGCTCCCTAGTTGCATGTGTCTTTGACAAAGAATATGTAAGTACTAATACTTGATAGTATGAGACCTAGCTGTGATAGTTTAATTGAATTATGTATTTACTAATGTGTGCACACAGCTTCACTCACATTAAGTGTAAACTTGCATCTCCTATATCACCCCTTTAAAAGTGGCATTTCCAAAACACCTTTCTTAGTGAATGCCAAATTTCAGCATGGTGGTTTAGGCTGTGTGTTGATAGATCCTTATGTCAGTCACCTTTGAGTATTATATTTTTTTGGATAGATGTTCCTTTCCTTTTATAGGTTTCAATTAGACAACCATTATTAGGTACAAATAATATATGAAATGCTGCATTTTGTTGGTAAATCTTCTTAGATATTGTGTTCACTTCAGGAAATGATATTACCTAGTATTCAGTATACAACAATATCCTTAGAAAAATGAAAATTTGTAAAGTTAATTAATATAATGAACTTGTCTAAGCACTTTAAGGTAACATTTTTTGCTCATAGGTATAAGTAGCAGTGCATTTAATGTGGTTAAACATTTATAAGTTATTGCTTCAACTGAAACACAATTTGATCCTAAGGGTTATATACCTAACTGCTAACGTTATTGTAGACATTTTTTCAATATTTTTTTCATAATCTCCATTAATGAACAGTTTCAGAATAGGTACCTAAGTTAAGTATTATTGTGTGTCATATTTTATTGATTACTTAATAGAAAAAAGGCTATTTTTATTATTTTTGGTGGTAAATTATAACATCAAGGTATTGTAAATTATAATTATGCTATTTACCACAACTAGCAGCAAGTTCAAAACAATGATATTGCCTACAATACAATAAGTTATTCATAATTAATTTAATTTAGTTAATATTGATTCCTCAGACAGGTTATTTTATAACATGACAGTAGGCACATGTGTGAGCTATGACTAGTGAGTGAGCTCATCGGTTTAGTACAATCTTCACATCAATATAGAGGTTTCAGAGGGAACTTTCAGAAAACTCTGCAGGCTGGTCCGGGGCTTACACAAAAATGCAGCCCAAGTGGATTGTCAGGCAGGCCCATGTTTTTACTCCATAATTTAAATAAAACAGAATGAAATTTGTTTGTTTTCTTATTTATTCAGCCGTAGGTATATCACAATTATGGGCTACGAAATATGAAACTGTTATTCCAGGATGGAATATATCTCTCTCACAAACAAGTCTTTTTTTTATTAGTCCAATAGGAAATACCCGAATGTCACTGACTATAGCTGCCGGCTTTGCTACTAGTACTATCCAACGTCAGATTCTCAAGTGGTAAGCTCAAACTACCTACAATTCAAACTGGGCCTTACCCACAAAATGCTCTGCCGATTGAGATCAACTAAACAAGTGGAAGTTTCTGTGGTATGTAGGTACCTATATATTATTATCTACTTAGGCCAGGATTAAAAACGCAGCTCATCGCTTTAAACTTGCTTCCTTTATTCTCAGTACTCATATTAAGTTATTACATTGAATTCCGTTTTATCTATTTGTCGACAACCGTCTCCCTTGGTCGCCTCGTAGTGTGTGTGCCCCCACCGCAGTCGGGCGTGATTCCACGACGCGCCCGAAGGCACCATCCAAAAGTGTGACCAGTTTATCCTTATACATTAATCTATTGTGCAGTTGAATTTTAAATTAGCAGATATTTAAGTTAAGTCATCAAATTATTATTTACATAACAAACATTGGTTTAATAACAATATCTAGTCGTATATGTATCCAACTTATAGTACCTACTTATAAACTATGGTAAGCTAACAATATGTTACGGTAAACGGATAATGCGGGAATTATGCATAATTCCCGGGAATTATGCATAATTACCAGTGCTCTTGGTAAAAGTGAGAAAAACATTCGAATTAGGTAATCACATTTACCGGTAATTATACATAATAACCATACCCCTTTGGTAAATGTAGAAAATAATGAAATAAAACATGGCAAAAAACAAAACAGGCAAGGAGGCACCGCACTGAATTATAATGTCGGTCTTCAAGGCGAAAGCAAACTGGTTTCTTCTAGGCAAGTGCGCTGGATCGTAGATTATACAATGATATTCTATTAACGTTGTTTAACACCAGACAAGTTGCAGTCAAGCGTGAGCCTATTTCATGTAAAAAAACTAGTAAAAAATAAAATATGGGATGTGAATTGCAACAACACTTTCTCTTGTAATAATTAACTCTCAATCTCAACAACCTTTATTTCTCACAATATTCATCTTATACCTACTTAGGTATAAGTACAAATATTCCTGATGAATCAGCACCCCCATCTGCCGCGGAATGTAGGACGCTGGCGAAGCTGAACGTGATCTGGTGTCATACTTGGCCTTTCATACTTCGCCTCGCTCTGCTCATATTGGATCAGCAGTAATATTTCCCTATATATTACTTCCATGGCTTCAATCATAAGGAAATAAGGTTGCAATTTGTATAAAATGTAGTCCACAAATCAAATGAGTGGAATTTCCTGAGAGAAAGAGATGGATGAAATTCGTTTAGTGTGCCTAGTAGAAATGGTAGAAATTATATCCTACATTGGTAGAAATTTAAAAAATGTTTTAATAACAATTTGACACAATCTAACTTTTGACTAAAACGCACCACGCCATCAAAATACGTTCGTAACCCACGCGCAAGCCATGTAATGTTATTATAGTATTTAGCCATGTATGTAACTAAATTAGGTAGTATAAGAAAAAGAAAAATGAAGTACCTAGATATTGTAAGAAATGTGCTATGCCCTTATTATTCTTATTCTTATTCTAAAATGTAATTTTGTATTGTATACAGCATAAATAAATAAAATAATGTGATTGATAGTCATATTTTATGCACGGAGAACCCAATTATGTTTGATAGCTACACGCCTATTAATTGTATTCTGTATTATTTCATATGTAGTCATTTTGTTCATTTTACTTTGTTTTTTGTTTATTATTGTTGCGATTATAAATATATCAATGTATATGATTTCTAGTAATTAAGCATTTTTCTTTATTTCGTTATAGTAATTAAAAATAGTTAATCATTATTATGAGCAAAATTAAGAAGTCAAGTGAGCAAAAATGGTGTAGTGCCTTTTTTAACCAATAGCTTTAATACGGTTTTTTATGCCAGTAGTTGTTTTTAGATTTTTGGTGTGGGCAGCACTGTATTCGAAAAGACACGGTGGTAGGAAATTCGAAAATGTTTTGTTGGCGTTTGGCGTCCTTTTTAAATCATTTCCTTTCAGCCCTTAAACAGTTGGAATGATAGATTTATATAAATAATTTAACATAATTCAAGTATGATTATTGCGCTTAATGTTTTGATATTGTACATTTTTTTTTTATTGGCCATAACTTTGTATTGTGCCAGTTCTCAAGTAAAAATATTGTACATTATCTTGATTAAGTATATGTGACATGTGAATTATATGAGACATCTTTATTTTTTTAAATTTAAATATATTTTAAGTTAATATCAAAGATTTTTATTTCATTCCTCTCTTTCTCTCAGGATTTATCTCTTTTGTTTTGTGAACTAGATTTTATACAAATAGAAACCTTATGATTTAATCTTAAAGTTTATTTTCTATAAATGTTAAATCAGTGATGAATTCGGTCAAAAATGAAAGGCATATAGAGCAGGCTGTTGTCTTGCTTCAACAGCATGCCAGCTTAAAAAATAATCTGTGGTAAATGTCACTGTCACCTTAGGTTTTGAAATATTTAGCAATAAATAGTTTTATTTATTATAAATCTTACTCGACACTAAGAAATCTGAATTAATTTGTGAAATTAACACAAAATAGAACAAGTAACAAATTAATAGTATATTATTTTACACACAATCAACATTAAATTATGATGACATTATATGACAAAAGGTGGCGGGATAAAATTATTTTTGTAACTAAATGTATTTTATTGTAAAAATAACAAAATGGTAAGAACTTGTAGTGTTCAGGGATGCAGAAGTGAATCTTATAGTGGCTGCAATATATCTTTCTACAGGTATGCAAAAGTTTAAGTTAGATTACATTATTGGGACTAAGGAGGACTAAGGTGACCTTATTTTCTCGTGCTTGAAATAATTTGTGCAATACAATGATCTTCTATATAAACTGAGGTAGATGCGTTATACCCCGTTCTGTGTAGCGAACTCAAATAAGGCTACGTAGCCTGTTTCGGCTCAGTCGCCTCGAAGCAACGCGCGGTGACGCACGTTGACGGCGCGACTTTTAATCAGTAAAAAATATTCACAATGCCATCGTATGTGTTTAGAAAGTGCAATAACTACACTGGGACGAATGCCAAAAGCAAGAAGGATGTGTCGTTTCATTTGTAATTATTGTTTATCCTTTTAAAATGAAAATACAAATAATTAATATTACTATAAATCAACCAGTGACGCTTTGCCACTGTGCCATCTTTACGAAAGAGACAAATTCACTCACGATTGACGGCTCACGTAGCTGTGAGCATACGTTTATCTCTTTCTCACAACGGGGCTTTATATATAAAGCCCCGTATAAAAAGTGATCAGAGATATATCTCTGATCACTTTTACTTTCCTGAATGATGTAAACAACGCTGCGTATATTCTACCTAAATAGCTATATGTAGCATAATTTCGCCACTCGCTAGGGCGATTTTTAATGGGTATAACGTCTCTATTTGTAAAACCTCATTGGTGCAATATGATATTTTTTTAGTTTTCCTAAAAATTAATAAATCAAAATAAAATGGCAAAAAACTTAAATATAACAATACTATCGTCCACATTTGATCCAACATCTTTTTATACTCCAAATTCTCTCCGTTTGTTAAAAAAGACGCTATCCCAATTCCTGCCGTGGTAAGAAAAAAATTGGTAATTGATTTGTAGCTATTATTAGTAGTGCTGATAAAAAGTAGCCAAGTCGTATGTTCTTATACAATGGTTTCACATATAGAAAAAATATAATACGATTTCTTAGTGTACATATACAGTTTGCTTTATATTGGTGGACCGGGGGGTCGCGAGTTTTCTAACGCGCGTCAATAGAGCTAGGGATCATGACTGGCAAGATGTTGGCAAGATGCAGGTAAAATAGGACCCCAAAAGAGACTACTCCAGATTTGTTAAGAAGATGAATTGATATTTCCTAAATTACCTATATAATTTATCGTCACCCTAGTTAGAGAAAGACAACAGCCTGTCATACATGCACCTCACTCTGCTCGTAATTGGATCAGCAGTCATAATTCCAGTACTATATATTATTTCCATGGTTAATATTGTTATAAGTGTTAGATATTCAAAGATCTATTATGTCAATATATTTATTCATACATGTATAGGTACAATTATCCAAAAAAAGTTGCGTGTGTTCAGAGGTAGGTATTGGTATTATTTTGGTAGGTACCTACATATACCCAGAGCACCTAAAGAAAACTTATTATTCATACATACCTACACTCTATACTTTCATACGGCATAAGTATATGGGGCAATGCGACAGACTTTGAAAGAGTGTTAATAATGCAGAAACGAGCAATAAGAGTACTTGTGGGAGGTAGATATAGAGAGTCTTGTAGAAACCATTTCAAAGAGTTGAAGATTTTGACGTCAGTGTCGCAATATATATTAGAGATTATAAAGTTTGTAAAAAGAAATCCACATTTGTTTAAACTTAAGACTTATAACTCAAATAGAACCAAGATAAACAGAGTATTGTTGAAACCAACTGTGCCTAGGCTGTGTATGACTAAGAAACTACCCACTATAATGGGAGAGAAACTGTTCAATAAACTCCCCGCACACATTCAGTCTTTGAATAATGATCAGCAATTTTGCAATAGCGTCAAACAATTATTGTTAGATCAGACACTATACAGTTTTAAATAATACTTTGAAAATGACTACAGTCAACTACCAATTGATTCTAATCTTGCTTAGAAATTATGTAGGTAATTAACTACTAGGTAAGGAGTGTGATGCCAAATTGTCATTTTAGCCCCTATACAGCTAAAGTGACAGTACCAAGATTTATTTAAGTTGACATATTGTATGATTACATACCTATTATTATGTTTGACATGATTTTAATAACAAAAATTTTCATTGTTTTATTAATAAAACTAGACATATGTAACTTCTAAAATTTTATAAAAGCCTAATGTTATAAATTCAATTTGACGAGATATTGTAATTTGTGTAGCATATTCTGTGATATTAGTACTTATACCTATGTATGTTACAATTTTACATTATCAATAAAGATTCTTTATCTTTATCTTTTATCTTTATATTTTGTATGTTACAAAATTAGAGCCGGGTGGGAGTCAGGAAACAGTCCTTAGGTATCTAAGCGCCCGTAGTTCACTAGCTTCGCTTACGCGGTTAGTCCTTGGATGGGTGACCATAAAGTTGCATTCTATTTTGGGCGCTTCCCACTTAGACAACGGAAGCTTACCTATATGAACTAATGTAGTAGGTACATTATTAGTTAATTATAGCTGCTGATACCTGGTAGCTATTATTATAATGTAACATACGTCATATAAATGTTACCTATTTCTGAGAGTAGGTACTTACCAATATTTGTTCAGTTTTGTAAAAAGTGATTGATTAAGACAAGATACCTAACCATTTAACTGTAAAAAATATATTTGTAAGTAGTCTTGTATGTATTAAGTTTTACTTTAATTTTGTTTATGTTTTAAGTAATATTATAAATACACACTCGGAATAGGTAAGTACCTACTCTAAATATTGATAGTGTTTTATTTACCTACTGGCAAAGCTAATTTTTGACAAAAAATACCACTGTGTTAAATCTTTAATAGGTACTTTGTAGTCTTGTAGGTATTAAGTTTTAGTTAAATTTTGTTTATGATTTGTGTAACATTATAAATACAAACTCGGAATACCAAAAAAATATTGTTTTACTGACAAGGGCCTTTATTGACCAAATATATTTATGATAACAATTCAATCAAATACTAATTAACCCTCATTTTTTTATAGGTAGGTATGTCGTTATTCCATTTTCACTTCCAAATTGTTTCAGCCGTTAACCGTGCAGAATAGAAAACATACTTACACACTTTTATAAATATTTAGCTTTTTTATTTGATATTAAAAAATAAAAGTAACTACACAATGTTTTTATCTAGAAATTACTATAGTTTTATCTTTAGTAGTCTGTAGTCAAAGTCACTGAAATCACTGGACAGTGTGTAAACGAGGCTTCTAGTTCATTCAACTGACATCAATTACTGTGCTGTACATTCCATGGTAGTCATTTATCACCCCGGTCAAAATCGGTACGGGCGATAATGCGCGACCCAATAATGCACGGGCAAATATTTCATGTACATGGCATCGAATTATTGGGGTGTGTAATATTGTGTCGCGCTTTATCGCCCGTACCGATTTGGTTCGGGGCGATAATTGCCGTCACGATAATGCGCGTCCAATATTGCACGCCCCAATAATTGGACGCCAAATGGCATCGGAATACTTCCCGTACAATATAGGGACGTGGAATACAGGTACGTGCATTAACCGGACCCGGAGGTACGACCTTATGACATCCACAGCGTTCTTGCTCTCAAATGCATCGTCCTCAAAAGTCCTTGTTTAAAGAAAACTTTTTCATTGAAATATATAAGACGTGTTTTCTAAAATCAGCTTATGGACGCAAATTACCTATAATAATTGTACATTAGCATTGACGTCAAAAATTGTTAATTGTCAATGTCGTTGCGTTGAATGTCAACACAGGCAAGGCAAGGCAAGCAAGCGACGCCGTGTAGGTATTTGTACCTAATGTAAGCTTGTAAAAATAATTCGACCATTTTCGAAAATAAAACGCTTATCATTCATTGTTCGTGTGAATTTGTGCGTATATTTTGTGTGAGCTTACTCAACGATGACTACAATAGGTCCTAAAAAGGACGGTGGTCCTAATGTGGAGTATTTCCAGTCACCGGAATGCTTAGCCCAATTTGACCAAATTCGTGTTTGGCTGCAGAAAAACTGCAAAAAGGTGAGTGAAATCTTATTTTATCTTCTTATCTATGTATTCTTATAGCTACATTGTTGTTTGTATCATACTTTTAAGTTGTAGTTTTCTGCTGTGATAGTACCTAACCTACCTAACCAAAATATCATCCAACTACCTACGATAGAAATATTTTATTTGGAATTCATAAATTATTTTATTTATAGCATGTTCAGACCGACCCACCGACGAAGGAGGGCTTGGCGCAGCTGGTCATCCAACTCATCCAGTACCAGGAAAACAAACTGGGGAAGAATGCCTCTGATCCACCTTTCTTGAGGCTCCCGGTAAGTTGTGTTTGATTTATCACCTTTACTAGTCAATTTAATAGAATATTAGCAGTCTGCAGTGACAGTCGAAGTGAAATGTAATGGAGACATGACAGTTTTGGTATTCATATCTAAAATGTTATTTATTAATATTAAAGGCAGAGTTTGTTTACCACTTCTCATAACAAGCCGTTAGGTTATGTATCATTTGTAAGTTATATAACATGATATACTACAGAGAAGTGTTTTGTATAATATAAAAGGCATTTGTTTATATTTATTATATAGGTTGATGTAGAAGAAACATTATGATTCTGAAACATTCAAATCTTCCAGCATTTATTCATATCCTAATCAAAAGCTCGCATGAAGCTCTTTGCTTCTACCTTCATAGTAAGGACAGTGAAACTATGGAACTCTCTACTGGAACTGGAACTCCCTGTTCCCAGAAAATTATAACCCAGGGGTCTTCAAATCTAGAGTACATAAATAGGTTTCTTCTAGGCAAGTGTGCTATATCTTAGACTTTAGACTATAGTGCTGCTTAACATCAGGCAGGCTTTAGTCAAAAGTAATCCTATTTCATGTTAAAAAAAAAACTTATTAATAACAAATAACAAAACTACATAATATAGGTACAATTCTTTATTTACTTATTTTACAAACAATAAATAAGTCAAGAGCTTTACATCAACAATAATTTGTTGACTCAATAGTTAGCAGCATCGGCAAAGACAAACTTGTTCTCCGGCCGTCCCTTAGACCCGGTTCCTTCTATGGCAAACAAAGAGCCGGCTTGTGGTTGTTGAGCCAACTCGGCCGATGTAAGATCTCTCCTGCTGGTGGTCACAAACAATGTGGACAGATCAGGCCCTCCCCACATCACAGAAGATACCTTGTCTGCGGGTAACTTGTGCTCTTCAAGCAGCTTTCCAGATCTGGAATCTACTTTTATGACCTGCAAATTGTAATTTAATTATTAGCAAAAATAAGTGAGATAAAAATGTGTTATAAAATGTGTTATAAAAAAAAAGTAAGATAAAAATCAATGAAAATATTTTTTGCTAACTATAAACAACAAGGAAACAAAGGAATTAAGGGAAAGAATAGCATTACCTATGTTACATCTTTTATATTTACACAAGTCCTTTAAACATGTTTCTACAAAATAGTAAATCATTACTCATATGTGTTCTTTAGATAATCTATACTAATATTATAAAGCTGAAGAATTTGTTTTTTGTTTGAACACACTAATCTCAGGAACTACTGGTGTGAATTGAAAAAATATTTTTGTGTTGAATAGACCATTTATTGAGCAAGGCTTTAGGCTATATTATGTCATGCTGCAACTAATAAAGCAATAATGGAAAATGTGGAAAAAACAGGGAAAAATATTCATTTTTGAGGGCTTCCATTTGCAAATATAAATATGATGCCCAAAATAACTATTCCACGCTGACGAAGTCGCACACACAGCTAGACTGTTATATATTCATTATTCACACACCTATAAATTTATGAAAGTAATGTGGTGAAAACTAAAAATGTTAGTAAGTTGGTTGATTTCCCCATTGATATTTTTGTGTGGTAGGCAAGTTTTCAATGATCAAACAGTATCAAGTTGGTATTTAAATTTGATTAATATTTGTGCAAAGCATATAATATAGATATTTATATATACATAATTGTTCCATCTTCTACTATGTGTGATAATAATAATTAGTGTATGGGTCATGTACAAGCAACCGATTTGTTTTCTCCGCAACATACTTTTTACCTCATACATTTTATTTATTAATAATTCAGTTGACATTTACGCTACTGCGGATTAGCATCCTATCAAGCTCTGTTAACTATATAGTAATAAACTTTTGATAGTGATATCTGTGGTTTAGGTCAACTCATAACATTACAAACTTCTGGGCCCATACAATTAGTATGTGTGTATTGAAACAAGTACCTTTCCTCCATTGTAGCAAGCCACCCACAGGTTCCCGTCTGTATCAATGGTCATGCCATCTGGGAGACCGGTCACATTGTTAGCTTGGAAACTGAAAAGAGTTCTTCTATTGCCTGCCAAAAAGCAAAATGATTAATTGCTGATTCAATCTCAATCTTATCTTTGCATTTCGTTTCTAGAGTCTGTATTATGTTCACTTGCCTTACATAATAGTGCAAATGCTATTTTATTTTGATTTATATCTCTAACTAGCTGCCTGTGGCTTTCCTCATGTTATTAATAAAAAGGTTATATCACTCATGGGTCCCACAACTACAATACCAAAACACAAGATGATCTATCTCCACATCCACTTTTATATGCTGATATGGTAATATTATCATCATTTACATCATAGGCCTTATTAGCATCTAATTTATGTAGAGTCCATACAATTTTTTGAAGCTGCTTATACTTTTATATACTTACGTATACTGCCTTTCTCCAGATCAAAGTCAAACACATCAATATTTCTAGTCGGTGTATCAATGTAGAACATGTATTTGCTATCTGAAGTCCATGCAATGCCATTAGAAACTGACACTGGCCGGACAACTGGCTCTGGATCCAAGTAGTTGTCTTCTTCTAGCTTGTAGAGGCTGGCTTGGTCTTTGACCAGCACCCCGTTGGTCTCTTTACCTATTGTGCCTGAAAAACAAATTATAAAATTATAAACATGTAACTAAGTACATACCTATTTAAGTCATGTCCTTTATAACTAAGGGTTGCGAGTCCAGGACAGAATTAATTCTTTGGGGGCTAGGTATCTACTAGGTAAGCGTGTTACACCCTAGGCTGCAGCAATGCTTAACATCAGGCAGGTTGTAGTCAAAACCTATACCATGTGCAAAAAGACTTTTAATCCTTAGCAACTACATTATGGTGTGTGGTAAATCCTTCCATAGAGGTTTGTACTGTATTATGAGCATATGAATAAATAACTCAGAATCATATCTTTACTGAGTTTTAAAAAATACATGAATAAAAAAATGGTACTGTTGGAGCGTCACATCCCGCTACCAACATAACGGCGGGACAGGTCGACCAACGTGATAGGTTCCCGCCAACGCCGACAGGGGGCAGCCCGCGCGCCGACAGAACGACAATACCCGTCTATCGCACCGCACACGCAATCTCTAACCAGTAAAAATATACAGTCCACTCGCATCAAGACATACCCAACTCGTTGTTATTTCATCCAACAAGGCATCCCAATAGGACCGAGGAAAGTAGCAACGAGTATATTAGCAGTCATTTTTCATTCTTACATTAAAAATATTTTTAGACTTCAGTTTCGATGACTAGTTTTTAAATATATTCTAAAGCTTGATTGTTTGACTCTAAATTAAATACTAGAATAAATAAAGTAGGTACATAATAAAATTTTCACCAATTTGGTATGAGCTTTTTGTATTTAGGTACTTTGAATTTTTAATTAGGTCTGTTTATTGCAATTATAATAATAAAATCTCTTTGGTGGTAGGTCTAGTAAGACATGTCCACTCTTATCACAGAATACATAACTATGATTAATAGTATTGTGTGGACAGTTATAAATTACACTTTTGACTTTACCTTGTTTAGTCATTTAGCATAATGCAAAAATTACTTAAAACATATATATTTGCTCCACTATAAAAGAAAGACCTTGAGCGTAAACTGAGAAATAGATGAATTTATGTCAAAAAGTTATGAAAAACATCTTTAGTGTTAGAGCACCTTGAATCTAGAATTGCGAACCGTTCCGCAATGATATTGTCTTAATCTTTCTGCGTGAAGACTCACAAAGGTAACAAGAACTTTTAACAAATCAAATGCCGATAAACAACTTTGACTGGTAGTGGCTCTGCCTTCTAAACTAGGGTTGCGGGTTCGATTCCCGCATGACACAAGTAATTATGAGTTTTTAAAAATCATAATTGTTTGTGTTCAGTCTGGTCGTTTCGCTTCCGGTCCATAAGAACTTAATCCCAAAATGTCTGATATTGGTAAGACTTAATCTCACAATGACTGATACCAACAAGCCTATATTTCAAAACGAATTTGTCCCGTAGGTAATGCCTGAAATTTCAAATGTTAGTTATCTTACCTCTTTTGAGTGTATCCGTATGCATACTCTACGTATGTATTCTCCTTGCACTTGAGACAATGCAACTCAATTATGATAGATAAACACAATAGCGTTGTTTGTCAAGTATTGCCACTTAATATTAATTTAATATCAAACAATATTTTCTATGTATAATATGTATGTATTTAAAAAAAAAAGTATATATGTAAGTATATCCGTCATCTAATACCCACGACACAAGCGTTTGCTTAGTGTGGGGCTAGATGGCGCTGTGTGCAATTATTTGGAATATATATATTTATTTATGAAAATGGTGGACATGTCACCTCGTTTGAGAGCCAATTCCATTCCAATACAAGTAATACATAGATGCCGCTTTAGGCGACCACATTCAAAGCCTGAATAGAATAAAAAGATGATATATCCTACATTACCAGTGACAACAGTGTTGTTTGTAAGTACGTGCGAGTACTGCTACGGACTACCTACTTGCTAAATATAATAATAATAATATATATCTTTATTGCACACCAACACAAGTATATAGTACAAATATGTAACTGTAAAGCGTGCAAAACAGAGAATAAACCCTATCAAGCCTCACCTTGGCGTCTCCCACCTTCTCGGAGTCCCAGTTTTGAGGTACAGATTAGTCCTGAGACTTCGGAGTCAGAAAAGGCGCGTTTCGCGGGCAAGCGAGTAATACTCCATCGCTATTCCCGCCCTGCTTTGTCCTGACTCAGACCAAAACCAAGAAGCCTTTCTATTTACTATTAGTTTCTTACCAAACCATAGTCGCCCCTTCTCGTCCACTTTCCCGTCGTTGCACCTATTGTCCGGATGTCCCAGGTCCACCACACTGAGCAGTCTCAGCTTGGCGTCGCCCACCTCCTCGGAGTCCCAGTGCATAAGGTACAGTTCTGTTCTGACTGAGACCAGAACCACGCGCGGGCAGCCCTGCAACGTCACTACTAGGGACACGGGACCGTATTCTGGAAAGTATAAAAGTAAAGTCAAAGTCATTTTTTCATAAGAAATGTCCTACAAGTCACAGAATATGTTGTAAATTAATAACAAAATTATTAAGATACATGAACAAACATGTAGGTACACAAGTACCATTATACATTTATTCTAATTTATATACATATAATTGTTGCATAAGTGTACGTATACATTTAATAAATTTAAATTAATATTCTTAACAGCGAATTATTTATTTATTTATTTATTTATTAGGCACACAACACAATACACAGAAAATACATGATTAACAACAAAACACATAAAAGGTAATGATCTATTCTGTGCATCAAATCATGTGTGCGCAACATGATTATAAACATTTTATTCGTATGCGGTTATGAACATCAAGAAAATTAGTGAGTTTTATAATTACCTTGTTATCCTGAAAAATATACCTAGTTATAATGGAGTGCATTCCAATTTTCTATACGTTATTTTAGTTTACTGTCTTAGGCTTCTCCTAGTCAAGCTACATATTAAGCTACTGTGTTGATTAGAACACAAGTAAATTCGCTTTACAGGATTCGAATTATCTTCGTGACAAATTTCAATGTTCAATAGGTACGTATAAAGTTAGTGTTGCGAAAACTGCAAGCAAAAGTTAACAAATCGCCCTCAAGGTCTGACATGTCATTACGCCTTCGTGCCTACTCTAAAGAACAAACTACAACTACATAATTCATACGTTTTGGAAAGATCTCTATTCCGCTTTGACACTAAAGAGCTTTGCAAAATGGGTTGTTTTGTAACAAGTCACACCCCTCCTGTACAACTGTTACCGGGTTGTGAGTTTTATATGCATTTGTGGCAATTATCATCTGCAATATATTTCCATCTGCTGGATGACACGTTAAATTGTAAGTCCCGCCTGTTTGTCGTTAAGCCATGTCAGAGGCCCTTAGGGCGGCTTTATTAACTCTCGACACCGGAGTTGGCTACTCACATGCAACAAAAAGAAGATACATTTCCGAAAATAACGCTTGCTTTATAATAATATGTATCTTATCTTAGTTAAAATCTAAATGAAACTTACCAATATGCCTGGTGGTAACGTTTCCGCTGTTGACATCGAGTCGCAAGACATTTTGGTCCGAGATGTCGACCCAATATAATGCATTTTCATCGGGGGCCCAGTGAGGGCCTTCGAAGTGAGTCCCTCCACTGTACACCTGAAAACAAGTCGGGCAAAATATCAGTTACTTAATTTCTTGACACCAGAATTTACCACTCTGATAAGAACGAACTTATTCTGTCGTGGCGTTTCAGATCCGCAGAATAGGTAAATGCGCTAATCTGAGATAATAAAAAACTGTGTTAACCTTGTCACTGTACCGAATTGAGAAGTTAGTTCATTTTCAATTTCAGGCCTTATAATGAGTTAATCCCAGGCAGGTATGAGAATAATTTGAATAATAAAATTAATCCAAACCGGTTTAAGAAATTTCAAGATATTTTGTTTGAAATATAAGATAATACATCCTAACTACTTAGTGCACAGGCATACGAAGAAATTAACACAAATCAACATATCAAAACATTTACATATGTACAATGCAATCACAACAGGTCTTAAGACACTCAACAAGACACTAAAACAAGTTTTCAATCCGAGATTTTATCAAACTCAATCTAACACAACTTACGTTCTTTATAAGCGGCGCAGACGTCCTTGATGCACTGCTGCCAACCACTAAAAATAATAACAAACACGATATTTTGTCCAAGTTTTGCATTATAAGTATATTTTCTAATAAATAAAATTCGCAATAGTTTGAGTAGTGGTGAACGCAACGCGCGCAAAGAGAAACTGGCCAATGCTACGAACTCGGGTCGGTGACTGTATGAAGCGAACCTCTAAAGTCACACAACCTTTATTATGTTAGGTAGCTAAAACCAAAATAATAGTATGCTGCTTCGTATCTCTTGATAATTTGTGAGAAACTTGGCTGATTTAGCGCTCATTTATTTGTTTTCTGTTATACGCCTGCACTTGGAAAACAATATCACAATATGTTATATCTTAAAATCCGAGTGTTTTCTGCGGAAGTACTTGGGCGTTCACCTGTATCTCATTAATGAGAAATACGATTCAAGTAGTAGCCTGCTGATTTGCAGCATTTGATAAAATATTGCCAATGTCACTTGTCAGACCCTATACAATTTTACATACAGGGTGTTCTGTAGAGGGTCCGACAAACTTAGTGAGCGTGTTCAGGTACGTATTTAGAGAATACAAGTTGGCCAAAAAAAATCCCTGGCCTCCTATTTTTTTTTAAAGATTTTTTTTGTAAATTTTACGTTTTTCACCGAAATTGTACCTATTCACTTAAATAACATTTCTAAAATCCGTTTTAGACCGGATGTTTTCATGTGATTATAATCTCAAATGCATGCTTAAGCCACGAAAAGCAAAATTACATACAATTAGAACTACCTAACTGATGAAGAACTCATAAAGTGAAAAAATAAATTTAAGCTTGACATCTAAGTTCAACTTTCACAGTGATTTTAAAAAAAACCACTTGCGATTCTGGAGGTAGTATGCATTAAAAAAGTTCTCCATTTATCACTTATTACAACGACATAAAAAAATGCTATGATACTTATCGGCTTGTTGAGTAAAATTAAGATTCAAGGTAACATCATAACAACAAACAAATAGGGACCAAATACGACGAGCAAGTATAAAACTATTGTTACTTATAAGTTCTTCTTTCTCTGTCTATCAAAGAATGCAGAGGCGGCGTGGTAAGGCCAATACCGGTTATTGGCGGTTGTCTAAACAATAAAATGTGTAAGTATTTAATTTAGTCGAGCTTTGACTGTTATCACTGTTTGACGCGAGTACGATTCGTAATACTTATTTGTTTTTCTGTTTTGTTTTTCCGTTGATTTGTTGAACTGTTACCGTTGTTGAGTGTCATCCGTTGTTTACTTTTACTGTTGTTAACGTTGACTGTTGCTGTTGTTGCTGTGTGGATTCTTTCTGTGAAGACATGACGGAGTTTAATAACGAAGAATACGCTGACATGGTTTTTGTCTACGGCCGAGCTGATGGGAACTCACGTGCTGCACAAAAAATGTACAGAGAGTCGTACCCCGACAGACGTGTGCCTCATCACACCACATTTACAAACACTTTTCGGAGACTGCGGGAAACTGGTACCCTACACTTTAGGGAACCACGCCTGAACAATAGACAGCATCGCGTCGTTGTAGATGAAAACATTGTACAAGAGTTCGATGCAGATCCCACCACCAGCGTCAGAAAAGTGGCCCGTAACTTGGGAGTTTCGTCATTCAAAGTTTGGACAGTAATTAATGCAGATAGGAGGCATCCTTATCACTACACTCCGGTGCAAGGTACATTTAATTTATGATTGTAGTAGTTTTTGTAGAGCACGCTCTACAATAAAAATAATTGGTTTACCACTTGCCCATCTGATGTTCACAAACAGGTTTGTTTTGGTTTCAGGTTTAGTAGAAGGGGATCAAGAGCGGCGCTCGCAGTTTTGCTGTTTTCTTTTACATACGGATGTAGATAACGATGATTTTTTGAAGAACATACTCTGGACAGATGAATCAAAATTTACGAGAGAGAGGATTTTTAATCAACACAATCTACACTTATGGAAATCGCGAAATCCTCACGCGACAAGAGTGACATCACACCAATACAAGTTTTCGGTCAATGTATGGGCAGGTGTCATTGGGAAAGACGTCGTAGGACCCCACTATCTCCCAGATACACTAAATGGCGAAAATTACCTGGAATTTTTAATCAATGACTTACCGGAATTAATGAGCCACCTGCCGATTTTTGAAGATGACCGGGCAATCATATTTCAGAATGACGGCTGCCCGGCACACTACAGAAACATTGTACGCGAGCATTTAGATAACTGCTTTCCCAATTCATGGATTGGGAGGCGTGGCCCAATTGAATGGCCCGCACGGTCCCCAGACCTAACACCGCTCGATTTCTATGTCTGGGGACGTGCTAAAGAGTTGGTGTATGAGGTCGAAATCACAACAAAAGAAGAATTGGTGGCAAGAATTAACGACGCATTTGCAAAAATTAAAGCAGAAATGACTCTAAACACCACCACAAAAGAAATACGTCGTAGGTGCCGTGCGTGTATTCGTAACAGAGGAGCTGTATTCGAACAGGATTTGAAATAAAAATAATTTTGATTAATTTCTGTTGTTTGTATTTTAGTTGGTACCTCATTTATTGAACAAGCCGATAAGTATCATAGCATTTTTTTATGTCGTTGTAATAAGTGATAAATGGAGAACTTTTTTAATGCATACTACCTCCAGAATCGCTAGTGGTTTTTTTTAAATCACTGTGAAAATTGAACTTAGATGTCAAGCTTTAATTTATTTTTTCACTTTATGAGTTCTACATCAGTTAGGTAGTTCTAATTGTATGTAATTTTGCTTTTCGTGGCTTAAGCATGCATTTGAGATTATAATCACATGAAAACATCCGGTCTAAAACGGATTTTAGAAATGTTATTTAAGTGAATAGGTACAATTTCGGTGAAAAACGTAAAATTTACAAAAAAAATCTTTAAAAAAAAATAGGAGGTCAGGGATTTTTTTTGGCCAACTTGTATTCTCTGAATACGTACCTGAACACGCTCACTAAGTTTGTCGGACCCTCTACAGAACACCCTGTATATAGTTCACCATCTCTGTAGCAAGAATCACGATCACTAATGTCAATCCGTTGCGGCGCAAAAGAATAGATGAGCTGAGTAACAAACAAACGCACTTTTATGTAATGTAATTTAACAGTCAGTATTTTAAGTCCTTTTACAGTTGTCGTTTTAACACACAAATTGACAAAACGAAGAAAGAAATAAATGGAGAACAGCTCCGTAATCTTCGTTTTGTCGATGACGAAACATGAACAGTGATCTCGCACGACAGTAAAAAAGTTGGACTATTAGTAGAGAAACCAAATATTAGTTCATGATTAAACGAATCGAAAATATAAATACATATGTAGTGTTTAGTGAGAAAAACACTACACATTTCTCCAGAGTTTCATTTACAATGGATTTCCGCTAAGTAACGCCTGATTCAATCTATACTAATATTATAAAGCTGAAGAGTTTGTTTGTTTGTTTGTTTGAACGCGATAACCTCAGGAACTACTGGTGCGAATTGAAAAATTCTTTTTGTGTTGAATAGACCATTTATCGAGGAAGGCTTTAGGCTTTAAAACATCACGCTGCAACTAATATGAGCGAAGAAACAACGGAAAATGTGGAAAAAACGGGGAAAATTATTAATCTTTGAGGGCTTCCGTTGCGTGCGCTGCGAAAATGGTTCAAGATATCAAAAAAATATGTATGAAAGAATTAATGCCCAAAATAACTAATCCTCGCGGACGAAGTCGCGAGCACAGCTAGTATCTTATAAACGAAGTACAGGCTAATGTAAAAGTTGACAATGAAAGCATCGAATACGTGACAGATTATACCTACCTACTTCCGAAGAAGAAATAAACGCAATTTTAATTGCTTTATTTATTTTATCCAAGATCTTAATTATTCACAAGTACTTAGATCTTGTAATCTAGCGAGACTTTTCTATAGAAGGTCGCGTATTGTAATCGATTTCCAGCGTTACGGACTACGGTCGCGAATCTACGGAAGTGATCTGAACAAGGCCTCCCATTCTGTGATGTCTTAGGAAATAAAGCTATGGCTATTACTCTACCAACAGTGCGAAATCTAATTTTAAAATTAGGTTTGGGTCTCTATATTTGAGTAATTGATGTAAGATATGTAATTTATGTGACTCACAAAAATTTGAAAAGGTAGTTGCATAGTTAGGTCTAAATAAATTGCAGACGTTTTGTAACCGAGATTACGTTAGAGAATATTTAATTATAAACCTTTTATCATATTTATTTATTTTAAACTTATTTATCACTTAGTAAAATTATACTATCAAAATATAAAACTTAAAGATATAGGTATATCTAAAATAGCTTGACGCTTTAGAAGGTAAACAATTAGGAAATCGCAAAACCTCATTTTACATACAACAGCGTAATGCTATTAAAAACATGTCAGGCTATAATTTAAAGTCGTAAAACGTACATAAGGGTTGTAATTGCTTGTGTGCGCAACCTTATTCGTAATTGGCACTTCCTAATTGCAAACATTGTGGGCTAATTGCGTATGCAGGGTAATAAATCGAATTTATGTTGTCTACTATCCATAGCTTTTAGTACTTCCTTGTGTTTTGATAAGAGAGAAATGCTTATTATTTCTTTTTTCTACTGTATACCACCTTACTGGAACAAAAGTAAATTTAAAGTTTGTTGACTTTTCGTACGGCTGTAGAATTTGCCTGATGGTAAGCAATACATTATTTATACTTTCGACCACAGCGTCGTTTGTGCAGCTGTCGCTAGCAAGCAAATTACAGTTAAGTGTGCTAATAACTGACACTAAAAATGTGTAAAAATATACGGCTTCTTTCTTGCGGTGAATTATAAATAAATGATTGAGGTAATATTGTTACGATCGTATTTACTCATTGGGCTTAGTAACTTGTGATAACCTATCTGTTTATCAAATATTTAATTAACGTAACAACTTAAAATAATTAACGAAAAAAACTGTCCGTATATTTCGCACTTGTGACTAAAGCGATATAAATAATAATTTTGCAGTAACTAAACAATGAGCAATACAGCTTCCATACATGGAATGTATTAATAGACCATTAACTGCAGATTAGGTTGTATGTCCCTGAACTTGATTCGTTTATTAATTTAACTGCTTATTCTTTACACCATATAAACACGGTCTTCGTAAACAGTGTAAAATACGCTTGCAAAATTTAATAAACACGATCACAATCAGAGTGTGTTTGTGTGTGTTTTTTTAATGAATGAACTTTAATACTTAGTTCGCTTAGTGCTAGATGGCGCTGTGTGCAATGTCCCGAAATATTTATTTATTTACTTGAAATGAATAGCAGTAAATCAGGATGTACGTATGTATATACATATTTTGAGGTCCTTAGGCTTAGGAAGTACTTAATTTTGTCCTTACCGAAAGACTTTTTGTTTTGAAGAAAAAAATAAATGATTGATTGTATAAAGGTCTGGTCAAAAACACCGACATATATAGATAAAGAAAAATACACATGTGTTTGTCATATATATATTTATTTCTATCAAAGTACATGTATTTTTAAATTTCATCTGTTACCTTAAGTTCCACTGTAACAGTAAACTGTAAGGTGTTAAAAAATCTAATTTCAATAAATTATATTAAAATCTAATATATTTTGGCATCTGGGAACTTGAATTGATGTTCAGGCACACCTTTGATCTCTAGATCTGTAATTTGAAGCACAGACCCGGAGAGTCGTTTCGGGTTGGTCACATTGAACTTTGAGGTGGTCAGAAAAAGGGTGTCCAGTTTTGGTCCACCCCACATCACTGATGTTACTCGATCGACTGGTATCTCCAACTTACTTAACAGTTCCCTTTGTACTGGATCTACTATAAGTAGCTGTAAAATAAACGAAGCCACATTAATACCACCGAAAAAGTGATACAAAAGTGAAGCGCCCGTAGCTCAGCTAAAAATAATGTTTACTACTAACCCATTTTGAAAAAGTGCCAACCCAAAGGTTTCCAAACTCGTCAATGGTCATTCCATCAGGAAATCCAGGTATTTTGTATTTATTAAAGTCGAATACCACCGTCTCGTTAGCTGTAATAAAATACAATCAAATATTGAATAATGTTCTACATTAGTATGAAGAAGTAAATACATATAAAGGAAATCTATTGGTCGTGAATCTTGTGGCTTGTAGTTGTAACTGATGTTATTATCTTCAATTTGTTTAGAAATTTGACAGTGGAGTCCTCTTATTTGATTCAAAATTTTGCTACTTTAGCCT
Organism: Macaria notata; assembly: GCA_927399415.1. Lineage (NCBI taxonomy): Eukaryota > Metazoa > Arthropoda > Insecta > Lepidoptera > Geometridae > Macaria > Macaria notata. The sequence goes on from OV656741.1 coordinate 5,109,526, forward strand.
TGTAAACCAGTTTAATCGTGGTTTAGAGAGAAATTCGAGTATCAGTGCTATTGCTATGATCCTGCACTGATACATTCTGATCGAAGACCGTCCAATCCATAATCCATAATGATCGTACAAAATGATTCCACAACCTTTACAAACTCACCTATAGCTCCCTTCTTCAAGTCGTAATCGAAAGCCACGATCCTTCTTGTCGGAGAGTCATTGTAGTACATCTTCTTATTGTCCAGCGAGAAGGCGATGCCATTGGATACGGTGACTGATCGTTTCTTTATAGCAGGGCTGGGGATGTGGTTGTGGTCCACGCAGTAAAGTGTGCCTTGGTCGGGGACTGCTAGAGTTGGGGAATCCAATCGCAATTTGCCTACTGTTCCTGTTAAGGAAATAAAGTCATGAGTTAGTGGTAAACAAAATGTTACTCTGGAAATCACTTGGTTACAATAATTGCAAGAAAAATAGCAGACCTACAGATTTTAATTCAAATCAGGTAACCAGGAATCAGATTCAAAATATTTAATCATTTGCTTGATAGAGAAATACAAAAAACACCTAATCAGATTCAAAATATTTGACAATTATTAATTAAATTAGAAACATACTGGGAGATGACTCTGGCCTCGTAACACAGCCTAACGGCTACCACGAGGTCAGAGGATTCGAAACATTTGGTGACAAATTTTCTTTGGCAAATAAATGATTTTGTATTTTTTGTATTTTGTAATATGCTTGATAGGGACAAACATAATAAACTCTTAATAAAAACGTTTTAAAACTAGCGCTACGACGTAGGTCGCAAAGCCATGTAGGCGTATGGTGATCAAGCGACAGCATGTCCGCTATAAAAGTAGCTCAAAATAGTAACTACTCTAAAATAAAAACAATACTTCCTAGCCATCAATCAAGTTGTTTCAAAATAAACAAAATTATAAAAGACCGCGACATGTTCTTACCGAACCACACTCTTCCCGCGGCATCAGCTTTTGCATCATCAATACTATTGTCTGGCATTCCACTGTCTACAGTAGTAAGCAATCTGAGCGCAGAATCGCCACCTGGAGCGCCCCATTTCAACAAGTAAAGACTCGTGCGCGCAGAGACGACAACGTAACCGGGGTGGTCTTTTACTGGTATTATGAAGGAGGTAGGACCCAAATCTAGAAAAAAAAATACAAATTGACATTGATCGTGTTAACATTCAAAAATCATCATGTGTTCATGTGTTGTGTGTGTTAAGGTCGCCCAATGACCCTGGTTACCTTCCACCTTTATGTTAAATATGTTCTTTTTTATTTGGTGTACAATAAAGTATATTTGGTTTGATTTGAACATTCTGGTAATTCACATTTATATGTCACGGAAGTACTATGTATTTTTCAGTCATGAAAGAAATGAGAGGTAATAATTTGATATGCCTTCATATAGGTATCTACATATTAAATGAATGTTATTTTTATTGTTGTGGGGCACAGTAGCTCTAATCTCAGATGATGATCGATTTTGACTCTATTTCATTGCTCAATCGATTTTGTAGCCTTGATAAAATGCTATAGCTAAGTTTTTATTTATAATTTATTTGTAAAATGTTGAGCAACACTCACTGGTTTCTCTAGATGAAATTTCCTTTGTTTTGTAGTCCCACCGATGCAGCTTTTTTCCTGGTAGGTTTGCCCAGTAAAGGGCTTGTTCTTCCGGGGACCATTGAGGACCGTCTAGGTTGCCATCTTCTGGTTCTGATACCTAGAATGTAAAACCATCTTCTTCTTATCGAATGAGACTGGCCAATTCTGGTGTCGAGAGTTTATCAAGCTGACCTAAGGCCTCTGACATGGCTTAACGACTGCCGTACTAGACAAACAGCCGAACCTACAATTTAACGTGACATCCGACCCACGGAAGTGTGTTTTTATTATTGTCCATACCCAAAATAAAATGTCACATTTCGGTTACCCATCCAAGAATTCACCGCGTCGACCTTTGCTTATTATTAGAAATCCCTTGCGATTGCCTCCGCTGGCTAAGCCTACGGGCGCTTATAAAACCATGATGTGAATTGAAGTTTGTCACAAGTTGACACAAGTCTATCTTTGATCACAGTAATACAGATTGTTTAATTATTAACAAGCAGTAACGTATTTTTTAGTCGCTTTGTTCTTCTTTCATGCCAAAAAGACGCGAAGGCTCACCGTGAGCTTTGATATCGATATTGTATTAATAAAGTCCACATTTAATCCTGAAAATAATTTCGGGATAAAAAGTGGTGAACACTAGAACTTCTTGAAACAGCCTGTAGACTAACTTTATTAAGTATGTTTAGTTTATTTCTTAGCATGATTATTTGTTTTCTACGAATGCATAAAATATTCAAACCTTGAGAATATATTTATATTCTCACATTTCAAAATTTACTTACTTTTTTAATTTCACCCGAAACTGTAATAGTTTTTTCAAGTAATAAAACGTACAAAGATATTGTTTTTAAAACTGGAATAATCATTTTCACTCACTTATTCGTAACAACGTCTGTCATTTTGAATCATGAAATTTATACCAGGAAGTCATGTTTAAACAACTGAAATAATATGCGAATATAATTTTAAGCGTTATATGTTTAATCAGGCTAATTTAATTATTTTCTTTACAGTATTTCATGAAATATCGGAAACACCTTGTTTAAAATAGCAATTCATATATACTACAAACCTGATACTCTTATGATGTTTGAATAGAAATTGAATCAAATATACATATACACAATATTTACTGAATGTCGTTAGCAATAACCCTGTAAAACTATCTGTTTAGTGACGTGCTCAAAATATATGTACTTTATTAATACACGTGTCTGATAAGTGTTAAATATATGTGATAATGTAAAAGACATGTTGAATTGAGTTCCAAATTTTTTTTTATATTTTTTTTTTTTTTTACGTGTGATAGGTTTACGTTTGACTACAGCCTGCCTGATGTTAAGCATTGCTGCAGCCTAGGGTGTAACACGTTTACCTAGAAGATACCTATTAACTCTAGATTTGAAAACCCCTGGATTGTAGTTCGCAGGAAACACAGCTTCTGGTAAAGTGTTCCAGAGCTTTGCCGTCCGTACAATAAACGTAGAAGCAAAGCGCTGCGTTCAAGGGACATGTCAAACAAAAATAAAAAAAACCTATTGTTCACTGCATTGTTTTTATCTTCGCGAGATACGAATATGTATTATTGCGTCTTGACCCAAAAAAAATACCAGAAACATTGCTTTCCTTAGGAATAAAAAGAGAAAATGAGAAGAAAAGGTAAGATGTTTGGCCATTAATATACATATCTATATCAAACGTCCCCTATACGACATGACAACTTATGAATACCACTAGCTGTGCCAGCGACTTCGTCCGCATGAAAATATTACCATAAAAACGGTTCTGGTAAGTTAATCTTAAAAGATAGACATATACCTACTGTTGCAGACATTTTGTTAGATCATTTCAAGAGTAATAATTCTTTCATATATATTTTTTTGATATCTTGAACCGTTTTCGCAGCACATGCAACGGAAGCCTTCAAATGAATAATTTTCACCATTTTTTTCACATTTTCCATTATTTCCTCGCTCATATAAGTTGCAGCGTGATGTTATATAGCCTAAAGCCTTCCTCAATTAATGGTCTATCCGACACAAAAAGATTTTTTCAATTCGCACCTGTAGTGTCTGAGATTAACGCGTTCAAACAAACAAACAAACTCTTCGGCTTTACGAGTATAATATTAGTAATAGAAGTATAGATTATTGAGGGAAAAATAGATGTACGAAGAGGAAGAGGAAGGCCGAGAAGGACATATATCGAATTAATAAAAAAAAGGAATTGGCCGAAAATCGAGAAGAATGGCGCATACTCCACAGACAAGAGCATCGCTCTTAAATTTTGAATGAATTGCTTTCCTTACTGAAATGCAAAATGCTGGCGATTATTTCTCGACGAAAAATACTTACGTAAACGCCTGGAAGTTAATTCGCCTGTGTCCAAGTCCATCCTGAACACAGACTGTTCAGAGATTTGTACCCAATATAAGGCGTTCTCTTTAGGGGATTAAATAGGGCTTTCCACAAAATATTGTAACGGCGATACCTGATAGAAAGCATAAGAACTATTTATCAATTAAAATAAGCTTCCTTAGGGCTAAAATGCTCAATTAGGATGTCTTCACCGTTCCACATTAAAGACATACTCATAAAATTATTAAAGCATTATTGCAAATACTGATAAGGGTTTTATCTAAATAAATAAAATGAGTAAATTAATACATCCTTCGCTCTTTTCATTGATATTGACGTTTCTATTGCCTGTATTTTTAGTATATTATTTATATGAATAAAAGTAAAAATACACTTACTCTCTCTATTTTCAAACATGATCCAAAAGCGTCTATAATAATTAATTCAAAAAATAAAGTTATTATTAAACTCGGAATTAAAGCGGCCATGACTCCACTTTGCTGCAAAATAACTGGAGATTATGTTTAAACTGACTGGCCTGTTAGCTTAGTTGGTAGTGGCTCTGCCTTCTAATCTAGAGGTCGCGGGTTCGATTCCCGCATGACACAAGTATTTATGTACTTTTAAAAAAAATATATAATTACTTGTGTTGAGTCTGGTCGTTTGTATGTATAATAAGTATGTACTTACAAAAGAAAAGTATATAAGTATTATATCCGTTATCTAGTACCCACGACACAAGCGTTTGCTTAGTGTGGGGCTAGATGGCGCTGCGTGCAGTGTCCCGGAATATTAAAAAAAAAAAAACTGACTAGATTTTTATGATACATATTTTTATAGCTGGCTCTCTTAGTTAGAGACTGAACAAGAGGACATTCTTTATCGAAAGTAAGTATATATTTTCGCACATAGTAGTTTCAATATCCATAGTCATAGTCATACATAGTCATAGCATTTATTTGCAAATTGTAAAGGTTTAACACTGAACAATGACCCTGATAGGGTATGCAAATATGTACATATATGTCTAAGGAAGTAGCGGTCGGATTCATATCTCGATTAAAAATTTATCTCAATTATTCGATTTCTCGTTTAATTTTTTTTAAATCTATGTGATGTAGTATATCTTTGGGAATTTTGTTGTATATGCAATACCTCGAGCTCCATAGTCGGTAATCCTGCTCAGTGCAAAACTATGCTTCTTATTAAGTATGAGTTAACTTATTAAGTGCTAACCTGCACTATGGTTGTTTTAAATTAAACTTTTATTGGAAAATGAGCGAAAATAATCACGACCGGCAGGATTCGAACCTGCGTATTTCTGCTACCGTCAGAACGCCTTAACCACTAGGCTACGGTCTACTAACTGCCAGGCGCGAAAATCCACACTCATTTCCATACACTTCAGACTGAGCGGCTGATGGCGCCACTTGTGCTGTCAGAATATGTCTAACAAGCACTCATATCGATGTACTATGGACACCTGATATGACGAGAAATGGGCCTTTCGCGTTTTAATTATGAGTTAATTTATTAAGTGCTAACCTGCACTATGTATTCTTATTAAGTATTATTGAATGTATGGTATGATGAAAATAACAAACACGAATAATACTTACATGTATTTTATTTCATTTCATATATTTCACTTCGGTATTAAATCGTAAGAAAATAATGGTTTAAAAATACTTACCTATTTGCCACTCATTAAAAACATCCCAGCCGATGTATTCAATGGCATATTTATTTACATGTTTGTCACTCATGTTACCATAATCTATACATATTTATTCATCGTGACGTTAATATATATATCGTATCACTAAAAATCGCAATCCGTCGTATTATAAAACGCGGTTTAAATATTAGTCCAGGACTTTGAAAATAAAAAGTGAGTTCTTGTTGTTCAGACATCACATACAAGCAATCAAAATGTCAACTTAAATTGGAACTTTGATTTAACAATTGGTACATTTTGCCAGTTTGATAATTATGACAGAAGACAGACAATTTTCGAACTACTAAAACGGACTTGGTCTAGACTTATATATAAACCACGTTTTGTAATAAGACCTAATCAGTTTAGTAATCATCTGCGTTAGAGAACAGAAATTCATTCTCAGGCGATCCTCTTGTACCTAGCTTGGTGATCTTCAGTACAGAGCCCGACATTGGCTTCGGATGTGGTACTTTAAAGGCTGCTGTGGTCACATATAGAACATCCAAATCAGGCCCACCCCAAATCACCGCAGTCGTCTGATCCACTGGTACCTCTACCACTCGTAATAGTTGACCAGTTCTTGGGTTTACCTTCAGTATCTGTATAAATATAAAAAAGAATGATTAACAACAAAGTATCTGATTACACGAATAATTTATTGGCAACAGTCAACACTTGAAGGTCACAAGTCACGGTCCTACTTATTTATTATGAAAGGTATAATTTATTAATTAAATACCTATTAACTTATTACAATATTCTTCAAAAATGTGATGTGAACTTTGGGAAAAGGTAGAGATTAGGTTTTAGGGGTGACGTAGGATTTAGCGCCTTTATAGCTGTTCAGAGCAAAATCTAGGAAGTTGCTAACGCTCGTAATTATCATACTTTAGTTATTCAAGCGGCATAAAATGGTCTCTGAAACATAAGTGCGTAAAAATATCTCTATGTACCTTTGAAGCGAAGGTAGCAAGCCAAATATTGCCATCAGCGTCCATGGTAGACCCATCGGCTATACCAGGTAGACCGTAATCATCGAAATTGAATATTGTAGTTTCGTTACCTGTATAAATTACAAACAAATAAATACAAACTTCTTTAAATATAATTATAGATAATAAAAGATAAAAATCATTTATTTGCACTAATTTTTCATTTTCTCAATTACAACATGTTTCTTGTTATGTCTCGACGTCCTATCCTCCGGGATCATGTTTTTCGAATCATTAAAAGGTCTGTGTTGCTTTGTTGTTGTTTCCTTTAATTACAATATGAAGGCGTAATGTTTATTCTTCACGTATTAATCAATTTAGATTTTTATTTATCACGTAAAATTATAGTAAGGGTTTCAGATGAAATGATTAGTGTTAAAGTACTTACTTATAGAACCCGTTTCTAAGTCAAAGTCATAAGAAGTTATGTTTCGGGCAATAGCATCAATAAAATACATCTTCTTGTTGTCAGACGACCACATGGCTCCTTTAACCACAGACACTTGTTGTTTCTTTATAATTGGATGTGTGTAATTAGATAAATCTATCATGTAAAGTGAGCCTACGCCAACAGGTACTAAGGTTTTAAGATCCGGGCTATATTTCCCCATTGTTCCTGTAAATATATACTTTAATCATTATCTAAGCAAAAACCTGAAAGTTTACTACATGTTATTTCAATTACGAGAATTAATTTTAGTCAAAATCTAAACAATGATGCTTTACAATCAGCATTAGCTTGTCTTGTATTTAAAATATATTCGAATATATTCAGTAATAAATATATTCAGATCTCTAACTAAACTTACCGATCCAAAGTCTTCCTATAGCATCTGCTTTCATATAAATTATGCAATTGTCAGGTTTATCTCTTTCGACCATAGTAATCAGTCTCAGAGCCAAGTCTCCTCCTGGTGCTCCCCACTTCAACAAGTAAACACCAGTGCCCATCGCTACTACTAAGTGACCAGGGTAATCTCTGACTGATAGTATTGAAAATGCACAGCCATGATCTGTAATAAAAAGATAGTGATTATGCTTTAGACAAAACTTGCACTAAATTCTACTGTTATTTAGCGCATACGCTATCCCATACGATAAATAACAGAAGAATTTAGTGCATATTTACCTACCTACTTATGCATGCAAAATTTACAAATACGTTCAGAAACATAACTTTAAATGTTAGATCACTACATAGCATAAAGAAAAGTGCTTCCCGCGTCTGTCTGTTTGTATGTTTGCTTAGATCTATAAAACTACCCAACGAGTTGTGAAGTATTTTTTTAACAGAGGAAGGTTTTAAGTATACATATATCATGCACTAGCTGTGCCAGCGACTTCGTCCGCGTGGAATAGTTATTTTGGGCATCATATTTATTTTTGCAAACAACCTCTTCAGCCTTATAAATCATAGCTGTTACCCACGACTTTAACCGTTTTCGAAGCGCACGCAACGGAAGCCCTTAAAGATGAATAATTTTTCCCGGTTTTTTTTCTCATTTTCCATTGTTTCTTCGCTCCTATTAGTTGCAGCGTGATGTTATATAGCCTAAAGCCTTCCTCGAAAAATGGTCAATTCAACACAAAAAAAAAATCAATTCACACCAGTAGTTCCTGAGATTAGCGCGTTCAAACAAACAAAGAAACAAACTCTCCAGCTTTATAATATTAGTATAGTTACGTGACCGTGCGAAGCCGGGCTGGACCGTTAGTTTGTTATAAAAGAATACTCACTTAAATGCCTTGAGGTTATTTCGCCGGTTCCTAAGTCCATCCTATACGCAGTATGTTCAAAAGTTTGTACCCAATATAAGGCGTTTTCATTTTGGGACCAAACTGGACTTTGCGTCACATAATATTTTGATGATGAGACCTGATAAAACAACAATCATAATTATTACACATTTTTGGATTAGTATTAGATATGGTTTTCCTTATCGATTTCGATAACGGCGACCGTTTAAATATTATTCATTCCGAGCTTATGCATTAGTATTACGATGATTAAGAATAATCATGTACAGGGTAACTGGTAACTAACGCACAACGTTTTAAGGGTGGCTTTATTACATCTATACCAACACCCTTAAAAGGTTATGCGTTAGTTACCAGTAGCCCTGTATAAAGGAAAAAATTGCGCATGTAATACATTTATTATGCATTAATAAATTGTCACTTTCAAGTAAAAGGTTGCCAAGACCATACCATGGCTCACACTGTCAAGAAAATATCAGATATCATGTGGAAGCAAGTCACTTCACCGTGCAATAAGTACAAACTTCACAAAAACACAGAGTACAAACAGAAATCAATTTAGGCTTTGTGAAAAAATAAAACAAAACTGGCTGTAACGCCTGCAGAAAGAAATGATAAACCTTACAGGAAAGCAATAAATTATATCCTAAGGTTAATGACAGTCAAACAATGTGAAGCGATTTTACTAATTTTTTTCTATCGAAATGTGCACGTGAAATATTTTTTATTCAAATTCTTATCTAATATACTGACCTACGACGTGCCTTATTTAAACAAAATAAAAATCTTACTTTCTCTATTTCGAAGCATGATCCATTAGCGTTTATGAATAATTCGACAAATAGAGCAATTATGTAAATACAAATTAAACCGGCCATGATGCCAGTTTGCCGGGGCTGACTGTAAATAACTGACTGGCGATTGTGCTTTTTATAAGATTATCCTATTTGATATTTTGCTGATTGTCTCTCTTAATTAATACAGTAGGTAAAATAATTCGTAATACACTGGAATCTCGGCAACATTTGTACATTAATAAAACCTTTTTTAACCGACTTCAAAAAAGGAGGTTTATATCAAGTCTTCTGAAAGTTTTTTTTTAAAGTCAAATCGTTTTGTGGGCATGTTCCGCGATTATTTATGAACCGATTCCAAAAAATATTTTTTTATACGATGAGGAATGTTTACGATATTGTCCCATAATTATTATTTTTCATTCGGTTCAGTACGTTTTGAGAAAAAACCAATAATCCAAATTGAAGTTTATGCAAACCAATTTTACCTATATTTCCAAAACGACTACTCGAATTTAGATTCGGTCTTCTGTGATGTGTTGAGGTTTGATTGGTGCATCTTTCTAGTCACGTGTTACGATGACAACTCATCAGGGGGCGCTGCTGTATACAATATATCTCTTAAATTATCAGCCCGATTTTGATGTGGTTTTTCGGATAAGCTTAGATTTGTTTAGTAAATGAATTTATTTACTTATGTGATTCGTTGATTGACTAGAGGGCGCTTCATACCTACATTTGTTAGCGCCTAAAACTAAGAGTGCTAAGCCGATTTTGATGCTGATTTCAACATTGAGTTTGTTACTGATCGGATTGTATAAATCCTCAGAATATTAGAAATCATAAAAAAATAGCATTTGAAAATACTATTCATTCATAGTTTAAAAAAACAAAAAAATCAGTTAGATGTTGATGCATGCAAAAAAAACGTATGCAACTAAATATTTACCTTAAGCATACATACTTATCTATCTATAGATACATAGATATTATATTTTGTTCAAAATTAATTACCTACTGATAATTCGCAGGAGATGACTATATTTTGAGATCAGTCATTTGCTGCCCATTTAATATTTCTGATAGCCCTTACATTATTTTTATATTCATACCTTTTTTTCGTACTCTGAGACCACATTAAATACAATAAGTTGGTGGCAATTGTGTTTAAGATATTTTACATCCTCCATTTAATCCATCCATTTAATAATTATTTTTCTTAGTAAAGTAGATAGGTACATAAAAGCCACTTACATAACGATAACTTAATGCATTTATCGTTCTCATCGCCATTTTTAAATAGTCTGAGTTTATTACCTATTGATAGTATAGGTATATCAAAAGATAAAAATAATAAAATGTTTTTATTATATTATAATTGTAGTCATCCAACCATCATCTCATATCTCTATCGTATATAAGGGAAAAATTAAACAAAAAAATAAAATTCTTTCAATTAGGATTTTTGGTAACATTTGTTCGGCATTTTATCATTACAGTACTCATGCTTATAGGTAATATTGTTTATTTTCATTCTTTTACTAAAATTTACTGTCTAAAAGGAGGAATAAGTTGTAAGAAATACCTGGAACTACAAACATCTAAGGTAGTTAAATCTTCATAATCTTCTTCTTATCGAATGAGAATCGCCGCAACCTCTAAATCTACATCCGAAGAATTTAAAATTTCTGTCTAGTGCACTAGTTATAGATCTCTTTTAATATCAGCAAAATAACTTCTTCTAAAGTTCAACCGTTTTTCATATTTGGCTTAGATATATATAAGACTTAGAGTTTTCGCTACGGAGAGTTGAAAAGTCTAGATTAATAGCTAACGATGGGTAATATATCTATCTATGGCACTAACAGGGTTAGTCTCACAAACCTGTACAGAAAGTAAATTTAAGAATACAAGATCTCTAAATTTACCGAAATTATTAGATTTGTTTAGTAAATGAATTTATTTACTTATGTGATTCGTTGATTACTAGAGGGCGCTTCATATATACATTTGTTAGCGCCTAAAACTAAAATTGCTAGACCGATTCTGATGCTGATTTCAACATTGAGTTTGTTGGTGAACAGGGTAGTATGAAACCTTAGAATATTTAAAATAAACAATAAAAAATTGCACTCGCTTCGCTCGCGCTTGGTTCGGTTCGCTCGCCCACTCTTGCTAGAACTACTAAACTAATAATGGATGCTACTTTCAACATTGAGTTTATTTTTGATCGGGTTTGATTATTAAAAGTCTTAAAAGTTTTTGCTACGCTCGCCCGCTTTTCTTTTGTGTACCTATTAATTTTAATCAGATTACTAGACATTTCTGTTGTTTTACAGGCCGCGAGGTCTAAGCTGAGCTTTGCATTTGTGTGAGTGATCACCAAAAGTACACTCAGACAATAAAATCCTAAAACAAATTTTATTTATATTTTTTAATATAAAATTCACAAATAAAAAATATATTACCAATTCTTTTACAGCGGAAAGTGCACCGTCATAATTTTCCTTATCACAATCGTTTTAATTTTCACTCTCGTCTTATGTGTCGTTTGTGTTAATAATGAATTGTTACATTATTATTATTAACAGCGGCGTCTTATCCATGAAACTTTTTTTCCTTCTTTTATTGCGTGGTCACATACATATTTCCATTCTTCTATAGTGATAGTTTCATTTTTTTTCTTTCGCTAACCTCATTATTGTACGTTTTTTTCGCTACGTATTGAATTTATATTTTTTTGACTTTTATTTTGTTTAAATATTTAAAATGAAACACGTAACGGTGCTATCAGTACAAGAGGTGAAGTATGGCAGGTGGGCGGGGGAGTGAGATGGCGCCGCGCTGTAAGCCGGTTGACAAAAAACCAAACTAAGGTGGTGCCGCGCTCTAAGCCGGTTGTCTCACCTACACTATCTATGTACACCCACACAAATGCAAAGCTCAGCTTACGCCCTCTTGACTGTACCAAGTTTTACGGGCCACCAGCAAATATTGGCAGTTGGCAGAACATGCTGAAGGGGTGAACCATTTCCTACGTTTCGATAAGGTGTCGGTCTTGGCCAAGGAGAAGTTCCTAGTACCGAGGAAAGTTCGGGAAGCAATAGAAATAGGTCGACATCCAAACTTTAATCGTGACCGAGGATGGACATTGGCACCTGCGTGGAGACCTGTTTTAAACTCTGGCCGGGAGGACGATGTAGCTGAACATCTGCCACTAGACACGGTCAGCATAGTGTGCGCGGACCCCAATATCTTGGTGCAACGGATCTCAAGCGATGAGGAAGAAATACACGATCCGCCGGTGGCGCCTCGATCGCCTATCCTCACCCGTCGCGGTGCGCGAGCGGTTGCGAGAGCGGAGCGGGCGCAGAAGCGGGGGGGTGCGGCAGCGAGTCGGCGAACCAGTCTGGACGAGGCGGCCAACCGGGACGCGCGTGCTGACTCGTCCTCCTGATGATGGAAACCTCAGATTTCCGAAACTTGTCGAGCTAATTTTTCGACGTAATTTTTGACGCAAGTGCTAGCCGGTTAATACAACTAAATTCAGATAAACACTGTCCACCTACATATACCTTAGAGTAGGTATGTATACGAAATGAAACAAAAAAGTAGAAAATAAAATTTATTTAAAAAAAATCAAAAACCAACTTCAAATAAATAATAATAAAATAATAAATAAATATTCAGGGACATTGCACACAGCGCCATCTAGCCCCACACTAAGCAAACGCTTGTGTCGCGGGTACTAGGTAACGGATATAATACTTATATACTTTTCTTTTGTAAATACATACTTATTATACATACAAACGACCAGACTCAACACAAGTAATTATATTTTTTTTTAAATGCATAAATACTTGTGTCACGCGGGAATCGAACCCGCAACCTAGTATTATCATTGAAATCCGTAATATTTGGAGTCGGTGCTCGTCGTAGCAATACCTATCAGGATTGGATAAGTTAGGTACAAATCCAAAGAGGACTAGAATTACAACTTCGACAAGCGTCGATCTCGTTTGACCAGTGACTGGCACCGACAACAAATATTACGGATTTCAATGAGAATACATACATCATCGCATAATTATCGTTTAAAATTGGAATGTTACTCAATAGTTATTTGGCTTCGTCGGTTAAATAACCTTTCAAATACAATAACTTCTGGATGTCACCTTCTTCTTCTTCTCAGTCGTAACCCTCTTGGCAGAGTGGTCGTGGTCAACATGTAGTATTGTTCTGGGTGGCAGATGTAGCTCGCCTCACGATGTCCCGCCATCTCTCCCTGCTGCTGGTCAGACTGGTGCTTTCATGCACAGGGCCGCCCACCATTGCCTTCACTTGATCGGTCCATCGCATCGGAAATCGTCCACGCGGTCTAGAGCCTTCTACTCTGCCTTGAACAACAAGGCGATCCAAGGAGTCATTGTTTCGTCTTGAGATGTGTCCAAAAAGTTTAAGAATGATGTCACCTAAGTTATTGTTATTACCTATAAATCAGTGAAACAAACAAATTGCGGAACATAATCCACTCTACATAAGATTTTCCCGAGAAAGATTCAATAATCAGTTTAGACAATTTAATTTATTGATTCAATTTTACAGATTCATTAACATTGATTGTACTTGGAGCTGAATAGACTGTAAATTTAACTTTCAGCTCCATTTTGTATTCCATGTATACTTTTTCACATTTTTCGTATAGGTACATCATATTTTACATATGATATAGTCTTTAATTCTATCGAACTGTAATTTTTATACTCTTTGTATATAATTCAACATAATCTATACATATTTATCCATTGTGACATTAATAAATATATGTACATGCACATAATATATCCGTAACACTATAAATCCCAATTAGTTCAGTAATCATCTGCGTTAGGGAACAGAAATTCATTCTCAGGCGATCCTCTTGTACCTAGCTTGGTGATCTTCAGTACAGAGCCCGACATTGGCTTCGGATGTGGCACGTTTAAAGCTGCTGTAGTCACATATAGAACATCCAAATCAGGCCCACCCCAAATCACCGCAGTCGTCTGATCCACTGGTACCTCTACCACTCGTAATAGTTGACCACTTCTTGGGTTTACCTTCAGTATCTGTATAAATATAAAAAAAATAATGGTTAGCAAGAAAGTATCTGTATTTACGCTGTGCTCGCGACTTCGTCCGCGTGGAATAGTTATTTTGGCCCAAAGATGAATAAGTTTCCCCGATTTTTCCACATTTTCCATTGTTTATTCGCTCCTATTAGTTGCGGCGTGATGTTATATAGCCTAAAACCTTCCTCGATAAATGGTCTATTCAACACAAAAATATTTTTTCAATTCGCACCAGTAGTTCCTGAGATTAGATCGTTCAAACAAACAAACAAACAAACTCTTCAGCTTTATAATATTAGTATAGATTAATTAAATATTGGCTTAACACAAAATTCATTAAAAATGTGACGTGAACTTTGGGAAAAGGTAGAGATTTCGAGATATCATTATATTCTGGTACAACACGTAGTATTTAGCGCTTTTAAAGCTGTTTAGAAGAAAATCTAGACAGTTGCTGACACTCGTTATTGATATTTTGCGTTAGTTATTCAAGCGGCATAAAATAGTCACTGAAACATAAGTGCGTAGAAATAACTCAATTTACCTTTGAAGTTAAGGTAGCAAGCCAAATATTGCCATTAACGTCCATGGTAGACCCATCGGCTATACCAGGTAGACCGTAATCATCGAAATTGAATACTGTTGTTTCGTTACCTGTATAAATTAGAAAGAAATATATACAAACTTCTTGTAATATACATATGTACAGATAATAAAAGAATAAAATCATTTATTTGCACTAATTTGTCATTTTCTCAATTACAACATGTTTCTTGTTATGTCTCGACGTCCTATCCTCCGGGATCATGTTTTTCAGATCATTGAGTCTGTGTTGCTTTGTTGTTTTTTTTGCTTTAATTACAATATGTAGGCGTAATGTTTATTCTTTACGTATAAATCAACTTAGCTTTTTATTTAGCACGTAAAATTATAGTAAGGATTTCAGATGAATATGATTAGTGTTAAATTTAGTTTAGATTAGTACTTACTTATAGAACCCGTTTTTAAGTTAAAGTCATAAGAAGTTATGTTTCGGGCAGTAGCGTCAATAAAGTACATTGTCTTTTTGTCAGACGACCACATGGCTCCTTTAGGCATAGTTATTTGTCGTTTCTTTATGATTGGATGTGTGTAATTAGATGAATCTATCGTGAAAAGTGAGCCTGCACCGACTGGTACTAAGGTTTTAAGTTCAGGGCTATATTTCCCCATTGTGCCTGAAAAAATAAGTAATACTTAAATCATTATCTAAGCAAAAACCTGAAAATTTACTACCTGTTCTTTCAATTACGAGAATTAATTTCAGTCAAAATTTAAACAATGATGCATAACATCAGGCGAGTTGTAGTGGCCATGTCCTAGTTTTGTATAGAAATATATATTATTCAAATATTCAGATCTCTGACTAAACTTACCGATCCAAAGTCTTCCTATAGCATCTGCTTTCATATAAACTATACAATTGTCAGGTTTATCTTTTTCGACTATAGTAATCAGTCTCAGAGCCAAGTCCCCCCCCGGTGCGCCCCACTTCAGCAAGTAAACACCAGTGCCCATCGCTACTACTAAGTGACCAGGGTAATCTCTGACTGATAGTATTGAATATGCACAGCCATGATCTGTAATAAAAAGATAATGATGATGCTTTAAATAAAATTTGTCTACCTACTTATGCATGCAAAATTTACAAATACGTTCAGAAACATAACTTTAAATGTTAGATCACTACATAGTATAAAGTAAAGTGCTTCCCGCGTCTGTCTGTATGTATGTTTGCTTAGATCTATGATATAACAGATAGTGTTTTAAGAGGATGGTTTTATGTATACATATATATACTTATATAATACATACGTGACCGTGTGAAGCCGGGCAGGACCGCTAGTTTGTTATAAATGAATACTCACATAAACGCCTGGAGGATATTTCGCCGGTTCCTAAGTCCATCCTAAACGCAGTCTGTTCAAAGGTTTGTACCCAATATAAGGCGTTTTCATTTTGGGACCAAACTGGACTTTCCGATACATATTTTGATGAAGAGACCTGATAAAACAGCAATCATAATTATTTTAAATTTTGGATTAGTATTACATATAAATATGATTCTTCCGAGCTTGTGCATTAGTATTACGATGATCAAGAAGAGCAATTGTTTATTTATTTATTTATAACGGTACACATAACAGAATGAGTTCATATATAAGCCAAATACACATTCAAAGCTGGTTTTGAACCAGAACAAATTCCTCAGGTGAGTGTACACAGCTTGAACAATATGAATTTGATTATTATTTGTTTAAGAAGAAAGTGCGCATGTAATGCTTATGGCCACCATATTTCACCCGAAAACGCTTTGCGCTTGGGAAAATGCCTACAGTTGCTTTATCGCATGCCATTCCACGCCGTATTAACATGAAAGCAAGGGCAAACATCGCGCTCATAGCTCCGGCCGACGAGTCTTGTCCACACGCAAACAATTTGGCACAATTTGAGCAGTTTTGTAGACGTTTTTGACGAAATAAATTCATATAAAATCAGCAATTCAGAATATTCTATTTATGGCTCTTTACTCCTCTAAATAATAACATTATTTTTTAGATATAATTAAATTGGTTCAAATTTCTGTACTACTTTTGAAAAAAAAGGTGAAAAATATTTCAAATCAACTATTTTTCAAAAAATAAAACTTTCGAGCAAAGTATACGTAATCGTGTTTTGGCATCTTTTATTGTCTTAACACTGAATCAAAATTATATAAACTGAAAAAAAATTAGCTCTATCTAATATACTTCTATTTTATTTGATTTTTATGAAAGGTCGATTTAACATAGCATCCCGCGTTATGCATTGATAAATTGTCACTTTGAAGTTAAAGGTTGTCAAGACCATGGCTCGTACTGTTAAGAAAATATCAGATACCTATCATGTAGAAGCACTTCACCGTCAGCGAGATACGCGGCTTAGTCGACCAATAAGTACAAACTTCATAGAAACACACAATACAGAGTACAAACAGAAATCAGTTTAGGTTATGTGAATAATAAACAAAACTGGCTGTAACGCCTGCAGAAAGAAATGAGCAATCTTACATGAAAGCAATAATTTATAACCATGAGTTTAATGACAGTCAAACAATGTGAAGTAAAACTTACTATCTCTATTTCGAAGCATGATCCATTAGTGTTTATAAGTAATTCGACAAACATAGTAATTATGTAAATACAAATTAAACCAGCCATGATGCCAGTTTGCCTAGAAATAACTGACTGGCGATTGTGTTTAAAAAATTATTCTTATTGAAATTATGATGATTGTCCTTCTGAGTTGATTTACCGTGGGTAAAATAATTCGTAATGTACTGGAACCTCGGCAAAATTTGTACATGATTGAAACCTTTTTTGCCAACTTTATTTTGACAGTAGAATACAGAATCCTAAAGAGAGTCAGAGTAAAAAGTCCTACAAAGTCTGGACTCAACGGATTCGATTTTCCGCACTTAATTCCATCAAAAGTGATACATCACTTTAGCGGCTTTAAATGCCGGCCTGCTCTTACATATTTGCAAAATATGTCTTTTCGCACATAATAGTTTATTTCCAACGCTTAATTTATTTTCAACCACCTTTTACTTTAAACAGCATCTTTAAGCATTGAATAAAATAAACTTGGCATAGCTTATTATTTCCACATCAATAAACTAAAGTTAGCATAAAAAATCCTATTTGTTCATAGTTTAAACAAAAAATCAGTTAGCCCTTACATTATTCTTATATGTATATGTCGTAGGATAATTCGATACTTCGAATCTTCGCGGAAATCCTAGGGGTTTTGCGAAAACGCGGATAATTAGACATAGGCGAAAAATTATCTGTCCTGTTGTAGTGCTAGTGTTGGACTCGAAGTCACTTGTCTGTGTCAGAAGGTAGATTAGGTTCGTTAGGTTGCTTTCTACCACGCACATGCGACGACGAGCGAAGCGAGGAGGAGCCAAGTCCTGTTGTAGTGCAAGTGGTGGGGCAAAAATCCTGACTTTGTCCAGTAAGATTTGATAATTTTTCGCCTATGTCTAATTATCCGCGTTTTCGCAAAACCCCTAGGATTTCCGCGAAGATTCGAACTATCGAATTATCCTACGACATATACATTTTTTTGCTACTCCGAGACCACATTAAATACAACTAATTGGCAATTGTGTTTAAGATATTTTTACACTTTCGCAAGAATTAAATACTTATTTTTCTTAGTAAAATAGATTCATAAAAGCCACTTACAACAATAACTTAATGTATGTATCGTCCTCCTCGCCATTTTTAAATAGTCGGAGTTTCTGAATGATAGTATTTAAGAAACGATAAAGATAATAAAGGTTTTTATTATATTATAAATATAGTCATCCAACCATCACCTCATATTTCTTGAGTTTTACTTAACTTTATTACAAAAGTTCAAGGGAGATGAATTGAACATTAAATTATTTCAGTTCGGTTTTTTAATAACCTCCTTTTGTCATTTTATCTGGTCTCTGACATGGCTTAACGCCTGCCATACTAGACAAACAGCCGGGACTTACAATTTAACGTGTCATCCGACCCACGGAAGCGACATAATAATTTAATAATTCAGCGCATCAGGTAACGAGAACTGATGATCAGGGTAGCCTATAGTTCCCAAGTCAGTGATCTTCAGCACAGTCCCAGACTTGGGTTGTGGGTGTGCCACGGTGATGGCTCCCGTTGTGACGTACAATCTATCCATTTTGGATCCACCCCAGGTTAAAGAGGTGATCTGGTCTATTGGCAGATTTATCGCTCTGCGCAGTTTGCTTGTTCGAGGATCTATGATTAGTATCTGAAACGGGCAAAAGGAAAATGTAGTACAGTGATATAACGATACTGGAAGGGCCGAGCATATTATTCTATGGCACTGTGTGATGTGTTATGTTTTTTATATATGTATATATATTGTTGGCGTTAAATGGAATTAATAAAAATGAGTACCAAAAATAAAATGTTATCTTCTTCAGCATGCATCGTAAGTCGATGTCATTCTCTATACCCTATAACTCCCATATATCCATATACCCTGTAATTTTATGTGTTTTTGGTGTACATTGAAGTTGTATTATATTCTATTCTTCATACATATATATCACTATGACCCATCACTCCGTTGGGGTAGTGAAAGAAGAAAAGTGAAAATTAGTTTGTTGATGTCACTTTGTCTTTTCCTTTATTATATACTGTATATAATTATTGGTGTCATAAGATTATTGCCGGTATTGGATTCCGACATTTTTGTCTTTTTTAGGCCATTAAATTAAATACACCTTCAAACTGAACAATAGTCCGATAAAACAAGTCAAAAGTTTCAAATATTTAGGAAGCATTAAAACAGAAGAATATACTGCACCCAAGATATCAAAACGAGAATATCCATAGCAAAAACCGCATTTAATATCAAAAAACATTTGCTTAAATCAAAAATATCAAAACAAATAAGAAAAAAGCTCAATAAAATATATGTCTGGAGCATTGCCTTATATGGAAGTGAAACTTGGACCATGACCCAAAGCGACAGACAAAGGCTATAAAGGAAAAGTTGGACGAAAAAGAAGACTAATGAGGAGGTACTGGGCATGGTTCAATACTGACCACAATAGGGAACAGAAGAGGGAAGATGTTTTGCCACCTTATACGACATGACCACTTTATAAAAACAATTGGCCTCCCTTTTAGAGGAAGGCCGAGAAGGACATACATCAATCGAATCAAAGAGAAGGCAAACGTCATGTCGTATAAGGAGGTCAAGAAATAGGCCGAAAATCGATCGGCGCATAATCCACACACAAGAGCATCGCTAATTAATTACCAAGGAACTGTAGGTAGCAACCCATAGATTCTCATCAGCGTCGAGTGTCATACCATCTGGAAATCCTGGTATGCCGTGGTCGTCGAAGCTGAATATCACAGTTTCGTTGTCTGAAAATGTTACATTATTTCTATAACTAAATACCTAAAAATTATCAATTTAAGTTAGTTATTTGATTTAAAGGATTTAACGACTTTGAAAGCATTTAAAGTTAACTAAGCCGTAAAATTATAATATTTTTCACCTTTGGCATACCTACTATTTGAGATACAATGAATTAAAAAAGTAACAAAGGTTCAGTAATAATTGTATCACATTGTTGTCATCGTGTATTTTTTCTGGCCGCAGTCACTAATAACACTTAAATTTGCACAAAATAGTCATAGTCATTCATTTATTTCTGATATTTGATACACATCACAAGATAAACCTGGAAGTGATCGCTCTACGCGATAAGGCCGCCCTATGTACCTAGGTTAAGTAATATTTCTTCTATAAATTGTTTTGTATTTTTGTTTTCTGGTGCACAATATAGCAACATAGATTGATTGATAAACAAATAAATTAAATACAAATGAAGCCTTACAAATGTTTCCATTCTCCAAATCATAATCGAAAGCAGTTATTCTTCTAGTCGTTCCGTCGTTGTAATACATCTTTTTATTGTCAAACGACCAGACTGTGCCCTTAGATAGTGTGACTTGTCGTTTCTTAACAGCAGGGTGCTGGAGTTCTCTTGATTCGAGCGAGTATAGAGTTGCTTCGTGGAGTGGAACTATGGTTTTGAGGTTCGGGTCGAATTTGCCCATAGTTCCTGTTAAAACAAACGATTTGATTAGTGAAGCTAACCACCTTATATTAAAACTAATCAAATAGACCCATTCAATTACGTTTATGTTTAAATTCTGTTTTTTTTTATTCTTGAGGCTCCTTTGTTTAAAAATAACTTATCTCATAAATGATAGAACAAGAAGGTGCTATTGCAATATCAGACAGTGAAATAATTTTCTCAGTCGATTGCCTTAATGTAAGTGACAGTACTTAGATTTAATTAAGCCTTGACATATACATAATACTTATGTTTGACAAGATTTTATTATTCAAGAAAATTGACATTATTATAATAATAAATCTTAACTTTGTAAAATTTTTAGTTATTTAAAACAATATATTGAGATAAAATGTAATAAATTCAATTTGTGTAGCATATTGTATGATTATTTTTATATATTATATGTGTGTGTACAACTTTACGATATCAATAAAGATTCTTTATCTTTTTATCTTTCTGTATAATTTGTTGTTAATGAATGGCAAACTAATGTGGCTACGAACACAAAATATGTATAAATAAAGCCAAATCTAAAATCTTTATTATGTCAATAATATTGCATACCAATCCAAAGTCTTCCTTTAGCATCAGCCTTCATGTAAGTGATGCTATTATCTGGTTTGTTCTGGTCGACTGTAGTCAACGGCTTCAGAGCCTCGTCGCCTCCGGGGCTTCGCCATTGCAATAAGTAAAGCTGTGCACCCATTGCTACTGCTATGTAGCCAGGGCAGTCTTTTATTAGAGCTACGGCTAGAGTTGGCCCGCCATCTGTAAAGAATGTAATAAAGTTATTGTACACTAAAGAAAAAATATACAAATCAATTACATGATACTAAACACATTGCGCTGGCTTAACATAAAGAGCTACATATATCTTTAATGTCAGTATACAGAGCAACTCGTTGAAAAAACTGACTGTGAAATATAGTTAGAAAACAGATACCTTGAAATAAGTAATTATGTCTATCTTCCGACAGAACATATGACAATATGTAGAGTTGCTACTGGGATACTAGTAACTTATGCAAGACTTTTTAAAATTAAGCTGTACATTGTATATGCCACCATAAAATAAATAAAAAAAAGCATTTATTATCCTTAAGGAGGAAAATTTGACGAAACATGCAGAGATCACTTTAAAAATTTAGAAATTCTAACTTCGGTATCTGTATACATTCTTAAAATATTAAAGTATGTGAAGAAGAACATGCATAAATATAAATTGAAAACAGTACAGAGCATAAGAAGCATAAGAAATATAGGAACAGTGCTAGAGACAGCTATTCCAAGGCTAAAAATGACAGAGAAATTGCCACTGCGAATGGGCCAAATGTTGTTTAACAAACTTCCGGAATGTTTAAAAACAATGACCAATGAAGCCCAATTCCTAAAATGTGTTAAAAAGCTATTGCTAGACAGAACTATATACACAATTAAGGAATATTTTTCATATGACTACAGTCATATTAAAAATGTTGATTGCTGTTGTCATAAATTCTAAATTAATTAGGTAATTAAGGACATATAAGTTTATACATTGTGATTCTTATTGTAAATTGACTATCTAATCTAGCCCCTATACAGCTAAAATAACTATAAGTTTAATTTAATTTTATTGTAATTTTAATTAGTAATTTTTTTTTGACGAGACATGACCGATGCCAACACTTATTAGCATTGTAATAAGTTAGTTGTAATTCTGTATGTTAATAAAATATATCTATCTATCTATCTTAACCGGATTTAACAACAAAGTTTCAATATTTTTGTTTGTGGTGTTAGTATGTTAATTTTTATTATTAATTAGATTAGTTTGTTAGTGAATCTTCATCGGGATAAGGTCCGCCTGTGGCGGTAAAAGCCTCGTCCAAATTTCTCCATATTTCTCTATTCCTGGCAGTTCTGGTCCATAGGGTTCCTGCCACCTTGAGTATATCCTTGTTCTATCTTTGAAATGGCCTGCCTCTCTTGCGCGTGCTGTCTCTAGGTCTCCAGTTAGTTCCTATATGGGCCCACCTATTGTTGTTTAACCGTTGTAAATGGCCAGCCTAACGCCATTTTAGTTTAAAAATTTCATGTACTACATCAGTGGCTTAGTTTTTTTTCGAATGTTGTTGTTTTGTTGTTGTTTGAAACTTTATCAAGGAGTTTGAGGTTCATGAAGCTTCTTTCCATGCCTCTCTGGCACACTCATAGTTTTTCCAATTGTTTCCTTGTAAGTGGCCAAGTTTGCTACGCGTATGTGGGGCATGGTGTAAGACAAATGTTCATGGCCTTTGTTTTGATGCTGACAGGTAGAGCGCTTTTAAATACCTCCTTCATACTCGAGTATTTATTCCAGGTATTTTTATTCTTCTATGTATTTTTTTTTCTGTGCCGGTTTTGTAAGATATTAAATGGCCGAGGTAGACGTAATCTTCCACATATTCTAGAGGTGTAGAGTTAAGAGATATTGGGATCTTCAGACTATTTGCCATAGCGTTTGTTTTGCTTTCATTTATTTCCAAACCTACGTTGTAACTTTGTTGGCTTAGAGACTCTATATTTTTGAAGCTTTTCCGGTTGTTCTGATAGCAAAACCAGATCGTCTGTGAATCTCAAATGACTTACGTATTTTCCATCAATCTTTATTCCCTTGTCTTGCCAATTAAGCTCTCTGAAGATGTGTTGCAACACTGCAATAAATATGGTCGGGGATAATGGGTACCCTTGTTTTACGCCTCGCATGATAGGGAAAGCTGGACCTGTGGACTCTAGTTTGACTTTTGCTGAGCTGTTGGCGTATATTTTTTGTACTATCTCTACATAATCCATGTTTATTCCTTGCTCTATTAAAGCTCCCTATATCGACGTGTGTGTCAAACTGTCAAAAGCTTTTTTATAATCAAATCAATGAAAGCGATATATAATGGTTTGTCATACTCTATGTATTTTTCAATTATCTGTTTCAGAGTGTGTGTGATCTACAGTCGAGTATTTTTTTCTGAATCCAGTCTGCTCTACTGGCTGATTTTCTTCAATATTTTTTGTGATCCGTCTAAGCAAAAGAGATGCGAAAATTTTATAAAAGTTTGAGATAAGACTTATTGGTCTATAATATATGATTAAACGAACTTACAAAGTGAAGTTCGATCAATATTATATGAGTAAGTTTCATGCGAAGATATAATAAACATAGGTAGTACTTTTATCCTACAGGCAACATTTGCACAAATTTAGAGACTGGATTTGACTATAGTCAATACAAGTAAAATAAAGTCCTTCTAACTTCACTTGGAAGCCATCTTGGTATCCATCTTGGCTGTCGACCTCATTCTTTATAGAAACAAGCACACAAAATGTACCTATAGTCAGGGGTATATTGGGAGGGCTGGGAGTATATATCTTCGCATGAAACTTACTCATATAATATTGATCGAACTTCACTTTGTAAGTTCGTTTAATCATATATTATATTTCGTAAATTTCATGCTTCAGATATAATAAACATAGGTAGATGTTTAGAGAGTACAATTTTGTGTTAAATAAACTTAAGAAATGATGGTATAATAAAATATACAATCATTTATTGAAAAAATTAAGTGTACTATAACTCGACATACTCTCAATAGATATGAGATAAAAATATTAAATTAATTTAAATATTTAGTAGGTAACTTAACATACATACTTATTTAGGTACCTATGTAAGATAGTGGGTTGATAAATATCAGATACTTATTAACTTTTTAGTGTCCATAATTGCTATCATAACATTATGACAATATGCTAACTGTAACATTTAGAAAACACGGCAGAGTTGATAATCAAACCTGCCGCTTTAAGAGTTAGTTCTCATGTGTTTTATAAATAAGACGCCAGTTGAAGTAGCCGCGTGTCCGCTACATCCGAAAGACATGGACTGCTGTCAACTAAGACTTTTAATCCATTGGCTGATAGGTTGAAATGATGTTGGCCTATGTGGTCGTTTAAAAGTTAATATTAAATTGCTTACTAATTAAAAGGTACAAAAAAAACCTTTAAATGCGGTAGCAAAACAGACTCATATTATCGTGAATATATCGTTATACCAAAACTACATAATTATGTAGTTGATCTTCCGTATGCGTCTGAAGTTTCATTACGCCAGGTATACTTGTGTATTTTGGTTAGAACCTTTGCTGACAAAAAATCTCAAACAAGACTAAGTAATATGTATTAGAGTCGTGGATCTTAGAATGAAGACTTCATTCTAATCAATTTATTGCTTTTAGCAATGATTACGCTGAACGATGAATATACAGAGAGTTATACGTGTCTGGGTACGAATTTAATCGTTTAAAATTAATAACCTTTACATTTAATTTTCCGTTGAGGCATTACATCCATCACTGTTGACAAGTCCCATTGTATTAAGATATTAAGTTGTGATAGGAAAGCCATTATTATATGTACGGCTTGACTGGGCGCTCTGTGGGAGTGATGTGATACAGTCGTTTATATGTATTACATTCACAGAAATCTAAATATGTACCTGTTTATTTAGATTTCTGTGATTACATTAGAAAATTATAATGGGAACGTCAAAGCTTTGTCATTAAAAAAAATGCGAAATTTTAATAAGCTAAGAAAAAGGCGTAAACGCATACTGCATGATAGTCCCCGTTCGAAAGTAAATACATTATGCGTGGTTTAGGTTGGGTTTCCAAGAAACAGATACATTTAATGTAAATATAAAGGCTTTAACATTAGTCTTGATGTACGAAACTAGTGTTACGTATGTATAGATATGTATGTACATGTGACTGACCTACAAACAGGAAGATGGCGATGCTTACGAGGCGAAAAAAGTATGCCATTGCCAAACAGTTTTGAGAATTCATCAAGGTGAGGAATTGGGTTGGGTTCCTACCATTTGATTAGTGTGGCTCAAAGCAGTGTAGTGCTATTACATTAAATTGTAGGTCCCGGCTGTTTGTCTAGTAGGTACGGCAGTCGTTAAGCCATGTCAGAGGACCTTAGGGCTGCTTGATTACACCAGAGTTGGCCACTCTCATTCGGCGAGAAGAAGTGTTATTAACACGTGCTAGTAGCAATGACGTTTGTGTTCAGCAAAACGTTATATGTGTGTATCAAATTGATAATGATTTTTTGTTAGAAAAGAAAACGACTATAAATATTTTTATGTATGATTTCTATACATAATAATGTTCTTCGTCATCAAGCATACTTATCCGAAAAAGAGCATCTAAATATATATTTATTTAAAATAATTAATAATAATGAAATACGGTATCGTAAAAAGTTATTTCCATTACTATTGGTTTTTAAGCAATTTAAGGCTGTTTCCAGTAGTATGTGGGCCCTACTTTTGAAATTAACTTCGTATTGGTAATTTATTAACAATTATTATTATTTATATATTTGTTATTCTTCTAAATAATCTCTTCGAACTTTTTTGAATATACGAGTACATATATAAAATTTTGGACGAGTTCAACACAATATTTTTCTATCATTGCTAATGACATGAACAGGGCCCATTAAAAAGCAATACTTAATTTAGCGTTGCAGGCATATAAAAACAGCATCTTTCATTAATTTGTATAATGTCTGCTCTTTGATTATAAACAATTTACGCTCACATTGTTTATTTTTTATTATTATTTTCATTTTGTTGCATTTTAGGGCTATACAAGCTGAAGAACAACTGTTTAAATATTTATTGAGCAAAGTCGGGTATTGCACTCATGGTATGTCTTAAGAAGCATAAGTATTACCTCTGTAATACTCTATTAGATATGCTTTTAAGAAAGATCATCGAAATTGAATTATCGATTTTTATACAAAAATCTAAATTAATTAATTACAAAGGCCAAATATCTTAACGTGATAGAGGTAATTTTACAAACTCACATACAATTATTTATAAAACGGTAAGGTAATTTAACATAGAAAACAGCAGCGTACTTTTACGTGATTTGCATACCGCAAACGACACGATCGGACTGCTGCGCAGAGTTAAAAATAATACAGGTATTATGATCTTAGTAAAAACATGTTGAAAAGTTAGTTTTGAATTGAATTGAAATCATTAAGAGAAAATAGTTTCTAAGATAAGAGGATCACCACTTTCATGGTGTTAGAAAATATATAAAAAGTAGAAAATGTACAAGGCGGAGCGTGTTACCACGCTCCGCCGATATCGATATCGATGATTTCAGTTTCAATATAACATTTTACTTATGATTTAATCGTAAGTAGGTAAGATCTATAGTGATACATCTTGAAAGCTGATCGATCATTTTCTCACTTTAGATACATTTATAGACTTTTTGAAAAGTTATAAATTATTCATTGTCTTGAGGTTAAGCATACGTGACAAAAATATCGTACTATGATATAAGATTTGGGCCGAATCATCTTGTGATTTACATTCGGATATGGCATCGAAATCTATCGTTTCGAATACCTTTTAACTCATTAAAAGAAATATATAGATATACCTATCTATTGAATTGAAGTTTGTTGAGTTATTGGTTTTAATAAAATAAAAAGTAAGTATTGTATGACCGTTACAAACTCAGCCAAAAATTAATGGTTTAATGTCTTTAAACCAGCAGTGACAAAAATAACCATCTTTCGACTTGTACCTGTCTGAGCAAATTGAGCGCTTGCCGATGATGAGGCGGCGGGCGGGCGATGCTTTACTGTGCAGGAGTCCTCTCCTGTCTGGTGCAAGCTGGGTATGGGAGCCAGGACATTATTCCAGCGGTCTGTTTGCTGGACAGGCGCGTTGTACTTATGTGTACTGCTGAGATTTCAAAGTTAAGTAATGAACCTTGAGTTTCGGTTAGACGCCGTTACGTCTTACTGCGTAGGCAGGTCTAGTAGCAGCGCTGCAAGAGCGGTACTGTGATGACCGGAGGTGTGGACGCTGGCCGCCGTGTTATTAGCAGCAATTTCGATTCCAAAGGAATTATTTTTACATTAAAAATTAGGGTTATTAAAAAAGCAAATTAACTGAAGTTGTTGGAAGTTGTCTCGCAAAGAAAGAGAGGCAACTTTAGACGGTCCTTTACTTAATACCCGTTATGGAACTTCAGCGGGGTCCAAAAAAGAACCCGTAGGTCTAGCGTTTTATTTCCGCATGGACGTGCATAAGACTCGAAATAAAAACCCCAAAGGTTCTTGCGCTTGTCCCGGCACGGGAGTGCAGCGCTCGAAGAAAAAACCCCGAAGGTTCTTGCGCTTTGGCCCGGCACGGGAGTGTAGCGCTCGAAGAAAGAATCCCGAAGGTTCTTGCACTTTGTCCCGGCACGGGAGTGCAGCGCTCGAAGAAAGAACCCCGAAGGTTCTTGCACTTTGGCCCCGGCACGGGAGTGCAGCGCTCGAAGAAAGAACCCCGAAGGTTCTTGCACTTTGGCCCCGGCACGGGAGTGCAGCGCTCGAAGAAAGAACCCCGAAGGTTCTTGCACCTTGGCCCCGGCACGGGAGTGCAGCGCTTGAAGAAAGAACCCCGAAGGTTCTTGCACTTTGGTCCCGGCACGGGAGTGCAGCGCTCGAAGAAAGAAACCCCGAAGGTTCTTGCACTTTGGTCCCGGCACGGGAGTGCAGCGCTCGAAGAAAGAACCCCGAAGGTTCTTGCACTTTGGCCCCGGCACGGGAGTGCAGCGCTCGAAGAAAGAACCCCGAAGGTTCTTGCACTTTGGTCCCGGCACGGGAGTGCAGCGCTTAAAGAAAGAACCCCGAAGGTTCTTGCACTTTGGTCCCAGCACGGGAGTGCAGCGCTTGAAGAAAGAAACCCCGAAGGTTCTTGCACTTTGGTCCCGGCACGGGAGTGCAGCGCTCTCGAAGAGAAGAAACCGAAGGTTATCTGCTTTGATCCCGGCATGGGAGTGTTATATCACTTAAAAGCTTGAGCACAATTTTCTTTCCAAAAGTCAGTAAAAAAATTTGCAGGTATATACGAAAATATTTCGACTCACCCAGATTGTCTTGGGTAGCGCATGACGAAAGCACAATTTAATTCCAAGACGTTGAGTCCATTGTAACTTGTGATTTAAAATTTAACGAATTTCATTCCAAAATCTTCAATCCGTTATAGCTTATGATTTTACAAATTTACTTATATCCCGGTATGGGAGTATTATATCACTTAAAAACTTGAGCACAATTTTCTTTCGAAAAGTCGGTAACATTTTTTGCAGGAAGGTAGAACGGTATACGAAATTATTTCGACTCACCCAGATTATCTACGGCATCTTATGACGATTTAAAAATGAACGAATTTTATTCTAAAATGTTGAATCCGTTGAAACTTGTGACTTATAAAAAATAATAAAGAATATATTTTATTTAAATTTTGAAGTTGCGCTTAGGCGCTTGACACGTGCGTTGGTTGCCGTGCACGAAAAAAGAATGAGGTCGACAGCCAAGATGGATACCAAGATGGCTTCCAAGTGAAGTTAGAAGGACTTTATTTTACTTGTATTGACTATAGTCAAATCCAGTCTCTAAATTTGTGCAAATGTTGCCTGTAGGATAAAAGTACTACCTATGTTTATTATATCTGAAGCATGAAATTTACGAAATATAATTAGCAATTTGCTTTGGATCACCTTTCTTGTAGAGTAGAATAATTTCAGAGCAAAGCCACTGTTTCGGAATGCTCTTCTGGTTTAGTATGAGGTTACATAGCCTTGTAAAAGGAGTAGTGATAACATATTTTGCCATTATAATCATTTCGTTTGTGAAGCCGTCAGGACCTGGGCTTTCATCAGTTTTTATGTTTTTTGATAGCAAACTCTACCTCACTTTCCAAGAATGGTCATAGTTACCTTGTAAGATATTGTTCAGCTCTACATCTTGTTTTGGTTTGCTGTAATAGTAGTTTATGCAACTGTCATATAATTAAGTTACATATACTCGTTACTATTATGAAACTCGCTGCGCTCGTTTCATAGTCAAAGTCAAAGTCAAAGTCAAAGTAAACTCACACTCGTGTTTTAATACCCGTGTTATATGCAGTTGCATACACTACTTTATCTTCACTAATGCAATTAATCAAACAACAAGAGTAAAAGCTGACAATAGTTAATTTTTCATATAATTTTCTAGATTTTTATGGCAAAAGATTGTGAGTTACTTTTGTTGCCAATTCTAGAATATCCGGAGGCGTACAAATATCATCGTCGCTATCCATTTTTAACTTTTAATTTGTATTTAAAAAACAAAACACATTGCGAAACATTAAACTCACGCGTACGTGTATTGTCACAGTGATTTTGCCGCCATTAAAATCTAACCAACGAGAGTGCAGCGCGACCAACGACACGCTTTTTCGATGTTATAAAATGAGCTATTACGATATCGATGTGGATATTATAACATCATGTGAAATTGCTTAAATTGAGTGTTTTGTTGTCTGTGCTATAACAGTAGTAATTATAAGTCAAGTATTGGAAACATAAGAAGAATGTTACAACGTTAGTGTAGATAAAGGTCTTTATAAAACTGTGTTCCTATCTGAATTATAATATGCCACCATGATTCCAAGTAAATATCTTTTATCTTATCTTTATCTAATAAAGGGCAGTCTGAATTCATCAGTACAAGCAATATTTGTTTTAAGACTGCAGAAATATATACAATACAAGAAGATCATTGGTAATAATAAACTGTGCCGAGCGAAACTTCAAAGTATTGAACACCGTCGCATAGTCGCCAGTTTGTCGGTTTTCTATCGGTTGCATTTCGGAGAGTGTGCCGGGGAATTGCACGAACTAATTCCGCCCGCGCCCTTCTATCACCGGACGAGTAGAGGTACGGCAGGACGACACCGGTTTATGGTGGAAGTTCCTAAGACCCGCACGAAACGGTACGCTTCTACCTTTATTGTTCGTACCGCAAGGTTGTGGAACTCCCTGCCTGACTCTCTGTTCCCTACGCACTATAATCCAGCGATCTTCAAAGCGAGAGTGAATCGGTTCTTATCGGGTAAGCACGCTCCATCTTAGGCCTTACTTGCTATTAGGTAAACTATGGTCAAGTGCAAACTCGTTCAAGTTAAAAAAAAACAACTTTAAGGCATACCAATAAATATAAATAAACATAATAAAAAGACTTATGTACAAATGTTATGTACAAGAGGCCGGCCGGATCTCTTCCAGGCAGAAATATAACGTAGCTTTTCTCTGTCACAATTTTGTAAAGTTTTAGTATAGGTCCTCCTCCTCCTCGCGTCGTTTTCCTCACTGCTGAGGGATGAGTATAGGTACACATTGTTTGTATTCTTACGTATATATCTAGTAGTGATATCTCCAGTGTCACCGTCCATTCGGAAAACGGTCTGTCCGAATGCATTTACCCAGTACAGGGCGTTTTCTTGAGGAGACCACACTGGACTCTCCGACATAACATCTGGTTTTGTCACCTATAAGTAAGATTGGACTATGTTACTTATTTAAACCAATTAAGAATCATTGACATATGTATGTGCATTATAATTATAAGTATGATTAAGTGCCCAGATTTGAAATTATTGAAACGAAACAAAGCAATCACTACATAAGCGTTAATGCAAACACAAAATTCTCAACCAATTATGAATGATACAATTACTCGTATATGTACGTCATTCGTACGAGTAAATGCTCTTATTGGAAGGTATTGAAACGAAACAAAATAATGTTTTCGAAGCGCTAATGCAAACAGACAAGATGTCTTTTCTTTATCAACTTTTTGATAGTAAACATGTGTATAAATATTCAATCGAAGTAAAAAACTAGGCTGATAGTAAACTAGGGAGTAAAATGGACAAAAACTTACACTTTCTATATTGAAACATAATCCTGAAACTACAAAACTTAACAAAATGATAAACCGATTATTTAAAAATGACATCTTTATATATAAGTGGCGACACTTTGATTACGCAACAAATATTATCTACGCACGTATGCAGTATTTTAACTCGGATTTATCTTTGAAATAAGCCTTTGTCGCTTTCCTTATATTTCTACAAAGAATAAATATGTACTTTGTGCATGTGAAATACAACACAACTGCAAATTAACTGATTAAGAAGTTATATTATATCTTCTGTCTTGTACTAAACTTACTTTTTGCTCATTATCTAATTAATAATTCGAAAACCCTTTGTTATGTCATCATGCATTTTGACTGCGTTGTTATGTTTACAGACGTAGAGAGTGTACAGAGTTATCAACTAATTGGTAACTCACTCATCGATATAAAAATAGAGATAATATTTTATGATTTACATAACTTTATTAAATCACAAATATAGAAATTATTTTCACTGACACTTCAGTATAAGAGTGGCCAACTCTGGTCTGGTCTCACTCTAAAAAAAACAATCATAAAGAACTATAAATTCTGACGAATAATATTTACTAATATATAGTGGCAAGGGTACTTGTATGAAAAATTATTTAATGACGTAAACATGACGCACTGATTGTCCTTTTTACGCTTCTTTGTTTTCGTAATTTTCATGTCCATACATTAGTATATATTTACAAGTCCTAAACATAATATTAAAATATATAATATACCTAAAATAAAATATGAAGTATAATAAAACAAACAAAAATTAATCAAAGAGCCCATAATTTAATTATAATAAATTTATTATAATAAAATTTATTATAATTAATTTTTTAATTATAATAAATTTATTATTATTATTAAATTTATTTATTTATTATCCCCATATCGTAATTATAACAAAACATCATTAATATTATAATTATGTGGGTACGTTTATTTGTAAAACGAAATATTGCCTAATTAAAATACACATATAAAAGTTTTTAACCTAAAACCTCAGGGCTTCGAAGTGGAAACGAGAGACATGTTGTACCGACCCTACTTAGTAGGATTAGGTACGAGTTATAAAGAAGTCGAACTTTCTTCAATAGTTAGATGCATCGGGGAACTCGAACTGATAGTCGGGGAATCCAGATGTTCCCAAATCGGTAAGTTTCAACAGTGTCCCAGACAATGGCTTCGGGTGCGGCACGTTGAATTTCGACGTTGTGACATACAGTTCATCCGTGGAAGGTCCACTCCATCTCATTGAGGTTATTCGGTCCACGGGAAGCTCTATCAGTCTAATCAGTTTGCCTGTTCGAGGGTTTATGTTGAGGATCTGTAACGGAAATAATGTGAACATTTACTTGAACATTACTTACGGCATAGAAGGACTCCTAGGATATTGCTTGTAAATATGTAAGATTTTAAAGTTTACTCCCTTTTTTGTGGCGGGTCATTTTTGATGCTGATTGAAATAGACAAAATTTGATCAACTATCTACGCATTGATTTAAATTGTAAACAAATTGATCCCCTGGAAGATCCTGCCTTCTACAACACAGAACACTACAGTAGAAGGCAGAGCAATACTATATTGTATCCCATTTATCTGTTTACAAATAAAAATCTTTTATCTTATCTTGATATTGACCAACTGATAAAATCAATTATGTAATCAAAGTATTTTTTTAAGATTACAGATATTTTTATAGTAATTCATACCAGTGGGCTGAAAGTAGCCACCCAGAGATTGTCATGTGCGTCGAGCGTCATTCCATCTGGAAACCCAGGCATGCCGTGGTCGGTCTCGTTACCTGCAAAATGAAATCGCATGAGATGATATAAATGCTCAGAAATTGTATGTAGCCTACGAATAATTGAAAATGTACCTTATGATGTATCAGCAATAAGACGTTTTTAAAAAATATGACGGTAGTAAATAGATGGTCGTTAATTATCTAGTTGGCTATTATTTGCGTCTGCTGAACTCTCATCGGTATAAAAAAATATATTAGAATTTATCGTTCTACCCTTGATATGACACATAACTGGAAAACTATAACTCAAGAAAGATGTTAATAGGGAATAGGAAGTCAGTGGACTGAAATAAGCCCTGTTATAGGCTCATCTCTCTTTGAGTCGTATTTCCTCATGACTGAGGGTCGTGACTCCCCCGCAGAATTAATTCGTTAGGGGAGTTTTCTTGGGCAGATACATCGTGGTGGGCGCCCAGGTCCTTCCACGGAAGACGCATGTCCTCGGATATTGTGGTCCTCAAACATGTCGGTTTCCTCACGATGTTTTCCTTCACCGCTAAGCGAGTGCAAATCTACACATAACTTGAAAAATACAAGTCATTGGTGTAGGGCGGATTCGAACCAGGGTAAGTCTGGATGAAAAGCAGACACTGGAACCGCTGAGCCACACTCGCTTGCTCAGGCTAGGCTCATATAGACACATTAATACACCTTAATATAGCCGGTGTCTTACATATGTTTCCAGTTGCCAGATCATAGTCAAACGCAGTGATATTTCTTGTAACCCCGTCGTTGAAGTACATCTTTGTATCATCCAAAGACCAAACTATTCCCTTCCCCATCGTGACTGGTCGCTTTCTGACCACAGGATGTTTGAATTCATTGAAATCCATCGAATAGAGAGTAGCTTCGTCCAATGGTATCTGGGTGGTAAGTTCTGGATCATATTTTCCGACAGTCCCTGCAAATAAAGATAGATATACTGTTTTTTTCACTAGGCCATCGGAAGTTATTCTCACAATGCGTTTTACCACTAATTCGTTCTAAGCTCAAAACACTGGTTCCATTAAGACAAAATAAAAAACCATATAAATTATTAATGAAATAAGTTTACCAATCCAAAGCCTTCCAGCAGCGTCTACTTGTAAAGAATCAATGCTGTTGCCAGGTTTTCCAACATCAACTTTGGTTAACAGTTTTAAAGCCTCATCACCCCCCGAGGCGCCCCATTTCAGCAGGAATATTCCGGTACGGACTGCGACCAACAAATATTTGGGATGATTTCTTACTAAAGCAATAGCCAATACTTCGCCGTGATCTGTAAATAAAACAATAAATTTGTTTATAACCCTTCTTTTGTCGTATCGTATTCTTCATCACTGTCACGGTAATGTGTAAAAAATCTTTGAGGTAGTTCTTTTAAGCAGATTCATCGTGGTGGTCGAAAAAGTCTTTCCTGGACTTGTGTCCTCGGATTTTATTGTCCTGAATCATATCAGTTTCCTCACGTTGCTCACTGGTCACACAACTAAAATAGTGTAACATAGTTACTCCAACCAGCCGAAATTGAACCAGGGGTTCGGCAAATCAAAAGCTAGATATCGCGCACTCCGCACCGCGCACCGGCTTACGCAGTAGCTACGGACCTCCCTTCTGCCTTTTATTAATGCAGTAGCCCATTGAGAGTTTTTTTTTTCTCCAGCACTACAATAGACTAGAAAGCATGTGCTTAAAACGCTAGAAATACTCACGTATGTATCTAGAGGTAATATCACCGGTTTCTTCATCCAACCTAAACACGCTTTGTTCAAAGGCATTTACCCAATATAATGCTTTTTCTTGCGGTGACCAAACTGGGCTTTCGATAAGATCATAGGGCAGATGTGTTATCTGAAGTCAAAAAGGTTAAACAACATAATTAATACTCCCCTAGATTTAATTATTTCAACATATTAAACACTGACGTTACTTATAGTTTAACTAACTTAGTAACAGACGTAAAAACTCACATTATGTATGTGAAAACAAGATCCTAAGTCGTTTAATGCAGTCACGATAAACAAGAAACAAGCGCAATAAAACTTGTACATGTTTGTATTTAGTAAAACAAACGTGAATTGACCGTTAGTGATGTACTAATTCATTTCTCCTTATTTATATACTTATATATACATGTCAGAAGCTGTGTAAGTAGTTAATAAAAATAATAGTTTATCGCAAAAAATACGTAATTTTTTAATTTTTTTGCTTGGGTTAACTAGCCAGGAACTTGCCAACACGTGTACATAAATCAGCATATAAAGAAGCAATAAATTTTTATATTAATAATAATTAAAATATGTATAAAGAAGCAATTTCACGTGACAGTTTTGAAAACAATTGTTTTTCTTGAATTTTAATTGTATTTGATATAATGATCAATTTAGGTAATAGGTTTTTAAGATGTCTTTTTACATAGTGGTAGGATACTGTATGATACTCCTCTAGCTACACATCATCATCAAAAATCTATATCTGTACTTATAATAAAAGCTGTAACAGCTCGGTGTATATTGTATATATTTTCATTGATGCAACAGAACACAAAAATCATGTTTAAAAAAAAACTGTTTGTCTGGTATGTTTGTTCGTTATAGACTCGAAAACGGCTGAACCGATTTGTCTACGGTTTTCACTCACATGTTGGCGCATTTTTAACTGAATATTTAGTGTTTATTTCATTTCAATCGGTTCGTAAATAAAAAAGTTATGTTCATTTTAAACCTTTTTATCTTAAAATTATGCGAGCGAAGCCGCGGGCGTCCACTAGTGTTAAATATGTCGCCAAGTACCTTACGGTGTATTCTGGCGGTCTTATTTGAGAGCCAGATCTATAAAGACCAGGTGCTTTCCACCTTCGTGGACTGGGGACTAGGCGGGAATTGCGAAGGAGTATTGCTTGCTTGCCCGCGAAACCTTCCCTATCCAAGACGAAAGGATACCGTGGTAGGTTTTAGTCGTTAGTGGAGTCTCTTTAGCTCCGAGCCCGACATACCCCGCAGCCCTTATCTTGACCTTACGTCGATTATGCAAATGTCGCTTAAAATTAAAATTTATTAATCCTAAAAGTTTTTTTTAAATGTCTCCTTTGGTTGTTTCCAGATGAAAGTGTTCATGGACATGAAGGCGGGCGGCGCGCTGTGCTCCGCGCTCGCCACCATGTTCCGCTTCAAGTCGGAGCAGCGGTGGCGCAAGTTCGACTTCCAGGTCGGTAAGGTATGCACCCGCACGCTGCCTCGCTCGCCATCCCCCTCGCACCCGGCGGCATAACACATCACCGCACACACGCATCTCACTCTCGCAATACTCGTACTTTAAGCATGGATTGATATCTGCTCCGTACTCGGAACGCTCTCCACGAGTTCTGACTCCCTGGTACATAGACAAGTAAAGCTTCCTACTGCATTCTGACTGCCTGGTATATGTAACTATAATCCGTTACTAAATGAACTAATTCGTGCTATGATTGACGTATTAATTCTATAATAGATGGGTTAATAAATTTCTACCCTATGATGAAACTGATTGTTCCTAATAATTGCAAATCTGCAGTGAATGTACTCGTAGGCTGCGAGCCTTGAGTCCAAGTCTAAAAAAATACTGATAAACTAGATTAGCTGACCAGTGATTCTAAATAGTTGATTAAGGTTTGATAAGTAACACAGAATGACTAATTGGCAACAAACGCAGTTCCAATTTCCACATTAGCAGATATCGGTTCCTTTATTTTCCGCAAGTTATGGCTAGATAAGTTAGCACATGTTTGAAAGATCGCACCATTAGATATTTTTCACAAAATACTCATTATTAATTTACTTGATGAGATGCGTGTTGTGGCATTGCACGAAAAATGGTATGATATACTAATTACTATAATTACAATATTACCTACTTTTTTCGTTCAAGATCTTTTCTTTGTTTAAGATTTTTACGTTTGATTGTCATTATTAAACCCTCTTAAGTAACTTGACTTGCTTTGTTCGTATTTTCCTTTTATTATTTGTTTACCCGATAATTGAAAAGTAGAATTGTTTTTAGAAATTTTTGAGGGGATGAATATGACTGAGATGATTTAAAAAAAATATGGAGAGTACATAATGTATAACTTTTGAGACTAAGTTACAAACATACAGTACATCCATTTTTAAAACACATGAACATGTATCTATTTCCAAACGACCTTTTCAGAATTCTATGGTACTCAAACCCATATTACTATACCCCTTACTATAATTTATTGAAATATTCATTTGTGTGTTCACAAAACATATTCACGGGTGTCCATTCGGTTCCCATTTCATGCCAGGGTCATTACAATGTATATTTTCCGTTGGTATAAAATGGTTGTTTTTATTTCCTTATTGTAAATAACATGTGTGGGATTTTCGCAACAATGAAAACGTGTGTGTTGTTTCAATAACCTCTACCTGTCACTAATCACTTTGAGTACCTACATAGCTCTGTGATTTGCATGCAACTCTGATTTTAAATATAATTTTGTATAAATAATATACTTATTGTCTAGATACCTACTTTATTAATTTTTATTACATTTATTTTTACCTATTAGTTATGTATACCTTTTAGCATGAGATATTCTAATTTTGTAAATTATACTATAATTTAATTTGGTAATTTACTACAAATACTTTTATTCTGTATGTTAACGCAGAGTAAAATATTAGACGGGATTAGTAGTAAAGTAACTTAATTTTATCTTGCTTTGATTCAAATTATATTGTACCTTCACACAATTAAAATGGGTCTACATTTTGAATAATTCACTGATTGTAGAAAAGGCACTATTACGGTACAACATTTATTTAACATCCTAATTTCAATAGCACCTAAAGTAAAATAATTTTTGAACACAACTTTAAGGACATTATGTGTTAGTACTCTAGTAGCATACGTTTCTCTTACTAAAATAATAATAATAAATAAATAAATAAATATTTCGGGACATTGCACACAGCGCCATCTAGTCCAACACTAAGCAAACGCTTGTGTCGTGCGTACTAGATAACGGATATAATACTTATATACTTTTCTTTTGTAAACACATACTTATTATACAAACAAACGACCAGACTCAACACAAGTAATGATTGCTATGTTTATATTATATGTAGCCATTAAATAAATTAGTATAACAATCATACGTAAAGACAATGCTAGTCGTTATAGCACCGTATCGTCCTAACTAACAACTTTTCTCGCATTTTTTATTCATATCACTAATCAGAACCATTTCTCTTCCCACCCCCCTCTTAACCTTTCCAGAACCCGTCCCGCAAAGATCTCAACATACAAATGATGTTGGAGATAGAGACGACTCTACTCAAAGCAGACTTGATCCGGAAACCGTGCGTGTATATACGACCTGAAGTAGATAAGGCCACCGCTAACAAAGTGAAAGACATTGTTAGCAATCACCAAGGAGAGATCTGCGGTAAGGAACCCTTGTATTGAAATCAAATCAAATATAATTTATTGTACACCAAAATAAAGAATACAATTTACATAAAAAAGGTAATCTGGGACATTGGGTGACTTTATCACTAAAGTGATCTCTTCCAGGTAACCTAGTTTGGACAACACTAATTCATTAATAAATTGTATTCCAATGAAACCAGCCTGTTGGTTGTTAGTGTACACTGTACACCACTCAATATATTCAGTAAAAAAAACCTTTTTATATTGTTTATTAGTAAGAACATAGAAAACCCTCAGCGTACAACACACATTGCAGCAATACAAATGTAAATAGATTTGTACGCACACCTTAAATGGATAAATAAAGGAATATTGAATTTGAATTTTGTAATTGTATATAACAGAGGACGAAGAGGACGCCACCCACATAGTGTACCCGACCGTGGACCCGCTGGAGGAGGAGTACGCGCGGCCCGTGCTGCGGCGCGGCGCGCACTCGCTGGTGCACTGGTACTACCTGCCCGACAGCCACGACACCTGGGCGCACTGCGACCTGCCGGTCAGTACTATCTTTCTTTTATTCCTCATTACTGAAGGTCGTGACTCTCCCGCTGAATTAATTAGTTAGGGGAGTTTTCTTGGACAAATACATCGTGGTCTTTCCACGGAAGACACATGTCCTCGGATTACAGTACTATATACACGAACAAATAGTATCTTGTAATACTATTAAACGATTTATAGTATCTCTACATAGACATAAAAAAGGAATCAGCAGACATCTTGTATCACTCAAAAAACTGTTTAAAGTATCATACTCTAACACTTCGATCTCATATTTAGCAATCACGATCTCGAAAAAGTTGACGATTTTTTGAATGGTAGGGAAACGTAACTTAGTTATGCAGTTCAATGTTTTTGTGAAGAAAGATGTGAAGTTGAAGGAGAAAGAAGTGCTATTGAAATTAGTTACTAGTTTACACACTAAGTCATGAGTTTGATAAATATATAAATTTTCTTT
Source organism: Macaria notata (assembly GCA_927399415.1). NCBI lineage: Eukaryota > Metazoa > Arthropoda > Insecta > Lepidoptera > Geometridae > Macaria > Macaria notata. The sequence goes on from OV656741.1 coordinate 5,149,662, forward strand.
TGTGTTGTTCCAGGTGGATGGTCCAGAGAACGTGAGCTGGGAGTGCACGCGCGCGGAGCCGTGGCGCGTGACGGCCACGTGGGCGCTCGACCTGCCGCAGTACAACGAGTGGATGAACGAGGAAGACTACGAGGTCGACCACCATGGCAAGAAGAAGGTAAATAGACGTTCACACTAAACATACAAATACAAAAAAATCGTTTAAAGGACGTAAGTATTTTTGCGCCCGTCCTAAGTTACGTAAGGAGGTAGGTACGTACCATTTACGTAGCTATCTCCTTATCTATCATAGTAAGGAGATGCGTAAGTTGCCATCATGGTAAAAGAGAATATACGGGGTTGTCCATCATTGTAAGAAATACAAATTCATTTATTTGCCAAAGAAGGCGCGTTAGTTTCGTCCATCGTCCATTAAACTCTGCAGTGTTATATTTTATTTATTGTGAATTTCGTAGAACAAATGTTGCTTTTGACGTACTAAAGCCGCCCTTATAACGTTATCCTTAGTTATCAGTAACACTTTGTACCAAGTTCCTTAACCCATAATATCTTATCCAGATCCACAAGCTCCGTCTGTCGGTGGACGACCTGCTCCCGGGCGGGGAGACGTCCAGCAAGAGCAAGAAGGCCAGCAAGAGGAAGCGCTCGCCCTCGCCGCCGCCGCAGAAGAATAAGAGGAAGAGGTACTTACATACTAATAGTATCCCTAAATATATAAAACTCAAAGGTGACTGACTGACTGAAATAGTGATCTATCAACGCACAGCCCAAACCACTGGACGGATTGAGCTGAAATTTGGAATGAAGGTAGATGTTATGACGTAGGCATCCGCTAAGAAAGGATTTTTGGAAATGCCTCTTTTGAAAGAGTGAAATAGGGGATGCAAGTTTTACATCTTAACGCGAGAGAATCCGCGAGCACCCACTGGTCTTATCTAAATGTGGTATTTATTTTTACTTAGTTGTAATAAGCGGCTTCGCATGTGTTACTTCGCGTGTGTTACAGCTGATAAGCGGGATAAAAGCTATTGTTTTGATTCTATTGGTGTTATTTATGACTGTTAGAACAGGATAAGTGAATATTCTAAACTTCGTAATCAAAACTTTTTAAACGAAATAATCTAATTTACAATATAGCTGCCATAACTTATAACTCCGATATCTACTCTGCCAAAATTCAAAATCCTATTATAAATTGTTTATATTTCAGCCGCGTTGCGAAGAGACGTGACAATGACGCTGAAGACGAAGAGGACAACGCGTCCCGAGACAACACCGACGCGGCGCCCACTCCTGAGGCTCCTGAGAAACCTGCTGAAAGTATGTGATACAAATCTATATCGATCTTATAAAACTTAGGCCCCCTTGGGCGGCTTGATAAACTCTCGACACCAGATTTGGCCACTCTAATTCGATAAGAAGAAGAAGCAGAATAAAACTTAGTTAGTAGTGAACAAAGTATTTTTAAACAAGTGGGTGCTCGCGGCTTCGATCGCGCTATTTCAGAATGAAGAGTACCTTATAGTCACTCTCAAGACCTTAAACTATCACCATACCAACAAAATCCTCTGATCGGTTGTGGTGTGTTAACGGTATAAACAGACCAACAGATAACAGTCATTTGTACGCCGCCAATGAGGGCTACCGCGTGTAAGATCATCGCTAGAAGCGTTAGTGTATCGTGAGGTCCAAATGTTCTTAAACTAAGCAAACCTCACCAATTTGCCGCTAGGATCGCTACTGGATCGTAAGGTTTGAAATGTGAAATATCAAAAAACGTTGGCTCTCATTATAAAGGAAATTCAATTATAATTTTTTGGTTGACACAATCGCTGTAACGCCTACAGCAAAAAAGTGAGCAACCTGTCAGAAAAACATCTAATCACCTATTATTTTTTATCGAAATATGTGCGTGAAGTTTTTTTAACAAGGATTGGGTTTGCACTTTACCGTAATTCGCCTGATAAGCAATTATTACGGTCTAGGATGGAGCAAGCTTACCCAGTAAGAACCAATTCACTCTCGCTTTGAAGATAGCAAGATTATATTCCGCGGGGAACAGGAAGTCAGACAGGGAGTTCCACAATTTCGCCGTTCTCACTATAAAGGTGGAAAAGCAAAACGCTTAGTGCGGGTCTTGGGAAGTCAGTTTCTATTTAAATAATTCTCTATCTCTCTCTTGAATTTGCTCATGACTGAGGGTCGTGACTCCCCCGCAGAGTTAATTTGTTAGGAGAGTTCTTTTGGGCAGATACATCGTGGTGGGTGCCCAGGTCCTTCAACGGAAGGCACATGTCCTCGAATATTGTGGTTCTCAAACGTGTCGGTTTCCTCACGATCTTTTCCTTCACCCGCTTCACACTCGCTTAGACGACTTTTAAATAATTATGAGTAGGTAAATGTCATTGACTGTATGTTCGTATAACTCCAGCTCCAGTCCCCTCCAGCGAGGCGGCGGCCGGCACGCCGGCGGGCGAGGCCCCCTCCACGCCCGCGCCGCCCATGGACACACACGACGACTCGCAGGGGAAGCATAGCGATTCCAACACACAGGTCAGTTTGTTTATTACTATATACCTCTTGAGACATTTTGTTTATTTATATCTATTCAACTGTTAACAAAGAAATCCAGTTTTCGCTAAAAAAAAGTACATTACATCTCAACGAGGCATAGGCATTATTTGCGATTGCGATTTTTATTTATGTGAGACGTATAATTTAATATGCTATTTGTCTCCAGGAAATGATCCCCAAGGATGAGCTAGAAGACAACGTGACCGACCAGACGCACCACATCGTGGTCCCCTCCTACTCGGCCTGGTTCGACTACAACGCCATACACACCATCGAGAAGCGAGCCATGCCCGAGTTCTTCAATGGCAAGAACAAGTCCAAGACGCCCGAGATATATCTCGCTTACAGGTACATATATTAGTAAAGGTATAATGGACAAGCGTGCTTATTTTCATCAAGCACAAGTCATACTAATCGTATTATTCAATCCAGGGGTGCTCAAATCCAAAGTAAATAAGTTTCATCTCGGCAAACATGCTTCATATTACACTATATTTGTACTTAACTAATGACGTCATGAGTCCAACCTACACGCCTATTACACGTCAAGTTGATTGTTTTTGCGTTCTTAGGCCACCAATCCTGCCTTGCCTGGAAGAGATCGCTTTTAGCGATAAGGCCGCCATTTGTGGCATTAGTTTTTATTATTTGTCTTTCCGTTGTGTATTATGTTTGTATGTGTGTCCAATAAAGCATCAATCTATCTATCTATCTATCAATCAAAATGTATGTATTAGATACTTAGTGACAGAAACAAGTGAAAATCTTGGGCTTGATAATAATTCACTTATAAAAAGTGTAGGTATATGGTCCGCTAGCATCCTAGCATCCTCTAGTAGGATCCTCTAGCAACGACAGTGCTAACCGTACTGACGCGCCGTGGCGAGCGCGGGGAGGTGAAAGGAGAGCGGGGCGGGAGGTTCCGCATTCTAGCGAGCTCTCGAGATAATGTGACCGGGTGTACACAATAATATTTATATTTGTTTTTCTCAGAAACTTCATGATCGACACGTACCGCCTCAACCCCACGGAGTACCTAACTAGCACGGCGTGCCGCCGCAACCTGGCGGGGGACGTGTGTGCCATCATGCGGGTGCACGGGCTGCTGGAGCAGTGGGGGCTCATCAACTATCAGGTATAGACATTAGGATGATAAGAATGTTTCTTTTAATATAGGTATATATGTTTTGAGAATTAATAATTCTGTGGTCGTTGCTAAGGTGACTCCCCCGTAAAATAAATGGAGATACAACGGATGACAGATTCTGTTGTCCTCGAACATGGCGGTTTCATATTCAGCAATTATTAACTCATTATGGCACTCTTAAGTACGTGTAATCTACGCTTAATTTTAAAAAATAATGGCTAGTGAAATGCCGACTGAAAATATTTAAACTTGTACGTTTTTCCACTGGGCCATACTAAATATGTATATGTATAGGTATAATGACTAATTTGTGTTTCTCTGACTTCCAGCTGGAGGCCGACTCCCGCCCCACCGCGATGGGTCCGCCGCCCACGTCCCACTTCCACGTGCTGTCCGACACACCGTCCGGCCTGCAGCCGCTGCTCGCGCGCCCGCACCAACCCAGGCCAGGTAATTCATCATCATCACAAATTTAAGGGCCGGGCCCTTGTCTGTGGAGGCGCCATCTTTCCCGATCTTCTGCCAATTCCTTGACCTCCTTATACGACATGACGTCCGCCTTTTCTTTTACTTGGTCCATGTATGACCTTCTCGGCCTTCCTATTCCTCTTCGAGCTTCTAATTTTCCCTCAATGATGTTTTTCATAAATTCGTCTTGTCGTATAAGGTGGCCAACCATCTTCCCTCTTCTATTTTCAATAGTCGCCGTTATTGTACGGTGTTCTTGGACCAAGCTCAGCTCGGCCAGGTAAATAACTCTCTATATTTACTTGTCCAATATTTATTTCAAAAGCGCATGGCATAGTTGATTGGAGATTGTTCATGAAGATGAAAGCTAAACTGTCAACGCGGTTAAACTTTTATGGCACGTTCAATTCTAGGTTATGGCTTTTCTAGTAGTCACTGCTATTTCAAAAACCCTTAGTGGTTTTTAAATGTTATTTGTAAACCACTCAAGGTCTGTAAGAAGGTCAAAATGGTATATCAGAGTAATTGTCCTAAAGGCTGACTGATCGTTTGATATACAGACAACTAAAGGCCCATTTAGACGGAGAAAGTTTCTCTTCTCGAAGATGCGATTATCGAAGGAATATAAAACATTTTTTTCGTCTAATCACTAAAAATTATGTGTATTTATTTTCTAATACAGCTTACAATTCAAACTATCCGTTTTGCTACTTGCCCGTGTTGTGTTGAAACCATATACAAGTATATGTATATGGTGTGGACCCTCGATACAATCGACCTCAGAATTCGCCAGTCTCACAAACTTAACTTATCAGTCCTTTTTCTCCTTTCCAGCTGAAAACGTCCCCAAAGTGGAACCTGGGCTCCCTAACGGCGCGGAGGCAGGGGTGGCGCCCCCGGGCGCTCCGCCCGCGCTGGGCGCCCCCCCGCCCGCCATCAAACAAGAGCACAACATCGACCTGGGAGTCAACCCTGGACTCAAACTGGACCAGGTACTGTTTGTACTCTACTTTTTTCTTGACTTTCTCTGTCAAGCGAAATGCGTGCTGGCTCTAATTTTGTCCATCGCTATGATAAATAGATAATATCTGAGGACATGTGTCTTGCGTGGAAGGACCTGGGCGCGCCCATCACGATGTATCTGCCCAAGAGAACTCTCCTAACCAATTAATTCTGCGGGGGAGTCACGACCCTCATGAGAAAATACGACTCACAGAGAGATGATAAATAGATACCTAAGTGTACATATAAGCTGTTAAGTAAATATGATAAGTAGGTACATACATATACTAATTTTAACAAAAGCCTACTAACATAAATATTAATCCAAAACAAATAAAATGTATATGTAGTATCAAATAATTGAATATAGCATACAATTTAGTACGTTTCTCAATAGAAACATTGTTATCTCTATATTTTCTAATACTACCTTGAAATCCATTTCTAAAAATCTGGAGTGTTTTTAAGAACATTAGATGGATATGATTTTTTTTACTTAGTTGAAATAATCTTACTTTATAAACTTAGATCAGTCTAAGAAGAAAATCTTCTATATAGACGACTCAATACAAACAACATTCATCAACAAACTTATTTGAATATGCGAGACAATAATCCATTTCACAAGATATTGGGAATCGTTGTGATTATTTTCGCTCATTTCCAAATAAATTTGTTAATAGTGAGTGTAGCACTTATAAAAATATTTAAATCATTAATATTGTTGGCGACGCGCACCATTGAAATATTTTGCCGATTCTTCCTAATATGAATACTTGTAACGCCATCTACTGGCAATTTACAGAAGAATAGTATAGTCGGTAGATTAGTATATTTTTATGAATAAAGAATAGAAATGCGGGTGCGCTTCACATTTGTGATTTGACATAATTATGAATTTGTAGATTCCTGGCTCTCCAACCGCGCCGATGGCCGGTTGTGTGCTTGAAATAATTTCTGATTTCTCTAACCAATGAACTTAGTAGTGTTGTGCGCGACAAATGAATGACCCGCGCCCGTATTCCGTACGTCATAAACTATAAGTTCGGTGTTTTCTTTCGCATCATCTACAATTATTATATTTCCAGTACCGAGGCGGTTGCCGCGGCCGCGAGTGGTCCGAGCAAGAGACCCTCCTGCTGCTGGAAGCGCTCGAGTTGCACAGAGACGACTGGAACCGCGTGGCGGCGCACGTCGGGACTCGAACCCACGATGAGTGCATCCTGCACTTCCTCCGGCTGCCCATTGAGGAGCCCTACCTTAATGATCCTGCTTCAGGTAAGTCTGCTGTTAGAGTAAACTCTAATTCTGTTAGAGTTAGCTCTACTACTGTTATAGTTTGCTCTACTTCGGTTAAAGGTAGCTCTACTCCTGTTAGAGTTAGCTCTACTGCTTTAAGAGTTAGCTCTACTCCTATAAGTGTAAGCTCTACTACTGTTAGAGTTTACTCTACTCCTGTTATGGTTAGCTCTACTCCTGATATAGTTAGTTAGCTCTACTCCTGTTATAGTTAGCTCTACACCTGTTATAGTTTACTCTAATCCTGTTATGGTTACCTCTACTCCTGTTAAAGTTAGCTCTACTCCTGTTAGAGTTAGCTCTACTTCTGTTAAGGTCAGCTCTACTCCTGGTAGAGTTAACTCAATTATTGTTAGAGTTAACTGCTGTTAGCTGTTTACCCGCGACGTGTGCGTCATGTATTTCTTTTAATTGTTTAGCGCCGCTCCTCATAAACTAAGGTATTATGAGGAGCGGCACTAAACAACTACACATGAAATGACTAGCATGCTTTGTTATACATTTATAATTAATCAGTAATGATCTAGTTGACTGTCAACAACATATCCAATCTAAATATATAAAACTGACTGACTGATATTATAGTGATCTATCAATGCACAGCCCAAACCACTGGACGGATTGGGCTGAAATTTGGAATGAAGGTGGATGTTATGACGTAGGCATCCGCTAAGAAATGATTTTTGGAAATGCCACTTTTGAAGGGGTAAAGTAGTGGATGCAAGTTTTTAGTGCAAGCGAGTACCTACTAGTTATCATGTATTTTACATGATCGTCTCGTTCCCAGGCGGCATCCTGGGCCCGCTGGCCTACCAGCCTATCCCTTTCAGTAAGGCCGGCAACCCGGTGATGAGTACGGTGGCGTTCCTGGCGTCTGTGGTGGACCCCCGCATCGCGGCCAAGGCGACGCGCGCTGCCATGGACGAGTTCGCAGCTATCAAGGTAGACATCTATCTACTTTATAATATTTATTTATTTCAGCAAAAAATGTAAAACTATCTAAATTTACCTAACTATTTTTTGCTAAAAAATATTAAAGCCTTTATCATAATGTACAAAGTATGTGTAGACTCTTTATATCCGGTACAGTCCACAGTATACGTGCCCATCCCATTAATTAGATTCTAATTACCTATCATGGATTAATTTAAGGAGAGTCAATACCAGTATCGAACAAGTACTTAATAAAACTTACATAAAATAAATATGATTCTGATTTTCGTTGAATGTCGAAAAGATAGTTGTATGTACTGATTGTCTACGTTGTAAAAACTCTACTTACCATATATTTAATTAACTTGTCCTCATGGCTGTTGGCTCATGGCTCATGGACGAGTTGCCATCAAATAACAATAGGATTCTGAATTTCGTTGAAAGTCTAAAAGATAGTACTTACTGATTGTTTACTTTGTAAAAACTATACTTATCCTATCTTTTTAATTACGTGGGATAGGTTTACGTTTACCTACTGCCTGGTGTTAGCAATTGCTGCAGCTTATAGTGTAACACGTTAACCTAGAAGATACCTATTAACTCTATATTTGTTGTTTTATTATCTGTAACAAACTTGTTCTCGTGTGTCAGGACGAGGTGCCGTCCGCTATGATGGAGGCGCACGTGAAGGCGGCGGGCGCGCACGGGGCGGCCGCCGCGCTCGCCGCCACCGGCATCGCGGGCACCGCGCCGGAACACGCCGGTATGTAGCTCTCTGCAATTATACCTTTTTTTCTAACACGAAATAGGCTTACGTTTGACTATAGCCTGCCTGATGGTAAGCACCACTATAGTTTAAGATGTTGCACGCTTGCCTAGAAGAAACCTCTTTACTTTAAATTTGGAGACCTCTGGGTATAATTTTCTGGGAACAGGGCTCCAGGTAGAGAGTTCCATAGTCTCGCTGTCCTTACTATGAAGGTAGGTTTTTTAACCCAGGAAAACCTTTTAAAGGAAGGTTTTACCGTAGTTATGTGGGAGCCGCATTGCCTCACTAACCCTTTTTTTTTTTTTTTTTTTTTTTTTTTTTTTTTTTTTCGTGGAGGAAATGCATTTACGCATCCCCGCACTCTCCCCGGGGGGGGCGGCGGGGTATGTCGGGCTCAGAGCTAATGGGACTCCACTACCGACTAAAACCTACCACGATGTCCCTTCACCTCGGCAAGGACGGGTTTCGCGGGCAAGCGAGCAATACTCCTCCGCAATTCCCGTCCCAACCGCAGTCCACTGTCCAGGTGGACCCGCCTCAGGAGGACAGCCTCCCTCTTACTGCGCGAGCGATGCCCAGGGACATCCAGGCATCGACTCCTCGGGAGGCCCTTATCTCTGCTAGGGGGTATGGGATGCCCCCGCATCCCACGCCCCAGGGCCTCCTAGTGGAGACGGAGTCCGAGCGCGATCAGCTCGCCTCCGTGTCCTTCTTCTGCGGATCGGATGAGCGGCAGGATTCACCTCCCGCTCCCGCTCCTCGGCCTCCCTTTGCGACACCACCGTTTCGCAAAAGGAGGCCACCGCGTGCCATGACCTCTCGTCGTCAGCCATCTCTCGCAAGATGGTCGACAAGGAGAGGTCTGTCCCTACTACCGCGATTAGAGATAATCGCGGTCCGAGCTCCGCCGGACATGTCTCGAGAACGTGCTGCGCGGTATCTTCCACGCAGCCGCACCGATGACACACCGGGGTTGGCTCCCTACCGATTCTGTGCAGGTACCTCCCGAAGCATCCGTGCCCCGTGAGTACCTGCGTCAACCGGAAGGTGAGCGCGCCATGCTTCCGTTCCACCCAATTCCTTAGGACAGGCCGTATGGCCTCAAGGAAACGGGTGGCTCCCTGGCCTCGTCGTGTGGACCTAGCGAGGATACCATCCTGCCAAGCCCCCACGGCTGCGCGTTTTGCGCCCCTCCTCCAGCGCTCCACCTCCTCGTGGAGTGGTAACAGGCTTTGCTGACGCGCTTGTGAGCGGCGCCAGTAAACCTGCGCCAAGACGCCAGCCTCAAGGTCCCACGGGAGGGACCCTGCAAGTATGCAGGCCACCTCATGTGAGAGGGTGCGATACCCTCTGCACATTCGGATGGCCATACTCCTCTGGTGCCTCACTAACCCTAAGCATACCCACTAAAAACCTGGTCCTACTCTGCGTCGCTGATCGGGGCCCCGAGAACGCTGGGCATAGTACCGCAGCCCCGGCTTTTTACCTAATTATACCTGCTGCCTCTGATTGTAGTCCGTGAGAGGATCTGGGCAGCCACTACGATGTACAAGAGGTGCCAACAAGAAAACTTATCTAACACACCCATCCTGTGGGGAAGTCACGAGCAGTTACCCTCGGTTGTAAGGAATATGTCTTGAGCAAGAAGATATGCGTTCTCTTCTCGTCAAGAAGTGACTCGGTGTATAAATATTCGTTCGTAATTATAAATGTATCTGCGTAAACACAAATTAGAATTTACAAATTACAAATACCATGTGTCGTTGAAGTTATGAAACTTCAATAACTGCCATATGTAATTTCCTAGTTTATCTTAAATCTATCTTATAAAATTTCAGGTGAAAAGAAAGAAAGCGGTGCGGACATGAAGCCCGAAGCGATGGAGGTGGAGGAGAGTGAGTCCTCAGTGAAAGTGAAGGAGGAGCCCTCCGGAGACACGCCGTCTGACGCTGCCACAGTAGAACCCAAGACTGAAGTTAAGGAGGAAGCATCACCGCAACCTGGTAGGTGTATTTTAATAAAAGGTGGAATTGGCGTAGACACTTCTAGACGATCGTTGAAAACAGCATGGCGGGACAGTACTGAACGTCAAGTGAGTGAGTGTGAGAGCCTATCAGAGAGAAAAGAGCTAATCTCAACTGAAAGGCGACTGGGTCTGACGTCGCGCCAGTTGAAACCAAGACTGAAGCTAAGGAGTGAGGCAATGGAGAAATTCGGAGAAGCACTGGCGGTTTCTCTTGACATTTCAAAAGCCTTTGATAGGGTATGGCACGATGGCCTTATTAGTAAGCTTTCCTCGTACGGTTTGCCCTCTGGTTTCTGTACGTGGATTTCAGACTTTTTGAGGGATCGGTCTATTCGGGTGGTCGTTGATGGCTGCTCGTCTGACTGGATGGCTGTTAATGCCGGAGTCCCCCAAGGGTCAGTACTGTCTGCAACCCTATTTTTGCTGCATATTAACGATCTGCTCAAACCCGGTATCTTTGGGTATGCAGACGACAGCACGGTTGTAGAGAGTTATGTGTCCACTGCACGAACTAGTGCGGCCGAAATCCAAACACTCAGAGAGGCGATGGTCGAACGCATGAATCTTTCTCTTCAGGCAGTCTCCGATTGGGGCGATGCCAACCTAGTCAGATTCAATGCCACTAAGACGCAGGCGTGTCTTTTCTCCGCCAAAAAGAGGCCGTTCCACCTGGCCCCTACTTTCCGGAATGTCTCGATTCCAATCACAAACCAGCTGGACCTACTTGGAGTCTCCCTTACCTCGTCATTAAATTTTGGGTCCTATATTGAGTCAAAGGCTCAATTGGCTGCCAAAAAGCTTGGTATCCTCTCGAAGGTGCGTCGGTACTTCCATCCGGAACAGTTGCTTACCTTGTATAAAGCACAAGTTCGGTCGTGCATGGAGTACTGCTCGCATCTTTGGGATGGATCAGCAAAATACCAGCTAGAGGCGTTGGATTCGATTGAAACGCGAGCTAAGAGGTTAGTAGGTAAAACCACCATTAAGAAGGCAAAACTCCAAAGTTTGGAACATCGCCGCAAGGTGGCCAGTCTGTCGGTCTTTTATCGAATACATTTCGGAGAGTGTGCAGAGGAGCTACATAAACTGATTCCCTCAGCTCCCTTTTATAACCGAACAAGCAGAAAGTCCGCAGGTAGACATCGTTTTATGGTGGAAGTGCCGAAGTGTCGAACGCAGCGCTTTGCTTCTACGTTTATTGTACGGACGGCAAAGCTCTGGAACAATTTACCAGAAGCTGTGTTTCCTGCGAACTACAATCCAGGGGTTTTCAAATCTAGAGTTAATAGGTATCTTCTAGGTAAACGTGTTACACCCTAGGCTGCAGCAATGCTTAACATCAGGCAGGCTGTAGTCAAACGTAAACCTATCACACGTAAAAAAAAAAAAAAAAAGGAGGAAGCATCATCACAACCTGGTAAGTGTGTTTTCCTTGGCGTAGTTTTTTTCAAGTCTTCTAGGTCTTGGCAAGCTGACAAGTTGTAGTAAAGTGTAAGTACTAGGCAGAAGGAGCAACACCTCAGTAAAAGTACTAGATGCATGCGTACATCGACTCCAACCACTTATCATGCAAGGGTACCGTCAGAATTTGTACATTCCGCTTCAAGTCAGGAACAAACGTTCGAAAGAACACACTTATCGTGCAATAAGACTTCTAAACATACGTTATTACAAATCCTCGCTATCATTACATTATGAAACCGTATTATTTAGTTATAATGACAAGACTTATATGCTGTCATTATTACTCTACTCGTCTACTTATTTGTTGTCATTATTTTAATCAATTTTGTTTTTTTCATAAAAAAAATATGTTGAACTCTCAGAATCCAACATGAGTGTTGAGTACGGACTCGATTGAACTGTAGGTTTAGTCTTATGCGTCACAGTGTTATTTGTTTGCGATCTTTTAGCCTGCCATTTTGTGTCTGTACCTTTTGGAATTAAATAAATAAAGAATTATTATAATTCCCAGCAGAAGCGGGCACGGTAGACGCCAAGCTGCAGTCTGCCGCGGCGGCCGCGCTCGCCTCCGCCGCCGTCAAGGCCAAGCACCTCGCCGGGGTCGAGGAGAGGAAGATCAAGTCCCTGGTGGCGCTGCTCGTCGAGACGCAGATGAAGAAGCTGGAGATCAAACTCCGGCACTTCGAGGAGCTGGAAGCCACCATGGAGAGGGAACGAGAAGGTACTTATAAACAAACATTAATTGATAAATATTTCAGAACATATCACAGCGCCATCTAGCCACATACACAAGCAAACGGTTGTCATAAAACGTTGCTATTTGTTCAAATGTATGGACCCTTAAGTTAAGGCTATAGTAGTTAAGGTCAAGGATTTGGCGGCAGTAGAATAGAGGAAGATCAAGTCACTCGTGGCGCTGCTGGTCGAGACGCAGATGAAGAAACTGGAGATCAAACTCCGGCACTTCGAGGAACTGGAAGCTACCATGGAGAGAGAACGAGAAGGTACTTATGTGTTTGGGAACTGAGGATTAAAAAAATCCACAGTGTCTAAAAATCAAACAGAGGAGTTACGGCCCTAAACAATGAGAAACACGCTTCAAGGTCCTCCTTGAAGGATTTATCATCACCACTGGGTCGTCTGCCAGTCCCCAAGGGGGAGCTGGTAGGGCTTCATTGAGATTAATCTCTTGAGAGGGGCACACTGACCCCGGGGAAGTCACGACGAGTCGCTCTGTCCGGCGGCGTTCCATCGCGGACGGGGTTGCTCGAAGGAGGTATAAAAATGCCTGACTGTCACGTCAGATCTAGGTATTACTTATGTTGTTAAAGTCTTATTCGTTCGAAATTTTTATAACTTTTATTTTCGAGCTTACGTGATTGTCTGTATTTTTATTGTTTTACTCTACATATGAAGATCCCTATTACAATAGATACATGGCTTCCCCCCAGGGCTAGAGTACCAGCGGCAGCAGCTGATCCAGGAGCGGCAGCAGTTCCACCTCGAGCAGCTCAAGGCGGCCGAGTTCCGAGCGCGGCACCAGGCGCACCAGAGGTAATAATAAACAACTCGGTTCTATGAAGATAGGTTTTATAAATGTCGGCTTAAATTATCACACCCCTTGTAATAATTTTGGCCTGCTCCATTTGTGCGAAATTTACCAAGTATGTGAATTAACTCCTTAATTTTAATTGGCATACATATGAATATTTACTACTTATACGTTTTTGTGAAGTTTTTATTACTTATAATAACATTAGAGTTATGATAAAACAGCTGTTAGGTTCGAATCTTTTCCAAAACCATTAATAATAGATGTGCTAATGAGTAGCTACCCAATTCATTTTAATTTCCTTTTTATAAATTGTTAACTTTTGCCGTCAGAAATATTTATTATATAAAAAACTAGTAATAGTGACTGGATTATCAGCTGAAATAATTTTTTTAGTTAAGAATGAATATAATTATTATTCTTCACAGACTCTCGGGCCTTACGCCCGGTATTTTTAAGGCATCAGTGGGGCCGTAGCCAACACTGAGAGGCCTTTTACAATATTATAGGTACTTAAAATTAAGTAAAAATTACAGATAGAGGATGTTAGGTATATAAAGTAACTATTGCAGACATGGTATTAATATTACAGGCTATTGTGTTGAGTTGTTCATTGACTTAATTAAACTGGTCTATTGTACGAGGAACGGCACCCGCCAGTTATGCCTCATTCATAAAAATTATAGCGGGTGATGACTTGCCACTCACTAAATGGGCCCTCCACAAAAGGCAGCCTAAGATAACGCCGGAAGGGCAACATTGGTGTGAGTGGCTTAGGGTGTCGAGAGGTGTGCTGCGCGTTCTCTGAGCGGTACTAGCGGCGTTATGCCCTTTAACACTTACCCTTTAACATTATTATTATTATTATTACCTTTTAATGTACTCAACGGAGACCTCACTTACACGACAAAAAGCTCCAAACACATCTGCTCATAGTGCAATCTTATCGCAGATAGTTAAGATTTAAAAAAAACCTCTAATGTATCTATAATCTATCGCTAAAATAGGGTAAATGAGTCTTGTGAGGACGCATCAGTAACTTACCCGTAGGAAATACGTTCGCCGGAGCCGAAATCGGCTTGGAATGCATCATCATCAATCTATAACGTAATTTGATTTGATTTTTTAAATTGTCCTTCAATCTATAACGTAATTTGATTTGATTTTTTAAATTGTCCTTATCTTCCCAGACTGCAGGCGGAGAGTGTGTGCGCGCCGGCGCCGCCCGAGCAGGCCACGCCGGCGCCCGAGGCCGCGCCCGCCGCGCCCGCGCCCAGCATGGCTTAGATATTATACTGTAGGGATACTACTTACATGTGATAACACCTTGAAGGGCACACAGGAAGCAAGTTTAAAGTAAATTTACTGTCACATGAAACATAAAACATAGACACTCAATAAAAAAACAAGAGTACAATATAAGAAGTTTCATGTCACAACCCGGCCCCAAACTCAGCATGTGCTGGATGCAAGCAGCCAGCGCTGGTCTTCCGTTGGGAGCGGCGGGTGACGTCACGCACGTAGATATATCATTGTGGAACATAACACTTCTATATCACTTTATATTATGTATATCTCCAATAACTTGTGATTTGCACTGTTAACTGCATTATCCTGTCTGACTCCCTGTTCCCCGCGGAATATAATCTTGCGATCTTCAAAGCGAGAGTGAATCGGTTCTTACTGGATAAGCACGCTCCATCCTAGACCGTAATGATTGCTTACCATCAGGTGAATTGCGGTCAAGTGCAAAAACATTCCTTGTTTAAAAAAAACGGGATGGATATAAAATGAAAATGAAAATATTTATTGTGTACTGCAAAATGACTTAAGGCTATATAACATAAAAATTTATAACTAGGTTTTTAAATAACTAACTTAGCCTTAGGTAAACATAATGCGTCGGACTCCAGACTGGGTTACCGTATCCTGGAGCCGACCTCTAAATAAATAATAATTCTAATAGAGGGTAAATGAGTATATGTTTTATTTTGATATAAAATCTGGCTTGTTATATCTGGCCCTCTACCAATCTGCCCTCCAAGGTGTTCTCACATTTAACTGGTTTAGGTATAAGTACTCTAATGTATAGCGGGATACTTAAAAATGTGATTCGACAAGTGATTAATTAATCACTCTTTTGTAGTTTTCAAAGCGATCTGTTAAAATAAGAAACTAATTAAATAATCACTTGTTATTTGTTGGTTTTTAAGTCCTGCTATAAGCTATTTTATACTTGTAGATGATCTTGGTGTTATGTCTAAGTATGAATTTTAAACGATATTTAGAAACAATTTAGCTATGTTATTCTCACGGGACCTTGAAATGAAGTCAAATGTGATGTCATTGGCTAAATTCAAATAACGTCAATTTTGACTTCTATGATTGGCGAGATTTTTTCTTCGAAGATTTGCAGTGAGCATGGCATGGCTGATTGTATAAAATATATGAAATGAAATAAATAACACTTCATTTCTATTGAAGAGCAGTATGGGAAATGTCATAGTTTATTTCAAACTTGGTTGTTAAATATACATGTAAAAGGTAAGGTAGGTCAAAAATCAAATCAGTTTAGTATTTTTAACGCCTTCGTGAAATTATATTTGTATCGATGACTTTGCTGGCATATACATTTTAATGTAACCAGAGTTAGAAATTCTGAAACTTCGATTTATTTTTTTCCTATAAAATAATATAAGTGATAACATTCAACCCTGGAAAATGTTATGTACGTAAATATTATATGCAAATACATTTATTTTATTACGGCGATAATGTAATTGTACAAATTGCGAACATAACCAATTAAATTTAATTGTTTTTTCGTATTCATATTCATGCTATCACAAAATGCAGCCGTTATCACAAATAATGCGAAAATTGTTGTTTGTAATAAATAGTTTATACAAAATACAAATACAATACAAATACGTTTATTGTTCTGACTGTTTATGTATGTTTCTTTAATTTAGTTGAAGACAGTAATGTCGTGTATAAAAATCATTAAATTCAACCAAACAACGCTATCATATTACTCGATTAAATCATCTCAGATGACGGGTTTTAAAACCACCTCAGGGGCCACTGACATACCACCCACTTTAAATGTTCTTCTTATCGAACGATAGTGGCCGACTCTGGTGTCGAGAGTTTATCAAACTGCCCTAAGGGCCCCTGGCATGGCTTAATGACTTTTAATGTAAAATTCAAAGAAATATTTGTTGGGAAATTAATGTTTAAAGTAAAAAAAAAACATATAGCTTTAATCTGATATTTTATCAGATTTTACTTTATCACAGTAAACGAAATTAGACAACATAATTATTGCATTTGGATGTACGTAGGTATTTTTGGTTTACTGACAGATGATTAATGTACGAGTAGGTATTTTTATGTACAGGTTTACTGCCAATTCATAAATATTGAAACGTTGTTGATGTTTTCTGTCAAATAGAACTTTGGTAAAAATGACCTCTGTATGCAAGGATATATGTATTTACAGTACTAGATTTTAGTTAGATATGGACCTCTCTCTCTCTTGAGTCGTATCTCGTCATGACTGAGGGTCGTGACTCCCCCGCAGAATTGATTGGTTAGGGGAGTTCTCTTGGGCAGATACATCGTGGTGGGCGCCCAGGTCCTTCCACGGAAAACACATGTCCTCGGATAAGATATGATGATACAGTTGAGTTGATTTTAGTTGTTATTAAATTCTTATAAAAATGTAACTTTCCAAAAAATATCTTACAGAAGCGCTCATAGACAATGTAGCTAAACTTCTGTGCGTTTAATTTTAATTATAATTACGTGACGAATTTTATTAAATTTTCTTGTCTGTCTGATCGTTTAAAAATGACTAACCCAGTATATGAATACGTATGAATTTGCGTACAGAACATGACTCCCATATACAGTTATATTTCGTACGTTATTTGTTCCACCGCTAATGGTTTCGGTTATTAACTAAAGCAATTAAAACGTGCTATTTCAGATCCATGATAACATTATGCTCTGTTTTCAGTTTGAACTTTATAATTTGTTAGTGACGTTACGTGAAAACTAGACTTTTTAATAATTTAAAACTGACATGATTGGCTAAAGATATCCAATAAAGATAGACGAGTACAGATAATTAAGGAATAACATAGTGTCATAGGCCCTTAGGACGGTTTGAAAACTCGTCACCACTCATATTTAATAAGAAGAAAAAGAACATAGTGCGGATAAAAACTAAATATATCTAAAACTCAAATATGGTAAAGCTAAGATTAAACATTTTAAAAGTAATTTCATGTGTAACTAATAGTTATTTTCAGTTGGTCTTGGTTTAAATGTTTATAATTAGTAGATATGGTATTACGCAATTTATTGTATTTTTGTTGCTATGCTAGTACTAATTAAATATTAACGTTTTCAGTTATATCATCACGAGAATAATTGAGATATTTTTAACGCCACTGAGATTCACACAATTGTTGGTCATTATAATTTATAATACAGTTGTGACCAAAAATACGTAATTAAAAATTTAAATGTAGGGTGTTGTTTGCAATTGTAGAACGTAGTTACATTCATTCACGATATTGTTGTGATTTGTGACGATAACTGTACTTATCCTTTTTTCCAAGATATAAAACTTATAAAATCAGTGGATCGAACTATCGCCAGCAAACTCATCGATATACACTCGCGTAAAACAGAACTAGACATTCATCTACAACTTCCATTTAGCTAAAAATAATATAATTTACGTTAAAACCCACAAAATTATGACATACATTCAAATGTAATCAATTTTTCTAAATAATTTAGCACATTAATATAACTGTTTAAATGTGAAAGTGCGTACGTATGACATAAATGTATGTAGGAAATGAAATGAAATTTTCGATAAGGTATATGGATATAGCACCCGGCTTATTGTAACCTCGTGTTGGAAAATAAAAAGGTGTGCAAAGGAGGTTGTTTTACTTATTGTCATTTTGCAATCTCTATCCCATTCATCAAAGTGTTTACAAACGTTTTTGCTCTTGTTTGTAATTAGCTTGTTTTTTTTGGTCGATGTTTTCATTCGCCATCTTACTTACTAGTCGCTGTATGTAGACGTTTATTATAGGCACAATGTTAGTTGTTGTATTTAGTTTGGTAGCTGTTATTTGTTTGGGGAGTGCAACAAGAGAATCTACGTACAGAATATCTATGGTGAGTTTTGATTTTTTTATTCTTTGAAGTTTTAGTAGTTGTGTGATTGCGGGAGTGTTGTTCTGATTGAATTTAATTGATTTAAGTTTCTGGTTTTAGTCTGAATTCAGACCAATTTTTTTAATGAAAGAATAATGTTTATATGCAGAATAATTAAGTTCTTTATTTATCAATATGAAATAATTATTCCTGAATACTTTTGGCTTATGCCACATACAAGTGTAAAAGTTAAGAATTTAACACAAGTTTTTTTCCAGTCTTCTACAGTATCACAAAACACTAATGTACAAAAATAATTTTTCGTGTGTCCTACATAAATAAATAATTTAAACATCACAATGCCCGCGTCCTTAGAAGTCAGATCCACCCGGATTTGACGATCTAGATGAAGTTGTCTATAAAAATGGATCCGGATTTGAAGATCTAGTTTTTTTACTTAAAATAGATTACTTACGAATCTACAACTAACTTTTTTTAAACGGAATAGGCTTATATTTAATTTTAGCCTGCCTGATGTTAAACACCACTGTAGACTAAGATATAGCTCACTAACCTATAACAAATTTAATGTAGATAGATAGATAGATCCGCCGTTTGAAAGCGAGGAAAATACCCACAGACGCAACCTTCCGCCTGTACAATATTAAGTAGGATGTTATGATTCATTTTTACAATAAAGGACAGCGAGACTATGGAACTCTCTACCTGGAGCCCTGTTCCCAGGAAATTATAATACAAACCCCGAGGTTTTAAAATCTAGAGAAAATAGGTTTCTTCTAGGCAGGCGTGCTACATCTTAGACTACAGTGGTGCTTAACAACAGGCAGGCTGTAGTAGAAAGTAAGCCAATTTCGTGATAAAAGAATCAAGCTAATTACTATAGACAAATTAAACTCGAGCTTAATTAATAACACATTAATAATATATTTTTATCGGTGTTCTAGACCGAAATATATATTCCCGGGCTATTTCGCAGCGCCAAATAATTCCAAGCTTTTTGCGATGTACGCTCTAATGTATAAAATAAATAAAAAATCCTTTATTTCTATCACATTATTTCACACTACTTATATTAAAATAAATATGATCACTATGTTAATACACCCTTAACCAATATACCTGTAGAATATTTGAATTTTGTACGTGGCAAGATTGATGTTATAACAAAGAAATATTTTCTGTTTGCAAAATTTCTTTTTAAACTTATACACTTCCAATTACGTTATAATAATTATACAAACAAAGAACTATTTACGTTTTAATAATTATACAAATTTACATCGCAACACATATACCTACTGCAATCTATACATGTATGTACGCTCTAATGTACTGCAATTAAATAAAATAAATATTCCGGGACTATCCCACAGCGCCATCTAGCCCCACACTAAGCTAACGCTTGTGTCGTGGGCACTAGATAACAGATATAATACTTAGGTATATAATTTTTTGTAAATACCTTGCTGGTCTACTTAAGTTTAATTTGTCTATGCTATTACCCAATTACCCATGTGTCCAGGTGTCTTCCCCCGACACCCCCGGCCACCCGGCGCTGTTCTCTCACGGCGAGAGCCCCGTGTGGGACCCCGACACACAGACGCTGTACTTCGTGGACGTGCACCAGCAGAACGTGCACCAACTCGACTATAGCTCGGGGATGATCTACACAAAACATATAGGTGAGAATACAAAGACCTATTCATACAAATACAAATAAATGTATTTATAAAACGGATTACAAACTTGACTTCTACTTAATTGTTAACAGTTTTTTGGTCCTGCTCTAGGAATACCTGTATCGCAGGCACCTACTATACAATTTGTTAGTTTGTTTGCCATGAGAGTAAAGTTGAGAAGACTCATAACCAACATTCGGTTGGTAGGACCGGAAGTCAGGTTACAATTGAGGACAGACTTCCGAATGACAGTCGGATTCGTTCGCTTAGTATGCTTTTTTACATGAGATAGGCTCACGCTTGACTACAACTTGCCTGATGTTAAGCAACGTTACCTATAATCTACGATCTAGCGCGCTTGCCTAGAAGAAACCAGTTTACTCTCGACTTGAAGATCGATAAATTATAGTTATGCTTATCCGAGGCACGGCGAGATGTTTCCATAATTTCCAAACTCTGGGCAAACACTGATAAATAACAAATGCTAACATTTTTGACCCAATGCTGTCTTGGGTACTCCAATTAGATAACAGCTACAAACTTGTAAATATCGCGTAAACAATGAGTCTCACACTTTATTCCACAGGTTACGGTCAAGTGAACGTAGTAGCTCTAGTAGCGGAAAGCAGTCGCCTGCTGGTCGCGGTGAGAGCTGCGTTGTACGTGCTCGACTGGGGGGTGGCGGGCGACCTGGCCATGCGGCTGGTGGCCAGCTGTGACAACGGACTGCCGGACAACGTCATCAACGAGGGGAAACCTGACGCGCTTGGGCGGTTCTGGGCTGGTAAGGATATAAGATGGGATAGCAGTTAGATTCATTAAGAGCGAACGGCCTAGCCAAAGTAAGTAAGATTGAGGAACAAGAGTCACGTCACCTGCTAATAAACAATATTGTACAACTATATTGCCAGTCCATTCTAATCCATATCAGTCGGTATTGAAACGTACTCGTACCTACAAAATAAGCATGTCACAGTATAATTAAAACTAATGTCATGTGGAATTCTTTGGGTCATTCCAGTTTGAACCGAAGAAGAGATACCATTTGGTATCAGTTTATTTTTAACTAGCTGTGCCCACGACTTCGTCTGCGTGGAATAGTTATTTTGAACATCATATTTATTTTTGCAAACAACCTCTTTAGCTGTTACCCACGACTTTAATCGTTTTCGCAACGCACGCAACGTAAACCCTCAAAGATGAATAATTTTCCCCGTTTTTTCCTCATTTTTCCATTGTTTCTTCGCTCCTATTAGTTGCAGCGTGATGTTATATAGCCTAAAGCCTTCCTCGAGAAATGGTCTATTCAACACAAAAAGAATTTTTCAATTCGCACCAGTAGTTCCTGAGATTAGCGCGTTCAAACACAAACAAACTCTTCAGCTTTATAATATTATAGTATAGATTATTTATTTATACCGTTCTGAACCGACTACAATGTTTGTTTTGTGCTGACTGCACATTGTATTGTATTACAGTTTTTTCTTTGATTAAGTTGTAGGATTTTTTTATATTAAACTTTTCTCCGCAGGAACCAAAGGTCCTCAAGCAGGCGACGACGTGCTCCCAGACAAAGCAACCCTCTACACATTCGACAGTCGCGTCCCGACACCGCGAGTAGCGCTCCGCCCCGTCTCCATATCAAACGGACTGGTGTTCTCTCTGAACAACACTGTCTTGTATTATATAGACTCGCCTACGCAGAAGATTGAAGCGTTCGATGTTGATATACAGAAGGGAGAATTGAGTAAGTGTGTGTTAACTATTATAAACTTGAATAGAACAATTCTATGGCTTACTAGTGGGTGCTCGCAGCTTCGCTCGCATTAAGAAGTAAAACTTGCATCCCCTATTTCACTCCTTCAAAAGTGGCATTTCCAAAAATCCTTTCTTAGCGGATGCCTACGTCATAAGATCTACCTTTATTCCAAATTTCAGCCCAATCCGTCCAGTGGTTTGGGCTGTGATAGATCACTATATCAGTCAATCAGTCAGTCAGTCACCTTTGAGTTTTATATATTTAGAAGATTGTAGCTTAGTAAATGAAATTACACAAACCCATGCCGCGTTGATTTTTTAAAACTTTTACGCTTGATAATATCAATTCAGGATTTGTTTGTTTTTTTCTAGTTTACATAGCAGTATTCTAACTATTCTGGCATGAATTAAGTAGGTAGAAATAAATGTGGCTACAAACTCGTACAAAAACGTTTTTTTATTAACCTATGCTGTCCCTCTCCTGGGCAAAGGTCTCCCCCAACTCCCTCCATACGTCTCGGTCGAAGGCCTCCTCACGCCAGGCACCTCGAAACCGGTCGAGATCCCGACGCCAGCGGGTCTTGGGCCTTCCTCTACCACGTCGCCCTCGAGGTTCCCACTGTGTCACGATCCCAGCCCAGCCGTTACTAATGTATTCTGACACAATGTTTTGGTCAGTTACATGGATATATATCATTATAAAAATCTTTTTTTATTTACAGGCGCACGTCGCACAATACTGGACGTCTCTAACTACGGCTATGACGACGCCATACCGGATGGAATGACTATCGACAGCAACGGGGAGCTGTGGGTCGCTCTCATGTTCGGAGGAGCGGTGAGATTTTAATTATCTACTTTTCTGTCAGTTTCCTTACTGCCAACGCTATAAACATTTAGTTATAATTAATTTAGATATAACTGGTGGGAACTCGCGGCTTAGCTCGCATTAAGAAGTAAAACTTGCATGCGGCTAGCTCGCATTAAGAAGTAAAACTTGCATCCCCTATTTCAGCCCGTTCAGTGGTTTGGGCTGTGTGTTGATAGATCACTATGCCAGTCATTCATTCTTCTTTGATTTTAGTATTATTATTATATTTTATATTATTTAAATACATACATAATTAAGACTTCCAAATCATCTCCAGTTGACTCTAGCTTCATAACACAGTCTTATGTTAAATTTGTCTATATTTATGAAATGATCTACCAGAAACTTTATAAAATTTGCCCCTCACATATTTTTTTTTCTTCCCCACAGGTGCTACACATAAACCCAGACACTCGGCAGCTAGTATTCGGCTACAAGTTGCCCGTGTCCCGCGTCACCTCGGTATGTTGGGGCGGACCCAACATGGACGAACTGTTCGTTACAACCTCACGGGACAAGATTAACCACAGCTTGGAACCGCTAGGGGGCGCTATATTCACTATACGAGACACGGGGAGTAAGGGCGTGAATCCGTATGCATTCAAACTAGAAAACGCTGATTCGTACTAGAAAACTTTGGTATAATGACATCTATCGGATGGAAATGGCAATTTTTATTGAAATTTGCAGGATGTTTTATTTTTTTTATATATTGATTATAGTGACATCTATCGGATGAAACTGGTATTGTTTAAGGAGAACGTGATGTTTTATGAGCATTGGGTATGTATTATTTTTATTATCTTTAATATTCAAATTCGATGATATACATATCTAGTAAGATCTATACTATGGACTAATGAGAATTTGTTTATATATTCTTATAAAGAAAATATAAGTTTGTAGTTAAGTATAAGTAACTTATATTGTATGTGAACTTAGCAAAACTATTTCATTACATATATTATTTAGCAAAAGTGAAATGAATGTATAACTTTGTTCGTACTTACATAGATAGTAAAATATTAAAATTTGTTAGTTAACGTATTACGATGTCTTTCTTTTTACCCTACTTTACATTTCACTTACATCATTTATGAATACTATCTTAGTGATCATTTAAGACAAAACAACAAATATTAGGTACGAAATAATTTATTAGATGACACGAATACAACCAGAGTAATAGTAACAAGAAATTGTATAACATTTTAGTTTAGACTATGAATAAATAACGAAACATCACTTGACAACAGCGAAACGGCTATAACGACAACCCTTCTCTTGTTAGAGATTTTACATCAAAAGTTTATAATAACACCGAAAAGACTCCCAAAATTCAAATATACAATTAGTTAAAGTTGTTTAGTTTAAAACATTGAAAAGATGTTGATAGGGTTCGTACAGTTGCCGCCAAACAACTGACAATAAAAAGTGTGAGGAACATAAATTATTTCATGGATAGAAAACTTAATACATTAGATGGTCTTAATTTGTTTGCAAGACAACCTTCTTAACAAATTAATTCTGCGGGGAGTCACGACCCTCAGTCATGAGGAAATACGACTCAATGAGACATAGTTTTTGGAAAGTACTTGTAGGCTACATCTATTATTTTTGTTAATCTTAGCTTTATCTAATGTATTACATAATACTTGGTTAGTATTGTTTTATTTCCTTGACACGTTTGCCAAATATTTTGGCGGCAACTGACATCTTAGAGCTATTAAAATTATCCTCTTAGAATTGCAAATCGTTCACAATCTCCTTAGGCACATTTTCAGATAAAATATTCAAAATTGAATAACATGTTGCGAAGCGTATTGCAGCTCGATATCTAGCGTTTTCTTGTATTTAATTTTGAATACATTTGTTTCATTCTAGCGAAATTCGTGTTACTAACAATCATTTTTAAAATCTTTTTACCTTATAATTTAAAAGTGCACTAAGCTTTCTACCCGAAATTTAATAAAGCCAAATTCGGAATTTGGTAAAATTTAGAGAGCCAAAATAAGATTTTTAACTGACGAGTTAATTGACTCATACAATACGCTACATTCAAATAAAACGTAATAAATATAAATCAGGTGTATACTATATAATTTACATAATATTGTTATTGAATTATATAATTATAATCTACATTTAAAATATAGACATTATTTCTATGAACGGATTGTATCTACAAATACTACTTTTCAATACAATATGATATTTTGAATTATAATATTTTTAACTATATATTTATACAGGTAATAGTTAAGAGCACTGGCAGTGGTGTGGCTGATTATAAGTCTAGAAGTGATAAAAGACAAATTTAATTAATTATTAAATACTACGATTCATACGTCATCTTACATAACATTTATATATATATACAGTGAAACTTGGTTAAGTGGGACCTGGATAAGTGAGAAACCTCCATAACTTTAACTCATGCTGAGGTCCCAACACTTTGGCACTGAATTACCTCTGTTAGTGGGGCGAGGTAAGCCTCTATATCTGGGATTTGTTCTTTCGATTTATCATCATAGTTACCTCTATAACTGAGACAGCGAGTAAATTTTATATGCATAAACCTCTGTAAGTGAGATAACATTGTTTACATAACACGTTATTTTATTTAATGATCGCACCTGTATAACTGAAATAACCTGTATTCTCACCTCTATTAATGGAACCCTCTGTAAATGAGACAATTTCGTGATAAAAGAATCAAGCTAATTACTATAGACAAATTAAACTCGAGCTTAATTAATAACACATTAATAATATATTTTTATCGGTGTTCTAGACCGAAATATATATTCCCGGGCTATTTCGCAGCGCCAAATAATTCCAAGCTTTTTGCGATGTACGCTCTAATGTATAAAATAAATAAAAAATCCTTTATTTCTATCACATTATTTCACACTACTTATATTAAAATAAATATGATCACTATGTTAATACACCCTTAACCAATATACCTGTAGAATATTTGAATTTTGTACGTGGCAAGATTGATGTTATAACAAAGAAATATTTTCTGTTTGCAAAATTTCTTTTTAAACTTATACACTTCCAATTACGTTATAATAATTATACAAACAAAGAACTATTTACGTTTTAATAATTATACAAATTTACATCGCAACACATATACCTACTGCAATCTATACATGTATGTACGCTCTAATGTACTGCAATTAAATAAAATAAATATTCCGGGACTATCCCACAGCGCCATCTAGCCCCACACTAAGCTAACGCTTGTGTCGTGGGCACTAGATAACAGATATAATACTTAGGTATATAATTTTTTGTAAATACCTTGCTGGTCTACTTAAGTTTAATTTGTCTATGCTATTACCCAATTACCCATGTGTCCAGGTGTCTTCCCCCGACACCCCCGGCCACCCGGCGCTGTTCTCTCACGGCGAGAGCCCCGTGTGGGACCCCGACACACAGACGCTGTACTTCGTGGACGTGCACCAGCAGAACGTGCACCAACTCGACTATAGCTCGGGGATGATCTACACAAAACATATAGGTGAGAATACAAAGACCTATTCATACAAATACAAATAAATGTATTTATAAAACGGATTACAAACTTGACTTCTACTTAATTGTTAACAGTTTTTTGGTCCTGCTCTAGGAATACCTGTATCGCAGGCACCTACTATACAATTTGTTAGTTTGTTTGCCATGAGAGTAAAGTTGAGAAGACTCATAACCAACATTCGCCGCATACAAACCCATGCCGCGTTGATTTTTTAAAACTTTTACGCTTGATAATATCAATTCAGGATTTGTTTGTTTTTTTCTAGTTTACATAGCAGTATTCTAACTATTCTGGCATGAATTAAGTAGGTAGAAATAAATGTGGCTACAAACTCGTACAAAAACGTTTTTTTATTAACCTATGCTGTCCCTCTCCTGGGCAAAGGTCTCCCCCAACTCCCTCCATACGTCTCGGTCGAAGGCCTCCTCACGCCAGGCACCTCGAAACCGGTCGAGATCCCGACGCCAGCGGGTCTTGGGCCTTCCTCTACCACGTCGCCCTCGAGGTTCCCACTGTGTCACGATCCCAGCCCAGCCGTTACTAATGTATTCTGACACAATGTTTTGGTCAGTTACATGGATATATATCATTATAAAAATCTTTTTTTATTTACAGGCGCACGTCGCACAATACTGGACGTCTCTAACTACGGCTATGACGACGCCATACCGGATGGAATGACTATCGACAGCAACGGGGAGCTGTGGGTCGCTCTCATGTTCGGAGGAGCGGTGAGATTTTAATTATCTACTTTTCTGTCAGTTTCCTTACTGCCAACGCTATAAACATTTAGTTATAATTAATTTAGATATAACTGGTGGGAACTCGCGGCTTAGCTCGCATTAAGAAGTAAAACTTGCATGCGGCTAGCTCGCATTAAGAAGTAAAACTTGCATCCCCTATTTCAGCCCGTTCAGTGGTTTGGGCTGTGTGTTGATAGATCACTATGCCAGTCATTCATTCTTCTTTGATTTTAGTATTATTATTATATTTTATATTATTTAAATACATACATAATTAAGACTTCCAAATCATCTCCAGTTGACTCTAGCTTCATAACACAGTCTTATGTTAAATTTGTCTATATTTATGAAATGATCTACCAGAAACTTTATAAAATTTGCCCCTCACATATTTTTTTTTCTTCCCCACAGGTGCTACACATAAACCCAGACACTCGGCAGCTAGTATTCGGCTACAAGTTGCCCGTGTCCCGCGTCACCTCGGTATGTTGGGGCGGACCCAACATGGACGAACTGTTCGTTACAACCTCACGGGACAAGATTAACCACAGCTTGGAACCGCTAGGGGGCGCTATATTCACTATACGAGACACGGGGAGTAAGGGCGTGAATCCGTATGCATTCAAACTAGAAAACGCTGATTCGTACTAGAAAACTTTGGTATAATGACATCTATCGGATGGAAATGGCAATTTTTATTGAAATTTGCAGGATGTTTTATTTTTTTTATATATTGATTATAGTGACATCTATCGGATGAAACTGGTATTGTTTAAGGAGAACGTGATGTTTTATGAGCATTGGGTATGTATTATTTTTATTATCTTTAATATTCAAATTCGATGATATACATATCTAGTAAGATCTATACTATGGACTAATGAGAATTTGTTTATATATTCTTATAAAGAAAATATAAGTTTGTAGTTAAGTATAAGTAACTTATATTGTATGTGAACTTAGCAAAACTATTTCATTACATATATTATTTAGCAAAAGTGAAATGAATGTATAACTTTGTTCGTACTTACATAGATAGTAAAATATTAAAATTTGTTAGTTAACGTATTACGATGTCTTTCTTTTTACCCTACTTTACATTTCACTTACATCATTTATGAATACTATCTTAGTGATCATTTAAGACAAAACAACAAATATTAGGTACGAAATAATTTATTAGATGACACGAATACAACCAGAGTAATAGTAACAAGAAATTGTATAACATTTTAGTTTAGACTATGAATAAATAACGAAACATCACTTGACAACAGCGAAACGGCTATAACGACAACCCTTCTCTTGTTAGAGATTTTACATCAAAAGTTTATAATAACACCGAAAAGACTCCCAAAATTCAAATATACAATTAGTTAAAGTTGTTTAGTTTAAAACATTGAAAAGATGTTGATAGGGTTCGTACAGTTGCCGCCAAACAACTGACAATAAAAAGTGTGAGGAACATAAATTATTTCATGGATAGAAAACTTAATACATTAGATGGTCTTAATTTGTTTGCAAGACAACCTTCTTAACAAATTAATTCTGCGGGGAGTCACGACCCTCAGTCATGAGGAAATACGACTCAATGAGACATAGTTTTTGGAAAGTACTTGTAGGCTACATCTATTATTTTTGTTAATCTTAGCTTTATCTAATGTATTACATAATACTTGGTTAGTATTGTTTTATTTCCTTGACACGTTTGCCAAATATTTTGGCGGCAACTGACATCTTAGAGCTATTAAAATTATCCTCTTAGAATTGCAAATCGTTCACAATCTCCTTAGGCACATTTTCAGATAAAATATTCAAAATTGAATAACATGTTGCGAAGCGTATTGCAGCTCGATATCTAGCGTTTTCTTGTATTTAATTTTGAATACATTTGTTTCATTCTAGCGAAATTCGTGTTACTAACAATCATTTTTAAAATCTTTTTACCTTATAATTTAAAAGTGCACTAAGCTTTCTACCCGAAATTTAATAAAGCCAAATTCGGAATTTGGTAAAATTTAGAGAGCCAAAATAAGATTTTTAACTGACGAGTTAATTGACTCATACAATACGCTACATTCAAATAAAACGTAATAAATATAAATCAGGTGTATACTATATAATTTACATAATATTGTTATTGAATTATATAATTATAATCTACATTTAAAATATAGACATTATTTCTATGAACGGATTGTATCTACAAATACTACTTTTCAATACAATATGATATTTTGAATTATAATATTTTTAACTATATATTTATACAGGTAATAGTTAAGAGCACTGGCAGTGGTGTGGCTGATTATAAGTCTAGAAGTGATAAAAGACAAATTTAATTAATTATTAAATACTACGATTCATACGTCATCTTACATAACATTTATATATATATACAGTGAAACTTGGTTAAGTGGGACCTGGATAAGTGAGAAACCTCCATAACTTTAACTCATGCTGAGGTCCCAACACTTTGGCACTGAATTACCTCTGTTAGTGGGGCGAGGTAAGCCTCTATATCTGGGATTTGTTCTTTCGATTTATCATCATAGTTACCTCTATAACTGAGACAGCGAGTAAATTTTATATGCATAAACCTCTGTAAGTGAGATAACATTGTTTACATAACACGTTATTTTATTTAATGATCGCACCTGTATAACTGAAATAACCTGTATTCTCACCTCTATTAATGGAACCCTCTGTAAATGAGACAGATATTTATTTATACCTGTATATCTGAGACACTGGGTAAGTGGAATACCTCTATAAGTGAAACGACATTGCAGGTCCCTTGATGTCTCACTTAACCAGGTTTCACTGTATATATATATATATTGGCTTTAGCAATTCTTTTAATAAATCTTTTGACTAAGTTTTCCTACCATTTTGGTTGCAGGACCAATAATTACGAATCATAAATAAAATGATGCATTTTATGCATGCATTACTTTATCTAAATGCAAACAATTTTTTTTAATTCAAGATATATGTATATGTTGCCTACTTTTTTATTTAAGTTTTATGCCGTAACTAACTAAAACATATAATCAAAATAACCTGAAGCATTTCGTTATCTTCAACTTTTATGACATTTAATACTTCCCTAGCTAAGATTTTATACTTTGTATTGATTTTAGGATTGTAACATAGAAAAGCGCATAAGAAATCATATTTTACTTTAATATTATCTAAGATCTAGTAATGGATCGCGAGTTATGGAGAAAATAGGAGAGGCCTATGTTCAGAAATGGACTCCTTAAAGGCTAAGAAAGAAGAAGAAGAAGAGTATTGGACAAATAAATAATATTCTAGCTTTATCACGGGTTTATTGCAAGCGTTTGAATATTTTTACTCAAAGCTTCAATATTACCAAAATATGTAACTAAACGGTTTTCATTAACGTTTTCATTGCTAATTCGCGTATATTGTTTACGCGTTTCGGGAGTAATGACACCCATTGTCAGAACACCAGTCTGCGTGCTGCCGCGGTCCCAGAACGCACGTTCTGACGATGGGTGTCATTACACCCGAAACGCGTAAACACCATACGCCAAATATACGTGAGTGAAAACTGTTTAGTTACATATTGATAAAATATCTCACGATCTTTTTTATAATAAATTTACCGAAATAATTTTGCTTGTACTAAAAATAAGCATTTACGATATTAATTTCTCTAACCTATAGGAACAGCTACATATCATTGTCGATATTATTAACAACCGGACTCGAATACATTCTAATACGCTTTCTTTACACATACATACATTATCATAAAATAATAATAATTCAAAATCCTCGACTAACTTTTAAGCTTTTAACTTTGCAGACAACAAATTACTTTAAAATAAGTTATTTAGCAGCGATCAGGTCGGATCCGTTTCTTCTTAGTTCTTGTATGTTTAACCGACTACAAAAAAGGAGTTTATCAAGTCTCCTGAAAGTATTTTTTTTAGTTATGTTACGCTACTCCGTTATAACCGTACATAAAAACGAAAGCTATTAAATATGCCATTACCGTATAAACTCAGCCTTAACAAAAGTTAGTCGATTCCCACATAAAATTGTTTCCACTATCTATTTTAATAATAACCTCAGTATACAATATTTGATTGCAATATTGTACTTATATTTATACCATACTTTCGTTCCTGATCCCATCACAGCTTTACACTTAGTGCCTTTAATATCTCACTTATGATAACCATCACGCCGAATCATTGCTCATTTAACTAGAATTTCTCCTAATATTACTATCTATAACTAGTGACTATAACTTTTAATCGTTCGTCCATACAACCGCATTCGTTTGATTTTCACAAACAACAATGACACCAAATTCGATCACTGAGTTGGCAATAAAGATCTTGCACCATAAAATATTCTTCCTCGCAAGATATTTTTATTTACTTTCCAATTTGGTTTTTCGTTGAAAGATTGCAATATTTCCTTTGCGAGATAGATAACAAATTTCTACAACCTTTTAAAGTTAAAGTCCTTTTGATTATGCCTGCCCTCCACAACACAGGTTATCCTAGTGTGGAGTGCAGTGAACATATTGTTATAGTTCATAAGTGTTTCACTTAAATAAATTATTTATTATTATTACTAATTATGACCAACCAATACAGTACTTGAGTGTACCTCAACTCATCATATCGAAGGTAGCAAACATACCAACAATAGCATACTTCATGAAATGAAACCTCTGTAATATATTACTGTCCCACTTACACAACTTACTGAGTTAGTAAGTAAGAGTTAATATAAACTTGTTTCTCACTTGGGTACTATAACTCCACTCATCATATCGAAGGTAGCACTTGCTTACAATGGTATACTTTGTGAAACAAAACTTCTGTACCTAATATAGTACTGTCTCACTTACACAACAAATTGAGATAGTAAGTAAGGAATAGAAACTTTTCCTTGCTGCATTCTTTTTTTAACTAAAACAGGTTTGCTCTTGACCACAGTTTGCCTGTTGGTACACTGCTAAATTGTGGAACTCTCTACTTCGCCGCGGAATATAATCTTGCGATCTTCAAAGCGAGAGCGAATCGGTTCTTAATGGGTAAGCAGGCTCCATTCTAGACCGTAATGATTGCTTACCATCAGGCGAATCACGGCCAATAGCAAAACCATTCCTTGTTAAAAAAAATGCTATGGCGTGAGATGGTGTGCTTACCCAATAGGACCCTCTACTTGGGTGCTATAAGTCCGCTCATCATATCGAATGTGTTTCCATCCGGTGTGAGTTGTACCTCCCCCTTGGTGGTGCTGACCAGTAACCACCCCGCCGAGTCCACGCCTTTGATCACACCTGACTCCGGGGTCGTAGCGCCTTTCGATAGGACGCGGATTTCTTCGTCTCTATGGGAAAAAAAATATGTTCATTGGTCAATATAATTGTGGTCATCATATTATGATATAGTTGGGTGCTGAGGTGTTTCAGTAATGTTACTAGAACCTGACAAACATTTGAAGCGCAGATTAACACTAATTTCCACCTAAATGGCTTACGGGCATTGATTTCTATCAGTACAAGTACGCTGGATTTGCTGGTCGCCGCATCGTTTTGTGCCTATTTGATTTTCGCCATCTTGGCGCCGACAACGCCAGTAAACGTCCACGGAACTAAAAGTAGGGACGGGACAATGTAACAAATTATGTCGAAATATATGTAACGGGACAATGTAACAAATTATATCGAATATATGTAACATAATAAATGATAAATACAAAAGACCTAAATTTGTAGAATATTGGAAAAAAGTAGTTATAATTGTAAATTATAGAAATAAGTATACAACGAAACAACACTTCTTTATAATTTAGTTCATACATATAAGAAAGTGTCCAAAACTATGTTAGTTAAAAATTCAGAATTTATATTAACTTATGTTGAATTGTTTTTTGTTTTGTATAATATTTAATGTAATTAAGCCTATAATCATTTAAAATCATTGTCATAGAAAGAGCAAATGTTTACCTCAAATATGTAATTCTTCCCTAGGCCTTCGAAATACAGGCATTGCCTAGTTCGGGGTCCGCTAAAAAACCACATGTATGTACTAAGTATGTAAAAAAGAACGTAAATACCATATCTTTATTATTTCTTTAGTTAGTAAAAAAATTGAATTTGAATATATTAGTCAAAAAACCTTTGTTTTCCTATCTTTCTTCCAGTTACATAGATTGCAATGTAATTTTCGTTCACTTGTTGGTAGGGGTACGTTTGATGGTGCCGTTGGTTCTAATTCTGGTATTATGTTTCGGATACGGGTTTTGATATGCTGTGGAACATTAGCGATAAAAATTCTTATAATTTGTAAAAATGTATGCAAAAATATGTTACGTATGTATTTAAGCGCTACCGGGTCCAATAGACCCACACGCACCTTTTAGGCCCATAGCACTAACATGTAGCGCACTAACTTAACTATCGGCTTAAATCGTTATCTACCGCCCTATACTATAGTCGA
The DNA here is from genome assembly GCA_927399415.1 of Macaria notata. Classification (NCBI taxonomy): domain Eukaryota; kingdom Metazoa; phylum Arthropoda; class Insecta; order Lepidoptera; family Geometridae; genus Macaria; species Macaria notata. The sequence goes on from OV656741.1 coordinate 5,183,187, forward strand.
AAGGTATTAAGAACGGCCACATTACAATCGTCGTAATTTCGAAATAATTCAACAAAATTCAAGGGACTGGGTCCACTGGACCCAGTAGCGAGTTCTTAAGTGTTAAGCCAAAGTTTTAGTGAAGAGTCTTTTAACCTGTAATTTAAAAACAAACCGTTCATTAATACAATTTATGCCAGAAAAAACATCGACAAATATTGTCGATATGGAATATCGACAACACTATTGTGTTGTTTATGTTTATCAAAACTTGTCAATGTCATGTCAAATACGTTCTAATGTCATGTCATGCATGTAATACATGCATGGATTAATATATAATAATAAGGAATGAGCACTGCTGGTCCAATTACGAGCAGAACGAGGCGAATGTATGACAGGCTGTTGTCTTTTTCTAACTATGGTGATAATACATTATATATAATTAGGATATTTCAATTCATCTTCCTACCAAATCTGGAGCAGTCTCTTTTGGGGCCCTATTTTACCTGCATCTTGCCAATCATGATAATCCCTAGCTCTATTGACGCGTTAAGTAATAAACACCAACAAACTTACTAACAAAAGGCACTTTAATTTGTTACTAATGATAGTAACCGAGAGGGCACACAGCGAGACAGAGAGATAACAGGTGGACAGAGAGAATACTTCACTGGGAGCCAAGACAAGAGATGGACGGAGAGAGCGTGGAAGACCAATCAGACGATGGAGAGACGATATAGAGGCGGTGGCAGGAAAACTCTGGACAAGAACAGCAAAGACGAGACATACATGGCATGAGTTGGAGGAGGCCTACGTCCAAAGTTGGACGATCCCTTAAATAAATAAATAACATTTTAATTCAATAACCAGACATTGACATTACATTTAAGTACATATATCCATTTTGACATTACCTACAATAATACTAGACATTTATATAATAATTTCATGAATCAAATCAAAATATTGTAGTGTGAACAACTATACGTTTAAAAGGGAAATAAAGGCTATTTTTATTTTATTTATAATGATAGTAACCGACATAAAAGAGACATTTTGTTGTGTCCTTTAATCAATTGAATAACTTAATAATCTTGTAACACTTATCACAAGATTTTAGAATACAAATATGAACGTGTACCGTAACCACAAACCTATTTCACTCAACCTTAAAAAGTTAAGCATTTAGTAAAGTCGCGACGCCCCGAAAAAATATAGGTCACCTTAGTCCCAATAATGTAATCTTAGCATAGGTACCTGTTGAAAGATATATTGCAGCCACTATAAGATTCACTTCTGTATTCTGCATACACTACTATTTCTTATCATTTTGTTATTTTCACAATAAAATACATCTAAATTAGTTACAAATGAAATTATTTTTTTCCCGCTACCTTTTGTCATAATATAATGTCATCATAATGTTGCTTGTGTGAAAATAATATAATACCAATTTGTTATTTATTTATTCTATTTTGTGTTAGTTTCACAAATTATTTCAGATTTCTTTGTGTAATAAATAAATAAAAAAAGATAAAAAAAAGATTTATAATAAATAAAATTAATTAATATTATTTATTGATAAATATGACTACGTTGACTAGACAGTGACGTTTCCCACAGAATATTTTTTAAACTGGCAAGCTGCTGAAACAGGACAACAGCCTGCCTACTATGTCTCTCATTTTTGACCGATTTCATCCCCGATTTAACATTTATAGAAAATGAACTTTAACTGTAGAAACATAAGGCTTCTATTCGTATAAAATCTAGTTCTCAAAACAAAAAGAGAAATCCTGTGATAATGAGAGGGATGAAAATCCTTGATTAAATGTCAAGTTTAGTTCTAAGGACACTCTAGGGAGGCGCTTCAAATCGGCACAAAAAAGAGCTGTCATTTGGTCTGGGGCAGCCGATCCAGCGTACTTGTACTGATAGAAATCAATGCTTACGGGCTATAACATTACACAATGTCAATTTGAATTCGGGATACATTTATCATTTTAATCTATTATATCTGAGAAACACACACACTGTAGTAGGCTTTTTACATAATAAGACATTTAGCATAACATTTATTTTATAATTCCTCCTCTTGAATCGTATCATTTATGTCAGTGGACTCACCACTTTTCCGCACCTAATCTCTTCTTTTTTTTGGCCATGACTTTGTATTGTGTCAGTTCTCAAGTTAAACACCATCTCTTCAAATGCATTGCGCAAGAGATATATCTAGTGACAGAGGGATATAGTGGTAAAACATCGACAAAAACTCACGTGTGAAGCCAATACTGGTAATACTGCTCTAGGAAAGCATCGACCCCTCCATCCGAGCTCATATAGTCGAGTATCCTCTCCAGCTGAGAGCAGTATCTCGCCAAGAAGCGTTCTATCGACATCGGAGCTAGTGTTGTGCCGTGCCTGCGGTTGTGTTCCGTTATAATGTCGTTCACGCAAGTCGATGGCACGTTGTTTGATATGTTCACGCCTGTGCCTGGAAAATGTAGAAATAATAGTTAGTTACAGTGCATTAGTTTTAGATATAATGATATCAAGAACATAATCGATAACTCATATTTTGGTGAGATATAAAATACAATCAATATAAATCGATAAATATGTGTGCTTATATCTAAAAAAAGCTTCACTCGGCTTGAAAATATAATAGTAAGAGATAATCCTCGAAAAATGACAGCCACAATAAAAAATACCAGCAGTTTTTAATTTTTGTAAGTAAGATTTTTTATCGTATGTGAGTGACCAAGTGTGATATTTATCACTAACCTATAACCACATATACATCGTCGTTAACACAGTTGGCGGTGGTGACGACGCCTCCTATCTTCACCTCGCGCCCGTAGTAGATGTCGTTAGGCCACTTTATTCTGAAACCAACATAACAATAAATAAATATTACGGGACATCGCACACATCGCCATCTAGCCCCACACTAAGCAAACGATTGTGTCGTGCGTACTAGATAACGAATATAATATATTTTTTTAAATACATACTTAATATACATAGAAACGACCAGACATAACGCAAGTAATTAAAGATTTTGAAACTTTCATAATAATTACTTGTATCATGCGGGAATCGAACCTGCAACCCGAGATCACATACGTACAAGAATTACCCATTAAAACCCATCAGCTCGGGACTTTGTCACTATCGTCATAAGGTCTATTTTACTATATTTGTACAATGAATTGATTTTGTTGAAATGTCGTAATATTCGGAGTTGTGTGATTTTGCAATTTATAAAATTAACCAAAACTACTCTCACTTTTGTGTTACTTAAAAATAAATTCGTAGTCGGGAACATTTTAATCAATCAAAATGACCGATAGAACTAAAAGAAAAATACAAAAAGAGGACGATATTATGGATCTCGATTTAATGCTGCAACCATTTCTTACGTCAAAAGAAATGTGTTTTTTACGTGTACAAAAGTTGTACGACTTGTCAACCAAGGTTCTTTTAGATCCCACGATTTTACCCAATTTCAAATCTCGCGCTGAAGACCTTGACGATTTACGCGTAGAATATAATCGCTGCATCAAAGAAATCAATTCTATAAACAAATTGTATGTTCCTGGCTATATACCAACATATACCGAACTCGACGCATTTGATGATTTGTTCTATTCTATTCGCACGGTTTGTGATAGTATATCTGAGCCATCATCGGTGCGTCGGGACTCTAATGACAATAGTGAAAGCACTCGCCGACAAGTAAAATTGCCCGAATTACAAATTTCTAAATTTGATTCTCAATTACAAAACTGGATTACGTTCCGCGATACATTTCGTAGTTTGATACACGAAAATAATACTCTTTCAAACATTGAAAAGTTTTATTACTTAATCGCTTCTGTAACAGGTTCAGCCTTATCTATAGCGAAATCTATGCCGGTCACGTCGGACAATTATTCTATTGTTTGGGAATGTTTAGTGAAGCGATTTGATAATCGACGTGCGCTTGCGTCTTCATTCGTTGATAAGATTATTTCATACAAGGCGTTCACTACAGATTCAACTGAAAATCTAAACAATTTTATACAGGTTTATCAGGAAAACGTAGCCGCATTGCGTAATTTAAAACTAGCAAATTTATCCGAGTTTTTGTTATTCAAACTTGCAATCCGGAATCTGGATCCAACCACGCGCCTCGCTTTTGAATTGAGTATCGATCAAGACGAAATTCCTGCTATCGGGCAGTTACTAGACTTCGTCGAAAAACAGGCTCGTGCTCTGGAGATGTCAGATGCTAGGCCGGTGTACGTCAAGCCGTCTATGCCGCCGCCTAGACATACTGCACACAAGAACTACGTTAGTTCTAACATTCCAGACTCGACCAAACCACTTCGTACGAAATCGACTTTCGTATCAGCTGCGGCCAGCAAGGCTCCCGACGTTGTCGACCGTCAGAAATCCAACGAGTGTCCTTGCTGTCAAAAGCCACACGCTGTATATAAGTGCGATATATATAACGCACTCACGCCTCAGCTCCGCGCTGCTAAGGTCAACGAGCTAGGCCTTTGTGGGAACTGCTTGAAAAGGCACGTTCCTACTGGGACAGGCAGTCATACCCGTGTCACGGACTGTCCGTCCCGAATGTCGTGTGTCGTGTGTGGAGCTCGCCACCATTCATCTTTGCACGTAGATACGCTCACGTGTCAAAAGAGATCGGCTGCGCTAGTTTCTACATCAGATACAACAGTACTTCTAGCTACTGCTATCGTGCAGGTAGAAGATGTTCAGGGTCATTTTCACGATGTGCGTGCCATGATTGATGGAGGCTCAATGGCCGGTTACATGACAACCGAGCTAAGTGAACAGTTAGGCTTAAACAGACGCGCACTAGACTTCTTACCGACGGCGTTAGGTAAAATACCTGTAGATAACCACGGTCAAACCACTTGTCGAATTCGACCGCGCGACGGATCAGATAAACTGCGTTCCACGGACGTAGTGATAGTAGACGATATCGCAGGCGATTTACCTACTATGGTTCTACCTGACAAGATACTACATCACTATCAGCATCTCGAGTTAGCGGACCCTGACTTCCTCAATTGTGGCCCCGTGCAATTATTAATATCAGGGGACATATTCCCGCACGTCTATGACGGTGTGAAAATATTTTCAGACATTCCTGGAATGCCCCCGGCCTTGCATTCTATTTACGGATACGTTATCACTGGGCATGTTGATTTGGATTTACTTAACGCAGAGGTCAATGCCCCCGCATGCCTCTCCGAGTGTTTACAAACAAATGCATTAGATCAAGTCGAATCGAACAGCGAAAAAGTTGCCGCCCGCGCCACAAGTTGCGCCTCTTTTTCAGCTAGTTCAAAAATAGGTGACTCTGATATGAACGAATTGAATCAACTACGCGATAAGGTCAACGACCCTTGTGTTGTTCCTCTATCCACGTTGTCAACTTCGCTACAATCAACACCAAATCGGCTGAATCAACCTGAGGAAGTCAATGTCCCTTGCGATTATACTTCATCTGGGTTTTCACCCACTCATGACTTGACTACAGTGATGAATTCGTTGCGGGAAGTTGAAAATATACCACCTGACCGGGCAATGAAACACAAAGATGAACTTCCAAAAGTACTTCACGCCAGCGCTGAACATAGCCCGTGCGCTGATGTACTTTCTATCGAAGCTACTCCATCCGCGTTGCTCGCCATGACAGAAGGGACACATGGCCCTAGCTGGCCCGCGCGTCCAGACTGGCCAGAGAGATCAATGGATGAGTTTAAAAACGAAGTTGTACCGGAGTTGAGACCTTTGAACGAATCAAAGGTGATGGTCACTACTAACGTGCCATCAGATCCTATTTATGAATTATCTGAGAAGTGTTCCAACTACACTAAGTTAGTCAATGTTGTAGCTTGGATACATAAGTTTATAAATAACTGTCGCGCGCCCAAAGTCGAGCGTAAAACTACGCTCACGCTCGGTGATATTCGACAGGCGCGGGACACAATCGTTAAGGCGGTGCAGCGGCATCATTATGCTGGAGATATACGTGCCCTCTCTCAAGGTCAGAAACCACAGCAGTCATTGCTGAAACTCAACCCCTTTGTTGATGAAAATGGTTTCCTGAGGGTGGGGGGTAGGCTAGCACATTCCACGCTGTCCTTTAAAGCGAAGCATCCTGTGCTGCTACCTAAAAAATGTAATTTCACTGACCGACTGATCGATTACTATCACGTCACATATATGCATATAGGCCCCGGCACACTGCAGGGTATACTTACTCAAAAATATTGGATCGTTTCCGCACGCAATGTTATCAGATTGCGAACAAGACAATGCATTGCTTGCTTCAAGACTAGACCGACAACTAGACAACCTATTATGGGTCAACTCCCTGAGTTTAGGTCACAAGATGCTCAGACGTTCTGTGCTGTAGGTCTTGATATAGGAGGTCCATTTCACATAAAGGAGTCTACTCTCAGAAACGCGCGCGTTCACAAAGCTTATTTATGTGTATATGTTTGTTGTTCAACTCGCGCTATTTACACGGACGTTCTCACGCAGTTAAGTACGGAATGCTTTTTCGCGTCGTATGACCGTTTCACTGCTAGGCGCGGATTAAGTAAGTTACTAATTTCTGACAACGCGACCAACTTTGTTTCTGCGGGAAAACAGTTAGCTGAAGTTTCACACTTTTTCCGTACTCATACAGATGAAATCTCGGCCGGTTTCATTTCACGAGATGTTGAATGGAAGCATAATCCGCCGACCGGTAGTCATTTTGGCGGTTTATATGAAGCTGCGATTCGTTCATGCAAAGATCTGCTTAAACGGACGGTCGCGGATCGGTCTTTAACACTAGAAGAGTTGACAACGTTTTTCGCACGAGCAGAAGCTGTTCTAAACTCACGGCCTCTTTGCGCTTTGTCATCAGATCCTAATGAGTTCGAGATACTCACGCCGGCTCACTTTCTCATAGGCCGCGAACTTCTCAGCGTACCGGAATACGACATAACATCTACTCCTGTACATAGACTCACGCGTTGGCAAATCGTACAACAGATGGCACAAAAATTTTGGCATTCATGGCGTAAGAACTTCCTCCACACACTTCAGGAACGTCAGAAGTGGTTCAGTGGATGTCGAGATCTGAAGGTGGGAGACTTAGTGCTCATTCATAGCGAAGCACCTCCCCTTCAATGGCCTTTAGCCAGAGTTACAAAGCTCCATCCGGGAGCTGATAATGTGACCCGTGTTGTCACTGTTCGCACGAGGAATAGTGAATTTACTCGACCCGTGGTCAAATTGAGTCCTCTCCCCTTGGACGATGACTCATAGTTAATTCTATGTAAATTCACACAATTCCCTAGAAGTAAGTTAGTTAAGACATTAGACTTAGCAATATCTTTTCACTTAAAATTATACAGTCCACTCATATCGTTATACAATCATTTATCCTATCATTGTATACAGTCCACACGCTCTCGAGCTACATAAAATATTCTTGTTCATCACATTCAACGAGAAATACTGTACAACATTTAGTTGCATATTAACACTAGCTGCTTGTACACTTTACAGTGACACTGCTAGTAAGAACTGAGAAATCCGAACGTCGGATTTGGTGGGGGGAAATGTAGGGACTTGGCTTTGCTTAAAAACTACATTCATCAAGTCGATGTACAATCGAATATATGTCACTCGCGCATTCACCCCGCGCTCGCGCATCTCTAAAATGAATGACATTTTCATACATCGACAGTGCTGCTCCAACCTTTGAGCAGAAGATACGTTACGCAAAAACTACATACTACATACTACATTTCAACAAAATCAATTCATTGTACAAATATAGTAAAATAGACCTTATGACGATAGTGACAAAGTCCAAACTATGAGATAATATCGTTAGCAATTCTTGGGGTAGGTAGACATTTTTTAATGGCAAAAATGTTAGAAGTGTATTAGTTTACGTAATTTTCTATAGTTTATACTAGTAACTGAGAAATCCGGCTCGAAAATGGACAGCCCCGTAATCAGGGCTTTTGAAAACTACACTTTACTAGTTACGCGAAAGTTTTACGTACCCCTTTTTTCTCTAAAAAAACCTGGCCTGCTAGTAAGTCCTCCTGTATGTGGTCGTCGGCGAGTCCTGGACGCCTCCTGGCATCCAGGCAAAGTCCAATTATCGGAACACACACAATGGATAAAGAGGAACACTGATTAAGTTCTAGCACCCGCGATTTTTAGATAGTTTATGCGTAACGTATCTTCTGCTCAAAGGTTGGAGCAGCACTGTCGATGTATGAAAATGTCATTCATTTTAGAGATGCGCGAGCGCGGGGTGAATGCGCGAGTGACATATATTCGATTGTACATCGACTTGATGAATGTAGTTTTTAAGCAAAGCCAAGTCCCTACACCTGTTCTGATCATTAATAGTCATTTCCATATGAGATGTAGTTTCTTAGTAGTCACTAGACGTACGTGGATAGAAATGTATGCGAATTTTACAAATAGCACATGTGATTACAAGGATCGCCACACTTCATTTAAACATATACCTAATAAAGCTAAAGAGGGCAAAAATCTAAACATAGAAGGTATTGGAAAAATATGTTTGGGTATACTTTAAATCGATATTAAAACACGTTTCAAACTGCTGAAACGTGTTTTAATATCGATTTAAAGTTATAATTTTGTCTGTTAATCTGTGTGTAAAATTTATTTAAACGCTCACGAAATCATTCGAAATGCCACTTTTAAAGGGGTGAAATAATCTTAGGAGTCTTAATGCGAGCAAAACCGCGAGCACCAACTAGTGTAGGTGTATGTACCGTATATCGAGGTGTTCATAGGCGGGCAGCGAGCGTATAGCGCGCACCACGGCCAGCGCCGCCGCGTGCTGCACCAGCGGCAGGGACGGGGAGATCTTCTGCCACACCTGCGGAACAAGATGGACTGTACATACATGGATAATAGGTATAATATATTTTTATTCGTTGTAACAACAGCAATGTGTCAATTTAAGTATAACAACCGGCTAACACTTGCGTTAAAAATGATATCGAAAAACTAACTCGCTATGTCTCGCAGCACTACGGGCTCAATTGTCAAGAGGACGAGACAGTACGCGCGTCTCGGTTGGCCGCCCCGTCCAGACTTAAATCATGCTTTGGGATTTGGCGCATAGGAACTTTAGAGAATAGCACTTAATGTGTTAAAATAAACAACTAAAAGAAAGCTTGTCACATACTTTTTTAATTAACATTACTGGTAGGTTGCTAAATAGTGCATGCATGTACCGTTTACGTTCTGAAGGTAGTATACCCACACAAGCGATAGGGACACTGCTGGGTATAGGCCTCTCTCCTTTCATACCCGTAATAAATATGTTAAGCGACACAGTGGTAACCGGACACCACGTGCATGGTGGCGACACACGTCATGCGACACTCGCACAAGCCACACTGTGGTGAGAGCATGTTACCTGCAGTGAGATGCAGGCCTGACCCCGCGGCGACAGCCAGGCATTCCCCCCGCGGCCCCGGCCGTGTGTCTGTTGTCCCGCGACACAGGCGACACCGTGCGCGAGTGGACTGCACGCCACGAGCATGGTGGACGACATCACATCCGCGTACACCACCAGCCGACCTAGCGACGTGGATGTTAGGTTCTGGAAACGGAGAGCACGTAAATAAGACAACTGTGTATGTACCTATGTAAACACACAACAACAACTTAACTAACAACTACAACTTTAAGAACCGGCTTGATGGCTGGTTACAGATAACCAACAATTCTCTTGTTAACTTGTGATCATTGCACCAGTGGACTGTATAATTTTGAACTTTGAGTGGACTATATTAAACAATTTTGACACAGTGTGATATGGGCACATCAGCAATTTGCTGCTCGCCCATTAATCGAATAAATAAATAAATAATGTGTACATCCTGTATGACAGTTATTTATTATTATTAAGAGCCTGTATTGTCCCATTGTTGGGCAAAGGCCACCCTCCCCTCTTTACATTTATCTCTGTCTAGTGCTATTGCATTCCAGTCTGGTTGGTGTTTATCCAGGTCGTCCCTCCATCGCTTCTGGGTCTGCCGCGACGTCTTTTATGTGTTGGTGTTCATTGCGTCGTTGTCTTTGCCTATATGAGAGTGCTAAATGAAAATTATAGGAAGAAAAATCTTATCCTTTTATCACTTTTTTTACCAAATCGTCAAATCCATTGAAATGGGAGCTATCTGCATGCATGTAACGTGTGATGCAAGCATGGTAATGGGACTCCCTGCCGAATCAATTCGTTGGAGTAGTTGAATAGTTCTATTGGGCAGAAACATCATGGTGGGCGCCCAGTTCCTTCCACGGAAGACACATATCCTCGGAAATGTTAACTAAAATAACTAACTAATTGAAAAATAATTAAAAATTATTTATTTTGGAACAAGAAATTAGATACTTTAGATACAAAACATACAAAAAAGACAAACACATTACGTACATAAAAAATGCCCTGTCACAAGCCAGCCTCAACTCAGCATATTCAGCAGCGCTGATCTTCCGTTAAGACCGACGGGTGACGACACAAACGTATACAATAACACAACTAAAATACATACAATACCTATACGAACAACAAACTAAGTACATAAATATTTAAACTAGCGGACGACATAGTAATGCTATGGAATATTGCTACGAGTAAAAAGTGTGTAAATGCAATAAAATGATTAAACTTACATCATAATACTCGACCGTGGAGAGATGCGGCGGGCAGTCGTACACGAGCACGGGCAGGAAGGCCTGCGAGGGGGGCTCGCGGGGTGCTTCGCCCCGCAGGCACCACTGCACCGTGATGCCGTCCAGCGCCTGCACGCGCCCGCCCGCGCCACACCAGCGCTCCACCAGCTGGAGCTTATGCTGGGGAATAAATAATGTTGTTGTTAGTAGGGTTTGTTCTTTTATAATATTAAAACTGTCGTGAGACATTTTATCAATATATTAACTAAACGGTGTAACATGCGAAACGCGTAAACAACACACGCGAATTGCACGTGAGTGAAAACCGTTTAGTTAACATATTGTTCGTTTTAGTTAAATTTAAATTTTGAGATGGTTTATGAAGGTTACCTTTTAAGGTATATCCAGCGAGTTTGTTGTACCAACTGTTGTATAGTGTAACGTATTTGTTGCGGTCGGTTTTAATACGAAAATCTATTAATTGGGACTGTAATCGGCTGAAAACTTTAAATCTAGCAATGTTAATGTGTCTATTTTAAGGGAGAATTAAACTAATTGTCGATCTAGAAATCATGGTTTACTATAAGTACATACAATATTTTGTGTGATAATATGGTCGGGCTCAATGACAGATAATATAACCTAACACTAGATTAGGACTTTAGAACTTTAAATTAGTGTTGCATATGTTGTGACAGAGGTCACTTTTTACCCGAGTAGGTACGTCTATTTTTGTAATTTGTTAATAAAAAGTAAAGCAAATGTAAGCAGTTCTGTAAAGATTTTGGACAAAAAGCATAAAGACATTTAGCAAAAATAGGAACTCGCTCATTTAGTTTCACTCTTTTTGAATCTAGTCTAGTGTATACCAAAAATAGCATGCTACGATAAAGTATTTTTTTGCTATTGAGAAAACAACGTTTAATATGTTTTAGTCCTAGAAAACTAAGAAAATAGTATAATTGTATATCGATACATAGGTAAAAGCATAAACATTTAATAGCATATTTATAAAGCATAGATTAAAAGCTGTATCTAGTAATAAAATGTTTTAAAAAAGAAAGTCATAGTTATTTTTGGTGCAGACAAATCCAGATAAAGTGATGTACACACAATAAAAGCGTATATATTCGCAACGCACAAACAACGACTTATAATAAAGAAGATTTCACTAGTGACTAAACAATCAATGTTTTTTTTTATTACTTAAACTATCGTGATACCTTTTTATCACAACTACGGCGGTTTTCACTCACGAGTAATTCGCGTATGTTGTTTACACGTTTCGGGTGTAATGACACCCATCGTCAGAACGTGCGTTCTAGGACCGCCGGGATACGACGAATCAATGTTGTGTACTATGATATAACCCGAGCACAAAACGAGATCTTTGTTCAAACAGTCTATCCAACTACACCAACTATAGGCAGCCCTTGAAGTTTTTAGATTGATAGCTTTCTACTCCCCATGTCTCGTCAGCCCTTTTAGTAGAAAGACAACGTTGGTGCGATCACGCTAAAAAAAGTTTTTACGCTGTACAATCAGGCATTAAAATGCCTACATATACAGTTGATCTAAAGAAACCCTTGTACCAGCGATAATGAACCACTTAGGTCGTCTACTGTTAGTTATCCTTGGATTCTTTAAACAAGAGTCACAATCAAAAACATTTAGCAACACCTTAAGTCCATCACTGCACTTTCTCTCGCATATAACTCAGGCAAATGTGTGTTCTAATGCTCATTCATAAGGTTCATTTTGGAAGTCACTAGTGAAACCTCTACCAAAGCAACATGTATCAAAGCTGGTGTCGCGTCTCACCGGCCATCACACCGTCACGTGGCCGGGGCCCGCGCCGCACGCCGCCCACGGGGCCTAGATACAACACGACGTCACTCTCACACGACACTTTGTGTTCTAGTACTACGTTATAAGGACCAATTTCAGATGTCGATTTTGTGACCGTCGCAGCTTTAAGTAGGAGACTGTGTGAGGAAAATGGAGCGATGTCTCTCTACATATACGAGTCAGAGTGGCCAGACTGGTAAGTGTCGTGACACTCAGTGGACAATACGAGGTCACTCCCACATCACAACATACGACACTTTGTGAGCATTGTACTTTTTTTTTAGTTTTAAGTAGAATTGCTTGTTACTGTGTGCGGAAAACAGAGCAATGTCTCACTGTTTAGTGGTTAAAGTGGCCATTGTGTAGCGCAGGATTATATACATATTCAAATTTATTTTGTAACAGAAATCCAAGACTTTAAATACACATTTTTTAAACAAACCTGAGGTAATGATTAGGTAAAATCTGAGTACATATGTACCTAAGGAGTATATTTTAAGAAATAGATGTGTGTAATATGTTTTTGTAATTGGTATTACAATCTACTTGTTCCTGGGAAAATAATATATAAGAGTGATATTTTAGAGCTATGTAATAGATTGTTTACACTCACATAGTTTGACCAAAACACAAAGTGCGTATGCACATATAGGTATATATGAACAAATCGTTTAAGTGTGGCGGTGAATGGGTGAAACCAAATGACAGTGTTACCTATGAAGCAACCTAGTACCTACCATACATCCTACTGTCAACTGTATACAAGTAAATACTTCATAAACATTATTTCAACTCAACAGTTTCAAGGTACAAGACAGCAATTTACTACTATAAACCAGTGACATAATACGGTAAAGGACTGGGTTACGAAAACATGAAAAAAAAACTATGTATTAAAATATTAGCAGACATTTTGTAAGCGCACGAAACACACTAAGTTTACAAAAAACTAAGATTGTAATTAACAACCAAGTTTTTATTTGCTAGTCATTTTCCGATATTGCTAATCTAACTGTGTTATCTTATTTATTTTGGAGTAAGACTTATTGATCTGACTGTGTTGCTGTACTATTTATATTTGAGAATAAAATAATGGCCGGTCCAGTCCTTTACTGCACTATATTAATATCATAAATGGTGATGCAGTAATAATATCACTAGGTACTATTATCCAATTCTCTTACCACATGGTTGCCTAAAAAGAATCCCTTAGTATATTCAATCTTGTTAAGTTCGGTGGGTGACTTCACGTGGAGCCCGAGTATGTCTCCTAGTATTTTGTGTATTATTTCTAAGCGGGCCTCATTGGACTTAGCTCCCTCGTCGCCGAGGTAGTCGCTCGGATCCGCTTCTAGGTGAATCTGCAATAAGTAAGAAATAAGAATGAGCGAAGTAGGAATAAAAATATATATACAAGGTGTAACAGAAGGGTGTGACAATACTTATACTATACATACCTATGTATATATAGAATACAGCCCACTAGGTTTCAGAATTCTAAGTGTCATAGATTTCGAGTAATCATAAGTTGAACTTTCATTAAAACTTTAAGACTTGCAACCCTACATCTTATCATTTTGAGCGTTCATTGACTTTTCTTTCATTGACAAATGACACGGCGCGGCGGTGTCTCTCTGAGAGCGCGAGAGAGAGAGAATACGTTGCGTTAAAACTAATGCTAGAACGGGATGGAATAATGTGTGCTTATTTCGGTTTCGTCACTCGCTAGGGCTGCCACGAAATCAAGTGAAAAATATTATCTAATTTTGTATGGTAAAAAATATATGCGATTTAATTTTTCATATTTTGGTATATGACTCCTTACATGATATATATGTATACTCTTTAATATTGTCACACCCTTCTGTTACACCTTGTATATTTTCAGGACATATCACACAGCGCTATCTAAAACAATAATTTAAATAACATTTATGTATTTATCCAGCCCCACACTAAGCAAACGCTTGTGTAATGGGTACTAGATAACGTATATATTACATTAATTTTTCTTTTGTACATACTTACTTATGATACATAGATACGACCAGACTCAACACAAGTAATTATTGTTTAAATTCATAATTGCTTGTGTCGTACGGCAATCGAACCCGCAACCCTAGATTAGAAGGCAGAGTCAATACCAACTAAGCTACCAGGCCAGTTAGTATTACAATCACTTAAAACTTGTTAAATACGAAGTGAGTAGTTGAAAGTTTTTATATTGCCCGGGGCTCTAAAAATGACTTAGCCACTGTTTTAGTGTGGCAAAGAAGAAGATTAGAGATCCTATTTTTCTCTTTAAGATACTGGGATAAAAGCAGTCGAACTGCTTGATGGTTAGCCGTAATCGATAGACAAATATAATACATACAACTTTAATTCAAAATGTCGGTAGGTATGTATATCGGTAGGTAGGTACATATATGTAGGTTCGCCGAGTTATCAGTAAAGGCAAGTCCGGATTCCGCATGAGAGTGCCAATTTTGGGATAGTTTTTAAACCACCCTAAGGACCTCAGACATGGCTTAACGACATCCATACTATGACAAAGAACTGGGACCTACAGTTTAACGAGTAAAGAACAAATAATACTCTTCCTATTTCTACTGTGATTTCATTACTGACCTGTGAAAAGATAGCAATCCCGTTATTAGTGAGATCCGTGGCTTGCAGCAGTGAGGGCGTCCTCCAAGTCTCCTCGGAGGCCAGCACTTGTATGTCCAACTCATGGCCAGGGTGGCCGGTGTACTTGGACGGCCTACAATATAACATTGTATTAGAACTTAACACTCATTATAGTAGGTATTGTGATTTCTTCTTACCCCCGGTTTCTAGAACGATTTGTTTAAATAAAATAAATTTAAACGCACTATCATTGGTTCATATTTGTAGCCAATGACAGCGCATAATATATAATTTTCGCATTAAATTATTTTATACTTTCGACATCGTAACAGAAACCAGGGTTTAGAGTAGGGTTTGTAACATGCCGTGCGAACAGAGATCTGGGTCGGTTGTTTAGCTAGGAGCTAAGTGATTAGCTATTGTTAACAGTATTCATGCCATATGTTGAAATGAGTGGAAGTGGGCTACAGATCTTCAGGAGACCTACTGCATAGCACTGACACACTTAGGTAGGTCTACGTCTAAATTATGTACGAAAATAGCGAATATATGTATATATACATCGTACGTACCTATCTACAAGTAAAAAATTCAATTTTTGTATGCACGTTAAAAGGTTATGCTTTAGTTATCAGTAACCCGTATGTACTGACTGTTTCCATACATAACCAATGAGGTTTTACAAATAGAGACGTTACACTCATTAAAATCGCCCTAGCGCGTGGCGAAATTATGCTATAGCTATTTAGGTAGTATATACGCAGCGTTGTTTACATCATTCAGGAAAGTAAAAGTGGTCAGAGATATATAAAGCCCCGTTGTGAGAAAGAGATAAACGTATGTTTACAGCTACGTCAGCCGTCAATCGTGAATTCGAGTCGCTATTTGTCTCTTTCGTGGAGATGGCTAAGTGGCAACGCGTCACTGGTTGATTAATAGTAATATTAAATATTTGTATTTTCATTTTAAAAGGATAAACAATAATTACAAATGAAACGACACATCCTTCTTGCTTTTGGCACTCGTCCCAGTGTAATTATTGCACTTTCTAAACACATACGATGGCATTGTGAATATTTATTACTGATAAAAAGTCGCGCCGTCAACGTGCGTCGCCGCGCGTTGCTTCGAGGCGACTGAGCCGAATCATGCTACGTAGCCTGATTTGAGTTCGCTACACAGAACGGGGTATAAACGCATCTACCTCAATTTATATAGAATATCATTGTACATAACCCATTATGTGACCCAGATTTATGTTCGCACTGAAACTAAAAAGCATTTATTCATTCCCATTGCCTATGAATTGGTTACTAGAAAGGTGATGGTGGAAATCAGAGTAATATATTTTTGGATTAGAAAATTCTTAAAATATATTTTTATCAAATTTTTAAAATGGCGACATACCATATTTAATGAACACAAGATCTTTTATTGCCTGAAATCACAGTATTTCTCTCTGAGTTCCACCGGACTATTATTATAAATCTATCTACTTGAATAAATATACAGTGGTCCTGTGTAATATTCCATAATAATAATATCTAACTACGCATACGATTTGAATTGTGTCATATAAGGTTGATGGTATTAGTACATTTTTAGTTTAGTGAACTTATGACAATAAATAAAAAATAAAAATAAAAAATTATCATTTTAGCAAAACTTCTAGTTTAGCTAAATTCAAAATTTTGAAAACATGTTATGTAGGTATATTGTTTGAAAATATATGTATCATATTAATATTTGACCATGCAAAGCTTATCCTAAAATAGCTGAAGTCTTAAGCAGTAAATAACTGAAATCTAGTTCAACTTAATAATCACAAGGCAATGTTCATTTTAAAGTGAAATAAATATATTATGATACAAAATGTATTGTTAGCAATATTGCTTTCGTACCAACACATATTGGCTTCTTGGCTTGCTCTGCAAAATTAGTAAATCTTTGTAAGCAAATGTTTGTCAAATTGTTAAATTTTAAGCAATTTTTTAGATTAGTAATTTGTAGCTAGTAATACCTAGGTATTTTTTTGTTTTTAATCATTACTCTTTTCCAAGCTAGAATATAAATACTTTATTCAACGTTCTTTAAGCTTTTTCCAAATGTGCCAACCAAGACAAACATGAATTAATTAGTATAGTCACATATATATGTATGTATAAGAGTAGTAAAAAGACACATGGTATAGAAAAGAGGTAAGAAGCAGCAGCGGTCAAAGTAAAATAGTGCTTACTGTCTATCACTTTCAGTCGAAAATTGCTTCTTGGCAGGAGACGCTTGATAACAAAAGATATGGTGTTTCATTTTAACAGACTTCCATTTGTCGAATGTGAACTGTACAACCTCATTTTCGCGAACCTGAAAAAATGGAAAGAATTCTATTAATGTGGACACAAGCGGTTTCACTTGCATTATTTTTAGAATAAAATGTAGCCTATGACAATCCTAAGACCTCAACTACCTCCATAACAAAAATCAAGATGATCCGTTCAGACGTTCTTGCGTGACAAGCGTTTAAATAAACAGAAAACTTTTCTAGAAATTGTTGGAACGTGTTCTGCTATCAATACGAAGTATCTACAAAATAAATCAGACTTTTGACCCTCTTCAGCTTTATTATACTCTTATGTATAGATATAGAATATATACAAAAAAAAACATGAGGATTTAATTTTTTTAGTAAGCAATTTAACTTTATGATTCTATCAAATCTTTATTCAAATGATGTTTTTTGGTGACATTACCTGTTTTTTTATACGGATAGTACTAGTCGTAAGCGTCACATAGGTATGTAATGTACCTATATGCAAAACATAATTCTTGAATTAAAAAGCAAAAGAACAAAGATTCGTTTTCAATCGACCGCGAATTCCATCACTGACTTAAATCATTTTCTTTGCCATAAATATACAGTGATTTCAGCAGTGATAATAATAGTCTACATCTAAATATATAAAACTCAAAGGTGACTGACTGACTGATATAGTGATCTATCAACGTACAGCCCAAACCACTGGACGGACGGATTGAGATAAAATTTGGAATGAAGGTAGATGTTATGACGTAGGCATCCGCCAAGAAAGGATTTTTAGAAATGCCACTTTCAAAGGGGTGAAATAGGGGATACAAGTTTTACTTCTTAATGCGAGCGAAGCCGCGAGTTACACCATAAGAATAAAAACGCTTACTCATCATTTCCATACAATCTTATATATATAACTACGAGTAAGTATGTGTATGCTCCATTAGTTTCCCAGGCAGTCATTATGTAACATGTCCATATGAAAAATCCATAAAATCTGGCTCGGGGCCAGTTTGCAAAGTGCACGGATTTAAGTTACGATACTGACATGACAAACAGTGTCATACAAGAAAATAAGTAAGATTAAGTTGAAGATTCTCTTGCGATATGATTTTCCTAAAGACACAAATTGTGAATATCGACCTTGACATGTTGTTTTTTCTGCTAAGTATTTCTAATTTTAATAGTTGGTTCCGCAGCTACTATCTGATACAGCAGAATATTGATTTTGCACAGCAGCAAGTTTTGTGTGTCTGTTTTTCAAGGTAGATTTCCATTCGCTTTTGTATTTAAGTATGGCGTTCACAAAATTTGTAAGTATTCTAGAGTACATATGTTGTAAGCTGGTACAGATTAGGACCTGCCTTTGATCAACACATGGGATAAATGACAAACATAGGCATATATCAATATAACCAGGGACACCCAAGAAGTCTAAGACCAGCTTACCTACCATTCTTAAATTTATTTTGAGAAAAATATGTTCTTTTTTTACAAAAAGTGTTAGTCGTTATGGAAGAGCGCCTAAAATATAATAACAAATATATGTACATATAGGTATCTACATGCTTTTAACCCTTCAGCAAATCGGAGCAAAGGGCCAACAGCCTGCCTCCGTCCAACAAATTGACCAACAACAAAGGTGCCTTGCAACCAACACAACCTGTGACTACCACTAAAGCATCAAGAAAGTACAAGTATATAAGATATTGACACATACCTCAGCAGTTTTATAATACGGCAGCACGGCGTGCACTAAGTCGGAGCAGAGGGCCAACAATCTACCTCCATCCAACAAATGGGCCAACAACAAAGGTGCCTTGCGACCAACACAACCTGTGACTCCTACTAAAGCATCAAGAAAGTACAGGTATATAAGATATTGATACTTACCTCAGCAGTTTTATAATACGGCAGCACGGCGTGCAGTAAGTCGGAGCAGAGAGCCAACAATCTACCTCCATCCAACAAATGGGCCAACAACAAAGGTGCCCCGCGGCCAACACACCCCGCGACTGCCACTAGCGCCGCTCGGCCGCGCCACGCGCCTGCCTCCAGGGTCTCGCGGCTGATGCTGTACAATGTATACCTGGAATAAATCAAACCATTCAATCAATCAAATTTTTCAATCAATCAATCAATTTATTTATGTTATTAATCAATCAAATTGGAATCAAATCATACTTCATCGGTGTCAAACTACAGTTCGTTGGTATCAAATTATACTCCATTGGTGTTAATCTGTATGTCTCTATTTTAAACTATAGGTACCTACCTTATTATATTGTCAAACTAAACTTAATTGGTACAAAACTGTACTTCACTGGTATTAAACTATGAATCAATGGTCAAAAGCTCATCGCAAAAGACTCACTCTGTAGCTCAAAATTACAAAGCCTTGAGCACCGCCGTAAGGTGGCCAGTCTTTCGGTATTTTACAGGTTGCATTTCGGGGAGTGTGCGGAGGAATTGCATAATTTAATTCCTGCAGCCCTATTTCACCATCGCACGAGTAGAGGTACGGCAAGGAGGCATCGTTGAGATTCCAAAGACTCGCACCAAGCGTTTTGCTTCGACTTTTATCGTGCGAACAGCCAAACTGTGGAACTCCTTGCCCGAATCTCTATTCCCCTTGAACTATAATTTGTCGGTCTTCAAGTCGAGAGTAAACCGGTTTCTTCTAGGAAAGCGCGCTAGATCGTAGATTACAACGTTGCTTAGCATCAGGCAAGTTGTAGTCAAGCGTGAGCCTATTTCAAGTAAAAAAAAATAAAAAAATAACAAACAATATTTTCTTGGTATCAAACTATACTGCATTAGTGTTAATCTGTATGTATCTTATACAATATTGTTATCGATTTATACTTTCAGTCTACAAGCAGTTATTTTAATAACCTCGGCTTTTATATCTAAGAAAAGCAGTACTTATTCGCTTTTATTATCTATCACAAGCAATCTACCTATCAAGAAAATAACACATATTAATTAACATACCTACTTAAGGTATGTTAATTTATAACTTTTATGTATGTGTGAGTGTTCACTACTTGTTAACATATATGTTGGTGTGTGTGGGGTCAATTTGAAGTAAACCATAATGATACAAGCAATCAAACATGCTATATTTATGTGAAGCATGCTATATGAGGTGTATAGCAACTTCAAAGTTTTTTTATCAAAATTTTGGTCTAAATTTGGTTTAGTTTTGAAAGGAAGAATTTTCGGGTAAATAATATGATTAATAACTTAGTTCAACAGCTACTCTGCATACAACTGTCTGAATCGTTACAATAATTCAGCACAGCAAAGCTTGGTATAAAACAAATTGCAAATGAAAAGCACTAAAACCAGTGCTTATTGGCATCGTTAGGTGAGCTCATTCAATGCATTTCTACAGCAACTTACCATCAGACGGGCCGACTGCCTGTCTGCTGACTTTAAAACGAACAAAAATTAGACTTTTACTAAATGGCCAATTCAGAACATTGTAGACATCTATAGGCATGAGTTTATTTTTTGTAAATGTGACAGTGTATGGTACAAGCTATTATGTTTGCAAACTTATTTTATAGACACAATTCCTATACAAAAAAATATCAAGACTTAAAAACGACAAGTACTTACCTACTTACATAATCAAAGTTAAAAACATATTAAGTATCTGCAGGAACTGTATCATATGAAATAAGCTTCAAAAGTATGTATTTAGGAATCGTTATTGGAATATGACTCACCTATCACAATCCAATACTTTCCTAAGGGACGCTTCTAAGCTATCTCTAGCGGCTACACTGTCTGAATAAATCAACACATTCGGCGATTTTGTATTAACTAATGGACGGGAACTTTTCACAGACTTTGGTGTACTTTGCTGTGAAGTGGACGCTTTATGTGCCTCTTCCTTCACAGTTGGATATGAATCTATCTGAGAATGAGGCCTCTTTGGTCCTGTGGTACTAACAACTCTTTTATGAGTCGTCACAGATTTGATTTGACTAGATATGTTCAGCAGAGAAGTTGATAACGAACTAGTTCCTTTCTTCAGATCCAATTTCAGACTAGATTTCTTGGGTGTGATATTATGCTGTATTTCCACAGTCACATTTTCTAGCACCACTTCTTTGTCTTGTGGCATTACTTGAGACTCATGATTTTCCGGGGACTTAGGTAGAGCTATTTGAAGGACTTCTGTCTGAACACTTTCTATTGGCTTTTCTTGTTTGTCTGAGTCATCTTCAGTGAGAGATTTTGTAGTATTTACACTGACATCAGCCAATGATACTGGCCTTCTAATTGGTGTAGGTTCTGGTAGTAACTCTGTGCTTCCATTTAGGTGTGCTGTGGTACTTCTAGCATCAGACTTTATGTCTACAACTTTGGACAGTTTTCTTAACAGTGCAGCATGAATTGGCCATTGAAAATCTGGGTGAGGGTTTTGAAGACTGTGTTGAATATCACTTTTCAGACTTCTCATTGATGGATCTGTTGCTTTGTTGGGCTCTCCAGTGGTTAAAACAGCTGAAAAAGTTAACCTTTGTAGAAGTATCCCAACAATATTATGGTTTAATTATACATTCATATTTTAAGATAGTCAGGCAAGTAGCTTTTGAATTATTTCTTTTCAGATTGCACAGAGATGATGATTATTAAAGAATAGTAAATACTTAAAGTTGTGTTATCTTTTAGTAAACATGATACTTTTAGTAAATTAAATAAGAAAAGATAATTTAGTTTAATTATAATGATAAAAAAATAACAGATATCTTACTTTGTACTCTTACAACAGGTAAGTTGTGGTCAATAACAAATTCTCCTCCCACAAAATTAAAACCTATAACACTAAGGTTTTCAATGTTCGTTTTTATCACTATGGCCAGATGAGACCCTGCCTTCCAAGCCACTGGCTGACCCATTGACTCCAACTGAAATAATGACATAATAATTTTACTGAAAAATAAGTTTACAATAAAAACATTTTGTTACCAAACTAATATAGTTACTACAGGGTAGGTACATTTATTAACAGTGAAACAACTAAGTAACTTAGCAACAATCTTGTAAGAGAGAATTATGTGCTTCTTCAAAAAAGCTTGATTTACCAATTGTAATAAAACTTGACTTCAATTGACTTACAAGTACAATATATTATATTATTGATATTGTCTATCAAGGTATAATAATATTATTTTTCAAATGTTTATTCTACTAAACCAAAGACATCATAAAACACACTATAAATCCACTACTATATGAATATAACTCACAGGTATAACATCCTGATTCTTATCATGAGGCTCCAGTTCACATTCAAACAGCACATCTACATCCAGGTCTGTGACCGTAGACTGTCCGCTGGAGCCCAGCGGCAGGCCTCCAGTGCAGGCCACCCAGTCACTGATCTCTATGCATTGTACTGGCTTCATGCTGCATATTCTGGTTGCATTTGTGTAGTCAAGAAGGTCACACAGATAGGCGTTCTTTGGATTAGTGCACAGTTTTGAACTTAGTGTTGGTGTTTCTGTTGAAATAAATAGTTATTGTAAGTAACTAAGGGTCTACTTAGTTAGTTAGGGTTAGGTACATAGCTACAATAATGTGTATGTAATTATTTGCATGTAAGTAGTAGGTACATGGTGTAATCAAATAAAAAGAATTGTGAATGACATATTGTTCCAGTTATTTATGAGACTTATAACTAGCTAAGTTCTGTTTGGAATAAATAGGTAAATGAAGCTAAGTAGGTAAATGTCCAACACAATATAATTTACATATTTACTTATAAGTAAGCTTACATCTATTTTAACCAAATTGGATTGACCTTATAGCATGGCATCTCATTAAACTTGTAGTCATGGCTACTACAATCAGTGATAACAATGTTACATAAACTTTTGGCTAACATTCAGTTATGAATGGAACTCGTGTCGAAAATCTAATACGGGTTACACGGGACTTACCTGCGGCATTCTCAGGAACTTTGCAGAATGCTACACTTGTATTACCACTTAGAAATTCGAGCAAACGAGCTCGGAAGGACCGAATACGCCAAGTTTTTATAAAAGTCATTGCTATGTATATTGGCGTAAATAACATGATTAATATAGCACAGACACTTCCTCCTCAATTAAAACAACACTGTTAACATATCCTGCAACATTTCCTATTTATCTTTAGGAGACAGAATCGCGGTGAAATTGGGTTATGGTTATTGATTCTAAAGTCCACTTGCAGTAATTGATATCTAGTTTATAGACTGCATGCTATAGGAGGAACTTGAATTGATGGTGTATATTATAAATTTTCAGTCAGGAAAATCAACGTACGGAAAACGGTTTAATAGAAAGACTCAGAAATTCACGAACACCTGAAAAATAATTTTCACGGAAAGCCTTCAATGCGTTCCGTTCCACTGGTTAACATTTCTGCCTAAGTAGTCTGTCTCTTCAGGATTTCTGCAAACTTAACGTCTTAACTTGACTTAAGAAATTTACCATTATATTTTATAGCCGATTTTTATGGTATTTTTTTCTTGCTATTGTTTTTTTGGTTTTTAAGAATAAATATTCATCTTTATTAAAATATTACATACAGGATTTTAAAAAAATATTCCGAACGCATGTAATTCTAATGCGTAATATGAAATGTAATTACAAGTATGTCAAGTTCAAGGTAAGTGCTGTCAAAAATGCAGCGAACGCGAACGAGCGTTAGACAGAAAAAGCCTAGCAAAAATATGTTAGCAACTACTTATAATCTTCCGTACTAGCAATCATGAGACAAAATTATATGATCAAAGAAATTAAAATTAAATTTAAATGCTTAATCTAATCAGCCGATGATCATAATCTTTGTGGAGAAATCAGTTCGTATGACGGATGATGAGTGGCCAACTCTGGTGTCGAGAATTTTCTAATCCTCCGAAGGGTCCCTAAACTGCAGTACTTACCTACTATGCCAGTGGTAATCTACTATTTTGACTCTCAAGTTAGTTAGTTAATTAAATTGGTGCTTATTTACCAGTTAAAGGATATCTTAAACAAAGGAAAGTGTTTCTTTTATTAAACTTGCATTCAACTTCTTCATCTGTTAGGTACTTTGAATGACCATGCTATGCTTCACTATCGAGTATTCATTATTTCACATTGACCTAGGTGCAGACTCATGGATGTTTTGAACATTCTGGGTTATTGGTAACTTTGGCGAACCATATAAGACAGAATATCTAAATGTGGCCACAAAAAGGTAAATTGAAAAAATACCTACCTACAAATTTTAAAATAAGTGACGCTACAAATTATACAGGAAGTTGATCGTTTCCAGGCAACCGAGGAATAAAGAAAGAGATTAGAACTTACTCTTATTTTATTATGAGACGAAATATTTTATGAGCAAGTGAGTGTATGTGTAGGTGTTTTTTCACGTATCTGAACAGATTTGGATGAAATGGTAAACAGATGAACATTTTATTGATACTTTGTTCGAATTACATGTCAGATTACTATTATCACGTTACAGAGATATATAGTGAGTAATAAGTTGATATTTATTTAACACAGGTGATAACTTACTACAATTTTTTTTTTTTTTTTTTTTTTTTTTTTTTTAAATCTTGTATCTATCTGCGATCAGATTGCACTATGAGCAGATGAGTTTGGAGCTTTTTGTCGTGTAAGTGAGCTCTCCATTGAGTGCTTCTACTTTTTCATACTAGATTTAGGTCTCTGTTATTCTTATTGGTCACTGGGTAGTACAGTTTTCCGTTTAAGCCTAGGCTTATACTGGCAGGTTCTTAGATTGGCGGCCAGGACGTTGGGGTGTGTTGCCAAACGATTGCTGTAAGTGTTAGTGATTGCCCTGATTTCCTCAACCACAGTCTTCATCTCTAGGTTTTCATGGATTTCTGCGTTGGTAGTGTACCACGACACTCCAGCAATAGTTCTGAGTATGGTATTTTGCATCCTCTGCAGGGCGGTGATGTTAGACTTGGAAGCGGTTCCCCATAGTTGGATGCCATAAGTCCAGACTGGTTTGAGAACACTCTTATATATAAGGAGTTTATTGTCTGTAGACAACTTGCTGTTCCGTCCAAGCAACCAAGAATAGCCTTGGTATCTTATTTTTAACTCGTCTCTTTTAGTCATGATATGATCTTTCCAAGTTAGGCGGCGATCTAGGTGATACTGCAAATTACAGCAGTGCCTTAACAATAGTTTTAGATACCTACCGTATCAACTTCAACTTTTTCTGATTGTATTGTGGCTTTTGCGAAATTTGTGTAAAGAACTGATAAGTACATTAAATACAGTTAAGCTTAACATATCGTATATGCGAAAAAAAATTGTTACTCTCGTGCCAGTAAACCCTGTATGATAAGTATGTCTATCATATCATGTAAAGTATAGATATCTAGTTAGATGTATATAGCTAGCCAGTGACATCTAACTGACGTACTAATGTTATCCGAGGGGTATCTTCATGGCTAATGAGAGGTCATTTGCAGAGGAGATTATCAAGAGCCAGCCGCATCTGATAAATGCAAATAACAACTTAATTTGTAGCGATATCATATCAACGGCAGACTCTTTTGTTAACATCATCATCATTAGCTAATCAAAGCCCATTGCTGGGCATAATCCGCCTCCCGTTTGTGCCATTAGCACAGAATACATAATACAATGCCATTGGTCACATATGATACTTACCTTTGTCTATAAGCGAAAATGATAGCGATTATATGTTTCATATATAATCATGAGTTTAGTACCTATGGTATTTAAGGTCCTGGGTTTCAAAGGCTACTTTTAATCCTAAAACAGTGCAAATGTTGCTTTTGGATAAAATTAAACCTATAATAGGTACATATGTCACTATATGAAAAATTACGAACTTCCGTTGTGGCTTAAAAGATTAAACAGACCAACATACGCCGAAAAAATAATATAATATTATACACTTTAATTCGAATAGTGTATTTGAGTAGCATATTTGCTATGTAAATAGCAGGTATACCTAGGTAATTGGTTAAACGAATGAATTGTTGGTAGTTTCGTATCCATTAATTTTCAGTAATTACGATTTCTAAACCTTGCAATTGCAACGGTATCAAGGTGCCATGCTTACTTTCAACGGAACTTCATGATTTTTGGTGTGTAGGTATATGAGGTCGCGGAAATGTCATAAGCTACTTTTTATCTCGAAATAGCACAAGCGAAGTCGCGGGTATCCACTAGTTGACAATAGGTATTTATAACTCACCACTCATCACTCCACTCCAAAACTTCACCAAAATTCATCATCATCAGCATAGGCCTCTCTTCTTGTACGCCCCTGCGCAGATTAAATCCAGGTGCTCCCTGCGGTTGTTCTAATGTTGTCAACCCACCGCATTGGTGGGCGACCTCTGTTTCTATACCCTGACATGCCTCAAAATTACTCAGTAATAAAATGGCTAAATGTGTTTTGAGTCGGTGTGCGAGTATGTCAAAGTTTTAAACCGCACTTCAGTTTGTCCTCGAGCCATGAAAGTGTCAACCGCGGTACAGAAATCAAAAGGGAACTGGGAACCGATAGCTATCGGATGTTGTTTACAACTTTCGACCCTATGCCGGGCGATACACGATAAAACTATTCTGATATTTGTTATTTACATCGCAGTAGTCCGTATATAAAAAGTACTCTGTGGCAGTAGTGAAGGCCCGGCCGTCGCGCTGAGTGCACGTGAGTTGTTTAGCGGAGCGACGTTACTCGAAAACATGGAGCTAAACTTCATTTCCACGCTCATAAAACACGATGTGAATCACAATGTGAAACAGTGCTTCAAGTCTAAAAAACCATTCGGTAAGTTACGACTTTATTGCTGAATTATCCATAAAAGCGCCGGCAGTTTTTATTTACCTGCTACTAACCTGTCTACCTCCTTTTTTTTCGATTTCGGGAATTGAATGGAATGTGAGTTTGTCGCCGGGATTTGAAGTTCCATTGAATTATAATTGTCAGTTGCATCCCATTTATCGTTATTTAAAAGTTCTAGTTTTTGTAAATTGTAGTCCAGTTAGATGTGTACGTGACCGTGTAAACATAGGCCATGTTTTGGAAGTGGCAATGCGTTTTCGAACGCTCGAAAGAGTTTTGTAAGTTTGTATAAGATTTGTTTGTGATTTTGTCTTAGAATTAGATTCTTGAGCTTTTAATTTGTGTGCCTTAGATATAATTCATGAATCGAACTATCTTCATTGATACATATTATAATGGTTCAATGTTGTTTTATACAATAATATTTTTAAAATGTAACTTGATGATCCAACAGCTCAATTCCTTGAAAGCATACAATGTATAAGCTTGTATACTTAATTTGTGTATGTATGGGTGCATTTATGCCCCTCGTCACCTCATAAGGGTAAACGAAAATGCGGGTTAACTTTTTTAAATAACAACCAAAACATATTGTAAAGAAAGTGTACCCGTTGCACTCATATGTGCATGTATTTACAATAGGCTCTTTGACAATGCGAAAAATAAAGTGTCAATTGCTGACATCAGTATATAATATGAGTGTAAAAGTAAGAAGTGTAAAAAAAAAGTGTAAAAAGTGATTATATATTATATATTATTATTATATATTACTTTTTCTGCAGTGCCGGTTCTTGTATTTCTTAGTAAGAAGTGTAAAAAAAAAGTGTAAAAAGTGATTATATATTATTATTATATATTACTTTTTCTGCAGTGCCGGTTCTTGTATTTCTTTTAAAGTTGACTACTTTAAATTCATCGTCCCTCACCAGTGAGTTTTTACACTTCTTTTTTTTTTTTTTTTTTTTTGTACTTAGTGCATACTAGCTTCTATAATGCATGGGAATAACAAGGAAGTTTCTAAAGAACAAAACATGTGAACCGAACGCATTTTAAAACTATTATTAGTCCGCTACTATTGCGACAAGTTGCTAGGTCTACTTTCTATTTGTGTGAAGTAGGTAAGTATTTGAGGCGCCAAATTATGTAAATCTGACGAGCCCATGCAAGCGATGCGTTTAGGACCCTTTTGGATATAAACTATTGAACACATGCAGTTCATTGCACTCCAGATTTTGTTTACAATATACACTTATATACAATATACACTACGCCTTATCAAAATTGCGTAAATTAATTGTCCTAAATGGTTAGTAGATATACGTGACTATGGACAGCTAATATACAGAGTAACTGGTATCTAATGCATATTTAACCTTTGGCTGACGACCTGGTCTAAAAAAAACACTAACGCCGAGGTTACGTCCCACAGACGTACAAAATTAAAATAATTATAAAAAAATCTGTGAGCGTGCTAATGACTCTTAATTTTTACAGTTGTTAGATAAAAGCCTTAGCTAATGAGTCGTGCATAAATATATAAATTAAACTTCAAATTTAAAGATACAACATTAGTTTATGAGATCGCATAATTTGCTTACTAAATTTAGGAACATAGTTCAATCTTCAATTTTTTTAAATAACTTAAGTATAAGTTTCGATAAAGTGACTAATATAAATACCTATGTTCTTCTTGAAATACTTATGTATCAAAATAAAACGAAACTAGAAGCTCTAACTATAAAAATAAAAAAAACTGACAACACATATATTTGACACATTTTACTTTCGCACTTTGCAGTCATTGCAGACTTGAAGACAGCATGTAAGGCACATCGACTGTGTCTTCAAGATGGCAAAAGAGGAAGGTAACGGGGAAAAGGAAGCCACACGCCGCGTATTTTAAAAAATATTGCCATTACAAAAATATTGACGTCTGTGAGACGTATAGGTCGTCAGTTAAAGGTTAAAAAGCATCATTACTACATCAACATCAAGTAAAAATGGCTTGATGTATCGCTGTACACTATCTGTTAGAAACTCACGAACAATAACAATTATTCAATACAAATAGTATGTCGACTCGCGACTTGAAATGTCCCATAACTTTGCAAAGCTATATCGAAAACATCTGAAAGTCATAAAATAAAAGTTATAATTTCTAAGTAATTTAGTAATTCGCTTTGAATAGTTTTTCACCAGCTACCAGTTTGCTCTGTATATTCAAATGACCAATGAGCGCTGAGCAAATAATTAGACAAATATGATAAGTAAACACCCCTACATTAGTCCAGTTGTGTCGCCTACACAACTCAAACGAGTTTGAGCTCCCAAAGAGGTCGGACTATAGCGTGAATGTTAATAAACTGCATCATCATCATCAGCTGAATAAAATGTACTGTTAAAAATCTTATCAAGTGAAAAAACCATGTGTTTCGTTACAGTGAGTCGAAAGGAAGAGGTGATGGCGATTAAAAGCAAGTTTCCCACCAAAATACCGGTGAGTTAAGAAAGTTAAGCTTGTTAACCATGCATGAGGTTTTAATTGCATTGGCCCTTAGATTGAGCTTAATGTACTGGTCCTTATCGTTAGTTCGTAAATTGGCCCTGTATTTTTTTTAATAGTATCCACAGTTTAGTGTATGTTGAATACCCATTATAGTTTTTAACTTTAGTTTAAATCCTCCTCCTTAGTTGTATTCCTAATTACTGATGGCCGTGACTCCTCCTCAGAATCATTTGGTTGGTGGAGTTCTCTAGTGTAGTTTCTCGTTCGCACAGATTGTGCATTATTATTTATTCATGATGGGAATTCGAATTAATTGTGACAATTTAATACAGTTACTACATTATATTTTTCCAGTTCCTAATATTACAAAGTTAATATAGCTAAGGTAAATATTGAATCTAACACGCGTAATGATTACTTACCTACCTAATTACATGGGGTGTGGCGTGACAACTTTTATTTTATACATAGTTTGTACTTATTCATTTTTGGCTGTTTTTTGTATAATTTAAGGTGACAGTAAACATTTTTTATTCATTTAGTAGACTATTCTTTGATCAGCTTTAAATACATTTAAAACTAACGTAGGTGTCATAATTGTTACAGTTAATCGTAGAGAGATATCACAAAGAGAGAAACCTGCCAATGTTGGACAAGTCAAAGTTTTTGGTGCCCGAAGATATTACCATGTCGCAGTTCCTGGTCATCATCAGAAATAGGATCAAAATCAAACCGAATCAAGTAAGTTTCACACACAAAATTTGTCCATAGGTATGTAATTACTGGTTCATGAAAGTGTACTGTTTTAATAATGATATCAGGGAGCGACCTACGTAGACCACTGATTTATCTTTTTCTTGTATTCTCATTTCAAAACTATTAATTTGTGTCTCAAATTGATACTCGAATATTGTTTATATACTATGCTTACGCTTACTTTCAATGACTTTTAAATAAATATAAATAAAACAAAATTAGTTTATTTTGCATAATTTCAAAAACGACTCAGAGGGTTTTTATTGGAAAAGTGTTATTATTCCATAAAATTATTTTTGAATGATGAAACTATTTGACATTTATGATGTACCTAATCTTAATTGAATATTTGACATTTAAATTTAAATTTAATTTCATACTTTGTGAAACCAATTTGCACGCCCTGTGGGTGAGAATGTAGCGGACAATATCTTATTTTGAACAACTCTGTAAAACCTATATTCTGCAAATAAATGATTTTGATTTTGAATTCTGTTTAACAAAAAGATATTTGAGTCTAAAGTCTCCCGAACTAGTTTTCACTGTGTCTCGGGAGCCGATGGCTTCTCCATGCTTATAATCAACACACAAAAAATATTGTTCATAACTCATTTACATTACGATGTCTCACTGTTTTCAAGTTAAAATGTAAATTTTTACCAAACCGTAAAATACAGGCCGTCAATGTAATTTTTTCGGAACACTAAACTAAATAAGATATAAGAAGGAATACTATAGAGCTATAGATATTATTATCAAAGTACACAATACGCATACAGCAAATAGGCATACATTATGTAAACAGAATTCAATTATAACATGATCAGATGAACTTTCTTTACAACTTAGTTGCATACTGCATAGATCCAGACATTAAAATATTTCACTTAGCAGTATAAAGTTATGACAAAGCAAATAAAGTTATCATTAAGTAGTCACGTAAGTCGATAAATGAGCCGGAAAGTTGTGATTACTAAATTAATAACCGTAGTTAGTGAGAAGTTATTGAATGCTAATTAATTGCGATAAACAAATAGTTAACTAAACGAAGTAGGTACATAATGACGTAATTAATTAAACAAATAAAAAAAATTACCAAAACGCAGCAAAGTGCCTTCAAATGTATTCATTGCTAATAATAGGTACTTGTTTACAGATTATATTTTTGGCTAAATCCTTTCAATTGAGTACTTTACGTCTGGACACATTCGACGATGTTTAATTTTTGCAATTTACTATTTTGACAGGCCATCTAATTTTGGTTTATTGCGAATGTCATGGAATTGCTACCAATGAGTACCTTTATAGTGGCTTATCCAGGAGTACCTATTATCTGTGTCTTGATAAACATCTAAAACTTATCCGACTCAAGGATGCTGTAGATAAATGTGTAGGTACCTATATGGCATTAAGGCTTTAAGGCTTTAAGGCAATATACGAGTATAACAAAACTAAATACTACATTTTGTAAGTAGTGATTTACATGACTAATTACCTGATATGTTCCAGGCACTGTACCTGATAATAAACAACCGGTCGATGCTGAGCATGAGCCTCACCATGGCGCAGGCTTACGAGACTTACGGAGACGAAGATGGCTTCCTTTACATTACTTATGCGTCGCAAGAGGTCTTTGGGTATAAAGATGGTAAGTTAGAAAGTTTGTAAGATAATCTTTTTTTATATTGGATTATTTAAGTTTATCAATTAAGAAACGTAAGACAGAATATATATAAAAAATTGAAATGTAAATCTGTGTGGTCGATTTCTATTTCATTTAAAAAGTTAGTAACAGTTTAGCATTATATTACAAGTGGCTAGGAATCGAATATTGCAGTAGAATAACATTTTCTTTATTATTTCAGACATGACTGGGAAAGGGACTCAAGAAGTGCAAGCTATTAGAGACAGATTCCCTAATAAAGTGCCGGTAAGCTTTGCAAACTTTAATAAATACTCGTAAAAGCTCAACCTTATAGGCAAGCACGCTCGAGTGCAGGATAAAAAGAATTATAATTAAGTTTTTATCTGTTTTTAAATAAATATGAAATATTTATTGAAATCATATAGGTACATGGTACTAATAATAAATAGGTAAATAAAACTATGCATTATGCAACAGTATGATTTCTTTTCACAAATTATTATATTTATGTATGTTTATTTTTTATTTACATTCTTACAAAATATTTACATCTTTGCAAATAAATGAATTTGAATTAAGTACATTATGTATAGGTTGTAATTTTTATGTTTTTCCACAGTTGTTCGTGGAAAGATATTCCCGGGAGCGTGAGGTGCCCATCCTGGAGAGAAACAAGTTCCTGGTGCCGCAAGAACTCACCATGTCGCAGTTCCTGTACATCATCAGGACAAAAATGAAGCTCAGGGATTCACAGGTAGATCTGATTTATAAATTTCATTAAGATGTAGTGAAAGATTAGTTATCTAGAGTTAATAGGGTATCGTCTAGGTAAGCGTATTAGATACACCCTAGGATGCAGGAATGCTTAACATCAGGCGGGTCGTAGTCAAACATAGGTAAACCTATCCCATTTGATATAAAAGCTTATTTAATCGATTTCGGCAAGTTTTTCTATTCGTTTAATAAGTTATTTGCTATACTCCACATAGGAGATACCAATAGGCATTTTTTACACCATTAAAGCTGTTTTAAACTTTTATCTTTTAAAAAATTGGTTCGAAAAAGCTGTAAACATTTAAAAGGATATCCAAATATAGTCCCCTCGTACTTTTAAACTACTACTACTACTTGTATTGGCAACGGTTGCTAACGCCATAACCGTGGTAAACCGATAGAACATCCGAGTGATAAGGGACCAACGACCTTTGTAGCCAATGGAAATAGCCACGAATTTGCGGGAATTAGCTTATTTTGGAATGGACCGTCGCGTCGATTGAAATGATTTCTAATTGATATTGATACGTGCGGCTATAGAAAAAATAAATTATAATAGCTCAGTGATATACCTATCACAAGCTAAGATAAGAAGAAGTAAACAGTTTCACAAGCTAACATTCACTATGTACCTACATATTCAAAATACTTTTAGGGTTCAATGAATACATGTATGAACAATTTTTTTTTTTCGAAAATCTGATTTCAAGGTAAACTACATTTATAACAGTAGTGTTATCATTTCTAAATCTTTTACATACTACATATTACTAAAGGTACAGTAAACATCTGGAATCTCGACCCCTCTATCAATCGAAATAAGTGTATAGACTCACGCTTGGCCACTATCCCGCAGGCGCTCTACCTGCTGGTGAACGACAAGGTGCTGGTGAGCCACAGCATGACGATGGCGCAGGCCTACCACCAGTACCGCGCTGATGACGGCTACCTCCACATCACCTACGCCGCTCAGCAGGTCTTTGGATGAACTCACTGTGAGTATTTACTTAGGTACTTAAGATATTGAATCAGGCGTTACCTTGCGGAAATCCATTGTAAATGTACTCTGGAGAAATATATACCTAGTGTTATTCCGCTGCGACTGCTCCTAAATCGACTTCAAACAACAAACTTGATGGTTTTTAGTTGTGTTACTTTGGTTACCAAAGTGGCTTCCGTGGCTCTTAAGATCTACCTCTCACCAACACCGCACCTTGTGCCTTCAAGTTTTGTAGTTCTCCTTCGGCAAGATATTCTAGTCGACACGTGTTTGAGAACTACAAAACTTATTTACTTACTTGTGTATTCCTCAATAAAATGCCTCCGAAGAACTTTATCATCCATAATAAAAAGGCGGAACATAGTAAAAAAGTTAGCTACTTTCTTTGTCGAACTCGCATTTAGCCACCTCTAGGCTTCTTTGGAAACCTTAATTTGGAATTTCACTTTTGTACAAACACTTACGAAAACGTCAAGCTGATTTTGCAAGCGATAAGTAACACATACCTATCTCTTTCACGTGAAAGCTCATGTAAAACTACAAAACATGTTAAATTGCGTCTTCAAACATGAAAATGGTTAGCTCCTAAGTATTCCATAGAATATTATCATTGTTTGGCCTAGGTACTTAAATTTTCCAATATTCAACAGATAGTATTGTATCAGAGAGAGTATAACCTGTATACTTATCTATTCTCGGGGTCACCCACTCAGACAAGGGGCTCGTCAGTCTCACAAAAACAAACAGATAAAGATAAACCCCAACTTTTTATATTCCTGTCACACCCGCGGCGCACAGATGTGGAACCTCCCCAGTAGATAAATATGGCTTGAGAACTTATTCTTAGAAACACCCCTATTATATTTTAAAACTGAACACTCAATTTGGGGAAAGAGGATTTGTTTTAGCTACTCGTAGTGCGTCGATTTAAGGTAGTGCTAAAATTATGCTGCTGAATTTATAATGATTGGAATATCATCAAAACATATCGGCAACCGAAACACAGTTATAAACTAGTTCGGATGCCTTTGGATTTTTATACAATGTTATGCCATAAGTATAATGCCAAATAAACCAATTTCATTTCATTTCATATAGGTCTACTGATTGCAAAGTTTATTTTTATCGTCGTTTTATGGTAAAGTGAAGGAAAAATTTATCAGTATTTTTTATAATGATTACATGGTACCAAATGTACATATTTATTCGCACATTTTGAAGAAAACGTTCTTTTGGAAACCGTTTTGTTGTCTCTAATTTAGAAGGCAACAAATAAAACAAAAACGCTAACCCTTTAGAAATACATCCGCGTAAATAAATAGATAAGTCAAACTATATAAAATTGTACATATTTTTGGCTTTGAAACAATATGTTTTTGTCTTCAAAAAGAAAGCATCCGATGACTTTATGATAAATGGGTAATTAATTAACATTCCAATGTTTGAGTCATTAAATGAATAGGTACATTTTATTATTTATTGTGGTGCAAGGTCTTCGATAACTGTAAAAATATTGTGTAAATCCAAACAACTATGACTTACGTCAGTTAAGAACTCATAAGATCAGCAAAATTCATTTTTTTTATTGGATGCATATTTAGTACATATAGGTACCTATGAAACACAGAAATCTAAATTTTTATTTAGATTTCTGTTGTAAAGTTGAAAAGCCACTAACGGATGATCACAAATAAATACATAATGCCCAGTGTTTTGAAATATAATTTGATAATGATGTATAATATCAGACTTAAGACTTGCTTATGTTCATATCCAAATCTACATATTGTACATGCACTTTTAATAATGTCAAAAAACAATCCCAAACACACCTTCAGATTCTAAAAAAATAAGTTTGGTAAAAGCCAGTGGTTAAATAACATTAGAATATAATAACAACATACAAGAATAGAGTAAAAACTTATAAACTTACCTTCATCAGACAGATACAAATGAATTAATGATTTATTTTAGCCCAGAGCTTTCCATTCGTTATCGACAAAGTTACGAGAACGTTCACAACAAAGTTTGCTCTTATCACAAGAAAAACATGCACTGATTTATTACATGTCATTGAATGCTAAAATAAAACAAAGATAACACACCAATTGCATTCGCCAAGTAATATTCAAAAGGCTATTGCACTTTGAAGATTATTTTTATTGGGCTATTCAACCTTCACCTAGGCGTAACTTTAAGTACATTAACTTCTTGGAGTTAATTCGTTTACATTAACTTAAAATAAACTTAAAATAGATTAACTTTTTATATTTGCACATTTATTGCATTACTGAAGTTTAGCTAGTTGAGGTAAATAGAAACATTAATTTTAAAAACTTTTGTAAATAAAATGATACAGTTAATAAATTAATTAACTAACCGTTGCTTTACCTGTATTGTCTCATGATAAAATCTAGCTTATATCACTCTTATTTCCTTTACTATTGCGACGTTAAAGAAGAAAGAAAACCTTACAAACACGAGGTATAAACCTCAGAAAACTTTGTTCCCTTGTATAATAAAGTTAAAATAATGGTTGTTTCGTTTACATTATTGAATCACAGTAAGATAATTGAGTTGACACAATAGATAGGTACATAATATACTAAGAACTTATATGAACATGTTTACGTCGTCTTCAAAAATGTTCCGTGTTCCGTGTTTTGTCGTAGATTTTCTTTATTACACGCAATGGGGTCGCACCATTGAACACACATCGATAAGGAATCTAGGTATGGGAATACTGATAAACTAGAAACCTGAATAAAATGATTGGACTAAAGTAGACTTAGTATTTATTCGTTATCAACATAAAGTATTTTAATTATCATTTTACATATCTTACTTTAAATATCTTTAATCTCATTAAAAAAACCCTGAAAAATAGAAACTAAAAGCAAAGCAACCATTATTTTATTCTGCCCCACTTGAAGTTATTCTCGATGTCTCTAGATAAATAAGTACCTAAATAAACTTACAAGTGGCTTACGGTAGCACCCGGTGTAGGTATTTGAAGCTAAATTATGTATACAACTACATATGTACCTACTCGTAGATATTTAAGTACCTATATACATATGAGTATGTACATTGATACATACTGGTGACTAGCTGATGCGCGCGACTTCGTCCGCGTGGAATAGTTATTAGGGTAGCCTGGTCTAGGAGTACGCACTTAAGGTTCAAAATATTATATAAAAATAAAAATGTAGTCTAGGAAATCAACTAGGCATTTATTACGTTTATAATTTCAACATATTTCATAAAGTATCATAAAAAAAAACATAATTAAGTTTTATCATTCAAAATAACAAAAATAATCAAAATTGGGAATTGCGTACTCTTACCAGTACTATTGGATAAGAGTACGCAAATACGTCGACAAGAGTACGCATATCTTCCATTACTTTCTTTTTATTTGCAGAGGTGGCAAATAAAATTTCCTCGGCCCTCGTAAGTCGTACAAGCCTCATGCCACCATTCGGAACATTTTGCGCAACCTATCCAGTCTTCTACGGGGGGGTCGATGTAGATTTCAGTACATGCTGGGCATCTCCAAACTTTTTTTTTGGGAATATTGTTTGGTACTTGAAAATTTATTTTGCCCTTTTTAGGAACAGGTTTTGTATTTGCTTTTCGACCAGTCTTTAGTCTTATCTTCGGTACATTTTGTGGTACTTTCTTTGAAGCCAAGGACTCTTCGAGAGCCAACTTATATGGAGACCCACTCAAAATATCAGACTTTGCCCTTTTGCGGTTAGATCTTGAAAGACATTCAGCTCGTGGTAGGGGGGCTAAATCTTCAAGGGGTATAGTATGAGG
This sequence comes from Macaria notata, assembly GCA_927399415.1. NCBI lineage: Eukaryota > Metazoa > Arthropoda > Insecta > Lepidoptera > Geometridae > Macaria > Macaria notata. Next base: position 5,221,057 of record OV656741.1, read on the forward strand.
CGATCCGGTGCTTTGAACATGGAGACTGGCAAGTGGTGTTTGCGCTCTATCTGTATCAGATCTTGAAAGACATTCAGCTTGTGGTAGAGGGGCTAAATCTTCAAGGGGTATAGTATGAGGCGATCCGGTGCTTTGAACTTGGAGACTGGCAAGTGGTGTTCGCGCTCTATCTGTCTCAACGAACGGCTGAACATATGATGTATAATTGTTTGAGCACGAGGGTTGTGGAGAATGGCTGGGAGCGTTATTCTCTAGTTCAACATTTAGTAGGTACCAAATCATCAGTCGGTTGGGAAAACTGTGTCTCATTAGATTCTGCCAAAGGCATATTTTCTGGCAGATCATCAGCTGATTGAGAAATCTCTGTTGCATGAGATTCTGTCAGTGGTCTTTCTGTCACTGCACTAGCTAAGAAATCTTCTTCTCCAAAAATGTCCGGGTTGAACGGTTGAATTCCGGATATCTTGAAACTCTGGATGCCATTTGCGGGGGTAGCTGCTTTAAGGTAAGCCGGAGTCAATATTTGTGCAATCTGATAAACGGTTATTACTCGACCAGGATGGTTACGCATCCATTTTTCACACTCTTATGCATAAAAAATTTTGAGGCTGTTATGGATGCAGCGATCGAGTGGTTGAGTTTTATGACTACTGTGAGGTGGGATTGTCAAGGCGTGAATGTGATTTTCCCGGAAGAAATTTACCGCGTCTAATGTGCAGTGTGACGTGTGGTTATCGAGTATTAACAGTACTGGATTGTCTTTGCAAGGTTTTGCGTGGTCTTTAAAATGAGATAACCAGTCGATAAACAAAGAACTGTTGATGTAACTCGAATCTGACACCATTCCTATAGAGGAAGGTGGGGATCCATCCAAAAGCTCGGCCTTCATACGTTTGCGTGGAAATATAAAGGCAGGTGGTATAAAATTCCCTGCTGCATTGACGGCAGTCACGAGTGTTACATTGATGCCACGTTCAGTACTGGAAATCTTGTTGACGCAACGCTTCCCTTTTATAGATATCACCTTTGGAGCTTTATTTGGGACTGTGGATATTCCGGTTTCGTCCATATTATAAATTGCATAAAGGGAACTTGTATGTGTCTAACAATTTCGCCAGATTTTCGAAATAGCGATCACATTGGGGCTTATTAAAGCCTATTGCACGAGCGACGCTGGTGGAGGTAGGTGCTCGTAGCGACAAATCTGGGTGTCGTTTCAAAAAAAGCCGGAGCCACTCTGTACCAGCCATTTTTTTTCCTTATTGAAACGATGTTCTAATCCATTCTTTTCAGCAAAATCAAAAGCAATTTCTCGTATTTTTTGAGTTGTAAATCCATAGAACATGTTATCTAATTTTTTAATATGATTGCAGAGCTCTGTTTCCATTTCACTGGAAAAGGTTTGTGAGTATCTACCCAAACTTGCAGCTGGAGAGGATCTCTTCAGCCTCTTACGCAAGGTGGCTTCGTGCATCCCCAAGGATTTAGCAACTGATCTTTTTGATTCACCTGCCTCAACGCGTGTCTTAGCGTCGAGCCACTGTTCTGGAGTACAAAGACTTCTTTCGCTTTTTCTTTGACGTCTAGACATCCTGTGTACAATATGAAAAATAACATATAATATTTTTATGTAAATATTAGCAACGAATAAATAATTAATACATTAACTAGCTTAACAATAAAAATTGCGTGTAAAAGTACGCGCGTACTCTTTTACGGTACACAAGTGCGTACTCATACACACTCTAACCAAATCGGAAAGAAGCGAAATTTAACGCCACCTCTTAGCGTTCACCGGAACTACGCGGGCTGCATGAGTAAAACATTGCCTTTGAGAACTACACAGTTCACTTGGTTTTTACAAAATAAGTACATTCTTGTCTCGAAAATACTTTCAAAATGCTGAAAAAACTTAATATATTGACCAGAAATCTTTAAACTTACGTAATTTCTTTGTTTTCATCCGGATTTGATTTTTTTTTCGCACAGCACTTTTTGGTCCTGTTGACATCGAAATACGACTGAAGTTAGCAGAGTATCGTAAACAACTTCACGGCATTGGGCGTCGCGTACTCTTATCGGATGCGTACTCATAGAGTTACCCTACCATAAAAACGGTTCTAGTGAGTTAACCTTAAAACATAGACATATACTGTTGCGGACATTTTGTTAGATTATTTCAAGAGAAATCATTCTTTCATACACATTTTTTTGATATCTTGAACCGTTTTCGCAGCGCATGCAACGGAAGCCCTCAAAGATGAATAATTTTCCCCGTTTTTTCCACATTTTCTGACTAGCTGATGCGCGCGACTTCGTCCGCGTGGAATAGTTATTACCATAAAAACGGTTCTAGTGAGTTAACCTTAAAACATAGACATATACTGTTGCGGACATTTTGTTAGATTATTTCAAGAGAAATCATTCTTTCATACACATTTTTTTGATATCTTGAACCGTTTTCGCAGCGCATGCAACGGAAGCCCTCAAAGATGAATAATTTTCCCCGTTTTTTCCACATTTTCTGACTAGCTGATGCGCGCGACTTCGTCCGCGTGGAATAGTTATTACCATAAAAACGGTTCTAGTGAGTTAACCTTAAAACATAGACATATACTGTTGCGGACATTTTGTTAGATTATTTCAAGAGAAATAATTCTTTCATACACATTTTTTTTATATCTTGAACCGTTTTCGCAGCGCATGCAACGGAAGCCCTCAAAGATGAATAATTTTCCCCGTTTTTTCCACATTTTCTGACTAGCTGATGCGCGCGACTTCGTCCGCGTGGAATAGTTATTACCATAAAAACGGTTCTAGTGAGTAAACCTTAAAACATAGACATATACTGTTGCGGACATTTTGTTAGATTATTTCAAGAGAAATAATTCTTTCATACACATTTTTTTGGTATCTTGAACCGTTTTCGCAGCGCATGCAACGGAAGCCCTCAAAGATGAATAATTTTCCCCGTTTTTTCCACATTTTCTATTGTTTCTTCGCTCCTATTATCCTATTGCAGCGTGGTGTTATATAGCCTAAAGCCTTCCTTGATAACTGGTCTATCCAACACAAAAAGAATTTTTCAATTCGCACCAGTAGTTCCTGAGATTAGCGCGTTCAAACAAACAAACAAACTCTTCAGCTTTATAATATTAGTAGGTATAGATAATATGGATTTACAACTATTTCTCGACTACATTCAACTTATCTAAAAAATGTTAAAAAAATTACACATGATTGCATTTTTAAACCACAGTATTCCAAATGCGTTAAAAGCAATAAAATATCGGTTAGTCCCATACAAAGTGATTCATAAATTCTTAACATCTAAAAACAATTCCTAAGTCATTATTCAAACGAGACCCATAATTCATTTATGATTCTTTAAATAAACAAACCAATATCTATTAATTATCCAGTGGAAAGCTAATTGGTGTTAGGACCAAAGAGTAAGAAACGCAGATGTTACTTTCGCCGAGTCGTACCTATATTTTATTTAAATAATATATGTAACTAGCTGTGCCTGCGACTTCGTCTGCGTGGAATGGTTATATTTTCCCCGTTTTTTCCAGATTTTCCATTGTTTCTTCGCTCTTATTAGTTGCAGCGTGATGTTATATAGCCTAAAGCCTTCCTTGATATGTGGTCTATTCAACACAAAAATATTTTTTCAATTCGCACCAGTAGTTCCTGAGATAAGCGCGTTCAAACAAACAAACAAACTCTTCAGCTTTATAATATTATAGTATAGATGTATAGCATATATTTTATAGATGTCATTTTCATACATTTTACTCAGATTAAGCGTAACATATGATATGACATCAAGAGTTTTTAACCCGCCTCAAGGGCATCTGCCATAGAAGCCATCAGGCTCTGTTATAAATCGACCAGATCTACTAACTCAAGTATCAGGCAATCCATGGGATCACTGAGATGAAATCAGTCATACATTCAAGGACTGTCCTGTAACTTTGGTGATCGCGTACGAATGCCGCAGACCGTCTAAATACGGCGCTTTCACCTAACGATAAACATGATAACATTGATAACACAGTGTTTACCTCGGACAGACCCAATTTGCATGAAAAATATTGTTATCAGTTCATATAATTACATACATTTCCTATCTTACCAGGCCATGGCTATTTTCGCTAAAAACAACAGCTCGATTGACAGACACGATATTAATTATTACCAGACTGTGAAAAAATGTACGTATATTGAATTACATCTATACTAATATTATAAAGCTAAATAGTTTGTTTGTTTGTTTGAACGCGCTAATCTCAGGAACTGCTGGTGCGAATTGAAAAATTCTTTTTGTGTTGCACAGACCATTTATGGAGGAAGGCTTTAGGATATATCAACTAATAAGAGCGAAGGAACAATGGAAATTGTGAAATAAGGGAGAAAATTATTCATCTTTGAGGGCTTCCGTTGCGTGCGCTGCGAAAACGGTTCAAGATATCAAAAAAATATATACGCAAGAATTATTCCTCTTGAAATGATCTAAATGTCCGCAATAGTATATGTCTATCTTTGAAGATTAACTTAGATTAACTCACTAGAACCGTTTTTATGGTGTTAACTATTCCACGCGGACGAAGTCGCGGGCACCAGCTAGTTTTTTATAATTATGTAAGCGACCGTACAATAAAATGTCTCGTCGGGTGAATAACCTTTATCAACAGTTGGCAACAGTGATATCAGAAACTTGACAATCAGTGTACAGTTTCATTCGCTGGGGGTAAAATACCTACGTTTATTCTATGACTAATTTTGCTAAACATATCTGTGGAGATTACGAGCAACAATAATGTTAATTATCTCAACAGTTAGTTGTAAATTACTGGCGTTCGCGGAATTTCTATCTGTATTGTTTTGTCTATGTCTAGTTTTATGTTAACTGCGAAGATCTTGACAACGATATTTTCAGCAGAATTATAGGTGGAGGAACTTTTAATGCAACATCATTTTGATATTACCACTAGATCTTAAGCCAAATAAGCATCTAATATTTTTTTTAACGCAGAAAAGAAAATTACACGTCTAAAGAAAATATATGTAGGTACGTAGTGGCACAGAATATGGTAGTGGCGGCTTTATCAATGGTCAGGCAGGCGTAAAACTTAATAATGATTGATGATGATGATGATAACATTTTCGCGTTCCAAAACATGAATTTAATGAAACTAGCTCTCAAAATACGATGCAGGAACACTCCATAAGGCGGTTGATGACAAAAGTTAATAAAAAAATATGGGACCATTTCGGAAACTACCCTCGTCGAATAAAAAAAAGTTTTTGAAATAACGGAGTCATCGCGTAACGTAACATACCTACAAAAAAGACTTTTTTTATTATTTATTTGGAAAAGGGTTTGGTCAGACATGACCATGTCACCCCTATTGGGCCTTACTTATAATCTAAGCTTAATTCCTACTATTACTAATTGATATAGCAATATGGCCGAGTCCGATATGGGCTCAGCCAGAATGCTATTATTACACACACCAAGTTCTTTTACATTAAATCCCGTAACCATTTGAAACTGAGCTCTTTCGGCTTCGTTCCGAACACATTCCACAATCATATGATAGGTATATGTCTTCTTAAAAAAAAAGACTTGATAAGCTCCTTTTTTTGCAAGTCGGTAAATAATATCACCGGAAACAAGAAGCATCATCATCATCATCATCATCATAAATTTAAAGACTAGGCCCTTGTCTGTGGAGCATGCGCCATCCTTCCCGGTCTTCTGCCAATTCCTTGACCTCCTTATACGACATGACACCCGCCTTTTCTTTTATTTGGTCCATGTATAGGAAACAAGAAGCCCGGTAGAGAAATGCACATAGCAACTAAACCTTCTAGAATCACACTTGTTTGCGAGTTATTATGTGGGCCGTTCATGTTGGTTAGTGTTTGTCCCATTTATATGCGATAGCCGTTGACATTGTTTAAACATCTGTGGAGAGATGCTGGGATATTTTTCTAAAAGGAAGGCACCGTCTTTTTCTTTTTGAACAAGTCTGGCTATTACGTGTTTATATATAATTATTCTCCGGAAAAATAGTCTGCCAAATAAAGGTAGTTCTTTTATCTTAGCCTTATTTTAAAGGATATAATAATTTGGTTGGTTCATAAAAAGGTTTAGGTATAATATTTATTTACGATTCACGTATACAGCTCATATAATCTTAGCTATTATCCAGCTTTCAAACGTCATAATTGAAAATAATATAATAGATAGATACCTAGATAATTATTTATTGTCACACACATATAAAACAAAATTAATAAAAAAATACTTACATAAATTACTCTAGTGCCACAAGTGGCGGCCTTATTGCTAAAAGCAATCTCTAATAATAACCTGCTTTAACCGCGCAGTTGGATAATTCTGTGGAAACCTAGGTTTAGGTGTAGGTAATATTCCATACAAGACAGCTAAGTGATTGATGTCAACATAATAAGCTTATCACGGGTCAGGACGCAAACAGCCGCTGTGGCACTTTATATAGTAGATTATTGTATAGTTGATAGGCCGGTTTATATGCATGTTATCAACGACATAGTAGGTATAGTGTAAGATAGTAGGCATTCATAAATTCGAAATAAAAACTTTCAAAAACGAAACGCCAACAAGCAGGGTGTTTCACAAAATAGGAAAGTCGAAACGCCAATCAAAGATGTCTTAAATGTGACTTATTTTAGCCAATAGCAGCTTCAATCATGGAATGTCCAAAAGCTTCTAAGATTGACGTTTCTCTCAAGAAACTTTTCGAATTTATGAAACCTTGCTGGACTTACCAATAAATATTCCTTTAAAAATATAAATCAGCTCAGTCGAAAGTCGTTAAATTGTAGGTCCCGGCTGTTTGTCTAGTACGGCAGTCGTTAGGCCCTGTCACAGGCCCTTAGCGCGGCATGATAAACTGTCGACCCCAGAGTTGACCACTCTCATTCGATGAGAAGAAGTCGGAAGACCGATACAATACGTGTGGTACATATGATCTGTGATCTCTTTTTTGAGATTTTCTTTGTAGCTGATAGTGTTCCATTCGCTTACAAAATGGAAGGCTTAGGCCAGTCCATCTAGTGTCTTATGTCAATAACACTAGTATGATACTGGCCGATTTATGTGTCTGTCATATTTATTGTATTTGAATTGTAGCGCCCCCCGAGGCTTTGTCGTATTTGTTGACATACATCATTATTGTTGATATTAGGAACCGAGATAGAAGTATTCGCTTGTGATTACTAAAGTATTAAATAGTTACTTTACTATCTACATTTTGAAGTTTCTAAGTACGTATTGTATTATCTATTAAACACTATCCATATTACCATCTCCTAGTACATGTCTTAACTATTTACTATGTTTTGTTGAATAAATGAATAGGTTTTTTTTTACAAGGAATGGGTTTGCACTTGACCGTAATTCGCCTGATGGTAAGCAATCATTACGGTCTATGATGGAACTAGATACTGAATCTAGAGGGCCAAGAATGTCATAAAATTAACAAAATAATATTAACTAAGTGGTACTGTAACTTACAACCACAAAAATACCTAATTGGCAACCTTTAAGAGCGTCTTTAGATAAGAGTTAGGCAAATTAAAAAAAATGCCTAACTTGTTTCAGCAGGTTTTCAAAAAACTAGATTTTTTACCTATGTAGGTACCTATAAGTAGGTACTTCATATTTTTATTGATACCGCAACTTACATTGTTAAGAAATAAACTAATAACAACTAATTAATTTGTTTTCAACTAATTACTAAGTAAATTTGTTTGTTTGTTCCAGACTCACACCGCAATGGATTTAACTGTATCTAATATGTTCCTGCTGTCATCAATACGTGGAGACTGATAGTATTCTTATTAAATTTGTGATAGCTCTTAGATTAAGATTTTTACTGTAAACAGTCTGTTTATATCTACAGTTAACAAGCGTGACAGACACGTGTCGTGACAGACAACAATATCTTTCTAGGTATATACTGTGTAGAGAGAAATTTGCAATATCGTTTACTATGTTTTTTTTTTGTGACAGTCAGGCTTTTGATTACCAGCGAATTGATTCTTAAAGCGGAAGATTTTCACTCAAAGACGATAACATGATATCGATTGGCAGATATCATTACCATGCGATAAAATATGCCAATTGGAGCGTTTTGTTTTCGAATGATAACTTTCTGCCGTTAGAATTATATAAAGCTAACGACTCTAAATCGTGTCACTGGTGAAGGATCTGACTGTTGTAAAACTGGTCCTAAATTGAATGCGATAGAGCTTACTGCACTTGATTTTTTTGTCTCCAACGGCACGTGCCTGTCACGTTAAACGCCTGAAGATGTAAACGGACCTCAAGACTTATGATGGGCTTTTATAAAATTGTAAAAAGGCTGGCCCTAAGAAATTCTGTACTTCCATATGTTACTAGTATTAGAATTCGAATATTTATTAAAAACTAGTGATCTAAGTGCCATTTTGATATCATTTGAAAAATGAAATAGATGTGTACTGTTATGAAATTTAAATATTTTAGAAGAGTATTATGATCTCGAGAATAAAATGGAATTTAAGTTAGTTGTATGTTTAGTTTAGGAATAAGATTTTATGGCTATGAACGAATTTCTTAGATATTATGTTTTATTATTAGGTGGATGTTAAAGACCTTGTAGAAGCTTATAATGTACTGAATCTCTTTATTTGTATCTTTTGTAATGTTCTTTAAATACATTTTATTAATTGATCCTATTTGTTTGTTTTATTTTAAGGTTTTATTATACATTTCATAATTATAGTCTCTGGAGTCGTGTTTCCTCATGACTGAGGGTCGGAACTCCCCCACAGAATGAATTCGTTAGGGGAGTTCTCTTGGGCAGATACATCGTGGTGGGCGCCCAGGTCCTTCCACAGCAGACACATGTCCTCAGATAATTGTAGTAGTTAGGTATAGCAACACATTATGTTAAGCCAGAGTATTACTTCATTATATATTAATCTTATTGTTGTAATATAGTTGTTTTGTTTCTGGCAACCAATTTTAATGAAATAAAACATACATTACACATCATTTGAACACTTTTATGTATATTATTCTTATAAAGGTAGAATTAAATTATCACATAACTTAAAATATACTTACTAGCTTTATTTAACTTATCTTATTCTAATATATCAAATTCTAAGTATATCAAAACTAATAATGAAACCTATAAAATAAACTATGTATATTAGATAGTCAGTTATAGACTACCAGTCACATTTACAAAAAAAAACGCTAAATTTAGTATACGGAAGTATATACATATCAAACATTAGATTTTTTTACATCAGATTGAATATGTGGACGTAATAACATATTAACGTGTGAACTGCCAAACTGTGGAACTCTTTATCGATTAATTTACACATCGAGTTTACCTATACTGGTCATTTTTACACAAGCACCCTAGGTTGTGTATTATAACGTTGCTTAACATCAGGCGAATTGTATCTTATCAGTTTACTACTGCTACTTTTTATTATCTGACTAACGTAACATTGGTTTTTTATTGTTTTTATGTGTACCTATGTTTTTTTTAACTTGAACGAGTTTGCACTTGGCCATAGTTTGCCTGATGGTAAGCAAAGGCTATGGACTAAGATGGAGCGTGCTTACCCGAGAAGAACCGATTTACTCTCGCTTTGAAGATCGCTAGATTATATTATTATTGTATTATCATTATTTGTTTTTGATTGTTACCATTACAAGTGTTAATAAATCACTCTGCTGGCGATATGTTCTGTGCGGCCGCGACCAGAGTGTCGTGTATGTCCTTTGCGTAAGAGATCTGGAGACGGACTGTGTTCAAGTACTGCGGGTAACTGAGGGTTGTTTCCTGAAAAAACACAAAAACTTTGAGCTTAATTTTTTTTTAGCAATTGTAAACATTTTCTGTCTAATTTATAAACGTATTTTAACAACTGTTTAGTTATAAAGTGTCTTGTCTCTCTCACTCGTTTTTAAATATATTAATGAGAGAGAGAGAGAGACAATACACTTTTTAACTACACAGTTATTAAAATGCGTTTATATAATAAGACCGTTTGTATATAACGAGTTATATGCCTTTGCTAATCTATTTGCTTTACAAAACTATCATCCGTCCAATTCTAGGTAAGCTAATGTGAAAAGAAAAGACTAAAATATGTTTTCTTTTTACATTTCACCACAAGTTTGTCTAAGCAACACTCGCACATGCGACACTGTTGTCAGGAGCGAAGTAATTTTGGGCTGGAATAAGTCTAACTTTCAAGAATGGTACTGAAACTTCCGTTACATGCATTTGGCTAAAATTTTATATTTTAAGACGGGCTGGTAGGACGAGAACTTATCTTTTGTCATTGATTTATGGACTGTGTGTCTGACAATAAAAAAAACATAATAAATAAATAAAAACACCATATGCATCTGTGATTCCATATCCATTGCTAGGAGTAGGTACACTAGCTTATCTACTTTGTAAATTTTAGTAAGAAAATAAAAATAATTTGAAATTGAATTGAATTATATGCCTCAGCGATTCCATAGCTTAATTCACCTTTAATTTTAATGTTTTGAATTGTGTATGGACTAAAGGTTCTGAAATATTTTTTTTTAATATGTCCTTACCTGTGTAGTGGGTCCAGAATCAAGTCTCGAAGGTATGACGGAGAGCGGGAGGTAGTGTGCCGCCGACTGCGCCTGCTGGATGCAAGTTATAGCTGTTCTCTGGAACATAAATATAACGAAAGTCAAGTATTTGGACATGTGTCTTCCGTGGAAGGACCTGGGCGCCCACCACGATGTATCTGCCCAAGAGAACTCCCCTAACGAATTAATTCTGCGGGGGAGTCACGACCCTCAGTCATGAGGAAATACGACTCATTGAGAGAGAAAAGTATTTGAAAGCTGGCGAAGAATAGGGATTCAAGTTTGTATGACAGTTGGGAGATTTAGTGGTCCAATATGTTAAATTGTAATTTTGAATTTTGTACTAGTAGACGCCCGCGGCTTCGCTCGCATTATATCAGGATATAATGCCTTTGACACTTTTAAGACCCCATACTACCTACATACCAAAAAACATTATGATCCGTTCAGCCGTCTTTGCGTGATGAGCGTTGAAATAAACAGACAAACAGAAACACAAAAAAACGGAGAAACAGACAAAATTTCTAGAAATTGTTGGATCGTGTTATGCTATCAATTTGAAGTATCTTTTAACTTTTTTTTTATATCTTCAATGTTACGACTGTCGACCCTGTTATTACGACAGGGTTAATAATATCAAGAAACCCAGGTATTAAACACATATATAATTACATTATGACACAAAAAATATTAGGAGCAGTCTAGTTGCAATGACGTGGATGGATTATGATGTGGTAAACAACTTGGACAACATTGTTGTACAATAAACATAAATAGAAATAAACAACACCATGTGACGGCTAATAGTTTAATGTTATGAAACCATTCAGAGATAATATTGGTTTAGTTAGTTAGTTTAATTACTTAAATTTTAATTACTTATTTATTAAGGTTTAATTATTTGTAATCACAATAGTACATACAATAAATTTATAACAAACAATATAGGTTAATAGTAGATTATGTCACATGTGGAAGTAAAGCACTGTTTGTATTATAATTTACATTATTTGGAAAATATAATTTTATAAGAAAAATATATCTTTCTGTCTACTATATATAGTTTGACTTTGATGATGTCAAGATTTGTTTGCAAGGTAACTTATTATGCCATTAGCTTTGTGAATTTGTTGCGGCTTTTAACATTACAGTGTGTTAAGGTTTTGTGTTATAAAAAGTTTTTTTTTTACTTGTGATAGACTCACGGTTGACTACAACTTGCCTGATGCTAAGAAACGTTATAATCTACGATCTAGCACGCTTGCCTAGAAGAAACTGGTTTACTCTTGACTTGAAGACCAACAAATTATAGTTTAACCGAAATAGAGATTTGGGAAAGGGGTTCCACAGTGTGCCACAAATATTTATAAATTTTGTTAATTTAGTTAAGATATACCAACACTTGACTTAATAAATTGCATCTATCTCTATTTCCATGCCATTATACACAAAGACAGAAAAAAAGAGTCATATTTTCAAGAAATACTATATTTGAGACATACAGTCACATTGAAAGTGGTCAGATCTTACTACACTGGTGTTAACAAAATATGCATAAAGTCACGTAGAGGCATCACAGATAATATGAATGATAGACAGCAATAAACCAGTGATAACACTGTTGCCAGGTCAATAAGTTAATTGTTGCATAGAACCACTGATATTTACTTAGGATGCACAAATAACATGATACATTGTAGGTGTTTGCTTTGAGTTTCTAAGGAATAGTTATTACTAGATAGTTAACTGGCAATTTATGTAAACTGATACTAAAGGGAGATTGAAAAACTAAAAAATGGCGACCTTCATTTCATTTCTTCATTTGTTGATTATACTATTATTAGATAAACATAAGTTTTACTGAAAGACTGTGCAGAGAAAAAGAGGTGTATCTTAGATGAAGTTAGACAGACCAAGATTATGCACCAAAATGGATTATTTATGTATAACAGAGAACCTATAATGTGGAGCTAAAGATGTTGATGAGTAGCCATAAAACCCTATGCAGATTTTTTAGCCAGCACCATAGAACAATTTTGCAGTAGGTACATATTTTTTAGTAATTAATCACAGCATATGATTATTGTTGTTTCCGTGCCTTACCAAATGCAGCTCCATCTGGTCACATACTGAAAAGAACTCTTCTAAATTCTTGTCAAATCTGGGCACTGGAGTGTCAATCGTTTTTCTGTAATAAACATGGACATGCAATGTTTAAATAAATTTAAATTAATACTAAATTTAAAAAAAATCACACACACACATAACTAAATGGTTAAGATCTGAGCTAAAATTCCACAAACAGATATATTTTTTATACATCTAATAAAAATGTATACGAGTATAGGGAGGACTCCTTATAACTTATAGGGAGTTAGTGAATAATATTACACAATAATACTTACTGAGAATTAGAATCAATCATGGTATTTTGGTGCAGAATTTGAGCTGCCATCTTCAATGTCAACTGAAACAGATGAAGAAGAAATAAACTGCAAATACGACTCCAATTCATAATATCAACCAAGAATGTTAATTCAGTTCATAGAACCACTCATAAGAATCAATCAAAACTTTTAAGACCCCATATGTTTCATAAGAGCAGATATGGAGAAAATTATTCAACAAAGAATAGCACACTCTGCACTCTGTTTATTTTGTTTCTATTTTTTTTTATGTTTTCTATGGAAGGACCTGGTTGCCACACTGCCTAAGAAAACTTCACTAACGAATTAATTCTGCGGGAGAGTCATGACCCTCAATCATGAGATGTTACGACTCAAAGAAGACTTATGTGCTGATTTTGGAACAAGAGCCAATGCCTTACCTCTTCATACTAAAATTTCGTTAAATTTACCTGTATAGAGTCTCGAAGTGATCCCGCAAGAGTTTTAACTTTGGATATATTATCCATTTTGTCCTGCTGGGGCTGCTGCGGCATTGCCGGCTGCATCTGCTGCGGTGATTGTTGCTGCATGATGGTTCCAGGCACCTGCATCTGCATTCCAACATTGGGTGCCGCTCCTCCTGGATTCATGGGTACGTGCATATTCATTTGATTGTGATTCATCATGGATAATGAAGATTTTTGGAACTTTAACGTGGATTTTCGAATTTGTTTTGGTTTCTGATTTCAGCAGTTCTGTTCTAATTTGTTCTAAAAGTTGTTTACGTCGTTTGTCAATTATATTACACGTTGTCAATGTCAGAAATGTATTCTAAACCTTCTTAGGAGGCGCCATCTATTGATGAGTAGCAATATTCTGTGTTATATTATCGAACGGAGTTTACCGGTTTTTAGTTTTTGATCTGTGCAGAGACTCATTCTACCAAAATGCTCATTCATTCATTTCAAGTTTAAAAATAAACAAAAACCTTACAAAAACAGTTAACAGCGGCCAAATGAAAAGTTTCAAAATTTTCAGCGCTACAGAGTTGTGGCAAGTCAGTATTATTATGCTTTAATAATATTATCAGTACATTAAACGCTGATGCTATATGACTATTTTATAATCCTCTATGTTGATTTCAGCAAGAAACTAGCCTGCCATCCATTCCAACTTTTAGCCAGAGCCTTGATACAGTTTTAGGCAACGACGGTGTTAAATTGGGCTCATTCACTGAGCTCTTAGGCTTGCCTGGTACAGGAAAGACACAACTATGGTAAGCAACACATTTAATATAACACAAATACTGCAATTAATACATGAAGATACACGTTCCAAGGTGTAGATAACTTTGCTTACAGTAGGGACAAGATAATAGGTCATTAATAGATGAACATGGCTTATAAATTTAAATAATCTTATAACATATTGAACCTGACTTAGTAGGCACAAATATTTGAGTGGTGTGAAGGAGGAACCAATAAAAACTTCTGATTTGTTTGAGTAAGTGCTAGAAACATCATTTTCACAAATTAATTTATTTGTATTACAGTATGCAGCTATGTGCTTCAGTGCAAATTCCAGAGGCTCTTGGAGGATTGAATGCAGAGGCTTTCTATATAGATACTAATACTAACTTCACACTCTCTAGGTTCAGAGGTAATGATTAAATCATGTATTTTTCATACTTAATTACTAATCCTGTATGCCACACTGTGTTACCTTTATTAATCCGGATAAAAAACCGATAACCTATGTGTTAATCAAAAGTTTAATCTATCTCTATAGCAATAAATCCAGCTGTTAGAGTGCATGGAACATTCACAAACATAAACTTACTCCTTTATAATATTAGTGTGTTAGGTACATATGTTACTGTTCACAACTATTGCAACTGTGTAAAATGTACTTCATGTAAATTAATATCAACTGACATTCATACAATATTAATATAAAAATGTAGCACCTATAACTCAGTAATTGGTCTTATGGTAAATTGTAGGTTCCATCTGCTTGTCATAATGTGCCTTCATCAAGCCATGTCATAGGCTGTAAGCACAAGTTAAAAACTGTCAGCACTAGAGTTGGCCACTCTTATACAATAGGAAGAAAATTTAACTAATTCCATAAATGTTTCAGAGATCCTAAATGCAAGTTTACTAAAATGCCGGCAGCTGTCACCATCTGTAACATTTAGTGAAGATGAAGCACTGGAGAGGCTGCAGTATGTAAATGCATTTGGATTAGAAAAGTTTTGTGCATTTATGCACAGGCTACCTAAACTTCTTGCTGATAATGCTAATGTAAGTAAAAACTTTGGGCACTTAAAGTACATTATGAATGTGGCATTATATATTTGAATCATTTAACCATTAAATAATTGTTTCATTGAATCTGGATTCAATTAAACATTTATTTAATGGTTCAATACTCAATTTGTATTCATTTTAAATTGATGAATGTAGTAGCGTATTTATAGCCACCAACAAGAGTGTAACCCTGAAATATGAAAAAAGATTTACATGTTAATAATGTAGCTGAGGTTTGAACCTGCCAATGAAATTTTATTAAATTCAAAAAATACTGATCTCAAATATCTTCCAGAAATCAATAACAAATTTAAGATAAATGTACTGTAAGCAAATATATATTGCCAAAATTGCTATAAGTATAAATAAATTGTACAAGAGTATACAAGCTACACAATAATAAATTAGTCTACCAATTTACTGTATGCAAAATAGTTGCTGAGCCAATTAATTAATATTAAAGCTATTAATTGAAGATGTGAAACCATTACAAAAAAAAAAAACATTTTACTCATACTCATTTGTTTCAGATAAGACTGATAGTGATAGACTCCATAGTATTTCCCTTCAAGGAAGGTATCTCTGCCAAGCACAGGACTGGCTTGCTGTTCAGACAGATGGCAGATCTGCAGAGGATAGCTGTTGACCGACAGATAGCTGTAAGTTTATTTTAATTTACTATTTTGCATCTGACCTTAGTTCAGCTGTCCTCTCATAAATCTCACAAACTGAGGTTCAGGAAAGGCTATTTAACTAAGAGTGGTCTTAGGTATATTCTTCAAGATAAAAATTAATTATGGGAAGTGTTAAGGCGGTATTGTATTTTAATGCTCCAAATTACTTAAACAACAATAAACTTTTTAAGTATACAACTTACTAATTTATGATTAACTACTACTTAGTAAAACCGTTTTATTTCTTTCACTCGTCGACAAGAGAGCCAGACCAAACATTAAATAAATAAAAAAAATGCTATTTAGTCACTTATTAAGATTTTAAAAGCAATTAATGTTAAAAAAATATTCTATACTTATTTCAGGTAGTCATAACAAACGAGATGTCTACCAGACTAGGCCTCGCCTCGGGCTCCATAGTGGGTGCCCTAGGTGACGCGTGGGCACATCGCT
This sequence comes from Macaria notata, assembly GCA_927399415.1. Classification (NCBI taxonomy): domain Eukaryota; kingdom Metazoa; phylum Arthropoda; class Insecta; order Lepidoptera; family Geometridae; genus Macaria; species Macaria notata. Next base: position 5,237,573 of record OV656741.1, read on the forward strand.
GCAACAAGCGCCTGCTGCTGACTTGTCCTGATGATGGATCTCGACTGGCACTACTCATGAAGAGCAATGACTCACCTGCCGCTGTTGCTCAATTCCAGGTACATTATGCTATGGTTTTCTTGTGGGATGTTTCGTTCAAACTACTTACAGTGTTATTCAATAGGAATAGCTGTTTGTAGTTTTTCCAACCAGTAACACAAAAAAGGAACGTATTTATGACTCCTATATATGTAAGCTCAAAGAGAAAAAAGATAAAGGAAAAGAAAAAGTGCGTAATTATGACACCTGTAAGCTCAGTAATAAATTTCTTTTGATTTGCATCGTTCATTGAATACAAACTTTGGTTGTTTTATATTAGCGCATGAAAGTCATAATAATATACATTAATGCTCGCTTTTCGAATTTCAATTAGTCCCAGTTGTAAATATCAATTGAAATCGTAAACAACTCTTTCAGTTCTACTTTATATATTTTCAAGGACAGGATACGACTATAGATTTCAATTTCATCACATCTTACGTCAATCAGAGTCGAATAATATCCGCCGGTTGATGTACAAGATGGACGCTTGCCAGGAATGTACGGGGTTTCCTAGTAAACGTGAATAAGACATTGTTGATAGCGCGCCAAGAAATTATATTGTTGTTCTTACAACTGTCGAATCAAATGTCTAGGTGCAGTTTTAAGAATACTCATATGAAAATAGATGCGTTTGTTTGTACATTTTAGTTTCTTTTATGAGAGGTCCTAAAGGACAGGGCCAATTTCTTAGATTAACATAGGCCATATTTTTATCATTTCTGCTGCGATTTCATTTTACATGGGTGATTATTGATATCAAAAAAAAATGTTTTTCTTCGCTTATTCGTTGTAGGCAACAGCTAAGCTAATTAATCGTAGTTAATATTACAATTTTCCTTTTCAGATAACAGCAGACGGAGTTAGGGATACAAATTAAAACAGCACGGAACATAGAATAGTAGTTTTAATTAATTATAATTAAATGTAAATAGGTAATGTATAATGTAAACAAAACTACAGCACCAATAAATATCTCATTTTCACAAAAATATCAAGCTTTGATTTCTACAACATTCAACAGTTATACATTGTAAAGGCATTCAAATATCGGAATATTTTAAAATAAAGATTATTTTGTAGTCTTATTCTTAGGACACTAGAGTGAGTAAGACGCGTTTGTAGTCTCCTTTCGTATCATCCTGCAATACATTACATTGTACTTTGTAACAACAGCTTGAGAAATATATTTATTGTAACATGCCAAGCGTAAAAACTATATAAAAATAAAATGTTTTGCCGGACTAAGCACAAAGTGTGACAAGCACATTCCTGAAGTCACCGGTTAGGTCTTCCTGTAAACAATACCGAAATTGCCAAAGTTCAAAGTTAGCCAACAAAATGTTAAAAATAATATAAACTGGCCCATAGTTTCTCGTAGCTCTACAACGTGCGTTGGATATTATCTTAAACTAAGTGATTAATGTGTTTAAATAATAAAAATGCAAGTATTTAGTGCAATGTCGATATTTGTTTGTCACACTGCTATTGTTTTATTACGGGTCAGTTGGTCGCTCGTAATACTGAGTGTTTAAAGCGGGGGCTTAGTAACTCAACGTAGAGAGGAGATAGCCGATGTTGCCGTCTATTTCGTCCTGAAAATTCAAAACTACTCGTAAGACTGGGATCAGGCGGTGGTGACTTCACCGATACCACATGCATGAAGCGTTATGTGCGTCGAGAGGCGTGAGGAAAGTAAAGGCAGCAAAATATACAGATCTTTCGAGAAAAAATTACAACCGGCACGGATAACCGCGTGCGCTGACGACCACACGCCTAATATAAGTTTATAGACGTACAAAAGCAACAGACGAAGTTTTGAGTTAGGATAAAAATATTAAGATCTTAAGAAAATAAAATTATGTATGTTTCGACTCGTCACATTGGTGTATGGGCTAAGTAGTTATATTTACATACACAAATTTTCGACGTGACTTTATTATTCAGAGTATTTCATTTGAATGAGAATTGTCGTGATTCACTTTTGTACGTCCATGGTACAAATCTAAAATGATTCGATATACAGCTAGAGATTACTGGAATGAGATTCGGACGGTAGATCGTCGGCGCACAATCTTAACAACCTAATTGACAGTTAACTTAAGTATTCGAAATTTGGTGGTAATGTAGATTGTCCCCAACATTCGAGATTATTCGATAAGGGTCAGTAGTGCCTTCTTGTAATCACCCGAAGTGTCGCCCTGTAACCAAACGTACCTCTTCTTTAGAATTTTCCGTATTATTATAACAAGACTAGACAGGAAGGAGTTTCTCATTCAGCCATGTGACTATAGCAAAACGTTATTTTCAGAGAGAATCCACCAATCATTGGACTTCTAAGATAAGTGGGTTCTTTTCTCAGTGATAAGTTTCGCCATGACAATCGCATTGCAGTAACTTCTGTAACTGGTTGAGAAAAAAGTTTGTTCTTAAACAGTTGCAGTACCACACGGTAATGAGAAGTCTCCAAGCCAGCTACACTATCACTCAATGGGAATATTTTAGGTATTCCCAACGAGTAACACCGTAGTATCTAGTTTTATATGAAACGGAAAACGATGAATTAGTACCCTCAGTCAACCCCGCATTGTTAGCATGGCATGGCAACATAATTGGACACATTTTTTACCACTTTTTGCCTAATAACTAAAAAGCCGATCTAGCAAACCGTCTCATTCATAAAAATCACGAATTTGTCCTCAATATGCCCTAAATAATGGTGATTGTTTATATACATCTGTGTTACTTAAATAGATCTGTATAGTTTTGTGACGTTAATGAAAGTATTATTATTATTTGATGATAGTGAAGTATGAAAAATGTTGCTGATAGAAGTTTGTTACTGAAATTTTGCTCAGTTTTAATTAAGTGTAGGTACATGTCATGTAGGTACTTTGAAATTATGGGTCAGTTTAGAATAAGTATAACTATATTTTTAAATATTTAGTGAAAACATGCACTCTATGGTGTTATTTTCAAGAACCATATCTACATATAAATTAACGTCAAAAATCCAATATTAACCATGGTAAGTAATAAAATACTGTGAATCGAATTGTTAATGATTTCTAAAAGTTAGTATGGTTAGCAAAATAAAATGCTAGGCGACATCGAATGTTAATATACAGACAACATACATACATGTTAAATACATTGGTTAATTCAGTTAGTGATCATATATTATACTACACACAAATATTAAAATAATATATTAAAGGAATTATCGTGTCTAATATTCCCATATAAGTGTCCACAGGTCTATTTAAATTCTACCATTCAACAGCAAACACAAACTAACAAGGAAACTATATTGAAATCCATTCATTTCACAAATATGGTAAAATAATAATTTAAAAACTGTCAATACTTCAATTAAATCCCAAAAAACCATTCAATCAGTAAAAAAGCCATTCTCTCACAAAATAAAGCAAATATTTTTGACATTTTATTTACTAACAGTACACGCTCTTATAGTTTTACATATCCCCTCCAATAAAACATGATTAGTGAAACTAGTATTGGTTTTATAGTTTCTAATAAATAAACTCAATTGTAACTGATCATATCTCATTCCCAATTTATTGATCATCACATAGTTTGTTATAACAAAACCTTTTGACACCATATTACCCCATCTAAAAACCATATTATTCTTGTTACAACCCATATTAACCGTTTTTAAATCACTGCTACCTTTGAGATATCATATGACCCATTTTAACTGCCATATTACACGTTTTTCAACCCATTAACCCTTTCGAAAACACTATTAGGTAATTTCTCTATAATTTTTAGATACCATACGACCCCTTTTAAAAACAAATAAACTGATTAGTCCCAACTGATCCCAATTAGGATAACTAAGGTATAAAGTGTTTAGTCCCAACCGATCCCAAATGCGATAACTAATGTTACTTACAGCGATCCAGGTCTCAAGTGGTTTCTGGTACTTCTCGAGGAAGGCAGCCTTGATGTCTCCGAGGTCGATCTCAGACCTACTGACGACGATTCTGATCAGAGTCTTGTCGTTTGTCCCAACTCCCTTCATGGAGTAGTAGAGGCGCTCGGCGAAGAAACCGACTTTGCTCTTTACGCATTTCACTGGAAAAGTCAAAGGAGTCAATTGTTGTGCGTTTCTTTTAAACTTATTAATTAAGTTAATATTTGGTGATTAAGATAATATTTTATGTGACCATTAGCTTTGTATCAGTGCTCACTTTTGTCGGTACAATTGAGATTCTTTTATCAAAACTATTACTTTATGATGTTTTGTGATTTATACACACAGTGCGTTCCATCCAAGGACCATACGTCGTTTTTACGAGGCTTCCTAACGCATTGCGTAAACTGTTCTGATCCGAGCTACAAAATAAACGATCTTTATATAAGTAGATTGAATTTACCTATCCATCTAATATATGTAGGTAATGTTTAAAAACTCTGCCTCTAACACAATCAACATTCAAATACTTAACCATAAGCAAGTTACAAAAACCATGACGGCGGTTGCATAAAAAATGCTGTGTGAAACATAATAATCGTGATAAGATGAATGTCAGTCAGATTAGGTTTGCTACCCACTGTTGGTACTGAGCGAGGTTATTTAGCTTCCTGTTAGGTGTATGGCCTTGTTTTTTACTTAGATGACGTAGTGTTTGGATACATGATCGTCGGTAAACAAATTATGTGTATGCTTTCTTTATGCATAAGCATATATAATTACATACCTAACTACTTAGGTATATAATATTACCACGTTGATGTATATGTAATATGTATTTTGTTTAAGGCCACGATATATCACCCGAAAACGCTTTGCGCTTGGAAGAATGCCTACAGTTGCTTTTTCGCATGCAATTCCACGCCGTATTAACATGAGAGCAAGGGCGAGCATCGCGCGCATAGCTCCGGCCGACGAGTCTTTTCCACACGCAAACAATTTTGCACAATTTGAGCAGTTTTGCAGACGTTTTTGACGAAAAAAAATCATATAAAATCAGCAATTCTGAATATTCTATTTATGGCTTTTTACTTCTCTAAATAATAACATTATCTTTTAGATATAATTTGTTTAAATTTCTGTAGCTAGGTACTACTTTTGTAAAAAATGGTGAAAAATATTTCAAAACAATTTTTCAAAAAATAAAACTATCGAGCGAAATATACGTAATCGTGTTTTGGCGTTTTTTATTGTCTTAACACTGAATCAAAATTATATAAACAGAAAAAAATTTAGCTCTATCTTATAAACTTCTATTTTATTTGATTTTTATGAAATGTCGATTTCACATAGCACCCCGCGTTAAGTATAAAGGTATCTACAATTAACATTATGTTGGTACAAAGAGTTAGGCACCTACATACAGTATTTTCGCAAATCCCTAGTTGTTGTAAGTAAGTATCCAATGTTTATATATATACCTACTGCGGCGATTGCTTAACATCAAAGCCCATGCCTGAGCACGGCATCCTGAAGTGACTCGTATATTTTAAAACGCCTTCAAAGAGTAGCGAGTATACATTTTACGTAATAAAGTTATTTGGTCTTGCTTTTCCTGTTATCTATTGAAATAAAAACAGTGTCAATGGCAACTTACCAATAGCAAGCATGCCCTTCTCGATGCTTCCAGAGAACTCTTTCTTGATGGTGTCCTCGATATCCTTGCCGGACAACGCCTCGTACTCGGCGAAGATCTGGAAATAACACATTCAACATGTTAGTAAGTACACACCAAACATATAATAATACTGTATACCTAGGTCTTTTAGAGAAGCATCTGCGGCTTCGTCGTTTGTTTGTCGTTGACCAATCTTGCTTTCGGCCATGACAATGGTAATTTGTTTCTACTTTAAGAAATGATAACTCAATCGCCAATGATAAAATATAAGTAACAAAGAAACATACAGACGACAGGCGCTAGGCTATTCACAGACTTAAACTATGTAAGGAAAGGTGGTTCTTCTCTTTTTCCTTAAATTCCACTACCTAAATCCCACTATGTGTATTGACATTATTGACTAATAATTATGACTTGACTACCTAATTATTTTATTAATTTTCGAATTGCTTCTATTATGTTTAATCATTTTCTCTATGCAAGTTGTGTATGTTTTGTGTATGGACTAAAACTTCGAAATAAATGACATTTATTTATTTTATATTGTTAAAAAAGGCTGTGGATGATGATTGATTTTATTTTTTTATAAGCTAAATTAGGAACATTATAGCAATTTGCCTGAAGAGAAATAAAGCCTTCATCGTGCCAATATTCAATGTTTTACAGCATGTTTGTAAGCCAAGCCATGTTGCAAAGCATATTTGCGAAGTCTGCTGTTCTTAGAACCCCTAATCATGAATTCTGCAGTGTAGGAAGGCCATTGATACGACTATTGTACACCAGCATGCATAATTAATGATGATTGAACGTCTGCAAACCTCATGTCCTATAATAAGAGCATGATTCATGTGAACGACATCTATTGTGTGATGTGATTAATACATTACAACCATATGGAGGATATTGGATATGGTTGTTTTACACCTAGGTACGTTATGTGGTCTCTTTTTTTTCAATACGCAAATAATAACTAATTATTAATAAACACGCTTTGGAAAGCTCGATGTACCTAGGTGCATTGACCTTAAGTGTTTGTGATTTTAACACCGATGTTTAGTAAAAGTCTTTATTTACAATAATAAAATATAAAAACAAGGTAAGAAAAACTAAACATATAACTTCTAATGTTTAGTTAGATAATAACCTTATCAAAATTCGGTACTAAAATATTGTTAAAAAAATGTTAAGAGTAATTTTAATTATTCCAAATCGGTACTAAAAAATGGTGAAGTCGACATTATAATAAAACTTAGGCCAAGGTTACTATCGAATACCTATTAAATTGAGTGAACACTCGAAAAATGTAGTTGCAAGTCAGTAGATAAGTATTTACAGCTATAAAATGCCATTTTTTCCACTGAGGAGATATTTCGCATTATTCACCGATTATCCACGGATTGAAGTTGCTAATAATATTCTTGGCTTTAAAAAGGTGCAGATATTCACAGTTGAATAATAATACAGTTTTTGCGCAGATGTGTATATATAACTCTTTTCAACAAGAAGATACATAATATTTAAGTGCTGTTACACCTATTTACAATTTAATTACATAATTTTCTAATTTATATTCTACAGCCGTTGTTAACAAGATCTGAAATATTTTCACAAATGAGTTACCTATGTACGTACATAAGTTAAAAAAAATATTGGGCCATTTTGGAAACTATTCCCGTCGAATAAAAAAAGAATTTTTAAAATCGGGGTAATCGCGTAACATATCCACAAAAAAAACCTTTCAGAAGACTTGATAACCTCCCTTTTTTGAAGTCGGTAAAAATCATTGTAGCTTGGACTATTTGCTCATTAACAAGTCATTGGCTTGTTAGCGATAATGATAACTCTTTTTATGGAATAGCTCATTAAGGCGACGAGTGCGTTAAACTATAACATAACAATTATTATTATTAGTTCAATTCAATTCGTTTTGTCTAGTACGGCAGTCGTTAAGCCATGTCAGATGCCCTTAGGTCGCTTTGAAAACTCTCGACACCAGAGTTGGCCACTCTCATTCGCTAAGGAGAAGAAGTTCAATTAAAAATTTGGAACTAGCATAGTATGTATAAATTCGTAGATAAAAATTAAATTACCATCATAACCATCTCTTTAGAAAAACGGAACCATATTTTTCCTATCAGAGTGAGATTACATCAAATGTCTCTGTGCTGATTAAAGTTTTCTTTTACGTTGATAAAATCAGGCATGCCAACTGCAATTGTATTGTGACACACGTAATTAGTTAGATGATCTACATATGAAGATTTACTTTCACCAGCGGAATCGTCGCCGCAAACCTAAGCATTGTACCTATGTATGTATATTATAGGACCAGACTGACTTTCACCCATACCTATCTCGTTACATTATATGATATTTTAACTATCATATCATTGTAACATCCTTTTATTGCCATACCTACTGTTAGGTTAGGTTTATATCTCGCCATGCGCAAAACCAGAGCTATTGTACCTGATTTAATTATTACTACTCTTGTCCGAACATATAAGTAGTAACCAGAAGTATGTGCCTATCTGACTTCCGCTGTATTGGACAGGGCTTCTCATCAGCTTTGGCAGAACCTTCTTTGATATTCTCGTTAGCCTGTAGATATATACAGATATAGAAAGAAGTGACTAAGTGAATAGTCATCTGCACTGGGTATAAACAAAAATGCAGAAAGAAGTGAACAAAAAGGTTGGCCTTACCTGTCTCAGTTGCTGGTAGCTCCTGGTGATAAGGATGGAGTTGAACACAGACTCGTCAGTGCCCCACTGTCCCTCGCCAGCGTTGGCCAGGGCCTCTGCGTCAGCCTTGGCAGAGCCCTCGTCCACGCCCTGGTTCTCGTCTCGGTTGGCCATGCAGAGAGACACGCAGAGACGCTTGAAGTGTCCGGAGGTGTCGCCCTTAAGGTCGGATTCTAGGCTCTTATTGTACACTGGAATAGACAAAGTTATTGTTATTACTTACTTCGTGAATTTAAAAAAGCCCTCTCAGCAAAAAAAAAATAATCGAATTTAACGATAAAATGAATTCCTATTTCATTCTACCTACTAAAGGTAACTATGCTCCACCTTGGGCTATAGAGTTGCTTCAAGTGGCAAACAGTAGGTATAAAAATAAAAAAAAACTATTGAAGCAAGCAATACAAAAAAGCCTCAAAGTTCTTGAAACCATAGTTCACCACTCTCGTTAAAACTTACGTTTTAACCTCTCGTTCCTAGCCTCTTTCTAAACTGATACTCATACAAGATCATTATTTGGTTGCCTTTATAAATTTATTGATTTTCAAGTATACTACTGCGTCAAGTGGCCATACCTACTAATTTAAAACACAAACACTAAACATGAAAGCTAATTCTCGTCACGAATGTAAGTTATAACTATTAAATGCTAATGGATATAGCTGACCTACTCATTCATGGTCGGAACTAGTAAATGATTCACTATCGAGATTAAATCATTATTATTTTAATTGATGACGTTATGTGTTATACCAGTGGTTATAGAAGGCCTAATATAATTTTATTTTGAACACTTTTAAAGTACTGCTGACATCCTGTTGAGAACTGGTTTATTTTTCATTCATCTTTTGAACTTGAACGATACTTTACTTACAAGGATAGATTTACCCACACAATATGATTAAAATATTATCTATCTCCACAGGGAGCCACGGCTCTTGTTAATGAGGAATACGACTAAGGAGGAGGAGCAACTTACATTGTTCATAGAAGGCCGAGATGGTCCTGATGCCATAGTTGGAGAGTGTGCAGAGGATCTCGATGATTGCTTCCTCATCCGTGCCGAGCCCCGCAACCGCGTCGTGCAGTTCCTTGGCGTAGAAGTGGGGGAGGGGCGTCATGAGGGCGATGATCACGTTCTCCAAGTTGCCGCTCAGTTCGCTCTTCAGCTCGCTGATTAGGTCCTGCAAAGAAATTATGATTATGAGTGGTAATCCAACTTGAAAACGTACAAACTTTCATGTCAAAACATGCTAGGAAACTAGTTTTTAACCTATTGTATTGTACACTAGCATATTTTATTGTTAATTACTTATATGTGAAATAAAGACTTTTTGAAATTGAAATTGAATGAAATTTTGATTAGTTTCTTGGACTAATTTAGAATTATGTTCGCAAAAGTTTCGTCTCCGTCTACAGTATCCTTTGTAAAGATGTACTAATGGCTAAAACTGTGATAAATTGTAATGTAATAGAAGAACTCCTAAAATATATTGAGGCTAAACAAATTTAATGATTTTCAGTCGGCCTTTGTTCATACAATCATAAAGCGCATTAAATAAACATAGAAATAAAGGTCTTTTTATTTATTTATTATTTACTTAGCTCAACATCAAATATCTGAATCACGAACTATAAAGGTCAGGTATATCTATAGACCGGGAACTAGGTAATTCAATAATGTAGCGAAATTCCAAATAACTATTATTGTAGTTAATGTACTATAGACATGAACCTTGCAATAATGTTTAAATACCAATACTATTTCAACGCACATTTGCCATCCAGCGTGGTAATGCGGCCAGTATGCAGGGCACGCTGCTCTCTAGTAGTGGGCTGGAGCACTCAGATTATCTTTAGGCATTTCTAAAGATTTTATAAGTGCTCTTTTTTTGTAGTATGTTTAGTTTTTCTTCTCTTGTTTTCATATTTTATTATTGTAAATAAACTTTATTATACGCACATAGTAAAATTAGTATTTCCTGAAATCTATTCCATGGATTAACCTGTTTTTTTATCTATTCATAATGAGAGGAGCAATACACGCACGTATCTGAAAGAAAACGTATATACTTAACGTTTGCCTAACTATAACAATCTTAAAGAAAGGGTCAAATAGTATGTTTTGAAAGTGACTTATACTATCAACTTATCTATCAAATGGTATTCTTTGAAAGTGATATCACAAGTTTCGAATTTCAAAACCGGCTGTATCTCTACTACATGCAAAGTCAATGCCTGTATAATGTAGTCTAGGACCTAGAAATGAAATACCTAGGCTCTAGGTATTTCACCGATTAACGAAAAAAGATGTCGTACTCTTACACAGTCAATATAAGCGAGAGTGAATCAATTCTAATATATATTAAGTTCATTTAAGAACACATTCTGTTTTGTGTGCCATTATAAATAAATAAACAAAATAAATAGATTCTTATCGGGTAAGCACCCTCCATCTTATGCCATAGCCTTTGCTTACCATCAGGCAGCATCAGCTTGGTCAATTTCAAACCCGTATTATTTAAAAAAATACATTGCTAAGTTAATAGATACCTAAAAACATTTCTAGACCAAATATGTGCCTAAATATGTAACATGGTAACATGTGTACGATCATGCGCAAATTGAGCCATTAAAGGCATCAAGGCCGAATTTTGTTCGTTACTGGTAAGCGTTATCAGGAAAACTGAATATGCTGAAAACCTAATACATATTTCACATTACGGTTTATTTTGGCCGAATGCATACTTATTGTAATATCAATGTGTATTTCTAAATATTTTCGCCGCATGTGTATATTAGTAATGTAGGTTTCCTTACAACACAACTTTATTTAGTTGACTGAATTGGTAAGAGAATGTAATTACTAATTACACATATATATTTCTAGAATATTATGTTTGACATAACTGGAATTACCTATAACTATAAGTACACATATTTCATTCATAAAGTTCCTAATACATAAGTATAGTTTACTTCACTTTAATTAACAAAAAACCCTCATTCAATCTATATTTATAAAACTCTAAGGAGTAAAGTGGACTGACTGATTGACTGACTGATTTAGTGATCTATCAACGCACAGCCCAAACCAATGGACGGACTGGGCTGAAATTTGGAATGAAGGTAGATGTTATGACGTAGGCATCCGCTAAGGAAGGATTTTTGGAAATGCCACTTTTAAAGGGGTGAAATAGGGGATGCAAGTTTTACTTCTTAGCGAGCGAAGCCGCGAGCACCCACTAGTTTAAAATATAAAATCTTTGACTGTAGGCAATCGTGCTGTCATGATACATTTGTTGGAAACAATAGATTTCACAATAATGGTGCAGGTGCAGTTGTATCGCGTATCAAATGGTTATAGCGTAATCATTTATTTTATACCTAGTGTAAACAATAGTTCACAATACTAGGAATTACAAATAGTCACACAAATCTACTAATAGTATCTAAAACTAAACTAAACACTAAACTAGCTCAATCCTATGATATACTTGATTAATGAAAGAAAGAAAGAAAATTATTTATTTTCAGAATTACACGTTTAATGATAATTAATGATTTTAATTGGGGACAAAAGTTGCCCGTATTATATTAATTCAGGGTCTAATGTTAAAGTATCTTTATATCAAATGTCATCTAAACCGGTCTAGCCATAAGATCGTGAAAAAGGAACAGACAAACTTGCAAAACCTTATCATTATTTCAGAAGCTTACAAAATGCTAACATTAGTTTACTAGTAATTACAAAGTTATCTTTGTGTTATTTGCGTCCTTCTTACTTAGAACTGCTCACAAATATTCATGACTGGCCAGTGGCAATACATCGCTTTACAATGAGCGACTCTGAAGTCATTGTTCAATATTGGACTAACGTTGGCACAGAATAAACTATATGTACCTACCTATATACAAGCACATCAGTCATTTGAGTCTAGACTGAATTGTAGCACACTAACGTCTAATACTCCCCTAATACTGAGTTACGACCTTTCGCTTTGGTACCTGGCTGAACTTAGTCATCTTGTCACGACCAATTTAGGAACATTGGATACAGATGTGGTCTCTATGTTCTAGTATGTTTACTAAGAACTAGAAGTGTGGATTAGTGTATGAACGTCTGGTTTGAAAATGAAATGATTGACGAATGACGTGCATGACGTCACAGCCAGCCCCAACGGAGACCAGCGCTGGTTGCTTCCACACAACTAGCATTATGCTGAGTTGGGGCTGTGTTGTGGCAGATTTTATGTTTGTTTGTTTATTATTTTCTTAATTGTGTTTGTTTCTCTGATAAATCTGCCATAATAAATGCTTTCTTTCTTTCTTTAAATGACACGCCCTGGTTCAATATTATTAGTCCTACACCACTAAGGTGTTATTTAATTATACATGCGTTCGTACTCGCTTAAGGCATAGAAAAATATAGTCAGGAATCGAAAGATATACTAACCACAAGTTGTACTCTGTATTTAGTGCCACAAGTAATATTAAACCATCTCATAATAAATACATCGATCTTCAAAGCGAGAGTGAATCGGTTCTTATCGGGTGAGCACGCTCCATCTTAGGCCGTTTGCCTTTGCTTACTTTTAGGCAAACTATGGCAAACTGCAAACCCGCTTTAGAATATATATTTTTTTAATAATAATCGTTAGGATTAGAGCAAGTACTATTATTTTTAGGGTTCCGTACCTAAAAAGGAAAAAACGGAACCCTTATAGGATCACTTTGTTGTCCGTCTGTCCGTCCGTCCGTCCGTCTGTCAAGACCCTTTTTCTCAGGAACGCGTAGAGGTGTGAAGCTGAAATTTATATCAATTACTCAGGTCTACTGTCCCTTGAAGCTGTGAAAAAATCAAACTTCTAAGCCAACGCAATCAAAAGATACAGCCATTTATGCCGCAAATTTTCGACACTTGCAAGGGAATCAAAACCTACAGGGTGCTTCCCGTGAACTCAGAATCTTGAAATTTGGTACGAAGCAACGTCTTATAGCATAGATAAAGGAAAAATTACGAAAACCAAAAATTTTTAGTTACATCACAAAATATTTAACCTTGCAGGTTTGTACGGAACCCTCGGTGCGCGAGTCCGACTCGCACTTGGCCGGTTTTTTCAAACAGCTAGTATTAGAACTGTATTAATGTTTACAACAATGATTTTCACACTTATTTGTAGCGTAGTATTTGTTGTTGATTAGATTGGCGACGTGCTATCACATTCTTAGCGAACAGATTACAAATTATGACATGATAAGATGCTTTCATATCGCACAATGTAAACAAAGATGTGTCCTGATAAGATATATAGTTGCACTCATGTAAATTACGGAGAAAAAAAGTGACAAGTGCTAGACCACTTCTAGAAAACATTTACCTAAGAGAGTTTATCGTTTTTTTAATTATAAATAAATAATAATAATAAAATAAATAAAAGTCATTTATTTCAGGCTTGCACCCATAAACTTAAACTACTTAAAATTAATACACTGTATAGGGGTGAGTCAATTTATTAACATATATATGTACAAAAAATATTTAAATATACCTACAGAAGAGAAATTAAGCTTATATACATATTTACATTCTTATTTCTTCTTACCTACCTTCCCTACCCGGTTACTTTTACAACGATTTATCAAGTATAAAATTAAATCGCATATTTTCTTGCATTTTTACAGAATATAAACTGAATTACATATGAGTAGTTATGTATGTACTACTTTCTTCTTGCTTACTCAGTTCTTATTGTGCTGGATAAGTAGTTATTCACACTTTTTATTTTATTTATATAGGTACCTACACGTTTCATCGTATACCATACCTATTTATTAATAAGGCAAATTGTAATCTAGTGCAAACCCATTTACAAAGTTAAAAATTGCAATTGCATAGATGCTTTAGCTTGATAGCAAAGTTGAGTCACTTTTAGTCAGAAGTGTAAGTAGTGATTCCCTTTACCTAACATAGCAGTTCACGGTAATTCTACATTTGCACCGGATATACGTGAACGAGTGTGTGTGTGTGTGTATGTTTATTCGCTCATAATACATGAGTAGGTAAAGTTGTATGACTTAGTAATGACTAAGTTAATAATCATCATCATTAGCCCATGATTCACGGTACACTTCCTTAACCTCAAGTATAAAGCGGGAAATATAGGTTTCCTTGTCGAATGTAACTCGGTGAATCAACGATGACTAACAGCGGAAGATTGGAGTCGACAAGGCCAGCATCAACGGTTCAATTCAACCAAGGCTTTTAAAATTTTAACGCTTATTACCAGGGCACAAGGTTCAAAATTTAACATCATTATTTATTTGGTGGTAATTGGTTACGTATTTACATCACTGCAGAGTTCCAGTCAGGTATTTGACTTGTTTGCTTGCTCTGTATCTGAGTTGTTTATTTTAAGTTGAACTTTCGATGTCATCTGATACTTAAAGGCTATTAATTCATTTTTATTATTGGAGTTTATTTTATTCCAATTTTATTGGTTTTTTGCCATCTGCGAATGTCATTCTCCTCGGCATATCTACTTGGGGAAATCCACTCTTTATAACAAATAGGTTAAACAAGACATAGACTATAAATAAATACTTACCTATGTAAAATAGGTACTTATTAGTTTCTACAATATGCCTCGTATTATTCACCATTATGTTATTTGAAACCCAACCACCTACAGGAAATATTTTATTGCTGTTCCAAGTAAATAGCTTGGCGATATTTCGCAAAAGTAGGTAAGTAATGTGTTGTATTGTACGGTTTTCCGAAAATTGACCAAGTTGTATCAGGTTAGGTACCTACAGCTACAATGTTTTTCAGCAAGTTGACACTTTATTTGTTATAATTAGCCCCATTCTAAGTAGTATACTTTGACTAGTGTGTTTCAGAAGCTAAGTTAGTATGGTCAAGAGTTTTGCAAGCAATAATGGTCAAGTACAGTAATGTAACTGATTAAAAATGTACCTACTTCAGTACTTAGCTACACTCGAACCTGAATCTGTGCCTGATTTGAGATTCTCATATTCTTTTACTTGAAAAACTTACAAAATAATTAATTTAATAACTATAAGTGCTGTCTATATTATATTCTTGAAATATTTCTCTTACCTTGCCATACTGAGTCTTGAAGGTCTCAGCGATCTCCAGTCTCTGCACGATGCCACGACGGCACAGTACGTCGATGATGGCCTTCTCATCAGTGCCGAACCCCTTCATGGCCTTGCGGAGGGTCTCCGCGTCGGCGGCCGCATCGAAGGGCTCTGCGGGGTACACCGTGGGGGTGCACTGGAAAACAATATATAGGGTCAGGTAACGTATATGTAAATAAGGCAAAGCTAAAACTAAACAAAAATTAATCATAGTATGCGAGAATGCTTAACTCCAGTCGGGCTGTAAAACGCAAACCCCGTTAAAAAAAGTTAAAAGACTTTTCTAGCAGTTTGAATAACTTTAGTTTTACTAATAAATTGGCACTGCATTACGGAGTCAACAATCAAGAGAATAAAGATTCGAATAAAATTCTGACTTTTCTAGTAGTTTGTAGGTTCAGCGAAAAGCAGAATAGATACGCAAAATATCCTCGATAATCTACCCTCATTTTACAGTTTTCTCATAAACAAAATGGCTACCCTAACGTAAAAAGGAAATGACAATCAACTATTGACTATCTGTTTATGGGGTCGTGTAAAAGCTAATGGTTTCAGGCATCGCCGCCATGGTGGCGCGTCCTTGGCATGGTTGGAGGTCTATGACCGATGGAGCATGCTCAATTCTCTGCCCAACCCACTTTCGCGAATCGTAAAACCATACACAGCTAATGCATTTGAGTGTGCCGAAACACATTCGTATAAAACTAAATAAAACGGTAAAACTAAGTAAGAACTTAGTACCTACTTAGAAAACCACAGCTGATTCATTTATCTGGTAGGTAGTGAATGTTTATGTCACGCCACAAATTCACGATACTACCTATACCTACAATAAGTTTTACAAAAAGTCGCATAAAAGATCTAGACCATATTTTGTGCTTCAACAATTAGAAAAAAAAGAGTATACGTGGATGCACACACCTACGAACTATATGTATATTGTATACCCTACAGTCACCTTGCCCCAAAAGAATGACATCATCTCGTGAGAACCTATATAACTGCTATGGATATATCATTAAACTAAGCACTAAATGTAGGCGGAAACTCACCTTGTAGGGGTAATACTGCTGTCCACTCATGTTTAGAGATTCCTATAACACGAAAACCAGCGTTAGAAAAACATTTCACGATAAATCTAAAAATAAAACTCGTATCAGCGCAGACCGGCTTTTTAGACTAACAAACACCGGCCGCCGGCATTTTGTAATTTGCACATTCTTTACACTGATTTATCGAGTTTAATACTCACAAATATATTTGCAGTTACTGTTTAAATAATATCAAGCACTAATATTAAATCAAATGTTAAGGAAAAGCTCTCAAGGAAAAGGAATAGATACGTACTTTTTGTAAGTTATGAGACACACCCAACGCACTTCGGCTTGGAATCAGAAATACGCGACTCGGGTCGACTCGACCGGTCGAAGTAGACGCGTTTTGTTTTCCCTCTCCCTCTCATTGGTAGACAACCTGCGGAGGGTAATTCCCTCGTGTAATTTATTGCTTTGCAAACAACACGGTGCGTGTAAATAACATCCATCAGAATACAATGGTTATTTAAAAGTTGCTTCTTTAGAAGATATACCTAGTTAATGTAGTTTAGGCTTAGGTAAGTCGGTATACGTTTCTCGTAAAAATACTCGTTTTCACACCTAATAAAGCCACCATGTAACGTATTGTTTTTTGTTATATTATATTTATATTCATTTATTTCTTCATTTGGGTTAAAACTAAACTTAGTTTTGCACACTTATGAATGTCAAATCTAGTACATAATAAATGATGCCAAAGGCATACTATAAAAAATGTTTGTTATATGTAATGTTTCATATAAGTAAGTATATGATAGTTAAATAGACCTTTGGTGTTACTTTGATGTGTGAATAAAATATAAATCTACCATTAGTATGTTTTAAAAATAAAAAATGCTTCACCTCGTTTTTTCCGTCATAAAACTGCTCAAACAGTTGCTAACCCCTGGCCGGCACAGGTTAGCTACCGATGACATCATCGAGACGGAGAGACGCCGCGCCGGTCTGCGGCTTTCCACAACCGAGTTGTTTTCACCAAAATATTACCCAATTCTGTTGAGAAAATTGGTTCGATAATTCGTTGAATACGGCTGCAACAACAGCAGCAAATGAACAGTTTTAGATTTGCATATTGCTCTATCTCTGAAGTTAGTTTTACTTATTAAAAAAAGATAAAACAGTTTCATGCCTTAGACAGGTGCCTAACAGATACAGGCTTTACTGGGGTTAAATTGGGGTATATTACTTACTAGCTGTGCCTGCGACTTCGTCCACGTGGAATAGTTATTTTGAGCATTAATTCTTTAAATTGTGAACCGTTTTCGCAGCGCACGCAACGGAAGCCCTCAAAGATGAATAATTTTCCCCGTTTTTTCCACATTTTCCATTGTTTCTTCGCTCCTATTAGTTGCAGCGTGATGTTATATAGATATATATCCTAAAGCCTTCCTCGATAAATTGTCTATAGGTACAACACAAAAATAATTTATCAATTCGCACTAGTAGTTCCTGCGATTAGCGCGTTCAAACAAACGAACTCTTCAGCTTTATAATATTAGTTATAGATTTGCAGTAGGTATACTTAATATGGAGAAATTGCTAATGTGTAAAAAGTAGGCAGTAGGGTTAAAAGTGGCAAAAACTTCATTGAGAAGCAGTCGCTTCAGGTTTTTTTTATATTTAAGGTGCCACTTCGGTGATTCTGTCTATAAACTTTTTAACTGGCCTTCATTTGTTCAACCTTTTTGAACTTGTAATTCAACGTCCAGACAAACCAAACATTGCTATAGCATGCAGTAAGAGCTTTTTTAGAGATAGGTGCATACATCAAATACATATTTATGGTATGACTTTTGCAAAAAGCATAGTATAAATAAAATAAATATCATTATCATCATCGGATGCCATCTTCATATAGAAGTTTGGTGAATCGAAGTTGGGTGCTTTCGTCTGTCGGATGAAACGTTAAGTTGTAGTTGTACTCTGTATTCTATGGTAGTATGAAGTTGTAGGTCCCGCCTGTTTGTCCAATTATTCTTCAGCCAATCGAGGCGGCCGAGGTCCTAGGGCGGTTGGAAAACTCTCGACATCGGAGTTGGCCTCTCTCTTATGATGATGGTAATAACTTGGTGGTAATAACGAACTTACTTTATTTTTTACTTTTTAAAATAGGTACTTAGGTGCTAACATCGAGTATAAACATAGATAAGGGTATAAACATGGATATGGGTAAAAATGCCAGGTAGGTACATATGTACCTACATAACCACCATAGGCATCTAAATAGGTTCGTAGTCGATAACTACCAACATGAAAAAGAAAACTCAACCCGTTTTAATTTATTGTTCCCCTGCCACCCAAAGTAAAAAATGAAATTTATTTCTGTGAATTATTTACAAAAACATAATTATAGATAAATAAGGAAAACTATACATACTACTTCTAACGTAAATAATCTTTATGAATAACTAATGTCAAATTAACTAAATAACCCGCCCCTAATCGTTCCCGGTGCAAATGTGCCCATCAAGCTCGCTGCGTTTCCGCGCTGGATGGCGATAGATAGCCGTTGCACCAGAAACGATCCAGAGCGGGAGTCACCGGTCGTAACTCTAAGTTTCTGCCCAATTTCCTCGATGAAAGTCTTCGCAACCTTACTCCAACAGCCCATCGTTTCCACTGCCAGGGGAACAAAGATGTAATGCGACTCCAGGGCAGCATACTTGAGCCTCTTCTTGATGCAGGCATCTTCTGCTGCGGCTGACGGGGAGAGGTCGGTAAGAGGCCGGACGGGCTGACTCTGGTGCCGTGGAAAAATGGCAAGTGCCTCATTTGGGACGCCACGTGTGTCAGCACAGTAGCCACCCAAATAGTTTGTTACCTATATTTTTTCTTTACCACCGCGATTCAGTGGACCTATTCAGTGTTGTGTTGTAATATTAAGAATTAATAACCAAAGGGCGCGTCATAGTTAAAAATAACTAGCGTTGGATTACGTAGCTTCGATTCACTATAATTTTCGTCATAGATCTTATTCACGATGTTAAAGATCACTCAGTTTACGAATTGTGATGATTCATGAATGAAGTGTCGCATACAAATACATACATAAGCACCTACCTAAATACAAGTATGCTACTATATCTCATTTTCTAATATTTCTATGGTGGATAAGATTTTTTTAAATAATCTTATCCTATGTATAGGTATGATTAAATTATTTTAAAGTGCCTTTACTGTTTACTTAGCTAGCTAAAAAATAAAAACTGATACAATTTGTATGATCTCATAATTATTAGATAAATTCGTGAGTTAACATATTTTGAACCCGTACAATAAAATATATGAATCGTTTTCTACGATGATAAGTCACGTTGCAAGTTCAACGAAACAGTGAGCAAGTTACGCGATAAGTAAGACCTACCTACAGCAAAACCTGTTACTCATTATTTGTTTTAATAAACCAAATATACTTCAGTATACATAATTGAATATATTTTGTGATATATAAATGCAAATATTTATACATATTATATTATCACATCATCGCGAAATTTATGAACATTTAATAAAACGCCCAAAGAGAATATAACCGCTAAAAACGCCTACACATTTATTAACAGCAATCTTTTAATCCTTGCTGCCGAGTTCTCATGTTTATGTTACAGTTAAAACCCGTTTTTCGTTAGAACTCGTTTTCCCTAGTTAAAACAAGTTTTTACTAAATGCCTTTGTTAAAACTAGAAATACCTAGTCAAAACTAGAATTGACCACTGATATATTTGATTTTTAGTTAAAACTAGTTGTCACTCCGAGCTTTAGTTAAAACTAGCGCTAGAGAAACTAATTTGGGATTGAAAATAAGATATAGTTTTTAAAATATTTATTAAAAAGATCTAGGACATAGAGTCATGTACTTAGTAAAGTCACTTGTCTCTGACAGGAGGTAAGATTAGGTTCGTTAGGTTGCTTTCTACCACGCACATGCGACGACGAGCGAAGCGAGGAGGAGCCAAGCGGTCGTCACAGTTTTAACCGAGTCGCTTCGGAAAAACGCGTTTTGTCTAGTAAGAACTAGTTTTAACTAAAATTCAATTTTGAGCATTAGTTAATTCTAGTTTTAACAAAGGCATTTAGTAAAAACTAGTTCTAACTAGGGAAAACGCGTTCTATCTGAAAACTGGTTTTAACTGTAACATTTATATTTTATCTGTGGAGGCAAAATTCGAATCTTTCATTCATTCCGGCCGTCGGCCGGGGTCTCAGGCCGGGGTAACCGGTAACGTCAGTCAGTTTTGTTTTCTAATTTCTTTCTTTTCTTATCGTCTGTGGCCAAATAGCCCAAGAACTCCAAGAAGTTTATGAATTTATTTTGGTTTCATTTAATTTTGATTTCAATTCATTCATTTTGGAGCTAGAGCTAGAGGACCATTTCATTGTATTATTTTGCCATGATTTGGAGTGGTGATAAGTTTGTTATATCGACCATTTAAAATACTTGGATACTAGACAAATACCCATGAATAGTGCACAATACAAATACATAGAAGAAGAGCAATTTAATTACAATAACATTACACTGTGTCATAAAGACGGTTTTTGAAAAGAAAATAAGTTATGTGATCTCCTCGTTGATTAATTTCTGATGGTGCAAGTCGGCGCGAAATAAGAATAAGAATTCGTCAAAGCATCACAATAAATATTTTATCCAGGATCCAGATTTTGTAATATAGTGCAATATCGGAAATATCAAATGACACCACCAAAGAAAAAAAGAGCTGCAAACTGGACTCCACAGGAAAAAGTATAACGTCGAAAGTCTTATTATATTTGCAATACTTTAGTCTATTTTCTAATTATTCATTAAAATGAATACTACTTACAGAAACTATTGCGGCGATTGACTTCAAATTCCAGAGGGATATTGGAGAACAAATCGAACAAAACATCAATTAATGTAATGAAGATAAAAGAGTGGAAGAATATTACAAACATGTAAGTTTTCATGCAAATGTACATTCCATTTCTTTTTATTTCTTATTGTAGTGGCACATATCAAGAGGTTATCCTATATTTAAGTGTGTACTTAGATATGAAATGAATGCAATATTTATTCTAGAAACTAATACCTAACTTACACTATTAATATAATATATTATAAGTAGGTAGGTTACTTACTTATATACTTACACACAAAAAACAGGGTAAGTATCTGAATTCCTCCTTTGTCTCAACAATGGGCCCATTTACTCTTTGGATACAGAGCCATTAGAAATGATTTAATTAACTATACTTACTTACTATGGTAATGTTTTTCCAGACTAAATGAAATCACTGGCAATAACAGATCATGGCCAGAACTGAAGCTGGCATGGAAGAGGATGAGGATGGCAGCCAAAGCTAATTTATCTCCTCATAAAAAAAAGGTTGGTAAATAACAGAATTTTAATCACACTCCTATTTATCTAAATTTATAAAACTCAAAAGTTCAAAATTACAAAGCCTTGAGCACCGCCGTAAGGTGGCCAGTCTTTCGGTTTTTTACAGGTTGCATTTCGGAGAGTGTGCGGTGGAATTGCATAATTTAATTCCTGCAGCCCCATTTCACCATTGCACGAGTAGAGGCACGGCAAGGAGGCACCGATATACAGTTGAGGTTCCAAAGACTTGCACCAAGTGTTTTGCTTCGACTTTCATCGTGCAAACAGCCAAACTGTGGAACTCCTTGCCCGAATCTCTATTCCCCTTGAACTATAATTTGTCGGTCTTCAAGTCGAGAGTAAACCGGTTTCTTCTAGGCAAGCGCGCTACATCGTAGACTATAACGTTGCTTAACATCAGGCAAGTTGTAGTCAAGCGTAAGCCTATTTCATGTAAAAAAAAAAAAAGTAACTGACTGACTGATATAGTGGTCTTTCAACACACAGCCCAAATGACTGGACGGATCAGGCTGAAATTTGAAATGAAATGTTATGACCGAGGCATCTGCTAAGAAAGGTTTTTTGGAAATGCTACTTTTAAAGGGGTGAAATAGGATATGCATGTTTTACTTCTTAATGCGAGCAAAGCCGCGAGCACCCACTTGTGCTTTATATCTTTCCACAGCATGCCTTTATTGTATTTTTCAAACAAGGTTTCAGTGGCCTGTTTAAAAGATCCCTCAAACAGAAACGACCAAAGTGCCACAAAGAGTAGCATCATAGAGGTTCTTTTGAAAATAAACTGATTTACCGATGCCCATGATGACATATATGTATTAGAAACTTGTTATTGTACTTACACATTTTGTACAAGTCGGTGAAATATATATATATATATATATATATTATAAGTATATTAAAACACAATAATGATATGTATGTATGTTGTTTAGATGACATGGCAAAATCTGGCCTCAAAACCTCCAGATCAAGTACATGAACCAAGTTCAGAATTTGAAAATATATTCATCAAAGGTAAACAATTATTTTATAACATATATTTTTATCTGATGTAATACATAAAATTATCCTGGTGCTCAATTTATTATGTTTTTGTGTAGATATATCTGTCAGACAAATAGAAGACATTAAGCCAAACATAAATAATTTATCAAATGGTGAAGATACAAGAAATGAAGAAAATATCTCGGACATTTGGTAATTTACTCAGATTTTTTTATTATTAATTATTGTTATATTTTATGTTCTATTACTAAAAGAGTTATTGTAAACTCTACCCTCTGATTAAATAGCCTAAGAACATTTTCTACAGATACTATAATAATATATGTTTTGCAGGAATGAAGATATGCATCAAAAAATTTACCAAAGTAACATAGATATCAAAACAAGACAGCTGGAAATCTTGGAAATTGAACATGGGCTTAACAAGAAAATTGCAGAACTAAAAATAAAAAAGCTTGAATTGGAAATAGCTATCCTACTAAAAAAGAATAGTTCAACCACTGAAGAAGAAGAAAGATAAATAGAAAATAGATAATAATAGATAGATAGATTTAAGTGTGGATTGTATTCTAAATATGTAATCTGTGGTTTGTAAGATACAAATTTAAATTTTTATGCAGTGCAAGTGATCATGAACTAGAACTTGTTAAAGTGTTAAGTTTGCATATTTTTCTTTTATACCCAAAACTTACAATTTTTTTTTTTTTACGTGTGATAGGTTTACGTTTGACTACAGCCTGCCTGATGTTAAGCATTGCTGCAGCCTAGGGTGTAACACGTTTACCTAGAAGATACCTATTAACCCTAGATTTGAAAACCCCTGGATTGTAGTTCGCAAGAAACAAAACAAAACACAGCTTCTGGTAAAGTGTTGTATTGTATTTGGCTATAGATATTGATACTGTCAGTTTCTGTTGTTTATGTTCAAGTACATTAACTATGCATAAAAACAATTGATTCAATAATTTAATAAAAAACTGACTGAACCTGTTCATTCATCAATGTAATTAAAGTTTAATTTCTGTAAAATAAGTTTCATCTGATTGCTGGATATTATGCCTCTCCAACTCTCCATGGATATGTGATAAAAATTTAATTACTTAAGAATATGTCTTATTGAATTTATTTCTATTTATATTGCCTCTAATAAGAATTGACAGTATGCACAGCTAAAATCGGTGCATGGATAGAACGATTTAGTGTGAATATTATATTTCCTAGTCGAAATGGATATCAATCTCAAATCTATGTTCATATGCATTTTCTTTAGATATTTTATGTGAACATTAAAATTGAACTAGACAAGACAAGATAAACAATGCTAGTAGATCTGAATAGGTACATAATTTGTGAGTCATTCATATATCAATTTTATATGAACTGCTCAGACAATTTTAATTGTAAAATAGGTATTCCTGAAGCCTACAGAAAAAATTTAGTTGTATTAACCGGCTAGCACTTACGTCAAAAATTACGTCGAAAAAATTAGCTCGACAAGTTTCGGAAATCTGAGGTTTCCATCATCAGGAGGACGAGTCAGCACGCGCGTCCCGGTTGGCCGCCTCGTCCAGACAGACTGGTTCGCCGACTCGCTGCCGCACCCCCCCGCTTCTGCGCCCGCTCCGCTCTCGCAACCGCTCGCGCACCGCGACGGGTGAGGATAGGCGATCGAGGCGCCACCGGCGGATCGTGTATTTCTTCCTCATCGCTTGAGATCCGTTGCACCAAGATATTGGGGTCCGCGCACACTATGCTGACCGTGTCTAGTGGCAGATGTTCAGCTACATCGTCCTCCCGGCCAGAGTTTAAAACAGGTCTCCACGCAGGTGCCAATGTCGCCAACCAATGCCAATGTCCAACTCTGGCCGGGAGGACGATGTAGCTGAACATCTGCCACTAGACACGGTCAGCATAGTGTGCGCGGACCCCAATATCTTGGTGCAACGGATCTCAAGCAATGAGGAAGAAATACACGATCCGCCGGTGGCGCCTCGATCGCCTATCCTCACCCGTCGCGGTGCGCGAGCGGTTGCGAGAGCGGAGCGGGCGCAGAAGCGGGGGGGTGCGGCAGCGAGTCGGCGAACCAGTCTGGACGAGGCGGCCAACCGGGACGCGCGTGCTGACTCGTCCTCCTGATGATGGAAACCTCAGATTTCCGAAACTTGTCGAGCTAATTTTTTCGACGTAATTTTTGACGTAAGTGCTAGCCGGTTAATACAACTAAATTTAATCATTGCCTTACGGGAACTATAATACAGTGCCTACAGAAAAGTATTAAATGAAAAAATCTCTTGTATGAAGCTGTAATTGCGTCTATATTTTTACAAAAGCAGTAATAAAATGTATGTATGATACATGGGAACTGAATACATGTGATATTTAGGTACTTAACTGCCATCATATGAAAGGACTACGTTTTAATATAGATTTACATACATATATAGGTATATGTTTGAATTATCTTCAGTCTATCTAATCTGCTGCTGAAATAACAGTCTACAAATCGAAGGAGTTCAAAATAACATCATTTGATCCATGACGTCATTTTGGGCTTCCCAGATTGGCGAACTCTTTTTCCCTCAGATAAATTAGCTGTCATGTCATACAACGGCAGTGCAACAATAACAGAGTAACGCTAAAATAACGAGTAGTGTTTGTGTAAAACATGATTTATTACATTAAATTGGAAAAACAGGCGAGTGGGGTATTTGACCGCCGTTGTGACAGATACAATATATAAATACAATTTAATTGTTAAATTTCCTTGTCTAGTCTTCCAGGAAGAAGTATTGGCCAGCACGTTTTTGTTCTATATCCTGTAACAGAAAAGAAAACACAATTTAGTTGCGCTCATATACAACAGGGCTTTAATGAGAAGCCGAATTAAGTATCATTAACACATACTGATTATCTGATCTCATTAACAACATTCTGAGAAAATGGTATTAGAAAATATTTTTAAGGCAATACTTTTAGTTCATTAAAGATACTTTGTTTTATTTGGTATGGAAGCCTAGACATCACAAATTTTAACATGGAATAGGCTTACGTTTTACTACAGCCGGCCTGATGTTAAGCACCACTGTAGTCTAACATACATCTTACAAGGCATACATAGCGTGATACAGCACACTTGCCTAGAAGAAATCTATTTACTCTGGATTTGAAGATTCCTGATTTATATTTTTTTGGAAACAAGACTCCAGGTAAATAATTCCATAATCTCACTGGTAACACTGTGGGGCGCTTAATTGTAACAATAAAAAAAAAAAACATTATTCACAAAACCCACCTTTACAGAAGCATATTTGTTTATCCTCGGGCGGAAGTTGTTGGGGTCCCTCCGGAACGTGATTCCGAGCAGTTCCAAGAACTTGTTCATTCCGTTTAGCAGCGACTGCGGCGCGTGCGCGGTCGCGTCGGACGAGGGGGTGCCTTCGAACACTATCACGCGGTCGGCCAGGTACGTGGCCATTATGAAGTCGTGCTCCACTACGAAACCTGTCCGCTTGGCGTGCAGGATGAATCTGGAAAATAGATACAAAATCAGGACATATCACACAGCACCATCTAGCCCCATACTAAGCTTACGCTTGTATCATGGGGACTAAGTAACGGATATTATACATATTTACTTTTAAGTGGACAAAACTGAGCTATCTGCATCTAAAAGAAAGCAGCATGGGATCACAGAAAATTTTGCCAATTGACCTCCAAACTTCATTATGAAGATGGCACCCAATGATGATGATACTTTTTCTTTTGTAAATACATACCTACATACTTATTATAGAAACGACCAAACTCTGCCAATTACAAATTTTAAAATTCATAATTACTTGCGCACCCCTAGATTAGAAGGCAGAGCCACTACCTACTAAGCTAACAGGGCAGTCAAATGATGAGGATGAAGTGTTTAAGAATATGTGAATGACTGGCCTGTTAGCTTAGTTGGTAGTGGCTCTGCCTTCTAATCTAGGGGTTGCGGGTTCGATTCCCGCGTGACACAAGTACTTATGCATTTTAAAATTTATGATTACTTGTGTTGAGTCTGGTCGTTTGTATGTATAATAAGTATGTATTTACAAAAAAAAAGTATATAAGTATTATATCCGTTATCTAGTACCCACGACACAAGCGTTAGCTTAGTGTGGGGCTAGATGGCGCTGTGTGCAATGTCCCGGAAAAAATATTTATTTATTTATTATTAATTATTATCTATACATACATATAATAAAGCTGAAGAGGGTCAAAAATCAGAACATAATTTATTAGAAAATTAAAGTTTGGGTATATGTCAAATCCATAACAGAACATGTTACAGCAGTTTTCAGAATTTTTGTTTGTTTATTTAAACTCTTATAACACAAAAACGACTGAACAGATCATAATGATTATTGTATTAAGGTCTTAGAAGTGTCATACTACTTTTTATCTGATAATAAAGTAGGCGATGCCGCAGGTGTCCACTAGTAAGCCATCAAAATATATCTTTCAAGTAACATTGGTTCAACTATGCAGGTGTGTACATTTTTATGTCACTTTGTGATACTAGCAATAAATTCAACTGTTAGGTACACATGTTTTTTTTTAATATATTTGTTCAATTATTCACAACTTGGAATTGTTTGCATTAATATGATGTGCACAGTAATATATTTCATCTCATTTTTGATTGACTTCATTTTATCTTTACTCACTTGTTGTAACAAAAAAGTAGAGTAGTAGTTATTTTGGCATTATAATTTGCCCAGTCCGTGCAGTGTTGTTATATAAAGTGTGCATTGTATTATTTCATACACATATGTACAAATAGTAGTAATTTTTCCAAACACATTTTTTAAGTGTATTCTCACCTTTTAATAACTTTAGCTGCGACTAGACGTTGCTCAGAGTCCAGGTAGGCGGAGGGCTCGTCAATAAGGTAGACATCGGCCGGCTTCCCGAGACATAGCACCAGTGCCACTCGCTGCAACTCACCACCAGACAGGTTCTGTACCTCCTGGTCCATGATCTCCTCAATCTTCATGGGCTTCATCACGTCTGTGATGAACTGGGAAAAGAAATATCATTTTTGTCATGCTTGTGTTGTGAAAATTAAGGTACAAATTCATATTCATATACATTCATTAAGCCTATTTATCATCCAATAAAAATAACAATAATTACATTTATCAAAAATGCCTAAATAATACAGGTAAAGTGGAATATTATGGATTGTACCTACTCTATGTTGATCTATGATTAAATTTAACATTTACATAGCAGCATATACTATCAGCATACTAAAAATTGCAACGATACTTAGATGTGACATGAAAGAGGAACAAATATACTGTCAAAAAATTATAACCCAGGGGTCTTCAAATCTAGAGTAAATAGGTTTCTTCTAGGCAAGTGTGATACAACTTAGACTATAGTGGTACTTAACATCAGGCAGGCTTTAGTCAAACATGAGCCTATTTCGTATTAAAAAAATGATCATACTAAATATTGCAATAACACTCTGATGTGGCATGAAAGAGGAACAAATAGATCATATTTAGGTACTATGTGCAACAGTCTACTGCTTTCTAATAAACTACTATTCATACTTCTTAACTATCTTTGATCCAGGTCCTTCCACGGAAGACACATGTCCTTGGATATTGTGGTCCTCAAACATGTTGTTTTCCTCATGATGTTTTCTTTCACCGTTAAGCTAGTACAAATCCACACATAACTTGAAAATACAAGCCATTAGTGTAGGGCCAGATTTGAACCAGGGTATGTCTGGATGAAAAGCAGACACTGGAACCGCTTGGCCCCACTTGCTTATTTACTTCTAAACTAGTATTATCAAATAAAGAAACTATGTCAACATTCTAAAACAGTCAAAGTGAGGAAAATTAGTAGAATAACAATTATAAATAATTTGTTACCTGTGGGTGAATATAGGCATCTCTAATTTTGTCGTGCAAGAGATTACGCACTTGTCCCTGAGACTTGGGTGATATCTTCTGTGGCTTATAACTAATGTGAAGCTGAGGCAGATGACCTGAACCTGGAATACAAACATGGCTATTTAGTACAAAACTCGTTAAGTTGCGAATAACTAGTCTACTTAAGCGACAGCCAGTAACAACAATGAAAAGTATTGCCTAGCATTGTAATCTCTAGTTGTATTTCCTCATGACTGAAGGTCATGACTCCCCTGCAGAATTAATTTGTTAGGGGACTTCTCTTGTGTAGATACATCATGGTAAGCGCTCAGGTCCTTCTACGGAAGACACATGCCTTTGAATTGTACTATTGTAATAACAAGAATCAATTAACCAATAAATCCTTTTTCTAGTATTTTGATAATTTTCTTTGGATATGTACCTACACTAATCATGAGAAACTTGACCACACTAAGCTTGATGTAAGACCTAAAAAACATAATGAATCATAATATGCTGGTTACAGTTACCATCTCTAATTTCACTCACAGATATTGTTATACCATATTGTTTACATATTTTTGCACAGCAATAAGAAAACTGGACTGCACTCAAACATTCATGAACAGATGTTACTTATGCACATTGTAACTTTATACACATACAGAGATTATAATATGTTTTACCTTCTGGTGTAATAGAAGCCTCTGCGTGCTTTAAACATTTTTGGAATACTGGATGGAAAAAGAGATCGAACAGTTCACTCCGAGCCATTCCATCGGCTTTTTACGCGTATATTTCACTAAAATAAGCACCTACAATACAACATCTATAACCTCAATAATCAGTATACGTCTACATCATTCTAATATAAAATAACATGTGTTTATTATCACAAAGCATTCAGTCTACACGAAGAAAACAATAATAAAGTGGAATATTGCGAAATACTTTTGCGATAAACGCTTTTTTGCGAGAAGACGAAATCGCAGCCATTTGACAACTTTCACTTGTTTGACATTTGAAAAAACGATGTTGCCAGTCTACAAAAAGATTGGGGATGTATGCACTGCAACTCGATTTAATAGATATTCGAATAAATAAAATCGATACTATTTTATACCACCAAAATCGAATATGATCGACGTCACCTAACTTTTTGGTTGAATTAATAAATTTTTAATGATTCCGAGAAATAATAAAGAGATACCATGATGTATTCCGTAGTTTATACAGACAAAGATTTCTACGTATTTGTATTTGAGCAAATGCAATCAAATAATCCAACATTTATTGTAGTTATTTGCTAAATTAACTTCAAAATTTTATAATGGCTTAGTTTGGTGACTCCCGATTGCTTATACTGGCCAGACTGTTAAAAAAACTTTTCTTGAAATTTCTAGATCAGTTAACTTTGCAGATAAAATAGTAACTAAAAAGTACACTTACCATCATCAGGTTCCAAGTTACCGGCCAACATTCTAATGAATGTAGTTTTGCCGGTACCGTTCTCCCCAAGCAACACTAGGATCTCAGAATCTGAGAACTCTCCGGGCCTCACGCGCAGGCTGAAGTCGCCCATTTTTTTGGTCATCTCAGGGTATTCGTAGTGGTTCATTCTTTTTATCTGTTGAAGGAATGAAAATAATTTGACCACATTTTTTTTCTTGGATTTATGTTGGACCTCAGCATGACTGATGTTAAGCATTGTTTGCAGCCTAGGGTGTAACACGCTTACCTAGAAGATACCTATTAACTCTAGATTTGAAAACCCCTGGAATACATCTTACACTAGCTTTCTTGTTACATTTACATGGTCGAAAATTACTAATAAAAAAATGGTATTACTCATTTATTTATTGAGACACGAAACACGAAAAACAGAACACAATAAAATATATAGATAAAAATACATAGATACATGTTTCGTGTCACAATCAGGCCCCAACTCGGCATGTGGTGTTGAAATAACCATGATGTTGGAATGCTTGTGATGTATTTTACACTAATTAAACAAAAACCCTTGAGACATTGCATTTTTTTTTATAGAATTATTGTTAGGCACGTGATTTTATCCATTTGGAAACTGCATACCTTAGAAAGCGAGTGTGGCTCAGCGGTTCTAGTGTCTGCTTTTCATCCAGACGCACCCTGGTTCGAATCCGCCCTACACCAATGACTTGTATTTTCAAGTTATGTGTGGATTTGCACTCGCTTGGCGGTGAAGGAAAACATCGTGAGGAAACCGACATGTTTGAGGACCACAATATCCGAGGACATGTGTCTTCCGTGGAAGGACCTGGGCGCCCACCACGATGTATCTGCCCAAGAAAACTCCCCTAACGAATTAATTCTGCGGGGGGGTCACGACCCTCAGTCATGAGGAAATAAGACTCAAAGAGAGAGAGACCTTAGAAAGATATATTATACAGAAGATCAGTGACAAAATGCGTTTAGTAGTCCATAACTATGAGTAGGCAATCATTCTGAATTATTAAATTGACTGGCTGAATAATAATTGGCTAATAATTAAATGAGCTTACCTCTTCTTCAGTCGCCGATTCAGCAACCTTGAATACCAGGGATTCAGTCCTGAATCTCATGTTTTCGGTGGGCACGAACCCATCCAGGAAAATATTAATACCTGAAACAAGTAAAAAAAGTATATAAGTATTATATCCATTATCTAGTTCCCACGACACAAGCATTTGCTTAGTGTGGGGCTAGATGGCGCTGCGTGCAATGTCCCAGAATATTATACTATAATTTTTTTTTTTTTTTTT
This sequence comes from Macaria notata, assembly GCA_927399415.1. Lineage (NCBI taxonomy): Eukaryota > Metazoa > Arthropoda > Insecta > Lepidoptera > Geometridae > Macaria > Macaria notata. The sequence continues at coordinate 5,269,355 of OV656741.1, forward strand.
TTTTTTACGTGTGATAGGTTTACGTTTGACTACAGCCTGCCTGATGTTAAGCATAATATTATACTATATTAGTATATAAGTGTGTCACAGAGCAATCTTTGTTAAAAACAATATGGAGAGTGTTTCACATTGTCCATTGTTTTTTGTTATTGACAGATTGGTAATGTTAACAATACTTGTTTTATTATAGTCTCTCTGTAAGTTTATTCTAATTAAAATTGATTTGAACTATTTAGTATTTATTTTTATTACATTTATATGTCTGATTAAGCAAGTTTTATAAAGAGGCTCTTTTGCAGCAGAGAGCGCAATTTATCTTATCGGTTTTTGGGCTCTAAGCTTCTTTTGTATTTACACGAAGTTATGGAGCTAATAAATAAATAAAATAAATATTCCCCCACATCTAGCCCCACACTAAGCAAATATAAGTCTATTTGGCAAGATATGCCATTATCTATACATATAATAAAGCTGAAGAGGGACAAACATCTGAACATAGAAGATAATAGAAATTTTTTTTTAGGTATAATTTAAATCCATAAAAGAACACGTTTCAGCAGTTTAAAAAAATGGCTGTAAACGCTCATAACGCAAAAAACGGCTGAACGGATCATCATGAGTTTTGGTACGTAGGTAGTTTGAGGTCTTAGAAGTGTCATGGGCTACTTTTTACCCTGAAATAATGCGAGCGAAGCCGCGAGGGTCCACTAGTATGTGTATAATGCACATCTCACGCAAAAATTCTTATTTACTATGGTCTCAAAATCAATTATATTTCAAGTCTTACCTTCCCTTACAGAGAAGGGCATGGTCACAACACCATAAGCGCCGGGCACTCCGTAGAGGCAGCAGATGAAGTCAGACAGATAGTCCAGCACGGACAGGTCATGCTCCACCACTATGATGAACCTGGCAAATAATATTAATAAATATGACCACTGTATTATAGTCCCCTAAGGCATGATTAAATTTAGTTAAAAACTCAGTGTTGCTAGCCGGTTATTACAGCCTGATTTTTCAGGTAGCAGTGTATGCCAGAGCGAACCTAGACGAATACACCACACGTGGCTCATGCCACCGGTACCCTACGCGAAACGGAAGCAAGTTTAAAACTGTTAAAAGAACTCTCGTGAAGTCGACTAAGTTAACTCATGTCATGGCTCCGACCGTATACAACAATCTACCGGACAAAGTCACAGCAGCCACTAGTGTACATGTCTTCAAAAACAAATTGAAAGTATGGCTCATAGAACAGGCTTTTTATAAATTTGAAGAGTTCTACAAAGTAGACGAATAAATGAAACGTACAAAGTACATTGTACTATTATATTAATTGTATACAAATTGACATTTATGATTATCTAATTCATTAATAATGTATTTAATATTGTAGTTATATGAATGCATGGAAGTTGACGTGTAAATAATCTTTATGAATAAATGAACATTGAACAACTAAATTTAATAAATATGACGGAAGAAGTTACCAATAACAAAATATTGATTGTGGCACTGATTACTATGTTTTTAAATGAATTAAGAGTATCTGTATTTATCAAATTAAAAAGCATCATCTTAACTATAATTGCGTGTTAATTTATTAGATCTCTCTCTTAAGTCGTATTTCCTTATGACTGAGGGTCGTGACTCCCCTGCAGAATTAATTCGTTACAGGAGTTCTCTTGGGCAGATACATTATGTTGGGCACCCAGGTCCTTCAACGAAAAAGAAATATACACTAAGTATATGTAATTAGTATAAACTAACTTGTCAGGATGTATGAGGGAGCGGATGGTCCGCGCCGCGTTCAGGCGCTGCTTGACGTCGAGGTAGGAGGAGGGCTCGTCGAACATGAAGATGTCTCCGTCCTGGATGCACACCATGGCGCACGCGAACCGCTGCAGCTCCCCGCCGGACAGCGCCGCGATCTCGCGCCCGCGGATGTGGGATAAATCTGGAAATAGATTTCATCAATTTAATGTTTTTTTTTTTACAAGGAATGGATTTGCACTTGACCGTAATTCGCCTGATGGTGAGCAATCATTACGGTCTAGGATCGAACGTGCTTACCCAGTAAGAACAGATTCACTCTCGCTTTGAAGATCGCAAGGTTATATTCTGCGGGGAACAGGGAGTTCGCGCTATAAATGTGGAAGCAAAACGCTTAGTGCGAATCTTGGGAACTTGGATAACATAACATAACTTATGTTACGCAAAGGTCGACACGGTCAGTCCTTGGATGGGTGACCTGGGTCTCGGCTGTTTGTCTAGTACAGCTTGATAAACTCGCGACATCAGAGTCGGCCACTCTCATTCGATAAGAAGCAGGCGACAAAAAAGCAACATCATAGTTAAATCGACTGGCCTGTTAGCTTAGTTGGTAGTGGGTCTGCCTTCTAATCTAGGGGTTGTGGGTTCGATTCCCACATGACACAAGTATTTATACACTTTAAAAAATTATAATTACTTGTGTTGAGTCTGGTCGTTTCTATGTATAATAAGTACTTATGTATTTACAAAATAAAAGTATATATGTATTATATCCGTTACTTAGTCCTCATGATACAAGTATAAGTATAGTATGGGGCAAGATGGTGCTGTGTGATATGTCCTGAAATATTTATTACTATACACCGATTTAACTGTATTAATATTATCTTTAACAAACGCAACACATACCCAGCATCCGGCAGATTTCAGTCTGGTTCTTCATCTCGTCCTTCTTGTCCAGCAGTTGTCCGACCGTCCCCTTCACAGCCTTGGGGATCTGGTCCACATACTGCGGCTTGATGAGCGCCTTCAGGTCGTCCTCCAGGATCTTGGTGAAGTAGTTCTGCAGCTCCGAGCCGCGGAAGTGGGAGAGGATCTCTTGCCAGTCCGGAGGGTCCTGATAAACAAATGCTTGTTATTTATTGTAGATAATATTACTATTAGAACTTCATCATCATCCACAGCCTCCTCTATCCGACTGCTGGGCATAGGACTCTTGATCTTGTGCAGACCTCAACCATATAAGAAGTTAGTATGGCTGAAATATTAGTTTTTGCTGTTGTAACTTTTACAATTTTTTATTGGGTTTCTTTTGCATAAAACATGTTACATGTAAAATAGATTGTGTTGTAATACAAGTTTGTTCATTGAAGATCAAGAGATATATTATGAAGCTAAATTTGTTCCATATTATATTCGTGCACTAACATTATATTTTGTTAGTTCAAGCAGTAGTAGCAACACAACATTTTTATATGTCCAGTGAATTAATTTTTATTTAATATAAAACATAGATTGTGATTAATTTGTATTCTCATTATGATTGCATAATTAGGTACATATTTACAATCTAATGATATTTGAGCCAGACAGGCAAGAGATATACTTTTATAATAATAGGTAAGTATAATACAGATGTTATCAAAACACAGAGCAGAAAAGTTCACACTCAAAGCACTCTGATTATAATGGGTGTAAATATTACTTCTTACAGAAAAGCGTCCGAGGTTGGGTTTCTGTTTGCCGGCGAGGATCTTCAGCGCAGTGGACTTGCCAATACCGTTCTGGAAGGAAGAGTACAATATAAAGACAACAATGGAAAAGGTATATAATAACTGGCATCCAGAAGATACACACAATCTGTTGGTTAGTGCAAGAACACACAAAAGTAAATAATTATAACTTATTCACAGAATATAAGTTAACAGAGTTGTTCACAGGTTTTCCTTTAGACAATTTGATCAGAAAATTAGTAAGTTTTTACTATTGTTTATCTATTTTTAATAATAAAGCAAAAATTACTCTTGTAAATTGTTATTCAGCAAATTACGAAGGCCTCAGCCGAGGACTCCAAAAAATACAAGGTTTAAAATCTCAAAATTTAACTTATTATTTAAAAGTAGAAATGACAATTAATTATGTCTAATGACTATCCCATTCCATGTGAGAACAAAGAGTGTCGAGTTAAACTATGTTGGTCACTTAGTACCAAAAAGTGCTTCGTCAGTGTTTCTGCCATGCAGGTCATGTTGATGGGAACCAGAGCTACATCGACGAAACATGAGCTTCCTCCTTTGGCTTCTAATATAAATAACAGCTAACAGTTGTTTATTTATTTATTATTAAAGTAGACAAAATAACATTGGGGAAGGGACTAATAAGAAAAACATTACTATGCTACACTAAACAAGATACAATTCAAAGAATTGTAACATAGAAATAACATATCCTTCAGTCAAAACTAAAATTCTTATGAATGGTCCTACATGTTATACATGTCATACATGTATATTATTATGGTCTGACTATATCAATAAAATGACATAAAAACATATATAGTAGTACAAATTTAACTAATTCTGCAACTAAATAAATAATTGATAGTACTTTGTTTTAGTTATATAAGGTGAATGTAACATTTTATCCAGTGCAACTATTATTGTATGGATGTCAAACAAATCCAAGCGGTTTTAACTTAAAAGGAAGTTAAATAATATTCTTCACTATAATCCAGCGATCTTCAAAGCGAGAGTGAATTGGTTCTTATTGGGTAAGCACACTCCATATTAGGTCAAAGCTTTTGCTTACTAACAGGCAAACTATGGTCAAGTGCAAACCCATTCTAATTTATAAGAAAAAAAATTGTTGGTAAGATATTGTAAGTATGATAATATTAGTTACTTGAAAGTATGAATTCATATATCATACCTGTCCAACCAATCCGAGCACTTCACCAGGCCGAGGAATGGGGAGACGATGCAGCTTGAATGAGTTCTTGGAGTAGCGGTGAGTGGTGTGCTTCTCCAGGTTAGACGGGATGTTAATAATTGTGATCGCCTCAAATGGACATTTCTGGAAGATAATATATTAAGTATATTTACTTATGGATATTCCACCATAATGTTACACTTTTTACTTAGCAAATAAATAATTTGAATATTTCTGAAAAGAAGAAAGGTTTGGTACGTGTTAAAATGTAACAAAAATACACTGATAGCTTCAATGTGTTGTACAGTTACGATAACGAGTTACAAAATAATAGAATTGCTTAACATATAGTGATAACTGCCTAACTGATGTTTATTTAGGTTTGGGAAAGCACAATAATTGATGGTCAATTGAGCATTTTGAGAATTCAACATTTGGGATGTTCAATATTCTAGAAATTTAGCATTTAATCATCTAATGCATACATCTTACAAGAGTTTTACAAAGCAAGCTACTTAATTAGCATACAAGCCAGTGACAGAGTTGTGTTGCAATATAATTTGTGACATAATATGGGCATAAATAATGTAGATACATCCTGCATTCTAAACAGCTATTCAATATTGTTAATCTAAATCTAGTATTCCAGGCCTTAGTCCAACCACAGCTTGTGTGAAAGGAGTTACCAGATAAGGATCATAAATAAATAATGTATCACTAAACTTGGCTTACCTTGACACAAATACCGCACCCAATGCACAGTTCTTCCGAGATGGTGGCGATCTTGTCGTTAGGCGTCACTTCTATGCAGAGCTTGCCCATTCGCACCACTGGGCAACTCTTCTTGCACTCTTGCCTACATCTTTTAGGCTTGCAACGATCAGCGTTCACAATAGCAATACGCGTGAGCTTGTCAGTCTCCTCATGCTGCTTATTTCGAGACATAACTGCGGATAAATAACACGCACAATCAACTCGATATTCTTCCAATATACTTAATAAGAAAATGCTGAAAACTTTCGTACAATATGTGGCACAGATTCTAACCTCAATATTTATGTTATCTAGGTTCAAAGAAAAGTTGAGTGAGGAATGATCTGTAACGAAATGTTTAGCCTCTAAACAAGTTATTTATACACTTTAGATAGATTTGTACCTGATAAAAGTTATCGAACGTGGCCAACTTTAGCCGACGTTCGCGTGTCCTTTTACCTCGAAATGTCAAAAGGAACAAACCTGCGTGAATGTATCTGCAATGCAACTTACAAAAATCAGTCAGCAAAATATTGTTTCGTTTAAAAACTAAATAAAAGTCACAGCTGTGCATGCTATGCTTTTTGGACATAAAATATTTTGAAAATGCGCGTTGAAGATAAAGTGGTAAATATCTGCCTACCTAGAGAACAGTCTTTGCATTTATTTGAAGATAATTTGTGGGAATAAACTTCGTTAATTTACAAAAGAACAAACATTTGGTCTGAAATTCGTTCTAAATGCTACAAATTTTGAACGAAAGCGATATATTCAAAAATGTATTGCCATTCGAAAAATGGTTTAATCGAAGAAATTATTCGAATCAGTGTTCTAAACTTTAGGCATATCTATTGTTTACATTGTATGTATTCAGTATTGTATGTTTTCCTCTTCCATTCCAAGGTCTATTTTTCGCGTTATTTATCTCGTTTATTGTGTTTTGCCACCGAAATCTAGGTTGCGTTTTCTTATCGTAAGTATTCAAGAACTAAGCTCCTTATGTTTAATATAGAACAGAAGATGATGTAGATATCTAACCTTTATAAATTGTAGTTCCATTCTTATGGCCTTTCATTGAATTACCATATCTTTCATTATTCTTCACTTCAGATCTCAGATATTAAGCACAAGTTTCTGGTAAGTAAGTATGTTTCGTGACTATGTTACTAGTAAATATCCTAACATTAGTATATACCTACAACTAAAGATCATACCAAAAATCATTCACATATACATTACCTATGTTACTTACCTACCGAGATCTCTATTTCTATTCCATTATCATCGAGTTAGTTATATTAGTTTAAAGCCTATTCCTCAAACTATCCACAAAATAAGCATTTTGTTGTTTTAGCAGTTGAAACTTTCCATAGTAACTTCCAAAGACTGTTCATTCTTAAAAATATATTCTTTCTACTTCCAGAATATGCTAGAAGTGTGTGTGGACAGCTTGGAGTCAGCAGTGAATGCTATCAGAGGAGGAGCAGATGAGCTGGAACTTTGCAGCTCTTTGAATGATGGAGGCCTCACTCCTTCACCGGGACTTGTGAAGGAAGTCTTACGAATGGTATATTATACTGAATATATTTACTTATAAGTGAACCAATAAAGTTGTACTCAAGAGCTGTTGTTGTTATATTATACAAATCTTCTGACTTGGTCATTGTTGTAAAAGTACACAAAAGCCAGTACTATAATATTATTTCTTAAAATTGAGTGAATTACCTATCAACAATATGATGTGAAGGTCATTTCATTTTCAAAAAGACTCAAAGACCATAGAAAAGTTACTTTTCAGTTCTATGACTCCACCTTAAAATTTAAAACAGCTTATCTTATAAGTAAACTGAACACAACACATTTATTCATATCTTAGTAGAGACCAAAAGGTCACCTAACAAAGAAATACATTGTTTGTCAAGTATTGGGGGTTTCCCATATGAAATAATGCTAGCTTTATGATGTATGGAGTACATGTAGTTAGCTTACTCCCAAAAAATATTTGTATGTTCTATATTTTATCCAAATCAGTAGAACCATCTTTTCAAGGTTACATATACTACAACATTAGTAATGAGCTTAGTGACCAGTCTCAAACTTGAAATAATAAGAAATCTTCTAAAATATCCCCCTTTATATTTTCAGGTAAGCACACAGCCAGCAAAACGACGAACAAAAGTGAACATAATGCTGCGATGTCGAGGCGGCGACGACTTCCTCTACACAGAACAAGAAATAACAACCATGCTATCAGACATAGAAGTATACAAAGAAATGGGAGCCGACAGATTCGTCTTCGGAGCCCTAACATCAACACAACAAGTCGATGAACCAAAATGCATGAAAATCATATCAAAAGCGAGCCCTAAAACCGTCACATTTCACAGAGCATTTGACTTGTGTTCAAACCCAAAGACTGCCATAGAAACAATAATTAAACTAGGCTTCGACAGACTTTTAACTAGTGGACAAAAACCAAGAGCAGATGACATAGATGCAGTACATCTTATAAGGTCTTTACTAGCCACTTACGGAAGACAAATAGACATTATGCCCGGATCAGGAGTTAATTTAATAAATGCAAGAACATTCATAGATATAGGCTGCAAAATAGTACACAGTTCTTGTAAAATTGAGAAGGAACTTCCTAAAATAGAAAGGAGATTGACTATGGGTACCACAGAAAGTAATACAATATTTATAACTGATACAGAAATAGTAAGAAAAATAAAGGAAGTTCTAAAAGGTATCAGTCCAAGTGAAACTGTTAAGAGAGAGGCAGATTCTAGTACATAAGTAGAAATATAACAGATAATATGTAAATATAAGAAATATACATAGTTGTACAAATGGTTTTCTTTAAATAATCATAGTAAATTTCATAATCATAATTTCTCTTGTCCTACAATGCCAAGTTATACCACAGGATACAAGTTATACCACAAAGATGAGATCCTATTCAACCAAATTGATTTTTTGTTGTATTTATAATTTGTTGATGAAATAAATAAAATCAACTAATTTTATGTGCAGTCTTTCGACTACCACAAGGTCAGAGGTTTCACACATGTTTCACATTATGAAATAGTGTAAAATGATTACGTCAAAAATATATTCCACATGTTTCGAATCTTTTGAGAAATTGTAGGTAAGTAGGTATACGATAATCCACATGTGATAAACCTAGCCTATGTCTATTTATTTATCTTTGTTCTACATATTTTTGGAATAGTTACAACTACCTTCTATTTATATTTATCAATTATTAGGCATGTGACGATACCCAGCATAAACAATGAGAGATGCGTAGTATACTTCCCTTTAGTTTCGACCAATCAGCGCCTTCCTAGTCTCCGCCAATCACAGGTTTCGTTGTCGTCCAATCAGAGCATCTGTCACCAACTTTTCTCTTTGGTCGCCAGAGAGGGTGGTGGATCACTTTCCGTCATAGCGTCGTTACTCCTCAAACTGAACGCACGTATTTGAATTAACGTGTTTCGAGCAATTTCTATTTAATTTTCAAGTTTTAAAGATCTTTATCGGTTGTTATCCGAACAATCTTTCTAGAGGTCTTTCGGAAAGACCTAGCATGGTGATTTTTAGTGCGCGATGAAGTGTTATTCCGCAATATTTTTGAATTTTAATACAACAGTGTTTTCTAAAAACCGCATGGACTGCTTGAGTGCGCGATTTAGTGTTTTTATCGAACATTTTTAATTTTGAATATAACGGCATTTTTTGAAAAGCCGTATGAACTGTTTCAGTGCGCGATCACGTGTTATTTTGGAACATTTTTAAATTTGAATATAACGGCGTTTTTGAAAAGCCGTATGAACAGTTTCAGTGCGCGATCACGTGTTATTTTGGAACATTTTTTAAATTTAAATACAACAGTGTTCTCGGAGAACCATATGGACTGTCTTAGTGAATGATTGAGTAAAAATATTCGAAAATAGCTTAAGGACCATGAGTGATTACGCGGTGCCCGGTTGCTCGACCGATAATCGGGCCTTATCAGCTGAGGATCAGGGCAGTGAGCACACTTCTTCGCCCAGATCCATGGCAGACCTGCGGCGCGGTGCCAAGCGGCCACGGTCGTCTATCCATGGACAGTCGGATTCATCATCATCAGAGGGATCACGTTTGAGGCTGAGGAAGCGATCCGGTGAGTCCGATCCAATTATTCAGAACTTGATATCCCAAGTGAACGTTTTGACAGATTATTTCCAAAGTTTGCATTCGAATCAGACTAATTGTACGCCTTCATTGAACCGTCCCGTGTCAACTGCTCTGCGCATCCTGAATCCAGTGGGTTTAGGAATATTACCATCGCAGGATACAATAATTTCTCGATCCGAATTTCATACAAAATCGTGCAGCGCATCTGGTGGCGAGTAGCGAAACTTTTTCACTCGCGACCTCGCTTACTCCGCAGGATTCGAAGAAATTACGGGACCAATGTATGGAGATTTACATAGCTAGCGAGTAGGAGTTTTAATTTGACAGGTGATCCGTAAATACCAGACCCAGCCTTCGACAAAATGTCACAGATATTTTCACCGCCATTTTTTCAGTGAGAAAGCTATCGACAACTTTTGAGATCGATTTTCCTGTGTTATATTTAATTTAATTTCTATAAAATTAGTTTAGGCTATATAAACATTATTTTCTATCAATTTTTAACTAAAAATCATTGTCTATAATTGTCTATGACTATTAATTGTCTGTTTTTGGTTGTTTTTGTCGGTATGAACCGGAGGGTGGTGGATCACTTTCCGTTATAGCGTCGTTACTTCTCAAACTGAACGCACGTATTTGAATTAACGTGTTTCGAGCAATCTCTTTTATAATATTTTCAAATTTTAAAGAATCCATATCGGTTGTTATCCGAACAATCTTTCTAGAGGTCTTTCGGAAAGACCGAGCATAGTGATTTTTAGTGCGCGATGAAAAACAAAAAACAAAAAACCCTATGGACTCTTTGAGCGCGTCTTTGAGAGTTTGAGTCTTTTTAAATGTAACGGTTCAATTTTCAATTCATCTAGTTTTTTCCTATTTAAGCGATTTCCGTTTTCAACATACACATAATCTCCTTCTTCTAATTCACACGCTTTCCTATTTTTGTCAAACTGCTTCTTGTTATAATTATGTGATTTGATAGTCTTATCCAATGCTATTTTTCTATCTTGTATTAAATTGGTACGGGTTAATTTTGGTCTTAATTCCTCTGGTACCGCATCAATATTTGTTCCATCCATTAAGTATTTTGGAGAAAATCCCGTCACAGAATGTTCTGTTTCATTGTATCTCTGAGTACATTCATGAGCGATAGTCGTCCAAGCTGATTTCCCTTTATTTTCGTTAACTCTGCATCTGATTTTATTGACCAATGTTTGGTTCAGTCGTTCGTTCAAACCATTTGAAAATGGTGCGTTTACAGCAGTAAAAATAATAGGGATATTTTCTTTATCTAAGTAGTTTTTGAACTCTGTTGAATTTATACCTGGATATTGATCAGATAAAATCATGCCAATTTTGTCTAATTGGGCCACTCTCTGTACCAATTTTATGAAATCATTTGAATTTTGAGTTTTTGATGTTAATATCCAAGCATATCGGGTGAAATGGTCAACTAATAGGTGTAAGTATGTTTTTGTTGAGCGTGAACCACCAAATCCACCAATAGTATCAATGGAAACTATTTCAAATGGTTGAGTTGCGAGGCCTAAATGAGACATTAGCCCGTTTTTACATTTTTGTCTTGATTTATTTTTATACAGATCTCACAATCCTCACAAATCTTTTTAATGTTTGTAGCCAAATTTTTCGCTGTATAGAACGGTCTAAGTTTTTGTATTATCTGTTGAGATCCTATGTGACAGAAGTGTTTGTGTATGTCCTCTATAATCTTTTTACTAAACTCTTCAGTTAGTATAATTTTTTCCTTTTTCTTATCCATTTTATAATAAATTGTTTCCTTTAGTTTCAAGCTGTTTTTGTTAAGTTGTATATCTCTGTTACTTTCTTGATCTTTTTTTATATCTTCCATTTTAATGAAGTTAATAATTTTGAAACTCTCATCTTGATTTTCATTTGGTCCTAATACAGGGTTTCTGCTCAAGCTATCTGCTTCCAAATTATATTTTCCTGGTGAGTATATAATATCAAAATTATATTGGGACAGATAATAGGTAAGAACTCCTAATTCCTCGTCTGTCCTCGCTTTAATGTTCATTTTTTCTAGAGGTTTGTGATCAGAAAAAACAGTAAACTTTTTTCCCATTAACCAATGTTGCCAATACTTTACTGCTTCTTTTATCGCCAAGCATTCCAGATATACCTAGTCAGGTCATAAATTCTGTCACATGTTTAATATAAAATAATTGAAACAACTTTATTCTTTATGTAACCATTTTTTATATACCAAAATGAACTTAACAAAACATAGATTCTTATGACAATAAAGTTTATTCAAAATGACCTCCGTGATTTTGAATACATGCCTTCAATCTGCGCGGCCAGTCGTCTATCGCTGCACGAACGAGGTCCATGTCAATATCGGCGGCTGCCTTAATCAAGGATGTCTTGAGTGACTCCAAATTGGGATGAGGCTTTGAGCACGCCTTTTCCTCCAAGTGTTGCCATATCTTGTAATCTAACGGATTCAAATCTGGACTGGAGGAGGGCCAGTCTTCGTGCCGGATGAAGTCGATTTCACGCGCCGCCAGCCAGTCTTGTGTGCTCTTCGCTCTATGAGCTGGCGCCGAATCTTGTTGGAATACCCAGTGCTTGTTATTGAACATGATATGAGAAACAGGTTCCACAAGGTTCGTCAGGACTGTATTTTGATACACAACTGCATTCGTTTTGACACCTTTCTCACAAAAATGTACCTCTGTTAAGCCCCAATAAGAAACTCCCAACCATACCATGAGCGAGCATGGAAAATGACCTCATTGGACACGCGGAATACGTTTGCTCGCTTCTTCACTACTGTGTGCGTACACCTTATCATTTTGTTTGTTGTAGCTCTCTTCTACGGTAAAATGTTTTTCATCCGAAAAAAGAATTTCCCGATATTTTTTTCCCGCGTACCGCTTCAACAAAGCGCGGCATCTCTTCAGTCTCAGGTCCATTAGACGAGCATTCAAACGATGTCCTGTTTTTCTTCGATATGCCCGAAGCCCTAAGTCTTCATTTAACACCCTTTTCACCGTGGTTCTGCTAAACCCCATCTGAAGGGCCAACAGTTTCTGCTTACGTTTGGGGTTTCTTTGAATTCGCGCCTTCACAGCTTTTATCACTGCTGGAGTCCTAACAGACCGAGGGCGACCACTTCTTGACCTGTCATCTACACTAGAGTCTTCATTGTATCGTTTGATGGTACGATAAACGAATCTTTTGGTTATATTCAAATTTTTCAGTATGTCAAAAAATTGAATTGGCGCGTAACCGCAACGATGCAATGCAATAACTGCAACACGGTCTTCTTTAAGCGTCCACTCCATATTTAAAAATGAGTAAAATTCTAAAAAGCCAAACCAAATAAATTTCTGCCCTTTCCTTAATAACTTGTGTAAGGGATCTAATATAATTGATATGTTTTGGACATATTTTCCATAAAAGTTTATTTTTCCTAAAAACTGCCGAACATTTTTCTGTGTTTTGGGAATTGGAAAATCCTGGATGGCTACCAATTTGTCTTTCAAAGGTGTTATCGTATTTTCTTTTATTATGTGGCCTAAATACTTCACGGAATCCTGTGCAAAATGACATTTCGAAAACTTCAGTCCGAAGCCCTCTTTCGATATTGCTTCTAATAGAAGAGACAAGTGTTTTATATGCTCCTTGAACGTTTCCGAATAAATCAAAATATCGTCAATGAAATTTACAGTAAAATCCATTAGTTTATGTTTTCTTATGATGCTGCTCAGTATCCTTTGAAAAATTGCCGGAGAAGTTTTCAAGTCATATGGCAGACAAGTCCAGTTATAATGGCCTTCCTGAGTGACAAATGCAGTTTTCTGCCTGTCTTCAATTTTCAGAGGAATGGACCAAAAAGCAGAATTAATATCGAGTGTAGAAAAGTACTTACAGTTTCTCGTTTTTACCATCAAGTCCTCAATTAGTGGGAAAGGCTGTGATTGAGGCACTACAATCTTATTTAGGTCACGAAAATCTATGCATAATCTTGACTTTTTTCCTTCTTCTTTCTTGAATGTAAGTGTGACTGGAGCTGCAAAGGGACTATAAGATTCTTCAATCAATTTTTTTTTCTAAAAGTTTTGATATTTATTTATTTAACGTGACTATTACGAGTAATTTCGAGTATCAGATGATGGAGTATCTATTTTAATACTCATGTTTGTCTAGTTGTAGTCAGAGAGCTTCGATAGCTAATTGATGAAGACGGTCGAAAATCAAGACAGGAATAATTTGCATAATTATTATTTCTTCTATTGATCTTATAAATATAAACCAAGTATTCAATCCTTAATCGGATAAATTCAAATTCAAATTCAGGAGTTACAAACACATCTCTCATTGTTTATGCTGGGCATCGTCACATGCCTAATAATATGCAAATTTTACACAAAAATGAGACGACACACAGAGACGATGCCCAGCATCCCCTTAAGGGCTCCTGGTGAGAGACTGCTATGACGGAAAGTGATCCACCACCCTCTCTGGCGACCAAAGAGAAAAGTTGGTGACAGATGCTCTGATTGGACGACAAGGAAACCTGTGATTGGCGGAGACTAGGAAGGCGCTGATTGGTCGAAACTAAAGGGAAGTATACTACGCATCTCTCATTGTTTATGCTGGGCATCGTCTCTGCTAATAATACAAATTATATTTTTGTGTAAAATTTGCATATTTTCCAATTAAGGCATAAGGCTGAACTGATATTTTTTTTGTCAAGCTAGCATCATCTTTTAACAGTAACTCCTGATTATAGAACTTCATTACTTTCTTTCCTTTTAATAAAGTCCGGTGACTTCACAACATCATTAAGCCCGTTTTCCGCAATCCCTCGTGATAAACGAGCGCCACTTTTTATTGATGCTTTCAGGAAATAGTAAACGCTACAAAAAAGGTCGCGAATGCATATTGTAAATGGATTTCATCGTTTGCTGCGTAGGCGCAATAGACTAGAGACATCTAACTACTATCTACGAATCAGCTATTGTCGGCGGCGGAAATGGATCCGCCGTTCGGAAGTACCTACTTGTAGCCTCATAATTTGTTTATAATCATAATTTGTTACAATTAACCTACCTTCATATTACACAATATTAATAATTTATAACTGTTTACAGCCCTCCTTAACAATTACCGTTTTATGTCAAACAGCCGGAATTACCAATCTAGACTCGCTTGCACTCGAAGCTTCAAATTCAAATAGCCATTTATTCCCATTTCCTTATATAACATGATCATTCTATGTTAGTAGTTATTGCGATTTATTTTATGGTATTATACATGTACTTATTATGTCAAGATTTTATGTCAATTTATAATGTCAAAGAGTTAAATGTCAAGAATATCTGGATATATGTAAGTAAATGTTACAATATAATTTTCATTACTCATACTCTGAAAATAGGTCTGAAGTTGCCTGAAGAGCGGGTTGAAAGTAGTACTTTTCATCCCTAGGGAGAATCGCTCAACTGACAGTTGTCAAATTATAAAAAAAATAGTTCATAATACATATCTCTTGAACCATGTTCCGACTTTCTATACAGCCACGATGTAAAATTGAAATAACTTAAAGTTTAGTATTGAGTACAGAATATATATATTTTAAATAGGTATCTTTATTATAATTTAGTTTCAACAATTTCTTTAAAATAACTTAGATTTCGGTAAAATATTTACCATTTTTTCAATGATGAAAATAAAAAATAATGGCTAAAAAAATGAATAGCTGGCCGGCCACAGAAAAAAAAACAAAATAGGCGGGAAAGCGGTAGTTCGTTTTTTTTTCTTTGGCCTTAACTTTGTATTGTGCCATTATTTTTTAGATTTGAAGACTTTTGTTTATACGTACCTATAGCAGAGATTTGTACTTATAAAATGAGTTCATCTGATTCTGATATGAATTTAACGCCTGATTTTATAAAAGAAAAGGCTAAAGCGGTAGTGGAAAAATCATCATACGATTTGAGGTATCTTTGTTTTGATTTGGGTGGTAAAATAAAATTTACTCATATTTTCTTTAGCTAATTTATGTTTTTATTTTTACTTTCCTCGTATTTGTAATGAAAAGCACAGTGTTTACCTCGGGTTAAAGACTTATTTGGTCCCTCGAACTATTGGCGCCCGAACGCAGTGAGGGCGCCAAACCCCGTCTCGGGACTAAATAAGTTACTTTCACCCCTAGGGTAACAATGTACTATTAATATAGTTTTGTTATATGTCAGATTTTGCTTGTTTACTACGCCGCTTAATGACATTTAATAAAATTAATGTGTTACGCGACCCGCGGAATCGTCCGAATTGCGAATCGCTATAATTCGACATTGATGAGGCGCCTACTGATCAGATGTCGTCGGATTTCCGTAACTATGTTTGTGTCGATTTGTGGAACCTATACGGGGAAATGGTTTTTACGGGCGATTTAATTTTCGCAGTTACGATTTCGTTGGCGGCTGGTATTACAATATTTTACTGTTCCATAAAATAAAAGTATTTTCGGGTGTACATTACACACGTAGATGGCTTACCTACGAACTAGATCTAGGTATAATACTTTTAAATAACTTTACAT
Organism: Macaria notata; assembly: GCA_927399415.1. Classification (NCBI taxonomy): domain Eukaryota; kingdom Metazoa; phylum Arthropoda; class Insecta; order Lepidoptera; family Geometridae; genus Macaria; species Macaria notata. Next base: position 5,285,577 of record OV656741.1, read on the forward strand.
CTCTTATGTTCGGTAAGTAGGTCATTATTACCCCCAAATGGAGCTTGTAAGTAACCAATTAGCGCTCTAGGGTAATAATGTAGCTAGAAAATCCCTAGGGCGGTAAGTAATTAAAAAAAAAACTTTCAACTCTTTCAAAAACTTCAAGTAGTAGACAAAGGAGGTCGCTTCGCTATTAAAACTCAAACTTCTTCGTATGATAGTCATCAATTTTAAATATCGAACGGCGATGCTCAATTTTGTTCCTGACAAAAAAAGATGAAAAAGGCGGGAAGAGAAAACTTTTATTTTAAATGTTGTTTGTTTTTGGGATTCTTTTTATAAATACGTGCTAATTAGTAAAAAAACATGAGTTCTGCAAGTGATGACGATATATTATGTAAGCTGCACTCCTGATTCAATGAAAATGGAAGCTGAAGTAGCAATTAACAATATTTTGCTTGAAAGTTATTTGAAAACTTACGACGAGTTCATGAATTGGCGAAAAGAAAAACGAGTAAGTTCTGATTTTGTCCATGACCAGCAAATATCACAATCTCAAACTATTAACATAGGTACCCAAAAAACACCTGGCTTTAAAATTTTAAAATTGTTCTCATTTCACTATAAATTTTAACCATTAAAATGTTTTATTCTTGTAACACGGGTTTTTTCTACTTACCTCACAATCGAGATGTAAAGCAGAGTAGTTAGCTCGGGTGTAAGCATCAATTGCACCCTCGAACTATAGGCGCCCTCGCTGCGCTCGTGCGCCTAACTATCTCGGGCTGCAATTGATGCCTTACAGCCCTCGGCTACTAATCTACTATTAAAAGTAGGTACTAGTGGATGCCCGTGACTTCGCACACATTGTTACGGGACAAAAAGTAGCCTATGTTACGCCCAAGACCGTATACTATCCCTATATCGAAAATCATGAGATCTATCGCTCCGTTTTGGCGTGAAAACCGAATAAGCAGACCAACAAAAAAATACACTCATTCGCATTAGTATAATGAATAGCATGATGATTTATTGATTTATTCTATGTCATTAATGACGCAACTTGTACCTACCGCAAGACCACAGAAATCTAAATAAACAGTTAGATTTCTGTGCGCAAGACCGTTTATCAAAGGTTTTACGAGAAACCGTTGGCCAGAGGTTAATTAGGCCATTACGCGGCCGCGGGATGCAATATCTGCTCTGGACGATGGATGACCTTAATGTTATGGAAATAAGGGACCTACTTTGAAGCGTTTGCAAGCTATAGTTATAGGGAAATTGACAAAAAAATTGTTCAAAATTGTTTGCGTGTGGACAAGACTCGTCAGCCGGAGCTATGCGCGCGATGCTCGCCCTTGCTGACATGTTAATACGGCGTGGAATTGCATGCGAAATAGCAACTGTAGGCATTTTTCCAAGCGCAAAGCGTTTTCAGGTGAAATATCGTGGCCTAAAGAGTAGACATCAATCATGTCTCGTTTGGAGTAGGTACATACGTGATTTTACGAGTTGTAGCACGAATTGTAGGTACAATATTCCATTCCATAAAATAAGTGGTAAACAAGCCGCAATATGTACTTAAGACCAGTTATCAGGAATGCATTTCCGCCTTCTATTAATAAAATTATGTAACAATACGTACCAATTCATAACACAAAACCTCTTTCAGCGGTGGCTAACGGTCACTGCATGCACTGTAAACAGATTTGCCTCAAATTATGGCACATTTTGCGAACATGTTTCGTGGAAACATTGCTTTGCCTGATGCATTTGTGATTGTTTTGCGGGAATAATAGCAGTTTGATATTCGCTGGTCAAACGTGAAACGTTTGCTAGTTTTGGGAAAAATTTGTTGGGAATTTTGGACTATCGTCACTTAGTATGAGATTATTTTTTATTGTTATTTTTCTAGAAATAAGTAATTGCACATACTTAGCCGAAAAAATACGAAGTGAATTACAAAAGCTTAACAGTTTTTCAGCAATATCTTATTTATACAAAAAAATTGACTATAAGCGTGAGAATGCAAGTAGAGGCAACTTTTAACATCTTCTTGTCGAATGAGAGTGGCCAACTCTGGCGTAGAGAGTTTATCAAGCCGCCTCATCGGCATCTGACATGGCTTGACGACTGTAGTACTAGACTAACAGCCGGGACCTACAATTTAACGTGTCATGCGGACCTACGAAAGCACCTAAAATGGAGTGCCACTTTTTGGTCACCCATCCAAGGACTGACCGCGTAGACATTTGCGATTACCTTCTCTAGCCGAGCTACGGGCGTAATCTTAACGTAAAATGCAATTCATTCGCAGAAAACACTAAGACACTTTTCCTTAAACCCCCATTTACTCTACATAGCATGTCAACCGAACAACATCTAGGAAAATGTCCAGAATGCTACGTGATCTTATTCTCTTCTATTCAAATTCACTCGCATTACTTACTCGGTCATAAAGGAATTTGTCTGTCGCGGAGTGATAAATGGGCTAAATTCTAAAAAGCCGGGCTTTGGACCGCGTCATCGCAATCTTTTTATTTAACCCGCCATCCATCATGGCGTGTCAAAACAACCTCTCTTGTAATATTATGTCTCCGATGGTCTTGTACCCAATAAACGACTCAATGTTGTGAGAAAATACCGAACTGACCTACCAACAGTGTGTTTCACAAACTCTAGTTTTGACATTAATAAATCGAAACGCCAATTTTACTATAGGTACAAGCCACTGGTGTTAGCAAATATGTAGATGAACGTACCTAATAAGAAGGGTGGGGTCACATACAAATATGCATAACGCGAAAGGGCTGAATGTTAATTATCTGTCTTCCTGCCTTCTAAACAAGGGGTGCGGATTCGATTCCCGCATAACACAAGTAATTATGATTATTAAAATTTGTGATTACTTGTGTTGGGTCTGGTCGTTTCTATGTATAATAAGCATGTATTTACAAAAGAAAAGTATATATGTATTATAACCGTTATCTAGTACCCAATGATACAAGCGTAAGCTTAGTTTGGGGCTAGATGGCGCTGTGTGATAAGTCCTGAAAATATTTCTATGTCTTGAAATATTTATTATTTATTTATCTGTTTTATCAAATTACCCGCTATTAAAGTACCAAAAAAGTGTTTAATATTTGGGACCGATAAATCAGCTGGCTGGTTGACTTTACAAACGGAAAACAAACAAGTAATATCTGAGTTTGAAAGCTGTCACAGGAAAAGAAGTAATTATTACGAGTCTCTAGATTATGTTGTCAGCCTACATCCCCACGGGGCTTGTTTGGGTTAAGGACATGTTTTCTGACATTTGATTTGCCTTATTCCTAGGAAAAGTTCTAATAAACTAACCAAAGGTCTTTGGACTAGTTTATATATATTAACTTTATTAGATTAGCTGTATCTACTTATTTTGATTCAGAACCATTTATTATTAATAAATTTTAGTATTGATTATTTACAAGTCAAATTTCCTTCCACTTACATAATTACCTTAGCTACAGATTCATAAATATGTATAAGATACTTAACATCTTAGGAGTAACAGATTTTATATTATAAAAGCTGGATAATTGGGTTTATAATTATTGGTACTGTACTGTACGTAATAAGAAAATATTCACCTGGGAATTTGTACAAACAATCGTACTTAGATTTTAATAAAAATATAATCAAAAGCTGAAGGATTTATACATAAGTATGTGTAGCCTATATTTGTTGGGTATCATTTTCTAGGAATTATGTTGGTAAATAGTATTAAATTGTGTATTAATATTCATATATTTTCGTAAAGCCTATGTACATATTTGTGTAGGTGCTAAACGAAGGTGGTAAACGAACGTAGATTTAGTTGAGTTTTTTTGTGATAAAAAATACTTAATTCCTACCAAAAAAACGTGGCAGTCCGTCTTTCTGTAGAGAATCATACAAACCTACAAATAAACTTGAGATTTTATGACTAAGTATGTTAGTAGTAATAAAAAATAGTACCTTCGTGTAAGTATTAGAGTGATCAACTCTGGTGTCAGATTTTTCAAATCAATGTTTTTTTACTAGTGTGATAGGTGTATCTCTATAGAGAATACCGTCTCTAAATTTTCATTTTTTTTACACTAAATAGGCTTACGTTTGACTATAGCCTGCCTGATGTTAAGCACTGCTATAGTCTAAGATATAGCACGCTTGCCTAAAAGAAACCTATTTACTCTAGATTTGAAGACCCCGAATTATTTAATATAGGTAATGATAACCACAATAAATTACATTATAATATGTAATTTATTTTCACTTCCCCAATCCCACCAATACTTCACAACTACAATATTTATGTATTAAAATCGCACCGGACTCGCTCAAAATCCGAATATGGGCGAAGTTTTTAAAAAATCCTGTCGATCATCAATCATTCATCCAGCGGAAAGAACCGCTTGTTGGGACTGACGTATTGTCTGATGCTTTACAAACGAACGCGGAATTAATGGCCTTTATTAAACATCGAGAGAGTGGCTATTTATATACCTTTACCTACCTATAATAACTATATAACAATATAATGTTAGTCCAGGACTAAGACAATTAAAAATTGGTTCTGGTTGATAAAACACACATATCAAAATGTCAACTTCAAATTGGAACTTTGATTTAACATTGGGACATTTTGATAGTTTGATAATTATGACAGTAGACAGACAATTTTCGAATAACTAAAACGCGAAGGTCTAGACCGTCTAGACTTATATTTAAACCACGTTTTGTAATAAGGCCCTAAGGGTTAACGGAAGGGTTAGCCTTACCTAACATACCTAGGTTAGGTTACGTTCATTAAAGCTCAATGGGTAAGGTATCTAAATTGCAGCTAGATTTTTCTGCAATCTGTTAATTAAGACTTCCTTTTTTAGATATTAGTATCCTTCGCTCAAAACTAAAGATATTTGACGACTAATGTACTTCAGATATGAGACAGTTGTCCAAATAAGATAACCAACTATGAAGCTATTGTGGTTTTATGATGGAAAGATAATTATGCAAGCGTTTGACGCTGTATCAATGTCTCAGGACAATTGCTTATTTTCTAATTATTTATATGAAAGCAGAAGGATGTTATGTATATGTTTTTACTAAAGTACTAAAAACTTCGATCAGATTTTTATTTAATTTGACTGGCCTGTTAGCTTAGTTGGTAGTGGCTCTGCCTTCTAATCTAGGGGTTGCGGGTTCGATTCCCGCGTGACACAAGTATTTATGCATTTTAAAATTTATGATTACTTGTGTTGAGTCTGGTCATTTGTATGTATAATAAGTATGTATTTACAAAAAAAAGTATATAAGTATTATATCCGTTATCTAGTACCCACGACACAAGCGTTAGCTTAGTGCGGGGCTAGATGGCGCTGTGTGCAATGTCCCGGAATATTTATTTATTTATTTATTTATTTAACGCAACTGATTTCCCGTAAATTTTGATTAAATAGATGTCCATCTATCTCACCATTTCCAAAGTGTTTCTGAGAGTCTCCAGTCTCAATTGAATATTCCGATGTTCAATTTCAAAGGCTTCTGAATCTGAAATATCATCTTGTTTATTATAGAGATTGGAATAACTCTCAATTTAATGCTCTACTGCGAATTGTATTACGGAGATATTCTTGTGTTATGTTTTATTTAATAACTTGTGGACGACCGCGGCTTCGCTCGCATTATTTCAGGATAAAAAGTAGCTTAAGACACTCCTAAGACCTCATACTACTTACAAACCAATAATTATGATGATCCGTTCAGCCGTTTTGCGTGATGAGCGTTTAAATAAACAGACAAACAGATAAAATTTCTAGAAATTGTTGAAACGTGTTTAGTTATCTACTCGAAGTATCTCCAAACATTTTTTTTAAATATCTTCAATGTTCAGACTTTCGACCCTCTTCAGCTTTATTATATGTAGGTATATAATGAATCAAATGAAATCCGAGTTCTTTGCAACTTGCATATCTAAAAATATTATGTTTGTTATTATAAGAACACCAACAGTTCTATATTTTTGCATTAGATAATTTTTCCATAAGCTATTTGTTATTCATACAAAACGCTGAAGCTAGGGTCAGTTATTTATCAAAATCAAAAACCAAGTGTGAGTTTTCATTCAATAATTTATTTCAGTGAATTACAGTGAGCTTACAATCTAGACCCTACGTAAAGTTATAAAATAAGGCTTTACCGTGAAATGTGAATTAACTTACCTAAAACTTCATTTACTCTAGGTAGGTAAGTTTAACTAGGTTTAACTTAACTCATGCTTAGGTTAAGGCAGTTTTGCATACCACGTGGTGCATTAGACTATTATTTACAATACTTTTTTATCACTAAAGGTAAATTGATAAGATTTTGGTCAAATTGCTTGAATCTTACAAATAGTTATTAGGTAAAGCGTTTCTGGAGCCTTACAATAGAAGCGATAGGTAGGGTGAAATAATACAAAACCTTACGATTAATATACTAAAGTAGAACTTAAAACTAATTTTACTTATATAAATCTGCCAGTCGGTTGATGTTAATAACTTATGGCCCGTATTTATAAATTGAACTCAAAATCTGACACGCTATCAATTGAGAGACACGATTTCAAAATGGCTACTAATTTTTGAAACGCCTTTAAAAGACCAACAAATATTATGCAAATTGAGAGCAATTTATGAACACGGGTCTACAGTAAAATGCTTTGAGGGTAAGTGCAAAAACCTTAAAGCTGAGTTACCTAACAAATTAATAATTAAATTGACGATTTCAAACTTCAATTTAGGCTTTCCTTGCGTTCGTTGATAAACGGTAGGTACTACCTAGTTACTAACCTTTTTAATTTGGTTTAACATCGCGCATTAGAACAAACTTTTCTTTATAGATTAATACATAGGTGACAATTTTCTTTACCCAAAGAAGAAGGCACAGTTTTCACGCCAATTCTTTTGCCAAATTTTTAAACATTGGTATATACGTTTCGGGCTTCTATTAGCTTTTGAATAATTTCCATCTCTCCTAATATAATTAAATTGTAAGAGAGTGGCAAACTTTGGTTTCAAGAGATTTCAAAAACCCGTGGTTCATCAAACATAATAAGATAGCTTAACGTCTGTTGTTTGTTTAACAGTCAGAATCTAAAATTCATTCATTTTATTTGTTTCATCCATAAACACATAAAAACGCCCAGATGACATTGCCACTGATTAGCCTTCCATAGATTTTACGCCAGTGGCTAATTTTAACCTCATTTATCCGAGCTACGGGCGCTTCATAAACATGTTACCTGTTGTTAAAAGATATCGAACAATCGCATTCAAGGTCTAATCATTTTGTTCTACACTATAACAGAATGCCTGTTAGTCTTTTTGTCTGGGGCATAAGGCTCAAGTTTGGCTGGCTCGGTGTTGAGTGCGCTATAGTCTACGGGGAAAGGGGGTTGCGGGAGGGTGTCCTTAGGAGGCACGAGCACCCATTGGCCGGGACCGTTGGGGTTCTTGCCCATCAGCCAGTTGGTGAAGCAGTGAACGTATGTGCCGTAGTCCAGGATTAGGTAACCGTTCTGAAAAAAAAACGAAGAAATATTTGAATATTCATTGAATAAATCAAAATTCCATCCCAAAGGTCGTTTGAGAGACATTTCCATTCCAGAATAGGTATGCTCCACCTTGGACCACAGTGTTCGTATAATATGCAAGCAAGTGCCGCATCAGAGTAACCGGTGATGGCCAAATATTTGATTGGAAAAAGATTAATAGATAGATATAATAATAGAGATATGTAATTTAGCTAAGTACTTAAATTCAATGAATAAAACCTAAGAAAGGCAATGGCACAGCCATAATAGCCATTTAAGGCAGTGCCTTTAAAGGCAAAAAAACTGTATCATACTTCTAACTACTACATAATAAACATTATCGGGAAAATCTTTTGGCAAAGCTACTCCAATTTCCTAGTATATTTAAAATTGTAATCAATCGCGCTTGTATCCGTAATAGGTAAGTACTAACCTAATACATTTTTATAAAACCTCGTTAAATTCTTACAAGATTTTTCCATCGAAACGGATAATGAGAAAAAAATATTCTTAACAGTAATTTAATTACGAACAGGCTTTTTTTATTTCGCCCTCGGTTGTTTGTCGGCGTGTAAATATAAAGAGAATGGGAACCCGGGGATCATTAAAACGGCTCGGTCGAGAGGTTTTATCGATATAATAATGTGGCTACAATACACTTATTTCTTCATACCCTTCAGGAAGGTGCAAGTTAAATGTATGTTGTTTTATCTTTCTTTGAGTCGTATTTCTCATGACTGAGGGTCGTGACTCCCCGCAGAATAGGAGTTCTCTTGGGCAGATTTATCGTGGTGGACCTAAGTGCCCTACTTCCACGGAAGACTCATGTCCTCGGCTATTTGTTGTTTTATCTACATATCACTTAAATTTTTGTTGTAAGCTTGTATGAGACTTAACTTCTGCAAGCAGGACTAACGATTTTAATAGTCGTTGGACCCAAGAAAGCTATAAGAATTTGCTTGAGTTCGTCTAAAATAAAAATGTTGTAAGTAAGATTCTTACCAAAATAGAATGTAGTTTTTGATTAGTGTATCTATACCTCAATTTTCTCATGACTTAACTTTCAAGTTTATAACTTATCTGATTTATATTTAGATACATATAACGGAAGTAAAAGCACATTAAAAAAATGTTATTCTAGGTCTCAGCACATGTTTAGTTGAGGTTGATAGTATGGTTGATTTATTTTTATGCACATGTGTTTTTAGGGTTCCGTACCTCAAAAGGAAAAAACGGAACCCTTATAGGATCACTTTGTTGTCCGTCTGTCCGTCCGTCCGTCCGTCTGTCAAGACCCTTTTTCTCAGGAACGCGTAGAGGTATGAAGCTGAAATTTATATCAATTACTCAGGTCTACTGTCCCTTGAAGCTGTGAAAAAATCAAACTTCTAAGCCAACGCAATCAAAAGATACAGCCATTTATGCCGCAAATTTTCGACACTTGCAAGGGAATCAAAACCTACAGGGTGCTTCCCGTGAACTCAGAATCTTGAAATTTGGTACGAAGCAACGTCTTATAGCATAGATAAAGGAAAAATTACGAAAACCATAAATTTTTAGTTACATCACAAAATATTTTTTTTTAATAATCTTAAACTTACTACCCATTTCCTCATAAACTCTTTGTAAACCTTGCAGGTTTGTACGGAACCCTCGGTGCGCGAGTCCGACTCGCACTTGGCCGGTTTTTTTTTTGTATATTGTTACGTGAACATACTTATACAACAATTATTGTTTATGAATTAGGAATCTAAATAAAGATACTTACACTAGTCATTCTATCATACGCCGTGTCAATAATTTCTTCGACTCGATTCGCTGACAGTCCTATCACAGATCTGTAGAACGCAGCTAGAGCTGTCTTTGTGATCTCACCGGAACCTGGAAACGAAGAAACAAAGAGGTGATAAGTTTTTTATATTAAAGTGTTTAGCTATTGGGCCATGGTATGCTTGATGGTAAGCCATAATTATGGTCTAGGATAGAACATGCATACCCTTTAAGAACCAATTCACAATTTTTTTCACATTATGCTATCATAGAAAGTAAAAACTTCGCTGAATTTGTCAAAGCTAAAAGTTTTCTCCTTGCATATGGTTTGATACATTACATAGTCAAAAATTTCATCAAATTTAATTCAAAAGTGTACAGTACATACTGTAGTACTGTACAAACTTATGTTATAAATATAGCTAAGTGTTTGATATTAAAAACAAAGTCACAAACACACATCCAACTCGCATATTTTTTTGATAAAAGTGAGCTAAAATGAATCCTCCAACATCAGACTAAATAGCAGTCAAAAGGAAAACTTTTGAAAATACATTGAGTGGCTCAACAAATAAAGCCTCGACTTTGTGTCCTGTTTCAAAAGTTAGGGCTTGTGTTGGCATAAAAACCTTTTTTAAAATTCCTATTCCTACAGAATACAGGATTTTCGGGTCGGTTTTGAAAGTTTAAATTCGTTAGCTTTCGACCGGCACATATCGGCGATTTGGCGATAGACCAATATACTTCTCTATTGTTTGCGTTTGAAACAAAGAATGACAGAGGAAATGGAAAACAAAATTATAGTCTTACTCTAGTTTGATACGGAATTTGTGTGCCAAATCTTCAAGGGTGAAATTGGTGTGGTTAGCACGCCTAGTGAAAGATTGATTCGAAAGCGGTCTGTACCTATTTTATTCACTATTACGTTTATGAATGACATAGTTCCCATTCACCATCATGTGTGTTATCAGATACTAATTGTTCATGATTATGTATAAGCTTTTCTGTGGTGTAGAAAGTTTGCATTTTGGACGTTTTCACTAATCTCAATTATTCGTATTTTTTAGAGTAGGTAATACTTTTTTAGACTCAAAAACGTACCTACCCTTACTTACGTGTGGTCACGTAATCCAACATATTAATGCTTGGCAAATAGAGAGAACTAGTAACAAAGGACAATATCCAATTCTGTAACTACATTGTACATAACGCTTTTGGCTGAAAACTGAAAACGAGGCGCCAAATCTTACAACCGGTTGGAATATCACCAAATATCCCAATTTTATAAGCTTTGTCGGAATGAATACACTTTGGATTATAGCTTTTTTATGGCTGCAATGTTTGTATGTGTGAGTTTCATTCGTATTTTGCAAGCAATTCTATAAAATGTAATATCGAGTTTTTTGTAACGAGATTTCAAATTTTCCTGCTCTTATGCGTTTATAGTATGTAAATTGTAAATTTTGTCTATAATTCTCAATTACTCACTTCATCAAGTAATATTGTAAACATTTTTGTTAATTTTAAGTACACATTTATAGAAACATATTTGCATAAATTTATTTTGTAGAATGACATCTAATACTAATGTATATTAATAACCCTGTTATAAATACGTGTATAAAGACAAATGAGTGATTCACAATTACTCTGGATCTATTAACCAACACGCCATGAAATGCGATAATTAATTTAAAACAAACACTGAAATTGTGAACGACACGTTTCTCCGTGTTTTCACAACATTAGACCAAATACACATCTAATTATAGCAACAAGACTCCGACACACATATGACAAATACATTGATAATATAAAAAAATAAAAATTCCTGTACAGATAGATAGATAAATACTTTATTAAAACACCACAAATGAAACAATACAAAAAAAAACATACAAATTAGAATCAGCGTCTTAATTGGCGGCCTTATCGCTAAGAGCGATCTTTTCCAGGCAACCAATCTGGCAGGGATATATTCTTCAAACGAAATGAGTAAGACGAGGCGTTTCAGGTATTAAATAAAATAGTGAAAAATAGAACAAAGGTTTATACTACTTATATATGAATAAACATAAACAAATATAACAATAATATATAAATACATACATACATAATAGCATAATACAAAAGACAAAATAATAATAACAAATATAGCAACTTATGTCAGAACCAAAGAAGATAAATACAATTTCTTTACATTGTGTTTGAAGGCATCTAGTGATGGATGGACAGATATCACATGTTGATACAATTACATTGAACTGAGCTCCGAACAATTAAATGAAACACTGTTATGAATAAAATATTATGATTGATATGCATATGTATATAGCTACTATCGCAATATAGGTTTGAATATTGATTGGTTGTTCATGGTCACACTCGAACTATGTGGTTGATTAAACTAAATGGCTTGTATAGATATGTGTTGAATATACAAGGTGTAACAGAAGGGTGTGACAATATTAAAGAGAATACATATATATCATGTAAGGAGTCATATACCAAAATATGAAAAATTAAATCGCATATATTTTTTACCATACAAAAATTAGATAATATTTTTCACTTGATTTCGTGGCAGCCCTAGCGAGTGACGAAACCGAAATAAGCACACATTCTTTCATCCCGTTCTAGCATTAGTTTAACGCAACGTATTCTCTCTCTCTCTCGCGCTCTCAGAGAGACACCGCCGCGCCGTGTCATTTGTCAATGAAAGAAAAGTCAATGAACGCTCAAAATGATAAGATGTAGGGTTGCAAGTCTGAAAGTTTTAATGAAAGTTCAACTTATGATTACTCGAAATCTATGACACTTAGAATTCTGAAACCTAGTGGGCTGTATTCTATATATAGGTATGTATAGTATAAGTATTGTCACACCCTTCTGTTACACCTTGTATACTAATAGGGGTAATAGGGAATTTAACATCCAAAGACTGACCGCGTCGACCTTTGCTTAACATTGCGATTGCCTCCGCTAGCTGAGCTACGGTGACCGAAAAGTGGTATTTAATTTTGGGCGCTTCCGTGGGTCGGATGTCACGTTAAATTGTAGGCTATTTGTTTAGTACGGCAGTCGTCAAACCATATCAGATGCCCTCAGGACGGCTTGATAAACTCTCGACGCCAGTTTTGGCCACTCTTATTCGATAAGAAGAAGGGAATTTAACATAAAAAATACCAACATTATTGTACATTTACACGTAACATAAAATGTAGTAAAACAACATATGGCAAAATGTGGTCTATTGACTTGGCTTTATTATTCGGTGTATCCAGCTTATAATGTCTATGGTGTTTAACATCAAACATGCGCTAAATCGCCCTCTGCCGGCATGTGAGTGAAATTTATTTGGGCATTTGCTTTATTTGCAACGTTTTGGGTTCAATTTGCGAGATATGTGGATACATTAGTACTTACGTTAAAACGGTTAAGTTTTGGTGTGTCTGTAATATCTGCAGTTACTAACTTACTTAGAAATATCTGAAGTTGTTATCGTCTTGTTATTGTGTAAGCGGAACTTTTAATTGGATACAAGCTAGATATCATAATGTGTCTAACGTGTTTAGTTTCAAGTGAATAAGGTATTGCAATTTATGTAGCCTATTTCTATGTTAGTTTTGCAAGTTTTATCATTACAGTAACAATCTATATATATAAAACTCAAAGGTGACTGATTGACTGACTGATGTAGTGATCTTTCAACGCACAGCCCAAACCACTGGACGGAATGGGCTGCAATTTGAAATGAAGGTAGATATTATGACGTAGGCATCCGCTAAGAAAGGATTTTTGGAAATGCCACTTTTGAAGGGGTGAAATAGGGGATGCAAGTTTTACTTCTTAATGCGGGCGAAGCCGCGAGCACCTACTAGTAAATAATATTTATCATAAATTTATGGACTCGCTGATATGATTTGTCTTCAATATGTTTAGTGAAGGAAAAAGTACTAATAATATCATACAAGGAGGTTAAAAGACTGAAGATTTGTGGCTATAGGCCACCGACAAGTGCGATACTCTTAAGTTAAACGAAAAGAGAAATTACTTAAAATAATTTCAGTCAGTGAAAAATCCCAATTCACCGTTACAAACTCCACACTTCAACAGATTAAACTCTCTTTCATGCAAAAATACATTCCTATGCAGAGTTGTAAGCACCTCATTGTTTTCCGGAGTGGCTGTCAATCTTCCTGTCAAGCCACACTCTGGCATCAAATTAAGCCCCCACATCAAGCCACTCGGGAATCGGAAGGCAGTTTTATAAACCCGAACATACTCATACGTCACGTGGTACATCCGTAACACCCTTGTCAAAGTGAATAAAAAAATGTTCCGGGACATCTCACACAGCGACATCTAACCCTATACTAAGCAAACACTTGTATCATAGGTATTAGATAACGGATATAATTTTTATATCCTTTTTTTTTGTAAATAAATACATATTATAGTATATAAATATAGGTATAAACACACAGAATAAACACAAATAATTGCACTTTTTTAAGAAATAAACGATTGTTTGTTTTGTGTGGAGATTGAACCCGCGACCCCTGGCACTGAAAGCAGACTACCAACTGAGCTAACAGGTCACTGAATGTATAGGGTGCTATGTTGTAGGACCTTATTAATGTTCCTATATAGCATCGTGTTATTTCTTGTAAGGTATTTATGTGTATATGTAGAGACAGTTCCTTGCAGTGAATGTAAAAGTTTGTACAAGTCGTGATCGAAAGCTTTGAGGCACCCTTTTAGAGAAGTATAAAATTACTGTAAAATTATTTATATATCAAATCAAATCAATAAAAAAAATTGAAAAAAAAAAAAAAAATTATATATGTACGTATAATAAAAACGTAACGAACATTTAAATTTAACATTAATTCTGTATTTTAGTGCAAAATCAGGTTCCCTAACTCTCACATAAATCCTACAATTAAATTTAGAAACATTCAATTTCCAAAATTTACTTTATATCGCTACGAGTGAGCTTGAAGCTACGGGCTACGAAACTCTGTGCTACGCTAAATAGCGACAATAAGTAGGAAAAAGTCTCTTAAGTTAATATAGCAAACACTTATTGCAATATATTTTTTTTCCATATAATGCACCGACAACAAATATTACGGATTTCAATAAGACTTCGTTTCAATAATTTGATAGATTCTTTACTCCCAACTCTGAATTTTGAAGTCGCAAAATTGAAAATACTTATTAACTTTTTAGTAACTTTAACTCAGTTTTTTTTTAAATATTTTTTATTAGTTTCAATAATGTTTTAATGTTTACTACCCGTGATTTATCACGTAGGTTTAGGTAAAGCCTTAGAATTCTTACTAAGACAAGGTCCAAACAGCATCTCGTAGCGAGTAGGGCGCAGTAATTTTTCACCAAAGATCCCTGTAATAAACATGGATCCAACCTACGTACGTGATACTTCGTTTGCAACGTGTTGTTGGTACTGCCGACTTATTTATGATATGACTTAGGGTTTTTTATTATTACGCTCCATGTTTGCGGATTCGTTTTTGGTTCGGTAGATTATAAATATGAATAATCTAGTCGACGCTCGCGGCTTCAATCGCTTTAGAAGAAAAACTTGGATTTTTTACTACTTTAAAAGAGGCATTTCCAAAAATTCTTTCTTAACGGAAGCCTAGGCAACATCTACCTGCATGGCAAATTTCAGCCGAATCCATCCAGTAGTTTGGGATGTACGTTGATAGATCACAATGCCAGTAAGTTTGAGTTTTGTATTATTTTGCATTATTTGGCAATTATTATGTCACGATGAAAACACAATGGTTCACGAGGTTCAGTCAGCTTATAGATGGTACTAATTTACATAGTTATATAGAAAGATTAAGAAAGTTAGGTGCGCAACATTCGCGGCAGCTCAGCGCGCAGTATGGGTTTGCACTTGACCGTAATTCAGGTCTGTAGGTTTAATTTACTGGTCAGGTGGACACTATCCATCAATCACAATGCTCGCATTTTTTCCGTTTTGGCCCAAAATTACTGTAAAAAAGTCGCATTTTCCTTCAAAAAGTATGAAATCTAAAGAAACTTACTAGTTCTATCTACTACATGGAACAGTATCTTGCACAGGTACTGCAGATACAGCGGCAGGTCTGAGAACCTCTTCATCTGGCTCAGGTGAAGCGCCCAGCGAGCCAGCCAGCCGTCCAGCGTGGTGCGGCCCGGGATGTTGATACCGCTGGCTTCGGGACCGCACACTCGGTTGTAGTAGGGCAGTTCGGCCCATCTGGAGAAAAAATAAGAGATTTGTTTTAATAAGCATACCAATATACGAAAGCGCAAGTGACCTTGTGGTAGTTGGTCTTTCGCGCAATGGAACGACGATCTTTTGTAATTTTTAATTAGGTGATACAGGTTTCAAAGTAACACCATATGCCATTTATTAAACCTAAGCAACACAGGAAAACCCGCTGGCATCCACCACTTATTTGCTATTATTCAAAATCAGTAGAAGTTAAAAGTAGAAGCGTGTACCTAATTTACCTAATTTAGTTCGCTCCAATATGAGTACTTATCTCATTTTCATGTCACCTTGTTTAGGCAAGGTTTCTTTTGTTATGTTAATATTTAAAACGCACACAATAATTTGCAAATTGCATGAGATAAAAAACCCCAAGATTATCGCTACAAAAATAGGTCATCCTCTTTACCATGCTCAGGAAAATACAAAATAATCCTGGCACCCACGTGATAAAAGGAAAAAAAATATTATGGCAACCGAGACCGTACTGAAAAAATATAGCCATTCGTCCAGCAAAGAAACCCAAGCAATTTGCATTTCCATTTTTGCTGCTATTTTTTCATTCAAAATTGTATTTCCTTCTGTTTCCCAGTTTCTTTCAGTATAATTTCTCAGCGGTGTAATATTTCAATTATGTTTTCAATAGTAACAATAGCTGGGTATTCTTTTCGTTGGGAACTGTTGTTTATTACAAAAGAACGAACGATCGTACGGCGCAGTAGGCGCGTAAAGAACTGTCATTTTATAAGAGCCCCGAGAGAAACGTAGTTCATTCAGTAAGGACTGTAGTACTCTCTAAAAAAGGTGGATTTCTTTCATGAAAAGCTTTAAGTAGGCGCCAGCAACCACGCGACGTAGCATTCAAAATTTGTCGGTAAGGTTTTCGTTCTTCTTTTTGTATTTTTGTTGCAAAAATCTTTGAAAATCTCCTCGAATTTAGTACGTTATAAATTTGTGTGGCGTGTCAGAAACCCGTCTATTTACTTTAGTTGAAAACTGATACGAAAACAAATCGAAAAACTAACTTGAGAAAAACAGTTCACGCCACTTTAAACGTTGGAAAGTTCTGTCAAGTTTAGAGTTGGCGATACAGTTACTTGTTGTTCCTGTATTTTAGAGATTCGAAAAATATTATGGCTACCAGTGAGTACTAGTAGGTTTCTACGGTTTTACTTTTAACCATGATTTGTTTTTTTTTGGGGATGATAACTGGAATAGTAAGTAATTAATTTAAATTTGTCTATAAAAGACCTTTTGTAACAAATCTGCTTCATGCAACATTGGCTACAAAGAGTTTTTTGTTTTGTATATTTCGGTTTCATTTGTTTTAATAAAAAATATCTATCCATTTAACGTTACTTACAAATAATTAATTGATATTCAAATACACGCAAAGCCACATCACGCATACATTAATACCAATTATAACAGTTTGCTCAGTAGGTTTTGCAACAGAAATCAATTAATTATAGGGTGGGGTCCGGGAGCCCATACTATTTTCCAAAACCTCTCGGAGCGCTTGGTTGACGCGACGCATGACCAAAATGCTGGCCTTTTTCTGGCTCAACGTATCAGCATTGCCATCCAGCGTGGTAATGCGGCCAGCATGCTGGGCACGCTGCCCTCTGGTAGTGGGCTGGAGCACTTAGATTATCTTTAGGCTTTTCTAAAGATTTTCTAAGTGCCCCTTTTTGTAGTAGTTAGAAGGTAGTATGTTTAGTTTTCCTTCACTTGTTTTTATATTTTATTATTGTAAATAAAGCCTTTTTATTAATTATTAATCATCGCCAATTACCCAGGTATTTGATAAGATATGCATTTTTAATTTTACTAGAACAATCTAATCAATAATCACTTTGTTTATTTTACGGATATGTTGTCTTGATATAGTCATATTTTATCTGGATCAAAATCCAACGATGTAATTTCGACGTCATAATCTGCTTGATAAGATTTATTTATCTTTTTTATTTATCACATTAATCAGCCCCCCTCGGTTTTGTCAGCGTTGATCCCGGATAAAAGAAGCATCTTGTTAATGCTGAATTTAATCTATGTTCATGTCAAATTATGAGGGTTAGCTTCCCAATTAATGAGAGTAAGATCAAAATATAACACACAATCATAAACTCGTTTGAAAATATTAAGATTAAGACATATTAGCCCACAAGAACATTTTTATTTATTGTAAATAAAATTGTCATTATGTATTGTCGTATACACTGTGAGTAACGTAGTCCAATTATCACAGAATCTAGTATATGAGATATACTTGATAATGTGATAATTGGAATATCAAATCAAGATACTATAATTTGTCTGTCTAGTAGCAGAGCCATGTCAGAGGCCCTTAGGGCAGCTTGATAAACTCTCGATTTCAGAGTTGGCCACTCTCATTTGATAAGAAGAAGATATTATAATTAAAGAGTCGGTTTAATTTAATTGCCTGACTTCTGTCAATACACAAAATAAACATAGATTTTGTGTAGGTATATAATATCTGTGATTTTCGTAGAAAACATACAAAGAAAACCTTCTTCAATAGATATGAAAATGCGGTGATTTCCCTTACTGATAAACTATGTTTGCGATAGGACGTCAGTGGTGAAAATATGGAGCCTACTATATTGCATATTACATTACAGGCTGGGAGTTATTTTCAGCGGCATGTTACTGTAATAGATAGGCCTTTGCTATATAATTCCTTCATAAATAAGAAATGAAAATGAAAATTCAAAAATGAAAAAATCAGTTTCCCTTTTTATATATTACTAAATAATATGGTCCTTTACAACTAAACTACTATTTAGTTATCAGCGTTTGAAATAGTAAGTGTTACGTGTACCTACATTTTCAACATTTAGAGTTAAAATGAATTTCATTAGTTTTCAATGTTTAGATTCATCATCATCATCCACAGTCTTCTCTTTAAAACTGATGGGTATAGGCCTCTCTTTTGCATCGATCGTATGCAAACTCCCATAGGGGTTGATTTTTTTTTTATTTTCATGCGCTTGCAAAATAGTGCCCTCAAGCAGTCTATGACTGTTGTATGTCATATTTTGGACACGCAAGACCCCAGCTGCTGTTTATTTTTATGAAAAGGTTTGAGCTTTATTAACTCAGACCTAAGTAGGATCAAATAGACTTCTAAGTTTCGTATGCTTCGAGATGGTAGGCAGATGCGGTGTATCGTCTTGAATACAAAATTGTTTAGGTTTAAAGATTTGGAAGTCTATTTATAACAAAAGTTAATATATATAATTTTTATTTTATCTTAGACACTTCAAAAGGAGAGAAAGATCTCGAAACTCGATTTGAGTGTTGGTATGCATTTTTACTCAATATTAGAGCTCCATTTACTGTCTCTAATACATGAATTGATTTTATATATATTACCCTTGAAAGAGTATTTTATTTTCTTTATACATTAGAAATTGCTAATATTAATCTGTATATTTTTTTTACTTAATAAATCATGTCAAGCAGTACCTATCTATATATGTACATATAGTCAATGTAAAACACTGGAAGAATCCTGTCAACTGCAACACAGGGAATCCTAAATCAGTAGACAGGACCCCAAAAGCAAAATTGATTTTAAATGTTCCTAAATTTATAATAATAATATAAATAAATAAATAAATATTCCGGGACATTGCACACAGCGCCATCTAGCCCCACACTAAGCAAACGCTTGTATCGTGGTTACTAGATAACGGATATAATACTTATAGTTCCTATTTGTTAATAAAAAAATATTCCATTTCTTTCTTCTACAAAGTAAAGTAAAAAAAAAATTCTATCTGTAGTAGAAAAGCGTGTTTTAATCTTTACAAATAGCTGCAACTATAATGCAATTACAGTTTCTTTTCTGCTGCGAAGTTAACTGCCGCCGTTAAATGCTGTTAAGAATTCATTTCCTGGAGTTAATTTAGTTTTACCGTCTTCTTCAGATTAATTGATTAGAGTTGAAAAGACTCGTCAATGGTTTTGTAGGTTGTTTCTTTCTTTTTACGTCGTAATTGAGGGAATATTTTTTACTAGTGGCGATTGAAGGTCTTTTCCATATCAATTCGCAATTAAATATGTATTGTTGTTACCACCTATTTGTGTATAAAATGTCTTTATATAACACCTGCTCGTCAATCGCATATTATGTGTCATGCAAACTCAACTTAAAGCAAGTCATTTGTGTCCTATGGTCTAGCCGGGTCATTATAAATGTAGTGAATTTCATAATCCCCTAGGGAATAATGACATTTGAATTTGGAATGCAATCAACATTGAAACATTGAATATACGAGCTCCTTGCAATCCATGACCAAACGTCAAAATTAGAATATAAACTTTTCATAGAGCCCTACACCAAGAAGAATTTATTCAAAATTAGAATAAAAACTTTTCATAGAAACCTGTATGAAGAAGAATTTGCGACTACAAAAAAAAAAACAAATAGAACGAAAATGAAACTGCAAATCTTTGTGTTATTTTGTAACAAAATAGCGTATTTGTTTTTTTTTAAGTAAGTACTTTCTTTTTAATTGTATTATGTTTTATTGCCTCGCAGTGTTTATATAAAGTAGAGTATGCATTTTGGGGATAAAGCAGTGTATTTGTCTCGGGCGTTTTTGAACCCCTCGGCCTCGGGTTTCTAGCTTTAACTCTCTCGCTTCGCTCGAGAGTTAACTCTGTAACTCCCTCGCTTCGCTCGTGAGTTAACCCTAGGATCCCTCGTACTTGGGGTTCAAAATATCGCCCGAGACATAATACACTGCTTTATCCCCTTAATGCTTTATTAGGTTCAGTCGTTTGAGTATGAATAAGTAACAAATACACACACACACACATACTTCTTACAAATTTGGATTAGAGAGTTATTTATTAAATATTAGAGTACAACTTACGCGGGTTAACCCGTGAGCATAAACAGTGTTAATATTTCGACTATTATTTATTAGAAGTGGATATTTTCGTGGTCCATTGTGATTATTTCAGTGGCCAATGTGGCTAGTATCCAGGATAGACGTGTGTGATTGGAATCTGGCTGGACCATGTGGTCAGGGAATGCAAATGATGTGGTAAAGCACTAATTGCGTTAGCAAAATAACCGTTTATTTAGAAATATTTTTAGTATTAATGGAATTACGATAAACGAGGTTATAAACCAGTCATTCATTTATATTTGTTTAGTAGGTATTTCTCTCTCTGTGAGTCGTATTTCTTCATGACTGAGGGTCGTTACTCCCCAGCAGAATTAATTGGTTAGGTGAGTTCTCTTGGGCAGATACATCGTGGTGGGCGCCCAGGTCCTTCCACGGAAGACGCATGTCATCTCATGGCATGTCATGTTTGTGTAGTATAAGTTTGCTTTATTTTCTGGTTGAAATTCTCTTGGGCAAGTATATCATGCGTTGTGAACACACAGATCTTTGTATTTACGTCCAAAATAATAGTGAACGGTGTCAAACTAATAACACACCTTTTTTTCATTAATAGTAAACCAATTAAACTTATTATATATTTTTGACACTATTGACATTTATAATTTTGACATAATCTATATTGCATTGTATTTAATTATGATAACCTAAATTTTTATGCTACAATATTTTTTTTTATTATGTTTACTATTGTAAACAGAAAATGTACATCAATCAAATTGACTTGTAACTATGGAGTTATTAATAACGTATGTGTTTTTTATTTATTAATTTGTATTCGTACTTACTTGGACGGCAGAGGGTTGATAAAGTGGTCAATGAACTCTCTCTTGACTTCTAGAAGGATGTGGAACTCAGACGAGTTGGGCGCCCAGTCTGCGAAGTGCGCTAGCTTCTGGAAATACAAGAACAAAACCTTTTTAATACAAACACATTATGTCAATGTCAAATGTAAAAGAAAAGCATTTTTCTTTCACCACACCGGCATTGCCATCCAACGCAGTAACGCGCCCAGCATGCTGTCCACGCCTTAAACATTCTCAAAGATTTTTTGTTAATAAACGTAAATGGTCCATAAAATAAAATAGTCAAACTTCTCAAGAAGCATATTCTCAGCCAAAAAGATATTCTTCTGTAATCACGACGAAATACGCTGTCATGGTATGGTGTCTAAAAACTGTATCTGGACGCAGGTAAACATTTTAAAGGGTTCTAATTGTAACTTTTCAACAATAAAATGTCATTTTCTCGTATATAAAACAAATGAATAAAATAAAACGAGTAAATTTTTACTTTAAAACTAACGATAACAAAACAATCTAAATTAGGTACAACAATATTCCAATCAAATACAATATTTACATTTTCACTTAAGTACATCGCTTGGTTTGAAGATCTTATTAGACACAGACGAAAACAATTACACTTGAATATTTTCGTCGCAGTTCTAACCAATTTCATTCAAGACAATTTCACCAATGACCAAACCTGCCTAACGAACCGTGCCTAATATTAACGACGTAGACAATGGACCTTGCGTAAAACTGTCTTTGCATGCTTTTTAACTAGCGTCATCTCCATGGAATTTAATTATTCTTTTTCATACGGACTTAATGGCATAATGGTGGCATTATACCTTTTAGCTCTTTAATAATGATGTCATTTTGCTTCACTTTCAGGAAGCTAGGAAGCTCCTAATTGGTTGAATATTTTAGTGGCGTAAATTCTGAAAATGCGGAGGTTAAATATAGGTACTGCTAGCCTCTCGTAGTTGATAAAGTTTAGAGCTAAATGCTCTCTAAAGTAACGAAGACATGTTTTCAAAACCTAAACTCTCATAAATAGAATTATTTTGAAGAAATGTAGAAAAAATGCATTAGTAGGTATCGTTTTAAATCTGTATGATTCCGGTTTTACAAGCCACTGTAAGTCTTGAGATTATGAACACATGGCAGTGACAAGCCGAGTTTTGAAATTCAAAATGTTCAAAATGTCAGGGATACTTTAGAAAAATACTCAGTCAGATTGAGATGCTCTGTTATTTATATAGTCTGTTTACATTATAGTCTTCTATCACCAAAACAAAAAGATAGCAAATTTACCTATAAGTTTTCTTAGAATTGGACTAGATGGCGCTGTTTGAAAGTCTTGGAATATTTTTTATAAGTACCTCAAAAAAAGAGTCAAAGTCCTGGTCGCAGATGACGTCATCTCGGTCGTGGTCCAGCAGTTCCGTGAAGAACAGCGTCATCTTGTCGGTCTGGACGCTGCTGAGGTTCGCCAGGGGCTGCTCATCCTCCAGCTCCAGACACTCCAGGTCTTCGCTGCAGCGGTTCACCCAGGTGGCTGGGGAAGAAGAAATGTTATATGAAATGGAGACGTTTGTTATAAGAGTAACTTTAGTTCCCATTGAAACTGTGAAGGCCAAAGAACATGTAAATGTTTTTTACGACCTAATAACAGATCAAATTTGATGAAATCCTGAAATATTGAGAGTGATGTTGAATTTTAGACATCAACTGTGTATATTTTGTTTGTTATACTTGACCAAAATGTCTGAGAAATCAATTAAAATCGCTAAGTCATATATTGTTACTTTGTATTCCTGTACAGTTTAGCTTCTAAATTATGTACTTCATAATAAATTTGCGTACTTAATTTAGCCTGAAATTTCGTTTGAACGTAAATCGTTTTAAATAGTTAACGTGCCAGTACTAACTAAAAAACAATGCCCAAGTAAATTCATGTTTTGCCAACTGAATACCAATTTATATGTTAATCAATGAAGACAGGTTCTATTCAACCACAATATCGAATTCGCAATACCAATAAGCTGACTAATTGATCAATATGGTCATAAATTAATGGCAGACCATCACCATGGCAATAGTGATAATAGAACAGGCAATATCAAAGAGGCTAGACAGAACAACCTTGAATAACCCAGTGGCAATTAATTCATTACGTCCATAGGTAATTGAACAAAGAGACGTCTAATTATACCTCTGCTCTTCACCATATTTTTTTGCAGACTATTTCAAATGACACTGTTATGTTAATTACTAATGTAATAACAATTGTGTAATGACATTACCCTTTGCCATTATAAAATCATATCGAGCGTTTGAGTGTGCAAAGGCATATCGTGATATTTCGAATTTCTTATGGCGTGAGAAAATGGTAACTGTTGTCTTTTATAGTATTTTGGTATTCATTTATCGTACTATAATAATATAGATGTTTGCCGTGTCTATCGCGTTGTTTCTCGCTAAGATGTGGCCAATGACACATTTGGGATCCTATGGTACTTGCAAAAACTAAATTTCATAATGTCACGTTATGGCGTGAAAGAGGTAAGAAACAAATAAAAATACAAGATTAAGAACATATGATTGTGGGATCGTAATCAACATAAAAACACAATTATACCAAAAATTTTAACCTTTTTTTGTCTCAAATTAATGCGAGCGAAGCCACTAGTTTAGAATAAACTTAATGCGTATAAATGAAGATGATATTGTTTTTTTCCTCATTGTGAGGAGTTTAATGAGTGTTAAGTCATTGACTATGACCAAACTAATTCTGCAAAGTCCGTTGCTCTTTGCTAAAACTTGATTTAGCACAAAATATAGGCCGCTATTCAAGAAATTTCAATTATCTAGCGTTAATCCGTTAACTACCAAGTTTGCGTTCAAATGGGACAGCTAGTTCAATATTAGTTTCATTTCGTTTTCGTAGATTAGCTTCTAGATTAATTGCCATTCTGTTGCTTTATAGTTAACTAGCTGTGCCTGCGACTTCGTCCGCGTGGAATAGTTATTTTGGACATTAATACTTTGAATTTTGAACCGTTTTCGCAGCACACGCAACGGAAGCCCTCAAAGATGAATAATTTTCCCCGCTTTGTTCCACATTTTCCATTGTTTCTTAGCTCATATTAGTTGCAGCGTGATGTTATTTTATATAGCCTAAGCCTTCCTCGTTAAATGGTCTATCCAACACAAAGATATTTTTTCAATTCGCGCCAGCAGTTGCTGAGATTAGCGCGTTTAAACAAACAAACAAACTCTTCAGCTTTATGATATTAGTATAGATTGTCACAGGGTTTTATAAAAAAATCTGGCAAAATGTGTTCTGTTGTACTATTTAGGTATATTATAATATAAATAGTACAACAAAACACATTTTGCTTTAAATTGGAATAGCGACTTCATGTTTTATTTAAAACATTTATAAGACCATGCTAGTCTGGTTTTGCATATATTTATGAATTTTCTAAAGAAAATTATGACATAAATTCCAACGTTCATTCATATGCAATTTACCGATAGTTCGATGAAAATAACTTCGTAAAGAGACTCTGTTCTTCCGTTCGTTAATAATTTGTAAACGATGCATATTCGATTACTTAGTCGTGCATACGAAATTATTTCCAGTCGGAAAGACACAGAATGTTCCAGTAAAGCTGGTTAACTGTTCATATGCAAGAAATATTACATCGAGGTAAAGCTAACATTACTAATACACTAGGAAGTATTTTACAACAATAAGGTTTGTGTTTGTGTTACTACTTTTTATATAATGTTCCTGGTAAATACATAATTCGTATAAGAAGGATTTTTTAATTTGGACGTCTGTATTTATTGTTGTAATTAAATGTTTGTCTGTGGTATTGTAGCTCCCAAACCTTTTCCAAACGGGTTGATTTCGAACCATTTTTGTTTTAACGATCTCTTTACAGAGTTTTGTTACCTAAGTTTTATAACAATATCTATGGTTCGGTAAAATAATATATAACTCTTTGTATATAGTCACAATAATAGTCAGTATTAAATTATCACACACCATAATCTACATTAAATTTAAAATAGCCGGAAGTTAATTGGTCTGTTATTTCTCTTTCACATAGGAACGAGTAAAAAGAGATAAAAAGAAGAAGATATACAAATTTATAGAACCTTTCATATTGGACCGATCGGTTGATAAAAGAGAAGTAGGTAAGTTTCAAGCGAAAAGTTTTTGAACATTTTTGAATTCGTACGTGTTGGATAGACATATCCAAATTGGAAGGATTGAGAGGGCAGAGACAGAGATTAAAAAACTTTGAAGCGGTTTTTATAAAAGAGTCCTTTACTTTTCTTACAAAGTTTTGGGAAGTACGGAGACAAATGCTTAAGTATCGAAATCAAACTATAAATGCACGATTATTTTACAAAATCACTGGTTAAAATAAATAGTCAAAAAACGATACAATATCAGTGCTGTAGGCATACTATTCAATGCAATGAATATTTTAAGATAAGCATACCTACATATGTGTATGATGAGCGCTCGGCTTATAATAAATATGGTCATAGTTCAATTTATTATAAGACAATACTTAATTAACTGGTTATTCATAAAGGGTAAATGCCAGTGTTTTATCAGATGTATTATTCGTCAATGCACTAAAGAACACAAGGCGCACGACTTATTCCAGACAAGGTTTAACGATATTTCATTCCATTACTATACAAAACCAATATTCTTACACCACAGGCTATTCAATCACATAATCTCGCTAAGGCAGTTTCAAAATATTTACGCGGAGATTATCATAAAAGAGTGCTTAGGCTTATTTACGACATGAATTTAAAGCACCCTTCTGTTAAATTCCGAAAGGTACTGAAGTTTTACTGATACCCTATCATTAAAGGGATGAAGCCAAGATGAGAAATTCCTTGGAAGTTTTTGTAGCGTGTTTTATCTGAAAATTATACTTGGGGACAAGAAGTTTAAATGTACAGGAGTTTGGAATTTGGCTCAACAATATTTTGGATAATATAGGTGGTGGATTTATAAATGACTGCGGCCACGCGATGCTTGGCTTTTGGAAACTTTCTTTGAAATTATAAAATCACTAGTTTATAGTACATAGAAGTAGTCCGTGAAAGGACCTGGGCGCCCACTACGATGTGTCAGCGCAAGAGAACTCCCCTAGTGAATTAATTTTGCAGGGGAGTCACGACCCTCAGTCATGAGGAAACACTAATTCTATTACTACTAATATGTAGCGTTAATTTGAAATACGAAAGTAATAATGAATAGGCCAGAATTTGATTCTACAATGCAATTGCGATATTGATTTAAATACGAGTAGGTATGTGTCATCTGGTAGTAAGATCGAAATAGCATACGTTGTTAATAATAAAAACATTATTTTTATAGTTGCTACATGATAAATAAAATAAATGAAAGTAATAATGAAATAAACACAAAAGACACTGAATTATTATATTTATTGGTTGTTGAGACTTTGTTTGCTTATGCCATTGGATTTTAATTTTATTTTAAGAATTCAAACATACGCGTAAATGTTCAAAAATCTTTATACACTAGTCCTAATTATTTTTTTTGTGTATTTGTGTAGTAAACCTATTACAAAAAACACCTAGACATCACCCTCGCCAGACTTGTAAAGTACCAGTTGCCCCGGAGTGCCCCGGGTGTCATTACTGGTCGGGGCAATTATAACAGTGTCAATGACAGCGCCCCCTAGCGGTGGAACAGTTAAACTGTTTCTGTAGGTCACGCGAACTGTGTGAATTTTAACTTTGATATGATCTAGTTTTTTATTATATATTTAGTTTACATTTACACAAAAAAATATATGCGATAGTAAGTTCTATGCTATATTCATATGTATAGTATATGGTGTTTATCTAAATATTTGTTCACGTAGGTACTGTTAAGTAATAAAGAAATAACCTTCTATTACACTATCTATGTCTTCTTTGTAAAACTTACAGATTTCTTTTTTGTCAAAATTACGAACATACGTATAGATACTCATTCCTGAAAAGAAAAACGCATCATACTTGAAGCTTGATAGGATGATATGTAATATCACATAAAATATAATTTGATATTAAAGAAAATAATACTTTAACGTTTCAAACAGGTTCATTCCACATTTTATGAAAATATATTTTCTGGGCAGGGCGATGGCTAAAAATAAATCGCGATCAGCCCAAAAAGAACATAAGCTGTCTGCGTCGCAATAGAACTCAGGTAGTGAAACCTCATTTGAATTCTGGCTCTGTTTTCCAATTACGATAAATTAAGTTTTGTATCGGCCTAGTAGAATTGCTTGTGCTCTTAGCATGGACCTTCGTGAATCACTATAAAATATTATAGTAGTAAGCTATCTTAAATATCAAATCCACAACCGTAAAATGAAAACATGTTTTTACTCCAGTCAGTCAAATCATTGACAATTTGGTCTAAAGATGAGCATGTATGTATGTACACACTGGAATGGAATTAGCTCTCAAGAGAGGCAGCCGGGTCATGCATTAATAGTATAACAATATCTGAGAAGCAAGGTAAAATTCAAGTGAATAAAGAAAATAAGACACAGAGTAAAATAAAGTGGTTTTAAAATGTTCTTATTTAAATAAAAATATATTATAAACAATCGTCAGTCAATTAAATCTATGTACACAATTCAAATCAAACGCTGTAGCAAGCAACCGTACTAACAGCCTAAGTTATTATGGGCCTTCGACGCATTGCGGCTCCCTATTGTGCTTTGACAAATCCTAAATTGGGACGCACCCTGGAGTAGATGTACGGTCTACAGATGATGTCGAGAGCTCCAGTAATAAGGAATGGGGAACGAACGCATACTATATGTGATTTGGTAGAGATGAGACTTAGGCACATACGACGGTTTGACTATTTATTTTCTATTTGGTTTTGGTGTGAAAAAGTAAACCAATCCACGCATAAATGTTTTTATTTTTCAATACTCAACAGTTTCTTATAGCTTCTAAATTAAAGTACATTTATATTAACAAATTAAACAATACAAGAAACAACAAGATTAAGATTTATTGTGTCGGTGTTTTAGTTGTAATAAATGTTTTTATTTTTTATTTATTCATAAATATTTTAATTTTTCAATGTTCACTACTCTCTAAAAACAATCTACTACAGACGGTGACAGTATCTAAATAGTTTCAATATGTTTATTATATCATTATATTAAATGATCGATTGTTATATTGTAGTTTGTTGATAAATGAACCAATTACAATTCAGTACAGCAACGCAACCATAGACGTACACTTTTATCACTGACTGTAATTCTATTTTGGTGGTATCTATTGACTTTATTTAATTTTGTTATGATATAATTGTAACTATAACAAGTAAATATAGTTTAATTTAGATCACCTAGATCTAAAAAAACAGACTGTAGGTACAATGTAAACAAAACGAGACGTATCATAAAGGTCATGGCTATCCATATCTGAAACTTTTGTTTTTTTTTATAAAGACATTTATATTTGAAAGCTATTTTTTATATCTCTTTTGTTGGTAGTTGCGCATGTTTTGGCAACATCGTTAAATGTCGCATTGTGAGTTTGGAGTTTTTTGGAATTTGTAGAACATTTTAACTTTGAATTAGTTTTATAAAATATATTAATTGAATGTGGCAATAATAATTCAAAACCTCGTATTTTAAATGAACTATCAATCGCTTTTTAACTGTTTCTTAACAAATACAATTTTTATAAAATATTCTTATCCTCTAAAATATTAATATTTATACCGGCTAATAAAATGGCTAACAATTCAGTCAGCTACTTTAAAAAAAAATTGAATCTTATTTCTTTCTACCTGGTAACATCTCTATTTTCTAGGTCATACCATCAGTAAAATTGAGAAAGCTCCATTGGAAAGCTTAACTTTTACTCAGCTTTTACCCGCTATTCGATCTCATTCAAATAGAGATGGAAGTAAAGACTTCTCTTTGTCGAAATTTTATTCACTCGAGTCAGATCCATCGATATGTGGAAAGGGGATCAAAATTCAATGCAATTTGTTCCTTACGTTCATGTTCATATATATTTTACATAAAGTTTTCTTAATATATGTATAAGTAGGTCTTATGGTAAAGTTTTTATAGTTTATTTAATAGGAAATGTAGTATTTTGGCAAAATTCAGCTGTTTCAAGTAAATTGATGTGATAGAAAGTGTATTTAATTCAATTCTTATTTAATAAAGTACCTAATTTCTAAACGATATTTTTCGGCTGCTAATTTGATTGTTACAATTTCTTATAACGAGAACCTAGCGATATTCATATAATTCTAAAAAACTTACATGGCCATTTTTCTAATTATTTTTTTTTTTACATTTTACTCACTACACGTAAACTTTCATATACAATCCACCTCAATTTCCACACAAACATGTTACATTAACTACTCACAATAATCGATCACTAGGCTGGGCATTTTCGACGGCGTTCGACTGCGAATTGTTCAGAATTCGCACTCCGCCAGATATTTAAAGCCCGATCCGTTTGTTCTGCATTATACCTACGCTTTTTTCAAGTCTTATCGACATATAACGGTTAGATAAAGAAATGGACTGGTCTTAGCGCGCCATTTCGTAAGCGTATGGAGCAATATAAGTTTCAAACGACCTGAGGTTGATATTGAAAAAAAAAATGATTGAGTTGGGACTGCTGCCGATATTTTCGAAAATTCCGATAATTAATCTAATTAAATCTGATTGGGAGGCAAATGGGAATGTTTAACAATAAATAAGTAGGAAACAATCATTGAAACAAAACTGAGTTTTAAATTGGTACCACAACGTACAGCTTAAGGCACTATGTAAAGTTTTTCACTGTACCTGCGGCATAAATCAGCAACTTATTAGCAGTTGCTTTGTTGGGTAAACGAAATGCTACTGCAATGAGAATGGTTGGGAAAATATTGTGGTGCGGCTACATCAATATTTGAAAATATACTTACTTGTTGCAAAAAGGTTTTACGTTACTATAAAATAAAGTATAGTCCATAGTCTTTATTTATTTACTACATAAGCCAAACAGACTACAAGCCGTACAGACTAAGTTTAATGTGCATGCCTTAGTTATAACATAACATAAGTGATTTAAATACACACAATTACACTATTGTGTCATACATCTTTTTAACTATGCTACAAATTTGCATTGTCTTAGAATTAAAAAGGGATTCTGCCTTATAACAGTACTATGTCAGTGACAAGTTTATCTGGTCGAGAAAAACAAGTGACGTAGATAAACGTGAGGAGTGAGTTGGCGTCAACATAGGGGCTCGACTCTGGGTGCCAAAATAATCTGCATATTTACCTGAGTCATTATAAAAAACGTGTCTTGAAGTGACGTCGACGTCGGCGCCGCGCCTAAACATTCAAATCGTCACATTATTACTTGAGAGTGTTTTGGAAGCGCGGCTCTTTCGTTAGTTCGCGTTTTTAGAAAGGAATTGAAATAAAATTCACTTTAAATTCGTTAACAAATTACAGTACTAATACATACTTCTTGTACAGTGAGGTGTAAACCCAGCTTAATTATAAGGTGTTATTCTTTAAAAACCTTTCAAACAGTTTTGAATTTCCAACATTATGAGTTATTAGTTCTTAGTCCATTGAAATGTTACATGAGCTTTGCATTTCTTAGAGGACGCAATTTTATTTTTGGGGTATGTTTGGGGTGTCAATAGAAGCTTAACTTCAAGTTTGTGGGGTCACCACTCTTGTCCCCCAGCCGCCATCTTAGAAAAAGGGGTGGAATCGCTTTTTTCGCGATATGTCGGAAACTATGCTTCTTACAAAAAAATTGTATAAAACATAATTTGTAGAAAATTGTTTTGCCTACAAATATGTTCATATAACATTTGCCCTAAATTAAAAATTGAAGAAGTTATAGGCAAAAAAGAGAAACAAAAATACGTTTGAGAACCAGGTCCAAAATGTTTTTTTTCGCAAACTCAAGATGGCGTCACTCGCCACTCTTGGGGACAAGAGTGGCGACCCCACAAACTTGAAGTTAAACTTCTACAGACCCCCTAAACATGCCCCAAAAATAAAATTGCGTCCTCTAAGTAATGCAATATTTGGACCTAAAATTGTAACATTTCAATGGACTATCTGTTTTGTTTATCTTACTACGACTATGGTATCTTCTTTTGTTCGAAAAATTATCACAGTATTTTATAAAAAAGTGTATTTTTTAATCGACTTCGTTTCACATGTGGCTGTACCTACTGTTCTTAAATTTTCACAGAGAAGATAAAATGTAATGTGAAATAATTCTTGAATTAAATATAATACAAAACTCAAAACACATCGGATATTTTGTGTAATTCATAAATCTACAGTTGCACATTTGGATGTAGGGACTTGAAGTTATTGAAGTTTTGATACCCTGAATAAACATTTATCTCTCTTGAGTCGTATTTCCCCATGACTGAGGGTCGTGACTCCTCCGCAGAATTAATTCGTTAGGGGAGTTCGTTTGGGCAGATACATCGTGGTGGTCATGCCACGACCAATAAACAATAATTAAATATTTACTGGTCTTCAAGAAGTTGCACAGGTTTCTTCTAGGTATGCGTGCATTTGAGACTGAAATAATCAAGCTTGAATATATTCTTCAGTATACCCTATACTGAAGAATATATTCAAGCTTGAGTCTATTTATAAAACTGTAAAAATATATTGTTTTATATAGTGATTGTAAAAATGTTGATAATTATATCAAGTCTGAAGGTTATCAATGGTTATGATAGGATTACAACATTAATTAAAAGATAATAATTATTTCTTGACCAACAATCTACACGAAAAAGTAAACAAATAGAGATAAAAACGTTTTTGGAAATATACTCGAAAGTATTTTACAGACAATAGTTAAAAAAGTGATAAATGCTGAACTGAATTAATTGAAACAATGAATTGCAAATATAATGATGTCAACCAAGTAAAATACATTATTAATGTATGTATCTGATTCAACAAAATATATGTTTTAGCATACATGAGACAAAATACATGAAGCAATGTAGTTATTTATGAGTTTACAGTTTCTGGTGAATATGAATAGTATTCTATCTTAGAAAAACTGTGATGATTTAAAGATACCTATATATTTAACGTATCTTATACTAAATGATTTGACGTATAGTCTTACCTGAGTAATACATCCCATGAAACGCCTATATTTAAATGTACCTACTTTTTGCCACGGTCACCCATCCGAAGTCGGATTGTGACGGCAGTCGCATTGCGAATTGATAGGATATACCACAGTATAATATTCGTTTACAATGAGTACATTTCTGGATCGTTTCTGGTGCAACAGCTAGCATATTGCCATCCAGCGCGGAAACGCAGCGAGCTTGATGGGCACATTTGCACCGGGAACGATTAAGGGCGAATTATTTAGTTAATTTGTCATTTATTTATTATTTGACATAAAAATACATTATTAATAAAAAAAAAGTACATTACATTTTTGCCGCTTTTGCGGATACTCTTGCAATTAGACCACACCGTGACATTTAATAAAAATTACCGTAGGAGTTTCAGTGGGTTTGACATTTTAATTTACAGGTAGGCCGTAGGTTGTCTTTTTTACTGTCGTTAATATTTGGCAGATGCCTTTAGGGCATTTACGTACTTTCAACATCATATTTTGACACTTGACACGTGACACGCGAATTTTAATCAAATGTTGGATTTATGTACGTCTTTTCTAGGAAAGCTTAACACATCGCAGATTACGACATCCAACAGGCAAAATTTAATCGTAAAGTTATAAAAAAAACAGTAGATAAAAAGAACAGCTGGCAGCAAGATTTTTCTAAGTGCTTTTTTGTGTTGTAGTAATTAGAAGTAGTATATGTAGTTATTTGTCCGTAAATAATTGCTGTTGCTTACCATCAGACAAACTATGGTTAAAAAACATTAAATACTTGTAAAGAAACAGAAGTACTCAGTTGATCTATTTGTTTCGCTTTATTTTACGACGTATCTATCTATGGGACAGTTTGAGAAAAACGTGATAAGTTGTATTATATTATTTTTTGCTACAGGAGCATTAGGTCCCATCAGTGAACATAGGTCACTCTTCAACTCTTAAAATATGAGCGTTTGATTTGAAAATGTAAAAGAGACAAATCATTCTATTCTAATTAACACACCCATTTTTTTATTGGACTATTTTTCTGAGCACTAAATCCAAACTAAGGATTATTTGCTTTCTATATTGGCTTACGAGCAGAATGCTTTCATCAGGTAAACAGTTGTTGCTCTTCAAAGTTCAATATTTGCATAGATCCCGTTTGTAAGCGCCTCGTTTAATATTTCATGAATAAAACTCAAACGAATCGAACGGTCCGCGATATTCCTTTATTCTGTGAACGGAGAATAAATAAAAATGTTCAGCTGTGTTGTCGGATTGAGTAGCTTTTTTAAACAAAGCAGCTTGCAATCTGTTTTAGACATGGTTTAAAAGCATTTGATCTCCAGGTCGCCTGAAGGGATAGTCACATAAACGACACTGTGTTTAAGGTAAAACAAAACATGTGTCTTTTGGATTGAAAATGGGTTTATAAGTCACTAATATTAAGGCAGTCTTCTTCTTATCGAATGAGAGTGACCAACTCTGGTGTTGAGAGCTATGCAAGCCGCCCTAACTGCCACTGACATGGCGTAACGACTGCTGTACTAGAAAAACAGCTGGGTTATACAATTTAACGTGTCATCTGACCCATGAAAGTAACCAAAATGGAATGCCACTATTCGGTCACCAGTCCAAGGACTGACTGCGTCGACTAACACAAATCAATCCAAAGAATTAAGTTCTTTGATAGGTACTTTAAGTTGTATTGTTGTCTATAGCTACAAATTAAATATTTATAGAACCAGTTCCATCTTTTAAAAAATATTTGCGAGTTTCATGGCACACATTTTCTGGCACAGATCTCTACAGATCCATTTTCCTCGGGTCGTTTTTACTTGATAGATGGAGATTACTTTCGAGATCGTATGTTTTCCGTTAAAGCTTTCAACACGTCTTGAACTTTGATATTTGTTGAAGGTAACAAATAGTAATTAATTAATCTCTTTTTCAACCTCTGATGCTAATAAAGTATGAGTTATTTGAGAGCGTATATGTATATACGCTCTCAAATAAGACTACCGGAACACGTAACAATTTGTTGGGTAGGAGTTATCGTCTTTTAGGTTTTTATAAAATTAGCAGTATCAGATTAATAAAAATAAAAAACAACTAATATCAGTTAGACCGTAATCGTAACCTATTAACATATAGAGAGTCTTGTAGAAACCATTTCAAAGAGTTGAAGATTTTGACGTCAGTGTCGCAATATATATTAGAGATTATAAAGTTTGTAAAAAGAAATCCACATTTGTTTAAACTTAAGACTTAAACTCAAATAGAACCAAGATAAACAGAGTATTTTTAAAACCAACTGTGCCTAGGCTGTGTATGACTAAGAAACTACCCACTATAATGGGAGAGAAACTGTTCAATAAACTCCCCACACACATTCAGTCTTTGAATAATGATCAGCAATTTTGCAATAGCGTCAAATAATTATTGTTAGATCAGACACTATACAGTTTTAAAGAATACTTTGAAAATGACTACAGTCAACTACCAATTGATTCTAATCTTGCTTAGAAATTATGTAATTAACTACTAGGTAAGGAGTGTGATGCCAAATTGTCATTTTAGCCCCTATACAGCTAAAGTGACAGTACCAACATTTATTTAAGTTGACATATTGTATGATTACATACCTATTATTATGTTTGACATGATTTTAATAACAAAAATTTTCATTATTTTATTAATAAAACTAGACATATGTAACTTCTAAAATTTTATAAAAGCTAAATGTTATAAATTCAATTTGACGAGATATTGTAATTTGTGTAGCATATTCTGTGATATTAGTACTTATACCTATGTATGTTACAATTTTACATTATCAATAAAGATTCTTTATCTTTATCTTTTATAAACGTTTTGATTTCAATTGATGATCTCTTTCTTGTACGAGTAAGGCTGTATTTTCTTATGCTTATACATAATTGCTTACGATAGCTCTAAGCGACAAATGTAAGCACTTACTACAAACATAAAACGTCACCTTTAAATGACAAGGGTTATTTTACGGCGCTCCGTACTGAAATGGAATTTCAATGTCTTTTTTAACAAGCAGAAAATACGGAGGGAACGCGTAAGAAAAAGCGAACTTGTATTTTCTGTTTAAAATTCGATACACGTATCACGGAAACTCTCGATGGAATAATGTTGTTCGGGGCCAGGAAATAATCGATTCGAGAACACGGTAATGTGACCTTTAGGTCAACTTACCAGAACTTACTAGAAACTTACTAGAGTTGAAACTGTTATTTTAGAACTCACTAGAAACTTACTAGAGTTGAAACTGTTATTTTAGAACTTACTAAAAACTTACTAGAATTGAAACTGTTATTTTAGAACTTACTAGAAACTTACTAGAGTTGAAACTGTTATTTTAGAACTTACTAAAAACTTACTAGAATTGAAACTGTTATTTTAGAACTTACTAGAAACTTACTAGAGTTGAAACTGTTATTTTAGAACTTACTAGAAACTTACTAGAGTTGAAACTGTTATTTTAGAACTTACTAAAAACTTACTAGAATTGAAACTGTTATTTTAGAACTTACTAGAAACTTACTAGAGTTGAAACTGTTATTTTAGAACTTACTAAAAACTTACTAGAGTTGAAACTGTTATTTTAGAACTTACTAGAAACTTACTAGAGTTGAAACTGTTATTTTAGAACTTACTAAAAACTTACTAGAATTGAAACTGTTATTTTAGAACTTACTAGAAACTTACTAGAGTTGAAACTGTTATTTTAATAACAGTTTCAACTCTAGTAAGTTTCTTAGAGTACTTAGTTATCGCCCCTATAAAGTTTTTGTGTAAAAGGTTCCTAAGAAGATACTTGCGCTGTCAAAATGTTATCAGATGTCATGAAGAGTTTAGCTTCTAACTCTACAAGCTCTTAGACCACATACGGTCTCTACTACACTTACCTCATAATTGTTACATACGGTTCATAGCTTTTTAAAGTATCTTTAATACACCTTTCGTTACGCAACTTTTGAGAATACCCTATTATCTAAGTATTGCATAAGTTACTATTCTATCCCTGTGTAAAGGTTTTGTAGATAACTAGGCATTTTATATATATACCTAGTGATTTTTTTCATTTTATTTGTGTTTCATGTGATCCCATGTCTGATAATACGCTAATCGTATTTCAAAACAACAAACGCTGCCAGCACTACCGGTTTTTCCATAAACTATGTTCATTCCAAAAACTTCTTTCAAAAACTATGTGTCTTCAGAATGTGCAATAGGCACGTACGTTCACTGATGTAAAATATTCGTCACGAAGAAAAGAAAAATCTCAGTTACTACATGCTACCTACTACTATATTCTGAGATTTTACTTCACTCAATATTTTATTCGTCAAGTTGTTTTTCTTTCTTAGAAAAACCTGCATTTGCGGCTGAATATGTTTGTACAGAGAATAGGTGGGTTCAGTCGAGCTTATTTCAGAATATTACTCCTATTTTGTCTGGGAAAATGTGTAAAAAAAAGAATGGAAAATCTAACCAAAAGGTAATGTTACTTTTTTATACTATTTTTTCTGAACCAAGATATTTGAAAATATATCACGGGATACATCAATATACCTTTACTTTTAAATATTATCTCATTAATTTCATCACTTAGCAGCGTTCGTAAAGTTACTGTTATGTTAGGTGGGCTAGGAGTCAAAGCGTCAAACAT
This sequence comes from Macaria notata, assembly GCA_927399415.1. Lineage (NCBI taxonomy): Eukaryota > Metazoa > Arthropoda > Insecta > Lepidoptera > Geometridae > Macaria > Macaria notata. The sequence continues at coordinate 5,322,859 of OV656741.1, forward strand.
GTTGTGGCAAATAAATTTCAACCATCCACAGAATTTAACATAATACTTAATACGCTGAAATCAACTAATACTATGGATAGAAATTTTGGTTACTAAGTACAACATTATTATTTAGTGCGAACGGCTAAATTGTGGAACTCCCTGCCTGACTCCCTGTTCCCCGCGGAACACAGTAACGTTGCTTAACATCAGGCAAGTTGTAGTCAAGCGTAAGCCTATTTCAAGTAAAAAAAAAAATAACCTTGCGATCTTCAAAGCGAGAGTGAATCGGTTCTTACTGGGTAAGCACGTCCCATCCTAGACCGTAATGATTGCTTACCATCAGGCGAATTACGGTCACGTGCAAACCCATTCCTTGTATAAAAAAACATAACCGAAGTAATTCTTACTAAGCAGGCTCAAATGATGTAAGCTCAGTAATTTTACGGAGACCTTAAATAATTTAATTTAAATATTCATTAGTAACTTAATATAATAGTTCTTACATAGATTTAATATATACGGATATAAATACAAACTTTTGTTATGTTAGTTTTCTATCAAAATGTTAACCGAATAAGGTCAAAGCAAAAATTAGATGATGTCTTTCTTAATATATTAAATTGTAACTACGATATTATATGCTTAACTGAGACTAATTTTAATGATAGTATTTTTGATGGCGAATTTATTGATGATCGATACAATGTTATTAGGCGTGATAGGTACACGACTAATGTTCGTAAAAACGACGGGGGCGGGGCACTGTTAGCTGTTAAAACAGATATCAACTTCACTCGCAAGTGTTCATGGGAATCTAAATTAGAGGATATCTGGATAAGTATCGAACCAAAATGTAAAAATAATAAGATAATTAATGTTTGTTTATGTTATCTGCCGTCTCATTTATCTAATGTAGAAATGTGTGAATTTTATCATAACTTTCAAAGGGTGATGCTCCAAAAAAGTGATTGTGAGGAATATCTTTGTATTGGCGACTTTAATACTCCACTTATAAATTGGTCAAAATCTACTGATTCAATAACAATGTTACCGGATGAACCCCGCGGCCAGAGAGCGGAACTTTTAACTGAGAATATGACTATTTGTGGTCTATATCAGTTTAACAATATTCCTAATAGGTATGGTAAATTCCTTGATCTTGTTTTTTCTACTTCAAAATCCTTGGAAGTGTATGGCTCGGAACCTCTTAGTAAACTCGATAGATACCACCCTTCTCTTGTTATTGACATTACTTCGCTATCGATTATGGTCGAACCTGTAAAACAATTTAAGCCACGTAAAGAGAGGCGTTTGAACTTTAACAAAAGTAATTATGCAGATATATGCTCTGACTTGAACAATGTTGATTGGCATTACACTTTGAATAGTCAGGAATGTCAGGATATAGACACTATGGTAAATCAGTTCTATAACACGTTCAATGACATATTAGCCAAACACACGCCATTGACTAAACCGATGTCTGGTGATACACCTGCCTGGTTCTCGCCTGGACTTAGAAGGTCCCTTGTTGAAAAACAAAAATATCACCACCGGTACAAAAAGTTCAAAAATCCACGAGATTATGATACTTACTCCATGCTGCGCCAGCGATGCAAGAGGCTCATAGATCATGACTATGATACTTTCTTAAAATCGGTAGAGGCTTCCATTGAAGGTAATAATATTAAGCACTTTTGGCGCTATGTTAATAGTAAAAAAGGTAGTAACTCCGTACCGTCTACCATGTCTTTTGGTGGCAAAACTACAACTGATCAGAAAGAAATATGTGAACTCTTTTCATCTTACTTTAGCTCTGTGTTTGTGCCGATAGATTCCACTTCTGACAATATATCAACTCTACAAGTCGCTAACCTTTCAGTTGACCACACCAGTGCTTCTACTTCAATAAATAACGTGATAAGCAACACTTCTATAACACGCGCTGATATTCTTCGCAAAATTATTAAACTCGATGTCAACAAGGGAGCTGGGCCAGACAAAATACCTCCATTCGTTATTAAAAATTGTAGGAAAAGTCTGTGTACACCTCTTCTAATTATCTTTAATACATCTTTACGTTTAAGCATCTTCCCGACACAGTGGAAAACAGCGCACATTGTCCCTGTATTCAAGTCAGGTGACAAGTCGCGATGTGATAATTACCGCCCTATAAGTATACTTAGTTGTTTGGCGAAATTATTTGAGTCTTTGGTCTATGATGTTTTATACTTTCATATATATCCGATTTTATCCACCAGACAGCACGGTTTTATTCGCAATAGATCTACTACTACCAATCTACTCGAATACAAAAATTACTTGTGCAGTGCATTTGCCAAACGTGTTCAAGTCGACAGTTTATATACTGATTTTTCTAAGGCTTTTGACAAAATAAGCCATAAAATCTTAATTATAAAATTATCGAATTATTACGGCATCCATGGCAACCTTTTGAGATGGGTTGAGTCATATTTATCTAGGCGAAACCAGTTGGTTGCACTCAGAGGCTTTTTATCGGCTCCGGCGAATATAACGTCTGGCGTGCCCCAAGGCTCGCACTTGGGGCCATTGCTCTTTATTTCCTTTATTAATGATCTAATTAGTAACCTCCAGAGTCCTTGTTTATTATATGCGGATGACCTAAAAATATACTCAGCCATTAAATCTACACAAGATTCTGAAATCCTTCAAACTGATTTATCTATGATTGATAATTGGTGTCGAAACAACCAAATGTTTCTGAATATCAAAAAATGTTGTATTATTTCTTTCACTACCAAACATAATAAAATTATCTATGATTATAAACTCAATAACCATATATTAGAACGCAAATCAGTTGTAAAAGACTTGGGTGTATACTTTGACGAAAAATTAACTTTCCGTGAACATTATGATTACATTATAGATAGAGGTAACAAACTTTTGGGTTTTATCTCCAGAACATCAAAAAGCTTTAAAAATCCGTACTGTTTATTAACATTATATTTTTCACTTGTTCGAAGCGTTCTAGAATACAACTCAGTCATTTGGTCACCCTATTACAAGGTGCACATAAACCGCATTGAACGTGTTCAGTCTAAATGTTTAAATATGCTCTTTTTCAGACTAGGCTGGAATCGACAAGTCCGGTCTTATGTCAATAGATTAAAGCGAATTAAATTAATGTCTCTTGAAGATCGCCGCAAATACTCCGATTACATATATTTATTTAAAATTATTCATGCCCAAATTGACTCACCCTCACTCCTGTCTTGTATCAACATCAACATTAATATAAACCCTAATTCGCGCAGGCCCCAAAATATATTCTCTCTCAGTGTTTATAAAAATAATACATCTCTATACAACCCATTAGTTAGAATGTGTCGCCAATACAATAGTATCCTAGCGAACCACCATCAGTCACTGGATGTATTTAATTCTGTGTTATCCACATTCAAGCGTAATGTTTTAGCTATTTTAATGCAAAGCTATGCATGATCACTAATTGTAAGATAAAATTTAGTCTGTAATTATGTTGTCCTTGTTTATCGTTGTTGTTTGTTAGACAGAGAATACAGTACCAGTTAGGTACTGTATTCTCTGTCTAACACAGGTTTTTGAAAATAATAATCAAATTCATATTGTTCAAGCTGTGTACACTCACCTGAGGAATTTGTTCTGGTTCAAAACCAGTTTTGAATGTGTATTTGGCTTATATATGAACTCATTCTGTTATGTGTACCGTTATAAATAAATAAATAAAATAAATTTTGAAATCAGTACAATACAAAATAATTCCCGTGTGAAAAATCAAAGTTGGCAGCATTATTTTAATTCGAAAAGTTGCGGGTTGCGTTCCGCTTTACGCAATACAGAGCTCAGCATTATTTGAAAACTTGTTGGGCTTACAACAGGACAACTTTATTGTTCCTATGAATTTGAAATTGCAATGCATTCATTTCCTTTTATTCAAGTTATATACAAATTTTATTTGTTATGTTTCAGAATGATTAACAACCCCAAAAATATTTTACATCAAATTAAAAAAAGTAGACTCGCAAAATATTTCAGTCACATAATTATGGGTAAGGTATTTTAATGTAATATTTTTTGTGTAATACGTAGAAAGTATAGCATTCTCGTAGTAAATTTAACAACAACATTAACTAAAAAAAAAGATATAAGATTAGTAAGATTAGATATAAGTTCTAGGAAAATGAGATTATCAGAAACGAAAACTAATAATGTGATGTCGCGTGGTACGGAACCTATTAATGCGACAAGCATTTGACCGATTTATTTATAAACAAAACCAAATCAATACGGGTGTATAATGATTTACATAATAATACCAATAATTTCGACGCAGCTGGCACATTCAAAGAGAGTCCTATGCCCAGCAGTGGGTTAAAGAAAGCTGTGGATGATGATGATGATGAATATTTAAATGTTGTGTTAGGTACAACCCAAATCACCTAGTCTCCGGACAATAAATGTATTTCATTTCATTTCATTTCACAATTACCTGGCAAAACTTCACTACTAGGTTTCATTTTCATGACGAACACAACTGTATAGCGCACTTGTCATTTTTTCACGAATCTTATTGCAAAGTTGTGTCTTCGCGACTAATTTAAATAAACAAGAGGCTTGAGCGGTGCCAGCCTGCGACTGAAACAGGCTGCATCGATCAACCATGCCTCTTGAAAATAAAATGACCATCACGCTTTTCAATGAAGTTGTTTTTTTTGCTTATTTTTTCAATTATTGGATTATTTTTGCGAGTGGTTATCATAGAGAAGTAACGTAACCAGCCTATTGAATCTATGCTGTTTGTATATGAAGTTGAGTTCTTGAGTTTAGTATGTATACAATATGAGTTTAAATCGATTTATATATTAATTAGGCATCATATCAAAGCTGACTGAGAGCAGAAGTTTACAAGTAAATTCTTTGAATATTAGGGTGTTTTAAATAACGCACTTGTACAATTCTAATGAATCAGATATTAAATACAGATTTCACCTACATACATATATGAAGGAAATGGTTTGCACAAAATCACGCCCAGTTGCATTCCGTGGCTTATGACCGTAGATAGATACAGGCTGTTGATAATGTTGAATATAAACTACACAATTTTATCATTCCTTTGAAAGTAAATATATCAATAACAAAAAAGCAGACATAACATTTGTTTGTCACGAGCATATTGCATTTATTACGGCATCAAGCCACAAATAGAGGTGAGTCAAGGCAAGCAGAAGCGCTTGGGACAGAAATAGGCAGGATCGATGTCTCGCTGCTCAAATCGGGCTCGATTATGTTATACCACGTCAACAAGCTTGAAAAACAAACACAAATATTTCAAATACAAACACATAAATAGGTCAACTTTACTGACAGCCAAAGGCAGCTGGACTTTCGACACCAAAGTTGGCCACTCCCATACGAATTTACTCTATAAGCTGTTAAACAAATAATAAAGGACGACATAATAAGGGTGGCAGGGAACAGGTGGAGACGAGAAGAGAGAAGAGAGGCCTATGTCCAGAAGTGGACGACTGTAGGCTGGTGATGATGAAACAAATAATGTGTCTCATTATAAAAACAAATGACAGTCAGGCATGTTATCACCGTCATCCGGAGCTCGCATAATAAACACTGAGGAGTGTGGCCCAAGATGGAGCATGCCTGTATTAGAATGGAGCTGGCCCTCAAACCAAGCTGCCGGAACCCGTTATGCATATAGCAACAGATACATACTTCATGTTTTTGGGCTATACTGGAGTTATAAATACGATTTTGTTCTTACCCATTACTTTGCTTAACAGTAAGTTATGTTTGAAGTCCAAAAAGTCCGAGGAAATGTGTCTTCTGTGGAAGGATCTTGGCACCCGGGGGAGTCACGACCCTCAGATATGACAATTGTAAGAGAGACCAACCTATACTTGCGTATAATGAATGATTAAAAAATTAATCAGCGAGCGAAGCCGCAGGCATCGAATAGTAAGTGCCCAAGTAGAACAAACGGATCGATATGGCGTGACACGGGCAGATGGTCTAATTGACCTCTTCAATAATGTACGGGGGAGAACATGTACCTTACTAAGCCTCTTATATTAGGCACTTTCAAGGGACAGTGACACGCCACCACAGATACTTTGCTATTGTTTTTAGATATATAAAACTGATGGTTACATTGGAAGATGTCAGCTGGAATGGATTCATGCAAAGCAACGCCTGGTTCAATGTTTGATTTTAAAATATAGGCACATAATCTCTGTTATAATTTTAATCATCGTTAATTCGCAAAACAAAATAGGTTTTTTAAATTATATACAATTAAAATGTATCCTCATAAATTGTAATGGTATTTTTAATATCTATCAAATATTCAAAAACAATACAACAAATTTTCATTATTTTATTACTAAAACTCGACATTGTAACTTCTAAAATTTTATTGAATCTAAATGTTATAAATTCAATTTTACGAGATATTGTAATTTGTGTAGCATATTCTATGATATTAGTACTTATACCTATGTATGTTACAACTTTACATTATCAATATAGATTCTTTATCTTTTATCTTTAATATAAAAAAAAAATGGGCAAGATAAAAAAGGAAGATATTATCATATAACCAAGACTTGTCATAATTACATAATTTGTTCATTATATTAGCAGAGTAATATCTTTATGATTAGATTAGTCCATAGAGATATGATAGTGTGACGTAAGAGATTAATAAGAACACTTTTTACCAGTGGAGTGGATACATGTTATATAGCCAATGAAAGTAAAAAACTGTACCTATGGACAGATAATAGATTTTATAAAAAAATATGTTTGGGTATATTTTCAATCGATAGCAGAACACGTTTAAGTAAAAGTTATAGATTTTTTATCTGTTTGTCTGTATATTTGGTTGGTAGTGTGAGATTCTGGGAGTGTAATAGACTACTCTTTATTCCGAAATAATGCGTGAGGAGTCGCGGGCATCCACTGGTCTATAATACTTTTGAAGTGCAAGTTGCGTTATAAGCATACCAATATAAGCAGGTTTGTTGGTAATTTACTCCTTAGGTATGGCTTTAGTACGAGTAAATATCTAACACTGACAAAAATACTGTTCATGTAACATAGTCGTACTCCTGTTCGGAGCATGCCGAGCCTTGTTTCTAAGCTTCGTTACGTTCCAGAGGTAACTATTTTTTAACGATTTGTTTCTAACTTTTATCACATACCTGATATAAAAATTACAATAGATTTTATGTTAATTCATAAACTACATAAAAATCAGGAGCTGTTTTGTAAGATGTAATGGAGAGGAGGCCTATTCCGAGCACTAAACGGACGTAGGCATATTAATATTTGATACAGGATCTTGACTAATTCTGTACAAAATTGTAATCAAATCAGTTTTACAGATAAAAATGAAAGAGGAGCCAACAGCGATAAGATTTTTTGTAGGTAATATAATATTAGTGTAATGTAATGCTATATCGAATGTTACTCAGTAAATAAAAACAATATCGTATAATGCTAAATACTAATCCTATTTGTGATATCGGAACTATTTGATAAGAGTTAGACTATTGGTACCTACTAGGAACTATTTGTAAAGTAAATCTTCTTCTTCTTCTTATCGAATGAGAGTGGCCAACGAGGCTGGTGTCGAGAGTTTATCAAGCCCTAAAGGCCTCTGGCATGGCTTAACGTCTGCTGTACAAGAAAAACAGCCGGGATCTACAATTTAACATGTCATACAACCCACGAAGAATGAATGAAAAATTAAAGAAAAGTAAATGATTCGATTGGACATATCCAAGTTATTGAACTTGACATATCATTTTATGGTTATTTCGTCAGTTGTAATTTATTTAAGAAAACACATGCTGAATAAACTATACACACTTAAAAACCCTAAGATATAGTGCTTTAGCTCACTGCCAGAGGGCAGCGTGCCCAGTATGCTGGCCACAATCCATAATCCTTATTTCATATTTCCTTAGTAACAAACATTGTAACAAAACTTAGCTTACAATTCAAATGTCATACACCCAGACATGTCGATTTGAATCAATATTATGTAAATAATCGATGTCTCGTGACTTAGTGACGTAAAGGGGCTCGATACCATAATCGAATAGGTCAATAAACAAATAAAGATAATCTTTGGAATCTACATGTACGCGGTGTAATAATATGTTGAAATAACTACGGATGATTTTTAGTTTTCCTTTGTACGGGTTGGATATTTCATGTATTTTTGTTTCCATAGTGACAATATGGACAGTGTGCTAAGTTTATTTTATAAAATTATTTGTGTTATATAAGTTTATATTGTTATAGAGCAAAGTTAAGTAAACTTGGCTATATGTATATTTGTTGAAAACATCTATTGATTTAGTTACTGCGCATAACCACAGAAAGCAGATCAATCTACAGTAACTATAGCTATAGGTATTGTTAGGTACATACATAGGTAAATATATAACATTTTGTGGGACATTCTATTAACACCTAAAATGCTAACATGCATAATATGTACCTAAGTAGTTATGTATCGCTTATGTAAATATTATTCTCGTCTGATTTGTAATATGAATAACATCATCGGAACATAATCAGACGAGAATAATATTTACATATATATATATATATATAAATAATTTATTTCCATTTTCGCGACTTCAAAATTCAGAATTGGGAGTAGTAAATCAAATCTGTAGTAATCTGATAAAAAATAAAAGGAACATAACACAAAACAAAGTGGGCGAGCGTAGCGAGCCTTTTTAATTTTTTTATGGTAAACCATAACTAATGGTTTTTTGACATATTAAACAAACTATTACAAAAATACAAAAATGACTTAAAAATACAGAAAACTTATACAAAACAGATATTTACAAAAAGTTCAGCACACCGTCCATGTTGTCGCTGTGCGGCAGGGAACCCAGGATGCTGGCAGTATTTCCTCTTTGAATGCAAAGACTCAAACGTTGAGAAAAATAGCTGCCAGCCCTGAGATCTCCTGTGGCAAGGACCAAACGCTTGCTAACCTGTTTCACAAATAATTTTGTGTCCGGAGACCACGGGCCCAACGTCTCAACAGATAGCGCAAAAAAATCATAATTTGCGCTAATCTGCGAGTATTTTCGTTGTTTATATATATATATTTATTAATATATTTTTTATATATTTTATATATATATATATATATATGTAATATTTATGAAATAAAAAAAAGACAATCAAATCAATTAATTTTCATAAAATTGATCAATTTTATTACATTTTCCTTCTTCATAACGTCATATCTGAATCAGAGCTAAAACAATTATTTTCAACCAGCTACCGATTTACTTACAAAACATATAAGCAATATCATTTAATTTTATTAAAAAGTCAAATTGCAATACAGGAAAATGATAAGATGCCGACATCTTTTAAATGCAAAATCGACATCCTTGTTTCGCATAATTTTAAGTCCAATGTCCTCGTATATTTGTTATCTACCGGTTTTGAGTGTCGAATTCAATGTAACGGCGTCATTAGAAATATCTTTCTATCTATTTTTTATACATATATAGTTTCTTTGTGTAATCGTCTCTGTATCTGCCCAAGAGAACTCCCGTAACGAATTAATTTTGCGGGGGAGTCACGACCCTCAGCCATGAGGAAATACGACTCAAGACAGTGTAATCGTACGGTTTAATATTGCAAACCTAACAATAATTAATGATATATAAAAATAACACCATTACGAGCATCAAAAGAAGTAGAAAACCGTCACAAGAGGGTATTATTTTCGCTCATTTCTAAATATATTTTTTCCCTGTTCCCCACGAACTATAATCCAACGATCTTTAAGGCGAGAGTGAACCGGTTTCTATCTGGTAAGTACGATCCATCTTAGACAATAGCTATTGCTTGCCATCGGGCAAACTATGGTCAAGTGCAAAAACGGTTGAGTTAAAAAAAAGTTAAGCAAAGTATAGAAATTGTAAATTATTTCAGAAGACTTAATAACCTCCTTTTTTAGGAGTCGGTTAAAAAAAATTAAGAGTATAAATCAATCGATATAGGAGAAATAGCCTTGCCTGTATCACTGTATGTATTAAGAAATACAGCTGAACCAGGATACATTTCAGAAATATATCATCTTTTCCTAAACTTTCTGAGCACGTAACATTGGAATTACTTTCGTATTTCGTCAACAATGTGGTGGAAATTGAGTGAAGTGAACCAAATAAACGTACAAAGTGTACATAGAACGTAGCATGTATAGTGGCTGTATTGGTGTTCTGAAAATATAGAAATGTTGTGTGAAACACGGTTTGAATATACAAATAAACTAATATTGATAAGAAGAATTTTTTTTAGTATATCGCGTTAGTATAATGTACCTAGTTTTTACTGATATATAATGATTTGATTTATTTATAATATCAACATGTCAAACATTGTATATAATTTTACTATCATTTACTGTTACATTAATTATTAAAATACACAAACAAACTAACAGACAAACGAACTAATTACTACTTTCCGCGCGCGGAACCGAATGTCCCCAGTACACTGGCAGCGTTTCCTCGCTGAATTGCGATGGTAACGACGCTTCAAGGTAAGGTATGGTACCTATTATTTTATTGTAACAGGTAGGACGTAGGGCGGTTAAAAAAATCTGACACTAGAGTTAGGCACTCTCAAACACATGTTACATAAATTCATTGCAGAACATAATTTAATATGTTGTATGTTGTTTTTTCTTGAAAATAATCTTTTGTTTCTTGCCCATCTAAAAGCAAAAGAACATTTTGTTAGAAAGTATTCTAGAAACCTTTTCTTTTTTACAAGGAATGGGTTTGCACATGACCGTTATTCGCCTGAAGGTAAGCAATCATTACGGTCTAGGATGTAACGTGGTTACCAGTAAGAACCGATATTTATTATTTATTTATTAAATCCTTTATTTTTTATAAAAAAAATAAAGGCTATTTTGACTGTAGTAACCCAGAATAGTTAGACGCATAAACAATGTAGCGGCTTCCCCCAAAAGTTAACTGCGGTAAAAGCTTCCGGTCAAGCGTTAAAGAAATATTGACCTGCAGGAAATGGTTGTTCCGAAACATTAATTGTCATTATTTTTCCTAAAACAAATACATACGACATTCTACATAGACGCCTAATTGTGGTGAAAAAACAGTAGAAAGTCTGAAGAGAGTCATAAGAGATTAAAAAAAATGTTTGGGGATACTTCGAAATAGTAGCAAGACACGTAGGTATTAAAATTTTCTAGAATTTTTGTCTGTTTATCTGTTTTTGTTAATCTGTTTATTTAATCGCTCTTCATGCAAAAACCGCTGAACGGATCATCATGATTTTTGTTATGTTGGTAGTACGAGGTTTTAGGAGTGTTTTTTATCCTGAAATAATGCGAGCGTAGCCGCGGGCGTCCACTAGTTGTTCTATGCTTTGTCAATTATAGGATGACAATTTTGACAGCTGTCGTTTCCATATATTTTCTGCAAGCAATTAAATTCTGATAGTCTCTGCCTGTCGTAAAAAGCGGCTAAAAGGGGGTAAAGGGACCTGTTGGTGGTAGGCCGGTTGGACCTCTAACGAATAGAAACTACCCAGAAATTAGGGCAAAGGCCCAAAAAAGGTAAACTTCAAAAGACGTTCCGGTGGTGGCACTCTCTGTTCCCCACGAACTATAATCCAATGATATTTAAAGCGAGACTAAACCGGTTCTTATTGGATGAGCACGGTCCATCATAGCTATTGCTTACCATCAGGCAAGTTATAGTCAAGTGCAAATCGGTTTTATTAAAAAAAAGACGTCAGATTGCGTTGGATGTGGTGAATTCTTATTATATCCCGGAACCCTAATATGTATTAACCCTTATCCTTATATTTGTATATAGAATTGAGTTTTATACAAGTTCACTTGTTTAGTAATTTTGGCATATTTTTCTCACGTAAGAGAAATCGTGACGATATCTATACTATTACTAATGTTATAAAGCTGAAGAGTTTGTTTGTTTGTTTGAACGCGCTAATCTCAGGAACTACTGGTGCGAATTGAAAAAATGTTTTTGTGTTGAATAGACCATTTATCGTGGAAGGCTTTAGGCTATATAACATCACGCTGCAACTAATAGGAGCGAAGGAACAATGGAAAATGTGGAAAAAAACGGGGAAAATTATTCATCTTTGCGGGCCTTCGTTGCGAAAACGGTTCAAGTCACAGCTATAATTTTATAAAGCTGAAGGTTGTTTGCAAAAATAAATATGATGCCCAAAATAACTACTCCACACGGAGTCGCGGGCACAGCTAGTATATTATATAAGGAGTCTACAGATTATTTCGTCCACGATTATGTTGTCTGGAATAAATACCTACATCGTTTAGCGATTGTGACGTCATGGCGAATTTATTGCGCACATTCATCTTTGTTGGGAGTTTTTCTCTTTTTCTGTTTTCTATTCATATGGGTATTTATCACACAAATAACAAGATGGAACTTTTTGTATCGAAACATGTAAGTTTGTATATTTGTTAAACCTTTGTGTTTTAAGGAATAAACTGTATTGAATGCAATTTGAAATGGATATATATTCACGCATGTTTGCATTATACAAAATATTTTTTTATGCCTTTGATATTCTTCAAATTCTGTTTTTTTTGCGCGTAGTTGACTAAACCGAACTCCAAATACTAGGTAACATTATGTGCAGTAAACTTTAGCACGTAATCTCCTAGCCGTTATTTCTATACAAACTATTTTATAGTAAGACTCAATAACTAAGAGAGATAATGTTAAATTTGTTTTGTTTACAAAAATGTTTTTTTCTAAATGTTCAAAGCTACAAAACCTATGCTGGTTTTCTGGAGACGCCATCTTTGTTTGGATGCCAACGATTTGAGATTTAAACTATCATTATATCATTGTTATTTTGAGTAAAACTATACAACCGTTTACTGACTGCATCTAAATCAGCTAACTTACTCCAAACATGGACACTCCATCCATGGTGCTTGCCCTCCTCCGGTTCCTCCGGCGGTTGCATCTGTCCTTCCACTGCCTCCGACTCAGGTAGTGTCCGCCACCTGGTAAAAACCGGATATATGATTTATTTTATATTAATTGGTCCTGGGAGTGACAGGCTTACACAAATAATGTGAGTCAAGCCGCGAGCGTCTACTCATCATCTTCAGTCCTTGTCAACCCACTGCTGGGTATAGGCCTCCTCCCCTAGTTACCATTGGGCGTCTACTAATAAGGAATATTCATAGAGTTGTACCAGTTGTTGTTGAGTAGTCATTAAGTGGTGCCAAGTAGTAGCATCCGACCCAGAGGCAGACCACCAGCCCGTTGGTCGGATGAATTTTCTAAGCACGTTGGTAAGAGATTAGACGAGCTGGAAACCTTGCTGTGTGGTGCTTTGGAGAGGAGGCCCATACTCAGCAATGGGATACAGGACGATATAATGATGATCTTCTTATCGAATGAGAGTAGCCATTCTTGTGTCGAGAGTTTATCAAGGCGCCCTAAGGCCTCTGACATGGCTTAACGACTGACGTATTAGACAAACAGCCGACACTTACTATTTAACGTGTCATCCGACCCACGGAGCGCCCAAAAACGAAAATCACTTTTCGGTCATCCATCCAAGGACTGACCACGTCGACCATTGCTTAATATTGGTAATCGCATGCGATTGCCTCCGCTAGCTGAGCTACGGGTGCTTTATGATAATGATTTACTTATGTTTTTAACTTTTTTATGTTTATATTGTTGTGTCCTGAGTGTCAAAATAAATGCTTTCTTTCTTTCTTACCTCTTAAGAAGCTCCTTAGTTCTGTCCTTGGTCTTGTCACATGCTTGCTTCCAGTTGGTGAAGTACTTGCGAGATACTTTAGGAGACCCCAGCGAGGCCGGCTTCGAGTCCTGTCTGAAATTAAATAGAAATTTAAATATTTTGTTTTTATTTTTTATAAGGCCTATGATGATATATGTATAAATCATAATAACCGTTACAAAAATCGACAAAATATATATTTTACACACTTATTACAGGTTTATTAATTTTATCTTCAAAGCTAGATTTATTTAGATAAAATAGTTGGTATTAAATTGAATAAGCACTAAAGCTATACACAATGATATAATGTTCAAAGTACCGACGCAAAAACTAGGAAATTAAACAATGTCTAATGCTCAAACGGCAAAATCTTTCCATTAAAATCTCTCAGTATATGTTTTGTTGTTGAAGATTTTTGCCAAAATATTTGGAGATGGCGAGATGACCTAGACTCCTTTTGTCAAATCTGGCCACACAGAGCAATAAACAGATATGAGTGGAAAGAGGATAAAGTGGCCCTTGCCAGCAGTGGGACGGAACCGGCTCTTAATGATTAATGATTCTTATTTAAATGTTTGCTTAAAAGCTCAGTCAGTTTTCGAGTTATTCCAAGTTATAACTCACTGGTTATACTACATAATATACTATACTATGGTATATTTACGTGTTTATTTATTAACAGTCTGTGGCGGGAGAACACTCTCAAACCAAATTCATTTGAGTTCGGATCATAACTTAACTATTCATGCAATCTCACTGGGCTAGTGTGGGAAATGGGAATAGAACCGACCGCCTCGCAGATTTGGAAGCATAGACAAAATAAAACAAAAGGATTGTTAGTAATTTATTGATAAATTGAAATTCTAACTTAAGAACTAAACTAAACCTTTTTATGGGAAAATTAGCGAAAACATAAGAAATAACCATAAGTTAAGTCTTATGTTATGTTTAAAAAACTTCAATAATCTTATGTTTTCGCTAATTTTCCCATAAACAGGTTTAGTTTAGTTCTTAAGTTGGAATTTAAATTTATCAATAAGCAAGCATAGTGCGGGTTTGGCACTTGACAAAAAATAACTCTTAAGAACTAAACATTACAGAAATTGGTAATTACATTTTATCTCGCCATAAAGTCAGTAAGGGCATACTTTTTACTTCTAGGGCCTACCGCATGAGAGATCACCGCTAGAGGCACTAGTATACCGGGAGGTCCAATATTCTCATAATTAGCTAACCTCACTAACTTGCCGCTAGGATCGCTAGTGGATCGGAAGGGTTGAAATATCGAATGCCAAAAACGATAGTCCATGACAATTTCTTGATGGGTGACCAAAACTTGTCATTACATTAGGGAGCTGGTGAGGTAACATAGTTAAAACGTAAACACATTTTATTCTTTACGTTTTCTTTAATTGTTATAAGATAAATAAATTTCATAGCCCATGGGTGAGGGGTACTTTCATCATTATCATACTATTGCTGCGCCAGCGACTTAGTCCGCATGGAATAGTTATTGCCATAATAACGGCTCTAGTGAGTTAATCTTAAAAGATAGACATTATACTGTTGCAGACATTTTGTTAGATCATTTAAAGAGGAATAACTCTTTCATACATATTTTTTTGATATCTTGAACCGTTTTCGCAGCACACGCAACGGAAGCCCTCAAAAATGAATAATTTTCCCCGTTTATTTCCACATTTTCCATTGTTTCTTCAGCGTAATGTTATGTAGCCTAAAGCCTTTCTCGATAAATGGTCAATCCAACACAAAAATAATTTTTCAATTCGCACCAGTAGTTCCTGAGATTAGCACGTTCAAACAAACAAACAAACTCTTCAGCTTTATAATATAAGTACCTATAGATTTATTTAAAAAATCTTAATTTTCATTCGGTGTCTATTACACTAGGTCTTTGCGTAAACTGGATTATTTTTATAGATCCAGGTCAAAAATCTGTGTAGAATATACATAATTATTGTTATAAAACGTGCGTATAGGTTATATTATTATGTAATCTTGTTCTTGTCAGCGCTGCAGAGCAATCTGCAGCATTAATGCTGAGGCATACCTCAGCATTAATGCTGCAGATTGCTTTTTGATGCACGGGATACATCAATGTAACGTAATATCACCTTTCTATTCTATCTGTTGTCAGCTTTTGTATGTATAATATATGTATATTGTTGTGTCCTGTGTGTCGAAATAAATGCTTTGAATTTGAATTTGTTAAAAGAATTATGGGTTTCATTACTTATTAGTACCTTATTTATTACTCGTTCACGGCTAGTTACTTTCTGGTACCTACTTATCTGCAAGCAGATAATATCTTTAAAAAAATATCAGTAGCCAAGCATCTAATGGTGTGTTTTGCGCGGCTTCTTTTGAGTAGCTGTCAGCTGTTGATAAAATCTATACATATAATAAAGCTGAAGAGGGTCAAAAATCTGAACATAGAGATATTAGAAAAAAAATATTTGAGTAGGTATACTTTAAATCCGTAACAGAACACGTTTTAGCAGTTTTTAGAATTTTTGTCTGTTTATATGTTTGTCTGTTTATATGTTTGTCTGTTTATTTAAACTCTCATAACGCAAAAACTGTTGAACAGATCAACATGATTTTTAATATGTAGTATGAGGTCTTAGAAGTGTCATAGGCTTAACTTTTTATGTAAAATGAGCGAAGTCGCGGGCTACCACTCGTAATAAATATTTTTGGACATTAAACACAGCGCCCTCTAGCTCTATACTAAGTAATCAAATACAAATCATTTATTGATAACAAATATTCCGGGACAGTCCACGCAGTGCCATCTAGCCCCACACTAAGCAAACTGTCGTGGGTACTGACGGACGGGATGACGATAAACGATATTGAAAATAGACAATTATTTGTGTTCTACGGGAATCGAATCCGTGACCCCTGGCACTGAAGGCAGGCATACTACCAACTGAGCTTACAGGCCAGTCCATCCAGTCCAGTTCCATTCCAATATAATATATTGTATGCTCCATCTTCAACCACAGCGTCGCTTGTGTGGATGTTGGTCAAATGCTTGGCGTCAAATGTAATACAATAGCATTTATTTTACACCGTCATTAAATAAGAAATAATTTAAGGTTTTATTAGTAACCAAAAAGTTCAATACGATACTTCGAACTCGATGCTGTGTGTGTTCTAATTTTAAATTATGTGAATTTATTCTTCTTGATATTTCATTTGTTTTTTTCTCAGTCACCATTTCTGAACGCCCGTGTACATTGGTCGTGCATAGAAACTCTAATTCTGCCAATTTTTATGGTATTATTTTGCTTTTTCTGCATTAACCAGTAATAATAACAGGCACTTTAATCATCAAGATGTCCGTGCAAAATGGAAATTCGTTGCCCAGCATTGACGAGCAGAAGACATTGGCTCAAACAGCCACAGTTCAACTAACATATTTGCAATTTAAAGAATTGTGTGACGGCATCAGCATCGGTTCCCCTTCAAACTCTATCGGAAGAAGGAGCTTCATTGGGTGCGCTCTGCGATTCAAAGGTACAGAGAGCCGAGAAGATATTGACAAGTTTATTAACTCCCTAGAGTTGTACAAAGAAATGGGAGATATTTCTGATTCAGATGCTCTATTGACGTTTCCTCTGCTACTGACTGATGCTGCTTATATGTGGTGGAAAGGCATCTGTGGTGATATCAAGACGTGGCTGGACGCAATCACGGCTTTACGTAACACGTACGCCCCTGTACTTCTACCGCACGAGATATATATTGAAATATTTTCCAACCCTCAAGGTGACAATGAACCGATTAAGGAGTTTCTGGATCGTCAGCGTGCTCTGTTGGCTCAATTGCCAGCCAACATCAGATACGATGAAAATCATCAAATCGACCTCATTTATGGTTTGCTCAGTATTCACTTGAGTAATAAGATAATGCGTGAAGATATTACGTCATTTAAAGAATTGATACGGAAAGCTAAACATTATGAAACTATAATGCATGCAGAACGCATGCCAAATGCTGCTGTCCAACAAGGAAATCCGCAAATAAAATCGGCGATTACTCAATGGGGCTCTCAATATAAGTAATAAAATTGTTTCTCTTACTCGTAATTCTCATATATTGAGTTAGTTTTGACTCCAAATGAAATTATAACTATAGTTTTTGATTAATAAGGATTTGTTGCTAGAAAATAGATATGTTATTTTAAATTTAATCAAATTTGTTTCAATAAACTGACCTAAGTAGCGTATTCGTATTATCACTCGAAAACTAACATTAGGTACCATTACCGAGACTTAGCATGACAAGAAAGAGACCTATACCCAGCAGCTAAAACAAGCCAGCTGTGGATGATGTTAGTACTGTTGTATTTATAATGCTACGATTACAATGTCGCAATAACGTATTTGCGATATCTTGTGCAATGTTCTCAATGTCTGTTAACTGAGTACGAGCAGGTATGTCATGTATCGAGGGAAAGAGAGGGATGAAATAAAAAATCCTTGCATGTATCTCGAACATACGCATAAATCAACGTGGCACCGGCGAGAAACTATAGATTGATGAATATAGATAGAAAACAAAACAAAAAATAAATATTAACCGGTTTCTTCTAGACAAGCGCGCTAGATCGTAGATTACAACGTTGCTTAACATCAGGCAAGTTGTAGTCAAGCGTGAGTAAAAAAAAAACACTATGAGTAATTTTGTCAAGTGCCAAACCCGCACCGCTTTTTTTGAAGGGTACATAATAGTATTCTTTGACCCGCACTTTGGTAGTTATTGGTAAATAAGCGACAATAATATTTCACGACCGGCAGGAATCGAACCTAATTGTTATATTCTATTTCTAACAGCACAAGTGGTGCCATCAGCCGCTTAGTCTGAAGTGTTTGGAAATGTGCATGGACAGGGCTATAGGGGTAGCCACATAACTGTAGCGCTGGCCGGTACGTGGAGGGGATTGCTGCGCATGTGTACTGTCGTGCACACAATACATTATATGTAATTATTATTTTGGACTCCAATATTATCTTTTTGTTAAATAGAATTATGCAAAATAAATAAATATCAATCTCTTCCTCTCTGGTATTGGTATCTGTTACGGACCCAGAACTCCCTCCGTTGTAGTGCAGCCTTGCATAAAGTCCTAGTATCCAAGCTCCTTAGCAAAAACACTAAACTTCGTGTTTACAAGACAGTCATCCGTCCAATTTTAATGTACGGGTGCGAAGCGTGGACACTGACACAAAAGGAAGTGATGAAATTGCTTGTGACAGAGCGGAAGATATTCCGGAAGATTCTTGGACCTGCCCGAAGAGAGGATGGTAGCCTGAGGGTGCGGAAAAACGCTGAGATTGAAGAGCTAGTGGCTGAGCCCAATATTATAGGCGAGATAAGTGCACAGAGACTTCGCTGGCTCGGCCATGTAGAGAGAATGGGGCAGGATCGGGCAGTAAGACGCGCGTACTTGGGGCGACCGTGTGGCAAGAGGCCGGTGGGGCGTCCTAAGTATCGCTGGAAGGATCAGGTGGAGGCGGACCTCCGCAAGCTGCAAGTGACCCAGTGGGAGGGTCAGTGGCGCCATTTAGTATCGGAGGCCAGGATCCAGTTGGGTCGCAGCGCCAGCTAAAGTAAGTAAGTAAAATAAATAAAAATAAACTCTTAATCAAAACTCAAATTTACAGTGTTGCTGTCCGAATGACTGAGTAAAGTATTTGTAACTTCGTGTATCTCAATTTTGATTTGTTTCGGAGAATCAATTAATTAGATAGATACACTTTTTCAAAAAAATCACGTCATTAAACATTTTCCTTGCCTGACTTTTCAAAACAGTATTTGTTCTTCTAATCAAGGTTCTAGCTGCTGCTGTTGCTGGTTCGATTCCCGCATAACACAAGAAATTATGCATATTAAAATTTGTAATTAGGTATTTCTTTTGAGTCTGGTCGTTTCTATGTATAATAAGTATGTATTTACAAAAAAAGTATTTACGTATTATATCCGTTATGTAGTACCCATGATAAAAGCGTAAGCTTAGTATGGGGCATGATGGCGCTGAGTGATATGTCTTGAAATATTTATTTGTTTTAAGCATATTTACTTTAGTCACAAACAAACTTAATAGTTTAAATTCAACAAATAAATTCATACGTAACAAAAATAGTTATTAAATAATAAAATTAATAACGCGACTGTACCACGGGATGTGCGCGGGGTGGCGTATGTACGCGGGGAACGACAAGCGACTGGAGAGCCAATCAGCGTCCCGCACGCCCGCCCTTCATCCCGCTAGCCCCCCTCAGGTACCTTATTTTGTACTTCTGCGCAATAACGGTCACCGCTAGAGTTAGTTGCCGACCCTTATACCTAACATAAAACATAATGGCGCGACGCAACTGAATTATATGCATAGTTTACACGGAGCCAACACTGGCTGCCAATAAGACTGGCAGCCAGTGCTGGCTTGGTATTGGCCTTGTGTAAACAGTTTTTCAAGCCAAGCCAGCGCTGGCGGCCAACGCTGGCGAAAATAGAGCGACCGTCTATTTTTCTAGCCAGTGACCTCCGCCCGCATACCCCTCGACCCCCGCGCCAGCGTTGCGGACACGTGTAGACGAGTCTCGCCAGTCACTGGCGAACGTCCGTACGGATTGTGTTCTTTGTTGTTTTATTTGGAATTTCCTCCTCCAGAGTCCAGTCCATCGACATGTTCTTCTTCGTGTTCCCAGTTTACTACTAATGTCATATCCCCAGAAACTCCATATAATTATGACAGTTACGGCGAAACCGTAGACAACAGTGATGCCATTCAACAAGCCTACAATAACGCTTAATATTAATATTATATGTTTGTTGTATTTTGTAATAATGTATGCATCATTATTTCAATTTTAAGTAAATAAATTAACACTTACCTTAATAAACTGTTTTAATACTTCATAAATTGTTCGACAAACTTCTGGTATGAATTGTGATATAGATTTTTTGTTTAGAAACACGGTAAAAATGACTCAAGCTTCGATAACTCATTACAGATGCTAAGAACGATAACGTTACTTCTAATTTTATTTTTGCTGGTAATGCATCTCTCATCAGAGTGTCTTGGCGCTGAATCGAGCTCTGTATAAGCGAAAGCAACTCATCAAAGTTTTCAGCAGTAACCCGCAACGCCAACCTGTACTCAGAAAGATCTTCTATCTTATTTGTTTCAGCAACAGCAGAAGCTCCAGTTACAGGTCTATCGCTTAACCATTTTCTTATCCAAAGTCGTTTCGCTCCCTTTTTTTGTAATAATATCAATCAACTCTTCTCTTAATAGTGCAGAGATATTCCTTAAACATTTCTTTTTCAACAGCCTTTGCCGCGTATTCATTATTTTTTTCAAACGTGTGCACACCAGAAGAAAAACTCCGTGAATGATTGGCCGCGTCTAAACAACAAGGGCCAGGACGCTGGCTTGTCTGCATACTGGCGCCAGCATTACTGGCTTCGTGTAAACTCTGCTATATACCTACTGCTCTGTCCGTAACCCACGCGCAAGCCAAATTGAAACTTAACATTTCGTGTTAACGTTCATATTGCGCTGAATACCGTCTGAAACTCGCCCGATGGTCATGGTTGTCACGTGAAATGAATGTGGGCTTGTATTATTTTCGTGTTATGCCTAATCATTGGTGAAATGTTTGTTCCCAGTTTATACTTCATCAGTGACTTTGTTTGACATAATATTACAATAAAATATTGTAATAGGTACTTGTTAAAACTCGAATTGACATAAAAATAATTTATAAATAGGTCATTCTGGTATTTGGCTAGATTATTTATATCTAGTCATGTACCTACTAGGTAGTAGGTACCTATACCTATAGCACATAAAAACAAAGGAAGGATATTGTACGTCCTGCCACAGAGTAGGGTACAAGTACCTAGTGCTGCGATGCATCTGTAGGTACGTACACACACAGTAAGTAGTGGTGACTCGCGTCGCGACACGTGAGCCGCGGCGCAACGGTGGCGCGGGTGCGGGCGGGGCGCGGGCAGTCTGTCTACTCGATAACGCTTTAGCACGCTTAGGTAAAAAAAAATATTCCACCATTTACATTTTAGGTACTTAAGTATTAGTAATTAAACAAACTGATGTTTTATAAAATGAAAATAGATTTAATATACATTCATGAATATTTATCTACTTACTTGCACATACAGGTGGACCAAAAGACTACCACGGCCCGCCCGTTTTCGGCCAATGACCTTTGCCATTCGCTTAAGATTTTGTATGTTGGAAATAAATAGTGTACCTACCTAGTTACTTCTTTATCAAAATATTTAAGGAAATTTCTTGACCATAGAATACAGACATTACCTATGGCCTACATTGTGTAAGGCAGAGCCACTACCAACTAACTAAGCTAACAGGCCAGTCAAGGCCATTGTATTTTTTGCTCATTTTGTCACGCGGTGTGTGGGCGAGTGATGTGCCGTTCGACACACGATAGTCGAGCGTACTTTACTGTGCCCTCCGCGCGCCGCGCGTTACTAACCGGGAGATAGGTTTCTGGCTCGCGCCTGGCGGTTAAGTAGACCGTAGTCGTTCTTTCCGGTATTCAGAATCTGATTATATTCGCTCATTTTCCAATAAATAGTTAGAAAGTAAGTTAGAAAACACTTTATTAAAACACCAACATAAAATAATAAAATACAACGAAACGCACAAAACTCAAACTAAGTGTCCTAATTTACGGCTCTAACGCTCAAAGCGATCTTTTCCAGGTAACCTTCTTTTACAGACAAGATCGAGGGTAAAAGACCGCGGGGGCGAAGCCCGATGCGTTGGACTGACCAGATTCGCACCACACTCGATACGAAAGAAAGTTCACGAAGCCATCCACACGGCAAATGACCGGAGTCGATGGCGCAAGATCGTGCGGGAGAAGAGGATCCGTGGTGAGGGTCACGACCCTCAGCACTGAGGGAAACGACGCCTACTGACTAGTTAACTTTGTTACCTTTCAAAAGTGTCTCTCGAGCTGTCACTGGCCCTAGACAGCTTCCTTTCTCTCCTCACCGAGCCATCATCACTGGGGGACTTCTCTGGAGGAAGCCGCAGCTCTTTCTCTGACTTACTGCTGGACCTTCAAATTATAACACCATGACATTAATTTAATGGATAGATTATGTCTTTATTTTTAGCACAAAATTAATAAAAGTACAAAACACAAATAAAGAAATAAATGAGATAAATTAATATTCCGGGACATTGCACACATCGCCATCTAGCCCCACACTAAGCAAACGCTTGTGTCATGAGTACTAGATAACGGATATAATACATACATATGTGTATACTTTTCTTTTGACAATATAAATATGTACATATTATACATAGAAACGACCAGACTCAACGCAAGTAATTACACATTTTAATATTCATAATTGCTTGTGTCATGCAGGAATCGAACCCACACCCCTAGATTAGAAGGCAGACGCACTACCAACTAAGATGACGGAGCAGTCACCATTAACACTGTGACTTTAATATTTATTATTTATTAATATTTATATTTAGATTTATAAACACTCTATTGTTGACACAAAATTTAAATAAAGTACAAAACACAACATATAACTGAAGAGGGCCGAAAAAATGTTTCGAATTGATAGCAGAACTATTACAAGGAGCTGGGTATTCTCACATTGCCTTCCATCCTGACCTATCAGGTGGCGGTGTACTTGAGAAGCAACCTAAGCTATTATGTGAGCGAGGGGACAGGCACCCTTGCCGGATTCTCTCTCTTGAGTCGTATTTCCTCATGACTGAGGGTCGTGACTCCGTTCGGGGAGTTCTCTTGGGCAGATACATCGCGGTGGGCGCCCAGGTCCTTCCACGGAATATACCATGTTCTCATGTCGGTTTCCTCACGATGTTTTCCTTCACCGCTAAGCAAGTGGAAATCCTCACATATCTTGATAGAACCTCCACAGATAACTTGTAAAACAATTCGTTGGTTTAGGTTGCCGCTAGTATTATGATAAATTATATTCATCAGATTAAAATAACATAAATACCTGGAGCGTCGATCGTCGTCGGGGTCTCGTTTGAAGGCAGGCTTGACCGGGGACAGGCTGCCTGGCTTGTCTTTCTTCACCTCCATATTGGTGGTCGACGCATCCTCGAAGCTCTGTAACAATAGATAATTAAATTAATTTAAAAAAGCCTCCATTTTCCATCGCACATTTATGCATCAGGAATAAGGTAAACGTCATAAAATAATAAGTTGTCGCAACTGAAACAGATACAATATTCCATTAATAATTCATTTACAATTCTTGTGAGAACATTTTCAAAAGGTACATGTATCATTCATTTTGAAATCATCTGTGGCTTTTATAGTAACGTCAGAAAGTAAATTTTGTATTTGTAGTTATCATCCCTATCACCACATACGAGAGAATGAATTAACAAAGCAGAAATAGGAGTATATAGGTCGTGGTGTATAATAGAAAATGCAAGATAAATACCAACAGAATGGGATTATATCAAATCAATTATGAGTCAAACTAAAAATAATAGTAAAACACTCAATCAAACATAGTCCGGTCAAGTTAGCATCAACAATAGGGGAAAGGTTACATTAATTCGCACCTTGCTAAAAATTGGCATGAATGCTGGGAACCCTATTATACACAATTTGTCAATTATCCACATCAATCCGAAGTGTGGAAAAAAGTTTATTCAAGTCAAATGTTGCAAAAATCGGTTTTTTGAGTTTTCCAGCTAAATGGAAAGTTTTATAATAAAAATAGGTGAGACAAAAATTATTCATCAATAAATTATCTATAAAAATTGTTCATACATTTTTTTTCCTAAGAATCACCATTCAATCAATCAATATAGCTTTATTGTACATCAGAAAACAAAATACAAAATAATAGTAAAATTACTTAACCTAGGTACATTGGCCATTTCGGAGATACAGTGATGCAAAATGTTGGAAATGCGCAGCGTTTCCTCGCTGAATTGCGATGGAAACGCGTTGTGCCAAGTAATCTCCCGAACGAGGATCCTGTCTTCTATCCCGCATACGGCGCCCATCAGAATTAAATCATACTTACTGAAGAAAATATATTAATGAGTCAAAACACAACTAAATCAATTACAAAATGCCTTCAAAGTAAGTCAGAACTAAGCCTCAATCCAGTCACATCTGACTAATAACAATATTGCTAGAACAAGACCAACGTGAAACTTACTCCAGCATTTGGTATCAATATCTAAGTACAAAACGGCTCCGAAGTGTGAATAACTTGGACACAACTTGCTCAGATTAGGCTTTAGTACTAATATTTAATCTAGTTTCTGAATTTAAATTAATATTATAAAGCTAAAGAGTTTGTTTGTTTGTTTGAACGCGCTAAACTCAGGAACTACTCGTGCGAATTGAAAAAATATTTTTGTGTTGGGTAGACCAGTTATGGAGGAAGGCTTAAGGTTATATAACATCATCGCTGCAATTAATAGGAGCTAAGAAACAATAGAAAATGTGGAAAAAACGGGGAAAATTATTCATATTTGAGGGCTTCCGTTGCGTGCACTGCGAAAACGGTTCAATATATCAAAAAAATATGTATGAAAAAATTAATGCCCAAAATAACTATTCCACGCGGACGAAGTCGCAGGCACAGCTAGTTAAGTATATAAGTAGGGTTGACGACTTTATAAAAACCGCAGGGAGCACCTGGATTCAATCCGCGCAGGACCGAGACGAGTGGCGTACAAGAAGAGAGGCCTATGCTCAGCAGTAGGCGATAACTGGCTGATGATGATACAGGAAATTAAGCTGGTTGGTGTTAGTTTTTTATAGTGATTATTTTAGGTATTCGGTGCGCAATAAAAGAATCAGAAGCGTATTATTTTTCATATAAAAAAACTAACAGAAGCATCATCACGCACCTTAAATTCTTTATACAGTTTTTCAACATTATCATATTCCACGGTCACCCATCCAAGTAATGATCGCGTCGACCGTTGCTTAACTTTCGTTATTTCTGGCTTGTATGAAACGATGATCTAGACGCGACCGGTTTACAGCATCTGTTCTGTAATATCGTACATTCACCAGATAATAGAGATCTAACGGCGTGGCCAGGATAGGGTCTGTTCTAAATGTACTCACATTAAGACAGATGCTTCGCAAATATTCTCTTTCATGCAATAACTATGGAACTTAGTATGGAACTAGATGGCGCTGTGTGATATGTCCTGAAATATTTATTTATTTTTAACTTTAACTTGGGTTGGTGTTTTGCAATATATTAATGGACTTCAAAAATGTACGAAGTTTTAAACTCGTCTGTTTTTTTTGTTTGTATAAGGAAATGCATGCGATTACCAATTTTTTAACTAATGCGGGTTTGCATTTAGGCCATAGTTTGCCTGATGGTAAGCAAAGGCTATGGCTAAACTTATAAAAATTTGACAAGGTAAATTTTAAAATGTGCTCTCCCACTAATATTATATTAATTAAAATTTGTGAATCTAAAATGACATGACTTCTAATAAATAATTTAATTTCACTTCAATGTTTTAGCTGTTGACGCGGTCAGTCCTTGGATGGGTGACCAAAAAGTGAGATTCCATTTTAAAGGCTTCCGTAGGTCGGATGACATGTTAAATTGTACTGCCATGACAGAGACTTAAGGCGGTTTGAAAAGTTTGACATTAGTGTTGGCCACTCTCATACGTTAACTTACTTACTATATATGTATATGTGTAGCCGCAGTAAAAAATGCGGAAGAGAAGGTAGCTTTATAATATGTGCCAGTTTCAAGTACACACTCCTGCTTGATGGTCTCACACAAACAACGACATTATACGCTGTAGACGGACCATTCTCTTATTAAACTACTAATGCGGGGCTTATCATACGATGTTTAAGCAGCATAAAAATAATCTCTTGAGTCGTATTTTCTTGTGACTGAGGGTCGTGACTCCCCCGCAGAATTCATCCGTAGGAGGAGTTCTCTTGGGCAGATACATCGTGGTGGGCGCCCAGGTCCTTCCCCGAAAGACACACACGTATATTGTGGTCCTCAAACTGTTTACCGATGTCCTCACAGTGTTTTTCTTCACCGCTAAGCGAGTGCATAACCACACATAAAAACAATACTGTATTAAAAATTCGTACCACACCGTAAAGTTTGCTGATACTATGTAATATCATGTGCCCTCTGAAACCGAGAGGTTTTGAGACTTACCGTCTGACGATGCGTTTTTGTCTATTCAAATATTAACAAGGTGTACTTCTCTGTGGTGGAAACAAAACACTACTGCAATGAGCATGATAAGATTGTGGATTACTATAGTTACCTTAAGGTATATAATAGACCTTAACTTTTTAAATTCGGTAATGCAGTGGGTCGCTTGAAATGCCACAGGGAACCACATTAGTAATGGTCTGTGATGTTAGAGAATCATCACTATCAGCTTACAGACATACACTTCCAAACATAGCCTCTACCAAGACACGCTATTCAGCCCAAATTTGTACTTCTCGGCTCCACCTGATACCTTCATTATATTCCAATAGTGGACGCCCGCGGCTTCTCTTGCACTATTTCAGAATAAAAAGTAGCCTATGACACTTCTAAGACCTCATTCTACCTGTGTACATAACAAAAATCATCATGATCCATTGTGCTCTTTTGCGTGATGAGCGTTTAAATAAACAGACAAACAGATAAACAGAGACACAGATAAACAGACATCTGCTGTAACGGTTTTTATTATCGATTCAAAGTATCCCTAATCATTTTTTTCTAATATCTTTTATGTACAGATTTTTGACCCTCTTCAGCTTATATGAAAGACTAGTGGGTGCTCGCGGCTTCGCTCGCATTAAGAAGTAAAACTTGCATCCCCTATTTGACCCCTTTAAAAGTGGCATTTCCAAAAATCTTTTCTTAGCGGATGCCTACGTCATTCCAAATTTCAGCCCAATCCGTCCAGTGGTTTGGGCTGTGCGTTGATAGATCACTATATCAGTCAGTCAATCAGTCAGTCAGTCACCTTTGAGTTTTTTATATATAGATAGATAGAATCTTGTCTTGTTGTTGTAGGAAGATACGAGTATATAGTTAGGAGTCTAAATTATCTAGTCTGTGCCCACAACCCTCCATTAAGCTTATTGCAGCGCGAGAGTGAATTTCTAATTACAACAGGAATTCTGTACAGGGACCGGCTAAATTAACTTACCTGCTAGTAAATACCTATTTTTTGTATTGTTGTATATTAACTATCTCGAAGTATAGAAACAAAAAAGATAAATCATTCGTTTGTTCGTATGAAAGTGGCCATCTTTAGTGTCAGAGTTTTCAAATCGCCGGGTTAAAAAAAATCTGAAACCATAGAAGTTAACTACAAAACTTTACTTAAAGATTAATAGAATTAGAAACAGATACTAAAGTAATAAAAAATCTACATAGTAAGTCTGCAAAAGATATTTTTTTGCAATTGTTGCGAACTTGTAATTACCATTTCTACTAGATGTAGTATGGGTCGGATGACACGTTAAATTGTAGGTCCCGGCTGTTTGTCTAGTACGGCAGTCGTATAGCCATGTCAGAGGCCCTTAGGGCGGCTTGATAAACTCTCGGCACCAAAGTTGGCTACCCTAATTCGATAAGAAGAAGAATTAGATGATCCGGGCTAGCGGGCTAGCTAATTCCTACCCAGTTTTCGCATAAAAAAAGGATGCAATACAAAAAAAATATTAAAAATATCTAATTTCTGTAGATAGCTTTAACTTAGTTAAAACATACACTACTTACCTAATACGATTTTTAACACATGGAAAAGCATAGACATTTTATTGCAAACTACCCTCTTTAAAAAATATTCAACCTTTTTTCTGCAGAAGAATCCGCAGCGTAAAGCTGGCCATTTATATCTAGAACATGTGCTTGACCTGTCTCACTGTTTACCATTAACGCTTATTGTGTCTCAACTCAAGTTTACGCCACTAAAGCTGTAGAAATGCTGTCTTTTTAACCGACTTCCAAAAAAGGAAGCTATTATGATTTATTAGAGTTTTCTTGGAAGAATAGTGGTGGCGCCCAGATCCTTTTACGGATGACAAATGTTCTAAGAATTTGTGGTTCTCAAGCATGTCCATTTCTTCGTGATATTTTTCTGAAGCGATAGCACAACCAGACATAATAAAAAAAAACAAATCATACCTTTTGATAACTATACTTAATACTAAGGACTATCTTATACTTACAATCAGATAGGCAAAGCGAGTGTGGATCAGCGGTTCCAGTGTCTGCTTTTCATCCAGACGCACCCTGGTTCGCATCCGGTCCTACACCAATGACTTGTATTTTCAAGTTATGTGTGGATTTGTACTCGCTTAGCGGTGAAGAAAAACATCGTGATGAAACCAACATGTTTGAGGACCACAATATCCTGGGACATGTGTCTTCCGTGGAAGGACCTGGGCAGTGGGCGCCCACCACGTTGTATCTGCCCAATAAAACTCCCCTCACTCTAACGAATTAATTCTGCGGGGGAGTCACGACCCTCAGTCATGAGGACATACGACTTAAGAGAGAGAGGCTATCAGATATATGTACCTTATATTAAGATATACCTCATGCTTAGAAATACCAGACACTAAAGACGAAGTAACGAATAAGCAACATTTTTCTTAGCAGCTCTAATTTTGTTCGTCAGCTAAGGGCTCATTCTACGGTAATATGGGTCGGCCTCCTCTGCTCATTGTCTTACATTCTTTCTGAGTTTTGAAGGATGTGTTGTAGTAAATTGATCTTTATTGTCATTGTATTAGGGACTTTATATGTATGCGCTGAGAAAAAGAAGTAAATAAAAGAGTAAAAGAAAAGCTGTACTTCGCAAGGCATAGGTAAAAGTTTTTAGACATTAGTTGAAGGAATGGTTAATGCTTTTTTCATTTTATGTAAGTAATAATTTATCTAAATTCATAAAATCTTCCGATTTTATTTCATACTAGCTGTGGCTGCGACTTTGTCCGCGTGGAATAGTTATTTTGGGCATTAATTCTTTGAACTTTGAACCGTTTTCGCAGCACACGCAACGGAAGCCCTTAAAGATGAATAATTTTCCCCGTTTTTTCCACATTTTCTATTGTTTCTTCGCTCCTATTAGTTGCAGCGTGATGTTATATAGCCTTCCTTGATAAATGGTCTATTCAACACAAAAATATTTTTTCAATTTGCACCAGTAGTTTCTGAGATTAGCGCTTTCAAACAAACATACAAACAAACAAACTCTTCAGCTTTATAATATTAGTATAGGTTAGTATAGATTAGGTAGATATTTTCAGCTGCTTGAGCGTGAAAGAGTTATGGAAATACCTTAGCAATGGTAATCTAAACATGTTACTATGATGTCTATTATGTGTTGTATTCGTTACAAATATCATAAATCCAGGTAAAACCATCACAAGAAAATGCAATTATTTTATCATACCAAACACATTGTTAACACATATCAATCTTGCCTAAACTCGCCTGATGTTAAGCAAACTATCTACGATCTATCGCGCCTAGAACCTAACTCCTTATTTTCCTTTAATTTCCAATCGTGGCCATCTAGATCTACTTCTATATGTTGTTTATTCTTGGTATCTACAACTTTGGTCCACTTTAGAAGTCCGGGCATCCTTGAGACCTCGACGTGTCTCTCGGACCCTTATTAAATATTTAACTGACCCCAGAAGAGGAGTGGTTAGCCTATTAGAGCACGGAGGTCGGTTGTAACGCAAGATCAGAGACGACGTTTTATAGTTTTGCTCATTTTTTATTTATATGTAGGTGCCCAGATATTCTTAGCTTGGGTAGTATGTCTGTCTAATGGAATTAAATAACGTTTTCTCTTAAAGTCGTATTTCCTCATGACTGAGGGTCGTGACTCCTCCGCAGAATTAATTCGTTAGGGGAGTTTTCTTGGGCAGATACATCGTGGTGGGCGCCCAGGTCCTTCCACGGAAGACACATGATGATGATGACACGGATATTGTGGTCCTCAAACAAGTCGGTTTCCTGAAAATACAAGTCATTGGTGTAGGGCCGGATTCGAACCAGGGTGCGTCTGGATGAAAAGCAGACACTGAAACCACTTCTCTTTTTTTAATAAATAACGTTTTAAGAAATGTAAAATAACTAACGAAATATTCCGACTATAAACTGTGAGTCAATATTTCAATTTTTCAAGTTTCTTATATGTTTAGTTGATAATATATTTTATATGTAAATATCATTGAATCATGTGTGATTTTTATTGAAAGTATGTATATGTAAGACTAGCTGGTGCCCGCGACTTCGTCCGCGTGGAATAGTTATTACCATAAAAACGGTTCTAGTGAGCTAGTCTTAAAAGATAGACATATAATGTTGGGGACATTTTGTTAGATCATTTCAAGAGAAATAACTCTTTCATATATATTATTTTGACGGAAGCCCTCAAAGATAAATAATTTTGCCCATTTTTTCCACATTTTCCATTGTTTCTTCGCTCCTATTAGTTGTAGCGTGATGTTATATAGCCTAAAGCCTTCCTCGATAAATGGTCTATTCAACACAAAAATATTTTTTCAATTCGCACCAGTAGTTCCTGAGATTAGCGCGTTCAAACAAACAAACAAACAAACTCTTCAGCTTTATAATATTAGTATAGATTAAATCAGTAGATAATCAACTATCTATGTATTTATGTAAAGTAAATATGTATTGTCTATGGCAAGTCTAGTCTATATTTCATTTATTTTCTAGAAAGTTCCCTTCTGCTGCGAAGCACAGTCCTCGAAATAACTTACTTTAATTTATGGCATCATAAAAACTTTATTGTTTGTGAAGTTTTATTTAGGTAATATTTCGTAATGAGAGATGTTATCTGACTTGTTATTAATGAAATAAAATAAGTTTTTACTGTAAATTAAATCATCGCCTGCGAGACCTGGGCATGGGGTCCCTTATCGTATAATTTTAAATTTCGTTTTCTTATATATTCTTTTCTTTTTTCGACACAAGCGTTTGCTTAGTGTGGGGCTAGATGGCGCTGTGTGCATGTCCCGGAATATTTATTTATTTATTATTTTATAATATAAGAATGACTAGGTAACTCAAGAATCACCCTTATGGCCTGGTTTTCTACTATTCCTAAATTCGATTATTCTAAAACTGCCCTGAAATGCACATACATGTATGTACCTAATATTACATAACTTCTTACATTAAAAACGGTGAATTGGAAAAGAAGTTTCGTCAATATTTGCAATCAATTTTATTATAATAAGACATCGAAATCGTTTCAAATATGTGTAGCTACATACATCTTTCATTACACGTTATTAATTTTCAGCATGTCCCAATAAAATCTCATATTAGGAGGTAAACAGCTATCTAGAAAATTGCATGACCTAATTTGTTGGTCGAGTGCCGAGACTAATATCACGTTAGCGTTTCGTGCAACCAAACTGGCGCTGCAAGCAAATCCACACAGGACGGCCGTGTATGGTAGAAACTAGTAGGTCTGCGAACAGTTTTTTTATAAGCACTTAACAAATATTTTTCTTTCTTTCTTTTAGCATTGGTTTACACGACACCTGTGACCTGCAACACTTGCACAAAAGGCACAGTGATTGAATTGGCCATTTTCAGATCTATAATTAAAAAAAAATTGACTGTCTGCCAGATTGGTTACCTGGAAGAGATCTCTTTGAGCGATAAGGTCGCCATTTAAGACTTTTATGTTTGTTTGTTTACATTGTATTTTGCCCTGTTTCTGGTGTTTGTAATAAAGTGCTTTCTATCTATCTACATTAAACAAACTAGGTGTCGTGATCTCACATGGGCAATTGCTTAGCAACCTAGTTATTTAAATTAACTTGGTACTGGAAAATCGAAAATATATAGATATTATATCCGTTATCTAGTAGCGTTTGCTTAGTGTGAGGCTAGATGGCCCTATGTGCATTATCCTGGAATATTTATTTATTTTATCAAATTCGTGTGGAAGCTATAATCAGACTTATACAATGATAGACCTACAGGAACATCAAGCAAATTTTTGTCGTAATAAAACTTGCCAGATGATGCAAATTCACTTTATTCGTTTATCTGTCCCACAGTAACAGATACCTAACCCACGCGTGGGAATAGTTTAATTAAGTTTGGTAGAGGCGTCACACGGCGAAATTAGCTTTTGTTCCGGGATTTGCATAAGCTTCGTCGTGATTTTACTAATTGTGCGAATGTGTGGGCTTGCCAAACAAATGTGGCGCCATGTTTGAATGTACATGTCTGTCTATGTTTAACTAGTTAGCAGTGCGATAAATAGGAAGATAAATAAAATAAATCATCTGTGATCTTTAAAGCGAGAGTTGAACGGTTCTTCTTTGGTAAGCAAGCAGAATGTTTTGTTTGTCACAGAGTTAGAAAATAATTTACATACATTTTGTTAACTGTTATACATGCGCCACATGCTTAGTTTTTTTTTTTTTTTTTTAAATATCATGAAGATTCATTCAGCCGTTTTTTTGTAATGCGCAACCAAATAAACCATCAACAGACAAATATTCAAAAAATTGCTGAAATGTTTTGTTGTTTTGTTTGACTGCCCTGTTAGCTTAGTTGGTAGTGACTGAAACTCTGGAGAAATATGTAGTGTTTTTCCGCTGCGACTGCTCCTTAACCGACATCAAACAACAAACTTGATGGTTTTTAGGTGTTCCTCCATATACCACCGTCACACCTCACCTCCTAACCACCGTGGCCTCCGTGGATCTCAAGATCTTACTAACACCGCACCTTGTGTCTTGAAGCTTTGTTGTTCTCTTTCGGCAAAATGTACCTATATATATGTATTATAGATAGATAGATAGACGCCAACATCTTCTGTGTACAAATTTATGACCCTTCTTTAGGTTTATTATATGTATAGGTTCATTAGTACTATATACTTATTAGTTAGCAGTTCTTAGTACTAGAAGTAATATGCTAAATAAATGCTAGACAACAGGCAGGCTGTAGTCAAAAGTAAAAAAAAATCCTACCATCTACCCTACGTAATCCCCACCCTACCGTACCGTACCCTACCGTACTCTACGTATCTTTCCTACGTAAAAAAAACTAACTCCACAATGGGTTAAACCTGTGGTTTTCTCCTATGTGAAGCCTCGACAGCATCTCAGATCTAATCACTTACATGACACTAGTGCTTAATTAAAGAGACCTATCTCTAGGGACGTTATATTAAACTATCTGTGCCTGCGACCTCGTCCGCGTAGAATAGTTATTTTGGGCATTAATTCTTTGAATTTTGAACTGTTTTCGCAGCGAACGCAACGGAAGCCTGCAAAGATGAATATTTTTTCCGGTTTCTTTCACATTTTCCATTGTTTCTTCGCTCCTATTAGTTGCAGCGTGATGTTATATAGCCTAAAGCCTTTCTCGATAAATGGTCTATTTAAAACAAAAATAATTTTTAAATTCGCACCAGTAGTTCCTGAGATTAGCGCGTTCAAACAAACAAACAAACTCTTCAGCTTTATAATATAAGTATTGATTAATTTTGAAGTTTGAAAGTAATGTGTATGTTTATTCTAGAAGAGGTAATTATCTGAGAATCCATAACTTTGACTTTGACTTTAACCTAGTCTGTTCTCACACCAAGTTTCTTCCAAATATTCAAGCCTTCTTCTAGATATAAATTTTTACATACATAGTTGTCGCGGCTCGATCGCAGCGACCAGCATCTTGGCCGTACATTTCATAATTCTTGGCCGTACATTTCAAATTCTTTGGCCGTACATTTCAAATTCTTTGGCCGTACTTTTTTCTAAAATTCAAGATATAACCTCACTTTTTATTATATAGAATCAATCGACTTTCCTTCCAACGTTGAAGAAAGAAAGAAAGAAAGAAAAAAAAACCACAAAAATTGTAACTAAATTTTATTTCAATACAACATAATCTGAATCAAACAAAGGTCTTCTAATTCCACAACACCGCCAGCAGTAGGATCATCCTCATCACGTCTCACTGTAGAAAACTAACAAGATTCTACAATAGTTTTTTTGGTACAATATTGCAACATTTTCAATGCTTTTTCGTATTCATTTATTTACTACTGTTTTTATTTTTTTCCAATATATGTATGAAAATAAAAAAAAAACATATCATAAAAAACTTAAAATTTAATCAATGCTTTATTATATAATTTTTATTCAAAAAACTTACATTTTGTTAAAACCTAATTTAAAAAACGCACGTGAAGTATAAAAAATATATTTATAAAAGTCATTGTGCAATCACGTCGTTGTGGCTGATTTTCATGGAATAATTTTGTTTCTGAGAGAAGATATTTTTCTATGATATAAGTACGAGTTATATTAAATAAATATTTTGCAAGTTCAACTTAGTTTGAGTAATTTTATAATTTAACCTGCCTGCTAATAAGTTACCTACGTGGAGCGGAAACTGTTCACGTATCAAGTTCCCGTAAGCTTTGAAGTTCGTACTTGAACTTTAAAGCTGTGATGCCATGTCTAAACAACACATCATCATCATCATCTTATACCCTTTTTTATTGTGTGAATACTTCTTACTCCCCAGGCGGTTTATGGGAACCTAATCTACGCTTTCTTCCTAACTACTTTACATTTTTTCTTACAACCTACTTTATTAATTTAATTTACTGACTGTTTACATTTTCATTTATATTTCTAATTCACATTCGTCATCCCACTGCTGTGTATAGGCCTCCTCCATTAGGTTCCTTATTTGTCGGTCTTGTGCCTTACTTGTCCAGAGAGTTAATCCCTAAATGGATAAACAATACATTTATTTAATAAAAGGGATAGAACTGAAATATTATATTTTTAAACAGATGTGTAAATGTTGAAAAAATGGAGCAAATAACTTATTATACTAACCTACATCGTCGAGCAAATTTAATTAAAAATAAATGTCATGAATTATGTAAGTAACTATGAACTGGCAATCTTTATTTCAATTTTGTGATAAAGATCCTAGAGTGACATTATGTATCTGGAGGTATTTTAACAGTAATAGCTTAGTTTCAATCACAATAATAACGCCTTATTAATTTTATACTGCAATATACATTCGTACATGCTTATATTTTATTTTATTGAATGTACTACTATTTTTAAAACTATTTTAATAAAGTTTGTAGCGGGAGTCGATATAAAAAGATAAAGATAAAGAATCTTTATTGATAATGTAAAGTTGTAACATAGGTATAAGTACTAATATCATAAAATATGCTAAACAAATTACAATATCTCGTCAAATTGAATTTATAACATTTAAGTACTTAGTTTTAATAAAATTTTAGAAATTACAATGTCAATTTTATTCATAAAATAATGAAATTTTTGTTATTAAAATCATGTCAAACATAATAATAGGTACCTATGTAATCATACATTATGTCAACTTAAATAAATCTAGGTACCTACTGTCACTTTAGCTGTATAGGGGCTAAAATGACAATTTGGCATCACACTCCTTACCTAGTAGTTAATTACTTAATTTCTAAGCAAGATTAGAATCAATTGCTAGTTGACTGTAGTCATTTTCAAAGTACTCTTTAAAACTGTAAAGTGTCTGATATAGAGATAGCCATACAGAGATAGACTCAAAAATTGCTTAATAATCCTCTTCTTCTTCTTCTTATCGAATGAGAGTGGCCAACTCTGGTGTCGAGAGTTTATCAAGCCGCCCTGAGGGCCTCTGACATGGCTTAACGACTGCCGTACTACACAAATAGCTGGGACCTACAATTCATCGTGTCATCTGACCCACGGAACCACGCAAAATGCAATGCCACTTTTCGGTTGCCTCCGCTAGCTGAGCTACGGGCGCTTCAATAAACCTCGTATACTTTAGTAAATAATAAAAGTAAATTTGTATGTTAGTCAATAAAGACTGAATTACTATCTAATTCTATTCTGAGCAGTGAAAGCCTGTCATAATATACGTTTAGTAATAACTTTAGTGTGGTGTAAAAGTATATCTATTTAATTATCTACCTATAAGCCGACCGTGTAGGTACGGGTATAACTAACCCATGTCGACATGATCTGCATAGAGCTCGCTCCGTGATCACAGAAACCGCTTAGCCAGGCTCATTGCATAGTTATGTAGATGTATAGACTATGTTAGCCAGATACGCTTCCATGAATCTTAAAACAAAATTCT
Organism: Macaria notata; assembly: GCA_927399415.1. Taxonomy (NCBI): domain Eukaryota; kingdom Metazoa; phylum Arthropoda; class Insecta; order Lepidoptera; family Geometridae; genus Macaria; species Macaria notata. The sequence continues at coordinate 5,359,984 of OV656741.1, forward strand.
TAGTAATTACTATAACTCTGAATACTTTAATGTTATATTGCTCTTTATATGAGTAAACCTGGCGGAATAAACCTAGAGTGATATGAAAATCTTAGCATTCTATTCACGCTATTCATTTATGTATGGGGTTACTGAAAGATGGAAAAGAAATCAAGCGTGTGTTGTATATTTTCAAATAGCGATTCAGTCCATATTGTTCGTGTATTGTTTGTCTATTTTCTAAGATGGTGTCTATTGGCTGTTATGTCGTTATGGGTTTGTGAATGTAGGTAAAGATGAGTGTGGTTTCAGTGGAAACTGTGGTAAGCATAGCTTCAATTGCAAATTTCAATATTATACAGCCAGTTATGCAACGGTAGGACTGCTGTTTGACTGGCCTGTTAGCTTAGTTGGTAGTGGTTCTGCCTTCTAATCTAGGGGTTGCGGGTTCGATTCCCGCGTGACACAAGTATTTATGCATTATAAAAAAATATAATTACTTGTGTTGAGTCTGGTCGTGTGTATGTATAATAAGTATGTATTTACAAAAGAAAAGTATATAAGTATTATATCCGTTATCTAGTACCCACGACACAAGCGTTTGCTTAGTGTGGGGCTAGATGGCGCTGTGTGCATTGTCCCGGAATATTTATATTTATTTATTTATTTATACTGTAGCCACGCTACACAGGACCGTTAGATAGGTACCTAGCACTAGTACTCTTAAATACTAATCAAGGAAGAAAACATCTTGTACATATACCAATATATCATTTATTATTTGAAAGTTTTCGTTTGGGAAGATTGTTGTTGTGTTGTGTACAGTTGGCTCAAAGTAAAACACTAACTTCATAACTTTTCTCCTCAATTTTATAACTAGCTTTATTGTTTGTTTATAACAAGCGTTTGCTTAGTGTGGGGCTAGATGGCGCTGTGTGCAATGTCCCAGGATATTTATTATTATTATTATATAAATAACTGGACATCATCACACAGATGCTGACCTAGTTTGATGTCCAGGGTTCACCAACTAGTGTACAGTCCTAAGCCCTATTCCATAGTTAGTACAATTTTCAAGTGTTCACTATTATTGTTTTGATTTATCAACAAAATCTCGCTTTTTTAGCTATTACTCACATTGTCTCAACTATTATTGCAGCAGGGCTAGCACGGGCAGAAGACAATATATCCCGAGGAAAAGAATAGACTTTGTTTCCCCGCTGTCAATTTTAGCACGGAGTAGCCGGTGAAAAGTCAAACCGCGAAAGATATACGGCAAGAGTAGCGTTATAATATTTTATTCCTATTTCGTTGTTCATAGGTACGAAATTAAATTAATATGAATACATTGTTTGAATTATTCTTCAAACATTGTATCAAATCATCTTACCTTCAGAAATTGTTCATTCCTTTTATTTTTATTTTATATTTACAGCGGGGAGTAGCGTGATACAATTTAATGAATATTCCACCGTTATTGTCAATGGAATAAATTATATTTCTTTTCACTGTTGTCATGTCATGAAAGGTGGAAATGACACTGTCAGGTGGATAAAATGGTGGAAATATATTTATCCCCGTGCCGTGCTTGCCCTGCTGTTTGAACAATATGAATTATGTAATGATATTAGTTTACATATTGTTAAGTTAAGTATAGCAAACGGTTAGCACTTACTTTAATCATGCCTTAAAGAAAAATAAGTGCATATTGTTACCAGTTACTGCAAAGAGCGCTTGCTTATATATATATAAGTAGAAATTGAATTGTAATCTATATATCAACGTATATTTTATAAATATCAACGTATTTTTTATAGCAACTAATCTCTGCTGTGATTTGCTTCCACAGAGTTAATGATGATGAAGTTCGTTAGAATAATAATCGATGAACTTGTGGCGATTAAAAACTCATTAGCCAAGAAAGAACAACAAAGTTATGCTTTTTTATGTACTTATTGATGTTTTTTTTGTTATAATGACATTTTACAATAAGGTTGGTGTAATATGCACAAGATAGATGGATTTCGAAATCTTAATTCTCTATCTTGAGTTGCATTTTCTCATGACTGAGGGTCTTGACTCCCCGCAGAATTAATACGATAGAGGAATTTTATTTAGAAGATATATCGTGTTGGGCGACAGGTTTTTCTAAGGAAAACACATGTCCTCGGATATTGTGGTCCTCAAACATGTCAGTTTCCTCACGATGTTTTCCTTCACTGCTAAGTGAGTGCAAATCACACTTAACTTGAAAATACAAGTAGGTAATTGGTGTAGGGCCGGATTCGAACCAGAGCGCGCCTGGATGAAAAGCAGACTGGAACCGCTGAGCCACACTCGCTAACTAACAATAAAAATACATCAAAATGTATGAAAAAGTTAGCATATCAATAACGGTAACTAACGCGTAACCTTTTAAGGGCGGCTTTATACCTCAAAATCAACAATTTTTGTTCTGCAAATTTCGCGAAAATCAGGTTTTTATGTTTTCACAAGTAAGCATATACTGGTATATACGAGTACATATTTCATTCTAGTTAGATAGACATATCATGGAGAGAGCAAATGGATTAATCCATCACGATGTTACTATCAGGATGTCTCTCTTCGTCCATCGAATGGTTTGTACCTCAAAATATTAAAAAAAATGCATTGAAAGAGTCAGTTAAGGAATTTATTGAAGGGCTTATAGAATTTTATTGTTATAATATGAAGTTAAATTAAAAAAATATGTTTTGTGTCAAAATCTGAAAAGTAATGTGATGTTCATCCGACGATTAATTTTTCTTAACACCATGTTCATCTAAATCTATTAAGCTGAGAACAGCTCCAGAACAGCTGCTGACCTTGTATCAAGCGCAAGTTCGGTCATGTATGGAGTATTGTTCGCACCTTTGGGATGGATCTGCCAAGTACCAGCTTGAGGCGTTAGAGTTAATTGAGAAGCGGGCAAAAAATCTCATCGCGAAAGACTCACTCTGTAGCTCAAAATTACAAAGCCTTGAGCACCGCCGTAAGGTGGCCAGTCTTTCGGTTTTTTACAGGTTGCATTTCGGGGAGTGTGCGGAGGAATTGCATAATTTAATTCCTGCAGCCCCATTTCACCATCGCACGAGTAGAGGCACGGCAAGGAGGCACCGATATACAGTTGAGGTCCCAAAGACTCGCACCAAGCGTTTTGCTTCGACTTTCATCGTGCGAACAGCGAAACTGTGGAACTCCTTGCCCGAATCTCTATTCCCCTTGAACTATAATTTGTCGGTCTTCAAGTCGAGAGTAAACCGGTTTCTTCTAGGCAAGCGCGCTACATCGTAGACTATAACGTTGCTTAACATCAGGCAAGTTGTAGTCAAGCGTAAGCCTATTTCATGTTAAAAAAAAAAAAAAAAAAAAAAAAAAGCGATTCAATGTGAAAATGTAATAGCTATTTATCTACTTATGCACCTACCGTTACATTTTCAAGATATTAAAATTAAGAATAAAGGTACTTTACCATTTTTACGTGATAGCGTAAAAAAAACAAATACTTAACCTAATAACATATGCCTAACATTTTTCCCGGGACATTTCACACAGCGCCATCTTGCCCCACACTAAGCAAACGCTTGTGTCTTGGGCACTAGATAACGAATATAATACTTTTATCCGATTTTAGTAAAAGCGTACATATTATACATAGAAACGACCAGACTCAACACAATTAATTGCCAATTTTTAAACTTCATATCGTTTGTCATAGTACGGCTGTCGTTAAGCCATGTCAGAGGCCCTTAGGGTGGTTTGAAAACTCTGACATAAGAGTTGACCAGTCTCAAACGAACTTTCTTACTTTTACTTATATGTTTTTGCAGTAGTACGAAATTGTATGGTTAGGAGGCTAAAGGAACGCACCCTAGTCCCGGCACGGATGCAATGTCAGGAGTGGATAACTAATTATTAAAATGGAATGTGGTTGTTGGCTGACACTATCTTATTAGAGCTACGAGTGCTCGGAATATAGAATATAGACATGACATGCTTATACATATGTACGTACATTTAATAAATTATCATCATCATTATCATCACAAATTCAAGGGTGAGACCCTTGTCTGTGGAGTACGCGCCATTGTTACCGATGTTCTGCCAATTATGAAAAGGGGATAAATACGAGTACTATAAATAAAATTTGGCTATTGGTTAATTTTTTTTTTAAACTACACAAATGAATTTTTAGGTAAAAATGGTTTGAATTATTATGATTCCAATTTGTTATCTAGAAGATGTTAGAAAAATAAAATGTTAGGGTTTACTTTAAATCCATAACAAACATGTCATTCAAATTTTTATGATTTTTTATCAGTTTCTCTGTTTATTTAAACGCTCATAACGCAAAAATGGCTGAACGGCTCATCATGATTTCGGGTATGTACGTTGCATGAGGTCTTACAAGGTTCATAGGCTTCTTTTTACCTGAAAATAATGCGAGCGAAGCCACGGGCGTTTAATAGTTCAAAATAATACATTTCTTTGATGCCGGGTTCTATCGAATTTCGTAGCACTTCGTAGCAAAGATCTACGAAGATACGTACGTAGCGTAGCTCTACGCCGCGTCGCTGGGACTAAATAACTAGATTCGTTACAAGTCTTGCAACCTTTATCAATAAATATATTGAAAGAATAAATCCAATTTTTTTCATTGTGTTTTTTTTCTCTCATAGAAAATAAAAAAAAACGAAATAAATAATTATATACATAGTTTTGTATAATTTGTTTTTTTAATCCTTATTTTTTTTAGGTTATATTAGGACCCAGCAGGACATCCTTAAGGATTTCTAATTTACTTAACTGTCAGTTATCGTAAAATCAGTCATATCTTGTCAAAAAGGGTCTAATATGAGTGCAAAACTTTACCAATCCTCTCCAATTCTCCTAGTGGAATGAAAACGTATTGCCCGCGGTGAGTAACGGTATCGAGCTGAACATGCGGTGATAGCGTAAAAAACTACACCATCCGGTAAAAAATACTGCACTGGATAAACTATGGGGTTAAATTTCAATTTTTGTTTTGGATTTTGAGCCAATACTTGTTGGTTTCAAATCTATGATTCAGAAAACTCGGTTGATTTAAAAAGTAAACTATAGCATATAGAAGTCTGGAGGTCAATTGGCAATATTTTCAGATATTCCATGCTGCTTCTTTTAGATGTGAATAGCTCCCTTTTGTCAACTTTTTTTTTAGTCTAAATATTTTTTTCCAAAATTATGAGTCGAATTATATGCCATTGTAATAATTATATTTGATTAATAAATACCTACTGTTTTACAATTGCAAACACCATGGGACTGCAATGTAGACGTAACGTATAAAGTAACGAAATAATTCACGATTAACAAATAACACACGATTTAAAGAGAGAGAGACACGAATAACACACGATTCAAAGAGAGAGAGAGAATTATGTTTCTTAAACTATCAGAGACCAATAAAAACGTTGTATTTTTTCACTACATACTGCATATATACCAATGCCAGACTTGTAATGCCCTCTCTTTTTTGAACTCAAAAACAGCCAATCGGGCTCAGCCAAACTCTATAGCACTTGAAATAAAAATACTGGTGGTTGTTTCGACCACTATATTCACAAAAGCTGCGTATTTCTGTTATTTTGGGATATCGCTAGCTCATTTGTATAGGTTTTCTGGCCATTCATAGAACGATAGAAATTGAGAAGAAAATATGTTTAATTGATGTCTTATTGTATTTCAAATACCATAGCGCTAATAAGAGTAATTAATACTCCAAGTTTTATGCTTCCTCCTCCTCCTTATTCGTATTCCTCATTACAGAAAGTCGTGACCCCCGCGCGGAATCAATTAGTTGGGGAGTTCCTTTGACATCGTGGTGGGTGGCCTGGTCCTTCCACGAGTTTATACCAAGCAACTTCCAAATCAGTTGAAATTTTCAGGTAAAACAATAGTACCTACCTTGCTTCATAAACTTATGGATGTCAAAGTGCGAATTCTAACATAAAGAATACAATAGAAATATTTTTATGCTTGTCTTTTTCAATCTTACCTATTTTGCCATTACGATCCTCCACCTTTATTGTTCGTACCGCTAGGTTGTGGAACTCCCTGCTTGGCTCTCTGTTCCCCACGCACTATAATCCAGCGATCTTCAAAGCGAGAGTGAATCGGTTCTTATCGGGTAAGCACGCTCCATCTTAGGCTATAGCCTTACTTGCTATCAGGTAAACTATGGTCAAGTGCAAACCCGTTCAAGTTAAAAAAAAAACGTTTAAAATTTCTTTTTCTTTCTTTAGACGGAGTTGAGTGGTGGACCATTTATATATATATAGGTATATATAAAACGAATTGCCTGAGCAATTACTATTTATCATATTCAAACATATTCATTACAACAAATTTGTAATTGCTAGGGTTTACGATTTGTCGTGCTACGACAAATCGTAAACCCTAGCAATTACAAAACCCTAGCATCATGATTTTTTTGCCCTCAAGGAGACTAAAATAGGAGGAGAATAAAAAATGTCCTATTTCGTAGAAGGTCACTTATACTCTTTATATTTATGCCCAAATTATCAGTAACTAATCCAGTATTGCTTAGATTATGTTCAATGTAACCCCCTGCCGAGCCTTTACACATTACTGTTATTGCTTCACAAAAGCTAACACGCACTTAGGCCGCCTACACAAGATCCATCTAAAATGATGGATGCCTTGAGCTAGATAGCTTCAAGTGGAATACGGTTTGTATACATACAGCCTAATTAAATTATTTCACAGAAAACAATTTTTGACGTAAATATTTAACTACTTATTTTCGAAGTTCTAAACTAAATTTAAACGATGTTTTGGAATAAGACGGCTGTTGTTTATAAACGCACAAAAGCCACCCTTAAATGCCATGCTTTATTTATCAGTTGCTTTTGAATGCAATCGAAAATTTACTTTGTTCTTCCACATGAATGTTCATTAATTAAATAGAAGGATTGTTATTGCATTTCTGTGATGTTCTTCATATTAATTTTATCTTTTATTGTGTATGGACTCAAAGTCTGAAATAAATGACATTTATTTTATTTTATTTTTATTAATAGACATAAATTTCACTTCCTTTTCAAATCTTTTATATTTCATTCGAAGTTATAATTTAAAGAAGCCAACCAAAATGTAAGAAAAGCTTGGTAAGCCTGATAAAACGAGGTTGCTGCTGTAATTGTTTTTGAAACTGTGCCAACGCTTTGAAGCAAAGATGTCTTACTCGAATAGACGCTTCTTTATTGTGGAAACAACCCTAAATGTATATGAACTGACTAGTGGGAGCTCGCGGCTTCACTCGCATTAAAAGCAAAAAGTGCATCGCCTATTTTCCTACTTCAAAAGTGACATTTCCAATTATCCTTTCTTAGCCTTGCCTACGTAATAGCATCTACTTTTCCAAATTTCAAATGCCCAAACCAAAACCCAAAATGCCCAGTAATTTGGACTGTGCGTTAATTGATCACCATGCCAGTCAGACAGTCACCTTTGAGTTTAATATATTGAGATAATCTGTTCGTTGTATGAGTCGCGAGTCCTCTATGGATGAGGTCCGCATAGGATCAACGCAGCCGGCACATGCAAAGAGAGGCCTATGCCCAGCAGAAGGATAAATAAAGCGTGTGGATGATGATGATGACTGGTTTGTCGCCATAGCGTATGTAGTCTAGTGACTGGTTGGTCCGCACATGAAATAATTATATTGTGGAATGACTCTTGTAGAATATAATTTAGTGACATGAAACAAAAAAAAATGTTATATGCAAGAAATTTAATGATCATGAAAGAAATGTTAGCAAATCGAGCAGCGGTCTTATCGCTAAAAGCACCGAGCTATACGTGACATCTTCCAAGATATTAGTTAAGAGCCTCTAAGCAGTTTTGTCTTTGCTTTGTGGTCACATTTCGACTGCTAATTTATAGTTGGGTTAAATAGGAACCACTTTTAAACTCACTAGGGGGTTTATGGGATTAAAATAGCAGATAACATAAAATTATTAACCAGGCGAAGTAAGGGTTTATATACCTAGCTAGTCTATTAACATCGGTATAGCCACAAAGTTACTTTAAAGAGCCAACATTGTAATAGATTTAAAAATGAAAATCTAAATATATATAATAATAAATTAATAAATAATGATAGTTCTTGGATGAGTAACTGAAAAGTGGCACTCTAGTTTGGGCGCTTCCGTGGGTCGGATGACAAGTTAAATTGTAGGTCCCAGCTGTTTGTCTAGAACGGCAGTCGTTGAGCCATGTCAGAGGCCCTCAGGGCGGCTTGATAAACTATAAACACCAGAGTTGTTCACTCTCATTTGATAAGAAGAATAAATAGGTAGTAGTCAAGCGTAAGCCAATATCATGTAAAACAAATAATAAAAAAACGTAAGTTAGCTAGTATGAGAGTCACGTATTATAGTGTCCTTCTGACTTGGCTTTACGACTGCCATACTACGGAAAATAGCCGGGACCTACAATTTAACGTGTCATCCGACCCATCATCATCATCAGCAGCAGCCCGTTATTTCCCTGACTGCTGAGCATAGGCCACTCTTCTTGAACGCATCCTGCGCAGATTGGATCCAGGTGCTCCTTGCGGTTTTTCAATGTCGTCAACCCACCGCATTGGTGGCCAACCTCATCCGACCCACAAAAGAAAATAAATTGTAAAGGTAATTCAAAAAGTTAAATTGTAGCTACTTATAAAATTAACTCGTTGAGTTCGAGAGCATCTTAAGACAGTCTTTTTCAACAAGCTTATACCTTACTTAGTCGATCAAACAAAGTAAATTAACAACTTGCGACCAATTTAAATGTACCTACCTACAAGTAGATAAGATATAGCCACATCAAAGGTTTGTCAAAGTTCGTAAACTTTTGAAGCTGAGTTGAAAATAATGCTACAATTTTTCCCTGATATTGTGATGATAAATTTTGCCTCTGGTAGTTACGTACTTTGATCATTAAAAATGTGGTTTTCACTTTTAAAGTAGATTATTTGTGTTTTTTTCTCAGGATACAGATTTGTTTACTTACTTATGTTGTACTCTGTGCTTATGCGCACGATTCGAATGCATAAAATACTAAAATATATTCAATTTAACTAGTAAATATTTTGATAAGATACAAATAAGATACAAATTTAAATTAGTAAATTAATTTGAAAATGTGTACTTTACATTTTAGTAATCTATACTAATATTATAAAGCTGAAGAGTTTGTTTGTTTGTTTGTTTGAACGCGCTAATCTCGGGAACTACTGGTGCGAATTGAAAAAATCTTTTTGTGTTGAATAGGCCGCTTATCAAGGAAGGCTTTAAGCTATATAACATCACGCTGTAACTACTAGGAGCGAAGATACAATAGAAAATGTGGAAAAAACGGGGAAAATTATTCATCTTTGAAGGCTTCCGTTGCGTGCACTGCGAAAACAGTTCAATATATCCAAAAATATGTATGAAAGAATTATTCGTCTTGAAATGATCTATCAAAATGTCTGCAACAGTATATGTCTATCTTTTAAGGTTAACTCCCTAGAACCGTTTTTATGGTAATAACTATTCAACGCGGACGAAGTCGCGCGCACCAGCTAGTAGTAAAATAATAATTAATAGTAGTAAAATAATATGTATTATTATTTGTAATGCAAAACACACTTTTTGCCAGGGATAGGTTAAAGGGTACAGCCTGCCTGATGTTAAGCGTTGCTGCAGCCTAGGATGTAACACTTACGTTAAATAATAAACTTTTAAATATAAGCATCATTGTAGTCTACGATATCACTAACACGATAGCCTCTAAGAAACTATTCTGAATGTAAGCATCCATGTAAAATGCGAGTCGGTCGGCCATGCTTGACCCGAATAGTAATTGTACCTCGGGGAAGGTGTTCCCGCGATCCTTGAGTAATGGGGGATGTAATAATATATGGACGGGATAGAAAACCAGTCACGTGTACATGGTTATTCATTCCTAATCAGGGAAAGTAAGGTCAAGGAAAGACAGTCGTCAGATCATGTCAGAGGCCCTAGAAGCAGCTTGATTAAATATAGACACCAGAGGTGGCAACTCTTATTGGATAAGAAGAAGGGAAAGATGAAAAAACAACAATTATTAAACTTGTTGACTTTCTTGTGGAAGTGGTGGAAATATTTGCATACAGTTTGAAAATAAATTAAAAACAGGATCGGCAAACATTTTTTAGTATCTTTTCCTACTTTTATCTATTATCTATTATTACCGTCCATCGCCTGTTAACTGACTTTCTGATTAAATCGTTTATTTATGGCATCATTTTTTCGGCTAAGAAATACTATATTACATTAAATAAAAAGTATTTAATATCGCAGGGCGGTTCTGTACTTAACATATGTAGTTTTAACGATTATTATTTTTGCATTTAATTAAATATTTTTCAACATATCAAACTGCCTAAATCTTGTTAAAATATGTTCAAGATTTTTGAGGTAATCTTTGCATTATTTTTTTCGATTCATTCTATTTCTTTACTGAAGAAACCTTGAAGCCGCCGTAAATAACTACTTATAATAAAATAATAATAATAAACTTAACTTAACTATGTACCTAATCTTTATTGAAACTTCTAAATCTACTTCTAAGCAAACTAGCTCTGTACATTGTATATAGATCAGGTCACTAGTATGGAATAGGAATTCATTTATATACGATACTTTATCATTTTTGCGGCATATCCCTTGAAGGGTCGAGGGTATGCGGTCGCGTCCCTGCTCCATAGTGGTTCTAACAAAGGACGTCAGAAAGGAGTATGAATATCTATAAATTGATAGTTTATTTAGTAGGTATGTTATAAATTCTTAGTCATCATCATCATCGGGTGCCATCTTCATATAGAAGTTTGGAGTTGGATGGGCAAAATTCTTAGTGCGTGATATAATTTATTTATTTATTAATATTTTATTCAGCCTGGGCAAAGAGCTGTGGTATATATTTCTTGTGTATTGTGTGTTTAATTTGTCTGTATTTTGTGGATTATGTGTCTGACAATAAATAATTTTCTTATTTTTTATTTATTTAGTCGATGTGTGTGGTGTCTGAGTAAAAACACCCAAGTTAAGAAAAAAACATAATACATATTAGATTCTTAGGGAATCTATATTTTAATCCAATCAAAAATAGTAGTCGACCTCATAAACAACAGCCAACAACGTTCGTCAATTTTATCAACATGTCTCGGTAAATGTTTTTTAAAGTTAGTTTTTTTAAGTTCGAACATTGTGCATCTACAGATTATTATGTATTTCCTGTCACCTTTGTTAAGCAACAATTTAATTTTATTGTTACTTTTTAAGAGCGAGTGTGGCTCAGCGGTCCCAGTGTCTGCTTTTCATTCAGACGCACCCGGGTTCGAATCCGGCCCTACACCACTTGTATTTTCAAGTTATGAGTAGATTTACATTCGCTTAGTGGTGAAGGAAAACATCGCGAGGAAACCGACATGTTTAAGGACCACAATATCCGAGGAGATGTCTTTCGTGGAAGGATCTGGGTGCCCACCACGTTGCAGTATCTGCCCAAGTGAACCCTAACGAATTAATTCTGAGGGGGAGTCACGACCCTCAATCATGAGGAAAATCGTCTCGAGAGAGATTACTAAATCAATTTTTGCGGAGCAGAAACTTCACAACAATAAGTGTGCGAATAAGTAGATACATATAAGGCAGACACAATTTTATACATCACACTTCTAACATTTGCGCCATAATACTGTGAAAATGACAAAGCCAAATAAACCCCATTCAACAAAGAAAAACTTTCCATCAATATGTGTAACATGCATGTAGGTACGTTATTGATTTCGCTATAATAAAAACAACCATAGGCGAGGTTCGTGTGAAGAATGGAGAATGAAAGGTTGGTTACTGCCTTTGTATTTTCAACCCTCGTCTTTGCGAACCTAAAAGGATAGTAAAATTAAATGGTTCAAAGCGTTTGACCTAACAATGTGCCTGAGAACAGCGACATAATATTAGTTTAGTAAGTGAAGGACAAACGTTACTAATACATTACAATAACTCTATAAAATTAGTGGCATTCCATTTTGGGCGCTACCGTGGGTCGGGTGACACGTTAAACTGTAGATCTTGGCTGTTTGTCTAATACGGCAGTCGTTAAGCCATGTCAGAGGCCCTCAGGGCGGCTTGATAAACTCCTGACACCAGAGCTGGCCACTCTCATTCAATAAGAAGAAGAACTCTATGAAAGTGAAAGATAGTTTGTTGTTTTTTTTTAATGTGTGCTGGCACAACGATCAGCAATGGATCATGAGTCGATATTTATTTTATTTATACTGGGAATGTAAATATATTTACGTTTGACTACAGCGTGCCTGATGTTAAGCACCACTGTAACAGGTATATTTTTTTGTAAGTCCTTGGTAAATATTTATTCTATTTCTTTCAACTTTTATTTGTAGGTAGTGAAAGGTAAACTCACAAAGAAGAGAAAGGGGTAAATGATATACGAAATCAACATCAAAATTATGATAAAGGGTTATGAAAATTATTTATCTGTACGCGACTAAAGCTGTCACTAGTACTATCAGAAACGGGTTGAATTATAAATAGATAGTTAAACCAACTCTATTGCAACCCATAAATTACAAAGAAATAAAATAACACTAATATTAAAAACTAAACATACTACTTCTAACTATAACATAAAAAGGTGGATTTAGAAAATATTTAGAAAAGCTTAAAGATAATCTAAGTGCTCCAGCCCATATTAAAAACTGTATTGTTTGAAATTTTGATTTTTTCCTTACGCTTACAAATTAATGCGTAAGTTAGACTTGTCTATTATTATTCTATGTCAATGTCTGAAACCGGGGTCTGAATTTTAATATCTTTAGTGACGGCCTACTGTAATGTATAATGTTGAACCGTAATAACATTAATAAGGTATATGAACTTACTGGTAAGGTTATATTATGACGTACTACTACGGCCCTTCTACTAAGTTAGGGTATAATTTCAGTATAAAGCAGTTGTTGTGAGTAAAATAATTAGTAACAAATAAAATTAATTAAAATAATAAAATTAACGCTGCAAATAGGATATAGGAATAGGAAATAGGATACTACCTCCATACAAGACATTTTGATGATCTGTCACTCCGTCGAGGTAACAAAGAGGAACAAACAAAATAAATTGCTTTGTTTTAAAAAACATGATTTTTGATGTTGCTCCTTTAGAATCGGTTGAGTTATTTGAATTTCTGATGAATACAAACAAACTTCACACAAAACCACTTGTATGACTTTGATACTCCAAACATTTAGTTATTTTATAAACCTATCGAGAAATAAACTGAAAAACAATTAAGTTATAGTCATTTTTGTAATCAGTTTTATGAATAAATTTATTTGTATTATTTATACATGTCATGTAATACCGTAGATCCTTCTTAATTTTACCATCATTTTAAAGCCAAGATTCGTTTCAAGCTCAATTTAAACTGTGTACTGTTATGTTTTACTTCGTATCGTATGTGAGCGCATTAACATCTCATATGTCGTGTTACGGGCAATTAGTCGAGAATTGCCTTATCAGACTTTAAACCCTCGAGCGTGGAGCTATCTTTATCCATAGACATTGTAGCAAAGAATGACCCAAAAAAATTGAGTCATTCAAATGTAAAAAAATGAGAAATATCGTGATACACCTCCTATGAATGTGTTGTTTAAACACTAATATTCGCGTAATGGTAAAATATTTTTTATATTTTTTAATGCTATAAAAAAGTTTCCGTAAGACATGACTCATTCAATTTAACTATAACAACAATTATTGTAGTAGTTAAAAGTATAATGTTTACTTATGTCCCTTATCTAACTTGAATTATTTATACAAGTTGGATGATAACTTAGCTATAAAAACAAAGATGGCACACAGCAAACGTCTTTATGAATTTGGCCATGGAATATTTTCCATGTATAAAGGTATATGTACCTCTAATAATATGCTCAGCCCTTATGAAAGGAAGGTACAGATTGGCCCTCATTAGAGTCCTCAATGGCCGCGGCAATCGGTAAGGCGTGCCCTGGGCATATCTTACAATCTTAACTACTGCCCGGTTATCGTATTTTGGAAACGACTCAACTATTAATAAACGCATAAGTAAATAAGATGAATTAAATCTAACACGTTTTAATTACTTATGCGTTTGTCACACAAACTTGTGCGAGTGGATTACATGTCAATAAAAAATAATTGACGAAAGTATTTATATTATTGTTTTTTGTTCTAGAGGATTTTGGCATGCCTTAGTTACTCATTGGTCACGAACCAAAAAACGACAGTCTATTTGAGCATTCGGTAGGTTGGATAACAGTTCAAATGTAGATCACGCTTGTTAAATCAATCAATGACATGGTGAAATTGATACAGTCATTGTAAAATACAGTAATAGTTTTTTTTAAATACAAATCCCGGACAATATCCGGGGCCTTATTATCTTTCTCACTTTTATGCTTCTCGCACTTTCGTGCCTCATACTATTTTTCCTTTCATCCTTCATCTTTCTTGCTTTATTAATCTTACTTATATCTATATACATACAACATAAACTTATAGGCACATACTACATAAACTGAATTATGCAGTTGTACCGTATCTTAATTACTATTTGTTTTTATTTACAACCTTTACTACAATGTTTTTACAGTATTTCAAAAATGTATTCCTAATGTGTTTATTTTCCATGATTTTTTGCAGATTACCTACATACTATAGTTATAGTATTAGTATACATACAGCATAGATATTTATACAGTGTTGGTTTACATAGCTATTCAAGCTATGTAATGGCTTTTAAAACGTCACTTTCAGCGTGTAGAAATGGTCATCATCATCTTCTTTAGCCCTTTTCGACCTAATACTTGGTATAGACCTCCCTTATGTGCCATTGGTGTAGGTTTTGGGCTTTTCTTGTCAAAAAATAAACAGGACTGTTATCGTTTTTAAAATATCTAATAATGCGATCTTGATAGAATCATATTAGGAATCTGGTATTTCAAACGTCGTTGTACTGTCGGCGATATCGCTGGGTGGTCGTTGAGACCTTTCTGAGGAAATTACGCCGTTTCCACGCTCCAACTTTCAGATATTGACGGGTTAGGCAATATGGGGGTGAAAAATAACAGCACGTTTGGAGGGTTAACGGGTGACGTTATAATCTTAAACTATTTTAAGACCCTTTTTTATTTTGTTGTAGTTAGAAGTAGTATGTTTAGTTTATCTTCCCTTGTTTTTTGTAATAGGAACGTTATGTGCCGACCCCACATAGTGAGTTCATAATTATTTTTTATGAACAAAATCAGATGCTCACATATTACACATAGTATTTTCAAAACTTTACACCTAATCCTTAAATAAGCCTACACTTTTTCATAAAAACATCGCGACCAATTTTATTATCATGTTCACTCATTAGCCAAATTACATTCAATATTGAACGAGTTTCGAAACGGCCCTAAGCAAATATTAGATAACCCCTTGTTCAAACATTATTTGATATGAATGCCTCTTTTATGAAGAGTTCTCACGGACGGGAGTAAATTTGAATGAAATATTTTATACATTTTCTCATTTTGGTTCCGAATCTTGAAAAGCCCCTTTCATGTAAGAGTTTTGAATGAAAAGAGAGATTGTGAATGCTTTCTTTTCGGAAGTTAGCTGATAACGAATTTGTCAACTCGAAGTTGACTTTGAAATGATCAAATGAAAAATTACTAGAAATTTAGAAAATATATTCTAGAATAAACTGTAGGTAAATATTATTATGTCGCTTGTGTCACATTTCTCATTTTTAACAATAGTTTATGAACAATTTTATTTGATTCGATTATCTTTATTTTAATTAACATATCACCATCATCATCACAAATTAAAGGGCAGGGCTCTTGTCTGTGAAGCATACGCCATCCTTCCCGATCTTCTGCCAATTCCTTGACCTCCTTATACGACATGACACCCGCCTTTTCTTTTATCTGGTCCATGTAAGACCTTCTCGGCCTCCTCTTCCTCTAAAATAATAATCTATATATATAAAAGAAAGTGGTGTTAGTTACACCATTTATAACTCAAGAACGGCTGAACGGATTTAGCTGAAAATTGGTGGGAAGGTAGCTTAGAAGCAGGAGAGTGGCATAGGATACCTACATTTTAATACCTTTTTTTTTTTAAATTGAGTTGAATAAAATCCAATATCTGCTTATTTATTGCCTCTAAGGCGGAACAGAGTTCGCCGGGTCAGCTAGTTAACATATAAAACATATAAGTATTTTTTTTTTTAACTTGAACGTGTTTGCACTTGACCATAGTTTACCTGATAGCAAGTAAGGCTATGGCCTAAGATAGAGCGTGCTTACCCGATAAGAACTGATTCACTCTCGCTTTGAAGATTGCTGTATAGATAAGTAAATTTAAATTGCACTTTTGACAGTCATATAATATGAAAGCAAATCCAAAGCAGCAGCACCGCACAGATCCTAATTATAAAAGCACGCTGAAAACTTCATGTAGGTACGAATATTTCAGCAATCTCATTGGCACCCATACACGTTACAATTCGAAGACATCTAAATACTTTCATCATGTAACGACGCTGTCAGCAATATATTGGGTAGGTCAAAGGATGCAAGCCTATGCGTCTACATATGTTAATAAACCAAACAGCACAATGATGTATGGTTTGATATTTGTTACTTACTTATCGCTTAGTTTTGTTTGTAACTAAAACGATGTCAGCTCTAGGACAAATGCCTGTCTTAATGCACGGTCTAATCTATTTTCATAACAAATTTATCTAAATCGGTTTGTCGTCAGATCTTATAAAATTTACAAACATCGACACTTTCGCACTGGCACACATACTCATAAGTTTACGCCTTTATTGTATAACATTTACTTGATAATTATTGAAATGTAACATGTACGTAGGTACATATGTTATTTGGAATTCTTTCAAAGAAAAAGAAAGAAAATGATTTATTGTAGCAAATAATAAACAAACGAGCACAAACAAGAAATACATAATATAGTATAACTACTTAAATAAGATACATATTTGCCACAATACAACCCCAACTCAGCATAATGCTGGCTGCATAGCAACCAGCGCTGGTCCAGCTTTCACTTTACTGGTGCTACAGTAAAGTGAAAGAATTTACTATTATACCTTTACTGACTATAATGTGTATGGCTAGACGCGAGCTTTTGAATCAAAGCCCGAATTTGAAATTTATACGTCTGGTGCTTGGCCAGCACTTCTGCGCTTAATTATGAATGTCGGTATCATAAAACACCGCTCGGTGGCGCTAGAACAAAAGCCTGCTAAAAGTTTTCGGATAAAATTGAGGAAAAGTTAACCATTGTTCGCTAAATTTGACGTTTGAGTTCATTCAAGCGATTTAATTGAAGGTCTATAGTTTAAGTAAATACAATAACGTCGATAAATACAATAACGTTGTTTGTTGAATAGATTTAGTGACATTTTATTAAAATTATTTTAAAAAGTATCTTATTAGATGAAACTTTGGAAAAATATGTAGTAACAACACTATAATGCTGTGACTGTTCCTTACCGAAAACTATTTCACTTCACACTCAAAAATTTTAACTTGAGTGTAAAGTGAAATTATTTCTTAGTTTGGGGGCAGCGGGGTAAGTCGGGATCAGAGCTAATGGGACTCCACTACCGACTAAAACCTACCACGATGTCCCTTCACCTCGGCAAGGACGGGTTTCGCGGGCAAGCGAGCAATACTCCTCCGCAATTCCCGTCCCAACCGCAGTCCACTGTCCAGGTGGACCCGCCTCAGGAGGACACCCTCCCTCTTGCTGCGCGAGCGATGCCCAGGGACATCCAGGCATCGACTCCTCGGGAGGCCCTTATCTCTGCTAGGGGGTATGGGATGCCCCCGCATCGCACGCCCCAGGGTCTCCTAGTGGAGACGGAGTCCAAGCGCGAGCGGCTCGCCTCCGTGTCCGTCTTCTGCGGATCGGATGAGCGGCAGAATTCACCTCCCGCTCCCGCTCCTTGGAGTCTTTCAACCTATGAGAGCAGGCTAGTGTTATTAAGCTAGCACACACGAGCACCAGCTAGCCACATTTCACAAGGAACACCAAAAATTGTTATTGTTTGTAAATCAGTGATTCCGTTTATTCAGGCCGTGGCGGGAATCGCAGCGCTGGTACCCATAGCTACGCTTGTGTCCGGTTGGCGGTTGCCATTCAACATCACTCTACTGTGTTAGGCCTGTTGCAGATAGATGAAACATTTCTATTTAAAATTGTAAAACTCAACCACAAACGTCGTTGTGAAAATGGTATCCGACGATAATGGTATATTTGATTAAAGTTATTCCTATTAGCCAGTTTCTTCTGGTTATAAAAATACCATAAAATCAATCTAAGGAAGGAAAGGTCCACTAAATCGTAGAGATATATCAGATTGAACAGCAAAGTTTAATTTTTGAGCAGATTAAAGAACCTGATATTACCACAATTGTTTTTCTTTTATACTTTGTTTTAGAAATTCTAGTAAAATATTAAAATACATGCCTCATGGAAAATAATTCACAACGAACTTCATTCAATAAGCTATCTAAAAGGTCGCTAAGCTGAATTGAAAGACACTTTTATGCGATACGAAGAAAAATAATGTCATTGTTTGGTTAAGAACACTTATACATTAACATGTCAGTGTTCTATAATTAGTCTGTGGGTAAATTTATTAATGTTTCAATCACATTTGGAGTCGAGACTTTGGGGCCGTGGTGTCACCCATACTATTTTCCAAAACCACTCGGAGCGCTTGGTTGACGCGACGCATGACCAAAATGCTGGCCTTTCTGGCTCAATGTATCAGCATTGCCATCCAGCGTGGTAATGCGGCCAGTATGCTAGGCACGCTGCTCTCTGGTAGTGGGCTGGAGCACTTAGATTATCTTTAGGCTTTTCTAAAGATTTTCTAAGTGCCCCTTTTTTGTAGTAGTTAGAAGTAGTATGTTTAGTTTTTCTTCCCTTGTTTTTATATTTTATTATTGTAAATAAAGACTATTGATAGGATCATAATAAAAAAAGAACTTCTATATTCTTTTTTTCGTGTATGTATGTACATATACTCTTTCATACATAGGTATATGTAGATACGTGAGTAATACGATCCAATTGTGAATGAATGTTTGATTGCGAATTGTTGTAGGCATTGATGAGAGGCTTGTATCAGTTAACAAAAGTTACTTTATTGGCGCTTTTAAAAACAGTGCAATAAAAATGAACAAATTAATAACGTTGTGTTCTAGAGCGAAAGTCTACTATAGCTCAATAGCATAATATCCGCCTTATTTATGACTGCTGTTTTCGCGACTTCGTCCGCGTGGAATAGTTATTTTGAGCATTAATTCTTTCATACATATTTTTTTGATATCTTGAACCATTTTCGCAGCGCACGCAAAGGAGGCCCTCAAAGATGATAATTTGCCACATTTTCCATTGTTTCTTCGCTCCTATTAGTTGCAGCGTGATGTTATATAGACTAAAGCCTTCCTCGATAAATCGTCTATTCAACACAAAAATAATTTTTCAATTCGCACCAGTAGTTCCTGAGATTAGCGCGTTCAAACAAACAAACAAACTTTTCAGCTTTATAATATTAGTACCTATAGATAACTTTGGTTCAATTTCGGCTTAACACCAATGCAGTGGCTTATTTTTCAATTACTTCATTTAAATAATAGGGCGACTAAGTTTAGTGATTTAATTGTAAGCATCCAGCATGCCTGTTTATGTACGTTTAGTATACATATGTGCTACTAATACATAATTGCTCGCGGCTTTGCTTGTGTTATAATTGTATACACCCTATACTAAAACCATTAAAAAATATGATGACATCTTGCTTCGTTGCGGCTTAAAAGCGGAAAAAACAAACTAACAAAAAAACTTGTTATTATGATATGCTAACAATTTCTTATTTTACGAATTCAATACAATCTGTCGGCAAACTTTGAAGAAATCTAATATTGTTTTGGGCAAATATAATAGGATATTTTATCTTATCTTGGGATACGATTTCCCTATATCATTTGGTTTGTTTATACTGGGTTATTGCAAAGCATTATTACATAAATGTATGCCCAAATAATACTATATAATATACATGAAAGTAGTGTGTAAGTATTTTTCACGTATGAAAACCAAACAAATGAAAATAAAATAAACTTACAAATTGTATAAAAAAATGGACTGAGTAAAAGGAAATATTTTTAGTTAAACTACTAAGAGACAATAGTAATTGAGATAGATGTACTTCCTTGTATACAATCTTTTATCTTATATGACAGTATTTAGTGCTGGACAAGCTTACGCTTGACCACATATTATCTAAATTCAGTCACTAACCCTGCAATAGATATCTACATATATTAAAATAGATAACTGAATGACGCAAGTGCGGTTATGCTTTGAGAATAGAGTAGGTGGTGAGGATATGCCTATATACCTATATTATAGATAGAATAGATAGATTCATACATGTAATATTCATATGGGTTTTATATTAAAGGCTTAATGTTGTGTGTATTCAAAGGAAATTGTTTCGAAAACGCAAAAAAATGCGATCATACATCTCTCTTGAGTCGTATTTCCTCATGACTGAGGATAGTGACTCCCCCGGCGAATTAATTACCACCATTAATTAATTAGGTGAATTAATACCAGCATTATGCTGAGTTGGGGCTGTGTTGTGGCAGATTTTATGTTTGTTTTTTATGATTTTACTCCTGTGTGTTTTTAAAATCTGTCACAATAAATGTTTTCTTTCTTTCTTCTTTTCTTCTTTCTAATTTGTAAGGGGAGTTATCTTGGGCAGATTCATCGTGGTGGGCGCCCAGGTCCTTCCACGGAAGACACATGCTTTCGGATATTGTGGTCCTCACGATGTTTAGATGATGCAATAATTTCTAAAACCTTTTAATTTATGACTTTGATTTTAATTCATTTAATTTATAAGGTAACCATCAGTTGGATAAAGCTTTTTGTCGTGAATTTTTGGTTTGATTAGGTTAAGAAAGGATTTTATGAATTTATTGCAATTTCTTTTTTGTTCGTGACAAGATATGTACCTTCCTTCCATGTTTCAAAACGTGTTCGCTAAACTATTGTAACCAAAGTGATATATTATAGTTTACCAATAATTATTTACTAGCTGACTAGTTTAATTATTCTAGCTCATAAGAGCCATTAATTTCCAAGAATTTCTACCACATACTATGTAATTAGCAGCTAATTCCAAGCAACCATGTAGAAACTGAAACTATTTCAGTCCCGAGTACGGCGTATAGAGGATTGAAACCAGGAACAAAGCGTGCGATAGGTTCTTAACTAGTTCCAATTTGTGAGAACAACAGAAGGAAGTTTATGTTTTAGGCAAGTTTAGGTATAATGGCTGCTGTTATGTTGGAAGAAGGTTTTTAACCGGATTACTAGTTTAGTTCTTATACTCATACCTACATATGTGACAAAAACATTTGAAAAATTTTATGTGAGTTGTATTTTAATTGTTGAGATCAGGAACAATGCGTGCTATAGGTTCTTAAATAGTTCCAATTTGTGAGATCAATAGAAATAAGTTTACTGTATCATGTCAGGGCTCGTGTTATGTTGGAGGAAGGTTTAAAACGTGAATATTAGCTTAGAATAGTCCTTATATTAACCTGATGAGATGAAAAAACTTAGAAATTTTACGAGTGAGTTAGTTTTTATACAATTTTTTTCAAAAATAAGTGGAAAATATTTATCTCAATTTTGTTCGTACATATATTATTTATTGCCATAGAAAACTGTTGTATCTATTGCGGTTAAAACCATCTGTACACATATCATTTTTACTTGATTTATATGGCACTTCAGCAAACACTCTTACTTGTAATCGCATACATAAACATACTCAGCTCGGTTAGATAACCTTAGACTAGCTTTTACAGGTATTGCATGTAACCTACACATTTGCTAGTCAAAAGGCGCACTCTCGAAGCTAAATTTCGGTGTATTTTACTAAAACGCAGATCAAATTCCTACAGTTTGCACATTGCCGTGTTCGCAGCAATTCATTTGTTTCTGTCAGTTTGAACGTTTCTGTTTACTAAGAATTTGACAAATGTGATGTTGATTTTGCAAGATGACTCATCTGATTCTATTGTTTTGTTACAAGTTGTTATTTAGTGGTAATTAGGTGATGGTCTTTTAAAACTTGTAAAATGTTTAAACATGGAATTAAAAAGTTATGTAAATACTTTTTCTTACGCAATTTTTAGTCTGAAATTATGAAGGGCTAAAGTATGTTGTGGAACCAATTGATGGAGATATATGAAAATAAAAATAAAAAATGAATAAAATTCGTGACCGTGTACAATCACTTTAATCTATATCAAGTCTTATTGTATCTACCTATGCCAAAGTACATATCCTAAACGAAAGAAAAATCTATAACGTAAAGCTTTTGATTCAAAGTTCTCAATTTCAAGGTGCGAAGGCTTTATTCAAGTCTCGTTGAGTCAAGTCAGTTCCTGAATCTTTACTACTCAATTAAAACTTTTTGATAGTCTTCTCAAAGTAAATATTGGCGAAAGTCAAAGAACGCCCACAGATGCCGTGTTGTGAGAATGTTTTATTTGTGTTTCCTTCTAATATCATCTTGATGAATAAGGTCTAACTTTGAGTATATAAGAGAGCTCCAAAATACAAAGTGTCTTATCTTCTGTTTAATAATGTTAATAAAGACTTTCCACCAATCACCTAGCCTGCCGTCTTATTAACCAACCAATATTGTATACATTTTATGTCAGATTTTTAAAGTTCGATAACTAAAGTCAGTTGAATTCCAAAATTTTATAAGCGTTAATATTAAAAAATTCATTCAAAATAGTGTATACGCATAACAAAAATGTATTTTTTGTATTATCACTTGCTCATTTTTAAATGAGTAAAATTCAGTAATTACGTTAATATAAAAAAATAATTTTTAATATTAACGTAATTACTGAATTTTTTTTGTAGAAAAGGCGTAAATATCTTCAACTGCAATAGCCTCTAAGATTTTTTAAGTCAAGTGCTATTTCCTAACATCTGTTCAGGATAATCTCAACACGTTATAGCTGCAGCAATTTGCTGCGAAGTGCTCGGAATGAAGCAGGCCATTTGCCTAATGTACTCCAAGAGCCAGCGTGCCTGAACATATGCACAGCACTTATATACAGGGATATTGATTTATATATATATACTTAGGAAAGTTTTCATCCAAAGACGAAACCGTCTTCGAATGAAAACTTTCCTAAGTTGTGGAACAATTGGTCAGGTTATTTTATGTACATATTTGAGCCTAAGTCACGTCATCATAAGTAATAATTGTGGTCTAATGTATGGACTATTGGTTAAACTAAGTATTTGTTAGTGAATATTAAAAAGTCTGCTTCTCTACTCGCTTGAAAAGCTAATGTTTAGTAACTCTGTAAACACGTACCAACATTCCAAAATATTCTCAGTCAAGGTGGATAATATATGTAGACCTAAGTATGAGACAAGGTTGTTCGCAGCCAAGTTTCTAGTACAAGCCTTGCATTATGCATGCTTTCAGATATTATGTATCTCTAAACTGTAAAATATACCGTGGAAATGTTGCATGAATAGTTGAAATTGAAATCTTACCTTGGGTTAGGAAATTCTACTACTAGAGTTATCGAAATCAGAAGTTTATATGTTTTAGCGTGTTTTTTTTATCTATTGATGGGGGTATATTTATTGATTATTTTTTTGTCTGATAGCTCCGTCATTTTCTAATCGATACTTAAATTTTAAGTTATTTTATATCTGATACGGGGTTTTTTACATAAAAGGGTTTGTAAATTTTTCTCTCTGCATTACAAGCACTTTTTTGTTACAGAATTACTAGACTATTATGGACACAGGCTGAAAATTTCAGTTATTTTATAAAGTTATTCTCATGTTTATACCTGGTATTCACTTTCTCAAGAAACCTCATAATAATAAACTTTTCATGACAATAAATGCCAGTCTCCTCGTATTTTATTAAAGCAGTTTTATTAAATCGTGTCTTTATATTTTCTTTATTAATTTAATAATTATAAAATGACACACGTTTATTGTAGTGTACATGTGAAACATTTAATAAATGTTGAAATATTTATGCAATCTATTGCTATTTATTTTAAGAATGGTCAATAACAATATTTCATCATCAGCATCAGCATCAACAATAGTACTTCATCACAAACAATATCACTTCAATACATTTCTACAGCTGAGTTCTCGTATAAAAGAGATTTACCAACAAAATAGCCTGCTCACTAACATTTCCGTAGAGGGAAATTCTGAAAGTTAGTCTTATAGTAGCCAGCCTGCGGCGTCAAGTGCCTGAACTTGTAAACTCCATTAAGTTGACATGTCAAATGCTTGAACCCGCTCGAAATAACTCAATTTTAAAAGGTCATACCTGCCAGACCCGCTCTTTTGATATCTAACTTTATTTTAGTTTGCGAAAACCGGGTCACCTTCTAATTTGAGTGCTCTACTGCAACCTGATACCTACTGTTCAAGCCTTCTGCTATACTCGTTGTTTATTTTTATGCTTTCAGGAAATTGGGGCATGCTGGGATTTTGTTCGATAGGAATAAATATAGACTTGTGGATGCTCGTGGCATCGTTCGCTATAGTTTGGGATGAATGTAGTCTCTATGTATGCATGTTTCTGTTTTTTTTTACAGCGGTTCGTATGTTTCTTCATATTATGATTATGTTCGTTTGGGATAGGAAACCCCGGTATTTTTCTCCCATTTATAGTGAAAAACTTGAGAAACAAACAGATAAACAAATATTTTTTCTCATATGATGATATAAATTGTGTCCGTATTGATAAAAAAATTATGAATACAAGTTCAGGGTGTATTTTACTACAAATTGAAACTATTTGTTACAAATCGAGCTATTTTGTATTGAACTGGGATCCATTGATATTAATAGGGCCGCAAGAAAGGGTCTCCTATATAATGTGCGGGACAGATTAAAGGACAGATTCCATTACTCAATGGCCTCAAAAAGGTCTCCAAATAATATCTCGGGTTAGAAATTCTGACAGTTGATTTAGGATCAGATTTGTTATTGTTCATGAAATTACGCTAGCTACTTCTGGAAATGAAATTCGTTATTCTTTCATTATTTTTGTGATTACATTCTTGATTGAAAGGTAGCTGGTGAATTGGTACCAACTCTCTGAAAAAATATATTAAATATTGTGCATTTTTGTACCTTACACAAAAAAGTTTAAGATATGAGCTTGATATTGAATGCATCTTTATTTTTTACTAGCTGTGCCAGCGACTTCGTCCGCGTGGAATAGTTATTTTGAGCATTAATTCTTTGAATTTTGAACCGTTTTCGCAGCGCACGCAACGGAAGCCCTCAAAGATGAATAATTTTCCTCGTTTTTTCCACATTTTTCATTGTTTCTTCTCTCCTATTAGTTGCAGCGTGATGTTATATAACCTAAAGCCTTCCTCGATAAATAGTCTACTCAACACAATTTTTTTTTAATTCGCACCAGTTTTTTCTGAGATTAGCGTGTTCAAACAAACAAACTCTTCAGCTTTATAATATTAGTATAGATTTGATGGTTTTTGGTACTATTGCTGTATATATGATATTTTATTCATCTTTTCTTAAAATCCCAAAAGATATATTTCCCATCTGTTGAAGCGAAGTAATTGAATATAAAAAGTGTGTTTTGGGGATGTACAAGATGTAAACTGAGGCAGGCATTATGCAGGCTTCCGTTTTATGGCGGGATGTTAAATATTTACTGTTTCAGTGTGCACAGCACCGTCCCGAGGAATGCGAGATATTGGGATTTGCTTAGAGATTTTGTATCATAATATTGACAGATGTTTGGTTCGTCACATCCAAATTTGTAGAAATGTAGAAACCTTGAAACAAACTTAATCTAGTTTGTTTCACAGTTGCTGCCTACAATGAAAAAGAAAACATTTTGCAAAACGCAGTATTTAACATACGAAACGGTACGCTTCTACCTTTATTGTTCGTACCGCAAGGTTGTGGAACTCCCTGCCTGACTCTCTGTTCCCCACGCACTATAATCCAGCGATCTTCAAAGCGAGAGTGAATCGGCTCTTAGCGGGTAAGCACGTTCCATCTTAGGCCATAGCCTTTGCTTGCTGTCAAGTAAACTATGGCCAAGTGCAAACCGGTTATAGTTAAACAAAAAAAAAACACTGCATAGCGAAGACCTTAACAATATAATTTTACCGTATTGTATCAGAGGTAAACAATGAATTCATATATTACTATTGTTTTATTTGTCATCAAAAACTATTTGTGAATGTGTATGTTCTCAATTATAAATATCATTAACCAATATTTTACCCAGAACATACCTTTATATTAATTTCCATGAAATAGGTTTAACCATTTACGGTAAACCTTTGCAAACAAATTCACCCACTTTTATGGATATCAAATTGCTGGCAAATTGCTTTACTACTAAATATCTAAATAACGTTAAATAAAAACAGCGTTATCAAGTATACGTGACAAAAAAAATGCTGCAGATATTTTATACTGCATCGTGACGTTATTACAAAGACAGCTTTTAGACGCTTTCTTCGAAGAAAGAGAGGTTTTCTTGCTTTATTCACTTGAGCAGCAAAGAAAATCACTCTTAATGCGATTACATTTTAACGTCGTTTGAAACTCAACTATATTTTAGGTTTCATGTAACTGATACAGTTTGTTTTAAATTTAAATTAGTCAAAATATATGAATTGTGTAAAATTATTCATACACCAACCTTGTACTTAGGTATTAATTATATAGCATAGAAAATTAGCACACACAAAAAAAACATTTAGACACTTTGAGAACCTCCTCCGTTTTTGAAGTCGGCTTAAAATATTGCATTGTCCTTTTCAATATTACAAAGTAGTTAATATCTGTTTAATAAATAAAATAAGGAAATAGCAGTACATAAAATCAGATTTAAAATCATCAGCAATAACTTCTTCTTCATCTAATCAAATGAGAGTGGCGAACTCTGGTGTCGAGAGTTTTCAAACCGCCCTAGGGGCCTGTGACTTGGCTTAGCGATTGCTTGCTTAGTCAGCAATAACTGTATCTTGATGTATAAAAAATAAATGAGATTTTTTATAAATGAGCTGAGTATATCGTGAGAGGAGCTTTAATTCAATGAAGCCGCAGTTGACCTAGAAAGCTCTAACACCTACATAGCGCCGGCTTATTAACACACACAAGTACACTTTATAATACATACTTTGTAGCAGGTTACTTTGTTTTAAACAACAATTTATTAGCAGTTTTATCAAAAAGATTTTGTAACCCGCAGTACCTTCCAACAGTTTGTATACAATTATTAAAGACATTCAAATACATTATTTTGAAATTATATCAAAATATTCACGGGTTTAATTAATACTGGAATCTGTAAATTCAAGGTAGATATCAATTATTAAATTCTAAATCATTCTTATTTTATGAATGGATACGCATTAGGGAATTACATTTATGAATTCCGATCATTTAATAAAATAAATGTATTTACATAATTTGTTAAATAATTATGTATGTATATCCTTCAGCATAGCGTGAAAGATGAACAGACTAACAGGCCAACAAAAAAACACATTCGCTTTTATAAAATTGTATGATTCACGCAAGTGACACCCGAGGGCTATCCTAGTAGAGAAATACAATATTTTGAATTAAAGGGTTATAAAGGTTTGTTAGGAAATTAATTAAAATAAAACTTAGTTCGTTACTGTGAAAATTGCCTTCCCGGAATGACAACAATTTGATGAAAATGTCAACCGTAAATTGAGTAATATTTAAACAAATATGAAACATGTGTGAGTAGGTACGGTTATTTGATTAATGGCGTGGTTTCCAGGAACTGAATAACTTTTATTTATAGGAGAGATTTAATCATATATAATATTGTAAATGACTTATATTATAAATAGCAGAGCAAGCGGTGCTTTTTAGTAATTTTGTAAACGTTCATAACGCAAAAACGGCTGAACAGTTTAGCATGATTGTTGGTATGTATGTAGGTAGTGTGACGTCTTAGAAATGTCATAGTCATAGGAATAATAATAAATATCCTGGGACATTGCACACAGCGACATCTAGCCCCACACTAAGCAAACGCTTGTGTCGTGGGTACTAGATAACGGATATAATACTTATATACTTTTCTTTTGTATATACATACTTATTATACATACAAACGACCAGACTCAACAAAAGTAATTATAAATTTTTAAAGTGCATAAATACTTGTGTCATGCGGGAATCGAACCCGCGACCTCTAGATTAGAAGGCAGAGCCACTACCAACTAAGCTAACAGGCCAGTCATATCATTTAATTGCAAATAGTAAAGATATAAACACTTAACAATGACCCTGATAGGGCATGCAAATATTCACAAATGTATATGTAAGTCTAAAGCAGCCCCATATTAAACATGACTAGGTTCAGCTATTTTAACAAGATGGAAAAATACTTGCGATCCCGATATTGCGCGATTAGTGAATGAAAACTGAAAACATTAATATTCTATTCAATAGGATTTGACTAAATAGCAAAAATATTTGAAATTTAAATACAATCATTATAATTTACAGCCATCAATTTTCAACAGGCTTTTCATAATTAAAAGTCTAGACACACAATAATTCGCAAAAAACTTCGTACAACATCTAAACACAAGACAATGTCGGTCCGGGAAGGGGTAGCCTCCCATTCCAAGCGCCATATATTTTTATGAATGTAAATAAAAGCTTGTAATTTGCGTAAAACCCGACCGTTTACACGTTTCGTCCCCAAATGTACCGATTGTGTCGACTGATAGCCGCTATAAAATATATAGGGAGGATGGAATACAGCAAATTATAGCCGTGACGTTTACAAGCAAATGAACTAACTGTCAGCGCCCTCTATGGACCGCAGATGACAGACAATCAATTGATTGCCAAGCTATCCCACTATTTATTAAAAAGGCGAAAGTGAACCAATTTAAATGAAAATTACAGCATGGATTAAATTTACTAAATAAACTATATTGTCATGAAGTATTTGTTTTAATGTTTGTTTTAAGGTTTCAGCCTTAAATGAGGACAAAATTACAGTCGTTACAATAATTATTTGAAAATACTAAACACAAGACTTTCCCAAGCATACTCAAAATACCACTTTTGATTGACCAAACATTACGTCTAATTAACCTTGTAACAAATGTCAGTAAAAATAAAACTCTTAATAATATTACTTCCCTACTGCTTATAGTCTATGTGAAGGTGATAAATACGATATATCACCCGAGTGTCTTGTGCCATAAAGTTTTATTATATCTTATGTGTACGTAGGAGCAACCCTTTCTTAGAACATAACTGTTATGGACTCTAAACTTGAATTGATCGTTTGAATTTAGCAGTTTCTTGATAGTAGCTATTTTACATTAAACTAGACTTCATGATATCGCAATATGTACCAATATATGCATGTATGTACCTTTTACATAAGAACATGTATTTATAAGTGATCTATGTGAATTGAATGTGAGGCTAAACCATTGCCATTTTGCAATTAAATTGGATATATGGTTATTTTTTTAATATTTTGAATGTATTTATCAAACACGTGGCATCGTCTTGAGAATACAAAAAATAATACGAACGCTGGCTGGTTCCTTGTTTGCGCAAAGGATTTCTATAGCAATCCAGCGTGGGAATGCAGCCAGCGTTCTTGGCTCCATACCACATGTAGATGTTTTAAATTTAGGTTAAATGTACATACTCTTTTTTAGTTTAGTATATATATGTGTGTATATATTGATTATTATTATTAATAAAAATAATACTGACCAACATGTTTACTGCACAAAAATCTAAATATATAAAACTCAAAGGTGACTGACTGACTGATATAGTGATCTATCAACGCACAGCCCAAACCGCTGGACGGATCGGGCTTAAATTTGGAATGAAGGTAGATGTTATGACGTAGGCATCCGCTAAGAAAGGATTTTTGGAAATGCCACTTTTAAAGTAGTGAAATAGGGGATGTAAGTTTCACTTCTTAAGTTTCTAGTTAATAATAAATACATATTTTATGAATACAATATTTATAAAAAAACAACCCAATCTACTTTTATAAAGGGCAGCGTACCCAAAATGCTGGCTGCATTGCCCCGCTGAATAGCTAGACTAAACTACTTTGTTTACTATTAATTGAGAAGGTAGATAATCTCAAGAGGTACAAATAGCTCAATCAATCAATTGTTAGCGATGCGATATATGTAAGTTATGTTTACTTACAATTCTTGATCCAATAAATCGTACAGCCAAAGTTGCAGGCTATCCGTCATTCGTAGCATATTAAGGCACCAGTAGACTTGTACATACGTTTGGTACCATATTTACAAGGTTACTGAACTAAAGGACCAACTTTTTAGGGTGACTTTTTAAAGTAACAACATTTTATTCTGCGACTAGTGGAAATTCACGAGAAAAATTGCCACTTCGTACATGCCATAAACTTCATCGTTCCTGGACAAAATTTATGTATTACCATCATCATCATCGGGTGCCTCATGCATCTTCATATTAAAATTCGATCGACAATTTTTTTTAATGTCTTATGTATGTATGTATGTATGTATGAAGAAGCAAATATTTCTGTCGCGAAAATCCAAAACTCGTAGAACCAAAGTTGTTACTTTTGATGTACTAGAGCTGCTTTAAAAAGGTTGTGTTACTTGTTTGTAACCCTACATATATATCTATGTATACAGTATACATACATACGTTGCTACACACAACTTCAGCCAAACTAACCAACAAGAAACGCTCATAAACAAAAAGAAAACTCATTCATTCGCCCCAAATGGTATATTCGTAGGCTGGCAACTGCGTCACGATCCATCATGTACAAGCAGGAACAAAAGAAAGCTTGATTTATTTAGCGAGACCGATGTAGGATTACAAGGGAAATCAACAGAATGAGGCTGTACTATTAACTGCTTGAATGCTTGTAGTAATTGAGAACGAAATTATATTCAGTTTGTAAATGAAAGTAAATAGTACAGGCTCAGTCACTTTTTCGCAGTAAACGTTTTTAAGTATTTTTTCTAAGATTCAGTTCTTTTGTAATGCCCCAAAAATGTATACTGTCTTTATAAGAAGAAGTTTAGTGATAATGTGATAGGACAATACCACAAATGGTTATACTAAAAGGTGTCTTTATGACAAATTATTTAGTAATATTTTTTTTTTCAAGAAATGGGTGTGCACTGTTTATTTTTTACTTCCTCTTTGTTTCTCTGTTTCATCTGTTTGCTATTAAGTATTTTTTTAACTTTAGATATTTATATATCTATGTATAGGATTAAAGATACAACACGGATTTTTATTTATTTATCGTAGAAAAGCCACGTTCGGTCAAATCCGATAGATTTGGTTCAGAGCAGCTCATGTGAAAACTGAAAACCAAGCGCATTGGAGCATCCGCTATACTTAGCTATTTCAGTAAATATACAAAAAACTATCAAATGAAATAATATTTGTTGGTAAGATTGGATCAGGTTGTATTTAATTAGAGATCATTTTAAACCCACATTCAAAAATGAAGTTTTTAAATGTTTTTAATGTTTCTGTTTGATGTTGAGTATTTTATATATTTTAAAAAACCACATATACATATTATATGTAAGTACTTTCTAAATGTTAATTCAGACATCTATTCGTGACATTAGATAAATAAATGCAATTAACAAAAAATATTTTATATTTTTTTATATTCATTTATCAATCCACCAACATGTAGAAGTCGGGGATAATTTAAAGCGAATTTCTATCTATAAGTAGGTAATAGCAACAAAAATTCCTACATATTAATGTAAAGTACATTAAGTAAGTAATCTCAGAAGAAAAAATCTTGGCAACATCAAACATAGTTTTCCCCTGTTGAAAGTAGAATTAAATGATGAATTATTACTTTGCCTTTCAGCAGTATACTTCTCACTACGCTTTCTTGCAGATCCCTCTGGGAACTGTGAATTTTACACAGAATAGCTGAAAACAGGTACGTTGGTAGGTATTTACATTGTATAGCTCACCTACACAATCTACACAAGATAGGTATTATTGTAAAAAAAAAGGTTCTGCTGATGTGTTGTTCTTCTCTGTTCCTCAAAAAAAGTGTTGTGATAGTGGCAAAAAAAAGACTGGAATTAACAAAACACTTCAATTTCTAAAAAAAAATATTAACAATATTATAAAGTCACATACGTTATACCTATCGCTGCATAAAGTTGCTTTAGTTGCCTTACCACCTGTAGTTTGCAAAAAACATTTGATTGTTTATTAAATACGTTATCAAATTCGGATACTAATGAGCTTAGGAATCATCATCATCATCCACAGCCTTCTTTATCCCACAGCTGGGCATAGGCCTCTCTTTGAATGTGCCAGCTGCGTCGATCTTGTGCAGACCTCATCCACAAAGACCTTGGGAATACAAACTTTAAAATGCCAACACGACAATACTTTAATGTGAAAAATCTGTTTGTAATTAAAATATCCCAAGAATTAAAAAGGTGTCACCCAAAACTGCGCAAAAGTACATTTGTTAAGAGCTACCTTTTTGTTTTCATTTGCAGGTTTGCCTTTTACAGCACTTTGGTTACAAAAGTCGTTGGAACTTTGCTTATGTTTCAGGGAAAGTACTTCACGGAAACCGTTCAAAAGTTGGGTGCAATGGAAAATTTTTTGATGACAGGCTTTTGAGGATACGGTAAAAAACTAAACTGCATATAAAAATGAAAAAAAAATACACATATATAATAAAATATACATATATGTTTGAGTTAAAGATTCTGCAGCATCAGCAACTTAAAACCCTTCCATTTATGTATATTATACTAGCCTTTTGACAATTTGGTTAGATTTGTTAGAATGTACCTAAGCCTATTTTAGAAAATTCTTATTATGTACTGTCACTGTGTTTCGATAAATAAAATATTTGTATTGTATTTTGTATTTGTATTGTATTTATTTTTATGCATGCGGAATGCTGCAAGCCTTGTTTTTTTTATTAAAGCTGATAACAGAAAATCTCGAACTATGTCACTGCCTACGGATTATGTAAACATCATACCTAGTAATTTTCTAATTTTCTTACTCGAGTCTTCCCAATATTCAAAGTACCAAAAACCACGGGCCAAGTAACAGGCAACAGCTAGTAAAACATGAGCCTTATTAGATCCATTCTGGTACACCCGCATCATTCAGACTCGCACTACCCTCGTTTCGGCACAACTTCTTAATTGGCTGTAAAATTACGTTTCCGTTTTATGTTGTGCATGAATCTGAAATGGGTTTGTGTATTGTTATTTCCAAGTTTAATTACGGACATGTATCAGCTCGAATTATCATGTCGGTAAGTGTAATTAGTAGCATAATTAAATTGATTGAAATTGTGTGAAAATAATTTTGATGGATTTTTAGTCATTCTGTTATCATAATAGATATGTAAGTTTTAAGTCTTATACAAAATTAATTAATGAATGTGAAAACAATACTAACTACAACAAAATAAAAAACACACAAATCAATAAACGTCTGTTGTGGATATGTGCGTTTTTTTAATGTTAAAGCTTGCCGAATAACACATTATATTGCAGGTCCCGAGTGTTAATCACAGGAATTCAGCCAATAGTATAACTAATAGTAACTATGACAGAGACCCCTCGGGTGGTATAAAACTCACGATATTCAGATGGATTATATTCAGATGTTATAACTTAAGAACTATATAATCTAAAATATTATACAACCTTACAAATAATATAAATCTAAGGCATTATAAGGAATTTTCTTAATGTAAAGTTAACTAAATAACCCGCCCCTAATCGTTCCCGGTGCAAATGTGCCCATCAAGCTCGCTGCGTTTCCGCGCTGGATGGCAATAGATAGCCGTTGCACCAGAAACGATCCAGAGCGGGGGTCACCGGTCGTAACTCTAAGTTTATGCCCAATTTCCCCGATGAATGTCTTCGCAAATTTAAATTAATTTTAACTTAATTTCTACAAATTCAAATTCTTCTTCTTATTCTTCGTCAATAACTTAAGTAAATTCAAAGCTATCGATAAAGTAAAGCTTAAATCACAAAACTCCTGAAATCACGAAATGCAAACGTTTTCGTAACAAAAAAGGGACTCAATTGCATTTTTGTGCTGACAGTGTTATTATTGTGTTTTGCCGTAGTCAAATTGTTACTATTGTATTTATTTAGTGAAACAAAACTTTGCATTTTCTGTTATTCCATATGAGTGGAAGCCTACGGTTTTACTAGCGTTATATTAATAAAAAAACATGTGTCACTTGCCGGAGCCTTTTGCAAATCGTTTGCGTATTTTTTTTATTTTTTGATTTCTTATTTGATTTCTTTGCAATAAGTCTATTTGTTGACTGTTTCTCCAAGACTTACTACAGACTCTACAGAACTCTTTCCACATTAAAAAAAATTAATAATTATTCTCTCTCTTGAATCGTTTTTCCTCATTACTAAGGGTCGTGACTCCTCCGAAGAATGAATTCGTTAGGGGAGTTCTTTTGGGCAGATACATCGTGGTGGGTGCCCTGGTCCTTCCACTGAAGAAACATCATGTCCTCGTATATTGTAGTCCTCAAACATGTCGGTTTCCTCACGGTGTTTTCCTTCATCGTTAAGCGAGTGCAAATCCACACATAACTTGAAAATACAATTCTTGACCTTTTTCTTTTTTCTGATTCTTCTTATTTGAACCAGGGTGTGTCCAGATTAAAAGAAAAAAAGAAAATGGAACCACAGCCACACCCGCTTAAAAATATTAATTTAGCAACAAAACAATGCTGATAACATCATGATATTAAGTTACACTGTTAAGCACTAGCGGTAACACAGGTACTTCTTACAATGTACCCTTCAAAAGGGCTCCATAAATATCGATCACCGGCTATTTTCGACGACAATCGTCAAACTATCTTCTCTATAGAATAGGTATAAAGTATACTTAGTGTGAAAATGTAGTCTAATGCTGATAGGTACTATAATTCGATGGCTCATTTTTTTCTAGTTATTTTAGGCTTTTTGGCTGAGGAATCATTACTGATAACAATTGATTTATTTTAGCGTAAAAATCTAGTTAAAAAAATGTGTTTACTTGTCATGTTTTAAACGTTATGGAGTAATAAAAACCGTTTATCAAAATCCTTACCTTCTAGCCTTATTTTATTTATTGATTACTAATCTAAACTTTTTAGAATCGAGCTTACATAATATGAGTAATTTTACCCAATCAATATAAAAGCAAATCATAAATATCACCACTTATTAAATAATTACAATAATGCTATACATTACAGCAAACAGTTTTAATCCACAAATATCAAGTGCATTGATTGACTGAACACAAACAAATGTCGTCGACAAAGGTCCCAATGTTGAAGGCAATCGATAAAATAAGGCGAGTGACCGACTGTGGCGTGCGCTCGATATTTTATCGTGCACGCATGTTAAATAGTGTACACGCGGTTTTTTCGATGATAGTTGCTTGAGGATTATTATATTGTTGTGAAAATCAAAGTAAAGCACTACGAGTTATCAAAATGTAATGGAAAATGCATGAGTGTTAATAAAATAAATTTTAAGCAGGTCGAAAATACTTATTAATTGTGACGCAATAGCAGTATGGTTGATTTAATCAATTTTGAAAACTAAAAAGCTTTCAATGTAAAAAAAACGGTTGATATCATTCATCTTCGTCGGCATTTATATAATGTGCTTAATACCAACGCGACGTTTTTCATGGAGCTCGCTCATTCAAAACTATTCGAATTGTTTTTTGATTTTTAAATTACAAAACCAGTTTTAACTCAACGAATCATAAGCTACTATAGTTACATACTGTCTAAGATAGAGCGTGCGTAGCTGTTAAGACTTACGTGTCGTAAGAATTGATTCAGATTTTGCTTTGAAGTTCACTATACAGTTTGCATGACAGCGCGACTCAAATAAACTTTTTTTTTTTACAAGAAATGGGTTTGCACTTGGCCGTAATTCGCCTGATGGAAAGCTATCATTACGGTCTAGGGTTTTCATTTTTGTCATTACGAACTTTTACTATTCTAGCTGTAACTTAGCTCAATATCCGTCATACCTTATTCTCGGTTACTCAAATCACGATTGTGCGTCGCCGGGGCTTAGTAATTACCATTATTAAAGTTTTTACTGTTGAAACACTGCTGGCTTTTACTGCTGTTGCCACTCTCAACTTAGCTGGTGGCTTGACCAATCAAAATGTTTATCGGCTTTATAAAAATCCCTTTTATATTCCCTTTGAAATACTGATTTTACATCATCATCATCATTATATTTTTTTAAGAATCAGGCTCTTTTCTATGGAATGCTCCCCACTGTTTTGTCTCGGACTGTTTCATCCGTATTGGAATATAGCAAATGCTTCACAATTCATTAAAAATTCGTCTTATTTAGTTCATTTCACAAACTAATTTAACATAAGTATAAAAAAATAGTTATATTCAGCCGAATCAATGATACATAAAATTATTATATTAAAAGCTATTATACGTATATATGTATAATATGACATATTTTTTTTATTTCTAGTGCACATTATGTAGGTCTGCATACCTACATAATGTTCGATATAAATATTGGAACGTTTTACTGTAAGATTATTTCTTTACACGTTTAACAAAGTTAGGGACCTAATACGCTTTTGTGTATAGGTATTTCTACTAAGTTGTCAAACCCAGCCTAAACTTTACGTGAAGAGATTACCAAATTTCGATCACGCCGTGATTTTCTCGTTCAAGTTATCGTGCCTACTTATCTCTTTATAACGACATACGTAGGCGTTATTTCTTTCTTGGGCCATTACATTTTGCACCGAGTCGCTGCGTGTTGTTAGGTTTTTACGCGTTTTTTCTTTCTTAATAGCTTTTCGAGCCTTATTTTTGTATCACAGAATAAATAGAAGTAACGTATTCTTATACTTGAGTTGATTTCATTACAACATGGTTGGAAAGGTTATGATTAATTGAAAAAAACATATTTCTAATTTTACTTAAAATTTGTTCACGAAGTTTTCCTTCATTGCTAAGCGAGTACGAGTCCATTTATTACTTCAAGCACAAGGGTTTGGTAGGGGTATGATAATACAATACAAATACAAAAAGATGAAAAGAGAACCGGAATGCGTCAGAATACAAAATGGACGCATTTATTACCGAGCCACACTTGAAAGACATGGATGATTTGTGTGAATGACGATATGTGTGTGAGTGATGTAAATGCGGAGATGACGACTGTCAAGCGTAAAATAAAATGGTAAAGTAAAAAGAAAGTATAAGAACTAGCTTATTTGTTGATTTAAAGGAGAAGAAATAACATACTAACTAAGAAGGTTTATCTAAGCTCTCTCTCACTTTGCGTCGATACCCCAATGCTGGGGGTCGTGACCGTTCATGTCATCATCTTTCCTTTTACGGTGTTTCGCCACTTTCTCCGATTCCACCACAGATCAATTTTACAAAGCGTATTTAAACGTATCAAGTCAGTAAGTCGGATAAAACAAGAAAGTGAACTAAAGTTGGAAACAAGAGTTCTACTTGTTTAGAACAAAACAGTCGATTTCGTTGTTACAAATTACTCCCAATTTGGGCTTATCCAGCAACATTTGTACAAAGTTTGTTTCGAGTTAGAAGAACCTAATTTGTGTTGTTGAGTTTTTAAAACAATAACCTTAATATATTATGTTTTATTGCAACTTTATTTTATTGCAACAAATATTAAATGTGATTTAAGAAACATGAATGAGAAACACCTATTATTGAAAAAAATGGAGGTACAAAATGATTCAGAATTGCCTGAGACAGATATTTATTTCCATTATTTTCCAAAAGTATGTAATAGGTCTTTACCCATGAAATTGCCGTTTTTTTCTTACATTTTAATCTGTTTGTAACTTTTATTTACAGCTATATTTTTTCCAAATACAATTTTTATTGTATCAATTGTTGAATTATGTACCTTTTACATAAAAAAAAATATTACTAGTGCATATTACTTAAAGGGAAGTCATTGAAAACACCTCTTTCAATGTGTCGTCGGTTTCACTACTTTAACTAGGTATATTTTTATCATATACTCTGTTTTTGAGAAATTGATATACGCAGTGCATAGCTTTTTTCCATCTAACTATAGTTATAAATTGCATCTAAATCTGTTCAGATATTTTATTTTAATTTGTATGGAAATATCATTTTTCTCAATTTCGTCATACAAATCGGCAATTTCATAGGTAAAGACCTAATATGAATTTAATCAAGCAAATAACACTGTTCAACTTAAAATTAAGTTACTCAAGCATCTAATATCTGAAGAAAAAATAGTAGTTTATGCAACTGTCATATAATTAAGAGTATTAAAACACGAGTGTGAGTTTATGAAACGAGCGCAGCGAGTTTCATAATAGTAACGAGTGTTTTAATACCCGTGTTATATGCTGTTGCATACACTACTTTATTATAATTATATTTAATATAATTGTTTAAATTGAGTGTTTTGTTGTTTGTGCTATAACAGTAGTAATTATAAGTCAAGTATTGGAAACATAAGTAGAATGTTACAACATTAGTGTAGATAAACAATATTACAGTTTACTGAATTACAAAATTATCCAGTAAACTTAGTGTATTTATTGTTTTTTTTTTTATCTTTATAAGTCATAGCTTCGTTAATGAACCGAGTATCAGATTAAAGAGTGCCACCGATCGATTGATTGCGGCCTTCCTTAACGACGTTTACAACAAACTTGCTTATTGATTCAGTCAACTTGTTAGACATTCCGTAGAACTCTGGAGATTCCTGTAACTCTATGGAAGGTTATTTATGGGAAATGAGGGAAAATATTCACGACTGACAGGAATCGAACCTGCATCACCCAGATATGCGCCCTATGTTTGCCACGCTAGGTCATGGTCGATTTCTAGCCAGACGCTAATATTGACATTCATTTACAATGCATTTCATGGAGATTGAATTTTATTATTGTAGGAAAGGAAATAACAACAAAGTTAAAACCTAGTTTTCACCAGTTAAAATAATTTTGGTACTTGCATGAGTAAATTCTTCCGGGTCAAAGCCGAGTTGGCGTTTCAACTTAAATTACTTATCTCGAGCATTGTTTCTTGCAGGCCTCTGTAAAGCTTTATTTCCCGCTTCATGTTATAGCTTAGTTAATTAAGTTATTTTTAGTGTCACCACCATCTTGGCTTCAAGTTTTAATTAGCACGCAAGGCATATGCTTGGTGAAGTAAGTGTGTATTAGAGTGGCTAGTGCATAGAGTAATATAATAAGTGTCAAGCTTTTCAAACGCTTTCAGGGATAGTTAACATAGCTTAGTTACTAAAATAACGATATACAGCCGGGTTTTCAATTGAATGTGTCATTTGATCCATAGTAGCACCCAAATAGAATAAATAGCACTTTTTGATCACCCATCCAAATTCTGACCGCATCGCCAGTTGCTTAACAATGCGTACGAACATTTTCTCTAGCTAAGCAATGTAGCAAGGGACGTTTCATGTTCTAATTTAACACGCAGGCATATACTAAGTTATACTATATAGAGACACGGGGGCTTAAGTTGGAAGTTTCACGTGAGCTTTGTCATGCTTAATTTAGGTTTGACCGAGTTTTAGTTTATACCGATTTAGAAATGTAGACCAGTGCGGAAATAAGCACCTAAATTTTTTATGTGTTTATAGAATGTAGTTTTGATATAAGCTAAACTTATATATTTTATAAACAAGCTTCATATGTAGTTAATCTTGTAACATGTTGACTAATGTACCGTAAAATTTACGCATCTTGTAATTAAAATGTAGGAAAGACAAATGGCAGTCCATTTATACTCGTACTCATAATAATATCATTGTGTATTGTGATATTCATACTTTGTCAAAGAACATATAAGACAATTCATGAAAAATAGCTTGTCAAAAACCTACATCAGATGATCAGATGGTAGGTGAATACTGGATTATAATTGGATATAAATCAATCAATCATATTTTCAATTTAATTTAATTCCCCTTTGTGTTTATTTGTGTTCCTTAAATCCCCACACTTTGTTCTCTTATATCATCTCATATGTTTATGTTCATTTTGCAGTTAAAGCTAGATTATAAATAATTAGATATGAATCACTGATCTAATGTTTTTATTAATTTTTAACTTACTTTTGTTTTTGTTTGTGTACCTTAAATACCCAAACTTTGTCCCCATTATAATGCATGTTCTAAGTAAAACTCATCCCACAATGCACTTATAAATCGCTACTCTCATTAAACTGCCTATCCGAGCAAACTCACCTGCTAACTTCAAATTGGCGCAAATCCTCAGCGGCTAAAACTTCTAACACTCGACTTTCATTGTTAAAACTTCGCAAAGTCGTATTACGAATTGCTTGAACACACAAGTTTTCTACACATGGTCACTTACGTCATTTTTACGTGTGTTTTGGTTGAAGTTTCACGGTTTAGATGTATACGTCCGCTCGCTTCGATATCGCGACGAGACTGAAGGTTTCAGAGCATTGAGCAACTCTTACTGAAACATTGTACGCACGCTATCATACTATACCTATATACATAGCTATATAATACATATGCGGCTCTAAGTAGTTTTACTGAAACACTGTTAGGAATTCTGTGGCTTTTACCTGGCTATGAAAAAGATAAGCGTCGAAATTGAATTCTTACGAGTTAAGCCTCTATGATTTTGGAGGAGGGTTTTAATAAAGCTTTTCGCTTCGGTAAGTTTATTGGGTATTAGTTGCGGTTATATGGTGGTGATGCTGAAGGTTCTAGTACCTGTTTTTGCTATAATGGTACTTTTTACACCAATGTTTCGTGAAATCCTGTAAACTTTTAAACAACATATTTAGGCAAGTAGTGTTAAAGGAAACGCCTATTCGTTGAAAGTTAATTAACGTCTTTAATATTGATATATCGAGGAGTCAATATAAAAAGTGTGTAAATCTTTAGGTTTACATATTCAACACATTTTAAATAATTAAAATGTACTAATTTAATATAAATTTAACTAGTTTAAATGTGTTGAAAGTAATAAATAAAAACGTTTAATTTTTTTCTCTAACCACCCTAATTTTATTACACATCTTATGTACATAGAATATACCTACTATGACCCCTAGTTAGGGTTAGTTATAGTCACATGGCGCGTATAACGCACCCTAACGTACACGTTAACGTTACCTCGCTTTAATGCCGTAAGCGGCTTTGCGGTTATTAGTGTTAAGGACCGGCTTAAGGGCGCGAGAAAAGTGTTGTTTGGGCCTTAAACGCATTGTGGCTGCTGACGTGGCAATGTATTTAATTTATGTACCTATGTGGCTTATTAGTGGCTGTTTTTTTAAATTGATGACGCTGACTTCTACTTTATAAACTGTTACTAGTGTTTATTCGGTGGAGCTATAAGTTGTTTTTAAATTCGCGGCGGTTACTTCAATGTTACAGACTATAACTACTGTTTATTGGATAGTAAGTAAACATGGTGCGAGAAAAGTGTTTTTGACCCTTTACATTAGATGCATGGATTCATACTTTTTTGATATTTGTGTCGGTTGTAATCACTTTTTAAACTATTGTTGTAATATTTTTAATCAAAAAAAACCGGCCAAGTGCGAGTCGGACTCGCGCACCGAGGGTTCCGTAAAATTTATGGTTTTCGTAATTTTTCCTTTATCTATGCTATAAGACGTTGCTTCGTACCAAATTTCAAGATTCTGAGTTCACGGGAAGCACCCTGTAGGTTTTGATTCCCTTGCAAGTGTCGAAAATTTGCGGCATAAATGGCTGTATCTTTTGATTGCGTTGGCTTAGAAGTTTGATTTTTTCACAGCTTCAAGGGACAGTAGACTTGAGTAATTGATATAAATTTCAACTTCATACCTCTACGCGTTTCTGAGAAAAAGGGTCTTGACAGACGGACGGACGGACGGACAGACGGACAACAAAGTGATCCTATAAGGGTTCCGTTTTTTCCTTTTGAGGTACGGAACCCTAAAAATGAAGGCTTGTCATTGAGGCTGAGAGGATTTATGTTTCTCATCTTGCTGGTATATCGTGACTTTTTTTATGAATACAAATCTATACTAATATTATAAAGCTGAAGAGTTTGTTTGTTTGTTTGTTTGAACGCGCTAATCTCAGGAACTACTGGTGCGAATTGAAAAATTCTTT
The DNA here is from genome assembly GCA_927399415.1 of Macaria notata. Taxonomy (NCBI): domain Eukaryota; kingdom Metazoa; phylum Arthropoda; class Insecta; order Lepidoptera; family Geometridae; genus Macaria; species Macaria notata. The sequence goes on from OV656741.1 coordinate 5,402,486, forward strand.
TTGTGTTTAATAGACCATATTTTATCGAGGAAGGCTTTAGGCTATATAACATCACGCTGCAACTAATAGGAGCGAATAAATAATGGAAAAAGTGGAAAAAAACGGGAAAAATTATTCATCTTTGAGGGCTTCCGTTGCATGCGCTGCGAAAACGGTTCAAGATATCACAAAAAATAGGTATGAAAGAATTATTTCTTTTGAAATAATCTAACAAAATGTTTCCAACAATATATGTCTATCTTTTAAGGTTAAGTCACTAGAACCGTTTTTATGGTTATAACTATTCCACGCGGACGAAGTCGCGGGCACCAGCTAGTATACATATACGAATATACAAATTTCTGTAATGTTTACTAATTTTTCCAATGAATTTCACTGTGTCAAAGAGACAAAAATCCGCTTTATATTAAAGCTTTAACCAAAATATAATTCCCGTAATCGGTACACATGTTAAAAAGACTGTCCGCAAATCAACAGAGGGGTCGGCCACCTTTTCTCTCTGTTTGACGAGAGGGTCGCGACCTAAGTAAATAAAAAAAAAGTTCTAATGTCAAAGGCAATTTTATGCTACGCTGGAAAAGGTTTTTGGATTTTGTTTTTGACTCAGGTGGCTTGAGCCTTAAGGCTAGTAATATGGTAATGGTCGTGATGTTTTTCTTTATGCTCGACCAAGACCACAGTGTTTGCTTGCGCAGATATCGCTTCAGGTGACTTAAAATGTCTAACTGTACAGGGTAAAGAATTAATAAAAAATATGTTTTTCAATCTACAATTACTGTTTAAATTGTTAACAAAAAACTCCTTCAAGAATTCTTATCTAAATGATTGCAAAGCACACTGCTCAAAAAGTTTATAGCAAGATTTTCTTTTGTATTATTTTAAGTTTACTTTAATTATACCTGCTTCATTAACCTAAAGTGTGTTCTTTATCTATTAAACCCATTACCGGCCAAAAAAGAAGCAAAAATTTGGTGTACTTCATTTGTTGTTTTTATTCACTTAACTTTTAAGTAAAAAATAACTAGTTAGAGTTATCGTTTTGTCCAATCTCCCGCACGAAACGGTACGCTTCCACCTTTATTGTTCGTACCGCTAGGTTGTGGAACTCCCTGCCTGGCTCTCTGTTCCCCACGCACTATAATCCAGCGATCTTCAAAGCGAGAGTGAATCGGTTCTTATCGGGTAAGCACGCTCCATCTTAGGCCATAGCCTACTTGCTATCAGGTAAACTATGGTCAAGAGCAAACCCGTTCAAGTTAAAAAAAAAAATCTATCTCAGTACCTAGCAAAAAAATCCCGGAAATATTCCGGGCCGTTGTCCAAAAATAACAAAAAGCACACCCTCAGCTGAAAATTATTCCAAAATCACAGCCTCTGGCCAAAGACGTCACACCCTAAAGATACCAATTTTATAGTAAAAAATCTTCGACACACAGCACATATAAACAGAGCATTATATATTCAATGACAGAACGTAGTGAGTTCTATTTCATTAATGGCCCTCTGCTATTCTATTACTATTTATTTTTATAATATTTATGGCAAGGATTTTTTCCCATCTTTTCACATACATCCCTGAATTATATTATTTAATTTTCCTAGCACTGCTTGCGAAGTAATTTATGCCTAATATTTATTACCCATTTTTTATCTAGTAACCATTATACAAACGTTTGCTTCGTATGGAACTAGATGGCGCTGTTTGATATGTGCTGATATAAACTTATTTAATTTTATAAAAGAGAACGTTTTGTGTGAGTATGTTCTAAGTCTATTCCTTAAAAATCAAACGTAGAATCATTGAAAATAAAATAAAAACTTATAGGTGAAGGCGCTTAGCAACAGTTGCATTGTGTGAATTATAATAAATAAATTTACTTATCTATTTTTTTATAACGAAATAGGCTAACATGTGACTACAGCCTGCCTGATGTTAAGCACCACTGTAGTCTAAATCTTAGACTTGGACTAGGCAAGCGTGCTACATCTTATACTCTAAGATGTAGCACGCTTTCCTAGACGAAACCTATTTACTCTACATTTGAAGACCCCTGGGTTATCACATATCCATTATGCTTACGTTATATGTACACATACACAAACATATTTATTTATTTATTTATATTATTACTGATGTACTAACAGCTTAAGCCAACACGTACATTAAGCCAACTATTATTATATATATTATAACTACCTACTATAATAATGCTAAAGCATTTGGGTAGAACATATTATAAACTACGTTACTTAAAAATTTACAACAATCACAACGAAATTTCCTATATTTAGAACAGAACACATCTATGTCTCTGTTCTGAGCAATCATTGCATTGAGCAAGCTAATGGCTTGAGCAGACGGCGCGTACTGCGAGGTACATGTGCGCGCGCGCAGCGCAGCGAACAACGGACGCACACCACACTCTCACGGCGGCCGCTGCCGAGTCGGCGCCAGCAAGGCGAGGCGAGCCAGCGCATCGGGATTATGTATCTGACCGTTCAGCAGCTGATAAAAATGGAGTAAAAGTGCACATTTACGCATTAAAACTAAAGTGTCGATGCCCACCATACCCGAGACAAACAGAGAGGGATACAAAAAGGGATAATATCCGTACAACTTCTTATACAAGTATCTGGCAAATTTCCGCTGGACACGCTCCACCATAAGAGTATACTTTTTCTCGTGCGGGTCCCAGATAATAGAGTTAGATAATAATAGAGATAATAGAGATATTATTTAGACACAATGATCTATGATAATATTAGCATAAAATAACGGTAGTCGTCTCATCTTCATATAGTCTATATCTCCAGCCAATCACGATGCTATCTCCATTGCGAAAATTGAAATGAAACGCAGATATGAAGTAAAACCTGAAACTGACTGAAAAATTAATTCCAGGAGAGGATTCAATTAAAATGGCAATTAACTATAGGGAATGATAATTGGTTCTTTATTGCATGAAATTGTGAAATAAAGAAAGTCACAGTAAAAGTTAAGTTAAATTAACTTTGTGCTGTTTACATTTAGTAAAAAGTTTTAAGCATAACAGACTTATGACGTTTATTTATTCGCATAAGTAAATTTACAATTTAAACTAACGAATTTAAAAGTGTATGAATAAGAATAAAAAAAACATTTTAGACGTTTTTCTTATCGTTGCTGACAGCAATAATAAACGAGAAAATAACAGTAATTTATACCAAACACGCCTTCGAAGCGCCTGTCAAAATATAAATCTCAATACATATACATAAATAAAACAATGATTATACAGTAAACTAGAGTAAAGCCGCCAGCTTTGTCCACAATATTCAATTTATTTTTTACACGAACTCCGTAATTGAATCCAGCATTTAAAATTCTATTTCCTCTGTGGCTCTAGAAAAACCTACACTGTTTCCGGGAATATAGCAAGAGATGCCACAACTTTATTAAGTTAGGTTTAAGCATGTTAGGTAAACAAAATTTAGAGACTTGTTTTAAATAGTTGAGCTAAATAAGATACAGACTTTAAGTGTTAAACGTGGTTTGTGTTTAATGTTACAAGTTTTTTTTTAATGACAACCATCATCATCATTATCCACAGCCCTTGGATCCCACTGCTGGGTATAGGCCTCCCTTTGTATGTGCTATCTGCGTTGATCTTGTGCAGACCTCATCCAGGTTGGACCCTCGACTTTGACGATGTCGTCGACCCATCTCGCGACCGGACGACCCACTCCTCGCCTGCCAGTTCTAAGCCACCACTCTGTAACTGCCAACTAACCAACAACATTTATTACTTTGTATAAATCTGCTTTAACTATAATAATAAAGAAATCGCAGTAACGAACCTTAGACTTCAGAATAAAAAAGTAGCCTATGACACTCCTAAGACCTCATACTACATGAGCGTTTAAATAACAGACAAACAGACAAAATTTCTAAAAATTGTTGGAATGTGTTCTGTTATCAATTCCAAGTATCTCCAATATTTTTTTATATCTTCAATTTTCAGACTATCGATCCTCTTCAGCATTATTAAATGTAAGTATTTTTATGAACAACAAAAAATATTTTATTCCAGTCTAATAAAAAAACCTCTTATTTACTTATAATATAATTAATAAAACCATTTCAAAAGCCTTGGACTACATTGCAGTTACATTACTAGTCCAGGTATAGCCTTTGAGAGCATTTTGCGAAATGCGAAGGTTTTTAAATAGACGCATAGATTAGGATACTTATTCCAATCTTTTATATTGGGCCGGAAATTGAGTTGGAGCATCTGATAATATTTCCCTGACTTACTTTTCTAATCTTTTAGGAAGCTGCGAATGAGAAAAATGTTTATTTTGTTAAAGCTGAGGTTGGCCTTTTTGCTCGTGTTTAATTTTATACGTACACAGAATAAATACATTATGTAGTTACTATACACGAAGTCGTTGTTATGTTTAAATTGTCATAAATGTCACATATGTACATATTAACATACATATATTATTGTATATTTTATAAGTGGTAAGCAAGAAAATTTTGACAAAATTTTGTGTTACTAATCTAGTACCTAGTATACATGTTTGTGTGTCCGACAAAATAAAATAAATATATTTGTCATTTGTTTTGCCATTAAAACAAACTCTTCTAATCACACACTTACAAATAGTGGAAGTATGTTTGTTAATATTTTTCTCAATTTACGTTTCATTGAGATAATAATAAAAAAAACATATTTCACATGAGTAAAAGCAAGCGCGCTACATCGTAGACTATAACGTTGCTTAACATCAGGCAAGTTGTAGTCAAGCGTAAGCCTATTTCATGTTAAAAAAAAAAAAAAAGAGTAATGAAAAAATAAATTCCTTCTATCTCAAAATGCAAATCTTGAAAGTAAGAACAAAATTAATTTTATATTTATTTTTATCGAATGAGAGTGCCAATTCTGGTGTCGAGAGTTCATCAAGCCGCCCTAAGGGCCTCTGACATGGCTTTACGAATGCCATTCTATTCGAACAGCCGGCACCTACAATTTAACAAAATACATTGCTTACCGTCAGGCGAATTACAGCCAAGTGCAAACCCATTCTTTGTAAAAAAAATATGCAAACAAGAACTTAGTCTTTGTAAACATCTTCAGTTTGCTATAGGTCCTTCAGTCGTGGAGTCATAAAAGAAAATAAAGTACAGACTTAAATATAACTCTCACAAACTTTAGCATACCAGTCATGTCGATTACCCTTGAAATTATTCCCTTGGTGGGAAAACTCCACGTTTCTTCTCTAAACTACGAACGAGTAGGAATAAAGGACCAAACGGTAATCCCTAGGGAGGTAAAACAGCTAACAATAGAACTTTTGCAGAACGCTTTTAGGGTAGATGTGCAAATCAAATATTAACTCTTTGGATATATGTACTTTAGACACAAAAAACAGTGTTTGGTTAATGTTTTTGAGATCTTACACAATATGTGTACAATAATAATACTTACATTTGTAACAAAAACATAATAGATATTACTTAAACCAGCACAATAACTTTACACAATTAAAATTAATGAATATATTAGACACTTCATTTTTCACTTGCCTCACTTGCAATGCATGCTCTAAAATATCAATGGTGTTGTTTGCAACGTACTCTTCTACAAAAGAAGACATTTTTATTGTATGTATAAGAACGCATTATAAAAATTACAATAAAGTTTCAAGTTCTTGCCTATAAAATGAAACAAGCAAAATAAAAAGCTAGCGAACCATATCAATAACACTAACCAGGTACACACAAAATATTACATCCCTGCTATAATCTCCGATGCCAGAAATATACCAACTCGTGATTATTTCAAGTAGATCCCACTCAGCCGATTCTTTCCGACACTTGAGCTCTCATATGTATCGAGGTAAATTGGAACGGATAAGGTTATTTCGGAGTTACAAGTACGTAGAATGAGACGGCGTATATTATGGAATTAACAATGATCTTCTATATAAACAGTAAAACCTCATTGGGAATTAAGGTTGTTTTCTGCGTATTTAAAAAAACTAATGTAAAGAAAAGAATGATACAAGATTATTTGTTAGTATTCGAGTCTTGTTTAACCTAACTACGGGTTTAGATTTAAAAAAAAAATTTTTTTTGCTTTCTTTTTAAAAAAATATACATGGCTATAAAGTAATAAAGTGTTGCAATGCTTCTAGACCCTCCTTATCACTTACTATAAAAGCTCATTGTTTACCATGTAATCGTGACTCTCCTCCCTCTACCTGCAATTGTAACACGCTGACCAGTACAAGCACTATTAGGTACCTAGGTATAATTATTGATGACAAACTAAACTGGGCCGCTCATATCGACATGGTGTCTAAAAGAACTAGAAAGCTCATACACGTGTTCAAAGCTTTAAAAAACATTGCTGATGAAACACTTCTCATACAGACCTATAAAGCACTAGCGGAATGCGCTATCAGCTATTGCATAAGCTCTTGGGGTGGGGCAGGCAAAACTAATCTAATAATAGCTGAAAGAGCACAACGGGCGCTTTTAAAAGTCACGTTCAATCTACCATTTTTGTATCCCACTGAAGACCTATATAAAAAATGCAACGTCCTTACAGTACGTAAACTCTTCATATTACAATGCATACGTAGATATCATAAATTAACTATACCTACTCTACCCTGTGCTGACAAGCGGATATCTAAATGTCCAGTCCCCGCATACCACAGTGAAGTCGCCTGGAGACATTACTGTCACCTTGCACCTCAATTGTACAATAATCTAAACACTTACTTTGACACTAAACAACTAACACAACATAAACTAAAACTTGTAATAGTTAAATGGTTAGCCATGCTGGACTATGATAATACAGAAAAATTGTTTAAAAAATATATAATGTAACAAATCGAGCAAGCAATCATCCAAACATTCATAATCCCACGCACGCACGTACGCATACACACGTACACACACACACATATACACACACGCATACATTATTATACATACATACATACATACATACACACATACATAATACACAACAACTGTATTTCACAAACATGGGCAATATACAAACCTTGAAAAATACGAACTTTTGAATGTTATTTTAACTTTTTTTAAGGTTAATTATAATATATTAATAGCAAAGTACATATATATTGTAAAACATCTAAGTAATGTTCCACTGGAAGACCTTGCCTTCTGCAACACAGTTGTTAACTAAAGCAGAAGGCAGAGCCTTAATTTCTATGTACAATGTAAAGTTTTTGCAATAAATATGTTTATGTTTATGTTTATAAAGTTTATGAAACTAAAACAAAATAACTAAAGTTACTAAAAATATTATGAATTAATTATCAATATTTTTTATTAACGGAGAAAAACAAAGATAATACAAAATTGATTCAGAAAAAATATGTTGAATGTAATAAAAAAACCTTGTATAACGTATGCCTAAGATTTTTGCTGTTGTAATGATTATATGAATTTAAATTAAATTGAGAGTCAGAGATTATTAATTGCAAGGAAAAATAATAAATCTCGTACAAAAAATTGAAATGGCATTTCAAGAGGAAATGAAATACGCTAGATTGCGTGAAAACGTTCAATTTAGTGGAAGTGATGTAATTAATTTCGGAAGGCTGAACTATTATTTATTTTTGTTTTCAGCGGGAAATAAACTGCCAATTAGTTAACTACTATTTTATTTTATGTTCCAATTTTTACAGTAAGTATTAATATGAGTATTTCCTCAGAAATATTGTTCTTTATAATAAATTATACAGCGTCCTGCGGTGTTACTCGCATTGCACAAATTGAACCAAATTTTATCCAAATAGGCTCAGTCGTTTGAGTATGAAAATGAAAAAAAAACATACACCTACACTCACACACAAACTTAGGCCTTTATAATATTGGTCGTATTAACTTGTTAATACAAAACCAAACTCAATATTAAACGGGGTAAAATAAGTTACTATTAACTAAAACAAAACAATAAATTAAAATTTAATAAATTTTTGGACATATCATCACATTAACTCGAAGAATTTATATGTCCAGTAACTTTACATATTATATTGTTATATGTAAGCATAGACGTATACATTTTTGAGAGCTAGAGCAGACTGTTGACACAACTTTGCAACGTGTAATTTCCCGAGGGCCCTGCTTTATTAGCGCAGGCTCCTTTATGAAAAAGGATCAGCTGGAGTGCGTGATAGTTGGTTAAGTGGTATCAGACGCCATTTTGTGGGAAGTTTAGCGTTCTGACGTTTGTATGAAATGGTAAGCAATTCTAGTAAAGACTAAAGAAAAGTTCAATAAATAGTAGAGGCCGGCTGCATAGCGAATTTTAAACGCAGTTAATGGAAAAATGAGAATCATTATGCAAGTAGGCTTAACTCTGTAATATTTAAGGCTGATATTTTAAAAGTACATTGTCAGGCGACGAAGTCGGAAAGTATACCTGCTCATGCGGCTTCGGTCAGTTGTGAAACGTCACTATCTATACATATTATAATAAAGCTGAAGAGGGTCAAAAATCTGAACATAAAGGATATTAGAATAAAAATTGTTTGGGTATACTTTAAATCCATTACAGAAAACGTTTCAGCAGTTTTCAAAAATTTTATCTGTTTATTCAAACGCCCATATCATCATGATTTATGGTATGTAGGTAGTAAGAAGTCTTAGAAGTGTGATATGCTACTTTTTATTTCAAAATAATGTAAGCAAAGCTACGGGCATCCACTAGTCTTGGAATAAAAATACATATAGAAATCTCTACATATATTACAATGATGATCTGAGGTTAAATTTATGACAGAATAAACGGAATCTAGAACTAGCTTCATTTTTGGTAGAGTTACATTATAGTGTAGCCAAACGTTAAAGGGCTGTACAATGTACATAGTGTCGCGCCGCGACGATTCTCGAAGTTTCACGCTACCACTGGCCTACCTGCGCGTACACGTAAACAAGTTGTTTACCTCATTTTAATTGCGTTCCAGATTGTTCGACATTCATCATTGTAACACAAAAGAAACTAATTTGCATAACAATGGTTTTATAACCCTGTTTACATCAAGCGCTCACCTACCTAATTTGCATGACAAAGGATTTATGGTTGTGTTTTGATCCAAGTAAAACAAAAGCATTCGAGAAGTTTCTTACCGATATATAAACGGGCGCAGCTCAGGCCAGTGGACAGTTTCAATCAAGCGATCGAAGCGAACAGTCAAGTGATACCGAAGCGATATTATGAGTGTGAAAGTGCTAAGTGAAGTACTGTGTAGTGAACGTGTGTGCTTAGTGTTTTTCGTGGTACTCTACGTACTTGTTTACGTGTACACGCAGGTAGGCCAGTGGTAGCGTGAAACTTCGAGAATCGTCGCGGCGCGACACTACCCCCTCCTTAGACGTGCTCGTCCCGAGCACCATTGTCTCCATGGTATCTCGCCAGCCGGTCCACGTGAACGATCTTAGGTCCGCCTCGCTGGCCCTTCTGTATCCGGAATGTGATGTCGTTTATCTTAGTCACCACACGATACGGTCCATCCCATTTAGCTTGCAATTTCGGTCAACCACTTTAGCCAAATATCTCTCCAGTGTTTGATTAAACCGCTCCACCATTCCATAGCCGATAAGCTGGTCCATGAGGTGTTCTGTCGTTTCGGAGTACCCCTAGAGATTCACAGCGACCAAGGTAGAAACTTCGAATCTCAACTCTTCCAAGAGACGTGTAAAGTAAATGCGCGTACTGTTACGCGGCGGCTTTAATATTTGTTTTTAAAAAAACAATTTTAAACGAAGGAAGGATTTATTGGATACTTGGATAGATATTACAATTTAAGATATCAAAATGTGAGTAGAGCCCTTAGGCAACCGAGCAGGTTCGAGGATGAGACTCAACTGCCGTGCCATCGGTTACACTGAGCCTGGATAAGCTATACTGCTGATGCAGGGCGGCCTGTCAGCAGTATCGCCCACAGAGCTCGGGCGTAACACCTCCCCCTTTTGGAGGAGACATGGGGACTCCAGGTCTTCCGTTAGAACTGGGTCCTGATGGGAGCAGCAGAGGTCTGTATGTCCTGCATCTCAATTTGGACATGATTGGTCGGCGGCGGAGGGCTGCCGACAGAATCTCGGTTGCAGCCAGGTTTACAAGAACGTTTATAAAGTACCTTAACTATCTTAAATGCTACATAGATACTAATTGTTACTATTACTACTACAAGCATTACATTTGGTTTGTGTGTTTCCTTTTGCGAGGTCTTAATTACATGTAACTGTTTAGACAAGGAAGTTATAGCTAGTTTATGCATGTCAATATTATCTAGGTCTGTAATGTTGCTAAGCAAGTGACTATAATTAAAAACAGGTAACATAGAGGAGTTACAACATCCGGTGGTATTAATTTGGAATGTTGGTATAGATTGAGATGGTATGGACAAGCTTAAGACATCTAAATTCGGTGTGAGGGTGTGGGTTTTACAGTACCCGATACACCCTTCGTGGATGGAGATAATTCCTGTACCAGATAACATATATTCGTGTATGGTTTGATGTTTACATTGTATCCTTAACTTCGTAGGTTCAGATTGTACATAGATCCATCTATCGTTGGTTATTGACTTGATTACGCTAAGTTTTCCAAACAAAGGTTGTGTTTTACATAGGTTAGAAATTACATTTGGTTTCCGCATTAGTTCAGTTTCACATGTGGGTCTGCTATCTGTTGGGAATACATTATCTACATTGCAAATGTATGAGGTAGGGTCTACATGTAGACACTCTTGTACAGAATCTATTAAACAGTATAGAGTCTCATCTTTGGTGATGGCTACATATTTACTGGTCGGTATTATAAAACTAAACATATCTAGGGTGGTCTTATTATATATCATTGGTAACGCTATACTATGCAACAGGTTGTATTCAGTTATGTCGGCTAGTGGGATTTGTATCACAAATATTATTTTATCTTTTACAAAATAACACAATAATTTAGACAGACTTAAAATGGTATGTATAGAACTTAGCTGCAGGGTCACCGGTAGTTCAAGGTTATTAGGCAAGTGGCGATAATTACCGGCAAGTTCCTGGTAAAGCTGGCGCGGGGTGATAACGTATGGGTGTATTATGTCTTGTTGACTAAAGAGAATGGCATTAGTTACATCTTCTAACTGGAAAGATAAGGTAAGCAGGGCTGTCTCTAATGTGTTCATTAATTTGTTGACACTATTTGCTATTTGAAGTCCATTCGAGATCCTTGAGATATTATTCACAGTGGTTTGTAGATTGTCCATGGCAGCATTGAGGTTTTCCTCATTTTCATGAATTTGTTTTATTGTTTTATTAAATGAGGTTAATATGGAGGAGGTAACTAGAATGTTTTCTTTCATTAAATTGCTTATTTGGTTCTCGTTCTGCTGAACTGATTCTATTGCTTTATTATATTTTAATCCATCATTCTCATCAAGATTTCCAAAGATATGTTTAATCAATGTACCTATGCCGCCTATCCAAGCACCTCTCTTAGTTCTATTGTCCATAAGATGTGCTATGGAAGAGAACTCCGACACTGCATCCTGATATCGAGCTGTTAATGGTTGTAAGCGATTATGACAGTCAACTATTATTTCTATAACTCTAGTTTGGTTACACAAGTGAATGGTCAATGAGAAAATCGATTTTAAGTTGTCTATATGTGGGCCGATGCCGGATACGTCTATTGGTATAACAACCTTCAACTGCTCGCTACTTATGCGGAGAGTGCCCAGGTGGTCGAAGAACACGCCTGGACTTGAGGTAATCGGCTGGACGAAATCTTGGTGAGACTGACCCCATACTAAGCTGCAAATAATGTAAAATAATAATGCTAAGGTAATAATAGGAACAAATAGAGTGAAGAGAAGAAAGAGTAAAAGAGAGGTTACCGTTCTCCACACGACTGCTAAACAAAATGTCATTTTCTCTTGCCAAGTCACCTCATTACTTGGCGAGAGGAAAATGAAACGGTAGATAAGTACTATACTATCTCTAACTAAACCTAATGTACTCTATCCCATTCTAATCTATAGCTATTCTCCTACTGTCGCTAATTTTATTTGGTCATAGTGGTGAGTTACGTGACGCCTGTTGATCAGGAGAGTCACAGTGTTGTTTCCGTTTATTTTGATGATTTTATATGGTCCTTTCCAGACCGGGGATAGAGCCTTTCTCATCCTTAAATGGTTTTTAAGATACACGTAGTCACCCGTTGAGTAATGCGGGAGACGAGTGTGGGTGTCGTAGTAGGCTTTAGACGATTCTTTGGATTTTCTCATAAAATCTAAAGCTTTCTCCCTGGAGTATTTCATCCGGTTCTGTAGCATCCGGACATATTCCGGGTATGTTGCTCCTGGCGCTTCATCGTAAATAGAGTTCGGTATCATTGGTTTAATTCCAAACATTAATTCGTATGGTGAAATGAGTGGTACTGTGGATTGACGTGTTGTATGCCAACATGGCAGTATAGATGTAGCGAGGCCAATTTGTTTGTTCTTCATTGATGTAGGATTTCAGGTACTCTTTCAGAGTAGAATGGCTACGTTCGAGTGCTCCTTGAGTTTGGGGATGATAGGGTGAACACCACAAATTTTTAATTTTCAGGAATTCGCATGTTTTCTTAAAGAGTTCGGATGTAAAGTTTGTGCCTTGATCAGTTAGAATTGTTTTAGGTATACCGAATATGGATATGTAGTGAATCAGGCATTCGCTAGTTTCTTCAGCTGTTGTAGTCCGGATAGGGTACGCCGAGGAATATTTCGTGAGGTCGTCTTGGATGGTCAGTATATACTTTAATTTGGCAGGCCCAGCCTCCGGAAGAGGGCCGACGATGTCTAAAGATATACGTTGTCCTGGAGCCGTAGAAGTGCTGGTGATCTGCATAGGGGCTCGGTTAGTCTTCCGAAGTGCCTTATTCTCTTGACATGACTTGCATTGCTTGACATAAGTTTCGATTTCGTCTCGCATGCCCTTCCAATAGTATGTTTGTTTAATGCGGTTGTGCATTCGGAGGGAACCCAAATGTCCTGCTATAGGGATGTCATGATTGTCATATAAGATTTTCTTAATTTCCGTTGGGCTAGGGTATATTATGTTATTGTGGTAAATATTGATTTTTATTCCAGTATTGTGGAATAGATACATCAATATGTTGTAGATTTTGATGAAAGCGTGTTTTTCGAATGGGTTCTTGAGGTCGGATATACCAATCTCAGTTGGTTCGTGGAATACTACTAATTCGTCCCTGATGGTTTTGAGAGTTTGGAAAATCTCGGGGTATGTGCTTTCGTCGAAATGATGTACTTTTGTATATAATAAATAATATGTTTTATTATTATGTTCTATTTTCTTGTTTGAAAACAATGCCCGTTCTGCCCCGGTTACAATTGCATGTATTTCGGACTCTCCTAGAATCTCTTCAATATAGGGGTTAGATTCATCAAGGTCTAACGAAGTTGGGATGAGTATTATCTTGGATTGGCATTTCATAAGGCTTTCGTTATGTTCCTGGATAACGGTGTTGTAAACCTTATCCTTGTTAGACATAGCTTTTAGGTAGGTCGGGTAATCGTCCGGGGCGACGTTAGGACTCATGCTTTGGCTCGTAGACGGCATTGGCGACTGCCGGCCTTGGTCGATTGTTTCCCTTTCCGGTGGGTTGGTCGCAGGATCGACCTCAGGTAGGGGTAAGAGACTCTCTAATGGGTCGACTCCGTTTGGAGAGATATTCATATCTTCGTCTGGGTTGAAAGACGGTGGTGCGACTAATAGGTCCATCAGGTCCTCGTCGAGTCTTTGGGAATTGTCCTTTGGAGTCGGGTCGCCGGGGGTTGATACTGTCTGTATGGGATTCACTGGGAATCTTGACAGGGCATCGGCATTGGCATTTATTTTACCCTTCTTGTATTGTATATCGTAATCGTATTCCTCAAGCTTAAGACGCCATCGTACTAATCTCGACCCTGGATTTTTACAGTTAAATAGCCATTGTAGTGGCTTGTGGTCCGTAATTATCTTGAACCGGTGTCCGAACAGGTAGGGTCGGAAGGTCTTTGTCCCGAAAATTATGGCCAAACATTCCTTTTCGGTGGTGCTATAATTGTTTTCCGCTTTGTTGAGGGTACGTGATGCAAATGCTATGGGCCGGTCTTGGCCTATTTGACCTTGTGATAGGATAGCCGATATTGCGTAATTGGATGCATCGCAAGTGAGTAGGAACGGTTGAGTGAAGTCCGGATAGCTTAATATTGGTGCTGAGGTTAATTTCGCCTTCAGAGTTTCGAAGGCCAGCTGTTGTTCGTTATTCCACAGGAATGGCGTGTCTTTCCTCAATAGCTGAGTTAAAGGTTTCGCTAGCTTGGCGAAATCTTGAATAAACCGGCGATAATAGGACACCATTCCTAAAAAGGATTTGATATCCTTAGGTGAGCTTGGTGTTGGGTAGTCGGTCACTGCCTTTGTTTTTTCAGGGTTCGGTTTAACGCCGTCTTCTCCTATTACATGACCTAAGTAGACGACTTCCTTTCTTAAGAATTCGCATTTTTCAGGTTGTAACTTCAAGTTGAACCGCCGTAACCTATCGAATACTGCTTCTAGGTTTTCCATGTGAGTCGAAAGGTCGTAGGAGTAGATGACTATGTCGTCTAAATAGACAAAACAACGAGATCCTTGTAATCCAGATAGACAGTTGTTCATCAGTTTCTGGAATGTCGAGGGTGCATTCTTGAGCCCGAAGGGCATGCGATTAAATTGAAAATGCCCTTGGGGTACCGAGAATGCTGTTTTTGGAGCATCTCGTTCGGCTACTGGAATTTGGTGGAAACCTGATGCGAGGTCCAACGTCGAGAAGTATTTACTATTTCCCAGCTGGTCTAAGATTTCGGATATTTGCGGCATTGGATACGTTTCTCCGATGGTGATGTCATTTAATTTTCGGTAGTCGATAACTATACGCCACTTTCTTTGGCCTTGTGAGTCGATTTTCTTAGGAACTATCCATATTGGTGAGCTCCAAGGCGAAGTGGATGGTTCTATAATTCCTTGGTCTAGCATCTTGTTTATTTGTCCTTCAACTTCCCTTTTGTGACACTCCGGGAATCTGTATGATTTAGTATGGATGGCACTGTCCGAGTTTGTTTTGATTTCGTGTTCTGCGGCGGTAGTCATACTAAGGTCGTCGTCTGACAGGTGGAATATATCTGAGTATTTCGAGCATAGTTCTATGAGGGCGGTTGTCTCCTCTTGGTTGAGGTGTCCCGTTCTTAGCTGGTTTATCACGTCGCTGGTGCGATCGGCAGCTTTATATGTTGTTGTATTTACGCGTACTCCGCTATTTTGTAGCGGCTCTAATGTGACCTTGAAGGTTGGGTCGACTTTGATCGGTAATTCAGAGGTGTTAGCAACAGTCAAGTTAACTCGTCCGTTTCTTTTGACTCTTACGATGCAGTTGGATATAAGTACATTCTCAGAGAGGTGTTGGTCAACAATTATCCCTTCCTTTAGCTGTGTATTTGCTATCGGGCACTCGATTACAGCCTCTGAACGTGGTGGCACCACAAAATAAGGGTCGAAAAAGTTCAGTTTGATTTTGTAATCCTTTATTGTCAGCGTGTCGCATGAGTAGTCTATCTGGCAGCCTAGATCTTCAAGGAAGTCGGACCCTATTATGCCATCGTATGGCAGGTTAATATCCTTGATCACATGGAATTTGTAGGCTATATCTTTGGTTTGATCGACCTTGAGTTGTAATCGGAAGTGACCTTCAGTTGGTGTAGCTTCCTCACCTGGGTCTATTCCTTTTAATTTGATTACTTATTTCCTTGATTAACGCTGGATATTTCTTTATCTTTGATTGTTTGAGCACGCATACGGCTGATCCCGAATCCACTAATAGAATTAGCGGTGTATTTGATACTTGTGTGTACACCAATATATGCGGAAGACGTCTATTCGTCGTGTCGATGTTGATTTCGTAGATAGGGGTACTGGATGATACCTTGGGGCCATGATATGTCACAGTAATAGGAACAGGATTCCTCCTGACTGTACTAGATTTGTAGCTTCCTACTTGGGGCTGGTTACCCTGTTGTGTAGCTGATGGTCCACTCTTGGTGGTTGTATTACGATTGTAGCTTCCGGTTTGGGGCTGATTACCCTGTTGTGTAGCTGATGGTCCACTCTTGGTGGTTGTATTACGATTGTAGCTTCCGGTTTGGGGCTGATTACCCTGTCGTGTAGCTACTGGTCCACTCTTGGTGGCTGTGTTAGGATTGTAGCTTCCGATTTGGGGCTGATTACCCTGTTGTGTAGCTACTGGTCCGTCCTTGACGGCTGTGTCGCAGTTATAGCTTCCTTTCTGGGGCTGGTTACCCTGTCGTGTAACTATTGGTCCGTCCCTGACGGCTGCGTTATAGTTATAGCTTCCTTTTTGGGGCTGGTTACCCTGTCGTGTAGCTACTGTTCCGTCCCTGACGGCTGAGTTATAGTTATAGCTTCCTTTTTGGGGCTGGTTACCCTGTCGTATAGCTACTGGTCCGTCCCTGACGGCTGTGTCATAGTTATAGCTTCCTTTTTGGGGCTGGTTACCCTGTCGTGTAGCTATGATCTCGTCCTTTAGTTTGGAGGTTGTTGATTGTTTATTTATTACTTGGGTGTCGACTTTTATACTCCGTCTCGAGCGACCCCTTAGCGAGACATCTGGTCGTTTAAATCGTCCTCGGAATTTTCTACTTCTTGGGGGTCCTCAAAATTGTCTTCTGGCTCAATGTAATGTACGCGCGCTTGCTGACTGTTACTGAAGTTGGAAGTATTCTGTCGGAATCTATTATTGTTGAACTCCCGTTTTTTGCACATGGAAATGTCGTGTCCCGGTGTTTTGCAGTACCGGCAGAACATGGATGATCCCTGTGGTTGGTTCCTTTGTGCGTGATGGGGTGTGAACGACCCCTGTTGGTTTGGATTTCTCGTCTGGTAACTAAGGGTGTTCGGTGGTTGGCGTGATGGGCCCGGTCTGGTGTTGAACCTTGTATTCAATTTCTGTTCGGGTTGGGCCCGTCTGTAAAGCGTTTGTTGAATTCGTTCTTCTGATACGGCCAAATTTATAGCCTCGTTAAGGGTCCTAGGGGATCTGCATCGTACAATATTGGAAATGCGAGGGTGTAAACCCATTAAGAAATGGTGTAAAGCTAGGTCTTCCATGGCCGCGGTGCGCCCTGGGAGATCCTTTTTTAAGGTATTACCTGCGGAAATTTCTACTAACAGCTGCGATAAATGTGTTTCTACCTTGAGCGCAAATTGGCTAACGTTGTCGGTCGGACCTTGCTTACTCTCTTGCAGTTCCGTGAGAAGATGTGCGTAATGTTTCCTTTCACTGAATTGTGTTCTCAAGAACTCTTTGAGTTGTTCCCAAGAGCTGAATTCTTTGATAGAGCATGCTACCTCTGCTTTACCTTGGAGCTGGCTTACAATGTACTTAAACAATATTTGTTTCTGGTTACCCTGAGCTAGGTCATAGGCGTTATTGCAATTAACTATAAATGAATTTATGGTTTCCCTACTACCGTCGTAAGGTTTTACGAATTTGAATAATGTGTTGAGGTCCAAGGATGGCGGCGGCAGCAGCTCAGGTGTTGCCCGCGTGGCAGTTCGACCTCCAGGCGACGGCATTTCTAGTAGTAATTTATCTTCTGATTTTGACATTGTTCGACAACCCTAGGTGTATATCGATGTATTGTTTATATTATGCAGACTTACTACGCGTGGGCGGCGATGACGTAACCGATGAGCTGCATATAGCGCATAAGTCTGCGGTCTTAGTGCGTCCTTGTTGATGATGAATTGATTCGATTGTTTGGCACTTGGTTGTGACACTTATTCACATTGCTCTTATTCACTTTTGCTTTCTTTTTCACCTTTGCTCTTTCACTGTAATCACTTGGCCTTGGCCGACACTATGGCACTGGAATGTTCGGATCCCACCGCTGCCACCAAAACTGTTACGCGGCGGCTTTAATATTTGTTTTTAAAAAAACAATTTTAAACGAAGGAAGGATTTATTGGATACTTGGATAGATATTACAATTTAAGATATCAAAATGTGAGTAGAGCCCTTAGGCAACCGAGCAGGTTCGAGGATGAGACTCAACTGCCGTGCCATCGGTTACACTGAGCCTGGATAAGCTATACTGCTGATGCAGGGCGGCCTGTCAGCAGTATCGCCCACAGAGCTCGGGCGTAACAGTACACGTAAACAAGTTGTTTACCTCATTTTAATTGCGTTCCAGATTGTTCGACATTCATCATTGTTACGTGTAACACAAAAGAAACTAATTTGCATAACAATGGTTTTATAACCCTGTTTACATAAAGCGCTCACCTACCTAATTTGCATGACAAAGGATTTATGGTTGTGTTTTGATCCAAGTAATACAAAAGCATTCGAGAAGTTTCTTACCGATATATAAACGGGCGCAGCTCAGGCCAGTGGACAGTTTCAATCAAGCGATCGAAGCGAACAGTCAAGTGATACCGAAGCGATATTACGAGTGTGAAAGTGCTAAGTGAAGTACTGTGTAGTGAACGTGTGTGCTTAGTGTTTTTCGTGGTACTCTACGTACTTGTGTGTGAAAACATCGTCGAATTAAAGGCAATAAATTAAGGCATTCTGTTTTTCCTTAAAAACAGCCCCCTATCCCGTAACAATATTAAAGAATGCAGGACATTTTGTAGTTTGTTCTTTTGCGTTTAGTAGGTTTGAACTTTGAACGTTATTAACATTTATAATTTTGACATAATCTTTATTGCATTGTATTTCATAATTAATTTTTCTTTATATACAATACTGGTTCCTTGCGCAAAGGATTTCTATAGCAATCCAGCGTGGGAATGCAGCCAGCGTTCTTGGCTCCATACCACATGTAGATTGTTTAAATTTAGTTTAGATGTAAATACTCTTTTTTAGTTCTATTAGTGTTAATATGTGTAAATATTGTTTCTTATTATTTTAATAAATATACATACTTTTAATTTTTTATTAAGTTTACTATTGTAAACAATACATGTACATGTATTCTGACTTGTAACTATGGAGTTATAAATAAATAATTTGTATTTGTATTTGTTACCAGTTATGGTTTTTTTTCAGCTGCCGGACTAACAGATTGTCTGAGGAAGTCATTCAAGTACATCGAAGTATCATGGTGGCAAATGAACCCACAAATTTATTTCCTTTAAGTAACTAAGCAGGTCATATACAAAAGACGGTGACGCTTTTAATCATCAAAGTATCTCGTTAGTCTCACAACTACCACTACCTACTATATATAGGTAGATTGTTTGTTTCTATAGGTATATTTATTTATAACAAAAACAACTAAAAACCAACCTTACCACCTCAATATAAGCGAACAAAGCGATTGTCTTCAACAGCCATTAGTACGGCAAGTCATTGCTCGCGGCTCCGGAACAACACGGCCTCGTGAGTTTTTTTGCTGAAGTGCATTGACTGTAACGGCACGAACACAAATTGCTCTCGTCGACCAATCAGAAGACCAGCTCTAGATCGCGCAAATGATATTTTTTCGCGTTTGAAGAATGTGTTTATGCTGGTTGAATTTGTATGTGGGGAGTCCGATGTTGTCGAGAAGACCGGCCGCGGCGAGGGGCCGGACTCATTCCTCGCCATTATTCAAGTTAAGTCTGGTAGAGTGGTCTCTGCTTCCGTGTATAGTTTGTTAATATTAATTGCAATTAAATTAACTGTATGTATGCGTTAAGATTAGGGTCCCTCTTCTTCCCGAAACCGGTCGACAGCATTCTTGACTTCCTTTTGCTGTTCAGATTTAAAATTTATTTTGATGATAATTCTACTTCATCTTGTTGCCTCTAGTTTTTATCATTCCATGCAATGTAGGTTCTTTTGATTACATTCACAATCGCTGTTCGAATTCCTAATTTAGTCATACCTATAGGTACTGACTTTTACAAAACCATGCCACTAATAAGCACAAAATGATAAAGTTTAAGAAATATTTTGTCCTGCAAGAAAAAGCATTTATTCGCTAAAAGCAAAGCAAATAAAATAATAAATTTAACCTCATTCTACATGTGAAGTAAATTAATAATGTTGCTTTACTTTACGTGATTAGATTGATGATATAAATCAGGGTATAAGTAGGTAGTTCTTCTTCATATCGAATGAGAGTGGCCAACTCTGGTGTCGAGAGTTTATCAAGCCGCCCTGAGGGCCTCTGGCATGGCTTAACGACTGCCGACTCTGTTTGTCTACTAGACAAACAGCCAGGACCTGCAAGTTAACGAGTCATCCGACCCACGTAAGTGCCCAAAATGCCTCTTTTCGGTCACCCATCCAAGGACTGACCGCGTCGACCTTTAGTAGGTACTAGAGCTAAATTACTAAACATAGCTTTAGTAGGTATTTATACCTACCTACTGAGCGATATAATAGGTCAAACCCCCACATAAGTTGTAGGTCCGCAGCTTGCACCTGTGCACCATTAACAATGCAGGACAGACCCACGTGACGTCGCCATAATGTTCTACTAATGACTTTGGCCACACTCGCGTTCATTATCGGAGTGCTACCAAAACTTCGTAGAATGAGGTTTATACTTAACTTTCATTATGTCTATACATACATATAATAAAACTGAAGAGGAACAAAAAACTGAACATTAAATATATAAGAAAAAAAAATTTTTAGGTATGTTTTAAATCCAAAACAGAACACGTATCAGCAGTTTTTGTGAGTTCCATCTGTTTATCTGTTCGTTTATACGCTCATCACGCAAAAACGGACTGTACGGATCATCATGATTTTGGTATGTAGGTAGTACGAGGTCTTAGAAGTTTCATTGGCTACTTTTTATCACAAATTACCGTTTTATTTTAACTTTCATTAAAATGCAAATTCAATCAATACGAAAAAATTACTGCAGCTAGGTTACAGACTCCCTACGTAGGCTGTTTTAGTATAAACTGAAGTTGTTTAACCCTGTCGATGACCCTTGGGGGGCTTGCATAATTTTAAACTTCAGAATTGGCCCCTCACATACAAACCTATTACTTTCTTGTTTCTATACAACAAATCTTTAAAGATATTCCTAAAGTAGCCACGTAAAAAAAACGTAAATGGGAAATAACAATAGTTGGGTTTTGGAAGAAGTCTGCTAAGAGAATTATGAGATCATCATGAAATTTAAATTTAAATCTTCAAGATGCTGGCAATGTGTATAATCTTTCTCATTGAAATCTAGTCCAATTCCAGGCTTAAAATTTACTATACCTACCTATCGGGTTTAATGCTCATTCAGGTATAGACGCCTGTTCAAAACACACGAGCAAGAAGTTTCGAACAGTGGTGCGACGCTAGGTGTTTTGCTCGTATTTCTAACTCAGGGACAGAAAGTTTGTTGTAATTAAAAGTGCTTTGTACCCAGATGTAGCTACATATTGACTATGTATTTGTATAAGTGTATTGTTTTATATCACACCATTATGTAGAAGCTAGTGTGCTGGTTGGTTGTTGTTTGTTCCTCTTATATGTCTCATTAGAGCAACTGATCAACACACGATTTAATAAGAAGGTACTTTAACGTCTAAAAAGTGAAAAAGCTATTTTTTATTCGAATTCAATCAAAATGAAGTAGCAAGCAACTTTGTTTTTATGAAAAATTAATTAAAAAATATTTCAACTAGTTTTGAATACGTGCTGAGTGCGGTGTCTCGAGTTATTTTTCAAAATATAATTTGCACCTTTTTATCGCGATATAAGCTTACGTTTGATTACAGCCTGCCTGATATTAATATCATAACGCCTCTGGCGATGCAAATGTCATATTGGAAAAATAGTTAAGATTTTATATGCAAGCATTAAATATTGTTTTCGCTAGGCTATCAAACTATTTTCATTAACTTAAAATTAAATTAACAGCTTGAATTTTCAAATTCTTGTAACATCTGACAATATGTCTGACACGTTTGTAATTACATAGTTTCATCTGTCTAGACTAGCTTCTAAATAATATTCTGACTATATAAAGGACATTGCTTTGGCAACTGATTTAGTGTTTGTATAAAATAGATCTTATCATTTTAATGCATGATGAAATACATATATCTAATATAATAAAAAGAAGGTTAAGTTTCAGATTGGCAGAATCTGCAGCCTTGCAATACACATATTATATGTAAATTTAAAGTGTAGTTTGTGTAATTATTTTTATGCAGAACAAACGGTACTCATGTATTTTTTTTTTCTTATTTTTTTTTAATTATTTATTTCATTTATTTTAATTGACAATCGTAAGAGTTAGCTAACTTCGTTTACTAAATGAGCACAAATTGTGCTTGGGAGGTCATGAGAACGTTTCATAATGTCATTTGTTTAATTTTTGTATGAATACCATTGCGTATGAACTCTGTCAGCAAAAAAATGCTGACTTAATGTTAAATTTTACTATGTGAACTAGTTGTGCCGAAGGGAATAATAATTCCCATCGGCACAACCAGTTGTGCGGAGCAGTTGTGCGCCGGGGAAGACACGGTGATTTTAGTGTAACTATGTAATGTATATTGTATTGTATATATCTTCTCATCCCTGTAATATGATAGAGGTAAACGTTTGCGTGTGTGCTTGTATGTTTGTTATTTCTTCATGCTTAATGAACTGAATCGATTTGAATGAAATTTTGTATCGAAAATTTAAACCCTGAATGAACACATAAGCTATTTTGCACAATGTGGGTAACATCGCAAATCGCCGCTAGTAAGTCATAAAGGAGAAAGGTAGAAAAGAAAGCTACGATATCAAATGCACAAAAACGGCATACGTTCAACCATTTGCATAACATACGTACAATCAGGCGCGAAATCACATTACCTTACATAAGGCTGCAGTGAACTGCGGAAACCATCGTCCATATCGTGCGACCCAATTTTTATGCGTTTAATTGCGTGTGTGTTACATGTATATACGTAATATAATAGACACTGTAATACTAGTTGTGACCTGTGGTTATACTTAATCGCATAATAAGATCGTATGCAAGTGGTAATCTTTGGTGTCTAGAGCTTTGTAGAGGCGACTAGGTGTCAAAAGCTTTCTGTATGCATGCAGAGCATCGAAGAAATTCCTTTTTGCAGGCAACGGGGTATGACTGACTTGAAGGTCATAAATAACTGACTGACTGATATAGTGATCTATCAACGCACAGCCCAAACCACTGGACGGATTGGACTGAAATTTGGAATGAAGGTAGATGTTATAACGTAGGCATTCGCTAAGAAAGGATTTTTGGAAATACCACTTTTAAAGGTGTGAAAAAGGGGATACAAGTTTTACTTCTTAATGCGAGCGAAGCCGCGAGCAACCCAATAGTAATTTATAATTTTTCATAAAAAAATATATATATATATTTTTTTTTATTAGAACCAAACTGAACTGGCTGAACCAAATTAGATTTATAGCAAAAATAGTAAATACTAACTTTTTTTTCTTGTGGTAAGACAGCAATACTAGTTATCTTCTAATCTATTCTATTCTACTATCTATTAAATAGCATTATTATAGCAATATTTTATGAAGAGTCATATTTATGTAGTGGACTGTCTATCGCTTTGTGGATTTACTTGCATCAGTCCAATACCAAATTATTGTAGGCTAAGATTCAGATCAGTATATGCTGCCTACAATACAAAAAAATACAATAAAATGCAAAATATGACATTCGTAAACGAATGCAGTGACCTAAATACATTATTCAAAGGTCATTCTAATCATTCAATACGTTCAACTCAAAACAACTCAACACAAAATGAATTTCATATTAAGCAAGATCAATTATTACATCACGTAATTGTATTCAAATTTAATTCACGATCATTCATCAGTAACAAAGCAATTATGACAATTTCACACATCATTACCAACAAATTTAATGGCAAAAATTGAAATAATAATATTAAACGATCAATGGAAAGTTGCATCACCACTATGGTTAAGTTTCAACTCGAGAAATGAAATTGCACGAATTGGAATTGCCATTCGCTATCTGGACTCAGACTGGTTAAGAGCAAAATACTAACGTTACGAAACCACTTTCTTTTTAAATTGTAATACAAGTTTGAAGAAATAAGACTCAAACATGAATGCCAAAGTGTGCTTAGCGCTTAGTGTTGTGATTTGCGTGCTCGGGAGTACAGAACAAGGTATAGTAAGGTTATTATCATTTTATAAAAAAGAATTACAGTTTGTTGGTTTGTTAATGTTTGTTCCTTATAATGTAACTGATCCTAGTGTTTTTTCGTTTAAAGGTAGAATAGGAACCGCGATGTAGCATTACACATACATATGTATATACTTACTTGGGGTCCCTACATTATATAATAGAACTACATACTGTTAAGATATATACATGACAAATTACCCTCAAATAAGCCAAATTTTGACCATAAATAACTCAGGTTAAGTCACAGGCAGCAACTTGTTCTAATTGAAATGGAAAGTTCGTGATCTAAGGTCGGTAGTGGTTTGGTTCGTAGTTGTATTTACTCAGACGTTGCAGGTTAGGGAGACGTATGTCCAAGAAGTAATTTATATATTAATACTTATCGTTGCTTAACGTCAGCTGAGTTTTAGTCAATTATATTTTATATTTATTATGCTCACGCGCCTATCACGCTCAACAAAATTGTAAAATGTAATCAAATTCAGTTTACCCATTAGGTTTACAGTTTAGATACAGTGCACTTACAGATTTTCACTTATTATTGGTTATAAAAAATATTTTCTGGTAAAACACAAAAAAGAAAAGGAGGAAACTTTTATAAATGTCTATAATTGTGATATTTATTTAAAAAAGTATGTAATAATAAACACACAAATACTCTGACTCTAAAAAACTAAAATGGAACTGCAATTATTCTACAAAAATCTTCTAAAATAGTCATGTAACCAAAATCCGTCTAACTTTCGACAAAAAAGTACATATGTATGCTGTTGAAAGTTGCCTTAAATTTTCTCCAAGGTTTTCCACCATTTTCTATTTAAAGTCGAGGGCGCTTCTCAAATTGTCGAGTGACAAAAGGGTGCCATAAGCACCCAGTTACGTGCCTTCCTGAATTAACATAATACAGAAATGAACTAGCCATAGTATATTTATTGTAAGCACTTAAAATTTATAACAATATGAGTGTGTAATCGTGTAATGTGTGTATCACACGTAAGCTTCATTACAATACAAGCGTAAGCTTAGTATGGGGCTAGATGGCGCTGTGTGATATGTCCTGAAATATTTATTCATTTATTTAATATCTCATATCATACCTTCCATTAATTAAAACATATCTAATCCAATAAAACCAAAGTGGTGGCTTTGTTGGGTCAAAAGAAAAGAATCACTCTTTAATGTTAAAAACAATAATCCTCCTAGCTCATTTCAGTCAGTTTACTGAAAAATGTTATTATTTGAGTTTTGGTGAAATGCTTTAAATCGACTTACTTGTGTATTTAATTTGGTAGAGAAAGTATTATGAACCGCGAACACGTAAAGATGACGTTGGCATAATTGAAAGTTACGAGTGAGTATATTGCAAGGCTTATGTTTCAGTGTACTATGTCACTTTTTTCCCGCCTTGGCCCTTATTATTTCGGAGTTACAAGCCAGTTTACACAAGGAAACGAGTGCGTTAACGTCCTTGGTCAAATTAAATTCGGAACAAAAGAGTATGCAAATGGGCCTCAAAAGTTTTAACGATAAAGATAAAGATAAAGAATCTTTATTGATAATGTAAAATTGTAACATACATAGGTATAAGTACTAATATCACAGAATATGCTACACAAATTACAATATCTCGTCAAATTGAATTTATGACATTTAGCTTTTATAAAATTTTAGAAGTTACATATGTCTAGTTTTATTAATAAAATAATGAAAATTTTTGTTATTAAAATCATGTCACGGTTTTTATACCTCTGAAGTTCATTTTGTAGTGGCAGGCCTCTTTAATGAAGACCGGACGGTTAAATTATGATTTACAAAGCTAGAGTGAACCGGGTCATATCGGGTAAACACGATACATCTTAGGCCACAGCCATTACTTACCATCAGGCAAACTATGGTCAAGTGCAAACTGTGAAAAAGTTTTAATGAAAAATGTGTTATGTAACCTAGGAATATTGGTACTGAGTATGTTTTTACATTGGACAGTCAGACATTTGACCACCAGGTCACCTGAAGCAACATTTGCTCAAACGACGTTGTAAATTGTAAACTAAGGTGGTAATACCAGGTACCGGAATGGAATTTGCTCTCAATTGAGGTTGCTGAAACACGTTGTTGCTAAGTGCTTGGTGATAGTATAGTACTGAAAATATACTTACAAAAGTAGTAAGGATGTATACGAGTATGTATGTATGTGGCGATTCTTACCACAGGCTTTGATACTTGTGCCTGACAATTACAAATACATACTAGTTTAAAAGTAGTATGTATTTGTACAAGTGGCGACTCTTTTCTCTAGCTTTGAGTCTTGTGGTTGTGGCGCCAATAGGTGTAATACGATATGTAATGATAACATAGTGGAAGAATATTTGGCACCGTGTTTACTTAGTATTACAAAACAGAGATTTTTGAATCCAGAGCAATATATTCTTGGTTGTTCTCGGTTCTTCTTTGGTGCTATAAACAAATAAATAATGTGGAAACTTCACTTCTTCTTATCGAATGATAGTGGCCAACTCTGGTGTCGAGAGTTTTCAAACCGCCCTAAGGGTCTCTGACGTGGCTCACCGACTTCACTGTAAACAGTAAATTTCACGAATTTATGTAAACACTTCATAAAGGTTACACTAATAAACTGACACTACAAATTATCGAGATACAATAACAGAACAACTTTATTTACTTTGTACCAGAATTTAAACAATTACAGTCACGTGATAAAAAATTACGAAAATTGGCCGGTGTAATTTTGTTCAATTTAATTTGATACAAGGCTAATTTGAAATACTAGCAGTGGCTTGCGGTGCTATCTACTTTAATAGAGGATAAAAAAATGCATGTGTCTAATCAATTTGCATAAAAAATTATCCAGATAGGTCCATAGGTACACATAGGTCGTTTAAGCGTGAAGAAAAAAACACAGACACTCAAACATTTGGATGAAAGTGTAATTTATATATTTTATTTTTATTAAGGTAAGGTTAGATGTAAATCCCACAAAACAGTTACTGTTAATTATTTTCTTATACAATTATTAGATTGTTTATATATTCTACATTGAATGTTTTCATTTCTTTTCAATAAGATCTAAGCCTTCCTTAACCATTTCAAACTTTTAACTCACAAATTTTCTGCCCCTCTTAAATCAACCCGTAGATTTTCCCGGAATTTACGTTCATTAAAAACTTATGGGTAAAGTATCGATTCTCATTATTTCCACCCGACGCGTCATAAAACAGCCAAACTGCCCAATAATCTTGTCAAAGTAATTTACAGCGACATAATCACCAAAGTCATTAGTGGCCTATGTGAGCCATTTAGTTGTCTGGCAATGTTTAAATATGAATGACACATTAGTAAGCAGTTATATTTACACTAGACACAATATTGTAATTTTCTACTTTTTATAGTGTGAGAGTGGCCAACTCTAGTGTCAAGAACTTTCAACGTTTCAGCTGACAAGCCTAAAAAAGATGATCTTTATAAAATTTTGTAAACAATTGGGCCTAAACAAAATGCCACCCATCCAAAGACAGACCGCAATTCAACAAGCTGAGATAAGCGAAGGCCAATAATGTTGTAAAAATTGTAAACATTTTTTTCTCTAGATCTGTTCTTATTAAGTGAGTACACTACATTGTATCATATCTGATTGATCGTGGTCTATTTCTAACCAAAAAATAATGTCACTCACTTATCACTCAAATCTATCAGCGTAGATCGTTGCCTGCAACTTTGCTTACTATCGGGCGAGATAAATTTATACATTTAGCTTATTTACTATTTTTTTAGCATGCCATATATAAACAAAATGCCACTGTATTGTGTTAATCTATATCTATACTTCTATACTAATATATAAAGCTGAAGAGTTTGTTTGTTTGTATGTTTGTTTGTTTGTTTGTTTGAACGCGCTAATCTCAGGAACTACTGGTCCGATTTGAAAAAATATTTTTGTGTTTGATTGACCATTTATCGAAGAAGGCTTTAGGCTATATAACATCACGCTGCAACTAATAGGAGCGAAGAAATGATGGAAAATGTGGAAAAAACGGGGAAAATTATTCATCTTTGAGGGCTTCCGTTGCATGCGCTGAGAAAACGGTTCAAGATATCACAAAATTATGTATAATTTTCTATACTAATATATAAAGCTGAAGAGTTCGTTTGTTTGTATGTTTGTTTGTTTGTTTGAACGCGCTAATCTCAGGAACTACTGGTCCGATTTCAAAAATTCTTTTTGTGTTTGATTGACCATTTATCGAAGAAGGCTTTAGGCTATATAACATCACGCTGCAACTAATAGGAGCGAAGAAATGATGGAAAATGTGGAAAAAACGGGGAAAATTATTCATCTTTGAGGGCTTCCGTTGCATGCGCTGCGAAAACGGTTCAAGATATCAAAAAAAAATGTGTATAAAAGAATTATTTCGCTTGAAATAATCTAACAAAATGTCCGCAACAGTATATGTCTATGTTTTAAGGTTAACTCACTAGAACCGTTTTTATGGTAATAACTATTCCACGCGGACGAAGTCGCGCGCATCAGCTAGTAGTTAAATAAAAGTGGAAGATAAAAAAACGAGCATCCTTAAAAATCGAATACAACACTTTCAAAGCTAATATTACGCATTTCGTGTTTACGTTACATAACGCACAATAATTTACAAAGTTAAGTAGCCAAATACCGAATATGAATGATGTGTTTATAGGTAACAATCTAAGACCTGTCTCGCCAGCTCGATGCGTAAGTGGTGACGCGGTAAGTGCAACTTTATGAGTGCCACACCACATTGTGACGTAAGAGTTCGGTGGTTACAGTGCGGGACAAATTGTAGGCACATCAAGTTTTTAAAGCAGGGAAGGGAACATTCAGGGGCTTAATTTTTTGACATAAATTAAATCTACCGCTTTCCTGATGTTGCCTTCTTTTAGTCTAGAGTATTACATACTTAATTATAAGCTATGTACATAGTCTTTAAAGCGAGAGAGAATTGGTTCTTGCTGTGTTAACACGATCTATCTTTGACTACAATTTAGCGCTTACTGTTGATCATATTATACATTAAAATCTCGTTACAGTTAAATAAATTCACATATTTACATATTTATTAACTGAATTACACACATCCATTAGAGGACACTGAACGGTAGTGCTGGGAAGCTCCCAGCTACCCGGACGACACATCAGCAGATCTTTGTGCAGCAAGTGTGGATGGTGATCCCGGGGCACCCGCATCCGCAAATGGTTTTTGATTGTTATAGTCTTAAAAATCTGTAAAATAAGACGTAACTGGTGTCATTTTGAAGCTTTGTTTTGGAGACTTCCATTCCAATATAGACACACTCCTCCTTAAATAATTAATTGTCTACTTATGTGGATGTGGCTATAGGTGAAATAATGACTATAACGTTGCTTACCATCAGGCAATTTGTAGTCAAGCGTAAGCCTATATCATGTAAAAAATAGTGCTTCAATGACTTTCTTAACATTGTATCTGTGTAAGGAACTATGTTTCCTTTGTAAATAATGGACGTGCAAATAATATGGCCATGCACTGTATGACCGATTTAACTGAACACCGCGCGGATTATGTGACCGAGCTATAATCTTATTTCTGGAAACTTCTAGATGGAGAGAGATAGGGGATTATAGCGATTAATGTGGAGTTCAAGATGTACTTATTTTTTTAGTTTTTTTATTTCCTCCTCCACACATATTAATCCCCCTACGTTGTAGGGGACCTTATTTAGGTTTCTTTCTTGGACCTAATTATTCAATGTAATGTAATAATTAGTTTTATTATAAGTTTCTATCTCTTTTTTAGTACTATTGGAAATCTGATACTGGGAAAATGTCGCCTGGCACATACGGACATACTTCGGTGGCTTCTTTAAGTTCCAATTTAAATGAAAAATAGGATTACTACACTATTATAATATGGCATAACTTATAGGGGTGGTACTTTAGGTGACCGAGAGATGCCAATACCGGCATGAAATATTTTAGAATAACTTAAAAAGTAATAAAATGCTTGTTTTCTAGCCACTTTATTAAGTGTGTAAATTAGAAAAAAATGCTTTTAAAATAAATAGAATTAAAAACTCAGAGTTTTGCTCAAAACGTAATTTAATTTTAGATTAAACATTGCATTTTTAACGGATGCACGTTACAGTTATCTTAACATCGCCCGGAATTGCATCTGGCTAAGGAAACCTTAGTTCCGTTTGCCGAATTATTAATATTTTTTCTATTAGTACATATAATAAAGCGTATGCTCGATGAATAACGCTGACGAGGGTCGAAAGTCTGAACAATGAAGATATTTAAAAAAATGTTTAGACATACTTCGAATTGAAAGTAGAACACGTTCTTACAATTTCTACTTATCTGTTTCTCTGTTTATTTAAACGCTCATCACGCTAAAACAGCTGAACGGATCATCATGATTGTTGGTGCACAGCTAGTATGACGTCTTAGGAGTGTTATGGGCTACTTTTTATACTAAAATAATGCGAGCAAAGGCTGGGGCGTCCACTAGTTAATAAATAAATGCAAGATGTCCTTGCTCCTCCACTACCCGGTTTCGCCAGTCGTGACCTAACTACGATAATTTATTAATTACATCCATTACGAAATTCTAACCCAGTCCGGTAGGCCGTGTGTTAGACATGGTCAGTTATACGTGGATATCCACCTAAGGTCGTACACTTATACAATATCGAACGAACTGATTTATTTATTTAAACGCGTAAATAAAACTATCAACAATAATTATTTTTACAATTTACAATTTATTTTTCAATCGAATTATAGTGTACCTAATCGATTGAGCGTAAAAACAATACGCATCAGCGCCAATATTTTGAAAAAAGTACGAATATCATCGAAAAAGTACGGATTCAAATTTTGAAAAGAGGTTTCGACAATGGATTTGGTAAAAGTGTGTTATGTGTGGACTCTTTTGTCGTTTTTGTTGTTCCAATGCTTGATGGAAGGATCGGGCCAGGAAACTTCCTTCGAACTGCCGGTGCAGTTGGTTGGATTCCCGTTTATTATTTTGGCAGTGAGACTCACTAACTTTGTCAAGAAGCTGTCGTATGCTTTGAGCCCATGTGAGTATTTTTTAAGCATATGATTATTATTTTTTTGTTACAAGGAATGGGTTTGCACTTGACTGTAGTTCGCCTGATGGTTAGCAATCATTACGGTCTAAGATGGAACGTGCTTACTCAGTAAGAACCGATTCACTCTCGCTATGAAGATCGCAAGGTTATAATCCGCGAAATTACTTAGAAATTAAATTAAATTAAATTAAATTAAATTAGAAATGTAAGTAATCGAAATTTTATGGGTATTTGCAAACCTATTAAGTATGATTTCAATTTATCTATATACATTTCGATTATTGTGATCATATCAACTATAGGTACATTTTTCAGATGCCTCATAATAATCTATTTTTAATTTGGTCTCAAACTTTTTAAAATTAAGCACCAAACAGCATTTTAAATTTTAAATTATAAGATTCGTCGAATAAAATTGTGGAATGCACATTCCTATATCTCAAGTTTGGTCATGTATCTCTTAGACATTAACATTTACTATGGCAACATAAATTGTGCAAATATCCAAGTACGATTGACCCACAATCCGATATTGCGCCAACCGCCGGAGAAGGTGCTGCGTTTCTTGTCACGTAGCACAACTTTTTGCAGTGTATTCTCAGCTTCTCAGCCAGTTAGAGTGCGTATACAACTTTATACATTGCGCGGGAAAAAGCAAGGAACGAAACGCAAAACGCGGGAGAAAATTTAAAAATAAAGTGTTCGTTGTTCAAAATTAAAGTGGCCATCTTGTGGAATTTGAAAACATGTACTGAATTTTGAGTTGGACGCAACTTGTGCAAGCGTTTTTGGAAGATTGCAAAAGGCATCGTAAAAGTTTATCGTGCTTTTCCGTTGCGCTCATCTCCGTTAAAACTGTGACTATGAAGTGCTGCATAGTTTTGTTCCTTGCACTATTTTCGGTGTTGTTATTAAGTTGCAATGTTGCTAGTGCCCAAGAGGCACCGTTTGAGTTGCCAGTGCAGCTAGTGGGTTTCCCTTTTATAGTTGGTAGTGTGAAGCTAACTAACTTTTTCAAAAGGCTGTCGTATTCGCTTAGCCCAGGTTTGTATGAGTATCGTATTTGAGTTTATAACTCTATATAGTATAAGTAGAAAAACAATTTTAGAATTTATAAGTAATTAATGGTAATATACCTGTTTAATCTTTTTATACATCACAATCATAGAAATATTTTTTTGTTGGTGTTAATAAAATATTTCAGAGATGAAAGGTTTTTGGTCGGTTGGTGTCGAATCCATTCGCTTGTAGGTATTTATATGACTTACAATAAACTTCGGAATCACACTATCATAGAACATTTCCAGCACTAAAAAAAACCATTTTCATCGCTGCAAAAACCCAGCATCCAATCGACAGCTTTATTGATGGCTATTATCGTGACATCACTTGCTTTGGTTCGGGAACAAAAGTATAGCCTATTTTACTCTCGGAACCAAACACTACCTCTATACCAAAAAGTCTGCTTATCCGTGGCTACTTTGAGTCGTGAAAGATACAACAAACTTCAACATAATCTACTTTTGTTTTTATATAATGACATTATTTCATAATAGACACAAATAATATATTTGTAATTTTATCTAAAGTAAATTACATAAAACTATAACTGGTCAACTGTCTCGTAGTATCTTTGTAACGTACTTCTATTGCATGATTTTACTTCGATTTATATTAACGTTTGTTTCTGTCTTGATGCAAGTCGTTTTTTTAAGCCAATCGAGATACTTTTCTTGACTTATTGAATGGTCATAAAGGTTTCATTGAAGTTTAACCAAAAAGTAATATAATTTATTTCTACTTACAAATACTATTTTAATTTACATTAACTATACTTATTTCAACTTATTGGGAAATAGTTAAGACATATTTTTCGCTTCTCCTAAGCCAAGGCAAATTAATTTTTCCATCATAGCAAATGCTTTGACTCATACCTAAACTATACAAATGCCTGCACAATAGAACTTGTTATGAACAAAAGCAGTTGCATTAAGTTTTAAGGCCTAATTGATCACAAATTGTTAGAAGGTTAGGTATAATCTATAATATTTTTTTTATAAAACCCTAAGGTTGACTGACCTGACATATTGATCTATCAACGCACAGCCCAAACCACTGGCTGAAATTTGGCACGCAGGTAGATGTTATTTACGTAGCCATGCGCTAAGAAAGGATTTTTGGAAATGCCACTTTTAAAGAAGTGAAATAGGGGATGCAAGTTTTATAATGCGAACAAAGCCGCCCAATCGTCATAATTATATTCGTAAATAAAACGTAATAAGACTGCTAACTCAATAAAATCTGCTTTCCTCTCGCTTCCCGTTATAACCAATTTTTTAAGTCTGCGGTATTTAAAGATTAGAAGGTAACTTATCTCATTCCGCTGTTAACTAATGATCACAAACGACTGGATGATATTAATGACTTCTCGATAATCTGCGGAACGAGCGTTAAGCTGTGAGCTAGGCTTTAAGTTTAATGGAGCGTGGAGGAAGAAATAGGGATTTAAGTTTTTCTTAATTCGGGAAGTTGGCAAGCCTTACTGTGGTAGCTGTAATTTTTACGCTGTGGAATTAAATTTCAAGAAAAATCATCTATTATTTTTAGCAAAAAGAGTAATGTAAAAAATTACAAAACGTTGACACATTGTTTTTTTTTTTAATTTTGGCCATCACAAGTTTAGTATATTAATCGTTTACGTGTAAATTTCGAGGTTGTACAACACAATACCTAAATAGACATAATAAACCATTCTACAGGCCGATGTAAGACTAAATACAGGCAGAATTGTGGCTTTCAAACGATTTTTGACATGAATAAACTTTGACCGTAAATATTGTAAACACCACCGCTTGTTAATGGTATAGTTACATCACTTTCAGCATTCTTCCTCTTTGAGTCAAATTCCTCATGACTGGGGTTTTTGACTCGTAGAATTAATTAAATAATAAATTAATCTCTATATATATCTGATTCCAGCAACCTACCGAGCCCGCAACCGTCGCCAACTATCCTACTCCGATCCAGCAGAGCCATTCGACGCAGCCGAGGTTGAGAAGTACATTGTAGGAGAGTTCGGAGCTAAAGCCTGCGTGTTCGAGAGAGTCTGCGCACATTATGCGACCAGGGCGAGGGCTCAACCACGTCCCCAACTGGATTGGCCTGATGTATTCAGGTAACTAGATCACTAACATATTATATTTTTGGAGCAGTAAATCACCAAATGATGAAGCATTTGGTGATTTACTTTAACCCAGGGGTCTTCAAATCTAGAGTAAATAGGTTTCTTCTAGGCAAGCGTGCTACATCTTAGACTATAGTGGTGCTTAACATCAGGCAGGCTATAGTCAAACGTAATGTAAAAAAAAACATGAAGTCACCAAAGAACTACAAATGTGACATGATGTTACCAAGTCTATCTGTAATGTCCGAGTGGCTACAAAACCACAAAGGTAAGCCTGAAGGGTGCAACGCCTTGGTATTTTGCTGTTTCTATTGTCATCTATGCAGCTGAAGTAGATAAGTTCACTGTAGGAGAGTTCGGAGCTAAAGCCTGCGTGTTCGAGACTGTCTGTGCACATTATGCGACCAGGGCGAGTGCCCAACCCCGTTCCCAACTGGACTGGCCTGATGTGTTCAGGGAACTAGATTATTGACGTTTATTTTTGAAGAACCAAATCATTGTGAAGTCACCATAGAATTACAAATGTGTCATGATGTAACCAAGTCTATTTGTAGAGCCCGAGAGGATACAAATACTATTTATTTAGAGTTCAAATTCAAATTCAAATTCATTTATTTGTCTGCGAAAGATGGGTACATAAAGGTCTTAGGTCAGTTATAATTAAGAGCGCCACATTTCAGCCATCGGCATGCAAAACAATTAATCTAAGTACTTACATTACATATATTATCATAGTCATTACAGAATTCATTAAGAGTATAATAAGCCTTTGCTTGCAGTAAACATTTCAGTTTATACTTGAAGACTTGTAGGGATAACACGTCAGTTATACATTTTGGCAAGTGATTGTAGACTTTTGGCGCTATATTTAGAACACAATTTCTAAACATAGTCGATTTACAGGCAGGTTGAACCAACCTATATTTCCGGCGATCACTTTTATGATTTTCATATAAATAGATATTGTTACGTGCAAACATCGCACATTCAAACATGTAAACACAAGTCATTGTTAAGATTTTTAAACTTTTAAAATAAGGCCTACAACTTTGCATTTTGGGCAGACCACAGATCGCACGCACACACTTTTTTTGAGCAATAAAGTTCACCCAATTGTCATATAAGCAGCTGAAGTAGATAAGTATATATATCGTATTGAAACGTCATAAAAACTGTCACATTTCGACACAACACTATCCTATGACAGCACTCACAAAACGACATATAACCTTGACACAACTGCCCATCCAACTTATTCATCGACTTTCATAACACAAACAGTCATCGTTTCAAGGCCATGTCACTAATTTGGGCCATCGACAGTTTGACTTACAAATGGGCGAACATCTAGTACTGAGGTGCTCAAACTGTGATATCTAATTAATAAAAAATATAGCGTAGTTTGTGGTGTTTGATACAACTTATTTAGTTGCCTACAGTGTTATGTAAAATGATGGTTATATAATTTTAATAAACACTTATAAATTCGTACAAGAATCTATAAAGCAGTTTTATAAAAACTACATCGATTTTTTTTTAATTTTTCTGTCACATGTTGAGAGACTTATTATTATTAATGTATTGTGTGAATAATATGGAGCACACCCAACCTCCTGATTTTATTCAAGACACACAAAAACATCTACGAGCACTTCTTAGCTTCTTGCGTCGTGCCTTACGTTCCCCAGTTTAACAACCACTGACCCACTCGGCCACAACTGGGCCACGTATGTAATCACCACGCAATCGCATGGGTCATCCTGCACCACCAGCAGTCACCCATCCACCGACTTTGTTACGTCAGTGCATAGACGATACTATTCATAGACCACTATTTAAATTTTCCGTAGCACTGCTGCCTTTTTTGTACATATAAAGGTAACTTAATCTAAAACTGGGCCACGTAATAAGGCACCTTACTATCAATAGAAGTAACCTTGACGATATTTTAATAAAATAATAACAACTGGAACAAAAATAGAAGTACC
This sequence comes from Macaria notata, assembly GCA_927399415.1. Classification (NCBI taxonomy): domain Eukaryota; kingdom Metazoa; phylum Arthropoda; class Insecta; order Lepidoptera; family Geometridae; genus Macaria; species Macaria notata. Next base: position 5,439,065 of record OV656741.1, read on the forward strand.
CGAGTACAGAAGACGTACACAACATTTTTTGGTGACATGGGTGAAATGTTCTGTATGTTGACCAAGAGTTGAATAGTGTGGATTTTTATCCTCCGAAACTTCCCCAGTAGCCAACGGCATTATCTTGAGCATAAAGGCGTTAGGTACATTGTCTAGTACTTTCATAATTACTAAGCTAACTAACTGTTGATGTAGTCAATTCTAGAATGGGTGTCCCAAATGTAGCATTAAAATTTGGCCGCTTCCATTCCTTGAAAGAGATTTCATAGATCAACTATTAGTCCCATCAAGTAACCTCAGCGATGAATCAATCAATATGTAGACCAATGACGAGATAATATCTCGTCGTAATAGTCCGTGATAGGTCAGTTCCTTATATTATAAGGAACTGACCTATCACGGACTATTTCACATGCGTATGTCGGAATTTCGCCACACTGAGAACTGAGACATCTACTAGTTATAAAGTCGTTGCGTCAATGTTAAGTCATAGACTGCACTTCTGCATAAAAATTAAGACGGGTTTCGAGACAATTAACTCCTTTGTTTATTGGCTTGAACGGTATAAGGACCCAGTAGTCGAGAGTTACGCAGATTTTTAGTCTAGTTTTTGTCATTTGCATTCTCTCTGGCCATAACTTGTGGCCGGTGACCATGATATCCTTCTACAAATGAAATGAAATTGATAGTCAGTCGACAGGATACAGCTAAAGTTGATCTGGAAAATATGTATTTTTATAGAAACTGAATAGACTAGCATTTTGGAAGATTTATATACACTTATATGTAGATAATGATGACAATAAACACGCCAGTTTATTGATAACTTTCGGCTTGATGTATCGCATTGTTGAAATGTTACGAATATAATTTTAATATCGAAAATACTATAAATTTCATCAACGTGATTGAGTATACATATAGATATAACATATCTGTTGCACAGATAATATGTTCCCAACATATTTATAAAAGCTTGCCCAATAGTGGTATTCAAATTTGAATGCAATGTCACATTTATTAGAAAACAAAATACAAACTATTATAATATTGTTGTAAACATAAATGTCACGGGTCAAGTGAAGTTAAAGTGTGAAATTACAAATTGTAATGTCAAGTAGATGATTAATCCTTGACTTCTTTGTTACAAAGGTTTCTTTTACTAATTACTGAATTAATAATTAAGTATTACTCGCTTGATTGCTAATGATCGGGCCATGATTATGGTTTTTAATTAGCTACGGTATTTTGTTGGGTGGAACATAAAATAATAAAATGGACATTTTAAAATGTTTTAGATTTACTAACTAACCAATGCAAATCATACGGAAAGTGTGTTTTTAAAGGTTGTTTCATATCAAATTATGCCCTTTATGTATGAAAAATTTGGTTACCAAGTTTACTTAACAGATTAAAATAATCTTAAATCTTAAAGTCTTGCCTAGATTTCTCATATGTACAATGTATATGACAAATAACTTATGTATGTATACCTACTCATACATTTATTTTTTCAATAACATAATACTCTCCAAAACTGCAGATCTATTTAGCGTTCTATGTTCACTCATCTGTACCGAAGACATCTTAATTCAATATGTGGTAGACCATTCGATCCATCGTCCGAGGTTACAAACATTATGCAACCAAGCAAAACACTTTCACTGCTACTATCTTCAAACAAATACATACCTTATGTCTTGGAATTGACGTAGATAATAGCATGAAACAAATCAAGTGAAGATTTGAAGTTCTTAAAATTACTGTAAATAATTGAGACGTTTTTATGAATCTTATGGCTCTAGATATAAAGACTATGGTGTATTCTGAAGAACAATATTACTGTGTGCAATTTATAATGTCAGTAGGTAATGATTGTCGTAGAGATGAGGTTCCGTCTTCCCTCTGTTATTATTGGATAGGAAAAACATTGGGCCATTAGAGATGAAATGAAAGTGTTTTTCTTATCATTATGGGTTCAAGGACTTGTTGATAGAATATAAAGAGATAGTATGTGACATAATTTCAGAGGAAACTTTATAGCGTTATATATTAGGTATCTAATTATTTTTTCACAGCCTGACCAATTTAATTAGCTTTCATTCAAAGAGGAAATGCTGAAAATGTGTTAAATATAAATAAATCTTTATTCCCCTTTTTAGGACCAATTTTGTTTATTTTTTTTAATTATTAATATGTAACAGAGGGGTCCTTAACTAAAGCTTGCATAGCGATTTTTAAACGCATTTATCTATAAAATAATCTGGCAAATTAACACGTCGAAATATTTTTCAAGTCGTTATAAAACTACATATGTATTAAAAACCTTCCTTTCCATCCACTAAATAAAGCCCATTTTCCTTTCCAGACAATACAAGCGTTCACCCGACCAAGCCAAAGAGTTCTACCTCCTTAGCGTATTCATGGGAGACATCGTTGGATCCCCGCAGCTCTGTCACCAGCTCGGGAAGAGACGGGGCTGTGATGACAGCTTCCTTGGAGGATATTGAGAAAAGGGGAGGAATGTTATTTATAGAATAGTCATCACCATCATCACAAAAATAAGAGCAGGGCCCTTGTCTGTGAAGCATGCGCCATCCTTCCCGATCTTCTGCCAATTCCTTGACCTCCTTATACGACATGACACCCGCCTTTTCTTTTACTTGGTCCATGTATGACCTTCTTGGCCTACCTCTTCCTCTTCCAGCTTCCAATTTTCCCTCAATGATGTATTTCATAAATTCGTCATGTTGTCTTCTATTATAGAATAGTCCCTCCTCCTTGCGTCGTATTCCTCATATCTGAGGGTCGTGACTACCACTATCCATGAGCCTGTCTCTGATGATATTCCGCCATCTCTCTCTGTCCTCAGTTTTATATATAGAATAGTAGGTAGGGTAAATTTATTTTTAATACCATTCATCCTGAAATGACATTTCCTTTCGACTGCCTAGTAGAATGGAAATATATTTTCCATACATGTTTTGCGATAACAATAAAAAAAGAAAACGAATGTCAAAGTTGGAATAGGCCCGTCTGAAAAGTGTAAATAAAACATTTAATTTCTTATAAAAAAAAAATGTTTTATTTCGCTTCGCTCATAGCGATTACTTAAATAGACACAATTAGTTGTAAAACAGAATTTGTAATCGATGGATTAATTTTCATTTTCGTGGTCTTGACAAATCAAAAATGGGCAAGAAAATATGAACAAATAAAATGAACAAGTACTACAAGTGGCGCCGCCTTATTTTCTACACTTTTTGATTTTGGAATAAGGAATATACGACATAATGGAGACAGAAAAAATACAATAGTACAATTGCTTTCTATTTCACGGAGTTAATCCAATAACAGAGTTTAATTATATCTGACTAGCAAACCCGGCGAACTCCGTTTCGCCAGTTTGTAGTAGGTACATGCTATGTATCAGAGATGGCGCTGTATGTGAAAAATGTTTTTCCCTGTTTTCCCGCTTTTCTGTTGAATTTCTTCCTAAATTTTCTTTGCTATAAACCTTACGGAGCCCGAGACCTTTCCAACGAATGCAAAACCGTCGAAATAGGTTCGTGCATTTGGAGTTATAGCATCAGGAAGGAAAACCCGACTTATTTTTAAATAGTAGATAATACTATACTAAAGCACTGAAATGAATCCTGCTATAATTTAAGTTAGATTTAAGTTACGAACAAACCACATCAAAACAAAGTGATTTAATGCTTAGTTACCAAACTATTATTATGTAGTACTTGGGTTAAGTTAAGTTGTTTGCAAATACATTATTGTTAAAGATCTTATGTATATTTTTTAGTATTTTATTTTCCATCGTGGATTCTTCCAGTTAGTTGCCACACTAATATGAGAATGAATATGTGCATTAAGTAAATTAATGTACATATTAATGTAAAGTTATTTAGGAATAAGTGGACATAATTACAAATGCCAGGATTTGAACCTGCACTTTCAAGGTCTCAGGAAAGGACGCCCTAACCACTGAGCTACATGCATGTAATTATTTTTACTCACTTCCAAATACATTTTGCAAATTACCTTAGTACATGTTTCGATAGAAAAATAAAATATAAATAGATAGATAGAATAATAAAAATTTCAGCGCTTTATGACACAACTTTTTTAACATTTTTAAACTTTAAATGTAGACAATGGAGATTTTGTTGTAATATTTTTTTAAGGTTAATAAATTAATATGAAAATTAATTGTATATGTATGTACTTAGTAGATAAAGTACAGTTTATGTTGGGATTGCGTTGTAGAACTAGTCAAATAAATAAAGTGTTTCATGTATCATGTTGTTTAATTTACTTTAGTGACATAGGGACCAAAAAAGGCAAAAATAATAATTTATCCCTCTTTTGAGCCGCATTTCCTCATCACTGAGGGTCGTGACTCCTCCACAGAATCAACTCATAGTACACTGCATGGTGCAGTTAATTATACATAATTACCGAATATACGTAATTAATAATTTATTTCTATACAAACTGTTGTTTAGGAAGGCTCATTAACTATGTAAATAAGTATACTATGTATTAGTTATGTATTAATCGAATAGAAAAAATCTCAATTCAGATCTTGCCACTTTCAAATATACTTCATGTCGTTTACTGTTCGGCAATTTTTGAGTCACATTAAAAACAAACCTCACACCTGCATCTTACATAATTCACTATTTTGATTCTTATCTATTATTATAGAGAGTGACCAAATCTGTTGTCAAGAGTTGTCAAGACGCACTAAGGGCCTCTGACATGGCTTAACGAGGTCCACATTATGGGCATCAGCCAAACCACTATTAATACTGGATTAATAGTGTATCACGCCAAACTTATGAGGGTATTATGACTATGATTTAGATAGATAGATAACTCCTTAATGAAACACAGAGCATATAAAAATAACAGAATTAAAATTAGGTATTTACAGGAATTTATGACACCAGTTACTCTCAAGAGTCGACATTTTGTATCTACTCGTACTACTTCAATTTGCACTACTCAGGATCGAGTATAATATAATGCTACTTTAATATCTCATGAAAATTAATGAGTAGGTATTTATGTCTATTCTAATAGTAGGTATTTCGTCCTATAGAATAAAAGAGAATCTCAGCCTGTCTGTAATAGCTTCATTACTACTAAATATATTTTATCATCTGTATCATCACAGCGTCATCTGGACAAAATGTGTATAACTAAATCAAACGTTTGCGTACGACAGTCGACACACTTTTCATAGCTCTTTTGTGCTGCTAGTGGTCGGAAAATGCGACGTAAGGAGTGAAAGGCATGGATTCAAGTTCTAACAGCGTTTCGTTTGGCTTACGGACGTTGTTTTGAGAGTCCTCAACAGATGTCGCTTAGTAAATTTGATGACAACTAGGTGTACTTTCACAGTAAAAAAACAATTCATTTGGAGTCTTAGGAGTCTATGAAAAATTATAAAAAATCCTTGATTTTTTGTAATTTTTTAGAGCCCAAATTCATTGTCTTTTATTGCTTAATTTGGCCAGCTCAAGATACAATACATTATGTATAAAGAAGCCTTCCAGCTACATAGGGTGCAATTTGAAAAATGAGAAACAAAACCTCCTTGGGTTGTAATCTGAAATATTATATCTAATATGTATCACCTAACCCCTTTGGATTTTTGCTAGTACATTATGAATCTGAGTAACAAGACTTCCTTGGGTTGACAACTGGAATTAATAAAATACATTATACCTATATCTAACCTCTTTGAATTCTTCCAAATATGATTTCCGTGGATTATGAATGTAATATTTGCTTTAAAATTTCAAATATTTGTAAATTGGCTAATTTTAGTGTGTGTATTTCGTACTTTCGTATGGTTCAAAATTATTACCACCAAACAACTGTTTGGCGTCCGATGTATGAATTTAAAATTCGGTCACCCATCTAAATACTGTCTGGATCAACCGTTGCTTAATTTTTTTCTATCAAACTGTTGTTGAACGCTGAACGTAAGTTCAGATTTGGTATTACCTATTATGGAGAATGAAAGAACAGCATCTGAGACTAGAAAAAAGAATATTTATTAATTGAATTGTATTTTACACGTCCTGTGAAATTTTCATTTTTAGGCAGAATTAAAAAAAATTATGTAAATCAAATAATATTTATTTTTAATTATGTTAAATAAAAGGTTCAGTTATAGCAGACAGATGTAACGTTTACAGTTATACCTATCTAGTACACCGACTTTGGTAAGCGATGGTATATTTACAGCTTGGCTGGGTGGGAAAATATATACATACTCGTACAAAATAATACGTACATAGGTTGGATAATAATGACACCCGCATTGAGTCTCTCGGCCAGCAACAGACTGCGTAGAACTATACATATATTATTGTATCTATCTATATATCTATCTATTAGTCATCTTCCTCAACAGTTCATCACAAATTCAATAAAATCTGGCTGGTTTGCCATACAAAAATATAAAATCATGTCATAGAATACAATGTATACCAGCTATGCAGACACGTCGTTGATATGATCCTCTCTTGCAAAAACTAATGCGCTTCCCGCAATTCAATTTGTTTACAAGACTCATAAAATTCTCAGCCACGTTGGTAGTTTCATTTGTCAGGCGGTTGGCTTTCCTCATCACACTCTCGTTGGCCGCATTAATGAGGGCCCAAACAGAGGTTGCATCGTTTTGTAATTTGGCAGCTAGGTCTCCTTCTGTTTGTAAATGTGGTTCAGAGGTGTGTTTCACAATGGGTCGGATACGGATCCGATTCGATTGAGACGGAAATCAATAGAATAGAATAGAATATATCTTTAATGTACACCTTAAAACATAGAAATAACAATACAGGAAAAAGCTTAAATATATTAAAGTGATGCACATTGGGCGGCCTTATCGCCTTAGGCGATTTCTCAATCGGCAAGGAAAGGATTTTTCCAAATCACAATGCTTCCATACGATTCTATTGACAAATTTATTCAACAGAAAAATCGGAAACGTTCCGTGAGCCAAAAGCTAGCGGATTCGTTTCCGTCGATTATAAGTTCAATTTCGTTTTTTCATGATATTAAACCCGATTTAGACTTAATTATATATTCATTTATTTTTATATATAATTATTCATATCAAATCTACAGTAAAAGTGGTAATATTATGGCCTTAAATATGTTTTTTATATTTCTACCATAGTATTTAATTTCTACTACGAGCGGATCGGATCATATCCGACTCATTGTGAAACACCATGCTGGTTGGTCAGTTCTATTACAATAATATCTCTTACAAAACTCATGTTTTCCGAATACATGTAGAGGGCCATTCTTCAGATCCGAACGCAATTCTGCTGGTGAATTGTCGGCGTTATGTCGAATGATTTTACGTGCAACGATGGTCAGCCTCGTAAGCCTGGCCTTTAAAATGTTTCGTCCTGATATGGGTAACTTGGTGTTATTTAATATCTGAAATGTATTCGTATTATGCATTAAAGCACTACTACTGACATCTAGAACTTACGGTTGCGGTAAACAGTACAGAAAATAAGCCATCTCTAAATCTACCGTTACGTATAGCACACCGTAATACATAATGGGCGCCGGTATAACGCCGTCGTTACTGCGCTATGTTACACAAGACAGCAACATACCTACCTATGACGTCTTATTACAAAACGCGGTTTTAATATTAGTCCGAACTTTGAAAATAAAAAAAAATTGTTCGTGTTGTTCAGACATCACATACTATCAATCAAAATGTCAACAATTAACATTGGTACATTTTGACAGTTTGATAATTATGACAATAAAGATAAGATAAGATAAATTTATTGTAAAACAAAACAATATGTTACACTGTACAAATAGCTCTGCCTCTTACATTAGTAAAAAACTGTGTCGTAGAGAGGCAGGTTCTTCCGGGGGTTCTTGTTTACAACTTAGTTTTATATTAACAACTTATAATAATGTAGTAGGTATGTTTTTAAGTGATTACAAAATAATCTATTCCTAGTTATTGTTTATACAAAATATGATATTACTTAATCTATTTGTATCCTAAATTTTATATAATATAATATAAACAGCTATTTATATATTTACAATGATGTTATGCTTGGAGTATTGGCGATTAGTTCTGGATGTTTGTGTGTGTGTGTATGTGTATTTGCATATGTGTGTGTTCGCGTGTGCGTGTGGGTGTGTGTGTGTGTTGAGATAGCGTATATTGGTGTGTTTGTAAGTGTGACTTAAGGTGTTGGTTGTAATTGTCTTATTTACTTAATTTGTTTTTCCAGTATTTTCTCTATTGCATCATAATTTAACGTGGCTAGCCATTTATGCATGATATTTTTCAACTTATGTACAGTTAATTTCTTTGTATCTTGGAATTCATTCAGTTTATTGTATAGTATAGGCGCAAGGTGGGAGTAGTGTCGCCAAGCAACTTCACTATGATATTCTGGGACTGGGCATCTATCAATACGTTTGTTAGTCTGTGGTAGGTATGGTACTATTTCTCTATGATATTTACGCAAACATTGACTCATAAAAAGTTTACGTACGGTAAGTACATTGCACAGTTTATATAGTTTGTCAGTTGGGTACATAAAAGGTAAGTTAAACGTTATTTTAAGAAGTGCTCTTTGGGCTCTCTCAACTACCTTCATATTGGTTTTGCCAGCGCCGCCCCATGAAGTTATACAGTAGCTTATAGCACACTCTGCTAAAGCTTTATAAGTTTGTAGAAGGAGTTTGCTATCAGCCACGTATTTGAGAGTTTTAAAAACGTGTATTAGCTTTCTTGTGCGTTTGGACACAGTTTGTATGTGAGCTCCCCATTTTAGATGATTATCTACTATAACTCCCAGATATCTAATTGTGGCAACATCAGACAATGTGTTGCAGTTACAAGAACTAGGGGGAGGAGATAGACAGACAATTTTCGAATAACTAAAACAGACTTGGTCTACACTTATATTTAAACCACGTTTTGTAATAAGGCCCATGATATATGATTGTTTATAGAAAATGCGAGCTTTTAGCCTATACGTTATTGCATTCCGAAGCCATGGATCACATCAAAATGTATTATAAAACCAAAATTGTAAGTGTGTATGTTAGTTCTTCATTCTCAAGGCTTATCTGATTTGGATAAAATTAAGCACGGAGATAAGTTAGATACTAAATCATAATTATCACAAAAGCTACTTTTTTATACTTGAATAACGCGGATACAAATATGATATGTAAGTGTACAGATAAAAAAAAAAAACGGTTATGTCAAACTCATACCTTGTACAACGCATTTGTGTAATTTTTTATTACATGATTTTTGCATTCAATTTTTTTACCTGACATTCCATATGTAACTTGTTCTCTGATTTGAGCATACACAGAGGAGTCACCGTCACCTATAAATGATGTGTATTGAACACCGTGCATATTTTCACTTTGCTGAAATCCTTCCACCAATATCGCAGACTCCATTGAAGTTGAAGGACCCTCATAATTTTTGAAACACCGATGGGGCGGAATTTCCTTATCGTCTTTGGAATGGTAGGCGCAAAAGAAACAGTACTTCTTTTTGACGCCTAGATACAGGCATTGTTTTGTTTCTTTCCCAATAATACATGCCTAAAATACAAATTCTGTAGTAACTGAGACCAAAACTTTAGATTTAATAAAAAATAGCAGGTATGTCACAACAAACTGGATATATGTTTTTTTGTGACTTATTAATTTATAATAAGTCACAAAAAAAACATTAATAGAGAGGGGAAATTTTGTGCATGGTTGTGTGTATGGTTGTTAGTTTGATACATCTTCACACATAAACAGCTGATCCAATTTAGATGAAATTTAGTATGGAGATAGAATGATAATCGTATCTCACGCAAAGTTTACTTTTTTATTCCGCATCAAACCACAGGGCGCTATGATTACCATAAAAGAGTGTAATCTACTGAAAGAAGATAGCACAAAATACTACATACCATGCCGGAGGCAGAATTGTAATTGTGTCCTTGTAATTGTCACGTATGTATTTAAATATTTAGTTAATATTTAGGGTAGTTGATAAGTTGCATATAATAAAATGTATAAATAGTATAGTCGGTACATGAATAAATCAGTCTTGTTATAACCGCAAACTGCTTTGGTTTCATTTATCACAGTAATTACATCAATGTTTTATGATTAGTTTCACTGTCGAATTACATCGTTCTATTAAAAATATAAGTACTTATTCAAAGTTTAGATTACCTCGTGCACTCCGGTCCGTAATATCTTCGTAGTCCAGCTACTGAACGTCGATGATTCACAGTTCCACTATAACGTTTTTTCTTGTATTCTCGTTTCGGAGGCATTATTTTACTTAAATATTGAGTAATTAACTAATTTATATCGGTGCATATAAAAACTAAGGGAAACGCACAAAATACGTAATATTTTTACAAAATAAATGATGACCACTATTTTCTGTTTATTCTGCCTCTAAACATTGAACTTTTATAAATTTTATTTTTACGGAAGCGGGATAGGAAAGATTTGCACAACGTCGCTCAAATTTTTATTTTTCACCGCTGCTCATTCCCGCCAAAATAATACATGTCAAAAAAACTAACTAACCATACAAAAACAAAACAAAAGAGTACCCACACGTACATGCAAAGAGGTTTTACGTCACATTATTATTTTCATGTGAAATCTGGCAACGTCGTATTATTCTTTTACACCTTTTTTAGGCTTCTACAATCAATCTGTTTTTAGGCTTGTAGAAAAAAACGATTCCTCGATATTTTTAGAGATATGAAGTACTTCGATATACTATAATATTATACCGTATACCGTTTTAATATTTTAAATATAGGTACTATAATATAGGTACTATAATATATAGGTACTATATTTAAAATATTAAAACGGGATTAAACTCGATATTTTTTCAGACCATAAACAATTATTATAACTTTAAAGAAAAATAAAATCCTAAAACGGAATATTTTTTATACCGACATTTTCAAACCAATTAATTGTTTAATATGTATTATAATTATGTGCCTTAAATTTTGTATTACATACCGAACAACCAGAAGTCAGCTTACAGCTTAGCACATGAATCCGATAAATCTATATATTTGAATAAAATATCAATATCAAAATTTTCAAAAAACATCGATATGATAATATTATATCGTTACTTTATTGCATTTCGGTCATCCCTAATCTTAGTTTTACATTCGAATGCAACGTTGTCAGCTCGTGCGTTCGAAGCATTCTAAATTCGAAATTTAAATTATACTTCTCTCTCTTTGAGTCGTATTTCCTCATGACTGAGGGTCGTGACTCCCCCGCAGAATTAATTCGTTAGGGGAGTTTTGGGCAGATACATCGTGGTGGGCGCCCAGGTCCTTCCACGGAAGACGCATGTCCTCGGATATTGTGGTCCTCAAACATGTCGGTTTCCTCACGATGTTTTCCTTCACCGCTAAGCGAGTGCAAATCTACACATAACTTGAAAATACAAGTCATTGGTGTAGGGCGGATTCGAACCAGGGTGTGTCTGGATGAAAAGCAGACACTGGAACCGCTGAGCCACACTCGCTTAAATTAAATTATACTTAATGAACATAGAATTCTCTAGATAGAAAATGGAAACAAAATTATTGGAAGCTAGCTGTACCCGTTGCGTTGCTCGCGTTTGAATTCGCTTTTTGCAATTTGAAGCCTGCAATCATAGAGTAATATATGCCTGCAATGCAAACACTGTAACGCGAGCGAAAATGTTTATATTCTAGGGATTCACACTACGTCCTAAAGTGAGTAATCAGCGAATCACATAATTTTATTAAAAAAATGGAGTCTTGGTAATTTTTGCAGAATTTACAATTCACGTATACTATGCGCATGAAAAATTGTAATAGTATACAGAGAAAGAGAGATTATTTGTATTCTAGACTTTTCTAAGGATAACTACTGCATAACTTAGAAATAGTAATACGTAAATATCACTACTCCGGGGCTGAGCTGGCAGCCACAATTAAAAACGGAAGAGGACAGATGCTTGGCCTCCTTATACGACATAACGACTTTCTGAAAACATCATTGAAGGGAAACTGGAAGCATGAAGAGAAAGAGGAAGGCCGAGGAGGTCATTTATGGACCAAGTAAAGGAGAATGCGGGCGTTATATCGTACAAGGAGATCAAGGAATTGGCAGAAGATCGGGAAAAATAGCGCATGTTGTACAGACCAGGGCCCTCTCCCTTAAATGTGTGATGATAATGATGATGATGAAATATCATTTTTGTATTTTTTGCATCGTTGACGGTATTTTTCAATAATGTATTAGTTACTTGCCCATAATGATTTGAAAAAATAAATTCAAATAAATGTATTTATTTTTAATTTAAGTACTTCATTCAATTTCAACTCATCTCGTTTAATTTCATTTCCGCAACCATATACATTATTTTACGCAAAACTCTCAGTACTAAACTTCATAATAAACGTCCTCATATATAGGTACCTCATAATATAGTTGCCTAGAAATTATTCTTATATACCGAACCACAAATCCAAATAAAATCTAAGTATGACCTATGACTTTATTAATTCCTCATGACATGTGTGGAGTATCTGGGAATATGGAGCTGGTGCATAAGTAAGAGTGTATTTGACTTGTTAATAATGCACTAATCTACTAAACATATTCATCTGTGGTAAAATTAACCAGCTTTTTGTGTTATGGGTTCTAATAATTTTTAATAATAATATACTTAAAGGCATGTGAAGTTTATAGCATGTGTATATTTTTATAGATCCCAGCACAGCACTGCTTGAGAAAGGTATGAAGTTTAGCTCCTGGAATGACTTTGCTGAATCATTTGAAAATTATTTAAGATCTAACAATAGCCCAATATTTGTCATTAGATCCTCTCGAACCATATCTGCATACAACAGACTTAACAAAACCACTTGAGTTAGGTTATCAGTCTGTCCGTTTTTGTGCACATGGTATCCACGTTAAGCAGGGTACTCATCTAGCCGTGTAGCATGTAATGTATCAGATACTGTATCAAGTGAGTACATAGGCACGAGCCCGCTGCGAGCTGCTCGCGCGTGGTTCGCAAGGAGATCGCAGCGACCCGCCGAGTGGCGGTATCGCTGCGAGCACAAAGCGGCTCGCAGTATGCGCGTGGACGGCAACACGAGCTCTTGTGATGACTGTGGACGAGCCGTACTCACTTGAAGGCTAGGAACGTAACATGCTACGTAGCATGGCAGGTGAGTACCCTGCTTAAAGTGTGTCCACTGGAGCTCGCCCTTTACAAAGAAGTGCAAAGATTGGTTGCCCAGCTCATGTAAATATTCTCGTTTTACAATTCAACCAAAATTAATACAGCATCTAACTATGCTTTTTTTTCCAGGTGATGTGACCAGGCAAAGGGAACGTTCTCGAAGAAGCCAAGAAATTCAAAAGAACACATCATCAATACCTACCAATTACCATATCAATTTAATTTCAATCTAATTGTTGGTTATCTAGGTACCTACCTATTTTATTGTGAAGTTTCAGATTCTGAAAAAAAGTCTAGTTATGGAAATTCATTCTGTGTTTTAAACCTACCCCTGGGCACAGTCCACAACTGAAGGTAGGTATATAAATAGTAGGTAGGTACTTACCTACTTATTTAAGTATCTACTGATTAATTATAAGATTATTAGAAAATTATAATTAGGTACCTAGGTACATAGGTTATAAAAACAAACAATATTAAGAGATTAGTTTATGAGAACACTTTATTAGATAAATAGTAAGTAATAGGTAGGTATATACTTAAATAAATATACCTACTTTAATAGATAATCAGTCCAGTATTTGTTCTCAGAATTAACTCTCTTAAAAGTTGAGGTGAGCTGGAGAATGTTCAGTCAGGCAGGAACAAACATCAGTAGGTAGGTAGAACTAAGCAGGTGGACCACGACCGAAGCCTGGGTATAGATGGTGAGACACAGTTAGGTAACCAGAAGCAGGCTTCCATGGATTTTCAAGTTTCCTTAGTGTGACATTATTCTGTAGGTAGGTACCTACTAAATAAGTAATGTTTCATTTGAAGTAGGTAGGTAGGTGAAGGTAGAAGCTATCTATTAGACTCAACGTTATTTATGTACCTATAGAACATACTTACCTAGATTTTGGCAAAAGAAAATATAACATTGTAAATGATCTCATTCTTGATGACAATGTTGGCTACATACAGTGCAAGAACTGACTAAAAGGGTTAGAAGTGGTCATCATTATCAGCACATTCTGCTTGAACATAGCATACAATAATTGTAAGTACCTATACCTACCAGTGCTATATCTACTTTTATCGTTTAGCCACCATCCTTGCCTTTCTTTGAGGTTATTTGAAGACAAATAGGTAATTTTCTGATGAGATGATACCTATCATTTATGTACCTACCTAGGTACTTACCTACTCCGAATATCAAACTCAATACAGCAGTTATGTACTTTAGCACCACACAAAATCTAACAACGCGTCATAAGGATTACCATGGATTAATTGGTATTACCTATTGCCTATCATTCATTACTTATATCGATGCATCAGGTCCAAATTGATTTTGTAACGCAGACTAGGTAGAGAAATCAACCTAACCTACGCGTTCGAGTTGCGAATAAAGATGGCGTAACGTACCTAACCAAATCAAAATAAATCCAAAACTAAATCGTGTATGTACCTACTTACACGATGTCCTATCCGTACACAAAATTTAAGAAAATTTTAAACACTCCTACAAGCAAACAAGCTCCCAGTAGATCTAGACCCCTGTTTTTAAGTAAGTAAGTAGGTACGATAGCTCTTGCCAGATTGGTACTGCGTGAGAATAGCCAAAACAAACGAACTATTACTTATTCCATGGCTTCACGCAGTTTACAGTTTTTTATACTACATTGATAAAAACCTAAACACATTGACAGAATTTCTACTCACACACAGAAAATTTTATATTTTTTTCAAAGAAAAGGGATATTGCCGGAATACAGAAAATATTAGCGTTCAATCAAATTAAGATCTATAAATGACGAAGCGAGTAAAATTACTACTACGCCGGTAAGACAGCTGACTAAGAAATGCACTGATAAGAAGCGGGCCGGCGCGTCGATGCCTATTGTTCAGGCTCAGCCGAGTACAAAGTCCAGCGAGCCGGCGAGCGAGGTACAGTTCGCGCAAAACTTTATGAGCTCTCTGAAGTTAGGCCCGAGTACGTAACCGCGCATGTACAGTTGAGCGCACAATCATTATTGTATGATTTAAAAAAAACATAGTACATTTATGCCTATCGCAAAGTATTTAGATTTTAGGTATTTTTACGTGCAGTAAGATTTCCAACCTTCTTAATTCTGAATTAATTAATTTTTTTCTGAATTTTCCAACCTTCTTTACTCTCAATCCTTTACCATCCAAGCGATCCTCTTGTGGAACACGTTGCCCCTGCCCATCAGGCAGGCCAAGTCGCTGAGTATATTCCAAAAGTTAGTGTATCACCATTATTTGTCATTGTTATAGCATTAATTTATGTAGTTTACTTAAATAAAAATAGTAGCTTATTTCCTGAATATTTTGTGTAATGTGTATGAAATATGTATATATTTATTTATGTATATTTTGAGTATGTATTGGTCTTTTAACTAATGTATGTATCTAATTATATTTTTTAGTACACCGCCTGTTTATAATTCTTAGTTATGTCCATACAAAAGGTTGCCTGGAAGAAATCGCCTAAGGCGATAAGGCCGCCCAATGTGCATCACTTTAATATATTTAAGCTTTTTCCTGTATTGTTATTTCTATGTTTTATGGTGTACATTAAAGATATATTCTATTCTATTCTATTCTAAGATATTAGAACAAACAGGTAGGTATTTATTTAAGTAAATTAAAAACTTTAATATAAAACTTGTGCATTTATTTATTTATGTTTGACGACGTAGCACATTAAAGCGTCCGCGAGGCATATTTAATTAAACCAAAAAGTTCGATAACAGTAAGAAGCCACAGTAATAGAACAAACAAATAACAAATACAATACAATTATACGATACGATTTACGTTTCTTTTTCGTAACTAGTATAAAGCTATCATCAGACTTATTATGATATTATTACCGTGTATTCGCGGCCGACGCAAAGCTCACATTCGCTTGCATGCAGCTGACTAGTAGGCATCACGAAATCACGATGTCGCGGTAGGAAGGCGTGTGTACAGTTCGCGCAAAACTTTATGAGCCCTCGGAACACGCACGCTAGTGGCTGCGCAGTACGCATATTATAGGTAACCGAGGGACGGGACAGGACGTCGGGGAGGGCACCGGCCCCCGCGCCCCGCGCCGTATCACCGCTCGCGTCCCGTTGCGCCGTGCCTTAGTGTGAGTGCTACGTTCGTACACAACACTTGCGCACGTTGTAAACGAAAGTACAGTCGAGTGCAACAATTAATTTTCATTCCTATTGTAATTTTTTTTACTGTTATTTATTTTCGTTATTTTTATTTGTTTCTGTTATTGTTGTTGTTAAGTTTTGTCACCGTTATATTGTATTTGTTATTTGTTTGTTCTATTACTGTGGTTTCTTACTGGGCCCTGATTCTGTAAGGCCCAGGCTTGTCTTGCCATAAACACGTGACGTCACACGACATCGTAACTTGTATCGTATCGTGGCACGGTAAGACACGGTTAAATGGTATTCTGCATGCCATACGATAGGTTGTCTATGACACGTTACAATTACACGTGTTCGTCCAAAAATCTTCTTTCCGGTTTTTTCTATAAATTGCGGTTTTTGATGTGAGCGTTTATTTATTAATTAAAAGTTAATTAGGTCGAGAAAACCATAAAATAATACACAATTTCTTGATTGATTACAAAAATTCTAATAAAAAGCTACAAAATCACTTTTGCTTACTAAAATAAAACCTCTGAACTATGATTTTTCAACGAACAATTTACTCGTATTGTCAGTGTCAAATTGTAGAATTTGTTTTGTAAATATTAAATTAAATATCTGTAAATATTTTTCCTGTATTTATCTTCGCGTGAGTGTTTTGCAGAATGGATAGTATTTTACGCAGAAGGATAATTTGACTGGCGAAGCAATAGCCGCTCCCTCTCGTGCATGAGGTTTCGTGCGCCGGTCGTGGTGCTGGTGCTCCTGAATGGGAGGTCGACGCGCCTGCACCACCTTCAGGAACCACCGCATGTCGTCCCGGTGCTGTAGAAAAGCGCTGCCACGGCAGGCATTTCACCACCAGCATCACCACGTCGAGCAACGCCGACCGTCACTGGAACGCCGCCGGCCAGAGCGACTCGAGGTGACTTCCCGGGTTCAGCGTGCCCTGGAGCCCTCATTAGAGAACAGTCTCGATGAGGCTTATTGATGAGTGTATAATAAAAATCTATTTAAGCAACAATAATATTCTGTTTTAGTCCCTTCAGTGCCTTGATTAAGATAATTAGTGTTAATAGGGCTCAAATTACCTTTCAGGTACATATAGGAATTGTAAAAATATTATTTGATAGACACAAATACAAGACAAAGTAATCAAAGAGCTTTGAAGCTAATAGTACCCACTACCCATAAAGACAAACTGATAATAAAATAGCCCAACCCCGTTCAAAGGGCCACCCGCCCTTGCAGGGATTGGCCGAGACCTGAAGCCATATCGCTATGGTTTTTCAGGTATTCGGCTTAATAGCCCTGCTGGGCCGGAGCCACCTTTTGACGGCTGACTGGGCTGGGCTTGCAACAGCTAGGTGATGGGTCCAAATTGAATGATCATACATTTAACAACACCATTCACAATGAATCACTAATCGCTTTCTTATACCACATATAAGATTAAAAAATGTCATATTATGTTGAATATGAATAAACTTACAATTGAAGTAGGATAGGATACTTACTTATTTATTAGGATTAGTTAACCACAGGCCACACGATTCGAGATAATAAATATTAAGATTTTAAATTTTATATTAAGTTATAGATTTTAGAATATTTAGTTTTAATTTTAGCTACACCCTAATTCCCCTCTAAACAGGGCAAATGTAAATACCTACATTTATGCTAATAAAGGAATTGAAATAAAAAGCCTTGTTATTCTTAAAACCTTATAAAACATGTAACATTATTTAACTACTATATCTCTATTATAACATTTCTGGTTACTTAATAGGTATTAAGTCAAATTACTTGACATTTTATTTTATTTACATAAGTTATATGACTCCTTCTAGGTAAAGGCCTCTTCCAGCCTATTCCACCTTGCCTCCAGTTCGGTGCAACTTTTTCTATATCTTTGTTCTACCTGTTTTCAGGTCTTCCTTTTTTTCCTAGTGCTCCTTTCCAGATACTTGCTCTTTTTGTCCATCTTTTATTTGGTAACCATGCAAGGTGCCCGGCCCATTTCTATTTCTGCTTTAGTCCATGTTGTAAAGCATCCACAATTTTTTTGTTTTCTTTCTCTTATCTGAACATCTTATTCTGTATTTGAGCTTGATTTTTGTTATATGTACTTCTTACCATGGAATGTTGGCATGTTTTTGTATCATTCGGCTGGTTGTTGCAAGTGAACTTACATTAGGTATATGTGCACAAGTATATTCTGTTTGTTTCTTTGTTGGTGTGGCATGCTTTCCTCCATGGCGGCCGGCCATACTGGAGGAGGTTGTGTGGAGATTTTACAATACATAACACTTCTTCCATAAATTTATTTGATGATTGCAGCTAGTATTTGAGGTTATGTATGGGTTTGTTATGTACATATTTTTTTGTTTTTTCTGGCCTTTTCACACTATTTTCACGGAAGGAGGCACAAAAAACACTATTTTCAGATGGATATTTGTCACTTCACAGGTTGCTTTATTGTTTTCAACAGGTTTTGTCCGTTCATCTTTTTGTTGCGTAGTAATTCGCCGTTTGCCGGTCGGCTTGTTGTTTTCGAAAATGCTTCGATTTTTTAGGTGTTTTGTATTGTAAAACAGGTTTTTAGACGATTTTATCCTCAATAAATGTTTAGTAGCACAAATTTTATTCGGAGATTGAAACTTATTGTTTACACAGACACAGAATACTAAGTAGTTACTATGGGTAATACCGTGTCTTGGCGTGTTACGTGCCCTCGCAGCGCAAGATAAGTTGACAGTTCAATTCCTTACGTCACTGTGGTTACGGAATCTGATATTGGCATAGCGAATACCATAAACGCGCGTAACACGCCTTTAACGTGTCTTGCCGTGTTACGATAGAGAAATGGCCTTACAGAATTAGGCCCCAGTTATCGAACTTTTTGGTTTAATTAGATATAAGATATTGAATCAGGCGTTACTTTGCGGAAATCCATTGTTACTGAAACTCTGGAGAAATATACATATTTCTCCAGAGTTTCAGTTAATTAGATATGCCTCGCGGACGCTTTAATGTGCCACGTCGCCAAACATAAATAAATAAATGCACAAGTTTTATATTAAAGTTTTTAATTTACTTAAATAAATACCTACCTGTTTGTTCTAATATCTTACTGCACGTAAAAATACCTAAAATCTATGTGGCGATACCCATTTTTGAATTTGGCGCGCCTTGAGCATGCGCCCCCAGCCACGCCACGGCCACAAGGCAAACTAAAAAGAGCTGCCATGGCAATGATAGAGATCGGAGGTTATCTGGTTGTGTAATTGTATAAAAATGTCTTGCACATAATGAGTGAGAATAAAAAGTGACTCTTATACATAATGTTTTAATGAAACCGCACACCCAGTAATGTGACTTACATTTGGTGACTAACGACGCCGCAGCGAGCGGGGCCCCATGCCCTCGCTTAGCGACACGCATTTCTGCGAACCGCTGCTGCAGTCCCCGGGCCGCCGACGCGGAGTCCCGGCCCTTGACTCGCACACGACGCACACCACCGGGCGCGGCAATCAACGACGCGCACTCCTATCTACACCTACCACCGCTGCGATCGCCGGGCCGCCAACGCGGTATCACGGTCCCCGACTCGCTCACCACGTGGCGCGGCCACCAGTGCGCACACTACGCACCAGTGCAGGCGGTCCCTAAGCCGCCCCACGCGCCCCTCGTGCCAGCAGGAGCCTTCGCCTTGGCCGGTCGTGCACGCGCACGCCGCCGTCAGGTACTAAATTGGATCCGAGGTATGTGAAGAAAGTGTGGTGTAACTCATCCATCTCAGTACAGTGATTAGCTAACGGTGACGATAACTAATAACTCTAACAAGTGGTGGCGGTTATAACAATGACACTGAGATTGTACAACCCAATTAACCTATAACTTAATATACTTACATATTATTATATACATACCTAAGTTTATCAGTAGGATATTAACCGACATGGTGATTAAGGCTGCTTGTTTGTATTAAACATATTAACTATCTACCAGACTACTACAATCTCTGTAGACTACTTGCATGTGTTTGTATTATATTGTATTATTTTGACTTACCACAAATACCACAATGTCCACTCCGCATGAGGAAGAGCTGCAAGCCCAGCTCAAATCATTACAGGAGCAAATGGCCCGGCTAACAATGCCTCAACCTACGGTCAGTGCGGTTTCTGTGAAGTTAAATGCTTTTTGGCCGGATAAACCACACACATGGTTCGCACAAGCAGAGGCACAATTCGAGATCGCTGGGATCTCCAAAGATGCTACCAAATATGGGCACCTACTATCAATATTAGATGCACGGTTGGCTGACGAGGTAGAAGACATCATCGCTAACCCACCAACAGAAAATAAGTACGAAAACTTAAAAACGGAGCTAATCAAACGCTTTTCCTTGTCCAGGGAACAACACATTCGCCAATTACTAAGCGAGCAGGAGATGGGGGACAGGAAGCCCTCATCATTCCTTAGACACCTCCGTTCCCTGGCAGGGAAAAGTGATGAGGGCATTGTCCGAGAACTTTGGATGAGGAGCCTACCCCACGAGGTCCAGCGCATACTTATGGCTCAGCTTGACCTCCCCTTGGACAAGGTGGCTGACCTGGCGGATGCCATACTAGAAGCATCCCCAAGCAGGTCAGTGTGTGCAGCCAGCACTAGTACACCTGACCTGGACAAAATCATGAGGTGTATTGAAGACCTTTCTAAAAAAGTAGAAGCTTTGACCAGAGACCGTTCTCGAGCTGACTACAGGGACCGTTCCCGCTCTGACTCCAGGGGTACCTCACGCTCCCGGAACAGGTCTCCATCACGTAAACTATGCTGGTACCACCACCGACATGGCGCCAAAGCCAGCAAATGCACAAAACCATGCGAATGGGCGGAAAACGAGGCGAGCAATCAGTAGCGACGGCAACTGATTGTCATATACCAAGCCGCCGTCTATTTATACTAGACAGTACATCCAGGAACAAATTTTTAATAGATTGTGGCTCAGATTTATGTTGTTTCCCACGCAGGCTCCTGCGTGGCCGATACACAGCCACTGGCTTCGACGTTCGTGCGGCCAACGGAAGCAACATAAAAACATATGGTACCAAAACCATGTCTCTCAATCTGGGTCTCCGGAGAGTTTTCACCTGGAACTTTATTGTTGCTGATGTCAGTACACCCATCATTGGGGCAGACTTTCTGGCTTACTACAATCTGCTTCCAGATTGTCACAATCGCCGCCTTATTGATGGCACAACCAAGTTGTCCGTCCCTGCATCAATATCCACCATAACTCAACCTAGCATAAAAATGATCATTGCTTCATCTGATACTGCTTTTTCAAAAATATTTCAGGAGTACCCGGATATCACAAGACCACCAGGGCTCCCACGCATTGTGAAACATAACACAATTCACCATATCCTGACGACGGAAGGCCCGCCTGTCTCCAGCCGTCCTCGCCGACTCGCGCCTCAAAAGCTGCAGGTCGCAAAGGCTGTCTTCGAGGAGATGATCCGGTCAGGTACCGCCCGTCCATCTAAAAGCCCATGGTCTTCACCTTTGCAAATGGTCCTTAAAGATAAACATAACGACACACCGTTACAACCGCAGGACCGCTGGAGACCATGTGGTGACTATCGGGCAGTCAACGCCCGCACCGTGCCTGATCGTTACCCAGTCCGCCACATCGGGGACTTTGGAAACAATCTAGCCGGCTGCTGTATATACAGTAAGATAGACTTAGTTAAGGCCTACCAACAAATACCGGTAGCCACAGAGGACATACCCAAGACTGCTATAACAACACCATTTGGGCTGTTCGAATTTCCTTTCATGTCCTTCGGCCTGAGGAATGCTGGCCAGACCTTTCAACGATTTATTGACGAAGTGACAATGGGTTTGGACTTTGTGTACCCTTATGTAGACGACATATTGGTATTTTCCAGGTCGACCGAGGAACACACACGCCATCTCCGAGCGCTGTTTGAGCGCCTCTCGCAGTACGGCGTCGTGACCAACCCGTCCAAATGCCAGCTCGGCGTGGATGAGGTTATCTTCCTGGGTTACAGCATCAACAAATCTGGTACATCACCACCTTCCGACCGCATCAATGATCTGCAGAACTTCCCTCAACCTAAGACTGTCGAGGGCCTCCGCAGATTTTTGGGTATGATAAATTTTTATCGACGTTTCCTACCTAATGCGGCCGAACTTCAGGCACCGCTCATCGATGCCTACGCCTCCACCCAACTCAAAGGCTCACAGCCAGTACCATGGACTCCTGAGCTCGAGCTGGCGTTCCAGAAGTGCAAAGACCACCTCGCAAACGCGACACTTCTAGCGCATCCGATCCCGGACGCCAAAGTTGGTCTATTTACGGACGCTTCCGCCACACACGTTGGTGCTTGCCTTCAACAACACGTTGATGGCGACTGGCAGCCGTTAGCTTTCTTTAGCAAGAAATTGAACGCCCGCCAAATCACCTGGCCCGCCTACTACAGGGAATTGCTAGGGGTATACGAAGCCGTCCAGCACTTCCGTCACATCATGGAAGCCCAGCATGTCACGGTATATACCGACCACAAGCCTTTGACCTATGCCTTCTCTCAGCGAAGAGAAAAGCTGCCTCCCGTCCAACTCAACCAACTTTCATTTATTTCGCAATTTACTACAGACATAGTCCACATTCAAGGAAAAGACAACGTCGTCGCGGATGCTATGTCGCGCGTGGATTCTATCCACCTCGACAACTTCTCCGCACTCGCCGCAGACCAGGCCAACGACGACGAGCTCCGCACATCGATGACCAACCCCTCTCTTAAACTAGAGAAGGTCGTCATTCCCGGGTCCGACGTCGAGATCTTTTGTGACGTGTCCACTGGGAAACCACGCCCATACTTGACACCACCATTCCGTCGACCACATTTTGAAAAGATTCATAATCTCAGTCACCCTGGCGCGCGAGCTACCGCACGCATGGTGACTGACAGGTTCGTATGGCCAAACATTCGTAGAGACTGCCGCGACTGGGCTCAGTCTTGCATCGCGTGTCAGCGCAGCAAGG
This sequence comes from Macaria notata, assembly GCA_927399415.1. Classification (NCBI taxonomy): domain Eukaryota; kingdom Metazoa; phylum Arthropoda; class Insecta; order Lepidoptera; family Geometridae; genus Macaria; species Macaria notata. The sequence continues at coordinate 5,462,601 of OV656741.1, forward strand.
TCTCCAGACACACTTTCACGCCCGTCGGCACATTCTCCTTACCATCTCGGCGATTTTTCCAGGTCCACGTGGACATTGTTGGACCACTGCCGAGCAGCAACGGGTACCAATACTGTCTCACAGCCGTGGACAGGTTCTCCCGCTGGCCAGAGGCGTGGCCAATGGCCAACATGACTGCAGAAACATGCGCGGAAACCTTTTTCCGCGGCTGGATCTCACGTTTCGGGGTACCTTCCATCATAACTACCGACCAGGGACGCCAATTTGAATCCCATCTGTTTCAGAAACTGTTGCAGATGTGCGGTTCCAAGCGAATAAGGACGACAAGTTATCACCCGTGCTCCAACGGGCTCGTGGAGCGGATGCACAGGAGCTTGAAGGCCGCCCTGATGTGCCACGAAACAACCTGGCACGAGTCTCTACCCGTCGTCCTGCTCGGCATGCGCGCTTCCCTGAAGGAAGACCTGCAATGTTCGCCGGCGGACCTTGTGTATGGTGAGCCAATCCGCTTACCCGGGGAGTTCATAGCTCCGTCTAGTCCTAACGAGGATCGCACCGAAGACGTACAAAGCTTCGCTACTCAACTGCGACGTTATATGGCGCAACTAAGGCCTACTCCTGCCTCACGCCATGGCCAACGCCCTGTCTTCGTCGCGAAGGATCTCGCTAACGCTACACACGTTTTCTTGAGAGACGACACAGTCAGGCCATCCCTGAAACCGCCATACGCGGGACCATACAAGGTCGTTTCAAGGACAGGAAAAACAATCACAATTACTATAGGCAATAAGGACACCCAGGTCAGTTTAGATAGGGTCAAACCTGCATACATTCTGGACAACTCTCCACCATCGTCTGTAACCAGCTCGACCCCCGCTGTCCCAACTGTGCCTACTGCCAAAACAATCACACATTCAAACTCTTCATCGGACCAAACAAGTAAGCAACCCATACAGACACGCTCAGGTCGTAAAGTCCATTTTAGAGACCGACTGGACTTGTAGCTCATTCCTCAGCTATCCTCAATTTAGTTGATAATTATGTGGTAAAGTTATATTATGTAACATTGTTTTCTTGTATTTGGTCAATATATTATAAGGTGTAAATATCCTATTTGTGTACTTAGTTAATTATGATTTTGATATTGCATATTGTGTACCCTATCCGTTTCTTTTACTTGTACTGTAACATGTCTTAGTTTAGATCTTGTGCAAATAATTGTATACCTTTTTGTTATTCTTGTGTACCGATAACTTGTGTAACTTGAAACTTTTATAACTATGTTTGTATTAAGAATGTTATCTCGGATGGGGTAATTCTCTGCCTGGGGGGGTGATGTGGCGATACCCATTTTTGAATTTGGCGCGCCTTGAGCATGCGCCCCCAGCCACGCCACGGCCACAAGGCAAACTAAAAAGAGCTGCCATGGCAATGATAGAGATCGGAGGTTATCTGGTTGTGTAATTGTATAAAAATGTCTTGCACATAATGAGTGAGAATAAAAAGTGACTCTTATACATAATGTTTTAATGAAACCGCACACCCAGTAATGTGACTTACAATCTAAATACTTTGTGATAGGCATAAATGTACTATGTTTTTTTTTTAAATCTTACAATAATGATTGTGCGCTCAACTGTACCATGCGCGGTTACGCACTCGGGCCTAACTTCAGAGAGCTCATAAAGTTTTGCGCGAACTGTACGTGCGTAGATTGTAGAAGTAAAACGAAATGTTGGTTTTTATACGAGTTGCCGCGAGCGGCGGATAGAGCCAGCGAGTGTGCGCATCGGATCGCGGTTATCATTATCAACTTATCAGCGGACTGGCCTCACCACCAGATGGCCGGCGCGCGGGAGCGAGCTCCCGTTGGGCGCGGGCGGTTCCCCCCGCGCCCCGCACCTCAAGGGCGACGTGGCTCCATCCGTACGCTCGCTTTGCTTGCGTTTTATTAATAACAGAATAGAATACAATAGGTACAATAATAACAGAGTAGAACTTACGGCTACATTATCGACAGACGACAGGAATGCCGTAGCATCGAACTGTTAAAACAACAAAATGAGACGGACTTTAATTCATTTAAGGTGACAATATTAAGAAATAAGTTGGACTTGTTCCTTAGTAACGACTTCTGGCCCGTGGGCGTTAAATCATATAGATTGTACCGCGATTATTCGCGCCCGCACTATGGCCGTAACAATCAAAATTAATATGGATATGCACAATAATACAACTTTTTCTATAGTTTCTTTTAACTGTAAACATTATACGCGTAGCATACAAGCCATTCGGACTCTTTGTAAAAGTAACGATATAGTATGTTTGCAAGAGACATGGGCGTTGCCGCACGAATTAGATACATTTAGTGATATTGATGTTAGTTTTGATTGTTTTGCCAAATCATCAGTAGATTAGATACCTCCGCGGGGGTGCTGCGCGGGCGGCCTTACGGCGGTTTGACGATATTATCGAACAAGTCCAAGTTTAGTCAAGTTAATGTAGTGGATTGTGTCAGCAATAGGCTGGCTGCCATACATGTTACTGTCGGTATGAAGTCTTTTCTAAGTCTCGATTTATCAATAAATAATTTTCTTCTTTCTTTCTTTCTTTTCTGGTATTTTCAGTGTACATGCCTCAAAATGATATTGAAAATATCGTAGAATTTACCGATATACTCGCTAATGTAAGTACAATTATAGAGGAGCATCAGATACAAGTAGCCTATATTGTAGGTGACTTTATGGAAATACCAGCAGGCCTGGGCATCATAACTTATGAGATAGTTGTAAAAAATAAAGGCGAGTACACAATTTATTTGAACATCTTAGAATTAATATTAACTATTCCGTGAAAAACATCAATTTTATTAATGAGTACCGATTGCTACAATTCTTAATTAAATTTCAAGTATAAGTTAACGGAAACTGTTTGCCGCTTTATGACTTAGGTAATCTGTACCAATTTAAAATTGTAAGTTACTGTTATTATCTGCAGTCTGTGTCATTATTTGATTGTTTAGTTTAAGCATCAACATATTCTCATGTTTGCTTGCTTTCCGTTTGAGTAAATTCTTCTATCCAAAATGTCGTAATTATGTTATGTGTGTTATCCGACTCCAGTGTGTATTCAGCTTAAAACCGTCCTGCGGGCAGAGCCAATCCTGTGACATCAACGTATGTTTGTCTCTTTCTTTTTAAAGTTTTATCTCTTTCTCTTTTAAGTTGGTTGACATTTCTTGTTCATTGATAAATGCGCGAGCGCGGGCGTTCGTAGATATAGTACAGCAACTTACATGAAATTTTAATAAATGCACGGAAATCAATGTTATCACTAAAAAACGATATCAGTACCTAACTTGTTGTCATAATTATGTTACTGACGAAACAAGACATGTTTTTTTAACGAAAAACAAAATACTGATGAAAATAATGCTATTAAAAACAATACAAGTAATGATAAAAAAGAATTAAAAGTTTTATGTATCTTATTTTCAACACATAAATTCCTGATTATTCGTTAAAACTAACAAAATAAATATTTTTAATAATAATAATTTATTTAGTTAGTATTTTCATTTACTACTATTGTATGTGTGCCTTTCTTTCTTCAGCCGTTTCTCTCACGGTACAACATAATTTAGTTTTGTTACCTTAGTTACGTATGACAAGAAGTTAGGCTACTGCTTTCTTTTCTGTACTGTCACAGCCAGCTGGGCGCGGTGATTGACCTGAACATTAGGGCCGCAAATGACGTTTTTTCGTGAAAACTTTAGAAGGCTTTATTTCAAAAACTAAGAGGCTTTACGGGAAACTGCTTGAACAAAAGTTGTTCAGAATGATGTGTACTATAGCGTGTTTCCGGCTTACCATACCCTTTCCTGATAACCCTGTATAAACCTCTTTCTAAGGCCCTGCGCAGATGACAGACTATCCGTGACGCACTTTTTGTGAAAATAGAACCTATGCAATTATATGCAGTAACGCACACGACGCGCCAAAAGTCCGGCGCACAAAAAATCCGTGTATTCGGGCAGAACGCAGCGCTCCGCGGCACGCCGCTCCGCACAAAAAGTGTGTGAAAAAAATTGAACGTTTGCTTCAACGCGCGCTAACGCAGACGGCGCACACTTTAGAGTTTAGTCGGCTATCTGCATTTGCTAGGGGTGGACGTAACGCACGCGGTCTATTATCATGGCGCCAGAGGTCGATGTAACTATGTTAATTCAAGAATTTCCATAGCGTCTACGTCCCTACAGCTCTGCCGACAAAATGATCGAAGATGTGCGTCGTGTGCGTTGAGTCTGTGAAATATCCGCGACCGACTTTTTGCGCGCCATGCAGACTTTTTGTGCGCCGCAGACTCGATCGCACAAAAAGTCTGTCGTCTGCGCAGGGCCTAAACAGTTTAATGTACATTCTATCCTCCATCACCCATTCAAGACGACTATTTGAGCTATAGGCCGTCTAACAAAATAAGTATTTGTTTCTCTTGTGACGTGACATTGGCGAAATTGCAGCAAAGCCGCAGAGGCCATAAAAAAAAAAAAGTATTGCTATGCTAATTACTTCGATCCATGAAGTTAAACCTTTATCTTCATGCTTCGATCGAGCATCCATTGACATTCTTTTTTTGAAAAGGGTAATAGCATAGCGTCCATTCTTTTTTTAAAAAGGGTAATAGCATCCATCCATTGACTGTTGCCTGTTTCACAGTTTCTTAATCTTAATTCTTTCATTGATGTTTACTACCTACTTTTCAGAATGCTGTGAATTTTCTACAATTTATTTATTTTGAATAGCATATTAACACACTTTAGTGATGGCAGCAGTGTTGAAGAAACGAGCATTGGCTGAATATAATAAATCTTTTCAGGTAAAATCCTATAACCGCCGCCCGCTGACTTTCCGTTTATAAACTTTCCCGACTTCTTTCTCCTGAATTTACAGGATGGACCTCCATCAAAGAAGCTGCATTTGGCCAAGAAGCCTCTTATTGGTAGCTCAGCAGCCGCATTTATTGGTTTGCTTGAGAAATGCAAGTCAAGTGATGAGGCATTTCAACTATTACTGCGTGTCTCTGACTGTCTTCAGTTCCAAGAGTCAGATGTAGAAGAAGCTATCAAAAAGCTCTCGGAACATTTCCAAAATGAAGAGGATTTCGTTGTGCGCGTGAAAATACTGTGGCTGTTCTGTGACATTGTTCATTGACACAAAATAATAATCAAATTCATATTGTTCAAGCTGTGTACACTCACCTGAGGAATCTGTTCTGGTTCAAAACCAATTTTGAATGTGTATTTGGCTTATATATGAACTCATTCTGTTATGTGTACCGTTATAAATAAATAAATAAATAAATTGGATTGGAGTGTCCAGAAGCCAACTTGAATAACTTGATTGATGAAAGAATTAGACTTCTCATAAAGTAAGTTTATTTCAAAATCTATACATACCTATGAAAAAATACTTCATTTAACTACAAAACAAATTAAAATGTTGCTATCTGTGATTTGATAACTATGTCAATTTTCCACTGTCTTCTCAGTGTGAATAAAATTTAATTTTAGTAAATAGCCCAAAATGCTTTATTTAGGCCCACCTTTGTCTTATGTAGGTACATGTTATATCCACACAAGTAGACTTATTATATGTGATACCTGTGTGTGTTTATATTACTACATATGTACCTGCCTGTTCCATTTCAGGTCATAGCTCAAGGAATAACCACCTTATTAAAACTAGGTAGTAAGCTGACAGATGACAAGATCCTCATAATGAGACTGGTGGGAGTTACCAAGGAGAACTTGAAAGACACAAGTCATCAGGTGAAATGTCACTGCCTGCAGTTGATCAGTGAATTGTACCTGATATACCCTGATGCTGATAGGACTTTGGAAATGGTGGTGGAGGCTGAGGCCATTGTGAAGCTGCTCACTGATTATTCTCATGCTGAGGTGAGTGTGAAATATTAAAAAAGGCATGTGGGAAGGCAAAACAATAATAAATAAATAAATATTTCGGGGCATTGCACACAGCGCCATCTAGCCCCACACTAAGCAAATGCTTGTGTCATGGGTACTAGATAACAGATATTACTTACTTGTACATACTTTTCTTTATACAATAGTTATAATAAGAGCAAAATTTGTATCTGTGTTTTTTGGTAAACATGTTGATTAAAAAACACTGTTCAGAATTAGTAGGGTAATTAAGTCATATACATATATGCATAAAAACATACAGTTGAATTAAACTTCCTATTTTTTGGAGTTAGTAAAAAGCTATGTTAGGCTGTAGCTTTAGACTTGTTTAATATCATGTACATACCTTAGGTGTTAATCTTACTTTCCCAACATAATATGTATATAGAAAAACAATCCTTAGTTGTAGCTTATAATATAGAAAGAATACATAACAGAAAACAAACTAAAACTAGTGCCACAAGCAGCCTTGTTGCTAAGAGTGATCTCTTCCATTCCCATATTTGTTGTATGTTAGCAATATTTTCTCAATTTAACCGGATATGTATGAATGAATGAATATGAAAACCTGATCCATCTTAGACCATTCTTATTGCTTACCATCAGGCAAACTATGGTCAAGTGCAAACATGTTCTAGTTAAAAAAAAATTACAAACACACAAACAAATTGATTTAATTTTTCAGGATGCACGAGTAAGATGTGAAGCATTCCAATCTCTGCTAACTCTTCACGAGCGAGGCCAGAATCTAAGTGCAAGTCTATATGTCTTGGTGTGTCTAGCGCTGTCTGACGACATTGAGATAGTCAGAGAGGTGGCACTCAAGCTCGTCTGGGTGCTGGGGAATAAGTATCCTGAAAAGTGAGTACAAAGTCTTTACTGCATTCTACCAATCTTCAAAGAAGAGGTAAACTAGTCTGTGTCTATGGCTGGTCTGGTTTACACAGTCAATCACCAATAATTCACTATATATAGCATAAATCATTGGCAAACAACTTCATAATTTCATACACCATATATTAGCTCTCAACATGTAATTGATGAATCTTTAAGCTAAGGAATTTCATCCTTTTGCACCCATCATGCCTCAAACACTACCTTGCCATTTATGCTGCAACCAGTATTAGTTTTATTAAGTATATTTGTTAGATGAATAGGTTCTGCAAGTGCTGGTCAAGTATAGATGTGTGTGTAGTGTTCTGATGGTTGGGACTCACATATTTTTTGACGTGACAACATCTTATAAATCGATGGAGCCGGCTGCACGCACGAAAAAAGATGACTCATGCGGCGTTACCTCGCTCTGAGGCGTTCCAAAGCGAGAGCGCGGAGTGAGCGACAAAGAGGCACAATCGGACGAACCGAACGCGGAGTTCGGCAGAGTTCGACATCTGTCTCTCTCCTACTTGAGTGAGCGATGCGTCTGTGTCACAGCTGCTATACAATAATATATTTACATGTTCTCGTCAAGTATGAAGTGCAGTGAAAAGTGAATGTGTTGTCAATTGTTTATAGGAAAACAAACGATAATTGCGGCGACGAAGGTAATTATTATTTCGATATTAAATATGTGTTAAGTGATATATTGTCGAATATTCGTGATTTCATCATAAAAGTAAATAGCATCAGTCCGCTAGTGCAGCTATTGTAGGTTATCCTATAGGTAATTGACAAAACTATAACAATAAGGTAACAGAACTATTTCACGATAGTAAAAAATCAATGGCTTTACTATTCGATCGAAATAATTATCGAGCGTAGCTATGATAATGTTTGAATAGATAGATAGATAGATAGATTAACTCTTTATTGTTGACACATATTAAAAAACAGTACATAGAACAAATTGCACCTTAACTAGTGCCACAAGCGGCGGCCTTATCGCTGAAAGCGATCTCTTCCAGGCAAACTTCAGCTGGAGAGAAATAAGCAAAAGAAATAAAGAAGAATGTGGTGTACAACAAAAAGGAAAAAAGAAATTTTACTAATATATATATATATACATATAAATACGCAATACACATACTTAATATAATAAAATTAATGTTTATATACAAATACATATAATACACAACAAAATATTTAGAGGTGATAGTAGTAGAAATAATAACAGCAATTTTCACTGAAGGGAAGCGAGATAAAATTACAATTTTATAAATAATATTTTTTTTTATTTTTAATTAGAATTTTACTGAAACAAATACAAAATATCTATAAATCAACAAAATTAAAATTTTCTTTTGAAATCTGCAACCATGCAATCCCATCAGTATTTTCTTATGACGTTGTCACGTTCTACTATCGTCAGTAAACCGACTTTACAGACAACCGTTTTTTTTATACAAATTATTTAGTTATTTACTTCTATATTTTATTGACTGGCCTGTTAGCTTAGTTGGTAGTGGCTCTGCCTTCTAATCTAGGGGTTGCGGGTTCGATTCCCGCGTGACACAAGTATTTATGCATTATAAAAAATTATAATTACTTGTGTCTGGTCGTTTGTATGTATAATAAGTATGTATTTACAAAAGAAAAGTATATAAGTATTATATCCGTTATCTAGTACCCACGACACAAGCGTTTGCTTAGTGTGGGGCTAGATTGCGTTGTGTGCATTGTCCCGGAATATTTATTTTATTTATTTATTGTTTATTCCAGTTCAGTAACCCTACAAGACGGCGAGACCACAATCCGTCTTGTAGACGACGCATTCACTCGCATCTGTTCTGCCGTCAACGATCTGTGCATGGAGGTCCGAGCACTAGCATGCACCCTGCTTGGAGAGACAAAAGGAGTATCTGACAGGTTCCTGCTGCAGACATTGGATAAACAACTTATGAGTAACATGAAGGTAAATTGACAATGCAAATACATAAAAAATGTTATGTTATTTTATGATGGATGCAGGACAATATAAACTCATAGGTTGACTGCTCTGTTGGCTTAGTTGGTAGTGGCTCGGCCTTCTAATCTATGGGGTGTGGGTTCGATTCCCACATAACACAAGTAATTATGCATATTAAAAATTTGTAATTACTTGTGTTGAGTCTGGTCGTTGGTATGTATAATGAGTATGTATTTGCAAAAGAAAAGTATATATGTATTATATCCGTATATATTTATTTATTTATAGGTAAAGTCAAGGTGTAACTTAGTCTTAAAAATGCATTGTAACATAACTTTGATATGCATTTCATCCTTCCTTGAATGTCGTCTTCTATCACTTTGCACACTCCTATGTTCCTCTAGACTATAATCTTCCATCTGGTGTTGGGTCTTCTTCTGTTTACATGGTAATGATTACTTTATTTGCTATGATTACTTTACAGTGGCTTTCCAAGACACAGATTATTTTCTAATTCGGAAGCCAGAGACTTTTCTTATGTGATCTGTGTATTCATGACAATATAGAACTGACTGGGGAGTCCCAAGCTACTCAGTTAACATGTTGTAGCGGGGGGCCAGTTTAAACCTCCGTCATCTGACGTGTCAATACAGTCGTCATGATTGGATAATATACAATGGTCATACTAAATATGTATATGTATGAACATGTAATAATTGTTGTGTAATATTATACAAATATAATATTACATAATAATGTAATATTATACATATATATAACAACTAGTGGGTGCTCGCATTAAGAAGTAAAACTTGCATCCCCTATTTCACCCCTTTAAAAGTGGCATTTCCAAAAATCCTTTCTTATTAGCGGATGCCTACGTCATAACATCTACCTTCATTCCAAATTTCAGCTTGATCCGTCCAGTGGTTTGGGCTGTGCGTTAATAGATCACTATATCACCTTTGAGTTATAAATGTTTAGATTTGTGAAAGCAAGACCTGATCGATTAATTGATGTTTACAGAAGAAGCGCACGGCGCACGAGCGCTCCGTGGAGCTGGTCCGCAGCGGCGCGTGGGCGTCGGGGCGGCGCTGGGCGGACGACGCGCCCGGCGCGCTCGTGGCGCACGACACCGTGCAGCTGCTGCCGGGCGGCGCGGCTGGAGCCGCCGTGCACGGCCTGGAGGACGAGCTCTGCGGTACACATCTAACTATAGCTCGAACATTTTTTTAATTGATAATAACCCTCGTGGTATCAGGATCAAAAGTGATCTGTAGCATATATTTGTTCCATACTAACCACGAGAATCCATCGGGCCACTGTGAAGTGATGAAGACCGACAAACAAATCAACAATACACACTCGTTTAATATAATAGTATAAAACATGATGCACATATTTTTTTGTTGTTAGCATTTACCTTACTACATATTAATAAGCACTTCTTTATCATTACACTATTGATAGAATGTGAAAAAAATAAGTTAACAATAAATCACAAGTATGGCGTTTCGTTTCCGTGCGGAAAACTTGCGAATTTGTGAAACACCCTTCTGTAATGTGTGTTTTTCAAGTGTTTGCTTAGTGTGAGGCTAGATGGCGCTGTGTGCCATGTCCCGGAACATTTATTTTATTTATTTTTATTTATTTGTTTCGATGTTGCAGAGGTCCGCACAGCAGCAGTGGACGCAGTGTGCCAGCTGTCCCTCACCAACCCCACGTTCGCGACCACCTCGCTGGACTTCCTGGTGGACATGTTCAACGACGAGATAGAGGACGTGTGCCTGAGAGCTATCGACAGCCTCACCAAGATCTCGCACCACATTGTGCTGAGGGAGGACCAGCTCGAGACCATACTGGGAGCGTTGGAGGTTAGTCTGTGCTACATAAAACCCGGTCACATTATCTCGAGACCTCGCTGGAATGCCTAATGGAATAATAATATCCCACCAAAAACATTGTGTAAAAAACTAGCCAAGTCTCTATGGAGCTGCTTGTATATCACTAAAAAGTAATGAAATCTAGACAAGGTCGTGCCAAGTGTAAGGTTCGTTACTGCAATTTCCTTATTATTATAGTCAATGTTCTATGACTGGCCGTTAAACATTCTTTATTCGTTAATGGGTACAAGTCAACGGCCAAGTCACACAACATTAACTATAATAATAAGGAAATCGCCTTGCGTTAGACATCCTAGAATTCTGTATAGCGAGACATCAATATATATGCGTCTGAGGATAACATTGACTAGATAGATAGATAGGTCAATGTTCTTATAGTGATTTATAGCTTTCCTTTTCCAATTGTGTTAACATTATTATTGTTTTTTTTTCAGGACTATTCAATGGACGTGCGCGAAGGTCTCCACAGGATGCTGGGCGCGTGTACAGTTGCTTCCAAGACCTGCCTCGAGATGTGCATCGACAAGATACTAGAGAACCTTAAGCGGTATCCTCAAGTACGTACGCACTAAACTTTTTCATGCCTCAAACATTTGTGCCAATTTATAACGAACTTAGATTATATTTAAAAAGCTTTCAATCGCTTCAAAAATTTCACTTGAAAACGAAAAGCCTAACTTAGAAGTGTTAAAACTTATTGATTGGTTGATGCACTGTTGTGTATGTTTTGACGTCTGTGATTGGCATTTTGGTTTCTATTGTGATTTTCTAAATATATGGAACATCCTACTGCAGTTCAAGTTCATAGTTTTCTAAGCTGCCAATAGCACCATTTGTGCTGTTGTTATTGTTCCTGCCAGTCGCGATTATTTTAGCCCGTTTATGAAGAAATGAACTAGTATACTAATTTACATCTTCTTATGTCCTAGATGAAACTCTGGAGAAAAATGTATTCTTCTATAAATCTATGTATATCTTTTATAAATCTTGCCGAAGGAAAAGTACAAAACTTGAAGACACAAGGAGTGATGTTGGTAAGATCTTGAGAGCCACGCAGGCCACGTTGGTTAGGAGGTGAGGTGTGGCGGTGGTATATGGAGGAACACACCTAAAAACCATCAAATTTGTTGTTTGAAGTCGGTTAAGGAGCAGGCACAGCGGAAAAAAACACAGTATTTCTCCAGAGTTTCCTTATACTCAGTTAAACTTAGACTCAGTATAAAAACTGGACATTCCGTTGCGTGTAACTACTATATTGATACTGCCACTGACATACACTAATTTGCACCTTATTATTTAGGACAAAAGGTCTACATTCCGTTGCGTGCAGCGCCTGGGCAGCTCCCACGCGACGCTGGTGCTCCCTCTGACGGCGCCGCTGCTCGCCACACACCCCTTCTTTGACATGCCCGAGCCAGATGTTGAAGACCCGGCCTGTATCCTTTTAACAAGATAAAAAAAAACTTAACTTACTAAAGAATTATTTTTACAAAATAATCATGCTACATTAATTTATTTCTAGCTTTAGTTATAATTATTTCAGTTCCAATAGGAGTTTGTTACTTTGAGGCCCTATAATACAACGTATGATACGACGCATAGAAAATGGCAACAAGCAGACCAACAGTTAGACAATAGACAATGTAATGTTAGACAATATTTGGATCGCAAAAAACACATTTATCTATAATAAAAAAAAAACTGTGAAGTTTTCTTATATTTTTGGTAGGCCTAATCGAAAATAAATGGGTGCGTTTTACAATCTGCAATCAATTCGTCGGTAATTGTTCGCATGGTATTGTTTTTATATTCACAGAATAGGCTTACGTTTGACTACAGCCCGCCAGGTTATATAATCATAAAAAAATATGTAATGTACACGTTATCAAATGTTAAAGCCAATTAATTCCTTATCACAACAACAACACAGACATGTGCGTCCTAATCCTGGTGCTGAACGCGGCGCAGCACTGCACCACCATGCTCCCGCTGTTCGAGGAGCACACCATCAAGCACTACACCTACTTGCGAGACACCATGCCGCATCTAGTGCCACAGCTGCCTATTGGTAAGTTGTATTTCCTCATTCTTGAGGATCGTGACTCCACAGTATTAATTGTACAACATAATGGTAGATGAAAAACTCCTTCAATAAAAGGCCATTTTGTCGAAGTTGTCGTATTTCCTCATTATTAAGGGTCGTGACTCCCCCTGAGAATAAATACTTGGACATCTATATCGTGTTTTTTTTTACACGAAATAGGCTTACGTTTGAATATAGCCTGCCTGATGTTAAGCACCGCTATAGTCTAAGATGTAGCACGCTTGCCTAGAAGTAACCTATTTACTCTAGATTTGAATAAATAAAATAAAAATAAATAAAAATACATTTATTGGGACACGAAACAAGAGATAAAGAATGCAAGATATAAACAAGTAGGTACACACGTTTCATGTCACAATCCGGCCCCAACTCAGCATGTGCTGGATGCAAGCATCCAACGCTGGTCTACCAGCGGCGGTGGTGGTGCTGGTTTTGGTCTTGAAGACCCCTGGGTTATAATTAACTGGGAACAGGGCTCCAGGTAGAGAGTTCCATACTCTCGCCGTCCTTACTACGATGGTAGAAGCAAAGCGCTTCGTGCGAGTCGTTGGAACTTCCGCCATGAACCGGTGACGCCCTGCTGACTTCCTGCTTGTTCGATGGTCGAATGGAGACGGAGGAATTATGTTGTGAAGCTCCGTTGCACACTCACCGAAATGTAACCGATAGAAGACCGACAGGCTAGCAATCTTGCGGCGATATTCCAAGCTTTGAAGTTTCGCTTTAGCAACGGTGGCTTCTCCAATCTTCTTAGCTCGCCTCTCAATCGACTCTAACGCCTCAAGTTGGTACTGGGCTGATCCGTCCCAAAGGTGCGAACAGTATTCCATGCACGACCGAACTTGTTGAACTCGTGGTTGATTCCTAGGTTTTTTTCTGCGGTCCTCTGGTATGGTTAGTTAGTATAATATGGTATTGGTAAGCATACATACTTACATATGTATATGTACATATTACAAAATGAGTGCACAGTCAACATTGTGCCACCAAGTGTATGGCTAACATATTCAAGATTTTATACCTATAGCCCGGCTAGATACATATACCTATATTACCTTTAAATCCTTTTCGCACAATACAGCTTTTCCGTTATAAGGTTGGCATGCCTTTGGCCGCCATTTTAAAACTCTTATAATAAACCGTCTTTTAATAATCTCTTCCAATCTTCAGGTGAGACGAAAATCAGTGAGAAGACGGAAGCAGCGATGGACGACAGTGCGGTGCGGAAGTTCTTCGACAGCGTGCTGCAACACATCGACAACAACACGCTGTCCACCAACGTGCGGCTCAAGATGCTGCAGTCGGCGGAGGAACAACTCAACAAGTAAGACTAATCTACTGTTATAGCTGTAAATCATTATCCAATATAAAAATAATACTAATTGTAAAAAAACAAATCTCGCCACTCAGTTTTTATTTTACAGTAAATGTAGGTACAGGCCGCGAGGTCTAAGCTGAGCTTTGCATTTGTGTGAGTGATCACCAAAAGTACACTCAGACAATAAAATCCTAAAACAAATTTTATTTATATTTTTTAATATAAAATTCACAAATAAATAAATAAAAACCGGCCAAGTGCGAGTCGGACTCGCGCACCGAGGGTTCCGTACAAACCTGCAAGGTTTACAAAATATATATTTTGTAATGTAACTAAAAATTTAAGGTTTTCGGAATTTTTCCTTTATGTGTGGTATAAAACGTTGCTTCATGCCAAATTTCAAGATTCAAGGTCGACTGGAAGTACCCTTTAGGTTTTGATTCCCTTGCAAGTACTTGCGAGTTTCAAAATATGCAGCTTAAATTGCTGTTTCTTTTGATTGCGTTGACATAGAAGTTTGATTTTGCTACAGCTTAAAGGTATTATAGACCTGAGTATTTGGTATGAATTTCAATTTAATACCTCTACGCGTTTATGAGGAAATGGGTAGTAAGTTTAAGATTATTAAAAAAAAATATATTTTGTGATGTAACTAAAAATTTATGGTTTTCGTAATTTTTCCTTTATCTATGCTATAAGACGTTGCTTCGTACCAAATTTCAAGATTCTGAGTTCACGGGAAGCACCCTGTAGGTTTTGATTCCCTTGCAAGTGTCGAAAATTTGCGGCATAAATGGCTGTATCTTTTGATTGCGTTGGCTTATTAGAAGTTTGATTTTTTCACAGCTTCAAGGGACAGTAGACCTGAGTAATTGATATAAATTTCAGCTTCATACCTCTACGCGTTCCTGAGAAAAAGGGTCTTGACAGACGGACGGACGGACGGACAGACGGACAACAAAGTGATCCTATAAGGGTTCCGTTTTTTCCTTTTGAGGTACGGAACCCTAAAATATATTACCAATTCTTTTACAGCGGAAATTGCACCGTCACATTTTTCCTTATCACAATCGTTTTAATTTTCACTCTCGTCTTATGTGTCGTTTGTGTTAATAATGAATCGTTACATTATTATTATCAACAGCGGCGTCGTATCCATGAAACTTTTTTTCCTTCTTTTATTGCGTGTCACATACATATTTCCATTCTTCTATAGTGATAGTTTCATTTTTTTTTCTTTCGCTAACCTCATTATTGTATCCATATTCATTGATACGTTTTTTTCGCTACGTATTGAATTTATATTTTTTTGACTTTTATTTTGTTTAAATATTTAAAATGAAACACGTAACGGTGCTATCAGTACAAGAGGTGAAGTATGGCAGGTGGGCGGGGGAGTGAGATGGCGCCGCGCTGTAAGCCGGTTGACAAAAAACAGTAAAAACCGGTTTAAACCAAACTAAGGTGGCGCCGCGCTCTAAGCCGGTTGTCTCACCTACACTATCTATGTACACCCACACAAATGCAAAGCTCAGCTTACGCCTTCTTGACTGTATCGTCCTCAATCTTCAGTCCTTAAAATTCAAGCCTCTAGTTTTATCCTCAACCAAGTTATAGGCCTGTTTTTAGGCAATTGATATATAGGCGTGAGTTTGAACCAACAAATTTACGTATTTACGAAAAAATACGTGTTTTGTGACACGGAGAAAGAGTGAGAGATCATTTACTCTGAACTCTCCGTTAAAAGCACAAAATGTGCAGTGTATGTATGTAGAAAATATTGACCTATTTATTGTACCTGATCTGCAGGGCACGGGACTAATAATAGTCTTTTCCACCATTTTATCCACTTGGTGTATGGTGACAGGTAGATAAAATGGTGGAAAGACTATTAGTACCGGTGCCGATCTAGCCCTGCAGTTCACCTCATCCACGCTTGTCACTAAACTCTATAATACATTTGTATCTCTATCTGTATGAATATTTGTTCGCAGACTGGCTGAGATGGAGCCCCTGGTGGAAGGCGCGGCTGCGTTCACGGCTCTGTTCGCGCGCGGCGTGGTGTAGCTGGCGGGCGCGCTCGGCGCCGCGCGCGCGGTGCCCGCCCGCGCGCACGCCAGCCTGCACGCACTCTGTCTCAGGCATATAATGAAGGACATAAAATCATCGAAATAACACTGTAACTCAGGTACACGTAGTAAATTAAAACAAATATTTCAGGACCATATCACATAGCGCCAACTAGCCCCATACTAAGCTAACGCTAGTGCTATTTTGTACATTGTTTAAACATAGCGTCATAATAACGTTATCTACTGATAATTCCATCCATCCATGCATTAAAAAACAACATTCAGTCGAACTGAGAACGAAATAACTAACTTGAGAACTTCCTCATTTTTGCAGTCGGTGATAAAAATAACTTTTTTTACCAGACTCCAGCACCAATTCAGCGGCGTGACGGAGCAGGAGAGCGCGTGCGTGTGGCAACTAGCGCTGCGAGTGTGCGCGCTCAAACTGTACGCCGTGGCGGTGAGCGGCAGCTCCCCGCCCCCCGGCGCGGGGTGCTCTGCCCCCTCCGGCGCGGGCGCCGCGCTCGCAGCCGTGGCCGCGCTCACGCATCATGCTGAGCTACTCGACCGACTGTTGGCTTCTGCAGGTCAGTTTGTTTAGCTTTATAATCCTGGTATTTGGGTGCTATTTACTTTCAAGCAAAAACTGTTGTAACTTCAAATAAAATCTCAACAAGTCTGTTTTGTCAATTATATACTTACTTACTAACTCCTATGGCGCAGCGACCCTAAGTGGGTCTTGGCCTCCAGCACAAGAGAATGCCACCTTCGCCGGTCTTGGGCTGCCACTTGCCAGGCTGCAACTTCAAGTTCCTGCAAGTCAATTATATGTGAAGAATAATATAAATACATCCTCAATCTTATGCACACATTCACTCCCAAACGCGCACACATTCTCTTACACATAGAAACGTTCATTTTGTACAGGCATTATTAGTTCCTATGATAGCCACGGGTGATCCCGCCTACTAATTATTGCCCGAAAAACTTATTTATATATTATTATTTTAGTGCTAGTAGACGCCCGGCTTCGCCTACATAATTTCAGGTTAAAAAGAAGCCTGTGATACTCCTAATCCGTTCTTAATATCTTCTTTGTACTTACAGGTTTATGACCCTCTTCAACTTTATTGTATGTATAGATTTCTATTGAATAAAGAAAAAAAACTTATTTTCTTTTATTAAAAGTATTTTAATGAAATTTCTACTAATTAAAGTTCTTATCTCACTTCCAGGTGTGGAGCCCGACCCGTTCACGATAGCGTTGTTCCGCCAGCTGTCCATGAACTGCGACAACAAGCCGGCGGCGCTCGCCCGGGCTCTCATGCCGCTGCTGCAGAGCGCGCCGCTCTGCGCCGTGCCCAGACCTAACATCAAGGTATTATATATATCTAAATATATAAAACTCAAAGGTGACTGACTGACTGATATAGTGATCTATCAACGCACAGCCCAAACCACTGGACGGATCAGCCTGAAATTTGGAATAAGGTAGATGTTATGACGTAGGCATCCGCTAAGAAAGGATTTTTGGATATGCTACTTAGAGGTGAAACCGGGAATGCAAGTTTTACTTCTTAATGCAAGCGAGCAACCTCTAGTTTAAAAATAAATTCAAATATTATTATTGTATAAAATAGTATATATAGCGCCAAATCGTAGATTATAACGTTGCTTAACATCAGGCAAGTTGTAGTCAAGGGTAAGCCTATATCATGTAAAAAAAAGATAAAGGAGCGGCAATAGATACCAAACTAGACGTATGCCTGTATCTTGGTCCCTGGTCCTTCTCAGTTGAGAAAACTACCTAATATTAACAAAAAGAACTACCTAGTGTAGCTAGAGTTGTAAGTAATTTGTAATCTTATTTTTTTTTAATTGATTTCCTAATAAAATCCTTCCAAATGTTTCAGATCCGTATGTGCACAGCTCGTATAATCGAGTAATCGAGCCAGCGATGGATAACGATGTAGTGCTCCGGTTCAGTGCCGGCCTCGTCACCGCCGTGCCGCTGGAGGCCGAGATACTGAGGGCGAAGGCCGGCGCCTCTATCCGGGTCAAGGTGGCCTATCCTGATAGAAGGATACATGCGCTCGCGCCCAATAAGGAGCATTTGAGACCTTTGGATCATGCATACGTCAGTAAGTAACTAGACAATCTCTTTATGAAAATACACTTAAGTATCTTTGCTATCTCAAAATCTTTAATATTAGAACAGAAAGCATGACCATAATATTGCATACGCGAGGATTTCTTACGCAATACATTTAGCGCAACAATTAACTAAAAATATGTGATGTGATGAAAAGAAAAGAAATAAATGCTTTCGCAATTCACTTTTGCGTTAGATTGTTCAATTATAGTTGGTAAGAAACGTCTATCTACCTATACTACATATATAATAAAGCTGAAGACGGACAAAAAATCTGAACATAAAAGATACTAGAAAAATAATTGGAGATACTTAGAATTGATAACGGAACTCGTTCCAACAATTTCTAAATATTTTGTCTGTTTATTTAATTAAACGCTCATCACGGAAAACGGCTGAACGGATCATGATGATTTTTGGTATGTAGGAATTATGAGGTCTTAGATATGTCATAGGCTATTTTTTATCAAAATAATGCAAGCGAAGCCGCGGGCGTCGACTAGTTATGAATAAAATTATTTTTCCTATTGTAGCGGAAGACGACGGCATCCAGAACCTGCGGCTGCTGACCAAGGTGCTGATTTCGCACGGAGTGTGGATGGAGCCCTGCGGTGTGGACATCTCCATCTGCCTGGCGGTGGAGGAGGGCGGCGGCAGGGAGCCCCCCGCGCTGGTGGAGCTCTGCAAGCCGGTGCGGGTCACGGTGGCACCAAAACCTATTAAGAGGGGGATCTAAACCTACCCAAAACTTAACTTTTTCTTCTTATAGAATGAGAGTGGCCAATTCTGGTGTCGAGAGTTCATCAAGCCGCCCTAGGGCCTCTGACATGGCTTAACGACTGCCGTACTATAACAAACAGGCGAGACCTACAATTTAACATGTTATCCGACCCACGGAAGCGCCCAAAATGGAATGCCACCTTTTGGTCCCCCATCCAAAGACTGACCGCGTCGACCTTTGCTTAACATTGATAATTGCATTCGATTGCATCCGCCAGCTGAGCTACAGGCGCTTAGGTTAAACTTACCTAACATGCAAACATGTTCAGTATGAATGCATGCATGAAGATATCCCACTCTGAAGAAAAAAATCTCGTACAAATCTCAAACAAGTGTTTGTAAAAGTGTATAATTGTAAACCCACATGATCTGAAAGTTTTCTGCTTAGAAATTCAGTTGCAATGGTGCTTAACATCAGACGTTCGCGCTCTGAAAATGGAAATAAAAATGTATCTATTATAACCAGAATCAAGAAGACATGGCACTTTATACTCAACACAGTTTTTTTTGAGTGGAAAATAATTTTAATACATACATATATCTTACACAGTGTATCTCACTAGGTTTTATACTCTTTGCTGTGATTCATTGTTTACAGTAACAGCATATTAAGAAAACATATTTGTAGTAATATTTAGACAGCTGTTTGTCCTTCCTGTCTATTATTAATAGCCATGGGCTGTAACATCAACATGTTTACACTGGGAAAACATTATGTAAGGAATTATAAATTAATCTTATTTTAAGGGACTAGTATAATGTAAGTGAGTATAAAATAAATGAAGAACCAAGTACATGAAACATGTTTTATTGTACAGATATATTCTTATTTACATCTTCACATTATCACTAAATAACTTGTACCAAAAATAAACATTTATTAAAGAAAGCATAGATTCAGTAACAAAAATATACATAAATAGGTACTTATACTTATACACAGTACTTATACACAAATAAAAGTTTCCCTAATGTACAGAATTCTCAGATAACAAAAGTTGAGAAATTAATGGTACTCTATTTATGCAAAGATACAATATATATAGCTGTAGCTGAAGTAACAGTCTGCATTATACCCTATGTACTGTACATATTCAATGTTTCCACACTGAGTTGCCAAAGTACCTATAGGTTACTCACATTTAATTAGAAGCAGTTTGGAAAATAGGCTATTTAAGTAAATATTGACCCATATATGTTCAATTTCAGTGACTTTTCTGGAGTAAAGAATTTTGTACTACATCAAACCTGTTGGATTTGATCTTAACTAGTGCTGCATCCTGGGGTGAACCATAATTACTTAAAAGGTACCTATTTACTCAAGATTTGAAGACCCACAAATAGTTGTTTAGATTAGGTCCTTAGGAGTAAAAACTGAAAACTTGAAAACCAGAATTTGTCACTCATATGCATATACTTTAGTTTGCCACTCATACACATATATGTACTTTATACAGCATTTTTTCCTCGGTCTAGTCAGTCAGTTTAGTCTGCAAGCTGTTCCTTATCAATAGTCAAGAGTTCCGAGCGAGCTATGAGGAATGAGTTGTTTCACTCCAGGCATCCAGGTGCCCACAGAACTGACATGGTCCACAATCAGGGCTCGGTGGATGTCATCCGCTTTGCTGGGAACATCATCTCGGAGAGCTGGAATGAGGAATATTTTTATTTTAGAAAATGAATACATTTAATAAAATTGTAAGTGGAACTTATTTTAAAAATATAAATCAGAAACAAGTCATCAAGAAGACTTAATTGTTAATATGACATGTGAAAGTCTTAAAAAGTATAATATGTTATAGATTAGCCTGCAAAACAATCACAAATTACTTTACCAAATAATTCTTATCAGTAAGATAAAAATTACATACCACAAGCTAGTTCCATCATTAATGCAAATGAATATTTTTATTCAATGTCCCATTTCTCCACATA
Organism: Macaria notata; assembly: GCA_927399415.1. Lineage (NCBI taxonomy): Eukaryota > Metazoa > Arthropoda > Insecta > Lepidoptera > Geometridae > Macaria > Macaria notata. Next base: position 5,483,694 of record OV656741.1, read on the forward strand.
TCTTCCATCACATCCAATCTTCTTTTGATGTCATTTGCTTTAGGTCCTTATTATTAAAAAAATAACGCATGAAGGATTTTTTTATACAGAAATTATAAATGTTTTAGAATCTATAGAATCAAAATTATCAACACTTTGTTTGTGGACTTCCTGTTAATAGTTTTAACGAATCATAGCGTTGTAAGTCAATGAATTGAGCGTCTGATTTGAGCATGCGCCATCTAACCGCCACTTGTAGCTTCTCTTAAAAACTTACATTACCTAGTTTTAAAGAAACTTTTTATCACACTCGGTAGTTTACTTTTCTATTTATTGCCGTAATGGTAATTGGATTTGAATTTCACCTACAAGATTATTTCCGGTCTTATACTGAAACCGGAAATCTTCTCCTAAATTCAGATTCAATTATTGTTTTTCGTGTTTAATATGATACCTGCAAACATTAAAGATAAGAGAAACAAATTAAATTAATCTTTTATATATTATTTACATATTTGTTATGTTTTAAATAACTTAAAAAGGTTATCTGACTAAATTCTGTAGTGGCGCAAAGTGAGCGGAGCATATTCTAGCTCAGTGATTGGTCCGCCGCCATATTTTCTGCGACTGAATATTGGTGGCAGGGATGCGATCGCTTCCTGCTTCACGGCTTGCTTCAGTCGTTCGAGAGCCGCCGACGCGAAATAGTTTCTGCAGGAGACTCTGCCCAATTCTCCTTCGACAGTTTGGTACTTCTGAAAGTTTTTTCGGCACGGTGCCGCTACTACATCCTGTGAGTATTTAATTTAATTTTTAAAAATATGATGTCTGAATGTCGTGAATATTGCTTGGAAATATATATTTTTTTTTGAAATTTTACGGTATTCACAATTTTTAGGATTAGTTACAAGTTGATTGCAAGTTTGCTAACGTTTTTTTTACTATTCATAGGATAATAGTCTCGGGGGCAGAGGCCCCAGCGACGTGCCTCAGCGGCCCTACCGGTCCATCGCAGAAATGCGGCCGGAGTCTGTTGGAGCGCCTGTGGTCGCCAAAAATGTGAGTACCTGCAATATTACACGATTTTAGTTTTATTCAATTTGATCGTTAGTTCGTTTCGATTTCAAGCCATTTTCATCCCATCCTCGTCGCCAGTGTTACATCTACGTCGGGCGTGTGAATTAAACACCAGTTGGAGTTGAACTCATTTATTGCGCCGCGCGAGCGTCGGTCACGGATAACTTAATAACTACCCTACATTACAAATAAACTAAAATAATAATAAAAACGTAACAATTTCCTAATAATTTATCAAGTAGTTTTCGTGAGCGTTATTGGGCGTGTTATTAAATTTTTTGCTACGTAGCTCGGCCGTTGTTTTTTACTTGGAATAATTTTTTTAAGCGTTCGTTGCATTTTAGGTTCGGTTTAGACGATATGATTTTTTATTGAAGATAGTAGTTTTCTACCCTCGTTTTACATTCTTATTTGTAATAAAATTTTCTTAACGGTTTTTCAATGACTTGCGTAGGTAGTTTTAAAATGTTCGTAAAGCCTGTATCAAACAGACTCCATTATAGATTTCGATCGATAATGAATCGCTGCACCCTCCACTATTCTCTGTAACAAAGTACCGCTATCCATCAATTTAAGTACTATTCAACTGCTGTTGTTAATTAATCCGTACAGAAGTCGAGTAGCGTCGCGTCTGGAGATAGTATTGTGTACAGAGTTACATGTGACCTAAAATTATTTTACGATTAATTTTAATTTGCTACCTTCTGGTCATCTTTCTTTATTAGTGTATTTGATTACTGTAATTAGATTGTGTGTGTAGTTTGATCGGTCGTGGTCTTGACGCAGCTGTACTAGAGGTCCCAGTGTGGGAGTAGCCCTGTAGAGATGGGGTCATAGTCATATAGTCATATCATTTATTTGCAAATTGTAAAGATATAAACACTTAACAATGACTCTGATAGGGTATGCAAATATTCATATATGTATATGTAAGTCTGAGTGAGAAGCGGCCCGATTCATATCTCGATTTAAAATTTGTCTCTATTATTCAATTTCTCATTTAAAAATTCGTCGACGGAGTAATAACATTTCGTAATCAAATATATTTTTAAGTTACGGGCAAAACGTTCTAAGTTTACAATACTTTTTATGTTTTCTGGTAATTTATTGAAAATTTTAATAGCCATTGATTTAGGGCCCATATTTAGCATTTGTAATATAGCTTTAGAAGTTTTTAGTTTGTGTGGAAACCTGAGTGGGTATTTGCGCGGTAGGTCAGATACTTTTATAAAATATTCCGGGTGTCTCATTACAAAGTAGCATGCCTCATATTGATGCTACAGTAAAAATACTAAATTCAATAAAATATTTTTTGTGGAATTGTGATTTTGATATGTCTGGAGCTTTAATTTGAGCAAGATTACGGATGCATTTTTTCTGAGCCACGAACAAATCATTTACGTCGACACTGTTGCCCCAGAGGATGATGTCGTACCGGAGCCACGAATACGCATACGCATAATACGCTGACAATGCAGTTTCAAGGTCAGTGGCTTGTCGTACTTCTCTGAGCGCATACGCGAAGCTTGACAGTTTGGATTGAAATTTTTTAACGTGTTACCTCTAAAATTGGTTTTATTATCCGATTTCTTCATAGCACGAATGAGATGGTTTCGTTTAGATTTTATTACTACTTACAATGGGCCTTAAGTCTTTTGTTTTTGCATGAAGTTCTTATTCCTTTACTTAACCAACTAGTTTTTTTATTAGTTTTTATTTTAATTATTTTTTGGAATATGTTTATTTAATAAGTCAGATAAGATGCTACTAAATTTTGTGTAATTTTAGTTTACGGGGGCATTAATATTTAGAATTTCTAACCATTTAATTTTTATGAGTTCCGTTTTAAAATTTTCCATGTTTACTTTATTAAAAATTGTTTTTTCTGTGGTCTAAGTGGTGAGAGATTTCTTTTTCAATGCATTTTTTAGTCTTATTGATATTCCTAGATGGTCCGAAAACCCAAACTCTTTTACCGAATTTTTCTTTGTTAACTGTCAAGATAATCACTGTTTAATAGTTCCCGTAAGGCATGATTCGTCTTTAAGTAAAAATTCTGTAAGTAATAAATTTAAAAAAAAATGTCAAATCAACATAGTTCATCCTTGCTATCCCTATTAAGCTACCACTTACCAACATTACTGTAAGGTAAATCTTGGGCGTCAAGTCAAAAGGAAGCTACCCACGCAAAAGCAGCTTGTTATTAATAAGCGATGGAAAATGTACTAGGGATCCCGTACTATCTTCCTTGAGCGCTTTTAAATATGCATTTTGTTAGTATTTACCAAGGTTTGCTAATAGAGCTGGTTGTTCCAGCGAGAGCGCGCAGCCAGAGAAAACAAAAGAGAGGAGAGAGAGGCGTCAGTTTGAGTAAATAGAAGCACTTTCTAACCATGATGTATTTGCACAAGATAACTCTAGAGCTAAGAGCTAGACTGAGAGAAGAGAGAAGCTGAGAGATGTCTGTCGTCAGCATTATATATGTAGCTGTAGGTGCGTATGGTGACCGGGGCAGGTCGGCATGAAATTTTGTTTGTAGATAGAGCAGAGCTCAGAACTATTCCCCTTGAACTATAATTTGTCGGTCTTCAAGTCGAGAGTAAACCGGTTTCTTCTAGGCAAGCGCGCTACATCGTAGACTATAACGTTGCTTAACATCAGGCAAGTTGTAGTCAAGCGTAAGCCTATTTCATGTAAAAAAAAACTCAGGTTTGTGCAACTCCTGTAATTATGTCATTAATTTTGAAGTGAAAATCCCATCATTATTTTAGCGAGAGCAAGAAGCGACTGGTCAAGTAGAAGTGTAGTTCTAAGTGGAGAGTATGTATAGGGTTGATACTTCTTAATTTTATTGAAGAAGCCCACATGCCAAACTCAATCAAGTGTGTTGTATATCCAGGAAGTCTACCGAGCAGTGCTTCTTCTCTTCCACAGCTTGTCTCACAGTGTCGCACACTCTGTGTATTTGATCAACTGTTCCATGGCTTATTCTGAAGCCAAAGTGATAAGACAATTCCATATTTTTTTCTTTCCCAACATTTTCATAATTCTTGCAATAGAGGACTAATATGTAACCGCCGCGCGGGGGCATGGCGCGAGCTAGTCGCGTCAGGGCTCCATTTCAGCTAACGTCGTGCGGCGCCGGCGGGAGCTGCCGGGGGGTGCTGGCGGGGGGCGGGAGACGACCACCACGCGCGCACACACGCACATTAACACATGCACACAAGGTAATTCTTCCTCTCGTAACGTAAACATAACCATGTCATTCATATACAACAACATTACTCATTCTCATTCATTGTCCCTATTTTTTATTAAGTATGTCCTCAGTTCCCAAGAACATCATTGTGAATGTCCTATATTTTTTTTACATACACCTAGCTTGACCAAGACGTTAAGTCAGTAACGTACTAATTTCTTTCAAAATCTTTGACACCGTAAATTATTTAAATAATTATTAATGACCTACAAAGCTAAAGATATTTATTAATATTATATTATATAATTGCCTGCCTTTAAACTAAACATCCCTAAACCATCGTAATTAGTATGTTTGTTACTAAGTCCTATTTGTATCGAGTCGTATTGTAATAAGATGTTGTTGCAGGAGCAGTGGTAGCTGGTGCAGTACACCAGCATCCAGCTGCGAGAGGACGACGCGGACCTCACCGTCAGGCGCCGCGCCTCCTTCTGTCAGTACAACACTTACAACCTATCTTATCATTAACATGCCTTTATCTAAACATATAAAACTCCTGGATGTGGTTGTTCCAGGAGTGCGGGAGGTGGTGGGAGTCCCCGGGCAGCCCGGAGGCAGCGCAGTCCCCGGGGGCGCTGGTGCCGACCGCCTGCTTCCCCACGCAGCACCCGCGAGCCTTCGCTAGCTACAGGTAACTGATCATTTTTTAATACTTAAATTTTTGATAGGAAAGATTAATAATCAAATTGTAATCAATAGCTGTGTTCTAATATAACAGCGTCCTTATTAATATAATGATCGGTGTTGTTCTTCAGAAGTATCTTTTAAAATGATAATGCAACGTTATGTTTGGGACCAATAACGACTGAAGGTGATTGGAAGAGGAAACTGAGCGAGAGCGCGCAGCCAGGCGGGTCCGCCGCGTGGAATGGCACCGCGCACTCTCACCAGAATGGCAGCGAGCACGGCGTTCACGACCTTATCACTTCCTTGGTAAGTGCCAGTTTTCCTTGCATTTTCTAACAATGTTCTATACTAATTTTACTCATATATATCATAAGAGAATCTGCTTTTGAACAATTTTGAATCAAAATTTGTTCTTATGCCCACTTTCACGATTGGTAAACGCGTAGGGGTGAAACGATTCAAAAACTTAAGTTTTAGTCCGTAAATAGCTTTTTCGGTTTTAAGCTCCACGTTGTTCTTTATAACACTGAACTGACCAATCCCTACTGAGTATTTGTCTTGGTGGGATATTGGTGGAATTACGGCCATAAAAGCTCTGTAGAGAGGCTATAGATAATTATTATCTTTTTGGCATATTACATACTATGAAAGCATAAGTACAGAAGGTACCTACATAGAAGTGAGTGGTTCAGTGTGTGACCTGTGGCCTTGTTTCAGAAGGGCATGACTATGCCGGCAGACTTCTCGCCGCCGCCCACAAGCGACGGCCACACCGACGCACTGGTAACTACTTACTACCTACTTTGGTTTCCTATTTCTTGCTAGCGATGTTCTCCGGTTTTCCGTTAATCCAGCTACACTAATTATTTATCAAATTACACGACGATTCAGCCCTTAAAGTGTGTAGAAGTAATAAATTGATACTCCAGTGACAAATTAAAATATTACTTTTTTGGCTAATGGCAGGATGTTTTGTTGAAATACTTGCCTGCCTTTAAACTAAACATCCCTAAACCATCGTAATTAGTATGTTTGTTACTAAGTCCTATTGTATCGAGTCGTATTGTAATGAGATGTTGTTGCAGGAGCAGTGGTCGCTGGTGCAGTACACCAGCATCCAGCTGCGAGAGGACGACGCGGACCTCACCGTCAGGCGCCGCGCCTCCTTCTGTCAGTACAACACTTACAACCTATCTTATCATTAACATGCCTTTATCTAAACATATAAAACTCCTGGATGTGGTTGTTCCAGGAGTGCGGGAGGTGGTGGGAGTCCCCGGGCAGCCCGGAGGCAGCGCAGTCCCCGGGGGCGCTGGTGCCGGCCGCCTGCTTCCCCACGCAGCACCCGCGAGCCTTCGCTAGCTACAGGTAACTGATCATTTTTTAATACTTAAATTTTTGATAGGAAAGATTAATAATCAAATTGTAATCAATAGCTGTGTTCTAATATAACAGCGTCCTTATTAATATAATGATCGGTGTTGTTCTTCAGAAGTATCTTTTAAAATGATAATGCAACGTTATGTTTGGGACCAATAACGACTGAAGGTGATTGGAAGAGGAAACTGAGCGAGAGCGCGCAGCCAGGCGGGTCCGCCGCGTGGAATGGCACCGCGCACTCTCACCAGAATGGCAGCGAGCACGGCGTTCATGACCTTATCACTTCCTTGGTAAGTGCCAGTTTTCCTTGCATTTTCTAACAATGTTCTATACTAATTTTACTCATATATATCATAAGAGAATCTGCTTTTGAACAATTTTGAATATTAATTTGTTCTTATGCCCACTTTCACGATTGGTAAACGCGTAGGGGTGAAACGATTCAAAAACTTAAGTTTTAGTCCGTAAATAGCTTTTTCGGTTATAAGCTCCACGTTGTTCTTTATAACACTGAACTGACCAATCCCTACTGAGTATTTGTCTTGGTGGGATATTGGTGGAATTACGGCCATAAAAGCTCTGTAGAGAGGCTATAGATAATTATTATCTTTTTGGCATATTACATACTATGAAAGCATAAGTACAGAAGGTACCTACATAGAAGTGAGTGGTTCAGTGTGTGACCTGTGGCCTTGTTTCAGAAGGGCATGACTATGCCGGCAGACTTCTCGCCGCCGCCCACAAGCGACGGCCACACCGACGCACTGGTAACTACTTACTACCTACTACCTACTTTGGTTTCCTATTTCTTGCTAGCGATGTTCTCCGGTTTTCCGTTAATCCAGCTACACTAATTATTTATCAAATTACACGACGATTCAGCCCTTTAAGTGTGTAGAAGTAATAAATTGATACTCCAGTGACAAATTAAAATATTACTTTTTTGGCTAATGGCAGGATGTTTTGTTGAAATACTTGCCTGCCTTTAAACTAAACATCCCTAAACCATCGTAATTAGTATGTTTGTTACTAAGTCCTATTGTATTGAGTCGTATTGTAACGAGATGTTGTTGCAGGAGCAGTGGTCGCTGGTGCAGTACACCAGCATCCAGCTGCGAGAGGACGACGCGGACCTCACCGTCAGGCGCCGCGCCTCCTTCTGTCAGTACAACACTTACAACCTATCTTATCATTAACATGCCTTTATCTAAACATATAAAACTCCTGGATGTGGTTGTTCCAGGAGTGCGGGAGGTGGTGGGAGTCCCCGGGCAGCCCGGAGGCAGCGCAGTCCCCGGGGGCGCTGGTGCCGGCCGCCTGCTTCCCCACGCAGCACTCGCGAGCCTTCGCTAGCTACAGGTAACTGATCGTTTTTTAATACTTAAATTTTGATAGGAAAGATTAATAATCAAATTGTAATCAATAGCTGTGTTCTAATATAACAGCGTCCTTATTATTAATATAATGATCGGTGTTGTTCTTCAGAAGTATCTTTTAAAATGATAATGCAACGTTATGTTTGGGACCAATAACGACTGAAGGTGATTGGAGGAGGAAACTGAGCGAGAGCGCGCAGCCAGGCGGGTCCGCCGCGTGGAATGGCACCGCGCACTCTCACCAGAATGGCAGCGAGCACGGCGTTCACGACCTTATCACTTCCTTGGTAAGTGCCAGTTTTCCTTGCATTTTCTAACAATGTTCTTAACTAATTTTACTTATATATCATAGGAGAATCTGCTTTTGAACAATTTTGAATCATTATTTGTTCTTATGCCCACTTTCACGATTGGTAAACGCGTAGGGGTGAAACGATTCAAAAACTTAAGTTTTAGTCCGTAAATAGCTTTTTCGGTTATAAGCTCCACGTTGTTCTTTATAACACTGAACTGACCAATCCCTACTGAGTATTTGTCTTTGTGGGATATTGGTGGAATTACGGCCATAAAAGCTCTGTAGAGAGGCTATAGATAATTATTATCTTTTTGGCATATTACATACTATGAAAGCATAAGTACAGAAGGTACCTACATAGAAGTGAGTGGTTCAGTGTGTGACCTGTGGCCTTGTTTCAGAAGGGCATGACTATGCCGGCAGACTTCTCGCCGCCGCCCACAAGCGACGGCCACACCGACGCACTGGTAACTACTTACTACCTACTTTTGTTTCCTATGTCTTGCTAGCGATGTTCTCCGGTTTTCCGTTAATCCAGATACACTAATTATTTATCAAATTACATGACGATTCAGCCCTTTAAGTGTGTAGAAGTAATAAATTGATACTCCAGTGACAAATTAAAATATTACTTTTTTGGCTAATGGCAGGATGTTTTGTTGAAATACTTGCCTGCCTTTAAACTAAACATCCCTAAACCATCGTAATTTGTATGTTTGTTACTAAGTCCTATTGTATCGAGTCGTATTGTAATGAGATGTTGTTGCAGGAGCAGTGGTCGCTGGTGCAGTACACCAGCATCCAGCTGCGAGAGGACGACGCGGACCTCACCGTCAGGTGCCGCGCCTCCTTCTGTCAGTACAACACTTACAACCTATCTTATCATTAACATGCCTTTATCTAAACATATAAAACTCCTGGATGTGGTTGTTCCAGGAGTGCGGGAGGTGGTGGGAGTCCCCGGGCAGCCCGGAGGCAGCGCAGTCCCCGGGGGCGCTGGTGCCGGCCGCCTGCTTCCCCACGCAGCACCCGCGAGCCTTCGCTAGCTACAGGTAACTGATCATTTTTAGGGTTCCGTACCTCAAAAGGAAAAAACGGAACCCTTATAGGATCACTTTGTTGTCCGTCTGTCCGTCCGTCTGTCAAGACCCTTTTTCTCAGGAACGCGTAGAGGTATGAAGCTGAAATTTATATCAATTACTCAGGTCTACTGTCCCTTGAACTTGTGAAAAAATCAAACTTCTAAGCCAACGCAATCAAGAGATACAGCCATTTATGCCGCAAATTTTCGACACTTGCAAGGGAATCAAAACCTACAGGGTGCTTCCCGTGAACTCAGAATCTTGAAATTTGGTACGAAGCAACGTCTTATAGCATAGATAAAGGAAAAATTACGAAAACCATAAATTTTTAGTTACATCACAAAATATTTAACCTTGCAGGTTTGTACGGAACCCTCGGTGCGCGAGTCCGACTCGCACTTGGCCGGTTTTTTTTAATACTTAAATTTTTGATAGGTAAGATTAATAATTAAATTGTAATCAAAAGCTGTGTTCTAATATAACAGCGTCCTTATTAATATAATAATAGTCTTAAACTAATCTTAAACTAAACGTCTCTCTGTTTACGAATAAACTAAAATCAATCGGTGTTGTTCTTCAGAAGTATCTTTTAAAATGATAATGCAACGTTATGTTTGGGACCAATAACGACTGAAGGTGATTGGAGGAGGAAACTGTGCGAGAGCGCGCAGCCAGGCGGGTCCGCCGCGTGGAATGGCACCGCGCACTCTCACCAGAATGGCAGCGAGCACGGCGTTCACGACCTTATCACTTCCTTGGTAAGTGCCAGTTTTCCTTGCATTTTCTAACAATGTTCTATACTAATTTTACTCATATATATCATAGCAGAATCTGCTTTTGAACAATTTTGAATCAAAATTTGTTCTTATGCCCACTTTCACGATTGGTAAACGCGTAGGGGTGAAACGATTCAAAAACTTAAGTTTTAGTCCGTAAATAGCTTTGTCGGTTATAAGCTCCACGTTGTTCTTTATAACACTGAACTGACCAATCCCTATTGAGTATTTGTCTTGGTAGGATATTGGTGGAATTACGGCCATAAAAGCTCTGTAGAGAGGCTATAGATAATTATTATCTTTTTGGCATATTACATACTATAAAAGCATAAGTACAGAAGGTACCTACATAGAAGTGAGTGGTTCAGTGTGTGACCTGTGGCCTTGTTTCAGAAGGGCATGACTATGCCGGCAGACTTCTCGCCGCCGCCCACAAGCGACGGCCACACCGACGCACTGGTAACTCCTTACTACCTACTTTTGTTTCCTATTTCTTGCTAGCGATGTTCTCCGGTTTTCCGTTAATCCAGCTACACTAATTATTTATCAAATTACACGACGATTCAGCCCTTCAAGTGTGTAGAAGTAATAAATTGATACTCCAGTGACAAATTAAAATATTACTTTCTTGGCTAATGGCAGGATGTTTTGTTGAAATACTTGCCTGCCTTTAAACTAAACATCCCTAAACCATCGTTATTAGTATGTTTGTTACTAAGTCCTATTGTATTGAGTCGTATTGTAACGAGATGTTGTTGCAGGAGCAGTGGTCGCTGGTGCAGTACACCAGCATCCAGCTGCGAGAGGACGACGCGGACCTCACCGTCAGGCGCCGCGCCTCCTTCTGTCAGTACAACACTTACAACCTATCTTATCATTAACATGCCTTTATCTAAACATATAAAACTCCTGGATGTGGTTGTTCCAGGAGTGCGGGAGGTGGTGGGAGTCCCCGGGCAGCCCGGAGGCAGCGCAGTCCCCGGGGGCGCTGGTGCCGGCCGCCTGCTTCCCCACGCAGCACCCGCGAGCCTTCGCTAGCTACAGGTAACTGATCATTTTTTAATACTTACATTTTTGATAGGAAAGATTAATAATCAAATTGTAATCAATAGCTGTGTTCTAATATAACAGCGTCCTTATTAATATAATGATCGGTGTTGTTCTTCAGAAGTATCTTTTAAAATGATAATGCAACGTTATGTTTGGGACCAATAACGACTGAAGGTGATTGGAGGAGGAAACTGAGCGAGAGCGCGCAGCCAGGCGGGTCCGCCGCGTGGAATGGCACCGCGCACTCTCACCAGAATGGCAGCGAGCACGGCGTTCACGACCTTATCACTTCCTTGGTAAGTGCCAGTTTTCCTTGCATTTTCTGACAATGTTCTTAACTAATTTTACTTATATATCATAGGAGAATCTGCTTTTGAACAATTTTGAATCAAAATTTGTTCTTATGCCCACTTTCACGATTGGTAAACGCGTAGGGGTGAAACGATTCAAAAACTTAAGTTTTAGTCCGTAAATAGCTTTTTCGGTTATAAGCTCCACGTTGTTCTTTATAACACTGAACTGACCAATCCCTACTGAGTATTTGTCTTGGTGGGATATTGGTGGAATTACGGCCATAAAAGCTCTGTAGAGAGGCTATAGATAATTATTATCTTTTTGGCATATTACATACTATGAAAGCATAAGTACAGAAGGTACCTACATAGAAGTGAGTGGTTCAGTGTGTGACCTGTGGCCTTGTTTCAGAAGGGCATGACTATGCCGGCAGACTTCTCGCCGCCGCCCACAAGCGACGGCCACACCGACGCACTGGTAACTACTTACTACCTACTTTTGTTTCCTATGTCTTGCTAGCGATGTTCTCCGGTTTTCCGTTAATCCAGATACACTAATTATTTATCAAATTACACGACGATTCAGCCCTTTAAGTGTGTAGAAGTAATAAATTGATACTCCAGTGACAAATTAAAATATTTCTTTTTTGGCTAATGGCAGGATGTTTTGTTGAAATACTTGCCTGCCTTTAAACTAAACATCCCTAAACCATCGTAATTAGTATGTTTGTTACTAAGTCCTATTGTATCGAGTCGTATTGTAATGAGATGTTGTTGCAGGAGCAGTGGTCGCTGGTGCAGTACACCAGCATCCAGCTGCGAGAGGACGACGCGGACCTCACCGTCAGGCGCCGCGCCTCCTTCTGTCAGTACAACACTTACAACCTATCTTATCATTAACATGCCTTTATCTAAACATATAAAACTCCTGGATGTGGTTGTTCCAGGAGTGCGGGAGGTGGTGGGAGTCCCCGGGCAGCCCGGAGGCAGCGCAGTCCCCGGGGGCGCTGGTGCCGGCCGCCTGCTTCCCCACGCAGCACCCGCGAGCCTTCGCTAGCTACAGGTAACTGATCATTTTTTAATACTTAAATTTTTGATAGGAAAGATTAATAATCAAATTGTAATCAATAGCTGTGTTCTAATATAACAGCGTCCTTATTAATATGATAGTCTTAAACTAATCTTAAACTAAACTTCTCTCTGTTTACGAATAAACTAAGATCGATCGGTGTTGTTCTTCAGAAGTATCTTTTAAAATGATAATGCAACGTTATGTTTGGGACCAATAACGACTGAAGGTGATTGGAGGAGGAAACTGAGCGAGAGCGCGCAGCCAGGCGGGTCCGCCGCGTGGAATGGCACCGCGCACTCTCACCAGAATGGCAGCGAGCACGGCGTTCACGACCTTATCACTTCCTTGGTAAGTGCCAGTTTTCCTTGCATTTTCTGACAATGTTCTTAACTAATTTTACTTATATATCATAGGAGAATCTGCTTTTGAACAATTTTGAATCAAAATTTGTTCTCATGCCCACTTTCACGATTGGTAAACGCGTAGGGGTGAAACGATTCAAAAACTTAAGTTTTAGTCCGTAAATAGCTTTTTCGGTTATAAGCTCCACGTTGTTCTTTATAACACTGAACTGACCAATCCCTACTGAGTATTTGTCTTGGTGGGATATTGGTGGAATTACGGCCATAAAAGCTCTGTAGAGAGGCTATAGATAATTATTATCTTTTTGGCATATTACATACTATGAAAGCATAAGTACAGAAGGTACCTACATAGAAGTGAGTGGTTCAGTGTGTGACCTGTGGCCTTGTTTCAGAAGGGCATGACTATGCCGGCAGACTTCTCGCCGCCGCCCACAAGCGACGGCCACACCGACGCACTGGTAACTACTTACTACCTACTTTGGTTTCCTATTTCTTGCTAGCGATGTTCTCCGGTTTTCCGTTAATCCAGCTACACTAATTATTTATCAAATTACACGACGATTCAGCCCTTAAAGTGTGTAGAAGTAATAAATTGATACTCCAGTGACAAATTAAAATATTACTTTTTTGGCTAATGGCAGGATGTTTTGTTGAAATACTTGCCTGCCTTTAAACTAAACATCCCTAGACCATCGTAATTAGTATGTTTGTTACTAAGTCCTATTGTATCGAGTCGTATTGTAATGAGATGTTGTTGCAGGAGCAGTGGTCGCTGGTGCAGTACACCAGCATCCAGCTGCGAGAGGACGACCCGGACCTCACCGTCAGGCACCGCGCCTCCTTCTGTCAGTACAACACTTAAAACCTATCTTATCATTAAAATGCCTTTATCTAAACATATAAAACTCTTGGATGTGTTTGTTCCAGGAGTTCGGGAGGTGGTGGGAGTCCCCGGGCAGCCCGGAGGCAAAGCAGTCCCTGGGGGCGCTGGTGCTGGCCGCCTGCTTCCCCACGCAGCACCCGCAAGCCTTCGCTAGCTACAGGTAACTGATCATTTTTTAATACTTAAATTTTTGATAGGAAAGATTAATAATCAAATTGTAATCAATAGCTGTGTTCTAATATAACAGCGTCCTTATTAATATGATAGTCTTAAACTAATCTTAAACTAAACTTCTCTCTGTTTACGAATAAACTAAGATCGATCGGTGTTGTTCTTCAGAAGTATCTTTTAAAATGATAATGCAACGTTATGTTTGGGACCAATAACGACTGAAGGTGATTGGAGAAGGAAACTGAGCGAGAGCGCGCAGCCAGGCGGGTCCGCCGCGTGGAATGGCACCGCGCACTCTCACCAGAATGGCAGCGAGCACGGCGTTCACGACCTTATCACTTCCTTGGTAAGTGCCAGTTTTCCTTGCATTTTCTGACAATGTTCTTAACTAATTTTACTTATATATCATAGGAGAATCTGCTTTTGAACAATTTTGAATCAAAATTTGTCCTTATGCCCACTTTCACGATTGGTAAACGCGTAGGGGTGAAACGATTCAAAAACTTGAAGTTTTAGTCCGTAAATAGCTTTTTCGGTTATAAGCTCCACGTTGTTCTTTATAACACTGAACTGACCAATCCCTACTGAGTATTTGTCTTGGTGGGATATTGGTGGAATTACGGCCATAAAAGCTCTGTAGAGAGGCTATAGATAATTATTATCTTTTTGGCATATTACATACTATGAAAGCATAAGTACAGAAGGTACCTACATAGAAGTGAGTGGTTCAGTGTGTGACCTGTGGCCTTGTTTCAGAAGGGCATGACTATGCCGGCAGACTTCTCGCCGCCGCCCACAAGCGACGGCCACACCGACGCACTGGTAACTACTTACTACCTACTTTGGTTTCCTATTTCTTGCTAGCGATGTTCTCCGGTTTTCCGTTAATCCAGCTACACTAATTATTTATCAAATTACACGACGATTCAGCCCTTAAAGTGTGTAGAAGTAATAAATTGATACTCCAGTGACAAATTAAAATATTTCTTTTTTGGCTAATGGCAGGATGTTTTGTTGAAATACTTGCCTGCCTTTAAACAAAACATCCCTAAACCATCGTAGTTAGTATGTTTGTTACTAAGTCCTATTGTATCGAGTCGTATTGTAATGAGATGTTGTTGCAGGAGCAGTGGTCGCTGGTGCAGTACACCAGCATCCAGCTGCGAGAGGACGACGCGGACCTCACCGTCAGGCGCCGCGCCTCCTTCTGTCAGTACAACACTTACAACCTATCTTATCATTAACATGCCTTTATCTAAACATATAAAACTCCTGGATGTGGTTGTTCCAGGAGTGCGGGAGGTGGTGGGAGTCCCCGGGCAGCCCGGAGGCAGCGCAGTCCCCGGGGGCGCTGGTGCCGGCCGCCTGCTTCCCCACGCAGCACCCGCGAGCCTTCGCTAGCTACAGGTAACTGATCATTTTTTAATACCTAAATTTTTGATAGGAAAGATTAATAATCAAATTGTAATCAATAGCTGTGTTCTAATATAACAGCGTCCTTATTAATATAATGATCGGTGTTGTTCTTCAGAAGTATCTTTTAAAATGATAATGCAACGTTATGTTTGGGACCAATAACGACTGAAGGTGATTGGAGGAGGAAACTGAGCGAGAGCGCGCAGCCAGGCGGGTCCGCCGCGTGGAATGGCACCGCGCACTCTCACCAGAATGGCAGCGAGCACGGCGTTCACGACCTTATCACTTCCTTGGTAAGTGCCAGTTTTCCTTGCATTTTTTGACAATGTTCTAAACTAATTTCACTTATATATCAAAGGAGAATCTGCTTTTGAACAATTTTGAATCAAAATTTGTTCTTATGCCCACTTTCACGATTGGTAAACGCGTAGGGGTGAAACGATTCAAAAACTTAAGTTTTAGTCCGTAAATAGCTTTTTCGGTTATAAGCTCCACGTTGTTCTTTATAACACTGAACTGACCAATCCCTACTGAGTATTTGTCTTGGTGGGATATTGGTGGAATTACGGCCATAAAAGCTCTGTAGAGAGGCTATAGATTATCTTTTTGGCATATTACATACTATGAAAGCATAAGTACAGAAGGTACCTACATAGAAGTGAGTGGTTCAGTGTGTGACCTGTGGCCTTGTTTCAGAAGGGCATGACTATGCCGGCAGACTTCTCGCCGCCGCCCACAAGCGACGGCCACACCGACGCACTGGTAACTACTTACTACCTACTTTGGTTTCCTATTTCTTGCTAGCGATGTTCTCCGGTTTTCCGTTAATCCAGCTACACTAATTATTTATCAAATTACACGACGATTCAGCCCTTAAAGTGTGTAGAAGTAATAAATTGATACTCCAGTGACAAATTAAAATATTACTTTTTTGGCTAATGGCAGGATGTTTTGTTGAAATACTTGCCTGCCTTTAAACTAAACATCCCTAAACCATCGTAATTAGTATGTTTGTTACTAAGTCCTATTGTATTGAGTCGTATTGTAATGAGATGTTGTTGCAGGAGCAGTGGTCGCTGGTGCAGTACACCAGCATCCAGCTGCGAGAGGACGACGCGGACCTCACCGTCAGGCGCCGCGCCTCCTTCTGTCAGTACAACACTTACAACCTATCTTATCATTAACATGCCTTTATCTAAACATATAAAACTCCTGGATGTGGTTGTTCCAGGAGTGCGGGAGGTGGTGGGAGTCCCCGGGCAGCCCGGAGGCAGCGCAGTCCCCGGGGGCGCTGGTGCCGGCCGCCTGCTTCCCCACGCAGCACCCGCGAGGCTTCGCTAGCTACAGGTAACTGATCATTTTTTAATACTTAAATTTTTGATAGGAAAGATTAATAATCAAATTGTAATCAATAGCTGTGTTCTAATATAACAGCGTCCTTATTAATATAATGATCGGTGTTGTTCTTCAGAAGTATCTTTTAAAATGATAATGCAACGTTATGTTTGGGACCAATAACGACTGAAGGTGATTGGAGGAGGAAACTGAGCGAGAGCGCGCAGCCAGGCGGGTCCGCCGCGTGGAATGGCACCGCGCACTCTCACCAGAATGGCAGCGAGCACGTCGTTCACGACCTTATCACTTCCTTGGTAAGTGCCAGTTTTCCTTGCATTTTCTAACAATGTTCTAAACTAATTTTACTTATACATCATAGGAGAATCTGCTTTTGAACAATTTTGAATATTAATTTGTTCTTATGCCCACTTTCACGATTGGTAAACGCGTAGGGGTGAAACGATTCAAAAACTTAAGTTTTAGTCCGTAAAAAGCTTTTTCGGTTATAAGCTCCACGTTGTTCTTTATAACACTGAACTGACTAATCCCTACTGAGTATTTGTCTTGGTGGGATATTGGTGGAATTACGGCCATAAAAGCTCTGTAGAGAGGCTATAGATAATTATTATCTTTTTGGCATATTACATACTATGAAAGCATAAGTACAGAAGGTACCTACATAGAAGTGAGTGTTTCAGTGTGTGACCTGTGGCCTTGTTTCAGAAGGGCATGACTATGCCGGCAGACTTCTCGCCGCCGCCCACAAGCGACGGCCACACCGACGCACTGGTAACTACTTACTACCTACTTTGGTTTCCTATTTCTTGCTAGCGATGTTCTCCGGTTTTCCGTTAATCCAGCTACACTAATTATTTATCAAATTACACGACGATTCAGCCCTTAAAGTGTGTAGAAGTAATAAATTGATACTCCAGTGACAAATTAAAATATTACTTTTTTGGCTAATGGCAGGATGTTTTGTTGAAATACTTGCCTGCCTTTAAACTAAACATCCCTAAACCATCGTAATTAGTATGTTTGTTACTAAGTCCTATTGTATCGAGTCGTATTGTAATGAGATGTTGTTGCAGGAGCAGTGGTCGCTGGTGCAGTACACCAGCATCCAGCTGCGAGAGGACGACGCGGACCTCACCGTCAGGCGCCGCGCCTCCTTCTGTCAGTACAACACTTACAACCTATCTTATCATTAACATGCCTTTATCTAAACATATAAAACTCCTGGATGTGGTTGTTCCAGGAGTGCGGGAGGTGGTGGGAGTCCCCGGGCAGCCCGGAGGCAGCGCAGTCCCCGGGGGCGCTGGTGCCGGCCGCCTGCTTCCCCACGCAGCACCCGCGAGCCTTCGCTAGCTACAGGTAACTGATCATTTTTTAATACTTAAATTTTTGATAGGAAAGATTAATAATCAAATTGTAATCAATAGCTGTGTTCTAATATAACAGCGTCCTTATTAATATAATGATCGGTGTTGTTCTTCAGAAGTATCTTTTAAAATGATAATGCAACGTTATGTTTGGGACCAATAACGACTGAAGGTGATTGGAGGAGGAAACTGAGCGAGAGCGCGCAGCCAGGCGGGTCCGCCGCGTGGAATGGCACCGCGCACTCTCACCAGAATGGCAGCGAGCACGGCGTTCACGACCTTATCACTTCCTTGGTAAGTGCCAGTTTTCCTTGCATTTTCTAACAATGTTCTTAACTAATTTTACTTATATATCATAGGAGAATCTGCTTTTGAACAATTTTGAATCATTATTTGTTCTTATGCCCACTTTCACGATTGGTAAACGCGTAGGGGTGAAACGATTCAAAAATTTAAGTTTTAGTCCGTAAATAGCTTTTTCGGTTATAAGCTCCACGTTGTTCTTTATAACACTGAACTGACCAATCCCTACTGAGTATTTGTCTTGGTGGGATATTGGTGGAATTACGGCCATAAAAGCTCTGTAGAGAGGCTATAGATTATCTTTTTGGCATATTACATACTATGAAAGCATAAGTACAGAAGGTACCTACATAGAAGTGAAGGTTTCAGTGTGTGACCTGTGGCCTTGTTTCAGAAGGGCATGACTATGCCGGCAGAATTCTCGCCGCCGCCCACAAGCGACGGCCACACCGACGCACTGGTAACTACTTACTACCTACTTTGGTTTCCTATTTCTTGCTAGCGATGTTCTCCGGTTTTCCGTTAATCCAGCTACACTAATTATTTATCAAATTACACGACAATTCAGCCCTTAAAGTGTGTAGAAGTAATAAATTGATACTCCAGTGACAAATTAAAATATTACTTTTTTGGCTAATGGCAGGATGTTTTGTTGAAATACTTGCCTGCCTTTAAACTAAACATCCCTAAACCATCGTAATTAGTATGTTTGTTACTAAGTCCTATTGTATCGAGTCGTATTGTAATGAGATGTTGTTGCAGGAGCAGTGGTCGCTGGTGCAGTACACCAGCATCCAGCTGCGAGAGGACGACGCGGACCTCACCGTCAGGCGCCGCGCCTCCTTCTGTCAGTACAACACTTACAACCTATCTTATCATTAACATGCCTTTATCTAAACATATAAAACTCCTGGATGTGGTTGTTCCAGGAGTGCGGGAGGTGGTGGGAGTCCCCGGGCAGCCCGGAGGCAGCGCAGTCCCCGGGGGCGCTGGTGCCGGCCGCCTGCTTCCCCACGCAGCACCCGCGAGCCTTCGCTAGCTACAGGTAACTGATCATTTTTTAATACTTAAATTTTTGATAGGAAAGATTAATAATCAAATTGTAATCAATAGCTGTGTTCTAATATAACAGCGTCCTTATTAATATGATAGTCTTAAACTAAACTTAAAGTAAACGTCTCTCTGTTTACGAATAAACTAAGATCGATCGGTGTTGTTCTTCAGAAGTATCTTTTAAAATGATAATGCAACTTTATGTTTGGGACCAATAACGACTGAAGGTGATTGGAGGAGTAAACTGAGCGAGAGCGCGCAGCCAGGCGGGTCCGCCGCGTGGAATGGCACCGCGCACTCTCACCAGAATGGCAGCGAGCACGGCGTTCACGACCTTATCACTTCCTTGGTAAGTGCCAGTTTTCCTTGCATTTTCTGACAATGTTCTTAACTAATTTTACTTATATATCATAGGAGAATCTGCTTTTGAACAATTTTGAATCAAAATTTGTTCTTATGCCCACTTTCACGATTGGTAAACGCGTAGGGGTGAAACGATTCAAAAACTTAAGTTTTAGTCCGTAAATAGCTTTTTCGGTTATAAGCTCCACGTTGTTCTTTATAACACTGAACTGACCAATCCCTACTGAGTATTTGTCTTGGTGGGATATTGGTGGAATTACGGCCATAAAAGCTCTGTAGAGAGGCTATAGATTATCTTTTTGGCATATTACATACTATGAAAGCATAAGTACAGAAGGTACCTACATAGAAGTGAGTGGTTCAGTGTGTGACCTGTGGCCTTGTTTCAGAAGGGCATGACTATGCCGGCAGACTTCTCGCCGCCGCCCACAAGCGACGGCCACACCGACGCACTGGTAACTACTTACTACCTACTTTGGTTTCCTATTTCTTGCTAGCGATGTTCTCCGGTTTTCCGTTAATCCAGCTACACTAATTATTTATCAAATTACACGACGATTCAGCCCTTAAAGTGTGTAGAAGTAATAAATTGATACTCCAGTGACAAATTAAAATATTTCTTTTTTGGCTAATGGCAGGATGTTTTGTTGAAATACTTGCCTGCCTTTAAACAAAACATCCCTAAACCATCGTAGTTAGTATGTTTGTTACTAAGTCCTATTGTATCGAGTCGTATTGTAATGAGATGTTGTTGCAGGAGCAGTGGTCGCTGGTGCAGTACACCAGCATCCAGCTGCGAGAAGACGACCCGGACCTCACCGTCAGGCACCGCGCCTCCTTCTGTCAGTACAACACTTAAAACCTATCTTATCATTAAAATGCCTTTATCTAAACATATAAAACTCTTGGATGTGTTTGTTCCAGGAGTTCGGGAGGTGGTGGGAGTCGCCGGGCAGCCCGGAGGCAGCGCAGTCCCTGGGGGCGCTGGTGCCGGCCACCTGCTTCCCCACGCAGCACCCGCAAGCCTTCGCTAGCTACAGGTAACTGATCATTTTTTAATACTTAAATTTTTGATAGGAAAGATTAATAATCAAATTGTAATCAATAGCTGTGTTCTAATACAACAGCGTCCTTACTAATATAATAGTCTTAAACTAATCTTAAACTAAACGTCTCTCTGTTTACAAATAAACTAAGATCGATCGGTGTCGTTCCTCAAAAGTATCTTTTAAAATGATAATGCAACGTTATGTTTGGGACCAATAACGACTGAAGGTGATTGTAGGAGGAAACTGAGCGAGAGCGCGCAGCCAGGCGGGTCCGCCGCGTGGAATGGCACCGCGCACTCTCACCAGAATGGCAGCGAGCACGTCGTTCACGACCTTATCACTTCCTTGGTAAGTGCCAGTTTTCCTTGCATTTTCTAACAATGTTCTAAACTAATTTTACTTATACATCATAGGAGAATCTGCTTTTGAACAATTTTGAATCAAAATTTGTTCTTATGCCCACTTTCACGATTGGTAAACGCGTAGGGGTGAAACGATTCAAAAACTTAAGTTTAAGTCCGTAAATAGCTTTTTCGGTTATAAGCTCCACGTTGTTCTTTATAACACTGAACTGACCAATCCCTACTGAGTATTTGTCTTGGTGGGATATTGGTGGAATTACGGCCATAAATAATAATAATAATAATAATATGTCTTTATTGCACACCAACATGAAAGAAATACATGAAAGGATAAATTTATGATGACGTACATATGGGCGGCCTTATCGCCTTAAGCGATTTCTTCCAGGCAACCTTTGGATGGACACGATTAGCTGAGAAGAAAAGGGTCAGAGGTGTACTAAAACAAATATAAGGAATTTATAAATACATACAAAAAAAACCTAACTACAACAACAAATACCTACACAATCAAGTAATTATAACACATACACTACTTACATACAGAATTATAAATTACAGATTTGCCAAAGTTAAAAAATGGTGGAAAATTTGATTTTGAAAAATTAATAAGGATTTAGACTTACGTATAGAAAGAGGCAAAGCATTCCATAAGGCTACAGCATGTACTGCAAACGACTTATGAAAGTACATATTAGCCTGAGTAGAGGAAGATGATGGAAATGACAGAAGGAGAGATCGACTAGGACGTAAGGAGACAGAATGTGTGGGAGTCACAAAACTGAAATATTCTTTCAAGTAATGAGGGGTGACAGGATGGAAGAGAATTTTGTAGAGAAAGGAAAGAACATGAGTATTGCGGCGAAAGCGAATCGGTAACCATTTGAGCTCCTTGCGTGACTCTGAAATACGATCATATTTCCGCAAACCAAATATGAAACGTATGCAAAAATTTTGGAGACGCTCAAGTTTGTTTAGCTGCTCTTCGGTTAAATCGAAATAACAAACGTCAGCGTAATCAAGAAGTGGTAAGAGAAGTGACTTAACAAGCGCAGTTTTAGTAGATATGGGAAGAAAATTTCGCAATCTGCGGAGAGAGGCTGATGATGCAAAAATTCTACGACTTACTTCAGTTAGCTGTGGACCCCAAGAAAAAGTTGAGTCAAAGAAAACACCCAAATTTTTAACTACTTCACTGAATGGTATCACCACCCCATCAAATATGACATGGGGCAGTCGGAACCAGTCAATTTTGGACACCATACGTGAACTACCGATAATAATCGTCTGAGTCTTATTAGCATTGATAGCAAGACCATACGACCTACCCCAGTCTCGTATGTGTTCCAAGTCAGAGTTCGTGGTGTCAATCGCCTCATGAAGCAGAGATAAAGGAGCCTGTGTATATATCTGTAAATCATCCGCATATAGGTGGTAGGAAGAAGAAATATTGTGAGAGATAGAATTAATGAAGATGGCAAATAGCAAAGGAGATAGCACGCCGCCCTGTGGTACACCGGCAGAAATATTACACCATGATGAATAGGTGTCATCAATGCGTATACGTTGCCGGCGTCCAAACAGATAGCTTCTAAACCATTCAATTACTGTTGGAGATATGTTAAGAGACCGTAAAAGACCTAACAGCACATCAAAGTCCACGTTATTAAAAGCACTGCTAAAGTCAAGTAGAGTCAGAACTGTTAGGTAACAACTCGACATTCCTTCTCTGATATCATCTGTTACTTTAGTAAGAGCAGTGACAGTGCTGTGACCCGGACGAAAGCCAGATTGGAAAGGATTAAGGAGGTTATTGTTGGTGAGGAATGTGGTAAGTTGGCTGTGGATCAGTTTTTCTAAAACTTTGGAGAGGAAAGGAAGGATAGAGATAGGACGATACTCAGAGAAAGATGATGGGTTGGACTTTTTAGGTAACGGAATGATATTGGCTTCTTTCCATGACGATGGGAAGCAGCCAGAGGATATGGAAAAATTTAGGAGATAATGAATTATAGGAGTGACTTCGTCCAGGATCGGTAAGATCATTTTACGACTAATGCAATCACAACCGACTGCATTAGATGAAATGGTCTGAATGGTCTTCTTAACATCACAAGCAGCAAATTGTCGAAATTCAAAAAGATCTGTGTCGGGAGGATCTAAGGCTGAAAGATTACTCAAAGTAGTAGATTTAATAGGGCCATCAAATTTGGTAGACGAGGAAAAGTGTTGATTTAAAAGATTAATATTAAGAGTACTAGGAATAGTCTCTTGGCGAGACTTGCCTACTCCCAAAGATCTCAGAAATTGCCAAACTTTTGCTGGATCTTGATCCTCTACAGATTTATGGATATGACGGCGCTGTGCATCCCTACACACTCTATTGCAGTGATTACGAATTTTGACATACTTTTCGTTGTTATACTCTGAGGGGCATAAAAGCTCTGTAGAGAGGCTATAGATTATCTTTTTGGCATATTACATACTATGAAAGCATAAGTACAGAAGGTACCTACATAGAATTGAGTGGTTCAGTGTGTGACCTGTGGCCTTGTTTCAGAAGGGCATGACTATGCCGGCAGACTTCTCGCCGCCGCCCACAAGCGACGGCCACACCGACGCACTGGTAACTACTTACTACCTACTTTAATAATAATAATAATAATAATAATAGGTCTTTATTTCAGACAGCAGGGTCCATAGAAAGGTTCACACACAAAGGTACAATATAAAAGCATTAATTGAATTATGTAGAAATACAGATTACGTGACAATATCCAACCATTGCCGGTATGTTGCAGTCATGTGCATGCGGTCAGACAGACTCTTAATAATACTGTTTTTACAAATGTCAACTCTGGACATAAAAGAAGCAATCCTCTTGCGCTGTATAGCATTAAAGCTGTCAATGCGTGCGTCAAAAAACATACCGGATGCACTACAGCTCCGCGACAGGCCCATGAGCTGCCTGTAGATGTTGTTGTATGCAACTCTGATGGAGTTGTGCGATTTTTTCGTGTAATTAGTCCAGAGTTGACATGTGTAAAACGTTTGGCAAAATGACTTAAATAGGGTAACTTTCACGTCAGGCGCAGCATTATAAAATTTTCTGGCTATCATGTTTCCGACCACGCATAAAGCTCGTCTTTGTCTCTCAATGTCATCATTATCTTTCATATCAGACGTCACAATGTGGCCAAGGTACTTGAAACTCTCGACGATTTTGACAGGCTGCCCATTTAATTTCAGTGGTGGTATATTTAGAGGACCACTACCCGCCCGGAAGACTACCATTTCAGTCTTCTTTTCGTTGTATGTGAGATTATGCTCTCGAGCATACTGCTCACAGACACCGAGAAGATTCTGCAGACCTTTGATTGTGGGACTCAGCAGCACCATATCATCAGCGTAACTCAGATTGTTGACATATCTGCCATCCAATCTGAGCCCGACAGGCGTGCTGCTCAGTTCCACAATCAGGTTATTCACTTTGGTTTCCTATTTCTTGCTAGCGATGTTCTCCGGTTTTCCGTTAATCCAGCTACACTAATTATTTATCAAATTACACGACGATTCAGCCCTTAAAGTGTGTAGAAGTAATAAATTGATACTCCAGTGACAAATTAAAATATTACTTTTTTGGCTAATGGCAGGATGTTTTGTTGAAATACTTGCCTGCCTTTAAACTAAACATCCCTAAACCATCGTAATTAGTATGTTTGTTACTAAGTCCTATTGTATCGAGTCGTATTGTAATGAGATGTTGTTGCAGGAGCAGTGGTCGCTGGTGCAGTACACCAGCATCCAGCTGCGAGAGGACGACGCGGACCTCACCGTCAGGCGCCGCGCCTCCTTCTGTCAGTACAACACTTACAACCTATCTTATCATTAACATGCCTTTATCTAAACATATAAAACTCCTGGATGTGGTTGTTCCAGGAGTGCGGGAGGTGGTGGGAGTCCCCGGGCAACCCGGAGGCAGCGCAGTCCCCGGGGGCGCTGGTGCCGGCCGCCTGCTTCCCCACGCAGCACCCGCGAGCCTTCGCTAGCTACAGGAAACTGATCATTTTTTAATACTTACATTTTTGATAGGAAAGATTAATAATCAAATTGTAATCAATAGCTGTGTTCTAATATAACAGCGTCCTTATTAATATAATGATCGGTGTTGTTCTTCAGAAGTATCTTTTAAAATGATAATGCAACGTTATGTTTGGGACCAATAACGACTGAAGGTGATTGGAGGAGGAAACTGAGCGAGAGCGCGCAGCCAGGCGGGTCCGCCGCGTGGAATGGCACCGCGCACTCTCACCAGAATGGCAGCGAGCACGGCGTTCACGACCTTATCACTTCCTTGGTAAGTGCCAGTTTTCCTTGCATTTTATGACAATGTTCTAAACTAATTTTACTTATATATCATAGGAGAATCTGCTTTTGAACAATTTTGAATCAAAATTTGTTCTTATGCCTACTTTCACGATTGGTAAACGCGTAGGGGTGAAACGATTCAAAAACTTAAGTTTTAGTCCGTAAATAGCTTTTTCGGTTATAAGCTCCACGTTGTTCTTTATAACACTGAACTGACCAATCCCTACTGAGTATTTGTCTTGGTGGGATATTGGTGGAATTACGGCCATAAAAGCTCTGTAGAGAGGCTATAGATAATTATTATCTTTTTGGCATATTACATACTATGAAAGCATAAGTACAGAAGGTACCTACATAGAAGTGAGTGGTTCAGTGTGTGACCTGTGGCCTTGTTTCAGAAGGGCATGACTATGCCGGCAGACTTCTCGCCGCCGCCCACAAGCGACGGCCACACCGACGCACTGGTAACTACTTACTACCTACTTTGGTTTCCTATTTCTTGCTAGCGATGTTCTCCGGTTTTCCGTTAATCCAGCTACACTAATTATTTATCAAATTACACGACGATTCAGCCCTTAAAGTGTGTAGAAGTAATAAATTGATACTCCAGTGACAAATTAAAATATTACTTTTTTGGCTAATGGCAGGATGTTTTGTTGAAATACTTGCCTGCCTTTAAACTAAACATCCCTAAACCATCGTAATTAGTATGTTTGTTACTAAGTCCTATTGTATCGAGTCGTATTGTAATGAGATGTTGTTGCAGGAGCAGTGGTCGCTGGTGCAGTACACCAGCATCCAGCTGCGAGAGGACGACCCGGACCTCACCGTCAGGCACCGCGCCTCCTTCTGTCAGTACAACACTTAAAACCTATCTTATCATTAAAATGCCTTTATCTAAACATATAAAACTCTTGGATGTGTTTGTTCCAGGAGTTCGGGAGGTGGTGGGAGTCCCCGGGCAGCCCGGAGGCAGCGCAGTCCCTGGGGGCGCTGGTGCTGGCCGCCTGCTTCCCCACGCAGCACCCGCAAGCCTTCGCTAGCTACAGGTAACTGATCATTTTTTAATACTTAAATTTTTGATAGGAAAGATTAATCAAATTGTAATCAATAGCTGTGTTCTACTATAACAGCGTCCTTATTAATATGATAGTCTTAAACTAATCTTAAACTAAACGTCTCTCTGTTTACGAATAAACTAAGATCGATTGGTGTTGTTCTTCAGAAGTATCTTTTAAAATGATAATGCAACTTTATGTTTGGGACCAATAACGACTGAAGGTGATTGGAGGAGGAAACTGAGCGAGAGCGCGCAGCCAGGCGGGTCCGCCGCGTGGAATGGCACCGCGCACTCTCACCAGAATGGCAGCGAGCACGGCGTTCACGACCTTATCACTTCCTTGGTAAGTGCCAGTTTTCCTTGCATTTTTTGACAATGTTCTAAACTAATTTCACTTATATATCAAAGGAGAATCTGCTTTTGAACAATTTTGAATCAAAATTTGTTCTTATGCCCACTTTCACGATTGGTAAACGCGTAGGGGTGAAACGATTCAAAAACTTAAGTTTTAGTCCGTAAATAGCTTTTTCGGTTATAAGCTCCACGTTGTTCTTTATAACACTGAACTGACCAATCCCTACTGAGTATTTGTCTTGGTGGGATATTGGTGGAATTACGGCCATAAAAGCTCTGTAGAGAGGCTATAGATAATTATTATCTTTTTGGCATATTACATACTATGAAAGCATAAGTACAGAAGGTACCTACATAGAAGTGAGTGGTTCAGTGTGTGACCTGTGGCCTTGTTTCAGAAGGGCATGACTATGCCGGCAGACTTCTCGCCGCCGCCCACAAGCGACGGCCACACCGACGCACTGGTAACTACTTACTACCTACTTTGGTTTCCTATTTCTTGCTAGCGATGTTCTCCGGTTTTCCGTTAATCCAGCTACACTAATTATTTATCAAATTACACGACGATTCAGCTCTTAAAGTGTGTAGAAGTAATAAATTGATACTCCAGTGACAAATTAAAATATTACTTTTTTGGCTAATGGCAGGATGTTTTGTTGAAATACTTGCCTGCCTTTAAACTAAACATCCCTAAACCATCGTAATTAGTATGTTTGTTACTAAGTCCTATTGTATCGAGTCGTATTGTAATGAGATGTTGTTGCAGGAGCAGTGGTCGCTGGTGCAGTACACCAGCATCCAGCTGCGAGAGGACGACGCGGACCTCACCGTCAGGCGCCGCGCCTCCTTCTGTCAGTACAACACTTACAACCTATCTTATCATTAACATGCCTTTATCTAAACATATAAAACTCCTGGATGTGGTTGTTCCAGGAGTGCGGGAGGTGGTGGGAGTCCCCGGGCAGCCCGGAGGCAGCGCAGTCCCCGGGGGCGCTGGTGCCGGCCGCCTGCTTCCCCACGCAGCACCCGCGAGCCTTCGCTAGCTACAGGTAACTGATCATTTTTTAATACTTAAATTTTTGATAGGAAAGATAAATAATCAAATTGTAATCAATAGCTGTGTTCTAATATAACAGCGTCCTTATTAATATGATAGTCTTAAACTAAACTTAAAGTAAACGTCTCTCTGTTTACGAATAAACTAAGATCGATCGGTGTTGTTCTTCAGAAGTATCTTTTAAAATGATAATGCAACTTTATGTTTGGGACCAATAACGACTGAAGGTGATTGGAGGAGGAAACTGAGCGAGAGCGCGCAGCCAGGCGGGTCCGCCGCGTGGAATGGCACCGCGCACTCTCACCAGAATGGCAGCGAGCACGGCGTTCACGACCTTATCACTTCCTTGGTAAGTGCCAGTTTTCCTTGCATTTTCTGACAATGTTCTTAACTAATTTTACTTATATATCATAGGAGAATCTGCTTTTGAACAATTTTGAATCAAAATTTGTTCTTATGCCCACTTTCACGATTGGTAAACGCGTAGGGGTGAAACGATTCAAAAACTTAAGTTTTAGTCCGTAAATAGCTTTTTCGGTTATAAGCTCCACGTTGTTCTTTATAACACTGAACTGACCAATCCCTCCTGAGTATTTGTCTTGGTGGGATATTGGTGGAATTACGGCCATAAAAGCTCTGTAGAGAGGCTATAGATAATTATTATCTTTTTGGCATATTACATACTATGAAAGCATAAGTACAGAAGGTACCTACATAGAAGTGAGTGGTTCAGTGTGTGACCTGTGGCCTTGTTTCAGAAGGGCATGACTATGCCGGCAGACTTCTCGCCGCCGCCCACAAGCGACGGCCACACCGACGCACTGGTAACTACTTA
The DNA here is from genome assembly GCA_927399415.1 of Macaria notata. Taxonomy (NCBI): domain Eukaryota; kingdom Metazoa; phylum Arthropoda; class Insecta; order Lepidoptera; family Geometridae; genus Macaria; species Macaria notata. The sequence goes on from OV656741.1 coordinate 5,512,316, forward strand.
CTACCTACTTTGGTTTCCTATTTCTTGCTAGCGATGTTCTCCGGTTTTCCGTTAATCCAGCTACACTAATTATTTATCAAATTACACGACGATTCAGCCCTTAAAGTGTGTAGAAGTAATAAATTGATACTCCAGTGACAAATTAAAATATTACTTTTTTGGCTAATGGCAGGATGTTTTGTTGAAATACTTGCCTGCCTTTAAACTAAACATCCCTAAACCATCGTAATTAGTATGTTTGTTACTAAGTCCTATTGTATCGAGTCGTATTGTAATGAAATGTTGTTGCAGGAGCAGTGGTCGCTGGTGCAGTACACCAGCATCCAGCTGCGAGAGGACGACGCGGACCTCACCGTCAGGCGCCGCGCCTCCTTCTGTCAGTACAACACTTACAACCTATCTTATCATTAACATGCCTTTATCTAAACATATAAAACTCCTGGATGTGGTTGTTCCAGGAGTGCGGGAGGTGGTGGGAGTCCCCGGGCAGCCCGGAGGCAGCGCAGTCCCCGGGGGCGCTGGTGCCGGCCGCCTGCTTCCCCACGCAGCACCCGCGAGCCTTCGCTAGCTACAGGTAACTGATCATTTTTTAATACTTAAATTTTTGATAGGAAAGATTAATAATCAAATTGTAATCAATAGCTGTGTTCTAATATAACAGCGTCCTTATTAATATAATGATCGGTGTTGTTCTTCAGAAGCATCTTTTAAAATGATAATGCAACGTTATGTTTGGGACCAATAACGACTGAAGGTGATTGGAGGAGGAAACTGAGCGAGAGCGCGCAGCCAGGCGGGTCCGCCGCGTGGAATGGCACCGCGCACTCTCACCAGAATGGCAGCGAGCACGGCGTTCACGACCTTATCACTTCCTTGGTAAGTGCCAGTTTTCCTTGCATTTTATGACAATGTTCTAAACTAATTTTACTTATATATCATAGGAGAATCTGCTTTTGAACAATTTTGAATCAAAATTTGTTCTTATGCCCACTTTCACGATTGGTAAACGCGTAGGGGTGAAACGATTCAAAAACTTAAGTTTTAGTCCGTAAATAGCTTTTTCGGTTATAAGCTCCACGTTGTTCTTTATAACACTGAACTGACCAATCCCTACTGAGTATTTGTCTTGGTGGGATATTGGTGGAATTACGGCCATAAAAGCTCTGTAGAGAGGCTATAGATTATCTTTTTGGCATATTACATACTATGAAAGCATAAGTACAGAAGGTACCTACATAGAAGTGAGTGGTTCAGTGTGTGACCTGTGACCTTGTTTCAGAAGGGCATGACTATGCCGGCAGACTTCTCGCCGCCGCCCACAAGCGACGGCCACACCGACGCACTGGTAACTACTTACTACCTACTTTGGTTTCCTATTTCTTGCTAGCGATGTTCTCCAGTTTTCCGTTAATCCAGCTACACTAATTATTTATCAAATTACACGACGATTCAGCCCTTAAAGTGTGTAGAAGTAATAAATTGCTATCACCTCTTCTTTTTTCCCTTTTCATTAATTCTATATCTAATAACCTCTCTTCTCTCTATCACCTCTATGCAGACGATTTACAAATATATACTCAATCAACTTTGGAAAATCTTGATGTGGCCATTACAACAATAAATGGTGACCTACAGCGTATTGGTGACTGGAGTCGCATGTTTGGTCTAACTATTAATCCAAGTAAGACACAGGCTATAATAATCGGAAGTTCACAACTTATTTCAAAAATTAATTGGTCACGCATCCCGCAAATCTTGTTTGATGGCGTCCCAATTCAAATAAGTGACACTGTAAAAAATTTAGGCATAATGGTTGACAGTCAGCTCTCATGGATATCACAGCTCAATGAGGTCAGTCGAAAGGTCTTTGCATCCTCTGCAGCTATTAGGCGTTTGCGTAATTTTCTTCCGATTTCAACCAAAACTGCGCTTGTTCAGTCTCTGCTACATCCTATTTTAGATTACGCTGACGCTTGTTATCCTGACCTAACCGAAGAGCAGCTCGATAAGCTCGAGCGTCTCCAAAATTTCTTTATTAGGTTCATATTTGGCTTGCGTAAATATGACCACATTTCTGAATTTCGCAAAAAGCTCAAATGGTTACCTATCCGTCTTCGTCGTAATACTCACCTGCTGTCCCTCCTCTACAAAGTCCTATTTATTCCTTCCACTCCTTTATACTTAAAGGAACGTTTCTCCTTTGTGAGTGAAACTCACTCTTCATCCCTTCGTCTTTCACGTACTCTCATCCTACAATATCCTAAACTCAACCACTCCAATCTGTTCTATCAATCCTCCTTCACAATTAAAGCTCTCTTACTCTGGAACGACCTGCCTTTAAATATCAGGCAGGCTAAATCTCTGTCGATTTTCCAGAGTATGGTATACAGCTATTACATCTCTACTTTGTAAACTATCAATCGCGTTTATTGGTGTTAAATGTGTGTGTTCATAGTTTATTAATTTATTATTATTTGTAACATGTAAATTAGTTTGATTTTCTTTTACTTTCTCTATTTAGTTATAGGTTTAATTTTGTTTAAATTTTATTTTTATTTTTTAAGTATTGTATTTATTTGTACGCCACCGACCAAACTGATTTCTGTCACCGTTTTCTTGCTAAGGTTGCCTGGAAGAGATCACTCAAGGTGATAAGGCCGCCCACTTGTGCATTCTTTTATAGTTTAAGCATCTCATATTGTAATTTATTTTTGGTGTGCATAATAAAGTAATATTGTATTGTATTGTATTGTAAATTGATACTCCAGTGACAAATTAAAATATTACTTTTTTGGCTAATGGCAGGATGTTTTGTTGAAATACTTGCCTGCCTTTAAACTAAACATCCCTAAACCATCGTAATTAGTATGTTTGTTACTAAGTCCTATTGTATCGAGTCGTATTGTAATGAGATGTTGTTGCAGGAGCAGTGGTCGCTGGTGCAGTACACCAGCATCCAGCTGCGAGAGGACGACGCGGACCTCACCGTCAGGCGCCGCGCCTCCTTCTGTCAGTACAACACTTACAACCTATCTTATCATTAACATGCCTTTATCTAAACATATAAAACTCCTGGATGTGGTTGTTCCAGGAGTGCGGGAGGTGGTGGGAGTCCCCGGGCAGCCCGGAGGCAGCGCAGTCCCCGGGGGCGCTGGTGCCGGCCGCCTGCTTCCCCACGCAGCACCCGCGAGCCTTCGCTAGCTACAGGTAACTGATCATTTTTTAATACTTAAATTTTTGATAGGAAAGATTAATAATCAAATTGTAATCAATAGCTGTGTTCTAATATAACAGCGTCCTTATTAATATAATGATCGGTGTTGTTCTTCAGAAGTATCTTTTAAAATGATAATGCAACGTTATGTTTGGGACCAATAACGACTGAAGGTGATTGGAGGAGGAAACTGAGCGAGAGCGCGCAGCCAGGCGGGTCCGCCGCGTGGAATGGCACCGCGCACTCTCACCAGAATGGCAGCGAGCACGTCGTTCACGACCTTATCACTTCCTTGGTAAGTGCCAGTTTTCCTTGCATTTTCTAACAATGTTCTAAACTAATTTTACTTATACATCATAGGAGAATCTGCTTTTGAACAATTTTGAATCAAAATTTGTTCTTATGCCCACTTTCACGATTGGTAAACGCGTAGGGGTGAAACGATTCAAAAACTTAAATTTTAGTCCGTTAAAAGCTTTTTCGGTTATAAGCTCCACGTTCTTTATAACACTGAACTGACCAATCCCTACTGAGTATTTGTCTTGGTGGGATATTGGTGGAATTACGGTCATAAAAGCTCTGTAGAGAGGCTATAGATAATTATTATCTTTTTGGCATATTACATACTATGAAAGCATAAGTACAGAAGGTACCTACATAGAAGTGAGTGGTTCAGTGTGTGACCTGTGGCCTTGTTTCAGAAGGGCATGACTATGCCGGCAGACTTCTCGCCGCCGCCCACAAGCGACGGCCACACCGACGCACTGGTAACTACTTACTACCTACTTTGGTTTCCTATTTCTTGCTAGCGATGTTCTCCGGTTTTCCGTTAATCCAGCTACACTAATTATTTATCAAATTACACGACGATTCAGCCCTTAAAGTGTGTAGAAGTAATAAATTGATACTCCAGTGACAAATTAAAATATTACTTTTTTGGCTAATGGCAGGATGTTTTGTTGAAATACTTGCCTGCCTTTAAACTAAACATCCCTAAACCATCGTAATTAGTATGTTTGTTACTAAGTCCTATTGTATCGAGTCGTATTGTAATGAGATGTTGTTGCAGGAGCAGTGGTCGCTGGTGCAGTACACCAGCATCCAGCTGCGAGAGGACGACGCGGACCTCACCGTCAGGCGCCGCGCCTCCTTCTGTCAGTACAACACTTACAACCTATCTTATCATTAACATGCCTTTATCTAAACATATAAAACTCCTGGATGTGGTTGTTCCAGGAGTGCGGGAGGTGGTGGGAGTCCCCGGGCAGCCCGGAGGCAGCGCAGTCCCCGGGGGCGCTGGTGCCGGCCGCCTGCTTCCCCACGCAGCACCCGCGAGCCTTCGCTAGCTACAGGTAACTGATCATTTTTTAATACTTAAATTTTTGATAGGAAAGATAAATAATCAAATTGTAATCAATAGCTGTGTTCTAATATAACAGCGTCCTTATTAATATGATAGTCTTAAACTAAACTTAAAGTAAACGTCTCTCTGTTTACGAATAAACTAAGATCGATCGGTGTTGTTCTTCAGAAGTATCTTTTAAAATGATAATGCAACTTTATGTTTGGGACCAATAACGACTGAAGGTGATTGGAGGAGGAAACTGAGCGAGAGCGCGCAGCCAGGCGGGTCCGCCGCGTGGAATGGCACCGCGCACTCTCACCAGAATGGCAGCGAGCACGGCGTTCACGACCTTATCACTTCCTTGGTAAGTGCCAGTTTTCCTTGCATTTTCTGACAATGTTCTTAACTAATTTTACTTATATATCATAGGAGAATCTGCTTTTGAACAATTTTGAATCAAAATTTGTTCTTATGCCCACTTTCACGATTGGTAAACGCGTAGGGGTGAAACGATTCAAAAACTTAAGTTTTAGTCCGTAAATAGCTTTTTCGGTTATAAGCTCCACGTTGTTCTTTATAACACTGAACTGACCAATCCCTACTGAGTATTTGTCTTGGTGGGATATTGGTGGAATTACGGCCATAAAAGCTCTGTAGAGAGGCTATAGATTATCTTTTTGGCATATTACATACTATGAAAGCATAAGTACAGAAGGTACCTACATAGAAGTGAGTGGTTCAGTGTGTGACCTGTGGCCTTGTTTCAGAAGGGCATGACTATGCCGGCAGACTTCTCGCCGCCGCCCACAAGCGACGGCCACACCGACGCACTGGTAACTACTTACTACCTACTTTGGTTTCCTATTTCTTGCTAGCGATGTTCTCCGGTTTTCCGTTAATCCAGCTACACTAATTATTTATCAAATTACACGACGATTCAGCCCTTAAAGTGTGTAGAAGTAATAAATTGATACTCCAGTGACAAATTAAAATATTACTTTTTTGGCTAATGGCAGGATGTTTTGTTGAAATACTTGCCTGCCTTTAAACTAAACATCCCTAAACCATCGTAATTAGTATGTTTGTTACTAAGTCCTATTGTATCGAGTCGTATTGTAATGAGATGTTGTTGCAGGAGCAGTGGTCGCTGGTGCAGTACACCAGCATCCAGCTGCGAGAGGACGACGCGGACCTCACCGTCAGGCGCCGCGCCTCCTTCTGTCAGTACAACACTTACAACCTATCTTATCATTAACATGCCTTTATCTAAACATATAAAACTCCTGGATGTGGTTGTTCCAGGAGTGCGGGAGGTGGTGGGAGTCCCCGGGCAGCCCGGAGGCAGCGCAGTCCCCGGGGGCGCTGGTGCCGGCCGCCTGCTTCCCCACGCAGCACCCGCGAGCCTTCGCTAGCTACAGGTAACTGATCATTTTTTAATACTTAAATTTTTGATAGGAAAGATTAATAATCAAATTGTAATCAATAGCTGTGTTCTAATATAACAGCGTCCTTATTAATATAATGATCGGTGTTGTTCTTCAGAAGCATCTTTTAAAATGATAATGCAACGTTATGTTTGGGACCAATAACGACTGAAGGTGATTGGAGGAGGAAACTGAGCGAGAGCGCGCAGCCAGGCGGGTCCGCCGCGTGGAATGGCACCGCGCACTCTCACCAGAATGGCAGCAAGCACGGCGTTCACGACCTTATCACTTCCTTGGTAAGTGCCAGTTTTCCTTGCATTTTATGACAATGTTCTAAACTAATTTTACTTATATATCATAGGAGAATCTGCTTTTGAACAATTTTGAATCAAAATTTGTTCTTATGCCCACTTTCACGATTGGTAAACGCGTAGGGGTGAAACGATTCAAAAACTTAAGTTTTAGTCCGTAAATAGCTTTTTCGGTTATAAGCTCCACGTTGTTCTTTATAACACTGAACTGACCAATCCCTACTGAGTATTTGTCTTGGTGGGATATTGGTGGAATTACGGCCATAAAAGCTCTGTAGAGAGGCTATAGATTATCTTTTTGGCATATTACATACTATGAAAGCATAAGTACAGAAGGTACCTACATAGAAGTGAGTGGTTCAGTGTGTGACCTGTGGCCTTGTTTCAGAAGGGCATGACTATGCCGGCAGACTTCTCGCCGCCGCCCACAAGCGACGGCCACACCGACGCACTGGTAACTACTTACTACCTACTTTGGTTTCCTATTTCTTGCTAGCGATGTTCTCCGGTTTTCCGTTAATCCAGCTACACTAATTATTTATCAAATTACACGACGATTCAGCCCTTTAAGTGTGTAGAAGTAATAAATTGATACTCCAGTGACAAATTAAAATATTACTTTTTTGGCTAATGGCAGGATGTTTTGTTGAAATACTTGCCTGCCTTTAAACTAAACATCCCTAAACCATCGTAATTAGTATGTTTGTTACTAAGTCCTATTGTATCGAGTCGTATTGTAATGAGATGTTGTTGCAGGAGCAGTGGTCGCTGGTGCAGTACACCAGCATCCAGCTGCGAGAGGACGACGCGGACCTCACCGTCAGGCGCCGCGCCTCCTTCTGTCAGTACAACACTTACAACCTATCTTATCATTAACATGCCTTTATCTAAACATATAAAACTCCTGGATGTGGTTGTTCCAGGAGTGCGGGAGGTGGTGGGAGTCCCCGGGCAGCCCGGAGGCAGCGCAGTCCCCGGGGGCTCTGGTGCCGGCCGCCTGCTTCCCCACGCAGCACCCGCGAGCCTTCGCTAGCTACAGGTAACTGATCATTTTTTAATACTTAAATTTTTGATAGGAAAGATTAATAATCAAATTGTAATCAATAGCTGTGTTCTAATATAACAGCGTCCTTATTAATATAATGATCGGTGTTGTTCTTCAGAAGTATCTTTTAAAATGATAATGCAACGTTATGTTTGGGACCAATAACGACTGAAGGTGATTGGAGGAGGAAACTGAGCGAGAGCGCGCAGCCAGGCGGGTCCGCCGCGTGGAATGGCACCGCGCACTCTCACCAGAATGGCAGCGAGCACGGCGTTCACGACCTTATCACTTCCTTGGTAAGTGCCAGTTTTCCTTGCATTTTCTAACAATGTTCTAAACTAATTTTACTTATACATCATAGGAGAATCTGCTTTTGAACAATTTTGAATCAAAATTTGTTCTTATGCCCACTTTCACGATTGGTAAACGCGTAGGGGTGAAACGATTCAAAAACTTAAGTTTTAGTCCGTAAAAAGCTTTTTCGGTTATAAGCTCCACGTTGTTCTTTATAACACTGAACTGACCAATCCCTACTGAGTATTTGTCTTGGTGGGATATTGGTGGAATTACGGCCATAAAAGCTCTGTAGAGAGGCTATAGATAATTATTATTTTTTTGGCATATTACATACTATGAAAGCATAAGTACAGAAGGTACCTACATAGAAGTGAGTGGTTCAGTGTGTGACCTGTGGCCTTGTTTCAAAAGGGCATGACTATGCCGGCAGACTTCTCGCCGCCGCCCACAAGCGACGGCCACACCGACGCACTGGTAACTACTTACTACCTACTTTTGTTTCCTGTTTCTTGCTAGCGATGTTCTCCGGTTTTCCGTTAATCCAGCTACACTAATTATTTATCAAATTACACGACGATTCAGCCCTTTAAGTGTGTAGAAGTAATAAATTGATACTCCAGTGACAAATTAAAATATTACTTTTTTGGCTAATGGCAGGATGTTTTGTTGAAATACTTGCCTGCCTTTAAACTAAACATCCCTAAACCATCGTAATTAGTATGTTTGTTACTAAGTCCTATTGTATCGAGTCGTATTGTAATGAGATGTTGTTGCAGGAGCAGTGGTCGCTGGTGCAGTACACCAGCATCCAGCTGCGAGAGGACGACGCGGACCTCACCGTCAGGCGCCGCGCCTCCTTCTGTCAGTACAACACTTACAACCTATCTTATCATTAACATGCCTTTATCTAAACATATAAAACTCCTGGATGTGGTTGTTCCAGGAGTGCGGGAGGTGGTGGGAGTCCCCGGGCAGCCCGGAGGCAGCGCAGTCCCCGGGGGCGCTGGTGCCGGCCGCCTGCTTCCCCACGCAGCACCCGCGAGCCTTCGCTAGCTACAGGTAACTGATCATTTTTTAATACTTAAATTTTTGATAGGAAAGATTAATAATCAAATTGTAATCAATAGCTGTGTTCTAATATAACAGCGTCCTTATTAATATAATAGTCTTAAACTAATCTTAAACTAAACGTCTCTCTGTTTACGAATAAACTAAAATCAATCGGTGTTGTTCTTCAGAAGTATCTTTTAAAATGATAATGCAACGTTATGTTTGGGACCAATAACGACTGAAGGTGATTGGAGGAGGAAACTGAGCGAGAGCGCGCAGCCAGGCGGGTCCGCTGCGTGGAATGGCACCGCGCACTCTCACCAGAATGGCAGCGAGCACGGCGTTCACGACCTTATCACTTCCTTGGTAAGTGCCAGTTTTCCTTGCATTTTCTAACAATGTTCTAAACTAATTTTACTTATATATCATAGGAGAATCTGCTTTTGAACAATTTTGAATCAAAATTTGTTCTTATGCCCACTTTCACGATTGGTAAACGCGTAGGGGTGAAACGATTCAAAAACTTAAGTTTTAGTCCGTAAATAGCTTTTTCGGTTATAAGCTCCACGTTAACCATCGTAATTAGTATGTTTGTTACTAAGTCCTATTGTATCGAGTCGTATTGTAATGAGATGTTGTTGCAGGAGCAGTGGTCGCTGGTGCAGTACACCAGCATCCAGCTGCGAGAGGACGACGCGGACCTCACCGTCAGGTGCCGCGCCTCCTTCTGTCAGTACAACACTTACAACCTATCTTATCATTAACATGCCTTTATCTTAACATATAAAACTCCTGGATGTGGTTGTTCCAGGAGTGCGGGAGGTGGTTGGAGTCCCCGGGCAGCCCGGAGGCAGCGCAGTCCCCGGGGGCGCTGGTGCCGGCCGCCTGCTTCCCCACGCAGCACCCGCGAGCCTTCGCTAGCTACAGGTAACTGATCATTTTTTAATACTTAATTTTTTGATAGGAAAGATTAATAATCAAATTGTAATCAATAGCTGTGTTCTAATATAACAGCGTCCTTATTAATATAATGATCGGTGTTGTTCTTCAGAAGTATCTTTTAAAATGATAATGCAACGTTATGTTTGGGACCAATAACGACTGAAGGTGATTGGAGGAGGAAACTGAGCGAGAGCGCGCAGCCAGGCGGGTCCGCCGCGTGGAATGGCACCGCGCACTCTCACCAGAATGGCAGCGAGCACGGCGTTCACGACCTTATCACTTCCTTGGTAAGTGCCAGTTTTCCTTGCATTTTCTAACAATGTTCTTAACTAATTTTACTTATATATCATAGGAGAATCTGCTTTTGAACAATTTTGAATCATTATTTGTTCTTATGCCCACTTTCACGATTGGTAAACGCGTAGGGGTGAAACGATTCAAAAACTTAAGTTTTAGTCCGTAAATAGCTTTTTCGGTTATAAGCTCCACGTTGTTCTTTATAACACTGAACTGACCAATCCCTACTGAGTATTTGTCTTGGTGGGATATTGGTGGAATTACGGCCATAAAAGCTCTGTAGAGAGGCTATAGATAATTATTATCTTTTTGGCATATTACATACTATAAAAGCATAAGTACAGAAGGTACCTACATAGAAGTGAGTGGTTCAGTGTGTGACCTGTGGCCTTGTTTCAGAAGGGCATGACTATGCCGGCAGACTTCTCGCCGCCGCCCACAAGCGACGGCCACACCGACGCACTGGTAACTACTTACTACCTACTTTGGTTTCCTATTTCTTGCTAGCGATGTTCTTCGGTTTTGCGTTAATCCAGCTACACTAATTATTTATCAAATTACACGACGATTCAGCCCTTTAAGTGTGTAGAAGTAATAAATTGATACTCCAGTGACAAATTAAAATATTACTTTTTTGGCTAATGGCAGGATGTTTTGTTGAAATACTTGCCTGCCTTTAAACTAAACCTCCCTAAACCATCGTAATTAGTATGTTTGTTACTAAGTCCTATTGTATCGGTGATGATTCCGCCACCGCCCACGGGATCACTTGCACCTGCACACACACACAGTATTACACACTGTTACACAATTATCTTCACTATCGCCCACTGTTGAGCAAAGGCCTCTCTTGTATACGCCACTCGTCCCGGTCCTGCGCAGATCGAATCCAGCTGCTCCCTGCGGTGTTTCTGCCTTCAACCCACCGCATTGGTGAAATCACAGTTACCTTACTTTGGCACTTAATTAATTTAAGTTTTAGGTAAATCTATTGTGCTGGTGATTAAAAAGCAAATATCTATCGTTCTAACTGTGTAACTTTGTAGGATCGTTTGATGCGTCTGCAAGTCTGAAGTTTCTAGGCAAGCGCGGCCTTAGATAGACCTACATAGGCGAGCGGATAGACCGTACATCACAACGTTGCGTAGCATCAGGAGATACGATAGATCGATATACCTACATAGATATGTGCAAACGTGTAATTAAATTATTTTTAATGACATCACAACAGACCAAATTCACCATGATTTTTTAATAGATTTCTGTGGGTACATATGGGTGGCGGTGCTCAAGGCTTTGTAATTTTGAGCTACAGAGTGAGTCTTTCGCGATGAGCTTTTTTGCCCGTTTCTCAATTAACTCCAACGCCTCAAGCTGGTACTTCGCAGAACCATCCCAAAGGTGCGAACAATACTCCATACACGACCGAACTTGCGCTTGATACAAGGTCAGCAGCTGTTCCGGAGTGAAGTATCGTCGCACCTTGGAGAGGATACCCAGCTTCTTGGCTGCGAGTTGAGCTTTAGACTCAATATAGGAGCCAAAGTTGAGGGTCGGAGTCAAAGTGACACCTAGCAACTCTAGATGGTCGGTGATGGGCACGGTTTCATTTCGGAAAGAAGGCGCCATTACAAATGGCCTCCTCTTTGCAGAGAAAAGACACGCTTGAGTTTTTGAGGCATTAAACTTGACCAGATTGGCATCGCCCCAATCGGAGACTGCCGTGAGGGAAAAGTTTAAGCGCTCAATCATGGCTTCTCTGCAAGACTGGATCTCGGCCGCACTAGCTCTAGCGGTGGACATATAGCCTTCTACAACAGTGCTGTCGTCTGCATACCCAAAAATACCAGGCTTTAACAGATCATTAATATGTGGCAAGAAAAGTGTTGCAGAAAGCACTGATCCCTGGGGTACTCCGGCATTAATCGCCATTAGATCAGACGAGCAGCCATCAACGACTACCCGGATAGATCTATCCCTCAGAAAATCCAATATCCACACGCAAAAACCAGCAGGCAGCCCAAACGATGAAAGCTTGCTGATTAGGCCGTCATGCCAAACCCTGTCGACTGCTACCAAACTGCTAGGGCTTCACCGTATTTCCCGATAGCCTCACTCCAGATGTGTGTGGCGTACACTAAGAGATCCCCAGTGGACCGGTTCCGGCGGAAGCCATACTGCCGGTCACTGAGGAGACATACTGCCGGTGACTATCAGTTTGCTACTATTTTGATATACCTAAGTGTAATCTAATTATTTCCTTCACTAATATTCCAGGCAGCAAACCGATAGCGTGAGAATATAATCAAGTCCCTCCAAGAGCAGGAGTATCTGGAGAAGTATATCATCGTTGAGATGATATACTAGAGAGGCAGCGAGGAGAACAATGCAAGACTAGCACTAAGGTGAGTCATATGTCGTAAAAAAAGGTTAGTCTGTATATGTCTGCGTATATGTATTTGACATATTTGTTGGATCGTCTCGGAATACCTATGCCTATGGCTGTTTTAAGATTATGTACCCACAGAAATCTATTAAAAAATCATGGTGAATTTGGTCTGTTGTGATGTCATTAAAAATAATTAACAAAGCTAGTTTATTCCCATTTATTGTGATGTGATAAATTAACAAATAGATAAACTAACTAATAAATACTGTTCCTTGGCCTTTTGCAATATTATTCAATTATACTATTAGTATTTTTGGACTTTGTAGAGCAGAGCTTAGAAGCCGTAAATATTTATTTTCACTGACAATCCGGACCACTCTATTTAATATTGAAGATATAGATCTGAAGATTCGGAAGCGACGCTTGTATTTATTTGTATTCAAATGTTTTGTATAGTAACTCGTATATGTCTCGTACCCTGCAGGAGGCGCTCACGGAGCAGATGGAGACCAGGAAGAGGCTGGCGCGGGAACAGAGGGAGAGAGAGGTGCACTTTAGGAAAGAGGTAGACCAAACGACCTGCAGCTGCAGATGAAGAATGATGAGTATAAGAAACTGCAGGAGAAGGTTTGTAATACATTTTTTTTGGGATAGGTTTATAACCCACCTGATGTTAAGCATTGCTGCAGCCTAGGGTGTAACACACTTACCTAGAAGATACCTATTCAATCTAGATTTTAAGACCCCTGGATAGTAGTTCATAGGAAATACAGCTCCACATACTTCTCTACTTACTGAGTCCTGCACTGATAATCTGTTTAGCTTGTTTTTATAAATGTTAAAAACATACAAGTCATATTTAATAGCAGTGGATGATGATGATGACTTAATAAAGTCTCATTCTCAAAAATTTTGTAATATACAAATAAATAATAATTCAAAATAATTTACAGAACTATTAGGTACTTAACCTATGTACATTGGGTGGCCTTATCTAGAGAGCTGTTCCTTATATACCTTCTCTAAATGTGTACTTACTATTCACATTCACATTTCTAGGCTGAGGAGAACCACAACAACTCAGTCCTCATGAATGCTCTCCTCAACAACCAGGAAGCTCAGGCCAAGGAGGAAGAGGACAAGTTCAAACGCAACACAGAGTACCGGCGGGACTTGCAGCAACAACTGGTCAATAGGTGAGATAGATATAAAAAAAACTTTATCAGATAACTAAGTTAAATAGATGCATTTTTATAGAACTTATTACATATGTTAGTACGTACTATAAGATGAAAACTGACATAATTTAAAAGAAAATAATTAAATATAAGGCTGCAGATAGAATAATAGACTGACATGTAGCTGGGTTGGTAGAATGTCTGCCTCTATAGTACCAAGGGTGACTGATATGATTACTAATTTAAAAGAAAATTGCAATTATTTTAATATTGTTTGGAATATGTTTGCATGGAAAAAAACTCATCTGCAAGTGCTCTTAAGAAAAAAACTTCAGAAGACTTGATAACCTCCTTTTTTCGAAGTCTGTTAAAAATAAACTATTTGGTGTGTACTAAATGGATATATTTCTAAAAAAATTGATGTCAATAATACTACATTAGCAAAGTTGGTCCATTAGTGCAATATATAATGCCTAAGGTTAACATGTTATAGTTACATTAACCTATGGTTTATTTTGTATTGTAATTGTATTTGTTTTGTATTTTTCCAGGGAGCAGCAGCGTCGCTGCACGTATGAAGATACTCTCATTGAGAAGAAGATGCTGGAAGATATCATGAGGACACTTGCTGATGAAGATCAGAGGTGAATTCACTTATTATTTCTTATATTTTGTACAAAACTTCTTAATATGTTCAGTCTGATATGTCCGTTTTATTTATAAACATGTGTGTATATTACCAGACTTAAAAATAACTTATGTCACTCTCAGAACTAAATACTTATATCATACCACAAAAGTACAATGATTAGTTACTCCGTTACTGGTAACTAATAAGCATAAGATGTTTAGGGTGACTTAAGTAAGTCAGAGGCCCTAAGGGCGGCTTGATAAACTTTCGACACCAGAGTTGGCCACTCTCATTCGATAAGAAGAAGTAAGTCAGAAGCTACAGCTTTTGTACTATTTATATATTTTTTGCGAAATATTTGTTATGGTACGTATTGTCTCTTAACTCGTAACACAGCCTAACAGCTACCTCGAGGTCAGAGGATTCGGAACATTTTGTGACAAGTTTTTTGGCATTTTTTTTTAATATATGTATTGCAGAGAGTTAGCCCAGAAGCGCGCGTTGACGGCGCGCCTCAAGAAGGAGATGGAGACGTTCTCGCAGGCGCGCGCCGCCTGGAGGGGCAAGCAGAAGGAGCTGGTGGTGCAGGAGGAGAGGGACATCGAGAAGCAGAAGGCGGCTGTGGCGGACCGATCTGCTGCCATGTAGGTATTTTTAAGTATACAAGGATCTTGTTGGAAGCAAACATTCTCAGATTAAATACAAAAACCAGGGCAGGAAGGTGCAGGAATGAAGCTAAGAATGATAAGGGATTCATTACAAATCATATTACTAATATTACCGGGTGAAACAAACGAAATTACAGACTTATTTATTAATCTAAGCAATTTTCGTGACTACTAGTTTAATATCACTCAAGAGAGGATAAATTTACGTGGCAATTGTTACTATGACTATTATTACTACGGTTGGTTTGCCAGAGACATTTATTTTTTCTGTTTATTTTAATTATTTTGCGGAAAAAGTAAAAAAATATTATAGACTAATAAAATCAATATAATACATTCCAGATAAGCAGAGCGCGCGCGCAAATTAAAAGCAAAAGAAGATGCAAATGAGAAGATAGCTGCTAAGATACTGGCTGACGAGGTTAATATACACAATATGTTAGGGTGCACAAGTAGCCTGTAGGTACGTTATCAAACCTAGAATCTGATCTATAACCATGTCAGATTTTATAAAAATCGGATCTACCATTAAGTGTGAAGTAGATTAAAATATTTACACGTTCAGTCTTATATAAAACTAGTGAATGCTCGCGGCTTTCGCTTGCACTAAAAAGTAAAACTTGCATCCCCTATTTCACCCCCTTAAAAAGTGGCATTTCCAAAAATCCTTCCTTAGCGAATGCCTTCGTCATAACATCTATGTACCTGCATGCCAAATTTCAGCGCGATCCGTCCAGTGGCTGTGCGTTGATAGATCACTACATCAGTCAGTCAGTCACTTTTGAGTGTTATATATTTAGATTGATTTGGTCTCAAACACGTCTCAAACCTATTTCAATATTTATCATCATCATCATCAACATTTCATCCTGTATTCCACGGAGCGGCGCCACCGTCGTTTTTAGTATGTTATTACTATCTTTTTAATTAGATATTATGCTAAAATTCATGACGTCTCTGACTATCAGTTTGCTACTATTTTGATATACCTAAGTGTAATCTAATTATTTCCTTCACTAATATTCCAGGCAGCAAACCGAGAGCGTGAGAATATAATCAAGTCCCTCCAAGAGCAGGAGTATCTGGAGAAGAATGTCAACGATGATATACTAGAGAGGCAGCGAGGAGAACAATGCAAGACTAGCACTAAGGTGAGTCATATGTCGTAAAAAAAGGTTAGTCTGTATATGTCTGCGTATATGTATTTGACATATTTTTTGGATCGTCTCGGAATACCTATGCCTATGGCTGTTTTAAGATTATGTACCCACAGAAATCTATTAAAAAATCATGGTGAATTGGTCTGTTGTATGTCATTAAAATAATTAACAAAGCTAGTTTATTCCCATTTATTGTGATGTGATAAATTAACAAATAGATAAACGTAACTAATAAATACTGTTCCTTGGCCTTTTGCAATATTATTCAATTATACTATTAGTATTTTTGGACTTTGTAGAGCAGAGCTTAGAAGCCGTAAATATTTTTTTTCACTGACAATCCGGACCACTCTATTTAATATTGAAGATATAGATCTGAAGATTCGGAAGCGACGCTTGTATTTATTTGTATTCATATGTTTTGTATAGTAACTCGTATATGTCTCGTACCCTGCAGGAGGCGCTCACGGAGCAGATGGAGACCAGGAAGAGGCTGGCGCGGGAACAGAGGGAGAGAGAGGCGCACTTTAGGAAAGAGGTAGACCAAACGACCTGCAGCTGCATATGAAGAATAATGAGTTTAAGAAACTGCAGGAGAAGGTTTGTTATACATTTTTTTGGGATAGGTTTATAACTCACCTGATGTCAAGCATTGCTGCAGCCTAGGGTGTAACACACTTACCTAGAAGATACCTATTCAATCTAGATTTAAAGACCCCTGGATAGTAGTTCATAGGAAATACAGCTTCACATACTTCTCTACTTACTGAGTCCTGCACTGATAATCTGTTTAGCTTGTTTTTATAAATGTTAAAAACATACCTGCTGCATATAGCTGGTGCCCGCGACTTTGTCCGCGTGGAATAGTTATTACTATAAAAACTGTTCTAGTGAGTTAACCTTAAAAGATAGACATATATTGTTCAGTACATTTTGTTAGATAATTTCAAGAGAAATAATTCTTTCATACATATTTTTTTTATATCTTGAACCGTTTTCGCAGCGCACGCAACGGAAGCCCTCAAAGATGAATATTTTTCTCCGTTATTTCAAAATTTTCTATTATTTCTTCGCTCCTATTAGTTGCAGCGTGATGTTCGATAGCCTTAAGCCTTCCTCGATAAATGGTCTATTCAACTCAAAAATATTTTTTCAATTCGCACCAGTAGTTCCTGAGATTAGCGCGTTTAAACAAACAAACAAACAAACTCTTCAGCTTTATAATATTAGTATAGATATGTACATATATAGGTAGTATAGTGAAGAGATTACCTACTACATAGAATACAAATAAATGTATTAAAATAGAATTAATTAGTATTTCGGTAATTCAATAAACACGATCTATTTGTGATATCTAATTTGTATGTTCGAGAATTTGGTTAAATATGTGTAAATAGGTGCTAAGTGGTAATAAAATATATGTTTTAATCTTAATTTATCATCAGATCATAATAAAACCTAACCCATTTTTAATGGAATTCAAATATTTATGCAAAACTATTATGTCTGACCATTAATGGATGCAAATTGTGAAATAGATCAATGCATTTTTATGATACTTAAAATACAATGCATTTATTTTTAATGCGTATTTTAAATCTTGGGGATCATTGTAATTTGTTTAATTTAAATAGATTAATTTTAACACAACTCCTAGGTCTTAATTTGAAAACCACGAACGTAAACATACAAAAATTTATATACATACTTCTCTGTTTGTCTATGCTTATCCTATCAGCAAAAGGAAAAAAAATATAGATATGAAATTGACAAGAGCATATTTTGGTTTTATCCATTAATCTAAATGATGTGATTTTTGAGCTTGAATCAGCTTGCAAGCAATTCTCAGGCTTGCTGGCTAGTTATCATTCGCCCATGAAGATCGTCACTAATTATACATACTTTTCTATATTACAAAGATATTATGTATGTGGCAATTATTTTTTGTTTCCAAGTTATACATTTCCACCCTCAGTATAATAGAATAACTCTTCTCATCTTGTACGAAGATATGCGGAGTATTCGCTGGTGCTAAGTTGCAAGGACAAAATCTGAAACAAGGGATTGAGATTAACTTTTATCACTTTCATTCAAACAATTACCCATCTGCTCTCAAGTTGTAGGAAGAGTTGTTTATTAGACGTCTGGCGTAAGTAAGTATAAAATGAAAAATAGGGCCTTTAAAATTTACATCAATTGAGATGATAATTACCAACCAAGCGAGGCTTAGCGGTTCTAGTGTCTGCTTTTCATTAATGATAGAACGTCCAAGTCCTGGTCCTGCTGGAAGAACCTTCTGGAAGGACAATCCTAAGGACGTACGTCCTGCTAGCAGTACGCAATATTTCGTAATTTTTCTATCGATATCAGAGGCTGTCCTTCTAGCAGTACTTGATATTCATGCGTATTAAAATTAGGCAGGAGTGACCAACATTCGGTACCTATTCTTCTTCTAAGGTTCTTCCAGCAGGACCAGGACTTGGACGTTCTATCAAGACGCACCCTGGTCAGTCATTGGTGTACCAATGACTTGTATTTTCAAGTAATGTGTGGATTTGCACTCGCTTAGCGGTGAAGAAAAACATCGTGAGGAAACCGACATGTTTGAGGACCACAATATCCGAGGACATGTGTCTTCCGTGGAAGGACCTGGGCATTTACCACGATGTATCTGCACAAGAAAACTTCCCTAACGGTTTAATTCTGCGGGGAAGTCACGACCCCAGTCGTGAGGAATACGACTCAAAAGAGACATTACGAACTGAGTAAAAAGAGGCTGTAAGTAGGGAGGTGTCTTAAAGTTTTTTTTCTTTTTCATACCCATCGGTCTATAATATTCTTTGGATTTGTATAAACCCTAAAACTGTCTTATTTATCTACTGAACCTTAGAAAACTAGTAGTGTAGTTTTATGTAAAATAAGATATTGTATATTCAAGACTAACAACAAAAGTATTTTAGTCTAATTCAGCTGTAATGCAGTTTTGTCATAAATTTGGCTTACGTTTGACAGAAAATCTTGTAAAGGATTTAATTGAAGGTGATATTAACATTTATAAGATTAAAAGCTTATCTCAGTCTTTAGTGTTATTGAGTGTTATTTTTTTATAAATATTTTAAATACTTAGTACAATAAAGTTTATATTGATGAATGGTAGAAGTAAACGTCAAATTCAGACAAGTATATTACAAGTATATAATATTTCTAACGATTTGTCAAAGATCGTAATAACGTACTCTTAAATTTTTTCTGTCGCAAAAGTATTTTTTTAGTCGTACTCACTAGTAAAATTTAATAAAAAGCATGATTTCTTATGAATGTGTGACCGGAAAAAAATGTTAAAGCATCATACCATTCTCATAAAAATATGGAATCATCACGCGTTTTATGTAACTTTAAACATTATAATATTACATTATTCAACGCTTCATTAATTTAATATTCCGATGCTAACTGCATGTGTTTGTTTCATAATGTTTAGCTTAAATGTATTGATCTAGTTTTCTGATTTTGCAATTCTAGACGAGTGTTTGGAATTTTGGATTTTTGACTTAATGATGTTACGCATTTTGAGAATTCGACACAGATTTCTTCATAGAGAGAGGATCCTTGTCTAGATTTTTGATTACTGAGATGATACAGTTGCGAAACTCAAAATTTCTGTCACAAGTTGTGTGGTAACAAAAACGAGTTGTTGGAAAGATTAATTAAAATTCAGACTTAGACTTTTAAGGCATATGCAAAACGATATTTATGAGTTTACTCTGACAAAAATTCATCGAATTAAGGTCTTATTCATTTAATTTAGTTGTAATAACCGGCTAGTACTTACGTTAATAATTACGTCGAAAAATTTGCGCCACAAGTTTCGGAAAACTGAGGTTTCCATCATCAGGAGGACAAGTCAGCACGCGCGTCCCGGTTGGCCGCCTCGTCCAGACTCTATATCATGCCTTACGGGAACTATTACAGTGACTTATTCATTTGTTTATTTAACATCATAGACTTTAGTGTATATAATTGTATGTTTTAATGGAATTTTATGTAAAAAAGCAGTGCATTATAGTGTCTATGAATATGGTTATTAATTTTTTTTTTTTAACTTGAACGGGTTTGCACTTGACCATAGTTTACCTGATAGGAAGTAAGGCTATGGCCTAAGATGGAGCGTGCTTACCCGATAAGAACCGATTCACTCTCGCTTTGAAGATCGCTGGATTATAGTGCGTGGGGAACAGAGAGCCAGGCAGGGAGTTAAATTAAGTCGTGGGTAAATATGAAGGATACATCATATTAATGCAGAACTAAAACAAAAGGCTAAAACCTTGTTTATATCTGCTATCTATTATCAAAGACTTTAAATGCAATAGACGTCTCATATTGTCAAAAAAATGTCGCTTATAATAATTTGTATAACAATACAACGTGATATCTCTTTGAGTCTTATTTCCTCATGACTAAGGGTCGAAACTCCTTTGCTGAAGTAATTCGATAGTTTTCTTGGGCAGATGTACATACATCGTGGTGGCTGCGTAGGTCCTTCCACGGCTAACGTGATAAACGTTTGCCGTGAAAACATCACGAGATACTCTCTCTCTTTGAGTCGTATTTCCTCATGACTGAGGGTCGTGACTCCCCCTCAGAATTAATTCGTTAGGGCAGTTCTCTTGGGCAGATACATCGTGGTGGGCACCCAGGTCCTTCCACGGA
Source organism: Macaria notata (assembly GCA_927399415.1). Lineage (NCBI taxonomy): Eukaryota > Metazoa > Arthropoda > Insecta > Lepidoptera > Geometridae > Macaria > Macaria notata. The sequence goes on from OV656741.1 coordinate 5,532,980, forward strand.
AGACACATGTCCTCGGATATTGTGGTCCTCAAACATGTCGGTTTCCTCACGATGTTTTCCTTCACCGCTAAGCGAGTGCAAATCCACACATAACTTCAAAATACAAGTCATTGGTGTAGGGCCGGATTCGAACCAGGGTGCGTCTGAATGAAAAGCAGACACTCGAACCGCTGAGCCACACTCGCTATACTAAACTTTATGATTGATGACCTTAGTCATAGCTACTTATAGCAGACAGACATCGACCTGTGATTAAACTGAATGTATACCCATAAAAGATGCAATGAGGTGGATGGAACAGCATTTGGTTAACATTTGGTTTTAGGCTATTTGCTTTAATTTATCAGTTGCCAAATGCCTAAACGGAACTTCTTTTAAAAGTATATGTATGTTTGTTAGGTATACTTATGCTATATTGTCTCTGATCTGCACCTCGCTAATATCTAAGGCAATTAAGGATACAGAATATTAAAAAAACAGCGGCCTACATAGAAACTAGGTTGTTAGTTCATTTGTTGTAAACAATAGGCAACAATAAAGCAATGTCGCATCTTAAACTAAAAACTCATTAAAGCTCCAAAATTGTGTGAATTTTGGAACATATTTAATTGCATGAGCTGTTTGACTTTATACATGTTAAGTTATACTAACAGTATTTTAAGGATACTAAAATGATACGTACTTTGAAAATACGAAAATGTTGAAAATATTTTTTTAGTTAAGTACAGTGATACTGATTACATAGTATTTCAAAAAAGTATTTATGTATAACAAACTAGCAAAACAGGTGAACTCCGTTTTGCCACCAGATGGTTTTTTTTACTATAAGTAAACCTAACGGAGCCCGAGACCTTTCCAACGAATGCAAAACCGTGGAAATTGGTTCGTGCGTTCTGGAGTTATAACGTCAGGAAGGAAAACCCGACTTATTTTTATATAGTAGATAATGAATTAAAAAAACTCATAAGAAACTCTCGATATTTTTTATAAATACATACCTTTTGTACGAAAGCTTTTATTCTTTAGCGCACACAAATATTATAATAACTGTTGTTCCGACATTGCCGTAAACCGGTTGTACAAATCATTATTTTTTATTATACACAGTACATAAAATAACAAGCATGAAGGTGATTTAATCAAATTGGCGCAGACTACTGGCATTAGATTAGTTAGGATCTAGAATTTAAAAAGGCCGTTCTTAAGATGTACAAAGTGGTATTCGTAACATACCTAGTTACTTTCCTTGGTATTTTTTACAAGGTCTTTCATATCTGGCGTAACTTTTATTGAACTTTTTGAAACATACATTTGTGGAATCTTCTGCTAATGGACTTGATAGTAGCTGGCTAGTGATATAAATTGAAAAAATGGGCCAATTTAAAGTATTGTTATGAGTGTATTCATTTTGCCAACTATAATTCTATCATTTTATTGCAAAAAATCACAAATATTTTAACTTAACCTTCCTACAGGTCCAAAAGATGGAGTTTTATATTGTATAATTTTTCGACGCACGGGATACATCAATGTAACGTAATATCACCTTTCTATTCTACCTGTTGTCAATTTTTGTATGTAGGTGTATATTGTTGTCCTGTGTGTCGAAATAAATGCTTTGAATTTGAATTTGTATCATGTTAACTAAAGGCTCGTTATATTTTGCTAGATTAGATTTACTCAGAATTTCGGTTAAGCACTACTTAAAGAGGCAAGACAAAAAGATTTAAAATCTAGCTTACAAGTGTAAAAAAATGCCTACATTTTATTGTAGGTAGAAGGGAACCTACATATACATTTTGTACATCTTTTGGTGAAACTGGCTCTAAAATAAGGTTGCCAGCTATTCATTACGCCAATCCATTTCAGTACTATACACTTTATTTGAAAAAAAAATAATACACAAACAAATTCTACGAAAATGACGATTTCAAAAATTTTTATTACCTTAAAAATTAAACCATATGGGCCTTATTACAAAACGTGGTTTAAATGTAAGTCTAGACCAAGTCCGATTTAGTTGTGTGAAAATTGTCTGTCTACTGTCATAATTATCCAAACTGTCAAAATTTCCCAATGTTAAATCAAAGTTTCAATTTGAATTGACATTTTCATTGCTTGTATGTGCTGTTTGATTAACCAGAACCGACTTTTTATTTTTCTTAGTCCTAGACTAACATTTAAACTTCGTTTTGTAATAAGACGGAAAATGTACAGCTCTAAAAATTAAACCATGTATGAAAATCTGAATATTCCCACACTTAAGCTACCAGTCTTGATTAAGCAATTGCTTGAAGAATTTATGAGCTCGTATAGATAATTAGTCTGATACTAACACTTCAAATTGATGCGCGATTCTATCGCCTCTGATTTATTATTGGCATATTAAATGTGATTCATATTTAACTATAAGTGGATGAAATAATGGAGACTTGAGTGATGGAAACAATTCTTTAGTCACAGACTAACGGTTGTCAGAAGAATAGTACTCGTATTCTCAAATATGTATGTAGGTACATACATTGGCATGTCATTAAATTTATACTGTCATTATGTTAATCTATATATATAAAACTCAAAGGTGACTGACTGATTGACTGACTGATATAATGATCTATCAACACACAGCCCAAACCACTGGACGGATTGGGCTGAAAATTGGAATGAAGGTAGATTTTAAGATGTAGGCATCCGCTAAGAAAGGATTTTGGAAATGTCACTTTTAAAGAGATGAAATAGGGAATGCAAGTTTTACTTCTTAATGCGAGCGAAGCCGCGAGCACCCACAAGTAACGTATATACTATCACTAGATAGTATATAGGTTAATATATATTATAGACAAAAATAAGACTATTCGGATAGTTCAATAAAAACACATCCGTTTCAACAACAGCCATGTCAGAAGCCCTTAGGGCAGCTTGATAAACTCTCGACACCAGAGTTTGCCACTCTTATTCGATAAGAACAACATATTTTGACTTTGTAATTTTTTCGGGGTAAATAAGGCTAATTTAAATAAATCTTCACAAAAATCTACCGAGAAATATAGCCAAAATCTGATCCTGTACCAGTAAAAAAATGAAACAACATAAGCAAAGATGTTTCAATTCATACCTATTGGGTGCTGAAGCATAATAATGAATAAATAAATAAAAATTTCGTTTATTGCTCCAAAAACATAATAAAACTATACATACATGCACTATAAACACCGCACTAGGCGAACCTGTGTCGCGGTGTTGAACCTGTGTTGCCATCTCGTTCCAGACATTACTAATAACAATAAAGAAAATAATATATACAGATAGCAGTACATAATAAACTTTGTTAAATTTCTAAGCATACTTTTGCTATTTAAATAAACTATTTTATCTGGCGGAATTGTAGTTGGCATTGAAATATTTGAAATTAGAACTCACCTAGTTAATTATATTTTATTAATTGAAGTCCAGGATGTAACATGCAATTGCAAAATACAGATCGTCTGCTCGTAAAATAACGGCTAATTTGTATGGTAATAGACACAGAATAATGTTTAAAAATAATTGCATCAATAATGTATGCAAGATAATTAAAATAAAACGTAATGGTCGTATCCTTAATCGTTCTAGATATTTTTCTATATTTGCAATTTAATTATTCATCAAATTAAGTAATTACCTTCGGAATTGCCACTAATAACGTATGTTTTGCTGAATAAATGAATTAATACTGAAAAGATATTGCGACAAAGCACAAAAGGCATAGTTTTGAAATTCTTTAACCAAAAAAACTAAAATAAGCAAATGCTGTCTATTCCTGTTCCCCACGCACTATAATCCTGTGATATTCAAAGCGAGAGTGAATCGGTTCTTGTCGGGTAAGCACGCTCCATCTTAAGCCATAGCCATTGCTTACCATCAGGCAAACTATGTCCAAGCACGAATCCGAATTGGTTATCGATTGTTATTCAATTACATCAACAAAAAAATACACAGAAAGTCGATTATTACATTTATTTAATAATAATTAAAACGGTCGCAACCAATTACATAAATATACTATGCGCAAGATTACAAACTGCTTGAAATGAAGTCTAACAAAAGACTTCAACGCGCTCTCTGATATTTTAAAATGTACTCTTGATAGACATTATATTATTATTTGTAGATTACATTATTATGAATAGGCTAATTTTATGACCTAGTCACAGTCAATTTCTCAATACTTTAAATTACAGATGATGCATCTGACGATACAATTCTATTCCTAATGTTAGGCAAGTTTCGCGTTCATCATTTAGGATGGGTTACCGACCAAAAGAGTATTATTATTTTGCACGTTCTGTTTTAAAAAAAATTAGGTCGCACAAAATGATATAAATTGTGCTAAAAATATTATATTAATTTTAGCGTAAAATCATACATCTTGATACAATAAATTTGATCAAAAGAAGTAAATTTAACTGTTCTAAGTTCTATCAAATACGAACAATGAAATTGATACTTGTAAACTGTTGTTAATTCCATAATATACTGATAAATAGCGTCAATATACCCTTGTTTCCCTGTATTCCTGTCGCCCCTCCACTCGGTCGCGTCTACGTAGAAAGTGAATGTTAGCCACCACTTGTACCGGCTGCGTGTGCACCGATCCAAACATACGCGGCTCGGCGTCCGAACCAACCAGACGCCGTTCTTTATTCAAAAAACCAAATTCAAATATCGAACTCCCAACGAACTGTTCTTTTGTGCCAGTGTTTTCTTCTGTACCTGTTAACATGAAGTTGAGAATTTTCATTTGTTTGGGTAAGTTTTTGTATTTATATATTGTTATTTTTCTCAGCATTAATATGTGTAAAATAAGGGTAGTTTTGTCTTCACCCCTACATACATCGAACTACATTTATCGAATTTTTGAAGGTATTTCAATAGATACGAACAATACGTTTTTACCGACACTTTCATGATCGGGATAATCGTATTCATAAGAGTCATCGCTTTTACTCGCATACATTACACTCAATTTCCACTAATTAACTCACACTTCCCTTAACACGTAAAAACAAAAACTTGAACAACGTAAATTATTGGGTAAAATGGTAAATTACCAGGTAATGATTTCGTAACGTGATATCTTGTACAAAAGAAAATAAAAAAGGAAAATACTTTCCGGCCGTTCAGTCACGTCAATTGGTTAGATCAGCATTTGCGGTATCAACAAAATGCTCGGATTTGTGTTTCGTTGTTCCGTAGAATGACCAAGTCAAGTTTATGTAAGATTATTAGTATTAGTTACTTAGATTGATTAGCGGCGTTTTTATTTGATTGCTGGTTTCCTATTCTCTTCTTTTTCAACTGAAAACAACACAATTGTATAATTAATTTTTTGTTCAACGGAAGAACCCTTGCATCGCGACACAGGGAATCCTACAGCGGTTGCCAGGGACACCTACAATGTTAACAAATGTATTAAGGCAAATAAAAATTCTTTTATCTTTATCTTATCTATTTATTGTCCGGGTATAAGAAATCAAGGTAAATTATTCAATACAATATATCTTTATTGCACACCAAAAATAAATTACAATGTTAAAAAGGACTTAAACTATGAATAAATGTACAAGTGGACGGCCTTAGCACCTTGAGTGATCTCTTCTTCTTTAAATTATGTAAGTTGCAAGATAATTGATGAACGATTTATGATTTACTTATTTTTAATTATTCGTATTTTTTTGTATATGATACACATTTGGACAAAAAAGAAATATCAACGGAATTTGTAACAATTTTCTTCTTTGACTTGTGTTGATGAGACACCAAAAATATCATTGTTTCTCTAATAATTTTGATATATCACTTATGATTGAAACAGGCTGGTTTTTTTTAGAATCTGACATGAAACATTGCACCTTGAAATTCAAAATACAATTAACACACAAATCTGCTCTATACTTAAATCATTATACTTCATTAACTTTTCTTACCGTCTGCGGTTAACAAATTGCTTGACTTAAAACAACCGCAAAGCAAATAGAGAGATTTTATTCATTCAGCTAAATGATTCCTTTCCTTTGTAGAAGACACAGAGTTTATAAAATTAAACTACTCTCAATTGGGAATGCATAATAGTAGTTTATGCAACTGTCATATAATTAAGTAACTACACTCGTTACTATTATGAAACTCGCTGCGCTCGTTTCATAAACTCACACTCGTGTTTTAATACCCGTGTTATATGCAGTTGCATACACTACTTTATCTTCACTAATGCATTGATAATTTATTAAATTAAATTCACGCGTACGTGTATTGTCACAGTGATTTTGCCGCCATTAAAATCTAACCAACGAGAGTGCAGCGCGACCAACCTGATTGGCCCTGCAATCAGGTTGGTCACGCTTTTTCGATGTTATAATGAGCTATTACGATATCGATGTGGATATTATAACATCATGTGAAATTGCTTAAATTGAGTGTTTTGTTGTCTGTGCTATAACAGTAGTAATTATAAGTCAAGTATTGGAAACATAAGTAGAATGTTACAACATTAGTGTAGATAAAAAATATTATTCTATTTCACATTAAACTAATCTATACGGAAAGGAGGAAATAAAATAAGAAGTATTAAAATTAAATCGAAGTTTTTTGGCGGTCTTATCTATCTATACTAACGTAATGAAAGCAACTCTGTATGAGGTACTTATATTCAAAATTCATTTATTTAGAAATTGTTGTATAATAATTCTTAATTATTATCTTTCATGCTATGTAAGCTAGTCCATAATGTCACAAAACCTTATTTTCTAGTTTGAAAAAATAACTAATTTCCATTACTTTTTATACATCTATGCTAGTCTAGAATTGAACCGGACATTGTGGGCTCAGAGGTATACTTTATACCTACATTTTATTTTCAGTTGTTCTGCATTTTGAATAGGAAATGAATAGGTATAGTATTAAAGGAAACAGAATTTATTCAATAATACTGAGAAAATTGTTACTGTTAGGCAAATTGATATAAGTAAGCTTTTATGACAATGGCCAACTCTGGTGTTTTCAAACAGCCCTAAGGGCCTGTGACATGGCTTAACGCGGTGTGCTATGTGAAATCGACCTTTCATAAAAATCAAATAAAATAAAAGTATATAGGATAGAGCTAATTTTTTTTCAGTTTATATAATCTTAATTCAATGTTAAGACAATAAAAGACGCCAAAACACGATTACGTATACTTTGCTTGATAGTTTTATTTTTTGAAAAATAGTTGTTTTGAAATATTTTTACCTTTTTTCCAAAAGAAGTACGGAAATTAAACCAATTTAATTATGTCTAAATAATAATGTTATTATTTAGAGGAGTAAAGAGCCATAAATAGAATATTCTGAATTGCTGATTTTATATGAATTTATTTCGTCAAAAACGTCTGCAAAACTGCTCAAATTGTGCAAAATTGTTTGCGTGTGGACAAGACTCGTCGGCCGGAGCTAAGCGCGCGATGCTCGCCCTTGCTTTCATGTTAATACGGCGTGGAATGGCATGAGATAAAGCAACTGTAGGCATTTTTCCAAGCGCAAAGCGTTTTCGGGTGAAATATGGTGGCCTTAACGGCTGCTGTACTATGACAAACAACCGGGACCTGTATTTTAACGATTGAGCGTTCCACGGAAGTCGAATTGATACAATGCGATTCATATTAAATTTATGTAGCCATAGCCTGTTGCACTTATTATATACAATAAAAAAACTGTAATTGCGCGAATAGAAATAATTATTAATTAAATAAAAAATCTTTTCTCAAAATTATTAATACAATCTAGTTAACAATGATTAAAATATTCAGATAACATCAAAACTTACCGGATAAATCAGTTTGGCTAAAGAGAAAAGAGCTGCAATTTGCCTCTGAATTGTTATTCCAATTAAATCTGACAGTGTTTTAGATAGTTATCTGCTTATTTATTTTAGTTTTTTTGAGCTGTTTTGGATGCACTAACTACTTCTATTATTATAGTACTAATAGTACAATGTTTATGTTCTTTTTTTTCTGTATAAATAGTTGCAAAAAAAAACAAAATAATTATTTAAATTGGAGTCGAGACATTGGGGCCGTGGGGTCCGGGAGCCCACACTATTTTACAAAACCTCTCGGAGCGCTTGGTTGACGCGACGCGTGACCAATTGCTGGCCATTTTCTGGCTCAACGTATCATCATTGCCATCCAGCGTGGTAATGCGGCCAGTATGCTGGGCACGCTGCCCTCTGGTAGTGGGCTGGAGCACTTAGATTATCTTTAGGCTTTTCTAAAGATTATCCTTTCTTATGTTGTAGTTAGAAGTAGTATCTTTAGTTTTTCTTCCCTTGTTTTTATGTATACTATAATCTTCTTTGTGTCAATACGATAAACAATATTAATTTATATACACTAATAAAACTAAAAAAGAGTATTTACATTTAAACTAAATTTAAAACATCCACAATGTGGTATGGAGCCAAGAACGCTGGCTGCATTCCCTCGCTGGATTGCTATAGAAATCCTTTGCGCAAACAAGGAACCAGCCAGCGTTCTTGTCTCTAGTGATGTTATTTAACCTTTTATTTTTTTTTATAAAAGACTTCGTGCAGATTATAAATGTTTGTAACAGTTGTATTAATATATACATATACACAATGAAGATAATAATGTGTGTTTGTTGTACATACAGTAAAATTACAACAATTTCAATGATGGTGTTGCCATTTAATTAACCAATTATATGGACAGGTATCTAATTAATAGCACATCTTGAAAAAACGTGTTTCTTAACACAATTACTTTGAGATGAGATCGTATTCTAATGAATTAGATAAACAGCTTGTTATGAAATTGTGAATTTCCAGAGAAACTCTTGCAACCGTTCGACATTTTATCGCACGATGTGTAATATGCTCAATTTTTTTAATGAGATGCTACTTAATTTCAGCATAATTATGGATAAAAGGCTAAGTGATTTCAGCATACCAATTATTGCTAACGTCTTAAAGAAATCTTAATATAGCCATAATAATAAAAATTAAGTTGTATTGGGTGCTTAATTTTATGATAAATTTACACGTATGTTTAAAATTTCGTGTTAGAAGCTCGTTTTGCGGCACAGACAACCCTATTCCTAAAGTTATTTTTCAAAATATGACCGAGAAAGTCCATTGATATTTTAGATTTTATACTAAGCATATGAGACATTAACTTAAAAAAAATTGTACATAATACAATATTTTAAATCTTGCCATGGCAATTATAAAGCTTGGTTAAATAAAGTTTGTAGAATAAAATGAACTTTTTTTTTAATCTGAGTCAGTTGGTTTACATTACTCCTGATTAAGTTACTTATGCAAATTATTATTAGATAGTTGTGCAACAAACTGTAATCCAGTCTACCTAATTAACACACATATGCCATATCATGGTAAATAGAAGAAGCATTTGCAAATTATAACTTATACTAGTTAGAAAAATATTACACCCGATTTGTGAGACCATATTATTTTCCTATGTATTTACAAATCCGTTAATACCATATTTAAAGTAAATAGAATGGATTCTATCTGAAATCTGTGATAAATCATAAGCAAATAGAGCACGCCAATTAAAATTGCACTTAGGTTATAAAATTGATGACAAAATTGACCTTTTCAAAAACTACATTTACAACATAAGAGAAGGTATATTTGAGTTTATTTGTTAAAATAAATTTTAGTTGTAAATTCCAACCCTGTTTCAATTTATGAGATACGAAGTTTAAGATTGAAGCTTAGAAATTTAAGCTTCAATTTTCAACTTAAATTAAATTTTGTTTTTTTTATAATTCTTTGATTTTTCCCATCGTAAACTAAAGCAAAACTATGTTTGAAATTTGGTTTGTTTATTTGTTTATTTTTTCCTCTTCAAGTTGAAACAAAGTGACAAATACCTTATACTGTTATAGACTGTTATTTGACAACTTGAGAAAAAGCGGGGTCATCCACTAGTTTATTAAAATTTCGTGGGTCCAAATTCTCTGAGTCATTGATTGTAATTGTAACCGAGTTCTCTGCTTACTTCCAAGGCCACCGTTCACTGGGTCATTCAGTTCAGTAATGCATAATGGAATTGATTTCCTCTATGATTATCGAATTTTTTGATTATTGGAAGTTTTTTTTTATATTTTAATAGAATTGGTAACAAGTAGTAATAAGATTTTTTTCTGATCTGTATTCAATATTCTAAGGACATATTATGTATTTTCTTGTAATTGAAACATATCTTGGTTTTATGTCTACATTAAGATTGTTTTTATTGATTTTATAGCACAAATTATGAATTCTATTAAAGTAGTCAGTGCAACTCTAAGACATTGTTTATAGTTAAGTACTTACGTTAGTATAGCACGCGATTGAAGCTTCAACTGAGCCCAACTGTAAATAACATATATATTCCTTGTATTAGTTTACAAAAGAAAATAAAATAACTAAGCCCTAGAAAGCAGACATTTTGTTCGATTGTTAATCATAATAAATAATCAAACTCACTTCTGAATCACTTCTAACAGCTAACGGATCAAATTTGTTGTTTCATTTACTGCAAAGATTTCTATGATCAAGCTTTCACTCGATTTATATTTACTTTGCCTAGTATTTTCTCCTCGATCTTAAATTGAAATAAAGTCAATCGATTCGTCTGCACCATTGATCTAGGGATCGTGATTCGATTGTGTATTGTTCTCATTACTATGGCTCAGTAGGTATTTTGTTCGTGACAATGCCAAAAGGGGCGATTACAAATGTAAGAGTATTTATCTTTATGGAACGATTGTTGAGGATGTAAGATTTATATGTAGATAGTTGTTACGTGCTCCTTTTAGTGTTTTTTCGGTAAAGAAATGTCTTTGTTTATTGCTTGCTACACAACAATTTCAAGGAAATCCTTTATAGGCGATTAACGTGATATTTCAATGGTACATACACGTGTGTATGTGCGATTGAATTGAGGAAAAAATCTGTCGGAATCAAACATTCATCGCATATAAAACATCTCGGACTTAAAAAAATGCAAAAATGAAAATAATCAGCACACCAAGCTTTCAAATCAAATCACATTAGCAAAAGCAGTAAGTAAGTAAAATAAACGCAGTAGTAACTAATGATCAAAATTGCACTAATTAGCCGACGGTATAAGTAATTGACATAGATTACAGGTAATTTTCACACCTTATCATAGAGTTTACGATCCCTTGCTGTTGCAACGGCCATTTGCTTTGGAGGCTGAGAATGGCATTTTAGATTGCGAGCTGTAAATAAAATAATGACTTAATTATAACAACATAAGAGTAATAAGGCTTTCAGTTGTCATGCTTTAAATTATAACAATATTTGTAAAATTCAAGTATACACTCAATGCCAAAATTATAACTCATACGACACTAAAAGAAATAATTACAACAACGAGGAAGATAATAGCAGATTTTTTAAAAATTATATGTCCACTAGTTTGTCTATGTTTTTCATAGTTTTGTTTCTTGGGTTTTCTTTTTTACAAACGTACGCCCGCGGCAACGCTTGCATTATTTTAGGATGAAAAGTAGCCATTGACAATAAAAGGCCTACCTACATGACAAAAATCATGATAGTCCGTTCAGCGTTATCTTCATCGTTCAGAATTTCGCCCCGTTTTAGCTATTTTTTATGTATAAATATAGATAGATATCAACTAACCACGGTAAGGTCTTTGGTCTCAATGTTCCTTGTACTAGGAATCATTAAGAGACTAATTAAGACGGTATTGAACTGTTGGAAAGCTAAATCAAGTTTTTAAATGGGCTTTTGATCATTGAGGACTGGAGAAAATGGCTGGACGGGAAATACATGAAGTCATAATCAAAATGTGATTTATATAAAAGAAAAATATGTATTGAAAGCTTGTATATTTATTTATGTTCTTAATACTTCTTTAAATGAGCTTATACAATCTTTTGTATGTCATCATAGTCCTATAAATAATACTTACACAAATTTCAAGTAATCATGATACAAAGGTTTGCTTAGTAGGTATAGGGCTAGATTTATTTATTGACAATGAAAATACCATACTATTCCCCATTGTACACAACGTTATTTCTAAAATGTAACAAGGTTATACAATAGATTAGAATATGGGGCCAAAATAAAACCAAAATTTACGAAACACGGCTATTTCTAAGCGAAATTTGCAAACACATTTTGTACCTTTTGATTTCCTACATAATCCCATACATTATCAGCTAGCACCGTGTAATTTAGCCTTTGTACTTTTACTTAGAATTCGCGGAACAATGGCGTTGTTTTTGCCATACCATAGATACTAGATAGCCCAACGTTTTTCTTCGGAACACGGCAATTTTCTAATGTATCTTTCGTTCTAAAGCCAATGATGTCATTATAATCATTACATGATTGTAGTAAATCGGTGATTCTTGCGATTGTCTTGCTTATTCACTATTATGTACAGTTAGGTGTTAGCCTTAATGTTGTGTTAAGATTGATTTGGGAAATGAGCTGTGACTGGTTAATTCATTTGTTCTTGATGGTTGTTAGTTATTTCTTTTGGTGATAGTCAAACGTTTCTTCAGTATCATTAACTATAGTATTTCTAGAAGCGCTTATAGCTCAGCTAGCGGAGGCAATCGCATGCGATTACTAATGTTAAGCAAAGGGCGATGCAGCCAGTCTTTGGATGGGTGACCGAATAGTGGCATTCCAATTTGGGCGTTTCCATGGGTCGATAACACGTTAAATTGTAGGTCCCAACGGCGGCTTAATAAAATCACGACACCTGAGTTGGCCACTCTCATTCAATAGGAAGACATAGTATTTTGACATAAAAGCATATTCAGAAAGCACAAACATAAATCATGTTTTGCAGTCAGGTCTTCTATTTATCTCTTACTAGCTGGTGCTCGCGACTTCGTCCGCGTGGAATAGTTATATAACCATAAAAACGGTTCTTATGAGATAAACTTAAAAGATAGACATATACTGTTATGGACATTTTGTTAGATCATTTCAAGAGGAATAATTCTTTCATACATATTTTTTTAATATCGGGAACCGTTTTCGCTACGCACGCAACGGAAGCTCTCAAAGATGAATAATTTTCCCCGTTTATTCCACATTTTCCATCGTTTCTTCGCTCCTATTAGATGCAGCGTGATGTTATATAAAAAGCCTTGCTCGATAACTGGTCTATCCAACACGAAAAGATTTTTTCAATTCGCACCAGTAGTTCCTGAGATTAGCGCGTTCAAACCAACTCTTCAGCTTTATAATATTAAGTATTGATTACCAATATCACCAACAATGTTTCCAAAGCTTAGAAAAATGTTATATAAACTGTAACAATAATTATAGGTCATCTTAGAACAATTAAAATAACTTGATTAAGTAATAAATCCAAGTTCAAGTATGAATGGCACAAGAAAATTTTCATAATAAGCCATTCGTCAAAGTAAAGCGAATTCTCGATTTCCATAAGAAAGGAGAAGTTGTAGAAAACAAAGTAATTCGAGATTGCGGAACATTTGATTCCCTCCGCGAGGCTTCCGACAAACACAAACAAAGTATGAGATTGAAAGAAAAACATGGAGTATTAAATTGAAGTAATATTACAAGTAGAAAATAAACATATTTTATCTGTATTTGCTTAAATTCTAAACAAGAACAAAACCTTTATTTGTACACTGAGTTTGTAATCGTTTTTTTTCGTTTTAATAGTGTAAAGTGCCTCATATTTTTTTCTTTCAAAGTTTTTTTTTAAATCAATGCTCTATTCTATAATGTTTTACAAAAAAAATATGTATTTTTTTTATTTTTATTGGTACCTGTAACAACCTCAAACAAAAGAGTAAGTTTTTGGCATATGTTACGTTTTCTAAGGTTTTTTTCGTTACTAGTGGGTGCTCGCGCCTTCGCTCGCATTAAGAAGTAAAACTTGCATCCCCTGTTTCACCCCTTTAAAAGTAGCATTTCCTAAGATCCTTTCTTAGCGGATGCCTACGTCATTACATCTACCTTCATTCCAAATTTCAGCCCAATCCGTCCAATGGTTTGGGCTGTGCGTTGATAGATCACTATATCAGTCAGTCAGTCTTTACCTTTGAGTTTTATTATTCGTTATTCTGAGTAATATCGATTCTATCTAGTAGATGTTATTAACTCCATGGTTCTGTAACCGAGCTGTCGTGAATGATATTCAGACTTCTCCTGTTAGTTGTTTAATTTGTTTTTCTTCGCCTTTGCCCGAAATTATTGCGATAGTTTTAGTAAGCACTATAATAATTGTAACAATGATTTCTAATCCTTTTTCTTTTATACAAAACCACTAAGAAACATTAATTAAAATATTATGATAATTTTCATCATATTTTGATAAAATAGCACACAATTTACTGTTCTTGCGACGGGTTAATATTTTTTTTAAGTCTTTGGCATCAACAATTTAAACAATCCATTGAAACCTATAATAGTTTTGTGTTAGAAAATAACTGACTTCGGCTTTGTCTAAAGTCCGTGTGATTCAAAGATTATTTTAGGCACCACTTCTATGTAGGTGTAATAATAGCCTGCCATTTATAACCTATAAATCAATTCCAAGACCTAGAACAACACCTAAATCCCAACAAAAGTATTACGAACAATTAACTTCACGGTAAAATTAACGTGCGAAACACATTTTAGGCTGAACAAACCTTGTGACAGATACACGAACTCTCAGTACCATTCTGCGAATAACTGATCCCTGAGAAACGTAACTGAGCCAATAAAGTAAACCCAAAAGAGGGTCAACCTGATGCCGCCGCGTTGGTGGCCGAGGCTTAACCCTTTAGCAATCAATCACGAGCTTACTATATGTTTTATTTTAACTTAAACGTGTGCACTCGACTATTGTTTGCCTGATGATAAGCAAAGACTATGGTCTAAGATGGAGCAAGCTGACCAGATAAGAACTGATGCACTCTCGCTTTGAAGATCGCTAGATTATAGTGGAGTATGGAAAACAGATGAAATATGGAAGCTTTTGGCGTTTTGGAGATATCAACACATTTCTGATGTTTGTAAGGAGTTACAATTCTATACTACCATTTATTTGTATGTAGGTACCATTGATAAGATATTGCAATACAGCACAATAGTGTGCGAAGGACCGGCGTGGGATTTGATTATCTTTTGATCAATATCAAGTTATTGTTTAACAAACGCTTCTACGGAGTTATATTGTTCTGTTCCTACGATTGAGAAGTGGCGAAAAACGCTTTTAAAGTTTGTATGAGAATAGAACCGACATACATTTGTATATAGGTATGTTTGTGTATTTATGTGTGAATTCTACTTCACTGAATATTTGAATACTGTGGTAGTTCTTTATTAAAGTTATACCTACCTGTAAAATTAGTCCAAATAATAAACAATTCAATAAAGTTTTATAAATGTAAAAGCCCCTAAAATGAAGTACTGATTTATAAGAAGGTAATGTGAAAAGGTTTCTTCTGAAAGTAATATTTCATATGACCAACTCTTATTATTTATTTTTATTATTTTTCTATTAAGTTGCAATATTAAGATATCTGAACCAGATACTATTGATAAACTATTTGACCTGGTTGAGGCTAGGTGGCACTGTGTGATATGTCCTGATATATTTATTTATTTATTTAATTGTATTTTGAGTTATTTTATTAAGTGCTAAGCCCGCACTATGGTTGTTAGTAGGCAGGTTCGAATCCTGCCGGTCGTGATTATTTTCGCTCATTTTCCAATAAAAGTTTAAGTTTTTTTTTTATAAAGCTGCATTAAAATTAAACTGCATATGATTTGACTCGACCCCAACTGAAACAAAATCCGTTTAACCGCTATGGCACAGATTATATATAATATAATATTATGTGTATTATGTTATTCTCAAAAGGCCTATGGCGTAACTAGTTATGGTAATTTTGGAGAACATCGTGATGAAACCAACTTGTTTACATAACTCTAAAATATTATGTTTTAATGAGGATTCTATGAGGATTCTGTGTTTTGGATTTGTGTTAGATGTTTTATGGGATTCTTCTATAAAACTGCAATTTTGTTCTTGATACTTGCAATTTTGTGTTAAGCTAAAGCTTGGGTCTAGTTTATTTCCTAGTCTTTAAAATGTCTGAATAGTATAAACACAAAAGTATTTTTTTAGGTATTGCGTTAAAACAGTAAATACCATTTCTTTTTCTAATGAGTCCTTAGATAATAGATAAGAATAGATAATAGATAAGAATATAACAAACAAAATTCAGGAAATAAGTACCTCACAACGCCATCTAGCGCCAAACTAAGCTTATGCTTGTTATGGGTACTAGATGACGGACATGATACAAATATACTTTTCTTTCGTAAATAATTACTTATTGTATATAGAAACGACCAGAGTCAATATGACTTTACTATACACCAAAAAAAAAATACATAAAACTATCTAAAGAGACCTAACTTAACCAAGGTACATTGGGTGGCCTTATCGCATAGAGCGATAACTTTCAGTTTTTATTTACAAAAAGCTTGCTCATAACGATTCTTTATTCAGACAAATATTTTTTCTACTTGCTTAGAAGAAATAAAACCTTCATGTGCAGTTCTCAAGAACCTTTCCTCCATCTAAACACCGAACATAGCTAAAACTCTGCAGATTTGAAAGGACAATTATAAAATAACTAGCATAACTACACTACAGGTTTCTACTTCTATTGGCATTTTTAATTGAAATTTCATCCAATTATTGAAAGAAAAATAAATTATATCAAAAAATAGTTTACATTTTGAAGTGCTGTTTGTGTAGGTAAGTTAGTATTTTGAACAACGATTGTCTTTTTTGACCCTTTCATTAAATGTTTGGGTTTACTTACATGTTGTTCTTTTTGTTTATTTTTTGCGATTGTCCTTTGTTTTGATCATTTGATAAAATCATGAGTTAGCACAGTCATGAAACAGTCAAGAAAACAATTAAATATTATTTTAATCAATCAAATACAATTTACAAATTTTCAGACATCTTGTACAATACTGTAAGAGGATGTGATAATTGCATTAGTGCCAATTAAATAATAACCATCAAGATTGAGAGAATATATACTAGTTTTAAATTGAATATACTAGTTTTCTTGGCCAGTATTTTAATATTTGGGGTCATAACGTAACACTTGGGGTTCACGACCTTAGTGCTATGCCGGATACGGATATAATAGTGACGTCATTAAATAGGTAGATTTAATATTAGATATTTTACTACTGTTAGTAGGCTAGCTTTTGACCATATCTATAAGAGATGAGTGTACTTTACGAATAAAAATTAAGTACAGTTTCAATGTTTTTTTATAACTAACTAGCTGTACCAGTGATTTCGTCCGCGTGTAATAGTTATTTTGGGCATTAATTCTTTGAATTTTTTTTAAACTTGACTTTTTTTAAACTCTCGAAAATTATGCTGAAACCGTTTTCGTAGCGCACGCAACAGAAGCTTTCAAAGATGAATAATTTTCCCCGTTTTTCCACATTTTCCATTGTTTCTTCGCTCCTATTAGTTGCAGCGTGATGTTATATAGCCTCAAGCCTTCCTCGATAAATGGTATATTCAACACAAAAAGAATTTTTCAATTCGCACCAGTAGTTTTAGAGATTAGTGCGTTCAAACAAACAAACAAACTCTTCAGCTTTATAATATTAAGTATGGATGAGTGTACTTTACGAATATAAATTAAGTATAGTTTTAATGTTTTTCTTAGCTCTCAACTAATGTAATGACAACCTTTTTTTATAATCTAAGAACTTAAAAATCTGATAGAATCAATAATTAATCTTGTTCGCATCTTTTACAAGCAAAAGTAGGTACCTACCTAATCTTTATCTTTTAAAATATATTACGCTCTTCCTATTGTAATAGTATCAGATAATCTATTACCGAATGGAACAATACTTTTTCGAAATCAATAAGAAACTAACTTAGATACGAGTATGTATGGAGAGGGTTTCTCCCATGACACAGTGAAATGACATCTGTGTGTTATACAGGGCTATATACTGATTATAAAAAATATTACTTTTACAAAAGTATGTATGAATGCATTAATAGTAGGTATATCTATTTTCAGAACATGTAAGAAAACCCCAAGTTTATGTTCTTATAACAAAATCTTTAAAAATAAATATTTAGTTTTTATCTAATGTACTTAACTAATTTGGTTCGTATCTTTATGTACAAATTTTTACAATCTTTTGAGATAAGAAAGCATGACGTTTTTGGAAAATTTTACCTTTTTTATTTGTCCACCGGGCCATAATAATGATTAATTATATTTTTATTAACCTCTTGTAGTCGTAAGTATTTTGACGGTAGTATTAGTCAGTTTTTTTATTAACCTATATACTGTCACACTCCTGGGCAAAAGTCTCCCCTGATTCCCTCCATACGTCCCGGTCGAAGGAAAGGCTTTCCTGTTTTCAGTCAGTTTTGTGTGTTATTTGCCAGTTTGTCTTTCTTACATATCCAACGACCCTGTATGATACAATTTGTATACAAAGCTATATTATAAAAACGTGTCGTCGGAAGCGCCGTGACTTTGAACTGAGACATGCAATATCGATAACTCTGCTCTTTGTTCAAGAAGATACAGCTGTAGGAATATTTACTACATCGCTTCGTTTGATCGGGCGAAATAGGAGTGACATATTACTCGAAGCAATTGGAATAAGATTTATTGTTATTTATTACTGTACGTCATATACAAAATTTGCAATATACAAACAGAAATAAAATTTAAAATGTAATAAATTTACTAACCTACGGGTATTTTTTTTTAATTTTTCTTGTTTTATGTATTAGGTATATCAAATATTTGGTGTTGGTTTACCTTAAACATTAAAACACAAAATAAACAGAATTGTGATAAACAATCTTTATTTTTATATTTTCAATCATCTGGCGATGCTAATAATGATGATTAAAAAAGTAAACTGCTGTCCACGGTTGTTAACATACAACCGATGTAAAAAAAAGATATCCATTCTTCAGAAAGTTTAATTTTTAAGGTTTCTAACTATACCTACCAAAAACACAACGTTTCATTTTTGAGTTTCTAAACCATTTTTTTGTTTGTTAACCTAATATTGTTCCACTCCTGGGCGCTGGTCTCCCCCAACTCCCTCCATGCGTCCCGGTCGAAGGCCTCCTCACGCCAGGCACCCCGAAACCGGTAGAACCATACGAAAAACCATAAAAACATACTTGAGAATAAACCAGTTGAATATCGAAAGGAACATGATAATGTACTTCATATGCTGTATTTGGTACCTATATAATTTTCGATGAAATTGTAAACAAAGATTGTTCTTTAACTAAGTTACCTGAGACATCGTCTATAATAACAAGTTTGTGTTTATTACATTTTGTGCAACTTTGCCGTTCGCGTGGTTCCAAACTTTACTTTTATCGTGTTTGACTTTAACATACAGTGGCATTTTAAATTTAAATTTTGTAGTCTGTACACAATTTTGAAACAAGTTAAATTAAAACGGTGTTTGCGAGTGCAAAAACAGCTTAATTAACTAGTTTTTATCTTGTAGATATTATGTGTTTTTTAATAATAGTTTGAGCTGTAATATTTCCATAGAATACAGATTTGTGTATCAGTACAATTTTCACAATCTTTATTTACCTGGTCGAACACAATAATATAGTCAAGAGAAACATAGTAATAAGACTAAATGCAACTTTAACTACTATGTATGTATTAACAAAAGAAAAGTATATAAGTATTATATCCGTTATCTAGTACCCACGGCACAAGCGTTTGCTTAGTGTGGGGCTAGATGGCGCTGTGTGCAACGTCCTGGAATATTTATTTATTTTATTTATTTATCTCTAAAAGACAATGATATTAAATTTCATTTCAATATTGTGCTATTTTTTTACTCGATAATAACAACAGAATACTCGTTACAAATTGCAGCCAACTCGTTACGAATTCATTTGCAGTTTTATTGGTAAAATTGGAGCAACAACGCAACATTCTTGTTAGCATTATTACAACACTGTTCATCTCAATAATAAAAGCAAAGCGGAATTTTAGAATACATTATGGGCTGTTACGTCAATTCATTCTATGGGTTGACATAATTTCTAATACCTTCGAATTACTTGATTTTGAATATATTTATATACGTGTGGGCTAGCGAAGCTTCATTTGCACAAGAAAGTTATCATTTTGACGCTCATACGAGTTAGTTCCGCCTTTTGGCATTTGTTAAAAGTACGAACGTTGACGGTTACGGTGGTTTTACTGTCTGATGCAAGCCTGATGAAATATGTGTATGGAAATCTTCTTTTTTAGAGGGCTTAGAAACCTTGGATTAGTAGATTTGAAATCTCAAACTTATGCGCGTAATATCCCTTTTAGTAATTCAAATTATTTTTGACATATTCTTGATAATTTAGTGCAATATATAATACTAGCTGTGCCTGCGACTTCGTCCGCGTGGAATAGTTATTTTGGGTATGATATTTATTTTTGCAAACAACCTCTTCAGCTTTATAAATTATAGCTGTTACGCACGACTTGGACCGTTTTCGCAGCGCACGCAACGGAAACCCTCAAAGATCAATAATTATCCCCGTTTTTCCATTGTTTCTTCGCTCCTAATAGTTGCAGCATGATGTTATATAGCCTAAAGCCTTCCTCGATAAATGGTCTACTCAACAAAAAAATAATTTTTCAATTCGCACCAGTAGTTCAAGAGATTAGCGCGTTCAAACAAACAAACAAACTCTTCAGCTTTATAATATTAGTACTAGTATAGATTATAGTACCTATAGATAATAGCTTATAAATATATGTTTTAGAAATGATACTTACTAAAAAAAGGGGGGGAATGTCCTTTTTTCATTAGAAAAAAAACTTTTTGAGATGTTTTCTTCGACGTATTAATCATCTTTATCAAAGCATACATTATTAGGTATTACGTAGATCTAAACTTGCACCGCTTCTCACTTGAAATTGCTTTCCCGTCTCCATTTCCCTAAGGTCAACTGCATTAGCATTTCTGCATTGGTGAAATTTTAAGGCAAGTTTAGACTATGCCATGAATAGATAAAATACGCACATAATTTTGTTAATGTGTTCACTGTACTGTCTTATGAATGGAACCATCACTTTGAACAATAAGAAAGTGTCACCGCAAATGAGGTTTACAATAGGATGAGCGGTTAAAGATAGGTTTGCAACATCATACTTATACCTACTTAGTTGCTACAAAGGAAGTGGTTTTGTGTATAATATGTAACTTAAATGGTTTGGTATGAACCCTCATATATGAACAGTAAAATTTGGCTCGAAAAGCTTTAAAAAGCACTAACCTACGAGTACAGACTTGAACCAAAAATTGTTGTTCCTTTCGCGATCTTGCTATTTCAACATAATACCTGTTTTTACATGAAGCGACTGTTATTTGACCTCCGCAATTTATACAATAAGTTTACCATGTCTGTAAGACATCTGGTTTAGCGATAAGGCTACTTCTGGTACTTTAATAAGATGATTTTTCTTGCATTTCCTTTATTCTTTTACGTGTTGCTGTAAAGTATCATCCACCTATCTCATTTCCACGACACAAACGTTTGCTTAGCATGAGACTAGGTGGCGCTGTATATTTATCCCTATCTAAAACAGCCTTAGAGAAGTTTATTAGTCTTACCAGTTCATACACTATCTCAGCGTAGAGTGGCATAGGTCAGCTACAACGAGACATAAACTACGCGGGTCGATAGCACTCGATAGTTGCTAAACAGGTCGCGAGTGATTGCCGGGTAAGAAGGTAAAGGTAACGAAATTGTATGGTTTTGTTTGTACAA
Organism: Macaria notata; assembly: GCA_927399415.1. NCBI lineage: Eukaryota > Metazoa > Arthropoda > Insecta > Lepidoptera > Geometridae > Macaria > Macaria notata. The sequence continues at coordinate 5,554,884 of OV656741.1, forward strand.
TTTGTTATTAGTTTGGAATGAGATAAATGGTGTTCTATAATGCTATAATGATTATTTTTCTAGTGTTAAAAGGTTTTTTTTTACAAGAGGTTGATGGAAATATTCAATGGCTAGATGCCAATTTGTATCGAATGATCCTGATATATATTTGTGGGTAGCTAATCAAATTTGCTTTGAAAAAGGACAATAAATTTATTTTAGTTATCACATATGTTACTCATATATGTAATTATCTTACGTTAATAATCAATGCCATACCAATTACATGTCAAGTACAATAAGTAATTATATTCTAGATTTTTTTTGCTAACCTACATATTTGTTCCACTCCTGGTTAAAGGTCTCCCCCTACTTCCTCCATGTGTCTCAGTCTTCTGCTTAATCTAGATAATATATATAAGTATTTTTAAAGTTTGAGGAATGATACTTCATCATAGCAAATGTACCCTTATGTATTACTAACCAGCCTAATGTTATAAAAAGTCAAGCAAGAGTTAACTTTATAAATAATACTAGTAGGTGCTCGCGGATTCGCTTGCATTAGGAAGTAAAACTTGCATTTTCACCCCTTTAAAAGTGGCATTTCCAAAAATCCTTTCTTAGCGGATGCCTACGTCATAAAATCTACCTGCATGCCAAATTTCAGCCCGATCCGTCCAGTGGTTTGGGCTGTGCGTTGATAGATCACTATATCAGTCAGTAAGTCAATCAGCCAGTCACCTTTGAGTTTTATATATTTTTATTATAAGTTTAGTAGTTTATTTGATAAACTTCAAATGTTTGTAGGGAATTAGGGCTAATTTATTTTTATTGTATTAATAACTCAATCAAGAGTTACCTCCATTAATTATACTACCCATTATTATTCTCTCCTAGGTCCGGTCACTGTGGGTCAAGCTCGGGTCAATCGCAATCAATTAATTCGTCACATTTGAATACGGACCTTTCACGTAATCGATTACATATTTCCAAAGATATATCAAAGTTCCTAAGCGGAAGGAATAAATAAAAGAGATATTTCTTTAGCGTTTAGTTGTTGAGGAAGTGTCTTATTATATTTTGTTTTATTAAAACAATAATATGTTATTTTTTCCTTTCTCGAATGCACTTTCTTTTGGATCAATTCAATATCTTCCTTTTTAAAGAATATTTGTTTATTTTATCTGTGACCTAACATTGAAAGAGTTAGGAAGTTAGTAATCGCATTTATTGATGACAAAATTATACATTACTCGTACCCAGAGGAAATTTGAAATTAAAAAGCATATCTCAAGAATGGAGATAGCTTGGACGCTGCCGTGTTTCCGCGAATCCGGTTTACTGTCACATAATACATCCACCTTCTACTAATACTTATGGGCTTAGTATAATTATATCTTATACAATGTTGCATTCATACTGGGCTAAGGCTTATAGAATTTGTATACATATTTTGTTAGTGTATGTAATCATTTCAAAATAAACTACAATTAAATGCAATATTCAATATCTTTCATATATATAACTTGTCTGCTTTTTATAAGTACCAATTACATCATAGTTTTAGTTTTGCTTAAGCAATATAGATTGCTTTAAAATAAAGGTAGATAGTCTAATCACTTTAAAACATCAACAATGCATCTTTTATTTTAGAGAGTATTCTCGTAAACTAAAAATTGCTTTTTTAAAAGTTACCTTGTATAGTAGTGCATTGAAATTCAAAATAATTCTCAAACTGGTTAAAACTTCGGGAATAAAGTACAATTTAGTTCCAACTAGTTTAAATTATAATCTGTAGACCGGACGCCACTCACTGCATTCGACTGGCGCTACTTGCAAGGACATATATAAAATACTCTGTAAATTGAATACTAGGTTTAGATACAAGTGATATAAACGCAGGTAAGCTAACGGTCTTATTTATAAACATATTTGAGCAACTGTTTAGTTAAAATGTGATTAGTCTCTCTCACTCGTTTTTAAAAATATCAATGTGAGGATGAGACAAAACACTTTTTAACTAAATAGTTATGAATATACGTTTATAAATTTGATCGTGAGTATCTAGTCATCTACAAATAAGTCATTTTATGCAAATGAAATAGAATTAGAAAGGGCGCACTTTAATGTCACATTATTGACACTACGATATCGATATACCGCTGACTCACATGAAGAACTTAAGAAATGTATAAATAAAACTTTAAGAGAGTTAGAAAACTGGTTTACGGTGAATGGTCTGAAACTGAATACTGATAAAACGAATATAATGTCCTTCAATGCTGTATCACCAAACTTTAAAGAAGCTCCATTAATATTAGAGAATGGAACTGAATGTATATATGCAAAGCATGTTAAGCTATTAGGATTCGATTTAGATCCCTCCTTAACATGGAAAGAACATATTAATAATACTTGTAAAAAAATGGCAAAAGGGGTTTATGCATTAAAACAGTTGAAACCAATAACAAGCCCAGAGCACCTAAAGGAAACTTATTATTCATACATACACTCTATACTTTCATACGGCATAAGTATATGGGGCAATGCGACAGACTTTGAAAGAGTGTTAATAATGCAGAAACGAGCAATAAGAGTACTTGTGGGAGGTAGATATAGAGAGTCTTGTAGAAACCATTTCAAAGAGTTGAAGATTTTGACGTCAGTGTCACAATATATATTAGAGATTATAAAGTTTGTAAAAAGAAATCCACATTTGTTTAAACTTAAGACTTATAACTCAAATAGAACCAAGATAAACAGAGTATTGTTGAAACCAACTGTGCCTAGGCTGTGTATGACTAAGAAACTACCCACTATAATGGGAGAGAAACTGTTCAATAAACTCCCCGCACACATTCAGTCTTTGAATAATGATCAGCAATTTTGCAATAGCGTCAAACAACTATTGTTAGATCAGACACTATACAGTTTTAAAGAATACTTTGAAAATGACTACAGTCAACTACCAATTGATTCTAAACTTGCTTAGAAATTATGTAATTAACTACTGAGTAAGGAGTGTGATGCCAAATTGTCATTTTAGCCCCTATACAGCTAAAGTGACAGTACCAAGATTTATTTAAGTTGACATATTGTATGATTACATACCTATTATTATGTTTGACATGATTTTAATAACAAAAATTTTTATTGTTTTATTAATAAAACTAGACATATGTAACTTCTAAAATTTTATAAAAGCCTAATGTTATAAATTCAATTTGACGAGATATTGTAATTTGTGTAGCATATTCTGTGATATTAGTACTTATACCTATGTATGTTACAATTTTACATTATCAATAAAGATTCTTTATCTTTTTTTATCTTTATCTTTATATCTACGATACGATAATCAACTAACTACAAAACAACGATGGATTGCTCAGATATTAATTAAACTGTTATATTGTTTTACATATTTATCATAACGGTGTTAATTAATTTTAAATACTACTTAAGCATATCTATGCTTAAGTAGTGTAAAATAAAGTGAAAGAAATATAAGGCTTTTTTATTCTCTGTATGGACTCAAGGTTTGAAATAAATGACATTTATTTATTTAATTTTTATTTATTGTTAACATTTTACAAAAAATATTATGAAATATTGGTATCCGTGTCCCACATTAATCCTAGATTAAAATTGTTTTAACTGTATTTATTCCATAAAAATGGGTAAAATTTTATCGAAATAATTTTACCTTCTGAGCGTCTCGAAGAGATAGTGACACACATTGACATTATTATATGTGGATATTTATGTGGACACACATTATGTTATTTACCGTTAGTTCTGAGGTAGGTTATGCTCTAGAATCTAGAGTCTAGATGATGCATAAAACTTGCATATCTAATAGCGTAATATTTTCTTAGAAAAATAGTTCCTCAAACACCATCATCGCTCGTCCTACAAGTTTATGCCCATAAAACGTCATTACAATTTTCAATATGGTAAAAGTACATAATGAGATTTTATTGGACTTCAAAATCAGTTAATATAAATAAATAAACACGTTTGGGTGGTTCCTGTAGATTGTCTCATTTTGGGCGCACTATTTCCTAGCTAGCAAGATATGACTACATACAAACCTAGGCACATAGGTAATAGGTATTATATATTTGGTTAAGTTTTATTTGAGTCTTCTTCTTATCGAATGAGAGTGGCCAACTCTGTCGTGAGTTTATCAAGCCGACCTAAGGGTCTCTGACATGGCTTAACGACTGCCGTACTCTAGTACGGCAAACAGCAAATAGCTGGGACCTACAATTTAACGTGTCATCCAACCCACGGAGGCACCCAAAATGGAATGCCCACCCATCCAAAGACCGACTGCGTTGAACTTTGCTTATCATTGGTAATCGCATGCGATTGCCTCTGCCAGCTGTGCTACGGGAACTTTAACAATACTATAAGAAACCTATTCACCCTAGTTTCGGAGCCATCTGTGTTCAACGTAATCCAATATTGCGTTAAAATAGTTAATATCATAGACAAAAAATATTGTTATAAGATACAGTCTACAAAACTTCCTATTCCTTTTAAAATCAAGCCCTCAAAGCAGGTTCCCAGGTGTTGCACAAACCACTTTACATCCCACATAATTCTGCATCGCGTTTAATAAAGGCGCAATCTTCCGTCGCCGCCTATATCCTGATATTTAATGAACGGGATATTACGTAGTAACGAACCAGTCCTCGCTATGCCTACTGCCTAGGGCTTAGTATCTGCACTAATACCAGGCATAGTAAGAAGTTGTAGCAGGCCCCTTTGCTATAGAGTAGAACACTAGAGTCTAAGGGCCTTATTACAAAACGTGTTTTAAATGTAAGTCTAGACCAAGTCCGTTTTAGTCAAAAATTGTCTGTCTACTGTCATATTTATCAAACTGTCAATATTTACTTACCAATGTTAAATCAAAGTTCCGATTTTTTATTGACATTAAGATTGCTTGTATGTGATGTCTGAACAACAAGAACCCACTTTTTATTTTCAAAGTCCTGGACTAATATTTAAACTGCGTTTTGTAATAAGACGGTAAGAGTACCTATAACTTAAATGATATAAATAGTGCTGCTTAAATAAGATATGACAAGCTCAAAAAATCTTTTGTTAGTAATTTATACAGTTTTTGAAAAAGGAGGAGAACTCAATTGGTCTGAATGTTTTTTTTTATATGCTACTAATTTAATTATGCTATTAATTTGTGGCTTTCACTTGACACGCCGCAGTAAATTATCTCGTAAACTTTGATATTTCAATTTTGCTGAATTTCGAACGCATTTTGGTGTACCTAATTCATTAGCAGAATACCGTTATCTTAAGACTTGATAGTTACGTTTGATATTCAAAACTTTGATAATATCAATTTAGTAATGGAATAAAGTAAATTCCAAATTGATTGTTGTTTTGTCTCGAGTAATATAATCTAGTATGTAAATGTCAAAATATCTATATATACAAATGTATGCGAAAAGCCTAAGTATAGTTATAAAAAAGTAACGCAAAAATGATACAGGTCAGTAATAAATCAGGTTTCAAAGTGCATATGTAAATGCATACAGCCTTTTGCTACAAATGAATTGGAGTCTTGCCAACACTGTATGCAGCTTGCAACTCTGTTAAAAACATACTTCAATTTGGAATATCATTTATTACCATGCCTACAATAGTAATTTATGCAACTGTCATATTATTAAGGGTATTAAAACACGAGTGTGAGTTTGTATTAACGAGTGTTTTAATACCCGTGTTATATGCAGTTGCATACACTACTTTATCTTCACTAATGCATTGATAATTTATTAAATTAAATTCACGCGTACGTGTATTGTCACAGTGATTTTGCCGCCATTAAAATCTAACCAACGAGAGCGCAGCGCGACCAACCTGAGTGGCCCTGCAATCAGGTTGGTCACGCTTTTTCGATGTTATAATGAGCTATTACGATATCGATGTGGATATTATAACATCATGTGAAATTGCTTAAATTGAGTGTTTTGTTGTCTGCGCTATAACAGTAGTAATTATAAGTCAAGTATTGGAAACATAAGTAGAATGTTACAACATTAGTGTAGATAAAATATTTTACACTACTCATTGAGATATTATGAGAAACCTTTTAACTGAATGGCAAATGACACCAATATCACTGCTTCATAGTAAATCGTCTTAATTAATTGTATAATGTTGTGTGTTTGTATCATCTTTGACCATAATGATCGGTAACCAACAAATGAATAATGGTCATGTGCAAAAGACCACTGGCAAACACATCTAGTATAAAAACTCTTTTCATCATTTTAAGTTTTGATTTTATTGCAAGAAGGTTCTATTTTCACAAGGTTCTATTTTATAAGCTTAGTATGGGGCTAGATGGCGCTGTGTGATATGTCCTGAAATATTTATTTATTTTATTTTATTTATTTTACAATGATGATAAATTTCTCCTGCAGTATGCAATTTTGCCAACCAAAATGAACCTTCCTCAGATGCCTACATTTTGGCTGAAACACTTGCCAGCTCGCTCGCTTTATCTGCACTAAAGCACACCCTACTAGATTTACCAACACATACCTACCTACTCTAAACTTAGCTCAGCCCAGATTCATGAATTTCAGCCAAAATACGCGACTAAATTTAAATGAACAACCTACTTCTTTACCACTTCAAATTTTTTAGCCTTTCATTCTGCAGTCGTAAATGCAATTGAATTTGTGAGTTACAAAATTGCTTATCAGATCAAGATTATGTTTCCTCTATTTACAACATTTTAAAAGGATGCTAAATGTTGATAAAGATCCAAGTATTTAGGTTACTATTGTTACTGACCGAATATTATAAGGTCTTGTTATTTCTATTTTAGTTTTCTTCTTTCAGAATAAAGCTGTATAACTAGTTTTACTAAATTTAATTTGGATTGTGTAATGCATACTAGAGTGCTATACTAATCGTCAGGAAAAAGCTACAAATATAAAGATTTACGTTTATATTTTTTAACTGGCTGTGCCTGCGACTTTGTTCGCGTGGAATAGTTATTTAGGGCATTAGTTCCTTGAATTTTGAACTGTTTTAGCAGCGCACGCAACGGAAGCCTTCAAAGATGATGTTTTTTCCACATTTTCCTATGTTTCTTCGCGCCTATTAGTTGCAGCGTGATGTTATATAGCCTAAAGCCTTCCTCGATAAATGGTCTATTCAAGACAAAAATATTTTTTCATTTCGCACCAGTAGTTCCTGAGATTAGCGCGTTCAAACAAACAAACAAACTCTTCAGCTTTATAATATTAGTATAGATGATACTCAGTCTGTTTGGCATAAACATTTCCTCTAATCAATCTCTTATAGTTGCTCGCAAATATAACTAAAGTACATAAACTATATTATCTTTATCTAGATACCTAAAGCAGTTAATTAATCAAGTAAACTAATCTAATTCTATCGATCTCATTTGATTCGATTCCGGTCAGAACTATATCCGCGTAACGTATGCCTTAGAACTATGACTAGATTACAACACTTATCAGTATTATTCCCTTATCTATACTAATATTATAAAGCTGAAGAGTTTGTTTGTTTGTTCGTTTGAACGCGCTATTCTCAGGAACTACGGGTGCGAATTGAAAAATTCTTTTTAGACCATTTATCGAGGAAGGCTTTAGGCTATAGAACATCACGCTGCAACTAATATGAGAGAAGAAACAATGGAAAAAAGAAAAAAAACGAGGAAAATTCTATCTATTAATATTTGAGGGCTTCCGTTGCGTGTGCTGCGAAAACGGTTCAAGATATCAAAAAAATATTTATGAAAGAATTATTTCTCTTGAAATGATCTAACAAAATGTCGGCAACAGTATATGTGTATCTATTAACATTAACTCACTAGAACCGTTTTTATGGTAATAACTATTCCACGCGGACGAAGCCGCTGGCACAGCTAGTATCAGATACAATTTAAAATGCCACTCGTGATTGCTTAGACCTTGACTTAGAGGAATTGTTTTCAAAAAGTGTTTAATAAAAACTGTAAGTAGGTAAGTATTGTTATTATAATATGGAAGGGGAATGACCTTGGACTGGTATGCATTTAATGATTGTGGGATAATGCAGTTTTATAGACCGTTTTATGAAACAGTTCGCGTGAGACCGGATTTGAGAATGATAAGCTTAAGCCGAAAGGGGTGTTTTGAGGTTTACTTGTGTTGATGTAAGTTTGAAAAGATTGTGTCTTTCATTATTTAATTGTCTTTGTATGTCATTGGAAGTAAAAAAAATGACCGAGAGGTTGACATCACCGTTAATAATGGTTAAAAAATAGCATATAGTAAAACTAACCTAACTGTTAAGTAAGGCAAACATACAAAAAAAATATACGCATAACAATACCAATACATATAAAATTTAACAAAATAAACTAATCTTACAGTCATCTATCAAATTATTTTTGTTTATATTTCCTTTAAGGTTCTATTTCATCGAATAGTTATGAAAATCTAACATTGAAACTGATTATGCCAAATTTGTTTCCAATACTAATCAAAGCTTTCACATAACAAACAACCACAAATCTATTTTGACTACCATACACGCGCCTATATCTATGAAACTAAATCAAAACCATCCAAAATTAATTCATAACATTGCTGCTCTGTTATTGTATAACAACCGTTAAGGCTGGGAGAACCACCAATTACATGGTAATTTTAAGGTAATTAACAGTAAATAATAGGGTCATATTCATGCTACTGAAGCTACACGTAAGGTTCCTTTTACTTTCTATATTAAATGGTGTAACGTTTTTGAAAATGTTACAGATTTTACTGATATTATAAAAGTAAAAATTACTATTATCATGCATTTTAATAAGTTGGCAATCCAAAAAATCTTTTTTTAATTACTTTCTTGGTAGTTCAATATTTTTTTGTTTGTTACGGCATCTAAAACCCGGATATGTTTTATTAGTTTTGCCCCATTAAAAAGAAGCTTTAAAAGATAGAGATATATAACTTTTATACCTACATTATTTATGTTTATCTTCAATTAACATATAAATAGACAATTTTTTGTATATGAAAACAACTTAACATTGTTCTGGGTATATATGTAGTTGGACTTATTTTCACAGTTCTACAAAAGTCACTTGCTCAATTTTGGTACTGACTCGAGAACAAAGTAGAGTAGTCAGAAAACAAATTCAGCTACTTTCACTACCAACCCCCTATAAATTAAGGTCTGGAAGCCATCGACATACAACAGTATCAGACTGGCCTACGTGCACCATTTTAAAGCGCATGGAGTGTCTCAGTTACAAATAAACTGAGGTACAATACACGATTCATTGACCCTTTTCAACAGTCGTAGTTACAAAAGGTCTCCGACACAATCAGAGGTGAATAATGAACAGAAAAAAACACTCGTCTTCTGATTGCTACCTTAGTCGACTTACACTAAACTTGTAGACGCCCGCGGCTTTTCACGCATTATTTCGGAATAAAATGTAGCCTATGTCACTCCCAAAATCTTACACTAAGTACATAACAGAAATCATCATGATCCGTACAGCCGTTATGGTGTGATGAACATACAAACAAATACACAGACAGAAGTTCTAAATACAGCTGAATTAATATGATACAATAGAGGATAAAGACATATATAGTAATATTATAGATAGTGTTTAATTGTGTTTTATATGTATAAGCCTAATGGGAGTAAGATTAATATGCCTGAAATAAATGACTTTTATTTTATTTATAGCCGACTTCGACCAAACTCCCTCTTAAAAATATTGATTTAATAAAAAGAAGAGATCAGCAAAGTTCACCTCTTAATACAGGACCCAGTTGTTTGTTATATTACTGCAGTTAGGCCTTTTCTTAAGAAGGGTGGTTCTATAACTCTTTACACCAGAGTAGGCCACTCTTATAACTTACTTACTGTGTTATGTCGACGCTGGAAGCAACCTTTCCGTTGATAGCTAGAATTAATCAGAGGAGCGAAAGGCGTTAGTTTGTTTTAATTTATTTACGTACACTGGTTAAGTTTGAATTATTTACTAAAACAATGTAAAACGTGTGGTGCTTTGCTTGTTTTTGAAATGTATAAATAAGAAAAAAATCTCACCAAACTTTAACATGTATGTATATTTTTAACTACAAATAAATAATATAAATTTCATATATTTTGGTTTTACCATTTAAGCAAATATTCAAAATTCAAATTCAAAATTCAAAATTATTTATTTTCATAAAAATGCACACATACTTACTAAATATCACTAAAGCACCGTACTAGACGCCGGTGCGTCTGTGTCACGGAGATTAGTTCCTTCCGGGGTCTTATTTTTGGAGAGTATACATTTTAAGTTTTAAATATTTACTTTTACAAAATAGAATTTAAATTACATTACATTAAATTAAAATATAGGACAATTACAAACATCAGAAAAGGTCAAATTGATAAGTATTTAGTCAAAATAATTAATGAAAAGAATTAGAGTTATAGTCTTACAAATCTAAGTTTAACAGTTCACATTTTCATTAAATTAGATATAGTAACATTAGATTACAGACATCAGACATCAGGAAATAACTAAATAGGTTAGCTTCGAAAATGTAGTTATTCTTTTTCTTCTTATCGAATGAGAGTGACCAACTCTGGTGTCGAGAGTTTATCAATCCGCCCAAAGGGCCTCTGACATGGCTTAACGACTGCCGTACTAGACAAACAGCATATAGTTTTGTGTACTTGAGAAATTAATGATTTCAACGCTAAGAAATAAAAACAATCTAACAAACAACTTAATTACATTAAAAATTTAATTTAACAAACTTGTAAGCATACAAGTAAGCACAGTATTGAGCTAGGAATTTGGTAGAAATGGAGCTCTGTGTTAAGTCTATCTACTCTTGGAACAACTGAGGCCCTCTATGTCTAAGTCCCTTGTAATTAATCCCATGAATTATACAACGTATCTGTCATCTTATTCCGGTACAATGCAAATACTGCTTATTAATTTGCATGTATTTAATGTTAATTACAATATATTATGTACGTTATATACATATATTCCGTATATGACAAAACCGATATACATTTGAAATCTAGCTCTTTGGCGCATATCCCTCTTTTTTCTCATTAATGAGGGTTATAACTCTCCAGGTGACACATTCATGTCCTCAGACTTATGGGCCTCAAAAAGATCGTAAGGAAAACATTCATTGCGATGCGTTCTTAGCCGTAAAGCGAGTTCAAATTTTTATTGAAATGTTGTAACTAATCTTTGCTGTATAGCTGGTATAGAACCAGGATGCGATTCGATGTAAGTCAGACGCTTTCACATTGAGTCATACTCGCTTTATTCGCATAGCAGCTAAAACTAGCATTATTACTTTAAGTTAAAAACTATTCATCTCTTAGAATGTGTCCAGATCCCGAACATATAATAATACTACGTCCAGACTGAGCAATAAAATATATGATCTTTTTAATATTACTATTATGAATTATCACCAATTTACATGAATTGCAACGCAAAACGTGGTTTTTAAATAAATAAGCAATAAGTTATTTTGAAACAAATCTTTCATATTTTAGCCGCAACGGAGAATCGCGTGCAATATAAACTCGAATAAAAAGAGCTGATCACATCTCATAATTAATTGGCAAATTAAGCTGTAGATGAGTGTAATACTAAATGTATCTAATAATGTGGATTTAGTATAACAAGTACTTATTATCTTCAGTTGATTTAATGTGTTGGTATTTTACGATAAAGACGCTTTTTGCTTTGTAAAGATTAGTTTGATGTTACAATTTAAAACACTGATTTTATTGGAATTGAAAATGCTCATCAAATTGATTTTACGAGTTACTATGATAGTAAAATTTGATTGAGTAATTACTTGTTCAGTATATTTATTTATTCAGGTAAAACAATGTCTTTAAAAAAAGCTAGTTCAATGATATATATTGTTCAAAACGCTAGAAAAAACTATCCAAAACAGTGAATTTCTCTTCTTCTGAGAGTCTTCGTCGTCAAATCATTTCGATTTGACAAATACTAAGCTAAATATACAAAGTGTGTAATTTAAAAAAACATTAATGCGAAAAAAAGAAAACAAAAAAAAGTTAAACCTTTTACCAAAATTAGAACTTATCGATTAAATCAATAAAAGACACAGAGAAAGCAACATCTTACTATTTCTGTACAGTTTCTAAGCATATCAATAGCAAATCCGCTAATCAGATCTGTATAGATTAATCGTGCTACAGAATGTAGCGTGTCAGTATTCAATAGGTATTTCAGTAGACATCTTACTAAATAGACACCTCACTATTACAATAAACCACCAACATGATAAGAAGCAAGTAAGGTCCAAATGTTCTTACAACTTTACGGATTTGCCGTTAAGATCTTAACGGCAAATCCGTAAAGTTGTGAAATCGACATTTTATAGTGCTATGTGAAATCGACATTTTATAAAAAAACAAAAATAAAATAGAAGTATATAAGATGGAGTTAAAAAAAAATTTCAAATATTTTTTCCTTATTCCGAAAGTAGTACAGAAATTTAAACCAATTTAATTCTCTAACCAATTTAATCTAAATGGTAATGCTATTATTTAGAGGATCAGAAAACTTTAATGAGAAAATTCTGAATTGCCGATTTTATATGAATTTATTTCGTCAAAAACATCTGCAAAACTGCTCAAATTGTGCAACAATGTTTGCGTGTGGACAAGACTTGTCGGCCGGAGCTATGCGCGCGATGCTCGCCCTTGCTTTCATGTTAATACGGCGTGGAGTTGCATGCGAAAAAGCAACTGTAGGTAATTTTCCAAGCGCAAAGCGTTTTCGGGTGAAATTTCGTGGAACTCTAATGGATCGTAAGATTTCAAATGTCAAAAACGGTAGGCATGATTAAGTCTACTGTCGCGAAGCATCTGTGTTCTGTTTGGTATGTTGTTTTGTTTATCTGATATGGTGTTGATTATGTGAATTGAATCATTTCGGACTAGTCAATGATCCAACATAATTATAGTTGACGCGAGAAGACAGTTTTTATAGAGACAAGATAAATAGTCAGGTTAGGCCAGTTTAGGTGTCTCCGAATTATATTGTCTACAGATTCTGATATTTCTGTTCAAACCAACTGATATTGGGTTCGACGTTGATTAATATCAGTTTTCACTTGAAATCAATAGTTTAATTAATTTACTTTTGCGGTTTCTTTGAGTCTAATTTGTTTAGATATTAGTTTATACACTCATTGTTTGTAAAGGCAATAAAGAGATATTTAATATAAGATTATCAAAATCATTGCTGTATCAAACTTTTTTTAAATTGTGTGTCTTATTATTTCTTAGGAACTACTAGGCACCCACGGCTTCGCTCGCGCTATTTTGAGATAAAAAAGCCTAAGACCTCATACTACCTACATACTAAAAAAACAGATACTAAGAAAACAGACAAACATTCTAAAAACTACTGTAACGTGTTCTGTTATGGATTAAAAGTTTATCCAAACATTTTTTACTAATATCTTCTATGTTCAGATTTTTAACCCTCTTCAGCTTTAATATACATATGTTAAAGCTGAAGAGGGTTAAAAACCTATAGATAATAAAATTAATTTGTTAAACTCTCGTGGATTTACTAACATAGGTACATATGTACTTTAAAAATTACTTACAAAATCTGATTTAACGGATCTTTAGTTTATCTGTACTCTTGTTTTTTTATTATACCTACTAAAAAGAAAACAAAACTTCAGTTAAGCAGATTTTAGTATAATTTTTAAATGAATTAGGTAATTATTGATAAATTCCACTTGAAACACTATTTTTTAATTTCATTTAGCGACCAATTACATAGTTTTTTGACAGTATTTACATATATAAAAAAAATAATTAAACACACAGAAGAGAAAAAAAAAACTTACAAAACACAGATATTTACAAAAAACTCAGCACACTGTAATTAATTACTTAGTAAAAAAATGTCTGCAAGCGTGTGTCTAGTTAAAATGCTATAAACATAAACATCTAGATTCTAGATATACTCACATAAAAAGAATAAAACATTATTACAATGCTAACTAAGTGTTACTTGTAATAAAGCACCTAACAATTTTATTTCCTCAAAGAAAACATATTAAATTTATTTCCGTAAAACTGTAATGACTGTAATCCATCACTCGCACGTAACTTTAGACACTAAGTAGAATAGATAGCTATCTAAATAATTATAAAGTAGTCATTGTAAACTAAATGTAATTTAAACTTTACATAACTTTTGCCTGCACTAATTTGTTTAAATGTACTTTTGCCTTTTTTATATGATAGGTACGTAGATTTCTGTTAATTGCTGTTATAGTTAAAAAAATAAGATTTATGTAAACCAAGCATATTTTATAATCTACTTTTAAGTATAAGTATATATATTATGTAACTTTTCAGTTGCTTTCCTAGTCGATAAATAAATAGTTTATGTAATCTCATCTCAGCGACTTTGTTATTTTATAAATTAAACCAATTGTTTACTTCTAACCATATTTCCTGTAAGAATTGACATAAAAATAACTAAAAAAAATCTTAAGTTTTCATGTAACACGCGTCAGTGTCATACATCAAAACTTAAGATTTATTTATTAGGTCAACCATAATGGTCTTTTTTATATAGAGAGGGATTGCACTTGACCATAATTCGCCTAATGGTAAGCAATTATTAAGATCTAATTTAGCGTGCTTACCCAGTAAGATTTGATAAAAAAAACCTAACTTAATACTAATCTAATTAGACTGGTACTATTAACATCAAGCTAAGCATATTTTTCTATATAGCAGTCTAATATACTAAACTATATTTCTACTATTCAGTTTTAGTATATATAGGTAAAGTCAAACCTCACCCGGACTACAATTCCATGCGCCTGCATAAATTTCCTTTGCCATGCTTAGCTGGCGCCTACATTATGCATGGGCGGCGCTCTATGGATCTTCAATGCATTATTAACTACCTACCTAGGTGACACAGTCTAGACTAGTATATCTCAGTTTTGAGAGATAGACAATTATATATACAAACTTAATGTACATAATGAATTGACTGGCCTGTTAGCTTGGTTGGTAGTGGCTCTGCCTTCTAATCTGGGGGCTGCGGGTTCTATTCCCGCGTGACACAAATATTTATGAATTTATTAATTTTAAAATGTATGATTACTTGTATTGACTTTGGTCGTTTCTATGTATAATAAGTATGTATTTACAAACGAAAAGTATATCAGTATTATATCCGTTATCTACTATCCACGACACAAGCGTTTGCTTAGTGTGGGGCTTAGATGGCGCTGTGTGCAATGTCCCGGAATATTTATTTATTTATAATAACTGGTTCAAACTTATATATTTATTATTTTTTCACATATTCTGTTTTAAAAGCAATCAAGATTTACTATCTATCGAAATTGTTAAAAATATACATCTACACTTAAAATAAAATTATTGTGTTATAAATTTCCAACAAAATTTCATCAATTACACTCAATTTTGTTTCATTTTTAAACTGGAATAAACTTAGACCTTACAAACAATTTCAAAGACCTACTTTTAAAGCCTCAATCATGACCTATATGAATGAATGAATCACGTCAAATTATGTCCAATTAGAAGAAAGTTTAGAAACGCTTACATATTTCCCACGATATTTGACTTCTTTTCACAACAATAGACGAGGTATGGGGACAGTGATGAAATTGGGCCTTATTTCATATACCGTTACATGAAATTAACTTTCCGTACTAAAATTGTCATCATTTCCGTACTGGGTTACTGTTATCAAGCCATTTAAAAAAAAAAAAACCTTTTTTTGAACTAGGTTTCATTTGATGCATCAGATGATAATGGTTTTTTAGTCGTCTTAGTTATACTCCCTGTCTTGAATAGTTAGGACTGCATTACACATTTTGCTGTGAGGTTAATTAATAATACATTCTGGGACTTTTGACACAGCGCTATTCAGCCCCACAGCAATTGTTATAAAATATAAGATCATTAAAATAATATAAGGTGCTAAAATTTCAAATAATTAGTGTACTCGCTGACTATAATTATGAGCATGGTCTTTTACATAGATTTTTTTCTATCTTAGATTGCATTGAGATGTAAAAAAATGTTTTACTTTCTTTACAGTGCTTCCAGCGAAAACATTTTTAATAGATGTAATTTATTTATTAGTAGCCTTGAATAAATCGTGGTTATTGGGTCAAAGGTCAACGTCCACCGCACATTCCCAATCTAAGGGCTGTGTCTCAATGTAGATTGACAGTGATTTATTAGACGTACCTCTAAACATTCAACTGTGTCTCTGCGAGATTAGCTAAAGCCCGCTTTACGATCCTACATAGGTAGAATGATCTGATATAATAGCTAGTTAAGCAAGTACTTGTACTGGTGATGAACATCAGGCAGGGTGTAGTGAAACGTCAGCCAATTCCGTGTTAAAAAAGCTATCTGCACTAAAAAAGTAGCATGGGATTGCAGAAAATTTGCCTATTGACTCCATAACTCCATATGAAGATGGCAGCCGATGATGATGGTACAGATAATCTTGTAATTTTTTTTCTTTCTTTGTCGGATTTTTTGCCTAGTGACAGCTTAACGACTCAGCTATGCATAGCTATATTTGTCCTAAAATATTTACCTGTTCTGAAATCAACACAAAATAAATAAACAGTACAAATGAATAAATTAGTTACGCCTGATGTTAAGAAATATTTGGCAATTCGTACAATTAATACATAGAAGCATTACACTAAGTATAGATGGAAATCGGTCGGAAAGTGCTATAAAAAATAGTAGTTAACATATAAAAGCACATACGACTATCGTAAATTTATTGTATGTCCACAGAGGGCTAATACTCGCCGAAATATTACAAAACTCCCTATTGGATGTTTTGCAAGTAATTTGTGTGGCGTCATTGGTGGAAGCAGATTGATGGATCACTAGATGAATTAGCACAGGCTCGTTTGCAAAGGATTTGTACGATATGCTTATGAAAGGCAAAATTGGCTATATTTTAACATAGCTATGCATTTATCTACCTGCTATACGTATTACGGTCAGTCCTTGGATGGGTGGCCGAAAAGTGGCATTCCATTTTGGGCGCTTTCGTGGTCGGATGATATGTTAAATTGTAAGTCCCGGCTGTTTGTCTAGTATAGGCTTAATAAACTCTCGACACCAGAGTTGGCCACTCTCATTCGATAAGAAGAAGCAGGCGTATTCCGCAATCCACATTATGTCAACATTCCAAAGAAGAAAATCCGAAAGGATATCTTTTTTTGATATTATTATGAGCATGTAACAATAATCTGTGGCTGATCCGATTAAGATAGGACTTTTGACCTTTACTAAGTTACCTTTTCATCTCGATTACTTTGTCAAATAACTCAGAATAACAGTTAGAAAATGAGATATAAAACAAATGATAGAATCTAACGTTCAATAAATTAGAGCGTTGCTTTCCATATCCATTTTGTTCTAGCTCTTATAAAATTAATATCTCCAACTGTCACCAAACAATACACCCATTAATTACGAATTTGAAACTTAGCAAATTGCAATAGAAAACTCAGTGAGCCTGTAGCTGTCTGACCGTCAAGATTTATACATCCTCAGAAGATTCACCAGCGAAAGCCGACACCGGTCCTATTACTTCTATTATTTGCACAAAATGGCTGCCGTTTCGCAAAAATATGATGCGTATTTCTTACTATACGATGAGACATATGTGATTAGATTAGATGAAAGTGTACCAGAACTGGTTACATTGTTGAGATTTGTGACGAAGTAGATTTAAAAACTAGTTGATTTATGGCAGTTTCCAAAAATTTGGCTAAGCTCAAATAGAGAATAATAATACGAAATCTTGTCTAAAGTAGTCATTGTTTTACCCGTTTCATCTTAAATCTCTCTTATCTTAGTATCGGCTAAATTTGAGTAAGATTCCAATAAATTATATGATGTAATATTTTCTTCTACCTATTTGATTTTACTTATTGCAAACTAACTTGGGACACTTTATTGTAGTTCATTTTATTAATTCTTCTTCTAGTCACCAGTCTCAATAACAGATCTGTAGATGAATTGTGAGGTCTTAGAGAGATCTTACAACTTTAATAACGACCCTTAACCAAACTTTAATTTATTCCGTGACCAAACGGCGCTTTAGCGTTTATTCCGTGGGAAGTAAACTTCAATTCTTAGTATGACGAATGCTTAGTTCGTTAAATTTCAGATCGGTATTAATAGTAGCCTATATTTGGCAAGGCTATGTTAATGGACTCTTGTTTTGTATTACTATGAGAATAACCTTATACCAGGTGTCAGGGATTTTTGGCACGCATCCATTGTTTTAGTGAATAGTAGAGCAATTAGAGGTTAATCGTTTTAACCTATGGACGATGGTTCTATTCTATTACCTTTAACAGGTATTTCGCCTTCAAATCTTTCTCAGATGAAGATGTAGATAGTATTTTGCGATTCTATCTGATTCCTTTATTCAAACAGCGGTGTTTCAATAGCATTGTAAATGTAGGTAGGTACATTTATAAATTCATTCGCCAGTATTTGGTTTATCAATTTTTTGAAATTTGTTTAAAGAATATAATTTGATACACATACTAAGTATACGAGCTCCAACTGTAAGTAATGCACCAAAAAACCATGGGGCGTAACGCAAAACCGTACCCAGTTAATAATGTAAATACTGTGAAAGCGAAAATCGTGGCGAGAAATTCAGAATCCCGCCTTCTCTACACGACGTATCATACAAATCGTCTTCGTCTCGATAGCCTATAATTCAAGACCGTCAAAATAAATCAGCCCATCAAGAAAACGCGCGAGCAAAATCACCGAATCGCAAAATGTTATCGTAAAAAGTGAGTTCAAAAATCTCATCGAAAGTGAGTGAATCTTGACCTTCAAAGCTGACACAGTATTCCGGATCCCGCTCGTATCGCGTGTTGGATAATTGTCTATTGTACGTAGACAGTGCAACGATTAGGAAGTTTACTTTTACTTAGTCGCGTTCCTCACTGCACGCAAACACTTTCGACCGCAACTTTCAGTGGCCATACGATGCGATAGATTCTTTACGGCAGTTGGTTAACTTTGTTAGTGGGTTTACGAGTACTATTTATTGTTTTGACATTTTGTAAACTTTAAGTTGCTTGCAGCGTTTAATTAACTGTGTAGGTTTTGACATAGTTTGGGTATTTACAAGACTAAAGATTTGATTTTTTTTTGCATTATACTTATAACATAACATTGTATAAAGATTCAAGGGCATCTGAACTAGTTAATAACTGTGTTTCGGATGCCGATTGCTTCTCCCAGTTTAATTTCATATTCTGATTCTAAACGGAGAAATCAAGAGTGTTTCTTAAAGATATCTTGAGTTTACATACAGATCACTTCTATAACAATAAAAACAGTATTTTTTTCTTTAATAATTGTTAAATATCCTCAATCTAAAAGAAACAACACAAGTCAATATAAAGTTACACTACTGCGCGTTATTTATTTTGCAATATCCATACACACAACGCTATTTGTCACGACGCAACCGAGCCAATAGAATCTTCTGCCAGTTGACAGAACGAAAAGTAAAAGTGCTGTAGAATCCACGCAAAGCAACCACGCACGTGGATAAGATTGGAACTAAAAATTCAACAGGAAAGAGCCAGAGAGATCACAGAATCAAACACTCATAAGAGCTAAACCAAGCAACGATTTTTACTGTCAATTGATAGGACACTGTCATATTTTTATATAGAAATTGCAAGAGTATATTATAGATAATCATTCAAGCCAGAAATACACTGTCTTGTCCATTATTGTGTCTTTGAGAACAACCAATAAGTGCTGTCATCAGCTGTTTATAAAATTAACTTGCACGGATTGTAGTAAAACAGCGATTCATTGATATTACGATTTTGATGTTAGAATACATTATAACACTAGCCCACATAAAATGAAATATTAATGAAGCTCATCGCTATTCCAGATGCAACTTGCGAAACTATTTTTTTCGATAATCGAGTTGTGATTATCGGATGGGTGGAATCGAATTCGCTGATTGCGAGATGTATGATAATCGAATAATGTGGGAATTGCCACCTCTGTTATTTTCTTTCCGGGAAGGTCTAAGGTTTACTTAGGTTCACTGAAATTGATATTTCGGATCAAAGGGAGACTATGTGTAGAGGCTTATGAAGTTCTTCGGGTCTGTATTATGTTTTGTTTCAATTTAGAGAATTTATTATTTACTTTTAAAACAAAACCTATATCATACCAAGCCCTTTACAAAAAAAAATGTACACATTGTACGTTCACAAAAAATAAAACTTGTCTTTGATAGATCTTGAGCTATGCATTTACGCCATCGAAAATATTTTTCCTTGTTATCAAAATTTACTTATATTTGCATACATTGAATTTAGAACACAAAAAATTTACTTGTTTTTTTTTTCAAATTTCAATTTATATTTATTTTTACAAGAGCTAATCCAGTTTATTGCTTTTTGGTGTGCTAAGTTTGTCATTAGGTTATTATTTTACGTTTGTTATCATATAGTTTATCTTTGTGAGAACCAGGTCGAGTCAATGCACTACCGTCAGCAATAAAAGAAGTAAAGGAATAAACTAAGTAAATAATTTTCATTAATAATTTTATCATACATTATTAAATAAGAAGTTTGTGTGAGTATGTTTGTTTCTTCTAGGTACATGATTATGCAGCAGGAGAAATTTTAAATAATGAAATCAATTAATTTGAATCAATTTATGTAACTTGAAACTTGGATTTTGAAGATAGATTGGTTGGACCCTAGATAAAGGCATTTTTAACTGCGATTAACGCGGGTAAGACAAAGGGACGTCACTGTATTTCTTATAAATCTAGGTCCATTATTAAATGACTATTTCGAAAATTGCGTAACAGATGACAAATAAATAATTAAATGCTGGCACAATTTGAATCACAAAATTATTCGTTTCAAAATTGCATAAGTCATTTTGAATTTTGGTCAACGTTCAAATGTTTCGTAATTCGAAAATATTTGCATATTTTTGCAAACCGTATTCAGGTCTCAGTTCATGAGAGTCTTTGGCCTTCGAAGAAGATACCGGTTCCTAAATAGGTAAAGGATACCTATAACACCTATTCATTGGTTATTAAGGAATACTTTGGCAGTTGGTACGTGTCTGGAAAACCAATTAGAAAACATTCAGACTCGTTTTAAATGCATGAGGTGTTTAGGGCAAATGCATTTGAAGACGGAAAAATTTCGTGGATTTGCTCGTAAGTGCCCTTTTTGGGTTAAATTTGAATGCGATCCTAAAAACTCTATTTGGAAATACTTTAAGTTAAAAGTTTCGTTTATGAATAAATTCCTAAAATACCTATTAGAACGGACTGAACAATCAGGGCACATATAATGACCTTTTGGGTTTGCTTGATTTAAAATAAGTTTCAAACTTACTTCTTTATAACTAAGTACTTGTTGGTAACTAAAAAGACAAACAATAAATTATAATAAAAAAAACACAATATAATTCAAAAGAATTCTTAACACAAACTCAAAATAATTCTTCTAATTTGACGACTTTACACTAATCCTCTTTATATCTCTTTACTGGCAGGAAATTATTACAAAGTATTATGATAGATTACTATAGTACAATGATAGACAAAACATTTTTAGCAAACAAACTTTGATTGAATAATCTTATCAACAAGATTTTTTATTCTAAACTAGTGGATGCTCGCGGCTTCGCTCGCATTAAGAAGTAAAACGTGCATCCCCTATTTCAACCCTTTAAAAGTGGCATTTCCAAAAATCCTTTCTAAGCGGATGCCTACGTCACAACATCTACCTTCATTCCAAATTTCAGCCCGATCCGTCCAGCGGTTTAGGCTGTGAGTTGATAGATCACTATATCAGTCAATCAATCAGTTAGTCAATCAGTCAGTCACCTTTAAGTTTTATATATTTAGATTTTTCTAAAAGATTTCCGGTATCGTACTATTGCAACAGCTAGGTTATTGGGTCGTCTTAACTAGTATCCACGTAACTTGTTGATAAAGATTTATATTAGCCCTCGAATATAATTAATAGCCAAATAATTAAGCGTATTATGCGTTTTTTATGACGCTTATAGATGGTTTCTTGAGTTATGTATGGTAAAATTTGTGGGCCGTATTTGACCGACATCGTAGGGCAGAGTAGTGTGACTTTATGGCCTTTAATTTATGTATTAATGACATGAGATTTGAAGCTGTTTTTATCCAATTTTGTAGTGATCTACCAAAAACGATGGGTGCCAATTTGAACCCCGGAACGCATGATATAGTATTTTCTATTTAGGTGTGTAGATTAAATAGCTACATAAACAAAACGTAAAAAGTCGATTTTTCTCATTAAATGAAGGTTTTTAAATTCAAAAGTAATGCTTTGAGTGCGTCTGTTATAGTAAGCCATGACAACAACAATGAGATATGTGCTTGCTTCACTCGATCATATTCTAAAAATATACCATGATAAAAATATAAAATATATGTTTATTTTCTTGAAATACCCGTAAAACGAGACCAATCTGTTCCAGTCAATACTAATAGATATTAATTGTCGTATCATAAAACGCTGAAATTCTTCAGAACAATGCCGTAAAATCTCTTTGTTGTTCTTGTAATTAATTTAGCAGCGCGCAGCCAGCCGTGTACTCGCGAGTGCCAGTGCACAAATAGCTAGCTTATAGCTAATAAAATTGTAAAAAATATATAATTTGTGACATTTTACACAGCGCCATCTACCCATCCCAATATTAAACAAACAATTGTAAGATATATATAAGATTATTTACACTTATAGCGAGGTATTTCACTACCATATCACCTGACTGAAGTGACGCACGTAAGTACCACATATTTATGAAGAGTTTGTAATTATAATGATTTTATTTTTGAGATGCTTGTTATTGGCGTCGATCGTTTTCAATTAACAAAGAAATACGTAGGCAAACATTTCTTATAGCAGCTATGTAGAATATATGCTATGGACTTTTTATGGGCATTTTTGTTGGGTAATAAACCAGGAGGTTTAATTTCTTCGGTTGTAGAAAAAGGGAAAACTACAAAATGAAACTAAATTGTAGAAGCTGTTAATTAAAGTCAAGGTTCACAGTTCAAGTAAAACATTAACTAAACAGCATTTTCTTTTTTAAATGAATAAAATCTACTCTCACAACTACTATCACTCCTCTTTCACTGTGCAAGCTGTTCGCTTATGGAATGACCTGCCACTTAATATCAAGCAGGCTAAATCCTTGCCCATATTTCAGAGCTTGGTTTTTAATCATTACATTTCTACTTTGTGATGTTAGTTGGTGTGTGTAAGTCTTTTTACTTGAAATATTTTCTGCTTTCTTTTATTTTTGTGTGATTTCCTTCAATGTATATATTTCCTTTAAATATCAATAATATGTAGTTTTGTGTGTAAGTAGGTATGTTTGTATATTGTTTACTTTGAATGTTATATTTGTTATTGTGTTTTATTTTTAAATTATTTAATATTGTGTTAAGTACGCCAGCTTTACGGATTTCCTCTAGTGTTGTTCAAACTAGGTTACCTGGAAGAGATCACTTTAGTGATAAGGTCGCCCAATGTCCCTGGTTACCTTCCACCTTTATGTTAAATATGTTCTTTTTTATTTGGTGTACAATAAAGTATATTTGATTTGATTTGATTTGAAAAGAAAATAACCAAATCTATCTCCTTGTTAACAATCTCTAACATTGTATCGCTTAATGAAGCGTATCGCTTCGAAGAGGTACCGGTATAGCATTTAGATATTTACCAATGTGGGTTAAATATAGATCCAATATGCGATCAGTACGCCGTTTATTTTTATTGGAGAAATTATAGCTCATTTACGATTTGTTTTTGATCTACTTCGATAGATGATAAACCGGTAGATTTAGCGCACGTGGTATGTATGTTCGTGTGAGTGGCCGTCTCTGGTGTCAGAGTTATCAAACCAATTAAAGACCTCTGACATTATAAGTGTAGTGTTAAAATATTTTTTATATTTTTTAGAAGGTCATTTTCTCTGTTATAAACGCCTAAAATTAAGGGACACTACTGATAACTATTTTTTTTTAGATTTTGGGAAAGGTGACTTTTAGCTATCTAGCAAAGAAATGCGCAAGCAAGACAGCAATATTTTTTCTTAATTGACCGTTGTTTATTTTTTAGACTACATACGCTCACGCTTGACTACAACTAGCCTGATGTTAAGCGACGTTACAGGTCCAAGTAAGATCGTTTGAGAGTTGTGACCTCTGATGTCAAACATTTTCAAACCACCCAAAATTTTTTTATAAATTTTCTGACACGGTTTAACGACTGTAGTACTACAATATCCAACAACCTGAGCCCTACAATTTATTCACCACTAATATTTTTTCTTTTTATTTTTCTTTAGTAAGCATTGAACTAACCATCATATCTTTTTGTTACAGCTATCGCCGTATGCGCGTACGCAGCGGAAGCGCCTGCGAAAGAAGCAGCCCCCGCAGCGCACAGCACAGACAAGCGGCAGACGCAGGAGGGGTCCTATGCTTTACAGTATAGACAGGCTAGGAAACAGGTATGTAATTCAGCAATAGAAACTTCTTTTTTGCCGGTCCTTACTCAAAAAATCTTTTTGACATAAATATGTTTGAAAGCCTGAATAGATTAATCATAATGATTACTAGCATTTTTTTAATTTTTTGATATAATAATTGTATTAATATTATATTATGGTTTATGTGTTTATGTTTGAAACTTCTTCACTTACAAATGGTTGAACTAATTTAGATAGTATTTAGTATGAAGACAGATTATACCATGGATAAGCAACTCTTCATTTCCAGTAAAATTCTAACGCCACTAGTATATCAAACTAACTCGGGTCGAATAAATAAATAACCTTCTTTTAGAAGGCGGTTAAATAATATCAGACATATTTTGACTCCAGTTTCTATTTTCGCATATCCAATAAGTAAGGACTTGTTTCTTACAAACCTTACGGTTATGATCATGTTTTTCTCGTACCAGACAGACATGAGGACATAAAAAATAAACTAGAACCTCTGCAAGCACTTGCTTTGACTACGTTTCTACCGTTGACACATTTTTTTCTAACGTTTGCTATAACGAACAGCCATTGCGCAGACAAAATAGTTCAGATACACCTAACTACCAATTAAATTCTAGGTCATGCCTGTTAGTATATTCATAGTTCCGCAGGTGTTAAGCCATGTCAGAGACCCTTAGGGCGGTATGAAAACTCTTGACACCACAGTTGGTCACTCTCATGCGAAGAAGAAGACTACCAATTTACCACCTCTTTTTTAAAGGCTGATCAATGATTTAAAAATGTGATTTATTGAACTATTTAGGTTTTACCGTTTTAATGGTTGCGGTTTTGTTTTTTGGGACTTTTGTAAGCATGCCGTGTTAAGTTTACACTTAACTAAGTGTAAACTTAACACGGCAGCACTTGTTTGGTAAGCAGTGCAAAAAAATTACTGGTGTTTTTTTCAAACAAACAGCATTTTACTCGAACATAAAACCCATCTAATTTCGGAACGTGAATATAATAAAACGAAATTTACTAAAAAAAACTTTCAGAACACTTGATAACCTTCTTTTTTTGAAGTCGGTTAAAAAGGGTCATAGTGGCATATGTATCAGATGTTTATTGTATCATTTAAACTACAATTAGATGTCTATTACAATGATGTCAATGAACTACTGCCTGATATCTCCCGGTCACTGTCCTACTTCGAAACGGAAATTACGAAACATAAATTTTCTTTTTACCTTTTTACTCGATACGTGACATAATGGTCGCGACATAAATCGTACCTTTTCGCGCTCAAGAGGCGTTAATTGAAATTTTCATTTCATTTATGAGTGAAAATCGTAGGTAATGTAATTATGTTTTTCATCTCCAAATATCGTATAAGATCGATCATGTTTTTGAGTGCAAAAAAGGAATCTTACATAGCTTGACGGTGGCCGTGGTAAGTACATATGATAAACAGCTTGGTCCTACAATTTAACCTAAATCGTAGTTCCCGTCTGTTCGTCATCATTCAACCCTCGGATGCGTCCAAAATAATTATGCCTTATTATTATCTTGGTCACTTATCAAAGGATTGACAGCGTTGACGTTTGTATAAATTGGTATTTGTACTAACTTGTTAACTTCAACATCTTAGTAATCTACATATATATGTATATGCCAAATTTGGCATGCATATAGATGTTATTTACGTAGCTATGCGCTAAGAACTTACTCGCGCAAATCCAGCTTTATTCTCTCCATCAATAGGTCAATATCTCTCGAAAGCATACTCTTTGGCTTTTCCTTGATAATGTCCTGCTGCAATATTTCTAGTATTGATAGAGCAGATAAAGAAGTAAGGTACTAGCCCTTTCACTGTGCCCTAGATTTCGTCACGAGAGAATGACTTTAGGTTAATGGTACATAAATTCGTGCACTAGACGTAGGTTAGGTGATAGTGGCAATGTAGTACTAGTCATAAACTTTTAAACATTGGCAACCGTGGGATTGTGTTGATTTTTTAATGTATGTGAGCCTCTCAGAACATAATATGTAGAAAGAGTTTTTAATTCGTTCAATTACAGTTTTTAATTATTTTAATTCATATCAACTCTGGTGTCATAGTTTACAAATGACCTAAGAGGCCTCTGACTTGGCTTAACAACTGCCCCACTATTGTTCTACTTGTAAAACCGAATTTATTTATTCATTAATATTTGTACCTGTTCTACCCCAAAATTTGTACTAGAAAGTCCATGACAAGTGACATCTACATTTATCCTAAACAACACGAAACCAGATTAATTTAACATGTGATCAAATCAATCGTCGGCTACCTAACTTTATAAATAAGTAGTATGCTAAATAGATGGACACTCGAAATACTCAATATCAGTCGGCCATCGAGCCAAGAGGACATTGAGAGGGAATGTAGATATCCTTGAAACTGAAAAGACCTTTTATACACAGTTGACGAAATTTACTAAATGGGTATAGTTCACATGTTGTTAAAATTTGCAGATGATATCTTTAATATTGTTTTGTTAGTTATATAAGGTAGAATTAAGTATAATTTTAGTCTTGAAACAAGTTGAAAATAAATTAAATTTTGTACAACGTGGCAGCTAACTAAAAAAATCTAAGTAAATTTCGTATTTTTTAAATTGTATGAATAATCAAAAAACTCACAGCTTACAGTTGATTCAAATCACTGACAAATAAAATGTAATAGTTCACCACGCCTTGTCTTAGTAACAATACACTTTATCTTAAAAAATATGATAATGGCTAGTGGTTGCCACTATCCATGTTAAAAATCACAACAAAGCAGAAATATATAGGACGATATTAATGAAAACTAATACACGCAGATCACGGTAAGTAATTAAAATTTTACTGTGTATTGACATAAAGTCATTATATTATACTTTTTTCAACCATCAAATATCGTCACTAGGATTTTTCGTTTTAATTTGTATTTCGTTAGAAATAGATTAAATATATACGAGTACGTATATCATGACGTACAATGCCATTTAGACTTTCGTTTGCATCATGGGTAGATTAGATAATACATGTATACTTTTCTTTCGTGACTACATACTAATTAAACAAAGAAACGACCAGATGCAACACAAGTAATTACAAATTTGTTCTTAATATTTTGTTGTCTCGTGTTATGCGGGAATCGACACCGCACCCCTAGATTAAAGGCAAAGCTACTATATACTACGCTAACAGGGCAGTTCCTACCTGCCTTAAATAAATCTTAAATACACGTTGCATGTTCACGTTTAAACTTAAATATCGTTTAATTCAGGCGCTTGGAAGTTGGTCTAGCAACGAGGTGGTCTGAGTTTGCAACTCAAGCCGAGCAACTTTTAACTCACGATCGATTCAAGGAGAGAAACAAAACGAAACTTTGACGGCGTTTTCTACTGCGATTTAGTGGGGAAATTGTTATTGTAGTATTCTGAACTTTTGTGAGATAAGATTTGATAGGTATTTGTTTAATAAAGCCTGGATTAAAATAAAGTTAAATTTTATGTACATTACACATCGGGTAGAAACCTCCTAGATAAAATATACCGTTAGTACATAAGCGATAAAGTCATTATTACATCATTCGTCATCGTCATTTAAATAGAAAAAGGCTTTACAATTTTATAATTTCGTTTATATGCAATGAAAAACGTAACTCCGGGTAGAATCTACAACTGAAATAAATAAAAAAATGTTCTGAAAAGTTTTGCAATAATATTTATCTATTCATCTCCAATTTTAGACAATGTAATCTAGATCGTGTTACTATATTTGTTTTCAATTTCTCTTTTCATGTCATCAAGCAATAAAACACAACCTTTCAGTCTCTCTCCATTAAATTCGACTTTATTATTAAGCCAGTGTTTATCCGAAATGCTATAAAGTCAACCGCCGGTTTCATTGGCAACAAATTAACGGTCTGTGGTTTCCCGCAGACGAGGATCTCCAGGGTAAAAGCTAGAGATTTACGGGGAGAAAACCAGCTTTATTCTTAGCTGAGGATTTTAGATTGAACTTTTGTGGTTGTAATACTGAGCAGTAGAGAAGTTACGCCACTTTGATATACCACACTTACGTATATTCTTAAGGCGAAATTTTGTGAGTGTGTTTGTGTTTTTCCATTATTCAGTACTTGATTTTGATGGCAATAGATTAAACTTTTAATTGAAACATAGGCTACTTTTTATCGCAGATTAACGAGGTAACACAGCGGGCGTCGCTAGCTATAAATATTTTATTAAAATTGCAACATTTTGATAAAGAAAATGATTCAAATTAAGCGATTTAAAAAATAGCTTCGTTCATAGATATATGGTTGTTTTATGCTCAACCGATTCACACACAAGTAGATATTCACCTCATTAAACACACTTGTTTAGAAGAAAACAGGTTCACTCTCGAACGTTCATTTATACAGATAGCACAAGGTACAATACAATGTGATTGACAAATTGAAAACACCAAAACATTTGCTCAATGGAAATAGATTGGCGCAATCCCGTCAATAAAGCGACATGTAGATTGCAGAGTCAAGCACGCGTGACATTTCATCCATTAGAAGAATCACGCGAACGCAATATAAGTACATACAAAGTCTGGCAGAAGTATGTACTTACAGTGTAGTGTTCTAATACTGTGACGAATTTTGATTGATTGATAAATTCTTTATTTAAACACCACATACACAAAAAAAACAATACAAAAAGATATAGAAAATATAATTTGCGTTTTAATTGGCGGCCTTATCGCTAAGAGCGATCTCTTCCAGGCAATCAAATTTTGGTCAAAAAAATCAAAGGCAGGAATTTTGTGAAGTGTATAAGTTTAATAGCAGTAATCACACGAATATGTGAATGTTTGTGAATTTTGTTTCCTTCTTAACTCTTTAGTTTTCTACCATAGAGTGTTCTTTTACTGCAGATAGTATAAAAGAGTACACGAAATTGCAAAACGCTGTGACAAAAAGATATATAAAAAAACCAAATAAATGACTTTATGCCCATTTTATTTCATCGTGTTTTTTCAATCTAGAACATGCAATCGTAATTATGATCCTCGCATAATCTAATCACTAAAGCTATTCATAATTCAAAATTTATTTATTCCTTTGCGCGCACGGGTATGTAATGAAATAAAATAATTTAATGCTGTTACGGACTTATTTATAGAATTAATGAACTTCTTGGAAAAAAAGCTTTTTCTAAGAGAAATCTAAGAATAACTCTTAACAATTACCCACAGAAAACATACAAAATATCTAAAATAACGTTTTCCTTATAATAACAAATGTGTAACTTAGGAATATTTTTCTTGTGACGTAGAAGAAAATACAGAATACTGTCACATAAAACCTCTTCAAGCGTAAAAATGTTCTTGCTCTATTCGCAAAAAAGTTATTGTACTTACAGTTTTCTTTGAAATGTTATAGACCTATTCTTAAAGCTTAGTAATAGGAATATCTAGGAATATTTTTTACTAATCTTCTATAGACATGATAGGGAGTTTTCTTGGACACATATTACATCGTGGTGGGCGCCCAGGTCCTTCCACGGAAGACACGTGCCCTCGTAAATTTGTGTTCCTCAAACATGTCGGTTTCATCGCAATGTTTTCCTTCACCGTTAAGCGAGTACTAATCCACAATTGAAAATACAAGTCATTGGTGTAGGGCCGGATTCGAACCAGGGTTCGTCTGGATAAAAAGCAGACACTGGAACCGCTAAGCAACACTCGCTACCTTCACATATTACTTTAATTTTGTAACTACACTAATTACAGCTATGTCACATCTAATTTTCCTCGTATAATGTCTTAAATGAGTTGCTACTTAACTCCCTTCTCTTGTATATTGCTAGAACTCTCTAATTCTTATTTAATAGCGCTTACACCATGCTTCATAATGGCATAGTTGCAGAGATCTTGCAAAGTGCAGTCTAATAGCATCGTTGTCCAGTTGGCGTTCTGTTGTTTTGCAATTATAACCATTGGTATGTGTGTACATACGAGTAGTATTTTTTAACACGGAATAGGCTTGCGTTTGACTACAGCCTGCCTTATGTTAAGCACCACTGTAGTCTTAAATGTAGCACGCTTGCTTAGAAGAAACTTATTTACTCTGGATTTGAAGAAGACTTGTGTTCTTCTTGGAAAAAGGGTCCAATAAGCATTAAGTGATATCAAGAGATGTTTTTTAGGAGAATAGAATATATTTTTTGTAGGTAGGTTTAACATTTACCATGTACCAGACCTGTGTAATAGAAATCGCAACATAGCTTGCATATGCTGACAATGCTTGTAAGCTCGGAGTGTTTTTCGAAAGGTGTTTTTTTAAATAATTTTTTAGAGTTTGATTAGAAGTTTCTACAGTTCAGATTTATAAGCTTCTTTTCATAATATTATTGTACTAATGAAGTGATTTACAAAGGAGATGTTTCATATAAATAAAAATTAAATTAGTAGGTATATGTGTGGAATCCATTGATCTCCATCGCGTACTTGTACTGGTGGAGATCAATGGTGGAATCACACTAATCATACAGTTTGTTTTTCTACGTTTTGATAGCAAATATTTCATCAAAACAAATAAATACCTTATTGTGTCCACAATTTTCAATTTCACTAATGAGTAACAAAACAAATAACTAGTAAGGAAACCTACTTTTGTATGTTTTTATAAATTATGAGAAAAATATCCAAATACATTTCTGACTTTCCAACTAGATATCGCAACATTAATAAGAAAATTCTGCTTTAAAATAGATGGACATTTTTAAATTAACGAACAAAAAGTGCGTAGCTCCTCTCAATGTCAATTACAACCAAAATTGGATAAATTTTGCCGACTTGTCAAGTCATGAAATAGGTCTTTTAAGGCCTGGGCACACTAAGCAAAATATATGGAGGATAATTATTTCTATATACATATAATAAAGCTGAAGAGGGTTGAAAGTCTGAATATTTAAGGTATTTAAATATTATGTTTGGAGATACTTCAAATTGATAGCAGAAACCGTTCCAACAATTACTTAAATTGACTGTTTATCTGTGTGTCTGTTTATTTAAACGCTCATCACGCAAACGCCTGAACGGATCATCATGTACATATGTACGTAGTATTTGGAGTACCATAGGCTACTTTTCATACTGAAACTAGTGGGTGCTCGTGCCTTCGTTCGCATTAAGAAGTAAAACTTGCATTCCCTATTTCATCCCTTTAAAAGTGGCATTTCCATAAATCCTTTCTTAGCGGATTCCTACGTTATAACATCTACCTGCATGCCATATTTTAGCCCGTTCCGTCGAGTGGTTTGGGCTGTGCGTTAAAAGATCACTGTATCAGTCAGTCAGTCATCTTTGAGTTTTATATATTTAGATAATGCGAGCGAAGCCGCGGGCGTCCACTAGAATTCCAATATGTTGCTAATATTAAGAAGACAATATTCCAAATACGTTGTTAAAAAACAAGTAATGCAGTGACCATGACATGACTCACATTTTCTAGGTATTTCAAAGTTCCATTTTAAATGAAATGATATAGGGTTAGAAATAAACAACAGTGCAAATGGCAAGAGTCCTCTATATTGTTGCTGCAAGTATATACGTATGTACGGCGGCCATTAATGGGTTAACAAGCGATGCCCTGCGGTTTGCTTTCATTAATCCGGTATAAAAACAATAGCCCACGTGTAAATCTAGAGTATATCTATCTTCACACCAAATCTAATCAAAATCAGTGCAGTCGGTTGATCATGAATATGTAACAACCAAAACAAATACACACAAACTTGCGCCTTTATAATATTAGCGGGAGACAACACATGAATGATGTATTGTAAAAACATAAATATCTAATTTTTCTGCCCAGTGTACTTAAGACTTAGACCTCCCACGTGGTAGAGTAGTCTAATAGGCTAGACAGGCATGGACGTTTTGTCATTTGATTAATGTTACGGGGTTTCTAAAGACTAAACTATTCATTACTTGCTAAAGATAGGCTTGATCTAATGTCTCGTGTTAGAAGGTACGAGTAATTTCTATACATATTTTGACCCTTTCACTTAGCTGGTTTATATGTTAAGGAAATTTAGTAATGACAGAAGTGGCAGAATTTAGAAGTAATTTGATATGAAACATAGTATATAATCATTCATTTTTTCCTTTAAAATTGATTTGGAAATTATACTGATTAAGAAAATACAAGTTTAGTGCTACTTGAAAATATTGCGACAAGGTGTATGGCGTAAAGTTTTTTACCATCCCCCCGAACACATTAACTCAATCGTCACCTTTCTGAAATCGCTCTCAGTTTGTATAATAGGACAACTTTGGAAAGATAATAAATAAATATGTGCTGTTGTTCTGCTGCAAACAACAAACATCCCAAATCTCAGCCTTCTCTTCAATCGATCATCCACATTCCACCCCGGGATGTGTGCCAACTCGCTACCTAATTGATCGAGCTATCGACGCATGACACCTCCAATTTAGAAAATGGCCGACAAATAGCATTGTCTCCATTTCCCTCCACTTTCGAGGCTCCAATGTAATAGATAATTGGATTGTTATGACACGACACGGTTAAGCTGGTTAGTGTCTTGATGGGTGGAGCGCAGAAAATGAAAAACATTTCCTATGTTTCGACTTATATGCGTTTCTAAAGAAAACAAACTAGTATTTACTTATTTTTTTTATTTTATTTTAATGTCACTGCCTGAAAGAAATTTAGGCATACATGATATAATTATACAAGTATATAGAGCGAGCTTAATAGTTATGAGAAATCATTTAGTTTTTATACATATTAGCAAAATAGGCGAAAGGCTAAAAATTTAAATTTCAATAGTCTTATTACTTACATCAAGCCTGGAAGAGATTGCTTTTATCAATAAGGCTACTACTTGTAGCACTAGAGCAGTTTCTACAATTAATTTTATTATTTTTGTTTCATATATGTGTGACAATAAAGAACCGAAGTTATTTCTTAGTTTTTCTTCCCTTGTTTTTATATTTTCCATTGTTTCTTCTCTCCTATTAGTTGCAATGTGATGTTATATAGCCTAAAGCTTTCCCCGATAAATGATCTATCCAACACAAAGAGAATTTTTCAATTCGCACCAGTAGTTCCTGAGATTAGCGCGTTCAAACAAACAAACAAACTCTTCAGCTTTTTAATATTAGTATAGATTATTGTAAATAAAAATCTAAGTAGGTAATTAAAAAAATATATCTATATCACTACAAAGAAGGTACTTGTGGGCACAAAGATTATTATCAAGATGTTTTGATTGTCATCACTTCAGGGCTTCGAAAAAGTTTGTAATCGATTGTAAAGTTGTTTTTGTTCTTATCTCATGGGAATCTTAAACGTTTGTGTTTATTCCGTCGAAGCTATCAATTTACAATGCCTACACACGTTTTTAGATAATTGAACCTTGAGGTACTGATGATTAATAATCAGTTTTTGTATTGATTGCTCATTATAAGCTGCTTCTGGGAGTTTTAGACGCATTATAGTGGTATATTAAGTGACAATATACCTAATAGGTCTTTACCTATGAAATTGCCGTTTTTTTCTTACATTTTAATCTGTTTGTAACTTTTACGTACTTACAGCTATATTTTTTCCAAATACCTACAATTCTTATTGTATCAATTGTTGAATTATGTACCTTTTAGATAAAAAAATGTATAACTAGTGCATATTACTTATAGGGAAGTCGTTGAAAACACCTCTTTCAATGTGTCGTCGGTTTCACTACTTTAACTAGGTATATTTTAATCATATATTCTATTTTTGAGAAATTGATATACTTAGTGCATAGCTTTTTTCCATCTAACTATAGTTATCAATTGCATCTAAATCTGTTCAGACATTTCCATACAAATATTAAAAATGTTTGTATGGAAATATCATTTTTCTCAATTTCGTCAAACAAATCGGCAATTTCATAGGTAAAGGCCTATTAATAATACTATAGTTAGATATAGTATAGCGGTGCTTTAATCTTACCATATTAACAAAAAATAATGTAATTCTTATACTTAGATAATAGAATCTTATAGTTTAGATAATAATATAATTTTGTACGATATTTGTAGGAAGCATTGATAACTATACCCAGTCGTAAAACAACGTATATATTCTACAAAATAACGGAGGAAATTATGTGTTTGACCCTATTTTTTTTAATACCAAATAGTATAAATGTTTTTATTTATTTTCAGGAACAAGTAGCGCCTGTAGAGGAGACTCAAGATGATAATCTCAGGTACGTATTAAATGAATTTAAGTTACATCCATAACATGCCCTTTAATTATTTTATGTTATGGATTTAACACAAATAGTTTACTAATTGTTTTTATTATAAGCTCGGCATTAAAACTTTTAATCTTCCAACGGTATTTATCTCTTCTAAATTTAAAGAAATAAAAATAACACAAATTATAAGGAGAATATGAACCTAATTAACATTAACTTTCTACTTATAAAACAAATAATGTCAAGAAATAAGAATGTTTCAAAAAAACTGCTCGCAAAATTAACAACTTCCTATAAGTCCTTATCTTATAAATATTAAACTTCTTTAAAAAAATATTAATAAAATTTTCTTTGGAAACTCTTTCGCTAAAGGTCACTTCGTGTGGCGCATAGCCAAGCTGATATTCGCTTACTGAATCGCTAACCAATACCCGCCGGCGTCGGTTCTCCTACGACTAGGTTCTGGTAACAATTGGCTCTTCAATTTTACCGATCGGGATTGGAGGTTTTAGAAATCTAACCAGTTTATTTCCAGCTTTAATTTTAATTTGGTATACTCTGGTGGCTTGAGGAATAACGGTGAACGGACTAAACAGAAGATACTTATCTCTGAGTCTGATCTTTAGGAATCGGACGTCGCCACAACCAATTTCCGAGGACCAAAGTGCGAACGTCGAGAGATTGCCAAGAGAAGAATCAGTGTCGAGCACAGAATATCCTAGCACAGCTTCAAGCAGCGAAGATAATATTGACAAAGAAAGTCAGAAAGAAGTAAATGTGGAGGTGATTGGAAACCAACTGCAGAGTCCAGAGATCTCAGTGGAACATCGCGGTCTTAGCTTGGAAGATCGTCGTTTGTCTCACATCCCACCTCCACAAGACGGAAAATCATACACTCCTGAAGAATTCACTTCTCTAGTCGTATCTGGATTTGCTGTCACTCCAATTCCTGACTACGCATCGCCAAACGCTGGTTTGATTCACCCAATATCACCAGTGGGACCACCGTCGTTGATTCATCCTGGAGGTCTACCAATTTTGCCACCTGGTGCTTACCCTGCTGGGGCCATACCGCCTGGTGCGATACCTCCGGGAGCCATTCATCCAGGTGCTTTCCCCCCTGGCGCCTTACCTCCGCTTCTGGCTCTCCGAGAACAAGCACTAAGACTCGAGAGGGCAAGACTATTGGGTCACTACAGACAGAGCCTGGCTACTCTACCACCTCCTAAAAACCACAAGTTCTACACTCCTGAGGAATACCACGCATTATTGGCAGCCGGATACCCAATCACGGCAGTTCCTGTAAACGCGCTTAACTACGGCGAGCCACAGCCCAGGTCAATAATTGGATAAAACCTAACCTCAAAATTTTAGTTTTTGTATTAACCCTCTATTTACAGATAGGATTGACCAAGGCAATAACATAACAAACAAGATTCTTTATTATTTAAAATCAAAACATTAGCGTTAACCAGGTGATCGGATGACTTAAATTATACAAGAAACAAGAAAATATGTGAAGAACTAAACATAACCTATCATATTTAGGTTAACAACGGCTATAAGATTGTCTAACAATAGAAACCTAATTCCAGAATATTGATCATAAATAAACTAAGCAGTTCATTAACTCCAAACTTCCATCTTACGATCAATTCTAGGATCTATGTCAAAACATCAATACATTAACTGACAATAATATTTTCCAGCAGACCTGGTCCCGAAGAGTACCGTCCAGGTCAAGTATTTTCTCTGAACCCTCAAGAGTTGTTAGAGCTGCAGCCAGAAAGAAAGGCTCCTATCTCCAACGGCCAGATCTTGCAACAGCTGTATGCAAGCCCGCAGCAAGAGCACAAACAGAACCTCCAGCAGATTTACTACCTAGAACCGCAGCAATCAGGACGTCAGGTACAATCTTATGTTAGTCTTTTTTATATTAGCAATTTATAAGATAAATTTAATTTCCATAACTAAGACTAGTCCACAGTGATTATTACCTGATCTTTTTTCTGAGTATGAAGCTATTTCATCAATATATTTTTAATATTTCACTTCAACATGAAAACTGTCGTAAAAATATTAAGGGGTGTAACGCAAGTAACTAAGATATAAACATTACAACCAATGATCATCAAAATTGATTGACCAGATTAAGCTTGAAAAAATGACAAAAACATTGGAAAAGTCTCAAGATATTTCTTGAAGTAGCATCTACTATACAAGTAAAACATGTAGGGGTTCGACAGTGAAAAAAAAATCTCATCAAGCTAGCATTATCCTAAAAATTATAAATTTACTTTCCAGGTCCCTCCATCCCACACCGTGATCGCCCGCCCGCACTTCAACTTCAACGGCGGCGAGGCCTCTGTTGGAGCTGCTCTCTCCGTCAGTGACTCCGGGGCCAGTCCCGCTGACTCCTTTGATCAGGAACTGCTTGCCTTGCTGGGCCAGCCTCAAGTCAGGCCAGAGTCCCACGCACAGGCGTACGCTCCTGCGCCCCGACATGTAGCATCTACAACTGTGAGAAGTGTTGCTCCGCAATATCAACAGGTAAAAAAAAGATAAGATAAAGATAAAAAAGATTTTTAGTTGTAAATGGTAAATACAATTTAGTGTTGCTCTGCTTTTTACTGTAGTGTAAAGATGAAATAATTTTCTTTAACATTTTCTCTTAAGCGAATTGCTCATTTGTTTCTGTCAGGCTTTACGATTCGTTTCATTGAGTTTTTAATTAACTGAAACTATTTTAACAAAGAAACGATAAATGTCACAGTACTACCATTTTCTCAAGTTGCACTTCCAAATTACATAATCAATCTCATATAATAAAAATCTTTCTAAATTGAGCAAGACTGTTGCTTACTATTATCGATGAACGTCTGTAGACTAATATGGATAATTTATGAAATTCCAGGTGGAACAACGTTATGTTAACAAACCAAGCAAGAAATCTTCCAAACTCCGTTCCAAGGTCCACGTGTCGTTCCCGCAGCAACCGACTGAAGCACCTCAGCAGTACCTCATCGAGACTACCAACGTCCAACAGCAGCAGCAGTCCAGCCAGCAACAGCAGTACCGTCCCACTCCCCAACCACAAAGACTGGCTCAATCTCTGCGCTACGTCCCAATCGCGCCACAGGCCCAAGAACAACCAGAATTTGCGTACGAGCGGCCTGAAGCTCAAGGCTTGAAGATCGTACCAGCCCCAAAACTGCAGCAACTCAGACCTCAAAACTACAGAGTAGTCGCTCCTCAGTACCAGCAACAAGAAGCCGCACCAAAACAATACAGAATCGTCGAAGTTCCGCAACAGCAGCAGAGACCACAGGCTATCAGACAAGAACTGCGACTCCCATCCTCTAGCATTGAAAGGCCTGTTGCCTACTTGAAACGGTATCCTGAGCTCGACAAACAGCGATCTGTAAAAATCTACGACCCAGTGGCTGAAAACGGTGCTCAACAACAGGTACAGTTGTATGGTGAGCAATTTGTTCTCAGGCCACTGTACAGGACAAACGAACAGCAAAGGCCAAGATACGAAGTACCAGCCAAGAGCGAGCGCGTCGAGCCTACGAAGCCACCGCACTCAGCGATTTACGTGAGCAAAAACTTGCCAGCTCCCAGAAAAATCAGGCCACAGCCGATCCCTGACTACAGAGAGCAGGCCAACATTGAGCAGATTGACATCGAGCAGCACGGACGCAACTTAGATGACCAAAGGTCGCACCTTCCTCCCCCTCAGAACAACAAGGCGTATACGCCTGAAGAGTTCGCTGCGCTGGTGGCTGCGGGTTACTCCGTGACGCCTGTTCCTGTGAGCGCAGCCAACCTGGAAGGTGCCCAGTCGAGAATAACCGAAGAGACTGTGACCCCACAGCCCAAACGCAGACTAACCCAGAGAAGACGCAACCAGTACTTGCCAGTCAGAGATGACGCGCCTTAAAATTCATGCCTTTATATTTGTAAATAGTGTTAGTTCTAGTTATGTTAACTAAATTAGTGATATTTATATTCAATGTTTCATTTCTAAAACTCCTTATGATATATTGACATAGAACATTTTAAGATATTCTAGGAAAATATCACAGTGTGAAAAGTATTTTTTATAAATCATTTGTGCTTGACTAAATAATCTGTTTTAATTTATTATTGGTATTATATTAATTACAAGTCCAATTCAGGATTATTTAGAAGTCAGATAGCAAAGAAAAATAGATAGAAAACCATCAAAGAATTAACTTAAAGTACTTAGATTTAGTTGTTTTGTTTTTATTAAATATAACAAATAAGTAAGATACATATTCTTCTTCTTATCGAATGAGAGTGGCCAACTCTGGTGTCTAGAGTTAATCAAGCCGCCCTGGGGCCTCTGACATGGCTTATTGATATGTAAGAAGATGTATTTAATTATTTATAGCTTTCATTTAGATCCTCCCGATTCTATTAAGAAATGGTTTTTTACGGTGCTTTTATGTGTCAATTTGAGTTATGGATTTAGTACATTTTCCCGTTTCACTTCTTATTCAGTTAGATGAGTCGTTTTTCAAAGAATTTTACTTTTACACATTGATTTATCCTAATGGATTTGAGTCTATACAGAAGTGCTCGTTTTTATTTTCCCTTTGAACCCAGGAATGGAAGTAATAAGATTCTCACTTTATATTTTTAAATTTTATATACTTATATTTTTTTTAATTTTAAGTTTTTAATATGACGGGATATTGATGACATCAAAGTTTTTTTTATTTGTTGACAACAGATTCATATATGTTACAATAATATAAATCTAAATATATAAAACTCAAAGGTGACTGACTGACTGATTGACTGACTGACATAGTGGTCTATCAACGCACATCCCAAACCACTGGACGGATCGGGCTGAAATTTGGCATGCAGGTAGATGTTATGACGTAGGCATCCGCTAAGAAAGGATTTTTGGAAAAACTGCTTTTAAAGGGGTGAAATAGGGGATGCAAGTTTTACTTCTTAATGCGAGCGAAGCCGCGAGCATCCACTAGTTATTCTATATATACATTAAATAATATACACTTAACTTAAAAATAGTCGTTTCACGGTCAACATACAATAATTTCAATTCACAAGTCACCCAGCCTCCCAATATATATAATTCTATTTTTAAAATGTCACTTCAACGTGAAAACTGTCATAAAAATATTAAGGGGTGTTACGCGAGTAACTAAGATATAAACATCACAACCGATAGACACATTACTAGTGCAATAAAAGTCCGACACTCATGCGTTTTAATCCAAATGATTAAATGATTGGTCAGATAGAAATATCACGGTATTATCCAGAAAAGTAATTGGACAGTGTTTAAGAATCCATGATAGCACTGAATGCTGATTGGTTAGCGCTTGACTTTAGCGGAAAAGTAGTGCAGTGCTATGTGTTCGCATTAACGTCTATAAAATTGGAATAAGGGAAACTAAGCTAAAAAGTTTTCTTTATATTCATCTGAAGTCCGACGCAGCTGGCACATTCAAAAAGAGGCCTATGCCCAGCAGTGGGATAGAGAAGGCTGTGGATGATGATGATGAAAGTCCGATTTATGTCTATCTCAAATTTCATTAAAAGTGGGTCAGTTGCTTGAGTCTAAATAAGGAACAAACATAATTCACACACATTTTATTAATCTTTATTCTGTATATTAGTATATATTGGGAGATGACTCTGGCCTCGTAACTCGCCTTACGGCTACCACGAGGTCAGAGGATTCAAAACATTTTGTGACAAAGTTTTTTTTGGCAAATAATTTTGTATTTATAGTTAGGGTTACTTGAGTTAGATAGTCTCTACAAAAATATAACTTGAGAAGCCGCGTAAAGGTTTTGACGTAACAGATTCCAATTTCACACTCCTTGAGCATGAATTTGGCAGCTACGCCGTGAAATGCTGTCATTATTTCAGGAATGATACGAGGTTCTTGACATTTTGTGTCGTTTTATGTGAATTTAATTGTATCGTCACTTTAATTCTATACATTATTTAAGGTGACATTTAAAGAGTGTTTATATCATGTTAGTTTATTTAGTCTGTAAGCTTAAACGGCAGGAATGTTTTTGGAAATTTCGGAAGTCTCTCCATGACGATAGATTAAACAATGAATTAAACCAAAAAAATACTATTATGTAATTAAAAATAATATAAATAAAAATACTATTTATCCTGGGTTAATAAAATTGAGCCATGCCTAGAAATATTTCAAAGCTTGCAAATGGTAGGCACGATTAAATGCATTGCATTGGCTGAAAGACAAATTTATAATCTTATAATGATCCACAGTTCAAAAAATCTTGCAAATTGTGTAATTTGTTCGCCAATCAATGAATGGCTGAGTCTAACATACGAGTACAATATCATTTACAAACTATCTTATTACAAATGGCGGATTAAATGTTAGTCCTGTACTTTGAACATAATAAGTCACTTCTTGTTGTTTGTTGCTGTATAAAAACATAATATCAACTTCAAATTAGAACGTTGATTTATCATTGGTAACATTCTGATAATTTGATAATTATGACATAAGAAAACAAATTTTAAACAACAAGAACAGGCTGTAAAAAAATTTCAATCAAAATTCTGGACTAATAGTTATACCACGTTTTGTAATAGGACAAGAAATTTATTTTCTTACCTTTTTAATACATATAGGTAACTAACCCAGTTCGGTTCTCAGGGCATCTAATTGCGTTACTTTCTTCAACCTTCATGGTAACCACACCATAACTGTTCCGCGCGAGATAAAGGTCTATTAACAAAGATACCACATCTGCGGAATCACGTACAGTTGGAAAAGGTCATTTGCATGCATTGAGCTTCGTAGAGTATTCAGAATAGAGGGTGTTTGAGTCAGACATTGGACAATTGACAAACTTGGGTTTTTTTTAAAGTTTATTGGTGCTACATGTATTAAAAGTTACGTGTACTTGTGACTATAAAAAGAAATATATCTCAGTACCTACGTTGTAAAAACTCTTATTAGTTGGTTAAAGGTAACCAAAAAAAAAAATTGTTTTTAAATTTCATTCAATAGTTTCAGATTTTTTCTTCTGTCGTAGTCGTAAGTAGATGACACAAAAAAGAACAATTTTGTAAGATTGGTTTAAACAAGTTTTGTCAGACAATGCTAGGATTTTCACTTAATATCAATCAAGTTTTGTTCGAAAAAAACCCCTTTTTTATGTAGGTATTTACCTAACGTTTTAGTAGGTTTTTGTCAAGTAGGTATATTCTTTAACCTATTCATATTCAGACACTCTGTAATTGTAATACACATAAACAACACGAGAAAGTCCAGTAAAGCAAGCCGCGTAATTACAAACAAACTTGCAAGCAGGTGTTATAGATAAAATAACTCATAACAAGGAAAGTTTTGCCGAGGTCGAACCACTAGGGCCTGAACTCACGATCCGATGCACAGTAAATGTGAGAATTGACGACAAATATAGTATATGTGCTCTTATTTCTATAATAAAATGGCATTTGCTTATCTTGCTTTGAGTCGTATTTCCTCAAGACTGAGGGTCGTGACTCCCCTGCAGAATTAATTCGTTAAGGGAGTTCTCTTAGGCAGATACATCGTGGTGGGCGCCCAGGTCCTTCCACAGAAGACACATGTCCTCAGATATTGTGGTCCTCAAACATGTCGGTTTCCTCACGATGTTTCCCTACACCGTAAAACGAGAGCAAATCAACACATAACTTGAAAAACAAGTCATTGGTGTAGGGCCGGTTACGAGCCAGATTGTGTCGGGATGAACAGCAGACCCTTAAACCACCGAGCCACACTCGCTTTTTTTCATAAGTTGTTCATTTTACAGGGTTTTTTTTACCGTCAAAATATTGGTGATTTATTAATTCGACCAGTATAATCTGATATTGTTGGAACTGATAACGCGTTTATCGAGACTTGTGTTTAGGCCCTAAGTTTAGCGGTAAACTAAATTTCAACACAACATGATTTTATTATAATTTTAACGTTTCACATTAACTCTGATTACTTATAAATTGTTGTTGTAGTTTATGATAAAATTATTTGGAAACTAGAACATTATGTTAAAAACATACAGTTTAAGAGATACATTGTGTGATTAAATACGTCTAAATTGTTTACATCTAAACGAAAATGATGGCATAAAAATTTTCAAATTTTCAATTTACTGATATTTCCTTATACCATTTTATTAGTTCTTGAGTTGGTTACCCGGAAAGAACTATCAAAAATACGCCAACGATGCAAAGCAAACTTCTCTTTGCATTGCAGAACAATTGCATATTTTACCATCCTGATTGCTCTTTGTGCTCTTATCTACAGTAGGAATGAATTCATTATACGGGAAATGAGAGAAACGTATACTAGTATTGTATAGTAGTTTAGGAGATCGATGTGAGATCCCCGCTGGGACTGTGACAGGGAGTAATACCACGACTTTGGATCTGAAATATTCATAATTTCATAGTCATGGGCTTACTATTTCATAAGGTCTGCACAAGATTACACATGCAAAGAGA
Source organism: Macaria notata (assembly GCA_927399415.1). NCBI lineage: Eukaryota > Metazoa > Arthropoda > Insecta > Lepidoptera > Geometridae > Macaria > Macaria notata. Next base: position 5,598,389 of record OV656741.1, read on the forward strand.
GGCTCAGATATAGGCATGATAGAGAATGATTATGGGTAATTTTGATTAAGTTATTTTGTAATGCAAGTCTATAAACATCCGTAGACATTGTGAAATGACTGTCAATAAATTAGTGATGTAAGGAAACTCAAAAAAGTTACTGATAAACTGAGTCAAAATTCTTTGTCATAGTAAGTAAGAAAGCCTGCCGACCTGAAGTGGGATTGGGCTAGACACGTTTGCCGCATGTTTGATGACTTCTGAGCTAAGACAATGACCCAATGGACCCCAGAAACAAAAGACAACGCGGCAGGTCCAGAAAGCGAATTCATAAAAGATGAAAACTTAAATGACGACTATCTATACAAATACAATATAATAAATAAACAAATAGACCGGCCCGCACCGAACCAAAATACATTGCAAACACCCAATTAGGGTATATTGTGTTTCTCTGACTCGATACCTTAGCATAAGATCTGCTCACCATTAATGTATCTTTATGTATAACACAATTATGCAATAAATGCTTTGACTTTGAAAGCGATGGAGGGACGACCTGGATAAACACCTATCAAACTGCAATAGAATAGCACTGAACAGAAATAAATGGAAACAGGGAAGCTTTGCCCAACAATGGGACAATACAGACTCTTTATAATACTAATAATAAATAAATATTTCAGGATATATCACACAGCGCCATCTAGCCCCATACTAAGCTTACGCTTGTATCATGGGTACTAGATAACGGATGTAATACATATTGGATACTTTTTTTGTAAATTCATACATTATACATAGAAACGACCAGACTCAACACAAATAATTACAAATTTAAATATTCATAATTATTTGTGTCATGCGGGAATCGAACCCGCACCCCTAGATTAGAAGGCAGAGCTACTACCAACTAAGCTAACAGAGCAGTCAAACCTAGTAAGTAAGGTAAGTAAGAAACTGCCACGAACTCTGTCCATCTCTATTTCCGTCATGACAAAACCAGAAACTTCTAACGACGGATTAGTTTGGAAACTTCCACATCTACGAAGTTTCCTCAGCAGTCATCGGAACTTCGCTTTTGACAAATGAACCATTGAACTAGGAGAGTTTAGCCAACTTTTAGCTCATTTCGTTTTTTGCCATGGAATTTTTCGTAGAAACTTACTACTTACTATTTTTTTCAGGATTTCTGTTTATCTGCTTGCAAATACTGTCTCTATATTTTAAAGACGTATGTCTGAATCAAGTTTTCTTCCTGACAATTTGCAAAAGTCGTGTCAATCAATACCTGCAAGCAATTTTGGTGATACTCAGCCGTGTAAGAGGAGAAAAAAAATCATTTTTATAAAGACGCTTTCTATTTTCAATTACGCGTCAAATTTTAAGTCTGCTACATAAAGATATTCCTGAATTACGTATGCATATGTCATAAGATTCGAATGCGGTTTAAAAATTCCCGACACCCAAAAGCTTCTTTGTCTTGAAAAGCACTCACTTATAATGTACATACTGTAACGAAAAATCATATCTCGTATCAATCAAGATGAGAAAGAGGGTAAAGAAGCCGAAAGAAAATTGATTTGACTAAATGAAAAGAAAACGTTTCGGAGGTAAAGCAAATATTTTTAATATTGAAAACATGTTGGCTTTGATCGTAAAAATGCTGCTGGTAAAAATTACTCAATCTGTAACGAACAAAGAGAAGCGTTAAACATTTCGCGTTTGAATGCTTTGCCTAATATTTTTTTTAATTATTATTTATATTAGCTTATTAAGAAGCTTATTAACCGAACGCATTGGCTTTTTATTTATATAAAATACTCAATACCGTACAAAATGTTTACCAGTGTTTCCAATAGAAGTTGAGAAATTTAGATCAGTAAAAAATATTAGCGAGGGGCCTCTCTGGACAAGAAAAGCACAAGATTGATACCAATGGCACCTAGGAGAGGAGGCCTATACCCAGCAGTGAGAATGTTTGTTTATCTTTTATGCTAGCTAACTTGTTTCGATACTTACCATTTTGTGTTAAGTTATAATATAATAAATTAAAAACAAAAAAACTAAGTGTATTAATCCCGGATTAATGCAACTAACGCCGGGGGTACTACTTGTATGGAATAATAAAAGCAGGGCGATATAAGTGTCCCCATTAATAACTTCATCATAATACAATATTGCCAATACGGGGTTAGCACGCGTGATTTTATCATCAGTCGTTTAATATGGGTATCTATATTTCAAACAGAGTTGATCTTAACACGGAATACAGCTCGCCTCAATGATGTTAAGCACCACTGTAGACTAATATTTAAGGCAAAAGACAATCGGAATAATGTTTTGCTACTTTATTTCTCATTTTAATATAAAGAAATAAGTATTTTTATAAGCATTCTCAAGCGTTTGCTTATAGAGTGGCGCTAGATGGCGTCCCGAAATTATGTAACATGTAAATTCTCCGATATACAGATGTACATACTTTTTTTCCCAGTAAGGAATAAGATAGAAATAGGAAGCGCCTGTAGCTCATTGCACTGCACATTCCTTCGCGATTACCAATGTTAAGCAACTACCGTCACAGATTCACACTATGAATCAAATTGTGAATCACAATGTGCAAGTGTGCATGCCAGGCAAATTGGATATTGATTCTATTACGGCGCTCGCCACTCCCCATCAATTTACTTTTAATAATACATATAACATCATTTTTATATCGCCGATGGAAACTCTAATAAAGTTTATTTTTCGTTCAGGCGCTAGCTGCATTGCTATTTTACAACCGCGTTTGAACGTTGCTATTATAAAATGTGTAGGAGTTAAAAACACTATATAATTAAGATACGAGTATTTGATTGCATGAACATTAATTTATTAATTATTTAATTAGCAGGCAGGCAATTGTTTTTGGTAGCAATTTACTAAAAAAAAATTTCATATATAGGTACATATATTATTTAATTTCAATTGTGTGCGTGTGTTTTAAGCTGTTTTTTTTTAATTACGTCGTAATTTTTTTATCTGTCTGTTACGTACATATTTATTAGCCGAAACAGAAATATGCTAAAGTTACTTCTTAGGAAATACCACATGGCTCAAACTGTCAAAAGTTATAAGATCTCAAATCCGTCCAACTTTCTAACTAAGGCACCAAGATACCGTCTTGTAATTTAAATTTAACGTCTAGCAAATAAAAAATAGTAATTTTCTTTGACTGCACATAAACCGAGGACGGTCCAAAATATTGCCGACCGTATTATAACGCTCATAAAAAAGTATTATCTGGTGTATCAGGGCTTTGTATGAAATATTATGGTGTAACTTACTTCTACGTTTTATCGTTTTAGCAACAGAGGAAAGATTTAGATTAAAAAAGTATTCATTTGAGGGAAATTATTTTAATCAACTGCAACATCGAAACATATAACACGTCTATTTAACGAAATAATGTCTAGTGAACAAATACCAACCCAATGGACGAAGTCCACTATCGTACTACTTCACAAAAAAGGAGATAAAAACGAAATAAATAACTACAGACCTATATGTCTTATGTCAAATCTTTACAAAGTGTTTTCAAAAGTAATACTTGGCCGAGTAACGAAACAGCTGGAAGAGAACCAACCACGAGAACAAGCCGGATTTCGCGCGGACTATTCTACTATTGATCATATTCAGGTTGTGAAACAAGTCATCGAAAAACTCAATGAATACGGTCAACACTGGTACATGGCGTTTGTTGATTATAAAAAGGCCTTTGATTCCCTTAGCCATCAATATATCTGGAAAACGCTGGAAAAGCAGGGCATACACAACAAATACATAAGAATTATAAAAGAAATATATAAAAATACTACAGCAACGGTACAATTAGAACAAAAAGGAGAAGAATTTAGTATCCAGCGAGGTGTTAGGCAAGGCGATCCACTTTCTCCAAAACTTTTTACAGCGGTGTTAGAAAATATATTCAGAAATATAGACTGGGAAGATCTTGGAATAAATATAAATGGAGTAAGGCTAAATCACCTAAGATTCGCTGACGATATCGTGATATTCGCTGAAAAACCAGATATACTGCGAACTATGTTAAAACAATTAGATTATGAAAGCAGGAAAGCGAGGCTGTCTATGAATCCAGCAAAGACTAAAGTGATGAGGAACTCATTAAAGGAAACCATCGAATTAAGAGAAGAGGTAATCGAATATGTAGAGGAATACATATATTTAGGACAATTGATATCAGTTAAAGATCAATACTCTAAAGAAATCGATATAAGAATAAGCAACTCTTGAAAACGCTATTGGTCATTTAAAGAGATATTTAAAAATGATAAAATGCCAATGTTCGTGAAAAACAAGCTTTACAACACATGCGTTCTACCGTGTATGACTTATGGGTGCCAAACTTGGCCTTCTACGAGCAAAAACAACCAAAAACTAGCAGTTTGCCAACGCAATATGGAACGAAGCATGCTAAACATAAGGCTAAAGGACAAATGGACGACTTCAAAAATAAGGAAAAGAACAAAGGTGGGCGACGTCTTACAAAAAATAAGAAAACTCAAATGGAACTGGACTGGTCACATCATAAGAACCAACAAAGAGAAATGGACGAAGGATGTAATGGAGTGGTACCCTAGATATAGGAAACGGCTTAAAGGGCGTCAAATTAAAAGATGGGAGGATGATTTACCGAAAGGATGGAGAAGATTAGCTCGGAATAGAGAAGAGTGGAAGAGAAAGGGGGAGGCCTATGTCAAAGGACAACCTGACCAACAAACTGGTTGCTGATGAATTATATATAAGTTTTTATTTTATCATATTCTTATATTTTCTATGTTAAATAATAAGTTAAAACGGTAAAATTATGGTCAGAGAATAAAGGCTTCATTATTATTATTTTAATCAAACTATTTGAGGAGATAATCTAAGTACAGGTACATTCTAGGTTAGGTCATCTAGTACCCACGACACAAGCATTTGTTTACTTAGTGTGGGGCTAGATGGCGCTGTGTGCAATGTCCCGGAATATTTCATTTCTAGTTTAAAACTGTGGAACTCCTTGCCAGAATCTCTATTCCCCTTGAACTATAATTTGTCGGTCTTCAAGTCGAGAGTAAATCGGTTTCTTCTAGGCAAGCGCGCTAGATCGTAGATTATAACGTTGCTTACATCAGGCAAGTTGTAGTCAAGCGGTAGCCTATCACATGTAAAAAAAAAGTTGCGGCAAAGCAAAAGTTTAACACTCATTTGGGTTTGTGGCGTTTATGCGCGCAATTAAATAAAATTATGTTCATAAGTAGGTGTAGATACCTACCAACGTACAGGCAGATGTATGTATCTTTGTTTTTCAAACGTAACCTAAGTAAATACACCTTTGGTCCCATTGTCACAAAACGATTTAACACACGAGTAGGCTGATATTTCTCGAAACATACAAAGTCATGTTCATTCGTGTATAGTCATCGCTGTCTGGACCTTCTATCATTATACATTTGAAAATTTGTTTTTGTATAATTTATTCTTACTCTACATTATTTTTTTTTTATACTAAAATGATTAGTCTTGGCTATAGTTTGCCTGATGGTAAGCAAAGGCTATAGCCTAAGATGGAGTGTGACCCGATAAGAACCGATTCACTCTTGCTTTGAAGATCTCTGGATTATTAGTGCGTGAGGATTGTGAAACGGTTCAAGAATAATTGACTTGTAAGTACTCATACTCACATAGACTTTATAATTTAGTTGTTTTGTTTTCTTTTATTTATTTATTTTTACTGAATCTTAACTGAGAGATGAAGATGATGATGATGATTAGTTGTCTTCCATTTCTACAAAAGGTGAGAATTGGAAAGCAATCAAATTAACTTTCATTCCACAATGGTCGTAGTAAAGTAGGCTGCCCTTTGTCCTTCCCACAATCTGCGGTTGCAAGACGTTTAATGGATCCTCTATCCATAACCGAACCTTTTTGACAGATACGGACTAAGGATCAATTGGAAACGGGGCAAATGATTGATTTGATACTCTTATAATAAAAGCATCCGAGGTGGTAACAGTTTTATGTTAAAAATCATACAATTTACGTCAGAGTCTCTGTTCCTAATTTCAATACAAAGGATGGTTAAGACTTTAATATATACTTATGTATCTACTCTAAAATAGTCATTTAAGACACATAACCTGCATCACATGAGCAACAGTTTCATAGGTCCACATGGTTCTCCCTATAACAGCTACATACATATTTTATTTTCATGCTTTAAATCATCCTCCTTGGTCGTCTTTCAATACTGGGAGTCTTTACTCATCCGCAGTAATTCGTTGAGGAGTTCTTAGATATAGAAATATCAAATTAAACTTTTATTGGAAAATGAGCGAAAATAATCACGACCGGCAGGATTCGAACCTGCGTATTTCTGCTACCGTCAGAACGCCTTAACCACTAGGCTACGGTCTACTAACTGCCAGGCGCGAAAATCCACACTCATTTCCATACACTTCAGACTGAGCGGCTGATGGCGCCACTTGTGCTGTCAGAATATGTCTAACAAGCACTCATATCGATGTACTATGGACACCTGATATGACGAGAAATGGGCCTTTCGCGTTTTTAATTATGAGTTAATTTATTAAGTGCTAACTTGCACTATGGTTGTTTTAAATTAAACTTTTATTGGAAAATGAGCGAAAATAATCACGACCGGCAGGATTCGAACCTGCGTGTTTCTGCTACCGTCAGAACGCCTTAACCACTAGGCTACGGTCTACTAACTGCCAGGCGCGAAAATCCACACTCATTTCCATACACTTAATAAATTAACTCATAATTATAGAAATATCGTGCCAATTATAAAGAAAGAAAGAAAACATTTGTAGTGGCAGGCTTTCAGAAAACACCAAAAACAACAACAATTACATATTGAAACGTAAAATATGCCGCAACATAGCCCCAACTCAGCTTAATACTGATTGTGTGGAAGCAACCAGCGCTGATCTTGCGTTGGGGCTGGCTGTGACGTCACGTACGCCCACTTGTCCGCTTGACCAGGTCATTTCCTTGAATAAGGGCCTGGTTTTGGCCTTTCTACTTGACACATGGGGTGAGCTAGACCCATTACCGAGAACCTTTACTTCTGCTCCCGTATTTTAAAGGAATAGGGTTAGGCTGATTAGGTTGTGTGTTTAGGAGAACGGTTGGCTGGTGGCTTTACACAGAAAATACTTTACATTTTGTAAAACAATTATTTGGCTTTAAACTTTATATAATCATATAACAATAATACGCCTAAATGGAGAAGTTGTAGTCTTAGAGTTTAAAGGGCTAGAAACGTTCGTTTTTCCTGAGATACTTTTACTGAATACTTATTGATATCACACTCAAGTCGTGGTCTCGTCTTGACAGTCTTGACTTGTCTTAATAAATGTGTGTTTCATATATTATTATGTAGAAAAATAATATATGAGTACATCAAAGGAATTATTACGCGTCAGTAAGTAACAAAAATATAGCTCAGATTTCTTCCAAATGCCTCGAGACAGTAAGTTATTCTAGCCGTTTATTTTTCTTTGTGCTCCAAAGACAGCTTCCTGGCATACTTTATGCTCACTGGAAAGATAAATAGCATCACAAATTCTTTTGGCAGCGCATTGATTTATGCCTCACCTTTTACTGGAATACAAAATGCTATAATAACACTGAGCTCTTGGATAAACTTTTGAACATTTGATTCGTAAGTAAGATTTCTCAACCTTGGCTAAAGCGTAACTAGCTCAATTGAAGTAAGTACGAAGTTGTTCGTAATTACCAAAGTAGAAAAGTAGCGACGTGGTCGGCGTGATCAGTTAGTTACTGGACTACTTTCCACTATCTAAAAATATCTATAATCTATCTATAAATATATAGTTTCTATATAGTTCCTTAATATCCTGTTGGCTTTTTCATAGTAGAGAGACGTTAAAAAACCAATTCATTAACTCTCAACCTAACTCCTCATTTCTAGCCGCCTAATGTACCTAGTTAAGTAATGTTTCTGTAAATTGCTTTGTAGATATTTTTCTGTAGGACAATAAAAGTATATTGTATTGTGGTAATTTGGATTCAATAGATTAGTAACGTTTTCGAGTTAGATTCAGAAATAAGAATCCACTTCACTTTTGGCCACTAATATCCTTGGAGGAAAATCGATTCGAATATAATACGTATCTTCCACTAATTGGGTAGAAAAGCAAACTTCCATTTCCAATTCCCGCGGAGCCAACTAAGCGTTTAATCGGCAGTAAGTCGGCGTGCGGTCCGATCATAGATTACTCTCTATGGATGGCATATCAGTCTTAATAATTCACAATAATTGAAACAAGTTTTATTACACCCAGGCGTAATGCTTAATATCAGGCAGGCTGTAGTCAAACGTTACCGTATCCCACGTAAAAAAATGTTATGGTTTGCAGTTTGATAACTATTTTATTATTTACTCGTAGACACCCGCGGATGCCTGCAGCTTCACTCACATTAATTTGGGATAAAAAATAGCCTTGGACACGCCTAAGGCCCCATACTACCCACATACCAAAAATTATAATGATCCGTTCAGCCATTTTTGGGTGATGAGCGTTTAAATAACAGATAAACAGAGACAGAAAAACAGATCAACAGACAAAAAATATAAAAGAACTGCTCAAACGCTTTTTATTATCGATTTAAAGTATTCCCAAACATTTTTTTTTCTAATATTTTCTATGACCCTCTTCAGCTTTATTTTATTATATGTATAGATAGATAGATTCATTCAGTTAAGTAACAAGGCTTTATAAGTTGAGAAATAAATGATTACATTTCGTGGTAAGTACAACAACATTTTTACGACTTTTAATAACCTTCAAAATTCGTCGCATGTTCGCATATCCTGTTTAGTCCAAATCATATGAATTTTGCATCATAACAACAACATGTATAATAATATGGAGTATTTTGTAGGATCTATAATTGGCTTTTGTCCTATGATTTTAATAACTAACATCCGTTCTGTTATTTTTTTTTCGTTTTATGATTTCATGTTTGATGTTGTATCTATTTTATCTAACCTATGACAATAAGGCTATAACTGTCGGGAACCTTTTAACTACGTTTTTCATTATGGCCCCGAGAGAAGCAGAAAATAAGTGTTATAGTCAATACTTGGCTAGGTCATCGAGTGGCCACAAGTAATAACTTAGATCGAAGTTAAGTTAGACCTGAGTTAAGTACAAACTTGGTTTTGTAAGAGTAGTACTAGTTTTTTTTAAGCACTGGCTTAGCACGTATAAACGCATTTAATCAATCAAATAACTAACTTGAACAAAACAGATGCATACACGAGCCATAGAATACAGAGAACATCACATATCTATATATATAAAACTCAAAGGTGACTGACTGACTGATTGACTGACTGACTGATATAGTGATCTATCAACACACAGCCCAAACCACTGGACGGATTGGGCTTAAATTTGGAATGAAGGTAGATTTTAAGATGTACGCATCCGCTAAGAAAGGATTTTTGTAAATGCCACTTTTAAGGGGGTGAAATAGGGGATGCAAGTTTTACTGCTAATGCGAGCGAAGCCGCGAGCACCCACTAGTACATAATATACGAGTATATATGTTGGTCCATTCAAAGTGATATAAATCAGTAACAAACTTTTAATTCGCAACAAATAACTTTAAAATTTTATCGTATCACTTAAATTTCATGACATGATTTTCATAAGCAATATTAGGCAAAAAAAATAATTTACTTTTTAAAAGTTTTTCAGAGAAGCCATTGAAAATGAAATATAAATAAAGGTTCGTAAATAAACATGAGAATTTAAATGAATGCCGAAGCCGCTTAAAATTCAATTATTACTTCGGAAGATTGGCAAAGTTTTTAATGATGAGAAAAATTAACTTTCAGAGGTAAAAAATGCAAGAATTTGACATAAAATTAATGTTTATTTTTTGTTTCTATATAGGCTAGCACGGGCAGAAGACAATATATCCCGAGGTAAAGAAAAGAATTTGTTTCCCCGCTGTCTATTTTGGCACGGAGTAGCCGGGGAAAGTCAAACCGGGATAGATATACGGCGGGAGTAGCATTATAATATTTTATTCCTATTTTGTTGCCATAATTACGAAATCACATTAAAATGAATACAATGTTTGAATTATGCTTCAACCGTTGTATCAATTCATCTAACCTTCAGAAATTGTTCATTCATTTTATTTTTATTTCATATTTACAGCGGGGAGTAGCGTGATAAAATTTTATGAATATTCCACCATAAACGTCAATGGGATAAATTATATTTCTTTTCACTGTTGTCATAGGTTATCATGATAAGAAAGGTGGGAATGACACTGTCAGGTGGATAAAATGGGGGAAAGACTATTTATCCCCATGCTGTGCTAGCCCTGCTGACTAGGTATATAAAACTCAAAGGTAACTGACTGATTGACTGACTGATATAGTGATCTATCAACGCACAGCCCAAACCAATGGACGGATCGGGCTGATATTTGGCATGCAGGTAGATGTTATGACGTAGGCATCCGCTAAGAAAAGATTTTTGGAATTGTCACTTTTGAAGGGGTAAATTGGGGATGCAAGTTTTACTTTCTAATGCGAGCGAAGCCGCGAGCACCCACTAGTTTTAATATAAATTAAGTCATGTTAATCGACATCTAATAAATGCTTTTTCAGAAGCAAGGCGTCCAAATTAAATAAAAAAATCACTTTATGTACAAATATAATTTAGATTTACATAATAAATATTATTCTTTTCAAGTTTTGCGCTTCATCTTCTGAAATCAGTCTAAAAATATAAAAGACATTAATTCCGATTTCCAAGATTTTACGAGATTAGGATAAGGAAACCAATTTGTCTGAAAATCACTTTTAATGTACTTCTACATTTCTATCTCCTTGAAAATAATTGGGTTCGGATTTAAAAATACCCACTCAAGTACTTTTTGTATTGTTGTCTACGGTTTTGCTTTAATATCCATTGTGTTCATTATAGTTTTTTTTTTATAATTAATCTATTTAAAAGCTTCAGAAAACCTCGTAGCTAAAATAAAATAAAATAAATAAATAAATATTCCGGGACAATGCACACAGCGCAATCTAGCCCCACACTAAGCAAACGCTTGTGTCGTGGGTACTAGATAACGGATATAATACTTATATACTTTTCTTTTGTAAATACATACTTATTATACATACAAACGACCAGACTCAACACAAGTAATTATAATTTTTTTTTTTTTATAATGCATAAATACTTGTGTCACGCGGGAATCGAACCCGCTAGTAGGTATAATACATATGTACATATATTTCTATTGCAAATCAGAATCATCAACCATCTTAATAAAGCCGATTATTACGTCTTTTTTTATTATTAAAAGGTTGATCTCTAGCTTTGATCGTAGCTTAAATATAGATAATATACTAGTTTAATTATTCGTTATATATTTTAGTCAATGCAAAGGTAATGCATTATGTTGGGGGAGACCACTTCAATGAAACACTTTATCACACTGCACTATTTATTTACACTACACAATTCACTTATATTAATACACTTTTGAAAGAACTTCTTTGATAACACTTTTTAAACTCTTTAAAACTCTTTTTAAACTTGACTCGACATTTTCGTTACAAAACTCAAAAAAATCGCTTTTGCGCGTGTTAAAATGACCACTAGCGCCATCTAGTTTCTCGCCGCGCAACCACAGCCCGCCGAACCGAGTACTCTGTTTGGACAGGTAACATTTTTGGTCAAATTATATTAAATAAATAATTTGATTCTTAATGCATTATAATCCTGTTCATAGTCTTAGTAAAACGTTAGCAGGGAATGTTTGTAGAAGGAAATAAAGCAAATCTTACAGAGCATAGCTAAACATACTAACCTAACTATACATATATCTATCACTGAACCGTTCTCTGTAGATGCATTCAAGTTAAAACCAACTTATCTTCGCACCAGCTCAGGTCAATTTCAACCGTGATGTCATAGAAATAAAAGTTAAGGAGAGTGAACATAAAAATGAGTAGTTTTGTCAAGCCAAGCGTGCTCAACGAAGACAAGATGCTGCTTTGGAGAGTAAGATAAACAACGTAATAGATGATTCTATTGTTGGAAAAGCTGTTAAGAGTTGAATTTTAAATAATATTAACATAATCTACAGAATATTAAAATTTGGGTAAGTAATTGTTTACAAAATAACGAGTGTAAAATGAACTGTAGTGCTAAAGGCTTAGTGAAAAACCCTTCAGAAAAATGTCTCTTTAGAAGATACCTGATACAAACATTATATTATCTCGGTATTCATTTATTAACAACTATTTTAAATTTTTTTACAATATATGTATAAAAAAATAACAAATATCATAAAAAACTTAAAACTAGTGATGCCGCCGGCAACGGGGCAGGACCCAAGCAAGCGGTGGTAGAGGTTACAAAGAAAGGAACCTCCGGACAATACGCGCCGTATCAAGAATCACTGCCTTCTGTATCTGTCCCTTAACCCAACCTTCCAAGGAGAGCCTCTTAAGGTGTTGATCGAGGCTCTTCGCTATAAGACCGTTCACCGAAACAACTATCGGGACAATTATCGTCGAATCAACATCCCACATGGCGGTAATCTCATGTGCCAAGTCAAGGTACTTTCTGACTTTGTCCTTCTCGGCTTTCACGAGATTCTCGTCATGTGGTATGGTGATGTCAACAATAACTGCCCGGCGCTGGGGTCGGTCCACTAATACGATATCAGGCTTATTGCAAGCAATGGTCCTGTCCGTAATAATGGATCGGTCCCAGTAGAGCAATGCACGACCATTTTCGAGAACTGGCTCTGGTACATACTGGTAGTACGGTAGCTGAGACTCAACAAGGCCATATCGAAGAGCAAGTTGCTGGTGGATGATCCTGGCTACTAGGTTATGCCGGTGCAAATACTCGCTGTTAGCTAGATGAGAACAACCGGAAATTATATGCCTGAGTGACTCTCCGGGACGGCGGCATGCTCGACAAATGTCGACCGTACCGTCTTTCAGGATTACCCCCAGACAGAAGGCTGTTAAGCACTTTTGTCAACCGGCAAAAGAAGCGCTCCTTCACCGTTCGCTTGACGTCCACCACTGATATACCCAACGACTCCGACATACCAAGATATTTGTAGGTTTCGCCTTCGGAGAGAGACTTTAGAGTCATTGTATCAGAAAGTTGTAAATTCGGTGAATTTACAACTTTCCCTTGGTGCACATGCATGACCGCACACTTATCTACACCAAACTCCATCTTGATAGCGCTACTGAAAACCTGCGTGGTTTTTAATAGCGTCATCAAGTCAGGAAGTTTCTTTGTAAACAACTTGAGATCATCCATGTACAGCAAATGACTAATGATCTCACCCTGTCTCCGAAGTCGGCAGCCTAACCCTGTATCCTTCAACAAAGTGCTGAGAGGATTCAGTGCCAGGCAAAACCATAATGGGCTCAAACTGTCACCCTGGAAGATTCCTCGCTCAATCCTTATAGAATCCTGCAAATCAGAGGGGCTCTCGATACCAAATGGATGACGAAGAACTGTGGTCCACTGCCTCATACATGTACATAGAAAGGACCTCAGAGTTGCATCAATTTTATACAACTCCAATATCCTTTCCAACCACGAATGAGGCACCGAATCATAGGCCTTCTTGTAGTCAATCCAGGCGGTAAACAGAGCCCCTCTGTTACGCCGGACTTGCTGGCTAATGGTCGTGTCAATGAGGAGGAGCTCCTTAGTACCGCGGGACCCAACCCTACATCCATTCTGAGCAAAGGCCAAAATATTGTTCGCGACAATATGAGCGTTTATTTTAGTGGTCAGAATGGATGTAAGGAGCTTGTAGATGGTAGGTAAGCATGTGATGGGTCTGTAGTTCTTAGGATCCGCAGTACTACCAGACTTATGGAGCAGGACAGTAGTACCAGTTGTAAGAAAAGCAGGCAGGGTACCGAGCTCAACGGCTTCTTGAAATTGTGTTGCCAGGCGATCATGAGAACATCGACACCATTTAAGCCAGAAATTATGTAAGCCATCAGGTCCAGGACTTTTCCAATTCTGAGTTGAACGAATCGCATAACTAACGTCCTCTGGGACTATCACGATCGACCCCATAGATTCAATGGTCTCACAGTTTTGCTCAACAACACGTATCCAATCACCCTCTGTGTGCTCAACGGGCACCGACCAAATACTACGCCAGAAGTTAATCATGGCGGAGGCATCCGGTCGTTGACCATCGATCACACGATGATCGGCTTCCTCCCACTTCCGGTACACTCTCCTCTCATCGCTTTGGAAGACGCGATTCAGCCAATATCGGTCCGCACGCTCTCTGTAGCGACGAATACGGCTTGCCCACGCATAAACTTTTTGTTTCAGATAATCTATACGTTCCGTGACATTGGCCAAATAATCTGGGGGTCGGATTTCGGTCCCAGCAAAGGCCTGTGTCACAAAACGCATGACTCGGGGACGATTATTTCCCTGTCTGAAACAGATTAGCTTCGCAATGAGAGTCCTAAACGTAGTGATACGCCTTTCGATTCTTAACTGCCATGCGGGTACCTCAGCAGCGGGTCGCGTTGTTCGATCAGAGTCTGGAAACTTGACACGAGCAACGCGACATACCGCGATGGCACCACAGTAAAGAATCGAGTGCGTATCTACTAAATCTTCACTATCCCGTATATACGGTATAAGTAAAGAGTTTAGGGCTCCCATTAGCGCTAGATTATATTAAATAAAAATTAATTATATTATATTGTTATTATAACTGAGTATGCCGGTTTATTTATAACTGAGTTTGTTTGATTTTGATTCAAAATAAGGGCCTGAAGATTCTCGCATATCATATTTATAACACAAAATAATACATAGGTACACTAAAATATTCTATAATTTCATGAATAATGCTATGAGACTCCTCAAAATTATGTTGGAAGCAAAATTATATTTGCTCAACAACATTTTCTAGTCTAACGGTTTTCGATACAAATATGTTGTTACTATGTATGAAGGAATTATGTTAATACATATCATATTGTTGGTTATCCGTTAGTAAGATTGGGGACTCAGAAATAAATAGTCATTTGCGAAAATAATACTTCTTTTTCTTATCGAATAAGAGTGTCAAGCCACCTCTGATATCGAGAGTTTATCAAGCCGCCCTAAGGGCTAAAATACTGAATGGTAGATATTATTAAAACACAATTGATTACTGAATAAGAAGCAAGTACTTAATTTTCACTGTTTCTTGTGTAATTATTAATGATATTAAGTTAGAAATGTACTTAAATCATACTATTCTAGCTATCAGAAAATATTTATAGCTGATAAAATTGATATTTTCTTATTGATATAAAAAAATATGTTCGACAATCGTTCAATTCAAATCTACATTTGAATGATAACGAGCTAGAATTAGATTCAAATCCGATTACCAAAATAACATTGATAAATGAGAAGAAGCCTTCACGCCGATGAGCACTAATCTATGAAAATATTTTGTTTATTTTGTAAACATATATATTATATAAATATTTTATACTACTGGACGCCCCAGGTTTCGCTCGCATTATTTTGAGATAATAATTAGACTATTACACTTCTAAGACTACTTATTATACATAGAAACGACCAGACTCAACACAAGAAATTACAAATTTTAAAATTCATACATTACAAAATCGTAATTACTTGTGTTATGCGGGAATCGAACCCGCAATCGATTAGAAAGCACAGCCATAACCACCTTACCTAACAGGGCAGTCAATAATTTAACTAAAAGTCACCATGCTGAGCGATTAATATCTCCTTTATCATGATTAAATTGAAAACAGCCAAACTGTGGAACTCCTTGCCCGAATCTCTATTCCCCTTGAATTATAATTTGTCGGTCTTCAAGTCGAGAGTAAACCGGTATCTTCTAGGCAAGCGCGCTAGATTGTAGATTATAACGTTGCTTAACATCAGGCAAGTTGTAGTCAAACGTGAGCCTATTTTATGTACAAAATAAATAAATAAAAAAACATCGATGTATAAACATACCTATATTAAAAGAAATCATAAAGTTTGTCAGTAAAAAGCGTAAGTAACTACTCAGTAAGAAAATCTTGCCTATTTACTCTGATGTAACTAGGCCAATATTGTAAACAAACTTTTTCATGTCCCAGACCTTTGGATAAACAAAGTAATTTCTGGTCGTAATTGTCAAAAAATAAACTCCCCGAGAGTTTCTGGAGAGCTATTCGGCAAATTGGATTCCTTCAGTTTTGTTATGCCTTCACGAAAACTGTCTACTGTGAGCCATTTTATTTTAAAGAGGTTTGTTGAATTATGTGTTTGTACGTACAAAATAATTTTATATCATTAATCCCATTTAGTAAAACTACAGAAAATCGTTTCATCATCAACATAACTAATAGTGATAAAAAAGAAGAAATACTTATTAAGATTTTGTGTAAATAACCTAATACGAATATAAGTTTTTTTATGTAATAGTCTAGCACTAGACCAGCGTAGGTTATGTGAAGCGTCCGCAAAAGTAATACCACGTAATACACACAATATAATTTAGGTCAATAACATATATGTATCTAGACAGAGGTCAACTCAATAATCAACGAACACCATTTTTTACTAACGCTTATCCCTACCCTTAATAACAACCTTCTCCAAATCGGCGTCTGGCTGCATAGCCGGTCGACTACCATCCCGGAGCGTTAGCACAAAACCACGCTCCACAACCTCGTGCCCCCCGGTATGCCGGTTTGACCGGAGCAGGCTTGTCCTGGCTGGGTGCGGTACCTATGTTCATGTTCATGTTCATAACATATATGTATCTAGACAGATTTTATATATATTATTTTCTTATAAAAAAAGAAACACGATTAAATTACTTTGTTATTTAGAAAAAACGCACTTATTCCCTCAAATTTACATGAAAACTCAAAAGTCTGTGTAAAATCTGCAAGAGCGGACTC
The DNA here is from genome assembly GCA_927399415.1 of Macaria notata. Classification (NCBI taxonomy): domain Eukaryota; kingdom Metazoa; phylum Arthropoda; class Insecta; order Lepidoptera; family Geometridae; genus Macaria; species Macaria notata. The sequence goes on from OV656741.1 coordinate 5,615,433, forward strand.
GACCGAATATCTGAGGCCGCCAACATTTCTCATTACAAACTCGGATTTCTAACCTCCCGTGAGCTGCTGTGGTCTTGTCATGACAATGAAGTAGGAGTATGGACAATATGGTCATACTCGTTATATTCTCACTTAAATCTAAAGCAAACCTCATATATAATAACTTAACTTATAAAACTGGTAAACCTTTTTGATGTGACTCTTCAACGTTCATAGGTACGTCGAACAGAAGAGAACAGCGTCCCTATTTAGCTTGCTGGTTACACTGCCAACAGAAAATCGCACTGACCGTGTTTGATTTTCAACCTAGTCTGAAATTGGACTATTTATAGTACTTGTTCCTACCATATTAGGGCATTTTCATAGCGTTATTTAAATTCTATAGACTTTCCCAGCTCGGACAACCTTAGTTTATTTACAATAATTATGACTTCGATATAATTATGGCATTAAATGTCTAATTACAATACTAACTTAAGTAAATCATATCCATAATATTACTGAATTTCGTTTTTTTTATTGCATAATTGATTACTTTATTTACAATAATAAAATATAAAAACAAGTGAAGGAAAACTAAACATACTACTTCTAACTACTACAAAAAGGGGCACTTAGAAAATCTTTAGAAAAGCCTAAAGATAATCTAAGTGCTCCAGCCCACTACCAGAGGGCAGCGTGCCCAGCATGCTGGCCGCATTACCACGCTGGATGGCAATGCTGATACGTTGAGCCAGAAAAAGGCCAGCATTTTGGTCATGCGTCGCGTCAACCAAGCGCTCCGAGAGGTTTTGGAAAATAGTATGGGCTCCTGGACCCCACGGCCCCAAAGTCTCGACTCCAAAAGGCTCAAAGATGTAACCTCGGCCGAGGTTAGCATATTTGCGTCTCTTGTTATGCTCGGCAATAATAGCCGCCGCTCCAGCCCGACACCGTGTCATAGACAGATGAGTCGGCGCCAATGTGTCGACGCAAGTTGCGTCCCACTCAAGGGGCCGACCCAACTTCCAGGGCACAAGAGTCATACCGTCAGGTCTTTTTCCATCATCACGTGCTAGGCCGCTCGGTTCGAGCATAGCTGCAACAGTGGAAAAAGCCCGGCAAATGATGTCGTTCAGACTAGCGTGGCGGCTAATTCTACCAGCACTCCTAGAACATGAGAGGCCGTGGTGCCCGAGCTGGTCGAATTTCTTAATTTTTCCTTGCAATATATTTTTTTAAATTCCTTTAAGAATCAAATTGATCGATTATATCATGTCAAGAAAATTAAACATTTGTTTTATTTATATAATAAGAACCAAAAAAATACTAGTCAAGTAATCCTTCTGGTCACACAACAATATTTCTAGCACCCCCGCGGGCCCGAAGCGACAGAATAAATCCCAGAGATGGATGTCTTTATTTACTCTGGCATTTGCCGCACCGTAATTAAATTGTTTGACTTGTCATAAACCATGCTTTAATGTCTAATATCAAAATGTTCTACCAAGGGTTTTTAATTAATTATTTGAAAGAAATAGATGTACCTAGTATACATACGAGTACATGCCTATATGCAGAAAATTTTCCTTTCGGTTTTTAAGGTGTTTTTTTTTAGTTTTGTCCGCAATTTATTGATTATTATATTGACATAAAAACTTTTTTTATAAAAGAAATCTAATTAATTTTACATATTTAGGTACTATTAAAAACAAACGCATGGACTATCAACTTAACTAAGGTGATAGCCACACTTCACCATTTATTATTTTTTTTACTTTGTCAAACTGAAAAGTGTGAAATACAAAGATAAGTTACTATTTTAAGTTAAATGAAACTCTGGAGAAATAAGTTGTGTTTTTCCGCCGCGACTGCATATTTCTCCAGAGTTTCATTCACAAGTGATTTCCGCAAAGTAACGGATGATTCAATCTAAACATATGAAACTCAAAGGTGACTGACAGACTGATTGACTGACTGACTGATATAGTGATCTATCAACGCACAGCCTAAACCACTAGACGGATTGGGCTGAAATTTGGAATGAAAGTAGATAATATTACGTAGGCATCCGCTAAGAAATGATTTTTGGAAATGCCACTTTTAAAATGGTGTAATATAAGATGAAAGTTTTACTTATTAATGCGAGCGAAGGCGCGAGCACTCACTAGTGTCTTATAAGTTACCGAAACTGTCACTCCGGTTAGTAAATCTCCGAGATAACTCGTCAAAATCATAAAAAAAAACAGTATCCCTATATATTTAACACTTGCTCCCGATTGCGACTGCGATCGAATGACGTCACGGGTAAAATGTCGCTCGTGACGTCACGGCCTACTTGGGACTGAAGCCTCGTAACCTAGTAGGAAGTTTACTGTTGGTTCTATAGCAGATACATACAGAAAAATATAGCTGATTTAAGTAAAACCAGATCATTCCGATGAAAATTAGTGTTGTTGAATTATAATGGCATCTACGACCCCATTTGAAGTAAAAATACCTTAATCAAAAATTATAATATATTTCCAAAAAAATTAGCGCTATGAAATGGACACAACTAGAAGTAATTAGTGAGACTCTTTTAATTAAAAATATAAAAAGTCAATTATGGTATGGTATGTTTCAATTCAATAAGCGAGTGTGGCTCAGCGGTTCCAGTGTCTGCTTTTCATCCAGACGTACCCTGGTTCGAATCCGCCCTACACCAATGACTTGTATTTTTCAAGTTATGTGTAGATTTGCACTCGCTTAGCGGTGAAGGAAAACATCGTGAGGAAACCGACATGTTTGAGGACCACAATATCCGAGGACATGCGTCTTCCGTGGAAGGACCTGGGCGCCCACCACGATGTATCTGCCCAAGAAAACTCCCCTAACGAATTAATTCTGCGGGGGAGTCACGACCCTCAGTCATGAGGAAATACGACTCAAAGAGAGAGAGATGTTTCAATTATGGACGATATTTTGAGTACATATAAGAATGCTGCACCTTCCACCAAAGTATCAGTTTTACGGGTGACTCTTCATGCGAGCTTACTTCTACATTTTCTTTGTTGTAGCTTATAAAAGTATTGTAAAGTGCTGCCTTATCGTTTTGTAATTGTTTTAAAGGCTTGGTGGTCTGCTTACTTTTGGAATCGTCTGCTTTGCAATCTGATGCACCACGGCTTGAATACATTCATGCATCAATGAGTGGTTTTTAATTTACATATTCGTGAATTGTCCCTGCCTTAACAGTGAACGGAAGCTTCATGAGAGAAATTGGCATTATATTGACCAGTAAATAGAAAAACATAATGTCTTCTATGAAAAAAAAATATGTACTTGCCAAAAACATCTTCAAAAAAACGGTAGTCTGTAAAGTCGGTTTACTGACGATAGTAGAACGTGACAACGTCATAAGAAAATACTGATGGGATTGCATGGTTGCAGATTTCACTAGAAAATTTTAATTTTGTTATTTTAGAGATATTTTGTATTTGTTGCAGTTCAAACATTATCATAGCTACGCTCGATAATTATTTCGATCGAATAGTAAAGCCATTGATTTTTTACTCATCGTGAAATAGTTCTGTTAACTTATTGTTATAGTTTTGTCAATTACCTATAGGATAACCTACAATAGCTGCACTAGCGGACTGATGCTATTTACTTTTATGATGAAATCACGAATATTCGACAATATATCACTTAACACATATTTAATATCGAAATAATAATTACCTTCATCGCCGCAATTATCGTTTGTTTTCCTATAAACAATTGACAACACATTCACTTTTCACTGCACTTCATACTTGACGAGAACATGTAAATATATTATTGTATAGCAGCTGTGACACGGACGCATCCCTCACTCAAGTAGGAGAGTTCGACATCTGTCGGTTCGTCCGATTGTGCCTCTTTGTCGCTCACTCCGCGCTCTCGCTTTGGAACGCCTCAGAGCGAGGTAACGCCGCATGAGTCATGTTTTTTCGTGCGTGCAGCCGGCTCCATCGATTTATAAGACGTTGTCACGTCAAAAACAAGAGAACTTCGCTAAAACTAAATTCTGCGGAGAAGTTACGGCCCTTTGTAGGTACTCAGGGTATTATACGATCAAAAGAGTAATTTTATATTGGTATGTGCTAGCGATACCTATAATATAATAAGTGGTACGTAATTTACTCCTAAAACTGTGTATATTTTGTTTGAATTCTTGTTTAGATTATTTAACCAGTATTGGTTATATTGTGTGTTTTACTTCTTTGCTGCGCCTTTTTTGTGTTTGTTATTATTTATAATATTAATAGTGTTGTTACGCGTATTTCGATTTATTTACGTGCGTGATGTCACCTGCCGGTCCCAACGGAAGACCAGCGCTGGCTGCTTGCATCCAGCACATGCTGAGTTGGGGCCGGGTTGTGACATGAAACTTTTAATCTATACCTACTTCTATACTAATATTATAAAGCTGAAGAGTTTGTTTGTTTGAACGCGCTAATCTCAGGAACTACTGGAGCGAATTTAAAAATTCTTTTTGTGTTGAATAGACCATTTATCGAGGAAGGCTTTAAGCTATATAACATCACCCTGCAACTAATAGGAGCGGAGAAACAATGGAACATGTGGAAAAAACGGGGAAATTTATTCATCTTTGAGGGCTTCCGTTGCATGCGCTGCGAAAACGGTTCAAGTCGTGGTTAACAGCTATAATTTATAAAGCTGAAGAGGTTTTTTGCAAAAAAAATATGATGCCCAAAACAACTATTCCACGCGGATGAAGTCGCAAGCACAGCTAGTTTACTCATATTTTGTTTATTATAATATTTTTGGTCGTTTTCGTCTAATTTAAGTATCATGTTTCAATAAATGTTTTTTTTAAATTAAACAACTATTTCTCTATATCTAGGTTGCACATGAGCGTATGACGTCACGGGAACTAACCCACTTGTGGTTAGAGCGTCGTAACCTAGTAGCAACTTTACTGGCAGATGAGAGATACGTCTACTGCAGTTTAGTGGATTGGATGAGTTATATGACATTAAATTATCTAGGTACGTATTTATAATAGTCGTATAGTAAAAAAAATCCTGCGAGCCGTGTTCAACTACGGCAACCGTTTTCTGCACGTTTAAGACGATATATGTATCTCTTCAGATACTGATTCTAGGTTTCTTATATCGTGCACTAGATTACAGATCTTCTTCTTATCGAATGAGAGTGGCTAACTCTAGTGTCGAGAGTTTATCACGCCCTAAGGGCCCCTGAAATGCCATTACGACTGCCATACTAAAGCCAGTACCTACAATTAACCGTGTCATCCGACACACGGAATCGGCCAAAATGGAATGCCACTTTTGGTCACCAATACAAGAACCGACCGCGTCGACCTTTGCTTAAACACTGGTACCTATTGTATGCGATTGCCTTAGATTAGCAGTATAGATCTATGTATAGTAGACTACATTTGTCGGTCTGAACTATAATTTGTCGGTCTTGAACTATAATTTGTCGGTCTTCAAGTCGAGAGTAAACCGGTTTCTTCTAGGCAAGCGCGCTAGATCGTAGACTATAACGTTGCTTAACCTCAGGCAAGTTGTAGTCAAGCGTAAGCCTATTTCGTGTAAAAAAAAACTATTAGTTGTAAGCCTAATTTGTGAAGACACTGGGTAGCATAATGCCTAGCCATTATATCTTGCTACGCCCCAATACCTCACATGTAGTTTTATTTCGAAAATTGTATGTGTACTACTTGTGCAAGTATGAATAAATAAATATACATACCTTCAGCTTCCGTTTTAAGAAACCTAAAAAAGCACCAAAATTTATAAATTTACTTTCATAAAAAAAGATACTTACTCCAAACCGTGTATTTTACCAAATATGTGAATCAGACCATTATTAGACAGCACAGTCCCACGGGAACAAGATTTTTCAACAAGCGTCACGTCATGTCATGCCTTCTGCAAAATAAATCTGTCAGTTCAATTTGCTTTGACATTGATAGCTGAGACAACGATGTCTTTTCCACGAAATTCTTTTTAGGATTCTTGGGATCCTTTGTCACGTAGATATTATATGAAATAAGTTAAGTAAGCCAATGAATGAAATTTTATCTCATACAACACGTACTAGATAGAAAACCTTTGCTCAATAGTGGGAAAATATGGGCTGCTATTGTAGGTCCCGGCTGTTTCTCTAGTACGGCAGTCGTTAAGCCATGTCAGAGGCCTTTAGTGCGGCTCGATAAACTCTCGACACCAGAGTTGGCCACTCTCATTTGATAAGAAGAAGAAGATGATGGGCTGCTGATAATTATTATAAATATATATAGTGCATTAACGGCCCTTAAAAACAGAGTGTCAAATCTTAACATTTCACATTCAAGTTAGATTGGCACTGACACATTTTATACCCACGACTTATCGTGTAAGTATATATCTCAATTGCTGAATATTTATAATTAGGTATGTTGCAAGAAGTGTAATTATTGTATAGTTGCTATGATCTACAATGGATTTCCGCATAGCAACACTCGAATCTATATCTCATCAAATATTTCTTCTGCATAAAACCTGAAGAAAAAACAACTCATAATCCTGACCGGATTTGGCTTCCGCAAAAAACATAATCAAAGCGGGAAACCTTCAAGCCCATCCGATTCATCTTGGCGAATCGCTTCACGTCTCGGAAAGGTCATCCGTTTCATCCAGCTAATCAAATTTCATAGCAGTGTCATAACGCTCATTCCTAGTTCAAGGTTCGTCAGTAATTATTTTTACTCTTGAATAGCCTCGGCGGCGTGTAGGAGTTCTTATTAGCTGTAGAACTTCAAGCCTTTGTTTGAGGGAAGCGGCTGGTTTATGTTTTAGACTTTTACATGTTTTACTGAAGTAAGCTGTTTATAAACTTTTTATTTGAGTGGAACAGAGATAGATAGATAGATAGATAAATTCTTTATTAAAACACCACATACATAAAAAAACAATACAAAAACAACATAGAAAAAATAAAATGTGCGTTTTAATTGGCGGCCTTATCGCTAAGAGCGATCTCTTCCAGGCAACCAATCTGGCAGGGATATATTTTCAAAATAAGTAGGACGAGGTGTTTAAGATACATATTAAATGAAAAGAAAAAAAAAAAGATCTAATAGTTTATACTACTTATAAACACAAACAAATACTACAATAATATTAATATACATACATACATAACAATACATACATATTAATACAAGAGACAAAATAAAAACATATACAGCAATTTAAGTCAGAACCAAAGAAGATAAATACAATTTCTTAACATTGTTTTTGAAGACATCTAGTGACGGTGCTTTCCTAATATCTAGCGGCAAAGCGTTCCACAGTTTGACGGCGTGCACAGAGAAAGAACTACCATAGGAGACTTTATTGTGTCTCGGAGTCGAGAGTGTGAGGTTCGCTGATGACCGCAAGTTGAGGGAGTGACAATCACGAGCGTAGCAAAAACGCTCTCTTAGGTAGCGCGGAGAGGAGGGATTAAAGAGTATATTATAGAGCAAAGAAAGTATATGAGCATTCCGACGAAGGCGAATGGGCAGCCACTTGAGCTTAACACGAAAGTGGGAAACGTGATCATATTTGCGTAAGCCAAATATGAATCTTATGCAGAAATTTTGAAGGCGCTCAAGCTTATCTAGCTGATCCTCCCGAAGATCTAGATAGCAGGCGTCAGCGTAGTCTAAAATAGGAAGAAGAAGAGATTGTGCAAGCGAAACTTTAGTGGCAGTGGGTAAGAAGTTACGAAGTCGCCTCATAGAAGCGCCAGATGCAAACATCCCACTGCTCACGTAAGTCAAATGAGTATCCCAACTGAGAGAGCGATCCATCATTATACCTAGACCCAGAGCAGTGTAGCTTGAGTATAGAAAGATTCCTAGGCAGTAATGTAATCAATACACATTTTTTTTATTAAATGGCGTCAGTATTTAGTTACAGAAAGTTCAAGTTAAATTTATAAAGTGACATGTAAAAAAAATGGTTGGTCTCAATACCAACAAATTGTTGAATTATAAAATTTAGAAAATTTGCGGTACAAAAACTAAGAGACTAAACTACTGTGGGAAGCTACTTTTTCTTACTTTGAGAGTCACTTCTAAACATTTGACGTACGTAGGTTTCTAGTATTTTTTTTACTAAGTAATGTAATCAGAGATTATTTATATTGTTAAAAACACCTTCAATTCATAAGTCAGACAGTTGCCCCACACATGTAAAGAGTTAACAGCCACTTCTGTTATATTGGCTGGTCACCATAACGGCGGGGAGTTGTAGCCGCGATATTGCTAGGTTTCGACGACATTTGCCCGTTTATGAGGGCAACATGGACGTGAGTTGGTCTGCTTGGAGAATAGTTGGTAGTGGAACGCATTGTAACCTTACTTGTTGAATATGAGTAGATCCTATAGTTCTTCTTTTAGTTATTTAAACTATAGATTTTGAAATATTTATAGCATAATGTACAAACATTTTTTTGTGTTATATACACCTAAATATTAATCTTTAGAGTAGTAGCATTATTTCAGTAGCAATTTACGAAGATTAAATTTAAATCTGCTAAAAGGCATACATTTGAGATTATCAGAGCACTTGTAACAAATTGTAGTATTGTATCTCAAAAAAATATATAACGCATTGGTTATTAACATCTAGTTTCAGCATCTAAACACCATGTTAAGATTGAGATAGCTTCAGAAAAAATACATTCTTGACCTATATTGTAATAAGCTACCAACTTTAGCTGCCACGTTCATATACGTGCCCGTATCATAGATATCCTATCATTCGTTTTTCTATTGACTGCCTCCATGATAAAATATTGTAGCTTTTTTTTTACGTAATTCCGTAGAATTTTTACTTTTTCCGTGTTTATCTGTACCTACCTCAATACCTAGAATTGTTGGGTCCAAAAGCGACATATAGGTAGATGGATAGAAATTTCTTTATTGCAACACACAAAAAAGTACTTTTTGTACATATTTTATATTTACATACTAGTTCACGCCGCGGCTTCGCTTGCATTATTTTGAGATAAAATGTAACCAATGACACTTTTAAGACCTCATACTACTTACATATCAAAAATTATGATGATCTGTTCAGCCGTTTCTGTGCCGCGTTTAAATAAACAGATAAACAGACAAAAAATAAAAAAAACCTGAAACGTGTTCTGTAATAGATTTAAAGTATATCCAAACATTATTTTTTCTAGTATTTTCTATGTTCAGAATTTGGACCCTTTTCAGATTTATTCACTCAGTAGTAAAGAAAGTACTAAACTAGATATATTTCATCACAAATTAACTAAATTCAAAAACTTACTTAATAAATGTAATATTACCGGTTATAATAGTGACGTTTTACTATAAACTTTTAGAGTATAACATTATATTGTAAAGAAAATTGTACACAATAGTTAGAAAAACAAATTTAAAAAAAAATCACAAATAAGGTTAAGTTTTTTTTATTATAAGTTTTAGTTTGTAAGTTGTTTTTGTGTCTGTAAATAAATAAATATTTATAGATAGACTAGTGGATGCTCACGCCTTCGCTCGCATTAAGAAGTAAAACTTGAACCCCCTTTTCACCCCTTTAAAAGCGGCTTTTCCAAAAATCCTTTCTTAGCGGATGCCTACGTCATAACATCTACTTGCATGCCAAATTTCAGCCCGATCCGTCCAGTGGTTTGGGCTGTGCGTTGATAGATCACTATATCAGTCAGTCAGTCAATCAGTCAGTCAGTCACCTTTGAGTTTTATATATTTAGATAGACAGATAAATGACACAACATATCGAAGCCTTGGGTATCCAGTACCCACTAGTACAATAACAAACCTCTTCTACGAAGTTTATCAGAGTAAGAAGATATTGGAAGCAAAGAGAACAATGTTTTTGTATCGTGTATTTTTAAAGGGGTTCAAGGAAAACTAGTCCCTCGAATGACTCGGAAACAAGCCGACTTGAACCAACAGACGTCGAAATCGTTCGAGTGAGTTTTCCGCATCAATGGAATGAATTTCACATACCTATGATTTTCACATGTATCTATATCTATACATATAATAAAGCTGAAGAGGGTCGCAAGTCTGATCATTAAAGATTTTTTTACATGATATAGGCTCACGCTTGACTACAACTTGCCTGATGTTAAGCAACGTTATAATCTACAATCTAGCGGGCTTGCCTAAAAGAAACCGGTTTACTCTCGACTTTAAGACCGACATATTATAGTTCAAGAGGAATAGAGATTTGAGCAAGGAGTTCCACAGTTTGGCTGTTCGCACGATGAAAGTTGATTTAAAAAAAAAATTTTTGGAGGTACTTAGAATTGATACTTGACGTTTCAACAATTTCTAGAAATGTTGTATGTTTATCTGTGTCTCTGTTTATTTAAACGCTCATCCCGCAAAAACGGCTGAACGGATCATCATGATTCTTGGTATGTAGGTGGTTGAGTTATTAAGAGTGTCATAGGCTACTTTTTAGCCTGAGATAATGCGAGCGTAGCCGCGGGCGCCCACTCGTATAGGTATAAATATGTATATAATCTACACGTGCGTGGATGTTGTTTCATCTGTCCTTTGTAGTTTATGTGTAATGTGGTTGAAATAATTTTGATTCTATTGGATAACCCACGGCTATAACAATAGAAAACAGAGCAAGTCACGTTATTTCTTAAGTCACAATTTGAGACAATAAGTATAATCGACCTATTTAGCGTGTAATCCAGCTGTTGGTATAGTTCAGTGGTTGTTAAGCCTTTTCAAACAACCCTAAGGCTGTTTGAAAACTCTATACACCTGCGTTGACCACTCGAACTTTTACGAACTTTTCTAGTAGGCTTCTTCTAGGCAGCGCGCTAGATCGTTAGACTAGATTATATCGTTGCTTAACATCAGGCAAGTTGTAGTAAAGCGTGAGCCTATCTCATGTAAAAAAAATATTTTTCTGTGTGAGCGACAATTAAATATAAATGAAATAAAAATTTTCTTTATTGGATAACATAAAATATGTACATACATTTTTTTCAAAACATAAGTTAAATAAAAATTTGTAGCAAAAGTGAACGCTATTAATAGTTGCATATTGAATTAATGTACAAGATTTGTATTTTTTCAGTATATTGTTGTTTCAAACATCAGAAATATCACAACTGTAAATCAAAATCTACACTGCTTCAAATATTCTCCTGAAACATTTCCTTAACTAGAAAATCGCGTGTAAACTTGGCCTTGCAACATAAATCTTTTCATAAAAAAACAACCTCAAATAAAACTTCCTACTAGGGTAAAAATAATTACGCAGTAAGTTTGATTGTTCGTTCAGCCACTACATTATACCTACAAGACCCCTCAGGAATCTAACAAATAATTAATAAATACTTCAGAACATATCATTTCACACAGCGCCATTCAGCCCCATACTAAGCTTACGCTTGTCTCATGGGTACTAGATAACGGATATAATACATTATATACTTTTTTGGTAAATACATTCTTATTATACATATAAACGACCAGACTCAATAGAAGTAATTAAAAAAAAATCATAATTACCTGTGTTATGCGGGAATCGAACCCACAGCACTAGACTAGAAGGCAGAGCCACTACCAACTTAGCTAACAGAGCAGTCAAAGAAAAGCAAATAGATGCATATGAGTAATTACCAGGCTACTATATCTTTTAAAAGCTTTCAAAACAAACTGTACTAAGCCAAAAGTCAAACCAATTTAGTAGCAGAAAAATATTATTAAAATTTGTTCACATTTCAACTTTGTTCATTTCGACTTACCATCTAACTATTCGGCGCAGTCCCAGATCTTTTTTAGCAATTCTTTATTGAATAGTTCTAAGCCCGATTTTAAGTTATTTTTAAACAGAGGTATGAAGAATAAAGTACAAAACTTTGATTATAATCTGAGGCAGTAGAAAATCAGGCCTTGCTCGTAGCAAAAGTTAATTGTATAACATCATATTATAATATTTTATGGGTAATATGTTATCAAGCATTTGACCTCATAAGTAGGTGATATTTTTTACGTTTCAAAGTCATAAGTAATTTTTTATACACAATTATTTTTTTTAATTTTTCGTTTCATTTCTCCCCTTTACCTAATATGAGTATGACGCCCTCACAACCAACGCTATAGTCAAAAGTCTAGAATAACTGTTATGGATGGAATATTGTCTACGCATAGCTGGCACCATCGTAACCTTCTGGTAATTATTTTCAATGGTTTTTATTACAAAGCCATACTTTATGAGGCTCATTATTATGGTAATGGAACTCATAAAATACGTGGAAAGCTGCTATTATTGCCTAAATGAAGCCGTTTACTGTAATATTTACCTATGTAGCTTAGATTAATTGATATTTTATTTTTCTTTCGTTTATTTTTTGATTGCAGACAGTATTATAGTCGTGAAAATTTTATGGAAAAAGTTTCCATATGTTTTATTCATTAATACATCTGTTTAATAATAATAATAATAATTACTCAATCTCACACGCTAAAAACATTCAAAAGCATCTACAATTCGTAGATAATTATCTGGACAACTATTAAAATACTGACTTTTCAATTTTGTTAACGAACCTACTTTTTTCTGACCAAACATAACTTACTATCACATCCCACGCGCTACGAATACCTTTTAAAATAGGCAAAAATTTAAATGAGGCACAGTTAGCTCAAGACAAAATAAAAATATAATGACGTCATAACCTTTACCGGCTATTTTTAGCAGAAACAATACAACATTAATGACAGACCACTCCTGACTCCATCACGGAATTGAAGATGGGAAAATTGTTATTGCGCCGTGTTTGGACATACCTGTGCTAAGTATGACTGCATAGTGATTGTGGGGGAAAAACCCATGTGTCCGGTTGAGTAAAAATTTCGAACAAAAAATTAAAAAAAAATTTGTTCGCCATGTGTATCAATTGTCAGTCTATAGTAATAGACAGTGCTGTGACACTATATTGTACCATTCAACCTCAGAGCGTCCCTGTAGTTAGGATGCTTATGCTCAATTGTTTAATGCTTTTGAGTTTGAAGACGAGCAATTTATTGTGTCCTTTAGAATCATCACCACTGAAATTATAATCTTGGATTAAATGTTGAAATGTGCCAAATCCAAGTTTTTATCTATTTTAATGCCTAATTTTATTAAACTCAGTTTAGTAGTTTAACTAAAATGGTGTAACATATCGACATACATAAGTAGTCTAGATACCTTTTTTGCGTTTACTGTATTAGTGGGATAGTATACCCCTTGCTTTTATGTACTTTCTTTGTGACAGTCGTAGACACATAAGACGCTTCGGTTTGACGCAAGCTTCTAGGTAGGTATCATTTTTCATAGTCCAATATTTTGACGGAGCGATAAATCAAACGGCCAAATAAATATTGGTTTTGGGCGAGCACTTGTCTTTTATTCCGGCCTTGTAATGGCTGAGGGTGTGGTAAGGAATTAGAGCAAAATATTCGCTAGAACAATCGCTAATAGAAAAATAATGTTAATAATGAATGATATGCTAGTAAAATTCAGTGACTTAGTTCGCGTTGTGTTGTGTTATAAAAATTACTTATTTGGTGATTTCAAGTTTAATGTAGGTAAGACAAAAATGATACTTTTTTTTGCTAGACTTTCAAAGGAATAAAATAACACAAATCTTTAATAACTGTTTATTAATAATATTATGTTCAGTAAATTCAATGACTTTGCAACGACGTTTATCCATAAATTACAATAAAGGAACTTTTTAACTAACCAATAATAAAAGACATTTAGATAACAACATTATTAACAAATATCAATAAAAGTAGACGGAGGTTTTGGTTTATACTAACAGAGATCATTTCTATCACAAAAGTGCTAGTTCACTACATAAATTACACATATTTATAACATACATAATATATCTATTATTTCTGTTTCAGGTTTCTTCACAAATAAAAAGCTCATTTTGTAAATACACACAAAAAGCAAGCAAATTATACCATTGGTTCCAAGATCAAATATTTTTGACTTTTTCTTGACTTATACCAAAAAAAGGCATTAAAATATTGTAGTAATTAATTCCATCCAAAGGCTATTATGGCCAACCTGTATGTAAAGATTTTGTTACAATCAAATAAATGTACATAGATTTACAAACATTATGTGCACATTTTGAGTATCATAAATACATTGCTAGATGTTTATGTTTACGTTTAACAGCAACTTAATACAGTGCTTAAAGTTTATTGAAAAAAAAACAAGGCAAAAACTTTTAAATAATTTAACACCTTACTAACAGTTATATAATTATTCAACTAAGATTCTTGATAACATCTAACTACCCGTAATACCATTGTAAATTTTATACTAGGCAAGGAACATACAAGCGTAATAAAGTTTGATAATACCTAAATTATTCTGTTGCACAGAAAGTAATATTTTTGTATCTCTCACGAAAATAAGTGACTATTAACTTTTTTAAATGTGATTCCAAACATTTTACAATATATCAAAGTTTATACAATAAATAAAAACTAACAGGCTCTTTGGGCCTTATAACAAAACGTGGGTTATATATAAGCCTAGACTAAGTCCGTTTTAGTTGATCTAAAATTGTCTGTATTTTGTCACAATTATCAAAATTTACTGAATGTTAAATCAAAGTCTAAATTTTTGTTGATATTTTAATTGCTTGTATGTGATGTCTGAACAACAAGAACCCACTTTTTATTTTCAAAGTCCTGGACTAATAATTTAAACCGCGTTTTGTAATATGACGGTATAAGTTGAATTTATAGATGAGTTGACTTACGCTGCTAAATCTTATTTAGGCATTTAGTATACGATCACCTATAGGTACTCTACTCTAAATCTTATTTACGTAGGGTACAGTTAGAAAGATACGGAAGTACAAAAGGTCAGTAAAAACACTACAGGATCTAAGTGTATAGTACATTAATTCAATTCTCACTACATCTTTCTTTGGGTCGCTTCTGCGATATTTTTCTTAGCATATAACCATTATGTTAATAATAAATTCATCTACTCTAATCTAGAAATTCGGGGGTACTTGGTCACCCTCTACCACTAGACTCAAAGTTGCCATAAAATCCAATTTCATTATACACTTAACTGTAATGACTAGAGCGTAAAACGGAATGTGCTTGGCACAAATATACCGAGTAAAACTTTGGTTATATTTATCTCTATTATAAAGAATAGCTAGACCGAGCTCGATTGTTGTTTTTCAGTCTTCGTCTTTCATAGATCTAGCTCTATTTTTGAGATCGCCTGTGACTACGACGCTGTTAAATCTGTTTACTACGTCTCGTACTTTTCCTTTGCTAATGACTAGTTCTTTATCGTACGTGGGAGTTATTAATCCTTTATTGCTTCCATTGCAGAGGGGTTTGGTTTCTTTCATTGGCGTAGAGTTTAAATCTTTTGGAGTGGAGTTGAAGTGAGCGCTTTGTGATTTTCTGAATTCTCGTACAGCGTTGTCTATGTTATTTATGAGGTCTTTTGCGACGAATGTGGCTATTTCGTGTTTGATGCGGTCTTTTTCGTTGAGTATTTCAATGGGTGTTGTTTTTTCTTTGGTCTCATTGGTTTGATCTGGGCTTTGGCTGTGAGTGAGTGAGTGAGAGGCAGGACTGTCAGGCCCTTGGAATGTGATGCTCGGGTTGACGATGTTGCTCTGAATGTGATTTGGTTGGTCGTATGATGTGATTTCTTGATTCTGGGGGTTTTTCTCGCCTATTAACCAGTACGTCGTCATTTTGCCCTTTCCCTGTGAAAAACAATATTTGTTTTAGAAAAAAGTTATAGAAGCAATATTAATGTACATTCATTATTATTATTCAGCATTTGTTTAATTTGACAGAGCACTGGTAACGTGAAAAAATACACGTTTTTAGTAATTGTATTGAAATCACAGATAATAAACAGCGATAGGTATCTATTATATATATGTATATAAATAAATAAATAAAAATTTCGTTTATTGCTCCAAAATAATAATAAAACTATACATACATGCACTATAAACACCGCACTAGGCGAACCTGTGTCGCGGTGTAATTGCCATCTCGTTCCAGACATTAAGGTATATTAACAATTAGGTAATTACATTTTCTTTCAGGCGTTTGTTACTCATTTTTTCCATTGGTTTGTATTTATTAGTCTTTATGATACGCAAAAGGAGAAAATGATTACCACAAAGTTAGTCTTTATACAAATTAGCTTTTAAAAGATTAAAAAAAAAAAAAAGTCATAGACAATTATTTGAATCTTATTTGTATGCACTTTGCATGTATCACTTGTTTATCTACTACTTATTTGTTTACTTGTTTTTTGTTTTATCTACTTTCAAGGTAATATTACAATCCTAATAAGTCACTGGTCAGTTATTACTGGTTGGTTAAGGTTTGTGTGTATGTGTGTGTATGTGTGTGTGTGTGTGTGTGGGTGTGTGTGTCTACATATGTGTGTGTCTGCGTGTGTGGTTGTGCTCGTGCGATTTAAAGTTACTATCTGTGTAAGCAAAAATGCATTAATGTTCCATAATAGATACCAAGATAGTTATCCGCTGTGGTAAGTACAACCTTATTATTGGTTTTCTTCTTGGTAGGAGTGTCACGTCCGGGTAGTTATATGGGGTCTGGAGGCTCAGTGAAGAGTTCCAGACCCCTTAATGTTATCTATCTGGAATTATAAATGACTCGGTCTCCTTATACCCCATGGTCGTTAGGTATTTCTTCAGTTTTTGTTTGCAGGTATACCGAGAGTCATTTAGAATTTTTAATTCTTTGTCCAGTTTTTTGTAAAGATACGCACCCCTATTCTTAAACGATCTTGTAGCAAATTGTGATTTCATGTAACAACATGTCCTATGCCAAGTGGGATAGCGTGATGTCATAGTCACTGTCTGTAGGGATGTTTTGTGAAATCTCAAGGTAGTGGCCATGATATAAAGCTGACGAACGTTCAAATGGTTAGTGACGCAGTACAGCTCGTCAGTTGGGTGTCTATATGGTTTTTGGTAAGCTACCTTTAGAATTGCTCTCTGGGCCCGTTCAAGTTTAATTAGGAGCGTTGTACCAGCTGCTCCCCAACATACTATGCTGTAACTCAGAATAGATTGGCATATAGCCATGTAAACTAATCGTATGGTCTCTGTATCTGCAATTTTGCTAAGCTTTTTGAAAATATGTAACAACTTTCTGGTGCGTCTACAAAGTGTCTCAATTTGGTGTGTCCATGTCAGCCTGTGGTCGATTATGACTCCAAGATATTTAAGATGATCAACTTCACCAATTTCATCACACACACATGTTGCATTGTCTTTGTGGCCGCACTGATGTAGTTGAAGTTTAATTGGTGTCGGTGGACTAGTACGGTCCGTAATACGAAAGGCCATAAATTTTGTCTTACTTGTGTTCAAGGTAAGCAGATTTTCTTGTAGCCATTTAGCAACTGTTTTGAGCCCCGTTATAGCTACATTTGTGACGTCAGACCAGGAGTTAGAATAGAAAACTAGACAGGTATCATCGGCAAAAGAATAAACCTCCGTATTATTTAGAATTAAGTTACAGAGGCCATTGATGTATACCAAGAAGAGGGTAGGCCCCAATACGCTACCTTGTGGCACTCCAAATTCAATTTTAGCATAATTACTGTAAGACTCACCAATGCGTACTTTCTGTTTCCTCTCTTTAAGGTAGGACCTAAACCAGTCTAGTGGTAGGCCTCTCACACCCAGGGCCTCCAGTTTTTTTAATAAAAGAGGCCCTGAAACGGTGTCAAAGGCCTTTGCCATATCAATAAATACCCCTATGCATTTTTGGCCTCTATTTATTTTCTCAATTACTGAGTCTACAAGAGTCACTACAGCATCTTCTGTTGATCTCTTGTGACGAAAACCGTATTGATTTGGAGATAGCAGTTTATTATTCTCTATATTTATATCTGTATTTCTTATGCAATTAAAAACATTAAAACACATTGAAACGTACCTTCATAGTAATCTCCCCCCTGCACTCCAACTCGAAGGTGTCATACAAGTCCAGGACTTCCTTCGTCTTGGGGCTGACGTGGATCTTCAGAGCCTCTCCATGAGACTCCATCCTCGACGCCGTGTTGACCGTGTCTCCGAACAGGCAGTACCTGGGCATCTTTAGACCCACCACGCCTGCTACACAGGGGCCTAGAGGAAGAAAATAAAAGTATTAGTTTTTAGCTTTATGCTACGTTTATTAGTTTTTGTTTTGCGAATATATTACCTATTTTTCATCATTTGTACTAAACAAAATACCTATTTCAAGTCCGGAAGGAAAAGTAACTTTCCTCGCCGACTACTGTTTCCTTTACCAAAGTAAATTAACCTCAAGAGAAATAGTTAGGAAATTTTCCTGCATTTAAAAGATTTTCCGCAACTTTTAATCGTATATTTTATTCAGGATTCATTTGAATTTGAGATATATTTTAAGTAAAAAGTGTTTTAATTTTTTATTGACTCGACGATTGGTCTTTTACTTTTGTTTTGGTTACGTGTTGTATACATATTTATATATTTATCTTGTAT
Source organism: Macaria notata (assembly GCA_927399415.1). Taxonomy (NCBI): domain Eukaryota; kingdom Metazoa; phylum Arthropoda; class Insecta; order Lepidoptera; family Geometridae; genus Macaria; species Macaria notata. Next base: position 5,634,024 of record OV656741.1, read on the forward strand.
ACAGATAAAAAAGTTTATTTAGTTTATTTAGGCAAAATGTAAACATACTTGCTGCCATCTTTGATATAACCAAGTATATTGACCAGTCATTTTCACCTTCTGATAAAGACAAAAGAGATGAATCCATCATTCATCCGTCATAGGTGTATTTTCAGAGGACATTAAATTGTACTCTTGTGAATGGTTTTCAATATATGTATGTGTGGATTTGCTCTTGCTTAACGGCCAAGACAAACATTGTGAGGAAACCGACATGCTTGAGGACCAGAAAACATGCATCTTTCGTGAAAAGATCTAGGCGCTCACAACTATGCACTTACCCAAGAAAACTTTCCCAACGAATCAATTCTGCGGGGAGTCACAACGCTCAGAAAACAAAAGTTGTCGAACTCCCTGCCTGACCCCCACAAACTTTAATCCAGCGATCTTCAAAGCGAGAGGTAATCGGTTACTATCGGGTAAGCACGCTCCATCTTAGTCCATAGCCTTTGCTTACCATCAGGCAAACTATGGCCAAGTGCAAACTCGTACTAGTTAAAAACAAATAGGCACCGAATACTCAGCAACCAACCAGTATGCATGCCAATCCTCAACAGCAGTCGTTCCCCAGGCCGGTGCGGCACGGTCCGTCCACGCACGGTCTTCAGCAGGGCTAGTGACATGCGTGCGATCTCCGCTGCGTGCCTGTTGCCGTTACGCATAGGGAGCCCTGACACCACCATGTAAGCGTCGCCTATTGTTTCCACCTGGGAATAATAATAAATAATAATAAAATCCTTTATTTATGTACTACAGAGTGTATACGTACCACTAAAATAACTAAAACATCATGTAAAACTAGTAACTTATAAAGGTACGTTGGTGAGGTAAACTGAGCTCTGCACTAAGTGTCACAGGGACCTTGTGTTGCAGGCTGCAGTATTTCTCGCCGCGGTAAGCTTTTCTTACAATATTACACCAAGGTTCAATGAAATGGTCTGAGTTTAATGTTATTAAAACTGATAAAAAACAATCACGAAGCCTATACTAACAAAAACATAATGTTTACAAAATTTTACTTTGACAGATAGAGTGCTACCTGTTCTAAAACCTAAAATATGTACAATAAGATTCCGTATGTGTCTCAGTGTAAGGTACATCGTAAGATATTTAGCCTACGCAATTCTACCATAATCATGGTAGAATTGATCGAGAAATTATTTTGTGAATTGAATAAAGGTTTTTGTTGTACCAATGTGTATTTTTTTTTTGTTTACAAGCAAAATAGTTTCAATCTGTAAAATATGTTTATGTTACAAAAATAATATGTTAAACGTTTGTGATTTTACTGGTATAGTCTACTTTGGGATGCATTGTCGCTTGAGGTGACCTTGACTACTTAGTGTAGTGTGTATACCTAGTGTAAAAAAATAATATGTACATATGTTACAAATTTACACATCAACAGTAGCGTCAAAAATCTGAACATGGAAGATAGAACAGAAATTTTGTTGGGTTAACTTTAAATCTATAACAGAACACGTTTCAGTACCTAGTTTTTAGATATTTGTCTGTGCATGAGTTTATTTAAGCGCTCATAACGCAAAAACGGCTGAACGGATCATCATGATTTTTGCTACATAATATGTTGGTAGTATGAAATCTTAGAAGTGGCATAAACTACTTTTTATCTCAAAATAAAACGAGCGTACCCGCCGTAGGTCCAAAATCTTGTACAAATGTGTTAAAAACAGAAATACTTACTACTACTTGTACCCACTGTACCTTTTTTTATTTCTGTTAATCAGTATCATATATTGAGTTAATTGATTCGGTGGAGGTAGGGACGTAATTTTATAAAGTTCGGTAGGAAAAGTTAAAACCAGTATATTTTTAAACGGGACCAAGAGGGACCTTCGCCCCGGGCTTCTAGGTTTAATTGAAAAACTTCCTAAATACGAGACACCATTTTCACAGTTATACTGAAGCAAAATGAGAATGTATTTTTATTCTGGAGCTTAACATCGAATGTCATTTCTGTAAGTAATTTTGTTGATGGTTATTTTTAGACAGCTAGTATAGCTCAGCGGTTCCAGTGTCTGCTTTTCATGCAAACGCATCCTGGTTCTAACCCGGCCCTACACCAGCTTGTATTTTCAAGTTATGTGTGAATTTGCACTCGCTTCACGGTGAAGGAAAACATCGTGAAGAAACAGTCAAGTTTGAGGGTCACAATATTCGAGGACAGTGTGTAAGAATCTGGGTGCCCAACACGATGGATCTGCCCAAGAGAACTACCCCAAAGAATTAATTCTGCGTGGGAGTCATGACCCTCAGTCATGAGGAAATACGACTGAAGACAGAGATTTTTAGACATATTTTTTGTATAGTTTAATTGTTTCCATAGAGATGAATTTTAATTTCGATATGCAATGAATTTCTCTGATAGGTAAGGCATTATCTACATATTTCTGTATAAGCTGTTGAGTGTAAAGAAAAATAAACATATTCATTCACTTAGAAATATTCATTTGTATCATTCGAGTATGAAAGTGATAAATAAGGGATACAGAAAATTCAATGAACTGGAAGTAAATAACACAACCATGAAAAGGAATAAAGAATAATTGCAAACCATTAAAAGAGATGTCATTAGCGGAAATTCTTAGCCCGTTTGAGTTTAGCTTTCAGAGTTAAATTAAGTTTTCACGTAGACTATATAACTTAGAGACTCTTAACTACTTGTCTGTGTATTATGGAAACTATATCAGACTTAATAATTATAATTTCATAAAATTGTCTGCATATAAATAAAATGAAATTCATTATTATTTGGGTGCCTGTCACACTTTTTGATCATAGATACATATGTAAGGTTTTGACATACATATGTATAGTATATGTATGTATAACTTCATTATCTAACTCTGAATTTACGCATATTAAATAGAGGGACGCCCGAAGTTTGAATCGTACAAATTATCCTATCAGACATACAATACTAGAAAATTAGAATACAATTACATAAGTAAAATGTGCTGAAAATATCACGCGAATTTATTTATTATGTGTGTCGGTTTTTTTACCAGACAACTGTGATGTCTACTATGGTGTAATGTCGTTGAATTTCCCATACAATTTCGGGTTAACTAAGTCGTTGAATGACAAACAATTTAAGCGTTTACGGCATTCACTCCCTAGGTCTAAATGTGTTTAAACTGGTGTAAGTAATTAAAATTTGATGATGTAAGGTTTCATAGCTTTGGTGAAGGTAAGTTCTGGGCTTTGAATTGGTGTACATTCCAAAACATCATAATATAAACATAAGAAAGACTACCATAGCTATAAGTATAGCCTATACCTTAAAGTATATAATGTGTTTGGTTTCGACATACCGATATTTAAAGAGGGTATTTTTTAGCCCTTTTTATCGACAAATCCACCCCCCTAAAATTTCCTACCTCACCCCCTTGAAATGGCAGCCATTTTTTTTTACGTTACGATTACGCTAATGCATGTATGAATATTGCAATAACTGAGTACATAAGTGTCCAGAATAATAAATTTGGTGCCATTTGAACGATAACATGTCGTCCTATCGATTTGAAAAAATGGTATTGACATTAACCGTCAAGCATACTGAAAAACAGACAAAAACAAAAAAAAGCAAAAAATAATTTTGTGCATATCCGCACATCATTCAAAAACTAGTCTGTTAACTTGTAATTTTTTTGACGTGACAACGTCTTATAAATTGGTTTGCCGGGTGACACTTCAAGAAACTGCGTTACGCTCCGCTCACGTTATGCGCTCACAATGAGAGCGAGTGAGAGGCACGCGTCCCTTCCACTCGGGCATGGTTAGCCCGCCTAAGAGCGAGAGAGACAGACATAAAAGTCGTTGTCACGTAAAACTTTCGCCCGTATACCGACTTTACAGGCAACCAATTTTTTTTACTATTTCTACAGATAGTTATGCTATCTACAAAACGACATCAAATTTGGTATTTTAAGTTTATACCTTCCTGTATAAACCTTCTAAACATAAACGCTTTTGCGAAAGTTTGTGAATATGGGGGTAGATATATCATTCATCTTTAAGCTTTAGAGGATGAACCAATTAGGATGCCACTTTGTGCGGAAATAGAACAATCAGAATATTTTAATTTTCAATTGTTTTTATATATTTTTTGTATAAAAATAGTCATACTCCTAAACACTTCAATGTAAAATGATTATTTGACTTGTAATGTATTTTCACCTGTTTTCAAATCTATGAGAATTTAAAATGGTTGTCGACTAATCACTCCCAGGTTAACTTTTTTAGTGTAAACCGGTAAATCCTGTCCATCCAAAGGTTGCCTGGAAGAAATCGCCTAAGGCGATAAGGCCGCCCAATGTGCATTAAATTAGTTTTAAATTTCTTTTTATATTGTAATTTCTTTGGTGTGCATTAAAGACATATCTTATCTTATCTTAAATGAAAAACATTATCAGTTCATATAAGAGTCAAGTTATAACATCTTTATATAGAATCACAATGAAACCTTATCCTCGTGCCCTTCGAATTATATTTTGATTGAACTGGTCATCATATGCGACTGAGCGATAATTATTAAAAGGTCAAACTGACCGAATGTTCTCGTTTCATAATAAATAGATGTCCGACCTTTGAAAAGGGAAGCCTTGGGTTGAGCTAGATTTCTCATTAATTTACCTACCCTTTCAAGTGTGTGTAGGTATACTACCTCCATCCTGTACCTCCATCCAACGGCGTAAGTGGATCAATGGTATTTCATTTCTCGTGATTTTTGTCGATTATATTGCAAGAAATTTGTCTTTAATAACAACAAAAAAAAAGAAATGATTGACAAATATATTTTTTATTAAAATGTGCCTTTGAAAAGTATAATTCATAATCATTATCAGAATTTTTTTTTGTATCAAAAAAGAAAAGTTTTCATTTAGAATAACTAAAGGTTAATAAAAAAACAGAGTGGATGAGGATGGTGAGATACTATAATATAGTTTGAAGTTTACACTATATACTCAAGCTCAATGATTAAAGCCTAATTTATGTGTAATAGCAATATAACTGTCTATTAACTAAGGACATATTTAGGTAGACAGTAATACCTAATTAACGTTAATATATTGTGTCTAGATTATGTTGGGCTGTAATCACGTAATTAGGTCTAGGCGTTATGGGACCCAGTTCCTGATACCTATGTATTAACACTATGTGTTATTCGACTGTAATTAGTCATTATTATGTCAGTTTGCCTAGTCGTTGTGTACCTAAATAATGAATATATTCTTTAGATATGTTTACCATTTCCTAACGAAAAAGATACTTGATCTGACAAAAAATGTTGCTGCAAAGGTAAGAATTCATTATTTAGTCGATCATCCTGATAATTTCTGTTGCCAGATAACAGAAACAAGACTAATGATTTGTAGTGATTAGCACATGGCGTCAATTCGAATAATTTTGAATAAAATTATCACCACTAGTCTTTTACTGATCATAAGATCATGAAAATAAACAATATAATGTTGGTGAACATTACGTAAACTTTAAACCGGTTTCTTCTAGGCAAGCGCGTTAGATCGTAGATTACAACGTTGCTTAACATCAGACAAGTTGTAGTCAAGCGTGAGCCCATCACCATGTAAATAAAAATCTATATATATCTATCTATCTTTATAAGAAATGGGATTTATTCTGATCTATTTGAACTAATTCACTTTGCAAAGTAACGTAAGCCATGTTAATAAATTATTATGTTTAGACGGGCAACACTTACTATATATTAATAAAACTTATAAGTTTGTACTTCGTATAAGTTTTATATATAACGTATAAACATCAGAGTAGGACTAACTTCTTTAAATAAATAAAATCTACTCACCTTGTAAACATCAAAATTCTCCAAAATAGAATCGAAGCACGTATACAGATCGTTCAACAGGTCCACCACTTCCAAGGGCGTGGATTCTGCTGAGAGCTGAGTGAAGCCGATGATGTCGCTGAAGTAGATGGTCACCTGGTCGTAGGTCTCCGCCATCACTGGCTGGCCCATTATCAGCTGGGAGGCTACGGATCTGCAGAGAAAAATAAGGATTAAAATGATTATAAAAAAAAACAGGACATATCACACAGCGCCATCTAGCCACATACTAAGCTTACGCTTGTATCATGGGTACTAGATAACGGATATAATATAATACATATATACTTTTCTTTTGTAAATACATACTTATTATATGTATTTACATAGAAACGACCAGACTAAACACAAGTAATTACAATTTTTAATGTTCATAATATTTTATACTTATTATGATTTAAAGTATTTTATACCCCAGTCAATTATAACCACCCTACATGTGAGTTTGTAGTATTGATTTGAAGTTCTATAAATATTGTGTCACTACGTATCGACACGTAACTAAATAGATATTCGAGTCTTTACACAGTACCATAGCCCATGACACAAGTATTTGCTGACGGCTATAAAACAGAAATACAAACATCAAAACATAATTTCAAGAAGAAAATATATAGAGTGCACTTATAAAGCCTGTTTGTAATAGTGCGAATATTTCATCTACATATGAATTGAAACAATGTCGTAACTCTTTTACAAAGATAATCTACTATATCAAAATAAGTCGGGTTTTCCTTCCTGACGCTATAACTCCAGAACGCACGAACCGATTTCCACGGTTTTGCATTCGTTGGAAAGGTCTCGGGCTTCGTGAGATTTATAGCAAAAAAAAATTCAAGGTTTTTTTTTACAGAAAAGCGGGAAAAAATGGAAAATCATTTTTCACATACAGCGCCATTTCTGATACTAGCATGTACTACAAACCAATATTTTAAAAAGAAGCCATCTGGTGACGAAACGGAGCTCGCCGGGTTTGGTAGTCTAGCATAAGAACTGCCGTTCACGACGATAAATCATATTCCAATATCAAAATATCTAACTCATAATACGCTTTTCATATCTTCTTTTTTTTTGTTATAGCTTTTGCGAATATATGAGTTCGCAATTCTGCCAATGTCAAGTGGGAAGATAGGCCATCAAACTGAGAATTTTATGTGAAATATCGATATGTACGGTGGTTTTAAATTGCACAGTTGAGTGTTCTTTTCCCCCTTTTTTGCTTTCTGTAACAGCGATAGTTAACCAATCTACAGACATATACAGAATCAACACAAGAACAAACACAAACATAGATGCATATACATAGGTTTCATATCTTCATTTCCCTGCAGTGCACGGAACTGTCAGAGGTCAGAGATTTCAAAGCGAAATTAGATGCTCTCTGCTCCGACGTTGACACAATTCTGCTGTTTACTCTACCTTGTGTCATATCGATTGCTAGTTCGTAGAGAGCAACGTATACATCGTCCGTAGAGGAACAGCAATCGAAAGCAAACAGGAATTTGCAGTCTAGTAAATAGCTCGGCAAAAGGATACCACAGCTTCATTTGCATGCCGGTTTGCGGTCTGTTTGTTTCGTTTTACACAAATGTCAGTACTGTTAATAGGGATTTCTTTTTATTTCCAAAGAATTGATAAGTAAGCTTTAGGAAGTTAATATGAAAATAGTTAAATTACCAGTATAAGCAGTGCCTAATGGTACAGATTTTATCCATGATAATCCAAAATATGAAGTAGCATTATGTTTACAGTCTAATCTATCTATCTCCCTATTAAATTTGATTTATTCCAGCGCCTGAACGTGAATATATTCAACACTTAAGCATAGATTTTTAAACCTAATCCGTTTTGAGGCTTAAGTACCTACTTTGAAATGTTTGTGAACCTGTATCTACAAGGATCTGAGATTTAGTATTAAAGTTATAGACTAATCTTATTAAATACTCAGCTAGTATTTAATAAGATTTAATCAGAAAAACAAAAAATATTACTAATAAAAACATTTAATCAGAGGGTGATCATTTTTGATATGAATAGAGTCATTAGTCAGTCATCATCAGTTTTTTTTACGATCTTTAGAACGTCGTAAACGTCGTAGTTTATTACTTCAGGATATCGAAAGTTTCAGAACTCTTCTTCTTGAAAAGTTGGTTACTGTGAACCCTGTATACGAAGGTTGTACTAAACATGTATTTTTCATCACGAAAGGTTTTATATGAGATTAGGGTTCCGTGGGTAAAACTGGATGTACTTGAGTGAACCCCTGATTTGGGTCATTTAGCACAAATAAGTTCCAGACCCTTTCATCTAAGCATCGGCTATGTGCCCAAGTAAGCATACATACAAGCCGGTACGGATTAGAAGCAGTATCAGTCTACCTACAGTACCTATGTACATATATAATTAGCAATAAAATTATAACTATGAAAACGAACTTAATGTTCTGTAGCTGTACATATTTTTGGCGATAGTAACGACGTACCTATGTACACATGTATATTCATTTACTAATATATGAGAACAATATAAAATTCCTGTTTAAAATGTGCTGAATTCTCTAGCGTATTGTGTACGGACAAGATAATTATGTTCTGAAGAAAATCTAAGTTTTAATATTTATAATTAGCACATTCATAATATTTATTCTAAAAAACTTACAAAACATAAAGTACTAAACTAAATAAAAATGAACATACCTAAAAACTAAAACACATAATGGACTTAAAAGAACAATAAAATTTTGATTTATCAATATTTTATAGTCTTTATCCATCTTATTTATTTGTCATGTTGAAGGTAGAATCTCATAATCACCATTCTGAATTTTGAGGGGCAAGGTTTTTTGTTCTGTAACCTATTATCAAATTTTAATGTATGTATATGAATATTTGTTAGTTTTTTAGTCACTCGCGTACAACATGCTAACTACTGCCAACAGATTGCACCTCAATTTTCAAACAACTTACTTAGGCAACAGCTGGTACAGCAGTTCCTCACACTTCCTCTTCTCCTCAAGGTAGTCGGAGGTGCGTTCCTCGACCAGCGCCTCCAGGTTGTTGGCGTACTGCTCCACCTGGGTCAGCAGCATGTCCAGGCGGGTTGAGGTCTCGCAGTCCCTGGGAAATAACAGAAAATTGTTATTGGGGTTATAATTAAGCAAATACTTGGAGAGCCTAGTTTTGTAGCTATATTTCCTGCGAACTACAAGCCGGGGGTCTTCATCCTTCTAGATAAGCTTGCTACACTCTAATCTACGGCAAGGTTTGACATCAGGCAAGCGACGGTCAAATGCAAACCTAAACGACACACAGATTTTTTTCTCGTAAACTTCCGAAAATGTAGTAGGTAGTAGATAAAGTAAAATAGTGTCAAACTGAGCTGAATAATTAGTAACTTCGTAATGTTTACTTGCCTGCGCTTCGGACGTCTTTACAATGATATGGAACTGAAGACCATGTAAATAAACTCATCCAATAACTTACTTAGAAATCTACTCAGTACTAACCATTTCAATTAGGTACATACAATAACAACACCAATTTAGTCTTTATAATCTAGTAAAGGGCTTTGCTTATCGATTACAGTCAACGTTACTAAAACATTCAGACATTCTAACCAATCGCTGGCTTACTTATTAATCTTTTGTATATTCTCCTTGAGAGCAGAGAAGTCAGGTCGGTCATCATCCGGCAGGGTCCAAGGCGGTTCACCCGTCAGGGACTGTCGAGGCGACGCCGAGAGGGGCGATGTACCTCGGTTTCGCATCTCTGCACTACCTGTTACAAAACAAAATATGTTTTTCTTTAGTTTTTTTGGTTCTTGTCCTTATTTCGAGTAACTGTGTCAAAAGTGATAATTGCCCTAATGATAGCAGACCACCGGTATGAGATGGCAACTCAAGAAGAAAAATAAGTATTTTGAAATGTATTTTCTTCTCTTCCTTCACGCTGCAATTGAGTGACGAATGTTAGCTTAGGAGAGCTCTATAAAGTAATAATGGTATCACACAAGCACGGTAATTAAAAACATAAGATAGGTAAGATATGTCTTGCATACCAAAGAAATTACATAATGAAAGTAATTTAAAAACTAATTTAATGCACATTGGGCGGCCTTATCGCCTTAGGCGATTTCTTCCAGGCTACCTACAAGCACGCGTGTGTAATTTGTAGCATTATGATTCATTGTAGTTAGCGTGCAAAAAGAGTATTTTTTCAAATACCTACATGATTTTTATTCAGGGAATTTCATGTTAGTGTGTTGAGAAAATACTATACAAATTTTACGTTCCATGTCTTATAAGTGCTGAGTATTTACTGCCTTCTTACTATTTTAATGGTAAAAATTATTAATGTAATACTATTTTCAGTATCCTAACAAAAAATAGCCAGTTTTCAAGCCACACTCTGGTTTTATACTTTTTAAGGAGTACAATGCCTTATTTTTATCGATTGTTAATTTAATATTATTTTCCAATATATACAAACACAAAACAAGCCAGTTTTATAACTGAAGTCAGTGCCAGTTTTCTCCTAAGCCTAACATCTGTGTGTGTGTGTGTGTGTGTGTATGTTTTGTGTATGGACTAAAAGTTCGAAATAAATGACATTTATTTATTTATGTATTTACCTATATAAGCCACGCCCTAACCGATGTTCTATCAAGATTACCAGAGTTCTATTACTCACGAACTAGCAAGCTAGACACATTCTAGCGCCATCTAGCGTCTAGCCAACTAAAGGACCGGCATAAAGGGAGCTTTTCGACTGAGACCCTAATGGTTGATACCTACATTGTTACAGTAGACGTCAGATTATTATCAGCTATGTAAGTAACATTCATTTGGTATTCTGAAAATGAGTGGTTGAGGCGTGATAAATTATTTACTTAATCATTCACAGCTGGGCTTCCCTTGAAGGCTCGTGTGTTTACCTGTCTATTAAAGACACAAATTCTTACATAACTTGTTTTTTCAAATGTTTGACCACCAGTGGGTCTATTTCAGCATTGACATTCGTTTTTTAACCGACTTAAAAAAAAGGAGGTTATCAAATGTTCTGTTTTTTTTCTTCTTTGTATTTATATATATATATTTATTATATGTTTTCGTTAGTAATACAAGTTACAAGTAAATAATATGGAGGTAACATTTTCATTAGATTGTCAAAGTCAAACGGAAATGTCATCTACACGTGAAACAGTGTCCATACTCGTGAAAAAACTTTCTTATAAAAAAACAACAGAAAAAACCTATACTAAAATAATAACAAGTTCTCTTATCAAAGTAAAATTCTATTAGTAACCTATTTACTTCACGGCCGGTTTCATATTGATACTGCCATTTTGCGCACCTGGGGTTTGATAAATTGTGTACACTCCATTTTGTAGCCATAAATAAATAGTTCTGAAAATACTATCACATTTTCAGAACTCTTTATTTATGGCTATGCGGTAGGTTTTATGTAATAGGGCACAAAATGGGGAAAAGCCTTATTTATAAACATGATTTGTTGTAAGTCTTTTATTTTCTTCTTATCGAATGAGAGTGGCCAACTCTGGTGTCGAGAGTTTATCAAGCCGCCCTGGGGGTCTCTGACATGGCTTAACGACTGCCGTATTAGACTAACAGTCGGGAGCTACAATTTAACGTGTCATCCGACCCACGGAAGCGCCCAAACTGGAATGCCATTTTTCGGTCACCCATCCAAGGACTGACCGCGTCGACCTTTGCTTAACATTAGTAATCGCTTGCGATTGCCTCCACCAGCTGAGCTACGAGCGTTTTTATATTAAGAAACACACAAATCTTCTATTCTGTACAACTAAAGCTAGAGGCCCAGAAATACTAAAAAAAATTAAATATCATGGTAGGATACCTTAAAAAAGCTATTGTATATCAGTCTCATATCCTTAAAACACGTGAACCCGCGTTTAATCTACTTTCGAACGTCTACCTTCCTCCTGGTACCTGTCTGTATATCTATTTTATGGAGTCAGAGCATTGACACAGCATATTAATGGAGTGCTCTCAGTGCACAGTTTCCATAACAAAGATTGTGAATCATAATCATAATCTATTTGGTATCGAACTTACGATAGTACTAGTCGGTAAAAAAGTAATTATTCACAGTTTTCAAACCGCGTTAGGGCATGTGAATATGGCTTAACACCCTACATAAAATACCTACAAAAAAGCTCAGAACTTCATTTTAACAAATTCATTTTTAATATTTTTTATAACTGTGATTGTTCAACTAAATATATAGATAGATAACACTTTATTATGTTTATAATAGTGTTTTTTTAAAAACAGTGAAATATACAAAACCTAAAATTAGTGTCCTAATTGGCGACCTTATCGCTCAAAGCGATCTTTTCCAGGTAACCAATCTGGCTGGGATCAGGGTGCAAGTAAAATGGTAGACGAGGTAACTAGGTAGGTATTTATAAAACTAGTGGAATAACACAGCATCGCTCGGTTTGTTTCTTGCTATAAAACATAGCCTATGCATACTATAGTAGTTTGTCTCTCTGGGGATCCTATACCGCCTTACTTAACGATCAAGTTGATCCTTCGTTTAATTGCGACGTGAAATGGTGCATTTACATCAAACGAGCATTCGCTTGTGTCCCCACCACGTCAAATTCGTATAGTGAAAACAAGCGTAGAGCATTCTATCGTTGTTCTAAGTGCGTTTGCAAAGATTCTATAAAATGCTCTAAGAATGCTCGCTCGCTCGATGTAAACGGCGCGTACTAAGAGTGTTTTTGCGCGTTCAGACGTGATCACGCCCTTGAGCGGTCTTTTCAAAAAGTTCTTGTGTTCTAGCGAATGTATATATATAGGTACATACCGAATTATTCTGTACATTACAAAACAATGCTCTTGTTCTAGCTCTAGCCCTAAGTTCGTTTGATGTAATTCCTTCCACAGTGAAACAATCAAATTTTCACTTGTATTTAAAGTTATTTATTTCATAATTTCTTACTAAGGTACTTAATATATATAATCTGTTCTATTTTTCATTATTTTATATAGTATCTGAAACACCTCGTCCTACTCATTTCGTTTGAAGAATATAGATCGCTCTTAGCGATAAGGCCGCCAATTAAGACGCTCATTCTAATTTGTATGTTTTTTTTTGTATTGTTTCATTTGTGGTGTTTTAATAAAGTATTTATCTATCTATCTACATTTCGATGTTCATTAATTATATTTACAATACATGTTTTCACGTACCTCGGTAGGCCTCTGGGTGCTGCACTAGGTCTGCTTGCACAGCCTGTATAGCAGGACCTCAGATTACTTCCCTCAGGACTGTGTTACAAGTGCGCTTGCAACATTTTTACACACAAGCAATTTTTTACCGAAAACTAAAATTTAAATTTGTATGATAATAAACCAAGATGTATGATAATGATAACCACCCAATATTACCAAGGCCAGTTCTTGTACTGTACTGTGTCTACAAGTAAGGTTGGATTTAACGAGGGTACCTGCCCCAGTTCCAATCCGATAAATCTCGCATCGAACCGTCTCAAGGATTCACTGCAAGCTCCGTGAATCACATCTAAGGCTGATTCATATGGAACTGGATTCTTACTTTATGTGGGTGTTTCAAATGCTTGTTTGGGAATAACTTTGCAACATTGGGAGAATTGGATGGTATGATTGTACCTATTTAGTTTTGTTTTTAATGATTTAAGAGGGGGCAAAATGCAAACAGAGGTATTTTCGATGCCGCTCTTTGATGCTAAGAAACATAAAAATTGCAACGAAAAAAATATTGGAATATGGGTACAATCCCAAAGAAGACAAATAGCTGCATAGAATTTTGAAAATAGGTCGGAGTTTTCCGCAAAAAAAAAACTACAAATGCCAAAGAAAAAATCTATTTTTATTCATTTACTCGAAATTATCAGCGATGACCCCGCATTATTTTTTATGTATAAAATAGCTACAATTATGTTTTTGTTAAGTCATCAGTTACTTTTTCAATTTGATGTACAACTTTTGAGTAATTAAATAAAACTCGGTCATAAATACACCGCGACATTCAAATGGAAAAAAGGATTTGAAAGTCGCGGTGTATTTTTGACCAAGTTTTATTTAATTACTCAAAAGTTGTACATCAAATTAAAAAAGTAACTGATGAGTCCACTAAAACATAATTGTAGCTGTTTTATACATAAAAAATAATGCGGGGTCATCGCTGATAATTTCGAGTAAATAAATAAAAGTAGATTTTTTCTTTGGCATTTGTAGTTTTTTTTTTGTCGAAAGCTCCGACCTATTTTCAAAATTCTATACGACTATTCCACTTCCTTGGGATTAAACCATAGATTTTTTCTTTGGCATTTGTAGTTTTTTTTTTGTCGAAAGCTCCGACCTATTTTCAAAATTCTATACAACTATTCCGCTTCCTTGGGATTAAACCCATAACCCAATATTTTTTTCGTTGCAATTTTTATGTTTCTTAGCATCAAAGAGCGGCATCGAAAATACCTCTGTTTGCGTTTTGCTGGCATTAGGCCCCCTCTTAATCAAAACTGAATTGCCAAAAAAGGGGTCCTCAGGATTCAACCTGACATTTTCTCAGTTGTCACATAACTCATTTAATTGTGTTTTTATTTAGCACTAGTGGATGCTAGCGGCTTCGCTCGCATTAAGAAGCAATATTTGCATCCCCTATTTCACCTCTTTAAAAGTGACATTCCCAAAAATCCTTTCTTAGCGGATGCCTATGTCATAACATCTACCTTCATTCCTAATTTCAGCCTAATCCGTCCAGTCGTTTGGGCTGTGCGTTGATAGTCAGTCAGTCAATCAGTCAGTCACCTTTGAGTTTTATATATTTAGATATATTGACTGATTATAATGTTCGGTGGTTGAGGTGTAATATACATAGTAGTGAAGATACCTATGTCACCAAATCTAAAACGATGTTTCTTTCGAACGGTATCGATTTTGAAATTTTATATGACCTTGTAGTTTGGATGAAAAAATTTTGGCAACGAAAAGCAAACTTTTTAAGTCCGCAAACTTAATCATTTTCTGAGATTCTCCATTAACTGTGGGAGGATGTTTAAAAACAAATGGTTTTCGAGGTCTAATGATGCAGCAAACAAGCAACTACAAAGAAGGTTATAAGGTACTTATTCATTATTTTGAAAAAAAAAAGTTTCTGTACATTTCAAACACGCACTGAAACATTTTAAGGAGAATGATATATATATTCAATAATAAGAAACAATATTTACACTTATTAACACTAATAGAAATAAAAAAGAGTATTTACATTAAACTAAATTTAAACAATCTGCATGTGGTATGGAGCCAAGAACGCTGGCTGCATTCCCACGCTGGATTGCTATAGAAATCCTTTCCATCCTTTTTTAAAGAGTAAGTGATAACTCTTTAAATTGTTTCCGTTGTTTCCTGTGTAAATGCCCTTAGATTTCAGCTGTATGAAACATTCATAGAAAATACAGGCAAAAGGATCCGTCACAGTTTGATCATGAAATTCAAATGCTGGAGTGGCCATTTGAATAACATCAAGTATTTAAATATCTATTCAACATCATTATTTGAGACAGTAAATTTTTTATGTGTTTTGATCATGTTACTTTTGTTGTACACTTTTAGGAAATAACATATACTAATATTATAAAGCTGAAGAGTTTGTTTGTTTGTTTGTTTGAACGCGCTAATCTCAGGAACTACTGGTGCGAGTTGAAAAAATTTTTTGTGTTGAATAGACCATTTATCGAGGAAGGCTTTAGGTTATATAACATCACGCTGCAACTAATAGGAGCGAAGAAACAATAGAAAATATGGAAAAAACGGGGAAAATTGTTCAACTTTGAGGGCTTCCGTTGCGTGCGCTGCGAAAACGGTTCAAGATATCAAAAAAATGACATTTTTTTGATATCTTGAACCGTTATCGCAGTTTTATTCCTCTTAAAATGATCTAACAAAATGTCCGCAACAGTATATGTCTATCTTTTAAGGTTAACTCACTAGAACCGTTTTTATGGTAATAACTATTCCACGCGGACGAAGTCGCGCGCACCGGCTAGTTTTACAATATTTGTGTGTTATTCTAAATTTTATTTACAGCATTCATAAAATACATTCCATTTCTAAGTCACTTTTTGAATAGGTAGGTGTAAATCATTGTTTCGCTATTTGATCACATTTATTATAAGATTTTTAGTAATTTATAAAGATAGTAAAGGGCCCAAATTATTCTAAGACAATGTGAAAGAAAGTTTGTTAATCGTAAAATTCAAACCAAAAAATCAAATATGCCACCAACAAAATAAAAAATCCCTATCAAAGTACTTATTTCACCAATTTAATCTATACTCTACAATTGTATCTCTGAAGTACATTGATTAAATAACCTAGCCACCCATTTTCTTACACAAAAGCGTCGATTTGTAATATAACTAAACATTTGTCCATAAAATACATAGATATATGTCCAAAACATACTAAACTGAGCAAAGTAAATTTAAACTTAGCGAATTCGATAGACAGAATAACTGGCTTACTGGCTTACTATTTACAGTTAGACAGCTATTTGTGAAACATTATATTTCAGCTACTTGGCATAGAAATTCACGTTTCAGCATAAAGCTTTGAAATTAAGCTTATAGAGTATGCGCTGCGCAATGTGCTTTGATAATGAGCAAATTATGTTGCATATTCGTTTCTGAGCTCATAAAGCCATATAAATACAAGCAAATATAAATAATTAGGTTTAATTGAGATTCTTTATTCCTTTGATGTGAGAAAGGAAACCATAGTGTCAAAATGTAAAACATATTTGACGCCTCCGACACATTACGTGATTAAAAAAAAATATTGGTGTTAGTTCCACTTTCACATCGTAACAAAGTAATGTAAATAAGTGGTGTGCTGAACTTTTTGTAAATATCTGTTTTGTATAAGTTTTCTGTATTTTTAAGTCATTTTTGTATATACTTAGGTAGTAGCTAGTATACCCTAAAATTACCGATACAACGGTTATTAACTAGTAGAAAGGTAAACTCGTACACGCTCAGTGTCTTATATCATAGTCTTCGAGAACATAAGTCTCCTTCCTCATTACTGAGGGTCATGACTCCCCATGACCCTCAGTAATAAGGAGATACGAGGAGGCGGATCATTACGTTTGAATTTATCTTCCAGTATAGTGGCGCATTAGTCACAGGCTAGTTGTTGTTGTATGTCCAACAGGGGACTGACGGCGCGCCGCAGGCTCAGATCTACTAGCATATTACTATAAAGAATAGCAGCGCCACGTGGTTAATTTATTTCGTCACGCTCTCACAGATACACGAACGTTATTCAGTTACTCTCTCTCTGTGAGTCGTTTATTCCTCATGACTGAGGGTCGTGACTCCCCCGCAGAATTAATTCGTTAGGGGAGTTCTCTTGGGCAGATACAAATTGTGGTGGGGGCCCAGGTTCTTCCACGGAAGACATATTATGTCCTCGGATATTGTGGTCCTCAAACATGTCGGTTTCCTCACGATGTTTTTCTTCACCGCTAAGCGAGTGCAAATCCACACATAACTTGAAAATACAAGTCTTAGGTTTAGTGCCGGATTCGAAACAGGATACGTCTGGATGAAAAGCAGAAATTGATAACGCTGAGTCACACTCTCTTCATTCAGTTACTTTAAAAAAGAAAGTTCTCAATTTTTCGGAATGTGTTTCTATTTTTTCCTTACGTTTGAATTTATCTTCCAGCACGGCGGCGCAGTAGTCACAAGCCAGCGTGCAGTGCGGTCGCCTCATCTCCAGCAGGGGACTGACGGCGCGCCGCGGGCTCGGGGACTCCGCGCCCCCCGGCGGCACCAGGGACATTGTGCTGGAACAAGCAAAGCAGGAGTTGTATAATGACTGGCCTGTTAGCTTAGTTAGTAGTGGCTCTGCCTTCTAATCTAGGAGTTGCGGGTTCGATTCCCGCGTGACATAAGTATTTATGAATTTAAAATATTTATAATTACTTGTGTTGAGTAAGGTCGTTTGTATGTATAATAAGTATGTATTTACAAAATAAAAGTATATAAGTACTATATCCGTTATCTAGTACCCACGACACAAGCGTTTGCTTAGTGTGGGGCTAGATGGCGCTGTGTGCAATGTCCTGAAATATTTATTTATTTATTTATAGATTGACAATGTATAAAATGTTTGAATAGTTCGTTTTGAAAACTATAAGCTTATCATAGCTACAGCTAATCTACCAGTGGCGATTCGCGGTTTAACCATTGTATTTTTTATAAAAATAACACATTTTATGTTTAAATCCAGGGTCTAATCTATCTACTTCCATCCAAATCAGTTCAGCCGTTTTAGCATGAAAAAGTACAAATATACATACATAAATATACACACGCAAAAACTATCGCCTTAATATAAAGTATAAGTTGATTGGGATTGGAATTTGCATCAATTTAAATAGCTTAATGTCAACTCAGACGAAAAGTACTCGGACAGTTTGGTTCAGTCAAATCAAAACGTTTTTTAAATTTTTTTCTTGGTGATATCTCAGCCTGTCCACAGATTACTTATGAGATACAGCGGGCCAACATGAAAAGTACACTCAAGTAGTTATAAGTTTGACTTGGAATTAGCTTGGAGTTTAGCCATTTAAACCACTTGTTAGCTTGTTTCCTACACATATAATATACTAGTGTATGATCGCGGCTTCGCTCGCATTAAGAAGTAAAACCTACGTCCCCTATTTCATCCTTTTATACGTGATATATCTGAAAATCCTTTCTTAGCGGATGCCTACGTCATATCATCTACCTACATGGCAAATTTCAGTCCGATCTGTCCAGTGGTTTGAGCTGTGCTTTGATAGATCACTATGTCAGTCAGTCACCTTTGAGATTTTAAATGTATTTTGATTTTAGATAAAGAAACTCGGCCAGCGTGGCGGACATTTCTGTGATCAAAATATAAAAAAACCGGGACATTGCACACAGCGCCATCTAGACCGAGTTCATAACCTGCCGAGTGTATGTACTTATCTTGCATCTCACTTGATATTTAGCTAAGTAAGTACACACAATGCGAGTTCAAAACATACAAGGAAGTAATCGATCTTATCGTTATTGATATCGTTAAAAGGTCGCTAAGTGGAATTTAATTGCGCAATTTGTCAAGTAAAATTACTCGTGATCTGATTTACGATTATGTTAGATATTTCTAGGGAAGTAATAAGATATCGTGACTCAGGAATAAATAATGACTTGATCCGGAACATAAATTTGTTGTTCAACAAAAAAAAAATACTAGACAAGATAAAGATAAAGATAAACAAGATAAACACTTATACAACGACATATACATACGACAATTATATGTAGATAGATATACGCTCAAAAAGTTATAAACTTGATTACAGATAAAACACATGGTAGATTATAAATTAAACTAAATTTCGAAATTGTACTTAAAACATATTTTTATTTAACTAAAACAGGCATGCACTTGACCATAGTTTGTAGTAACCATATACGTTATTGAAATTTAGTTACGAACAATTTTTTTTTAAACATTTTTTCCTTTCTATCTTAATCTTACTATCCAACTTTTCTTCATTTTCCTTTGTACCCTACATACATATCTTTTTAATATATAAAATATGTTTTTTTATATAAATATATTATACGAGTTTATTGTACAAAAAACTATTTCTAAGAGATTCCATATGTCATCGAAGTCATACCTTCCAATATATCCCGACTAAAGTTACAGTAACAAGATTCGGGAACGATTCCCGCGGGTGTCTTTATCGGGTCTCCTAAGTACACAATCGGTGGTGTAAATTCAAATAATGTCGTCGTTTCTGATGCTGAAATAATTTTAGTTATGTCTATAGTAAATAAATGTATATTGTCATCATTATCAGCTTAATGCGACAGTGCAGAACATAAGCCTGACCCCTCTTACAATTTGATTAGTTCTTATATACCGAATCTTGTTACTGTAACAAGATTCGGGAACGATTCCCGCGGGTGTCTTTATCGGGTCTCCTAAGTACACAATCGGTGGTGTAAATTCAAATAATGTCGTCGTTTCTGATGCTGAAATAATTTTAGTTATGTCTATAGTAAATAAATGTATATTGTCATCATTATCAGCTTAATGCGACAGTGCAGAACATAAGCCTGACCCCTCTTACGCCAATAATCCCAGTATTGCGCTGTTCTTGCCCAGATATTTTTGTCATAAATTGTCTAAATTAAATCAAATGTATTTTAATGTTGGCTCGTGTGCACAAGTGTACGTAAATATGTATACGTTTTTAACCGACTTCCTAAAAAGGAGGTTATCAAGCCTTCTGAAAGTTTTTTTTGGTGGGTATGTTACGCGATTGCTCCGTTATTTATGAAACGAATTCATAAATTCTTTTTTTATTCGACGGGGTTAGTTTCCGAAATGGTCCCATATTTTTTTTTTCTTTCGGTCTAGTACATTCTGAGAAAAAAATAATAAATCAACAAATTGATAGAGTAAACGTAAACCAATTTTACCCATATTTCCAAAACTATTAGTCGGATTTTGATACAGTTTTCTGTGATGTGTTGAGGTTTAATGGGTGCATCTTTTCACCCATGTATTACGATGACTACTCACTAGGGGACGCTGTTGTATACCCTATATCTTTTTATTAACTTTTTAGTGACACATGAAGTCAGTTTTTGATTTTACTATAGTATTTTTACTATAGTAACTAAATAATGCTGTAAAATAACCGTAATCGGCTCTGATTACTAATAAAGCCTCAATTCGTCTACCATGCTAAGAAACTCACAAAGTAATTGATAAACTTCTCTTATTTTATCAAATGGTTTAAATTATGGGTCCTATTTGTGGAGTTATCATCATCATCAAGTGCCATCTTCATATTGAAGTTCGGAGGTCAGTTGGCAAAACTTTTTGCGATCCCATGCTGCTTCTATTAGATGCTGATAGCTTAGCCATTTCTTAAATATAGACTAATGTAGAATCAGAAAATGCATTGAAATCCGTAGATTCAATAAAGCATTCACTATAACTAATATTACTGAGTTACAAAGGCTTTTTTAAAGCAAAGAGTGGACTCCAACAATGCAACTAGTTTCCTTTCACCTTTGTAAGCTACGTACTATTTGTTGCTCTTTCAGTAGCTTTGTTGTACTTGCTTTGTAGAAAACAAGTTTATTGGATCAGGTGCATTTAATTACAAGTTGAGGAAATAAACAAAATGAACGTATTTTGTTGCTATATAACGCCGTAAGCCAAAAAAAAAAACAGGAAAAGAAAGGTGGAGTTACAGTTGCTTTATTTTCTATTTATAAACAAGTAATGTTACAAGAAAATTATTAATAAGATATACATTTATCATTCTGATCATGTATGAAATAAAAAAATATCAAATAATAATTTCTGCACACACACCAAACATTTAGAATTTACATAGTTATTATGTTTATCATGATCTTTATCTCGTCAACAAAAATACTCGATAGAAGTTTAAAAATGGAACAAAATTTACAGATTTTTATCCAAAATAAGTAATGACAATTCGCGTGAGTATATCTCGGCGGGTTTACGTAATCGGAAACGGCAGTGTTTGTCTAACGACGATACTTGAAGAGATCCATGCTACTCGAGTATACTCGTATTTTGCAGTATCATTTTATGTGCTTATAATTCTACGTACGTTAGTAAGATAGGATAAAAGAGCCAAAAAAAACTAGTTATAATAGCAAAGTGAAATTGTAACGGAGCGACGGATCGTCGTGATTTTCGAATGGTATAGAAATGACATGGAAAAGACATAGGTACTCTATTTTAATGTGTTGATAAACTAAAATAATTCTTGCTTTCATCATCCACAGTCCTCGGGATCCCACTGCTGGGTTGCCTTTGTATGTTTGTGCAATCTGCGTCGATCTTGTGCAGATATACGAAGTATTTATTTCTATAACGGAGTGAAAATGTCACATTATTTTATATTCTCTGTAATTCAAAATGAAATGTTTAAGACATCTATAGCTTTGCGCAAACTGGTCCCTTTTAGAGTAATTTATTTTGTTTGTTTTTCCATTCCTTAGACAAGACCTAAAGAGACATATCGGTTGAACGAACAGCCAACGTTGGGAAAGCGATCTGTGTGTGTGGATAAAGCTTTGATATCTCTACATAAAATATATATGCTTTGATATATGTTCTAAAGCTTGAACAAATCCTTGATCTGAGTTTTTGGAATATTTCCCAATAAAGTAAAGTACAATAAAAATATTAGGCTGACCAATATATACCTACAGTGTTTTAAATTTAATGTTGGTTGTTTTTGATTAGTACAACATAATCAATTCGTTTTGAATTTTGACCACAAACATTACTTAAAAAATCATTAGTACATTGATGATACCGAATTATCATATGCTTTATAAATATATTATGTGCTATTACGTAAATTATCTGGGTTAACAAAATAAAAGTTCTTAAAAATTAAATTTTAATGAAGCCATGGATTAAACTTAGGCTAATATTTTAGTATGACATCGCATTTCCAAAAGGGCAAAATACATTAAATAAACGCCAAACAATACTGTTAAAGTCAACAATGATAATTCCTAATGGTATTGACATCCTATTATTATTTAATTGAATTCAAGGTTTTATTAAAAACAATCACGAACGATAAGTGCAACAATTAACCACAAATGTTAATTTAATTTCTATAACCATTTGTATTTATCTTAACTGTGCGTATATATAGCTACATTTAAAACGAAAAATGAATTTTGAAAAAGATTGTTTACGAGAATCCGTTCTGTTAAATCTTTCATCATGTTCAAGTTACCTCTATGCGTGTTATTAATATCATTCACTTATACAATAATCGCTGCTCCTTTGAACGTAGTTATCAATGTATTGACTCCAGAACAAAATCAATTGATTGAAGCCAAAATGATTCAGCTGCAAATAGTAAAATACCCGGACTGTGACTTTTCAAAACTTACCAATGAAGATGCAATACGCGCTATTGTAGATGCTACTGATAAAGAAATAGCTGCTATTGAACAAGAGACTGGCATAAAATTAGAAGATGTAAATGCAGAAATAAAAGAAAACAAAGAACAGCTATTGGAACGATTACGTGAAGCCGGAATAGAGGATAAAGATTCTGAAAAAGTAACAAAAGTTGCCTTTAAAGTTATGGATATGTTAGCACTCAAATTCTACGGACAAGACTATAAGAACATCGAACTTGATGTATATGTTGACGCTGTAATAAATGCGATTGATAAAGAAATAGTATATTATGAAGGACTACAGTAATAAATAACATAAATTAAAATCTTATAAATAAACGTTATGGCATTCAATGTGTGTAATATTTTATTAGTTTCTACTGACATCACGAAACGATTTATTCTTTTTATGTGAGCTATCTCACATGTTAAAAAAACAATGGTATAAAAATGTTATTATTTAAAACATATATTATAAACTTTATATTCGATAAATATTTAAATGCTTAAAAGACAATTAGTACAAACGAAATAATTATTGACTTTGAGTAAATTAGTCACTATATAAAGTAAAATTGTTCTTTACATATTCACGAAATATCATTTTAATCAATTATAAATTACTAGTAATCAATTATAATAGTAGTTTATGCAACTGTTATATAATGAAGGGTATTAAAACACGAGTGTGAGTTTATGAAACGAGTGCAGCGAGTTTCATAATAGTAACGAGTGTTTTAATACCCGTGTTATATGCAGTTGCATACACTACTTTATCTTCACTAATGCAATTGATCAAACAACAAGAGTAAAAGCTGACAATAGTTATTTTTTTTATATAATTTTCTAGATTTTTCTGGCAAAAGATTGTGAGTTACTTTTGTTGCCAATTCTAAAATATCCGGAGGCGTACAAATATCATCGTCGCTATCCATTTTTAACTTTTAATTTGTATATAAAAAACAAAACACATTGCGAAACATTAAATTCACGCGTACGTGTATTGTCACAGTAATTTTGCCGCCATTAAAATCTAACTATCTCTTAAACGCGACCAACCTGATTGGCCCTGCAATCAGGTTGGTCGCGCTTTACCGATGTTATAATGAGCTATTACGATATCGATGTGGATATTATAGCATCATGTGAAATTGCTTAAATTGAGTGTTTTGTTGTCTGTGCTATAACAGTAGTAATTATAAGTCAAGTATTGGAAACATAAGTAGAATGTTACAACATTAGTGTAGATAAAGTAGCTTATGACACTCGTAAGACCCATACTACCTATACGCTACTGCACGCTACGCTATTAAATAAACTGACAAATATACTGCTGTAACGTGTTCTGTTATCGATTTAAAGTACCTATACTCAAATAGTTTTTCTTACGATTATCTTCTATTTCTTTTTTGAAGGGACTATGCAGCTGGTTGCTATGAGGTACCTTTGCTGCGTCACCGGACGATGGCTGGGCACTGATGGTGCCCGGGCCTGACCATATCTTCTATGTATGTATATACAGACTTATTACCCTCTTTAGTCTTATATGTATGGATAGATTTATTTTTATTTAGACTATACACATCTGGTATTTTTAGACTGGTCATTAACTAGATATAATAGTACATATTAAGAGAACCTAATGGTTATGTTACGGTAAATGTGGATAATGCGGGAATTATGCATAATTACCAGTGCTCTCGGTAAAAGTGGGAAAAACTTTCGAATTAATCACATTTAACGGTAATCGTAGGCTCACGCTTGACTACAACTTGCCTGATGTTAAGCAAGTTATAATTTACGATCTAGCGCGCTCGCTAGAAGAAACCGTTTTACTCTCGACTTGGAGACCGACTAATTATAATTTAGAGGGAGTCTTTGGAACCTCTAATGTATAACGGTGCCTCCTTGCCGAACCTCTACTCGTGCAATTTATTTTAATAAACATTTTGATTCTGCTGTTTGATTTTATTATATTCTACCAAATGGGTATGGTTATCTATACTTCTATACTAATATTATAAAGCTGAAAAGTTTGTTTGAACGCGCTAATCTCAGGAACTACTGGTGCGAATTGAAAAATTATTTTTGTGTTGAATAGAACATTTATTGAGGAAGGCATTAGGCTATATAACATCATGCTGCAAGTAATAGGAGCGAAGAAACAATGGATAATGTGGAAAAAAACGGGCAAATTTATTCATCTTTGAGGGCTTCCATTGCGTGCGCTGTGAAAACGCTTCAAAATGCAAAAAAATATTGCCTAAAATAACTATTACACGCGGGCGAAGTCACTGGCACAGCTAGTTGTATGTAATTACCGGTAAATGTGGATAATTCTCTACATTTACCGTGTGCGTTGGTAATTATGCTTAATTACCGGTAATTATGCATAATTCCCGATTATTTACATTTACCGTAACAGTTATACTCCAAGCCGGCCGGTCACCGAGAAGAAGTCAGACCAAATCCCCCTATAATCAAACCTTATCTAATAATAACAAAAAAAAACAATGGAAAGCAATTGGATACAAAGAAATATTTTGCTAAATGTAAAAAAGTGAAACATGCAGACACAACCTAAACAAGGAAGATAATAATCAATGTGCTTCTACATTTTACACGCAACAGAAGAACTAAGGAAATAGAAGAAATAGCGAGAAGAGAGAGAAATAAAGGGGAGGCCATACAGGCAACTTCTGCCAAAAAAATTAACAAAGAGTTATACCTATTAAAGTTTATTATAATATTACAAAAACAGTCAAATGAAGCGTAAAAAGTGATCATATTATATTATTAAGTAATCAAGTTATTTGTAGTAGTAGAAATAAAGGCTATTTTATTTTATATTTTATTTTTTTAATGGTTATAGTAATTAATTTTTTATATATTTTGTATTATCTTAAGTTATTATTTGACGTCGTTACGAAAGATAAATACTTAATCGATTTGATGATGCTTAAAACTTGTTTTGTGCTCGGTATTTAAACTATTCATTTGTTAAAATATCATTTTTTAATCAAATCTTATCGTGACCGTAAATAATGTTACTCACAAAATCAAAGATGTCGGCAAAATTGTTGTAATTTTTTCTTTGCATATCATTTATAAGTGGGAATTGTTCTCCCATACCTTTAGATATGGGCAACTATAACTTAACCCCTTCACAAACAAAAAATATGAAGAACTTACTAAGCTGATGAAACATATTTACCCTGACCGTGCTTTCAAAGATCTAAAAGACAATGAAATCAAAGACGCTGTTACAGACGCATATGAAAGAGAAATTGCTGCAAAAGAAGAAGAAAAAGATGTTACTGTAGAAGACTAATCAGAAGAATTATCAGCTTACAAAGAAGAACTAAAAGAATTACTCGGCGAAGCTGGAATTGACTATGTAGCTAGTGACAGGGAGTTTAGAAGCATAGAAATGTTGGCTCTTAAATTTTACGGAAGAGATTAACAGTATCATCTCCGAAAAATATGTTGGTAATTAGTGCTTTTGAAAACCAAATCCAATACCTGGCAAGGCAACAGCACTGATAGTACTAAAAATATTATCAGTTGAATCAAATGTTTTTTTTTTTTTGTAATAGCTCCTAAAATCCTTGCAATTCTTTAAATTGTGTTCAAATTGTATGATTTCGTGTACACTTAAAAACGAAGAAATAAAGACATTCCTACTTATTATTTACTTGTTTAATTTACTATCCTTAAATGTTAACCAAAGTTGTGTCGTATTTTTTGACTATATATGTACCTATATGATCTGATCTGTGAAACAAAACTGACCCGTGTAACGAGAAAATAATTTGATTTCAATGACATTGTTTCTACACTACAGTACACGCGCCCCTTTTTTTTACTTGAGCATATGCGTGGCCTACTATGGTAGGCCATTTTAAAATATCAATAACTTGTATATCCCTAATTATTTGAATAAAACAACAAATTATATTAAAAGGTGTTTATTTTACTTACTTTTAGAACTTTACTTTTTAGATATTTTTTTAAGATAGTATTAATAATAAACAATTTAGTAAATATATAAGATAAATTAACATAAATGGTATTCTGAGATCAACGTAACTTTTTTTAAACTTAAAACTAAACAGTATTTCTATTTTCTTTGTTTTCGTAGCATTCAGGACACACTACTGCTTGGTGATCGGGACAAATCCATTTATTGCAAGTCTTGCACCACTTTTTTGTCGATCGATTTCGGGCTCTCGAGCAGAGTGCACATCGACCAACTCGTCCTATCTTTGAAGACAAGTCGTGTTGAGACTCTTGGGGTTCTTGAACTGTGTTGCCCAAAAGAGCGTCTATCCTTAATTTAAGTTGTCGTGGTAGTGTTTCAATGGATGCCCGGCGAATCAAAAGCGGTTTTATCAAATTGAAAGCCAATTCGTGCAAAAAGTTACGCCTCACTATTTTTTCGGCAGGAGCGTTCATTTGGTTGATTACCAGAGCGTTTATTCCAACAATGTTCATCAAATCAAAAAATATTACTAGCGGCCATCGACGGCAGTTACGCTGAACACTATACTGCTTGCACATTTTGTCTAGAATGTCTACACCACATTTAGTACGATTATAAAATGTAATAATTTCCGGCTTGCGGTTTTCGTTTGTATCGGAATCGATAGCTGCATCATAATGCATTGTAGACAGTAAGTTGACTGATTTATTTCTTTTTGGAACGTAGGACACAAGGGTAGCGTCTTTTTGAAATCCAAAAAGAGAACTTTTGATAGTCCTAGACTTCGAAGCTTTGAACTCCTTAGGAATTTCGGGTCTATTTGCTTTCAAAGTACCAACAATCGTGATTTTCTTCTGCAAAAGCTGCCAGAGGTAGACTTGTAAAATAATTGTCCATTGAGACATTGCAGCCCAATTCATAAAGTGGATCTAGTACTCTATGGACAACGTCGTTTATCTTGTTTGACTTTTGAAACGGACCTTCTGGTTGGGCACCAACATATATCTCAAAATTGTAAACATATGGAAATTTTGTATCGACCACCATGAAAATCTTGATCCCGAATTTATCCGGCTTATTCGGTATGTACATAATGAAGCCACAACGCCCTCGAAAACCGACAAGTTGTTCATCTAGCGTCAAATAATCACTAGGCACATAGTTGTTGCGAGAATTGTTGGTGACCAACTCTACAACTTGTCGAATTGGTGCCATTTTATCAAGTTCTCGGCGCTGTTCTCTGTCGGTAACGTCGTCGAATCTCAGGGTACGTATCAAAAACCGGAATCTATTTATTGCCATTGTGGCATATACGATTTCCAAACCCTTAGAGTTATCCCAAAAATCCTTTATGTTACGCCGTCCATTTCGTGACACTCCCATAACGTATAATATGCCCAGAAATGCTCTCATTTCTACTACATCAGTGAGTTTCGCATCCCTGTTTCTTTGAAAATCGACTTTTATTTTATCTATATATATATTTGTGCACCTTACCAAGATGTCCAAGATATCTTGCGTGAAAAATTATTCAAAACAGGACAACGGATCCTTACCATTCCTAGCTGCGTCTCCTTTTGGGCCTGGTGGTCTTATCCTAATGTTTTGGGGTCGAGTGCGCGTTGCTGGTGGAACATCTTTGTTCCAAATAGTTCCGTTCGTCGATTTATAGACTGGACCGCGCCTACCGGTTGCTAGTTGCGAGAGTGGAACGTCATCTGAACCTGATGTTTCGTCAGATTCGCTCAATCTTTCCTCTTCATATTCACGGAGCTCTGACTCGCGGACTAGGCGCAAGTCCGGTTCTGACTGAATTTCATCATCTTCACTCTCAATCACTTCTTCATCGTCAGTATGTAGCTCTTGCAGCCACCTTTCCACTTGTGAATTATCCATTATGTAATCGGATATATAAAGCTGTAAAAAAAAACTAAAATAAGCAAGAAAAATACATTTTACAATTTATTACCTATATATAAATAGTAACAATTGAATATACATACATATAAATGCATTATTAATAAGTAGAGCATATTATAATAGCGTTATAAATCGATAATACATCAAAAGTTACATACCTGAATTTGGTACGCCAATACACGCGCGGACTACTTTAGTAGGCCCACGGTTTTGGCGCCAAATTACTTGTGCGTGCGTCGCGTACGGGGTGGCGCGGGGTACTGAGGTTGCGACAAATATACCAGACGAGGCTTACCTGGAATCACTAGTTTCTAGCGCGCTAAACTAAAAAGTTATTGCAAAAAGAGTTACCCTGGTCTACTATAGTAGGCCGCGGTGTACTGTAGTGTGGTTCTTAATTACTGTGGTCACAAGAGATAGATAAATTACATTTGATGATGACCACAAAATCCTACAATCAATGACTAATATCATATCACATTTATTTCGTGGAAGCTATATAAACTATTTCCATTTTCTTTACTTTTCACTGTTATTTCTAAACACAGACGTTAACACAAGTCTCGTCATCTATAAGAAACTCATTTCAAAAATCGAATACCATAACTAGAATAAATTCACCATGTTCGTAAAAGTGTCAGTTTTTCTACTTTTTGTAATTGCTATAAACAGTTCTCCTATGCCTACGAGTTTAGGTAACTATGCGCTAAACACGGAACAAACTCAAATTCTAGAAGCAAAAATGATTCAGCTCTTCAAATTCATTTACCCTGACCGTGATTTGAAAGAACTAACCGTAGATGAAGTTATTGATTCAATGGCTGACATGTACGAAAGAGAAATTGCGATTATCGAACAAGAGACTGGTATAAAACTAGAAGCATTGTCTGCTGAAATAACGGCATTCAAAGTGAAGTATGAAGAATTAGTACATCAAGCTGGAATCGATGATATAGATACTGATAAAGTTCTAAAAGGCATTGAAATGTTTGCCCTTAAATTCTACGGAAGAGATTACGAAAGTGTTGAGGTGGATGAATATGTTGCAGCTCTTATAAGTGCTATTGATCATGAAATCGCATATTGGAAAGGAAAATGGCAATAAGTGATTATAGTATTCATCGCGTCAAATAAAGGAATTGTTTTTCATTGAGTTTTTCTTTAACTTACTTTCTTTTTACCTCTAGGAAATATTTCGTAAATTAACTTTCGTAAAGTTCATTAGTGTAATTGATTACAAAATTTTAATTACTACATATTTTTTTTGTATTTTATATTAACAGGCTTATTCCTATTCTGTAATCTTTTTTTACGTGGGATAGGTTTACATTCGACTACAGCCTGCTTGTATATTAATTATTTAATTGCATTTATGCCGGTCATTTCAGTCATAAGAAGATATAGGCAACAAAATTTATGCATTGAGAAAATTTTATTTTTGGTTTATCTTCCCTTAACCGAGTTTTACTTTTGGACTGACATTGGTTTATTTTTAAGTTATACTGTATTCGATCTTGTCGTTCATAAGTTACTTTTCTGTATACGCACTAGGAGAGAGTGACGTCACCGCTACCCGTAATGGATTTTCAGCGCTGGTGGCCCTGTTCTGCCAGTATTAGGCTGAGTTACGGCTGTATTAGGGCATCACAATTTCAGTACTTTAATAAATAAATATTCCGAGACATTACACACATCGCCATCTAGCCCCACACTAAGCAAACGCTTGTGTCGTGGATAACGGCATACTTACATACATATATACTTTTCTTTTGCAAATAGATACACGTATTATACATAAAAACGAACCGACTCAGCACAAGTAGTTTATTTTGTTCATAAACTTATGTTATAGGTATATTTAATGAGGATTTTGTGTGTGTCTCAACAAAGATTTTTGTATTTTTATTTATTACAAATATTCACTCTCCATTCCTTACTGAATAAATATTTTCTATTGCCAACAATATGTAAATGACGTCAAATGCACAACGGCGAGCTATAAAACCAACTCAAAGCAACCTGACAGAAGCTGCAGTGCGGCAATAAACCTGTAGACATAGTGTAGGTAGATACATCTGTAAATGAATGCATCTCTAGCTGGTTTCTGAGAAGCCCAAAGTGTATTTGCCACGAAGCTATTGTATAGTAACAGACTAAAACTAAGAAAATTTTGTTGATAGTGTTCGTACTCAATTTAATCCATCGATTAGTTATTTTTTAAAATATTTCATTTATTTTTACATAATTGTTTGAGTTCTCACGCAGCACTCTGTATCTTTAAGAAAAAAAATATGAGCAAAATATTGTAATGAGACCATTCTAAAAAAGTAATTTAAAACAGTATTTTCCGAATTATTTCACAGTTTCACGTAAATTTACTAACATTTGTCAAACGACTTAGGAGTACGAACACAAGAATAAAAACAATTTTTCAATCCTTAATCGCAGATTATATTGTTCATACCAAACGTAATAACCAACTTAACACTTACGTAGGGGTTTCATGTCTCTTAAAGAGTCCGCAGAATGAAAAGCTTCTTTACATTTTCTCTGGGAAAAACCGAGTGGGTGTTTTTTTTTGAGTGGGTGGTTTTAATTCCCTCCTTAAACGTGCAGTTGCGGAAATCCCAGGGTTAAGACTGGTTACTTTATATTTTAATCAAAAAGATAGAAGTGTTTGCATAAGGATATGAGGGTAAAAATACAGTCTCTATGTTTCTTAAGAAAGATGGTGGAAGAAAAAGTAATATATTTTTTTAGAAAATAAAGGGATTTTAGGGTTTTTGTAAAATAAAACTACATATTTACAGTCTGTTTCATAGGATGATCATGGTTTGGTAACGCTGTCTTGATAGAGAAATTTGTTAGTAAGTACTATAAATATCGACATTGGAAATTGTCTTTTCACTCGTAAAAATAAATGAAAATTCCAGCTAATACGATTATAATATAATACATAATTGCTTGAAACCAAAGCGTGTATTAAAAGTCTGTAAAATACTAATGCAATAGGAAAACCCAAACTAGTCTGTCTAAGTTTATATCACTATATTTTTCTCTTCATAAATTCACTTCAAATCCTACGGTCGTGGCGTGGCTGTTGAAATGTTGAGCCCGCAAATCAATTTCCAGAACCACTTCCCACTCAACTCTGAATCCACCGCAGTAGCTATCTATAGATATAAACCTATGCTCTATGTATAAGTATACAAGTACCTACATACGCAGTACGTAGTTCACCTATATATTGACTGCATTGTTAGCTTAGTTGGTAGTAACTCTGCTTCTAATCAAATATATGAAACAAACTAGGCAACTAAGCAATCGTTGAATTTAGTTTTATTAATAAGACTGTAAAATGTCTAGCACGCTGTTCTTCATATAAAAGATTCTTTCTCTTTAAGTCGTATTTCCTCATGTCTGAGGGTCCCCCGCAGAACTAATTCACCAGGGGAGTTATCTTGGACACATACATCGTGGTGGGCGTCCGGCTTCTTCCATAGAAGACACATGTCTTTGGATATTGTGCTCCTCAAACATGACGGTTTCCTCACGATGTTTTCCTTCACCACTAAGCAAGTGCAAATCCACACATAACTTGAAAATACAAGTCATTGGTGTAGGGCTGGATTCGAACCAGGGTACGTCTGGATGAAAACCAGACAAAGAACCGCTGACCCACACTTGCTCAGTGAAAGATTACTACTTATTACTTATTTACTTGCTTATATGAAGTAACTGGATTTTTATTTCGAATCACCACATACCTTAACCTGTCTTTGTTTTAAGTAAGCCTTTCGTAATATCAGTTTTTATTTATTTATTATATTAGTAGTTAAAAAAAATATGGAATACAATTTAAGAGATTATTTCAATGTCATAACTTAGCGTATCCACCACTTTCTTATCTTACCAACGTTCTTTTGTGAGTCCATATAAAGCACAAGCACTTTAAAATCATATTTTGGTCTCCACAGAATCACTTTAAGTCGCTATTCAGTTATACTAAAAAGAATATGATATCTCTTATCCATTCTTAGAGAAGAGTGCTCGGGACAACGAGATTGTTTAACGACAGAAATAAAAGACGCCACGATCTTTTTTATTGTTCGCTGAAGCCCGAACGAGGAAATTCACAATATTACGCTAACATAGCATGTTCCGTGTTCAATCAACGCTTAGATTGGGAGATGTGGTCTGATTTGGTTTCGGCTCTTACATTGAGTTAAAAATATGTATTATCTTAGCACCTTATTCTCAGTTGCAGTAAACTAGGGTATTCAAAAGAGATTACCAAAGTTAAATAACGGTCTTCACGGTTAGTATTCAAAAACGTAACTAAAGAAGAGTTAAAAATCATGCTTGTCACCTTACTAAGTGACAAACAGCCATTTTAAGATATATTAGATTAGTAACAAAACGCACCGCACCGCACGTAAACATGCATCAACTATAGAAGGATCTGGGCACCTACCATGCTGTGCTTGCCCAAAAGTAATCTTCACTAATGAAACTTTTTTTTAGGAAAACTACGACTCTTAGTTTTGAGGAGGGTTAGTAACTGAACTTAACGCGAGCTCGTAAACTAAATCCAACTAATCTATAGTTCAGGCACTAATTCGATTCGGAAACTCATCTCTGCGCAGCAAGATATCGAGTTGTAGAATTAATAACGCAGTGTCATCTACTAATTGAATTATACGATGTTCTGTCAAGTAAAATATGCAAAATTTTGTATCAATTTGCATATAGCAGTATAGAAATCAATCATTTGACACTCAAGTACGACTTTTGTAAGAAACATAAACTTAGAAGATACATTTTGAAGATTAGTGTTGTCGTTTGTTGTTTGGTTCTTACTCTAACATGGCTTAATTATTTAGTTTGACTTTAGTACATCAAAACCAAAACACCAATAATGCGTTGCCCCCTGAATTTTCAACGTCATTGAACGTCAAAGTTTATGACTTGTTATTATTATCAGAGACCTAGACTTGATGTTACATCAAGAGTTTTATATTAATAAAACCATTGATCTATCTATCTAGTCTTTAAACAAAACATTCACGTGATATAATTTTATGCAACATTTGATTCGAATCCTGTTTATTTTTGTCTGTTGGTAAAATAATTATGTTTCGCAAACCCCAATCTGTCGGTCACTGCAACTGCACTGAACAAGCCGCAGCGCTGCGGGCGCCACTCATGAATGCATTATTGTGCATGATTACAGAATGTAGGCGTACTAGATAATATTATATCAACTAGGTTTTGTGTGAACATAGACTGATAAAGGTTAATAAACTCGCATATGAAAATATATTTAAAATGTTTTCCGCATATATATATACGTGCGGAGTGGAGTGTACGGAAAAATGTTGTATAAGAACCAAATTTTTCCTTTTTGATGATAATAATAAATAAATAAATATTCCGGGACATTGCACACAGCGCCATCTAGCCCCACACTAAGCAAACGCTTGTGTCGTGGGTACTAGATAACGGATATAATACTTATATACTTTTTTTTTGTAAATACATACTTATTATACATACAAACGACCAGACCCAACACAAGTAATCATATTTTTTTAAGTACATTAATACTTGTGTCATGCGAGAATCGAACCCGCGACCTCTAGATTAGAAGGCAGAGCCATTACCAACTAAGCTAACAGGCCAGAGAGATGATGATGAAATGATTCCTTTATAAACATACAAGGATTTTATTCTTATTTTTTTAAGCACGAAATAGGCTTACGTTTAAATATAGCCTGCCTGATGTTAAGCACCACTATAGTCTAAGATGTAGCACGCTTGCCTAGAAGAAACCTATTCACTCCAGATTTGAACACCCCTGGGTCATACATTTCTAATTGTTTAGTGGTTAACCCGCATTCACTTGCACAAAATGTAACTTTTAACTTTTAAACGCATTTAGCTATTTTTTCCTTCCTTAAGTCGTATACCTCATATCTAAGGGGAAAAAATTTAAAGAGGTTAAAAAGTTAAACTATTTATATAACTATAAGAAAACGATTGATTTAGCTACTTAAATATTCATCATTATGTTTCCATGTATTACTTAAGTAAATAGAAAATCTTAAATCTTTCACTCTGCGTATATAACTAATATGTAAACATTTAATATTTTTACGTAACGTTAAACTTTTTAATCGAGCTTGCCACGAAAACATATTCTAATGACGTCATCAACATCACAAGCAATTAGCCGTGGCGAATTACATTACATTTTTCCAACCTTTTTCCGCGCTTTTTACGTTCTATACATACAAGCGACTTTTGAATTAGCAAAAAGATTAACAAATTTCCGGGTTTAACATATTACGAACAAAGTATAATAATTGTAATCAAACAGAAAGCCAGTATATTTTGTAGACTGCTTTGCAGACTAGTAAAATTATATCAACTGTATTATATTGTATCATCATCATCATCCACAGCCCTTGGGATCCCACTGCTGGGTATAGGCCTCCCTTTGTATGCGCTATCTGCGTCGATCTTGTATATGCAATGTTTTTTTTTTAAATTTGTTAATAGTGGCTGAATACAATTAATACAAATATTTTATTTATCGAAAAACAGTGACAGTACATTATTAAGTTATTGAATATTCAAAAATAAGCTTACATTCTCTATGTTGGCGTACGTTCGATATAAACCCTGAGCTCCACGCTAGGTCCCATGCAGGACTTGTGTTTGTGGAGCCACAGTATTCATCCCAATCACTACGTCGTTTACACACAGAAAGATAAAAAAAAAACAGAAAGATAATTAAACAGGCACAGTGTCACATAATTTTACACAATTTATTTACATCTAATTTTACACAATTTGTTAATCGTTAATTTGAAATTGTTGATAGTAAAGGATAAGATTGAGGGTGACAATGGCTTTTTAGTGCTAATACAATAAAAGTGAAGTGCCCATTCACTACTACTTACATTATATAAAATTATACTTCACAATTACATTATATATAAAAAAACTTAATAATTTGTTTTCAAGTCCTTAACCCAAACTAACATTGGTACATTTAGAAGAAAACGTTGAGACATTGGTAAATAACTCCAACTCATTCTCAGCATGTCAGAAAAACTCAACAAATATCTACAACAATAGGGCCTTACATTTCTCGAGTGTGCTCACCTCCTTTCCCATTCTATCACTTTTCTTGTTCAGGGTGAAAATGGCACCTAAAATATACTCCAAGGTCCGACCTGTATTATAAAATGTATTGAAAGCGGAATAAGAATGATTCTCTCAACTTTTTTTCGTATACACCCGAGAAATACGAAATTTCCTTTCATTTTGAATGTTTCGCGTTCATTGCTATGAATTATTTCTTTCACCTAAAACAAACAAAAACGTTTCTGAAGACATGTTTTACATGTACAGGATTTTATGTATGTAACTAAATTATTTATTTATTTATTAAATAATAATTAACACGGTCGCAACCTAATAATTTCATTTACAAATATTCAAATACCCTTCAATTACAATATTTACAAACACTTAACAAACAATGTCATATAATAATTAAATTATATTATAATTAAAAAAATGACAAAAGAAAGTCAGTCCATTCAAATTACATAAATTATAACCCACGGGTCTTCAAATCCAGTATAAGGTTACTTCTAGTCTAGGCACGGGTGCAACATCTTAGACTACAGTGTTGCTTAACTTCAGGCAGGCTGTAGTCAAACGTAAGCATATTTTTGTTTAATAAAAACCTTATAGAAATCAATATAATGTAAAAAGTGAACTAAATAAGGTACATAATATGTAAATAAGCAATAAATTCTACAATTACATACTACACAATTGCACATTCAACTGAAATAAGTATTAAATCCGTTACCTAGTACCCACGACACAAGCGTTTGCTTAGTGTGGGGCTAGATGGCGCTGTGTGCAATGTCCAGGAATATTTATAAAAAAAAAAATGAACTCTGTTGGCTCTGTTAACTTACTTTTTTACCAAGACACTGTTGACTGTAGGTGATAACATCTGAATACCTTGAACAGCCGAGCGACGTGCTATTCTTAAATATGCTATCCTCGTAGTTTGATTCAAATCGATCCCAATATTTAACATTACGACTCCTGTTGTTAATTGTTTGTTTGGTTTATAGTACTTGGTAATGAAATAGTTTTAACTATCCGTGCTTAAAAAGTACAGAGATATTGTTTACTGTTAAAAGCTATTCAAAACTTTTCAAGACCAGATTTTTTTCTGTTTTTTATTTATTTTTTGATTAGATAGAGACAAACACTTTCGGTTTTTTTCTTCGCATGAGAGTGACCAACTTTGTTGTCGAGAATTTTCAAACTGCCATAAATGCCTCAAACATGGCTTAACGTCTGCCCTTCTACGACTAACAGCCGGGATCTACAATTTAAAACGTCATGCGACCCACGGAAGCGCCCTAAATGGATTACTCTTTTGGTTACCCAGCCAAGGACTGACCGCATCGACCATTTCTTGTGGCGTTATGATATATGCTGAAAAGAGTGAAATAATTGTATGCAGTTCCACGCAATTTCAACTAGCTCTGTATGACATTGCAGTTATGGTCTCGTTTCCGTACTAGCTATAATTTTGATCCGCGTCCCGCGTAAAAAGCGTCAAACGACGATATAAATAAAGCATTTACTGTAACGACAACACAATAAACAGACGGCTCATTATAAAAAGGTCAGATCTAGAGGAGGTTCTAACTGAAATGTAAATATTTGCCAATT
Source organism: Macaria notata (assembly GCA_927399415.1). Classification (NCBI taxonomy): domain Eukaryota; kingdom Metazoa; phylum Arthropoda; class Insecta; order Lepidoptera; family Geometridae; genus Macaria; species Macaria notata. The sequence continues at coordinate 5,671,682 of OV656741.1, forward strand.
TATGTCTGTAATTCACGTGATAAGTAAAATTACAATCAATATCACAATGATACATCTACATATTTATTGGTACGTCGCTATGGACGCGTGATGGGGTTTGATAATTATTATCGTTGTTATAAATGTTGACAACTACTAACAGTCACGTTGTTTTGGGATAATAAGAAGACAAAACAAAAAAAATCACTCTCGAAACCTTGTAAATACTATTATCATGCTAAAAAGTGACAGAACAACAAGCTAACAAACAAAACAAAAAATATACTTTGGTTCTTGTTACGTCATCATTTTTCGGTTGACACTAGTGGTATTTTTGAAAGGACTGTGCAGCTGGTTGCCAAATGCTCCCATTGCTGCGTCACCAGACAATGAACTGATGGTGTTTATGTATCGCTATAGATTTATAGATACATCTACAGACGAGAGAAGACGAGAGATCTAAACAGAAGTTAGGTGTCTCAATTAGAAGTTTGTCTATGTTATTCAGGTTGGTTCGTGAAAGCATTCAGCCATTTGCCGAGATGACGATTCCGTGTCGTTGGAATCTATCTCGGGGTTTTATTTATTTTGCGGGTAAATGCGATTCATGTTCGGGGATATTATGGGGCTTAGGTAGTTGGGTATAGTATGGAATGACGGCTTTAGTTTATTTAGTTTTTTTTTTTTTTACGTGTGATAGGTTTACGTTTGACTACAGCCTGCCTGATGTTAAGGATTGCTGCAGCCTAGGGTGTAACACGTTTACCTAGAAGATACCTATTAACTCTAGATTTGAAAACCCCTGGATTGTTCGCAGGAAACACAGCTTCTGGTAAAGTGTTCTTCTTTTTGTTATTCTTGTAATTAAACTAGCAACAAATGCGTTTCCTCCATGTGAAAAAGGAAGTGATTTTATCTTGCGATAGCACTATTTCCTTTTGTATCCTGTTTACAAATTTATTGATTATGACTGGCCTGTTAGCTTAGTTGGTAGTGGCTCTGCGTTCTAATCTAGGGGTTGCGGGTTCGATTCCCGCGTGACACAAGTATTTATGCATTTTAAAATTTATGATTCCTTGTGTTGAGTCTGGTCGTTTGTATGTATAATAAGTATGTATTTACCAAAAAAAAAGTATATAAGTATTATATCCGTTATCTAGTACCCACGACACAAGCGTTAGCTTAGTGTGGGGCTAGATGGCGCTGTGTGCAATGTCCCGGAATATTTATATTTATTTAATTATTTATTGGTATCACTACAGCGACTGATAAATAAACTAACTAATGAAAAATCTATAGTATAAGTAAAAAAAAAAGTTTCGAAACAAAATAATATTTTAAAACTTTTTCTGACTTCTCGGGTGGGTCTCTCAATATGCTGACGATGTTACAGCACTGTATTTTCCTACTGAAATAGTCGTTACAAAAGAATGTATAAAAAATGCAATTTTACTAATACTTTTACTACTTTTATATAACATTAAGAAAAAAATAAAAGCTACACGAATTCATTCCACTTAAATGAATGTGTAAGTCACTTCATATGAACACCGACTGTCTTCTGTACCTACCCATATTTGCAATAAACATTTTAGATTTGATATCATTTGCGTATGATATATTAAACAGACATCTATATATATATATATAAATCAAACAGATGAAATAATATAATTATATCTTACTAAAATCCCATGTAGTAAGTAATTAGCGTTCAAACTAAACTGCAAGTAACATTAAAGTTCCAACACTACCAGGGCAGCAGGAATTAGTAACAGCATTTACTACGAGTAAGTTCTCAGAGGTCTGCAACGGTAATGTGGTTAGACGTCTAGTTCGCTGTTTGTTAGTTTCACCTTAATTTGTAGCCAACTGAACAGGTAGTTCGTAACTCTATTTGATATTTTGATCTCCGTGGTGTACTCGTTCACTAGTGAGTGAAATTTGAAATTGAAATAAATAAAATCATGTCATGTCTCTTAGGGCGGCTCGATAAACTCTCGACACCTGAGTTGGTTACTCTCATTCGGTAAGAAAAACAAGAAATAAAATCACGGCAGGGATTTCTATCACAATGAGGTCATGAGTTACATACGACATTTTAAACATATTTAGGAGTATAAACAAATTAATACCTTTTGGATTCTAATGAAATAAGTTTTACATTATGATACAGCATACACATACGTATCAGCATTGCCATCCAGCGTGATAATGCGGCCAGCATGCTGGGCACGCTGCCCTCTGGTAGTAGGCTGGAGCACTTAGATTATCTTTAGGCTTTTCTAAAGATTTTCTAAGTGTCCCTTTTTTGTAGTAGTTAGAAGTAGTATGTTTAGTTTTTCTTCCCTTGTTTTTATATTTTATGCAAACACATATCAGACAATAAGCTACAAAATAAACAGATTAAACGACTATGAATTTTTTTTACACACCAGCAACAATCATTTTTATTTTCAAAGTTCTAGTCAAATAGTTAAACCACGTTTTGGAATCAGACCTTTCGTTTTTTATTTATTATTAATAAGTATTTTATTTTAGAGTTCATTTCACGTTTTTATAATCAAATTAACTGCTAGAAACAGATATAGGAAGACTAATAAAGTGTATATTAACATAACTCATAAAAGATTGATGGTCCGACCATTCGCAGACAGTTAACGGCGCGCAAACCGACAGTTAAAGGACTGATTACGACCGTAAACCGACTGACGGGGTTTAAAATCTACGATTCTGTAATATTATACATCTCTCTCTTGATTCGTGTTTCCTCATGATTGAGGGGTGTGACTCCGTAGCAGAACTAAAGTTAGTTTTATATATCTATCGTGATTTGGAAAAAACCAGGCTTTACCTGTATCACAGTATACTAGGAGCCCTAATTACTGAAAATTAAAATCTTCAAATCCAGAACACTTTTGTCCAAACACATTTGCCACAACTAAGACCTCAGAGGTGTAACATCAGGAGCTGTTGACCAACGTAAGAAAATCATTAAAACAAAAATCTTACTTACGTATCTTGATCAACAGTAGGTATTACAGGTAGAGTGAATAACATTTAAAAGCCCTTTGAAATAATTAACTTACAATATAATCTTTAAAGTGACTGTTTATTAGTGAAATGAATATAACATTCTCAAATTTATACTCACAAGTTACAATCTAATCCTTCAAATTACTTGATTTACATTTAAAACTTTTGGATCATTTGATCTACTTAGATCTAAATTTATGAAATTGAATCAATCCGTAATTTCTAATTTAAATTCACTTCACGGAGTGTTGAACACATAACTAGCCTGTTCGTCCGATTGAGTAGGAAAGTGCTTGAAAATTCCTAATTTTATTACTGATTTCAATCGACATAAATAAGTAATAGACTGGTCTAAGCACGTAAGCTAAGTAAAAAAAACTGAGAGTGTCACTTATACTTCATTCGATATCCATTTTTTGGTAATACTTATCTAATTGGACAGGCTCATCTTTACAAAATAGTTATAGTTTATTTTTGGCAATTTATTTAGAGAGAAAAAATGTGTGTGAATTCTTAAAACTTTTTTTCGGTATGTAATAGAAACAATAGTAAGTTTTGTAGTTATTTCTAACAAATTCTTACCACCATTGACAGATATGAGATACGACGCACTACATGAGGAATACACTGAAGAAGGAAAAAAATTATGGCTAAAATTCATAACAAAAATTAATGGATAATGATGGTCACGACCCTCAAATCTCTCTTTGAGTATATATTTAATATTGTGGTCCTCAAATATGTCGGTTTCCTTCACCGTTAAGCGAGTGCAAATCCACACTTAACTTGAAAATACAAGTCATTGGTATAGAGCCGGATTTGAACCAGGGTGCGTATGGATGAAAAGCAGACACTGGAATCGCTGAGCCACACTCGCTTTTATTAACCTCAAATAAGAAACCAAAAATACGAGGTGATGCCAAGCGGAGGACTGAAAAGACTAGTCCCTTCAGTACTATGTCGTTTCCGATTTCCATCAGATAGCTAGGGACGTCCTAAAGGGTACTCTGAGTTAATGTAATTTGAACAAGTACTTACTTGCTTCCGATGTAAAGTACGTCGGCATGCTAATTAAATTTAAATCGCACGTTTGAAGGAAGAAAATCATTTGTAAAGTATTTTTTTACTCGGAATGTTTTTATTGGAAAATTTGCGAAAATAAACATGACCAGCAATATTCAAACCTGCGTATTTCTGGTCAGAACGCCAGATCGCCTTACCTTTCGGATACGGTCTACGAAAATCCACACATTTTGTTTTACTATTTAACTGTTTTAAGATTGGTCTTTTTTTCTGTTGAATCTACCAATGTACCTATGATACCTAATACCTTTTTTAAACATTAGACGTTCAAGAGAAATCACACGAACAAATAATTTCACATTTTACTGGGAGCCTTAAAAGTCGCAAATTTATATGCTTTACATAAAATTTAGTTAATTTATTATTTTGTATAAAAACAAATCATTTGTTGTTACTAACCTAGATTAGTAAATTCGTTATATTAAATATTGCCAAGATACTTCTACAGCAACTAGTTTTAGAACTTACTATCATCATCGTCTTATTTAGATGGGGGGAAAAAAATTGTGAGTATATTTCTGGATCTCCAGAAAGCTTTTGACACGGTATCAATTCCAATACTGCTTGAGCGGCTCAATAACATAGGAGTTCGGGGAATTGTCCACAGTTGGTTCTCTGACTACCTAAATAATCGGAGCCAGAAAGTAAAAGTAGATAAACACATTAGTGAGAGCGCTTCATGTAAATATGGTGTTCCACATGATTCTACTCTTGGACCTACCCTCTTTTGAATATATATTAATGAGTAAAGTATTTATTTACAATAATGAGTTATGTACTCTCAAGTCTATAAAGGCCGAAATAATAATGTTCGCTGATGACACAGTTCTCCTGTTTAATGATAATCGAAGCTGGGAAAGGTTTTCAACAGGGCAGAGGTTGGTCTATCGAAAGTTATAGCCTGGCTCAAAAACAACTTACCATCAATCAATACCTCGAAAACTAAATATCTGTCCTTTAGTAAAACTAAGGCATCCAGACCGCCGCATACTCTTACCCTTAAAGCCCATTCTTACCCTTGTAATATCACATCTCTTCCACGCACCTGCTCCTGTAGCACACTAGCCAGTGGATCATCATTTAAAATGGGGTGCACATATACATACAGTTTCTCAACGCAGAGGAAGTTAATTCATGTCTTCAAAACTCTTAGACATGTAGCCGACAGGAAACTACTAATACAAACATACAAAGCACTGGCTGAGTGTGCAATTAGTTATTGTATATGTTCGTGGGGTGGTACTGGTAAAACTAATATGAAAACGATAGAAAGAGCACAAAGGGCACTTCTTAAAGTTACATTTACCTTGCCTTTCCGGTACCCTACTTATGAATTATATAAACTGTGTAATTAACTTACTGTACGAAAACAAACTTTTTATCTTTCAATGTTTGCGTAAATACCACCGAGAAGTAGTACCTCACTTGTCTACGACTGATAAACGAATAGTTAATGTCCAGTTCCAAAGTACCACTGTAATGTATCCTGGAATCACTATTTGCATCTTGTACCTATATTCTACAATGAATTGATCACTATTCAAGCTACTAGACAATTGACACAACATAAACTAAAATGTTTAATATACAAATGGCTTACACTAAAGTACGACGATATAGAACCACTGCTGGAAAAACCTCCAGATTAGTATAATTCACTTTTTTATTTGTGCACTCACATCCCCATATTTCGATATTATAAATTTTATTTATAATATTCACTCGAATACATTAAACAAACTATAAACAATATATGTCATACCCACACACACACAATGGCGTGATTTCATTTGTTTTATTAACTTAGTAGTAATATGTATATTTAGGCTAAGTTAGTTTAAGGATAGTTTTTATTATTTATTTTATAGTATAGATAGTTTTTATTATTTATTTTTATTATTATATACTTGTAACATAACCTAACATTAATAATTTTATACTACTTATTTAACTTGTAAACAAATTGATCCTCTGAAAGATCCTGCCTTCTACAACACAGTTAACACTACAGTAGAAGGCAGAGCAACACTACATTGTATCCCATTTATCTGTTTACAAATAAAAATCTTTTATCTTTTTTTATCATTATTATTTTTTTGCCAATATCACTGGGTATAAGTTACCTACATACCTACATACGTCCTAATATGATGATAGCTAGTATATTAATCAAATTAAGACAGGCGGGCGACGGAATAGGCTCGTAAACTTTATACATTATTTATTATACCTTCACTGCTTCGGAAGCAGGCGTGGTACGCACTCCATGGATATTAGCTGGATTTATTTTCTGGAAATATTGCTTACCTTAGTTGTTACTTTATTTCCTTAACAGTCTTGATATATTTATCATTGTTTAAATTTTATGTAACATTGCATAATTTGTTTTCAGGGGATCGCTTTCAGAAGTGCTTAAAACGCATAAAATTACAATTTGAAATTTAATTAAAGAAACACTAAACTCCATGATAGTCAAACGGTAAAAACCAGATTTACAAATTACAAGCTGAACCATATATTTAATGCAAATTTATGAAAGGTACATATGAAGACTACCCTACTTTTTAAAGCCATTTCAATTACATAGCATAACTGCTGTCGTTTCAATTAAACTATTTAACTTCTGAAGTACAAAATGTCCCTTATTGGTAACACCTCCTAAACTTGACAAATTAATGGTTGCTAAGCATTCAATATAAATAAATAAATAAATATTTCAGGATATTATACACAGCGCCATCTAGCCCCACACTAGGTTTACGCATGTATCATGGGTACTAGATAACGGGTACAATACAAATATACTTTTCTTTTTTAAACATACTTATATACATATATCAAGCAAATATCTTCACTAGCCAAATAACATTTATTAGTAAGAAGTAGTAGGGCGGTCTATGAACAACCTCAAGAAAACCGACTCTATTCAACAACAAAAGAAGTTGAGAGTAAACTTTTAAAAGCTTCTCTCAGTCGTAATAAGTTCCTCTAAAGAGGCTTCGCTTACAGTTTCCGAGCTAAGTGCTGATTGCATTTCTCTGCTTGCCGATCTAATGGATTCTTAGTGTATACTTGTTTTCAAAATGTATTACTTAGACGAAAATAATTGAAGACAAAATCATGACAAAAATATGATAGAATATTGATGATTTTTGAAGCATTGCTCGACTATGTTCGAAAATTGAAAATAACTCCCTTTTCAAAAAACATCTTAATCTGTGAAGCACAGTGCAAAGAGAAAATAGACACGAATATACAAATATACTCGATCTTGCACAGAGATAGTGCAGATGGAAATAATTTCAAATATAAGGTTTACACTATTATGCTACAGTACGCTCAATACATCATCATCATTATTCCTAGCCAATTTGGTTACGGCGGCGACTGAAATTCCTTCCACAAATTTGCAATTCATAGTGTGCGCTTTCATAGGCAATATAGTACCTATGCTTAGTATCTTAGCTATGGACATACACAACACTGTCTATTACATTAAATTGAGATAACATTATGTAAAAATACTAATTAAAACACAAAGTTGAAAATGAATTCTAAAAAAAGAGTTTTTTGGAATACATTTTCAACTTGCGTAATTCGAAGATTGACTGGAAGTAATCATCTGAGGCAATAAGGCCGCCCAATGTACATTTAATTTGCAAAAATGTTGGCGTGTATTCATAAAATAAAATATATCTATCTATTTTTGTTTGCATTTGTTTGCATGAATCTATATCCGAAATAAAATGTTGAAACTCAAAAAAACACACCGTTCATATAAAATCCGATTGCCCAACAAACGAAAAAAAGATAAGACAACGTAAACCACACATTTTTCCGTCCATTCGTCTGGATTTCCGACAGATATCTCCTGTGAGACTAGCCCGTGAAAGGACGGCAAAAAAGTACGGCAATAGGACGTCAAAAAAGGGCGGCAAAAAGGTGAAAGCGCTTTTCCGACCCTGCCGGGAAATTGGGAATAGTGCCGTAATAATGAATCGTTTGAAACCGTGCTTTTATGTTAGAAACCTGAATCGAAGCTCTCTGAAAGGTTTCACGTGTTGTATAGATTTGGTACACAATTCGTTAACACCTGCTTTGCCTGCAAATTTTTGGTTTGGAAATATAATATGTATGTGGTATGTTCAAAATGTGTATATTTATAGCTAAAATCACTTATTATTAATGATAAAAAAGCCGGTTCCGTCCTACTGCTGGGCAAAGGCCTCTCTAGGCTCTAAAATCACTTTGTTATATGAAATGATTATTTTGTTACCGGCATGAACACAGTGTTCGTATAAAATAATAATTCGTAATTAAAACAATCAAATACCTTTACGAGGTAATTAAATGTTACGAAAAATATATTATATGCAGGCTGGTTTATTTTTATGTATGTAAATTAAGTAATAAGTATGTTATTTTTACAGATTTTGTCATCATCAATCTTGTAGCAATAAATTTAAATTAATTTCGATTCAAAGACCGAAAACTTTTTGGACAAAACTTTTTGCGACTACAAATATAAGTAGCTTCACCTCTTTAAGGGATTGGTCGGTCATTGCTCTAACCGTTTGGATCATTGCCAGCATCTCGTAGTATCTTTACCTCTGTGGAACTAAAGATTAGACACATGGCACAGACTGTTCCCTATTTTATGTATGGCAACTAGCATATTGATGGAAAAGAGTAGAAATTATTTATTTCGGAATTATATCCATATACAATTAAGAAATACATAATTAAGGGAAAAAATCAAGAATTATGCTTTTTAAATCTATTTAAAATGATGGGAATAAATTTTATTGAAAGTGTTTTTTTTTTTTAAAACCTACAATCAAACTTTAACTGCACTTTAAAAATATACCATAGCTAAGTTTATAAAACAAACAACATTTTTTCTGAGATACTATGTACGATATAAAAATTAATTAGAACTGCATCATTCTGTTAAAATATAAATTTTAGTTTAGATTATGCTCGATAAATTTACTTTAGATAAGATATCTAGGTGATTTTTGGGGATGAAACCGTCTTATAACAAATATACAAAATTATATTTTTTCATAAAAAAATACACCCTATATATTCGTAGGTCAATCACATGAACTGAATGTATTATGGGCAGCTGAAGATGATACAAATAGCCTGTTTCGTTCGAGAATACAGCGGTTAAACGTCAAGAGCAGTCATATATGAGGGAAGAATATTTAGTAGGACCTTTATCGGGAAGAATCTGCTCTTTCTTTGAATACACGCTTAGCCTTAGAGAATGTTGTATGGATTAATATGTCACATACATTTACATAGACAAATACAACCTTTCATGTATGTAAAACATTGCATATTTGAATACATTTACTGCCCTGGAGCTAAGTTGGTAGAATGTCTGCCTCTGGTAGATGGAAATGTGTTTCTATTGATTTATAATAATGACGTGAGTACGCCTACTTTATTTTTCACTTTTATTCACAGTCTTGTTTAAATTGATTTCTGGTAGGTTATATCCAAGCAAGAGTATAATAATCCTTACTAATAATAATCCGAACTACAATCCAGGGGTCTCCAAATCTAGAGTTAATAGGTATGTATCTTCTAGGTAAGCGTGATACATCCTAGGCTGCAGCAATGCTTAATATCAGGCAGGATGTAGTCATATCCCACGTAAAAAAAACTTATAATAGTATCTACCTATATTTACTTTGAAAACAATCGTCTTGATTCTTAAGTCATATTTGATACCTACAAAAAAAACCTAAACCAAATTTGACCACGAAAACAATCACCATTCTATTTAACTGCTTCAATCTAAATAAAAAGATCCGTTAAAAGATAAAAGTACAAATATATCCACCGGAAAATGAATTTAGCTCCTTAATCATACTTTTCGTTAAAAACCACCTGTTTCAAACACTCCGCTTTTGCATTTCAAAGGTTTAATTGGTTTTTTATTATGTCTCCTTCAGACGATTGGTTGAAGCCATGAAGGTTTTAATCATTGGAAGTGAAAAATGGTGAGGGTATATTTTATGACTGACTGGTTTGAGACTTGGTGGTAAGTAAATCAATAACATAAAAAGGTATTTCAAAAGTAAAAGGTTACTCATGAAAAAGACAAATTAATAATATAATTATTGATAAAATAATAAGTTACTGAAAACTTTGGTTCGGGAAAAATTAAACGAAAAATTAATGTGTTCCTTTTACGTTTATCTCATCAGAAATTGGTGATGATTAAACTGGTGTTTTATATTAAAAATATTCTAGTATCTACTAAAGGTGCAAAAAAAGCTTTTATATTTTTTGTTATAACTAAAATACACGTAGGTATATAAAAGCCTGCAAATAAAACTGATGCCTTCATCCAGCTCAATCGAAAAAAGGCAAAAACGCTCGAAACGAAAACAAACAAATCCAATAAAAGCGTTGTATCGAGAGATATCAAGTTTCGTGACAATGGAACTGATATATACGGAACCAACGACATTAATATGTCGTTGTACGGAACTGATTAATTTTCACAATAAAATATTCGACAAGTTTTATTATATTTTTTTGACTAAAACGGATTCACACTTGATCATAGTTTACCTTCTTCTTCTTATCAAATGAGGAGGGCCAACTCTGGTGTCGAGTGTTTATCAAGCCGAAAAAAGGCCTCTGGTATGGCTTAGCGACTGTCGTAGTAGACAAACAGCTGAGACCTACATTTAACGTGTCATCCGACCCACGGAATTTATAGCTTATATATAACTGTAGTTTACCTAATGGTAAACAATAGCTATGATATAAGAGAAGAACCAGTTCTCTCTCTTTTTTACTTTTAAGCGGTTTTAAAGACATTTGATATAATTTGACTACGGCCACGTCACCTGAAATTAAAGATTATCCACTCCATGGAAATACCAATAAAAGTATTCATTATCGCGTTCCCTCGCTAAAGGGTTGATATTGTTGAAAAAAATACTTTGGTAATCTCAGCTGCTCAAAATATATGTACACTGGCATGTCACTTGGTTTATGTTATCATTAGAAAGAAGATATTTTTAAAATGAAAAAAAAACAGTAAGTAATTGATTTAAGTAAACTTTGCCGATTTGTTGAAATATTAGTTTCTCAAAAAATTAATGGACCGCATGAAACAAATGAGAATACTTTGGAAACAATCCTCATCGAATAAATAAAATTATGATCGAGTTCACAAAAACCTTGTAATTTCGTAACATCCCTACAAAAAAAAACTTTGCAGAAGACTTAAGAACCTCCTATTATTGAAGTTGGTTTAAAATAAATCAAAGTTTGACCGGCCGCTCTAACAAATGATATAACATTTGAGAGAACTCTTCAACAGATATCTTGTTTATCCGTGATACTGATAGCATCATCACCATTTGAACAAACAACAATCACAGTACTAAAAATAAACATATAAGTAATGTAAAAAAAATAGTTGTAAACAAATGAATGCAGAAATAAAACGGTAATAACAATAATAATAGAATGCAAAAACAACCTATAAAGGCTAAAACTTTCAGACAAAAACAGGCACTCAATAACAAACACAAAAAAACTAATCAAAACGAAATTAGAAACAAATGAAGCCGACCTATAATTTAACAAGCTACAAATTACAGCCAGCATTAGTTATTCCGATGTCGTGTGCTTTCTTTGGTAACCTTGGCCGGTGGTATATACAGGGTTAGTTGATAACTTAGAATTTATGAAAAAGAGTTATTTTTATATTATACCTTTCTGAAATACTCTCAACTCATCTAAAATATACTCTGGATGAAATTTTAATATTATGTTAGCTTCTTTGTAGTAGAAGGAATCGTTAATTTAAATGTCTTCCTGTCTGGTATTCAATTTACAAATTGTAACCTATCAATAATAATTATACTAAAGTCATTTTGAGCAGTCATCATTTTTAAGTTCCGACTGCTCAAAATAATTTTAAATAATCCATTAAATCGATAATAATTGCACTAAAAACATGCATAAACACAACAAACCTTTGCAAAATTGACAATATCACTGACTAATACCCCCAGTTAACAAAACTACAAAAGCGAAGAAAACCCGCTGCAGTATTTTTTAGTATTTCATATACACCTAAGTATACATAGTAATTTTCTGCCGTATCAGTACACAAAATCTATCTCTCTTACATTTCTTGTAAATATAAAAAAATGGCCACTTTTGATATGATAAATTGGCAAATAACCCTGAATAAGTAATACTTATTGTTCGCGTCACGCCACCCTGAGGTGGTCATTGTTGGGAACTAAAATCCTCACGGTCACTTCGAATATTAGAGAAGTTATAGAAAGTTCTTATAAAACAGTAAGTTCGTGTGAGTGACCAACTGGTGCCAGAGCTTTTGAAACGCCCTAAAAGCCTCTGGCATGGCTTAACATCTGCCGTATTTTGTTATGATGAATATGACGAACATTAAAATGTTATGAATCAGATACAATAATATTATATTGAATTTATAGTAACGAAAACATGTCATGTCACTTTTCCGACAAAAACTGAAATTTATTTGGTCTATCATCATTATAAAATCTTTTTTTTACCGTCCGCGAGGCCTAAGCTGAGCTTTGCATTTGTGTGAGTGATCACCAAAAGTAAAGTCAGACAATAAAGTCTTAAAAACAAATTTAGTTTTTATATATTAATATAAAATTCAAATATAAAAAATATACCAATTCTTCTACAGCGGACATTGCACTGTCATATTTTTTCTTATCACTCTCGTTTTTATTTTCACTCTCGTCTGATGTGTCGTTTGTGTTAATAATGAATCGTTCCGTTATATTATCATCAGTGTCGTCGAATCCGTGAAACTTTTTTTCTTCTCTTATTGCGTATGCGTATGTGACCACATACATTTTTCCATTCTTGTACAGTGATAGTTTTATTTTTTTCTTTCGCTAACCTCATTATTGTATCCATAATCATTGACACGTTTTTTTTCGCCACGTAGGTATCCTTTTATCATTGCCCATATACATAGTTTCAATTGGATTGAATTTCGGGTGGTAGGGTGGTAGACAAAGGACGCTGTGACCATGTTCTCTTAGTAAAGTGTCAATTTTATATTCAATAAAACGAATAATATATATAATAATATAAAAATAAAATTAATAATAAATAAATATTAAATTAAAAGTATGTATTAAATTTTAAATAAATAATATATAATAAATATTTAATAGATAAATTAATAAGTAAACATTTTTTTTTTATATTTAATCCAATATTTTATATTTTATTTTCACACGTTACGCTGCTATCAGTACAAGAGGTGACGTGTGGAAGGTGGGCGGGGGAGTAAAGACGCGCCGCGCCTTAGGCCGGTTGACAAAAAACAGTTTAAGCCGGCTTAAACCAAACAAAAGATGCGCCGCGCTATCACACCTACACTATCTATGTACACCCGCACAAATGCAAAGCTCAGCTTACGCCTTCCGGACTGTACTATGTACGTTGTATACAATTAATAAGCAAAACTTTCATACTCGCTATAAATATACTACTACAGAACTTTACATAGTATACCCAATCTAAATATATACGAGTAAAACTCAAATTTGACTGAGTGACTGACTGACTGACATAGTGATCTATCAACGCACAACCCAAACCACTGGACGTGTCGGGCTGAAATTTGGCATGCAGGTAGATGTTATGATGTTGGCATTCGCTAAGAAAGGATTTTTGGAAATGCCTCTTTTAAAGGGGTGAAATGGGTGATGTAAGTTTACGTCTTAATGCGAGCGAAGCCGCGAGCTCCCTAGTATACTCATAATTGTTTCCGCTCTCTTTTTGTTACATTGAAACGGGACAAACGCAAAAATAATACCAATGTCGACATATTTTTCCGGTTCATCTTTTTATACTAACCAAGTTTCTAAGCCCTTGAGTGAAGAGTTTTCGGACATCTTGAGCATTTCCGGCAAGTTACTGCTGCAGGGAAAGCACGGGACGGGGACCACCTATCTTATCATGACAACAGTGGAAAGAAATATAATTTATCCCATTGACGTTTATGGTGGAATATTCATGCAATTTTATCACGCTACTCCCCGCTGTAAATATAAAATAAAAATAAAAAGAATGAACAATTTTTGAAGGTTAGATGAATTGATACAATATTTGAAGAATAATGCAACCATTGTATTCATTTTAATTTAATTTCGTAACTATGGCAACAAAATAGGAATAAAATATTATAACGCTACTCCCGCCGTATATCTATCCCGGTTTAACTTTCCACCGGCTACTCCGTGCTAAAATTGACAGCGGGGAAACAAAGTATTTTCTTTTCTTCGGGATATATTATCTTCTGCCCGTGCTAGCCCTGCTGGCAAGTCTCTCTCTCTCTCTCTCTCTCTTTCTCTCTCTCTCTCTCGCTCTCTTTACTAGTAAGTTTACCAACAAGCTGTCAGCTGCAGGTTCAACTCTCACTAATATCCGGTTAGAACGGAAATGCTTCCTCTGATATCACAGATAAATATAAATAAATCTACTTAGCAGGCATATGATACACTAACAGAGTTGTCTTATTTAATTAGGGATTAAAAGTAGCCTATGTGTATGTATTAATCCAAGGTCCAAAACTATCTACTTGCCAAATTGTATTAAAATCGGTTCAGCCGTTTGAGCGTTAGGAAATAACAAACATACATTCATACACACAGAAACCTTTGCGTAATTAATATTAGTAGGATAAACTAACGGCGACGCGACGCCAGCCTTGCTAGAGATATTAATACTTTTTAAAAAGAAAAACATTTTTTTTTTTCAAGTAAATGTTGTCTCCCATGTACTGTACATATATAATCTAAGTGAATGTACCTAACTGTAAAATAATAATCTTAGTCTGGTATTTGTAAACCAAAGCCGACTGGCATAATAGCTAATAATAAACACATATATAATTCACGATCTCTAAGTATTCAAAGGGGCCGAAATCTCACTTGTACCAGAAAATGAAACAATGAACATCATCTTAAATTCAGCAGTAGTTTCAAGTCAGCTTATTTGATCAAAACTTCAAAGTTGCTCGGTATTTCTTAATAAATAAATGATTGTTTCTCAGATTCAAATAAGCTTATTTCAATATTTGTAAACTTTGACGTTAAAGCTTGTAAGTTTAACTTTACATTCTCAAAATAACGCGCAACTATATTTATTGTATTCTGTTTTCTATGGCCTTGATAAGAAAAATTTAGTAAACATGAGGAAATTTGATACTCAAATTCTTATATTTCTTTACCTTATTTCCACTGTCATAGATTTTAATCACCAAAACCAACAAACCGTTTCAAATATTCTAATGCATGGCGTAAAGGGAAAGTAAACAAAACGCATAACAAACATCTCCTTCAAGTTAAAGTCACGAAGCAAATGCGGGAAAAGATGGAAGCCTACAGATTGAATGGTGTGAGAAGCGAGAAAAATTGGAGTACATATTGTAGGTACTTGGGTGAATTGTGTGGTAACACTTTTTTCAGCTTTGGGTTCTTGTTATTTTCTTATTTTCGCGTTGAGAGATTCAACACTGCACCAGGAACATTGTACATAAATGAACTGTGGATAATGCTTCTTATTATATTTAACAACTAACACTTATACGCTAAAAGTACCTGTGTCCTAGACCAATATCTAGTTACAGTAATTAGGGACTTATAAAGCCTTAATATGTGTGTCTAAAGATAAACCAATACAAGCTTTAGACTAATTGAATTTATAACGCCCATCTTTTCGTATCAAGCTTTTAGCTAAAAACATCTAGTCCTTAGAAGTAAACCAAGAGATCATTACCCCAACGCCTATATCAACATCTCTACATACATACATATAAAAATAACCGTCGGTAAGTAATTATGTGTTCCGCGTTAAGGATAAGTGGAGGCCTAGAGGGACTGTTGACCTAATTTTTTGAGCCCTCTTTCACCACACACGGTGCTTCCGTGAGTTGAATTTTAAAAAGGTTTTCTAAAGCTGATTTGGTGACGCGTTTCCGTCATTTTAACCGGGTTGATATACTGTTAGGTAAATGTAGAAAAAAAAAGAGTATTAATTCAACCTATATTCTTATTTATTAAAATGCTAAAATTTCAATAGATCTAAATATATAAAATTCAAAGTCGGCTGACTGACTGACAATCTATCAACGCACAGCCCAAACCACTACACGGATTGGACTGAAATTTGGAATGAAGGTAGATGTTATGACGTAGGCATCCGCTAAGAAAGGATTTTTGGAAATGCCACGTTTAAAAGGGTGAAAAAAGGGATACAAATTTTACATCTTAATGCGAGCGAAGCCGCGAGCAGCCACTAGTACAACATATGTACAAGTTTTAAAAAATCTACTTTACACATTTATCAATGGTATGTGATTACGGTCAATTTATTGGTAATGTATTTATATCACACGTATAATAAATTTTAGGTACCGGATGTGCGTTGTAGTACAATGGTCTTTAATCATGTAACAAACAGCTTTCAAGCGACTTAAAAACTGCTGACATTTCGAGTTTGTTACTTTTATTTGAACTTAACTAACTTAAACATAATTTTATAACTTAAAGTTGGAATATTAAGTAAGTATGGTTTTGTAATGTATTTAGTTTTGATATAATTAGAAAACTTTCTTATCATTTTTTTTAAACACTATTAAAAATAACAATTTAAATGCTTAATGTAAACCGAACCTAACAATTTTAATGTCGAACCTCTTGTTTAAATTTGAACTCGAATAACTATTAATATTTTCCCTAGGCGCTTCCGACTTAACCTTCTTACTACCTAAAGCCTTAAGGCTTCCATCAATATAATAATATTTTTATTTTATAGGTAACTAAACTGACCAACCAGAACAATCATTGGAAAACACGAATGAATACCGACAAAACTCGCACCCAACACCATCACTAAATGCAATTAACATCGATTCACTTAAACATAAGTATATTCAACACTCTTACCATCTATAAATAAACTTAATATATAAAACCCTTATTATTTAGAATCTTACGATTTATTTTCAGCGAATTCCCAAAGTCCTGCCACGGTCACAAATACACTTCACTGTGTAGTAGTAAAACCGCGCGTATATGTCGTAGCGGTGCTACGGACTACGAGCGTAGCGGCCAGAGAGCTGAGCGCGACTGAGCGTAGCACTGCTACGCTATGTGGAAATAAAGTATAGCCAGGTCGAGCCTGGGTATAAATTAAATTTGGTTCCGAAACGCTTATACCAATAGTGCAGAAATATGAGTTGAGAGCACACAGTGAAACGTAGAAAAAAATGATTAAAAGTTGTTAAATATAAAAACAATCACCTCCCGAGCACACAATCTGTTAGACGTAAAACGTAGTTTTTTTTTAATTAAAGGTAGCTAATAATAAAAAAACGATTGCCTACCTAAAATTAAAACCGAGAAAATTAGTAACATAATTTAAAACATTTTCATTATATAAGATCCTATTGGATCCGTTATCGGAAGGGTATGAAAATATGTATACATTTTAAATCATGATTACGCTATAAAAATTCAGTTACTGTAATTTCTTAGTAACAAAAGTATCAAAATAATGACTAACTTTAAAACAATAGTAAAATTCACACCAAAACATTGTAAATTTAGTGTACTTCCAAACCTTTAGAGATCCGCCCTGATCGATGGTATTCGTGCCCAAAGCTCGGCTGTGGGTCCCATGATTTATTCCTAGGCTAAATTTATAATAGTGAGTCCCACCTTCGGGCGTTTGTTTCTATGCCTTTATAGCTTTGATACCCCTTTTGATCAATATAAAATACTGAGCACTGTAACGTACTGACAAAAATGGGTATTTTAATTCTATCAAAGTTATTTTTGTTAAAAATATTTGATTATATTTAGATCCCTAAAAGTATTCTTGTAGAAAAATACTTTTAAACAACTTAAGTATGTAAATATTTTTGTTTGTATTTCCTTAAAACGTTGTTTCTATATCAAGCTAGTATCAAGTGAGCTATTGTTTTATGAAAATAAAATTGAATTGATCAGGTAGTAAACCTAATTTTATACCGATGTTTTTTTATTATAATATATAGCTTTAGTTTATTCTGTGTTTTTTGTATGAATTCATTTAAATAAATAATTGAATTGTTATCAGTTCATTCCATTATTATTGAGTCTACAAAATTTGCCAAAACAGCCTTATCTGAATGTACCAAGTTTTTTGACCCAAATTTTCCTAATTCCACGTAAAGCCTTCAGCAGGTATTTATTCTCGTCACACGTCATTTGCATGCATGAATATTCAAACAGCGACATCTAGCGGCCGAGGACAATAGAAAGAGCTTTATTTATTATTTTATTAGGTTCGTACCTTTGACCGAGTTGGGTAAAGGGTTGTATACAACTGAATAATATGTATGTACAGTACATATAATATACTAAATAGTTTGCGGTATCGTAGTGATAAATAATAAATAAATAAATATTTCGGGACATTGCACACAGCGCCATCTAGCCCCACACTAAGCAAACGCTTGTGTCGTGGGTACTAGATAACGGATATAATACTTATATACTTTTCTTTTGTAAATACATACTTATTATACATACAAACAACCAGACTCAACACAAGAAATTATACATTTTTAAAATGCATAAATACTTGTGTCAGGCGGGAATCGAACCCACAACCCCTAGATTAGAAGGCAGAGCCACTACCAACTAAGCTAACAGGCCAGTCGTAAAGCCAAATCTTCTAAATCTATCTATATAAAACTCAAAGGTGACTGACTGACTGATATAGTGATCTATCAACGCACAGCCCAAACCACTGGACTGATTGGGCTGAAATTTGGAATGAAGGTAAATGTTATGACGTAGGCATTCTGCTAAGAAAGGATTTTTGGAAATGCCACTTTTAAGGGGGTGAAATAGGGGATGCAAATTTTACTTCTCAAAGCGAGCAAAGCCGCGAGCACTTACTAGTTTTTAATTAATTATACTGTCTTCATGTGTTTTATTTTTGACTTTTAAGACTCTTGTTGGTCTTGGATGATTGATTTAAATATACTATGGATTAAATGTGTAGGAGTAAAGAAACAAAATATACATATATTGATTAATTAGACCTACTAAGATTACTATAATATTAAGATCAAATTATCCGGTTCATAAATGCATAAAAGTCATGATCCAATACATATGTCTCAAAGATTCCTGTCGCAGCACAACACAGGTCTCCACAGACTTAGTGTGCTGCGCAGTCATCTGAAGATGTACTACCTAAAGTAAGTTTATGTAAGATTCATTGTATTTTTATGTACATACATTGTATATTTAGCATAATAAACGATTATTATTATTATTATTATAATATAAAAATAAAAGTACAAACATTTATTTTGCATATTTTTGTATATCACTTTATAGCAGGCTATATTTACAACACTGGTTATAAGACCAGATGGCTTCTCCCAGTTTAATCAAACAAAGTCACAAAAACAAAACAATGTTAAAAAAACTGGGTACCCACTATTTTAAAAAGACAAATTAAGAACATCATTACGCTGCTCGTTATCGTAATTAATCAGAGAGCCTTACAAAGTGTCGCCATCTAATTCAAAGGTCAACAACCCCACTGATAAACACCCCACCATTTGTCAAAGTCAGGATTCTCCGTGATTGTGCTTGGAAAAATAGTCCAACTTAACGGGGAGATTTTGTAAAATCTTCAAATAACAATTTTTTGTTGGTGTTTTTAGTATAAGTTCTATCTACCTAGCTTCTTATTGTCCTTTTTGGTATGATTTTGGCAGGTATTCAAATTTTATTATGCTAAAATCTATCAACATTTTTTGGACTATCATTTTTTCAGCACAAGGAGGTATAACGCTACGTTTTATTTTGTATTTCAGTGAGCAAATACCTTGCCAATATAGTTATTTTCTAGCAAATATAACTGTAGAAACAAATATAATAGTTTATTCACTTTTAAACGTAATTTATAATTATTACACAAGAAAAGAATTAGATTAATTTAAGTAAAGGAAAGTGATCATTTTACTAACTAAAAGACTCCGTTTAAATGTAATTTTCCCAAATTCAAATTTATAAAATAGTTTTCGACGCTATTTTTACATATATTTAATCAAATGTCACAGAAGGAATTCAAGGATTAGTACAACAATAACCTTCCTAACTACGATCAGTATTACAAAGGACAATGTCATCTCACAGGTTAAGCTCACACCTAACTACAAGGTTAAGCTTAAGTTAATCATTGCACGCGACTACTGTCACTACTGGATGTAATGTAAAATACAATACTCCTTCCTAGAATAAACTTATCTTGTATTTGAAGACCCCATAGCTGTAAACTAAAGTAAATAAATATTTCAGGACATATCACACAGCGCCATCTAGCCCCATACTAAGCTTACGCTTGTGTCATGGGTACTAGATAACAGATATAATACATATATATGTACTTTTATTTTTACTCTTAAGATTCTGCCGAAAATACAGAAAATGGGTGTCACTGTTTCACGGTAACTTATTAAAAAGTAGCGCAAAGCGTTTTGTTTCTATCTTACTATTACTGCTCTGTTAGCTTAGTAGGTAGTGGTTCTGCCTTCTTGGCTCTGCGTTCTTTGGAACCCTCTACCAGGAAGCCCTATTTCCTGAAACTTACAATGGTCATCAAGGGGTTTTCAAATCTAGAGTATACAGATTTTTTATAGACACGCGTAGCAAAGTAACTTACTGCGTCTGTCCCTTTGACTGTATGTATTTATGTATGCTTAGATATTTAATCCTAAAAGGTAAGTTTAGTATGTTTGTCTCAATAAAGATTTTCTTTTCTAAAACCACTCAACGCAGACTTTTATGCAGAGGTAGTCGTTAATCCATGCCAGAGGCCCCTAGAGTGGTTTGAAGACTCTGTCACAGGACTTAAATAAATACACGTTGCCTGGAAGAGATCGCTTTTAGCGACAAGGTCGCCAGTTAAGACACTAGGCTTAAGTTTTATTTATTTTTGGTAAATTTCTGTATTGTGCTGGTGTTTTTAATAAAGTGTATATCTATCTACATGTACACTTTAATATTGACACAGTTAGTTTACGAGTCCTGTCCGTTGTATATGATGTCGTTGTCTCATCCCACCGTAGCTTAAGTTTGGGGTCTCAATTCAGTCCGGTCTTTGAACTTGATAAACTTAATTGATTCCGAAGGATGACCAACTTAGAGATAGTTTGGAGGTCATTTCCTTTCATGTCTGTCTCTATTGTTCTATTGTATTGTTGTTCTATGATTTTCAAGTTTTAATTCTGGAAATAAACGTTAGTTTTGATTATGGTATATTTTAATCACCTCTCACGTATAGATTTGTCATATACCTTGCTATCATTTTCTACCCAAAAGTTTGTAAAGACTTTAAGTCAAATTTTAATGCATAAATCCACTAAATACATGTTTAAAAACACTTTATCTGTAGTAATTACGTGATTACTAGAAATAATTAATTGGTCTAGTTCAATCACAAACACATTTCTCTCACAATCAAACCAACTTGCTAATATTATCAACATAAATATTGGTTTCGTTGTTTGGACATTGTTCAATCTATAAGACAAACATAACCTAAGAAACAACATAGTCTATAGACTCCTTAACATGACAAAAAACTTACACGTATATATTTTTATTATAGGTCTTCTTCTTATCGAATGAGAGTGGCCAACTCTGGTGTCGAGAGTTTTCAAACCGCCCTAAGGGCCTCTGACATGGCTTATCGACTGCCGTACTAGACAAACAGCAGGGACCCACAACGTGTCATCCGACCCACGGAAGCGCCCAAAATGGAATGCTACTTTTTGTCACCCATCCAAGGACTGACCGAGTCGACCTTTGCTTAACATGGGTAATCGCATGCGATTGCCTCCGCTAGCTGAGCTACGGGCGCTTCATTATACATAGGTCTAAAAAGTTGGTTATTCTGTTCAAGGTGGCAAGTTTTTGATTCTAAGAATTTTCAGCTACATTTTTATTATAATATTGTTTTTTTTTCACTTTTTTGCATAAAATTTAATTGCCTAATTTCAAACTGAAATAAGGCAATTAAATATAGTAATGTCAACACTGCCAAATTTAGCTAAGAGTAAATAAAAATTTACATAATATATACCCGTCATAGATCAAACAAAAACATCTGTAATTACTCAAAACTAGATATTATTATAAGTTATACTTTTACCGCTGTTTTCTGTCGCTATTCATCGTGTTTTATGTGTCTCTTGGCTACATTTTCTCTGACTATAAGCGGTGTCAACGTCCCAAGAAAGTTCATACCAATCACCGTAAGAAAACTACCTGTTTACGAACAAAACTATCTCGTATCCACGTGAAGGAAGCAGTTACGCTGATTTACCAACTGGCTCGGCTCCAAACCTCTTAATAACCGGAGAAAAAACTACTCTGCTCAAGGTAAGGCAGACTGAACAAAATTTCATACAAAAAATTTCTAAATTTAAATAAAATATAATTAAGCTTTTTGACACTAAACTTTGCTCTTGAAAACAAATAGTTAGTTCTAAATTTGATTTTGAAAAATGATAATATTTTCATACTCATTCAGGAAACCTACAACCTACCCCATAAAGACTGCTTACTAGTTGCCAAAAACAGGTTTTAAAGTGCGTTAAAATATTAGTTCGTTTGAATTATTAATTAATTTTATCGTATTAATTTTATGTTTTGTGTTTTATGTAGCTATACTAGGACTAAAAAGTCTGAAGTATACAGAAAACGTTAGCAAGAAGAGCCTTATGCCGTGGATTTCATTGAACTGTTGATGATGATAATCATACCTACATAAAACGTAACGGAAAATCGCTCGGGCTCGGTTTATTGAGGGTAAAAAATGGCTTTATTTGCCGAAAAAGAACGTGAAAGAGTAACTTTTCTCTGTTATCTTGGTAAACTATCGGCAGGGTAAATAGATGTGGGGTTTGATACAGTGGTTTACTTGATCTGCGTAAATTTGCACTGAAACTAAGAAAACAGTTTCCGATTCAGTTCCAAAACGTAGTATGATGTGAATAAAAAGTTAAATTTTCGTTGTTCAATATAAATCAAGCGATAATAACATAATAATCAATTGTTTGAGAAACTCTTGGCACTAGAGTGTTGGCCATTCTCAGAAAAAGCAGAACAAAGGTTAAAAATAAAAGCAGTTATAAAATCAATGCCTTGAACTTTATTGAAACAATTTTTTAACATTATGTTGACCATTTATGCTTTAAAAATTAAGAAAACTTTATGACACTGAATAGAATACAAGTCTCCATATGATACCGACATCATATCGATGGTATAAAAATTGCAGCCAAATTGTTGTAAAAAATAATTTATTTGAATAAAAAAAACAAGATGCTCAGAAAAGTAAATGAGCCCGCATAACCTTCAAACTTAACAAAAAACCTTCAAACCATTGTGAGGTCTGTAAACATGGCGTTAACCTTATTATATTACTGTATGAATACACCAATAAACTACTTTTTATTGGTGTATTCCATGCACTATCAGTGTGGAAGTTCCATATACTACATATCTTTATATTCTTCCCCTTAATTACACCGAGCAGATGGGAATTCTGGTAAGTCAAGGCTTTAGGGCTCGTTAGAGCCTTAGTAGTGAAGGTCATATAGATACAAACTTACACGGAAATTGATTAGGGCACCACTGTCTATAAATTTTTAATACAGCAAAAGTAATTTGTTTGTGTAAATTTAGCACGATATTTTTTGGATACAAAGATAATTTCAAAATTTCTACACTGGGATGGTTAGCATGAAAAAAACAGGCTTATAACTAGCGTTGGAAAATTTATTATGTATTTATTTATATTCTTTATTTCTCTTCACAGACTCTCGGGCCTTACGCCCGGTATTTTTAAGGCATCAGTGGGGCCGGAACCAACACTGAGAGGCCTTTTACAATATTATACTTAAAATTAAGTAAAAATTACAGATAGAGGATGTTAGGTATATAAAGTAATTATTGCAGACATGGTATTAATGTTACATGACTTAATTAAACTGGTCTATTGTACGAGGAACGGCACCCGCCAGTTATGCCTCATTCATAATAAAATATAGCGGGTGATGACTTGCCACTCACTAAATGGGCCCTCCACAAAAGGCAGCCTAAGATGACGCCGGAAGGGCAACATTGGTGTGAGTGGCTTAGGGTGTCGAGAGGTGTGCTGCGCGTTCTCTGAGCGGTACTAGCGGCGTTATGCCCTTTAACACTTCCACCCTGGAGCTTAGGTACTGAGCTCTTGCGTCTTCCACTCCCGGACGGCCAATCAAGGCAAGCCGGGAGGCAGGGGGTCTCATTTAGCCCCCAGGGAATCGGGGTCCGCGGTGACGCCACTCACCGATATTATTATTATTATTATCATTTTAAATGTTATCGAATGCCATAGTCTAGTAATTTTTATATCTATGTTTGTCTAATTTTAAATTTTTGCTCCTCTTTGTAAACGTCTCATCTTGTCTGTTTGTTTGCCTGCCTTCTTATACGTGCGTGACGTCACAGCCAGCCCCAACGGAAGACCAGCGCTGGTTGCTTCCACACAACTAGCATTATGCTGAGTTGGGGCTGTGTTGTAGCAAATTTTATGTTTGTTTGTTTATTATGTTCTTTCTTGTGATTATTTCTCTGATATAGATATTGCCATAGTAAATGTTTTCTTTCTTTCTTCTAATTTTCAGTACTTAAAAAAGATTTGTTCTAGTAATTTCATAACGTTATTTTACAGTGACAGAGATAACTTGGTCCCATAACACATATCCTATTTACCGTTTATTAAGAAAGTAGATAATCGTACTGTAAGCGTGATCAACAGACATTTATTCTGTGATTAGGGTGATTTATGTTTCGGAAGGAGGTCAGTTGCCTAAATTGGAAAGGATGAGATGTTTTGCAACGTGAGTAAGTGATTACATTGATGGTTCATTCTTTTATTAAGAGTTGATGTTTCGATTAGAAAATTTGTGGCCTCATAAAACACTTAGAATTATCAGGTTTTTTTTTTTAAATTCATTATACCTAGTTAAAAACTTTTAAGACTTTAATCATTTAAATAAGATGATAGCAATGACTGCAATAGCAGTATTCATATCCTAGACCAATCAAGTCTAATTGTGGTTAAGCTAAGTTGATATGGCCAGGTAATTCATAAGAAGGCCTACATCGTACTATTTTTATTTATTATTTCGGGCGTGTTCATAACTTCGTGTCGAGATACGTGCGTAGAGTAACAATGCGCTTGACAAAAATCTCATTGACATAGGATACTGATGGACAGGCTTCATCATTATTAGTCACAAACGCCTACTTCGGAACTATAGACTATGGGTCTTATTACAAAACGTGGTTTAACTATTGGTCCAGAATTTACGCAACGCAACGCAAATATGCAGTCCGTCTTTGTTGTTCAAAATTTGTCTGTCTAATGTCATAATTATCAAACTGTCAAAATGCTTCCAATGTGAATCAACGTCCCAATTTAAAGCTGACATTTGATTGTTTGAATGTGATGTTTGAACAACTAGAACCGCGACTTTTAAATTTCATAGTCCAGGACTAATATTTAAAACACGCTTTGTAATAAGACGGTAAATCTCTCCCAAGGCACGCCACTCAACCATATTTAGCATTTTTTGTCTCAACCAGTTCTCTTCTATCTTCGTTATGTCCTCGCTTCATATTTTAACTACGCCTACCGAGTTGCAGTCACCACTCGTCCATCCTATGCCATCGGTTGTCAGACTCGCCCTACGGCACTATTCTTTGAGTGCATGGAACTACATACTTATTTTTCATTATATCACATAAAAAAATAAGAATAAAAACAATATATTGATAATTTTGAAATATACATACGAACAGAAACAGAAGTTTTGGCCCGGGGAAACTGTACATCATAATACAGAGTCAAAAGATATTTTTTTTTACGCGAAATAGGCTTACGTTTGACTATAGCCTGCCTGATGATAAGCACCGCTATAGTCTAAGATGTAGCACGCTTGCCTAGAAGAAACCTATTTACTCTAGATTTGAAGACCCCTGGGTTATAATTAACTGGGAACAGGGCTCCAGGTCGCAGGTAGTCTCGCCGTCCTTACTACGAAGGTAGAAGCAAAGCGCTTCGTGCGAGTCGTTGGAACTTCCACCATGAACCGGTGACGCCCTGCTGACTTCCTGCTTGTTCGACGGTGGAATAGATACCCATCTATTATGGTGTACAGAAAACCCTCAGCGTACAACACAAATTGCAGCAATACAAATGTAAGTAGAAATGTACGCACACCTTGAATGGATAAGCATCCAGCGCTAGTCCTTCGTTGGGACCGACTAAATAAAAAAGAGTGGCTAAATCTAAAGCCCGGAGATTTCTTACCACTCTAAGAGGCTCATGGCTGAGCATGGCTGCCTTCCCATTTTAAACACCACACCCCACAACGCAATACACACGGTTACAATCTAACGCGAGTTCCTATCCACGCAAACACTTGAAATAAAATAACTGTCAGTTTTGGTGGAACTTTATTATTATTTTATCTTTCATTCATAACACATGCTAATCCAGCTATAAATACTGATTATTTCTGAGGGAAATGTATCAGCAAGACATGTCTTTTACCAGCATATGTTATATACTATGTCGACAAGGAATCTGATACGCTTACCACCTGCCAATGATTTATACGCAGGAAATGGATGGAATATCCCAGGGGGGTGAAACTGAGAACAAAATTCAAATATAGAAATGAAGTGCTGCTAATCTATAAATCTTGAACGAAAACAAAATAGTAGATGACGCTTTAGTAAAAAAAAACATAAAATCAATCAACAGCGACACTGATAGACGTTTTAAAAAATTAAATTGGAAAGCTTTAGAGGAAAATCCAAGATTTTGTGCCAATTTTTTTTTAGTTGTATATAATAATAATTTGTGTGCTATAGTATCTTTTAATGTGATAATATAGAGTTGGTGTCCAATGTTAGCAGGGAAAATACTATAATGTGATGGTGACGATACAATCAAAATGTCAGAGCAAAATTACCTATAATATAACAGGTATATAAATATTATGAAATAGTAAAATAACATTCTGCGTTTTATTTTAACTTCTTATATCTATTTTTTCTATTTATTTTAAATGTATACTATAATATTATAACGCTAAAGAGTTTGTTTGTTTGAACGCGCTAATCTCAGGAACTACATACGGGTGCGAATTTAAAAATTCTTTTTGTGTTGAATAGAATATTTATTAAGGAAGGCTATAGGTTATATAACATTACGATGCAACTAATAGGAGCGAAGAAATAATGGAAAATGTGGAAAAAACGGGCAAAATTATTCATCTTTGAGGGCTTCCGTTGCATGCGCTGCGCAAACGGTTCAAGATATCTCAAAAATATGTTCATAGACTATTAACAGTGCCATTGACAAGAGAAGCTTTTATCAAGAAGAGTTGAGCACTATATATCAAATCGCAACTGCCAACGGATACGGAAAACACATGGTGGACGGGTTGGTAAGAAGTAAGATAAGGCAGCAGGTTCGCAATATGTTATATGCGATACCACTGGACAGGCCAAACAGATATGTGGGTAGCCTTACTTACATTGGGCCAGTGTCAGAACGGGTCGCTAAAATATTGCGGAAAGCGGAAGTCAATACAGCTTATTAAAACAACGGATAATTTATGTCACTGGGGTATACAAATTGGTGTCTGACGAGTGCAATGCTGTGTATGACACAACAGACAGGAAGAAATTTCGAGACCAGATACAAAGAACATTATGGCAGCCCATAGGAACGAGCACCCAGAAAGATCACACTTTGAAATACAAATACTGAAACACCAGGGTCAACCTTTTACGTTGCTGAACGACCAAACAAACTTGGTATCATCACCATTGCTACGAACTTTCATTGATTGAAAAAACACCACCTAATTTGGTAAACACGCGAACGATGACGCAACGACGGTTACGTTAATGACTTTGAATAGTAACGGTCAGGCAATGACACATCGTATGACATCATTTATTACGTTATATAAGGAGCGGTCGTTGCTCGCCGAGCTCACTTTCGGAACGTCGTTCGAGGAGTCAACACGTCCTGAGGAGGCCTCGTGGAGAGGCGAAACACATGTCGACGAAAATAGTGGGAGGGTACTTGAGGTCTTTATGGTAACGCGGAGTAAAGAGCATGGCTGCGCTTTTCTCCGGGTTAACCGTAATCCCCCAGAGTCGGAACCAGCGGGAGAGTCTCGTGCCCATTGTGCCAGACCTTGTCGAACGCTTTGGCAACGTCCAGGAAGACTGCGCATGTCATCTGGGAGCAAACAGACTTGGAGGAAGAGCTGTGTTGAACAGGTTTCATCACAACAAGTTTCTTTGGTTCCTGATTGGCAGTTCCTGCTTTCTTTTTCCTATTTCTGTCTTTGTATGCCTTAGTGCCAACTTGTCGCTTTGGTTTACTTCCTCATCCTGATAAGAGACAGGTACGTCATCCTCATCAATGTCAAAATCTGAATCCACAACATTGTCGGAAGTCTGGAATGGGAATCCCACTTCTTACAACGTACAGGTGCTTTAATAGATGCAAAACTAAAAAGTCACTTGCAATCGGAGGAAGTAGAACAAGAATAAGCTGGGAAAGCTAAAACACCAAACAAACCCTAGAATTAAAGAGTCGGCGGCAAAAACGAAACAAGAAAGCTAAGAAGGGTAAGGAAGCATCTGTTGCAACTGCTTTTCAGCAGATTGCAATTGGCCTTTCAATCACTAAGGATCCATCTCCTCTATGCAGTACTGGGGAAGTATTACCAAAAGAGGAAAAATGGGTTAAAGTTCAAAACAGAAAGACTGGGAAAAAATCACTGGCATCAAAACGGAAACAGACCACACATACAGAACAGCTCAACAATACTGCCAAAAAAACTGTCAAAGCTAAACAACCGCGGCCACCTAAATCTGCAGCAATCATATTGACAGTATCAGAAGGGTCTGGCGCAACTTACAGTGCATGTCTGCAGTCAAACAAAACATAGACATAAGGGAATAAGGCAAAACATAGACATATCAATAGGTTAGGTGAACAGACTTTATCAAAGAGTAATGTTCAAATGGGCCAAGTCCCAAACGAGACAGCTATCATGGACACTCAATAATGGTTTACAACCACAGTCAAATGAAAGTTCTACAGAGTAATTTGAATCACTGTCAAGCAGCGAAACATCTGTTAATGCAAACGCTGACAGAGAAATCAGTATCCCTGGCTGTATATTTGCATTTGTATTTGATGCCCTCATCTATCATAACGTGCCAGACTATTTGCAAAATTAACAAAAGATCTATTCAATATATTGGCAGAGACGGACTGCTCCACCGTCATAACATGCATTGTGGCGTCCCAGAAGGTTAGGTTTCCCTGTTTTAGGATCATTGCTTTGGAACCTCGCTTATGACGCAGTTCTAAAAGTAAGCCTACCGCATAATGTCCACGTAGTGTGCTATGCAGACGATACACTAGTGTTGACATGCGAGAAAACGTATGAGTCTACACTGGAGCTTGCTGAATGAGCTGTCGCGTGTGTTGTTGAAAAAATACACGAAATGGGTTTAAAAACCGCGCAACAGAAGACAGAAGCTTTTTGGTTTCACAAAGGACGACAAGTACCCACATCAACTCCTTCTTCTTTGTTTTCCGTGTTTACAAGTAAAAGCAAGCGTGCAGTCACTCAGGAGCAACTAAAGATGCCAGTACCCACATTAGAATTGTTTCGGAACAACTGTGCTTACATGGCGCCTTTAATTTATAATTCAATCCCTAAGATATTTTTAGAATTACCCAATAAGAAATTTTATTCGGAATTAAAAAGTAGTTGATAAGTGAATGTTTTTACAATATTAAGGATTGTCTGGACAAAATGGCCTGTCGATATCGCGTTTACCACAAAATTTAGAAATAATTGAAATTAGATAATAATAATGTGTAAGTATTTGACATGTATATCAATATTATTAATCAATAAGTTTGTTTGTAATCAATTTATTTAAATTTAAAGAATAATTTTTAACGTTTGCGTACCTCATGTGAGGTTGTAATGGCGGATATACTTATATTTAATGTGATCTTATTGTACCCATTTACATGCAAATAAATAAATGAATCTGAATCTGAAACAACTATCTCAATACGTGTAAGTGATGGACAGGTGCATATAGGACAGTATCTGAAATATCTCGGACTTATACTAGATAGCCGTTGGAAGTTTGATGAACATTTTCGGCGCATATTACTTCGTGTCAAAACAAGTTATTGTAAACAATTCTAACCGTAAGTTATTAATAGCCAAGCTATAACTAAAGCCTGCTAAGTCTAAGATTAAGGTCGTTATATTGTAAACTGCATTTTATTAAACATAATATTTCTGTAACTTAACTCCAACATGTTATAAGTTTATGCATAAGTAGTGACTTGATAAACAATAATGTAAATATTAATTGAACGTTACTAGGATTAATACTTACACTAGTAATTGTACATAGTCTAATTATTATTATTGAATAAAGATATTTTGAAATTGAAAAAAAAAAAAAAAAAAAAATTGACTTCGTGTCAAAAAGGTAGCAGGAGCACTTCAAAGGCTTCTGCTAAACCTCAGAGGACCAAAAGAAGGAGTATAGAGGAAGGAGTAAAGATAGTATATAGATAGAAGGAGGCTATGTGACATGATTATATTTACTAAAATAGTTTCAAAGGCACTTATACATATAGGACGGTATACAACAAACCATTGTGTGTGTGAGCAACGATCTAAATGTCGATCATAAAAATATGAAAAAAAAAATTGCTTTTAATAATATTTTGTTAACACACATACATAATATATAATATGCATATAAATTACCCAATAGTTACGTATATTTAACTTCAATGATAAATTAATACGCCTCGGTCACTTATTATACTATAGTTTCTTCAGGGTACAATCCTGTGGGACAGTCTCAAAACTTGGTGACAATGTTTATTCCAGTAGACAAGTAAACTTTATAAGGGCTTGTACTATCACATTTTTATACAGGAGAAAGCTTTTGTTTTTTACTCCTCCACACATATTAATCCCCCTACATTGTAGGGGACCTTTTTTAGGTTTCTTTCTTGTACCTAATAATTCAATGTTATGTAGGTAATTAATTAGTTTTATTAAATTTTAATCTTTATCTTTTTATTATTAGGAGAAAGTTTATGTGTATGTATATGCTCATACGGCTAAATGAATTCAATAAAATTTGCTCGAAGGTAGATTAACACATACATATTATGTCGGAGACGGTGTTGAATATGGTAGTGAAACGGAGCGCGGCACGAGTCCCATCATGTGGCAGCATTCGTCTGAACTTGGCTAACTTCGTGCTACGACAGAGTCTAGCCAATGGAGAGGCGCAGAGACGGCAGTCAGTTGCTATGGAAACTACCTATTGACTGTCATTCGATTTATTTGCCGAGTGCGATATTCTTGGTACCTAAAAAAGGTGTAATGAACCTGTATTCCTGTAATTCTGGTTGTCTCTTTGCTCGATCACCCTAGTTATACGCCCCTATGATGTCTGCCGATGGTACTGATAATCCCGTCGCTCCGACACATATATATATTATACATAGGTATTGAACTGACCAGATTTGCACCACACTTGACACCAAATGTCAGGAAACCATTCACATGGCAAAAATCGGAGCTAATGGCGCAAGTTCGTGCGGGAGAAGATGTTTCCTGACGGAAGTCACGACCCTCAGCAAATAGGAAAACAACGCGAGGAGGAGGAGGAAGCTATGTCATAAAGCCTTACCATGAATTGAAATCACTTTACCAGAAGCTGTGTTTCCTGCGAACTACAATCCAGGGGTTTTCAAATCTAGAGTTAATAGGTATCTTCTAGGTAAGCGTGTTACACCCTAGGCTGCAGCAATGCTTAACATCAGGCAGGCTGTAGTCAAACGTAAACCTATCACACGAAAAAAAAACCGGCCAAGTGCGAGTCGGACTCGCGCACCGAGGGTTCCGTACAAACCGGCAAGGTTAAATATTTTGTGATGTAACTAAAAATTTATGGTTTTCGTAATTTTTCTTTTATCTATGCTATAAGACGTTGCTTCGTACCAAATTTCAAGATTCTGAGTTCACGGGAAGCACCCTGTAGGTTTTGATTCCCTTGCAAGTGTCGAAAATTTGCGGCATAAATGGCTGTATCTTTTGATTGCGTTGGCTTAGAAGTTTGATTTTTTCACAGCTTCAAGGGACAGTAGACCTGAGTAATTGATTTAAATTTCAGCTTCATACCTCTACGCGTTCCTGAGAAAAAGGGTCTTGACAGACGGACGGACGGACGGACAGACGGACAACAAAGTGATCCTATAAGGGTTCCGTTTTTTTCCTTTTGAGGTACGGAACCCTAAAAAAAAAAAAAAAACTCTTGACACCAGATTTGGCCACTCTCGCGTGGACTTACTCGGAATGAGAATATCACTCCAGCTCATAAGTTATATACAGATACATTTCTAAAAAAATCTTGAAGATAGTTAGCCGTTGTATTTCATCAGCTTATTTTATAAAAGCTTGTTATTGTACAGCCTTTTCAGGTAGACATTAGAATACCCAAAGAGGGCCTTTAGTTAAGTTTCAACAACGCCACAGCGATGCCCAAACACGGTTGTAAAGTTTCAGATCAGAGTTGGACATTGCCATAACTTAAGTTCTAAAGTGTCGGTCGGATGTTTGCGAATAGTTTCACTGAAGATAGAAGAGTTATTTATTTAACTTTACAATAGACTTAAATGACGTATCGTATATCATTATTTTTTTATTTAAGAATTGTTTAATTTACTATACAATTCACTTAAACATTTTTGTAAAATTTAACTTAGAATACTGCTTGTTTTATATTTATCTGGATTCTGCACTAGGAACGTCCTGTGTGTCAGAAACTACGGTTTATTCAATAAACGCATGATGCAGATGCGGTTATAAATATTTATGTGGGTAGTTGTTATTAGTTACACATAGTTACTTAAATGAATATTCGACTGATTAATTTGATTTGATTTTATTTCAAGTGATTATTATGCATTTTAAAGTAGAGGGTAGTCATAGTAAGGTTTTAAGTGGTTTAAGTTTAAATTAATGGGAGAGGCGTAAAACTGAAGTGGACGGTTATATGCTGATGATGATGATAACGTAACTTATACATGCTACAATGTGCTCTCGCCTTTACGTTTAGACTTAGGGCTTAGTCAACTTGTTCTTGTAATCCAACCTCAAAGTTTGTAACTATTGTATGACTTGTATCACACTTTCTCCTTATATAATATTATTATATCAGGTTTTCTCTGGAAATACCATTTATACTCACAATCACATCGACACAAATTACTATTTACTAAATTTACCTTGAAGATATTTAGTGTAATTTATTTAAATGATTTACCTTGATTCGAGTGAAAAATGCGTTTCGTTTATCAGGCTGGCTCAATGTGTCCCCAGTTTGTCCCGCCACTAAAGTTGGCTGTAATTTCCCTAGAAAGAGTGTACAAATTTAAGTACTTAGTTAAGTATTTTTGCCAGATCTTAGGGATCATGAGGACATTGATAGGGAGAGGAAGTCACTTTCTATATGAGCTAACATGCTGGCTCGCAGGTTTGCTGGGTGTTCAGCTGGGGTCAAAGATGCGCTCTTTCGAGCATACTGTACCTCGCTGTATACCTGCAGCCTGAAGGCTCACTACACACAGAAGAGCTACAGCGACCTTCGCGTCCTCTATAATAATGCGTTCCGGGTTGTGATGGGGCTCCCTCGTTCTGCAGCGCCTCGGGAATGTTCGCGGAAGCGCGCACCGCCTGCTTCCATTCAACCATGCGCAAAAGGAATGCTTCTCTGGTGCGCAGGGTCCGGGCGAGCTCCAATGCAACCCTGGAGATGATTGCCAATAGACTAGACTGTCCCTACATGCAGCATTGCTGTAACAGGCATGTTCCAGACGTGCCGTTTGTGAGGAAGTTTTAATTTGTAGTATCGTCCTTGTTTTTTGTAATTTCATTACTCATTTTATTTTTAATGTTTTGTTCTTGTTTATAAATTTTTGGACATATACCTATATTATTTTAACTTTAAGACAATAATAATTTATTTTAATTTATGTTGATTTGAATTGAATGTAATGTGATTTTTCGATATGGGTGTCAGTAACCCGCAATAAATGTTTAATTTTTTATACAATTTTTTTTTTACAAGCAATGTTTTGCTTTTGACCGTAATTTGCCTAATGGTAAGCAATCATTACGGTCTAGGATGGAACGTGTTTATGTGTAATATTATAGTACCATGATACCGAGATTCGTAAATGTGAAAATCTCCTGTTTTCAATTGTCGTCTCTTTCTTTCTCGCTCTCGAATAGTGTCCTCGTTACTGAGGGTCATGTCTTCTCCGCGAAATTAATTCACCGGGGAAGTATTCTCGGGCGAGTACATAGTGGTGGGCGAACAGATTCTTTTGAAACAGATGTAAAGGTTCTCAAACATGTCAGATTCCTCACAATGTTTTCGTTCACCTTATAATATTATCAAAACTATATTAATCCCGTAATAAGTTAATGATGAGTATCTAATGAGAGTAGCCAACTCTGGTGTCGAGACTTTATCAAGCCGCCCTAAGGGCCTCTGACATGGCTTAACGACTGCCGTACCAGACAAACAGCCGGAACTTACAATTCAACTCGTCATCCGACCCACTGAAGTCCCCGAAATTTAATGTCACTTTAGGTCACCCATCCAAGAGTTGACCGCGTTGCTTAACATTGGTAATCGCATGCGATTGCCTCCGCTAGCTGAGCTACGGGCGCTTCATGAGAATCGATATATTTAAACGAGTACCTACTCTGTATTATTGATTACGAAACACTTCATAAGCCTTCCAAAATACCTCAGTATATTGTATAATGAATATTGGATGTTGTTTTGAAGCAGGTCGCGGCATAATTATTGTAATTGGTATCAAAGCCTTTTGTTATTGATGTTGGCGTGATTTAGGGAGGTTGTGATTTGTGGAGCCAAGAGTCAATATATTTTAATTAATACGATTCCGTGTATAATTAATATGATCACTATAATAATTCAATACAAATTGTAAATATTTTTTTTATGTGGGATAAGTTTACGTTTGACTACAGCCTGCCTGATGTTAAGCATTGCTGCAGCCTAGGGTGTAACACGCTTACCTAGAAGATACATATTAACTCTAGATTTATAAGACCCCTGGAATGTAGTATCTGCCTCAAATGTATCGTACATACAGAAGAAATCATATGAGGGTTTTCAATATTTTTGTTAATGTAAATATGTTATGTACTTGTACCGAATATGAAGCAGTTTGATCATCTCATTACGTTTGTTTTTCATAATAACATGAAATTATAGCTGTAAGCAAATGGATAGCAAATTGTTTTTATATCTTTTGAAATAAAGATAATAATAACGAAGTAATAATATTCTATAGGTTGCTCAAAAAACACTCGCCAAAATATTTGCAAAACCTTTTTATATTTTTCAAAGCTAAGACTTAACACCAAAGAAGGTCCCAAGAGTTGAGTACTTCCATTAAAAGTACTCTCAAACTCCCAATACCCAAATGTAAGCGGTAAACCTTTGATGCCCAACCTTTTTTTACCTTTTGGCACTTTATTTTTAACCGACTTAAAAAAAATTGAGGTTATCAAGTTTTCTGAGAGTTTTTGTTTGTGGTTATGTTACGCGATTACTCCGTTATTTATGAACCGATGGTCTGTTTTTTTTTTCAGATATGATATTTTTTAATAATTTATTTATTTTCGTCTTTATAGGTCTATCCTTATATTGACTAATCTATACATATAATAAAATAGTAATATACCTATATATATATATATATATATATATATATATATAGCAATATAGCTAATTAAGTAATACGTAATACCTTGTTGAGGCTTTATTTTGAATTTCTAGTTTAAGACTTTAAACCAGAATAATTTGCTCAATAGGTTAGTCTAGCATAACAATCCTATTACAAAAATTATAACCAAAGATGGAAGACAAATAACTGACTTTAACGAGATTTCCGATACGTTTAATAACTTTTTATTAATATTGCACAAAAATTTACATCAGATAATGACATCAACGCCGAGAATTAATGTTTCACATATTTAAATTTGAAGAGAAAACCGCCTAATGTAATTAAATTTGACCCAGTAGATATTAAGGAACTTATGACGGT
Source organism: Macaria notata (assembly GCA_927399415.1). NCBI lineage: Eukaryota > Metazoa > Arthropoda > Insecta > Lepidoptera > Geometridae > Macaria > Macaria notata. Next base: position 5,708,195 of record OV656741.1, read on the forward strand.
TGTGAAAAATATGAAACCAAAGAACACACCTGACTACCTTGATATTAATAGTAAGACATTGAAAGACCTAATTTTATCTAATAGTAATTTAATAGAAATTCTACATTTTATAATTAACGTCTGTATGGAGAAAGGTTTATGTACTAATTGCCTAAAACATGGTAAAGTGATTCCTTTGTATAAAAAAGGCAATCATAACGACTTAAATAACTTTAGACCAATTTGTATATTGCTTACATTGTCAAAAATTCTGGAAAGCGTTGTTAAAAAAAGAATAATTAGATACCTTGAGGACAATAACTTATTTATGGCAGCACAATTTGGATTTAGACCAGGAAAATCAACAGAGATGGCAATTAGAAAGGTCATATTATTACATACTTGGTTCTCTAAATCAATCAAAAATGCGCGAGCATATTTTGCGATCTCTCAAAGGCTTTTGATTGTCTTAGGCATAATATACTACACATGAAGCTACAATTGTATAGTTTTGAAGGGTCTGAGTTATGCTTTATAAAGACATATATAGAGAACAGATCTCAGATAGTGACTTTAAACGAAATAAACTCATATACCGGATACTCGTCTATAGGAGTGCCTCAAGGCTCAATTCTTGGAACAGTTTTATTTCAAATTTATGTTAATGACCTTGTTAATGTAATGCCAGATTAGACATATGTAAATGTATTTGCAGACGATACCCACGTCAGAATATATGATAGATACAGGGATAACCTATTGACAAAAGTGACAACAACAATGACTATGTTAAAAGAGTGGTTTAGTGCCAACGGCATAGTTTTAAATGCAGACAAAAGTCTTATTATGTTTTATCAGTCTATAAAAGGTTTAAAAGAAGAGGAAGGTGCTAAAGATAATGTATTTCTTGGATACACCATCGACAATACAATTAGCCACACAGAACACATTGCCAAGCTATGTAAAAAGATTGCAAGTGCAAGCTATGCTTTATTTAAATTAAAACCTTTATTAGATAAGAAATCCATTTTATCCGTCTACTTTGCATACAAGACTAAAATATGCAATCACAATCTGGGGAAACGGGAAAGATATAATAAAAGTGTTAAGAGCCCAAAAAAGGTCAATAAGGACTATGCTAGGACTAAAAAAGGTCACATCAGTACGACAGCATTTTAAAAAACTACAAGATAATGACCGTTATATCTCTCTATGTATACTGTTGTTTACTAGAAATATATGAAGAAAAAACAAATCTAATAAGAGAACATGTTCATATTTACGTTAGCAAAAAGTATTAAAATTAGCCTTAACTCGATTGGTTAAAGTACAGAAGCAAGGAATGTATGTCAAAATATGCATGTTTAATAAATTACCTCGTAGTATAATTGACTTGCCGCTAAATCAATTCAAAGTAAAACTAATCATTTTTTTCAAAACCCATCCTTTCTACTCACTTAATGAATATATGAGATTGCCTCTAATAGAATCTTCATTTATAATGGCCACAGGTTGAGATGAAACATTTTATTGTTTAGTTTATTTAATAACATTTAATATTACTTTGTCTGACATTGTGTAAAATTGTTTAAGAATCTAATATTTGACAATGTTATTTGTAAGTGACATTTTAAATTATTATGTAGTATTATTTCCTCTGACATTTTATAAAATTATTTAAGAATCTATATTTGACATTGTTTGTACAATAAAAAAATAAAGATTATGTGACATTATTTTTTTTTATGTAACAATTGTCATGATTTTCTTTGACATAGCTTAAAATTATTTTATTTTATCCAATCTACTTAAATAAATCTGACATTGTTTGTTTGTAAATGACATTATGTATATGTTACGGTAAATGTAGATAATCGGGAATTATGCATAATTACCGGTAATTATGCATAATTACCAACGCACACGGTAAATGTAGAGAATTATCCACATTTAGGTACCGGTAAGTACATACAACTAGCTGTGCCAGTGACTTCGTCCGCGTGTAATAGTTATTTTAGGCAATATTTTTTTTGCATTTTGAAGCGTTTTCACTGCGCACGCAATGGAAGCCCTCAAAGATGAATAATTTTGCCCGTTTTTTTCCACATTATCCATTGTTTCTTCGCTCCTATTACTTGCAGCGTGATGTTATATAGCCTAATGCCTTGCTCGATAAATGTTCTATTCAACACAAAAATAATTTTTCAATTCGCACCAGTAGTTCCTGAGATTAGCGCGTTCAAACAAACTCTTCAGCTTTATAATATTAGTATAGAAGTATAGATAACCATACCCCTTTGGTAGAATATAATAAAATCAAACAGCAGAATCAAAATGTTTATTAAAATAAATTGCACGAGTAGAGGTTCGGCAAGGAGGCACCGTTATACATTAGAGGTTCCAAAGACTCCCTCTGAATTATAATTAGTCGGTCTCCAAGTCCAGAGTAAAACGGTTTCTTCTAGCGAGCGCGCTAGATCGTAAATTATAACTTGCTTAACATCAGGCAAGTTGTAGTCAAGCGTGAGCCTATGATTACCGGTAAACGTGATTAATTCGAAAGTTTTTCCCACTTTTACCGAGAGCACTGGTAATTATGCATAATTCCCGCATTATCCACATTTACCGTGACATATACATTTTTATGTTTTTATCTTTGCTGAAACTGATGCTATTTTCTTTTGTTATTGACATTAATAATAAGTATTAAGTTATATAAATGATTATTGTAATTTTTTACGAACCTATTGTAGAGCAATATTATAAGGTCAATAAATATATTTGAATCTTTGAATCTTTAGCTATTCAGCGGGGCAATGCAGCCAGCATAATGGAATCTCTGCCTTTTAATAAAGTAGATGAGGTTCTATATTATATTACTTGTTAATATGTTTTTTTTAATATTTGAAGTATATAATTATTATGGAATTTTGTTGTTTATTGCATAAACTATTTTATCTACACAAATTTTGTAACATTTTACTTATGTTTCCAATACTTGACTTATAATTACTACTGTTATAGCGCAGACAACAAAACACTCAATTTAAGCAATTTCACATGATGGTATAATATCCACATCGATATCGTAATATCTCAGGGCCAATCAGGTTGGTCGCGTTTTATTGATGCGCGCAGCTGCGCTCTCATTGGTTAGATTTTAATGGCAAAAACACTGTGACAATACACAAACGCGTGAATTTACTCTTGTTGTTTGATTAATTGCATTAGTGAAGATAAAGTAGTGTATGCAAATGCATATAACACGGGTATTAAAACACTCGTTACTCGTTGTTTGTATGTATAATAAGTATGTATTTACAAAAGAAAAGTATATAAGTATTATATCCGTTATCTAGTACCCACGACACAAGCGTTTGCTTAGTGTGGGACTAGATGGCGCTGTGTGCAATGTCCCGAAATATTTATTATTTATTATTATTATTAGGGTTTCACTGTGAACGTCTCTGGAACTTTGCAAATAACTTTTGTAGCTCGTATATCGTCTGATAGCAAACTAAGTACCATATTCTGCTGAATATTATTTTGTTGATTGATTTATTAAGTTGTTGCTGTTCAAAACTACGATTCAGCATGTAGTAAAAATAAATATGCTAACTTCATGTGCATTTATTTGCTAAAGCTGACTTTATCTTGATATAATAGATCAAGATAATTTTATCTTGATTTCAAATAGAGACTTTGTTAAACTATTTCAGTCTAAATTACTTTATACTCTGTTTCACGAGAATTTAATTCTCTATGAAAATAGCAAACTAATTTTAATTTGAACAAAACAAAAGCAAAATGAAATTCCTTTGCCCTAACTGTTCTATGAAACAGTCTGGAATACTATTTTCAGAATAGAGTTAGGAAACAAAAGCAACAGAAAATAAAACTTTTACATTTTCACATTTCAAAGAACAGGCGACATAACATTTCTAAAGTACCGATATTTGAATACGAGGTAGTTTTGTACATGAAAACTTTCCCACCATCATATGTACCTATTCGAGTTTATCTCGTGTATTACAGGATCACAACGATGTATGTTTTGATATATCGGAGCTATAAATATGGTTGATATTATTGAATGTCACTGACCCCTAAATATTATTTTAAACTTAATCAGACAAGAGACAGATTGGGTTAACCATTAAACATAATTAAAAAATAAATTTGAGATTAGTGATTACACAGAATCAAAAAATAGGATCATTACTTGCTGCACTTCTGAAATTTGTGATATTTTGTCATTTTTGTGACTTTTACGACTAAAAAAGGAATGGAGCAGCAAAATGTCCTAAGATAAATTTATCCGCACTAAATAAATCCTTTTACACACCAAATGCAAGACCCTAATGTATAGTATGGGGCTAAATGGCGCTGTGTGATATGTCTTGATATATTTATTTATTTATTTCTAGAAAATAAGTAGTAAAATACACACATATACCTCTCTTTTGAGTCGTATTTCCTCATAACTGAGTGCCGTATAATTGATTTAATTTAAATTAATTTAATTTAATATACCAGCAAAACTAATACATTTGGTACATTACAGTACTTACGCTTCATTTGATCGCTGAAAGTCCTCCCAATCACGAAAATTCAAGACACCATACTGTCCCATAACTGCACGTAAAGTCTAGACGGAGGCACCCTACACTTTTATTGCAATAGTTATGTCCAAGTCTACGAATTCAGTTGCAATCTATACATTATAATAATGCTGAAAAGTGTCGAACCATTTCTAGTTTTTTTTTTTTCTGTTTATCTGTGTCTCTGTTTGTCTGTTGATTTAAATGCTCATCACGTATTATTTACATGTTTACATGTTTTTTGGACTAAACCACAGAAATCTAAATAAGTACCTGTTTATTTTTAGATTTCTGTGGACTAAACCGATTAAGTATCATATTTTTTAGTATGTAGGTAGTACGAGGTCTTAGGAGTGCCATAGTCTACTTTTTATCCTGACCTAATGCGAGCGAAGCCGCGGGCGTCCACTAGTTCATAATAAACGGAACGTAATGGCATGATGGATATTGTTATGACTATTGACTATTGAGAGACATTTTATGTGAGTACGCTGTTACACTAGATTAAAACAGAACAAATATGTATATAATATTATAAGATATTGAGCTGGTCAGTTGGAATTATAAAACTAGCATTGAGTTCTATTATAGTTTATATTCAATTGCACAGAATATACATAATACACTTAAAGTAGTCGGGAAGTCAAAACAATCATGATTTTAGTCCAATTCTGATCATACCTTACGTATATATTTATAAGTTTACTCATCTCCGTTACAAACTTTTTGAATAACATAACCTCTTAAGATAATATAAAATTGCGAAAAACACAGATTGTAATTAATTTAATTAAAATTCCTTTCTATTGTCACGTAATTTCATAAGACACTGTCAAATTTAACAGCCCGATGATAAAGCTTGTAACATTTTATTGCCTGCAGTTTTAATTCCAGTTTTAAGAGCAAGATGGCTTTACTGCCCGTTATAATAGAATACTTTTCTGCAAACGTTTTATGTGCTTTAGAGACAGAATGCGTGATGTCTTTCTATAATAACGTTTAAGAAATTTGGCTGATGATAAGACTTAAACTTTATTGTGAAGACGGGTTTTGTCACAATTGTTTTTTGTAAGTTGACAAAACTGATTGATAAAGTACCATATTTAGTACCAAAATTAGTGGTAAAGATACAGGCTAATAATTATTAGTTAATTTTATGGAATCATTATTGTTCATGGGTATTTATAAAACTAACAATTGAGGCGTTTATTATGATGACGTGCGATTCCACCTACAAAAAGAGGATAAAATCCAAATATACGAAGTTGAAAATCCTATGAGGTATATGGATTTTTACATAATATATTAGTATTGCTTTTATTGTTTTTTATTTTTTATTATTGTAAACATGTCAAATATGCAATGCAATGCCGATTATTGGCTTATAGTAGTATCGTTAAATGTATAGTAGTATCACTAAGTTTCATACGATTATTATCTTATCTAACCAACTTCTCAACTACACGAAATGCCTAAAGCTAAAATAAAAGACACGTTGACAAGATAACTTTGTGGAGACACTTAAAGTTCTCATAAAAGCCAATTTTGCTTTCATTGCAGTTGAAAATAGACTATAATATTCAACTTTGTAATAAAATGTAAGTTTTATATGATAATAGTTTGGGTATGTTCGCATCAAGTGCAACTTAAGTAGATAGTCATTTTTACCGCCCTGCAATAAAGCGCAGTAAGAAAAATGAGACACAGAAACTTTGTCGGGTTTCATTTACAATTTGAAAACTTAACCTACACATTACAATTTTCATATTTTAGTTAATTTACAATACAATAGGATTATTGTATTCACAGTAGACCCCAAACTAGGTGTTAGCCTGTATCTTGGTGGTCCAATTATAAAAGATTATAAGTATTCTACACAATAATTTCACTATTCTTTAGAGATGTATAAAACAATAATATTCACGGTTATGTATATTTTAGTTACAGAAATGTTCATGCGATACAAAAAGCGAATAAAGAAGAGACCGACTGCAAGTTTTCTCATAACCACGAGGCGCGGCTCTCGAATCTTTATTTCTTTATGTTTACATAAAACAATGTGCAGGTGATACAAAAAATAATATGTTCATGAAACATCAGTGGATCCATCCCAGAGGTTGACCCTCAGCCCCGAACTAAGCTTAAGCTTGTGTGTCAGATACTGGAGATCTTCCCCAAGGATCGAAACAAAGACTTACAAGTATTAAGTATTTTTTTATCAAAGTGTAAACACCTACACAGTACGATGTCTCTTTAAGGCTGCAAGGCCTGTTTTCGGACATCGGTACAGAGTAACTAAAAATAAATGGATAGTGGTCGCCGCTGACGCCATCTAACTTATTATAAGATTATATTACAAATACATTTTTTAAGGTTCATATTTAGGTGTGTGTGTGTTTTATAGTATAAATTGAATGTTGATGTGTGTAGAAGTATGAAATTAGAGATTTAATGTCTGTGTCTGTTTGTGTGTGTGTTTTTTACTGTCGTAGAGAGTGGGATAATAGTGTCTTTGTATGTGTGTGTAAGAAGATAGAATGTACATGAAAAAAAAAGTCCTATTTTTCAATTACAAAAAGATTTTCCGTTGCGTCGTAGTCGAGGGTAAGAAGCCAGTTGGTCAGAGTGACTTTGCATTTGTGCTTTGTCATTGCATATATTTCTAATATTATATTTATTTTATTATATAGTCGAGGTCCTATACATGGATAAAAACGGCTGTAGAAAACTGTACGCGGATATAAAGAGTTACAATTATTGAAAGCAAACGGCTTTTTAAAAGACTCTTTATACGAACTACGTGAAGCCTTTTTGCATATCACATTAGTAATTTAAATATTACTCTCAATAAGTATTGCTTATTGGATAATTGTTTGGCATAACTTAGAACAATAATGCTACGAAATTAATATTAAATAAAAATAAATAAATAAATATCTCAGAACATATCACACAGCGCCATGTATCATGGGTACTAGATAACGGATATAATACATATGTATATACTTTCTTTAATTAGGGATTCGAATGGAAAGGATTGATTTGATTATATTTTTTTAGGGTGTGTGTGTATCGCGTTTGTCTCCAACAAACATGTTTTGATAAGGTTTTGATAAAAATATAAAAAAAAGCTTTATACTGAATGAAAAGAAACCCGTCACGTTCTACAAAATATTGCATGGAAGTAGGATTTTGGTAATAAACTTACACAATTATTTTATACTACAGTTGGCTATACTCTCTACGACTAACTAGCATTGAACTCTGCTAGAAGCTTATTTATAAAAAATATCACTATGTATATTACAAGATGTACAGTTTTTAATTATTTACTCGCAGTTTTCAAAATATCATTATCGTGTACTTTTTCAATAAAAAAAAGCTCAAACTTATCACAATAATTTTCACATACGCATGTATATAGCCATAATGTTTTTTTTTTTGGAATGGAGAATGAGTAGAAATTATAATTACAAGTGAATCCTATTTACGGACGGCTGAGCTCTTTCAGGACTCGTCGTCTGAATTTCAATGAGTACTAATTGCTTGTTTGTATATTACTGTACCGTAATTAGAGGCAAAATTCTCATAAAAATATACAGGCTTACTATAACGATAAGCTAGTTATTTTAAGGGTGACTTTCGCGCGTATGTCGTAACCGTTTCTGGTCCAAATTGATTATATTAATAATTAAAAACGCTATAGATTTGTGAAACTTCATTGGCGCGTTTTTAGGATCGGGTTTTTAACAGATTATTGTTACAGATAAAAAATAGCTAAGATTAGGAATATTGGATAATTCGGGGTTAAATTGTAATTCATTTCAACATCCTATAATCATATTTCCTCCAGTAACAAAACTTTTGTAATTTAAAAGGTCTTTTATGAATAGAGTGATATTTATAACTTAATACTAGATTTTTATTTCCTACCTAATCGTTTTAGTTGATATTAGGTAGGTTTTGTAGCCCTTCTTAGCCGGGTGGGTTACAAAATGGCAATTATTGTTACAGATAAAAACTAACTAACTAAACTCAAAAACATAGTCAAAACTGGCATTAAAAAACGGAAAAACCGTGTTAGGCACTATTATTTGTTTTTTTTTTTAACGAATTAAGGAGTAGGCAATAAATACCCGGCCTCCTTAATGGTAGCTAGGAGCCATACGTCTTAAGGATTGCTAGATAACTGCTCTTACAGGTTTTTGAGAACATTTACTTACTAATGCTGCGACTCAAAGTGGATCCTGGGGACGCCACTCCTCCTTGCGCCATCTCCTGCCACTCGGATTTAATAAATAACAATAACAAATAATCGTTTATTATGCTAAATATACAATGTATGTACGTAAAAATACAATTAATCTTAAACTTACTTTAGGTAGTATATCTTTGGATGACTGCGCAACACACTAAGTCTGTGGAGACCTGTGTTGTGCTGCGACAGGAATCTTTGAGACATTCTATCACGTAAAGACACTTACAATTCACAAAAGTAACACTGTAATGTGATTTATATGATTTTAAAACTTTGTTTTTGGAGAATAATTACATTTGATTTTGATTCTGTGAATACCCTTTTAAACCAGTCTATATTTAAGCTTTTCGTTTAAGACGATGTTTTGTATGGCAGACTATCTAAAATGTTTCCTTTGTTACCGTTTTGGAGTAAGTATCCTAAAGTGATACAATGATATTTAATTTTCATTGTCATGTTATTGCCGCTACAATTGGAAACAAGAAGGCATTTGTACGTACTTGCCTTAAAACTTAAAGTTATTTATTACTGTATTGGCGGTTCGCGGTAATATGCTGGCCCGCAGGTTCGCCCGCTGTACAGACCAGGTCAAAATCACGCTCTTTAAGGCGTTTTGTCAGGGAATGTACACGGGCGGCCTCTGGTTGGCGTTTACCAAAAAGTCGTTAGATACTATACGTGTCCAATACAACAACATTTTCAGAATGATGTTGGGTCTCCCTCGCTGGTGCAGTGCCTCTACAATGTTCGCGCAGGCCCACACGGACGGGTTTCACGCCATTATCCGGAAGAAAGTCGCGTCACTAGTGAGGAGGGTGCGAGGGAGCCACAATAGTATTCTGAAAATAGTTGCAGAAGATTTGAGTGCGCCTGTGCTGAGACACTTAGTAGGTGTTATGGTCAGAGAAGATTTGTGTTTTCTTTGACTATTCCTAGCCTCGTGAAACACGGAACGGCGTTTTATTATATAGGTATTTTATATTGTGCAATGTCCATGTATCTTACTAACACTAGTCTTTAAGTTGTGTTTACTTTTTTATGTGTGCCACTAACAAAATGGATCCATTGTTGTCTAATAAATGAAATTTTGAATTTGAATTTGAATTAGATCTATGTACTTATATAAAAATCACATTTTTTCATGTATGGCTACGGATGTAAAATAAGATGTTCAAAAGTGTAGCGACCAATGTACATGTTTACCTACATGAAATAAAATTAATAAATCAATCATTTATTTACAATAATAAAATGTAAAAACAAGGTAAGAAAATTAAACATACTACATCTAACTACGACACAAAAAAGAGCACTTAGAAAATCTTTAGAAAAGCCTAAAGATAATAAGTGCTCCAGGTCACTGCCAGAGGTCAGCGTGCCTAGCATACTGGCTGCATTACCTCGCTGGATGGTAAATAACTACACATAAATATATGTATAAATGCCCATGATTCTTCATATGTTTTTCAATGCCTCGCGTTTTTAAATAGTAAGCCTGATTGATAACTTTATAACGGTAAAAGTTCATAACCTTTTCACATAAAATTCAAAACAATTTCACATTGTTAGAACGCTTATTTTTAGATCCGGCCCATAATATTTGCGTGAATGTAGGATTATGAAATTAAACGAATCTTAAGAGAACAATAGCCTGTGGGCGGATATTGTATATACATAGATATCGCAGCACGTGTACTTACATTATATTGTGCCCGTGATAACACAGTGGGGTGAAGATAGTATAACAAGTTTTTATTTATGTGGTGAAAATGTCAGAGGCTCTTAGGGCGGCTTGATGAACTCCCGACACCAGAGTTGGCCACTCTCATTCGATAAGAAGAAGAAGAAGAAGAAGTGGTGAAAACATAACTATATGTGTGACCTGTCCTGTCCGTCAATGGCAAAACCCCCATTATGAAAAGCGCGAATATATGAGGTAAATCCCAATTTCGTCTTGAAAGTTAAACAAAAGAAATCATCGTTTATAAAACAAATTGCAACTTAACTAGTGCACAAGCGGCGGCCTTATCGCTGAAAGCGATCTCTTCCAGGCTACCTTCGGCTATAAGCAAATAGAAAAAAATAAGATTTATAAGATCTTGTAGTCTCTACTTCTAGCGCGTTGCAAAAGTATGATTTATCCATATTAATCTATTTTCGTAAAGCCAATAAACAATAAGTATTTACATCGTCCAATAAAAATATATATAATTACATTTATTAAAATAATAACTTATAACAGACATGCTTAAATGACCAATAAAATTGTCGACATTTAAACAGTTAACTATGAATACATTTTGTAATGTCTTTAGTTATTATATATTATGACTGCATATAATTATGCACTAGCAAACCCCGCGAATTTCGTTTCGCCAGTTTGTAGTACATCTATATCAGAGATGGCGCTGTATCTGAATTTTCTTTGCTATAAACCTCACGGAGCCCGAGACCTTTCCAACGAATGCAAAACCGTGGAAATCGGTTCGTGCGTCTGGAGTTATAGCACCAGGAAGGAAAACCCGACTTATTTATATATAGTAGATATGCAGTCATATAACTTAGGGTATAAGTTATCTAACTAGGTCTGAGAGATTCGTGGTGGATTTTAGGTAAAACTATATAATGTAAATGAAAAACTAACATGAATAATTAAAAGTTTTACTATGTTTGCCGAAGTACACTATTTATTCAATCGATCATGGATTCTTCTTAACAACAAAGTTATCATTCTGCTATCTATATGATCAAACTGTGGCGTTTGTTTACCACGCAACACGATACCGTAATAGCTTCATACTGAAACACGCTCGGAATTTTCTTATTCTCGAATATTCCATTGTTACCAAACAGTAGGTACCTCATACCCAGGGGCTACTGTAATACATCTTCTTCTTATCGAATGAGAGTGGCCAACTCTGGTGTCGAGAATTCATCAAGCCGCCCTAAGGGCCTCTATCATGGCTTAACGACTGCCGTACTAGACAAACAGCCGGTGCCTACAATTTAACATGTCATCCCACTGTAATGCATAAAAATATAATAATTGAGATATTTTTCTATACGCCCGATTACCACCTTCTCCATATCACATTCAGTCATGGTATAAAGGCAGTAAAGAATTCTGATAGTACCTAACATGAACTATTTTATATTTCGACACCACACGAGTGTTGAAAGATTATGATGAAAATAGATATATGATGAAAATAAAACTAATTTAGTAATTTAATATTTTCGTCTTATTTTATTAGTGTGCGCCGATGATTATGGTAAATTTCCTATTATTTTTTTCCTGAATATTTAATAATATAATATTACCTATGGTAACACCTCTTCTCAGATAACGTCAAAAGGATTGACGAGATGTTAATAAGATTAACATTATATTAAGCCTACAGGATTCTAAGAAAAACGATTTTAATAAAGGGGATTAATGTGGACGACGTAAACAAGTAACAAAATAATAACTTACAAAAGATTTCTTTATAAGGATTGGCAAAATCTACTTTAATGTAAACAGAAAGCTACACGTAATATTCATTATAAATAATGACATTATCGACAATTTATTTTCATAATTATCACATTTTTCAAACAATTATTGTTCCGATAAATTTCTGCCCAAGTAACAATACTTTTATAATGAAGTATTTTGGTATTCGTATCTAGATACTGACACAGATGTTTGGCCAATTATACGACATGACAATTTTATAAAAACCATTGTCGAAGAGAAGCTAGAGGCACGAAGAGGAAGAGGAAGGCCGAGAAGGACATATATCGATCAAATCAAAGAGAAAGCAAGCGTCATGTCGTATACCGATAAACGAAGAGAATGGTGCACACTCCCACAGACAAGAAAATCGCTTTTAAATTTCGAATGAATGAATGAATGAATCTTCTGACATCCATGATTTCATCAATGTAACAGAAACATTAATATATTATACAAACAACTATACACACAAATAACACCAACAAAATACGGGACACAATATGATTTCCTTGAAATCACAGTCCAGTATACATATGTACGACTATATGTAATGTATATTGTTGCTTCATCCTTAGCTACGTAAACCGTAGTTCTGCGAATGGGAGATCTTACTAAAACCAACTGTTCTGTCAATTTTATCACCGTATTGTACTCTGTCGTTTTCAACTACTACTTCGTTTGCTTTTAAAAATAGCACTTTAGACTGGTAAAAAATTTAATAACACCGAACTAAATTTGTGCCATCTCTTGGTTTCTGTCGGTGATCTATCATAAAATTTTAGTGATTGAACCGTTGCTCAATTTAAAAAAAACCCCTTTATTTTAGTTTTGGTACTTTGAGGCTGAATTTATTTATTGTTCATCGACTATTTGAAAATTTGCAAGAAAATAAAAACAGCTGTTTCATTCTTGACTTTAAAAAACACACTCATCTAAGAAGTTATTTGCCAGTGCCTTTCTAACTAACCACTCTTAAAACATTATGAAAAAAGTTACAAGTTGATGCAGAGACGCTCTATTCACCCTTGACTAGGAAATTAGTTCCAGTCTGATATAAACAAATGGCGACCTTGGTCTCTGTTCTCTTCTGATGAACGTAATATACATTCCAACACTGCACTGAGTTATTAAGCTTTGTTTAGAGTTGTTACAATATGCAATCTAAATGTCAGGGGCAGAGTAAGTAGTATCAGAGAGAAATGTGATTTGGTTACTGTGTCAGAGATTTTTATTGCAGTGTTGATTGTGTCGTGAAATTTATATATGTACAATAGTTCTGCACGACCAAAAAACTAACAGTCTTATTTCAAAACATACTTTAAATATAGTCCACAACTTTACTTAAAAATATAAAGTTTAAAAATACTTGTTGTTCAAACATCGATTTTTTCTTTGGTTTATAGGCTCAATTCACATGACTACAAGTCACAAAGCAAAGTTTGAACCTACAATTTAGATTCCAACTGCAAAACTGATCGATTGAGCCTAAAAACCTAATAAGAGTATACATACATACAATAATAAGAGAAATGTGATGTTAGCACGAAGACTACTATATCGTCTTACCCGGGATCTTTTTTTTTGTTCAACTATATGTTTGGATTTCAAGAAAATGATATTGGCTATACTGAGCTCGGAACCAAAATATGCATGAATCTATAGGATACAACCAGTAACCTAACCCTAGCTTCATGTAGTGTCGCCACACTGGCTAGACACCACACATCTGCATATACTCTATCAAGGGTGCATTGCCTTATACGACACTTTTTCCAATCTAAATATATAAAACTCAAAGGTGACTGACTGACTGATTGACTGACTGATATAGTGATCTATCAACGCACAGCCCAAACCACTGGACGGATCGGGCTGAAATTTGGCATGCAGGTAGATGTTATGACGTAGGCATCCGCTAAGAAATAGGTTTTTGGAAAAGAAATAGGGGATGCAAGTTTTACTTCTTAATGCGAGCGAAGCCGCGAGCTCCCTAACTAGTATTTTATAAACTTGAACTCATGTTTGCGTTTTAGATGATTTTCTAAAGTAAAAAATATGGTATGTTAATAATTCAATGTGTAAAACTATTATGTTCGAAATTTCATGCAGGAAAACTTGATGCAGCAAACGAATTCATTTGTTAGCATTTATTTATTACAAGAAAAATAAGTTTATCGTTCTGACCTTTCACACTAATTGCTTCTAACTAGTTTTTGCTACTTTTTCATTATCTAGATAGAAATTTATTGTTTGGAACATATAGTTCACAAAAACTACAAATTGTACCTCTAGCTTATTTATCTCTTAGTTTTACAGTTGAACGCACTATATTTTCAAGCGAGCGATACTTTTACCTTCGATAACTTTATGCAAGTACTAGATTGCTACGTGCGTGGCATGGCTACGACTTACTGCTACGCGTAAACTTTCGTAGCACAAACGTAGGGTCATAACTCGTAGATAGCTGAATGCTACGCCAATGATACTCACAAACTTTTAGTGTCACGTATAAAACAAATTTTTGAGATGTAGATCTACGGTTTATCGGATACTAAGCAGGTTTACTTATCCATTTATTTGATTTATTTTGTATTCATTGATGTCAGCGGCTTTTATTCAATTGGTGTCATGACTAGGTACTCATTTCGTAAAACAAAATTATGTATGTACTCTTGCAAATCCTACACTCACCATTTAACAAACTGCTCGTGTATTGCAATTTCTCTTTTTATTCGATTCAGCGTGTAAAGCTTCATCGATAATGACACCTTACTTAAAATGAGCATTAGGACAAATCGCCTGGCCTTTTTTACCCTCTAGAACATGAAATTTTTGATAGGACTTCGTGAAATTGAAAAAACGGTTCTTGTACAAATTTTGCCGAGTATGTTTTATCTTTTGAATTATGTACTTTTCTGACGGTATTAACCAATAAACACATAACTATTCTCCGTAGTCACTGACCTCATCAGGAAGGCAGGCAATCATGCCACTAATCTAGGCTCTATCCTTGAAATAACGGCCCCAAATCGACCGAGTCTGACGTCATTAATATCATGCCCTTTAACCTACATACATGTGCGAACACAACCATTTCCTTGGAAATGTGTTGTTTGGGAAGCTCTTTTAATGTATAGTGAGAGAACCGGATTTCTCAAGTAAAACGAATAAATTATTGATCAGCTATAAAATGTTTTATCTACACTAATGTTGTAACATTCTACTTATGTTTCCAATACTTGACTTATAATTACTACTGTTATAGCACAGACAACAAAACACTCAATTTAAGCAATTTCACATGATGCTATAATATCCACATCGATATCGTAATAGCTCATTATAACATCGGTAAAGCGCGACCAACCTGATTGCAGGGCCAATCAGGTTGGTCGCGCTTTAGAGATAGTTAGATTTTAATGGCGGCAAAATTACTGTGACAATACACGTACGCGTGAATTTAATGTTTCGCAATGTGTGTAGTTTGTGTTTTGTTTTTAAAATACAAATTTAAAGTTAAAAATGGATAGCGACGATGATATTTGTACGCCTCCGGATATTCTAGAATTGGCAACAAATGTAACTCACAATCTTTTGCCAGAAAAATCTAGAAAATTATATGAAAAATTAACTATTGTCAGCTTTTACTCTTGTTGTTTATTCAATTGCATTAGTGAAGATAAAGTAGTGTATGCAACTGCATATAGCACGGGTATTAAAACACTTCATTATATGACAGTTGCATAAACTACTATTAAGATAGTCATCCGCTTTATTGCACTGGTCACTTATTCTCACCGCCGATTTTTTTTTTATCTCAACACCACTGTACTTCTAAGACTGCAACTTTTTGATAATCTGATAAAAAATAGCGGTTAATAAGAGAAAAAATAAGTGCATACAAAACTCACGCTTTCAACATTCTACAACGAAGATAAATTTTCTCATAAAATAAGGTGTTTTTTCTAATCTAAATACGTAAATAAAATCATTTTGGTATTGTTTTTCGCAACAACATGTTTTCATCAACATGTATTTTGCTGCTCAATTTAGTCATATCCTATCTATTTCCTAAAGGTCAAGAGTAGGTCTAATAAATAGCTGCTCGTCTTTCTCGGTATGTAAGAAGCTTATTACGGCCAGTTATTATTCATATAAAAGGAATAAATAAATAGCTTTAGCTCTTTTATGGTAATCTCTTACAGTTATACAATAATTTGATTGATATTTCTTAAAAAGTTAAACAAGCTATTATTATAACGTCTAATATTATAAATCGTTGATTTGAGATATAAATTTAGGTAAATATTTTTTTGACCATTTTGATTAAATTTATTAGTGTAGTTTGACTGAAATATGTACAATATCTCTTAAATTTTCATTTAATTTGGAAGATATATACTATAACTAATAAAAATACTTGTTAATTTATGGACTACTCTATTTTCGGTACTTATTTTCATCAAAATTGTTTCAACAGTTTGAGTTCGGTTGAACCTAACACAATTTCTCATCCTACATCCTAAAGACAACTAACTTAAAACCTCATCGTGACTATGGGCACACAAATAATACCAACAAATAAAATATTTTGACAGTCTTTATTGTTATTTTAAGTAGTTAGCAAAATAACAAATTACAGCGTCTTATTTGTAAAATAAAAAATAACATAGCATAAAATTCAGCATTCACATAGAAGCATTGTCTCTTAAATAAGAAAAAAACACATTACAATCGAATCGGTGAGTTAACAGAAGAAGCCTCTTAGAAATACTATAAAATTTACGAAAGACCTTTATCAAAGTCGGTGTTGTTTTTATTTTTTAATGATATTGAATTTTAGTAAGTACTTACAGACGTTTTATCTCCCGATGTTAGTTTGACTATATTTTATTTTCGATGTGACGCACAAAATTTTTTTTGTGCGTCCTCTAAAGTTTGTTCCGCGGATTCCCACACACGCATAGTATTGTGAATGAATACTTCTACTACTGTCAAAAAAACCCGATCGTACTTGGCGAGATAAAACCTCTGTAATTTGGTAAAATATGGAAGTTAGTAAAATGAATTATTATATATTTATGTATGCTATAATCATTTCAAAAGTGACGATAATTAAAATAAGACCAAATAGTACTTAAAATAGGCCCAAAGTATTTTTATAAATAAAATAATAGCCCTAGGGCATTTAAAAGAACTAGGAGTATTGTGCAATATTTGTATCTACCAATTATTCCCATTTTGGGCGCTTCCGTGGGTCAGATGACACGTTAAAGTGTAGGTCCCGGCTGTTTGTCTAGTTCGGCAATCGTTAAGCCATGTCAGAGGCCCTTAGGGCGGTTTGAAAACTCTCGACACCAGAGTTGGCCACTCTCATTCGATAAGAAGATCTACCAAATAGCAAAATATTGTAGAGTACACAAAACAAACTAACATAAATTGAATATAGAAACTACGTTACAAACACGTCTTCCCTTATGATCGATGTCCATAACTACCAGCCAAATAATTAGAAACCTGCCAAAAGTGACAGAGCGATTCTTTAGTATCGAATCCATATTTCCCTCTCTCTTTTATCAGTTCTAGTTGTTCGGTTCTAGCTATAAGGGCGGAACATTAATCTTAGAGCCGGCTTGTGCTAACTTTTCGCACGGATAAAAATAGGAACTAACAATTTCCGATTGTTTTCTTTTGAAATAGTGTCTAGTGCCGCCACAACTTTTAACAAGTTATCTTGGCAGTTCTTCTCTAATGAGTCGACACCGGGACATTTACACCAGATGGGAGTTGATGGCGAAACTTTTCTCGTTATTTCTATGGCGAGATGATGAATTGGTACAAATGTTTAGTGAATTTAATACATCCCTATAAGTATTTAAAATTGTAGATATAGATAAGAGTATTAATTATTCAGTGATTGTTTGGTGATTAACAATTCGTTATTTCACTATGGAAAAAGGCTTTCTTTTGGGGTATAAACTGAAAAGTACTTTTTGCTGTTAATTTTACATAGACATTTTAATTTTTTATATTGAATTTCAGATATTTCTTTTAGCATACCACATTTTTGTATCTCAAATAGGTATGCATAATTTCACAAAGAAAAACTTTAACTTGAACTAAAACTTATATTTGAAAATAAAACAATTAAGAGTTGAAATACGGACTTCGATTAAGAACACTATTTATTACACAAAATAAGAACCCAATATCGCAAAGTAAATTAACTTTATCTATCTCGTTAAGGTGCATTTATATCTACAGACATTGAGCAAGTCGGGCATTTGCCGTAAAGTGGTGTGGTGATGCCACGAAAGTTGATTCATTAAAATTTGGAAGTGAATAGGCTTAATAAAGTAAGTACCAAATACACGGTTTAAAAAAAATATTTGTGGACTTTTAACATAGATTATAACATTGACGCAATCAAAATATCTTTAGCATATATTTTAATTTTATAATACCTACATACGTATCATCTAATTAATTCAATTATGAATAATAAATAGATTGTAGAAATGTATACAGATAGTGAAGGAAAGCAATAGTATTTTTCTGTCTGCAACAGCACGTGTCTGCCACGCTCAATATCTGTAGATATAAACGGACCCTTATTCGTATACTTTCGTTTATCGCTCCCTTAACTGCTTCCATTGGATGTAATTGATATTTAGTATTATGGACCTAAGGGCTGTCTTATTTATAAGATTCTTGTCTAAATACGCACTTTTTGTGTGGTGTAGACTTTTGCAGTCAATTTGAAACAATAATATAATAAGAAACAATATTTACACATATTAACACTAATAGAACTAAAAAAGAGTATTTACATCTAAACTAAATTTAAACAATCTACATGTGGTATGGAGCCAAGAACGCTGGCTGCATTCCCACGCTGGATTGCTATACCATGGCGTATCTCAACTTTGTTCATCTATTTTGAAATCACCGTCAGTTGAGATAAATTGTGCGGCAGAGGCAGTGAGAGAGTGGCAAGGATTTTTTATATCATCCCTCTCTTATTACTTCCATGGAGAGTGGACATCTCTCTGTACCAATGTTGACATCCCTAAGGAACCATTCTGCCAAAAACTTTGGGATGCTCCATTGGTACAGAAGCAATTTAACTCTTTAAAACAAATTTTAACAAGGTGACAACGATCGCGCAAGGCTTCAAGCAGTGTCTCAACACGAATCTGGCCAATGGCTACATGCCCTCCCTTCTGCCAACCTCGGTACACTTTTCGACAATGGCAGTTTCAGAATCGCTATCGGCTTGCGAATTGGAGCTGCTATTGTCGAACAACACAGCTGCACATGTGGTAGCGATGTCGATAGGAAGGGCCTCCACGGACTTTCATGCCTTCGCAGTGCAGGCCGATTCTCCCGCCACGGCTCGCTGAATGATAAAGTGAGACGGGCACTTGCCACCGTCAACGTACCATCGGTTCTTGAACCGATTGGCATGGTCCGTGACGATGGCCTCACACTGATTCCCTGGGAGCGGGGAAAAGCTCTTGTATGGGACGCAACTGGCGTCGATACACTAGCTCCTTCTCGCCTCAGTGGAACAGTACAAGCGGCAGGAGCCGCGGCGGATGCAGCAGAAGAAGGCAAGCGGCGAAAATATACATCATTATCGACTGATTATATTTTCGTACCGCTTGGCTTCGAAACTTTTGGTCCGTGGGGTAAAAGCACGAAGTGTTTTATAAAAAAAAAAAAGTTGATTGACATCACTAGAGACAAGAACGCTGGCTGGTTCCTTGCGCAAAGGATTTCTATAGCAATCCAGCGTGGGAATGCAGCCAGCGTTCTTGGCTCCATACCACATGTAGATTGTTTAAATTTAGTTTAGATGTAAATACTCTTTTTTAGTTCTATTAGTGTTAATATGTGTAAATATTGTTTCTTATTATTGAATAAATAAAAATTCTTCATCTTAATATTTTAGCTTTTAAGTTTTCTGAAATAATTTTATTTCTATGTTATTTGTAAAGCTCGCTTAATTTTACAACAATGTAATAAATATTACGAATAAACAAATTTTATTATAGTTGGGGCATACATTCATAATGAAATCGCTGCATTTGCACAGGTTCTAGCATAGATAAATATGTAATATGACATACGGATAAATAAACTCTAAGATGATAAGAAATAGTAATCATATTTAAACTTTATGTTGCTACAGTTTACATTAAGAAAACGAAACTAAACATCAAAGTAATATCATTTTCGTTTTATTTTGTCAGACCTCGTTGAAAGTGAATCGGAATAAGTGAAATGAAATTACAAACGTAAAAAATACATGCAATATCACGAAATAAAAACATTAAAATAAAATTCAAGGCAATGGAACTTAATATAAAATTTTAAATTCGATATAAAAATATAAAAAAGCTACCGAGACACACACACTCTAAACAACATATTGGCTCAACATGAGTCACAAATAATGTTGATATTTTCAACATAATAATTATTTTAAAGTCTACAAACTAAGATACATTTGATTTGTATTAGGTACTTACATTTTTATTTATACTTTAATGTATCATTAAAATTACCCATATTTTAAAATGCTGTATGTAAATAATAAAGCTGATGATTTTCAGCACATTAACAATATATTTGTTTTATATGTTTTTAAAACACTATATTGGTTATAAAATTATACTGTCAATTGTATAAAATACCTACAATCACTGTAAAGGCACAATGTATGGTTTTTTATTTGTACTTTATAATTATAAATTGTTTATGTATGTAAATATTGAGATAATTACTCTTTCTCTATTAATAAAATTGATTTTATTCTACTATTTACAATTGATTTGCTACTTATTTACATGGCACGTTGCGTGTTTTCTTATTTGATTTGTTAATTAATATGTATTTTCTTAGGAAAATACGTTTTCTGGGTACCACATACTCGTACCTATATAAGAATTAAACTATAATTTTTATTCGAAATGGCACGGGATTCTTACAAAACTAACATACATACACACACAATGATATTTGTTTATAAACAAAACATTTAAATTTGCTGTTCAATTCCTTACATTTTATCAGAATGCACAGAACTTTTTATTTGTTAGTTTCCAAAATTCGTTGTTAAATATTTTTTCGTGTTTTCAAAAAGCTCAGAAAAAACGATTCAGGTTTTCAGAAACTTTTACACAAATACAACAAGTACAACAACACGTCAATTTGCAGTAAGTAAATAATTAAAAGTAACAATACAAGAGATCCTTCTAGTACACACCATAACGTTAATATTTTAACATTGCACCATTTAACTTCGTACTTTACCAAAAGTTAAGGCACAGTTTCCATCACACCTCTAGCCTTTTAAACTGTATTTATAACTTTCAAAACCTCCTTTCACAAAAGTTTTTTTTAATAATCTTTCATTGTTCCTTTGGTCCCACATCTTAACGAAAAATATCTGGCTTTTCTAGTTTCTTCACAACCGTACACATAACTTCTTCTCTTCTTATTTGGATTTATAATGCCACAGATTTCAAATTACAGCAATCTATCATTGTGAAGCGTATTGCGAAGGCGTTTGATGCTATCGCATGTACTTCACTTTTCTAATCTGTCAATTAAATTTCCTTGCAAGGAAGCTATAAGTTGTAAACGACATCATAAATTCGTACTGAATTGACGTCATATCATAATTTATTGTCTTCCAAATTCTCAGCATTTTCTCAATAGAATCTGTCTTCTTCGACATCGATATTATTCTTGTTGTTTGGTTGGTTGGAATGCCGCCTCAACGTTCCGACTGAGTCGTATTCGTTGGCTATGGCCTTAGGGTACAGCTTCGGTGTTGCCATGGAGTTGTTATGATTGTTTGGATTTGATATGTTGTTGCTTTTTGATAGTAGAATGCCGCTGGAGCCGCCGATCCCGTTGAAAGAAGGCTGACGCTTAGCTTTGCGAGGCTGAAAACAATGTATCTATTAGTCTCATTCTAAAATAGTAAGTCACAGTTAGGGCAGTTATCTATGTCTATACATAGGATGTATGATACAGCGAAAGGTCACAAATCTGAAAATAAAAGATACGGAAGACAAAATAATGTCGGTCGGATTTTGTGGCTTGTGGCCTTCAAGCATGTCAATTTCCAAACTTAAAAAAGATTGTGTCTGGCTGGTATCGAACGTTAAATTGATAGACGGGCGCTTCACACAAATTTTTCGCACAAATCTATTAATTCTGTCGGGGCGTTGTACTTTGCTTACAAATGTACTTTGCCCAAAAGATTAGTCTAGCTATTCAACGGGGCAATGCAGCCAGCATTTTAGGTACGCTACCTTTTGAAAAAGTAGATTAGTTTGTTTATATATATTTATTTGTAAGTGTTACTATTATTTTTTGTTGTTTTGAATTAAATTACTCATTCTATATTTTTTTTTAACATGAAATAGGCTTACGCTTGACTACAACTACACACACTACAACTATATACAAATAATTATGTAAACCCACATACGCATTTACCCAAATATTGCATAACATTACCTATCATTAGCTTAAATATATGTCGTCACGCTCTATTATATCATTTGAACATCTGTTACATATCTACTTACATAAATAATGATGGGTAAAACAATGTACCATGCCTCTTCCAAAACTACTGTAAGCTATTTGGATTCATATTACATAATCCATTGTTCAGGAGTCGAGTCTTGTCAACTTAATAATTTTGCTATTATTTGCTACGAATTGCTGTCATATTTTGCAGTTTCTCCAAAATGTATCGTTAATTCAAAGGCAACACCTGAATTCAATCTGCGCAGGACTGGGACGTGTGGCGTACTAGAAGAGACACCTAGCAATTGGCGATTGCGGGCTGATGATGATGATGAACCAAAAATAAATATTGAAGTACTAACCACTTCCTTAAGCGGCACGGTAACATAGCTGTTCTGCTTAGCAGTGATGTAGTGCGGGCTGGAAGGCACGCGCGGCGCTCTCTGCCACGGCATGCGCCCGCGACGCTGGCAGAATATCACCACCGCCAGGCACAGGAGACAACCTAGGGGGCAATAGTCATTGTTATTTGTAGCCATCTTCGATAAAAATTGTTGCTTGTCATTTACTTTTTTTCTAATTAAGTCTTATAAAATTAGTTTATTGTGATCTGACCCTATAAATTGTAAATAGCTAAAAGGAACAAGAACAACCTACCATAATAGCTGATGTCATTTGTACTTTGGAGAGTTAAGTAGATAGGTATTGGCCACGAAACAGAAAATTTGGTTTTATCTGTTCCGTGGTATTTACCTACTCAATTTTATTGTGACTTCATATTCTTTCCTTCTCGGTAGTGGAAAATATAATTGAATTTAGATCTTAGGTTTATTGTCAGATCTGCTAAAATCTATATATTTTAGTAGTTTTTTTTTGCATTAGTTATAGTACCTTACAATGTTAACAGTTACTTACCCATAACAAAAGCGCCAACAATGCATCCGATAATAGTTCCAATGGACAGCGAGCCATCTCCCGACATGGTGACAAACGACGCCATCTCCACGTTCTGACTGTAAGCTGGCATTGCATATAATTCTGGAACAAAATTAAATAATTAGTGGAATAATCAGTGAAAATATTTTTTGTTGGTAACTGGGCGAATTACGATTGACCGAAGGTTAGTCATCGTATTCTGCTGAGTCAGGGAGAAAAAATAGTAATAAAGCAAATTCAAATTCATTTATTTGCAAAGATGTAGTGAGAATTATGTTACAAAAACATTTATCATCTTAACATTTCTGGTGTTCAACAATCATATTTGGAAAGAGGTGCATAAACGCGTCTTACCATTATCAACATCATCATTATCGGAGCGACATCTAGCGGCCTGCAGCTGAGCGCCGAGACACGCCCCTGTCTCGCAGCTCCTCTGTCTCACTCGCTCGCCGTTCTCACACGGACCCCACCCACTCCACTCGCCCCAACCGGCTTCGGAATCTGGAAAAAATATAACATCGGTTTTTTTAAGAGATCGAAACGCACTTCGACTTCACCGTCGCTTCACATCAGTTGTGTAGGCAAACGTAAGCCCATTTAATGAAAACTAATAAAATCTACTCACTTGGCTATTCTAGATGAAATTGCTTAAGAGGTAGATTCCAAGATACGGTTTTTGTTCTTATCACAGTAGACTTGGTTATGAAATCTTCAATAGTAATACCCTTCTAAAAAGAGTCCTCATCAAAATAATTTTATGTATTTTCTTGCAAAAATAACGTCAAGCAGAGGCAGTGTCCTCAACACTGCATAATTTCATATCTTTTGCGACCACTGGTGATCTTATGGGCTTAATATTACTTCACGATGTAAACCCTGATGTGCTTTTAGATAAGCACATGTCGAGAATCAAACACACTCACTAGCACAGTTAGTGACACAAGCTCGCCTCTCCAAGGCCGCAGCAGCATCAGTGCATCCCTCTGGCGAGAGACACTTCCTAGTCCTGGAGCGGTGTCCGGGAGAGCTGATAGAGTTGCTACTGGCACAGCTGCCGCTGCACTCGCTCCATTCAGTCCAGCACGACCATTCTCCTAAGGGATTGAAAAAGGGTTTAGAAAGATCATCAAAACACAAGAGACTAAAATTCCTCTAAAATAAGAAAGTTCGTATTACAGTAACTGAGAAAGTGACAAACCTCTAGGGAGTTTTAGCTACCGAAAGGGTCATCTGGCAAGGTTTAACTACTATTGATAGGAAAATATACCAGTAATTACACACATTGTATTTCCTGGTATATTTTCCTATTTATAGTAATGTAGTTAAACCTTGCCAGATGGCGCTGTCCCCGACCAATGGAAACATTCATATGCTACTTTTATTTACGGATACTCGTCGACTGCAACGGCCTCCTGTTCTGATCAAACCAGTTTGGGCCATTGTAAATCACAAGCAAACTACTCACCATTACAAGTGTGTGTGTTACAAGCCCGTAGCATCTCTCCAGTGCCCACGCACGGTGGCCTCCTACACTTCCTAGTGCGAGCCTGCTGACCTCCTCCACACGCCGCTGAACAGGTTCCCCAGGGACTCCACTCCTCCCACCCCGTCTCCTCTTCAGGAGGAGTGTTGCTGCAAGTCCCTCGGGAGTTGCAGTAACGGTCCTCTTCGCGAGCTATGGATAGCTGGAAGAATAAAAGAAGATTGATAAGTAACATGCTTTTGGACGGTTGAGCGTTTTCTGGCCTCTTCACATACACAGAATGTGAATAAATCTGTCAAGAGTATTTTATTTTTGATGAGAATTTGTCTAGAGGCTTTTTGAAAATACCATTTACATTTGAAGAAGTTCAACAGAGTATTTTGTTAATTACTAACCTTAATTTGTTCCGGAGACGGTGCTTTGCAGAGGAATTTGAATCTCTTTTCCATGTAACTACCGTCAGATGAGTTTCCTGGAAAATAAGAAACAGTTTGATTAGTCTTTGGATTATTAGCAACTCACAAATACACAAAAAAAGTGTTAAACTACAAGACAGCTAGTCGATTGTCTTAGCCCATTTATAATGTCAAGTTATAGTCCAAATTGTTCCGATAATTTTTTTCCCGTGTTTTTCAAGTTTACGGTCTAAATTCTGTTACACTTACCAGGTATCTGAACCCAAGGTGTCCAAGCAGTTGCCTTCCTCAGCTCACACGGTTTCATATCGCAGACTTGCTTCTCCAGCTTGGACCCCTCACAGTCCAAACCCTCGTGTTTCGGAGCTGGGTTGGTACAGGTTCGACGTCGCTCTCTCCAGCCAGCCGCCGCCCCGCAGCCGGCGCCACCAGCGCTGGTGCAAGGGCTCCAGGGACCCCACGCTGACCAGCCACCGTCTACTGGCGCTAATGCTGGGTCTGCAAATCAAAAATGTGAGTGAATCGACTTTGTAACACAGAAATGACCACCAATAAAATTATTTTTGACACATTTTTATTACTTCTTACTATAAAGATATATGAGTGAATTGACTTTGTAATACAGAAACGACCACTTATAAAATTATATAGGCCACATTTTAATTACTCCTTACCCGTAACAAGACATCTGACTTGCTCAGATTTTCACTTCAAAAGTTTTTTTTAAGCATGAATGTATTAGTTTCAATGGATGTAGTTAGGCCAGTTAAAGACAAAAATACCCTGCACAAATATGCAAACAATATTCGAATATTGGAGCTCATAGCTCGTTCGTTTTGTATGGGGCTTGATGGCGCTGTGTCATATGTCCAAAAAAGTTTGGCATCGACTCAAGTAGTATTGTACTGTAATAGTTTAATTACCTGGACAAGGCGGCAGGTTACAGTAAACATCATCAACATCCAGTCCAACACAGACTCTGCCCCCGAAGCGTGGTTCAGGAGAAGTGCAGGTCCTCCTCCGAGACTTGACAGCAATGCCGCAGGACGCAGAGCACTCTGACCATCCGGACCAACTCGACCAGCCGCCGTGCACCGTGCAGTTTGATACTGATATGCTCACACCTGGAAATGAGACGTAAAGAAGTCAATTGATGATAATCTTGATTAGCATTGGGAGTTACGACTTGCTGTGGCCGATTTATAAATAACGAGTAGAAGTTTTCATGTTTTCTTTAAAATGGTTAAGAAATTAATACTATTTTTTTAATTCAATACAATCTAGTACGGATGTACTAGATTGCTTTCTTCCCATTAAGAATACGATCGTGGAAGTTGTGAATTAGGTTTGGGTTACATTTGACAGAACACGCACTAAGCTTTATTTTTTCTCTACAATACATGTAAAATACTTTGTTCTGGTATATATTACTATGTAGTTTGTACATTACAATTCTTATTCAATCTTATTCAATTTATATGCTTATCGAGTAGACAAAATTATGATGACTCGTATATAACATTTTATTTAACCCTGCTACCCCGCGTTACTTAGTTTCTCGTTTTGCGTATGTCCATACTACACACTCTCTCTCTCTTCGATCTACTAATAAATTAACACTCGCACATCCAACATTCAAAAAGAAATCTTTTTATGGCTCATCATTTACTGTACAAGCTGTTACTTTATGGAATTCTCTGCCTATCAACATTCAAAAGGCTCAGACAATTGATTCCTTTAAAAAACAAGTAAAGGAATTTTATCTCGCTTCCCTTCAGTGAAAATTGCTGTTATTATTTCTACTACTATCACCTTTAAATATTTTGTTGTGTATTATATGTATTTGTATATAAACATTAATTTTATTATATTAAGTATGTGTATTGCGTATTTATATGTATATATATATGTATATATATTAGTAAAATTTCTTTTTTCCTTTTTGTTGTACACCACATTCTTCTTTTTTTTTCTTTTGCTTATTTCTCTCCAGCTGAAGGTTGCCTGGAAGAGATCGCTTTCAGCGATAAGGCCGCCGCTTGTGGCACTAGTTAAGGTGCAATTTGTTCTATGTACTGTTTTTTTAATATGTGTCAACAATAAAGAGTTAATCTATCTATCTATCTATCTATGACAAGCGAGTCAAGTTAAAAATTACAATTGTTCCAAAGCTTACCTTCACAACTCTTCCCCCCATTAGCCGGTCTAGGGTTGTCGCAGCTGCGTTTCTTGCACATGCACATATCTGGCTTGTCTCCGTAGTCTGAGTGTGACGTCCCTTCCTGCATGCACGGCTCCCATTCTGACCAGGACGACCAGCCTCCGTCAACTGAGAAAAGAAGAGTTATTGAAGACATTTTTATTGTTAGTTAGCCAATGTTTATTACTCCGTATTTCTGCAAAAGACTGACAGTCATCGCACTTTTTGATATGGGGAAACTTAGTACACATTCCCGAATGTTACACAGGATTTATTTTATATAGTAACGCTAGTGACGCCACGGGCAAACACTACATACCATCTTTGACTCAAATGTTTCGAGTACCTAGTAGATATTCAAAATCTTAAACAAAACAGATTAACCTTGCAGGGCAATGCAGCCAGCTTTTTAGGTACGCTGCCTTTTGAAAAAGTAGATTAGTTTTTTATTCGTAAGTGTATTAATTATTGTTTTTTGTTGTTTATTGAATAAAACATAACCATTTACGACGTGGCGATTGTCAAGTGAAATGGTCTGCATATGTCATACATACAGCCTATTCAATCAGTATGATATGAATATTTTAGGAACAGTCACCAACGAGCATAAGTAGATAGATAGATTAATGCTTTATTGGACACTCACATAAAAATAAAACACACAAGTGAAAAAATTAAATCTTAACAAATGGCGGCCTTACCACTGAAAGCTATCTCTTCCAGGCAACCGTAGGATGGAGAGGATATCATAAAAAAGACTAGACGGGCACTACAAGTAAGTAAGTTTTACTGCAAGTAAAAGTCTCCAATACGAAACTTACTAGGAGTATCCTGTGGAGGACAAGTATGCGTAGACTGCACGAAGCTGGGATCCCTAATTCTGTTCCCCGCCCGTATGCATAGTTCTCTCGCATCGTCCCAGCCACAGTGAGGGTCTCCCGCCCCCACGCAGCCGGCTCGAGATTGGAAGCGAGAACAACGCTCGGCGCTGATACGTAGTACACCGCCAGTACTGCCGATGTAAACTGACATCTGTGGAAGAATAAAGATAGAGGTAGGTTTGTGCTTGATATCTTAGGTGGTAATGTTTTTGATACAGTGTGGATGGTAACTATAGATATAAATAAATAAATTAATACTCTAGGACATTGCATATATAACTATAAGAAGCTGGATATTCAAATGTTGAGGTTTTAATGTTAATAAAATGTACATAAGTAACTCCCGTGCCTTGCACATCGCTTTGATTTCCAAAAAAAATGATTGACGATACTGGTAGTGATTCCAAAGATATATTCAATGTATTTGTAATAACCGGCTAGCACTTACGTCAATAATTATGTATTGGTCTGGACGAGGCGGCCGCACGGGACGCGCGTGCTAACTCGTCCTCCTGATGATGAAAACCTCAGTTTTCCGAAACTTGTCGAGCTGATTTTTGACATAATTACTGACGTAAGTGCTAGCCGGTTATTACAACTAAATTTAATCATGCCTTACGGGAACTATACCTAATATTATATTAATATTAGTGATATTCAAGACATCAAACCCTTAAAACGACTCGGAAATCTCACATCTATGTATGTTAACTAGGTAGATCACTCACCGTTTCCTTCACAAATCGCATAGTCAGCACATCATATCCGTCCTTCTCATCCGAAAGCCTCCACTTCTCAACCAGACACGCTCCATTCAGTTTTGGCAGCACAGATATCTTCAACACATCTCCTTTCTCCGTACTAATGTATAGCACATATTGTTTGTCTACGTTCTTGGCTGTAGTGACGTCGACAGTGACGTGAGTGAAACGTTCTGACGTCACTCGGTAGCTCGGGCCGCCAGATATGGGCTTTATGGGATCGTTCATGAGGTGGTAGCGGTTGTATTCTATCGGTTCTTGGGGGCTGGAAAAAAAATGTTTCTTGGGTTATGGTAACTGGAGAGAAACACTTCAGTGGTAAGTAATTTTACATCTTAATCAACAACGAATCGATGTCTATTTCTGCTAATTTTGTAAATTGCTGACTGTCGTTGAAGTCATAATACTTATGCAATTGTCTATGAACACGTTAATTATTTCATTAAAACATCAACAGCAACCATCAAATAAGTCCGAAAAACTTTCTGCGTTTTACGTGTTTAATTTATTTACCTATGTGTGCTAAATTTATAAATTGCAGATTAGTTAACTTTTAACTTCCCACTGTTTTCATAGAGAGTAAATATTTTTAGATATTCATAAGTAAAAAAAGATGCTAATAAAATAAAATTCTCACCTAGATCCAAACTGGCCACACCGGAATCTGTTCCTAGCCTGCCTGCTTGGGTTCCTGGGCTCCCACGCTGACGAGGGCGAGTCCTGCACCTTGAACTGCCCTTCGAATGCCGAGTGGATGTCTGACATATTGTACATACATACTGCACTACCAGCTATGCTGTTTCTGTAAAAATGCGAAATAAACGCGACATTACAAACATATGTAATTGATTTGTTGCATTTTCTACAAATTGTAGGTAATTAAGTTCAAGTGATGCTAGTTTAGTGTCGAAGTTTTAACCATTTTAGAGGTCTCTGACATGCAATACTACGCCAAGAACCTAACTATGTATTCCGGCAGGCCCTTTTGAGAGCCAGTTCTTTTCCAGTATACTCGTAAGTATCCTATAGTACATCATATTTGTGAAAGCTGATTCTGATGACCTGGTGCTCAAATGCCTAACTTTCTTAATCTTATTTTTTAAGGTAAGTACAAGTGATCCGTGACATTCATGATAAACCTGTTTTCTGGCATGAACAACCAATATTCATTTTATTAACATTTTGAACTACGAGATGGACTTGACCATCACAAATTATTTAATATTCTTTTTCTTACACTCTTCACATAACGGTCGTGATTGCCATAAAAGTGGAATGATATTTTCTACTTACACTGGAGTGGTAAACGTAGCCACCAGTATCTTCTCCTGCGCTAGATAGTCCACGCTCTGGACCTCATCGTAGTAGAACGGCATAACTCCTGGCACGGAGCAGGTGAGGCGCGCCGTGAGGAAGGTACTCCAGTTGTCATTCCTCAGGAGAAGACGGCCGGAGTCGTTCTTGCAGACGCGGGATATACGGGAGTAGACCATCTGGCGATGAAGTAAAATTTCTTTTTTAAGACGAGTTTGCATTCAGCTGCTGTAGTATCGTTTTTTGTGGTAATGTTTGTAGGCTGTTTTTTAAACCACCTAATGACTTAGGCAACATATTATTATAATGAAATGAAATGAAAATGAAATGAAAATTATTTTTTTATACTTTCACATGTAATAATTTCTTCAAGCACATGTTTGGTACCTACCTTCAATTCGAATACCTATACATTTTGAATTAATTATCTGAAATCTTCTGGTTGGTACAAGTGTAAAATAAATGTTCGAAATTAATTTGTTCTTCGTAGCCAATCAGAAAGTGTATAGCGCTTTCAAAAGAGGTTAGTAATTTGATAGATAGCTCACAGTAATATCTGACTCGGAAACTTTTGAGCTATGCATTATACTGCCATGTAACAATGACGCAGTGAGATAACAAAGTCATTGTTTGACCGATGTTTACATAATCTCAATAGAATCGTTAAAGGGATTATCTTTATCCTATCCTAATGGATATAGTGCGTAAAAGAGGCAGGATGGGACATCCTGCTGATAATATCAGATATCAAACTGCCGTTAACGTCATTAGTGACGTCATTTTGGCATCCATATAATGAACCATATTCTCATGTATGCCGATGATGTTGGAGCAGTTCTGGTAGGAAGATCAGCTGATGAACTGGTGAGGAAGCTCAACTGTGCGGCTTCTGAATTGTCAGCATGGTTCAAAATGAACGGGCTCGCTCTCAACCTGGGGAAGACTCACTTCATCCAGTTCAGCTTGTCAGGTCGGCCACTGAGACCCATGATAGTCCTGGTGGATGGAGAGAGAATAGAAGAACAGCAGTCTACAATGTTCCTTGGGTTTGAGATCGACCGCGGTCTGACGTGGGAAGCCCACATTGAAAATGTTTGTGGTAAGCTAGGGAGCGCCTGTTTCGCACTGGAGAGAGTGGCAAGAGTAGTGCCTGGAGACGTAGCGCGAACGTGCTACTTTGCCACGGTACACTCACAGCTACAATATGGTGCTGAAATATGGGCTAGAGCTGCGGACTGGGAGCGCGTGTTCCGCATGCAGAAGCGCGCGGTGCGCTGCTTGGCGCGCGTCCCCCCGGACACCCACACTCGCCCTTATTTCATAGATCTGGGGATCCTAACGTTGCCTGCTTTACTGATTTTTCAGGTAGCAGTTTATGCCAGAGCGAACCTAGACGAATACGCCACACGTGGCTCATGTCACCGGTACCCTACGCGAAACGGAAGCAAGTTTAAAACTGTAAAAAGAACTCTCATGAAGTCGACTAAGTTAACTCATGTCATGGCTCCGACCGTGTACAACAATCTACCGGACAAAGTCACAGCAGCCACTAGTGTTCATGTCTTCAAACATAAATTGAAAGAATGGCTAATAGAACAGGCTTTTTATACATTTGAAGAGTTCTACAAAATAGATAAATAAATGAAACGTACAAAGTACATTGTACTATATATTTATATTATATTAATTGTATACAAATTGACATTTATAATAATCCAATTTATTAAGATTGTAATTATGGAATTTGACGTGTAAATAATCTTTACGAATAAATTAACATTGAACATTGAACCATCAACTTTTGTTAGTCTCTTAATCCCTCGAATAAATCCATGTCTCAAAAATATAACTAGATTTTATACCATCTTCCTTATTATTGTTATATAAATGTTTGATATTCTATATACTCGTATCTATTTATCAAAATAGTTTCATCCAGTACTTCCATTATACCTACGTTAATTTATAGGTGGTAGTTAGACTTATTACACTGCTTTTTTATCAGGCGTTTAAAGAAATTAGGTCTACTCACATTCCCACAATTCATGTGCTCCACAGCGATCTCTCTATACACGAAGTATACGAAGTAGTCATCTTCAAAGCTCCCCACGAACTGTGGTTCGTTCAGTAGTTTCAGGTCATACTGCGCTGTACGAAGCATGCCTATATCTCGCAGAGATGCTCCGCGGCTCCTAGTAACAAAATAATTTGCATAAGTAGATGATCTAATGATAGGCACTTGTTTTATTTTTTAACGACTGTTCACATTCGTTGAGGTACAAACAGGCTACATTTCTTTTTAAGTTGAAAAAGAGCCTCAATTAGAGTTTAAAGTAGGCAATATGCTTACTTGTATATACTTGTTACTGTTTTGAAGTCAGGAATAAGCTTAAAGAGAAGTCAAGTCACCTTACTTATTTATTGGATTGCAACTTAAAAATCTTGAAATCAATTTGCGATTCCTAATGAGACTAATTATAATAAAAAACAAGATGCCTGGCAAATTGAAATCAATCCTATTTTTTATATAAAGTCCAATTACCTGGCTATAGCAAAGTCCGAGCTGCTGAAGTCAGTGGGAGTCCCGACGTAGTACTCGCCGCTTTCAGAGATGACAGCAGTCACGTTGGAGTGCGGGTTGTAGGGACAGTGCGCCACGCCGCTCGAGTACTCGGAGACCGTGTTCAGGGACTCGATCTAAAGAACACAATAAGAGGATTGGGTATAAAAAAAAAACTGGAATTGCAAATAAGTTAATGTTGGAGCCTTTCTACACTGTCTTCTTTATAAAGGTTGCCAAAGAAATAGAAGGAACTTAACCTGATCAGTCTGACTGTACATAGAAGTTGTTCTGGCTGGCCTGACAGTTAAACATGCATAGTGGTGGTTAAATTGGTGTCAGTAATCTTCAGCCTATCCTAACACAGGCATACCAACTATAGTCATATCAAGTTTTACAATGTATTTGTACAGTTGTAACAATGGAGATGACTTGACCAGTCTAGCTATAATATGTATTTATTTAATTTAATATACATACTATTTTACAATTTAAGAACTTATTCTAAGAAAACAGCCATGTGTGTGTGCCAATATACACTAACCTCTCTCCAACTGCAAGCCGGGCTAAACGCATGCGTTCCACACGCGAACAGCTTGTGGCCATGTGACAGCAACACTTTGATGTGGTTATGACAGTCTTCTTCGGTCTGTCCCTTGTCTTGGCATAGCTTTGCCTTGTCGTATGGGG
Source organism: Macaria notata (assembly GCA_927399415.1). NCBI lineage: Eukaryota > Metazoa > Arthropoda > Insecta > Lepidoptera > Geometridae > Macaria > Macaria notata. Next base: position 5,742,327 of record OV656741.1, read on the forward strand.
CTGGCCAGTCCGCTCGCTCCAAGCTGTGTAAGTCTCGGAGGGATAGGCGGTAGAGGGCGTCTCTGGAAGTGGAAAATTTGGTTTTCTGTTGTCATATATTCACAAATAATTGTTTTTTTTTCCTCTTTTACATCGCAACTAAGAGAGGAATAACATTTTAATAATTGACGTACACTATTTTTATCTCTAAATAACGCAAACAAAGCTGTAAGAAACAAATACATAAATAAATGAACCTTTCTTACTGGTATACAATATTTGTTCGTAACTAAAACTATTCCTTTAACACAGTGTTTATGCTCTTCAGCTAAATATAAAAAAAAAAAACTTAAGAAACAAATAATACCAGCTAAATGGTATTATTTGTTTAAATCGTTAATGATTTGTAACAACTTGCAATAGATAACCTTCATAGCATTCATGTGAGAGTGAAATCCAATCCACCAGCAATCTGTACGCGTGTATTTGCTTGTAATATCATATTTCATTGCGAACGCAGAATCGTGTATGTGTGTTCTAGTAATTGATATCTGAATGCCTAGATATGGTGCGGAAACCAGCTAATAATAGCGTGTGTTCTATTTGATTTGATAATTAGAAAGGCTAGTGTTTTGTTTATTTCGCCATTTTATGTTTTTTTTCTAGGCGAATGTACTTAATTATCTATACTAATATTATAAAGCTGAAGAGTTTGTTTGTTTGTTTGAACGCGCTAATCTCAGGAACTAGATACTGGTGCGAATTGAAAAATTCTTTTTGTGTTGGATAGACCATTTATCGAGGAAGGCTTTAGGCTATATAACATCACGCTGCAGCTAATATGAGCGAAGAAAAAATGGAAAATGTGAAAAAAAACGGGGAAAATTATTCATCCTAGCGGGCTTCCGTTGCGTGCGCTGCGAAAACGGTTCACGATATCAAAAAAATGTGTGTGAAAGAATTATTTCTCTTGAAATGATCTAACAACATGATTGCAACAGTATATGTCTATCTTTTAAGGTTAACTCACTAGAACCGTTTTTATGGTAATAACTATTCCACGCGGACGAAGTGACTGCGCACCAGCTAGTATATTTTATGTTGGAAACAAATAACCTTTGTAGATTAAAAAGACTCAAGGGGGAAGTTTCCGGAGAATTTTATTTACAAACATAAGAACGACAAAGGCAAATTAATAAGGTAGCTAAGACTAAATTAGATCCAAAAGCAAATAACATCTACATAAGATGGCAACTACCTAGTTCTTGCACAAACTATATAATTTGCAAGCTATAAAATGGCACTAGCAATCCTTTGCCAAACCTACGATTGTGAGTTGAGGTTGTTAAAATCACACTTTGGCAATACTAACAAGGTATAAACCTACATCTTTTGTCTATAAATTAGTGTCAGCTTGGAGAGCTAAGTGGCTAGTCTACCTACTGTAAATGCTGCTTAGTTTTGTTGAAGACGATTGTAAATTTGTCTGGTTATCGTACTTGTTTTTACTTGCAGCTTTTTTAAGGGACTAAAAGATGTAATGATTATTATCACAGGTGAAAATAAGAGCTAACTTATTGCAGAAAAATAATATAGTGATTATGTATTTTCAAGAACTTTGTAGGCTAATTAATGTTGTGACACATTGAAAAATAAGTCATTTTCATATTCACACACATTCGATTTCATGCCAGTTGGTCAATCAACAAGTAAAATATATCATATAAAACTTGTAGGCAGTTGTCGTTACGGAAATCATAACCCATAACCAACGATTTATACTCGAAATCGATACATACTCGTAATGTATTACAATATCATTAATTCTTCTCGAAGTAAATGGATGGCTGAATACGGCCCCAATGGAGGCTAAATAAGGATCGTGGGATTAACTTTACATAACTTATTATTGAGGGTCGTCCGGAAAAGGCAAGATGGCCGTCTGTTTTCGGAAAAATTATGTAAGTCGTTGTTCCGATGGGGGTTTTAATGCAACATGCGTGTCGTCTGCCTTAATTGAGACGAGGCTGTTATTATCTTTCTATATTTTATGACACTTTCGCCGCAAGTGCATGCCTACATGTATGCGGTTTGTGTTTTTGTGAATAAACTTCGTGAGACCAAAAAACTCTTTCGATAGTGTATCATTACACGTAATTTGCCATATTTTTATTCAAATAATCGAGTTTTTTATGTATATGTACAACTTAGCATAAAACATTAAGATCCAAAAAATAAGGACAGAAATTATTGGTTAGCATTTTGAAAATGAAAATGCAATAAATATTTTCAATATACACTTTACAAATTTATACAAGATGTATGTTTTTTGTAGAATGAAAATACTATACGTATGTAGTAGGTACTCGTATAAGTATACAATCTAAATATATAAAACTCAAAGGTGACTGACTGACTGATATAGTGATCTATCAACGCAAAGCCCAAACCACTGGACGGGTTGGGCTGAAATTTGGAATGTAGGTAGATGTTATGGCGTAGGCATCCGCTAAGAAAGGATTTTTGGTAATGCCACTTTTAAAGGGGTGAAATAGGGGATGCAAGTTTTACTTTTTAATGCGAGCGAAGCTGCGAGCACCCACTAGTATACAATAAATTTGTACATAATGTATGTACAATTCTACCTAAGTACATAGAATTCGTAAAACACTTGAACAAACAATACGTACTAGCCAAGCCAGACCTATACAAATCTACCTATCCATAGCAAGACTCGAACCGTTTTCGGTACTTTTGATCAGCTTGTTTACTATCGCCGAACCAAATGCATACGTAACTGCACCTAAATGGAAGTAATGTGCAATGTCATTGTGGGTACTTGACACCTGTTGGTAACTGTAAATAAGGTTAGAATTGTAGGTGCTTTGAACAAATTGTAGATAATGGATATTGTCTTGCAATTGTAATGGTCTTTACCTATGAAATTGCTGATTTGTATGACGAAATTGAAAAAAATGATATTTCCATACAAACATTTTTAATGTTTGTATGGAAATGTCTGAACAGATTTAGATGCAATTGATAACTATAGTTACCTAGATGGAAAAAAGCTATGCACTGCTTATATCAATTTCACAAAAACAGAGTATATGATAAAAATATACCTATTTAAAGTAGTGAAACCGACGACACATTGAAAGAGGTGTTTTCAATGATTTCCCTTTAAGTAATATGCACTAGTAATATTTTTTTTTTATCTAAAAGGTACATAATTCAACAATTGATGATTTTTTATGTACTGCTTTTAATATGTGTCAACAATAAAGAGTTAATCTATCTATCAATTGATACATTAAAAATTGTATTTGGAAAAAATATAGCTGTACCTACGTAAAAGTTACAAACATATTAAAATGTAAGAAAAAAACGGCAATTTCATAGGTAAAGACCTATTATTTGTGACTTGGGACTATTTAGGATACTAAACTACAACTAACTATAGGTTTTTAAGATAGCATCTGATTTTAAAATGACGACTCACAAAGTGCATATAATTTTTAGTTACTTAGTATCTAAGTTACATTTCATATGGTCGTTAATTTATGACTGTACCTAATCTTGTTATTCAAATTTATATAGAAATTGGCATCAAAGTATGTTCTTAAGAAATCAAAGGGAAAACATCTTAACGAAAACATGAGAAAATTGCAACAGTAAGTATACAAAACATATTTATATTAACAAGTTACAAGGAAACTTCTTTGTTCTACAAAAACATTTGCTATTCTCTTCTTGGTATAAATTTTCATATTCAAATTTTCCGAGAACGTTTAAAAACAGACTATTAATACTTTCTCATGCATTATGAAGATCGAGCAAAGTCCAATTGTCTTGGAGATATAATTTATACAGGGTTGTTGATAACTGAGCAAGTTTTTAGAAACCTTTTTTTTTAATATATTTATTTTCAATTTGGATGATGCGACCAACTTTGAAGCGCATGCTGCCTCGTATTCCTAATCCTTATGATGGAGCCGGAACGGTCCAAAATTTGTCAAACCAAGTATGAACCTAAACGTTAGATGATGTAAATTCAAATTTAAATTTGTTTATTGAGCGAAAACTTAAAGTAACGTACCTACATACATTATGTTTGATACTTTGTGCCTTTCAGTAGTATTTTGTATAGGAGGAACGCTGAAACCCAGCACTAAGTTCCAATATTATGGACTTGTTATCCAGGGAACTTACAGCTACAACCTACGGCAGGCAAAATACAAGCAACCTTAAGAAGCTACTAACACCAGAAGCAACAACTTCTGTTCTATGCTTTTGGAAGAAATTAATAAAAAAACACTTTTCCTCATGAACCGTCACATGTCGACCAAGTTTGTGTCAACAGCTGTTTTCTTTTTTTACAAATTTTCAAGACCCCTGAACCAGTGCACTGGTATTGTTGTGCTACTCTTAAGGGTCTTCTTAAGAAGACTTTGCATGGTTACATGTAGCTCTGTATGCAAGTAATTCACATCCGGAAGCCACATAACCTAAGGTCAGGTTTCCGCGGGGAAACGGGCAATTGAATCAGGGAACCTGAGCTAGTAATTAACTAGACGGATGTACTTCTAGAATACACGGCATAGTTTACTAGGCTGTGTGTAGTTTGTAGGAAATGGCCTTCATAGATAGGGAGAACATATAAGCATTGAATTAACACATACCTACCAGTGTTCGTTAAAGTACCTATGTGTACATAGTACTTCATTACAAGCCCAGTTTGTATGCGAGCTGCAAAATCAATTTTAGAGGAAACCCAATAATTGTAAATGCCGTGCTAATATTTTACTCACAGACCATTATTTAAGTGTCTCTGTGTCTTAATTTGGTGTTTTTAATTACAAAACTAGAGACTAAATACGCATACGATTCGACAAACTTCAAACTTAATTTAACCATCATATTTTTCAAAATAATCTGACCATCACACTCAAATTTTATCAGACCATCTTTTCAAGCATGCACCCCGACACAAGATAAAATAAAATTAAAATATCATCAAACAGGTGGTCAGTATACAGACATCGTTATCTCGTACAGCATTCTTGCAAAGTTTTTTGTCGGCATTTTGCTCAATTCAAAAATCGTCCTGTTAATTAAACGGCTGCATTACGGCGGACATTCCGTTATGAACCTGTCTTGTTGCACTGATAACGACTGTGTAGCGAACTTACTCTTGGAGCGAAGCGATATTGTAGCCTGGAGATGAATATATTATAGATGCGCATTGACGCGCTGCCTTCGCGTGGAATACATAAATGGGGCAAATTTTTAAAGTCTTATTTTAAATAACTAATTATAATTTTATAACTATTCATATGAAGAATACAAATCGGTTTGTCAAACTTTGAGCACATATTTTTTTCCTTCATCACCTTCATCGCATTTTTATCAATGACACATATGTATATATAGAACGAACATATACCTATATATATATAGAAAAATAAAGTATCCTCATCATCATATCAAACGCACAAAATATAAGTCATAAAAAAAGTTCGTCTAAAATTATTTGTGCATAGGTTTGTGCACGAAAGTTTAGGTGTTGCGTTACTGAAGCTATCGCTTCGTCTCCCAAGTAAGGTCAGACTATTATATCATAAGTTGACAAGCAGGTGAATGACTCAAACTGTTTACACAAGCTATTAGGCCGCATGTACACAAACTACTCTTATCAGAATTAACGTTGAAGTGATACCACTGAATTATGAGTTCGTGCCTACATCTTGAACGTAATGATTTACTCTGCTCTAAATTTGACAGAATATTTGAACAACCGTAGTTTGAATGGGACAGTGTTTGCTTTGACGAGATTTTATATATTTTTTACGCTTTGTGGTTCGGTAGTCAGTTTAGGTAAAAAGATAAACAATGTTTAGTCTACATATTGGTTAAATGGCTGACTGTACATATAAAAAAAAATATTATATTAGGTATAGTTTTGTTTTGTTCCTATAATTACATTTTTTATTAATAATTACATTATTATGAAGTGTTGATATGTCACGTATTTGCTTGGATTGACTTTTAACAATTTCTAAAACAATTAAGAAAAAAACATGTAGGTAGGTATTTATGTTTTAGTATTGTAATGACAATTCAATAATTTTGGAAAACGACTGATTCTATTTATAGTTGCTTTAATTTTCAAACCGGTCAATCAGGCTAATAAGATTGCAAAGTAAATTCGTCGCCAATGCAAACGAAAGCCTAAAGGTACCAATATAAATACAGCGGTTTTAGCATTATCAAAATAAATCAATATTGGATTCAGGGTGTGATTCAGACTTGCAGGAAAGAAGGTAGTTGCATAAACCTGTTACGAAGTAAATTCAATAAAGAGACCTCTTTAGTTTCACTTGTTAATTAATAAGTAAGAGTTACAATAATTGATTTTCTATAAAAATTTCAAAGGAAAGCCTATTAATATAATGATACCGCGAGGTCACATTAATTAAATACAGAAAAAAATACTGCCTTTATCAAATCTTTTATCTATTTTTTTCTTTAAGATTTGGTTGTCGTCAGGTCTAATATTGAGCGCGATAAAACGTTTTTGAATACACAACATAATTATTTTTTGTTTTGGTTTTTCAAGTCTCCTCAAAATCTGAATCACATTCTGAATTACCCAGCTACCAGTTGCAACTCACCTTGCGCCCACGATCACTTGGTCCCTTGCCACATCGAACAGCAGTTGCGAAAATGATTTAGTGTCGTTATCTCGGAATATATCGCTGTTAGACGCCAGCAGATCTGCGGATTTCAATATTCGATTAGTGTGAACCTGTCGATAGGCTATACTTAAAACTAGTTGCTAAAACCATCATGGATTTAATATTAAATTACCGTGTGTCTTGTACAAATCTGCGATGCTATACATGTTTATTTTATTTCTTATTATTATACAGTTAAATGATAACAGTTTCTTAACCATCTGGTTGTTTAAAGCTTCTTCCGTATAAGTGAATTGATAGCCCGTAATGGATCTATTTGTGTTTATTGTTACACAGAATATTACCTATGTGAAGCTAAACCAGAGCTAGATTTGGTCTACCTTTTTTATAAATTTCAACCACCGTTATACTAGAACAAATAGGTTATGTTTTTTAAACTCTTCAACATATATCACTAAGAAAGTATTAAATCCATTTAAATCCATCGCAGTAGATTTATTTAAGTTGACACATATACATAAATGATTATGTATATGTGTCAACTTAAATTCCTAATTCCTATTATGTTTGACATGATTTTAATAACAAAAATTTACATTATTTTATTAATAAAACTAGTCATTGTACCTTCTTAATTGTTATCGCTAAATGTAATAAATTTAATTTGACGAAATATTGTAATTTGTGTAGTATGTTCTATGATATTAGTACTTATATTACTATGTATGTTACAACTTTACAGTATCAATGGAGATTCTTTATCTTTTATCCTTTATCGTTATAGATTTAGCTTATAGTAGCCCTCAATACGTCGGCGGACACTGGCGCCTTTCAAGGATTTCTCAACTTGGACAAATTATGCAGAACTTGCTTTATTGTCGCAAAAGTGCATTATAATTTGAATGTGAATGTACAAATTGCCGCAACTTGAATATACTATGATATAAATCAGCTTTACACAGTGTTGTTAACTTTACTTAACTTGATATTATTTTTTTGTTGAAATTGCATTGAAATTCAAATGTGGAAGCTTAAATATCTTTTTGATCAGGCATCCAAACTTGCTGGTATTTATATTTCAACTTCATGCTCAGAGGTCTGCACCAAAATGAATGAAATTTCGTTAAGAGGTAGATGAAACTATAGATTAGGACATCGGCTGTTTTATCTTAAATAATGCCACAAGATGCTGCTAGTAAAATAATAAATTAGTTCATGTTTGAAATCAAACATGAGTTCAAATCAAATCAAATCAAATTGGTTCGTTCTCATATAGGTATAAGTGTAGCAAACTATTTGCCAAGAGTTTTAAAACCTTAGACATAGTTAACTCATAAAAATATGTAGTAATAAGCAGTTATCTCTATGGCTTACATATTATATACTCAACCCATAAGGAAACAATAAATCAGACAAATATAAAGCCTTAACATCACAAGTCGAATATAAAGTGGTTATTAATTGAAAACCAAACAGCGTCTTCGAACTTTACGCAAAAAACACTAATAGTAAAACCGCATTAAAATTCTGAACACGACACTTGACAACTCTTATATAAATACAATAAGCCATCGACTTAAGTTTTGTAGGATTTTAGATCAATCGCCTACTTACTAAAATTACCACAAAAATATCACCAAAAAAACCGTGCACGTGTTAAACTGAACCACAATTTTAAACTCTAAATCCAAACATGATAAGGTCTATTACGTTTTGAATGTTGAGAAACGTATTTTCTAATTAAGCAATTTCCCATGTTAACCTGATTTTCGCACATAAAACTCTCAAATTGACTTGTTGATGTACAAACACAGTTTTAGTGTTTACGCAAACTCAAATAGCAGACATCTTCGTCTATGTTTGTTCCTTTTACGACTCTTGATTTAACTTAAAATGGCCTTCAATTAAAGAAGTCGGGTTTGTTTGATGGATGGACTAATAGCCTAAGGTGTTGTTATACAGCTAGAAGAATTAGATGGAATTTAGAAACGACACGGTTTGTTATAAGGTAAATAGTGTTGTCAAGGAATTCCCAATTGTTTTTAAATTCTAGAGATGATGACATCATAATTGAAGTGCATAGGTATTTTTTAATTACATTCGAATATTTTAATGCCTAGTATTTTGTTTTCTCGCGTTACCCGATTTAGCAGAAAAATGTTGTTATTAGCATCTTTTGTTTTACAGACAACTTTTATTCTTGTGGAAAGTATTTATTTTGCTTAACTACTGCTACGCTATTGAGATATACTTAGATGAAAATATCATCTATAGAAGTGAAGAATATTAAGTATTAATATATATTATATATTAGTACTTAATATTCTTCACTGTTTCTTCACAAGCTCCGATATTATATTCACACAATACATCAATACGTCTGACAAATAAACATAATTTCCTATCTTTTACATACCTACACTAGATTTCTCACTCTGTAGGTAATTCGAGTCTGTGACACACACACGTGGTTATCAGCCAGTTAGTTGTAAAAGCAGACAAACGGTCCACAGGGCAGATTTAAATGCTGTTCTGCGAATCATGTGCAGGTCTCACTATCACATATTTATTAGCTCGTAATATTATATCATATACCTACACTTATTATTGACTATAAGTGTTTGCAAACAACCTCTTCAGCTTCATAAATTATAGCTGTTACCCACGACTTGAACCGTTTTCGCAGCGCATGCAACGGCAACCCTCAAAGATGAATAATTTTCCCCGTTTTTTCCACATTTTCCATTGTTTCTCCGCTCCTATTAGTTGCAGCGTGATTTTATATAGCCTAAAACCTTCCTCGATATATGGCCTATTCAACACAAAAATAATTTTTCAATTCGCTCCAGTAGTTCCTGAAATTAGCGCGTTCAAACAAACAAACTCTTCAGCTTTATAATATTAGTATAGATTTTAGATTTTTCTTGCAATTGGTGAGCCGTCTTGACTTAATGGTGACAAATTAAATAAAGTAGCGCTTAGTCTAAATATTCGAATGTGAATTTTCGCGCCTGGCAGTTAGCTAGTAGACCATAGCCTAGTTGGTTAAGGCGTTCTGGACGGTGATCAGAAATGTGCAGGTTCGAATGCCAGTCGTGATTATTTTCGCTCATTTTACAATTAAAGTTTACCATAGTGCGGGTTTAGCACATGCATGACTCATAATAAATTTAAAAAAATCAAAACTTTAAATAAGTTGGTCCAAAATGTGATACTTGCTTGCCTGCTTGCTTACAAAACAACACTATTAAACACATTTAGTGATTATCTACTACACGCTAAAGGCGTATAAGAATGGTTAGGTCTAAATTCTACTAACTACCTACACTAGCTTAACACTATTTGCTAGCAATAGTAACCAAAAAAGAAATCTTACCTTGTCTATTGATTATCCTAAAGTCATCTTCTGGCAGGTGTCCCTTGCTGAGAGCGCTGAGGAATATGATCGCAGCCACCTTGTGTATTGTGGACCACATCTTCACTGGTGTGTTTTAGCTGGTCTGCAACAATGGAAAACCTCTGTTAAAACATTAAAGACGGATTGAGAATCTCCTAAGTTTTATAAGTCGGTAAAAACGATATTTTTTACCAAGTAATTATTTTTTTTATTTAGTAGGTATAAATAATTTTGCAATAAACTTATCTTCATCCTACAGTTGCCTGGAAGAGATAGCTTTCAGCGATAAGGCCGCAATTTAAATTTTCTCTTTTTGTATTATGATTTATTTTTTATTTGAGTGTCTTATAAAGCATTAATCTATCTATCTTTCTACTAAATAATTTTTTCATTGCTTCATGAATTTAGTGATTTTTTCATCAGACTGTAGAATAATTTAATTTTCAAGCTTTATCAAAATCAGTGCATCTTTTTGGAAGATACGACAAAAGGAAAGACAAGGTATGTATAAATACGTCCAAGTTTTTGCTACGATAGTTTGTAAAAACAAAATATGAAATAAATCAAAATCGATTAACTCTCACCTAAAAAACGTTGTTCACTAATCCATACACAATCGAAAACCTTTGTAACTTAAAGTTGACGTCTTGATTTTAATTACAACTCTTTATCCGAGATTTTCCTCTACATCGACTGCCGCGGACAAGTTGTTAAATCCAATGACTACCGAACTGGTTTTCTTTAAAGCCGCATTATCAAGGAGACGTCAATCCGTCCATTTGTCTATCAGTCTGTCAAACCCCTATCTAACCGTGTCTATAGAGCTTTAACAACGACATCTCAATCAACAGACGTCTAATAGTAACGTATAATTTCGAGCACACAGTTAGTAAGAACACACAAACGCAGCGGAAAAAAACCTATCTACATATTTCGCCAGAGTTGCATTTAGCTAGTAAATAAATAAATAAATCCACTTTATTATTAAGTTACAAATACCACTGTCTGCTTTAGTCGCGATCTGGATGTTAAAGGTTCTGAGCAATGTTTGAAAAGAAATGCAATATGGTGTTACAAGCGAATCTGGTTTTTTTTTATTTTAAAAGATTACAATTACGCCTTGGAGTTGCAGTTCTTCAGATCAGATTTTACCAAAGCGCTGCGCTTATCAACACGAGAGAAGATCATTTGTCTCTGAAAAAATTGCCTTTGAGACAGTACATACTTGCAAAAGCGTGGTACAATTACTACTTTACTTGCGATATAATTTAGAAAAGCTTCACTGCCCGGATACAGAATTCTTAACTCTTATTTTTAATGACTTCAATAAGAGAGAAAATCAATTCTTCTCTATATTTTTTTACCCTAATGACCGGTCTATTAAATCTCAAGTCGATAACATGACGTTCACTTAACGGTTGTCAGTAGTAAACGACAACACAATCACAGTTTTGATTCTCCACATTAATGGTTATTAACTTGTTAACGCTTATTCGATTGATTAAATGTTTCGTTAATGGTTTTATAAATAAGTGAATTGACAGGTAGAAGTGGGTTTACTGGGCTTTATGCTCAAATTGATTATATTTTAAGGCCCATTTTCTAAGCAATAACTGGTTTTGAAAATAATTATAGATTTTTTATTTATAAAATAATAGTCACAGTAGAATGAGTGTTTTTTTTTATAATAATCAAATAATATCAACACGTGACATCGAAGAATTACTTGAAGCCATTATTCTATTAACATTAAAAAGCCTTATACATAAATTCAATCAATACTCCTTTAATGATAAAATTATGCGAAAATTGTAACACACATTTAAAAAAATAAGTTCGTTGCCTACTAAGAATCTTCTCTTATTGTTTGTGTCTCGTAGAATTTCTGATTGTATTTAACTGATCAAATACAATCAGAAACACTAATTTTCCTACAAAAATACCGTTTACATAAAATATACACACATAGGTACAGTCGAGCCGGTCACAGCGGATATTTTAAACTGGCACAGTTATCCATCACCCACACCTGTACTTTAACTTTAAAGTATGATCAAAGAACAAATAATTCAGTAGAGGTAAAAAGTTATTTTTTTTTGCTAGTTCTCTACCCAATGATTTGCACATCAATTAAAATAACTCCAGCCCTAGGACTGAAAATAACAAGTATGATTTTGTACGACAGAAAGAAGTTTATTTTCATATAAACATTCTGCCATGGTAACTATGCAAAAATAAAAATTAATACATATACATCTATTGAAAATATACGTTTTGTACAGAGTTGATATAATATGTTATAGCTTTTTAAACACTTATATTTTGCACTAGTCGTACCTGACGCGGAGGATATCTATTTATCAAAATAGACAAAATAAACCACTTACTAGAACTAAGTAAACTATTACACTTAACTTTACACGCTCCATCCGTGATCATTACTTACTCTCTAGTACCTATGACCAATCAATAAATCATACAGACATCCGTAGCGGGGACCAGTTTAACAAAATCGATGGTTTGATGTTGTTTTATTACTTCTAATTCGGCTTAATCGGTTCTCAGACAGTTAGAAATGGCAGAAACCAGCCTCGCTTTCAAAGGAGTAGCTGTTTTATAAATTGACCCCTTGAGGTATGTTTTTAAGACGAAATTAAGACATCGTTTTTAAATTAGACATTGATAGAAAGAAAGCAATATATTAGATCATTATAAATTGGAATTGCCCGAGCGTTTTTTGGTCAAATGTTTGGTAGATATATGTATGTATATATCTAGTGCTAATATATTTGTTTTCGTCTTCAATTTAGAAACCTTTCTCTTCCTTTCCACCTACATTGTATACAAATGTACCGATCAAGAGCTTAAAGAAAGAATCTCGTCCATTTATCATGCTTAACTTAAGTAATCAAAATGATTAAGAAAGTGAGCGATCTTCCTACACTCACAGAACTTTTGAGTGGGAGACAGGCGTCCATAGACAATATAATTATAATACAGACATACATAATGTAGGACATAATGTATGTCTGTATTATAATATTTTCCTCATCATGTCTTTAATATTAAAACTTTTGTGAAACATTTTTATCAATATGTTAACTAAAACGCTTTTCACTCACGCGTAATTCGCGTATGTCATCATGTCTTGTTCCTTATTACTAAGGGTTGTGACTCCCCCGCAGACTTTACCCATTGGGGAAGTTTTTTTGGGCAAGTACATCTTTCCATGGAATATCACGTGTATTCGATTATACTTATCTATCTGTGGTACAAATAATTGTTTTATTTTATTTTATTCATGCTGTGTACGTTTTCGTTATCGTATTTATCTTTTCTAAAATTTAAATCTTTATTTATATAACACAAGCATAGAGCTGATTTGAGCTCGTGGCGTATGACAGGCTGTGGCACAAGTTGTCATGCGATACGTCACTTCCGGTTGAGTGCACATCTCTTTTAAAGTTTTGGTACGAAAACCAGAACAATACAGTAAGGTGGTCGGGGTCGTTATCGGACATGTTCAGGCTAGAGTGTGGGGTGCGGCAGGGCGGGTTAACTTCGCCGACCCTTTTCAACCTGTACATTGATCAACTGGTTCATGAGCTCAGCAATGCTGGTGTTGGCTGGTCAGTTGATGGCGTCTTTGTAAACAATATCAGTTATGCAGACGACATGGTATTGCTGAGCCCATCAATCAGAGGCCTTCGTAAGCTCTTGGCCATTTGTGAGCGTTATGCTGAGGCTAATGGACTCATTTATAACACCGTTAAAAGCGAGGTGATGGTGTTTAAAGCGGGCTCTAAAACTTATAAGCTAGTCCCACCGATTCTTTTGAATGATACTCCTTTAAAATTTGTTACAAAATTTAAGTACCTAGGTCACTGGGTCAATGAGACGCTCACAGATGACCTTGATATGGAAAGGGAGCGCAGGGTGTTGTCAGTTAGAGCTAACATGCTGGCCCGTAGGTTTGCACGTTGCACCCCTCAGGTGAAAGCCACGCTCTTCAGAGCATTTTGCCAGTCCCTATACACGTGCAACCTATGGGTAAAGTATACGCAGAAGGCATACATCACCCTGCGTACCCAGTATAATAATGCCTACAGGGCGGTGATGAGGTTGCCGCCGTGGTGTAGCGCATCGGGGATGTTTGCCGAAGCGTATATAGACAGCTTTGCGGCAATAGTACGCCGGCGCGTGGCGTCCCTGGTGCGCCGCGTCCGTGCCAGCTCCAACACCTACCTGCAGCTGTTTGCCTCGAGGATGGACCTGGACTGCTCGATGATGCAACATTGGACCAAACTACATGTCGAGCACTCTGGCTCCACCCGCGGATATAGGCTAAGGTGATATTGTATTATATAGTTTGTATCTGATGATAATATGTGACTGATATATGATTATTTAATTAAGTAGTTAGCTGCATAAATTTTACTACACTATATTTAAATTTGGACATTTTTGACATTTTAATATTGTTTTTATTTTTATTGATTGTGACATGTGACTGTATAAAAATTTAATATTTTAAAGTGAATTATAGTATTGTGAATATGGACCAATGTCTGAAATAAATGATTATGAATTTGAATTTGAATAGAGAAGCCGTGGCACTCAAAACACATAGTGACTCTCAGATATAAGATGCCTTAATTTATTACCCCAAAAAAATGACAATTCATGAATGATAATGTAATCCGTAGAAGGACCTGGGCGCCCACCACCCCCCGCCCTAACGAATCAATTCTGCGGGGAGTCACGTTCCTTAGTCATAAATAAATACGACTCAAAGAGAATGAGGTGTCTTTTGATAGTAATGTTGTTGCTTACTGACACAACGGAGCCTTAAGGCAAAACAATGGATATAACAATATTCTTATTTCTGTTTTCTTATTTTTGGACGTGTGATATGTGAAAGTTGCTAGTAATAACACAGTAAGACTGAAAAAAGGCTAAGTAATGTTCAATTGCTAATGGAATATGTTATGTAAGGATTGGCAAACAAAAAAGGTAGAGAAAGATAAAACTATGATAGGTGCTTAGGGAGATATTAATTGAAATAAAATGTTCTCTTTACCTACCACTTGCAAGTTTGAACAAGTTTAACCCTACATCAAAATGGTTAAGAAAATGAAAAATTGGTCATTTATCATGTAAATTTGGAGTTGATAACGTATAATCAAGTTAAGTAAGGGCAAGTTGTATAAATATAATAGTAAAGCAGGACGTTGGTTTGGTACTCGTGGACATTATATCGATGTAAAAAACATTTGGTGAAATATTCATTACTCAAGCGAATATTAAACATATTGTATGATTATTAACTACTCTATACTGCATATTACAAAATTGTAAGCCACATTCAAACGATTAAAATGTTAAATAGACGCAAAGACAGCAAAAAACTGGCGACATATGACACCAGCTAGCTCTTTACAATTTGCAAATGTTGTTAATTAACTGATGACTCCAAACTTGGTGAAATTAGATCACCGGCCACGACGGCGCGACGTGCAATCTGGATCTCTAATTGATTTAGTACTTTACACAGACTTTATGGAAGTTAACTGCTGTTTTCATTTTATAATAGGTGTTTATAACAGATGCTACAATGTACAGTTGTAGGAATATAACAAATTGTGGAATCACGTAAATTCAGTCGGTGTATAGGTACAGGAAAAAATTGATAGTTGAAAGAAATTTTAAAATATTACTAGCGGTAAGTAACTAAGGCAAATTTCAGTTTTTATGGGTTTCTTTCTATTAACATTAATGTATATTCGTTTGCAAAAAACGTACATAGGCACATTATTCATTCATTAATATTTGAAAGCGTATTACGATTTTGCAGATGGCAAATACAAAGGGAGGCCTATACCCAGCAGTGGAATCCCAAGGGCTCTGGATGATTATGATGACATTAAAATTTAATTCAATTGCTTGCATTTTATACACAAAATTAGATTTTTTAGCAAACAATGACATATAGACGTATATTATAATGATATGTTATATATTAGATGTACATCTAATATAATGATGCATTATATATTAGATATACATTGTACATATAAGATTTTAATGGAAAATCGTAATTATAAAACGCATTGGCACTCCAGTAGACCTCATTCAAATATAACTCTAGCGAACGACCAGGTGATGCACTAAAACCTGATCATTAAACCCGAGTAATAAAAAAGAGACATTGCCAAGTGAATATAGCTAACGATGTTGCAATTAGGTAGCCAACAGTAATCACGATCGAGTCTCGTGCGTGATGTGAAAGTAACAACGTAATTATAGCTCTTGATTGAATATTCTAATGACCACATAGATCAGGCTTGACTTAGCGTAATTCGCTGACAAAGTTTAGATAAGGAAGGATGGATTAGAATGTTAGTGTTTGAGAGTACTGAGGGTGGCTGTAGTTATTTTTGTTTGAATAGTTTGTACTTGCAAATCATATTCAATTACTATTATGACAATTACAAAAATAAACATCATCATCATCATCAGCCTGTTATCGCCCACTGCTGAGCATAGGCCACAGGGCCATAGGGCTTTTTGTACGCCACTCGTCCCGGTCCTGCGCAGATTGAACCCAGTTGTTCCCTGCGGTTATTCTAATGTCATCAACCAACCAGATTGGTGGGTGACCTCTGTAATTTTTTTTTATTTAGGTACATTGATGTTTGTTGTATTTATAACATTTTTGAATATAGCACACCATCGGTAAATCAAAGCTTTGAAAACTATACTCGAATCTATAAAATTACGTAACACATGTGACTTACATGCATTCTTCACTGTTAAATGAATATAAAGTACATATAAGGTCTCGTAAGGTGGTAATTTTAGGAACTAGGTCCCAATTTCGAGCTAGTATCAAATTTAATCAATCAACATTCAACACACCTTTGGAATTATTATCGCCGATTTAAATATTAGGTCGAAGAATTAAATGGTAATAAGGTCCCTTATAAGGTTTGTTATAGGGAGCTAGGGTATTATCGAATGTAATTTTCATGCAGTTTTGGATTAATCGGCTGTAATATTACTGAACCTAAACTATTATTTATATTTAAGTGGAGTGTACCCCGAGCTGCAAGGAATGTTGTGGTATACAGACTAACCTACTTGTTATATGTATTAAGATTTTTTAATACTTGTCAGTGAGATATTTGACCACCAGGTTACCTAAAACGACAAACCACAGTTTTTGCTTGTACGGGACAAGCGAAAACTGTGGTTCAAGGTGGAGCTTATGAATGAAATAAATGCTAGAACTATGTATCTAATTTATATTTATTTTATATTTAAGTGTAAGTTTATCACAACTACATGCTGCCGAGTGGCAGAAAATGGCGCAGAGCTGGGAGGAGTGGCGTTTCTTTGTGTCGGAGGCCAGGATCCACTTTGGGTCGCAGCGTCACATTAGTAAGTAGGTACCTAGTAAGTAAGTTTATTATCTTTAGTTCATGTAGTACTGTAGTATACAGGGAATAGTCTTCTTCCCCGGGGTGTCATCATAGATAATACGACAAATGAGGTAGGAAAAACTTTTTGTTTGCATTGTAATATCTAGATACTATTCTATAGCTTAAAATGCTTATGATCAAAAGCCACTAACCAAACATAACATAAGAACCAGGAACTAAATACAAAACAACTTAATCATAAATTCAAGATTGAGTCGCATTGTAATACAAAACCGCTGTAGGTCTCGTAAACACGGCAACCGATTAAAGTTTAAATTATAACAACATTCAAACAGTTGACCCCTTTGTAGATAAAACATCGTTTATATAACTCAAACGTCTACTTCTATCTGAAGTAGGTTCAATGGCTTCGACCTAAATATCGAGCGCTCGTTATGATATCGAAAATATCGAAATAGATACCCTTTTATTTGTCCGCTTCCGTATACAGGCGTAGGTGGAACTGTATGAATAATTTATACGATAGAATTGTTAAGTACTCGTTACAAATGTCGCGTCAAGAATGCTTCCAATTTTTATCTTTCTCCTACAGAAATATAAATATATATTTCAGAACATATCACACAGCGCCATCTAGCCCCATTCTAAGCTTGCGCTTGTATCATGGATACTAGATAACAGATATAATACATTTATACTTTTCTTTCGTAAATACATACGTATTATACATAGAAACGACCAGACACAAGTAATTACAAATTTTAAGAATTCATAATTACTCGTGTTATTACAACACTCGCACACAAAAGCTCCTGATTGGATATGATGGCGGAAATATCAGAGAATGTTTGGTCGCAGTTGGTCGCTAAATGATTACGTCCTGCCCACAAACTCAACCGGCGGCGGTGGTTGACCGTTTCGTGGTTTTTTTTTTTTTAAATCAATCTCTGGAGGAATATAATAGTGTTTTTCCGCTGCGACTGCTCCTTAACCAGCTTCAAACAACAATCTTGGTGGTTTTTCGATGTGTTCCTCCATATACCACCGCCACACCTCTCCTCCTAACCAAACTGGCCTCCGTGGCTCTTAAGTCTTCTTGTGTCTTCAAGTGTTGTAGTTCTCCTTCGGCAAGATATTTTCGTCGACACGTGTTTCGCCGCTCCACGAGGCATCCTCAGGACGTGTGGTGACTCTGCGAACGTCAGTCCGAAAGACAATATCTAGATAGGTTGGTTCAATATCTTATTTTTTTGACTCAGTTACGTTTCTGTAGTATCAAAACATTCGTAGGTGGAACACCTTGAGCAAATAATGATGATTATAAATTGATAAGATGATCCAGTTTTGATCGATGATTTATTTATTTGCGCTAACTTGGTACTGCTACTTGTTTTTAAAACATTTACTGATAAGAATTATAACCTACTTTGCGGTGGCTTAAGATAAAAATTTAACAAACACTTTTCACACATTATATTATCATCATCATCATGTTAGCTCGTCCACCCACTGCTGAGCATAGGCCTCCACAAATCACGAAACAAAAAAAAATAACTATACTAATCATTTTATTGTAAGGTTGGTAAGCAAATTATTATGAGAAAAAGTTATCGTCTGAATAAATTAAAATCAACCAACATATTTACTCAGGATATTTTATTCGTCATCACTTTGTAACCTATCATTGCATATTTGATAGCTAATTGCTAGCATAATTAACCTTGCACTTGCCTATTTTAGATAGATATCCAATACAACATCAAAAGCTATATTATATGATTAAACGAACTTGCAAAAGTGAAGTTCGATCAATATTATATGAGTATAAAGCCTCATGCGAAGATATAATATTCACAACATGGTAGTACTTTAGTCCTACTGGCAACATTGCACGTCTTTAGAGAGAAAAAAGAAACTATATTTTTTCCTACCTAATGGTAACACCCCAGCGGTGTCGCTCCTCATTGTTAAGAGAAATTAAAAAATAACACAAAATTTTCAATATACTTATGGGTTTTTGTGGTGGGTGGGAAGATAAGTATATCTTCGCATGAGGCTTTATACTCATATAATATTGATCGAACTTCACTTTTGCAAGTTCGTTTAATCATATATTATATTTCGTATAGCCTCATGCTTTGATATAATATTCACAACATGGTAGATGTTTAGAGCCAAAATTTTGTGTGAGAAATAAAAGATTTTGTTTTTACAAAGTAATAACAATCAACTTTTATTACATATCATATTTTAACATGTATGGTAATCTCAATGATACGATTACAAATTATATCACATTTTATTGGAAATTATGTTTAACTTGTAAACTATACACAAACAAGTTATCATCTCATAACGTATAACATTATAATCAATTAAGTTGCAAAACTGATCTCGCAAAAGAAATTTCATTTACTATCGGCCGGTTGTAAAATTTGGCAAACGTTTGTGACGTACTTGTCCATCCTGCCGTTTTGCGAATTGTATCTAAGGAAACACCCGCAGCTCGAGCTGCGGAAACTGAAGCATGTCGTGTACTATGGCTAGAAAATATTGATACATCTATGCCGCTCTCGCCCAGAACTCTCTTAATCCATCGATTGATGGTTTGAGTCGAAGCTGATTTATGCGGTTTCTTATAGGTTAATATGAAATTATTTATTGAAGGCAGTCTTATTTTTCTAGTTGCAAATAGGTAGTCTTCTACTATTGTAGCGGGGCATATAGATTTATCCTCATAAAAGTAAGGTAGTACTAAAACCGGTTGTTCACGCCCGGGTGCGGATGTTTTAATTGCCTCAGTAATACCTATTTCGACAGATGAAGAGCCTATCCTGATGTTTTCTGTTTTTATTAGAGAAAACGTTTGAACCCGGTGTGCTGTAGATAACGCTAATAGTGTAACTAACTTTAGTGTTATTTTTTCTAATGAAATATGACGATTTGGTACCCAATTTGCTATATAATCGAGAACGACCTGTGGGTCCCAAGTCCTAGAATATTTTGGTGAGGCTGGTCTTAATCTATATGCACCTCTAAGGAGTCGTTTTACTTGATCATTGGTAGTAAGATGACTTCCGACAAGCAATGATAATGCACTACGGTGGCTGTTTATGGAACTGTACGCAACACCTTTTTGAAATTGTTCTGTCAAAAACAAAATAATAGATCTGATTGACCCCATATATGGGTTTAAACCGTGACGATAACAAAACTGCCACCACAATTTATACGTCCCGTTGTATTGAGATAGAGTATTTTTGGATAGAGATGCCATTGTTAGGTCTAATGCTTGGTGTGGGGTGCCTGCTGCCGCAAACGCTGTCCTGAGAGCAGCGCTGCACCCAGGGTAAACTTCGATTGTTGTTGTCGGGTTCTGCAAGAATGTGATATACTTAAATCAGGTGTGAAATAAATAATGTCTGATTACAATAAACTTTTTAACAATGGGACAACCAAGCTTGCGAATGCCAGTTGGGAAAAATAAAAATGCCTTCTGCTTTGTCGTTGTAAATTTTTTGTAGGCATTTCAATATCATCGAAAATGGAGGGAATGCGTAAAAAAACATTGATTTCCAATTTAAACTGAACGCATCTACAGCAATAGAGTCTGGGTCTGGTTTCCACGAGACATAATTTTTGCACTTGGTATTAGTGCGGGACGCAAATAAATCAATATCTGGATAACCAAATGCTGTCGTGACAGTTTGGAATTGAGTTTCACTAAGCTGCCATTCTATGTCAGGGTTCACCTTACGAGATTCTTGATCTGCTTCAAAATTGTCTTTCGTGTTTATATAGGATGCATACACCCAGATATTTCGGTGTTCGCACCATTGCTAAATATTTTTTGTCAAATTATTTAAATGGGGGAATTGGATTCCTCCCATTCGATTAATATAACTAAGTGCTGTTGTATTATCTACTCGTAACAAAATATTGCAGCTATGCATATCGCGCACGAAAGATTTTAAGCCTAGAAAAACAGCTAATAATTCTAAATAGTTAATGTGCTTTTCACGCTCACTATCTGTCCAACTGCCCCCAGTGCGCTTGTCACAATAAGCGCCCCAGCCAGTTCGGCTCGCGTCCGTAAACATTTCTAAGTTAAAATTTGGTGTTACTAATGTGTTAGTTGTAGATGAAATATTATTCATCCACCATGCTAAATCTGGCAAGATTACCGCGCTAGGTTTGAATTTGGCATTATAGTTATCATTATTCGCAACTAAGGCCAAATATTTTTGACGCTCAATTTGTTTGGTGTAAAGCCAACCGTATCTTACAGCTGGGCAAGCGGATATAAGTACCCCTATTAAATGCGCAAAATCACGAATTGTACAAGTGGGTAGTTGGTAAAAAAATTGCAAAAGTTGCAAAATTTTTTCGCGTTTCTCAGGTGGAAGCGATATTGTCATATCTAAAGAGTTATACATGAAGCCAAGAAACTTGCTACATTGTCGCGGTTGTAAACTACTTTTTTCATAATTAATAACGAAACCTAAACATTTCAATAACTTAAGTGTTTTGTTGACGTTTAGTAAGCATTCGTCTTGGGTGTTTCCTAAACACAATATGTCATCGAGATATACAATTGATCTCAGTCCTTGGCTTCTGAGATAACCTACTACTTCTTTCATTATTTTTGTAAACGTTCGAGGCGCAGAACATAAACCGTAAGGCATAGCATTAAATTCGTAGGTTTTTATGTTAGAATGTTCATCTACGTATTGAAAACGTAAGTATTTACGTTGAGAATGTTTTATAGGGACAACTAAGTAAGATTCTTTCAAATCTACTGTGGCCATGTAGCAGTTTTGTGAGATCATTTTTGATGCTGTTCTGTGGTCTTCCATTTTGAAATGGGTTGTTGTGATAAACCTATTCAATTCTTTAAGATTAAGTATGAACCTATGTCCGCCGCTTGATTTAGGTGCCAAAAAGGCACTAGAGATAAACTGATCTTGTTGCGGACTACATTCAGTAATAGCGCCTAGATCGACTAACTTTTTGATGGCTAGCGCCATTGCTTGCTTTTCTATTATTGACAACGAAGTTTTATGAGGAATTCGTTGCTGATATACTTCTCGTAAAAATGGGATATTATAGCCATTACAAATCCAGTCTAAAATTACTGGGTTTTTTGTAACATTAAGCCAACAATCATAAAAATGACGTAATCTACTCGCATGTACCTGCGTTACTGACGAGTTGGGACACGTTTGTTCGAGCTCGCTGAAGTCGGCTGGCGATTCAGCGGCGGTACAGGTGGAGCTGTTGGAGCTGCTCGCGCCGGCATCGCGGAGCGGTGGTACTGGTTTCGGTGGTTGAAGCCGCGCCCTCCTCTCGCCTGTTGATAGCGAGGAGGGCCCGCCCAGTTTCCCTGACGGGATCGGGCGCTAGGGGCCGCTGGTGTGCTTGATGTGGATGTTCTAGGCGGAACTTTTTTAATTTGAAGCCCTTGCTTCTCGATCGCTTTTGATGCCTTTATCTTTTCGGCCAAATTGCTGCCGAAAAGTGTTTCGTCTCTTTCTGAATTACTCTGTAAAAGAGTTTGTATGTTTTTTTCCAATACGGGAAAAATCACTTTCGTTCTTGCTTGAGTTTCGGTGAAATGTAAGTCAGATAATATGCGGCAGCCATCCGATAAAAATTTTAACACATTCACTTTGTCATCTCCGGTTAGCAACAACGACATACCTCTATTTATGGCTGTTATGCCGAGGCCAAGTTGATCTTGGTTGTCTTGTAAAATCTTGTCTCGGTTTTTTTGGAATTCTGGCAGGGCTGCAGAAATCTCAGGGTTTAAGGTGGGTGCTTTAAGCGCCTTGCAATTATCGGGCACCATGTAATCTTTAAGGATTTTTACCTTTGCTTCTGTTTGGAGGCCTTTTTTCAAAATCGGCTGCCAGCGTTGTGCCAGCGTACCGTGTATGGCAGGTCCATAAGCCGGGACATCATCAGTGGTATCACCAAGTGCACTTAGCAACTCGGGATCCAGTTCGCACTCTGGTATAGGCTCCTCAAGAGGAGCGATCTCGTCTGCTAACTCTTGCGTTGAGGGCTGCAGCGAGTCATTAGGCAGCGGAAAGATCTCGGATGTACGAGATAGCTCCTGCGTTGGGGGCTGCTGCGGATCGTTAGGAAGCGGCAGGATCTCGGATGTACGAGATAGCCCCTGCGTTGGGGGCTGCTGCGAATTGTTAGGAAGCGGCAGGATCTCGGATGTACGAGATAGCCCCTGCGTTGGGGGCTGCTGCGAATTGTTAGAAAGCGGCAGGATCTCGGATGTACGAGATAGCCCCTGCGTTAGGGGCTGCTGCTGGGACGGTGGCGTTACTAGGTGAAGGTCACCGCCTCGAGACACTTCCGCGGAGTCGTCGCCGATTTCTTCACTGTCCGATGACGATGAGTAAATTATGCGACGATATCTCCCTTCATTCTTGGCTTGTAATTTCCTGATTTTATTGTAGTAGTGACGAAGCTTTTCCTCGGCACTTCGTTTCGGCATTTTTAACTTTTTGTAGAAATTGAAGGTTGGTATTAAGTATTAACTTTTAAAATTGAAGGTAGAAATTTCGACTGTGCGTTGCCTTGCACGACAAAAGAATGAGGAGCGACACCGCTGGGGTGTTACCATTAGGTAGGAAAAAATATAGTTTCTTTTTTCTCTCTAAAGACGTGCAATGTTGCCAGTAGGACTAAAGTACTACCATGTTGTGAATATTATATCAAAGCATGAGGCTATACGAAATATAATCATAATCTTTATAAAGGCAAAAATATGCAGTACGCAACGCAATTTACATATGAAGAAACTGTTTTATGGCAAACACAGGCTCAGCTACTAATTATTATCCACGTTTGTTTATTACTCATAAAGAAGACTCCGTAATTAGTCATATTCAAATGGCTTCCGTAAATAACAACTTGAAGATTTTATACGGTAAGGCTATAAATGATAGATTACACACATACACACACACACACTAAGGCACTTTTTACCAGAAACCTGGTTTCTTGATCATTACAACCCAGGGATCTTCAAATCCAGAGTAAATAGGTTTCTTTTGGACAAACGTGTTATATCTTACTACAGCGATGCTTAACATCAAGCGGGCTGTAGTCAAACGTAAGCCCATCCCACATTTTTTTTTTATATAATCAGTGGATATTTGTGTTTCATTTCTCTTTTGTCTTTTATTTGAATGGTCTAAGGTACACTTGCAACACGATTCTTAAACGCATTTAGCGACAAAATAAATTTAAAAAATCAAGAAAACGCATGTTTTAAAAAAATATAAGTGAGTAATCGTTACTTACCTAATTGGTTGTTTAAACTTTCTCCCTATCTTTTACTTAATCTTTAAGTACGAGTATATCACAGGTGCAACTTGTTTGCTTCGAAAGTACTTAAACTGTTGGCCAAAGATAGGTATTTGATAAGAACTAAGTATGTACTATATCGACCTATTTCTATGTAAGTGTGAAGGTACATAATAGTAACTGGTAGTAAACTCCTTAGTTGATAAGATAACCTATCAAGGGCTTATCGAAAACAAATTACTCAATAAAATGTTCCATGTTTATTTTGTGGTATGCGTTTACAATTTTGCTAAGTTAAGCTTAGAAATTCAGCCTACATAAATATTTTTTCGAAGTTTCTAATTTTTCTAACATTTCTAAGTGGTCCGAAATATGTAGTATGTTTTTGAAAAGACTTGTTGGTATTATTTTTAGCATTCATCATCATCATCATCATCCACAGCCCTTGGGATACCACTGCTGGATATAGGCGTCCCTTTGCATGTGTCATCTGCGTCAATCTTGTGCAGACCTCATCCAGGTTGGGCCCTCGACTTTGACAATGTCGTCGACCAATCTCTTTTTAGCATTCTTTTTAGCAAAAGTTAACTTGTAAAACCTTGTAAAAGACTTCAATGTGTTTGTGCGGATTGAAAGATATTTTACTTAGGTATATTTAAGAAAAGGCTACATAAATTATGAATATAGTAAGTATTTATACAATGTTCATTTATTTATCATATTGATTATTCCCGTACATTTATTAAAGTCCTATGAAAAACAAACTACATTTTCCATAGGTTATCAACGGGTTATACAGTTAATGACTATAACTGCAAATATATGTGTAACAAATGCAGTTAATCATCAATATCTAGATTACTAAGTACTAAGAGCTAGGTCCTTGAACGTTCTTGATAACAAATCCCGAGCTACGTGCCTGGCTCCACGTCGGTTATAAACATAGGGATATAACTGCAGTTGTAAACATAGCTTTGGCTTATGTATTCTGTGCCTTAGTGCAAAATTGAACCGATCTCAACCAGACGCCCGTAGTTCAGCTAGCGAAGGTAATTGCATGCGATTACCAATGTTATGCAAATGTTGACGAGGTCAGTTCTTGGATGGGTGACCAAAAAACGGTATTCCATTTTAGGTGTTTCTGTGGGTCGGCAGACACGTTAAATTGTAGTTCCCAGATATTTGTCATAGTTCGCAGTCGTTAAGCCATGCCTGAAGTCTTTTGAAGTCTTCTGGAGGCGGTTTGAAAACTCTGACATTACTGAGTTGGTCACTGTTAGTATAAAATTCCTTGCAGAGAAATAAAAGCGTTTAAGTATAAACGAAAGAACTTACGTGTCGGAGAAAACGGTAGTTTAATGATATGTCAAAGACGGCATCATGAAGTACCAATATCACCATATCAGTGCAATAAAATCGGTGCCGAGTCGACATATTTTATACACTTTTCAGTCTTTTACTTTACTTTTTCTTCTTCTAACTTACAAGCTTTTTTCTTATAAGCGAAAAGTGCACCCAATTATTTTTATATTCAATGTAAAAAATCATGAACATGAACATGAACATGAACATGAACATGAACATGAACATGAACATGAACATGAACATGAACATGAACATAGGTACCACACCCAGCCAGGACAAGCCTGCTCCGGTCAAACCGGCATACCGGGGGGCACGAGGTTTTGGAGCGTGGTTTTGTGCTAACGCTCCGGGATGGTAGTCGACCGGCTATGCAGCCAGACGCCGATTTGGAGAAGGTTGTTATTAGGGGTAGGGATAAGCGTTAGTAAAAATTGGTGTTCGTTGATTATTGAGTTGACCCATCTTGGGGTTTGTTAGTGTGTGGCTTTGCAAGAGCTATCTTAACACGTTCGCTGTGTAATGTTGGTCCTATTGTGAGTAATCATAATCGCGTCGGGAGTAGTAGGTGGATCTTAAATGTGGGTCGAATAATGGAACTTCGCCTTCTGTAGGTTTGTAATTGCTTCTTCTCTAGCCTTAGAGTACCTTCTTTCATATTTGATAGTCTTATTGGCCGCCATCTTCATGACGTTTGTTATCACTTCCCACGATAGCGGCTCTTTTCGGTTTTCGCAGTTCCTGCTCTTTTTGGTTTCCTCTGATAAAGTTTCTTGGTATTTTTCTCGAGTGGTGGTACTTTGAAGCATCTCGTAGTTTAGGGTTTTGTAGTCAAACTCGTTCGCAACGTTGGCCCTGGCTAGTCTTATTGGAGGTCTCGTAGAGTCCCTATTGGAATTTAATGTGAGGGGCTTTACGTTTCCCCATATGATTCTGTGGTCAGATAGGATAGTTTTTTCGCCTTTGATGTAATTAAAAATCTGGTTGTTTTTGGCATCTGTCATTATGTGGCCTATTTGCGACGTTTTGTTCCCCGACGTCCAAGTCGTTTTACAGCTGCGCCGGCCGAGTGATGTGTGCAATCGGAGATTTTCCCGTGCAATTAGATCTAATAAGATGTCTCCGTTGTCGTTACTTGTTTGGTGTAAGAGATTTTTGCCTATTTGATTTTTATCGCGAAGTTCGTGTGTATCTGTGAGTCCTATGTGGGCGTTGAAGTCACCTAGTATGATTGTTATTGAGTTCCCTGGTTTGTTCTTGGTCAGTTGTAGTAGCCGAGTCGCGTCGTTTGCTGCTGATGACGTTGAATTGGACCAGTGCGTTGTAGTAATGAATAGAGAGGCTCCACTGCTTGTATGTATTGAAGCAACCATACTGCTCGTGTTTGCTTTAGTCCAGTTCAGCCTTAGGCCGCTGTTTTTTCTTATGAGAATAGCTAGGCCTCCTTTGTTGTTGTTTCCGCTTAGGTGCCACGTATAGTGACTAGATTCGTAGGTCCCGGATCCCAAGTGAGTTTCCTGTAGGCAGGCAATATGGATAGATTTTCCGTCTAGAAACTCGTCGATCTCTCGTTTTTTAGTCAACGTTGCGGCGCCTCTAATATTCCATGTGGCAATGTTTATGTTTTCATTTACTACCTGTTTTTTGTTTTTTTGGTGTGGCCTGGGGCGGGCAAGTCGGTATCCGGACACATCTGGCATCTCCTCTGGGGTGCTAGTTCCAAGGGCCAGACTAAGGTCATTTTGCGTGGTGTTTGTACTTATTACTCCTAGGTGATTTTCAAAGCAATCAAAGTGGTTCCCCGTAAATATTAGACCTATGCTACCTGCGGCATCGTTTGGTTCCTTAGGAGAGAAGCATACTGTTTCTTGTAGCGGGGTTTTTTGAAAGATTTTCACGTTAATACTATAATATTCCGCTGCCGCTACAAGTATGTCTGTGCCGCCCCATGTACCATCTTGGTATTGTGACACAATGCAGTTCCTGATTTGTTCGCCTTGTGCTGAACTATCTAGATTACTTCTGATCGCTAGGTACATTTGTGGATCGTTTTGGTTTTCTTCTACGTGGCGTGCGAGGTCTCGTCGAATGTGTTGGTGGTCGAAGGTTAGGCCATACAAATCGTTAATTTGGTGGGCTATAGCGCGATACAAGCAGTTGCCGTCTCCTGGTATTTTTACGATAGAGTTCCCTATTTCCATATCTGCCCTGTGCCTTACCGTGACGGTATCGCAAACGACGGGGTGCCGTGGCTAGCTCGTGATATCTTTCTGGTATGCGCGTGATCCTTTTTGTTGAGGTTTGTTGCGAGGCTGTGAAGGAAGCTTATATACTATGTACGTATTTGTATTATAAAACTGGTGTATCATGCGCTATACCAGCTCCCCTTTGCCTTTAACGTAGAAGGGGAGTAAGTAGTACTCGAGTGGGTACTTGGGTCTCGTCTATCAACTCTATGTACGGGGCATTTGTTAGGTGAATGTTAGGATACTTGCACTTAGTATCTGCTGTTTTTCCCTAGGCTATCTATGGGATCTTAATGAACCCTTTCGTCCGGTGGCAGGCGAAGTTCGTTACTTTAGTTCTAGCGTGGTGTCCAGGTGAGTTAGGGCTAATTATTTGGAATCGTACCTAACTACCATTATTTTGGTACTAAAAAAAATACATGTAAGTTATAGCGGTGCTGGTGAACTATAACTATTTATCAAATATCAAGCTATTTATCAGGTTTTACAACGATTATAGTCAACGAGAAACCTACGCTTTTTGTACTAAGTGTGTTATGTGTATAAAATAAACGTCTGGGCTTTATTTTACGTAGCAAAACTGAGATAAAAAAAAGGGATCATGACCCGACCATGGTGCCTCGCAGCTGTGTCGGCAATTAGCGGGTGGTTTTTAGCTGTGCCTATTGTTAATGTTCTGATTTATTGTTTAGTTTTACGTTTCGTGTTTGTTTTGGGAATGAATAGCTGTTGTTTAAGTAATATTTCTATTTAGTTATGTCTTAGGTTATTGTCCAAACGGACCTGCAGATGTGCGTAGTTTTTGTATTTAAGTATAATTCGTATTTAGGCTTTTTTGTTTGCTTTGGGAAAGTAGATTGTCTTATGGCGGGGTTTACCTACTTTTTTGTATGTGGGTTATTTCTGGGGGTTCTTTTGTTGTTACAAAAGTCTACAACTGTAAAATAAATAAACAATAGATGTTTTCTTTCTTTATTTCTTCTTTCTTTAAAACCTATCCGCTTTTTAGATAGTGTAGGGTAAGTAGTTATCTATATATTTATCGTGGAAATTTTAGGGAATCCCGATGTATATTATATCTACTTACAACAGCCAGTGTTTACGCATTCGTTACGAGTAATTACAGCCGTGGTATGGGATCGCGTAATCTAGTCTATCCTTGTGGATTTAGCATGCCCTAGGTCGGGATCCTAAGTCCTAAAAGAGTAATTAGAGATGGTAGAAATTGCTTTTAGGACCAATTGAAGTCAAGATGTTTTGGCCAGATTGTCTGAGCTTTGCCAGATCGAAAGATTTTATTTAGGGGGAATAGCAACAACGAAGTATTACTGGAGGTTTGCGTGATCTAACGTAGTTGAGAGTAGGTGGACTTGCTATGGTACAATCTAATTTATTCTACCTGGCATTATTTGCTCTAGTTATCTAAGTGATATGTCGTATTCTAAGTTAGTTTAGCGTAATTGGTAGTAGTAACCGCACTGTTTGTGGAGCTAGGAGTGGTATAGTAAGGTCTAGCTAATGCAATCGGTTTAGTACTTAGTATATGGCGCCCTATATACGCCCCTGGACTCTACCTTACCGAGGTCTTTTATTGAGGTAGACTTCAACCGATATCGATCAACTTAAAATGATAGTCATGCAGCAACGTATCATGCTTAGTTGGGCGAGGTGCCGCAAGTCGCCGAGATGCACGAATATAATCTTTACTTTTCAGGAGTGATTTATTTTTAGTTTTAATAGTGATTCCTAGGAAGTAAAAGAAAAATGAAATAGGTAACTAAAAGCCGCATGTGAGGGGGTTTTATTGCAGTCTGTGTAGATAATGTATTTTGAAATCGGATAAGCTAGTTACGCGTAGGTTTGATATGTAAGTAATCGATGTGACAGTACGGTGTTGGTTGCTGATGTGGGCTGCTTGAGTACAGACTTGTCCCTCGTGGCAGACGTCTAGTCAATATCCTAGGATGTTGAGGTAGGAGAGACAGAAGAAAAGGGGTTCAGACCGCGTGTGACTAATATGGAACAAGCTCACCGAGTTTTCCTTTTGCTGGAGTGGGTTACCCCGCGCTGGGCGCCGTCACTGCTGTTATCGGTGGCCTCTGATGCCAATGGCGCGGGTCACTTACACTGGTTGTCCCACACTGATACGATACATGTAAAGATTACACACACGCGTTGCACGGCACTTGGTTGTTAGGCACTTTTCGCGGGCCAGAGAATTGACCTACGGTAGGGATCGTCAAGCTTTGTTCGCAGCGATTGCGCCAGCCGCTGGCAGATGTTGTGCCCATTGTTTAACGGATCAATTGTATTTACGAGGCTCTACTGATATTTCCCGAAAGCGACCGCTCGGCACGGCGTCCAGGACGCAACTCTTTATATTCAATGTAAAAAATCACTACAAAAAAAATACTATTCTTTGATTATACTTCTTAGAAAAGAAGCCTTCACGAATCATAATTTTTTATGTATGTACATACATATGTATGTTCACATTATTTTTTACAAACCTCAACCATAAATTGAAGTAGGTTCAAATCCGCGTCAGCACACTGGACCCCTATGTTTCAGCATACTATTAGGTACTGTTATAATGTGTTTGGAACAATACGGTCTCAGTCCGCTGTCGATTGTAAGTACTGTTACATATACTGTGGGCACTAAAAAGCAAACAAGGGACTTCTGTTTCTAGGAAACTGAGGCCGTTTGCTGAACTTATTTAAAGAGTGAGAAGGACAGCTTCTTATTTGTTATTCTTGACCAAGGAGTGTGAAAGAGAGGATAGATTTTTGTGTGTAAAAATATTAAAATTATAACTAGCGTCCCGTCGTGTTCGTCTATCTGATTTCGTTAAAGAAGATTC
Source organism: Macaria notata (assembly GCA_927399415.1). Classification (NCBI taxonomy): domain Eukaryota; kingdom Metazoa; phylum Arthropoda; class Insecta; order Lepidoptera; family Geometridae; genus Macaria; species Macaria notata. Next base: position 5,773,640 of record OV656741.1, read on the forward strand.
AGAGATGAAAAGTATGTGTTTTTTTAGAATATAATCTAATAATATGAAAAAAAAACTAAGTTAATTAAATGAAATCTAAGTTCATGTATATTTAATAAATTGGTCAAGCTTATGCAAGTTGTTGTTTTCAGTTGTCAATAAAGGTAAGGACGAAAATTCTTTACACCAGAGATCGCCACTCTATAAACTAACTTAGGTTTTAGCAGCATGATCATGAAAACTATAAGAAGCTACACTTAAAACGCCGTTCAATAAGCAATAAAGTTTGCAAGATTAAATCCAGGATTTGAAAGCAGGAAATAATATTCTCAGTCTAGTGTTAAGTTAATAAACTTAAGGTCACCTTCCTCGGCCATTAAAATACGAAGCACACTCGTTCGCCCAAGGACATTGTTAAATGGTTTATGAACCTTTTTATAATACCACATTGTATAGAACAATGTGCTTTTTAGTAGTGCTTGAACCGTGATTTACGATTACTAGAGAAGTTGAAAAAGCTTTAGTGATTTGTGACTTGTTTTCAATGCCTATTTGAAAAAAAATGAGCGCTTTTTATTGTAGTGTGTAGTGCTTATGTGTATGTATGTACATATGTATTTATGTAAGTGTACGAATACGTACCCCACATTGCATACAAAATAAATCTATACTAATATTATAAAGCTGAAGAGTTTGTTTGTTTGAACGCGCTAATCTCAGGAACTACTGGTGCGAATTGAAAAATTCTTTTTGTGTTGGATAGACTAGTTATCAAGGAAGGCTTTAGGCTATATAACATCACGCTGCAACTAATAGGAGCGAAGAAACAATAGAAAATGAGGAAAAAACGGGGAAAATTATTCATCTTTGAGGGCTTCCGTTGCATGCGCTGCGAAAACGGTACAAGATATCAAAAAAATGTGGATGAAAGAATTATTTATCTTGAATTAATCTAACAAAATGTCCGCAACAGTACCTATATGTCTATGTTTTAAGGTTAACTCACTAGAACCGTTTTTATGGTAATAACTATTCCACGCGGACGAAGTCGCGCGCATCAGCTAGTATATTATATTTGTCGCTTTATAATCATTATAGGTATATGTTTGACTAATATAGTCCGTGTGATGTAAAGCATCACAATAGTTAATACAAGATGTAGCTTGCTTTGAAGAAACCTATTTAGTTACTTACTTTGAAGACTTCAAGATAAAATTCTCAGAATGTAGGGTCCTCTAGCAAAGTGCTTCTAAGTTTTTCTGTCCTTACAATGAAGCCAGAATATCACTTGATACATATTTGTGTTCTAACTATGTATGTAAGTAGCGACTGTTCTAGAACATTCACCGCTAAAATAGGGTATATTCGTCATGTGAGGACGCATCAGTAATTTACCCGTAGGAAATACGTACGCCGTAGCCGAAATTCGGCTTGGAAATATGTACATACTATGGCATTTAAGTATCTACATAGCACACAATGTATGTATAATGTATAGGTATAATATAGTCAGGACACAGAGAACAGTAATTAGATGGGTATAGTTACATACCTACATACATGTGTAACTGTTCATACCTATTCATTTATTTCATACTGCAGCTCTGAAACACAAGATCCACTGGATACTTAGCTCAGAGCTCAGTACACTTCTGACGTAGGTACTGTTCTAGTTCATAAGATTGCATTTGTTTTTGTAATATGTTATGTACGTACACGTAAGTTTTTGGTCAAATAAACAAATGATTATTATTATTTTATGATATAAAAAGAGGGAGTTCCCCAAGTTACTTTTTTAATAAATTCTGTTCCACGAAATGACAGTATGTAGTCATTATTATATCTAACAGATGTGCTACTAGAGGCTACTAGTGTCTATTTAAGCATTAGTCAGTTTAATTCAGCTAAGGCGAAAAATTAGCTTCCGAGTTAAATGTTTATCCCTTCTTGTAATTGGATGTTATATTTGTGTTTAATTTTATTTTTTATTTTATTTATTTTGGCTCAACATTGGTAATGACATTGTTACATTTATGTTACACTAGTATTTTTTATATACTATAATTTTAGATACCTATTTGAGTTAAGCACAACCTGCACAAATTATTATTTATATCTATACAATTAATAAATACATATAAAGAAAGTATTTTTTTACAAACTGAATCTGTTTGTAAACAGTAGCATTTTTATTAAGGTACTAGCAAGTTTTGGATTTGAAGTTTATATAATATAAATTGAGGCGGCGGCTGAGCAGCGAGTTCTTTGTTTGACTTGTGTCTTAGTGTTATTAAGTATGAATTTGTATAGTATATTCTGTTTTAAGTAAGTTAAGTGTAGGTTTGTGAGTATGTGTATTGTTGATGTAGTGTTTTTGTGTTCATAGTTTATGTATGTATATTGTGTTGTCACCCGTGTTGTCCTTTAATTGGATTTGTGTTTCTATTATAATTTGCTATTGTGTGTTTGTGTCCGTTGGACAACTTGTAAGTTAAATAAATAAATAAATAAATTTAGTATGATAGGAATGATACTTACTAATTTAAAAAGGTTAATTTTGAAAATTTGGCTTCAGTGTTGATTTAGACCAGACTATATCAAGTCATAGTGGTTAAAGTCGCGTGCATCGCTTTTTTATATGCCCATAAAAATGTTATTGTGTGTATATTTATACAGACTTTCAAATCTTTTTTTTTATATTTTTGTCACGGCACTACAGCAAAAGGTACATAAATCTAACAGATTAAAAAAAAATATTACTATAGGTCTCATAATACATTTTGGTCATTCGCTAATATATAGCAAAATTTAACATGTTTACATTTTTAGTCCGCAACTAATTAGCAGTGCGAGTTTATCAAATTGATTAGAAACTCACGCCTACTATCTTGAGGCCCGGTTTTGGGTCAACAAACGCTCACGCGATTATTAAAAGTCAGCAATTCACAGAATTGATAAAAAGGTTACATTAAAAAATAAAGTTATAGGTATCATGGAGGGAGTTAAAGGAATTTAGATGTGTTTCGCAAATTTATAAGTTTTTTCTTGTTAACGTAATGCTAATCAAAGACGTTAAAACTTACAGTCATCCACCAATCACCAATCGTAGAAGTTCCTAGGGGTTTGGCGATTGGTGTTTTGTTTCCAACTGAAATCGTTCTAAATTTTTGAAACAAATTTGTGGAATTTTGCATACATACATACAAGTCACAAATAAAAGAAAACAACATAAGTTTTTCTTCATAAAATTACTTGAAATCAGACAATTCTGATAATGATAGGTTAAGAATACAAATAGCTATTTTGGATCTTCAGTAAACTCAGAAGATAACTTACTGTATAATTTTGTTTGGATTGAGGGAGAATCGAAACAATATTTAGTTATGCAAATTTGCTTCATTCACATTCGCAAAAGTTTATAAACTTGATCTCAAACAATACGTCTGCTACCGATTTAAATAACTTTTTATTCGAAATCAATCATTAAAAAAATTAATCACCAAGCATGTAATTGCTATATCTCATATTTTCATAAGTGTAAAAGCCTACAAAAAATTAAAAATCTTAATCCGAAAATTGTGTAAGTATTAGTTTCTTTGGAAAAAAAACAAATAATAAAACCTTACAGTAAGTTTTATCTTTCCTGAATGCAAAAGATGTACCCATTCTTCGTTCCTTTATTTTGTCGCAGTAAAAAAGAGAGCATTTTTTTTTATTACGATCAAGTAATTAATGTTTTTCAAACGCGCTCTTTAAGTGGAGCCAAAACAGCAGCGAGCAATCTCGCGAACTGTGTCTGTTGATAAACATTGGCCCTGCTTGTGATAACTAAACGCGCTAATGAGAGGTCAAGGTACCGTACCACTGCGCAACTAGCATACCAATATAGTTTAAAAGATAAATTAGTTGAAAACTTTGAAGTAGTAATGTATTATACCAATATTATGTAGTTTAAAACACAAATTAGTTGAAAATTTGGAGTAGTAATATCTCTTGAGTAGTAATATCCTTATGACTGAGGGTCATGATTCCCCGCAGAATTAATTCATTAGGGGAGTTCTCTTAAGCATATACAGCGTGGTGGGCGCCCAGGTCCTTCCACGGAACGAAGTATGTATTTAATTTTGTTCAAAAAACCACGCCACTAATATTAGAAGGAGAGAAGAAGTGTGGTGGTCGTGCAGGAACAACCCAACAACAAAAGAGCTCCGGTCAAGTATGACTCAATGACCATAGCTATAGCATAATGTATTTTATACGATTTTTTGATGGGTGACCAAAAATTACATTACATTGGGGCGCTTTCGTGATAACACTAAAAACGGCAGGTTCCCTTTATTGCCTAAATATATTTACTAGACTTCCTGTGACAGCATCGACCAAAATAAAATTATGATACCGAATATGTAGGTAGGTTGCGTGTAAGTGGTATCATATGGGAATATGTATTGTATTTGTCATATCGCGATACCACATTTTGGTCAATACCTAGGATATCTATTTACGTATATTGTGGCATTACGCTATCTGGCGACCTTCTAAAGCCACATGTGATATGATAATGCGCGATAAATATACAATTCACCTACTTTAAAACAAAACTGATAGTAAAACTTGCTCCTATCACAGATTGCGTACGTATAGGTACTAGATTTTACTAAAGTATATTCATATAGGTAATCATCATAAATGAACATGCTAAAAAAATAGTAAAAGGGAAAATACATGCTCAAACGGCTAGTAATAGAAAATTTTCTGATGAAGTGATTTAAAGATTTAATAACATATTTTATAAAAAAAGTTTTTTTTTATAAAAAAGTGGCAAAAATGCAGACGATCTGCCTGATGGTAAGCAATCATCGTCGCCTATGGACACTTGCAACTCCAGAGGTGCTGCAGGACTTTGCCAGCTTAGAGAGGTGTTTGTGAATACCGTTTTTAAATCTCCCCATATTGTAGCTCCGTGGAAAGACCTCAGGGGGTAGATCGTTCCACATCTTGCAAGTTCGCGGAAGAAACGACCGCATGAACCGGACTGTGTGGGAGCTCCAATTTTGCAAGATGTGAGGATGAGCTCTTTCACGGTGCCGAGCAGTCCGGTGATGAAAATGATTTGCCGGAATTAAATTAAAAAGCTCTTCAGAACACTCCCCAAAAAAGAGCCTATAAAAGATACAGAGGGATCCCACATCCCTACGGAGACTCAGCGGCTCCAACTTTTTTGTCAGCTTGGGATCATGGACAATTCGGACGGCTCTGCGCTGCATATAATCTAGGGGATCTAGTTGATATTTCGATGCACCATTCCACAAGTATATTTTACTTTTTTAGTATATTTTTTACTTTTCTAGGAAAACTATTTAAATTCACAAAACTGACACTGAAAGACTATGGCACTCACTTATATTTTAAGCAGTAATTTTAAAAGTGAGAACTTTCTAGAATTTCCTGTGGTATTTCCAACTAGGATTGATATATCCAATCCTTCACCCACAAACAAGCTTACAAAATCTCTTCACAGCTGCTTGAGTCACAACTTTCACAAGCTTAGATAGATGGATGATGTTTATGCGTTCGATTCGCTAACAATCGCAACCGTATCAATCAAGAATGTGCTGTCTATTCGCTATTCTGTGGCACATCATTGTCACAGTGTAGTTAGTTGACTATTTAGCTTTGTGATACTTACAATAGTCGTTAGAGGTACTATATAGGCATTTTGTACGTCTTAGATATAGGTACTTATATGGGTGTTGACGCTACGTATGCATAATTTTACAGTAATTACTAGCCCTAGTTCGTAAAAAATAAAAAAGTACGGATTAAAAAACGTAAAAATGTAGTTTCTTGTTCCCTGTCATAACGTATGAAGATATATGACGAACGTTATATTAATTTCAATTTATTTGTCCTACGACTTTGTAAAACCCTTGTATGATAATGTAACTTTTGGTATGGGGAATTCATCCATCCAAGAATTGGTCGCGAAAGTAACAGTTTCTTCCTAACTTTGATTGTTGGGAACGAATACTAAAGTTCAACGAACCACGAACGTCATAAGACCACCAATACACCAATCAGAATAAATTCGAACAGGTCAAAAAACTAATGAAAACGAATGGTCCCATTACAATAAGAAAAGGCATCATAAAATATCACCAACAACAATCAAAGCATAGAAAGCGCGGAATGACCTTCAAAGAGAAGCAACATCAAACATCAATTTAGTGGCAATAAAATGCAAATTGTGAGCAATGAACACAATGTGAGCAAGTGTTGCAATGCAATTTAGATGGAACTGTTATATTGCTGGGCATATACGCTCGTATCATTAAGCTGCGTATGTATCTATGCAGAATATAGGCGTCATAGATGAATTTGGTAATCTACATATATATATATATATATAAAACTCAAAGGTGACTGACTGATTGACTGACTGGCTGACTGATATAGTGATCTATCAACGCACAGCCCAAACGACTGGACGGATTGGGCTGAAATTTGGAATACAGGTAGATGTTATGACGTAGGCACAATGATATTCTCATAGGCATCCGCTAAGAAAGAATTTTTGGAAATGCCACTTTAAAAGGGGTGAAATAGGGGATGCAAGTTTTACTTCTTGATGCGAGTGAAGCCGCGAGCACCCACTAGTAGGAACATATTTATGTACATAGTAGATACCTAATAAACAGTTTTCAACCAAATATACTTAAATAATTAATATTAAATTATGTTAATGGTTAATAATATTTATTCATAACTTATAAAACATAAAGTTACTGACTAATATTTACAAGTCCTAAACATAATATTAAAATATATAATATACCTAAATCAGCATTGCCATCCAGCGTGGTAATGCGGCCAGCATGCTGGGTACGCTGCCCTCTGGTAGTGAGCTGGAGCACTTAGATTATCTTTAGGCTTTTCTAAAGATTTTCTAAGTGCCCCTTTTTGTAGTAGTTAGAAGTAGTATGTTTAGTTTTCCTTCACTTGTTTTTATATTTTATTATTGTAAATAAAGTATTCCTAAAATAAAGTTAATTGAATTCTATGTTCTAAAATCCGTATATACTGCTGTATTTTGTAGTTTTGATTAATTACCTTTATTAGGTATTGTAATTTCAGTCCCACAATTGAGTCTTACTTCCCAAGTCCTGAAAACTTCTAGGAAAAACTAAACCCGACTCAAGAATGCTCGACCACCATTCTTCTAATAACTACTAAGCACTCAGATATGCTCATTCTAAAAACCTCTAAGAAACTCAATCCGTAACTCTTATGTTCATGAAAGTACATATACTATTTCCAATCGATTCCATTCGAAGCAAGTAATGCGAGTTCAACCAGGCGATTCAAGTAGCACTTGAGGTTTCGGATTGGATTTCAGCCGCAAATCACGTAGGCCCTGCCTGTAAGAAGCATTCTCGAGCCTTCAAGATTGAATGTCTATATAAATATGTATTACCTACAAACTTATATGAGGTTGATGGTTACTTATTGGTATATTGTGTACCTATTATAATTTTTTTGACAACAAAATTTTGAAATTACTGCTATGGTTGTAATTTCATTATCCGTCATTAGTTTGAAAAAAATCCAAGCCCAAAATATATAGTAAAAAATATAGTGCCTAAATATTTTAGACCTTTATTTTTATTTTATTTTTGAACACGAAATAGGCTAACGTTTGACTCCAGCCTACCTGATGTTAAGCATCACTGTAGACTAAGAATAAAATCTAAATTGCTGAATTCACGAAATTTGTAGGTAAAAAAAACTCCCAAGTAAATATTTAAGGAATATACCTACTGCCTTAAAAGTTACCCACACTACAGTTAGTTCTTCGTATAGTATTTTATTTGACTTGGCAGTAACACAAATCTCTGCTTCACAGCAGGATTTGCAAAGGGATGCCAATACTCATTAAAATTTTAAGCCAGCACCTTATTTAGCTTATCATAACTGTAAATCCAATATAACGAGACTTGCATGCAAATTTAAACATTCAATGCAATTATTAAAAGTGTCATTGAGTTTCATAAGAACGAATATTTCAAAATTTGAGGGTAGATAAATATTCTTGATCCGCGAAAATTTTCAAACGTAAACATTTCAATATAGCCAGTTGTCATTTCTCACCCAGTATTTGGGTCGTTCAAACAACGCTTGTTAAAACTTATCACCTCATTATTTATTTATGCAAATCGTGCATACAAAGTCCGTAAGTATTTACTATGTCATGTAACAAGTGTGTCGTAATCATTAATGTATATAATGTATAGCGTAGGTTATAGATATTTCATAAAATAGAGTGGGCAACACATGCACTACGCCTTAAGGCTAAATAGTTGTTTCGTAAACTAATCAGCATAATCTCACAGTTTATTATATGACCATGTCTGTAATGACCTTTGTGGAACAAGAATCTACCCACTACACGCTAACTAAAAATAAAAACAAACTGCTAACAAAAAGTAAAAACGCGATAAAGAAAAAAGGCGCGCTGCGAGCGAGATAAAAAAAGGTCGTAATTGCAAAGTTACGAAACACGAAACTTTTTACTTACCATAAACGTTATGTAGGTGAAGTCGCAACAAAATTCACGTTCTGAAAGCAAACAAGGCCCATTCTGATCCAGGATTACCAGTTCCGAGCTTTGTTTAATTCATCACTAGCTCCAAACATGGAAAGCAACTTGTCCTGAACACTGTTTATTATTTGTTGACACAGAACGGGGTTACGGACTCCAAGCGGAGAGATTTCACTGGCACGATAACTAGTATGCAATGTTTTGTAAAACAAATTCACTGGTTCGTATTCACAGTTCTAAATTCAAAGTTGTAAAACTTGTAAAGCACTGGCAGGTAAAGGGGCGCGAAGGCAAGTGGCTGTACGGAAGAAAAAAAATAGAAAAAGTATGATGCGCACACAACCTCCGTGGTCGGAGCAACGCTACACTGTGCCAGTGTGGGTGAATGGGCCCAGCGGTACACAAACACGTCACACAATAGACATCTCTTTGGGGCAAAAAATCCGACATACATTATGCCTAATTTTACCAATATGATATGTAAGTCACAAAACTTTTGAATTTATATTTGAATGAATATGGATCTAGATCTTCTAGGTAAACGTGTTACACCCTAGGCTGCAGCAATGCTTAACATCAAGAAGGCTGTAGTAAAACGTTAACCTACCCCACGTAAAAAAAACTATCAGCGGTTTGTGTAGGAAACGGATGCTATAATTGTAACTATTTTATTTAAAAAATAATGCCTATCATAGACATTTAAACCGACCATTTAAACCAACACTAATTATAGGAGTTCCAAGCATCCTATCGTATTACTTTCCTTTGAATTTATGCAACATCCTTCCATTCCTAGTCCTACACTAGCCGTTATAATAACAACAACAGGTTAAGTTAGGAGCATTTTCTTTACATTGTCTATGTTAGTATAGCAACAATCTGCGCGCGCACGCACTCTTAGTTTTAGATACGGTTGCCAGTACTGAAAGAAAAAATATCTTATCAATGTTATCTCTAAATTTATCAGATTAAAAACGGCATTGACTGCAATGGATTCAGAAGTATGTACTTTGATATGACAATATTATCAGTTTATTCAATTTTCCAGATTTGAGATGACACACATATTATAAATTGTTGAGTAATATATACGAGTACCTTCATATATTTCAGCACGAAACTATCTGGAATTCCATGAGTTTGTAAACGTTTTATTTATTGCATTAATCAAAATTATTCAGCCTTAACTAAATACATTGAATTAATTATTATCTGTAAAATAGTTAACCATAAATTGAATTATTATAAATGGGATTAACTAATGGCTTACAAATATAAAAATAATGTAATATAATTTCATTCGAATGCCATTCCTCGTAGTAAAAAAATAAATGAATGTAAAATGTGTTATAATTAAATCCTTCTTAAATACAACTACAAGTATTATTGTAACTTAGACAAAAAAAACTATTAACATGGATTCTCCTATACAACCTTACGAAAAAATACCCAGATCATGGGTAATATTCGTCACTGGCAGCCCCAAGCTTCTCAAGTCGTTCCCCGCCAAGAAGTTTATCGTGTACGTACACGGGGGACTCACACATACACATCTCGGCTGTGATTGGGCGAGAGATCGTGGACCTCCGCCCGCGCACCAACGTCCTTGCGGGCACCGACCGAGCCTGCGCCTGCGCAGAGCTTTGGTTACTTCCAAGTTTTACTTTAACTTTAACCACTATGTTATTATAACTAAGAGCTTGGTCAGAATGTCCGTTCGAAATCGCCAAAGAAACTAAAGCGGTCAGATTTTAGATGGGTGACCAATCATCGAAATATGTAAATTTGTTGAGGTGAGCCACTGATATGAACACATGGTATTCCCCGTGTGATAGGTCCCGATGGTCGGATCATACCTGATCCTCCCTCTACGCCTTAACTATTAATTACTGATTATCAGTTATAAACAAAAGCCAAATCTAAAGGTTATGTTAATTCTTTCTACAACTAGAGTGAACCAAAACTAGCCTACTTTTGTAAGGAACACATGGACATGAGCTAGTTATAAAGTAACTTGTAACTGTACGCGCCTGGTCATGGCAAGTTATTTACAAGATTTTCAAGTTTCTTGCTATTTTTAAAGTCTTACACAAACTGGAAAAAATATAATAAAAATTGAGGTCAGCTACTTGATTAAGTCTTATCTAGTTCCAGTACAGTTTAATGTGAGAGTATAAGTGACCTATGAGTACAGAATTTATACAGAAAATAAATGAATTGAAGTACATTAATAAGAAATAAATATTGAATTGCAAATAAATATAAAAAAGGCAAAAATACGCATTCACATAGCTTCTTTCGCACCTATAGTTTATACTATCCACCTATACCTATAGTTTATACCCAAACTATATTTATTAAATATTTTGGCTAAAAACTGTGTCAGAACATTAATTAAAATTACATCATATCGTTATCATTTGCGAGCTCGTTTTGTCCATATTCTGAGATATATTAATATAACTGGCGGTATATAGTCCACGTTCAGAGATAGGATTTAGATTATGTCAAATTAACTTGACATAAACTACTCGAGTGATCGTTAGAGATGGAGGGAGAACATGTAAAGGATAAAGTGCGTATTAGTTGTAAATGTTTTTACTTCTCCTTTTTCTTAACGAATGAATAACCAGCTCTGGAGTCAAGGGTCTAGCCGCTCTAAGGACCTCAGGCATGGACGAAAATAGTATAATTTTTAGTCATATCATATTTATTTACCTACAAAATCAACCTTGTATCAACAATTTATCATCACATGACATTGTAGACCGCAGCCTTACTATCATTGTGGTTAAACAAGAACCTATTCGTTACAAACTTGTCATCTGACGTATTATACGTACTTACCAATGATATTCTATAGAAATTATTTAAGTCTACTGACAGAATTAGTATAGTAATTTAAACATATCATAGTGCTATAACAGCATGTAGGTTGAGTCTTTTAAAACCTTTTTGTTATCATCCAAGACAAATTATTTATCCAAAGAATCTTCTTCTTCATCATCGTGTCGGTGATTGAACAAAAAACTAACTTAGATTTTGAACCAACCTACCCCAAATACGTTTTTAATTTGTATATTTTTATTTTTATGTAATTTGTTCAGTAGGTTTTTGTGTAAGAATGTAGGCATGTTATCCTAATATTCTGTTGTTCTTATTGTTAGTATTGACAGCATAGGTTATTAAAAAAACTTATAGTTACTATAGGAGTTATTATATTTGGGGTGCGATGATCGGACTACCTTCACGTTGGGTAAGCCCAACTAATTTCATCTCTCCATATGGGGATTTGGGGTTAGTTGGGGAAACCTGGTGCACCCCGTCCACAGGTTAGTAACTTCCACCTTCAGGTGGATCTTGCTAGCCTGTGTCCAAACGTTCGATCGAGTGGGGGCCCTCGCCTATACCTCCCCTTCGAGCGGGCTGGTTGTAGGGCCCGAGGCGTGGAGCTCGCCGCACCTCGCGGTGTAGGTCGAGGTGGTCGCCGAGAGGCGAGAGGAGTTCGGTGTACCGGCCGAGTAGCGGCGACACGGGAACCGAACTCCGTGCGCAGAGGGCGCATTGGAGGAGGGTGGTCGCTTTGGCCTGCGACTGCCTGACTCCTGGGGGCTCTGGGTGGCAGGTCGGGGAACCTGTTGCCCTGGAATGAGTCCCCACAGGATGCATGACGTGTCCCGTGTTCTGACACGTCGTCCATTGAGGGTTGAGCTGAAGCTCCCCGAGGCGGGGCCCGTTACCGGGCCAGCATCACCAGGGCTGCGGATGTATGCATCGCGCTCTCGTGGCCCTGGACCAACGATGCGGAGATGGAACACCCCAGGTTTTTAGTGGGTATGCCGCCCTTATAGAGTGGGGCGGAGACTCCCACATAACCACCCGCCCTCCCCGGGGTTTTTTGGGTGGTACCTGTAATAGGTTTTCCTGGGCAACAAAAAAAAAAAAAAAAAAAAGGAGTTATTATATTTTGCTAACGATAACTACAAGACATAACTCACCAGTACCTACATAAAAACTACCAAATTTGAAGTAAACGAAAAATAACTCAGCTTTTAAAAATAAACTAAAAAAAAACAATTTTAAGGAATTTTGCTTCACAAGAAATTAGGGCGTAGTAAATATTTCATCAGTGTTTATGGGCTGTGACGAATCTATTGCCACCTCATTTATCAACATCGACCTGACGACCTTTTTGGGATAAAAACTCAACAACGAATGTTGAACTTTATTTTTACTTTTAGGGTTCCGTACCTCAAAAGGAAAAAACGGAACCCTTATAGGATCACTTTGTTGTCCGTCTGTCCGTCCGTCCGTCCGTCTGTCAAGACCCTTTTTCTCAGGAACGCGTAGAGGTATGAAGCTGAAATTTATATCAATTACTCAGGTCTACTGTCCCTTGAAGCTGTGAAAAATTCAAACTTCTAAGCCAACGCAATCAAAAGATACAGCCATTTATGCCGCAAATTTTCGACACTTGCAAGGGAATCAAAACCTACAGGGTGCTTCCCGTGAACTCAGAATCTTGAAATTTGGTACGAAGCAACGTCTTATAGCATAGATAAAGGAAAAATTACGAAAACCATAAATTTTTAGTTACATCACAAAATATTTAACCTTGCAGGTTTGTACGGAACCCTCGGTGCGCGAGTCCGACTCGCACTTGGCCGGTTATTTTTAGATAGGATTTTAGGGCTTTTTAAAAATAAAAAAGTAACAGATAAGTAATTCCGAGAGTGGGATGAAAATCCTTGAGATTCCGTCAGTTGTACTCTTTTGAAGATTTAGAAAAAAATATTACAAGTATTTTTCGTTTGTCTAATTTAATAAGCTTCATAAAAAAATCATGTATAATATTTTCAGCTATGCTTTTCACGGTTTCCTAATCGCATTATTTTTTGTATGATCCTTTAAATATCGTAAAATATTACGGCACATATTATGAAATACCTGCCACATATCATTCAAATTATGATGATAATTATATCACAAGCTGGCACTTCCAAAAGCATATTTTATATTTTCATTCGTGGGTGGCAACAAACATAGTTGTTGATTAGGGCTGCCACAAAAAAAAATCATATCAAAGTTCTTATGGCTCAAGATAGTTGGTTTTGGTGCTTGAAATCGTCTGCCAAAATGTCCTTCTGGGAAATATTTCCAAATTTCAATTAAGTTCAAAATAATTCGAATATTAAACTAATGAAATTATTCGAAAAAAATCTTGCACCAAAACAAAATTAATTTTGTTCCACATTCGCAATCTATCACCACTACTCTACTATAAAATGTTTTTTTCTAAAAACAACTAAAGTTAATTGTTTCTCTGTGACTATTATAAAGTAAAGTAAAGTATGAAAGTAGTGTTTATATATTTTTTATAGTAAGCTGTACAGTATAATGGTGTTACAATATCTTCAATACAACCCTAAATTCAAGAATAGGCACTTTAAATGTACAATATAAAAACATTTGTTCCTACGCAGTAGATAAATACTTGCAAATATGTAAATTATCGTACGCCCGACCTCGGAGCTTCGCCATATTTGAAATCGTGATATAACTTTGGGATTTTATGTTTGCATGCATTTGTGCGGTTGTATTGCACTTTCATTTTCTACCATATTGAGTTAATTTCCTTGTTTTTTAAGGAACAGCATATATTTCTTACTCATTTAGGATATGATTTCTGTCTGTAATAAAGAAATCATTTAAATAACTTTTTCTAAAAGACAAAATAAAACAGTACTTAAATATACATTTATCGGTACTATATTTTGAATTGGTATAAAACATGTTATACCTAGTTAATAAGTAAATGAAATAAGAAATAAAGACTTGAAGCAGTTTATTTAGTTTTTCAGTTTTAGGTCCCTTTTCGTGACGTTCACACTATTGTTAAGAAATTAGTTTCATTGCTACACTATTTCATACTTAAATTATTTAAAGTTGGCATTGTTAATTATTATTTAACACAAGCATTTCCTCAAATTACTCACTTAATTCTTCATATCAATATCGCACAATTAAACTCTGACATCGCAATCAATCTATTGTTCAGAATAGTGCCGCCATTGTTAAATTAATAACACAAACAATAATCAATAATGATCATTACTGACCGTACACCTACTCGTATCAAGAAGGCCGGCATTTGTGTCTTTACATAAACAAAATAATAATTAAGAGGCAATTATTGTTTGGTCAGCTATTTACGAGCAAAAAAAAAACAAAATGCAATCAAAGACAATGAAAAATAGTCAAGTTACGTTGTAGAATTTGAATCTGCGAAAATAGATACTTAAATAGTGTTGATATTATTTATTGATCATAACTCTTCTATGATTAGTTATTTAGAGGTTTATCTCGTAAAATAATTCAACAGCTTTATACTAAAACTTACTCCCAGATGACCGGCTATTGAAAAAATCTAAGAATGCTAACAACTTTTCCACATAGGATGGCAATACTTATTTTAGCGCCATATACAGTCATTTTATTTTTATAATTAACAGACAGCAATTTGACCACTAGGTCAGCTGAAGCGATATCCGTACAAGCGAATACTATAACCCAAGATGCTTGAAAACTTGGCATTTGCACTAAACTTTGACAGTTTATTATAACTGATCAAATAATATTTTTCTGGTGAAACATTAAGATTATTTTGCTAACCAAATAAAATTAACGTAATACAAAGTACAGTTTACGCGAGATCACCGCACAAATGAAGGTCAGAATCATATTGTAGCTTCAATATGTTCATTTTTATGTCATTTACATTTACTTGCTAGCACCTTAATTAACAGCTATTAGTTTGCAATTTAAAGTCATTAAAATAAATGGATTTTTATGTTTGATCGTGTAAAGATTTGTTTAAGCTAATAGAGCGACAAATGCAAATACCAAACTTTTTATTATTAATTAAAATTTGTACTAAAATGGCCATAAAACGTAGTTCTATTTAATTAGGATGAAATTAATGCAAAGTAACGTAACTAAGTGTTATAACGGAAAGAAAAGATGATATTATTAATCTCCATTCTTAAATCTATCAGATTTATTAGTATGGCAATTTCAAGGTTTTTAAGGCATTTATTGCTACAACTATATCTTCCATTCAGTTTTAAGAAGTGAATAAAAAAATTCTACTAATAAAATACTGGCCAATGTAATATCTCTACTACCGTGGTCACTAATCTACTTGTAAGTAAGTTATAGCTACCTACACCTGCAAGGTTACCATTTTATTTATTTAGAAAGCTTGTAAAAATTTCTCATGATTAAATATAATACCCCGATACCCAAAGTCCCTTCTATTTGCTAGGAATAGCTTGCTGGTCTGGCCAGTGATATGCGCGCGTCAGGATAGGTTATATAAACCTGTAAATCTACCAATATCTACAGTAATTCGTTTCACCAAACCCAGAAGAAGACAAGCCAAACAGT
The DNA here is from genome assembly GCA_927399415.1 of Macaria notata. Taxonomy (NCBI): domain Eukaryota; kingdom Metazoa; phylum Arthropoda; class Insecta; order Lepidoptera; family Geometridae; genus Macaria; species Macaria notata. The sequence goes on from OV656741.1 coordinate 5,789,664, forward strand.
CTGCCACTTTCCTTTCCCAGCATCTCTCTCTGTTTGCCTCACAACCGGTGAGATTAAGCAGGTTCTTCTTATCTCTTATCTTTCATCCACATCCCTGTATATACAAGGACAGTACACATTGGACGAGCAAGGTCTTACTGTATCGTAGGATGAGAGTGGTGGTCCCATGGGTTTAGGTTTTGTAGGATAAAAATTAAGTTCGAATGAGTATGACGAATTATGTTGTTGAGAGTTTTCAAACCGTTCAATGGTGACATCATTTTAAAGTTGTGTGATGAGAATTTTATTTATTACTAGTGAGTGTGTATGTTTGTTACGCTGAATCGATTGGGATGAAATTTGGTATGGCGGTAGATAAGACCCTTGTCTAAGATACAGGCTTAAGCCTAGTTTGGGGTCCACTATTATTGCACTCTGCGCGTGATATGTAAATTCAACATAACTTTATAGTCTCAATGCTATGGTTAAAGTAATCAACGCTGCATGCTATTGTATAATTATTTCCTAAATCACAGCTATTTAAATGCAACTAAAACTAATCTATAACCTGAATAATTCTTTCATAATTTACTTATAAGTGCACCAATGTATTTAATGTTTCCACGGTAAATAAATATATTTTTGATTTTTTGATTTTAATTAAGGCAGGCTAGGCTATTTATATACCGGATTAGCGCGAGTAACACCGCGGGACGCGTCTTGTATTCCTTTTTTAAGTCAGTTATAAATCTTCTCGAAATACACCTAGTAACATAACATGTATTACAAAAGTAACTTATAAAGTAAAATTACTTACGCGCATTTAAAAGTAGGCTATAAATAGTTATCACATAGCATCGACCAGCAAAGCATAATGACATGTACATAATCAACTTAGCAATCATGAATTTTAGTTTCGATTCGATTTTTAGTTAATTTAGAGAATATATGTTAGCCTTCAGAAATCAGAATAATATATGTTCCTTCTATCCTGTAAAGAAATAGTAAAAAGTTGATGTAAATCTTCACATTTTTTTTCCTTTTTTTGTATTACATAAATAATTTTAATACATGCTGAGTTGAGGCCGGCTTGAGACAGGAAATTGTTTATGTGCAACATGTGTTTGTCTTACTTTCCTGAATGAGTTCGTCCGTAATTTTTTGTCGCAAAATAAATAATTTTCATTTCATTTAATTTTTTTTTTCATAATAACACATAAAAGTTTGATTCTTATTGATTTATTGTTTCTCTTTTATTACAAGCTTCAATCACATTTCTCTTTTCAACAGTGGCAACTATTCAAGAATTACTTTATCTTTTGATTGTCTCGTTTTAGTTTTGTCCTACAATCACCATAAATAATGGTACCCACCATCCGATACAAGATACAAGTAATCCGACTCCGATTAGTTCCGCTCTGTCACGCCATCTGTCCTTGGTCGTGGTTTAAAATGATCATGGTGCGGTTAACATTAGTCTCGGGTTCGATTCTGGGCAACTACACTTCTCGTTTTTCGTTATGTTTCGGTAGCGTATGTTTTGTTACTCTTAAGAATTTTGATATGAAGTTTGATCGAGGCTACTCTTTTTACAAAAAAGGAATCGCTCATAAATTAATGGTCACGGACGCCAGGCCTAAGCTTTTGAGTTATAGGTTTTTTTTAATAAGACTACAAAATCCGGTTAATTACTTACTTTTATTCAGATATCTATCTATACTGAAGTGTTACTGTATAAAACATTAATATATTAATTTATACCTACGCTTGTACGCATAGATACGAATCTAGATTTATTTCTCAATATTACTGTGTAATTAAAAACTTTCTTTAGAACTAATAACTATCAAAATAAGAATCTATATAAGCGTGTTTCATTTGTTTCTTCTAGCCACTCGTGTAAACTGGTATAGCGATATTTAAAAGTTATCAAAATATAAGTACTTCTTTCTTACCAACTGACTATCGACAAAAACCAGAACATAAAAATAGTTTGTCACATCATCTTGTCACCTACTTATGTTAGGTAGTATGTAATGTATATCACCGATGGTAACCGGAAAGTGTCTACAGAATGCTGCGACGCGCCGAAATCGAACCATAACGGCACTCGACTGCGCGTGGGCAGATCCTCGTTCACAATATTACATAGAGCTTAGTATAATATTAGTTTTGATAGAATGGCCATAGTAAGAATTAGAACATAATGTAAAGGGTTAGAAAATCGTGATTTTGAAAAGAGAATGACCATAGTAAAAATTAGAACATAATGTTAAAGGTTAGTACATACATTGCAAGAGAATGGCCATAATAAGAACATGTGTTAGAGCAAAAGCTTCGAACGCGATTTTTTGTGTCATTAGTCCAGTGTAGTGAAATAAAATGTTGTTCTATAAAAAAAAGTTAGTTAGCTTTCTCGTATATTAATACTGGATGATGAATACGTACAATTGTACATTTCAGAATTTTTTGTTGAAATTATCTGAGTGGAATTTTTAGTTATATGTTAACTTTTTAATTGAATAGTCATACTGGTCATTCATCATCATTAGAATTTTTATCAAACACCGAAAATCTATCAAGATTCAAATAACGATATCAATTTTAACTCCATTCTATCTTATTTTACCGTTCTATGTATGCCTATGCATAACATGTAACTTACTATGTAGGCCTATTTGTAAGTAGGTCTTTTATTACAATTGATATCTCTAGAACTTTGTGGATAAACACATAACTTCAAATGCCCATTTAGATAGAAAATACAGAAACAATTATTTCCATATAGGTACTGCCATGTGTGCATTAAAATCTGTCAAAGATTTTATAATGTCAAAGAATGCATTGTCACTCCAGATGTGCAATACAAGATTATGCCAAACAAAAGCACTCGAATCCCAAATGCAGCATTGTGGTATGAATAGAATGCGCACATACGGTGCGAAAAAATACAATTAAAAGATGGTTACGGTGCTATTATTTAGAATCGGGTGATTCCGTACTAAGAATGGCATGCATTATTCAGAGTATAACCTTTTCTTTAAGTCTATGTCCATATAATCGCATAGGTTTGACTACATCTAGTTTGATGATAAGAACTGGTGTAATGTTGAAGAGCAAATAAGAAGAAATCTAATGACTCTGGATTTTACTACTTTCTTTTGACCTTTGGTCTGTTCAGAAAGTTAAAAAAAAATATCAAGTGTGTTTAATAAAAATAGCTAAATTTTCATTTTTAAAGAGAACAGTAATGTGAACAGTATGTTTTCACTTTTTTTTGTTACCTTACCTCGTTACTTACCACAGAATATAAATAAAAATCCATTTACACCGTATGTATAACTAACTCTTACAATGCAACCAAAAGTGCAGTGTTCACTGTAACTGTGTCATATTTGTCACAACAGCCTTTTGTCCTGCTTTTATCGCGGCGCAGTGTGGTCCGGGTGATAAAAGATACCTCCGTGACAGATGCAATGTTGCAATATTGGCGAAATTATTAAAAACACTTTAAAAAGTTATGGAGTTTTTAGACGTTTTCTTTGCATAATACCTTAAAAAATACATATGTTAAAGTGTGTAAATACATGTGTAGTGTGTGCATCATCATCAGCCCGCAACCCACTGCTGAGCATAGGCCTCACATTTAGTACGACGCTCGCAGATGAATTTATACATGCTTTGCTTTGTCTGGTCGTTTCTATAAGTATGTATTTACAAAGGAAAGGTATATTTGTATTTTGTATCATATCCGTTATCTAGTACCCATGATACAAGCGTAAGCTTAGTATGGGGCTAGATGGCGCTGTGTGAGATGTCCTGAAATATTTATTTGTTTGTGGAAAAATTACATTATTGTAAGCCGACAAATTGGTTGTTTATCATTTTACACATTTCCTAAAGAATCGTTCAATAAAATTGTTACTAAAGTGCCTCATGCAAGCTTCTATAAGCCATATAACCTTTTAACTATTGTTTTACATGCAATTGATTGAGTAAGACAACCATAAAAACCGTTGTAAAAGCTGTAGATTACAAAATCCATGGAAAACGGATTTAGAACCCTTTGCACTCTAAAAACAGTAATAAATTACTTTTTTTTTACATGATATAGGCTTACGCTTGACTACAACTTGCCTGATGGTAAGCAACGTTATAGTCTACGATCTAGCGCGCTTGCCTAGAAGAAACCGGTTTACTCTCGACTTGAAGACTAAAAACTAACTTAAATTTAAAGTTTATATCTACCATCAAATGTTAGAATTATTTTCACCATCAGCATCTACAGCCACGGTAAACGACAGCCATTTCTGTTGGGTATGTATAAGTTAAAGTAAAAAAGTAAGTTTTTATATAGTATTTATATAGTAAAGTAAGGTTTTTATAGACTAACGTAATAACCACAGCCCGTCTAATGTTAAGCTTCACTGTTTTTATAAAAGTAGTACGCTTGCCTAGTTGTAATCGACTTTGGATTTGAAAACCCACAGATTGCAATTCACGGAAAACAAGAATCCTGGTGGTTATTTGTAGCTTCAATAATCTTATCTTATTCTCTTCTAAGATACAAAAAATCATTCATTCTTGTAAACAATCAACTAAAGTACGTATTTATATTATTTTATTGCTGTAATCTATGTCAAGGCAACTCGCGTGTGGTCTCGTCACGACGTGGTATCTTCTCGCCATTTAATACCTATCAATTATTCATCTAAGGTCTGAAATTATCTGAATATATTATGTTTACTTTGCGATCTTCAAAGCAGAGTGAATCGGTTCTTACTGGGTAAGCACGTTCCATCCTAGACCGTAATGATAGCTTTCCATCAGGCGAATTACGGTCAAGTGCAAATCCATTTCTTGTAAAAAAAAAAAAATTCTACGGCTCGTCTATTAGCTTTAGGCGTGATCAAGGATCAGTCGTGAATGTTACTTTATATACTTATAGCTTAACTTTTCAAAAAAGAAGATCCCAATTAATTTACGTCACATGCAATAGGTAGGTACAATTATTTTACTGATTGTTACCATGCATGTTTACATTTGGATATTTTTTACAGGGTAATAATTATGCAATGCCAATTTATTCAACTTAAGTTAAGGCATGATTGACGTATTTTATATCTTCTTATTTAAAAAATCCAATCACAAAGTTATTGAGTATCCTACGTTAAAAGATTTATTAAAAAACAACGCAAAACAATCCTTCTCGAAGTAAATATGTACCTAACTTTATTGTTAGCACTGCAATAACAAACCAATAGAAATTAGAAACTGAAAGTGCTCCAACTTATGGGCAGTATTTATTGATTACGGACCAAGTTACGATCCCGGAGTCACGAACTCAAAATCCGGATCCGTAAATCAGCGGAAGGTATCTTATTTCAGAACTATTTGTCTACTGCACTGTAATACAGGTACATAGATTTTATATACCTAGAATAGTTATGCCATGTATCCTTCGTGGGTAACCTTTATGAATATAAATTAATAAATAAATAAATATTCCGGGACATTGCACACAGCGCCATCTAGCCCCACACTAAGCAAACGCTTGTGTCGTGAGTACTAGATAACGGATATAATACTTATATACTTTTCTTTTGTAAATACATACTTATTATACATACAAACGACCAGACTCAACACAAGTAATTATACATTTTTAAATTTCATAAATACTTGTGTCAAGCGGGAATCGAACCCGCAACCCCTAGATTAGTAGGCAGAGCCACTACCAACTAAGCTAACAGGCCAGTCAATTGTAATAACAGTATTGTAATATATCCGAATATAGTGTAAAATCTATACTAATATTATAAATCTGAAGAGTTTGTTTGTTTGTTTATTTGAACGCGCTAATCTCAGGAACAACTGGTCCGATTTGAAAATTTCTTTTTGTGTTGAAGAGACTATTTATTGAGGAAGGTTTTAGGCTATATAACATCACGCTGCAACTAATAGGAGCGAAGAAACAATAGAAAATGTAGAAGAAAGCGGGAAAATTATTCTCTGAGGGCTTCCGTTGCGTGCGCTGCGAAAACGGTTCAAGATATCAAAAAACTGTGTATGAAAGAATTATTTCTCTTGAAATGATCTAAAAAAATGTCCGCAAAAGTATATGTCTACCTTTTAAGGTTAACTCACTAAAACTGTTTTTATGGTAATAACTAACTATAATCCACGCGGACGAAGTCACGCGCACCAGCTAGTATTTAATAAATGTTTGTTTGTCAGATTACAGCAATGCACATGTTTAGTTTTTAACCGACTTCCAAAAAAGATGGTTATCAAACCTTCTGAAAGTTATTGTTTTCGTTTTTTGTGGGTATGTCAAGCGATTACTCCGTTATTTATGAACCAATTTCAAAAAATCTTTTTTTTAACGGCTGGAATTCTAAGTATTGGGGAAATTTAAATAATGCTGTGTAGCTATTTGTCCTGGCATATCTGATGCCATCTTGGAATAAACCATTAAATTGAATTCAATAATGCAATAAAGACATAACTACTTTTCATATCATACCACTTTGTTACATTATTTGCAGGAATAGAGCATTTGTTAATTCCGCTGGCAACAATTCCTTATGAAAAAAACTGGGAAAACTGTCAATTAGAGAATGTTTTCTTTAGAAAATCCAATTTTCCAAGAATGTATTGTAAACGACCAAGCTCCGGATACAAATGGCCGCCGCCCAGCGCCCAGTCTTTCGATACTTGGTCATAGACTTGGTTCCAGTTGTATTCCGCTTTCAATACCCTATTATGAATACTAGTCGATACCGAACATACAAGGTTACTGTGGCGGACACAAGCGCGCACGGTGTGGCGCCGTGCCCCTGGGTGGGTGGACGGCTCGCGGTTCTCGTCTTGAAAAAGACGTCTGCGCCGGTGCGAACCGTCCCTACGTCGCGAAACTTAAACTTGTGTGCGAGATGCCTTGAGGAGGCCTAGTCGTGAGAGATGCCTAGATAGGGTACTAAGTCTATTGTGGGTTGAATGCGAAACCAATGGTGTTGAATGAAGGAAACTATGAAACGAGGAACGGTACCACTATCTAACACCCCCTACGCTCGCGACCCCAGTCCAGGTTCACAGCAGCTGCCCGCGGTGCGGCTTCTTGTCAGCCCCTCGATGTCGCCGCGGTGCTCACTTCTTCGAGCAATCTGCAGGCTGGAATCCTTCTTGGCTGGGGTCTTGAGGGCACTTCTTCTTTCTTGATTTAGACGTCGGCTGGAACTACTACAACATTCGACCGATCTTCAACCGCGGCACTGGAATTTATCGTTACCGCAAAGAGAGCCCCATTAAAATTCTCTACATTTTGAAGCAATTTCATTATGAGTGGCACCATTTCCCGTCCATATCTTTATTGATCTTAAAGTTACACACATAATATTTACACTATTAGAAAGCCCTTACAAAACTCTATTTATACATATAAAATTTACACAGATCAACCAAGGACTTTAGACACAATCAGCAAAAAATGGTGAATATTTACACAAAACGCAACTTTCATCATACATTTTCGTTAATTACAAACTAACTACGGTCGTGATCCGCGAGTATCATACCATTCTAATTAGATCTCTTCACGCAGCATCTGTTTCACTAATGATACTCGCGAAACGTGTACGAAAATGATACATTCTATTAGTTTGTTACGCGCACTCACTTTCACTAATTGAACTCGAACAAGGCATGCGTCGCTGCCTTCACTGTTCATATTAGTTCTTTCATACATTGTCCACATGTCAGTGCATGCATCGCCGACATCCTCCCCCTCGTGCGAAAGCACATCTCCTGGCTCGGCGATGTGCAGTCTACAGGAGCGGGCGACGGCTGCCTCTGTTGTTTGTGACCGTCCTCATCGGTCCGCTGTCACCCGGCGCCTGTCCCGCCGTCCCGTTGCAAGGCGTCTCGCAAACGGGCGTGCTCTCGAAGTGGTGAGGGCTACCGCTCGGCAGCCCTGCGCAGCGCGATGTCTCGGTGCGGAGCGCCCTGTCGACCGTGAGGTGGCCGACAGACGCTCTCTCGTAGTGGTGAGGACCGCCGCCTGGCGGCCCCACGCAGCGCGATGATGCGGTGCGGAGCGCCCTGTCGACCGTGAGGTGGCCGACAGACGCTCCCTCGTAGTGGTGAGGACCGCCGCCTGGCGGCCCCACGTGGTGCGATGACTCGGAGCTTCGCGTCTCGTGGGGAGATGCGCCGCCGCTGCAGTGGTCGCTCTCGTGCGACCCGACGTCCGGCGCCTTAGCGCCTCTCGGCGCTCCGGAGTTGCGTGGCTCGTCTGTAGTTGGCTGCCCCTCTTCGTTGCGACAGTCGTTGTTGAGCGCCTCGGCGCTACTGAGCGCGTCTGCAAGCGCCTTGTCGTCTTGCCTTGGTACTAGCAGCACCGTCTTGGAGCTCGGTAGCTTCAGGACTCCACCGTTGGTACGCACTTCTACAATGCGTGTGCGCCCATCAGGACCTGGATAGGTCGCCACGACCTCTCCTCGCGGCCATGTATTTCTCGGTAGAGTGGAGTCTACTATGAGGACGACATCCCCACATCGCAGGTCTCGAGACGCGTCGCTCTGGTTCAATTTCCTTCCTTGTTGATCCCGCTGTCGCCAGTAGACAGCGCAAGCGTACGCAGTCTCGCTGGCGTCGGTGAAGACGTGTAGCTCCCCCTCGGTACCGGAGTGTGTAGCGCACCGCGGCACGCGCAGCTCTCGCAGGATCTGCAGGCTCTCGAGGTAGTCTCTCCACGCCGCCTCGTTCTCTGGGACGATGACTTCGTCCCAGCCGACGCCGCTCCTCCAGATATCTTGTAACAGCTTTTTGCCCTGGATCAGCACCGGGCACGCCAAGCCCAACGGGTCGAAGGTAGACATCACGGCGCTGGTCACTTCTCTCTTGGTCGGGACGCTTTGTCTAGTGACAACATTCTGCACGTTCCGAAGGCAAGTTCTGAAACCAATTTCATCGCTTTGAGTGAACCAGCGCAAACCCAAAGTTTTCTCTTCGTTGCTCCCCAGGTCGACCTCTTCCTTGGTCTCTTCCTGGGTGAGCGCTGCGGTAACCTCTGGCTGGTTGGACGCCCAGCCTCGCAGCTCAAAGCACGCTCTCTTGTGCACCGTGTCGACCTCGCGTGCGACTTGGATGGCTCGTTCCGTAGTCTCGAAACTGTGGAGATAATCATCCATATAATGATTGCGTTCAATAGCTCTTACCGCGTCCGGATATTCATGTGCAAACTCTGTTGCGTTCATGTTCTTGACGTAGATTGCGGTGCTGGGTGAACACGCGGCGCCGAAGATGACTGATGTCATCCGATACTCCTTCGGCGCTCCGGTGCGTCTGTCTCCTCTCCACAGAAACCGCAGGCTATCGCGATCCTCTTCCCGGATCTTTATCTGTAAGAACATCTCCTTAATATCCGCCACCACAGCAATCGGATGTTGGCGGAATCTCATCAGTACTCCAAACAGCGATTGAAGTAGGTCCGGACCCGGTAGCAGCGCGTCGTTGAGACTCTTCCCCTCGTACTTAGCCGCAGCGTCGAACACGAGGCGCAGCTTCTTCTTAGTTGGATGAACAACAGCAAAATGAGGTAAGTACCACTTACGGTTCGAAGAGCTGTGATGCTGTACCTCCTCGGCGTAACCCTTATCCAGCAGGTTCTGGATCTGTGCCTTGTATTCATCCTTCAGCTGCTCGTTCTTGTCCAACTTTCGCTCTATAGTCTTGAGACGCCTCTCTGTAGACTCAAAGTTATCGGGCATCGTTTCTTGGTCGCTTTTCCACAAAAGCCCGGACTCATAGCGACCACCTTCAATTCTCCTGGACGTTTTCTTCAGGATTTCCAACGCTTTTCCGTCAGCGTCGGTACTCGGCAGGCGAGGTTGCACACCCAAAGATTCGATGGCGAAATGTTCCTTGATGAGCCGCTCGATATCTTCCTCGCTCGACGTACCATGCATTTGAGCGTGCGTACAAGTAGCAAAATTTACTCGCCTTGTAGCTGCTCCTCCGTTGGTGCCGTGTAGCACCCATCCAAGCTGCGTGAGGGACGCGACAGGTTGATGTTTCCTGCCTCTCCTTGTGGCTCTCGAGACGATGAGCTCCCAGTTGTCTTGACCAATGAGCAGCTTCGGGGGTTCGTCCTCGTAGTGAAGCTGATCGGCAAGCCGTCTCAAGTGCGGATATTCAATAATAAATTTATAGTCAATACCTTGCGGAGTTAACTTTAGTCCCTGGATTGTGCGGACGCCCTCGATGGTCCGCTTCGCAGCTTGGTAGACTCCTTTGATCTTCATGGCGATCTTCATGGAGTCCTTCTCGACGATGTTCCCTCCGCCGACAGTCTCGATACGGAGTGTCTCGTTCGGTCCGCTGAGCCCGATCTGTCTTGCCACCGAAGCGTCTAGAAGGGTTATGGTCGAACCCTCGTCCAGCAGTGCCAGCACCCTGGCTTTCCCGCCAGGGCCGTAGAGCTCCACCGGCACCATCTTCAGGTAGGCGCGCGCTGTCTGGGCTGCGTTCACGGGGACCGCGTTGTTGGTGGCCGCTTCTGTCTCGGCCTCGGGTTTCCGTTGCTTTTCTGAGTGCAACAGAATGTGGTGCTTGCGTCTGCAGCTCCTGCACGGTGGGCGTTTACAAGTATCATTACGATGTCGACTTTGTAGGCACTTAAAACACATGCGGTACTTACGCGCCATTTCCCACCGCTGTTCGATCGACGCTTGAAGGAATTTCTTACATTCGCGCAAGTAGTGTGCCTCCTCGCAGTGCGGGCACTTTACTGGCTGTTGAGTTTGCTTCTGTTGCGGGTGCTCAGCAGGTTGATCGGCCGCGCTGTGCGCGGCTTGCCGCGGAATTCTCCTCGCGGCGGCTGGTCCCGCTTCTTGCAGTGCGTACGGCCCGCAGCGGTCCGCCTCCCGTTCCAGGAACCTGCTTAGTAACACAAGGTCCGCGTCTTCCCGGTCCGCCGCGTAATCAAACCATCGGTAACGCAAAACAGCAGGCATTTTATCTACGATAATCTTTATCATTTCAGGCGAATGCAAGTACTGAGGCCTCTTCAGGCCTTTAATAGTAGCGACAGTGTTACTCACGTGGCTGGCAAATATACAGACTTCCTTGGCACCTTCTGTGATCTTGGGCAGCTGGCGCAGCTTGTCGAGCTCGGCGAGGACAAGCGCCTCCGGGCGCCCGAAACGTCTGCGTAACGCTTCAATCACTTCACTCGCTTTCACGTCGGAGTACAACAGGCTTTTGATCGCTTCTCTTGCCGAGCCTCTCACTGCGCGTCGCAGTCGCGCCAAGTTCTGTACACTGTTAAACAAAGGAGCACTGTCTTCATACACTGTTTTAAATGCCAGCCACTCACCACTATTTCCGTCGAAGGCAGGCAGCTCGTGCAGGTAGGCGGGCGGCGGTGCCGCCGGCCTTGCAGAATGTTCGATTGCGCGCAGTATTGCGCCCGCGAGGTCCACCGGCTCTCCTTTGACGTCCGCTGGAGTCGTCTGCTCCTTTGGTGCAGCGCCTTGTTCCCGGGTCGACTGCACCCAACTCTGGACATCTTCCTCGTTGTTGGCCGGGTCCTCGATGATGGAGTCTCCATCCTCTTCTTCGCTCGCCTCAAGCTGCAGCAGCTCCAGCTGCACCTTGGCGAGATGTGTGGCCGCTTTTGCTTCCTCGACCACCCTTCGTGAGTGCTCTGCACGCGCCTCCAGCAGGCGGCGCAGCTTGGCCGCGTCCAAAGTCTTCGACGCAGCACGCAGAGTCTTCGTTGGTTGCTCGACGGCGGGCCCCGCAGTGCCGGACGGGCAGCGCCCTCGGGTCCGGTCCTCCTCTGTGATGCGGGTCGCTGTCGAACTTCCCGTTGTCGCGTCGCTCGATGTACCGGTAGTCGCGCCCGCGGGCGCGGCCTCGGTCGGTGCGACGGTGCTCGATGTAGTAGTGGCCGGTGTGGTGGCGGCCGGCAGCACGTCGCCACGTGTGTGCGGCGGCTGCGCGGCGTCACCCGGGCCGGGCGGCGACGGGGGCGGACTTTGCCCTCGTGCCCGGCGTTGTCCCTCGTTGCTCCTGGTGACTGGCATCTTGACGTAGCTCCGCGACGTCTTCAAATCCGGCTCGAAGGACCAGCTGTGGCGGACACAAGCGCGCACGGTGTGGCGCCGTGCCCCTGGGTGGGTGGACGGCTCGCGGTTCTCGTCTTGAAAAAGACGTCTGCGCCGGTGCGAACCGTCCCTACGTCGCGAAACTTAAACTTGTGTGCGAGATGCCTTGAGGAGGCCTAGTCGTGAGAGATGCCTAGATAGGGTACTAAGTCTATTGTGGGTTGAATGCGAAACCAATGGTGTTGAATGAAGGAAACTATGAAACGAGGAACGGTACCACTATCTAACACCCCCTACGCTCGCGACCCCAGTCCAGGTTCACAGCAGCTGCCCGCGGTGCGGCTTCTTGTCAGCCCCTCGATGTCGCCGCGGTGCTCACTTCTTCGAGCAATCTGCAGGCTGGAATCCTTCTTGGCTGGGGTCTTGAGGGCACTTCTTCTTTCTTGATTTAGACGTCGGCTGGAACTACTACAACATTCGACCGATCTTCAACCGCGGCACTGGAATTTATCGTTACCGCAAAGAGAGCCCCATTAAAATTCTCTACATTTTGAAGCAATTTCATTATGAGTGGCACCATTTCCCGTCCATATCTTTATTGATCTTAAAGTTACACACATAATATTTACACTATTAGAAAGCCCTTACAAAACTCTATTTATACATATAAAATTTACACAGATCAACCAAGGACTTTAGACACAATCAGCAAAAAATGGTGAATATTTACACAAAACGCAACTTTCATCATACATTTTCGTTAATTACAAACTAACTACGGTCGTGATCCGCGAGTATCATACCATTCTAATTAGATCTCTTCACGCAGCATCTGTTTCACTAATGATACTCGCGAAACGTGTACGAAAATGATACATTCTATTAGTTTGTTACGCGCACTCACTTTCACTAATTGAACTCGAACAAGGCATGCGTCGCTGCCTTCACTGTTCATATTAGTTCTTTCATACATTGTCCACATGTCAGTGCATGCATCGCCGACAGTTACTATCTACTGCTAACTTACAACGTATCTATCTCAGCCACTAATAAAGGAAAGGGATTCCTAAGTGACTTAAAACAGACATTTACATCAATAAACGAAAGTATATTTTTTTTACACGATCAATATTGTCAAAATTGTGATAAATGATAAATAAAAATAAATAAATAAATATTCCGGGACATTGCACACAGCGCCATCTAGCCCCACACTAAGCAAACGCTTGTGTCGTGGGTACTAGATAACGGATATAATACTTATACTTTTCTTTTGTAAATACATACTTATTATACATACAAACGACCAGACTCAACACAAGTAATTATACATTTTTTAAATGCATAAATACTTGTGTCAAGCGGGAATCGAACCCGCAACCCCTAGATTAGAAGGCACAGCCACTATCAACAAAGCTAACAGGCTAGTCAAATGTCTGCCTATTTCTTTTTCTCCTCATTGAGTCGTATTCTTCTTTACTGAGGGTCGTGGCGTTTCATTGTTGGAGTTCTCTTGGGCAGATTCATAAATAATCACAGTCTCATTTTAAAAAAGTTAATCCATTATAGGCGCTTCTGAAGCGAAGGACGCGTTAATTTGTGTCCCGGTTGAGTATCTTAACACAAAGTCGGTAAGCCGTGTCAGAAGCCCTTGGCGCAGTTTGAAAACTCTGACACCACAGTTAGCCACTCTCATACGTACTTGCTTTTGTTATTGAGAAAACATTAATAGCCCTGTATAGTGTTTGCTACGTGTTGTCAGGCGGCTAGTTTTTGAGTCCGGGTCGTAGAAAGCACGTCGCGGGTGACTCCGTCAATTATCTTTTGTTGGGGATAGTTTCACTGCTTGTTATCTCGCGGCAAGCTAGCATAGAGGTCGCGTGGATTTCGTGGAATATTGAATATTTTCATGAGGATATTGTTTGGTTCTAAGCAAATTCTATTGATATTCAACCAATATTAATTAAAAGTCGTGTGTTGCTGAAGATGTATAAATTGTAAATTAATTAGGGATCCAGAGTAAAAAATCATAATTGAGAATATTTCATTAACACTTATGTACTTATCTTTTTTTTCACATTAAATAGGCTTACGTTTGACTATAGCCTGCCTGATGTTAAGCACCACTATAGTCTAAGATAGATAGATAGATAGATAAATTCTTTATTAAAACACAACATACATAAAAAACAATACAAAAAAAATCATAGAAAATAAAATTTGCGTTTTAATTGGCGGCCGTATCGCTAAGATGTAGCACGCTTGCCTAGAAGAAACCTATTTACTCTAGATTTGAAGACCCCTGGGTTATAATTTATAAATGTATCTCTCCTATTCAATTTGAAAAATCGAATGAAAGATAACTCACTAATATAAATGAAGAATAATTTGTGTCAGGTTTTTTTTCTTAATTTTATTTAAACATCTATGCACCTATATAATGGTTGGTCCAGTTTTATTTCTTAATTTTATTTAAACATCTATGCACCTATATAATGGTTGGTCCAGTTTTATTTCTTAATTTTATTTAAACATCTATGCACCTATATAATGGTTGGTCCAGTTTTATTTCTTAATTTTATTTAAACATCTATGCACCTATATAATGGTTGGTCCAGTTTTATTTCTTAATTTTATTTAAACATCTATGCACCTATATAATGGTTGGTCCAGTTTTATTTCTTAATTTTATTTAAACATCTATGCACCTATATAATGGTTGGTCCAGTTTTATTTCTTAATTTTATTTAAACATCTATGCACCTATATAATGGTTGGTCCAGTTTTATTTCTTAATTTTATTTATACATCTATGCACCTATATAATGGTTGGTCCAGTTTTGTTGCTTTTTTCTCCAATCTACATATTATATGTATTACAAGATTTTATGATTTTGCGCATTTGAGCGTCAAATAGTTTGAAAAGTACACATACCGACTCACATTTCTTCGCCCAACCTTATAATAATATTACAGTGATATCAAAGTTAAAAATAAATAACTTGGGAGTAAATACTACACAAAATAATTACCTCATTCGATGCTGTCTAAGACCAGATGATGCATGCAAAATCTTAGATCCACGCACGATAAGGGTAGATTATATCATGTGTACAAAACCTATCGCATGCGTCAGAGCTGATATCTCATGAGATGAGGTCACTGTTTGTGCAATAAGATGTTAACGGTTCCGAGATCTCATTAAAAACATGTTATAATACCTATACATAATATATATATATATAATACAGTAAGATAAGGGTGATTATGTAGATGATATTATATATAGGTACATATGTAAGTGGTTGGAACTTCGAAGAGTTGCTTAGACCAGCGGTTCCCGAAAGGTGGTCCGCGGAACCCTAGGGTTCCGTGGAAAGGCCGCAAGGGTTCCGTAAAAAATAATAAAATAAAATTCCATGATAAAAACCTACATATATAGAAGAAGAAGAGAAGAAGAAGCCTGGAAGAGATCACTCAAGGTGATAAGGCCGCCCACTTGTGCATTCTTTTATAGTTTAAGCATCTCATATTGTAATTTATTTTTGGTGTGCATAATAAAGTAATATTGTATTGTATTGTATTGTATATATACAGTAAAAGTACAAAAAATATTTCATATAAAAATAATTGTTTTTCATGTATACCTTTATAAGGTAGGTAAATTCCTAGTTATCAACGTAGGGTTGCGGTAGGAAAAGTATAGTCAATTAGGGGTCCTTGCCAAAAATAAATTGGGAACCCCTGGCTTAGACAGTTATCGCTTCTGGTGAACTGGTGGTTAAATCTATAATATCTATCATGTTAAATAGTATGTCTGAACAACAAACCATAATTTTGTTTTTTTGACTGCTCCGTAAACTTAGTTGGTAGTGGCTCTGCCTTCTAATCTAGGGGTGCGGGTTCGATTCCCGCATAACACAAGTAATTATGAATATTAAAATTTGTAATTACTTGTGTTGAGTCTGGTCGTTTATATGTATAATAAGTATGTATTTACAAAAAAAGTATATATGTATTATATCCGTTATCTAGTACCCATGATACAAGCGTAAGCTTAGTATGGGGCTGAATGGCGCTGTGTGATATGTCCTGAAATATTTATTTATTTTATTTTATTTGTACCTTCTACAATGCTGTAGTTGATATTTGATTCCATTTGTGTAGAAATAAAAGTATTTTAACCGTACCTATCTGTTTATTAAAATAGGTTATCTATAATCGTCTGATGGTAAGCTATCATTATGGTCTACAGCTAAATGATAAAACATGCTATTTTGGTACATGCAGATATTTATCATTTTATTTCTTTTAATTTGGTTGTAATTCCGTTTATTATTTGATTATTATATTTCACTTACCTACACTAGAGAATAAAAATATCCTACATATCTTACAAAAGTAAACAAATTTTATAAATAAGTACTTACAATAATTTAATAAAACTGTTCTACCTTGAAGCTACCAAATAAAATCCAGAGTTAATGACACAAAATTGTCGGAAAGACGTAAATAGTAGTTACAAGTACTTTAAGCTTTGTGTGTGTGGTCTGGCCACCAAGAATAAACTTACAAAATTGGTATAACTAGATAGTTAGCTACCTAATTGATGAAAGGACTTGTCTTGTCATATGGTCTTGAAAATGACAGCCATTATTAATGGAATAATATGTCTATGTAGTATATATATTGAACTTTTGTGTTCGATGTTCGTCGATTAATCCACCAACATATAGAAGTCGGAGATGTTGTCCAACAAACACTGATCACATCAAACAAATTTTGAAGCGAAGTTTAATCTATAAGTAAAGTAGCAGTATATATATTAATATATTGAACTTTAGTATGTGTGTGTAGGAAGCTCAGATTTCAGACACGCACCGAGCTTTTAGTATAAGTGTGAACAAGTTTTGCAGAAGTATGTCTTCGTACTACTTTGTTAATATGTCTGTTACAAATTAACACTCTAGTATATGCTGACTTTTTGTATTTTTATGTGTTGTTTTTTTTTCTAAAAATAGCATGTATGTATATGTATGTACCTTGTTACAGATAAAGATTAAACTTATCGTAAAACGGTTTATGACAAGGCATGCAAATACAAATTGCTTGCTATTTTAAAGAATGAGCATCATATACCATTTTATACTACAAATGCAGGTGAAACATTTTCTATAGCAGACATGCTCGAAAGCAACAAGAATGCAATCACTGGAATACAGAATGCACTATCTACAAACGATTATTAAATATGATATTTAATATGGAATGGAACTGGCAAGACGACTCGCTCGATATGGTAACTTTGCAGCTTTCTACCATACAGACACCAGTTTATCTTGACCTGTGGAGACATTCCGAACTCATTACCATCAACCAAACTTGTATTGGAGAATATTTTGGGCATAAAGATACTAGCGCCAATGGAAGAGTTCAGGATATTCTGGCAGATGGATTTAGTTTCACTTTGCTTCTGTAAGCCTCAGGCTAAGTTTTATAAGTCGTAGGTGTTCTGACGTGCCGTCAGTATTGTTGCGATGATGGGCGCTAACATCTTTATTGGTGATAAATCATTTATTGCCACCAATTGAAGTGATTGGAAATCACGTCGGCTATGGCTGCGTTAAAGTAGAATAGGAATATAATGACGTTGTTTGTGACTTTATTGCGATAGACTGAAGGCACCGAACATATAATAAGACTGCTCTGATGATACTCGTCAGGTGATAAGTACCTACTAACAACAATATAACTTGAATGCAAGTTATATTTTTGTTCGGTCTTTTACCCAATTGTACACCCAAACGTATTGTTTGACTAGGTTTCGATATAAACGTTCTCATTCTACTCATAGTACGAACCTTCCCTTTTTAGGCAACTAAAGAAAATAAAATGTCGTAGAATCATCCATTCTTTATTTTCAAAATAATTATTAAACACTTTTATAACAGATAAAAATCTATCTTAATTCGTTTGTGCTACTAAAATAAAATTAATAACAAAATTGAAACCTACGTTTTCGATATATTAATAATATTATTTAATTTGTTAACTAAATTCCGTAGATGTTTTTTACCGTGAAATTACAGTTGTTTACGACATCCGTTCCTAAAAGCTAATTTTAATAATAAAGTTTGTTTCTTATTTAATAATTAGCATAGCCATAAAACAGACTTAGCGAATATTGGTGTTCCTACCTACTATAAAACCTAAAAGCTTGGCGTAGGTTTAAAAAAATATATGCATCTTTTTGTTCATAATCTTTAAAAAACATACCCTTACGAATGCTTCAAAATATTTCCGGTCACATATGGATTTATACCACCTACCTTGGTTCCATATACGTCAATTTTAAATCAAGCCAACAAAAGCAGTTCAAGATTTAAATAAACCACTTCCCAAGCATATCAAACCTTAGCCATAAAGTTCTGAGAATCCAAAACAACAGTATAAATTATAAAACCGCGAGTGAAATAAAATGTCTAGTATTCATAGAACCAGATTTGTCACCATGTATGTAAATCTGGGGATTATGCAAGCGGCGCCGGCGCCGCCTCAATATGGGCTTTATGTGGAAAAATAAAATCATACGCACGCTATGATTGACACTTTTTTTACTTTTTTGATAGCATCCCATTCTTATGAATTGAGTATGTAGAAGTTGCTGAAATTAAATTAAACTCATCATGAATGTATGTATTTAAGTTTATTTTACTCCTACCAGTTTTTTAAAGTTGACTACAGAGATTTTGCCAAAACATAGCACAAGGAAAAGCAATAGCTATTGAAGCTTTTGAAGGAAACCCTCGTGTAGTTTTAGTAGTAGCCTCTTATCCCTGTCATAATCTTTTAATTAGATGAATTTGTTGTCCCGTTTTTAAAGTGGTTTTTTATATTCAGATGATAGAAACATTAATTATTATTTTTTAAAAAACGTTTGTTTTTCTCGAAATTTTAAGAATTTCGGTCATTTAAATGAAAACCACGGGCCTAGGCCAAGTGGAGATCACTTTGAGTGTTATTTTCAGAAGCGTCGTCCTGCAAGAACTTCCTCACGATCCTGCAAGTATTCAACACTGCTGCTTTTTGCATCGTCGTGTAAATGTTTATGTCTAGGTCTATTTGTTTCGGGTAGTGGAGTAGGTGTTTTGGGATGACTCCGGTGCTGGAGAGCACCAGTGGCACAATTGATACCCTGCTCATGTTCCAAAGGCGTACAATTTGTTCTAATTATTATTATTATTATCGTTTAGAGTTTTAAAAATAGCGATTGAAAACTGACTGAATTTTCTGCATAAATTATGTACCATCGTAAACTACATAAACAAACATCAATTTCCAACAAACTACAAGTGTAAGGCGGCACTTATATGTGTATATTAGTAGACAGTAAGACAGCAGACAACCGATTTCACCTATTTAGCACTACGACACGTATCATAATGTCGGATCATAATTTCAAACTGGTCTGTAACTTATGTCTTTTGTTGGTTTTACATCTCATTAGAGGATGTTTTGTTTTAGATAATACTAATGGATGCACGTGGATTTGCTGGCATTATTTCGGAATAAGAAGTAGCCTATGTCAGGCCCAAGACCTCATACTAACATACCAACTAAAAAACATGAAGATATGTTAGATCGTAAATAAATATTCAAAAAATTTGTTCAAACGATAAAATACCTATAATTATTTTTTGAATATCATCTACGTAATGTCCTGTTTATCTTTATTATATGTATAGATAGATAGATTTTCAGCGGTGCTGTTGCCAAATTGGTTTAAACTTTATTGATAGCTTATTCATTTCTAATGAGAATGGTTAACTCTAGTGTCAAGAGTTTTTAAATGGTAAAGTAAGTAAACCGGTTTCTTCTAGGCTAGCGCGCTAGATCGTAGACTATAACGTTGCTTACCATCAGGCAAGTTGTAGTCAAGCGTAAGCCTATATCATGTAAAAATAAAAAAATAAAAACAAATTATCCTACAGCTGACAGATACATAAAATAATAATTTCATATATGCGAAAATTAAAACAATTTATTGTAGTAGAGCATAAACATAAATAAATATGTTTGAACAATTCAAATTCTGACACAATCAAACTGTTATGTATTTCAAGAATATCCTTTTAAAAGACTATGTATTATACAAAAGTATAATGAATACTATATAAATATAGATGGAAAATTATGGACAATTATGAATATAAATGACTAATTTAACTACTAATATACTGCCTAAGGCCAAGGACAGAAAGCTATGGTCGCAACTGGGGGAGGCCTACGCCAAAGAGGCGACGTCTACTTAAATTAAGCTGTAACACAGGGACCTAAAACAATGTTTGACATTAATATTTATTTTATTTGACATTAAGCATAAGCATATTTACAAAAACATTAACATTTTTATTTTCATTTGACATAAAATTTATATAAGAGTAATTATGGACATTGTAATGAAATTTTTTTCGAAAGTGGATGAATAAATGGCTATTTTATTTTATTTTTATTTTATTTTTATTTATACTGCCTAAAACATTTTTCTTAATAAATAGTCTTGTCAGTTAAGTTTTTAGACAGCCAAATACCATTTTTAAAGCAATAAAGCAGTAATAAAGGTAATAGATGTGTCTTTAGCCAGTAAACTTGCCAAATATATTATGTCTCAACGATTTTAGCAAATAAAATATTGATAATAATATAATGTGATTGAGAGTTGCTTCTATAGTGATTGCCCACGGCTTCGCTCGCATCACATTGTTTCGGTATTAAGCCTACCTACATCATTCTCATAATTCAATATTACTACCGTTTTAAAATCGCGAAAATCCGTCGCTCCATTGTAGCGTTAAAGAGGAACAACCCTACTTTCGCTTTTATAAAATTGTTAGATAGTATGATTAATCAATCAAAATAATAAGTCTTTGCTCTTAAATTTCGATTTACGGTCTTCAGCCGATGTAAATATTTGTTATTCTGAAATGCTTATGTTATTTATTTTATCTCTTCTATTTCTATTGTAAACCACGTCCTCCGTTATCCTTTATTCATTTCTCTCCATCCAATGGTTGCCTGGAAGAGATCGCTTTTAGCGATAAGGCCGCCACTTGTGGCACTAGTATAAGTTTAAGTTTGATCTATTTCTTTGTATTATATTTTTATTTCGTGTGTTACAATAAAGAATATTCTATCTATCTATCTATGCCCTGACCTTATCTATTTCCATTTCTAGAAAGAAAAGAATGTTCAAGCAAACATTTCGTATGACTCAATCCGCAGTTAACCTACACAACATAGACATGGAACTATTATTTTCTTAAACGTAAACAAAATATCTCTTTTGATCTTTATTACTTTACAGTCTACCTTTAATTAGTACCGGAAACAAACAGTCTCAGAGTAAAGCGAGTGTAAACTTCTTCCTTGTCCTGGAATCCTTTATGTACATATATTGTCTTTTCCCACGAGTCTGTAAGTCTGTCCACGCCTACAGCATTTTTTTCACTTAGTACTTGTACGTTGTAAAACTAAAAACAAATAAAAACTGCCATGTGTATAGCTACTGATTTATATTGAGTCAACACACACACACAAACTACACAATATACTCACAAAGCCACTGACATTACATAAACTGAAATCTATACTAATATTATAAAGCTGAAGGGTTTGTTTGTTTGTTTGAACGCGCTAATCTCAGGAACTACTGATCCGAATTGAAAAATTATTTCTGTGTTGAATAGACCATTTATTGAGGAAGGCTTTAGGCTTAACATCATACTGTAACTAATAGGAGCGAAGAAACAACGAAAAATGTGGAAAAAAAATCAAGGTATATTATTCATCTTTGAGTGCTTCCGTTACGTGCGCTGCGGAAATGGTTCAGAAAGTCGTGGGTAACAGCTATAATTTATAAAGCTGAAGAGGTTGTTCGCAAAAATAAATATGATACCCAAACTAACTATTCCACACGGACGAAGTCGCGAGCACAGCTAGTTCACCAATAATTTGGATTGAATTAGAATAATGGGCAATACCTATGACACTAATTCATTAGCCTATGTCCAGAGTTTAAACTATCTCTGTATAAAAAAAAAAATTATTCAAAATCCCCCATGCTCACAAACTTTAGATTTTAAACAGGTTAATACAATTTCTATCTATTCAATATAGATCTTTGATCATCGATCAATTAACACCTATTTTCAATCCTTTTTACAAAGGATCTCAATTTAGTTCAATAGATGAAAAGATCAATTGAAAAGCAATTAGACTGAATCAAAAAGAAATCAGTAAACGCTCATTATACAAACAATCAGAGTAAATTACAAAATCATTAAAATCTGATGAATGAATAGAAACCCCAAAAAAAAAGCTTGATTGAGATACGGTAACAACTAAAAAAGGGTTAAATTAATGTTTTTTTAAAGGGGTTGAGGTAATAAAATTTACTTATTACATTGTACTGAATTTGTTAAGTGTATTTTAAAAAATGCGTTATCTAGTTCTAAAGAATTACAGCGTTCTAAAAAACTATTAAATAAAATATTGCCTATTAACATTCAATCAAAAACAAGTTTTTCGTTATAGGCCCAATTTTAGGAAATTAAATTAATCAGTGGATTAATTAAACAAGACATTTTGATTAAGGCAGAATGATCGACGCAACTTTCGTTTTAGTCCATAAAACAAACATGGCACTTTCAATACGCAATTTAAACATAACATAAGGTAAAGGGGACTATAAAACACATTCACGTATTTTTGGAGCAAATTTAACACGCATCTTGTAAAGGGGATTTTACACTGTACTCAATAGTTGGTACTAAGTTTGCCTTAAAAAATCGATAAGTGATTGGTGCCTTTTTTTGTAAATTAATACAATGTTTTGTCATCAATAAGTGCGGCATATTCGCTCTGCGAAAAAACACCTTAAATAAGATTTAAAAAAAAAATAAAAAAATCTACACAAAGTTTCTTGCAATTAGCTTTTAAGTTATTAGAGGGCCAGTAAAATTAATTACTTTAGATATCGATAACACTGTATACGGCGACAAAAATCATCATAATATTTGTTATCTATGTTTAACTAAATAAAAGACTTAGTTTGCTTTTTATTTTGCGGTTAGGAGAGTGCAGTTAAGAGTTAAGTTTCCAGTTCTTACAAACGTAGGATAATAAACTTCAATGCGATAAGTACTTGGATAATAAGTAGTTTATTGAATTTATAAATTAGTGTTTGCATAATTAAATCCATGTCATGTTCGCGATACCAGATAGGAATGGCTACTCTCATTCCATAAGAATAAGAAGATAGTTTTACAAATAAACCTATAAGCAACCAGAAACTATTATAGCCCAGTATACAGTCTCTCTAACCTCTTAATAAAGTAACAACAAGTGAGGCGAAAACCAACCGGCTTGCCGCGGGCCGCTTTACGTTTTGCTTCACATCTTTGTTTAATTAAACGGTAATAAATAACCAGATAATTAAGATCTCTTTACGTGTAAGTGAACTAGCGATTTGTAGTTACTGTTACTCGTGACCTATAGCTTTCTAAACTGGTTTATTGATACTGAAGTTTCTATATACAATGTATGTTTGTATAGTAATGTTAGTTCTTGGTGTCGCGTTATGATTTCGTGTGTTTAGTGTAGTAATCTACTATATCTTATAGATTTTAAGCTTCTAAGGTCTAAAATTTAAATTTTACATGTAAAAAACAAGTTACTCAAAAAATCCTTATTCAAACTATTGTCTGGCCACCACATCCGCAAAGTTTTTAAAATTGTGTCATTGAAGATTTACAAGATTTTTCCATAACCAATCTGGGCTTTGATTGATAAACTATTTCTTCTAAATGAGCTACTCAAAAATAGCCTAATAACGTTACTTTGCCAAAATAAAAAATACATTTGCCTAAACATACTCCAGCTGTGATGAAAAATGCAAATTAACCAATTTATGACGAGCACCTGCTACAAAAATTACAGTGAGTAAAGAGTAAGCAAATTAAATCGTAGCTTGATTCAAATACCGGATATGTGTATTGGCACAAATTAACGTAATTACTACCTCTGGCTCTGTTGCTGTAATAAATTATAGTTACCTAGTTTTACTAGTAGTTAGAGATAGATTGTGTCTGTATGGTGGTTTCCTGCGACACTGTGTCGTTTCCTTCTAGACTTCTTACATATTGATAATTACTTATACCCGTACACATATATATGCACAATTGTACATGCTTTGAAACCTTGTACAAATTGTTACAACTGCCATTTAAAAACAAATATAAATATCTAGTTTGTAAATATAATTTCAATTTCTTGTTCTTATTGTTGTAAATACATCATTGATTGTATACATACACACACACACACACACACACACTGTAACATCCTATAACGGTACACCCGGAGATATGTTCGATCTTCCACCTAACGCAGCTAACTTTTATTTATAAATATTTCAGGACATATCACACAGCGCCATCTAGCCCCACACTAAGCTAACGCTTGTATCATGGGTACTAGATAACGGATATATAATACATATTTCTATACTTTTTTTTGTAAATACATACTTATCATACATAGAAACGACCAGACTCAACACAAGTAATTACAAATTTTAATATGTATAATTACTTGTGTTATGCGGGAATCGAACCCGCACCCCTAGATTAGAAGGCACAGCCACTACCAACTTAGCTAACAGAGCATTCAACTGGCTAAGCAGTCTTAATATACCTATATAGCCTACTTGATAATACCATACGATTAAATAAATATTCTATTAAATAAATTGATGCTATACGACTTGTAGATACTTCACAACTCTTACCAAGTTGGATAAAAATTTAGCTTGAACATATTCAAACGTACAATCTTGAAATTGTATATAACTAGTGGATGCTCGCGGCTTCGCTCGCATTAGAAGTAAAATTATCATCCCCTATTTCACCCCTTTAAAAGTGGCATTTCCAAAAATCCTTTAACTTCATTTCTAATTTCAGCCCAATCCGTCCAGTGGCTGTGCGTTGATAGATCACTATATCAGACAGTCAGTCAGTCAGACAGTCACCTTTGAGTTTTATATATTTAGATACATACTCTCTGAAATACATTTTGTTTATGCGTGTGAAGCGAGAATCATCCGCATACATATCTGACATTCCACCGCTTCAACCAGCAAATTAAAACCGTATCTTGAAATCTGTCAGTGTTTCCGTCAGAGATCTCATTTAGGGCCGTACTACGAATAATTGGTACTACAGAGCTGTAACTCTTTACAAATGTCGCGTCGAAAATATTTCCATCTCTTCCACACATCACCCGCACACAAAGCTTGCTTGTGATTGGTTACTATGCCGAAAATAGACGAATAAAAATATATTTTATTGTAATATTTGTTTATGTTTATTCATATATAAGTAGTATAAACCTTTTGATATATTTTTCATTATTTTATTTAATATCTTAAACACCTCGTCCTACTAATTAATTTGAAGATTATATTCCTGCCAGATTAGTTGCCTGATAAGGCCGCCAATTTAGACGCATTTTTTTTATTTCTGTATTTTTTTGTATTTGTTTTTTTATATGTGATGTGTTAAAAAAGGTATTTATCCATCTATCTAAAACAATTTACTGGTAATCTTTTTACAATCACGTTTGAATATTTCAAATTATTTACTTGATTCCTACAATATAAAATTAGGTAGAACTTCTTTTGGAGGTGAAACTTACTACTGTCGCGTTTGTATCTAAAGGTTCTTGCCAACTTAACCGCGGTAGACCATGTCATAGTTTTTTTTTAACTTTGTTACGTTTCTAAAGTATAAATTATTCGTAGGGACGGTATAACCGTTCTCAAACCGCAAGGGCTCGTACCATTGCCATAAGTGACTTAATGGTGCTTCTCAGATCTACTAATGGGACACGTCCGTTGCGGTGTATAACCTTATGCAGTATATCTAGACTGTGGTACTTGCTTTGCGTTAAGAAAATGATGATGGTATTGCATTTGAAAGTACGATGTCTTTTGTTTAACAATATTAGCAAAAATATATTAGTTGAAATGAGACTTGTGAACTTTGGTGTCGTGAATTATAATGGTTCGATGTCGTTTTGTGCATAGGTATTATGGAAAAAAAGCCACAAGTAGAGCCTTGTAATTTATAGTGTAATTGCAAATAATATAACCTTGATTAGTTATTGTACTTGAGATTATCTTTATCATATAGGTATAGGTACTCCTTCAAAAACATGATTAAGATATGTCTGTAGGTAACTGTATGGTTTACATAAGTACATGTCTAACTTGTTTTATACTCGTACAGCTAGAAAGAGGAAGTCGCATAGATAACTAGCCACATCACAGGCTAACGAGCTTTTTCATGCGGAAAATCCACAACAATAACTAGGGACAGACAAACAAAACAACGAAGAAGTTGTCATTCATTGACTGAGCTAGCGAAGAGTGCGAGACATCTTTGCATTGAATGATTTCTTTCATCTGTTTGTTTCATATTGGTTTGTTACGAATTATTGATACTTTTGTAAATGTTGGAAATTGGAATCATTTAATTCCGTTCCGTTTCCGTTTGACTACAAACATTCAGCCAAACTGCAGTCCATATTAAAAATGATGTAATTGTTTTGATGTTCAATATAAAAAAATGAAAGTTATTGATCGCTGTTTTTTTACTGCAAGCTTTGTATTTTACAGGGTTCTTCGGTAAATCAGCTTATAAATAAGCTTATCTGAAGAGAATGTGTAATTTAGTTGTAATTAAAATGACATCCATAAATAATGTTTCCAAAATATTTGTCTGTGCAAGGTTTACTCTCCATAGATAAACTAGTTATTGAAAGTTTTCACAACGGTTCCATCGCAGCCAGTGGTGCAAATCAACAATTTCACGTTACACAACCAAACGACCACAAAAACCTCTCAACTCGACCCCGGAACAGAATCTCCGACAATGGACTAACATTACAACGATCTGATAAATCGCACAAACATCAGATGAAATCTTTTCATACCTCGTTAAGCTAATTGTCTCTGACATTTCATTTAATTCAAGACTTTTAGGAACAAAGTTTTCATCATACAGGAGAATCAATAAAAAGACGAATTACACAAGATCCATATTCTTTCAGATTCCATCATCAAATTAAGCTCCAAGTTATGGTACCATCGCATTAAGTACAATATTGTCAAATTTACATAACCTTTACAAAGGAAACTCTGTAGATGTATGTAGTGTTGTCGCAGTGGAACAATACTACATATTTCTCCAGAGTTTCATCTGGACGAATTTTCGCAAAGACATGCCAGATTAGTTTATTAAATAGATGTATCTTATAAACATTGCAAGAATTTTCAAATATTTGATTTCTAGCTCGTGATGTCATGCATATGCCATGTTACATGCTTATCTTATAATCTGACTGGTAGAAAAAAACAGTACAAGACATGAGACATTTAAAAAGCCTGTTAAAAAGGGGATGTCCAAATCAATAACCGGTATTGAAGACATCAATGAATCAATACGGCTCGCGGAACTAGCGACCCGAGCGCCGCATTCCCGCTCTGGGACAACTCCCCTTGTAAGGAAGACGACCTGGGACAGGATAGACATTGACAATATGTTTTAGAGACTTCCTTTTATTTATTTATCTGCTGTAGATACCGTTATGTGAAAAGTATATCGCGCGCCGATCAATCAACATGATATATCTCGAGTTCATGGCGTCAACTAAACTAGCATTCAAACATTGCTCGTAATATTTCAGTCAAGTCAATCATGTGTAGGTATATATTAAGCTCTAATGATAGCAGATGAAGCAAATCTAAAACAGAGTTTTGTTCCCGTGTCATGATAGGTGAAGTAGAAGGTAAGAATTTAATACAATGGTCGCTAGAAAATTGTTTAATTTTCTAGCGACCTAGGCAAAACAAATGCAAAAAAGGAAGTATTAGCGAATGAGGGATGATATGAGACTTTTGCATTACTTACTTACTAATGTGGCGCTGCGACCCAAAGTGGATCCTGGCCTCCGACACAAAGAGACGCCACTCCTCTCGGTTCTGTGCCATCTCCTGCCACTCGGTAGAACGGATCTGTTGCAGATCCTTCTCTATCTGGTCCTTCCAGCGGTATTTGGGACGTCCGACTGGCCGTCGATACTTATTGTGCGTTGTATAAATTGTTTTATTGCAGTAAGTATTGTTATCTCCTGTCAGTGATGTGTCCATATGATATATTGTCCTTAAGCCAGACTAACTGTAAGCTGCAAAAACAGTCCTCTAATTGCGAATGAACGGGAACCACATGACGTTGATGTACGCTTAGAGGGCAAATAAGACGGCTGCTAATTGGACGATTTGAAATATAATCGCGGGATACAGCTAGGTGCAAACATGCGTGAAAGGAGACCAATTAGTGATGTGACTTGTATGGAGTTAGAGATTATACATGTCCTTGAGAGAAAGATTACATTTATCACAAGAATATACACATTACACATAGAATACCGATTTAATGGACAAACGTCTCAGAAGCTTATGTATTAGAGAAAATAACATTGATATGTCGGCAGCTTTGATATCCAGGTACCCAATCCTTTCAGCTTAAAGTAGATGCTGTATGTCTTATTTTATTGTACCTCGACTAATGTCATGATTACATGTATTTATATCTACTTACTTTAATCATTAAATAAAGCTGAAATACTCGTCGTAATATTTCTACCAACAAAGAAAGAAAAATAAACACAGCTTCCACCGTCTCACGAGTATACATCTTTCGAAAACAAACTCCCTTTCCATAACAGACATTCAACTCTCATAGTTTAGCCAACCATAAACATTGTCTTTACAGTTGCGTGCTAATGAATAGGTATCATGCTTGTTATATATTATAAGTTGTAGTAAAACACAGGAAACCAGCCCTGCTATTATCTAGCTTAGAAGCAATTATTCCCACACTACAAATTATATGTCCACGCTCAAAAGGAAGATGTTATTTAAATAAACTAATACAGAGTTTGTATCATCCGTATTTCATATAGATTTTTGAATGTTATGATATTAGACTTTGACCTTGTTTTGGTATACCTTATGTAAATTATGAAATAGCTGATAAAAAAACATATAATAAACCATTTTATTTGTTTCCTTAGCATAAAGCAGTAATAAAAATCCAAGGTTTGTATCATTAGAAGTTCTGTTTTTCTTTTCTTTTTAAATGACAAACTGTTGCTTAAATTTCAAATTCAAATAATACACATCTTCACAAATACCGCTGTATAGGTGGTTCACACATCAACAAATCATCACATTGTGAACCGTACACATACAAATGGTCAATGAAAAGACAATCATCGAATTGGGAGCGCAGAATATGTGCCAAGGAGAGAGTCATTGAGAGATAGAGGTGGTAATGAGGAGTGATTGAAATATATGCACTGTTGATATCGAATGATGCACGTCATAAAACGATCATCATCATTTTCAGCCTTTGTCTATCCACTGCTGGGTATAGGCCTCCTCCATGGAAGCCTAGCTCATAAAGTGATGTCCCAATAAAAGCAAGCGTTTTGCTTCAACTTTTATTGTGTGAAATGCCAAACTGTACAACTCTTTATCGAATATCTGTTTTCTTGAACTAAATGATCGGTGGCTGCTTTGGCGTTGCGATTTTTAATACCGATTCTGAGCTAAACTGTGAACAACTGGCGTTTTATTATTACGAACAACCAGAATCTACAATTTGACATGGTAAATGACCCACGAAAGCGCCTAGATTAAAACGCAAAAGAAATGCAATGTGCCTTCTTAATTATTTTCATTTCAAGATGATCTCTATGAAACCTGCGACGTAGAAAAATCGATTTTATTTAATGACGCTGAAATTAATCAAGTTGGGTTTTCACATAACTTAAACACAAATATCATATCCACGTGATGTAATCAAGTTCTCAAATCCAGCTCCATGTTGGAATGCAGTTTGATTTCACAAGTCACAAGCACTAGAGGCTAGTACCTAATTGTTTCTACGTTTCCACAGCGTGGTTCTTTTACAAACATTCCCATGACATCGTTGTATGTATGTAGGTACTACCGTTGTATTTATGAATTCATGGAATTTTTCACGAGTTAGGTGTAACTGAGGTTCACACAATAGAGGTATTTTTATGTTTGGACTATCTCAATACTGACTTACCTACATATGTAGGTGCATTAGTATTTTTACTAGTGCTTTATTGATATCGATTTTTTTCGGTATGCGCTTTTTTTTAATTTTGTTTGACAAAAAGAAATCCATAAAGTTTATTCAACGTTATTTAATTCAAAATTTTGTACAAGACAATTTCAAATATATTTTAAAAATTTGGAATATTAATAAAAAATAGCAGCAATATCGCTAAAAACGATCTATTTCGGCCGTATGTACAGTGTACATGGTGTACATCTTTCTTAGGTATGTCTCTGTACAATGACATACAAAAATAGGAGCCTATGCTCAGCAGTGGGCGATCACAAGCTTACGATACAGATGATGCCTCTATAAACACATAGAACTATAAAACCCTATTGTATCAATATGTACATGATCACTGTATTATTCCTCCCACATCGGGTCGCAGCCTTATTTCAATCCGCGAACAATGATGTACCGTTACAGGCCTTAGGAAACATGAGTGTAGGCTCTAATGAGGCTAGATTCAAATGGATGCACCCAATCAAAGTACATATTATACACAATAACACATGAAGCATCTGTTCTAGAACATTCACCGCTGAAATAGACTATAGTAGTCATGTGAGGACGCATCAGTAACTTACCCGTAGGAAATACGTTCGCCGTAGCCGAAATTGGCTTGGAATGCATCATCATCATCATCATACACAATAACTAGTTATAAAAGACGGACTGCAGAACTGATACACTTTTGAGCGAATTCACAATAAATAGGTTTTAAAATTGATACTTACTACAACGTTATTCCTTTTCTCCAACTGTTCTTTAGCGATAGATTTTTTTTTAAACTGCAGTACACTTTAGTATTTCTCTTAAAACGGTAGGTTCGTTATTATTATTAGGTCAGTAATGTACAGTTATTGTGCAAGTGGTATTTTGCGAAACTGAGCTATACGCATCTAAAGAAAGCAACATAGGATCGCAGAATTTTTGAAGATGGCACCCGCGTGATGATTATGATATTTTTTATCCAAAACCTCAAATGCAAGAAATTAATATCATTATTATTACAATCCTAGTACAGATTTATCCTTGACTAGTGGATGCTCGCGGCTTCGCCCGCATAAAGAAGTAAAACTTGCATCCCCTACTTCACCCCTTTAAAAGCAGCGTTTCCAAAAATCCTTTCTTAGCGGATGCCTACGTCATAACATCTACCTGCATGCCAAATTTCAGCCCGATCCGTCCAGTGGTTTGGGCTGTGCGTTGATAGATCACTATATCAGTCAATCAATCAGTCAGTCAGTAACCTTTGAGTTTTATATATTTAGATTATATTTGCCAAGAATCTTACCACTGCAATAATCCCGATTACTTCAGAGTTTAATATCAGTTAATTGCTGCAAGTCTAGGTCTTGCTACTTCACTAATTTCCGAGAACGTCTCAGGTTGCGGTCAAACAGGTTGATTAGATACTTTTTG
Organism: Macaria notata; assembly: GCA_927399415.1. Classification (NCBI taxonomy): domain Eukaryota; kingdom Metazoa; phylum Arthropoda; class Insecta; order Lepidoptera; family Geometridae; genus Macaria; species Macaria notata. The sequence goes on from OV656741.1 coordinate 5,821,450, forward strand.
CCATTGAATCGAACCCCATGGTTTTGTAGCTACGTGACTGGACCGCTAATAGCGTCGACTAAATGAAATCAATGAGTTAGAGTTAAAATCCTTTGCAGGAAACCGGAATGGACAGACCGTGGAGTTTTTATTCAACCGATGTGACTGACCGCAACCTCTTTGTCTGGCTTTAAAGAGTTTAAAACCTCTTTTTTCCATTTTTAAACAATCAAGGAACAAAAACGCATCTAAAACTTAGCTAGTACAACAACATTAGGTTTTATGAGTCTTATCTAATAGTCACAAGGTTGGTTAATGTGTAATGTCCATCAAAAAGGAAGGTCCGTCGCTCAGAGGCCTTTCGACCTTGCTTGTTGAATTTACCCAATATAAGTTTAAACGAGACTGGTGGCAGCATTACTACAACCTATTGAGATACCTTTCGACCACTCAGATTATATCAGTTAGAAATTTTTAGTTCCATTTTTATGTGTACACGAGCTTATTATCGGACGAGAGATAATTGCAAACGTCCGCATAAAGGCAAGTCTTGTTAAGCCATCGTTTTGCGTTTTCGTCAAAACGGCGAAAGTGGGACGGGTTAACAAGACAGGCTCTCTACATTATCTATCCTAGTCTTTCATTCGGGAATGAACGAGACAGTGAAACACTTCAGTTGAGGTAGATAAGTGATAATTATGGCGGTGCTAAAGAGTCTAATGATAAGACAAACTTTTGTGAGTAGTTTTGACCGTTGGGAACGCGTCCAAACACCCATTTCGAGAAGTAGACCGTACTAACAAGGAAGTTGTAATTTCAAATTACTTGGCTTGGATGGTCGAGTGTCTTTACTGCGGTCAGTCTAGAGTGTGTGCGTGTGTGTTGGATAATAGTTTTACTTTTTATGGGTTTTGAAGCCCGAACTATATTACCTTATACTTATATTATAACAGAATTTACGAATGAGGATTGTCATTTACATTTTTAGAGTGATTGTAAATTGTAGATAAGATAAGATAAGATAAAGATATTTTATTTGCCAAAAAACACTGGTACAATCACAAAAATATTAACGTATTACTAAATTATATTAATTACTTAATTAATGTTAATGTGAGTTTCTTGTGAACCCCGAACTAGGCCTGGGCCTGTATCTCGGTGGTCCAAGATTGAGAGTAACCAAAAGAATCATTACCTAAGTCATTCGCGTATTACAATATTAAAAAGTGATCACGTAATTTAATATACCTAACAAAGTGATTTAAAAGACCTATTCCTAATTTGTACAAATGACTCCATTTCATTAATAACTCTACTGATTTATGGATACATAAACAATTCATACGGATACTAAAATTATTGAAATCGACCACAGGAATTAAAACTTATAGGATTTACAAATTCGAATATTGCAACTGTAGACTTACTACAAAAGTTGATCAAACAGGTAATCTTAAAGGCAAAATGTATAAAAGACCACCGAACTAAAAATGTACTAATAACACCAAACACTAACAAAGAAATAAATAAACAGAGCAAGTCAAATTAAACCTTTTAAATACGGACAAAGTCAACTACTCACGGTCTTAGGACCTAGTCTAAACAACTTATTATTCGTATTTTTTTCAGTCTAGCTACAGCAAGACCATGGAAAAAATTCTGACAACTATCACCAAAGCGGCTAATTCAAGCGTTTCATACAAAATCTTGATAACTCAGTCGAATAAGCTTCTTATTAAGATAAGGATCAAAACATGATTGATGTTTCCTTTGAATAATATTTTATCTCGTATATTTCCCAGTGGCTGAACACTGCTACCAAACTGTACCGTCAAGTTTTTGTACTACAAAACCGGTACAGCAATTTGTTATGTTTAATGCGCGCAGTTTTTATTCAGTTGTCAAAATATAAGTGACTTGAAACGATGATAATGATAGTGGAAGTTAAAATCTTCTTATCGAAAGAGAGCGGCCAACTCTGGTGTTGAGAGTCATAGAAGATAGAACTGAATAGAATCTTGATCATTATTTTCTACAACGTTCACTATCCAAGTACTGGGCATAGGCCATATTTTGCAGTAGCACCGATCTTGTGCAGACCTCGTAGGTACATACATATATATATAACCCGTGACTTGAACTACCTAAGTCGTCGACCAATGCCGCTGCAAGGAAAATAGGATAATAAGATCAAAGTCATAATAATTATGTAGATTACCTATTTTATTAATTATTTTGCAAATTTAGCTAAGAAGACTAACAAGACATTGTAAGATTAAAAAAATATGATTTAATTACGAAAAACCACATTACCATTTTAGATACAAGTAAAGGTACCGTCAAGAACAGTTTAATACTTCTTAGACCATATTTTTTACAATATTTCAGGTAGTAATGAAACGAAAACCTTCCATCTAAATAAATATAAAGATTGAACACAAACGTATCTTGAACTGAGTTGAACCTCAAGTTAACCAGTGCAGTCTTATTCGATTTGTAGTCCTGTTTTTGCGATGTCGTCAGATAGAAACATAGTCTACTTAACATAGAGACAGCTATCTATCTATTTTCTGTGCAAACCTTTTTGTTAACCTACGTAAACTCATCGTGCATACAGAATACCGGCATCAATGATATTCTATATAAACTGTACTATACCCCGTTCTGTGTGGCGAACTCAAACTAAGCGAATTAGCCTGGACGGCTCAGTCGCCTCGAAGCTGTGAACATACGTTTATCCATTTCTCACAACCGGGTTTTATATATCTCTGATCTCTTTTACTTTTCTTCGCCACGTGCTAGGGCGATTTTCAATGAGTATAACGTCTCTATTAGTAAAACCTCATTGAGCGGCATACAAAAGAGTTCTGAGCGTCAATAAATTAACCATCCACCTTCACAAATCTCGTTCAATTGTTTTCTTATCCAATGGGTTCAATGTGAAAGAGGATCAATATACACTCATAAACATACAAATTATCCCTTATATAAAATAAGTGTGGTTTAGCCATTTTGTGGAGTTTATCGGGGTGTGATGACGTCAGGCACGAGCGAGGCCGGATATCAGGCGAGGTACACTCTAAGCACTGATTGAAAACGTACGAGCTATTTCCCGGAACTAATTCTAAATGATCTTAGAAACATATTGATGATTTAGCAAAAAGTACATAGAAAAAGATTGTATTTAGCTTTTTTAAAAAAGCCAAAATAAAATACCTATTGATACTGCTATTAATTTACAAAGCTTTATAAAAATAATGGTAAGGGACTAAAAACACTCCTTATTTTTCTTCAAAATAAGGTAAATAGATCAAACCAAACTATTAAAAACATACTTTATTGAAGAGAAACCTGCAAAATTTTACAAACATTTTACTTCTGAATCTTACCTGTAAAAAACTACAGAAAAAGAAGTTATTTCTATCCCTAGAGATAACATTCAAATAATTAAGATCATAATCTGTGGTAACCACATTGAATAAATATCCTCTTAATAAACAGGTAAACAGTACTCAGATGGTAATTAATTTATAACTTCATGAATCAAGCATGAGATTGTCTAGACGGACCTTTAGCATTAGATTGGTACAGGGAAGCTAAAATGAACATTTTTCAATGTTGGTATGATCTTGTCAAATGCCTGATTGTTCAATATAAAAAACCACCCGTATCAAAAGTATTGTATATGTGTGCATTATAGGGTTATTGTATCAATTAGTTATTGACCTCAATCAAATCACTGCATTAAGACAACAGTTTAGAAAAGGCGGCCAACAGGGGCGCCGTTTCGTTTGTGCTGTTTGCCGACTGTTTATTATAATATATTGAGCTATTTTAATGAGCATTAAAATACTTAAACTTTTTATCTCTTCCGTGGAAGGACCTGGGCGCCCTCCACAATGTATCTGCCCAAGAGAACTCCCCTAACGACTTAATTCTGGAGAGGAGTCACGACCCGCAGTCATAAGTAAATACGACTCAAGAGAGAGGAAATACGACTCAAGAGAGAGAAAATACTTTAATTTAGGCGCTAGCCGATTAAGCATAAAGGAGAAACAAACATAGGAATAATGTAAGACCTGTTATTTTTCTACTCACAAACGTGTAATTATTAAAATTTGTAAATTTGTGTCCATAGCTGTAATGTTTTATACTCGTAATTATCTAAGCACTTATCCATTAATTTGTAGTTCGGATATAGACTGCATCCATCTTAGATCAGCTGAAGCCAATAAATAAGTACTTCGCAGGTACTACGGCACCAGTGGTAATGACTTGGCGTGGATAATAACTAATGACCATCGATCACACATTTTAATTTAAATAGTTCTAAGAACGGCTTGATTGTGGATATCTGGTATTATTAACTTATTTTCTTGTGTACATGATACCTCAATCAAGAGTTTTATAAAATACTAGAAAACTCGACGCGCTCCGTTACGCCACCAGATATGTATGTATGTGAAAAATGATTTTCCCTGTTTTCCCGCTTTTCTGTTGAATTTTTCCTGGATTTTCTTTGCTATAAACCTCACGGAGCCTGAGACCCTTCCAACGAATGCAAAACCGTGGAAATCGGTTCGTGCGTTCTGGAGTAGCGTCAGGAAGGAAAACCTGACTTATTTTTATATAGTTGATGTAAATATACTGTATTGAATCATGTACAACAACTTTAAAAAGTAATGAAACAAATTTATTTCTATTCATTCAGGCAATGAAGCAACTTGTTAATTGTTGGTATAAAATCATGTCACATAATCCAATCTAATCCAAATACCTTTACCACGTCCACAACAATACCCCACATTCCAAACCAATTACAATCGCATAAACAAAACACCGGCGTTGTCAAGCCGCTGTCATAGCATTGCAAAATAGCATCGTTACAGTTCAATTGATGAATGAGGCGTACGCAGCAACTATAGCATTCAATAGTCTCAATACTATCGCAGATCTTTGCAATACTGCCTACGCATTCCCTTCACTGGGACAGAAATAGAGAGGGAATTGGTATCCGGCTAGTTTTGTAGTTGTTCTTTTGAAGCGGCAAGTTACTCCGGAGCACCTACAATTAACTTGCTCAAATAAATATGCTAGGCAACAGAAGATGAATTCGTTAGACATCATTAGTTTAGTATTAACTTTTTTTTTTTTTTTTTTACATGATATAGGCTTACGCTTGACTACAACTTGCCTGATGGTAAGCAATGTTATAGTCTACGATGTAGCGCGCTTGCCTAGAAGAAACCGGTTTACTCTCGACTTAAAGACCGACAAATTATAGTTCAAGGGGAATAGAGATTCGGGCAAGGAGTTCCACAGTTTGGCTGTTCGCACGATGAAAGTCGAAGCAAAGCGCTTGGTGCGAGTCTTTGGAACCTCAACTGTATAACGGTGCCTCCTTGCCGAACCCCTACTCGTACGATGGTGAAATGGGGCTGCAGGAATTAAATTATGCAATTCCTCCGCACACTCTCCGAAATGAAACCTGTAAAAACCGAAAGACTGGCCACCTTACGGCGGTGCTCAAGGCTTTGTAATTTTGAGCTACAGAGTGAGTCTTTCGCGATGAGCTTTTTTGCCCGTTTCTCAATTAACTCCAACGCCTCAAGCTGGTACTTCGCAGAACCATCCCAAAGGTGCGAACAATACTCCATACACGACCGAACTTGCGCTTGATACAAGGTCAGCAGCTGTTCCGGAGTGAAGTATCGTCGCACCTTGGAGAGGATACCCAGCTTCTTGGCTGCGAGTTGAGCTTTAGACTCAATATAGGAGCCAAAGTTGAGGGTCGGAGTCAAAGTGACACCTAGCAACTCTAGATGGTCGGTGATGGGCACGGTTTCATTTCGGAAAGAAGGCGCCATTACAAATGGCCTCCTCTTTGCAGAGAAAAGACACGCTTGTGTTTTTGAGGCATTAAACTTGACCAGATTGGCATCGCCCCAATCGGAGACTGCCGTGAGGGAAAAGTTTAAGCGCTCAATCATGGCTTCTCTGCAAGACTGGATCTCGGCCGCACTAGCTTTAGCGGTGGACATATAGCTCTCTACAACAGTGCTGTCGTCTGCATACCCAAAAATACCAGGCTTCAACAGATCATTAATATGTAGCAAGAAAAGTGTTGCAGAAAGCACTGATCCCTGGGGTACTCCGGCATTAATCGCCATTAGATCAGACGAGCAGCCATCAACGACTACCCGGATATATCTATCCCTCAGAAAATCCGATATCCACACGCAAAAACCAGCAGGCAGCCCAAACGATGAAAGCTTGCTGATTAGGCCGTCATGCCAAACCCTGTCGAAGGCTTTAGAAATATCTAGAGAAACTGCCAGGGCTTCCCCGTATTTCTCGATAGCCTCACTCCAGATGTGTGTGGCGTACACTAAGAGATCCCCAGTGGACCGGTTCCGGCGGAAGCCATACTGCCGGTCACTGAGGAGATCATTAGACTCTAGGTACGCCAGGAGCCTGCCGTTCAGGACACGCTCCATGCTCTTACAGAGCACGGAGGTAACCGAAATGGGCCTGTAGTTGGCAGGGTCAGCACGACTACCTTTCTTGGGCACAGGCTGCACGTTAGCCAGCTTCCACGTCTTCGGCACATGACCAGTTGCAAGAGAGAGCCGAAACAAGCGCGTCAACACAGGAGACAACTCAGCTGCACACGTCCTCAGAACTATAGCTGGGATACCGTCGGGGCCACTAGCTTTGTTCACATCTAGACTACGCAGTGTTTTCCGAACCTCCTTTTGGTGTATGCATATTTCTAAACTAACTATCTATTAGGCTTTATAAAAGGCGCTGATTTTAGACGGTAAAAAATACTTGTATCAAATACATACACATATAGACCATATACCTAATAAAACAGAAACTGGCTCATTTATCCCTCCAGCACAATAAAACAATCACCATGTTTACTTAATGAGTGTAATTTTTAACCGACTTCAAAAAAAGGAAGTTATCAAGTCTTCTGAAAGTTTTTTTTATAGACATGTAGGTACTAATTTAAACATTATTCGGCCATTTTTTATTCGGCAAAAACAAACCAAGTAAATTCTACTTTATTAGCCAAGCGAAGGACAAATGAGATGATTGCCACTATTAAAGGAGGGTGTAGTCGCTAATTAATTAGCTACTGAATGGAAGCTCGCTTGAAACCAATTGCACCCGATACTGTTATACAAACCTAGTATTAATTTACCTGTATGTTTAATTGTAGGCTAGTTACTGTCGATTATTATGTGGCAGTATTGAGCAATACCTACTCGTTTATTTATAAATGTTGTGCTATTTACAAGTTTACTTAATACTAATCAGTTAGGATGAGCCCTTTTTACGTGAATAACAACATATCACACATCCACACTCCCACATTATGCTCTCAATTTTGTTTATCTTTTTTTTTATATTTAGTGAGTAATAATAAGACTACTTACTACGCTAATTATCTACTACGTATCTAATTTGCTAAACTGGTTGAAAATATCACACACCCTTACTTACATTTATAAGCAACAATCCTGCAAATATGTTATGTTCATCCAGAATCATCATTGTATACACATTAGCAAATCCCGCGAACTCCGTTTCGCCAGTTTGTAGTACATGCTATGTATCAGAGATGGCGCTGTATGTGAAAAATGATTTTCCCTGTTTTCCCGCTTTTCTGTTGAAATGTTTCATGAATTTTTCATGAGTTTTGCTATAAACCTCACGGAGCTCGAGCCCTTCCAACGAATGCAAAACCGTGGAAATCGGTTCCTGCATTCTGGAGTTATAGCGTGAGGAAGGAAAACCCGTTTTTTTTTATAAAGTAGGTAAAATGTAGGTACAGATTTATTTACCACCTTAGTATTATACGGTCTAGTCCATCTAGCTCTAATCACCCATATCCCAGCCAAGATTCTCTCACGTAAGTATGAAACGGGCATAATTATTTTATTTCCTATCTCCGTGTTTCCATCATTCTCATTACGAGTGCATTCCAGAGCAGGCTGATATCTCTATAAGGCCCAAGTAAAGGGAAGTGGCAAATTATTGGGACTGCCTCGCCCGAGGCGCCGCACAGCCCAGCCAGTTAGGGCGTCTACTATTTTATAACTAACTCGCAGGACCAGTGTGGTGATTTAACTTATTACAAAACTGCAACAAAACATATAGGTATATATATTCAGAAAGAAAGAAAGAAAACATTTATTGTGACAGATTTAACAGAAAAACAAACACGAGTAAAAACATAATTAACAAACATAAAATATTTCTATGTTTCTTTTCTAGGTAATCTCATCAATATTTATGTGTATACTGTTTTCAATTCGACTGGCCTGTTAGCTTAGTTGGTAGTGGCTCTGCCTTCTAATCTAGGGGTTGCGGGTTCGACTCCCGCGTGACACAAGTATTTATAAATTTCAAAATGTATAATTACTTGTGTTGAGTCTGATCTTTTGTATGTATCATATATATATTTGCACAAAACAGTATACATGTATTAAATCCGTTATCTAGTACCCGCGACACAAGGGTTTGCTTAGTGCGGGGCTAGATGGCGATGTGTGCAATGTCCCGGAATATTTGTTATCTATTATTAATTTATGAATAACATGTGTTTTTAATGCCAATGTTCTCTCTCCCCATTTTCTCCCTTTTTAGTCATATTCCTGAGCACCGAGGGTCGTGTTCATGATTTGCCCAAAATTAAAAATAAACATAGATATAAGCTATGGCAAAAACATCTTAATTTGCATCATATTGCTGTAAAGCGGTCGATTTCTTGCCAGACCACATTTTTTTATATACTACTATAAAAGTTACTGAAAACAAACATACAAAACACGCTAACGAACATACAAGAAAAGGCAGAAGCCAAACCAACAGTAGGTGTTTGCATACCCATCTAATAAGAAGCATTTCCCCTCATTTTCTCCAGATAAGCCTCGTAAACTTAATGACGATACAATCAATTATCCGAGACTGAAGCCTAGACACCTAACTATATATACGGAGAAAATGGAAACTAAAACAATTCTATAGTAATTTTCCAATTAATTGCGAGTGGGAATTGTTTTATAATAACTAGAAATAAACACGAGTAATGTGAGCCATCATCATCATCATCATCCACAGCCCTTGGGATCCCACTGCTGGATTAAGCCAAAGTTAATGCCAAAGTTAATGATTGATTTAATACAACCCTAATATTGTTAACTGAACAATTAAAATTAGGATTTAATCAAACAATAAGTTTATAATAATCTTAAACAACGTGTAAAGTGCTGCCCTCTGTTATAAGCAAATATTTTTGCAGAATCTCAAGTAAATACTTAAGTACAAGATAGACGTGTTCCGGAAACACTTAGGTGATTTTAATAAACGGAGGCTGAGGTTAGACAAATTGGTATAAGTACTGAAGAATTATGGATGTAGGAGAAAAGTATATAGGTATATGAATATAGGTCACAAAAATAATCGTAGGGTATAATTATTCAAAGATTTGTAACAGCATTCCTTTTTAAATGTATTTGTCGCAACCCATTGCAAAATAAAAAAAGAATAGTATTCTTGTTTTATTTTCCACGAATTCTAGATTGTTCATCCTCTGAAGTTGCTGGTGGTCTTCAAGTTACATTGTACATAAGTATATTTTTTTTTAAACTTAATTGAAGTTACATTTATACATTAAGTACATTACATTATGCGAGTCCTATTCTTTAGCAAGAAAAAAATAGATTGAAATATCTTTATCATTAAAATTAAATCATGAATGGCAAACGCAGATTTTTATCTTTACAATTCTATTACGATGTTATAACAACAATTCAATTACAATTGAATAGATATTTTTAGAGCTAGCTTTCAAGGAGTCACGAATGTTTACAACATTCATAGTGACAACTATCTACTTCAAAGATCGAGAATTAAAATGTTTTTGCTATAAATAAAAGTAGGATTTTAATCACATGGTATTGCGTAAAAATGTTAAGTATATCCTTTAATTTCGTTTTTATTTTTTATTTTTCTCACTGGGTTTACTTTTTAATCAAAGCATCAGATAAATACGTATTTATTATTTTGTGTTGTTACATTCTTTGGTAATGCCATATGTATGGTAACATACATATGGCATTACCAAAGAATGGCCAGATTTAAAAAGTTTCTTCCTAGTTTATGTTATTTTCAGAAAAGACTACTTATTAGTATTTGACTCATGAAACTTCCAGCACAATTTGTTTTAACTCCGTTATATATTCAAAAGACGAAAGAAATATAACTCTTACAATACCGGGCGTAAAAAACCTATATCTAATTTCGCTTTCGTGCGCGTGTGCACTAGGGTCTGTTACCAAAGAGCCTGGCGCAACTGAATGTTTACCGCCGTCTCGTAACTTGCAAAATAATTACTAAAGGATATTAAGCAAAATAAGACCAACTACAGGCGCCTACACAGACCTACATCGTTAAAGCAGATAATTAAACGAATAATTGTGTTGGTTTTGCTGCAACATTACGTGATAAATGGTAATCTGTTTGTCTAGAGTTATAACTGAATTTATTCTGATAGTTTTAAAGACGTACAAATTAGATCTCCATGTTGTATTGAGCAATTATAAGTTTTACTTCTTATTAATGGATTCATTGTTGAAACTGTATTATTTTAGTTGAGGTCACTTCATATTGACGTCCCATTAAAATGCATATAAGTATCTACGTCAAATATTTATTCGGTTACAAGAACTTTAAATTGTTCCTTATCATGAAGCCCCCGTCAGTAGGTACTTACAAGATATGTCACATTGATATCACCTCAAGGAGCCTTATTTCGTTACATTTTGACTTTACCTGCTCTACATAAGAACAACTTGTATAAATATATAACACATAACCATAACATAACAGAGGCCCAAAATGGAATAGTATATAGAGGTCAGCGCCGGCGTTATAGCGACTTCATCTACATAAGTTATACTATAATACATTTATATCAAACTATACTATTTTTGGACTATGTAAATCAACTTTCAAGGGTCTGGTGAATAGCGGAGCCTTGCAGTGTTACTCGCTTTAAATCAGGTCAAGTCTTTGTGTTATACAGGGTCTAATATAATGAATTCATTTTGAGTTGGCTAGTAGAATAGAATAGAACAGAACAGAACAGAACAGAACAGAACAGAACAGAACAGAACAGAACAGAACAGAACAGAACAGAACAGAACAGAACAGAACAGAACAGAACAGAACAGAACAGAACAGAACAGAACAGAACAGAACAGAACAGAACAGAACAGAACAGAACAGAACAGAACAGAACAGAACAGAACAGAACAGAACAGAACAGAACAGAACAGAACAGAACAGAACAGAACAGAACAGAACAGAACAGAACAGAACAGAACAGAACAGAACAGAACAGAACAGAACAGAACAGAACAGAACAGAACAGAACAGAACAGAACAGAACAGAACAGAACAGAACAGAACAGAACAGAACAGAACAGAACAGAACAGAACAGAACAGAACAGAACAGAACAGAACAGAACAGAACAGAACAGAACAGAACAGAACAGAACAGAACAGAACAGAACAGAACAGAACAGAACAGAACAGAACAGAACAGAACAGAACAGAACAGAACAGAATAGAATATATCTTTAAATTACACCATTAAACATAGAAATAACAAAACAGGAAAAAAGCTTAAATATATTAACATTGGGCGGCCTTATCGCCTTAGGCGATTAACGAATCATCAGATATTTGGCATAGTAGTAATAGTTGTTAAGTAAATCATGTATTGTGGCTTTTCGGCCTATTTAGCATATAAATATGTAGGTAATCCATAAGTTATGTTAGTAAGTTGCTAAGTAATATTATTACTAAGTTGGTAAGTTACTAGTTATTTCTGTGGAAGGATGGGCGCCTACTTCGAAGAACTTGCCTTGCTTTACTTAAATAAGTAATTCATTGATGAACTTACTCGAAGAGCTACGTTATTCTGCTAAGGAATGACTACTCTCAGTAGTGACTCGAAGTGAAATATTTTAAATTGCATACAGGATTTTGCTATTATTGTGTAAGTTATATCATGTAGTAGGTACAGTATATTAAAACTATATCCATAATGGGCGTCAAATATTTGAGCATTAGCATACGCCAGACTAAACAATTGCCTCTCGGAATGCATTGTCCCGAAACTCAATCGACGTAACGAGAATTGAGAAATCGAATGCTACTATGCCTTATTAGCTTAGTTTTGTTTTAGTCTTGAAAGTCAATCGACATAAATTTAAGTTTAGTTACTGGTTCATTGATACCTTTTAAGAATTGTATACTAAAAATATAATCCATATACTCCCCTATACAGCTGATATGACCGTAGATTTATTTAAGTTGACACATTGTATGATTACATACCTACATGTTTGACATGATTTTAAGAACAAAATTTTCATTATTTTATTAATTATATACCTAGATTGTAACTTCTAAAATTGTATTAAAACTAAATGTTATAAATTCAATTTGACGAGATATTGTACTTTGTGTAGCATATTCTATGATATTAGTACTTATACCTATACCTATGTATGTTACAACTTTTTTACTGATTTAATTAGTGTCTCATCTGACAGAACGTGTTACACCCTAGGCTGCAGCAATGACAAGCTGTAGTCAAACGAAAATCTTAACCTACGTAAAAAAATGAGGAATTCCGGTGTCACCTGAAGAAGAATATCTAAAGAAGAAATGAAATACTTACGCTGCAAAGGAACTACTTTATGACTAGTCTAATAAGCTGATTTTTATCATCAACATCATCTGTATGTTTTTCCTTACTATTCATGTGAAACTGAGGTACAAATGTAAACAGCCTAGGTACTTTATAACTAACGATTTTCTCCAACCATATAGCATTACGTCGACAGTAAAGGTGGACAATGTTGCTTGAATGTCGACTTTATGGTTTCGCCACACCTGAGGCTGGCGTCTCGCAAGATGCAGGCTAATGATCGCCTACTACATCGCATACTTCGAATAACTGTTGCTAGATTTCAATAGTTGAACAGGCATATTTTATAAAGCTTTTGTTTTGGTTTTGGCTTAGAATCTGTTGCAGATAAGAATAAACAATTTGGCAACGCGAAAAATGCTAAAACACTTATCAATGTTTTGACTGGCCTATTAGCTTAGTTAGTAGTGGCTCCGCCTTCTAATATAGGGTTGCGGGTTCGATTCCCGCATGGCACAAGCAATTAAGAATTTTTAAAATCTATAATTACTTGTGTTGAGTCTGGTCATTTTTATATATTATATTACTTAAGTATGTATGTTATTTAATGCCACCAAAAATGATGACTATGGTGTTTGAAGGTCATCTTCACTACCCGATAACATTTATTATAATATGTATTTCATACCTAAACGAGTTTATCTAAGCTAAAAGAAAGGACAGCAAACTTTAAAGCGGAAATAAACCTGGAAACGATTGATTTCAATACATTTATGTATAATTGAATTCACAAATCTGTTCAGCTATTAGTTAATTACTATTACCACTAATTACTATTCGGTATGTGATTTACTATTTTGAAATGTCTTGCTAATGCAGTTTTCAGATTAAAAACTACTTAGGTACCTTAGTTTTATGGCAGCCTATACACAAATCAAGTTTTTACAATAACTCAATCAGATATATTATAAAAATTCTCGATTAAAAAGCGAATTGGACCCTAATCAGGTCAAACTGTACTGTTGTGAATTAATCTTTCTCATTCCAAATTAGTTGGGAAGTATACATAAAGCGGAGTCATATAAACGACATTTGAGATAAATATTTTATAGAAGTCATCAATCAATATGAAAAATCGTACGCAGTTTCATCACGCCTTCGCAAGTTATGAAAGATAAGGTTTTGGTCGGGATTGTGCTAAAAGCCTTCCAAGTTTGGTGTGGCTCATATCTTGAGTTTTGAGATTTATGTAAATAAATTACGTGACAATATTTTTTTCATAAGCCTGTGCTTTCAGTCTGTGATTACTGAAAATATTCAGGGATTTCTGAAACAAACCTAAGTTATTGTTATCACTTTTTTCTTAGTTGCTAATGGCAAGCAAACATGTATTTGAATTGAATATCTCTACTGGCAGATATCCTCATAATAAACACCGGAAATATTCATAGAAGTAGTTACAGTACCTATTTTTCCCCCATTTAACGAAATGAAATGAAATTATATGGAAATAATATATACTTAATGGCTTCGTAAAGATTAAGAAGTTACTTACAAACATAAGCTTTATCAGTAGGTATATCCAGATTTAGATCCCTTTCTATTTTCATACAATTTCGTAAATCAGCACATTGAATAACATTACCAAGTATTACATTTGACCTACAAACATTGAATTTCCCATACTTACAAACTACCTTTATTGATTATTGATTTTGCTGCATTAGGTGAGCGACTGAGCTTAATCAATCATTGATAAAGCTTCGTGGGAGGTATCGGAAATGGTGCTACGCCGGGTTTGATCGGATACAGCTTTAGTATGAAGGTGTGCAAGTATTTTGAGAATTGACAATACCGATAAGAACACGCTTTCTTGTATCAAAATAAAAAATACCACTTAACATTATAATAACACATGCATAAGCACATAAGTACACAGATATAAAGATAAGTGATATTTGATTTGAGCACCTATTTAAGTATTTCATGAATGTATATTTATGCTGTTTCAATGGCTCAGTACTGTAAGATAGGTTTTTTTTTATCAAGCTATGCTGTCCCTCTCCAGAGCAAAAGTCTCAAAGATCAAAGAAAGAAAGTAAACGCAGTATTTGATTTAGAGTAACAGTTCTTTAGTCTCTATCTTTTAATAACTGCTTCCAAACTTCAAACACCACAATCACGAGTTTCACAAGCCATTTTTCTAAAAAACATTTCTTATCAAATAGGTCAATACTTAGGTCAATTACTAATTAAATCATACGTAACACCTCCAAAATTAAATCTCATTGCACTGTCATCAAGGCCTCCGCCAGTTGAGTCAGTTCATACAAACTCAATCTCTTCAAACCTTGAACCACAAAATATTGCAATGCGGGTTCCTCAGACTAATATCACTTTCTGTCGCAAATAAGAACCCACTACTTAAATTTTACCTTCAACAGAAGGTATTTCAAAAAACGAATTATGCCAAGCAAATTCATTTTTCATCCCACCTATTCGAAAAAGACGACTTGGTTCGCCTTTAAGTGCACCCAAAGGTGGTGTTTTCTATAAGAAACTTTTAGCGGGCAGTAATGAGTTTTTAATCCTCTTTATAAGTGCGCCGCAATTATCTTTGCCGCGCACTTTTTGAATTTGGAACATCTTGTGTTCAGGGCCCAAGAAATCGAACGCAAATATTGTTTGAATAAAGACTGGCTGGTGCGACGGCCCATAGTATATAGCGCCGCGCGCCGGCTGAATACAAAAAAAAAAGAGAACAAGGCGAAAACATGTGAACGCATCGTGGAAAACATTAAATTGCAACCTTCAGTTAATCCATCCATGCCACTGTCGCCGCGCCCATCTACATCCAAACAAAGAGATTCACCGTCACATTTTCCTCAAAATGAGCCACATTCTGACATTATTTCAAACACGCAGAATAAAATTGAATCTACAACAATCTCTATTCCTAATAAAACTATAACAATTAATTTTCAAAATTGTGAAAATGTCTCAAATGTAAATTTAAGTTTTTAGTTGTTTTATTATTAGATACTACTTAATTTCAATTTAGTTGTTACTCTGTTTCATTAAATATCAATATTACAATAAAATATGAGGCGCCTTTTATTTTCTCATAGTGGGTGATGAAAAGTAGAGTGAATCACTCGGGCGTAAAATATATTTTTGGCTCGGGCGACGTACTTTGAATCCCTCGCTACGTTCAGGATTCTACTAAAGAATCCCTCGCTACGCTCGGGATTCTACTCTAGAATCCCTCACTTCGCTCTGGATTCAAAAAAGCGCCCTCGCCGTAAAAATATTATTTTGCTCCCTTATGATACAATCTACTATACTATTTCTAACCTATTTCCCTCATCTTTAGATCTTAGGATTTTGGAGGTGCAAAGCAAATTGGCAGGAAAAGGTTCAGGAAAGGGATGCCTATCATATATATATATTATTATCATAATATCGTAACCACTACGATACCGTTAAAAGTAAAAAAAAAAATTTTACAAGAAACCTCAACTTTTTTAAAAGATAGACTCATAAAACTGATCTTATTACACGCAGACTCAATCTATCATCACCCGTTTCACAAAACAGACAAAACTATAGGCAAATAAAAATATGGCTGCAAATTTTATCAGCTCCATGGCATCCTGTGGATTATTCAGTAAGTAGGTAGGTGTATCAGTTATCAGTGCTTGGTTTCCTGGCAGAGCGAGCAGTGGCTGAGATGTGGCTGGTTTTTGTGCTCGTTTTGGGAGTCTGCGCTGGGGAAAATGATTGGAAATGTGAGTAGATCGGGCTTTCGTATTTTAAAGCTAGCATAAATTGGACTTATTCTTCGTAGTGTTGCAGTGAAATTTGTGCATTCTTTAAAGAAAGTGGCGCTAATTAATAGTTGTAACAATAATCCCCCTAGTCTTTTGGCTTGGCAGCGTAAATTTTTGCACATATAACAAAACAAATACATATGTTGTCAAAAAACAGTTTGTTGAGCATAGCTTGGCCTTATTATTTTTATGGCTTATAGCCAATTTTGTCAGGTAACTTACTTAAAAATTTGCCTTTATAAGCCATAGTACAACAATTAATATTATATTTTTTATAACAATTAATATTAATATTTTTTTGTGTTGTGTATTTCTTGTTGTTTTGTGTCATAATAAATTAATTTTATTCTTATTCTTTATTCTTATTAATAACAATATGCAAATGATAAATTTAAGACAAAAGAGCGAATTAAAGCTACGAGTTATTTTAATTCATATTATACAGTCTCGCGCCGTTCACTACGGAGCTCGGTCGCGTTTTGTCGCTGCCTGTGACTCGTGCGCAATGGCTTCGTCCACTGTAAAATGGGCGTCGTGTAATGTCGTCATTAACGAACTTTTAGCATTTTTGTGTAATGTGCTGGACTTTATGGACGAGGATAGTATCCACCAATTGGTTACGTCATCCTTCGATGTGGCGAGCATTGCAAAGGCAAAAGGTTTATTATTTGACTCGGTGCCTAATGCAAGAAAAATGCCGGTGAGGAGGAAAGATGGAAAGAAGAGAATGTCTCGAGACCTAGATGACATTATATGCTTCATGAAAGGAATGGATGCGGAATTGTTCCCTATTTTTGTGGCAAAAAATCTACATGTAGTGCCTAGTGTGAGTTTCGATCACGTAGATTGTACACGCTTGTTGAAAGATGTAAGTAAACTTCGTACCGAAATTACAATGCTTCAAGAAAATGCCGTTACGAAGGACATGTTAGAATCACTTAGAAAAGAGATAGATAATATGAGGCATGCGTCGATTATTGACTACCCATCTAACGGAAATTTTGTGAACAAAAGAAGAGGAGCGTGTCTTCATGATAGCTACTATGAGATGTGCAGCGGTCCTACAGGCTTACAATACGTTCCAATAAAGTCTGTGAATGCGTCGGCATCGTCAACTGGTGAAAATAATAACCACTCCACGCCGACGCGGCAACATTCAACGGTCGCGAGCGAACTATCAAGCTCCTTTCAGCGCCACCGGCCGCGGGCCGACTGCCAGGCCAGCGCCAGCCGGCACTTGGAGGCCCGCACTGAGGTTTCGAACGCTGCGGGCGAGAGGGATAGCGGCAGCACCGGGCGCGGCGGTGCGAGCGGGGCAGGAAGCGTGCGCTGTGAGGCCGCTCAACAAACCACTGTGGTTTCGAATGCACCGGATAGCGAGGATTGTGCGCGCGCGATGCCTTCGTCGTTGGTTAATGAATCTATTAACTTACAGAATGTAAATGATAAACTGAAAACTGTAACGGTTTCGTCTCCATTGTTAGGCAGTTATGCCAGTAAAGTGGTTAAGAGCTGCTCGCAGGTACCTAATGACGATTCTGAATGGCAAGTGGTTCAGTCTAAAACAGCCAGGAGATATAAACTTATAGGACAAACAGGTCGGGCGCCCACGGCACCAGACTGCAAATTTAAAGCGGCGGATATACAAATGCCTTTGTTTATATCTAATGTCAGTAAGGACACTTGTGCGCAAGATATTGCAGGCTACATCAAAAATAGGACTGGCGAGACTGTTTCGTTAAAAATGATAAATATGAAGACGAACCGAAAATATAATGCTTTTAAATTGTACGTCTCCAAGAGTAAATTGAATCTGTTTTTGAATGACGATTTTTGGCCCGATGGTGTCAAGTTCCGTCGTTTTGCACAGTTTTTGAACGGCCCAAAGCAAAAGTAGTCTAATATTGTTAGAGCTAGTTATTAAAACTATATTATGGATTGCTACAATGTTCCAAGTCAAATTTGTAAATTGGTTAGTTTTAATTGTAAAAACTTTAAAACGTCATTTGACGATGTTACGAAACTGTGTAATAATGCTAGTTTAGTTTGTCTACAGGAGACATGGTTATTTAATCATGACCTTCCGCTCTTGGGTACTGTCTCCTCTGACTTTGAATATGTGGGTAAGAGTTCCATAGATAGCGGTGAACTTTTAATTGGAAGACCATACGGAGGCGTAGCTATCCTGTGGAGGAAAGGGATTTTTGACAGCGTTACGGTAGTTGAATGTAGTAGCTCCAGATTATTAGCTATTAGAGCATCTGTGGGCGGTCATTCCATACTCGTTTTCTGTGTGTATATGCCTGTCCTATCACGAGAGAATTTGCCTATCTTCACGGAAGTTCTAAGTGAGGTCTATGCAATTGTGGAAAGCACTAACGTCCAAACTATATTTGTACTCGGTGACATGAATGCGCATCCCGGTAAACTCTTCTATACTGAACTTAGCAGCTTCTGTGAGGAAAGGTCTTGGTTATGCGCAGATGTGGAATTTTTGGGAATCAACTCATACTCGTTTACTTATCTTGATGTATTTCATGGCACGGGGAGTTGGTTAGACCATTGTATAGTCACAGAATCAGCATGGCGAACTATTGCTGACGTGGGCATAGTTAGTGATGTATTTATGTCTGATCATCTGCCTCTATATATAGATTGTAAGCTAGGAGAACTTTGCACTGTACGTATGCTACCAGATAAACCTCGTAGCGCTGTAATCTGGGGGGAAAGAGATGAACCACAAATAAGTAAATATCATCAGCTTTGTAACAGTGGTCTAAGGGATATTGACTTCCCCCCGGAACTTACAAATTGTAGTTTTGGGCGATGTATCTTACCTGAACATAAGCTAGTACTTGATGAAATGTACTGTCAAATAGTTAAGGTAATCAGCGATGCGGCCGTTGAAACTAAAATTGTTAAACGCAGTAGAAAAAACATAGTTTGCGGCTGGAACAAACATGTTCGGAAAGCACATGGGGAGGCTAGACTTCGCTATCAAGAGTGGATAAGCCATGGTCGACCGAAATCTGGATCTGTCTTTGAACATATGTGCAACACTCGCAAAATCTTTAAAGGTCGGCTTAAGTGGTGCCAAAAGCATCAAGAACAAATAAAGATGGACATTATTGCGAAACAGAGGGCAGAAAAGGATTTCGGTCGATTCTGGAAGTCCACGGGTAGGCTTGATGTGAGGCCCGGTTCCCCTGCTAGCGTTGATGGCAAAAGTGACCCTGGTGACATCGCTAACATGTTTATGTCACACTTTAAAGTCCAGTCTCCACTCGGGCCATCCGCCGCTGTGTTCGATGATGCGCCTGTCGGGCAGGGAGAGGAACCTCTACTTAATTTCTCTGCGAAACAAATAAGAAAAGTAATTAGTAGTATGAGTAGGGGTAAGTCTCCCGGCCACGATGGGCTCAGCATCGAACATATTAAAAATGCTGGAGTGCACCTGCCGAGGGTCCTGTCTATGTTCTTCAACTTGTGCATTAGTCATTCATATCTTCCAGAGGATTTGATGAAGACCATAGTGGTGCCCATAGTGAAGAACAGGACAGGAGATATCTCGGACAGGGGCAATTATCGTCCGATCTCTCTCGCTACTATAGTGGCGAAGGTGTTGGATAGTGTGCTTGAGAGCTGTCTAGATAAGTATTTAGATATACATGACGCTCAGTTCGGTTTTCAGACCGGACTTTCTACTGAAAGCGCGATCCTGGCTCTCAAGCACACTGTCCAGTACTATACTGAGCGGAGGACCCCGGTTTACGCCTGTTTTCTTGACCTCTCCAAAGCCTTCGAGCTCGTACACTATGATGTGCTTTGGAGAAAGATGGAGGACAAGGGGATGCCGGCGGACTTGCTCAGAATTTTTAAATATTGGTACAGCCATCAGACCAATTATGTGAAATGGGCTTCTAGCCTCTCCGACGCGTATAGGTTGGAATGCGGAGTAAGACAAGGAGGGTTGTCGTCTCCGAAAATGTTCAACCTGTATGTGAACGGCCTCATCGAGGAGCTTAGCAGCATGCGTGTCGGTTGTCACGTGGCAGGAGTCTGTGTCAATAACATTAATTATGCAGACGACATGGCGCTGCTGGGCCCCACGGCGAGGTCTATTGCGGAGATGCTAAAGGTCTGTGAGACTTACGCCGCATCGCATGGTTTACTTTATAATGTAAAGAAGAGCGAATTCATGGTCTTCAAGGCCGCCGGTAAGTCACGTGATTACGTCTCCCCGATCACCCTCAATGGGATGGCCTTAAAACAAGTGACTAGGTTTAAGTACCTCGGACATATACTTACCGACGACCTTAAGGACGATGAAGACGTGGAGAGGGAGCGCAGAGCACTGGCGGCTCGAGGGAACATGCTGGCCCGCAGGTTTGCCCGATGTACGGATCAAGTTAAAATTACCCTTTTCAAGGCGTATTGTCAGGGTCTGTACACGGGTGCATTGTGGTTCAGGTGTTCACAGAAGTCGCTGGACACTCTGCGCATCCAATATAATAATGTTTTCAGGATGTTGTTGAAACTTCCCAGATTCTGTAGTGCCTCCGGAATGTTTGCCGAATCCCACACAGACGGCTTCCACGCCATCATTAGAAAGAAGGTAGCATCTTTGGTGAGGAGGCTTCGGGGCAGTGACAACAGCATCCTGAAAGTAATAGCGGACGACCCGCAGGCGTCTGTACGGAGGCATCTCGTGCGGACTATGATTCCACAGGGCATGCCGCCTAAGTACATGACTTATTAAAAAACAAATTTATACTCGCCTTAGAACAGTTAGTTTTAGTTGTACTAACCCTTACTAGTTTTAATTTTCATAGTTTTTAGTTTACTAACACATTTTCTGGATCTATTATGTTGTCCGAAATAAAAACATTTTATTTTTATTTATTTTTTATTTATAAACTGGTTTTTGAGAGTGGCGGCTCTCTTCGAATCACTCACATAAAATCAAAGTAAGAAATCGTTTAAGAAGGCTTTTTCACCGATTCATTATATATTTACTGCTTATACTCATGCCATACAGATATAACAGATTGAATAGCAAGGTGTGATATTGTTCCAGCGGACTTGAAGCACCCAGCATGGCAGGAGGTGGTGCAGGATGGCGGCTTGCACGTCGGCAGCGGACGGGCCAGGAGATTTGTGGAGCTGGAAGGCAGGAGTGTAAGTATTTATATTTGGTCTAAAAAAAAACTATTGAGCCTTACTCTGAGATACGTAACTTGCTAAGCAGACAGCGTCAGGCCGCATTTTTTCGAGAAAAATCGTTTATTTTTAACCGACTTCCAAAAAAGATTATTGATTAGGTTATCGTCTTCTGAAAGCTTTTTTTTTTTTTGTGTGGATGTCACGTTTACTCCGTTGTTTATGAACCGATTTCAAAAATTCTTTTTTTATTCGACGGAGATAGTTTTCGAAATGGTTCGATAAAAATTGTTATTCATTCGGTAAAGTACTTTTTGAGAAAAAACCAATAAATTGATAAAGTTTATGCAAAACAATTTTACCCATATTTCCAAAACTACTAGTCGGATTTTGATACAGTTTTCTGTGATGTGTTGAGGTTTAATGGGCGCATCTTTTAAGCTATGTATTACGATAACAACTCACCAGGGGGCGCTGCTGTATACATTATATCTTCTGAATTATCAGCCCGATTTTGATGCGGTTTTCTCTGATAGGCTTAGATTTGTTTAGCAAATGAATTTATTTCATGTATTTTACGGATTATGTCAAAAGTTTCGTATTAGTCATCTATTGATCGAAATGTGACCCTTTTTAACCGACTTCAAAAAAAGAGGTTATCAAGTCTTCTGAAAGTTTTTTTAGTAAAGTGTCAGTAGACTTAAAGTCGGTTTTTGTTTTTTTTTTTAAATAACAATTGTAAGTTGGTCATCATTAAGTATCCTACTTCGTGAGATAAAAAAAAACTATTTATAACGATATTGATTCGTTCACCTTTTTTATATTTTTGGACAAGACAGGAACATGAACACGTAAAAGAAAACTCATTTTTGCCTGTATTCATACCAATTTCAATCTACAATACAAGAAGTCTAGTATCTAAAATATCATCATATAACGCAAACATGACGCATCAATAGAGGCAGTTATAGGTACTAAGTAGTTAAGCGTGTATTTTGTCATACTTATAAAACTATCGTATGACATGATGATATAATTCTCCAGATGGATAACAGCAACCAGCCGTGCCAGCTGCCAAATGGCCAGCAAGGCCGCTGCAGGCCCGTCAAGTACTGCCTGCAGGAGGAGTTCAAAAACGACTTTGTCAAGTTCATGGACTACATGTGTGTTATTAATGAGAAGTAAGTTATAACGAATCTTGGGCATTTGTTTTATCATAGAGTTTTATTTTCCGTGGAAGGATCTGGGCGCCTGCCACGCGATGTAAGTATGTATCTGCCCAAGAAAACTCCCCTAACGAATTAATTCTGCCGGGGAGTCACGACCCTCAGTCTGGAAATACGACTCAAAGAGAGAGTTTTTTATTGGAGGTACAAAGCTGCAGAACTACTTACGTGTTCTTCTTCTAGTTACTTAAGCAACATCATCATCATCATCATCAGCCTACTGCAGGGCATAGGCCTCCACCTTCTTACGCCAATACTCCCTGTCTTGCGCTGTTCTTGCCCAGATGTTTCCTTCTAACTTTCTAATATCATCCAGCCACCGTTGCACAGGTCTTCCTACACTTCGCTTACCTAGCCGGGGTACCATTCAGTTATTGCTTTGCTCCATCTGCTGTCAGTACGTCTCGCCAAGTGTCCAGCCCATCGCCACTTGAGTTTCGTAATACGAGACCCGACGTCTTCCACCAAGGAGACACAAGGAGATCAAAAGACGAATCCAACTCGGATGGGCGGCATTTAGCAACCTGAGCGATATTTTTAAAGACCGTAAAATGCCTCAATTCTTGAAGACACGTCTCTACAACCAATGTGTTCTGCCCACAATGACGTATGCTGCCGAAACATGGACGCTCACTAAGGAAACCATCGAAAAGATGAGAATCGCACAAAGAGCAATGGAACGGTCGATGTTAGGCATTACGTTACGCGACAGGGTTCGTAATACTGAGATCCGAAAACGTACTTTAGCATGTCGTAAGCAAATTGTTTCAATCTGTTGTGATGAGTAATCCAAACACTAGGGCCCAAACACTAAATGTTCTAAAATGGTAATCTGTAGATGGATTGCCGGCTTGTGAACTGTCTATATTTTAGTAGTATTTTTTACTCTTGTAAGATATTGTATGAATATTCGCTAAGGCAAAAGTCGTTAGGCAGAATATGTTATTACTTATCACAAGCGTTACATCTGCTATAATCTAATAATTGCACACAACATATTCGCAAAATAAACAGTTTGATTTGATTTTATTAATAATCAAATTCATTATTTCAGACAAATCGGCGCCTGCTGTCCTGAAAACTCAGAGAGGTTTGGTCCAGAAGGCCTAGCCGGAGACCTGCCTGCTACAGCACCCAGGGAAGAAGATAATGAAGCTATCTTGAAGATAAATAGGGCTGAGAACAGAGGTAACTCACGGATGCTTTTGTTTATGAGGGTCGTAGTAAAAAGTGGGTTAATTATTTTTTTTTTGGATTTCCGCGAATGTGCTCGAGTTATTTAGAGATAAATAGTAATAGTCTATGACATTCTCGAGCTCCTATTCTAATACTATACCAAAAATCACAATAATGCATCGATCTCTTGAGCGTCAAAAGTAGAGCAGCTCAAACCAGCAAACACATTTTAAATTCTATATATCCTTTGTTTCTGTAATATCTATGTTACTATGATATGATTTTTTACAACTTAAGTAGTACATTAATACCCTCATTTTCATCTCCCAGGCTGTGGCCTTAGCACGCGTCCGCACGCCCGTGTGATGGGTGCCCGGCCGGCCAACGTGCGCGAGTGGCCCTGGATGGCTTCCATCACTCCCACGGGCTTCGAGCAGTACTGCGGAGGAGTGCTCATCACTGACAGACACGTGCTCACTGCTGCACATTGTACTAGAAGGTAACAGGGACTATGCTTGCAGGTTTATCCTTATGGTGCGAAGAGAACTCATCCCCGAAAAAGCTGATGCATCAAGCACAAAATTTGGTATACCTACCTACAACATTTAGGGCGTCTTTTGTCTTCATGGCTTCATGACAATATCTCAAACTACATGAATGTGTTTGTCTATAGAAGTACTGTGAATCACCGATTTGATCTTAGACTTGTAATGTTACAATTTTTACAAGTTCAGAATTATTATTCTAGCAGGCGTTTGCCTTTGTCTGGTATTTAAAGATAAGCACAATTTTATGTTCATGCTGATGTTTGTCAAACCGATTTCCACTCTAGTGAACTTACTATCGCGGGAAAGTTACAGATGCCTCACGTGGCTAATATTCTCTATTTTAGTAGTGAATACACTAGAACCGTTGCAACATGTGAGAACGACATTTACATACTTTGTTTCATAGGTGGGAAGCTGACGAGCTTGAAGTCCGTCTAGGAGAATACGACTTCATGAGAAACAACGAGTCCCGATCCTACAACTTCAAAGTGGTCGAGAAGAGACAGCACGAAGACTTTGAACTCGCCACTTACAAGAACGACATTGCTATACTGAAGCTAAACCGACCCGCTGTATTCAATACTTACGTCTGGCCTATTTGTCTGCCGCCGTTTGGACTGGATCTTACGAATGAGACTGCTGTTATTATTGGTAAGAGTTAACGATTTATTGCCAAGTTTAAATCATGTCTATTGCTACAAAAGCCATAGGAAATTACAACGGTTATTCTGCCAAAATCTCGAGCCGCTTTATTCAGTGGGTTGACAATAAATCCCTATTATATTTCCACTGGCACTATCATAAGGGCGAGGTTTTTTATACTGCTGGGGGTAAACCACAACCAGCAACTACTATAAGAGTTTGGATTCCGTGAATATTTTATTCCTAATCGGTAACTTATGCACAGGACACAGGAATAAATGTCACTGCACGTATGGGCAGTTTAAAGATTTCTTGTATAAGAAAGCCTTAAATTCCGTGATCGACCTTTCATCCACAGGCTGGGGCACACAATTCTACGGCGGTCCTCACAGCACGGTCCTGATGGAGGTGTCAGTCCCGGTGTGGGATCACAAGAAGTGTGTGGAATCATTCACTGACTCCGTGTTTGATGAGAACATCTGCGCAGGAGGGTTCACTGGGGGGAAAGATGCTTGTCAGGTAAGACTGTTTGTTTCTTAATCACACTACTTTTTATAGTGAAGGCGCAAGTTTGTTGGTATTTTATGTTTTGTTTTTTCTTTCATGATCAAGTGACTCAACCGATATAAAAAAAATGGGTGGGTAGCTAGTTTTCTCTGTAATGACAGATCTTTGTCCAGCATTTGGACAAGAAAGCAAATTTAACGATCTAGTAACCACAAAGAACCTACTTACCATCAAGCAAGTTCTGTCCAAATGCAAAACCAATTTAGTACATAAAATAAATGCTTAATTGAGATACCTATGTACCAAAATAAATCTATTTTCAGGGAGATAGTGGCGGTCCCCTAATGTACCAGATGTCGAGCGGTCGCTGGGCCACCATAGGCGTGGTGTCGTGGGGTGTACGCTGCGGCGAGGCCACCCACCCAGGCATGTACACCCGCGTCGACAAGTACCTGCAGTGGATCGTTGATAATGCACGGTTTTAGCGGCTGAATATGTGAGGTGGAGTGTACAATTCTGATACTGAAGAAAGGCGTATCCGTAATAGAACATAATGGCTCCTGGAGCATTGCAGTTTAAAATTAAAATTGAGATTTAATTATTTCCATAATATATATAGAGTAATGTATGTATGTACTCACTAAACTCACGAGAGCAATAAATATATGACTTGGATCTTTTCTTTACCTTTCAGTATGTTAAATTATCTATGTATACTTATAAATCTGAAAATAAATCGTAATATACTATTATTATTATGATTCAGATACTCAGAAAGCTATAGCAAACCCAATTAGATGCAAGTAAGTACAAGTAAACTTTTCCCTCACGGTAGTCTCTGAGTGGGGCGATGCCAATCTGGTTAAGTTTAATGCCTCGAAAACACAAGCGTGTCTTTTCTCTGCAAAGAGGAGGCCATTTCTAATGGCGCCCTCTTTCCGTAATGTAACCGTGCCCATCACCGACCATCTAGAGTTGCTAGGTGTCACTTTGACTCCGACCCTCAACTTTGGCTCCTATATTGAGTCTAAAGCTCAACTCGCAGCCAAGAAGTTGGGAATCCTCTCGAAGGTGCGACGATACTTCACTCCAGAACAGCTGCTGACCTTGTATCAAGCGCAAGTTCGGTCATGTATGGAGTATTGTTCGCACCTTTGGGATGGATCTGCCAAGTACCAGCTTGAGGCGTTAGAGTTAATTGAGAAGCGGGCAAAAAATCTCATCGCGAAAGACTCACTCTGTAGCTCAAAATTACAAAGCCTTGAGCACCGCCGTAAGGTGGCCAGTCTTTCGGTTTTATACAGGTTGCATTTCGGAGAGTGTGCGGAGGAATTGCATAATTTAATTCCTGCAGCCCCATTTCACCATCGCACGAGTAGAGGCACGGCAAGGAGGCACCGATATACAGTTGAGGTTCCAAAGACTCGCACCAAGCGTTTTGCTTCGACTTTCATCGTGCGAACAGCCAAACTGTGGAACTCCTTGCCCGAATCTCTATTCCCCTTGAACTATAATTTGTCGGTCTTCAAGTCGAGAGTAACCGGTTTCTTCTAGGCAAGCGCGCTACATCGTAGACTATAACGTTGCTTAACATCAGGCAAGTTGTAGTCAAGCGTAAGCCTATTTCATGTTAAAAAAAAAAAAAAAGTAAGGTACAAAAGTCATTGTAAATAATTTTCATTTATTTCATATCCTTACCTTTTATCTTATTAGTTGGTAACATAAAGTTAGCATCTAATTCTTAAGCGTAACCTAGTAAATTTTCCAATACAAACACTAGTATCGATGGGTTACAATGGAATGTGAACCTTATTCCTATACTATTAAAGCCATATCAGTATAGCATATCACGTGTGATCTGTTCTCCACAATCTTCTATTGACTGCAGCATGTCCAATACAGTTTTGTCTTCAATGATGGGATGGAATGAAAACGCAAGTCGGAAGAAGTTCTTGTGATGACGTAGGGGGGAGTAGGCCACCATCAGCTGCGAGTTCAGGGTAAGCAGCTCTTTGATTTTAGGTGTTACCTGTAAAAATTAGAAATTTGATTACCTTGCAACACAACGCTACTTTGTTCTAGTTTAAGAGGCAATGTTTTTTGGATAAAATACTGGGGCTGGGAACAGAACATCATATAACATTCTCCATTAAAATATCTTTGTCTATTAAAGAAACTTCACGAGAAACAGCAAAATAGGCGACGTGAAATTTAAGAGAAGTTCTTCCATAATTAATTTCCCTCGAATCTTCTTCCAATACTAGACTTATACTTAGAAACGATGTCGGTATTAGATCTCACCTTATGCATCAAGTCCCACCACTGTTCATCTTCCGGCTCCTCCCTCATAAACTTGGGTATATACCAGAAGCAGACATTGGGGCACTGTAGCGGGGCTGCGACCAGCCTGAAGCCAGGTCTTGCTGCGACGGTCGCGATACAGAACTCTGCTACCTCCATGGTTCGGTCAAGGAGGGCAGCTAGACCCTGGTCTCCGCGGGCTTTCCATATCATCCACAGTTTGAAGGAGTCTATCTGGAAAATGAAAATGATACCTATTTTAGTGTGACATGAAAATGCTATAGATAAAATCAATGGAATCAGTTCTCCTAGTCTTTGAAGAGAAACAGACAAGCAATGGACATAAACGGAGTGTTGCAATTTGAGTTTTGGCAGTTTCGGTTTCACAGGTTTTTTTATTTGTAGATAGCAGATTAAAGTGGTGCTCTGCCATAGATTTTTGTCAGGTTGATTTATGTTACAGGTGTACATAATTTTGATACAAATCTACAATTAAAAATTACTACTTATATTGATCACTTGTTTCTTGTACATTATTGCTTTGTAAACGTGACTGCAAATGCAAAGCAACACATAACTTGAACAATAAGTCAAGTTAATAACAGTATAAAGCTGGGGTCGATCCGAAATGCGTGAGATTGTAAGGAAATCTATCACCCACACTCGCTACATCACAGATTACAACCTTGCTTACCATCAGGCGAATAGTATTCAAGCGTGAGTCTATCAAGTTAACTAAAACCAGCCAGCCCCAACGGAAGACCAGCGCTGATTGCTTCCAGTAATCAGCATTATGCTGAGTTGGGACATTGCACACAGCGCCATCTAGCCCCACACTAAGCTAACGCTTGTGTCGTGGGTACTAGCCACTCAAACGTCCGGGGCGAGATACGAACTATCCAGTCTAACGTCCAGCCAAAATCCGCGCGCGCTCGGATTTACGACGCGGTGAAACTATAGATTTTTCTCCGTAACTACATATGTTATGTCAATTAAAAAAATACTGTCTAAAGCTCACACTTTCAGGAATAAGATTATGTAAAATCTAATTAAAATTATAATCGTAACCAATACAAAAACAAAGTTTAAATCAACAATGCGGGTGAAATTTGAGGAAAATATTTTATAAATACATTTTTTTACGAAATTACTTTTAACTTACCTCAATGTTATATATTATTTATAAACTAGGTTATATAAGCTTTTTTTGATATAAATATGTTTATATTTAAAACAAACAGTGTTGCACAATAAATCAAAACAAACAACCCATTCCTGCACAAAATTGTAATATTGCCGCTGACTACAAACTTAGATCCGTGTGATCCTAAGATTTTATGGCGTATTTCTTTCGTTTAAGTCATCACAAATGATAATAATGACCCATTTTCCTAATTACAATAAGTATTTTACTAAAATATTAATCATATCATACACAAACTGAATACAACAAGGTCAAAATGGCAATGTTTTTGCTTGTCGATTTTAACGCATATAAAAACATCATAACTGAATGTTGATAATTAAAACTTATTATTAATCTGAAAGAATGAATCTTCAGAATTATCTCAATGTATAACACTAATACAATTAGATAATAAATACACAATAACACACATTTTTACATCGGCACTCACGGAAACTTCCGAACACGCAACACAATTTTTGTAAATAATTTTGCTTGGCGTGTTGATGTGCTACCAAAAGAAGCGTCATTTCAGTACAATGCCATCTAGCGTAACATTCACGAAGTTCTTTTACATTTTCACACATAAAAATATATTTGAAGCGGCTAAATCGGTAGGGTCGCCATAGTGGCAACGACGGTTAACTCCACATTTTTTAGGTAGCCATAGCGTCCCGGACGTGTGAGTGGCTAGATAACGGATATAATACTTATATACTTTTTTTTGTAAATACATACTTATTTAACATACAAAAGACCAGACTCAACACAAGTAATCATAAATTTTAAAATTCATAAATACTTGTGTCACGCGGGAATCGAACCCGCAACCCCTAGATTAGAAGGCAGAGCCACTACCAACTAAGCCAACAGGGCAGTCAATGTTTTCCTATTTCTAAAATAATAGTTACCTTTCTCCCACACTGTATACTCTTATCCCCGGTATCATACGACACGTCATAGAACTTGTCCTGCTGGAACAGGTACTTGGCAGCGGCGCAGTTGGCCGCGTGCAGCAGGCCGCGGTGGCTGGTCATGAAGAGGGAGCACTGCAGCGGCGCGCCCGCCATCTTGTGCGGGTTCCACGATATGAAGTCTGCTCTGAAGTGATAATGTTATTGTTTTGGTTAAAGTATAAGGTGCAGTAGTTGTTGTAGCAAGTTTTAATATAAATTGGTTTATAGTTACAGGTAGGTACCTACTCCAAAACTAAGAATGATTAACGATTAATTACAATTTCATATGAACTGTTGTATAGTAAGACTACTAATGATATTGTACGTATGTAAGTCTCAGAAACTAAAATTTATGATAGAGCGATGAACTATACTTAATCTCAATCTGTGCTAAACTCTTACCGAAATCTCGCCTGTAGAAACCCAATTACCTACAGGTTTCATGGGTTTGCAGTTTGCGTGAAAAATGTTTTCATACGCTTAGATAGATTACGTTTTTAAGACTTACCTTTCAATACCCTTCAGTCTATGTTTAAATTGAGGTGAGAGCATCAGACTGCCTCCCCAACAAGCCTGGAAATAAAAATAAACATAATTATAGCAGATTTTAACCATCAAGCTTTAGGAAGCGATTTGTTTAAACTAAAAAAAATTACAAAAGTTATGACCGACTCCGTCATCCATAGATAGTATGGATACGTGTACTGAGGTTACTATAATATTGTTTTTTTAATGGAAGATAGGCTCATACGGACAACCACAACTCGCCTGACATTAAGCATCGTTATGGCCTCCGATACAGCTCGCTAGCGCGCGTACCTAATCTTCTCTCACGCGCGATCTAGCGCGAGAGAAGATAACTAGAATTGAAGACCGATAAATTATAGTTCAAGGGAAACAGAGAATCCTGCTAGGATCTGGTTCTACTGTTTGGAAGTTGGTAAATAACACGTATTAGGAGGTTTACCTCCTAATACGTGTTATTTACATATGTATACATTGTCCCGGGTGAACCTACTGGTGGCACGAACGGGAATCATTATTCCCGTTCAATATCGGACTATCAGATATACTCACATCAACAAACATCATAACACAATGCTTCTTGCACACATCGGCGACTTCCTCCAGGTTATCAATGGCTCCCAACACCGTCGTTCCTGCGGTTGCATTCACCATCAGTGGATACTTTCCGAGACGTTTCTCTTCTTCTATGACTCTGTCAAGTTCTGTTGCGATCATCTGACCTTGACTGTTGGTCTTGATAAAACGGATGCTGTTGGTACCGAAGCCAAGCCAGTGAGCTGCTTTGCATATGGAGTAGTGACTCTGGAAACAATGACATGAATGTTTTAGTTAGTATTTGTTGGCTATCCGTCGTGAATCAAAATAAAATTATTTGTTTACTAAGTAGAGGACTTTAGTGGTATACTTAAATAGACAAAAATATATTCGATGCCAATGTTACAGCAACAAAAAATACTGCTTATATCAATCACAATCATTTTACTTATATCGGTAAAACAATTGTTTTAGATCGTGCCTTCTTCATGTTATCGTAAGAGTGGTCAACTCAGGTGAGATTTTGAAGCTGCCATTGCGGTTTGATGACTGTCGCACTGTGAGGAACAGCCAGGGCCTACTATGAATGGAATTCCACTCCTTGATAACCCATCCAACGGCTGAGCGCTACGAAAGTTGCTTAACATTGGTAAATGTTTGGTATTACCTCCGCCAGCTGTTAGTACAATCTCATGTTTGTATTATCACTATGTTCAAAGTTATTCTCACATTTGCAAATGTAAAGAGCACGATCGGATGTGCTTCAGGATCTTTCCATCTCTATCAGCATCATATAAATCTAGATAATACTACTTCTTTGTCTTTTAGATTTCTGTGATCTGCGTTAATGCCATCTTCAAAGTTATACTCACATCTTCAGAAGTAAACAGCACAAGCTCAGGCAGGCCTCTCATGCCCTCCGCCTTGACTTGCGGAAAGGCTCTGAACCTCGCCGCAACCAGCCCGTACAACATGGACATAGAGCCGCCGGGAGAGAAGATACCATCTCCCTCGGGTATACCGAATAAGGAGAGAATGTGCTTTAAGATTTTTATCTCTATCAGCGTGAATGCTGGAGCCACTTCGTATGTGTATCTGGAAAAATAAATAACGATGGGCTAAAGAGTAAACAGTACACATAAAATTATATGAAACCTTAGACTAATACATAGCATTAGTCTAAGGTTTCATTATAATTTTATGTAAATAAACAATTTGAATTTTGAGTTGAAATCGAGTGTGGCTCGGCGGTTTCAGTGTCTACTTTTCATCCAGACGCGCCCTGGTTGAAATCTGGCCCTACACCAATGACTTGTATTTTCAAAAGTGGATTTGCACCCGCTAAACGGTGAAGGAAAACATCGTGAGGAAACCGACATGTTTGAGGACCACAACATCCGTGGAAATGGGTCTTCCGTGGAAGGACCTGGGCGCCCACCACGATGTATCTGCCCTAGAGAACTCTCCTAACGAATTAATTCTGCGGGGGAGTCACAACCCTCAGTCATGAGGAAATACGACTCACAGAGAGAAAAAGTAAATAAATAAATATTCCGGGACATTGCACACAGCGCCATCTAGCCCCACACTAAGCAAACGCTTGTGTCATGGGTACTAGATAACGGATATAATACTTATATACCCTTTTTTTTGTAAGTACATACTTATTATACATACAAACGACCAGACCCAACACAAGTAATCATATTTTTTTTAAAGTACATAAATACTTGTGTCATGCGGGAATCGAACCCGCGACCTCTAGATTAGAAGGCAGAGCCATTACCAACTAAGCTAACAGGCCAGTCTTAATATAATAGAAGTTTTTCTCGATGTGTCAATCAGTCCTTAACGATGGACAAATAAATATCTCAGGTCTTATCACACAGCGCCCCTCTAGCCCCATACCACCACACAATACAGAGTACACATACTAAGCAAACGCGTGTGAAGGCTTGTGTCATGGGTACTTAATAACATATAAACTTTTTCTTTTTTAATAAAATTATACTTAGATTACTTAATTTAGACTAGAAATTACAGATTAAAAAACATTATTACTTGTATTACTTTTACGGAAATCGAACCTGCTACCTCACTACTAAGACTGACTACCAACTAAGCTAACAAGCCCGTCAGTTTATTTTGTAGGTTGATAGATTAGATCCTGTAAAAGCACATATCACAAATCATATCATCTACGAGACAATTTATATATCAAGATCCTTTTTATAAGCATATACTACAAATTATGTACTATAAATCATATATCACTTGTGTGTTAATAAAAGACAATTGTTTCGTCGCTTTAGCTGATGGGTAGTACTTTAATGTGTATTTTTAGCTCAGTGAAATTGTGCAATGGGTACATACTCAGAAAACATATGCCAATCAAACTGATATAAGTAGGTACTTTTAATCATGATATTCATCCACCAATCATAGAAGTTCCAAAGTGGTTTATTAAACATATACTAAACTTGTATCGTGTGCACTGAATGTTCATTATGTTAGTATCAATAAAAGGTGACGCAGTGCTATTAAAACTACTGAAACGCTGATAACATTATTTTCATGCACCTACGCATATTGCATATTGTTCAATTTCAGTAGTTTGAGTTTTCAATCTATACATAATGTTTGTTTGTTTGAATGCGCTAATCTCAGGAACTACTGGTGCGATTTGAAAAAATATTTTTGTGTTGAATAGACCATTTATCGAGGAAGGCTTTAGGCTATATAACATCACGCTGCAACTATATGTAATATGAACGAAGAAACAATGCAAAATGTGGAAAAAACGGGGAAAATTATTCATCTTTGACGGCTTCCGTTGCGTGAGCTGCGAAAACGGTTCAAGTCGTGGATAACAGCTATAATTTATAAAGCTGAAAAGGTTGTTTGCAAAAATAAATACGATGCCCAAAATAACTATTCCACGCGGATGAAGTCGCGCGCACAACTAGTTATCAGAAACTGTGAATCGTTCATTTTGCCGTAGTGTGTAAAGCTTATTTTTGTCACCCATTCAAAACGTAACTATAGGTTCGACGAGTATAGTTTGAAAGCACCCGATCCCGGTTCAATATGAATTTATTTAGGCCTGCATATGACAAGTAGTATCCTGGAAAGACCAGCGCAACGCAAAGGATTTATTGAATGGGGAAGGCGCCTTACGTTCTGCAGTACGCTTTATGGGCTAAAGCATCGCCCGGCAGTATAATCAGCGTTAATCCGGGATAAAAAAGTAGTCTATTTGTTAATTCAGAGTCTAATCTACCTCCATACCGAGTTTCATCCAAATGGATTTAACCGTTTGAGTGTAAAAACACATACACACTTACATACAAACTTTCTTATCTATCATATTAGCGTGACTTCTGATGATGATGTACTTACTGGCTAGTATTGAAAGCCTCAGTGATCCAAGCGCCGGCCAGTCCATACGGGTCGGTTCCCCCAAATAGTTGGTTCCGGAA
Organism: Macaria notata; assembly: GCA_927399415.1. Classification (NCBI taxonomy): domain Eukaryota; kingdom Metazoa; phylum Arthropoda; class Insecta; order Lepidoptera; family Geometridae; genus Macaria; species Macaria notata. The sequence goes on from OV656741.1 coordinate 5,856,236, forward strand.
CACAGGCTGGTCGGTCTTCACGCTGTACTGCAACAGATGGCGCACGCATCGCTCCAACTCGCTGTCAGATACACCAATTGAAATGTCCAGATCTTGGGCGAGGATTTTCTGGAAATGGGAAAGTTGTTCTTTAAATACAGTTGAAAACTTTATTATTCAAGTATTTTATATCACTATATGCACATATGTCATAAAAGATATACTTAAGTAAATGGTTCTCAATATAATGTACTATCTCATTACTTATTTTGTAACTATTCATTAATGAGTAATAGAAATAAAGGCTTTTTTATTTTTATTTATTTTATTTTATTTTATTTTTATCACTACCAGAACTAGAAGTATCTTCTTATCGAATGAGAGTGGCCAAATCTGGTGACAAGTGTTTAAAAAGCCACCCCAAGGGCCTCTGACATGGTTAAGCGACTGCTGTACTACAATTTAACGTGTCATCCGACCCACGGAAGCGCCCAAAATGGAATGCTAATTTTTGGTCACCCATCCAAGGACTGACCGTGTCAACCTTTGCTTGACATTCGTGATCGCATGCAAAATATAAAACCTCTATTGCCAATTACTGTAGGCAATGATTGTAAGTACTTCTGCATTCTGTGGTAATGGTATCCGCTTCAGTTAAACCGTTCTGATAGTGACAAAGATGATGATGACTTTTTGTGATGACAAAAGTGCTGCTTATCTGTACTCTACAGAAAACTGATTTCTTGCAGAGCATCGCAAAATATTCATTGTTATTGAGAAATTCCGATTAATAATTTTGTAACTATACGAGTATCTAATAAAAATCTAGACACCACATGACAATGATTCTATTTGAATTATGTCAACATGGAAACAAACATGGATTACAGAGGTCACTAGTAATTACACATTACATAGCGTTTTAGATTAGACACAACTTACGTCAAAGATAATACAGTTCAATCCAGAACTAACATGACCTCAGAATCTTCTTATTTCACTTTATTAGTACTTAGTAAAATCTATCTGACTAACTTTTTGTTTACAATCCCATTAATTAAATACATTACGCGTATTGTAAATAACTATAGTAGTAAAGATAAGAGGTAATTACCCAGTCATTAACCGAGGGTTACTGAGACGCACTGATTAGCTGTTATCATTGTGACTATTCACGCCCAGACAATGAAAGCGGGAATCTTCCTAGTTGCGATACAAGACTAATAAAATGTTTTACATATTACAACATTTGGGCAGTGCCTATAAGTGAAAAATTAATAAAAAACTATCCATACACACTCAAGATTCGGTAGAAGTTTAATAACTAATTAAAAACTACACAATATAAAAAATATATATATGAATAATAGGAATGAACATATTGATTTTGGTCACGAGTCGACCCAAATATTGTACTCACATATTGTACGTATAGCTTTTTAAAAAATATTGTATACAAAAACCTTTTTACATAGAAATCAATGTTATAAACAAAATGTATTTAAATAAAAATTGAATCACTTAATTATAATGTTAATAAAGTTGTTAGCCTGAAGTGTTTGGAAATGAGTGTGGATTTTAACGCTTAGCCGTTACTATATAGACCGTAGCCGAGGGGTTCAGGCGTTCTGGCTGGTATTTAGAAATATGCAGGTTCGAATCCTGCCAGTCGTGATTATTTTCGCTTATTTTCCAAGAAAAAAGTTTAAGCTTAACAAATATAGTGTGGGTTTAGCACTTGACAATATAACTCATACTAATTATAATGCTTGTAGAATGAGTAGAACAATATCGCCATATAAATATGGCCCACAATTTATCACCTACTTGTTAAGACTTGACAGAGAGTGGAAAACTTTTAACTTGTTAACTATACAATTTGTAAACTGGAGAAAGATGATGCATATCATATTTAAGAAAGTTTCTAAAAAATTTTATAACTATGCGAGGAGTTGGATTTTTTACAAGTATCTTTTAGAGATAGCTTTTTAGATACCTCAGCATAAATTATCTGACTAAGATACCATTTTTCATTAAAGAATAACCTGTTCCAACGAAAACTTAGGTACCTACATACTTAGATAAGTAATATTTTATGTTTGCTCTAAACATACAATATTAATTAATATTTGACATAATATAGTTGTGCCATTCGCTAAGAATACTTTGTAACCAGTTAGAATTTGAATTGGTTTTACCAGCGAATTTAATATACTTATGTAGAATGCACTTAGAAATAACTATGCATGGTTAAGAAATTGAAAACAATGTTAAGAAATTGTATTTATCTTCTTTGGTTCTGACATAAGTTGCTATATATGTTTTTTATTTATTATTATCTATGTATGTATGTATGTATATATTATTGTAATATTGGTTTATGTTTATTCATATTATTATATAAGTATTATAAACCATTTGATATTTTTTTCATTATTTTATTAAATATCTTAAACACCTCGTCCTTTTCATTAATTATGAGGATTATATCCCTGCCAGATTGGTTGCCTGGGAGAGATCGCTTTTAGCGATAAGGCCGCCAATTAAGACACTAATTTTAATTTCTATGTTTTTTGTATTGTTTTTTTTATGTGGTGTTTTAATAAAGAATTTATCTATCCGTCTATCTATCATGGTCTTGCAGAATGCAGTTAGCTCGACCAAGGCAGTTATAAGGACATTCATTGTTTTTACAAGCCTTTTATAGTTAATCCGATAATTTCTATGACACCAACCGCCATACTTATAAATCGGAATAAATTTGTTATTAGTTGATCAGTGTATTTTTGTTATAACACTAGTATACTAAACCATAACAGGTGAATTAAAAACAAATTGTGACTACTAATAGCTCGTCGATTCAAGTCATAAAAAAAGTTAATCCCAATACATTTCTCTCTTAGATAGTTTTCTTTGTTATTCGTTCTAGGTCTGAATTTAAATTAGCAAACTGATATTTTTTTTCATGCGTGTAGATCATACATCGACCATGCTTGTCCACAGTTTGGTTGATTACACGTTACACGCCTCTGTTTTTTTACACACGTAATAATTAAGCATACGTCCCTGAAAAATACACTACATATTGTTGCCGTCAAACAAGTATTAGTCCAGAACAAAGCCATTAATAAAATAAATGTATAAGAAAAACATACCTCTAACTTCTTAGGATGTCGAAACGTAATCAACGGAACATCTTCAGCCCTCTCATCCTTGACAATATCCAGCACTTTGTCCAGAAACGAATGGCCATTCATCTCCATCGCTCAGCTCAGCACAGGTGCTACCTCATCGGTGGTCTGCCACAGACTGGCATATATCTGCTGTACTTGTAGCTCAGCGAATAGGATGGTAAATGATGAATACAGGGTTTCTAGTAACAAAGAGTCAAAGTTTTTTTTACACAAAACTACTTTAGACACTTGAGAATTTTCGTCAAATCTGCGGAATAGTTATTACCATAAAAACGGTTCAAGTGAGTTAATCTTATAAGATAGACAAATACTATCATAGACATTTTGTTAGATTATTTCAAGAGAAATAATTCTTTGATACATATTTGTTTGATATCTTGAACCGTTTTCGCAGCGCACGCAACGGAAGCCCTCAAAGATGAATAATTTTCCCCGTTTTTTTCACATTTTCCATTGTTTCTTCGCTCATATTAGTTGCAGCGTGATGTTATATAGCCTAAAGCCTTCCTCGATAAATGGTCTTTCCAACACAAAATGAATTTTTCAATTCGCAATAGTATGTAATTCCTGAGATTAGTGCGTTCAAACAAACAAACTCTTCAGCTTTATAATATTAAGTATAGATGTCACTAACCCTGAATTATACCCTATCTACATGGAAGGTCACTGCTGTACATAAGATTAGAAGTACACATTTGTAATTTTCCAATCAGACTTAACGGATTTTTTTCTGTAATTCTAACAACTGACAAGAAAAAAAGATTACCATAATCTAGTCAAGTTACCTAGTTTAAATCAGTAAAGTGAATATATATATGTATATTAAAAAGAAAAAGTCAGTTTCACTCTTCCCCTTTTTAAGAGGACTATTTCTTCATGCCCAGTTTTGCATTGCAAACGAAGCGTATGGAAACGCAAATGTGCGTCAGGGGCATATGGTAATTTCCAAAAAAAATTATACCTACAGACGCGCCATGGATAGGGAAAGCATATATGGCATCTCTGCGAGTCGTATTACCTCATGACTGAGGGTCGTGACTGCCCCGCAGAATTAATTCGCTAGAAATGATTAAATTCATAAATAAATTAAATAAAATCGCCCACCACGATGTATCTGCCCAAGAGAAAATAGCGAATTAATATATGGCATACACATTTGCTATTTAATAATAATATATATTTTTTATTTCTCTTTACAGATTCTCGGGCCTTACAGGTATTTTCAAGGCATCAGTAGATCCGTACCCAAAACGGAGAGGCCTTTTATATTATTAGATATTTCTTCTACCGCACATCGTACTATTTTGTTAAAGTGTCCTCATTTAATAATTCAATAATAAAAACATTCGCATCAAAACCATTTTAATAGCTCCAATAGTCCAATGTTACTGTTGGTCATATCAATTGAACAATAGCTATTTTCATACTCAGTAATGGTTTAACGACTATTAAGTAATATGGCGGTGATGCTAATTTATTTTAAGGACTGATGAACAAATAAACACCTCATATAAGTACACGCATATTTTAGATATAATATTATGAACTTAAGTACTATCTACAATTATGTAGAATCACAGAGCTTTGAAGTCCATGCTTGTCGCCCTGTGACTAGAGGCGAATTCTTTCTTTATTCGATACAAAACAGGTGTCACCATTTACTAAAACTAACACACTTTCGGCACGCACACTACGACGCACGAGATGTTCATGTACACAGTACGCTTCAACTTCATCGGCTGTGCAATGTCGATATTTTTCTATCGATTATTTGCACATTTACTTCGAAGATGGAAATATATGTCTTTAGTATATCTATATTATTTAAGTACAAATTATAGTTAACTAGCTATAGCCCGCGGTGTGAACCGCTGGGGGGGCGCGCGCGGGGAAGTTTTTTTTTAATACATTTGTCATTTACGCAAGACTAATTCCACTGTACCTATATAAAGGCGTATAGATGATGAAAAGTGTCATGCTTATACATTAATACAGTAAAATAACGATTGAGTATGCTCAATGAGTATGCCATGGCATGGAAGATTTGTTTCCGTCCCGTTGTCCCCGGTGGACGTGTCCCCGGTACGGGGACAACGACACGGCAAAAAAATTAAGTCTCGTTGTCCCCAGTACAGCTCACGGCACCGGGGACAATGGGAAAAAACTTTTTTACCGTGTCGTTGTCCCCGGCACGGTTCTGCTTTACTTTAAAATATTTTATAACGTGTTTGGAAACAAAAAATATGAAACAAATATTAGTTATTAACACAATCGTACTATTTATACCAATTTACTTAAAGACAGATTCACTATCATCACTTAGTGCAGCTAATAAGGATATACTTAACATTCATAAAGCAGCTAAGGAATAATTACGAAAACAATTCGTAATGAAATAGTAAACAAACTAATATTATATTAGAAATATTATGTAGATTAAACTCGGTACTTACGCGATAAAACCAGTTAGTAAGATCCTGATCCTAACCTAGATACAATGAGATCAGAGACCTAGTACCCTGGCCTATTGCCCAGTCTAGCGTAGAGTACAAGGTATTATGTTCTACGATAGTGATTATACGAGAGTAGTGTCTGATAAAATAGACTCAGCATTAGACAAATAAATCATGAATAAATAAATATTTCAGGACAAATCACACAGCGTTTGCCCAATATTAAGCTTACGCTTGTATCATGGGTACTAGATAACAGATATAATACATATGAAAAAAAAATGAAAAAAAATTATTTTATTTTGTGACAAGAAATTACATACGAACACATTCAAGAAATATCTACTTTTCTTTTGTAAATACATACTTATTATACCTACATACAAACGACCAGACTCAACAAAAGTACCTTATTACAAATTTAAATCGTACAATGCCTTGAGAAGACACACCGAGTTTGATACTGTGGTGTAACTATTCAGAATAGATAAGCATAATGCTTGCTAATCTACTAAAAAAATAAGTCGGGTTTTCCTTCCTAACGTTATAACTCCAGAACGCACGAACCGATTTCCACGGTTTTGCATTCGTTGGAAAGGTCTCGGGCTCCGTGAGGTTTATATTAAAAGAAAATTAAGGATAATTTTCAACAGAAAAGCGGGAAAACAGGGAAAAACATTTTTTACATACAAAAAACGAAGCCATCTGGTTGGCTGGCATAAATAAAAAAAGAAAAGATCCATATTGTGTCAGAGGTAGGTTTTGTAAACTACCTGTAAAAAAGTAATAGAGATGACTTCAAAAATGTGTCATAACAAATATCTTCTTTCTCAATATAAACTTGGTTATCATCCGAAATGCAAACCTATGAAACAAGGGAGCTTCTTCTAATCGAATGAGACTGCCCAACTCTGGTGTCGAGAGTTTATCAAGCCGCCCTAAGGGCCTCTGACATGGCTTAATGACTGCCGTACTAGACAAAGCGCCGAGACCTTCAATTTAACGATAGATGAAATTCCTTGATGAAAAAACCGCCAAAAAGTTTACAAGTTCGTACGAAAATTTACGTCAACGTCGAAATCAATCTGTCACGGTCAGTTGTATTTTTTTTTTACTTTTTCCTATTTAGATGGTGTGTTTTCCTGTATATCGAAAACAATAAGCGTGGCCAACGCGATAATTGTACATTAGAGCTAAGCGTAAGTGAATATAGCGAGCAAAAGCATGATAACAAAATTTTAGTACGTTTTACTTAATATTGCAAATCAAATCGTCAAAATGAATTTTAGAAAATCCCGCGCAAGATCTCGTCGAGCTTCCATGAACGTTGTTTCTAACTCTGAGAAATGGAGGACTTACGCTAAAAGGATATCTAGTAAAGGTACGAGTACGTCATTCCATGAACATTACACTACAATAAGTGATGGAAATAAGATATCAATGTAATAATGCGGCCAGCTTGCAAGAGCACATATTCGTCTTATACTTGCTAGTCCTTTTAATCTTTTAGGCGAGCGTAGTCAAGACTTTTCCTATTGTTATTCCTGATATATTTATTAAAATTAGATATTGTTAGTTGCATATGGTAAATAAATGTGTTAGGCAACTTAGACGATCCAAATCAGTTCAACAACCTGCATCACGAAGAAAAATAAAAAAATCTAAAATTAATAGGTATCTTCTAAATAAGCGTGTTACACCCCAGGCTGCAGCAATGCTTAACATCAGGCTGGCTGTAGTCAAACGTAAACCCAATGATTTTCAATCGTTAACCTATCCGACGTAAAAAAAAAGTACAAAAGGCGCTTTTTTTTGTTTGTGTGAGTTTTGTTAGTTTTGTAAATTACATATGTCATAACCAAAACAGGTCACGATCTCTTCGAAGACGACTCCAATGAAGACGAACCAAAGTACAACGAGATGAAGGACTGGGTGCAAGAGTTCTTCAACAGAAGAAGCTCCTCAGCAGAGAGAGCTGACCAGGATGTGGAGGTCCAGCTCACGAGGAAGCAGACTGTCATACTCGCCACGTTACTGCCCGATGAACTGCTGCTTATGAAAAAGTAAGCCTGCGTACATAAATCTCTCTCTTGAGTCGTATTCCTCATGACTGAGGGTAGTGACTCCCCGCAGAATTAATCCGTTAGGAGAGTTCTCTGGGCAGATACATCGTGGTGGGCGCCCAGGTCCTTCCACGGAAGACACATGTCCTCGGATATTGTGGTCCACAAACATGTCGGTTTCCTCACGATGTTTTCCTTCACCGTTAAGCGAGTGCAAATCCACACATAACTTGAAAATATAAGTTATTGGTGTATGGCCGGATTCGAACCAGGGTGCTTCCGAATGAAAAGCAGACACTGGAACCGCTAAGCCAACTCTCTACATATATAATTATCAGAATGAATAAGTTCTTGGTTGTTGAGTCATCCTCGTTAGTCGTTATGTAACGTATTTCAAAACGTGATAGCTTCTTTCAAGTAAATTATTATTTTATTACTAGAAAGAAGTTAAGTCAGGCAGAACTCGTTTTTTTTACGTGGGATAGGTTTTCGTTTGACTACAGCCTGCCTGATGTTAAACATTGCTGCAGCTTAGGGAGTAACACGCTTACCTGGAAGATACCTATTTGGTATCATCCAAAATTTGTGCTATTTTAGGAAATAGGGGAAACGTGACATAAATTATTCTTTTTTTCCAGATTTGATGAACTGGAACCAAAACGTTTCGTAGGCGTCCTACTTATGGCTGATGTGTCTGGATTCACAGCCCTCTCTGAACGATATAACAACTTTGGAAAAGGAGGAACTTATCGTCTGACTGTAACGCTTAACACTTATATCGGGGCCCTGGTAGAACTCATCTACAGTCACGGTGGAGATATACTTAAGTTTGCTGGTGATGCTTTCTTGGCGCTTTGGAAAACTGACAAACGCACCTTCCTCAGCCACACTATCCACACGGCTATTGCGTGCGCTCTTATAATACAACACTCGTATTCAACTTACGAAACAGACGTCAAAGTCAGTCTTAAAGTTAAATTGGCAATTTCAGCTGGCAATCTTATATTTGCACCGATTGGAACTGGTATTGATATGAATTACGTTATAATCGGCCTGCCTGTTCTTGAAGCTAAATTGGCGGAGAGTCTTTGTTCTTCTGGAGAAGTCAAGTTGACTCCAAACGCTTGGGCACATTGTTACTCTAGAAACTACGACTACGTGTTAGAAAAAGATGGGCATGTAACTATTAGAGCTATTTTATACGATCCCCATGAAAAAGACGTCAACAAACCATTTTTAGGATTCGGAGGAATGGTTAAACAAATGAAAAAACAGACTAATGCTCTCGAGAATCTTCCTGATACTATATGGGATTCTCCTACTAATCTTAGCGCAGCAGATATATTAAAAAAGAAAGATGCACTGGAGCTACGTAAAACTATTCTAATGGCAGAAGAAAATAATATTGGATCTGAAATACGGAAATTTATGATACGGCCTGTGTTAACACAAATTGATGCTCATCAACCTCTGGAATATCTGACAGAAATGCGTTTAGTTTCAATTTTGTTCTTAACGCTCAAGCCTAGAGAATGCCCATTTCCGCAATTGGTAACGATTGTGAATAACGCTTACCAAATAACTTGTGAAATAGTCTATAAATCTATGGGATGCGTGAACAAAATAATTCTCTTTGACAAAGACATTATGATTCTTGTAGTTTTTGGACTGCGAGGTTTTAAGCATGAATCTGAAGCTCAAGCTGCACTTAAATGTGGATATAGTATAAGGAGGTCATTGTCTGCCCTAGATGGAGTTCTAGAAGTTTCTATCGGCGTTACTACGGGCCAAGTCTACTGTGGAGTTGTAGGCCATCCTCTTAGAAGAGAGTTTACCGTCATCGGCGCAATAGTTAACAAAGCAGCCAGACTCATGTGTAAATTCCGCAACAAAGTCACATGTGATGAGACAACATACGTAAAAAGTAAGATGTCGAGCAATGGTTTTAACCTTCAACCTGAAACGGAACTTAAAGGCATTGGAAACGTTGGTAAAATATATGAATACACTGAGGAAATGAGAGTCAAAGAGCTATTTGAAATACCTATGACACAACCTGTTCTCGACCGAATGGACGAAATGGAATATTTCCAAAATTGGATTGAAGACAGTCATGTATCAATTTTCCGAGACTTTGATGCGCTACTTTTAGTAGGTGAAGCACGAATTGGTAAAAGCAGACTACTGGAATGGATGTCTAGATATGCCAGGAATAAAAGTTTTCGAGTTTGTTACATTTGTTTGTCAACAATACACTCCGCGACACCACACTTGGCTCTGAGCCAAATTATAAACCGCATACTGGGTCTTAAAGAGCCAATTACCGGGTTTACGAAAGAGGAAAAAGTAGTTCAACTACTAAATGTCTACAGTGATGATTTATGCTACCTTAATAACATTATTAAGGTCAGATTCGCTTACCACGAAGGCATGTACTTGCAGGATGAGTCAAAACGGAGAGATAAGGGAAAAGTTATTTTTTCCAAACTGATAGCGGCCATCCAAGAAGTTCACATAATATTTCTGGACGATTTACAGAACTTGGATGCAGAATCCTGGGAATTTATTTTACTGATGTTTTGTTCCATGAAAATATTTTTCGTTTTCACTGTGACTCGTGGGAAATTCAACACAGTAAACAACTGGCTCTACAGCGCTTTCATAAACGACAACGTGCGTAAAATAGTGTTGACTCCATTAGAAAGTAAGTGGATACCCGCACTAGCTTGTCAAATTCTTGACGTGGATGCGGTGCCTAAAGATCTTTTCAAAGCATTAGTGACAAAATGTAACGGTATGCCGGGACTTGTGGAAAGTTTTTTAACTAATTTATTTTCTACTGGTGCTTTGGAAATCCGAAAACTATCCGAAGAAGAAAGACATGACTTTGAGTACGAAGACTTAATTTACCCAGACGAACATCTTCTACACCCGCAAGCTCTCGATGAAAATGATCAAGCAACGCTGGATGAAATGATACAGAGCAATATAACCGAAGAAATTTCAGCATGTATGGTTATCAACAAAATGGAACTCAACGCCAATATAAACGTGCAGAATTTGGATGCTCTAATAATGATGCAAATAGACTCTTTAACTCCATATCAGCAGCTGTTGCTAAAAATTGCATCGGTCATTGGTAATGTACTCTCCAGAAGTCTACTGGAGAATATTATGTATGAAAACCACTGGCTTACTACCGCAAGAGCCATAAAAAGATTATTTGCAATGCGCATCCTGACGTGTGCTACCTTAACTAGTCAGACGCCTCTAGGTAGTCGTAGGACATCAAACACTACAACAAATGGCCGTCTAATAGATACAAATTTAGCTTGCGGGTGTTCTTTTGATTATGATCCTGATAACACTCCGGAGAATCTTCCAAAATATGCTTTTTGCAAAGTTATGAAGTTTAAAAATAAAAGCTCCAGAAAAACTTGTTACGAATTGCTACCTATCAATCAAAAAAAAGAATTCCATTCGAGAATCGTGAATTACCTAGAAAATAAAAGACAAAAATGCCCTACATGTGGAGGTGCACTAATGATAGTGCAATCTATTTCAAGTGTTAGAAGTTTCGAATCATTTAGCAGCACCCTGAGCAATGATTCATGTAGAACAGATGAGAACAGTTCAGATGATACATATGGAAACACAAACATTAACACTACCGAAAATAATGAAAGCAAAGAATCTACTAGCCATCTTCAATATAGGGATGATCCTAAAAGTAGTATAAGGAGTCAATCAGATACACTTAATAACATCGCAAGGAGTTCTTTGAGAACCCAATCGCAGGTATCGAATAATATCATTCAAAGTAACATTAGAAGTCAGGCCTCAGTCACCAAGGACTCAATTCTAAAAACACCCGTTGGTGAAACAATAAGGGAAGAAAGAGAATCGCAAAATTCAGAACTTAAAATGCACTACACGCCTATTTTAAAAACCAAACCTAGTGCAGAGAAAAAGCGAGTTACTATGACTAATTTTAGCCTAATTAAGTCTGGCTCGGAGATAAAAGAGCCAAACAAAATATTCGATATGCTCCGGGAAGTAACAGAAGCAGAAACGGTTAGTGACTGGCATGAATTAGGAATCGTCGACAGCCAAGATCATATAAACGATAACGAACATAAGCCAAAATTTTCACTGTGCATAAGAATTGAGCGTGGAATCTCCAACACTAATATCAGCAAATGTACATGTGCTGATTTACATGTTGCTATTTATGGTCAACTTATACATCACGCCATTCAAGCCGAGCTTAAGAACAAAGCTATAGACTTTATTATAACGTATTGTTATTTAAATCTTCTAGGGGACAATATAGACATCATTTTTCCAAAGCTTGAAGAAGCTGAAGAAATGTGTGCCGAAAGTAGTGCAATGTTAACCAAGTTTGAGATGAAAAGATATGAAGCGAGAATATATTCCATTCGAGCAGCCGCGAGCTTCATGAGCGGCAGAATTGCCGGAGCCAAAATCGATCTTGACCAGGCTTTGAAAATTTACCGAATAAACTTGTTAAAAGCCTCCACTCTTTTGCCTCTGAAAACATTTGTTAAGTATTTCAAGATGAAAAGACAAAAATATCGCAAAAACGTACTATTAATGAAATCTGACTCAGTGTATTGTCTCAATATAGCGACGTTATTATATTCTGCACTGGGAGACGACAAAATTTCTAAGGTGGCGGCTTTCCAAGCGCTTGAACTTGTTCAGCAGACGGACTGCCCTCTGGTTGACATGTGTGATGCGTACAGTAACGCCATACAAGTGGAACTAGATCGCGGGGTTCCAGACTCCACCGCCGATATAGAGAAAATGATCTGTGCCTCATTTCAGAAACTAGATCGTCCCATGCAGTCTGAAGATCTCTATGCGGTCGGAAAACTGTTTATGGCGACGTTTAAGGCGCGTGTGGCGAGAGGACAGCTCGCTCCATCTGTACATTCGGCTTTCCGTGCTCTCACTGTCAGTCGATTTCTACAAGCCGACAGCGTATCCTTAGACATAATACCTGATTTATTCTACGTATTACTATCTCGACGTCGAATAGAAGAAGCTGTGGATGTGTTGCTTTTACCGCTCCGTCTGAACCAAAGTAGAATTTCGCATAATTGTGAAACTTGGTACTACGCGCTTTGCATGGATATGATACTGGATGCCGGGTTTCAATTGGAAAGCCCGCATGACATTAGTATGTACGCAGAGTGTTCATTGAGCAAGGGGAGGTCTGGTGGCGCGGCGCGGCGTCGCTTGATAGTCAACCTGTGGACTTACTGGCTGCGAGCTGATTCTGAGAAGAGAGCGAAAAGATTCGAAGCTGAAGCGTTGAGCTGGACGTCGAGTGATGAAAATGACGGATCATTGACGTGCATGCTGAGTGCAATGCGACTAGCAGACGGGATGCTAGAAAGCTTAGCGAGGAAAATGGACGATCTAAGAAAGGTAAGTAAATCAATTCAGTCGAAGGAGTAAGTCAGAAGGTAGTCAGCCTTAAGTTCAATCATAGAAGGCAAACAGTTTAGAGGTTCTTTGAAAAAAGTAAACGCATACTTTTGCTTCAAAAAGTCAGCTCTACTAAATTGGTTAATGGTAGACAAATGCTGTCTGTGTGTGCATTTAATATAACAAATATTCACCAACCTACACCTACCTAAACATGTTTATCATTTGCAATCGGTGATAAATTAAACATAAAAGTATAATTGTGAATGTAAATACCTACATAAGTTGGTTTTCCAAGAGTACGATAAGCCAATCAACTAACGTAGTCCTGACAATACCATCCGCTCTATTTCAGGTAGTAGACCTGATGGAACTGCGCTCTATAGCGGACCGAGAGCTGAACAAGCTGGAAAGGGACGCTCGCCTCACGAGGACGGTTCTGCCGCGCTGGACGCTGCTCAAGTCCAACTCATTCAAGCTGGCTGGACGACACCAGCACTCCATCAATCTGGCTAATCAAGTGAATACATCGACACTAGATAACTTATCTCTTGAGTCGTATTTCCTCATAACTGAGGGTCGTGGCTCCCCCGCAGAATGAATTTGTTAGGGGAGTTCTCATGGGCAGATATCTACATCGTGGTGGGCGCTCTTTGTAGTCGTTAAACATGTCAGTTTCATCACAATGTTTTCCTTCACCGCTAAGCGAGTGCAAATTCACACTTGACTTAGGTAATAGAAGTCATTAGTGTAGGGCCAGATTCGAACCAGGGTGCGCCAGGATGAAAAGCAGGCGCTTAAACCGCCGCTTAACTTATTACTTAGATAAGTAACTTATACCTTCTTTAATTCATTCGAAAGTTTTTATGTGTTTTTGTTGGTTGGTTTTTCTATACTTCCTCCGACAATCGATGTCAGAGACATTGTTAGACTTAACATATTGCTTACGCTGTTTGTTTTGTTTATTCATCTGATCGTTAAATGATTTCAACTTATTTTTTGTTCATTTTAATAATGTAAATAATTAAATAAATAGCATTTTTTGTTGGTTAGGTAATGGGTGGCGGAACAATTTGAACACAACTCTACAACTTCTAATCAAAAGTTTTCAAGATATTCGCTCGAGAACAGCAGGGCAATAAATAAGCTAGGTAGTTATTACTTATTATCCGTACCTTTTTTCAGGCCATAGAAGAAGCACGTCGCTTCAGCAACCGATTAGAAGAAGCGTTAGCTCGAGCTGCAAACTCGAACTCGATATTCTGGGCTCAGAGCGCTCGCGCCGGGTCCTTCATGCCGTGGCAGTCCGGCGCAGAGCACGCCCAGGGCGATTGGTACCAACTCATGTACAGAATCAATACAACCAGGCTATAACAAACATATCAGAAAACAATCGCAAGCTTGTTATAAATAACCTAATCAAATAAATTTATCCATACAAGGAGTTATCGAACGAAATGTAATCATAATTATAAAGTGTATTTCAGTGTTGTGCTATCAGAAAGATATCAGGCGCTATATAAAATGTGTTACTACATCTCGCTTGCTTACAACCCGTATTAAACATGATGTTGAAATGTAATTATGGCCTTTAAATAATATAAGTTTATTTAAATAAGACAACAAAGCGCATGATCATTTATTTGATATCCAGGAATAATTAGGAATAATACATGGATCGTACGAAGCCTTCATTTGACGCTACTGTCACTGTCATAAATGACGTCCCATTTTCCCCCTTTACCTGCTCTTCCCCTCCCTCTCTTTTCCAAAAGTTGTGCGTCTCCTGCAGACTGGTAAAATATTATTAATAAAAGTTATTAACCAGGTATAGCTAACTAAAACACCTAAACTAAACAAAGTAAAACTTCATTGTTTAAGTCTCCAGAGGATACCCGTTGTAATATTTACCGTGTAGTTAAATTTGTTAAAAATGACAGCGAAAAGTTTAATATTTTTGGGCAACTTAATAAACCCAAAAAGTATTATTAGTGACGGATATATTGCTGTTGATAAAGGGATTGTAAGTACAGTTTAAACTTTATAAATATATTCATTAGTACATTGTATTGTTCTCTAATTAATACAAAAGTAACATTCACTTGTATAAACTTTAAATCAAATAAAACTTTGAAAGCTTACTTAAAATTTATTCCTATGTAAATACCCCTAGGATTACTATTTGGACCATATTTTAATTACAGATAACCCGAATTGGTGACAGAACTTCGTTCACAGAACTCCAATCCAGTGGAAATTTTAGCGATTATGAAATTGTCCATCTGAAAGAGAATCAATTCCTAATGCCTGGGTTGATTGATAGCCACACACACGCTCCACAGTTCCCTAACTTGGGGCTCGGACTTGATAAACCACTTCTTGAGTGGCTCGACACATACACATTCCCTTTAGAAAAGAAATATGGAGATGTTAAATTTGCTTCTCAAGTGTATGACAAAGTTGTGGTAAGTATTATAGTAGATAGATACTTGTCTTATCTGTTGACTGAAGTACATGGCAACATCAATGTAATCATTTTAATAATGTTGAAATATATAGATAGAGATAAGAGGTCTGTAAACATTGACATTGATTTCTGTTATGAAATTCTATAAGGCTAAATACCAAAATCTACATTGCATTCTAACTAGTGTGTGTTTATTGTTTATCAGGCATAATATATGATAAGTTACAAAAATCTTGACACATAATGTAAATGAAATAATCTCATAATTGGTTTTAAATTGGGTTTTGTTATTTGATAAAGTAAATAGTTAAACAGGCTACGAAAACTAGTATTGAAAATTTTTCTTTGAATGTTACTCGTGCAATTATGATATAAAATACATATACCTATATTATATCTGTTATCTAGTACCCATGATACAAGAACAAGCTTAGTCTGGGGCTAGATGGTGCTGTGTGTGTCCTGAAATATTTATTTATATATTACCATTTCAATTAAAATTCTGCCCACAAGCACTCTTTACTTATTATATGTTTATAGATTAAAACATTATTTTCCTGCATTTCAGAAAACTTTGATAAAGAATGGTACCACAACAGCTTGTTACTTTGGCTCCATTCATCTTGAGGGTACTCTAGAGCTAGTAAATAGTGTCATAAAGCACCACCAGAGGGCACTAGTTGGGAAAGTCAGCATGAATGAGCAAAACAATCATGACTACTTCAATAGTACAGCAACAGAAATTGAGGAAACTGAAAAATTTATCCAAAAAGTCTTGGAACTTAAGGTCTGTATTTTAAATTGATTAAAATTTTATGTTATATATTTTTTTTACTTGATTACTGGAATAAATGTCTAAAGAATTCTTACCTAAGTAATTATGCAGCTGTTTATTATATAAAACAAGCCATTCACTGTGAAAGATCTAGATTTATATTCACATTATTCAGTATATCAAATAAGTAAACTGTTTTTATAAAAATGATGGAAGATAAGGGGTTTAATTTTCAACACCCCCATATTGTCCTGTATTTAATAAACTTTTTTTTTTTAAAAAATAAATTTTGGGGACTGAGCTGCCCTCGTCCGTGGGAGAGCACCCTAGTTCCGTATCCCCACACGTGGTCCCTGGGTGGTGCAAATCAGGCAGCAACTCACTGGTGGTAGGCTTCGGCCGTGGTTAGTGACCACCCACCGACACTAAGCCGCGTCGCCAAACGGTCTAGCCGTGTTCCGGCGCGTGGTCCGGTGACACCGTCCAAGGAGGTGGGTCGGGATAGTTGTTTCTTCGTAGCAGACACCTGTTTAACACACATGCACATCGAGACATTGGGCAGCTAGTTTCGGAGGGTAGCGGGATCCGTGGCACGGTTCGTCGCTGGCCGACCGCAGTTAGTAGGGGACCCAAGTAGCGATTTAGCCATTCGTGAAAGGCTGTCCCGCCAACTTGCGAAAAATCCCGAGGTTGCGTCAACGTGCCGGTTGGCGACCGGATGAAAGGGCCCGTTGGACTTTCTTGGGGGGGCACGGGCGTCCCCGCGGTCTCCGGACTAGTTCCTCCACCGATGTCTTGAATTGTTCATGTGTGACGAGGTAGCTACGCAAAACCTCATCCCACTGCCATTTCCTTACCGACCCCCACTTTTGCACTATCATGAAGGTTAAGAGACAAAGGAAAAGCGTACCACAGCGACAGCACGCCCTTTCACTTAAAGTGCACCTCACAAACATTCGAGGATTGCACTCCAATCTCGTTCCGGTCCACCACCATCTCGAGACCGAAAAACCTGCACTCATGATTTTGACGGAGACGCAGATCAAATGCCCGTCGGATACGGCGTACCTGCTGTACCCGGGTTACAGCCTAGAGCATAACTTCAAAGCTCGGGCTGGGGTGTGCATGTACGTCCGTGACGACATTTGTTGTCAGCGTCTCCGTAACCTTGAAGATCGCAGATTCTCTGTGCTTTGGGCGCTTGTGGACACAGGAATAGACAAGATTCTATATGCCTGTGTCTACCGATCACACAGCGGCGATCAGGAGACAACCAGGCTTACTGAATACCTCAATGAGGCGGCGGATAAGGCTCTTCAGAAGTACCCTACAGCCCAATTAGTGTTTCTGGGGGATTTCAATGGACGCCACCAAGAGTGGCTATACCCATACCAGATCACTGACCATGCTGGGAGAGAGACGCGTAAGCTCGCTTTGGCGTTAAATCTCACTCAGCTGGTCCAAGGCGCTACTAGGGTGCCTGACGTTGAGTCTCATACACCTAACTGCTTAGACCTTCTGCTGACAACAGATCCAGACCGGTACTCAGTGACAATATCGTCACCCTTGGGTAAGTCCGACCATTGTCTGGTGAAGTCTGTGTCCGTATATTACCCATCCGTTCCGAGCCCTAGCGGTAGTCGGCGGTTGTGGAGATACAGGTCAGCGGATTGGGATGAGATGCGGTCTTTTTATGCATCGTATCCTTGGCAGGCTGTCTGCTTCTCTTCTAAAGACCCTTCAGTCTGTGCGGATGCCGTGATGGATACTATTCGCCTAGGTATGGAATATTTCATTCCTTACTCGGATGTATCCCAGTCCGGCAAAGCTCGCCCATGGTTTGGACCAGAATGTAGACGTGCAGAAGCGCTGAAACATGAGGCATACCTTGCATGGGTTGATGCTCGCCACCGCAAGGCTAGGAATACTAGCAAGAAGAAGATGACATACAACAAAGCCGCCAAGTCCTGCAAAAAGGTTCTTCAGAAGGCACGCTTCGATCACATTGGCCGAGTAGGGAACAAATTAGCTTCGTACCCCGCGGGTAGTAAAGCCTTTTGGTCCCTGGCAAAGTTGATCGAAGGGAACTTCTGCCGCCCCTCATTGCCTCCACTGCTGAAACCTGACGGATCTCTGGCTCACTCTGCAGATGAGAAAGCAAATTTATTTGCTTCTCTATTTGCGGAAAATTCGCGTCTTGATGCTTGTGGTGCTTCGCCTCCTCCTCCTCTTGAATGTCCGACTGCCATGTCGGATTTCAAGATTCGCCAAACGGAGGTCCGTAAAGTGCTACGCGATCTGGACGTGAACAAGGCCAGTGGTCCTGACGGTATTCCAGCTATAGTACTGAGGACATGTGCGCCTGAGCTGGCTCCTGTGTTGACGCGCCTCTTTCAGCTTTCTCTTGAGACTGGCAAAGTGCCGATTTCATGGAAACTTGCTAACGTGCAGCCCGTGCCCAAAAAAGGTAGTCGTGCTGACCCTTCTAACTACCGGCCCATTTCAGTCACGTCCGTGCTCTGCAAGAGTATGGAACGTGTCCTGAACCGCAGGCTCCTGGGGTACCTTGAATCGCATGACCTATTCAGTGACCGACAATATGGCTTTCGCCAGAATCGGTCCACTGGAGACATTCTAGTGTACGCCACTCACATATGGAGTGAAGCCATTGAGAAATACGGGGAAGCCCTGGCGGTTTCCCTGGATATTTCTAAGGCTTTTGACAGGGTTTGGCACGATGGCCTTATTAGCAAGCTTTCCTCTTACGGCCTGCCCGCTGGGCTTCGTGCTTGGATTTCGGACTTTTTGAGGGATAGGTCTATTCGAGTAGTCGTTGATGGCTGCTCCTCAGATCTAATGGCTATCAATGCCGGAGTCCCTCAAGGGTCGGTGCTCTCTGCAACTCTTTTCCTGCTGCATATTAACGATCTGCTGAAACCCGGAACCTTTGGGTACGCAGACGACAGCACCGTTGTAGAGAGCTATACATCCACAGCGCGGGCCAGTGCGGCCGAGATCCAGTGGCTCAGGGAGGCGATGGTCGAGCGTATAAACCTGGCTCTCAAGGCAGTCTCCGATTGGGGTGATGCCAATCTAGTCAGGTTTAATGCTGCGAAGACCCAGGCGTGTCTTTTCACCGCTAAAAAGAGGCCATTCGAGCTGGCCCCCACTTTCCGAAATTCGACTGTGCCGATAACTGACCACCTTGATCTTCTTGGTATTACATTGTCCCCTACTCTTAATTTTGGCTCTCACATTGAGTCTAAAGCCGAAGTTGCAGCCAAAAAGTTGGGTATCCTCTCGAAGGTGCGAAAGTACTTCAAGCCGGAACAGCTGCTTACTTTGTATCAAGCACAAGTTCGGTCGTGCATGGAGTACTGTTCGCATCTTTGGGATGGATCAGCCAAGTACCAACTTGAGGCACTAGAGGCCATTGAGAGTCGAGCCAAGAAGATCATTGATAATAATAAACTGTGCCGAGCGAAACTTCAAAGTCTTGAACACCGTCGCAAAGTCGCCAGTTTGTCGGTTTTCTATCGGTTGCATTTCGGAGAGTGTGCCGCGGAATTGCACGGACTAATTCCGCCCGCGCCCTTCTTTCACCGGACGAGTAGAGGTACGGCAGGACGACACCGGTTTATGGTGGAAGTTCCTAAGACCCGCACGAATCGGTACGCTTCCACCTTTATTGTTCGTACCGCTAGGTTGTGGAACTCCCTGCCTGGCTCTCTGTTCCCCACGCACTATAATCCAGCGATCTTCAAAGCGAGAGTGAATCGGTTCTTATCGGGTAAGCACGCTCCATCTTAGGCCATAGCCTTACTTGCTATCAGGTAAACTATGGTCAAGTGCAAACCCGTTCAAGTTAAAAAAAAAAAAAAAAAATAAGGTTATATATTTTTGTCATACATTTTCAGAATGATCTGGTACAGCCAGTAGTGACACCGAGGTTCGCAATCAGCTGTGACAGGACTCTCATGACCAGTCTGGCCAAGTTAGCTAAACAATATGATTGCAGAATACAGGTAAGAGTTTATGGTTTACTGTTTTCGTATGAAGCAATGGCAAGAATTTAGCCATAAATTTATATTATACTGGGTTTTATTGACTACAAACAAACATAAACAACTTCAATATAAAAAAACTGTGCTGTATTAACTGTGAAACTCCGTGCCCGAATCTCTATTCCCCTTGGACTGTAATTAGTCGGTCTTCAAGTCGGAAGTAAACCGGTTTCTTCCAGGCAAGCGCGCTAGATCGTAGATTATAACGTTGCTTAACATCAGATAAGTTGTGGTCAAGCGTGAGCCTATTTCATGTAAAAAAAATACTAGGCTATGGTCTACTAACAGCCACGCGCAAAAATCCACTCTCATTTCCAAACACTTCAGACTAAGCTAAGTGGCTGATGGCGCCACTTGTGTTGTTAGAATATTAATTGTAACAAGAACTCATATCGATGTACTATGGACGGACACCTGATATAACGGGAAATGGACCTTTCTAAATAATTTTGTGTTGTTAATCTGTTTCAGAGTCATGTGTCGGAAAATTTGAAAGAAGTCGAGTTTGTCCTGCATAAGTTCCCAGACTGTGATAGCTACTCTAACATATATGAAAAGTGTGATATTTTAACAAACAAGGTAAGATCAAATAATTTTCAAGAACTCTCTCTTTTTGAGTTGTATTCCTGATACTATACTACTGAAGGTCCTGACTCGCTCACAGAAATGATTCATTAGAATGAGAATTTTTCAAATCTTCTATTTTAAAAAAGTTATAAAAAAAGCACTCTTGGTGCCGCTTGCAGTAAATAAATCCGAAAATATTTTGTGCATGAGGGGCGAAAATCCGGCGCGCTTGGGTGGCGACATCTCTTAGCACCATTTGTTACTAAAATAAACTTGATGGAAAATCGCTTTCTTTAAGAAGATAGATCATGGTATTCTTGTCTTAATGTATACCTAACAAAATTGACTTGCAGTGCATAATGGCCCACGCAGTGCACCTATCCAAGGCAGAGATGCAGCTGCTTGCTTCGAGAGGAGTGTCTGTAGCACACTGTCCTGCTTCCAACACGCGGCTGCAGTCCGGCGCGTGTCCAGTGAGGACACTGCTGGAGAGTGGACTCACTGTGGGCTTGGGGACTGGTATGTACACACTTACCTACATTGACTACACAACATGTCCTATAGGTATCATCATCATCATCGCCAGCCTATTATCGCCCGTTTCTGAGCACAGGCCTTTGTACTTGTAAACCACCTATCCTGGTCGTACATTCTCTTCAGTGTGAGTTCAGGTCTCGGCAGCGAGTGCAATGTCACCTTAATTAAATAGCTACCTGATAAACGCCAACAACCTCGCAAGACTAGGTAATTATCATCAAAACAATATTTTGTTTTACGACTTCGCTATTCGCGAATAGTACGTACCGTGTACGTTCCCTAGCGTACGTGACGTGTCACAGCTATAAATATATAATATATATATATAACTATTATTTGGTATTTTCCAGACGTATCCGGCGGAGACAGCGTATCAATCCTGGACGCGATGCGGCGCGCTATGGACGTCTCTACGTTCTTGCATGGAGACAACAAAATCACCTGCGATGAAGCTCTGTACTTGGCTACTTTGGGCGGAGCTAAAGGTAAAGAAAAGAAAGAAAGAAAACATTTATTATGGCAGATTTATCAGAGAAACAAACACAAGTAAGAAAATAATAAACAAACAAACATAAAATCTGCTACAACACAGCCCCAACTCAGCATAAAGCTGGTTGTGTGAAGCAACCAGTGCTGGTCTTCCGTTGGGTAGGTTTCTATAGTCATGCATGTCTTATCTAAAAGCATGTGTTTATTGGTCTGTTTGTTTTCCACACTGCAATGGAGTGACTGATCTTCGTGATTTTCGGTAAAGTCTCTTAAGAGTGCAGTTGAGTGCACGCCATAGGCTACTTTGTATTTCGAATCAACGTGACTGAATATTGATTTAATTATTTTATACGTTTCCTGCGTTTATCAGGGTTTGTTATTTTATTCAGCTTATTATTTTAATTCTTAAGCAGCAACAATAATACCTGCTTTATATATTACTACTTACATAATAAATTAATTCAATTTCTAGCTTTCGCCACTCAAAAAAAATTGGCAGATTTCTTACATATTAACTTTTCAACCTGCTATTTATCCACAGCTCTCAACCTCGAAGACAAAACCGGTTCTCTCGAAGTAGGGAAAGAGTTCGACGCTCTCCTCATCGACGTGTATCCTGAAAATGGACCAATCACGTACTTCCCAGAGTTTCCAGAACTTTCTCCTGGATCTGAGCAATATGTGAAGAATCTCCTACAAAGGTTCATATACGGGGGCGACGATAGGAATATAATACAAGTCTACGTGAAGGGTGAAAAGGTAAAGGATATTCTGAATTAAACTATGCCTATAAATTGTTTTAACCTTTTGAGCACGCCCTACGAATAATTATAATGTAGAACTCTACCCACAAATGTGGCGTCAAATATGCTTCCATGCTTCCATATATCTCTCACACACTAATCGCACACAAATCTTGCTCGTAATTGTCGGAAATAGCCAAATGTTACCGATGAACATACGATTCTAACTTTAGGCCCCACCCATCAAATTTTCTAAAGCATTTTTTTTACCTCAGATATGTTTATATGGTATAATTTATTCGTAGTTTAAGTAGTATTTTGTCAACTATTTACGTTGTTGGCGCACATGTTCTGCTGGTCAAATATAGATAGATGACTTGTGTACAAAAGGTTAAAAAAAGATATTTTATCAAACTAAAAACTTATTTTTTGAGTCAGTCAAAGAAAATTTTACTTATATCGAATATACTCAGGGTGATTTTGAGATTATTTTAATTTTAAATAGATTTAAGAGGTGATTAGATTTATGGTTTCCAGTCATAACATTGACTTGCCATTTATTTTTATACAAAAAATACGTACGAACTGAACTATAACTGTAATAAACTTAGTGTATTTTTAGTTTTACTTACTTTTTTTAGTAACTATAAACTATTGATTTCATCGAATATGTTCAGTCATTTGAAAGTTGTTTTAATATGAATTCTGCAGTGATATGTAATTGCCATAATATTTATATTGTCAAATATTGTTCATTGAGTAGTTACATTTATATTTGAATCATGTAATTACTAAGTTGTGATGTGATAAATAGATCTTACTATATATAGCTGAAACAAATATATTTACAGAAGTATATGTATAGATTATACAGCTATTTTATATTTTTATCTTTTGTAATACATTTTATGGGTATAATATTTGGTTTTTATTTTATGTATAAGTACGTGTATGTTGTGTGTATACAGCCTATAACTAAAAACTGATTAACCTATGTGGTACTAACAACATATATACACACAACAAAACATGTAAAATATATATAAAACTCAAAGGTGACTGACTGATATAGTGATCTATCAACGCACAGCCCAAACCACTGGACGGAACGGGCTGAAATTTGGCACACAGGTAGATGTTATAACGTAAGTATCGGCTAGGAAAGGATTTTTAGAAAAGCCGCTTTTAAAGGGGTGAAATAGGGGATGCAAGTTTTACTTCTTAATGCGAGCGAAGCCGCGAGCATCCACTAGTAAGTAAATGAAAGAGTATGTTATTATTTGTTAAACTTTTATTTCGTGTAATCTTTTATAGTTTGTGTACAAAATGTGCAATAATAACATGACAAAATACAAACTGAATTTACCTTATACAAGACGACATTGCTAGTATTGTAATACTACTATAGGAATCTTGTTCAATTCCAATATAATACAACCGAATACACTTTAAAAAGAAACGAAACTGCTTTTTATACTAAAATAATACTCAAATCAAAACTGGTTTAGAATACTTAAATCGGTGGAATGACGAGTGTAAGACAATAATATATTCGAGTGTTAGTCGCAATAATATATAGAATAACAATATTACAATGAACAGTCTTATAAAATGAAAATAATACTACCTATACTTTAGAACAAATTAGTGTACAAAAAATATTAGATCGTAGGTAGGTACTTAGTAAAAGTTTTAAAAATGTTAAAAATAGGACGCACTTGAATTTATGACGAAATTAAGATAAATTTATAACAATAACTATTCCAAAAGTACTCGTTGGCGATGTTTTCACAATCCTTTAGATCCAACAACTTATAAACTCCGGAACAAAACAAAAGATATTTGTTGTTAAACAGCAAAGTTATATGATTTATCTAACCAATCACCATCCAGTAAAACATCATCATATTGCTAACAGATCTATGGATTTTTATATTTTTTCGTCTATGCGTGATAACGAGATACCGTTTAATTGGAATAAAATGGTTACTCAGCAGGGTGTTTCACAAATTCGGAACGTTTCCGCTCGGAAACGAATCGCCAATCAAAGACGTCAAAACTGACTTATTTTAACCTATAATAGTTATCCGCCAATCATAGAAGTTACAAAGTGTTCTGCGATTGGCGTTTCGTTACCGAGCGGAAACGTTCCAAATTTGTAAAACACCCTGCTGATCACTCAACAGTCGCACAAACCGAAGCGACATTATAAAAGAAAAATTGTGATGACATTAACAACGATTACAATCTTCAATATTTACCTTCAAAATGTAATAAACATTAAAAACTACACGTTCGTTTATCCTAACGCTAATGTTGAACACAGGAGCTTGGCCGAGCAAATCCAAAACATTGCAAGCCAATTTACTTTCACATGACTGCCTTTAAATGAATGTTTCTCCATTCATTTTAACACGAAACAAGTTTCATTGAGATACATCTCCTAGCCTGTAATAATACGTTTGAACACACTTTTAAAATAAAGTCTCTAACTTTGGACTACAGTATATTATTTAATAGCATATAAATAATGCTGTCCATTGCCGATACATGCCTTGCCCTCGGACATCACAGATAAGACACTTCAACAAAGATTAGGTACTTTGTATATGGCCTTAGAACAAAAACTAAGTGAGGCCCACATGACCAAGCGAATTTTCTAACAAACAGTTGAATTAGGATATAATTCAAAGTATTTCAATATGTAGGTAAATAAACAATAGAGCTAAGAGAATCTTAGCACTCAACTGTAGCTGCTATTTTTTCTATTAAATCAATTATTATTATCAGGAAAAAGACTAAGCCACACAGCCTCATCTAAGCAATGATGTCGAGTAATACAATCTGTTTGTATAAAAACACGCCAGTTCTGTTGGGCCTGAAAACGGCTCAAATACGTTTCCAATAACTATTAAACATTTTGAGCTGCCAACACACAACGCTGTAGCATATTCTGTACTAACCTAAACACATACATTGAACTACCTAAATTTAGATTTATGAATAACTAGTTATTTTTGTTAACATGACTTGCATTGAAACAAAAACTAACCTAAAACAGTCTTAAATTATATTCTTAGAACGACATTTTAGAGATAAATGTGCGAAATGCTGTGCATATTAAAAAATATCGATAAATGACTTTAAATAATATGTACAACTTATATGTAACCTAACAAATTGCGTTATATATCCATAAATGAAAAAAACTAATGGAAGAACAAAAAACATGTTATGGTTAAACCTAATTACAAACAAATAAAATATGAATGTCAACGAAAAAACCAAAAGTAGTAAGATTCTGAAATACGATACTTATATAACTAGCACCTATATAATGACAATTATATTCAGAATATATTCGAATAAACGTTTAAGTAAGTATATAAATTACTCCAAAATTTGAATGGCTTATTGCGAATCTATTTGTACTATTTAATAATAGACAACATTTCCGTGATACCTGGGAGGAGCTATTTAATTCTATCAATTCAATATTTTATTAAATGTCATGTAGGAATCGAAAAGATAATTCAGTCTTTTAGATTTGGCTCTGACTAATGCGCACACGCAAATTACTATCAGATGTATAATGATGTAGAGCCAAAATGCAAGTAGATGTAGAATTTGGCATAATGATGATCTTCCTTATCTTACAATGAAATGGAAACTTCAACTGTATAGAAGTAACGAATTAATGAGGTAGAAAGAAATGCAAATACATAATCTGATACTTTTAAACACAATTATTTTTTTAAAATCGCAACTAAAACCGTTCGTATACCTAAGCATAATGTGTTTATATAAATCAGACGTCACATAACTATGATAATTGTCTATTTACTAGTCCAATTTATTTACAGGAATGTATTTAGTACAAGTATAAAACATTGACATTGTAACTACCTATATATATACGAATCATAAGAACGAGAAGTTATAAAGCTTCATTTTGCATATCGTTGATACAAAGATTTGCTAGTTTAAATTAATCAGGCGACAATTAAGAACAGATTTGAAAGATACTTGAAAACCCAGTTCAAGTTAAAAAAATAAAATAAAAATTGTTTTCGTCCGCACTTCATTCGTAGTCGTTTGTGATCGTTCAAATCTTTTCTTTATCGACTCGAGTAATAGTTATACAAAGTTAGTAATTTTGGCGCCAATTTCAGCACAAAATGCAATATCGTAGTATACTTCACATACTTCAAGTGAGCTTTATCCTATTAGTTACATAACCTCTTCTCTCGAGACAATACTGTCGTACGACTATACCGCACCGCGTACCGCTATAACATATTCCAAATCTGCCGCAAATTGCGTGCAGTGAAAACAATTAAAGATGTCTACGGTGAAATCATTTGATCAATGACAACATTCAGAGCTTCTTTGATTGGAGAATCCGATTCCTAGATATTTTTCCACAAAAGAAATACTCCTGCTGAATCTATTGATAGTACGACATATGTATATCCTATCTAATAATCATATACTCGAAGGATTTCTATAAAATAAGTTTGTTCTTTGTTGAGAGGACTAAAAAGCTCATTTCGTAATCAAATTAAGGCAACGCCATTTATCAAAATAGTTGCCTAAACATCGGAAACCTCAAAATACACTAAATTTGTAAATAAGTATTAGCTACTTAGTTTTACCGTACTATTAAAATAGAGAGCTCCGTTCTTGGACTTTTGAATTCGATAGCTTAATACGTGTAATAGAAAAAAAAATTGAGTTCATATCAGAATACTTTTGAAACAGAAACTCATTAGAAGAACCCAAGTCTCGTTTAGTGATGTATACAATTTATAAACTTTACATTTGTTAGATCGATGTGTCACACAACGAATTCGCAATAAACTACGATATATTTATTTGTATAGTTCACGGGCCTTTTTCAGAAATCGAGCGAAAAGCAGGTGCCCAGCGATGCGGACCTATTAGACAAAAAGCTGCATAAATATTACAATTTATATATTATATTTAATGATTACATTTTGTAACAAAACATAAACTCATGCTTCAACAATAACATTTAATATAATCAGCTTTGAAAAAGGTTTGTAGATACAATATATCTGAAATTTCATGCACATACAAGTGCTACCATGACAATAAAGTAATCATAAATGGGGACACAAATATGGTCACAGACAACGAAATAATGAATTTTCAATAATAAATCACATTTTAATTACTATCCTCGTGATCTT
Source organism: Macaria notata (assembly GCA_927399415.1). NCBI lineage: Eukaryota > Metazoa > Arthropoda > Insecta > Lepidoptera > Geometridae > Macaria > Macaria notata. Next base: position 5,884,234 of record OV656741.1, read on the forward strand.
TGAGCCGTATCGAATAAAAAAGTATGCTTTCTTAGCAGATCAATAAAAAAACTTCCTCCTGATTTTTACATTTATATGAAGTAAGGACTCAATCAAGTTTAAAAACTAGTCAGTTCACAAGTGAGATCTTAGAGCTGGCTGCACACAACGTCCATAGAAAATAAAGAAATTGAATTTGATGTAATGAACTAAAAATCTGTTAATTTTAGGTAAATCTCCACAATTGTGTACAAGCAGCTTTAATTATTACTTTACATTTTCTTCCCAAACACTTACAGGGTAATAAAGGCTTGTGAAGGTTTAATTTTTTGTGTATTATCTACAGTTCACTTAAGTCGAAAAGGTAGAGTAACAACGTAACAATTAAACACAGAGACAATGCTAGCAAATCTTTATGAGCCTTCGGATGATGGAAAACACAGTGCATGTCATCATTATCAAGTGTAAAAATATTGTCTACATTCAAGTAATTTATACAACATTTTTACAATCCTACATTTGTCGGTAACGAAGAAGTTACACTAACCCCCGGTTTCAGTCTCCAAACAAGTCTATTTCTGCGCGCTGTAATTGGTGGTTATCGAATATTCAGCCAATAGCAGCGCGTAGAAATTTATTTATGTAGGTGGGTGGAGATCTGATCGTCGTTCTAGAAGGGTTAGACGACTGATGCAATTTAATTTGCTCAGATGAATCTCACGTGCAATGTCGGAAGGGTCATAAAGAGTTGCAAACGTAGATGATGGCTGCGTGTCGTTGGTCGGTGGCCGGCGACATGGTTACCTGGAGGCGGGCAGGGAGTGCGCGCAGTCGAGGTGCGCCGCGGGCAGCGGTCAGGCGGTCACTTTACGAGACTGGAGAGCGAGCGGGATCTCAGTGTCCGAGTGTGCGACACGGCAGGCGGGGCCGCCGCCGCACACGCGCGCGCGCCGGGACCGCCGCCGCGAGCCGCGACGCTCGCCACCTACGCACGCACGACACCGCTGTAGGGGGGGCGGGGGAACGTACGCACTGAGGGATTTCTAGTCAAGTACTATAAAAAATTTACTTCTGTTTTGTAACGATAATTTATACAAAAAAAACTGTTGACATGTTTATTCTGCGTTTCGCTGTTACTAGCACACTTGTGTAAAACAAAGACTGCTTTCCGGACGAACGTTTCCGTTAGTCTGAATCTTCGGTTAGTTAGCGCTGTGGTGTATGAATATCAAATTTCAACTAATCATAGATAAACTGAACTCTGTTAGGAGTGTTCTATCATTTTCACTTTCAGCAAACAATGATCTTGCATCAAGTTGCGTCGTGTTTAGACTGGCAAATCATTTCTGGAATTATGAATGCAATTTATTAACAATAATATACACCTTGAAAAGTTTACACTACTAGTACTTACAACAAAATCACTCAGTGTGTACGTAAAAAGTATAATATCATTGTCATGCCGGTTGTATATAGAGTGTTTCATAACATAACATCACATATAGGTATGCGTGGTTTGTACATTCGATGAGACAAACATTATGTTCATGACGGGGTACATCAATAAATGTTCTAATGAAGCAATGTACCAAGCAATGCCACAGGTATGATAAGAAACAATTGAAAATTTAACGTTTATGTTGAAGCCTTGTTCTCAACAAAATGTCATGGCTGATATCTATTATTATTTTTCTAAATCTATAAGCAACTGGAAGACTTTTATCACTGTGGCACGCGTAGTACGTAACTTAAACAAAATTCGAATCGCCTATTGCTCGCCAAAAAAAAAACAAGACAAAATTAATGACTGTTCATAGTGAAATGATCATCATTTGTACATAAACCTAGAGTTACAATGAGCTTGCTAAAACTATAGCAAATTTATTATTCATGTTGTAGCGTATAAATGATACGTGAAGATGATAAAAACATAACGCAAGCTTTAGATTACGTGGTGCTTAAAACAATACGACACCGACCATGCCAAACTTTGAAGAAATTTCACATATTTGACATGCCAAAATATATTTTATTCTACCTGATATTAAAGTTGGTTTTGTCCTGATACCCAATATTTCATTAGAATTACAATATAAGGCCAAAAGAACTGAAAGTTCAAAGTCTAATACTATTTCTAGATGATTGTTAATCTGAAACAACTAGTTTAAATTAATACCTACTTATTACCTCTACAGTAACACCAAGTTTTAATATTCAATTATCTATTTCAATTTCTTATAGTACTTTTGGAAATCGGAAAGTTATTCGTGGTTTTTAGAATAGCAAAGAATCAAAAGAATGTTGTGTATATGATAAATATTATCTACAATAGAATAAATATCTAGCTGAGAGGAGATATACAGTCGGTACATGCTAGTGTCAATGCAAAGAGAGAATTGTCGAGATTATGAAACTATAATTTGTTTGTTTCATATCCAGTTAGGCACTTTCGTATTATAATTCCATTAAAAAGAATTTGGTCGATGAGCTAATGAAAAGAACCTACACCTCACAATACAGGTTTTACCAAGTGTGGAGTGCAGTGCTTCCTGTAATTGTAAAATCAAGTAATAGAAACATTTATATCTTGAAACTAAACAATTTAAAGACACTATAGTAATCAGAATGAATCTTTGTAAATTATGACATCAAATGACTAGACGAGTCGTTAATTTTATCGCAGTGTCACAGTAAAAAAAGGATATTAGATATTATAGAACTATTGTCTTTTTGCATAGAGTTTACATAAGTACATGGTACGTGCGGTGATACGAGTACAAAGAAGGATACATTCATGCCACGACAGCAAGCGAGCGTGAAGCGAGCCCCATAAATACCGTGTTGTAAATACAAGCTTCGAAGGCTTCGATCTCTAAGGCTGTAAGGCCTTTGGTGCAAAGATATTTGCTATATTTGTATTAGTCGAATAGGTCAAATCTGTGTCAACTGCTGATAAAAATCCCAAGAATACAACACGCGAACGAATCAAAAGTCTCGAATTCGACTGAATCGAAGAGACAATCTCTTCCTTTTACAGAAGTGGATGAAACCGAGAGCGAAGCCTCCGAGCGGCGTCGGTTAGTTCTCCGCACCGAAGCGAACGAACACTGACACAGTACCGGTGCGCGAGTCAAAACAAAAATTCTAGGCAGGCGACAAGCACGTAGAGCGCCTTGCTCTCGTGGTGTGCGGGCGCGCAGTGCGGGCGCGGGGGGGCGCGCGCGGGCGGGGGCGGGGGCGTACCGGCGCGCGGCCGCGCGGCGTCCAGCGACGCGGCCGGCTGCAGGAACCACTCCGACCGCGTGCGCATGCGCGCGCGCTGCCGCTCGTGCACCTACACCAGCCCACACACGTCACTACCGCCCCGACACCCGTGGGGAACGGAAGTCCACGCTACGTTTCTTCTTAACATTTTTTAAGGGTTTTTCTTAACAGCCGATTTGCGACGGCGTTTTGTCCGGGAGGCGACGAAACCTCCGCTGTCATTATTTGATAAAATTTATGGGGCTATTTTCGAGACTGGTCGGACAAAAAAATTTAGGTATTTTAGGTACAGATAGATTTCGTCCCTCCCGTTATATCTATTATTAAACCTTACTTAAAATTTGACATACATTTCAATTTTAAATTTTTCCAATATATTATAATATAATATTAATAATGAAGATTGATGGATGATCAAACTACCCCTCCCTCGAATTGTTACGAGTTAATCAGTTAACATGAAACAGGAATGTTAGTTTCATCACATTAGTAACTACTTTCTAATATGTTAGTTACTAGAAACAATTGGGGACAATATGCCTACAGCATACCATTATTCACAAACGGGGATCACCAAAATACCATTACCGTATAAATTAGGAAAAAATATATATCAATCCCTAATACACAACACAACTTTGAATATAAGAGATATTTACGTACAGTATTCTAACCCATCTTCGTATACAGTTGAGTCATTAAAATCTAATACCTAAATGAATCAATTTTAAAGTCTATACAGACTAAAACCGAATGTCCGTCCTTCTCTAACACAACCAGATAGACAAGGACAGATACACACACAGACTTTAAAGTTGACTTTATTATAGACATTGCGCCCATTCGGTGGCTAGAAGCGTCAGTGTATTCAAACAGTGTTGTTCCTAAACAAGCATGTCGTTACAGTTTGGTTGCTTACTCAAGTGTCCCGGTGTCGGAGAGAACCCTTGGGCAAGATAAGAAGTCAGTCAGATAGGTACTAGTCTAACAGAACAGCCACAGGTACACAATGTTCTCAAGGGGAGTTGTCATGCAATTTGTCGTCGGGGGGAAATACGGAACAGTGGCATTTGTTTTACAAATAGTAGCGGTAAAATTGGTATCTGTTGTCATTATGCTGATATACATATGTAAATGCTATAATTTAACTGCTGTCTCTACGTATTATCTACATGTATATGTTTTATATTATATATATTTTAACACTAAATATTAGTTTATGTTTGTACTAATTATGTATAATATGTATTAGGATGTATGTCTTTATGTACATTATAATTATATTTGTGTATATTATTTATTCTATCGCATCTATTTCTGTTGACACCACGTCCTTTATAATCTTTTATTTATTCCTCTCCATCCAATGGTTGCCTGGAAGAGATTGCTTTTAGCAATAAGGCCGCCACTTGTGGCACTAGAGTAATTTATGAAAGTATTTTTAGTTAATTATGTTTTATAAGTGTGTGACAATAAAGGATTATCTATCTATCTATCTAATTTGACAGAAATTTAATATATTTATTTGATCAAAGTAGTTGACTTAATCTCATCACACTTTTTTCATTTGTGTTCAAATTGTATTGTAGGTAAATTTTTGTGAATTCACATACCTCGAAAACTCTGCTTTATCTGCAAAAATTGGCTTTTTAAATTGTTTTTTTAAGGTATCATTACAAAAATGTGCAACACTGTTGAATCGAAAACACACAAATTTTACTTCTATGCAAACACATTTTGCGTATTTTGTAATATGTTGCATATGGATGTCAAAGGTCCGTATTTCCGGAGACATAGTAAAGGGGCAGACAGACTGGACGCTACGAGTGGGTTGAAAGTAAACTCTTATCACCATCACTTAAATAATACGTTCCTCAGTGAGCGCTAGAAGTTGAAAGATAAGTATGGCTAAAATACACAGTTTCTGTACATTTTTTCTAAAATATTTTGTTATTGCATGACTCTTCTTTGTTAAATCTATTCTACATAGATCTCAAAACAAAGGACAGTTAAACACTCAAACGAAGGGATCGGGCGATAGATGTAATGAATTTTAGTCTTTAATTTACTAAACAAAGATATTATATAGGCAACAAACAGCATAAAATTCTCCTCTTTTTTTATAACTGCATGACCAAGATGATCTGATTCGTCAACTCAATCAAAAGTACATTCCAAAATTGCATTCTTATCAAGATAATCAGATTTAGAACTATATATCCATACAACTCTATTGCTTCAGTATATGGATAAACTGATTTCATTACTACAGTCTCACCAAAAAATACTATGACTGTTTTTCTTGGTAAGACATTACCATGAACTATAATAGTACATATATGCGTTGTTTATTATGCATACTATATCAATAGGTTTTCGACCATATCAACCTAACTGTTTATCACCGTATCAGACCGTATCAGGCTAGCAATAGGGGCGTTACCTGTGGCAAGTAGGAGAGGCTCTTGGTGCTCTCCGCGTACTTGTTGATGGCGCGCAGCTCCTCCAGCGTCATGTGCGGGGAGGAGTTGCTGCGCGACGACTGCGAGGACGAGCTCACTGACACCTGGAATGGTGGGGAACAAGCTAGTAAAGTAAAAGTAAAGTAATTTTTATTGTATAACATGAACAATGTACATATATAGCAAATGCTCTGAATTCTGCTGTAGTTAAAAAACCGTGTTGCAGAAGGCAGTGTCTTCCAGTGGATCATATAAAAGAAAAATTAATTAAGTATGTATTGGACGTGTCTTTTATATGAAAGAGTATCTGTTAGTGGGTGTATTTGTTTGTCTTTAACACCATAACTAAATGTCACATTACTACAACCAGCAAGCAGTTGCTTACAAGCGAGTGTGGCTTAGCAGTTCCAGTGTCTGCTTTTCATCCAGACGCGCCCTGGTTCGAATTCGGTCATACACCAATGACTTGTATTTTCAACTTATTTGTGGATTTACACTCGATTAGAGGTGAAGAAAAAAATCGCGAGGAAACCGACATGTTTGAGGACCACAATACCCGAGGACATATGTCTTCCGTGAAATGACCTGGGCGCCAACCACGATGTATCTGCTCAAGAAAACTCCCCTAACGCATTAATTCTGCGGGGGAGTCACGACCCTCAGGCATGAGGAATACGACTCAAGAGAGAGAGATACACCAGCAAGCTTGCAAAAAAAACCCTTCCCACATACCACAGTTTAGGCCAACTCCACCGCGCGTAGACCGAGAAATGTTCGAGGACCACACAATCGGAGGAAGTGTCCATCGAATGATCTGGGTGTCACGATGTATTTGGCCAAGAGAACTGGCTAACGAATCAGTTTTCTGTTGGAATCACGACCCTTAGTCGAAAAACTACGATCCTTAGATGAGGACTGGGAGTCGAACTTTGTCATTAAAACTCTCAAAATATCTTTAACGTTTAGTTGTTAGGCAGGCTAAATCTCTGTCGATTTTCCAGAGTATGGTATTCAACTATTACATCACTGCGTTGTAATAATGTCAATCGCAATAATTGCTGTTAAATGCAGTTTTTTTAATAATTTTGTTTGTAACATGTAAATTAGTTGGATTTTCTTTTATTATCTCTATTTAGATATAGGTTCTATTTTTGAGTATTATAAACTACAGTATCATCTGCCCTCTTAGACAAGAGGCGTATTTTAGTAAGCGTACTGTCGCTCACTTATAGAATAGAAAGATCAATGTATGGGATTGACATCACGACGATTGACATGCTACGTCATTCCCATACATTGTCTAAAGCTTTGGTTTCCTAGGACAGCGGTGCCTTCATATAGCGGCTGTAATATTACGGACGCAAAAATAATTAAAGTAAATTACGGTGCAAGTTACCGCTCTCTAGGAAACCGCGCCATTACGTTTACATAGACAACGTTCATTCACCGCTGTATTACGGCCGCCTATATGTCGGAACCGCTTTCCTAGGAAATCCAAGCTTAAGGGGGCTGTACTGTTGTCCCGCTCCAACCTACCTTGAACACGCTCTCCTCGAGTGAGATAGACAGGCGCGTGCAGGAGTCGAGCAGGCTGTGCTCGGGTATGATGCCGAGTCCGAGCACTCCGCCAGCGCCCGCTGCGCTCACCACGCCCATTAGGGCCGGCATCGATTGGCACTCTTCGGATTTTGACAACCCTGGAAACGCGTATATTGCGATGTTTAGAATAGTCATATAGGTACTTTGTAGATTTCATCATCTAAATGCATTCAGGCCCGCTTGGACAGCAACTCTTTAACACGCACCTATAGCCATTTTTCTAAACGATTTGAGAGATGATAGAATCGTGGTGGGTCTTGGTTGACAATTTTACATTGATGCTTTTTATCAGTCGTCAGTCAGTTTACATTGTTTATTCGGATTAGAAATTAAATAACTTACTGTAGTTGTAGTTAATCAATGCTTTGTAGGTTTAGAATATTGCATAATTAGTAGTATCTATCTACTGTGCCGCGGATGTACGAGTGATTTACTTAATGAATATCAATAAATTGCAGTAGTTTTTTAATGGGTTTAAATTTACTAGAGGTGCTACCATTAACCAAAAACAACTTCTAAATACTCTGTTAAGTTTTCTTTTAAAAGACTCACCAAAAATAGCTTATATTTTTTGCTTTTACTCTACAACTTGAATATTAGAAACTTAATCTGTCTTTGGGGCGACCTGTGGAAGATACTTTTAATTTTTAAACTCTTATAAGAGTAAAAATAAACAATATCTTGTTTATGTATAATTTGAGATTAACAAAGGTTCAGAGTAATTTATTATAAAACATACCTTCTAAATTAAATTTATTTCCCCAACGATCGCATTCGCACTGTAGCCAAGTTTTCTCTGCTTCCAACGATAATTGTCCTGAAACACACAATATTGCACATTTGAAGTCAATCATCATAATCCCAAGCAATGAAAATAAATATTTTTTTCCATTAATTAATACAATTCAATCAATAACTTCGAATGTGTATGCTAGTTCATAAAAACATATAGAGCATGATATTGTCTTCATTAATCTGAGAAGAATTCCATTCCGGTCAGCGGCTTCAATTAAGCCAGTCAAATTGCAACAACAATCTCAATTAAATGAGATAAAACCGAAAGATATCTGCGATCTATATCAGCTCTTCGTATTTCATCACTGACTTTTTACAAGAACTGCAAAAACTCGTAACAATGCTCGATTGTTATAACAAAAGACTTGCGAATCCGTGTTTGTAAAAACACGGAGTGTTTCCAACAATTTTCACCTGGGATTTCAGTTGTAATTACACATGATTTGCGGTTTCATTTTTGTATCAGTTCGTTGGACTGCGCAGAGGCATTGTTTTAACATTACGATACGATCAAATGTATGTATATCAAACATCTAACATAGTGAGACGGGCACTTGCCACCGTCAACGTACCATCGGTTCTTGAACCGATTGGCATCGTCCGTGACGATAGTAAGCGCCCCGACGGCCTCACACTGATTCCCTGGGAGCGGGGAAGGGCTCTTGTATGGGACGCAACTTGCGTCGATACACTAGCTCCTTCTCGCCTCAGTGGAACAGTACAAGCGGCAGGAGCCGCGGCGGACGCAGCAGAAGAAGCCAAGCGGCGAAAATATACATCATTATCGACTGATTATATTTTCGTACCGCTTGGCTTCGAAACTTTTGGTCCGTGGGGTAAAAGCACGAAGTCTTTTATAAAAAAAAATAAATAAAATGTTGATTGACATCACTAGAGACAAGAACGCTGGCTGGTTCCTTGCTTGCGCAAAGGAATTCTATAGCAATCCAGCGTGGGAATGCAGCCAGCATTCTTGGCTCCATACCACATGTGGATGTTTTAAATTTAGTTTGAATGTAAATACTCTTTTTTAGTTTAATTAGTGTATACATATGTATATGTGTATAAAATAAATAGATATATTTTAGAGATTTTTTAGACGCTCCATATGTTAGAAGGGACTTGAAGATAGTAAAGTATGATTCAAACGTTTTGAAGTACTTTGAAAATGTTAGAATAAGATTTCATCGCAGTGTTAGTTAAAATGTTTTTTTTTTTTCTATCAAAGTTAATAATTACGTGGGAATTATCAGCGGTCTTGAATAGAATCTTCAAGTGGTAATTTGTTACGCGTTAACTGGACACTGACACTAGTTTTTCATAGTGTGTCTAAACGATAGATAGGACATTGTTCTTGTAATGAGTTTTTCCTAGCGTATATGGTAAGATTGTATTGTTTGTAACAGCATTTAGGTAACTAAGCAAAGCGTAGATTTTTAATTATTTTTCGTCAATCACATGACGACTGCTAACTTTTTGAACACATGGTTAGTTAGGAGTTTAGAACAATAGATACTGTTTACCAACTAAGTTAGAGGCATAAAAAGCAAATAATATTACAATAGAATTATGAACGTGATGTGAATTTTCTTATATGTATATCTTCCGAAGTTTGCTTCTAATATTAAAAAATTCCATTACTAGTCTCAACTAACTTCATCTCGTCTGAATCTGTCAAATTTCTATTACTGGTCTTAACTAACCTCTTGTCGTCCAGATATTAGGACAAGTCTAGTGTATCAAGCACGTCAGTTACAGATTGCAGAAGGTGCCAAATCATGGTCACATCGTAAAAATTGGCAGTATTATGAATGCAAAAATATTTATTAATGAATATCCTGAAGACAATGGTCTCTCTCTCTTGAGTCATATTCGTCATGACTGAGGGTCGTGACTCCCCCGTAGAATTAATCCGCTGGGGGAGTTTTTTGGGGCAGATACATCAGATTATTTATATACCTATCTATATGCTAACGCACTCACTAGCATAAGCCTCCTGGTCGCGATGGTGGCGCGGCGGCGGCGGGTCGCGGAACGAGCAGATCCACTCGTCGCGCACGCGCAGGATGCGGCCGGTCACGCGCGCGTAGTACTCGTAGTTGTCGCGACCGAACAGGTCGCCGGCGCTGAACTGCTCGATCAGCTGCCGCATTATGCGGGTCGCCACCTGCGTGGGGGAAAGAGGTTACAAAACATACATGGATTTTTTAATTGTTATGACTTTTGCGAAGTTCAAACTTTGCAATTCTGTCAGTGTCACGTGGGTAGATAAGTTAATTGAAAAGATATTCATATGTATGATTTGTCTACTCTACTATAGTCCGGTCAATCTAGACCTTAAAAAGAGAGCGAAGGTATATAAATTCTCATCAAGCTGAAAATGAGTAAAATTGTTAAAAATATGCTTAAAAATAAAATTTGAAAGTTCCTCATCTTCCCACTGTTTGGAATAATATTCAAGGTCAAAGGTCGAAAAATGAGTTTCTAAGTTTTATCATAAAAAATATCTGGGACCAAACTGTAGATCATAAAATAATCTACAATTGACCGGACTACTATAGAATGATAATTTTGATAGGTGTCATTAACAAATTTCGTGAATTTGACGCAAAATTGTCACTTTATAATGGACAGAGCATAGGTTCAAGCATGGTGTACCTAGGTAGAATTTCAACTAATTTATTTTGTCTGATTGTACTGATGATACTCTTTCAGTTCCAAAACCAGTTTATTGCTGCATTTGGCTCGTCGAAGCAAGAAATATGACCATGATTAATAGAGTGAAGAGCTCAATATAAGTTCATAGTTTGAAACGAAAGTAACACAACAGGAAAATTCGCAGAGCAACGAGTTCTAGCAGATAGCTAGCTATATGGTAAGCTTCACTAGGATGAATATTATTTTAAGATTAGCGATGAAATAAATATTGATTTCACTAATATATCATGCAACAAGTGATATTGTTATAATGATGATGAGGGTAATATAAAATGAACAGAATGAGTTCCTTGAAAGTAACTACATACAGTCGTCTCATATCAAATGTCAAAATATTCTTAATTGAATAAAATTAACATGACTCAGCTGTAGGCAGGATATGAGGAACCGAATTTATGAATCAAATTCTTATCAGCACTTGAGACATCGTACACTATATAAACAGTAGGGACATTACAGAGAAATAGCACGGCAGCGGTGTCACTTCAAACAAAATAAGATAAACAATAATAGAAGTAGGACACTTTAATACTTCAGTCATTTGATCCTTAGTACATATGTGTAAGTCAAATAAAACACTTCTGTAAATATTTACTAAAATAGCTGTTCTACTAAATCTTTGTAAATTGTAAACCAAACGTGGAGATGCAAGGATAGATTTATAATTTTAGGAATCTATAAATATTATAATCTGAAAATTATCTATTGGATTTCTACTATACTATAGAAAATTACTTTGTGTCACAAAAACTACACAAAAAAATCGGCTGCAACTTTTATACATTACAAAACAAACACAACTTCCATACTGAGACGACTAAATATTATGTGAAATTTGGAAAACCGTGGTCTGAAAATATGTAAGAAAATGATAGCTTTTACAAAAGCCAATGTTAAGCAAATAGATAGTCTACAAAGAATGTAATTCAATTAGTATTTCGTGCCAATTTCAACAGCAAACAAGCAATTTGTTTATCAAATTGGTACGAAGTACTGGCATTAAACGGTTTGCATAGTTTAGCATATAATGTCTACATAATACGTACAAGAAGTAAAAGCTGTATAATTGACGACTACAAAATATAGGGTGTTACATTTTTTGTTAATAATTCATACTCACGCTAACTTCAGCCTTTTGCCGCATGTTATAGATAGTTTTAGTGAATATTGTAGTTAAAAAAGCTATTTACAAACTAAACGCTGTGTGTGACATATAAATACATACATCTAGTTAATTATAGACAATGCCCTTACTATCTGACATGGCACACCTATATGTGACATAATCATGCAAAGGACGCGCCCATACTGAACAAATATGATTCAAATGGTAATAAACAGTTTAGTTTATTAATCTTTACACACGCTTATTTACCCCATAACACGTTAAGTACTAGTATAATAGCCTCGTTTGCTTAGGTCTTAAGTAAGCAATTCACTTTTTAAAGTATTTCTGGGTCCTAAGTGTATTTGTGGCTATTTATGAAAAGATACAGATCATGTCGACCAAGTACGTTAAATGATTTTAATTAATCCCATAACCATAATTGCGGTTTAAAATGTACATCGATTCTATAGCGATCCAACGAGGCAAGATTCTGATTACTATTGCAGACATAATCTATATCTAAATATATAAAACTCAAAGGTGACTGACTGACTGACTGATTGACTGACTGATATAGTGATCTATCAACGCACAGCCCAAACCACCGGACGGATTGGGCTGAAATTTGGAATGAAGGTAGATGTTATGACGTAGGCATCCGCTAAGAAAGGATTTTTGGAAATGCCACTTTTAAAGGGGTGAAATAGGGGATGCAAGTTTTACTTCTTAATGCGAGCGAAGCCGCGAGCACCCACTAGTGCTTAATAATATCTTACGACAATTGCGGGAAACATCTTAAGTCATCCTAAAGCGTGTACACGTGTACTCTTATCAGATAATAGCATTATTACAAATCCCACTCACAATAAGTGATAAAAAAGCTGTTTATTGACTTGTGCGATACGATAAGAAATTATCATCGCAATCTTAATGGCGACATTTTGAAAATATCCTCTTGAAATAACGTTGTGTTAATGTTGAAGCAATGTCGTTTTGATTTGTGATATATCTTAGATATAATATGTCACCGGTTGTCTTTTACATGTATGTACATATTTAACTGAATACGATTCATGTTAATAATGGCAAAAGAACACCGTTAGATTGCGTGTTTAGCCTGCACTTACATTATTTTTGTATAAACAATACATACAAATATTTTATTTATCAAAGAACAGTGACAGTACAACGAAAAACGAAAGTAAACTATACATTTTAATAAGCCAATATATTGAAAACAGTGAAAATGTATTTAGAATCACAATCAACTAAAACATATATATGTTGGTGCATCGTATCATATCATTATTAAATAATTCCATGTATGCGTGCGTGACGTCATCACCAACCCCAACGGAAGACCAGCGCTGGTTGCTATGCAGCCACCATTATGCTGAGTTGGGGTTGTATTGTGGCAAATATGTATTTTATTTAAGTAGTTTTAAGTATAGGTTTATTTTTAAATTTATATATTTCTTGTTTGTACTTATTTCATTATTATTTGCTACAATAAATGTTTTTCTTTCTTTCTTTTCTTTCTTTTATTACAAATGAAATTCAACCCAAGTTTAATGATATAGGTACACGGTTTTTACTAATTCAGCGACATCTGTATTTCTACATTCTGAAAAAAGTATAAAATGTAATATGTTCTATTGTACATTGCTTAGTACTACCTACATGCTTTATCTGTATTTGGTGTTTCACTTCTATTTATATCACATAATACATTTAGATTTAATTATTGCCCATTAATGCTTGATTAATATAACGCTATTGCTTTATGAATCAATAAGTATAGCTTTGAAGATATCATTTAAAAGCGATTATGTTTCAAAATGATAAAATATAGTATGCGAGCTACATGGCAATCTCTCTTGTAACGAATTTATCAAACCTAAGCATTGCATGTTTTAGAATGAAAGTTATAAACCTACAAACTAGGCTCCAGTTAGAGCACAGTACATTAGCCACAGTAATGAGTCTTGTTCTAGCCTGCCAGTAGTTGGCGGCATTCAGGGCATGAAATCAGACAGCCGACGTTACACACCACCATGACGTGATACACCATGATACACGTTACACCATGGGAGTTGTATTGTAAAAGTAGGCTCAGAATAAAAAACCTAAGGAGGTTATCAAGTCTTCTGAAAGTATTTTTTTTTGTTCTTCTCGTCCTGACGGAGTTAAAGATCATATCGTGATTTTAAGTATAGAGATAGTAAAGAGTTACAAGACTGAAATAAGGCTTTTCTTACTAACGCGGCAAAGTCACAGGCATTCTACTAGTAAATAATATATTAGTCGGAAATTAATAAGTCACGTAAGCTAAGAAAATATTTATTTTCATTGTGTGTTGACCATTTTAATCTTTTTTCTAGGTGTGCCATATCAGTACGATCTATCATTATTTGTTCGGTCTTAGCTGCAATTTTACCATTTTAATTTTTCAGCCTAAATTAGAACTAAATGTTTAAAAAATTGGTTAAGTTTATATCTAACGACAAACAATTAATAAAATTATTTCATTTACACTTACTATAACATGTAAGTACGGCTATGAAAAATACAGTGCAGGCAATATTTGTTTCATATTTTTTTATAACAACAAAAAGTTTTATAACTGACAAACAAACAGCAACAGCTGTTCATTTCCTATCGCTTTATTATCGCTATGATTTTATAGAAAAAAACTTACACGTACCTACAGGAAATTCCATATGAAAAATAGACCGGAAAGCGCCGGTCTATAAAAATGGGTCAAGAGTACTTTTCCAATCATATCACTTACAAATGTATACACCTGGACACATTTTACTACAAAGTTTATTATCTTTTATCTTTTTTTATCCTTTTAAGCAACTTCACGTTCTGTTAGTTACTGTTTAAATAGTTACAGAACAAAGTTACTGCAGGTAAATAACTTCTGACTTAACTTAACAACTACTGTATTATAACAAAACTACCTACAATTTAAAGTGTCGTGTTTATTCTAGGTATTAATTTACAATGAGCCAATATTTTAATGATGCGAGTTATACAAGGTGTAACAGAAGGGTGTGACAATATTAAAGAGTATACATATATATCATGTAAGGAGTCATATACCAAAATATGAAAAATTAAATCGCATATATTTTTTACCATACAAAAATTAGATAATATTTTTCACTTGATTTCGTGGCAGCCCTAGCGAGTGACGAAACCGAAATAAGCACACATTCTTTCATCCCGTTCTAGCATTAGTTTTAACGCAACGTATTCTCTCTCTCGCGCTCTCAGAGAGACACCGCCGCGCCGTGTCATTTGTCAATGAAAGAAAAGTCAATGAACGCTCAAAATGATAAGATGTAGGGTTGCAAGTCTTAAAGTTTTAATGAAAGTTCAACTTATGATTACTCGAAATCTATGACAATTAGAATTCTGAAACCTAGTGGGCTGTATTCTATATATACATAGGTATGTATAGTATAAGTATTGTCACACCCTTCTGTTACACCTTGTATATTGCTAGCATAGTTACAAAATATGGATCCAATATTTAGATTAGAGCCCCTAAAATTCAATAAAAAAAAACAAACATAGTTGTCCGAAACAAATGCATATTATTTCCACAGAGCTAACATCCTAGTTACCTACTTATTTATTTATTTTTGTTTTGACTTTTAATTTAATTAATTACGAAAATCGCCCGCACTGCACTTTCCCCGCACCGCACCGACCAAAAAACACCAAATCATAGACAATGCCACAGAGTACCGACCTTGAACCGCTGCACGTCCTCCATTGTCGCTGTCTTCCCGTCCGACACGCACGAGTGGAAGAAGGACGGAGCCACCGACACGCCCAGGGCTTCCGACGTCATACCTGTTCCTGGAATGGATGGATCAACTTTTATTGGTTGAGGTTTTTTTAAATAAAAAAGTGTAAAATAGAATTGGAACGTCGTCTATGAACACAAAACTACAGCGCCTGATGCGGCTGCAGTGCTTTATAATTTGAGAATTGTTTAAAATTAAAGACAGGTTTTTTTTTTATACTATACCTACTACTTTTAATTAGATCACCTGAAACGACACGCACAAGCGACTCTCACACTCTCACACACACATACACTCTCTCTCTCTCTCTCTCTCTCTATCTCTCACACACACACACACGCACACACACACACGTGTGTATGTATGCTAAACATATAGTCCATCCTGTAATGAAATATTATTAAATAAATTAAAATATTATTAAGTTACACTAATAATTTAAGAAAATTTTAAATCTTTATTGAAATTATAAACATAACTTTAATTTCATAAAAATATGCAAGGTTAAGAAAACTATGTTTGATATATCTTAATGTTTGTTATGTTTTTATTTAAATGCTACCATTTTTTTATTAATATTTTGGCACTCCGTTTATTTGTGTGTTGATTATAAGCAGGGAGAAGCCATCGGCTCCCGAGACTCAGTAAAAACAGTTCGGGAGGCTTTGGACTCCAATATCTTTCTGTTAAACAGAACTATGCAAAATAAACCAATGTATTTATTTATTATACAAAAAATCAATTTGAGAAACAATATCTAATGTTGGCAATATAGGGAGTTGGTTTGGTACATAACTTTAAAAACCGAAACGTTTCACGCTGTATTAGGACTATTTAGGACATACCTATTGTACACAAATAAAAAAATTCAAATTAATTATTTTAATTAAATTAAACGAAATTACAAATTAAATATATTAATTAACTCCAAATGTCACTTTCCGACCCCATTTCAATTAGATCTATTGAAATCGGATCCAACGCGAGTGACCTTTGCATAAAGCTCTAATCCACCTTTGAACCAACTAAGACCTAATACAGTTCTATATGGTACTACATATACATATTTGTATACATCTATCTGTATCGAAGTACGTTTGAAATCACTGATTCGGATGACCTGGTTTTACTCGGAACAGATGAAAGATCATTCTCCCGAACGAATAGCAAAGATTCCGTAACACTGAATGAACTAAATACGAAATAGTTCAAAATACTTCTAATAGTTCTTCAAAAATGTATCGTAAACTCGTTCAAAGTGGTATGTCAGTATTATTTTACTAGCATTCTTTAGCCAAACATTGACTATGAAATGTCGTTTTTTAATGTTTAGTATGCATGTTCTTATATTTGTATTTTTATTTTATTTTATTAATCTAAATACTCGTATGTGTGTATTTAATCCATCATTATATCATATCAGAGTATGGATCTATGTATAGTGTATACATGCATGTATTACTGGAATGTCTAAATTGAGTGTCCTAAAAAACTAATTGCAGACGACAATTAAATCTAGAGGCAGCGAATTAGCTCCAAATTGAAAGCGAGTCGGTATGAAAAAGCGAAACATGTCCATTTGTGGTTCACGCGACGCATGGTTAATGAACTATTGTTTACATTCGGTGCTCGAAGGGAAAATGTCGCAAGAGACAATCGGGCCGAGGCGCTTGCGACATTTTTCACATTTTTAGTAGAAATACGGCAACAAAGACTGTCATTTGAATAGAAGTAGAAGCTACTGGGCATATCGCTGTAATTAATTAAACTACACGTAATAAGGAGATTTTGAAATCGTTGAGGTGTTGTACAAAATAGGCATCATTGCTATTCCATGTTAAAAGTAAGTAAAGTACTAACATTTTACAACAATAGTCAACTTGCCTAACAAGCCAACTAATCCATTTAGCATAATTAACGACACTGACACACATCCCCTATCTTTTTATGGCCAGACGTTATTCATTCAAACGTTATCAGCTCATCGTCATCGGTCTACGTCAAACCACTTCAACTTGGCGTGAGGGCAGACACTTCCATACAACCTTGCTAGGAATTCCAATCTTTATATCCAAAACTATAAGGTTCATTTTATAAAAGCAGTAGCTCTCAAATATAAGGAGGACTTGTCAAGTTAGTCAGTGCATTCCAGACTGTTGTATGCTGATGATTGACGCAGACGCATATGTTAGCTGCAGATGTGAGATCGAATATGGCTACGACCAATAAGGGCTGACAATAGCTCGCCACTTATTCGTCGATGCCTACATCAAACGATCGGACCAGTCAGGAAGGGCGTACTATAGAGTAAGCGGATGGACTATTGTAAACAGCGATGATTTAAAAATTTGCTTCTTATATTTGCGGCTGGGATCTGGTTTCGTTTCCTGAAGGTTTTATTGCAATAGTTGAAAAAAAAATGTCTTCAAGATGAAGACAATTTTTGAAATTCTTGTATTTGAACGAAGTTACGAACTGTATTGCGAAAATGCAACCACCGCCTTGGTAAATAAACATTTAGGAGTGAATATTTCATCGCAGAAGACTTTTTTTCGCAACAGCTAGTTCGCTGAACTGACAGACATGTCCCCCTCTTCAACACATTATTCAATCCTCCATTGAACTCCCATTAAGTTTAACACCACAAAACTATTCCACAACTATACGTATATGTTGTATAGGGAGCAGCACCGCATCACGCCAGAGACCCTGACATCCAGCCTAAACACACCTCTCTAAAGCTTTTAAGCCCACATCCTACATTCACAGCGCGAAGCCACCAACAAAAGCAAACATTCGTCGCCGGCACTAACAGGCCGAAAATAAAAACAAAAGCAACACTAATTATGGCAATTGCACGCCACATCGCGTGGGCGGTGGCATGATGCAAGCATTCATTGTGATTATTTAATCTTCGAAGCGTCTTCATGTAGTTTTTGTTGCTCAATTTTGAGATTCATGAAACGCTCGAGCGGCCGCGACGTTTCCTTATTACAAGAATGAAGCGCCCCTAGATCAACGGACGACTGAATTCATAAACGATTACCACAGATAAGCAACTGAACTGTCAATGCGGGTTCTTCGATAGGTGACCCAAAAGACTTATTTGGGAGCTTCTGGTTTTATGACACGTCTCTGAAGCTTTTTATTGTTCAGCTGATATATCAGAGTCATTTAGGACATAAGAAGATCATAAATATTAACGGTCGTCACCAGTTCGTCGTACTCAAGCTTACTTATTACGCGATTTACCAGTGGTTATGTCAACAGTGAATTGTACGAGCATTGTTGTGTGAGAACTGGACTGGTTTCAATAGCTGTTATCAGCTTTCTTTGCGAAATACGTGACATCCTTGCATCGCTAATTAGACGCAATGTGTCTTGGGAAATGTGTTTTGTAATTTACTTAACGCGTCGACGGTCGAATTAAAACATCAATCAGGCTGGTTGTAGTCAAGCGTGAGCGTTTCAGGTAAAAATGTAAACAGGGTGAATAAAGGATACGATTTGGGACATTTATGTAAAAGTACTAAACACCTAGCAGTGGTTTTAACTTGCTCTTGAAGTCTTGACTAACTTAAAACTCGGATAAAATCAAAGTAAATTATAGGATATATCACCAACAGTGATCCTACCAACTTCTGAAGGTACCATCATATCACCAAACCAATGTGTTCTGGTCGCCTCGGTAATATCCAGCAGTTACCCGACTCTATCCGTATTGTCACTTTAGGCGAACTGATGGCCTAATATGTACGAAAAAGCTATGGAAGTTGCTTCTCTATCAGCATAACCAATTTTGTTAGCATAAAAGTGAGCAATACAAAACTTTTCAATTCGCCATGCACTTTGAATGTCTACGATCTTAACTCTGCGATCCAATCAAGGCATGGTGGAGGCGAGCCTATAAAGTTCTGAGTTAATTTTCTCAAGCACTCAGGACACCAGCCAGAGTTGTATGAACAGGCGATATACAGACTTACTGATAATAGCTAGAAAATACGATTTCCCGTGTATTCACAATTTACTAACATCTGTGTGCGCCAGGCAAGACCAGCAAAGCACATCGATCGCGGGTACTCTATCTTTTCTCGAAACTTTTTGCTAATTTCAAATTACGAATTTCAGTAAAATAATTTACAAATTCGGAAACTTTTCACTCCAAAACAAAACGTCAATCAACGACGTTTTATTTGTCGTATTTTAACCAAGGACAGTGAATCTCCAATCATAGAATTTCTACGAGTTTCTATGGTTGGTGTTTTGTTTTCGGAGGAACCGTTTCCGAATTTGTTACACATTTGAAGTTGTAGAAAATAAGTAACTCGTATTGTTATACCCTGTATACATATAACTTTTTTCCATCGGCAGTCTGGTTGTAAACTGCATTGCAATCGTTAATGCCATTAGTCGGACGTTACTTTACTAACGTGTTCAACTGGAGTAGGGTTGTATGTACATTGTACATTAAAAACTTAAACTTTTTAAGTTCTTATGCATAAATCGATGTCTAAGAAATGTGTAATTTATTAACGAAAAAGGCGTAAATACAATTTGCTTTAAATTTTCAAACAAACACAATCATACAAAATTTAATTTACAAATTGAAAATCTCTTATCCCGCTTTAAATGTACATGTAAATAAACAAATTAATTTATACTGTAAGTATTTTTTTTATTTTTTTTCTTCAACATATGGACAGTAAATTAAAAACAAATCAGTTTAAAATAAAAATTACATTTAATCTAAAAATCATACGTAGTTACATACGTATAAAACAGCGACAGCCCTACTAAGAAGCTTGCCATCAGATATGGTAACTTACAGCACATGTTTCAAGACAAATAGAGTTGAACCCTTTATAGAAATGTGGGAAATTAAATGACGTCATAACTTTACATCCGTTCAATATCCTTCCACGGGTAATCATCATCATATCGAACGAGAGTGGCCAACTCTGGAGTCGAGACTTTATCAAGCCGCCCTAACTGACATGGCTTAACGACTGCCGTACTAGACAAACAGCCAGGACCTACAATTTAACGGGTACTTCTTCTTATATTCTTATCGAATGAGAGTGGCCAACTCTTATGTCGAGAGTTTTAAAACCGCCCTAAAGGCCTCTGACATGGCTTAACGACTGCCATAGTAGACAAACAGCCGGGACCTACAATAACGGGTATCTTTTTCTCTCGCTTTCACTACTATCAATGTGCAAAAGAAACAAAAGACTTATCACGTCAATTAATTCAAGTATACAGTAAGTAAAACTTGAGTCCACTAATGACAGTGCAAATCAGTTGATTTGAAGAAATATTTTAACTGACCATTGTGCTTGAACGGTGCTGTGATTGGTGTGGTTAAGCAGTTCAAGTATCTTGGTCACTTGTTGACGGAACGGCTGCATGATGACGATGACATAGAACGCGAACGGAGGGCCCTCGCTGTCAGAGGCAACATGCTCGCTCGGCGGTTTGCGAAATGCAGTAAGGATGTAAAAACCACGCTCTTTAAGGCGTACTGCTTAAGCATGTACACGTGTCAGCTGTGGATAACGTTCACGCAGAAAGCAATGAGCAGAATAAGAGTCCAGTACAATGACGCGTAACCGGGCTCTTATGCGGCTCCCGCGGTGCTGTAGCGCTTCGGGCATGTTCGCGGACGCGGGGGTCCCTGATTTCTTCGCTGTGATAAGAACTCGCGTAGCCTCGTTTTGGCGGAGAATGCGCCGTTCCAACAACGAAATTCTCATGGCTGTGTCTGACGACTTTCGGAGTCCAGTGTATAGACGCTGGATCTCTGTCCACATAGACAAGAACAAGAAATGACCCACATGCACAATCTTGTGCATGCTATTTGTATATCTTTAAGTTATAATATTTTTTTTTAATTGACAACACCCCTTTACAGTGTTCTATTAGTATTAAGTTCTGGGTTGAATATGCCTGAAATAAATGACTTTTATTTATTATTTTATTGTTCAAGGAACCAGGAGTTAGTCATAGCACAGACTCGTGATAAAATTCCTGATGAAGGTTGGTAAATATCTGAGAGCAAAGATAGTAAGTATTTGCAAACTTGCAAGATAGTTTCCTACGTAGATTAGGTACTTAATATTTAGTGATTAAGTCTGTATACTAACGGAAGTAGTTCGTATCTTTGGCGGGAAGTATCTTTGGAATCCCGAAGATTAAGCGATGGTAATGAACACGAGTAATGAACAAATTATTTCCCATCTCGTAAACGTAAAGTACTTCAGTTGTTTGCTGGATTCGGCGAACATTTGTCACCTAAAGTAAGAGTACAAATCAAAGTATGGATATTACTATGGAATGTACCAAAAAACTAGCCTGCCATTCAATTTTACTTTTTACTTCTGTCACTGTCAACAATAACTGAAATACCAAATTTGACTAATTAAACATCTAAGTAATCGATTTTTGAAGTGCATGGTATTGGTAACAGACGATATTTTATACGGTCATTTTCAAACTTTTTGGTCTTAATTACTTTTACATCTCTCATGTTCGGTAAGTAGGTCCTTATTACCCCCAAATGAGGCTTGTAAGTAACCAATTAGCACCCTAGGGTAATAATGTAGCTAGAAAAGCCATAGAGCGGTAAGTAATTTAAAAAAAAAAACATTTCACTAGGTAAAGATACCTAGTAGACAAAGGAGGTCGCTTCGCTATTCAAACTCAAACTTCTTCGTATGATAGTCATCAATTTTAAATATCGAACGGCGATGCGCAATGTAGTTCCTGACAAAAAAATATGGAAAATGGCGGGAAGAGAAAGCTTTTATTTTAAATGTTGTTTGTTTTTGGTTTTTTTTTTATAAATACGTGCTAATTAGGAAAAAAACATGAGTTCTGCAAGTGATGACGATATATTATGTAAGCTGCACTCCTGATTCAATGAAAATGGAAGCTGACGTAGCAATTAACAATATTTTGCTTGAAAGTTCTAAAGAAAGATATTTCGACGAGTTCATGGATTGGCGAAAAGAAAAACGAGTAAGTTCTGATTTTGTCCGTGACCAGCAAATATCACAATCTCAAACTATTAACATACCCAAAAAACACCTGTCCCTAAAATTTTAAAATTGTTCTCGTTTCACTATAAATTTTAACCATTAAAATGTTTTATTCTTGTAATACGGGTTTTTTCTACTTACCTCACAATTGAGATGTAAAGCAGAGTAGTTAGCTTGGGTGTAAGCATCAATTGCACCCTCGAACTATAGGCGCCCTCGCTGCGCTCGTGCGCCTAACTATCTCGGGCTGCAATTAATGCCTTACAGCCCTCGGCTACTAATCTACTATTTAGATCTGGCCTGTTAGACAAGAACCGTATTTAAAGAGATTTTTTTTATTTAAAATCAATGTATGGGATTGACATCACGATGCGCTCCGCAGGGGAATTGTTACGTCACTCCTGTACATTGGTGTTTCTATTCCATATGTATGTATACGTCAGTACACTCTCTAAAAGACGCCTCTTGTCTAAGGGGGTAGATCAAGTTGAATGTACTTTTATTTTATTTATCTCTAGTCACTCCAAGGCTATAAAAGAGCCAGCTTTCTCACCTGCTTTTTCAGCATTAGACGCCATGACCCGAAACGTGCCGAACAGCAGCACAAGCAGTCGCTGCGTGCACACGGGGAGCGACAGCAGCAACCTGCAGACAAACATACAAGAAATGTATTTTACTAGATATAAAATGGTACGAATATTTTTTCATTACATTTTCTGCGGAGTCTTAGTAAAGTAACTACTAAAATTACTAAATAATATATGTACCTAATATCTAAACTAAAACTAATTTATAAACAAAAAACTAAGAATAATATCTACTAAAATTGACCAGTTGATAAAATATTGGTTTATTCATTTCCCTTTTATTAGATTAGAGCTTATCTCTTGTAAAAAAAGACCCCTTTTTTTACAAGAGATAAGCTCACGCTTGACTACAACTTGCCTGATGTTAAGCAACGTTGTTATCTACGATCTTGGGCGCTTACCTAGAAGAAACTTACTAAATACTGTTTACTCTCGACTTGAAGACCGACAAATTATAGTTCAAATCTAGAGTTAATTAGTGGGTTTTTAGGTAAGCGTATCACACTTTAGGCTGCAGTAGTGCTTAACATCAGGCGGGCTATAGTCAAACGCAAACCTATCCCACATAAAAACTCTAATACAAAAGTTCTAAGCCAAATAATTGTACTCGAATAAGTCATGAATGAGTCCATTCCAAAAAACTTAGTACCGGATTTATCCCGACCAGATTTACTTACTGATGCACTTTAAAACAATATTTATAAAGCCATGAGTCTCACTTTATAAGTCATACACAGTTCAGAGTAGATCCTTCCTTTGATATCATCGCTCTTTGAAAAATATTTGCATTACACACAATATAATTTTATAGTGCAAAGTTCCCGGTAAAGATGTGTGTCGTCTTTTGTAACTCAATACGTTAGGAAGTACAAGATTTACTGTTCTAGTAATAAATAACGTGGTTTGGTACTAAAAGAGCTGTAACATTTTCAGTGGGTGCGTAGCCGAGATAGGCCAGCGTGGGCAATATGAAGGTAACAGATTCTTTGAAAACTATTTACAAATTAATATTGGTACCTACCTAATAAAATATAATGAACTTCTCCGAGTGCAACATATTTAAAATGATGGCTTTTTTACTTTTACTTACCTACCCAAAAAACATAATGTAAAGACCGAAAGATGAAAGAAAGAGGTAGAAAATTCCCTAAAACCTGAAATAGGTCCATCAAGATAAATTAATAACTCTAACTAACTTGTTAGAGTTATCTTCTAACTTTTATGTTAAGAATTGCCTACATCCTTATAAGGCGCCTAAAAAAACGATTACTAAAAACGGGTGACTGCCGAGAGAGAGATACCATAGAATACTTTTTGTGTTGAAAATAAGTATACCTACCTAGTTCTAGTTGTATCAATATTCTACGCCTCGAACTGTCCCGTATACGTATACTATACATCCACCTTAAAACCTCACCACACTTTACCGTTGAAACTAAAACCATTTCCCTTCATAGCAGAAAACAAAAGTGCCCTAGGCATGCCTAACTAATGGAAGCGAATACCTACACTATACAAACATGTAAACAATGTGAACGTAGGTGTTAAATTACAACTGCAAAACAAGGTAAACTCATTTTCTATCAGTACTTGTAAATAGGTACAGGCTTTACAGCAATGCAAATGGTTTTATCAAAGCGACCCAATTTGAACGGGAATATTAACATAATGAGAGGTCGTCGACCCGGCATCGTATACGTAACAGAATTACACCTGCTGGTTGAATTACGCAGGATTTGTATGTGTGGATGTACATTTGTCGTATTGAATGGCATCGCCTAGACTTGTACTTGAGTTAATACATGGGAAATATTGGCGATAAGGTTACATTTGAATGACAACAGTCTTAGACATATATTTTTATTTGCATTTTGCAGCTGTTGTTTCTTCTTTTTGTTGTTGTTTGTAGGTTTTGGACATTTTAGTATTACTTGAGTTATTTCTAATTTTTACTTGGATTAATGGATGCGAAGTTTAGGTGATAAGGTTACAATTGAATGTCTATAGTCATATAAATATATCTAGTAAGCCAATTTGCCTTTTGCATTTCTTCTTTTTGTTGTTTATAGGTTTTAGTCGTTTTAGAATCGTTGAAATGTAATCAATTTTGTAAAGTTTTTTACATAAACACAATATGTTTGGAAGGACCATAGATACCGTCTTATACCTACAACAATTGCTAGATGCACCGTCATATTGAGTAAAAATACGAGTAGATGCATTTTCTTTAGTCAATATTTGATTAGTTCTACTTCCTGCCGCCCAACCAAAGCTATAATTAATTAATTGACGGCTATCATTATATAGCACGATAGCCAATCAAGTTAGTTTCCGAGTTTCCATTTTCTTATGTAAGGCATAGAGTTAATGGTCATTACACAAATATAAACAACAAAGTAAACTTATTTTCCTTTTTTGAGATAGCATTGCAACTTCAATTTAATTCTTGTGTTAACTATTTGTAAAGAGTAAGCCAAGACTCCAGATATCATGTGACTGTTAAAAAAGACTAAGTACTAATAAAGAAAAAACAAAACTACATAATTCATCTCGTGATATGGTTTCGGGTATTTGATCATGAAAGATCAGAAAACTTATATCTTTTAGTACATGTCAAAACTTCAATTCTATATTTAGCATCAATAAATTGCAATTTTTATGAACCCTGTGGACTTATAAAGGAGGGTGTAGCTATCCTAATGTATTATTTATATTGTCACAATTCTTAAGAATTGGATGATTATTTACTAATGCTCGCTTAGGTACACAACAACACATAAGCACATTTAGCCATTTTTTAGGTAAATACTTTAAAGAATACTAGTAATGTACAATTCAACGTGGAAATTGGCATTTACCACCACCTTTTTTTACCTTTACAAACAACATCCACAGAATAGCACATACAAATGAAGATGAAATATTCTGTCACGCTGTTGAAAGGATACCTTAATAGTCGATTTGTCTTGCTTTTTGTTTTACAGTACAAATAAATAAGCGAGCTATGAAATGAATGAGGAGTGACAGAGTATGGGCGGCGAGTCACGCTCCGACGAGCATTGCTAACGCGCTCCACGGCATATGGGGACGTGGATAAAACAGCGAGGAGACTACTATACTATGTATCTACAATCCAAATTGACATACATATCATACATTTATCAAATAAAAATCAATTGTTAAAGACACAATGTGATTGCTAACTTAGAACTTTTGTAACTTAGAATAGCAGATTATTTTATTATATTGAATGTCATTTCTTTCTATAACACACACGGTCACTATCTAACTTGCAGAGGCGCGGGAGCAGATCGCGTGATTTATGTAACAGACTATTTCACTTGCATTTTATCAATATTATTACGGTAATGAAGATACATTGACTGGCCTGTTAGCTTAGTTGGCAGTGGCTCTGCTTTCTAATCTAGGGGTTGCGGGTTCGATTCCCGCTAGACACAAGTATTTATAAATTTAAAAAAATATAATTACTTGTGTTGAGTCTGGTCGTTTCTATGTATAATAAGTATGTAATTACAAAAGAAAAGTATATAAGTATTATATCTGGTATCTAGTACCCACGACACAAGCGTTCGCTAAGTGTGGGGCTAGATTGCGATGTGTTCAATGTCCCGGAATATTTATTTATTTATTATTTTATTTACTTTGCAGCTTACGTTAATATGTCTTCTAGTGGCTGTAGAGATACAATATTCGCGACCGGGACAAGTACTTCCGGTACATCAAATACATGAGGTTTGCAAGTGTTGGATCTGAAGGTACCTAGGTATTCACGTTCATACCGCTTGGTTAGTACCTACATTTGCGCATATCGGAATTCTCGAATGAGGCGTCTACTTGATATTAAATCTTTGATGCCCTGTTATACAATACGACAGTGCTCATATTGTGTCGGCAAGATTTGAAAATTACGCGACCTTAGTGCGGTGTACAATATCAGATAGGCCCTTGTTATGTTGTGCGGCCAATTGAGCAGCTAATCTTACCAGCCGAAGAGCGTTTGATACTTGAGCTAATAGTTGAATTGGATTGTCTATCGTTTTGTTTTGTAATATATTTTCCGCTATAACTGGTGTGAAGTTTACTTACATACACAAACACGTGTAAAAAGTATGTATTAGATTACAATAAATACGGTGTCCGTTTGTTATTCGTAAGCGATGGTGAGCATGCATCAGACTGTTTGCTAGTTTTTTTTATGTTGCTATTAGATTTGGTCGCACATTCGTTCATGTGTTGGACTTTGAATTAGGTAACTAAAATAAATATTTAATTGGCATGAGCTGTAATATTTCAGTAACATCTAAATTTCTCATAAATTTCTACTATAGTCTACTCTAGTTGGTGTAGCCAAATAGATAATATAAAGAGGGAACATGGTTAATGGTAGGAAGGTGCACTCACCGCAGTCAGCTCGTACAAAATCCTGGGGTACCCCTCAGTTTTTATCACACCACAGTATAAGGCTCACACACATAATTTACGTTTATGGGCTTGTCTTTAGCGAGCAGTTCGCCTTAGACGTATTCATTACAAAATATCACACGCGACACATAATTTAATCTCGGTGAATTTGTCTTTTTTATCTTAGCACCACTGCACTCGCGGTACACATATTTTATGCGACGGTGTCCATCTTGCAACTCGCTAGAGGGCGCTAGCGCACCCTCGATCTTCGCCGTACGTCGACGAAAAAAAGGCACCTTCGGGTAAAAGGAGTGGGAGAGGGACAGAGTATCATACGAATAAAATATAAATAAATACATGTGGCGACACCACTAGCCTTTAATAGTTCTATAGAGTTCAAGCAAGATAACTCAGCGCGCGGATAAAAAAATTTGAACTAAAATATTCTCATTGCAATTTTATCAGAGGCCCATTCTTGGCATAAGTGCTGCCGCCAGTCGCGCGCAGAGTTATGTTGTACGGACTGTAGCGGTTTCTCTTATTGATATTTTTTAAAACAAGAAAATTAAACCACTGGAAACATTTGGTAAAAGCTTTTTTTTATAAGTAAGGCTGTATATCGACACGATGACTGAAATCATGAGCATGAAATTACTTTGAGATTTGACTCTTACAATTAGAGGTAAAGGCCAGATGCAAATCGGTCACGGTTCAAAAATTGTTACCGACGTCGTCTTGGTTTGGCCTTCGAGTAAATAGGCATAATTTCGTACTGTGAAAATCGTCTCAACGCAAATTCAAATTCAAATTCATTTATTTGCAAAGATATTTTTGTACCATGATTCTCACTACAGTGAGAATCATGGTACAAAAATATTTATAGTATCTTACATCTTACTATTTCTGGTGTGCAAAAATCACATTTTTGTCACTAAGAATCTATTAACGATTTCAATTCAATAAGAAAGATTAAGTCAATATAAACAAGTCATCACAAATTCAGATATTAAGTAAATATTTCATTGACCATATGGCATAATTTTTTTATAATACCGAATGACAAAACGAACCAAAAGTGAGTATTTTTGGGCGAATGGGCGTTTTATCAGTTACAATACAATACAATACAATACAATACAATACAATACATTTATTCATAATTCCATAATTATAGGTCAATATATTAATATTAAGTCAATGGTAATTCAACAATCATAGTTTAAACAAACGACAAATTCAATTATACAATGTATGTAAATAAAGAAGATAATATAAATGCACTTATTACAACTAAAACAATACATCTACAATGTCACATAATCAGAACTTCCGGGTGGAATACACGTATCAAAAACAGTCTTTGATTTTAAAGTAATCTTCAACGTCATAAAGTGCGTGCGTCAGCAGCCACGCTCTCAACTTGGTCTTAAAGACCGCGGTAGAGGCTGCATCACGGATGGAGACTGGTATTCGGTTGTAAATCGCGGGCCCTATTATGTACACCGACCTTTCCGATTTAGCAAGAAGGTGCCTCGGGACACTCAATTGAGCTTTTTTTACATTACTCCGCAAGTTCATTGTCTTGTGGACGCCCCTGCGATGAAATGCATCAAGATGTGTGCGTGTGAACAGTGCCACCTGGTAAATGAGCTCACACGGCAGCGGCAGTATTTGGAGCTCCCGAAACAACTCCACACAGGAGACGTCATCCTGGACACTGCAAATGGCACGTATGGCTCGCTTCTGCATTAAAAATGCTCTATTTCGATCGGCCGCCCGGCCCCACAGCTCCAGTCCGTATGTGAGAACACTATGGACGGTAGCGAAGTAGCAGGAACGCACGACGTCGCGGGTAGCGGTGCTCGCAAGACGCCGGAGAGCGAAACACGAGCTCGCTAGCTTTCCGCATAGTTCGTCTATGTGCGTCCCCCACGTCAGCGCACTATCCACGTGAAACCCAAGTAGTTTAGTGCACTGCACTTGCTGGAGCGCGGTTTGACCAATCGCTACCGAGTACGATGTTGTAGCGTGCCCGTTAAGCTTAAATACCATGAAACATGTTTTATCCTTGTTCAGCGCTAATCCATTTGACCTGAACCAGTTATCGAGTCTGTTCACCACAGAGTACAGTTTCGCTTCTAACTCTACATGTGTTGGTGCTGAAATAACTGCGGCTACGTCGTCGGCATACATGTAGAGCTCTGCCTCTGTGGTAACATCCGGCAGGTCGTTCAGGAGCAGGCTGAACAAGGTGTTCGACAGGCATGATCCCTGTGGAACGCCCATTAGGTTCTTTTGCTCCGACGACATAGCTCGACCTCTATCGCCAACCACAACTTGAGTCCGGTTCGACATAAAAGAGGTAAGTACGGCCAAGGCCGGGCCGCTGATCCCGTAAAATTGCAGCTTATTAGCAATGAGGCTGGAATCAGCTGTATCGAACGCGCGGGAGAGGTCGCAGCAAAGTAAAGCCACCTGCTGCTTCGACTCTCGCGCGCTCAACACCTTCCACAGCACCTCACGCACCAAGTCTGTGGTCGCGCGGCCGGCCCTGTATGCATACTGCCTTTCGGACAGAAATTCGCGGTCAGTTATATAGTTTAAGACTCTTCTGTTAAGGCCTACCTCAAACACCTTACTCACAGCAGGGACGAGAGATATGGGACGGTATGACTTCGGGTCTGACTTCTTACCCTTGCCTTTATACAAAGGGCATATCTTTACTCTTTTCAGTGCTGTAGGAAATACTCCCTCCTTCAGACATAGACTGAACAAGACACTCAAGACGGTGGCTATAGGCTCTATCGCTTCTTTCAGTACACCCGCAGATAGCCCATACATATCTGTGCTATTTTTTGGCGCGATGCGTTTCCTAGCGATAGTAACCACTTCAGAATGGGAGAAGGGCTCCATCCTAATCGACACGTCGCTCGCACATCTCTCAAATCCGAGTGCTGCAAGGGCGCTCACATTCTCATTACGTTCTGCGTTTAGGATATCATAAAACCGTAAGTTCGTGTACCAACTATGCTCTTTACCGTTAGACATTGTTCTTGCGATAATCAGTCATTTTATCGGTAATATTGTCTCTAAAAATAGTTAACAGCAGTGCCATCACATTATATTAGAACTTAGAGGTTAAAAAACTTCCGGATTGCCTCCCGTAAGCGTCCTACAACTAAATCGTGTCATATTTTTTCCACGTATCGCATGTTAAAATGATTAAAACCCAACCGTTACTATGCCCCGGCGCATCAGAATTCCGGTCGTATCTATAAACAAGCATTGTTCCCTGCAGGGCGCATGCGGTATTGTGAAAGCCCGTACATTACTGCGCGAACAATGACAGACAATGCCAATGTGATATTCTGTGTTGCGATTGTAGTTACGTGGCCGATCGGTAATGATTTAGCTAATGGTGTATTGAAGGTTGATGTCGCAGATCTTGACATTTATTTCACGGTCTTAGATGGTCATAGAACAGGCAGACGAGGAGTGGGTCGTGCGGCAGCGAGATGAGTCGACGACATTGTACGAGTTGCGGGTTCTTTATGGATGAGGTCTGCACAAGATCGACGCAGCTGGCACATTCAAAGTGAGGCCTATGCCCAGCAGTGGGATAGAGATGGCTGTGGATGATGATGATGACATGGTCACCGCACTCATAGAAACAAGTAATTCGATGGTATTACATAAAAAGATTTCAGGAAAAGAACCTATTATTAGACTTCAATCAAGTTCGAAAGTAAGAGACTAATTTAAATAAAGCTTCACAAGCATAATTGAATTGTTTTACTTTGTTTTAATTTGACACAGAAAATAATTTATTATGAGTTAAAGCCAAAATAATTTAAGAAATTCAACTTAGTTGAAAAATAGCTATATGTATCGTTCTCAGTTATTTCATTATGGCGATCAGCACATAATGATTGATCCATTTATCGACACTTATAATTCAGTGCGCAAGGATTGAACATCATTGAACAATACATTACTTCAGTTCTTAAGAAATTAAGCTACATCATTGTCAGTTCTTCAGAAATTGAGTAAAACTTAAGTCCTTAAATAAAAAAAACGCTCTAATGTGGCTACTAGAAAATCTTAATAACACAATATAGGTATGAATTAAACCATATACATATGTACATATTGTACATGTTTATATTCTAAAATAGTGTCAATAAATAAATTTAAAACTATAAAGAATTGGGGTCCATGATTCATCAGATCTCATACAAACAAGATGGGCTGGACGCAAGACACATGTAAATTCATGCATGTCAAATCTGTCAATCAGAGGCGACCCTTCCAAGGCCCGTGACAAGGCTGCATTTGTGACACAAACAAACAATGAAGAGAACTTATGCTTATTTAATGTCAAGTAGGGTCAGATTGTATGATGTGTTTTGTATGTATGTAAAGCAATCTTTTGTTAACTTGTGATCATTGCGCCAGTGGATTGTATAATTTTTAACTTTGTATGGACTATATAAATCAATTTTGACACAGTGTGATATGGGCACATCAGCAATTTGCTGCTCGCCCATTAATCAAATAAATAATAAAACTCTGTGGAAGGACCTGGGTGATGTCTACAACCTATTGCAATGTGTCAACCCCTAATGAAATAATTCTGCGGAGGAATCACACCCCCAGTTAAGAGGAAATACAACTCAAAGAGAAAGCATACTTACAAAATTAATTACACTCATATTATAAAGGCGAAAGTCAGTAAGTGTATGCATATCTGTTCATCACTGGTAAACTGATTTGGATGATTGGTATGGAAATAGATAAGACCTTGCAGCAACACACAATGCTTTATTTTTGCAATGGTATACTGTGGCATAGCTTTAGTTAGTACATTGGAAAAATACCTATTCACGAAGGTAACAGTTATATTATGCTTTGAAATATAAAAATCTGTGCTAAGCTTGCTTGTTTCGATTTTACGCAATTTTCTACTACTGTTATTTCTGGCATTGATAAACAAAACATTTGCACCCATACCACACTCATTTCCAATTGTACAGTATGAGTTATTCAAGGAAAGGATCCCAAGAGGTGGTCCTGCCTTTTGTGAAAACATTTTTTGAATGTGGCATACCTAAAGACCAAGTCATTTGAGCAACAGTACAGTTCTTTGGCACGCGCCATTATAGGAAGACAATTCACTTGCAAATACATGTAAATTAATTTATGTGCTGTATACCTTACGGCGACTCATCGTTTAACATGTGTGCGTCCAAAATGTAACCATTTTACTGTTAATGCATAGACAATATAACCCAAATATACATATTATCTTCTGTACCTAATGAAAATGGACCATTCCATCAACCATATTATATGAAAATAAGTGTGTAAATCTAAAATTAATCACTGATGATAAACCAATAAACAGCAGATGTATTGCTTAATATTTGTATTGTAACTGACCTACCACAAGAAGATGGGTGATGTACTGTCATAATATTATAACAGGGTAACACCTGCATTTGGAAAGCAAAGTGTAGGTAGACCTGTGCCACAGTAACTGGATGATATAAGAAAGTTTGAAGGAAACATCTTGACTTTGTAAAGTTTTTAGTTATTTAAAACAATTCTTTGAGATAAAATGTATTAGGTAAATTTAATTTGACGAGAAATTGTAATTTGTGTAGCATATTCTATGATTATATTTAAATATCATGTGTGTGTTGCAACTTTATGATATCAATAAAGATTCTTTATCTTTTATCTTTATAGGGGTGGAGATATATGCCCAGCAGTGGGTTTGAATGAGCTGATAATGATGAACTGTGTGATATTCTTAGTAATGAGGTGTCTATTGATTTACATTACTCAGTTAATGTGACTATTTTAACTATGGCAAATAGAGGACAATACCAACCTGTTGGGTGTTGTGGTTTTCATGAGTTGAGTAGGTATTTTTGCCTATTATAAAAATATTATCCAAAATTTGACATACATACATACATATTTTAAGTTCTAAGATGGTTTAGTTGTAATAACCGGCTAGCACTTACGTCAATAATTACGTCAAAAAGATTTTAAGATGGTGTCCAAAGTTTTCGAACAACACTAAGGGGCTCTGACACTGACAAACAGTTGTTGACTTAACATACCTCCGGATTTCATCAACTTGTTGCTCTTCAGGTAATTCCACAGCAGTGAAGAGATGCATCTCTCCATCACGGCCGAAAACCCCACCTGGGATTTTCCTAAAAAAATAAAAGAAAAAGTTATAAAAATTCCAGGACATTTTATACAGCCCCATATTAAGCAAACACTTGGGTTACGGGTACTAGATAACTCTGATGTTTGAATACTTCTCTGATAACGGTAGGTAATGTAGGAAAATTAGAAGATAAATAAAGCTTAGACAAATGTAGGTATACCTAACTTTAGTTTTTGATTGTGTACTGAAGATAAATCATCTCAATAAATTAGAATGATACACAGGTTCTTTTAGAATAAAAAATAATAATTAAAAGTTATATATAGTCCTTTTCAGCACTTAAATATAATTTAATATTTATCCTGTGATAAATAGTGATTTTGTAAGGTAATGTATACTAACCCTCATATACATATAGTGTTTAAAAAAAAATCTTATTGATTAAATTGTAATATCAATGGATATGGGTACTTACAGCAGTTACATATTTTGGTATTTATATAATTGTAGTAATGATAAACATCTTACATTAATTTAGGAATCTAGCTAGCACTAACATTGCCTTTCAATAGATTTTACTTATGAAATAGCAGTTTGTGAAATATTATAAAACATGGGTGTGTAGATACCTGAGGAACTTTTTGAGCACACTGGCTATTGTATACACTGAATAGTTGTCCACATTGACGAGCCGGCCAGTTTGCAGGAAGTGAATGAGCTTCTTCATCGCTCCTTGGTGTCCGGGCGCGCGAAACACATCGCGACGCAGCGGTGCCTCCTTGTTCAACTTCAGTATCAGAACCTGGCAACCAACGTTACACATTTCATCACAAACCCTCACGATCACATCCCAACGAGCAGTCTAACCCAAAAGATGATACAAAAATCAACAAACAATAACCGTTTTGTTACCAAGATACTAACAAGCAAAGGCCCCGGTATGTCATCTTTGCACACTTCTTGTAAAGGAACACCAAATTTCACTTTTTCCAGACGTCTAGGATATGGTAAGGAATTGGGATGCCCGCAAGACGTGACAACATTGCTCAATGTAGCTGCTCGACGATGCATTCTTCTGGCCCAATTGCTCATTTTGTCTAGTTTGTGCCTATCGGGTATCTTTCATCGTAAGTTCAGGAAGATATTTTCACACGCATGTTGTGTATTAATTGTCGACTAATAATTATACACTAACTATGACAGAACGGAGACTAAAAACAATATTGTTATTCGTTAGCGTTACAGCGTTCCTATTGCTTGAATTTTATTTATCAACGGCAAGCAAACTCGATACGGGCAATGGACGCGTCCGCTCGGCGCCGCGACAAACCACAAAGAATACAAAGAAAGATGGAAGTCGGAAGAATACTCGTTCCGTTCCAAGGATTTTTTATATCATCCCTCTCTTTCCCTCTGGATTGTTCTCTCTTTGGTTTTGTAAAATAAATTTTATATGAATAGATCCCTTATGTTTTTACATTTAAAGTTCATTTTCTATAAATGGTAAATCGGGGGGGAAATCGGTCAAAAATGAAAGGCATATAGAGAAGGCTGTAGTCTTGCTTCAACAGCTTGCTAGTTTAAAAAATAATGTGTGATAAATGTCACTGTCAACTTAAGTTTTGAAATATTTAGCAATAAATAATATTATTTAATTTTATTTATTATAAATCTTACTTGACACATAGAAATCTGAATTAATTTGTGAAATTAACACAAAATAAAATAAGTAACCAATTAATATTATATTATTTTTCACACAAGCAACATTAAATTATGATGACATTATATGACAAAAGATGGCGGGAAAATAATAATTTCATATGTAATTTGTAAAAATAATTTAAATGTATTTTATTGTAAAAATATGGTAAGAACTTGTAGTGTTCCGGGATGCAGAAATGAATCTTATAGTGGTTGCAACATATCTTTCTACAGGTATGCTAAAGTTTAAGTAAGATTACATTATAGGGACTAAGGTGACCATATTTTCTCGTGCTTGAAATAATTTGTGCAATATGATATTTTTTCAGTTTTCCTAAAAATGAAAACATCAAAATAAATTCTCCAAAGTTTGCAGTCTACACTTTGATCCAAAATCTTTCAATACTCCAAATTCTCTCCGTTTGTTAAAAAAGGCGCTATCCCAATTCCTGCCGTGGTGAGAAAAATTTAGTAATTGATTTGTAGCTATTAGTAGTAGCGCTAATAAAAAGTAGCCAAGTCATATATTCTTATATAAGGTTTCACATACGATTCCTTAGTATTGTATACAGTTTGCTTTATATTGGTGTACATAGTTTAAACCATCACTCGTTTCAGTTAGTATTTGAAACACAAGGAAAACGATAGTGTAAAAAATATAGGATATAGGCAACTACTTACATGCAATTCAAATGTGAACTTGTAAATAAATATTGTAATTGCTGCAAAATGCTTATGATTTTGATCACTTAAAAAGTGCATTTTAATTTGTAAGTAAGTTTGTTGGTGTTTGTTACTTAACGCGTCAATAGAGCTAGGGATCATCATGACTGGCAAGATGCAGGTAAAATAGGACCGCAAAAGAGACTGCTCCTGATTTGGTAAGAAGATGAATTGGTATATCCTAATTAAATAATTTATTGTCACCCTAGTTAGAAAAAGATCAATGCCTCTCATACTTCGCCTCGCTCTGCTCATATTGGATCAGCAGTAATATTTCCCTATATACTACTTCCATGGATAATATAATTGGAGAATTGGCACAATACGAAAGTATGGCCAGCAAAGAAAAAAAAATATAGTTGTCACTGTCATTGTACATTTGTTGACAATGTCAAAATTACGCGCGTAAACCGCAGACAGAATTTTTTATAATTATGGCCAAATAATAAAAAAAAAAAAGCAGACAGAATTTGTTTTGATTTCATGCGCGTCGCCGAAACGTAAACCTAAACTCGTAGAGGGAGTATAGCGTAAACTAAACTGAATAAAATTTCACAGTTATTACTAATAGTTCATATAAATACCGCATTTATATTACACAACAATGGAAGGCTTTGACGATCCAGGAATTTTCTTTTCTGATAACTTTGGTATTGAAGAAAACGAATCCCAAGTTAAAGCTAACCTCCAAGCGGTAAAGAAAAAGTTTAAAGAGTTTATGATCTCCTTTATGGGTATGTTCCGCCTTGAACAACAGTTTTAGTCCAGATAAATTTGTTGGTTAAATGCCTGACTGTCCAAAAGTACACTCAAGTGATTCTTTATAACATTGTATCAGCATTATAACATAGCCAAGTGAATTGGTAAAAAACTAAGCATGCAAATACAGTTGCTTATATTTTACTTACCAATGTATGTATGTTACAGTTAGCAGATGAACTGACAGCTCCTCGTCCCGAAGGTGAAGATAAAGTGGAAGATATACAAGTGTTGCTCTCATCTGATGCTCATGCGGCCAATTTAAGAGAACTGAAAGTAAGTATTTTTACATAACATATTTTATGGGCTTGTGTTTGATTGTACCTTGCCAAGTGAATGGATAGGTATGTAGGACAACCACCCAGAAGAAATCTTATATAAGACTTATAAGTATTCTTTTTTATTTTAAAGCATCTAGATTGTATGACTTAAGAACCACTGAGCTGGGATTGAGTTTCCTCTAAGTTGCTGCAATTTTTAAATGGTAAATTTTTATGAATACAATGAAAAATGTTGCTAAACTGTGTATTTGAGTACATGTTCAACTTATGTCAATAAATTTTCAGTACCTATTTTATATTTAGTTAATTTATCACTTAACATGCATATTCAAAAGGCTCAATTTTTTTACTGATTGTTTTCAGTCAGACATAGTATCCCATCTGGTGAAAATACCGGGCATAGTAATATCTGCCTCTGGAATCAAAGCAAAGGCTACAAAAATCTCCATCCAATGCCGATCATGCCGGAATATTATTCCAAACCTACATGTCAAGCCTGGGCTAGAGGGCTATGTCATGCCACGAAAATTTAACACATACTTTAATAAAATCATTTATTTGTTTGATTATTGGGTGTTGAGTGGGTCACTTGGCTAGACAAGTAGATGCCAGGTGGAGTAAAGCAGTGAACGAGATGTGGCCA
Source organism: Macaria notata (assembly GCA_927399415.1). Lineage (NCBI taxonomy): Eukaryota > Metazoa > Arthropoda > Insecta > Lepidoptera > Geometridae > Macaria > Macaria notata. The sequence goes on from OV656741.1 coordinate 5,922,320, forward strand.
AGGACTGGTTACCGTAATATCGGGCGTCCAGCTGCAAGATGCGTGGACTTCATAACATCTGTCGCGAGTCAAACCGGGATGAGGCTGGCTAAAGATCAAAGCCAATGGCAATATAAGAGAGGTTATACCCAACAGTGGGACAAAACTGGCTGTGGATGATGATGATGAATGGGCGAACAGCAATTAGCTGTGTCCATGTCACACTATGTCAAAATAGTTTTATACATATAGTCAAAACACAAGAAAGTACACAATTATACCGTCCAGTGGTGCAATGCTTACAAGATTTTTTGGAAAATTAACTAAACTCAAGAACTTAGATCATCAAAATTTGATTTTAAAGCATTTTTTAGTAACTTCTCTAGCAGAATTAATGTGTTTGTAATAAATAGTAATTCTTTCCCACTGTAAAAATGAATTTATATTTTTCAGAGAGCAAGCTGGTCGGTCAAAATGTCCTCTAGACCCGTACTTCATCATTCCAGACAAATGCAAATGTATTGATTACCAGGTAACACTAATTATATATCTAACTAGCTGTCCTGGCAGACTTCGTACTGCCTCAATTGATAAATAAAAGACCTAAACTTTTGTATAAATTAATTACTTTTTTTTTTTCCTTTTAAACCTTTCCTAGACCTCCACGAACATTTCAAGACTAAGATAAGATAAATCCGTTCAGCTGTTCTCGAGTTTTAGTGAGACTAACGAACAGCAATTCATTTTTATATATACATACATACTTATATATATAGATAGATAGATATCTAGTTGTATATGATATGATTAATATCAATTATTCTAATTACTGCATTGTACATAGAGGAAGAATAGAATTTTAACTCCAATATGTGGGATGTGCAATTATTTAGAACAAGCATTCATTTACCCCTTTTTATAATGTCATGTTTCTAAATAGACAAATCTAATAAAATGTTTGATTTACCCTCACCTAGTATATAGGCTACACATATTACAGTCATCATCATTATCATCAGTTTAATGAGACTCACTGCAGGGTATAGGCCTCCTCCCTCTTACGCCAATCCCTGTCTTGTGCTGTTCTTGCCCAGATGTTTCCTTCTAACTTTCTAATATCCAGCCACCGTTGCACAGGTCTTCCTACACTTCGCTTACCTAGCCGTGCGTACCATTCAGTTATTGCTTTGCTCCATCTGCCGTAAGTACAAAGAGCAATGGAACGGTCCATGTTAGGCATTACGTTACGCGACAGAGTTTGTAATACTGAAATTTTATTTATATCCTTGTTGGATCAATAAATTTTCAATTTCCTTTATTTGAATTTCTATTGAAAACAATTTTGAATTTGAATGATTCAAGACCGACTTCAAGAAAATGAGGTTATCAATTATTCTGAAAGTTTTTTTTAAACGTGCAGGTGCTGAAGCTGCAGGAGGCGCCGGAGAGCATCCCGCAGGCCGAGATGCCGCGCCACCTGACGGTGTACTGCGAGCGCGTGCTGTGCGAGCGCGCGGCGCCCGGCTCGCGCATCACCGTGCTCGGTATCTACTCCATCAAGAAGATTGCTAAGATCGGGGTACGTACTGGCTACTAATCTATACATTGAGTTGTAATAACCGGCTAGCATTGAGTTGTAATAACCGGCTAGCACTTACGTCAATAATAATGTCGAAAGTTAGCTCGACATGTACTCGCTACCTAACTAAATTTAATCGTGCCTTACGGGAACTATAGGCAAACTATGCCTACCTAGTCAAATGTAAACCTATCCGACGCAAAAGAAAAAGAACATAATATGAAATAATATGTGAATATAAAAGATTAGAAAAAAAAAGTTTGAGTATACTTTAAATCCATAACAGAACACGTTTCAGTAGTACTTAAAACTTTTGTCTGTATATCTGTTTATTTAATCGCTCATAGAGCAAAAATGGTTGAACGGATTATTACGGTTCTTGGTATGTAGGTAGTGTGAGTTTTTAGGAGTGTCAAAGGCCACTTTTTATCCTAAAATAATGCGAGCGAAGCCGCGAGCGTCCACTATAGTTAATATTATATATCTTTTATAAAATTGCAGCGCGAAAACCGCGACAAAGGCTCAGTAGGTGTCCGCTCCTCGTACCTACGGGCTGTGGGGCTCACAGCGGAGGAGGGGGTGACCGGCGGGCTGAGCCCCTTCACCGCCGAGGAGGAGGAGCAGTTCCGCCGGCTGGCCGCCGCACCAGACATCTACGAGAGGATCGGCAAGTCCATAGCGCCCAGTGTGTTCGGAGCCGCTGATATGAAGAACGCTATCGCTTTCTTGCTGTTTGGAGGTACATGTTATTTTAAATTTGATTATGCTTCCAACTCTTATAGTAATGTAGAGTCTAATAGTGAAGGCCAATACTATTACCATTACTGGTATTAAATTTTCTATAAGGTTATGACTTTTGCGGTTTTCAATTTAAATCAAAACATACTTTATTTATACTGTTATATTACTCAAGAAATTACTTAGTTTACTTTATTAATGTAGTTTTTGGATACTACTACCATACCAAAGTAAAATCAGTCTGCTTTAGAGTTTTGATATCAAAAAGAATTACAATAAAACATCACAGGCGTTACTAATAATGAAACGAATCATTCAAAAACTCGTTAGTTTAAAGATAGCATTGTCTATATGACAATGAATACAAACTTATGTTAGGCTTCCTTTTAACCATCTTCAAAAAAGGAGGTTCTCAAGTATTCTAAATTCTAAATGTTTTTTAGCCGACTTCAAAAAAATAAAGGTTATCAAGTCTTCTGAAAGTATTATTTGTATGTAAGTATGTATCTGTTACCACCGCCAGGGTCCCGCAAGCGTCTCCCGGACGGTCTCACGCGGCGCGGCGACATCAATATCCTGCTGCTGGGCGACCCCGGCACCGCCAAGTCGCAGCTGCTCAAGTTCGTGGAGAAGGTGGCTCCCATCGGAGTGTACACCTCGGGCAAGGGCTCCAGCGCCGCCGGACTCACCGCCTCCGTTATACGCGACCCGGCGAGCGAGAGTGATCATCATCTTAGCACTTAGATTTGAAATTAAGTAGATTATGTATAAAAAAAGACATCGGAGGGTCCAACCTGGATGAGGTCTGCACAAGATCGACGCAGATGGCACATGCAAACGGAGGCCTATACCCAGCAGTGGGATCCCAAGGGCTGTGGATGATGATGATGTATTATTAGATTTCAGCACAGAGTAAATAGGTTTCTTCTAGGTGAGCATGCTTCATCTTAGACTACAGTGGTGCTTATCATCAAGCAAGCTGTAGTTAAACGTAGACCTAATCCGTGTAAAAAAAATGACCACTGATCTTTGGGTAGTAGATAGCCCCACCTCAGTCATTTTTGAGACAGCTTTCAACGGACTTTAAAATAGTAATTACTCTAATTTGCTAAATAATAACATTGGCACATCAATATTGAAAATCTGAAATATGAAATAATTCGATGATAATTATGATTACTATATTTGAATCAAGTGACCGACAAATAGATAGAATTTACACTTGGACACTTACGTGGTTCCGATAACACGTTTAATAGTAGGTTCCGGCAGTTCATTGCCGTATAGTTTTTGAGCCATCCTTTAGGCCTTACAGGTGGCTAGAAAACTTTTGACACCAGAGTTGCCCACACTCATACTTTTTATTTATTTGCAGCGCAACTTCGTGATGGAGGGCGGGGCCATGGTGCTGGCGGACGGCGGCGTGGTGTGCATCGTCGAGTTCGACAAGATGCGGGAGGACGACCACGTCGCCATACACGAGGCCATGGAGCAGCAGACCATCTCCATCGCTAAGGTATTATATTACAGAGGCCCCTAGGGCGGTGTGATACCAGAATAGCATCGACGAGTTCGACAAGATGCGGGAGGACGACCGCGTCGCCATACACGCGGCCATAGAGCAGCAGACCATCTCCATCGCTAAGGTATTACAGAGGCCCCTAGGGCTGTTTGAAAAGTCTCTACAACTTACTTGTAGTTGTTCACACGAGGCCGTAAATGCTCTACTATCACCATACTTGTAAAAAACCGGCCAAGTGCGAGTCGGACTCGCGCACGAAGGGTTCATCTATAATAGAAAATTACGTTTGTATCTGGTAGCTGGTAGGTATACTACATTTCTGAGAGTTTTTATGTGTTATATAGGTAATTATTTTTATAGTTCGCACATATCTAAATATTTACTTACAAATATTCATAGTTTCTACCTGTTTATTAAGATCGAGTAAATTTGCTTAAAAATTACGTTTGTTGTGAGCCCCCTTTAATATTTACTTTATTGCTATTTAATTATTTATTTTGAAAGGTAATATAAGTACTAGTAAATATTATATGAAAATTTAAAGCGTCTACCTGTTACCGTTTTTAACATTGAGCTGAGGACCCCCTTAATATTTTTTTCTTTAATTTTTAGTATTTGTTGTTATAGCGGCAACGGATATACATCATTTGTGAAAACTTCAGCTTTCTAGCTATCACGGTTTATGAGATGGCCTGGAGACAGACAACGGAAGCTTAGTAATAGGGTCCCGTTTTACCCTTTTGGTACAGAACCCTAAAAACACTATACCTTTTATATAATAACTCTATATTCTCTCCCAGGCGGGTATAACCACCACGCTGAACTCGCGCTGCTCGGTGCTGGCGGCCGCCAACTCCGTGTTCGGGCGCTGGGACGACACGAAGGCGGACGACAACATCGACTTCATGCCCACCATCCTGTCGCGCTTCGACATGATCTTCATCGTCAAGGACCACCACAACCAGGCCAGGGACATTGTGAGTTAATAAGGTGTTGTTGTGCTTAGTCTGAAGTGTTTGGAAATGAGTGTGGATTTTCGCGTCTGGCAGTTAGTAGACCGTAGCCTAGTTGGTTAAGGCGTTCTGACGGTAGCAGAAATACGCAGGTTCGAATCCTACCGGTCGTGATTATTTTCGCTCATTTTCCAATAGAAGTTTAAGTTATAGATATCTCTGTTGCATCAAGTAAAAGTTATGACCTTCACGCTCACGTTGCACGTGACTGAAATATATTTCCACCATTGGGGGAAATATATGTCCACCAGTCGGACAGTATAAGGGATGAGCACGACCATAATAGTGATATTGTAAGTATTTTAGGAATGACTTGTGTATGTACATGTATCTTTGTTGCATCAAGTAAAGTTTTGCCGTCTCGCTTGCACTGGAAGTGTATATAGTTTCACTATTAGAGAGACCTTTGCCCAACTGTGGGTAAGTACAATTAATGGATGAGTAGATGCAGAACAGGTATATTGTAAATATTTAAGGAATGGTTTGTTAAAATTAAAATTACAAAAGACACTCCTTGATTTGTGTGTAAATATACATAAATATCCCTCTCTGTAAGTGCTGATTGGATACGAGCGTGAACTCAAGTGGGAATGAGGAAAATTTGGCTGATATTAATTTGTGACTTTGATAATTCAGATACATTTTCAACATTGTATAAAATGGATACTAATCCCTGTTGACAACACGTTAATTTCGTGTTGTTAGAACTAGAACTTTACCAATTTATATGGGTTAAGTTGAAGCAATATATAAATTACAATGTACCTATTTGAAAGACATATTTTGTGATTCATATGCATCTTTCAGGAGTTTTGTGGGTGGTGTCGCGTGATTGTTTCATTAATTAAGCGACTACTTGATTGATGGAGCAGTTACTTGGCGCTGCTTGCAGGGCATTCGGGGATGTATATGAATGAAATCTTAAATCTTATTTTATTCCGATTTAGGTATGTAGTATATATACTGTAATTGTTTATAACAAATATTATGTAGTGTTTATTATCATTTAACAAAGCTGTGTATAGTCGTAATTGGACTCTTGGTTAAATATTATTCTTAAAAGTGTTTAGTATATATTTTTATAACTGATTGTCTTTGACTATACCAAAATAAATAAAATAAAATTTACCCATCAACATTTTCCAGACGCTAGCCAAGCACATAATCTCCGTGCACATGGGCGGTGACACCACCGAGCGAGAGAAGGAGGCGGGCGAGCTACCTCTGACACTTCTCAAGCGGTACTCTGCGTACTGCCGAGCTCGCTGCGGACCTAGACTGTCCGAGACAGCAGCAGAGAGGTTGAAGGCAAGATACGTATGAATAAATAAATATTTTTGTAGCGTTATTCTGCTCACTTAGTTCTGCCATAAACGCATTTTAAACAGGACTGTCACAGTCTTCGTTTATGAGAAATACGACTAAGAAGGATGTGTCCATTAATAGGACAGACTCAATTATATCTAGATAGATATAAATGGAACCTAGAATAACTTGTTTGACGAAAACGTACTAACATACAAGTAGTTCTTCCATCCACTTTGAACTTCAAACGTTTATCTTGCTTTAACAATACATAAACATTTCTTTGATGTCATAGCTCACAATTACAATTTTCATGGAACCTATCTCTATTATTTCACAGACAACTAGAGACCATAGTCCGCATCTCGGAGTCCCTGGCCAAGATGTCTCTGGCGGCGTTCGCGTCGGAGGCGCTGAGGCTCTTCCAGGTGTCCACACTCGATGCTGCCATGACTGGTACACTCGCTGGTGAGGACTATAATAATAATAAATAAATATTCCGGGACATAGCACACAGCGCCATCTAGCCCCACACTAAGCAAACGCTTGTGTCGCGGTTACTTGATAACGGATATAATACTTATATACTTTTTTTGTAAATACATACTTAATCTACATAGAAGCGACCAGACTCAACACAAGTAATTATAATTTAAAATTCATAAATACTTGTGTCAAGCGGGAATCGAATCCGCAGCCTCTAAATCAGAAGGCAGAGCCACTACCAACTAAGCTAACAGGCCAGCAACTATTACTACTACTATTTATATTTTTACCAAAAAAACACATAGTGGTTGGTGGTACTATTTATTTTTTGCTTCCATTGCTTGGTTGGTTTTACCCAGCCACACCCCACCTGTTACCGGTTAGAAGAGACTTGCAGAACAATCAGATAAAAAAAATTGATATTTAATGCTTACAAATTGTAAAACACGCAAGTCATTGTGGTGTTATTCATTTATTGAGCTAAACATGTCGCTCATTTTAAGCTAAAGCAAAAAATAGCAGTATTATTTTTAATTTAATTCCATTTTACACGTTGCACTTACGACATAGGCAAGCCTAGTGTACACCTCCACCAAAATTGTATACCTTACATTTGACTCTTAATGGTGTAATACTTGAACAAAAAAAAATATTAAAATACATACACACACACACTCACACAATAGACAAAATTAGGCTAAGATTTTTCTTTTTAAATATTTCTTTTTAATTTTAATTTTGATTAGCTTTGTTTCTGTAAGATGAGTTTTCCAATCTATTGAAAAAATGTTTCCCTGAAGGAATCAGCTGCTACAAACCGAGATACCACTTTCTCTCAGCGTAGCAGCTACTCGACATATCTTTTGTTATCTAAAATGCCCTATTTTAAATTACATTATTAATAAGTGTTAGTATTATAAGAATTTGTGTGTCCAATAAACATTATTATTTTTAATTATTTACTATAATAAACAAATCATTCCGTATTCATTTATTTACAACTATGTTTAATTTTTTTACAATATATGTATGTAAAAAAACCAAATATCATAATAAACTTAAAACTAGTGATGCCGCCGGCAACGGGGCAGGACCCAAGCAACCGATGGTAGAGGCTACAAAGAAAGGAACCTCCGGACAATACGCGCCGTATCAAGGATCACTGCCTTCTGTATCTGGCCCTTAAACCAACCTTCCAAGGAGAGCCTCTTAAGGTGTAAAAAAAAATAACAAACAAATTAAAAAAATATTGTTATTATAACTTCTAGTGCAAAGATATTATAATCAATCAACAAGAAGCCTACCTACCCCTTGCTGATTGAAAGAATCTTAAATTCTCGCAACAATCTCTAAAACTATGTATACATTTGTCATCCAGGTGCGGAGGGTTTCACCACAGAAGAAGATCACGAGATGCTGTCCCGCGTCGAGAAGCAGTTAAAGCGTCGTTTCGCCGTCGGCTCTCAAGTGTCGGAGCAGACCATCATCCAGGACTTCCTCAAACAGAAGTATCCAGAGCGAGCCATATTGAAGGTCATTCACACCATGATACGGCGGGGCGAGCTGCAGCACAGGCTGCAGAGGATGCTCTACAGACTTTCCTAATATTTGATTTCCATCCCCTTAGAAGTTTAAAAAACAAAATGATTTAGACTTTTGGCCATTATACTCTCGGTTACAAGTACAACAATGGCAAATCTTTATAAGCACTTTATTTGAACAGCATTGTTAAAGAGCTATTCTGAAAATCATTTACAATAAGTCTAGAAAAGAAGATTATTCACATAATGACCTTCAGACTTTCCTAATATTTACCTGACTTTATGTCACTATACCGCCTGTTCATATTACAATAAAAAGTGCCTTTTAGAAATAATGGTAGGATTGAAGCTATCATCAAATTTGTTTTCGTAAATTTCTGAAGTGTTACTAAGTTTTGCGAATCACCTAAATCAAATAATAATCAGTTGATTAATGTTTTGTGCCGTCTTAACTATCTCTGCGAACACCAAAAAATATATAATAAATTACTTGTTAATTTAAGTTTATAAGCAAGTCAGTCTTGTGTTGTTCTCTTTGTACCTTTGATCAATAATGTTGCTATTTTTGATGACCTTTACATGTTATTAATAAGTTTATTATTCTAATAATACTAATAATTGATAAATCTGTATGGTTATTTTTTCCAATAAAACTCGTAATATCACTATGAATTTTATTCATTTCTTCTACATTTGGAAATCAATTATCACAATTGGTTCAAAGCACTAAATAAAGCTATTTTTATATCAGTTTTACTGATATTGTGGGTGGGGAGGTAATTGAGCTAATTAACAAAAATAAATAACATTCCTAAGCCTAGAATATATACATAAAAATATATGATATTTGATATTGAATCAGGCGTTACTTTGCGGAAATCCATTGTAACTGAAACTGGAGAAATATGTAGTGTTTGTCCTTAACGTGATCTTGAGATCCACGAAGGCCACGTTGGTTAGGAGGTGAGGTGTGGCGGTGGTTCATGGAGGAACACCTAAAAATCGCATTTTGTAGCCGTGAGTACAGTTCCAAAATTATGGACTATTCGCCTTATTTAATCTATCTATACATATAATAAAGCTAAAGGAAGTTAAAAATCTGAACATAGAAGATATTAGAAAAAAATAAGCGTTTGGATAAACTTTAAATCGATACTAAAACACGTTTTAGCAGTTTTAATTTTATGACTGTGTTTAAATTGTAAGTCAGATTAGTTTGGCCCATCATAACTAGATGGCGCCCTATTTTATCCCCTTAGAGAGCAACGCCTGATTACAAAATACTAAAAACGAGGAATAATTATTAAAAAAAATAACGCATAAAGTATTTTTTTATACAGAAATTATATATGTTTTAGAATCTACAGAAATAAAATTATCAACACTTTGTTTGTGGACTTCCTGTGAATAGTTTTAAAGAATCATAGCGTTGTAAGTCAATGAATTGAGCGTCTGATTTGAGCATGCGCCATCTAACCGCCACTTGTAGCTTTTCTTAAAAACTTACATTACCTAGTTTTAAAGAAACTTTTTATTACACTCAGTAGTTTACTTTTCTATTTATTGCCGTAATAGTTCTGTTTCACTTTCGTATTTTATTAAATCTGATTGGATTTGAATTCACCTACAAGATTATTTCCGGTCATATACCGTAACCGGAAATCTTCTCCTAAATTCAATTTCAATTATTGTTTTTGGTGTTTAATATGATACCTGCAAACATTAAAGATAAGAGAAACAAATTAAATTAATCTTTTATATATTATTTACATATTTGTTATGTTTTAAATAACTTTAAAAGGTTAGCTGACTAAATTCTGTAGTGGCGCAAAGTGGGCGAAGCGTATTCTAGCTCAGTGATTGGTCCGCCGCCATATTTTCTGCGACTGGATTGGTGGACGGGATGCGATGGCTTCCTGCTTCACTGCGCGCGATACTCAGCTCAGTCGTTCGAGAGCCGCCGACGCGAAAAGATTTCTGCAGGGTACTCTGCCCAATTTTCCTTCGACAGTTTGGAACTTCTGAAAGTTTTCGCGGCATCGCCATGCGGCCGGAGTCTGTTGGAGCGCCTGTTGTCGCCAAAAATGTGAGTACCTGCAATATTACACTACTTTAGTTTTATTCAATTTGATCGTTAGTTAGTTTCGATTTCAAGCCATTTTATTTCCTAATAATTTATTAAGTAGTTTTCATGAGCGTTATTGGGCGTGTTGGGCGTGCACAATGCTGTAGGTTTTATTGTCTTTTCATAAAGGGGGGTTTACACGGGTCGATTTTCGCCGTGCGGGCGTGTCGCTTCACAAATCGCCTCACCAAGCCGCATCGCTAGCCCATTTACACAGGTTACTAAAATCGCATGCGGCTAGGTAATTTCCATCGAAAATGTTGAGCAGAATAGCAGTTTTATCAATACATGTGCGTTCGCGATACCCCCCATAATGTAGCGTACGACATCCGGTTTGATGGCAGTTAATGTGCAGCAAGATGAGCCAGCGCGGTATAAGGTTCGGTTTAGGCGATATGATTTTTTATTGAAGATAGTAGTTTTCTACCCTCGTTTTACATTTGTAATAAAATTTTCTTAACGGTTTTTCAATGACTTGCGTAGGTAGTTTTAAAATGTTCGTAAAGCCTGTATCAAACAGACTCCATATAGATTTCGATCGTTCATGAATCGCTGCACCCTCAACTATTCTCTGTAACAAAGTACCGCTATCCATCAATTTAAGTACTATTCAACGGCTGTTGTTAATTTAATCTGTACAGAAGTCAAGTAGCGTCGCGTCTGGAGATAGTATTTGTGAGGAATGAAACTGCATGGTGTCGGGTTCAAGACAAGACTGATTTATTAGTGTACCTACAATAGTATTTATACATTTTATAATATTAAACTACCTTAAAATCATAATACATCACACTTCCCCCTAAAAGAATCATTTTTGAAAAGTTACAAATTTTATTTACATTCCTAGTTATAGTCTAAATTCCAAAGGAAGTTTATTGTATCAATTACACCAATTATATCTCTAATACTGTTGATTTTTAATTCATACACCTTAACAATGCTTATGATATTGGTACACTAACAACATTATGTAGTCAGTTCTATTTACTTCAATTTAAACCAAGTTTTAATATTATTTACTTATTTTCTTTTCCATACATGTGGTGTTTTGATTTAAATACATTTTACTTAACACCTATTCATTGTTTTAAAAGTTCAAGTTTATATTAGGAAAAAGTATATCCCTATAAATTATATTCAGCTTAAGTTTTACATAGTCAAACAATTTCATAATATCAATAGTTTCTGATAACACTTACATGTTCTTAAATTCTTAACCCTTGTTAGTATTTCCAACTTTTAGTCCATACCAATAAAGTAAGTTTTCATTTGATATCAATTAATAATCAAAAACCTTTACAATTACGGAAGCACATCATTTAAATTATAAAAATATTTAACAAACACTCAAATCATTACAATGGTGAATTGGTTTCTTCTATACTTACATAATTTATTAGTTTACATTATTTTCTGTGACATGCTTGTTATATCTTAATAACTTCATAGTATTTTTCTAAGCTGTCCATTTAGGTATATATCCATCGGCCTAAACAAACACAGTGGCAACAACTGCAATATTTCCATAAACTTTTTACCAATTCATTATACTTACATGTACTAACTTTTTCTATGACTATATTTTAGTTCCTAGGTGCACATAATACATGTAACATACGATGTTCATTGATGCACTTTGCTCAGTTATTACCTTTTACTTTACATGCATTTAGATATGAGTCTTTACCTAAAGTATCCAATGATTAAGGCCAAATACAATACAATGATATCCAAGCATTGTTACTTTTACAATTTTCATAATAACATAAATGATTAAGTACCTACTCAAGACATTTACTAAAACCACTGCATTATTAAAGATGGCAGTTACCAAGTACATTTTACATTTTCCAATTTAAGCATGTTTTTATTATACATACATTTGTCCACACAGTTGGGAACCGTTTAGTGAAGTAAACAAACTATTTTATATTGGTTATATTACACAATTTTTAATTTAACATTTGTTGTAAACGCGTTGTTAAGCTTATTGAATATTAACCAACATCAAATCACATAGGTACCTAATCATTACATAAACAAACTCTTGCACAATAGGTTTATTTAGGAATAAGTACTTGCATACCTCCCCATCATTAAATACAGCGCATACCCTTTACTACTATAGTTGTTTACAGTTATCCTTACATAACTCACACGCACGCTTATCAGCGTATTTTAACCATGTCATTGAAGTAACAGGTATACACACGCACTATCATAATTTCATAACATATTGGGCATTGGGCGCGAGCTTCACAAAGCACTAAGGCACTGATTTAATATCGTTTGATTCCAACATTTCCAACATAATTTCGCACTTGAGTTTACCTATTTACTGATGTTGGCATTGGATTGTTTGGCTTTACATTAGCTATTCCTTTCGATTACACACAATGTCGTGCAGTATTAAATTAATCTATTTTTTTTGTTATGGCTTTTGCGAAATCTCTTTATTTATGTAAACAAAACAATCACAATTTAATATTTTTTTTTTGTTTTGGCAATTCTGCCAATGTCAAGAGGGAAAATAGGCCATCAAACCAACGACATTAATAATACCTATATGGACCGGCCCTCATGCCCTCTCAGTACCTACTTTACCATCCAAAGACCAAAAATACAAGTCGACATCTGTTAGATTTAAATGTTACGAAGTTCTGAGTAAACATCGTAGCATAATTGTTAAAACAAGATAGGCAATACAAAAAGTCGCAAAAGAAAACAATATAAACATTAATCAGTTGACACAATCGCGGCGAGCCTATTGTCATTTATTGTCATTGCAGAATAGGGATAACCATCTGTAAAAATTTGCCGAGACAGTTATCTTTTTGCCGGATGCAGTAACTGAATAAAAAAACAACTTGAAAAATTGTTCAGTTTATTTTTTAATATTTATAACATTGCTATATCAACACAGTTTGACACAGAAATGCAATGATATTCTAAATAAACTGAGGTAGATGCGTTTATACCCCGTTCTGTGTAGCGAACTCAAATCAGGCTACGTAGCATGATTCGGCTCAGTCGCCTCGAAGCAACGCGCGGCGACGCACGTTGACGGCACGACTTTTTATCAGTAAAAAATATTCTCAATGCCATCGTATATGTGTTTAGAAAGTGCAATTATTACACTGGGACGAGTACCAAAAGCAATAAGGATGTGTCGTTTCATTTGTAATTATTGTTTATCCCTTTAAAATGAAAATACAAACATTTAATATTACTATAAATCAACCAGTGACGCGTTGCCACTTAGCCATCTCCACGAAAGAGACAAATAGCTACTCGAATTGACGGCTGACGTAGCTGTAAACATACGTTTATCTCTTTCTCACAACGGGGCTTTATATATCTCTGACCACTTTTACTTTCCTGAATGATGTAAACAACGCTGCGTATATACTACCTAAATAGCTATAGCATAATTTCGCCATGCGCTAGGGCGATTTTTAATGGGTGTAACGTCTCTTTTTGTAAAACTCTTTGCAGAAATAAACTATTATATATACAACTAGTATTAACTATACGCAGTCAGGTAAAAACGTAGGTTTATAAATAAATATAAAGCTAATGTGAAAAAAAATATTCACCGTCGCCCTTAATTATAAAATACAATCCGGCCAATGTTATGGCCGGATTGCCGGATACGCAATCAACACAGCACAATCATTTGTTATCAGCACAGACCAATAAAAGATACACGTATCTGACAGTCATCTGTCATACATCGTCGTTTTTTTTTTTTAATCATGGACTCTGCGGCACCGCCGCTATTTCGTCAATGTCACGTCACAAGGGAGACGACTAACTAGAGTCCTTACAACATAACTTTGCGCGCGACTGGCGGCAGCACTTATGCCAAGAATTGGGCTAAATGATCAAATTGCAATCAGAACATTTTAGTTCCAATTTTATCCGCGCGCAGAGTTATCTTGCTCGAACTCTAATATAATACTATAACTAACTACATCGACGTTGTACCGTTGCAAACTTAGAAGAAGACAGGTTTTTTTAATCGTTTTCTTGTAGCATTGCACGGCTTGCGCATTATGTTTATGCCAGTGTCAAGCTACAGAATAAAAAGGTAATACTTATATAGTCATCATCATCATCAGGCTATATTAGTCCACATAGCCCTCCCATATACCTACCTACATATTATTCGCTTATAATAAATTCTAGGTAGGTTTTCCCTTCCTAATAAATTAGTATTATTGTAGGTAGTAGGTACACATAAAGAATAAAAATCAAATTATTTATTGAGTTTTTATTTTTCAATTTCTTTCTGTACTTGCACAACGCCTTATTTTGCATTTGTGGTAAAGATGACCTTTCAAGGCGAATTATGTCAACTCCTTTTAATATTTTATTAATAACATTGCACCAATTGAAAATAAAAAGCTTTATCGATATACTCAGAAAATATTCAAGTACAACCTCTATGAGATTCACAATCGAGGAAATCAAATGAATATTCAGACATAACTTTTTGTTTAATGTTCTTGCAGATATTGTTATGATATGCTTTTTCTTCTAAATATTCTTTAGTTAAATTCATTATAATTCCAAAATGTCTCATGACAGATTCAGTTGGATAGTTTAATTTTCTTTTTTTTATACTCATGTATTCACGTACCTTTATCCATTCGTGAACATTGGTTTCTTCATCAGATGTGACCAAGTTTTCTTTACATTTAAGGCATTTAATTTTTTTAAGTATTTTTCTGGTTACCCATCCAACTGTAGGTATATGCCCTCGAGTGTATGCTAATCCTCTCACGTCTTGCTTGGACCTGAATATTTTCGATGATATTTTTTGTTAGTCTGCGCGCACTCCTGGTGCGCTGCTGCGCGCACTTAAATCTACTTCTGATCTCTAATATTATCTTTTCTTACTACAGGTTGCCGGTGGCCAAACTGAGGTTGGAGGGGGTGCTGCGAGACATCCAGGACTCGTACTCGTACTCCGCGCACTCCTGGTGCATTACTGCGCTTCCTGGTGCGCTACTGCTCGCACTCCTGGTGCGCTGCTGCGCGCACTCCTGGTGCGCTACTGCGCGCACTCCTGGTGCGCTGCTGCGCGCACTCCTGGTGCGCTGCTGCGCGGACTTAAATCTACTTCTGATCTCTAATATTATCTTTTCTTACTACAGGTTGCCGGTGGCCAAACTGAGGTTGGAGGGGTGCTGCGAGACATCCAGGACTCGTACTCGTACTCCGCGCACTCCTGGTGCGTTACTGCGCTTCCTGGTGCGCAACTGCGCGCACTCCTGGTGCGCTGCTGCGCGAAATCCTGGTGCGCTACTGCGCGCACTCCTGGTGCGCTACTGCGCGCACTCCTGGTGCGCTACTGCGCGCACTCCTGGTGCGCTGCTGCCCGCACTTAAATCTACTTCTGATCTCTAATATTATCTTTTCTTACTACAGGTTGCCGGTGGCCACTCGTGGCTGCGCGCACTCCAGGTGCGCTACTGCGCGCACTCCTGGTGCGCTGCTGCGCGCCCTCCTGGTGCGCTGCTGCGCGCCCTCCTGGTGCGCTGCTGCGCGTACTCCTGGTGCGCTGCTGCGCGTACTCCTGGTGCAGCAAAGGAGCTGCTGATGGACACAGTGGAGGTAGAAAGAGGAATGGCCGAAGCGGGTTTGTTGTTTGAAATTCTTGGTTGCAGAAACGGACCCTGCTCCTGTGGAAGCTGCTATTGGTAAGAATCACCTCTACTTAAAGATTGATAGCGAAGATGTGAAACTGATTATCTTCTTGATATACATGTTTGAAACATATTCCATTTTGAACTTTTAATCCGTGAGCATTGGCCAGCAAGCGGATTGGATGTTTGATAAGGACGAGTAGTCTTGTTTGTTAAACAAAAACTAACAAATTAACGGTGCTTGGTTACGTACTGTGGGTTTTTGAATAATTTTTGCCTTTGTCCTCAGAAAACGGTAATGATGATGAAGGCACTGAATGCTTAGATCTAAGACTAGGGGCTTGCGCGCGCTTTCCGTGTGCTGTTGAGCGCACTCTTGGTGCACTGCTGCGCGCACTCTTCGTGTGCTGTTGCGCGCACTCTTGGTGTGCTGCTGCGCGCGCTCTTCGTGTGCTGTTGAGCGCACTCCTGGTGCGCTGCTGCGCGCGCTCTTCGCATGCTGTAGATTTCAAATTGTTAAAATAAATGAAGGTAGTTGTTGCTACTTGTGTTTTTTTTAAATTAAATCTACTTCTGATCTCTAATATTATCTTTTCTTACTACAGGTTGCCGATGGCCAAACTGACGTTGGAGGGGTTGCTGCGAGAGATCCGGGACTCGTACTCGTACTCCGCGCACTCCTGGTGCGCTACTGCGCGCACTCCTGGTGCGCTCCTGGTGCGCTGCTGCCCGCACTTAAATCTACTGCTTATCTCTAATATTATCTTTTCTTTCTACAGGTTGCCGGTGGCCAAACTGAGGTTGGAGGGGGTGCTGCGAGACATCCAGGACTTGTACTCGTACTCCGCGCACTCCTGGTGCGCTACTGCGCAAAATCCTGGTGCGCTACTGCGCGCACTCCTGGTGCGCTGCTGCGCAAACTCCTGGTGCGCTACTGCGCGCACTCCTGGTGCGCTGCTGCCCGCACTTAAATCTACTTCTGATCTCTAATATTATCTTTTCTTACTACAGGTTGCCGGTGGCCAAACTGAGGTTGGAGGGGGTACTGCAAGACATCCAGGACTCGTACTCGTACTCCGCGCACTCCTGGTGCGCTACTGCGCGCACTCCTGGTGCGCTGCTGCGCGCACTCCTGGTGCGCTACTGCGCGCAATCCTGGTGCGCTGCTGCGCGCACTCCTGGTGCGCTGCTGCGCGCACTCCTGGTGCGCTACTGCGCGCATTCCTGGTGCGCTGCTGCGCGCACTCCTGGTGCGCTGCTGCCCGCACTTAAAACTACTTCTGATCTCTAATATTATCTTTTCTTACTACAGGTTGCCGGTGGCGAAACTGAGGTTGGAGGGGATGCTGCGAGACATCCAGGACTCGTACTCCTACTCCGCGCACTCCTGGTGCGCTACTGCGCGCACTCCTGGTGCGTTGCTGCGCGCACTCCTGGTGCGCTGCTGCGCGCACTCCTGGTGCGCTGCTGCCCGCACTTAAATCTACTTCTGATCTCTAATATTATCTTTTCTTACTACAGTTTGCCGGTGGCCAAACTGAGGTTGGAGGGGTTGCTGCGAGACATCCAGGACTCGTACTCCGCGCACTCCTGGTGCGCTGCTGCCCGCACTTAAATCTACTTCTGATCTCTAATATTATCTTTTCTTACTACAGGTTGCCGGTGGCCACTCGTGGCTGCGCGCACTCCTGGTGCGCTACTGGTGCGCTACTGCGCGCACTCCTGGTGCGCTGCTGCGCGCCCTCCTGGTGCGCTGCTGCGCGTACTCCTGGTGCGCTGCTGCGCGAAATCCTGGTGCGCTACTGCGCGCACTCCTGGTGCGCTACTGCGCGCACTCCTGGTGCACTGCTGCCCGCACTTAAATCTACTTCTGATCTCTAATATCTTTTCTTACTACAGGTTGCCGGTGGCCAAACTGAGGTTGGAGGGGTTGCTGCGAGACATCCAGGACTCGTACTCGTACTCCGCGCACTCCTGGTGCGCTACTGCGCGCACTCCTGGTGCGCTGCTGCCCGCACTTAAATCTACTTCTGATCTCTAATATTATCTTTTCTTACTACAGGTTGCCGGTGGCCAAACTGAGGTTGGAGGGGTTGCTGCGAGACATCCAGGACTCGTACTCCGCGCACTCCTGGTGCGCTGCTGCCCGCACTTAAATCTACTTCTGATCTCTAATATTATCTTTTCTTACTACAGGTTGCCGGTGGCCACTCGTGGCTGCGCGCACTCCTGGTGCGCTACTGGTGCGCTACTGCGCGCACTCCTGGTGCGCTGCTGCGCGCCCTCCTGGTGCGCTGCTGCGCGTACTCCTGGTGCGCTGCTGCGCGAAATCCTGGTGCGCTACTGCGCGCACTCCTGGTGCGCTACTGCGCGCACTCCTGGTGCACTGCTGCCCGCACTTAAATCTACTTCTGATCTCTAATATCTTTTCTTACTACAGGTTGCCGGTGGCCACTCGTGGCTGCGCGCACTCCAGGTGCGCTACTGGTGCGCTTCTGCGCGCACTCCTGGTGCGCTGCTGCGCGCCCTCCTGGTGCGCTGCTGCGCGCCCTCCTGGTGCGCTGCTGCGCGCCCTCCTGGTGCGCTGCTGCGCGTACTCCTGGTGCGCTGCTGCGCGTACTCCTGGTGCAGCAAAGGAGCTGCTGATGGACACAGTGGAGGTAGAAAGAGGAATGGCCGAAGCGGGTTTGTTGTTTGAAATTCTTGGTTGCAGAAACGGACCCTGCTCCTGTGGAAGCTGCTATTGGTAAGAATCACCTCTACTTAAAGATTGATAGCGAAGATGTGAAACTGATTATCTTCTTGATATACATGTTTGAAACATATTCCATTTTGAACTTTTAATCCGTGAGCATTGGCCAGCAAGCGGATTGGATGTTTGAGAAGGACGAGTAGTCTTGTTTGTTAAACAAAAACTAACAAATTAACGGTGCTTGGTTACGTACTGTGGGTTTTTGAATAATTTTTGCCTTTGTCCTCAGAAAACGGTAATGATGATGAAGGCACTGAATGCTTAGATCCAAGACTAGGGGCTTGCGCGCGCTTTCCGTGTGCTGTTGAGCGCACTCCTGGTGCACTGCTGCGCGCACTCTTCGTGTGCTGTTGCGCGCACTCTTCGTGTGCTGTTGCGCGCACTCTTGGTGTGCTGCTGCGCGCGCTCTTCGTGTGCTGTTGAGCGCACTCCTGGTGCGCTGCTGCGCGCGCTCTTCGCATGCTGTAGATTTCAAATTGTTAAAATAAATGAAGGTAGTTGTTGCTACTTGTGTTTTTTTTAAATTAAATCTACTTCTGATCTCTAATATTATCTTTTCTTACTACAGGTTGCCGATGGCCAAACTGAGGTTGGAGGGGTTGCTGCGAGACATCCGGGACTCGTACTCGTACTCCGCGCACTCCTGGTGCGCTACCGCGCGCACTCCTGGTGCGCTCCTGGTGCGCTGCTGCGCGCACTCCTGGTGCGCTGCTGCCCGCACTTAAATCTACTGCTGATCTCTATTATTATCTTTTCTTTCTACAGGTTGCCGGTGGCCAAACTGAGGTTGGAGGGGGTGCTGCGAGACATCCAGGACTTGTACTCGTACTCCGCGCACTCCTGGTGCGCTACTGCGCGCACTCCTGGTGCGCTACTGCGCGCACTCCTGGTGCGCTGCTGCGCAAACTCCTGGTGCGCTACTGCGCGCACTCCTGGTGCGCTGCTGCCCGCACTTAAATCTACTTCTGATCTCTAATATTATCTTTTCTTACTACAGGTTGCCGGTGGCCAAACTGAGGTTGGAGGGGGTGCTGCAAGACATCCAGGACTCGTACTCGTACTCCGCGCACTCCTGGTGCGCTGCTGCGCGCACCCCTGGTGCGCTACTGCGCGCAATCCTGGTGCGCTGCTGCGCGCACTCCTGGTGCGCTGCTGCGCGCACTCCTGGTGCGCTACTGCGCGCATTCCTGGTGCGCTGCTGCCCGCACTTAAAACTACTTCTGATCTCTAATATTATCTTTTCTTACTACAGGTTGCCGGTGGCGAAACTGAGGTTGGAGGGGATGCTGCGAGACATCCAGGACTCGTACTCCTACTCCGCGCACTCCTGGTGCGCTACTGCGCGCACTCCTGGTGCGTTGCTGCGCGCACTCCTGGTGCGCTGCTGCGCGCACTCCTGGTGCGCTGCTGCCCGCACTTAAATCTACTTCTGATCTCTAATATTATCTTTTCTTACTACAGGTTGCCGGTGGACAAACTGAGGTTGGAGGGGGTGCTGCGAGACATCCAGGACTCGTACTCGTACTCCGCGCACTCCTGGTGCGCTACTGCGCGCACTCCTGGTGCGCTGCTGCCCGCACTTAAATCTACTTCTGATCTCTAATATTATCTTTTCTTACTACAGGTTGCCGGTGGCCAAACTGAGGTTGGAGGGGTTGCTGCGAGACATCCAGGACTCGTACTCGTACTCCGCGCACTCCTGGTGCGCTGCTGCCCGCACTTAAATCTACTTCTGATCTCTAATATTATCTTTTCTTACTACAGGTTGCCGGTGGCCACTCGTGGCTGCGCGCGCTACTGGTGCGCTACTGCGCGCACTCCTGGTGCGCTGCTGCGCGCCCTCCTGGTGCGCTGCTGCGCGTACTCCTGGTGCGCTGCTGCGCGAAATCCTGGTGCGCTACTGCGCGCACTCCTGGTGCGCTACTGCGCGCACTCCTGGTGCACTGCTGCCCGCACTTAAATCTACTTCTGATCTCTTATATTATCATTTCTTACTACAGGTTGCCGGTGGCGAAACTGAGGTTGGAGGGGATGCTGCGAGACATCCAGGACTCGTACTCCTACTCCGCGCACTCCTGGTGCGCTACTGCGCGCACTCCTGGTGCGTTGCTGCGCGCACTCCTGGTGCGCTGCTGCGCGCACTCCTGGTGCGCTGCTGCCCGCACTTAAATCTACTTCTGATCTCTAATATTATCTTTTCTTACTACAGGTTGCCGGTGGACAAACTGAGGTTGGAGGGGGTGCTGCGAGACATCCAGGACTCGTACTCGTACTCCGCGCACTCCTGGTGCGCTACTGCGCGCACTCCTGGTGCGCTGCTGCCCGCACTTAAATCTACTTCTGATCTCTAATATTATCTTTTCTTACTACAGGTTGCCGGTGGCCAAACTGAGGTTGGAGGGGTTGCTGCGAGACATCCAGGACTCGTACTCGTACTCCGCGCACTCCTGGTGCGCTGCTGCCCGCACTTAAATCTACTTCTGATCTCTAATATTATCTTTTCTTACTACAGGTTGCCGGTGGCCACTCGTGGCTGCGCGCGCTACTGGTGCGCTACTGCGCGCACTCCTGGTGCGCTGCTGCGCGCCCTCCTGGTGCGCTGCTGCGCGTACTCCTGGTGCGCTGCTGCGCGAAATCCTGGTGCGCTACTGCGCGCACTCCTGGTGCGCTACTGCGCGCACTCCTGGTGCACTGCTGCCCGCACTTAAATCTACTTCTGATCTCTTATATTATCATTTCTTACTACAGGTTGCCGGTGGCAACTCGTGGCTGCGCGCACTCCAGGTGCGCTACTGGTGCGCTTCTGCGCGCACTCCTGGTGCGCTGCTGCGCGCCCTCCTGGTGCGCTGCTGCGCGCCCTCCTGGTGCGCTGCTGCGCGCCCTCCTGGTGCGCTGCTGCGCGTACTCCTGGTGCGCTGGTGCGCTGCTTCGCGTACTCCTGGTGCGCTGCTGCTTGCCCTCCTGGTGCGCTGCTGCGCGCCCTCCTGGTGCGCTGCTGCGCGTACTCCTGGTGCGCTGGTGCGCTGCTTCGCGTACTCCTGGTGCAGCAAAGGAGCTGCTGATGGACACAGTGGAGGTAGAAAGAGGAATGGCCGAAGCGGGTTTGTTGTTTGAAATTCTTGGTTGCAGAAACGGACCCTGCTCCTGTGGAAGCTGCTATTGGTAAGAATCACCTCTACTTAAAGATTGATAGCGAAGATGTGAAACTGATTATCTTCTTGATATACATGTTTGAAACATATTCCATTTTGAACTTTTAATCCGTGAGCATTGGCCAGCAAGCGGATTGGATGTTTGAGAAGGACGAGTAGTCTTGTTTGTTAAACAAAAACTAACAAATTAACGGTGCTTGGTTACGTACTGTGGGTTTTTGAATAATTTTTGCCTTTGTCCTCAGAAAACGGTAATGATGATGAAGGCACTGAATGCACTGAATGCTTAGATCCAAGACTAGGGGCTTGCGCGCGCTTTCCGTGTGCTGTTGAGCGCACTCCTGGTGCACTGCTGCGCGCACTCTTCGTGTGCTGTTGCGCGCACTCTTGGTGTGCTGCTGCGCGCGCTCTTCGTGTGCTGTTGAGCGCACTCCTGGTGCGCTGCTGCGCGCGCTCTTCGCATGCTGTAGATTTCAAATTGTTAAAATAAATGAAGGTAGTTGTTGCTACTTGTGTTTTTTTTTAAATTAAATCTACTTCTGATCTCTAATATTATCTTTTCTTACTACAGGTTGCCGGTGGCCACTCGTGGCTGCGCGCGCTACTGGTGCGCTACTGCGCGCACTCCTGGTGCGCTGCTGCGCGCCCTCCTGGTGCGCTGCTGCGCGCCCTCCTGGTGCGCTGCTGCGCGTACTCCTGGTGCGCTGCTGCGCGAAATCCTGGTGCGCTACTGCGCGCACTCCTGGTGCGCTACTGCGCGCACTCCTGGTGCACTGCTGCCCGCACTTAAATCTACTTCTGATCTCTTATATTATCTTTTCTTACTACAGGTTGCCGGTGGCCACTCGTGGCTGCGCGCACTCCAGGTGCGCTACTGGTGCGCTTCTGCGCGCACTCCTGGTGCGCTGCTGCGCGCCCTCCTGGTGCGCTGCTGCGCGCCCTCCTGGTGCGCTGCTGCGCGTACTCCTGGTGCGCTGGTGCGCTGCTGCGCGTACTCCTGGTGCGCTGCTGCTTGCCCTCCTGGTGCGCTGCTGCGCGCCCTCCTGGTGCGCTGCTGCGCGTACTCCTGGTGCGCTGCTGCGCGTACTCCTGGTGCAGCAAAGGAGCTGCTGATGGACACAGTGGAGGTAGAAAGAGGAATGGCCGAAGCGGGTTTGTTGTTTGAAATTCTTGGTTGCAGAAACGGACCCTGCTCCTGTGGAAGCTGCTATTGGTAAGAATCACCTCTACTTAAAGATTGATAGCGAAGATGTGAAACTGATTATCTTCTTGATATACATGTTTGAAACATATTCCATTTTGAACTTTTAATCCGTGAGCATTGGCCAGCAAGCGGATTGGATGTTTGAGAAGGACGAGTAGTCTTGTTTGTTAAACAAAAACTAACAAATTAACGGTGCTTGGTTACGTACTGTGGGTTTTTGAATAATTTTTGCCTTTGTCCTCAGAAAACGGTAATGATGATGAAGGCACTGAATGCTTAGATCCAAGACTAGGGGCTTGCGCGCGCTTTCCGTGTGCTGTTGAGCGCACTCCTGGTGCACTGCTGCGCGCACTCTTCGTGTGCTGTTGCGCGCACTCTTGGTGTGCTGCTGCGCGCGCTCTTCGTGTGCTGTTGAGCGCACTCCTGGTGCGCTGCTGCGCGCGCTCTTCGCATGCTGTAGATTTCAAATTGTTAAAATAAATGAAGGTAGTTGTTGCTACTTGTGTTTTTTTTTTTTTTTAAATTAAATCTACTTCTGATCTCTAATATTATCTTTTCTTACTACAGGTTGCCGATGGCCAAACTGAGGTTGGAGGGGTTGCTGCGAGACATCCGGGACTCGTACTCGTACTCCGCGCACTCCTGGTGCATTACTGCGCTTCCTGGTGCGCTACTGCTCGCACTCCTGGTGCGCTGCTGCGCGCACTCCTGGTGCGCTACTGCGCGCACTCCTGGTGCGCTGCTGCGCGCACTCCTGGTGCGCTGCTGCGCGCACTTAAATCTACTTCTGATCTCTAATATTATCTTTTCTTACTACAGGTTGCCGGTGGCCAAACTGAGGTTGGAGGGGGTGCTGCGAGACATCCAGGACTCGTACTCGTACTCCGCGCACTCCTGGTGCATTACTGCGCTTCCTGGTGCGCTACTGCTCGCACTCCTGGTGCGCTGCTGCGCGCACTCCTGGTGCGCTACTGCGCGCACTCCTGGTGCGCTGCTGCGCGCACTCCTGGTGCGCTGCTGCGCGGACTTAAATCTACTTCTGATCTCTAATATTATCTTTTCTTACTACAGGTTGCCGGTGGCCAAACTGAGGTTGGAGGGGTGCTGCGAGACATCCAGGACTCGTACTCGTACTCCGCGCACTCCTGGTGCGTTACTGCGCTTCCTGGTGCGCAACTGCGCGCACTCCTGGTGCGCTGCTGCGCGAAATCCTGGTGCGCTACTGCGCGCACTCCTGGTGCGCTACTGCGCGCACTCCTGGTGCGCTACTGCGCGCACTCCTGGTGCGCTGCTGCCCGCACTTAAATCTACTTCTGATCTCTAATATTATCTTTTCTTACTACAGGTTGCCGGTGGCCACTCGTGGCTGCGCGCACTCCAGGTGCGCTACTGCGCGCACTCCTGGTGCGCTGCTGCGCGCCCTCCTGGTGCGCTGCTGCGCGCCCTCCTGGTGCGCTGCTGCGCGTACTCCTGGTGCGCTGCTGCGCGTACTCCTGGTGCAGCAAAGGAGCTGCTGATGGACACAGTGGAGGTAGAAAGAGGAATGGCCGAAGCGGGTTTGTTGTTTGAAATTCTTGGTTGCAGAAACGGACCCTGCTCCTGTGGAAGCTGCTATTGGTAAGAATCACCTCTACTTAAAGATTGATAGCGAAGATGTGAAACTGATTATCTTCTTGATATACATGTTTGAAACATATTCCATTTTGAACTTTTAATCCGTGAGCATTGGCCAGCAAGCGGATTGGATGTTTGATAAGGACGAGTAGTCTTGTTTGTTAAACAAAAACTAACAAATTAACGGTGCTTGGTTACGTACTGTGGGTTTTTGAATAATTTTTGCCTTTGTCCTCAGAAAACGGTAATGATGATGAAGGCACTGAATGCTTAGATCTAAGACTAGGGGCTTGCGCGCGCTTTCCGTGTGCTGTTGAGCGCACTCTTGGTGCACTGCTGCGCGCACTCTTCGTGTGCTGTTGCGCGCACTCTTGGTGTGCTGCTGCGCGCGCTCTTCGTGTGCTGTTGAGCGCACTCCTGGTGCGCTGCTGCGCGCGCTCTTCGCATGCTGTAGATTTCAAATTGTTAAAATAAATGAAGGTAGTTGTTGCTACTTGTGTTTTTTTTAAATTAAATCTACTTCTGATCTCTAATATTATCTTTTCTTACTACAGGTTGCCGATGGCCAAACTGACGTTGGAGGGGTTGCTGCGAGAGATCCGGGACTCGTACTCGTACTCCGCGCACTCCTGGTGCGCTACTGCGCGCACTCCTGGTGCGCTCCTGGTGCGCTGCTGCCCGCACTTAAATCTACTGCTTATCTCTAATATTATCTTTTCTTTCTACAGGTTGCCGGTGGCCAAACTGAGGTTGGAGGGGGTGCTGCGAGACATCCAGGACTTGTACTCGTACTCCGCGCACTCCTGGTGCGCTACTGCGCAAAATCCTGGTGCGCTACTGCGCGCACTCCTGGTGCGCTGCTGCGCAAACTCCTGGTGCGCTACTGCGCGCACTCCTGGTGCGCTGCTGCCCGCACTTAAATCTACTTCTGATCTCTAATATTATCTTTTCTTACTACAGGTTGCCGGTGGCCAAACTGAGGTTGGAGGGGGTACTGCAAGACATCCAGGACTCGTACTCGTACTCCGCGCACTCCTGGTGCGCTACTGCGCGCACTCCTGGTGCGCTGCTGCGCGCACTCCTGGTGCGCTACTGCGCGCAATCCTGGTGCGCTGCTGCGCGCACTCCTGGTGCGCTGCTGCGCGCACTCCTGGTGCGCTACTGCGCGCATTCCTGGTGCGCTGCTGCGCGCACTCCTGGTGCGCTGCTGCCCGCACTTAAAACTACTTCTGATCTCTAATATTATCTTTTCTTACTACAGGTTGCCGGTGGCGAAACTGAGGTTGGAGGGGATGCTGCGAGACATCCAGGACTCGTACTCCTACTCCGCGCACTCCTGGTGCGCTACTGCGCGCACTCCTGGTGCGTTGCTGCGCGCACTCCTGGTGCGCTGCTGCGCGCACTCCTGGTGCGCTGCTGCCCGCACTTAAATCTACTTCTGATCTCTAATATTATCTTTTCTTACTACAGTTTGCCGGTGGCCAAACTGAGGTTGGAGGGGTTGCTGCGAGACATCCAGGACTCGTACTCCGCGCACTCCTGGTGCGCTGCTGCCCGCACTTAAATCTACTTCTGATCTCTAATATTATCTTTTCTTACTACAGGTTGCCGGTGGCCACTCGTGGCTGCGCGCACTCCTGGTGCGCTACTGGTGCGCTACTGCGCGCACTCCTGGTGCGCTGCTGCGCGCCCTCCTGGTGCGCTGCTGCGCGTACTCCTGGTGCGCTGCTGCGCGAAATCCTGGTGCGCTACTGCGCGCACTCCTGGTGCGCTACTGCGCGCACTCCTGGTGCACTGCTGCCCGCACTTAAATCTACTTCTGATCTCTAATATCTTTTCTTACTACAGGTTGCCGGTGGCCAAACTGAGGTTGGAGGGGTTGCTGCGAGACATCCAGGACTCGTACTCGTACTCCGCGCACTCCTGGTGCGCTACTGCGCGCACTCCTGGTGCGCTGCTGCCCGCACTTAAATCTACTTCTGATCTCTAATATTATCTTTTCTTACTACAGGTTGCCGGTGGCCAAACTGAGGTTGGAGGGGTTGCTGCGAGACATCCAGGACTCGTACTCCGCGCACTCCTGGTGCGCTGCTGCCCGCACTTAAATCTACTTCTGATCTCTAATATTATCTTTTCTTACTACAGGTTGCCGGTGGCCACTCGTGGCTGCGCGCACTCCTGGTGCGCTACTGGTGCGCTACTGCGCGCACTCCTGGTGCGCTGCTGCGCGCCCTCCTGGTGCGCTGCTGCGCGTACTCCTGGTGCGCTGCTGCGCGAAATCCTGGTGCGCTACTGCGCGCACTCCTGGTGCGCTACTGCGCGCACTCCTGGTGCACTGCTGCCCGCACTTAAATCTACTTCTGATCTCTAATATCTTTTCTTACTACAGGTTGCCGGTGGCCACTCGTGGCTGCGCGCACTCCAGGTGCGCTACTGGTGCGCTTCTGCGCGCACTCCTGGTGCGCTGCTGCGCGCCCTCCTGGTGCGCTGCTGCGCGCCCTCCTGGTGCGCTGCTGCGCGCCCTCCTGGTGCGCTGCTGCGCGTACTCCTGGTGCGCTGCTGCGCGTACTCCTGGTGCAGCAAAGGAGCTGCTGATGGACACAGTGGAGGTAGAAAGAGGAATGGCCGAAGCGGGTTTGTTGTTTGAAATTCTTGGTTGCAGAAACGGACCCTGCTCCTGTGGAAGCTGCTATTGGTAAGAATCACCTCTACTTAAAGATTGATAGCGAAGATGTGAAACTGATTATCTTCTTGATATACATGTTTGAAACATATTCCATTTTGAACTTTTAATCCGTGAGCATTGGCCAGCAAGCGGATTGGATGTTTGAGAAGGACGAGTAGTCTTGTTTGTTAAACAAAAACTAACAAATTAACGGTGCTTGGTTACGTACTGTGGGTTTTTGAATAATTTTTGCCTTTGTCCTCAGAAAACGGTAATGATGATGAAGGCACTGAATGCTTAGATCCAAGACTAGGGGCTTGCGCGCGCTTTCCGTGTGCTGTTGAGCGCACTCCTGGTGCACTGCTGCGCGCACTCTTCGTGTGCTGTTGCGCGCACTCTTCGTGTGCTGTTGCGCGCACTCTTGGTGTGCTGCTGCGCGCGCTCTTCGTGTGCTGTTGAGCGCACTCCTGGTGCGCTGCTGCGCGCGCTCTTCGCATGCTGTAGATTTCAAATTGTTAAAATAAATGAAGGTAGTTGTTGCTACTTGTGTTTTTTTTAAATTAAATCTACTTCTGATCTCTAATATTATCTTTTCTTACTACAGGTTGCCGATGGCCAAACTGAGGTTGGAGGGGTTGCTGCGAGACATCCGGGACTCGTACTCGTACTCCGCGCACTCCTGGTGCGCTACCGCGCGCACTCCTGGTGCGCTCCTGGTGCGCTGCTGCGCGCACTCCTGGTGCGCTGCTGCCCGCACTTAAATCTACTGCTGATCTCTATTATTATCTTTTCTTTCTACAGGTTGCCGGTGGCCAAACTGAGGTTGGAGGGGGTGCTGCGAGACATCCAGGACTTGTACTCGTACTCCGCGCACTCCTGGTGCGCTACTGCGCGCACTCCTGGTGCGCTACTGCGCGCACTCCTGGTGCGCTGCTGCGCAAACTCCTGGTGCGCTACTGCGCGCACTCCTGGTGCGCTGCTGCCCGCACTTAAATCTACTTCTGATCTCTAATATTATCTTTTCTTACTACAGGTTGCCGGTGGCCAAACTGAGGTTGGAGGGGGTGCTGCAAGACATCCAGGACTCGTACTCGTACTCCGCGCACTCCTGGTGCGCTGCTGCGCGCACCCCTGGTGCGCTACTGCGCGCAATCCTGGTGCGCTGCTGCGCGCACTCCTGGTGCGCTGCTGCGCGCACTCCTGGTGCGCTACTGCGCGCATTCCTGGTGCGCTGCTGCCCGCACTTAAAACTACTTCTGATCTCTAATATTATCTTTTCTTACTACAGGTTGCCGGTGGCGAAACTGAGGTTGGAGGGGATGCTGCGAGACATCCAGGACTCGTACTCCTACTCCGCGCACTCCTGGTGCGCTACTGCGCGCACTCCTGGTGCGTTGCTGCGCGCACTCCTGGTGCGCTGCTGCGCGCACTCCTGGTGCGCTGCTGCCCGCACTTAAATCTACTTCTGATCTCTAATATTATCTTTTCTTACTACAGGTTGCCGGTGGACAAACTGAGGTTGGAGGGGGTGCTGCGAGACATCCAGGACTCGTACTCGTACTCCGCGCACTCCTGGTGCGCTACTGCGCGCACTCCTGGTGCGCTGCTGCCCGCACTTAAATCTACTTCTGATCTCTAATATTATCTTTTCTTACTACAGGTTGCCGGTGGCCAAACTGAGGTTGGAGGGGTTGCTGCGAGACATCCAGGACTCGTACTCGTACTCCGCGCACTCCTGGTGCGCTGCTGCCCGCACTTAAATCTACTTCTGATCTCTAATATTATCTTTTCTTACTACAGGTTGCCGGTGGCCACTCGTGGCTGCGCGCGCTACTGGTGCGCTACTGCGCGCACTCCTGGTGCGCTGCTGCGCGCCCTCCTGGTGCGCTGCTGCGCGTACTCCTGGTGCGCTGCTGCGCGAAATCCTGGTGCGCTACTGCGCGCACTCCTGGTGCGCTACTGCGCGCACTCCTGGTGCACTGCTGCCCGCACTTAAATCTACTTCTGATCTCTTATATTATCATTTCTTACTACAGGTTGCCGGTGGCGAAACTGAGGTTGGAGGGGATGCTGCGAGACATCCAGGACTCGTACTCCTACTCCGCGCACTCCTGGTGCGCTACTGCGCGCACTCCTGGTGCGTTGCTGCGCGCACTCCTGGTGCGCTGCTGCGCGCACTCCTGGTGCGCTGCTGCCCGCACTTAAATCTACTTCTGATCTCTAATATTATCTTTTCTTACTACAGGTTGCCGGTGGACAAACTGAGGTTGGAGGGGGTGCTGCGAGACATCCAGGACTCGTACTCGTACTCCGCGCACTCCTGGTGCGCTACTGCGCGCACTCCTGGTGCGCTGCTGCCCGCACTTAAATCTACTTCTGATCTCTAATATTATCTTTTCTTACTACAGGTTGCCGGTGGCCAAACTGAGGTTGGAGGGGTTGCTGCGAGACATCCAGGACTCGTACTCGTACTCCGCGCACTCCTGGTGCGCTGCTGCCCGCACTTAAATCTACTTCTGATCTCTAATATTATCTTTTCTTACTACAGGTTGCCGGTGGCCACTCGTGGCTGCGCGCGCTACTGGTGCGCTACTGCGCGCACTCCTGGTGCGCTGCTGCGCGCCCTCCTGGTGCGCTGCTGCGCGTACTCCTGGTGCGCTGCTGCGCGAAATCCTGGTGCGCTACTGCGCGCACTCCTGGTGCGCTACTGCGCGCACTCCTGGTGCACTGCTGCCCGCACTTAAATCTACTTCTGATCTCTTATATTATCATTTCTTACTACAGGTTGCCGGTGGCAACTCGTGGCTGCGCGCACTCCAGGTGCGCTACTGGTGCGCTTCTGCGCGCACTCCTGGTGCGCTGCTGCGCGCCCTCCTGGTGCGCTGCTGCGCGCCCTCCTGGTGCGCTGCTGCGCGCCCTCCTGGTGCGCTGCTGCGCGTACTCCTGGTGCGCTGGTGCGCTGCTTCGCGTACTCCTGGTGCGCTGCTGCTTGCCCTCCTGGTGCGCTGCTGCGCGCCCTCCTAGTGCGCTGCTGCGCGTACTCCTGGTGCGCTGGTGCGCTGCTTCGCGTACTCCTGGTGCAGCAAAGGAGCTGCTGATGGACACAGTGGAGGTAGAAAGAGGAATGGCCGAAGCGGGTTTGTTGTTTGAAATTCTTGGTTGCAGAAACGGACCCTGCTCCTGTGGAAGCTGCTATTGGTAAGAATCACCTCTACTTAAAGATTGATAGCGAAGATGTGAAACTGATTATCTTCTTGATATACATGTTTGAAACATATTCCATTTTGAACTTTTAATCCGTGAGCATTGGCCAGCAAGCGGATTGGATGTTTGAGAAGGACGAGTAGTCTTGTTTGTTAAACAAAAACTAACAAATTAACGGTGCTTGGTTACGTACTGTGGGTTTTTGAATAATTTTTGCCTTTGTCCTCAGAAAACGGTAATGATGATGAAGGCACTGAATGCTTAGATCCAAGACTAGGGGCTTGCGCGCGCTTTCCGTGTGCTGTTGAGCGCACTCCTGGTGCACTGCTGCGCGCACTCTTCGTGTGCTGTTGCGCGCACTCTTGGTGTGCTGCTGCGCGCGCTCTTCGTGTGCTGTTGAGCGCACTCCTGGTGCGCTGCTGCGCGCGCTCTTCGCATGCTGTAGATTTCAAATTGTTAAAATAAATGAAGGTAGTTGTTGCTACTTGTGTTTTTTTTTTTTTTTAAATTAAATCTACTTCTGATCTCTAATATTATCTTTTCTTACTACAGGTTGCCGATGGCCAAACTGAGGTTGGAGGGGTTGCTGCGAGACATCCGGGACTCGTACTCGTACTCCGCGCACTCCTGGTGCGCTGCTGCCCGCACTTAAATCTACTGCTTATCTCTAATATTATCTTTTCTTTCTACAGGTTGCCGGTGGCCAAACTGAGGTTGGAGGGAGTGCTGCGAGACATCCAGGACTTGTACTCGTACTCCGCGCACTCCTGGTGCGCTACTGCGCAAAATCCTGGTGCGCTACTGCGCGCACTCCTGGTGCGCTGCTGCGCAAACTCCTGGTGCGCTACTGCGCGCACTCCTGGTGCACTGCTGCGCGCACTTCTGGTGCGCTACTGCGCGCACTCCTGGTGCGCTACTGCGCGCATTCCTGGTGCGCTGCTGCGCGCACTCCTGGTGCGCTGCTGCCCGCACTTAAAACTACTTCTGATCTCTAATATTATCTTTTCTTACTACAGGTTGCCGGTGGCGAAACTGAGGTTGGAGGGGATGCTGCGAGACATCCAGGATTCGTACTCCTACTCCGCGCACTCCTGGTGCGCTACTGCGCGCACTCCTGGTGCGCTACTGCGCGCACTCCTGGTGCGCTACTGCGCGCACTCCTGGTGCGTTGCTGCGCGCACTCCTGGTGCGCTGCTGCGCGCACTCCTGGTGCGCTGCTGCCTGCACTTAAATCTACTTCTGATCTCTAATATTATCTTTTCTTACTACAGGTTGCCGGTGGCCAAACTGAGGTTGGAGGGGGTGCTGCGAAACATCCAGGACTCGTACTCGTACTCCGCGCACTCCTGGTGCGCTACTGTGCGCACTCCTGGTGCGCTACTGTGCGCACTCCTGGTGCGCTGCTGCCCGCACTTAAATCTACTTCTGATCTCTAATATTATCTTTTCTTACTACAGGTTGCCGGTGGCCAAACTGAGGTTGGAGGGGTTGCTGCGAGACATCCAGGACTCGTACTCGTACTCCGCGCACTCCTGGTGCGCTGCTGCCCGCACTTAAATCTACTTCTGATCTCTAATATTATCTTTTCTTACTACAGGTTGCCGGTGGCCACTCGTGGCTGCGCGCACTCCTGGTGCGCTACTGGTGCGCTACTGCGCGCCCTCCTGGTGCGCTGCTGCGCGTACTCCTGGTGCGCTGCTGCGCGTACTCCTGGTGCAGCAAAGGAGCTGCTGATGGACACAGTGGAGGTAGAAAGAGGAATGGCCGAAGCGGGTTTGTTGTTTGAAATTCTTGGTTGCAGAAACGGACCCTGCTCCTGTGGAAGCTGCTATTGGTAAGAATCACCTCTACTTAAAGATTGATAGCGAAGATGTGAAACTGATTATCTTCTTGATATACATGTTTGAAACATATTCCATTTTGAACTTTTACTCCGTGAGCATTGGCCAGCAAGCGGATTGGATGTTTGAGAAGGACGAGTAGTCTTGTTTGTAAAACAAAAACTAACAAATTAACGGTGCTTGGTTACGTACTGTGGGTTTTTGAATAATTTTTGCCTTTGTCCTCAGAAAACGGTAATGATGATGAAGGCACTGAATGCTTAGATCCAAGACTAGGGGCTTGCGCGCGCTTTCCGTGTGCTGTTGAGCGCACTCCTGGTGCACTGCTGCGCGCACTCTTCGTGTGCTGTTGCGCGCACTCTTGGTGTGCTGCTGCGCGCGCTCGTCATGTGCTGTTGAGCGCACTCCTGGTGCGCTGCTGCGCGCGCTCTTCGCATGCTGTAGATTTCAAATTGTTAAAATAATTGAAGGTAGTTGTTGCTACTTGTGTTTTTTTTTAAATTAAATCTACTTCTGTTCTCTAATATTATCTTTTCTTACTACAGGTTGCCGGTGGCCACTCGTGGCTGCGCGCACTCCTGGTGCGCTGCTGCGCGCCCTCCTGGTGCGCTGCTGCGCGCCCTCCTGGTGCGCTGCTGCGCGTACTCCTGGTGCGCTGCTGCGCGTACTCCTGGTGCGCTGCTGCGCGTACTCCTGGTGCGCTGCTGCGCGTACTCCTGGTGCAGCAAAGGAGCTGCTGATGGACACAGTGGAGGTAGAAAGAGGAATGGCCGAAGCGGGTTTGTTGTTTGAAATTCTTGGTTGCAGAAACGGACCCTGCTCCTGTGGAAGCTGCTATTGGTAAGAATCACCTCTACTTAAAGATTGATAGCGAAGATGTGAAACTGATTATCTTCTTGATATACATGTTTGAAACATATTCCATTTTGAACTTTTACTCCGTGAGCATTGGCCAGCAAGCGGATTGGATGTTTGAGAAGGACGAGTAGTCTTGTTTGTAAAAACAAAAACTAACAAATTAACGGTGCTTGGTTACGTACTGTGGGTTTTTGAATAATTTTTGCCTTTGTCCTCAGAAAACGGTAATGATGATGAAGGCACTGAATGCTTAGATCCAAGACTAGGGGCTTGCGCGCGCTTTCCGTGTGCTGTTGAGCGCACTCCTGGTGCACTGCTGCGCGCACTCTTCGTGTGCTGTTGCGCGCACTCTTGGTGTGCTGCTGCGCGCGCTCGTCATGTGCTGTTGAGCGCACTCCTGGTGCGCTTCTGCGCGCGCTCTTCGCATGCTGTAGATTTCAAATTGTTAAAATAATTGAAGGTAGTTGTTGCTACTTGTGTTTTTTTTTAAATTAAATCTACTTCTGTTCTCTAATATTATCTTTTCTTACTACAGGTTGCCGGTGGCCACTCGTGGCTGCGCGCACTCCTGGTGCGCTGCTGCGCGCCCTCCTGGTGCGCTGCTGCGCGCCCTCCTGGTGCGCTGCTGCGCGTACTCCTGGTGCGCTGCTGCGCGTACTCCTGGTGCGCTGCTGCGCTGCTGCGCGTACTCCTGGTGCGCTGCTGCGCGTACTCCTGGTGCGCTGCTGCGCGTACTCCTGGTGCGCTGCTGCGCGTACTCCTGGTGCAGCAAAGGAGCTGCTGATGGACACAGTGGAGGTAGAAAGAGGAATGGCCGAAGCGGGTTTGTTGTTTGAAATTCTTGGTTGCAGAAACGGACCCTGCTCCTGTGGAAGCTGCTATTGGTAAGAATCACCTCTACTTAAAGATTGATAGCGAAGATGTGAAACTGATTATCTTCTTGATATACATGTTTGAAACATATTCCATTTTGAACTTTTAATCCGTGAGCATTGGCCAGCAAGCGGATTGGATGTTTGAGATGGAAGAGTAGTCTTGTTTGTTAAACAAAAACTAACAAATTAACGGTGCTTGGTTACGTACTGTGGGTTTTTGAATAATTTTTGCCTTTGTCCTCAGAAAACGGTAATGATGATGAAGGCACTGAATGCTTAGATCCAAGACTAGCACTCCTGGTGCGCTACTGCGTGCACTCCTGGTGCGCTACTGCGCGCACTCCTGGTGCGCTACTGCGCGCACTCCTGGTGCGCTACTGCGCGCACTCCTGGTGCGCTGCTGCCCGCACTTAAATCTACTTCTGATCTCTAATATTATCTTTTCTTACTACAGGTTGCCGGTGGCCAAACTGAGGTTGGAGGGGTTGCTGCGAGACATCCAGGACTCGTACTCGTACTCGGCGCACTCGCTACTGCGCGCACTCCTGGTGCGCTACTGCGCGCACTCCTGGTGCTCTGCTGCGCGCACTCCTGGTGCTCTGCTGCGCGCACTCCTGGTGCGCTACTGCGCGCACTCCTGGTGCGCTACTGCGCGCACTCCTGGTGCGCTACTGCGCGCACTCCTGGTGCGCTACTGCGCGCACTCCTGGTGCGCTGCTGCCCGCACTTAAATCTACTTCTGATCTCTAATATTACCTTTTCTTACAACAGGTTGCCGGTGGCCAAACTGAGGTTGGAGGGGTTGCTGCGGGACATCCAGGACTCGTACTCGTACTTCGCGCACTCCTGGTGCGCTACTGCGCGCACTCCTGGTGCGCTACTGCGCGCACTCCTGGTGCTCTGCTGCGCGCACTCCTGGTGCTCTGCTGCGCGCACTCCTGGTGCTCTGCTGCGCGCACTCCTGGTGCGCTACTGCGCGCACTCCTGGTGCGCTACTGCGCGCACTCCTGGTGCGCTACTGCGCGCACCTCATGGTGCGCTACTGCGCGCACTCCTGGTGCGCTACTGCGCGCACTCCTGGTGCAGCAAAGGAGCTGCTGATGGACACAGTGGAGGTAGAAAGAGGAATGGCCGAAGCGGGTTTGTTGTTTGAAATTCTTGGTTGCAGAAACGGACCCTGCTCCTGTGGAAGCTGCTAAGAATCACCTCTACTTAAAGATTGATAGCGAAGATGTGAAACTGATTATCTTCTTGATATACATGTTTGAAACATATTCCATTTTGAACTTTTACTCCGTGAGCATTGGCCAGCAAGCGGATTGGATGTTTGAGAAGGACGAGTAGTCTTGTTTGTAAAACAAAAACTAACAAATTAACGGTGCTTGGTTACGTACTGTGGGTTTTTGAATAATTTTTGCCTTTGTCCTCAGAAAACGGTAATGATGATGAAGGCACTGAATGCTTAGATCCAAGACTAGGGGCTTGCGCGCGCTTTCCGTGTGCTGTTGAGCGCACTCCTGGTGCACTGCTGCGCGCACTCTTCGTGTGCTGTTGCGCGCACTCTTGGTGTGCTGCTGCGCGCGCTCGTCATGTGCTGTTGAGCGCACTCCTGGTGCGCTGCTGCGCGCGCTCTTCGCATGCTGTAGATTTCAAATTGTTAAAATAATTGAAGGTAGTTGTTGCTACTTGTGTTTTTTTTTTAAATTAAATCTACTTCTGTTCTCTAATATTATCTTTTCTTACTACAGGTTGCCGGTGGCCACTCGTGGCTGCGCGCACTCCTGGTGCGCTGCTGCGCGCCCTCCTGGTGCGCTGCTGCGCGCCCTCCTGGTGCGCTGCTGCGCGCCCTCCTGGTGCGCTGCTGCGCGTACTCCTGGTGCGCTGCTGCGCGTACTCCTGGTGCGCTGCTGCGCGTACTCCTGGTGCGCTACTGCGCGTACTCCTGGTGCAGCAAAGGAGCTGCTGATGGACACAGTGGAGGTAGAAAGAGGAATGGCCGAAGCGGGTTTGTTGTTTGAAATTCTTGGTTGCAGAAACGGACCCTGCTCCTGTGGAAGCTGCTATTGGTAAGAATCACCTCTACTTAAAGATTGATAGCGAAGATGTGAAACTGATTATCTTCTTGATATACATGTTTGAAACATATTCCATTTTGAACTTTTAATCCGTGAGCATTGGCCAGCAAGCGGATTGGATGTTTGAGATGGACGAGTAGTCTTGTTTGTTAAACAAAAACTAACAAATTAACGGTGCTTGGTTACGTACTGTGGGTTTTTGAATAATTTTTGCCTTTGTCCTCAGAAAACGGTAATGATGATGAAGGCACTGAATGCTTAGATCCAAGACTAGCACTCCTGGTGCGCTGCTGCGCGCACTCCTGGTGCGCTACTGCGCGCACTCCTGGTGCGCTACTGCGTGCACTCCTGGTGCGCTGCTGCGCGCACTCCTGGTGCGCTGCTGCCTGCACTTAAATCTACTTCTGATCTCTAATATTATCTTTTCTTACTACAGGTTGCCGGTGGCCAAACTGAGGTTGGAGGGGGTGCTGCGAAACATCCAGGACTCGTACTCGTACTCCGCGCACTCCTGGTGCGCTACTGTGCGCACTCCTGGTGCGCTGCTGCCCGCACTTAAATCTACTTCTGATCTCTAATATTATCTTTTCTTACTACAGGTTGCCGGTGGCCAAACTGAGGTTGGAGGGGTTGCTGCGAGACATCCAGGACTCGTACTCGTACTCCGCGCACTCCTGGTGCGCTGCTGCCCGCACTTAAATCTACTTCTGATCTCTAATATTATCTTTTCTTACTACAGGTTGCCGGTGGCCACTCGTGGCTGCGCGCACTCCTGGTGCGCTACTGGTGCGCTACTGCGCGCCCTCCTGGTGCGCTACTGGTGCGCTACTGCGCGCCCTCCTGGTGCGCTGCTGCGCGTACTCCTGGTGCGCTGCTGCGCGTACTCCTGGTGCAGCAAAGGAGCTGCTGATGGACACAGTGGAGGTAGAAAGAGGAATGGCCGAAGCGGGTTTGTTGTTTGAAATTCTTGGTTGCAGAAACGGACCCTGCTCCTGTGGAAGCTGCTATTGGTAAGAATCACCTCTACTTAAAGATTGATAGCGAAGATGTGAAACTGATTATCTTCTTGATATACATGTTTGAAACATATTCCATTTTGAACTTTTACTCCGTGAGCATTGGCCAGCAAGCGGATTGGATGTTTGAGAAGGACGAGTAGTCTTGTTTGTAAAACAAAAACTAACAAATTAACGGTGCTTGGTTACGTACTGTGGGTTTTTGAATAATTTTTGCCTTTGTCCTCAGAAAACGGTAATGATGATGAAGGCACTGAATGCTTAGATCCAAGACTAGGGGCTTGCGCGCGCTTTCCGTGTGCTGTTGAGCGCACTCCTGGTGCACTGCTGCGCGCACTCTTCGTGTGCTGTTGCGCGCACTCTTGGTGTGCTGCTGCGCGCGCTCGTCATGTGCTGTTGAGCGCACTCCTGGTGCGCTGCTGCGCGCGCTCTTCGCATGCTGTAGATTTCAAATTGTTAAAATAATTGAAGGTAGTTGTTGCTACTTGTGTTTTTTTTTTAAATTAAATCTACTTCTGTTCTCTAATATTATCTTTTCTTACTACAGGTTGCCGGTGGCCACTCGTGGCTGCGCGCACTCCTGGTGCGCTGCTGCGCGCCCTCCTGGTGCGCTGCTGCGCGCCCTCCTGGTGCGCTGCTGCGCGTACTCCTGGTGCGCTGCTGCGCGTACTCCTGGTGCGCTGCTGCGCGTACTCCTGGTGCGCTACTG
The DNA here is from genome assembly GCA_927399415.1 of Macaria notata. Lineage (NCBI taxonomy): Eukaryota > Metazoa > Arthropoda > Insecta > Lepidoptera > Geometridae > Macaria > Macaria notata. Next base: position 5,960,224 of record OV656741.1, read on the forward strand.
CGCGTACTCCTGGTGCAGCAAAGGAGCTGCTGATGGACACAGTGGAGGTAGAAAGAGGAATGGCCGAAGCGGGTTTGTTGTTTGAAATTCTTGGATGCAGAAACGGACCCTGCTCCTGTGGAAGCTGCTATTGGTAAGAATCACCTCTACTTAAAGATTGATAGCGAAGATGTGAAACTGATTATCTTCTTGATATACATGTTTGAAACATATTCCATTTTGAACTTTTAATCCGTGAGCATTGGCCAGCAAGCGGATTGGATGTTTGAGATGGACGAGTAGTCTTGTTTGTTAAACAAAAACTAACAAATTAACGGTGCTTGGTTACGTACTGTGGGTTTTTGAATAATTTTTGCCTTTGTCCTCAGAAAACGGTAATGATGATGAAGGCACTGAATGCTTAGATCCAAGACTAGCACTCCTGGTGCGCTGCTGCGCGCACTCCTGGTGCGCTACTGCGCGCACTCCTGGTGCGCTACTGCGTGCACTCCTGGTGCGCTACTGCGCGCACTCCTGGTGCGCTGCTGCCCGCACTTAAATCTACTTCTGATCTCTAATATTATCTTTTCTTACTACAGGTTGCCGGTGGCCAAACTGAGGTTGGAGGGGTTGCTGCGAGACATCCAGGACTCGTACTCGTACTCGGCGCACTCGCTACTGCGCGCACTCCTGGTGCGCTACTGCGCGCACTCCTGGTGCGCTACAGCGCGCACTCCTGGTGCGCTACTGCGCGCACTCTTGGTGCGCTACTGCGCGCACTCCTGGTGCGCTGCTGCCCGCACTTAAATCTACTTCTGATCTCTAATATTACCTTTTCTTACAACAGGTTGCCGGTGGCCAAACTGAGGTTGGAGGGGTTGCTGCGGGACATCCAGGACTCGTACTCGTACTTCGCGTACTCCTGGTGCGCTGCTGCGCGCCCTCCTGGTGCGCTGCTGCGCGTACTCCTGGTGCAGCAAAGGAGCTGCTGATGGACACAGTGGAGGTAGAAAGAGGAATGGCCGAAGCGGGTTTGTTGTTTGAAATTCTTGGTTGCAGAAACGGACCCTGGTCCTGTGAAGCTGCTATTGGTAAGAATCACCTCTACTTAAAGATTGATAGGGAAGATGTGAAACTGATTATCGTCTTGATATACATGTTTGAAACATATTCCATTTTGAACTTTTAATCCGTGAGCATTGGCCTGCAAGCGGATTGGATGTTTGAGAAGGGCGAGTAGTCTTGTTTGTTAAACAAATCTAACAAATTAACGGTGCTTGGTTAAGTACTGTGGGTTTTTGAATAATTTTTGCCTTTGTCCTCAGAAAACGGTAATGATGACGAAGGCACTGAATGCTTAGATCCAAGACTAGGGGCTTGCGCGCGCTTTCCGTGTGCTGTTGAGCGCACTCCTGGTGCACTGCTGCGCGCACTCTTCGTGTGCTGTTGCACGCACTGTAGATTTCAAATTGTTAAAATAAATGAAGGTAGTTGTTGCTACTTGTGTTTTTTTAAATTATATTTACTTCTGATCTCTAATATTATCTTTTCTTACTACAGGTTGCCGGTGGCCAAACTGAGGTTGGAGGGGGTGCTGCGAGACATTCAGGACTCGTACTCGTACTCCGCGCACTCCTGGTGCGCTGCTGCGCGCACTCCTGGTGTGCTACTGCGCGCACTCCTGGTGCTCTGCTGCGCGCACTCCTGGTGCTCTGCTGCGCGCACTCCTGGTGCGCTACTGCGCGCACTCCTGGTGCGCTACTGCGCGCACTCCTGGTGCGCTGCTGCCCGCACTTAAATCTACTTCTGATCTGTAATATTATCTTTTCTTACCACAGGTTGCCGGTGGCCACTCGTGGCTGCGCGCACTCCTGGTGCGTTACTGGTGCGCTACTGCGCGCACTCCTGGTGCGCTGCTGCGCGCCCTCCTGGTGCGCTGCTGCGCGTACTCCTGGTGCAGCAAAGGAGCTGCTGATGGACACAGTGGAGGTAGAAAGAGGAATGGCCGAAGCGGGTTTGTTGTTTGAAATTCTTGGTTGCAGAAACGGACCCTGGTCCTGTGAAGCTGCTATTGGTAAGAATCACCTCTACTTAAAGATTGATAGGGAAGATGTGAAACTGATTATCGTCTTGATATACATGTTTGAAACATATTCCATTTTGAACTTTTAATCCGTGAGCATTGGCCTGCAAGCGGATTGGATGTTTGAGAAGGGCGAGTAGTCTTGTTTGTTAAACAAATCTAACAAATTAACGGTGCTTGGTTAAGTACTGTGGGTTTTTGAATAATTTTTGCCTTTGTCCTCAGAAAACGGTAATGATGACGAAGGCACTGAATGCTTAGATCCAAGACTAGGGGCTTGCGCGCGCTTTCCGTGTGCTGTTGAGCGCACTCCTGGTGCACTGCTGCGCGCACTCTTCGTGTGCTGTTGCACGCACTGTAGATTTCAAATTGTTAAAATAAATGAAGGTAGTTGTTGCTACTTGTGTTTTTTTAAATTATATTTACTTCTGATCTCTAATATTATCTTTTCTTACTACAGGTTGCCGGTGGCCAAACTGAGGTTGGAGGGGGTGCTGCGAGACATTCAGGACTCGTACTCGTACTCCGCGCACTCCTGGTGCGCTGCTGCGCGCACTCCTGGTGTGCTACTGCGCGCATTCCTGGTGCGCTGCTGCGCGCACTCCTGGTGCGCTGCTGCGCGCACTCCTGGTGCGCTGCTGCGCGCACTCCTGGTGCGCTACTGCGCGCACTCCTGGTGCGCTACTGCGCGCACTCCTGGTGCGCTACTGCGCGCACTCCTGGTGCGCTGCTGCGCGCCCTCCTTGTGCGCTACTGCGCGCACTCCTGGTGCGCTGCTGCCCGCACTTAAATCTACTTCTGATCTCTAATATTATCTTTTCTTACTACAGGTTGCCGGTGGCCACTCGTGACTGCGCGCACTCCTGGTGAGTTACTAGTGCGCTACTGCGCGCACTCCTGGTGCGCTGCTGCGCGCCCTCCTGGTGCGCTGCTGCGCGTACTCCTGGTGCAGCAAAGGAGCTGCTGATGGACACAGTGGAGGTAGAAAGAGGAATGGCCGAAGCGGGTTTGTTGATTGAAATTCTTGGTTGCAGAAACGGACCCTGCTCCTGTGGAAGCTGCTATTGGTAAGAATCACCTCTACTTAAAGATTGATAGGGAAGATATGAAACTGATTATCTTCTTGATATACATGTTTGAAACATATTCCATTTTGAACTTTTAATCCGTGAGCATTGGCCAGCAAGCGGATTGGATGTTTGAGAAGGACGAGTAGTCTTGTTTGTTAAACAAAAACTAACAAATTAACGGTGCTTGGTTACGTACTGTGGGTTTTTGAATAATTTTTGCCTCTGTCCTCAGAAAACGGTAATGATGATGAAGGCACTGAATGATTAGATCCAAGACTAGGGGCTTGCGCGCGCTTTCCGTGTGCTGTTGAGCGCACTCCTGGTGCACTGCTGCGCGCACTCTTCGTGTGCTGTTGCGCGCACTCTTGGTGTGCTGCTGCGCGCGCTCTTCGTGTGCTGTTGAGCGCACTCCTGGTGCGCTGCTGCGCGCGCTCTTCGCATGCTGTAGATTTCAAATTGTTAAAATAAATGAAGGTAGTTGTTGCTACTTGTGTTTTTTTTAAATTAAATCTACTTCTGATCTCTAATATTATCTTTTCTTACTACAGGTTGCCGGTGGCCAAACTGAGGTTGGAGGGGGTGCTGCGAGACATCCAGGACTCGTACTCGTACTCGTACTCCGCGCACTCCTGGTGCGCTGCTGCGCGCACTCCTGGTGCGCTGCTGCGCGCACTCCTGGTGCGCTACTGCGCGAACTCCTGGTGCGCTACTGCGCTCACTCCTGGTGCGCTGCTGCCCGCACTTAAATTTACTTCTGATCTCTAATATTATCTTTTCTTACTACAGGTTGCCGGTGGCCAAATTGAGGTTGGAGGGGTTGCTGCGAGACATCCAGGACTCGTACTCGTACTGCGCGCACTCCTGGTGTGCTACTGCGCGCACTCCTGGTGCGCTGCTGCGCGCACTCCTGGTGCGCTGCTGCGCGCACTCCTGGTGCGCTACTGCGCGCACTCCTGGTGCGCTGCTGCGCGCACTCCTGGTGCGCTGCTGCGCGCACTCCTGGTGCGCTGCTGAGCGCACTCCTGGTGCGCTACTGCGCGAACTCCTGGTGCGCTGCTGCCCGCACTTAAATCTACTTCTGATATCTAATATTATCTTTTCTTATTACAGGTTGCCGTTGGCCAAACTGAGGTTGGAGGGGGTGCTGCAAGACATGCAGGACTCGTACTCGTACTCCGCACACTCCTGGTGCGCTACTGCGCGCACTCCTGGTTCGCTACTGCGCGCACTCCTGGTGCGCTGCTGCGCGCACTCCTGGTGCGCTACTGCGCGCACTCCTGGTGCGCTACTGCGCGCACTCCTGGTGCGCTGCTGCCCGCACTTAAATCTACTTCTGATCTCTTATATTATCTTTTCTTACTACAGGTTGCCGGTGGCCAAACTGAGGTTGGAGGGGGTGCTGCAAGACATCCAGGACTCGTACTCGTACTCCGCGCACTCCTGGTGCGCTACTGCGCGCACTTCTGGTGCGCTGCTGCGCGCACTCCTGGTGCGCTACTGCGCGCACTCCTGGTGCGCTACTGCGCGCACTCCTGGTGCGCTGCTGCGGGCACTCCTGGTGCGCTGCTGCGCGCACTCCTGGTGCGCTACTGCGCGAACTCCTGGTGCGCTGCTGCGCGCACGCCTGGTGCGCTGCTGCGCGCACGCCTGGTGCGCTACTGCGCGCACGCCTGGTGCGCTACTGCGCGCACTCCTGGTGCGCTACTGCGCGCACTCCTGGTGCGCTGCTGCCCGCACTTAAATCTACTTCTGATCTCTTATATTATCTTTTCTTACTACAGGTTGCCGGTGGCCAAACTGAGGTTGGAGGGGGTGCTGCAAGACATCCAGGACTCGTACTCGTACTCCGCGCACTCCTGGTGCGCTACTGCGCGCACTTCTGGTGCGCTGCTGCGCGCACTCCTGGTGCGCTACTGCGCGCACTCCTGGTGCGCTACTGCGCGCACTCCTGGTGCGCTGCTGCGAGCAATTAAATCTATTTATTTATTTATTTATTTATTTATTTATTTAATTTACAAGTTGTCCAACGGACACAGACACACAATAGGAAATAATGATATAAACAAAAATCCAATTAGAGGACAACACGGGTAACAACACAATATATATACATAAAACTATGAACACAAAAACACTACACCTACATCAACAACACAAATACTCACAAACCTACACTTAACTTACTTAAAACAGAATAAACCTATACAATTTCATAATTAACAACAAACACACATATCAAACAAAGAACTCGCTGCTCAGCCGCCGCCTCAACGAAGCCAAGCTACACCTGTATGGATCCAGCCCCAACCGTTTGTCAGCAGCATTGTAACTCACACTCGCTCTCACCAGAAATGCATTCTGGGTATAGTTGGCATGTTTGGGTGGAATATATAATAGAGGATTAAAGCGACCTCGAAATGTAGTACAGTTTAAGTTAATTTCCTTAACAAGCTCGGGGCAATCAACTAAGTTAGTTGCTATTTTTAACAAGAATATTATATCAGCAATCTCTCTTCTATTTACCAAAGGAAGTAAATGAAACTTATTGCAGAAACTAAGATAATATTTTGATCTGTACGGCACCTTAATTCGATAACATAGGTATTTCATAAAACGCTTCTGAATATTTTCTATACGAGATATGTATTCTTCGTACAGAGGGTTCCACACCTGTGACACCTGTTTCTGATCTCTAATATTATCTTTTCTTACTACAGGTTGCCGGTGGCCAAACTGAGGTTGGAGGGGGTGCTGCGAGACCTCCAGGACTCGTTCTCGTACTCGTACTCCGCGCACTCCTGGTGCGCTGCTGCGCGCACTCCTGGTGCGCTACTGCGCGAACTCCTGGTGCGCTACTGCGCTCACTCCTGGTGCGCTGCTGCCCGCACTTAAATTTACTTCTGATCTCTAATATTATCTTTTCTTACTACAGGTTGCCGGTGGCCAAATTGAGGTTGGAGGGGTTGCTGCGAGACATCCAGGACTCGTACTCGTACTGCGCGCACTCCTGGTGCGCTACTGCGCGCACTCCTGGTGCGCTGCTGCGCGCACTCCTGGTGCGCTGCTGCCCGCACTTAAATCTACTTCTGATCTCTAATATTATCATTTCTTACTACAGGTTGCCGGTGGCCAAACTTAGGGTTGGAGGGGGTGCTGCGAGACATCCAGGACTCGTACTCGTACTCCGCGCACTCCTGGTGCGCTGCTGCGCGCACTCCTGGTGCGCTGCTGCGCGCACTCCTGGTGCGCTACTGCGCGAACTCCTGGTGCGCTACTGCGCGCACTCCTGGTGCGCTGCTGCGCGGACTTAAATCTACTTCTGATCTCTTATATTATTTTTTCTTACTACAGGTTGCCGGTGGCCAAACTGAGGTTGGAGGGGTGCTGCGAGACATCCAGGACTCGTACTCGTACTCCACGCACTCCTGGTGCGTTACTGCGCTTCCTGGTGCGCTACTGCGCGCACTCCTGGTGCGCTGCTGCGCGAAATCCTGGTGCGCTACTGCGCGCACTCCTGGTGTGCTACTGCGCGCACTCCTGGTGCGCTTCTGCCCGCACTTAAATCTACTTCTGATCTCTATTATTATCTTTTCTTACTGCAGGTTGCCGGTGGCCAAACTGACGTTGGAGGGGGTGCTGCGAGACATCCAGGACTCGTACTCGTAGTCCGCGCACTCCTGGTGCGCTGCTGCCCGCACCTAAATCTACTTCTGATCTCTAATATTATCTTTTCTTACTACAGGTTGCCGGTGGCCACTCGTGGCTGCGCGCACTCCTGGTGCGCTACTGGTGCGCTACTGCGCGCACTCCTGGTGCGCTACTGCGCGCACTCCTGGTGCGCTACTGCACGCACTCCTGGTGCGCAACTGCCCGCACTTAAATCTACTTCTGATCTCTAATATTATCTTTTCTTACTACAGGTTGCCGGTGGCCAAACTGAGGTTGGAGGGGGTGCTGCGAGACATCCAGGACTCGAACTCGTACTCCGTGCACTCCTGGTGCGCTACTGCATGCACTCCTGGTGCGCTACTGCGCGCACTCCTGGTGCGCTGCTGCCCGCTTTTAAATCTACTTCTGATCTCTAATATTATCTTTTCTTACTACAGGTTGCCGGTGGCGAAACTGAGGTTGGAGGGGTTGCTGCGAGACATCCAGGACTCGTACTCCGCGCACTCCTGGTGCGCTGCTGCGTGCACTCCTGGTGCGCTACTGCGCGAACTCCTGGTGCGCTACTGCGCTCACTCCTGGTGCGCTGCTGCCCGCACTTAAATTAACTTCTGATCTCTAATATTATCTTTTCTTACTACAGGTTGCCGGTGGCCAAATTGAGGTTGGAGGGGTTGCTGCGAGACATCCAGGACTCGTACTCGTACTCCGCGCACTCCTGGTGCGCTACTGCGCGCACTCCTGGTGCGCTGCTGCGCGCACTCCTGGTGCGCTGCTGCGCGCACTCCTGGTGCGCTGCTGCGCGCACTCCTGGTGCGCTGCTGCGCGCACTCCTGGTGCGCTGCTGCCCGCACTTAAATCTACTTCTGATCTCTTATATTATCTTTTCTTACTACAGGTTGCCGGTGGCCAAACTGAGGTTGGAGGGGGTGCTGCGAGTCATCCAGGACTCGTACTCCGCGCACTCCTGGTGCGCTGCTGCGCGCACTCCTGGTGCGCTGCTGCGCGCACTCCTGGTGCGCTACTGCGCGCACTCCTGGTGCGCTGCTGCGCGCACTCCTGGTGCGCTGCTGCCCGCACTTAAATCTACTTCTGATCTCTTATATTATCTTTTCTTACTACAGGTTGCCGGTGGCCAAACTGAGGTTGGAGGGGGTGCTGCGAGTCATCCAGGACTCGTACTCCGCGCACTCCTGGTGCGCTGCTGCGTGCACTCCTGGTGCGCTACTGCGCGAACTCCTGGTGCGCTACTGCGCTCACTCCTGGTGCGCTGCTGCCCGCACTTAAATTAACTTCTGATCTCTAATATTATCTTTTCTTACTACAGGTTGCCGGTGGCCAAATTGAGGTTGGAGGGGTTGCTGCGAGACATCCAGGACTCGTACTCGTACTCCGCGCACTCCTGGTGCGCTACTGCGCGCACTCCTGGTGCGCTACTGCGCGCACTCCTGGTGCGCAACTGCGCGCACTCCTGGTGCGCTATAGCGCGCACTCCTGGTGCGCTGCTGCGCGCACTCCTGGTGCGCTACTGCGCGCTTTCCTGGTGCGCTACTGCGCGCATTCCTGGTGCGCTACTGCGCGCACTCCTGGTGCGCTGCTGCCCGCACTTAAATCTACTTCTGATCTCTAATATTATCTTTTCTTACTACAGGTTGCCGGTGGCCAAACTGAGGTTGGAGGGGGTGCTGCGAGACATCCAGGACTCGTACTTGTACTCCGCGCACTCCTAGTGCGCTACTGCGCGCACTCCTGGTGCGCTGCTGCGCGCACCCCTGGTGCGCTACTGCGCGCACTCCTGGTGCGCTGCTGCCCGCACTTTAATCTACTTCTGATCTCTAATATTATCTTTTCTTACTACAGGTTGCCGGTGGCCAAACTGAGGTTGGAGGGGTGCTGCGAGACATCCAGGACTCGTACTCGTACTCTGCGCACTCCTGGTGCGCTACTGCGCGCACTCCTGGTGCGCTGCTGCGCGCACTCCTGGCGCGCTGCTGCGCGCACTCCTGGCGCGCTGCTGCGCGCACTCCTGGCGCGCTTCTGCGCGCACTCCTGGTGCGCTACTGCGCGCACTCCTGGTGCGCTGCTGCCCGCACTTAAATCTACTTCTGATCTCTAATATTATCTTTTCTTACTACAGGTTGCCGGTAGCGAAACTGAGGTTGGAGGGGTTGCTGCGAGACATCCAGGACTCGTACTCGTACTCCGCGCACTCCTGGTGCGCTACTGCGCGCACTCCTGGTGCGCTGCTGCGCGCACTCCTGGTGCGCTACTGCGCGCACTCCTGGTGCGCTACTGCGCTTACTCCTGGTGCGCTACTGCGCGCACTCCTGTTGCGCTACTGCGCGCACTCCTGGTGCGCTTCTGCTTGCACTCCTGGTGCGCTACTGCGCGCACTCCTGGTGCGCTACTGCGCGCACTCCTGGTGCGCTGCTGCCCGCACTTAAATCTACTTCTGATCTCTAATATTATCATTTCTTACTACAGGTTGCCGGTGGCCAAACTGAGGTTGGAGGGGTTGCTGCGAGACATCCAGGACTCGTACTCGTACTCTGCGCACTCCTGGTGCGCTGCTGCCCGCACTTAAATCTACTTCTGATCTCTAATATTATCTTTTCTTACTACAGGTTGCCGGTGGCCAAACTGAGGTTGGAGGGGGTGCTGCAAGACATCCAGGACTCGTACTCGTACTCCGCGCACTCCTGGTGCGCTACTGCGCGAACTCCTGGTGCGCTACTGCGCTCACTCCTGGTGCGCTGCTGCCCGCACTTAAATTAACTTCTGATCTCTAATATTATCTTTTCTTACTACAGGTTGCCGGTGGCCAAATTGAGGTTGGAGGGGTTGCTGCGAGACATCCAGGACTCGTACTCGTACTCCGCGCACTCCTGGTGCGCTACTGCGCGCACTCCTGGTGCGCTACTGCGCGCACTCCTGGTGCGCAACTGCGCGCACTCCTGGTGCGCTATAGCGCGCACTCCTGGTGCGCTGCTGCGCGCACTCCTGGTGCGCTACTGCGCGCTTTCCTGGTGCGCTACTGCGCGCATTCCTGGTGCGCTACTGCGCGCACTCCTGGTGCGCTGCTGCCCGCACTTAAATCTACTTCTGATCTCTAATATTATCTTTTCTTACTACAGGTTGCCGGTGGCCAAACTGAGGTTGGAGGGGGTGCTGCGAGACATCCAGGACTCGTACTTGTACTCCGCGCACTCCTAGTGCGCTACTGCGCGCACTCCTGGTGCGCTGCTGCGCGCACCCCTGGTGCGCTACTGCGCGCACTCCTGGTGCGCTGCTGCCCGCACTTTAATCTACTTCTGATCTCTAATATTATCTTTTCTTACTACAGGTTGCCGGTGGCCAAACTGAGGTTGGAGGGGTGCTGCGAGACATCCAGGACTCGTACTCGTACTCTGCGCACTCCTGGTGCGCTACTGCGCGCACTCCTGGTGCGCTGCTGCGCGCACTCCTGGCGCGCTGCTGCGCGCACTCCTGGCGCGCTGCTGCGCGCACTCCTGGCGCGCTTCTGCGCGCACTCCTGGTGCGCTACTGCGCGCACTCCTGGTGCGCTGCTGCCCGCACTTAAATCTACTTCTGATCTCTAATATTATCTTTTCTTACTACAGGTTGCCGGTAGCGAAACTGAGGTTGGAGGGGTTGCTGCGAGACATCCAGGACTCGTACTCGTACTCCGCGCACTCCTGGTGCGCTACTGCGCGCACTCCTGGTGCGCTGCTGCGCGCACTCCTGGTGCGCTACTGCGCGCACTCCTGGTGCGCTACTGCGCTTACTCCTGGTGCGCTACTGCGCGCACTCCTGTTGCGCTACTGCGCGCACTCCTGGTGCGCTTCTGCTTGCACTCCTGGTGCGCTACTGCGCGCACTCCTGGTGCGCTACTGCGCGCACTCCTGGTGCGCTGCTGCCCGCACTTAAATCTACTTCTGATCTCTAATATTATCATTTCTTACTACAGGTTGCCGGTGGCCAAACTGAGGTTGGAGGGGTTGCTGCGAGACATCCAGGACTCGTACTCGTACTCTGCGCACTCCTGGTGCGCTGCTGCCCGCACTTAAATCTACTTCTGATCTCTAATATTATCTTTTCTTACTACAGGTTGCCGGTGGCCAAACTGAGGTTGGAGGGGGTGCTGCAAGACATCCAGGACTCGTACTCGTACTCCGCGCACTCCTGGTGCGCTACTGCGCGCACTCCTGGTGCGCTACTGCGCGCACTCCTGGTGCGCTACTGCGCGCACTCCTGGTGCGCAACTGCGCGCACTCCTGGTGCGCTACTGCGCGCACTCCTGGTGCGCTGCTGCGCGCACTCCTGGTGCGCTACTGCGCGCTTTCCTGGTGCGCTACTGCGCGCATTCCTGGTGCGCTACTGCGCGCACTCCTGGTGCGCTGCTGCCCGCACTTAAATCTACTTCTGATCTCTAATATTATCTTTTCTTACTACAGGTTGCCGGTGGCCAAACTGAGGTTGGAGGGGGTGCTGCGAGACATCCAGGACTCGTACTTGTACTCCGCGCACTCATAGTGCGCTACTGCGCGCACTCCTGGTGCGCTGCTGCGCGCACCCCTGGTGCGCTACTGCGCGCACTCCTGGTGCGCTGCTGCCCGCACTTAAATCTACTTCTGATCTCTAATATTATCTTTTCTTACTACAGGTTGCCGGTGGCCAAACTGAGGTTGGAGGGGTGCTGCGAGACATCCAGGACTCGTACTCGTACTCTGCGCACTCCTGGTGCGCTACTTTGCGCACTCCTGGTGCGCTACTGCGCGCACTCCTGGTGCGCTGCTGCCCGCACTTAAATTAACTTCTGATCTCTAATATTATCTTTTCTTACTACAGGTTGCCGGTGGCGAAACTGAGGTTCGAGGGGTTGCTGCGAGACATCCAGGACTCGTACTCGTACTCCGCGCACTCCTGGTGCGCTACTGCGCGCACTCCTGGTGCGCTACTGCGCGCACTCCTGGTGCGCTGCTGCGCGCACTTCTGGTGCGCTACTGCGCGCACTCCCGGTGCGCTGCTGCCCGCACTTAAATCTACTTCTGATCTCTAATATTATCTTTTCTTACTACAGGTTGCCGGTGGCCACTCGTGGCTGCGCGCACTCCTGGTGCGTTACTGGTGCGCTACTGCGCGCACTCCTGGTGCGCTGCTGCGCGCCCTCCAGGTGCGCTGCTGCGCGTACTCCTGGTGCAGCAAAGGAGCTGCTGATGGACACAGTGGAGGTAGAAAGAGGAATGGCCGAAGCGGGTTTGTTGATTGAAATTCTTGGTTGCAGAAACGGACCCTGCTCCTGTGGAAGCTGCTATTGGTAAGAATCACCTCTACTTAAAGATTGATAGGGAAGATGTGAAACTGATTATCATTATCTTCTTGATATACATGTTTGAAACATATTCCATTTTGAACTTTTAATCCGTGAGCATTGGCCAGCAAGCGGATTGGATGTTTGAGAAGGACGAGTAATCTTGTTTGTTAAACAAAAACTAACAAATTAACGGTGCTTGGTTACTTACTGTGGGTTTTTTAATAATGTTTGCCTTTGTCCTCAGAAAACGGTAATGATGATGAAGGCACTGAATGCTTAGATCCAAGACTAGGGGCTTGCGCGCGCTTTCCGTGTGCTGTTGAGCGCACTCCTGGTGCACTGCTGCGCGCACTCTTGGTGTGCTGCTGCGCGCGCTCTTCGTGTGCTGTTGAGCGCACTCCTGGTGCGCTGCTGCGCGCGCTCTTCGCGTGCTGTAGATTTCAAATTGTTAAAATAAATGAAGGTAGTTGTTGCTACTTGTGTTTTTTTTTAATTAAATCTGCTTCTGATCTCTAATATTATCTTTTCTTACTACAGGTTGCCGGTGGCCAAACTGAGGTTGGAGGGGTTGCTGCGAGACATCCGGGACTCGTTCTCGTACTCCGCGAACTCCTGGTGCGCTACTGCGCGCACTCCTGGTGCGCTCCTGGTGCGCTACTGCGCGCACTCCCGGTGCGCTACTGCGCGAACTCCTGGTGCGCTGCTGCGCGCCCTCCTGGTGCGCTACTGCGCGCACTCCTGGTGCACTGCTGCGCGCACTCCTGGTGCGCTACTGCGCGCACTCCTGGTGCGCTGCTGCGCGCCCTCCTGGTGCGCTGCTGCGCGCCCTCCTGGTGCGCTACTGCGCGCACTCCTGGTGCGCTACTGCGCGAACTCCTGGTGCGCTGCTGCGCGCCCTCCTGGTGCGCTGCTGCGCGCCCTCCTGGTGCGCTGCTGCGCGCCCTCCTGGTGCGCTACTGCGCGCGCTCCTTGTGCACTTCTGCTGGCTTTTTGTCTAGCTGGATAGCTGTGGCATACCACTCGAATTGTTGTAGCCATTTTTTCCAACGCGTGGATTTGTCGGCGTCAATATGGAGATATGCTGGCGGCTTTATACCAGACACGGCATCGTTTTGGTCCCGATTTGATGTCATCACGCACTCTTTATACGTCTATAAATGTTTTCAATCACTTCTGACACCATGTAAAGTTATTATAGCTTTGGATTATTAAATGAAAGAATCATATTTACGTATTGTAGTTTTAATGATGCGTTTTTAAGACATCATCGTCATCGAAGTCACGAGTCATCGAAGCTAAGAGCATAGATAAATAATCATAGTAGTTCACAAAAGTGACACTAGATGTCACTTTACAATAGGTAATACCAATTTATCCACTTATAATCCTAATCCTTATGACGCGTTGTTAGATTTCGTGTGGTGCTAAAGTACATAACTGTTGTGCTGTATTGAGTTTGATATTCGGAGTACCTAGGTACATAAATGATATCATCTCATCAGAAAATACCTATTCCTCTTCAAATAACTTCAAAGAAAGGCAAGGATGGTGGCTAAACGATAAAGTAGATATAGCACTGGTAGGTACCTACTTACAATTATTGTATGCTATGTTCAAGCAGAATGTGCTGATAATGATGACCACTTCTAACCCTTTTAGTCAGTTCTTGCAAGGTATGTAGCCAACATTGTCATGAAGAATGAGATCATTTACAATGTTATATTTTCTTTTGCCAAAATCTAGGTATGTTCTACATAAATAACGTTGAGTGTAATAGATAATTTCTACCTTCATGTACATAGGTAGTTTCTGTTTTTATTGTCAATTGTAGACCCTACACATATTACTCTATGCCCTACACCTTTACACAAAATAGGTATTTACTCTTGTTTGTCAAAAGATTTATTAATAGTCATCTACTTAAATTCTGTAATTTTAGGAATGCTTATCCGTCATTATTAAAATCTTTTCTCTACAAAATTATTTAAAATCGTACTACTACTACTACTCCTATGGCGCAGCGACCCGAAGTGGGTCTTGGCCTCCAGCACAAGAGAATGCCACCTTCGCCGGTCTTGGGCTGCCACTTGCCAGTCTGCAACTTTAAGTTTCTGCAAGTCAGCTTCCACGGCGTCTCTCCAGCGGTAAAAATTAAAAAAATATATATTTTAATTTTAATTTATTTTCTTATTTAAAATCGTATCCAATCATAATTTACTTACCTCTTAATTTTAAAGTAACAAAAACATTTTTTTATGTTTATTTTTAAGTTTACTGCAATTGACTGTTGTAGTTTGCAGCATTTTGCGCTATCCTTCAGAATAATCCGGTGAGGAATAACATGTTTTTGGCGACCACAAAATGTGCCATAGCTACTATTGTGAAAAAAAAGTAATGACAATGCCGATCTCCAAAAAATAGACAATACATCTTTTCAGTTTCGGATTCACGCCAATTTTTCAAGTGTTGCCAGTAAGTCAACAAGTTTAATAGAAGACGTCGATACCAATACTGTTGAATGTTTCAATAGTGTTATAGCCAAATTCATAGGAGGGGAAAACAATAAATTTTGCCCAAAAACAAGGATATCAAGGCAGATGTGCGGCAGCAGTCGTATCCGTTAACTCAAAAACAGCCATATCATCAGTACAAAAAGCCTTTACTGGTTTTGGCCCTGGTGGTAAAATAGAAGACTTAGAAAAGAAAAGAGGAATCAAACGAAAGTATAACGCAGAACACCCAGTGAAGAAAAAGAGAGTTTTAAAAGAAGCCAATAAAAATCAGCATGAATATGGTCCCGCTAGGTCTGCACCTGACATGCCACAAGAAGAACTACGCATAGCTCAAGAGGACTTTTTAAGAAACCTAGCAGTACTAACAGCTGACAAAAAGAAAATAGAACAAGACACTGTATTGCAACGAGAAAGTAGTGAATGGATGGAAATTAGAGAAAAACTTATTACAGCATCAAATTTTGGCCCAATCTGTAAAGAGAAAGTTTCGTCAAATACAGCAAATTTAGTGAAAAATATTCTATACAAGAAACAACTGACTCATGTGACTTCCATTGCTCATGGAATTAAAAATGAAAGACAAGCTACACTTCAACTACAGCAATAAGAAAATGTTGAAATTGGCTTTGTGGATTATTTATTGACCTAATTTATCCATTTATTGGAGCAGCATCTGACGGACTGATAGGCAATGACACTGTCGTAGAAATAAAATGCCCTATTAGTGCTTACAAAATAAGAATGGCCAAGGCAATAGAACAAACGAAAATTGATATTTTAGAGTACAACAAAGTCACAAAAACTCATACAGTGAACAAAAAAGTAATTGTTTTTTTTTATCAAATATAAGGCCAACTGTATGTAACAAACGAAAAATGTGTCTTCTGGGTATTTGGGCAGGTGAAAATGAGCCGCTACACATAGAACGTATAGAAAGGGATGACATTTTCTGGCAATCCATGAAATCAAAACTCACACAATTTTACCACAAATGTTTTCTGCCAGAACTCGTTGACAGTAGGCATAAACGTGACATGCCAATTAGAAACCTTGCTCTGGGAGACAACGAAAACAATCAGCCTGATACATGTGCAAACTCAATATTTCAACAAGATTTTCAGCAACCCGAACCAAGCATGCGTGTAATAGATGTAGCTGATTATTGTCTGTTGTGTAAGTTAAATTCCATCATTACATACCATTTGGAAATACGCAATATGTAAATAGGCGCAGTGCGCACGTATGTGTAGGATTTTGACCGACTTCAAAAAAAATGTGGAGGCTCTCCATTCATCTGACTGTTTTTTTAACCGACTTCAAAACACGGAGCTTATCAGTCTTCTGAAAGTTTGGCACCGTCTCCAAATATTACGTATTTCAATAATAATACTTATTGGATTGTGATATATTCTTTACTCACAATTCTAAATTCTGAGGTCACGAAAATGAAAATAAATTACTTATTTATTAAATTAGGTACTTATTTTGTCATTAAAAGTTATATTAACTATAAAAAAAAACCGACTTCAAGTTTACTGTCACTAAAAAGTTATTTACTAACTTTTTAGTGACAGTAAACTTGAAGTCGGTTTTTTTTCTAATATTATTTATTTTAGTGTTATCGCGTAGTCATTATCACCCGTACGTAAACCGCCTTTACAGACAATTTTTAATAGATTTAAAAAAGGAGGAGCTTCTCAATTTGACAGAAAGTATTTTCCATAAGTATAAAAATATACGAATATTAATATCAGTATTGTTTTGATTTTATTAAGAAACTATGTTTTTGAAAAATAAAAGGAATTACACATGTCTCTAAAATTGTTTCACTGCCCAACTACTACGATAAATAACAAGAAAAAAATTTGGTACATCCTACCTACCTGTATTGATTTTAAAATCTGCCTGTTCACGTATCTAATACAAAATACAAATACAAATACAAAAATCTTTATTTCTTTAAGTTTACATAAAACAATGTGCAGGTGATACAAAAAATAATATGTTCATGAAACATCAGTGGATCCATCCCAGAGGTTGACCCTCAGCCCCGAACTAAGCTTAAGCTTGTGTGTCAGATACTGGAGATCTTCCCCAAGGATCGAAACAAAGACTTACAAGTATTAAGTATTTTTTTATCAAAGTGTAAACACCTACACAGTACGATGTCTCTTTAAGGCTGCAAGGCCTGTTTTCGGACATCGGTACAGAGTAACTAAAAATAAATGGATAGTGGTCGCCGCTGACGCCATCTAACTTATTATAAGATTATATTACAAATACATTTTTTAAGGTTCATATTTAGGTGTGTGTGTGTTTTATAGTATAAATTGAATGTTGATGTGTGTAGAAGTATGAAATTAGAGATTTAATGTCTGTGTCTGTTTGTGTGTGTGTTTTTTACTGTCGTAGAGAGTGGGATAATAGTGTCTTTGTATGTGTGTGTAAGAAGATAGAATGTACATGAAAAAAAAAGTCCTATTTTTCAATTACAAAAAGATTTTCCGTTGCGTCGTAGTCGAGGGTAAGAAGCCAGTTGGTCAGAGTGACTTTGCATTTGTGCTTTGTCATTGCATATATTTCTAATATTATATTTATTTTATTATATAGTCGAGGTCCTATACATGGATAAAAACGGCTGTAGAAAACTGTACGCGGATATAAAGAGTTACAAACACGATCAGAACGCCTGACTTCTATGCAGTGATTTGGATCGTAATGGAGTGAAGAGTGTACACGTAAGATAGTCTGAAGTATGTATAACTGTCGAACTGACAGAACGCGACAATCAACATATAATTGAGTAGTGTTGTATAGGAATGGTTTTTTGGTCATGACCTTAAGTACTAACCTTTGTGCTCTCTCGAGTTGAAGCATTTTAGTCTTTAGTGCACCACCCCATACTGGAACACAGTATCTAAGAATAGACTCAGCAAGAGATTGATAAACAAGCCTAAGTGTTTGAGTGTTGGCGGAGTTCCGAAGGGATTTGAAGATATAGACTAATTTTCTAGTTCGAGCTGTCAGTTCATCGATATGTGTATGCCAGTTAAGCAGGTCATCGATATAAATTCCGAGGTACTTAATGTTTCTGGTTCTTGTGAGTGGAGTGCAGCTGCAGGTATCGGACGGACGTAAGGACGAGCAGGTATGAGCTGTGACATTGTATGACGGGGGAGGTTGTGTGATATTGACAAGAGAAAAAGTGATATATTTAGTTTTTTCTAGGTTCAGTGTTAACAGATTCTCCGCTAGCCAGGCCATAACAGAACGCATAGCCGATTCTGCGAGTTTTTTAGTTTCCAACCATGACGATCCATATATCAAGAGAGAAGTGTCATCGGCGTAACAGGAAATTTGACAGTTTGTGAGTGCAAGATCACACAGATCGTTAATGTAAATCTGAAACAGGGTTGGGCCTAAAATACTGCCCTGAGGCACGCCATAACTAACACTTTCAGTATTGCTGATTAAATTTCCAATTTTAACTGATTGAGATCGGTTTGAAAGGTAGTCTTTAAAAATATTTAAAGCTGAACCACGAATTCCAAGAGATTCCATTTTTTTAAGAAGGAGAGAGACTGAAACAGTGTCAAAACCTTTAGAAAGGTCTAAAAATATAGCTGCGCATTTAAATTGTGAATCTAGCTTATCTACTGTAAAGTTTATGAAAGAATTGATAGCATCTTCTGTAGATTTGCCTTTTCTAAAGCCAAATTGGTTGTTAGCAAGAATTTTGTTGGATTCCAAAAAATTTACTAGTCTGTTATTTAAAATACGTTCCAAAACTTTAGAAAGAGAGGGCAAAACAGAAATTGGTCTATAGTTGTTGACACTGCCTCTGTCACCAGTCTTAAATATCGGATGTACCAAGGCTTTTTTAAATACCGCAGGGAAGTCGCCAGAAGACAGAGATAGATTTACGATATATGTGAGAATCGGTACTAGTACACCACGTGACATTTTCAATATTTTTGCTGGAATGCCATCCCAACCAACAGCGCAATTATCTCTAAGTCCGATAATAATACTTTCGACCTCAGCATCATCTGTATCACTGATTACAAACGATTTCACGGGAGATCTATTTGTAGTTTTTGGGAGAGATATATTGGTAATAGGTGAAATTTTTTTAGCCAAGTTCTCGCCAATATTCGCAAAAAAGTGATTTACAGAGTTAAGTGATTGTTTCTGGTCAGGTTTAATAGAGAGAAGCTCCGTTGGTTGTGAGGTAAGTCGATGTTGATGAGTAATGGTCTTTATAACTCTCCAGGTAGATTTGCAATTATTTTTTGCTTTGGTAAGTTCATGTTGTTCGTATTGAGTTTTTAATTTTCTGATAAGATTGGTTAAATAATTTCGGTAGCGAGAATATGTCAATTTGAGAGTGATATTATCTGGACTTTTCCTTAATTTAGCATGCATACGATCCCGGTTTCGTATACAACGAAGAAGTCCCGATGTAATCCACGGTTTTATTATCTTATGCCTGTTAGTCAATGCCACAGTCTTTGTAAACTTATTTACAATATTGCTTAGTAATGTGACTAGCTGTAAGGCCGCATTACTGGCGTTACTTATTGATGTAATGAAAGTAAAATCTGTTCGGAGGATTTCTTGGTTGATGGCAGAGTAATCTATAAAAGTACGTTCAGATTTTACTTTATCATTATGCTCATTATAAAGACATACTATTGTAGAATGGTGATCGGTCACAGTAGATTTTGTAACTATTGTTAAAGCGCTGGATTTGGTTTTTAAAAACGCATGATCCAGGCAACGATGTAGTCTAGTAGGTATAGTGTGCGCGGGCAGTAATCCGTGGGATGCATTTATCATTAAATAATTTTGGGAATATTCTGTAAAACTTTCTGTATTTGCTTGTATGATGTCCATATTAGCATCTCCGGTTACGCATATATTTTGAAAAGATGACAGACTTTGTAAAACTTTATTTAAACTATTATTAAAAGGATCAATGACTTTAAAACAAGGAGGTCTATATACAGCTACTATTGCTGTACGTTGTCCGATACGGCAAATAAGACAGTTTCCTTCGTTAAATTTCGGTTCAGTGACTACACATTTTATATTATCTTTAATATACAATACAACACCATCGCATTTGTTAAAAGACTGCTTCGTTCGATATGAGACGTATCCAGGAATAATTGGAATATTTAGAACAAATTTTAACCAACACTCAGATAAAATTAAAATGTCACAATTAAAATTAATAGACGTAAGAAGTGCAAGAAAATCTGGGAAATTAGCATTTATACTACGAATATTCATGTGGAAAATTTTAAGTGACTTTTTGTTCAGCTTAACATGTTGTCGACATTCTTCTGGAAAGCAGGAGAGGGATGCTGATACATCAATGGCGTCAATATCAGTAGCTATTTGATCAATCACAGTCATAATAATATATTATGTTCATTATTGGATCCCATGGAAACAAAATATTGTCCAATGTGGGATCTTTTTTAGACGGTGTGATAAATTTATATATTGTTGCGATTGATGTGATAGTGCATTCTCCTTTAGTATGTGTGAGTGTTATGTGTATGTGTGTGTAAAAGTAGTTGGTTTTGTGTGTGAATGATGTTAAGACAAAAGTTTCCGTTTTTATCAGGTATATAACTAAATATAGCCCATATAGTCATGCATGCCCTGGAAGGCTTGTTAATATCAATTCGCTGGTAATGAGTGTCGGTTTAGTATTTTCATTATTTTGTACAAAAATTTTCCCGTCTTTTACCCAGCAGAATTTGTAATTATTAGTTTTACAAAAGTTTCTCGCTAGAAAGAAAAGTTTCCTCGATGAACCAGGCAGATATTCAGCTACATAAATCGGAGTGACTTTACCTTCATACTGCAAATGCTTAGTATTTAGTTTTTCATGACTGGGTTTTAGCTTGTTAAATGTTTTGGCTGCAAGAAGGAAACTCTTCTTTACAGGGACTGACTGAAACTCAACAATGATCGAGCGAGTTGAGCCTGGTTTACCAGGGAAGCGATACACATCACGAAAATCAGACGGTTGGATCACAATGTTCAACAGCTGAGCAAGCTTGATTATTGCCTGTTTCATGTCCTCAGTCGTCTCGTCATTTTTATGTGGAATATTTTTTATTTCTATCGATGAAGGGCGGGTACTGTACGAAATATCCTGGATCATGGACTGACAATCCTGAATTTTCTGAAAGCAGTTGTCCTTTTCTCTCTGAAGAATTTCAATTTTTGTATTCATGTGCTCACAATTTTGTGTAATTTTAGACACCGACTCTTTAAGCTCTTCGTTTGAATTTCTGATAAGAATATTCTGGGCTTTGACTTCTTGCACCTCCGCAACTAAATTCTGTAGAATCTCTGATTGTTCCTTCTTAGTTTCCTTTATATCTTGGACATCCTTCGCTATACTGCTGATAGCCGCAGACTGCTCTTGTTTGATTGACAAGAGGAGGTTCATCATGTCATCAAGTTGAACCTGGTTGTTTTCATAGTTGGAATCTGTATCAATTTTCGGCTGGGACCTCATTTTCCGTTTTGGGATTTTTGCGCGTTTCCTGTCTTCGTTAACTAATTCTGGAATATTTGAATCAGATTGTGTGCGCGAAGGGCATTCTTCTAGATCCAGTAAGAGCACAGCAGGAGGCGGAGTACGTCGCAGGTTAGGCATCTTATAGTTGTACGCGATAAGCGGTGTCTAATTTCGATGTGCGACTCGCAGTTCGGTTAGCTAGTCGGCTCGGGCGACCGGTTCTCAGAAGCGGCGACCCGCGTTCGATCCCCACCAGGCGTCTCACCACGTAGCGCGCTAATTAGGTTTGCACAACTATAATTACGCGCCAATCACCAAAATATAGCTATCTCACTTCAAACACTCCCACTGGGTGGAGCCTGCCGTCGAAACTATGCGAGAGGAAGCAGGAATTGAAAAAACGAGTATACACCAATCACAATTATTCGATGCAAAAATTTTAAAGCGTAGCAGTACGCGTCTGCTCACGACCACAGCGCAATGCGAACTCTATCTATACTACTATACTATGAATGATCTGTGCTAATCGGTAAAGTAAGTAATAGGGATAAATTGATTCGTAATAAAATTAATAAATATATAGGTACCTATATACGTAATTTAGGTAAATACATAATGCGCTAAAATATTGAATGTTAGAATCTATTTTATCAATGTCATGTCTATTCTACCCAATTCAATATCTACTACTGATTTTTATTATGTGGATAAGATAATTTAAGCGCTTCGCAATCTTCTGTTACAAAATGACCGCGCGCGAGCCCCGTATTTCATGGACTGACGCCGGCGCCGCGCCGCCGCGACGGCCGCTGCGCGTACTATTCCTCCCCGTCTTCACCGCCAGTTTCACCTCCTCAAATGTCGAAATGGCTGGGATATACTCGCCTTAATTAAGAAACCCAGTGCAAAAGTTTTTCTTGGGTGGTCCAATATATTTTTACTATTTATTGACAATGATTTTAGGTAGTTTTCAGTTTCTTGGAATATTTGCTCCCAATAGTTTTTGTTCCTTAAAGACATCGGGGATTTATATTTTTTTCCAAAGGCTGATTTTGAATTCATTAAATCAAAAAGTCTATCGATTATATGCAAAAATTCTGTTGTTGCTTGACTGTTAGCAAAATCGGGATTCTTGCTAACCCTCAAAAAATCAATGGCATCTGCAACTGATGAGCTTAATACTTGTGCAGCCAATTTCACGTTCATTTTTTTATTTTTGAAATCTACATGTGAGCCACTCAATTTATTTGAAAATTTTAAACCTTCTTCATTTTGAACTTCATGCAATTTTTTAATGTACTTAAAAGAAATTTCTCCCGTCTCTGATACCATAGTGAAATCGGCAAGAACATTTCTGGCTAGTTTCAACATATGAGCTGGATCCAGTATGCAATATACAGTGGTTTGCCCATCTGGGTGTTGGAAGAATGGTCGAAAGTCATTTTTATCAAATGAACAACCCAAACATTCTAAAGCTTTAACATTAGATGGAGCGCCATCGCAGGTAGTTGATCTGACAGTAATGTTTATTTCAGCTAGCTGCAATATAGCTGTTTTTATCAGTTCTGACAGTAGTTCACCGGAGAGTGAATTTTGTATAAAGAAATACGCTATTGGACACTTGAATCGTTTGGCGTACGAAACTATCTGAAAAACCAGTGCTTCAGATGCTAATTTTTCAGGGTCGCTAACAGGAATGGGCCCTAAATCTATATATCCAAATACTTTGTCAAGTTTTGGTCGTAAGCTAAATATTGTTTTAGTGACATTCCATCAAAAATTAATGCTGCATTTTTCAAATATTGATTTTCTGCTAATTGTACTTGTGTTTTTAAATATTCAAACACTTCGGTTATAAAACCAACATTGCAATTAAATAAAGACAACGATCTCCTAAGTGTAGCGACATGTGGCATAGCAGTAACACTCCTAATAAATTCATACGCTTTAGAAATGTAACGTGAGCGCGAACGCTTTTACCTCTTCGCTGTACCTAACGCCATGAGGGTTTGTAGGCGGTTTATTTAGTTCTTTACATAAATCACTAAAACGGCCCTGAATTATATTTTCAATTTCACTGTGATCAGTGTATTTTTTTACCACTGCGATTAATGATTCCATATTTTTAATACATTTATTTTGTTGAACCACTTTCTGCTTTAGAGCTTTATTTTGTTTATGTAGATTTTGTTCTGTTGTTGTTTTTACTTTAACTTGTACGCCAACTTCAATTTTTTTGACTGGTATGCTTGCCTCGTTGTAAATCTAAAAAAAATACATTATGTGTTAATAATAGTTTTTGAAATGAGCATTAGTCGAATGAAATGATGGACTAAGTATTATATACACAAGAAAATTAACTGCAGTCTTAGCCAAAGGCAAGGAAAGGATTAATACATCTATACATATAATAAATGAAATGCTATATTTCAAAATTTAGTAAAAAGTGGACTGTCACATAATTATGGTAAACTCACAACCACTTTTCTCCCTACCAAGAGCAAACTTACCTGCTCAACACTCTCGAGATTTTCTACTGATTTCAGGCATTGCCTTTTGGGACTTGGTTTCTCAATTTCTTCCAGAGAATGTTTATTAATTTCACTCTTATCCTTCGAGGATGAAGGTGAAGCACCGATGGTTGCGGTAGCACTAATCATTATTTCTGCATCTTGAGGAGCTTTCAATCTCGCAGAATACGAAGTACTAGGCGACGTTACGATACTAGATGGTGCTTTACTCGGATCTTGTGATTGTCCTTCCTGAAAGCCAATTTTTATATTTTAGCAAAATTTCTTACTATAATGAGACTCCGGACGACAGTTTATAAAAATTATAGACCAGCGTTTAAACATAACTCACATGATGGGTAAGTTAATCATGGAATATAATTATATACCCGCCTATATATGCTTACCAAGACAAGCAATTTTTTACTCTTAACAGCCGGGTATTTGACCACACAAGCGACTCCGGTCTATGGTGGAGCATAACCGAAATGGAATAGAACTGGCTCTCAAACAAGACTGTTGAAACACGCTGTTAGGCGCTTAGTAACAGATTCTACACTTGAGGTGGTAGGTAGTTGGTCGGGTAAATTATATTACCACCAAGCTACCAGCTACTAGCTAGTGAACCAGCGGTATAAGCGTGCCCTCCAAAACACTAGTATGTTTTAATCTAACCCACACAACTATAGGTACTAGTGTAATATGTGATAATTCTGACTTTGAACAAACTTTGAGATAAAAATCGTTTTTGTAGCTCAAGCTTTCAATCAATATATACCTGGCTAATTGATGATACTCCTCGGTCCCACTTCCATTGTAGTATGGTACAGCCGTTGCCTTCAATCTCTTACTTGGTAAGTCATAATCAGTTTCCTTGAAGTGTAGGCTACATATCTGAGCTCTTTCATAAAACTTGGATTTCAATACTGATTTCAAAACTGCTAACCACAAACTTCTTTGTACACTGTTTTTGGGAAATCTGAAAACAGAGCACAGTTTTACAATAGGAATAATAATAGCAAAACATGTTATGACATTAAAAAGAGTCAATATAATAACATATTTTCATGTATATTTTTTTAGTGATTTAATTATTTTGTTACCTAACAGAGTACCTATATCTATGTAATAACTTTGTGATTTAGTAAATATGGCATACATAATACCTACGTGAGATATCCGCAAAAAAATATTTTATGGTCACCGTACTCCATTTTTAAGATTTATTAATAACTTCGATAAAACATTAAATATATGTGTTACAACAATTAGAATTCATTATATATGCTAATTTAGACTAGTTAAAGGCTTTATCACAGAAATAATCATAATGTTTTCGAGATATTTAAGTGAAATCGGTCGATAGACTTAGTGTTTATAAAAATCCAATTTAAGGACTTACGTGTGATAATTTATGTGTGTTCCTGGATACCACTCGCTTCCACAACCACGCACAATACATCGTTGCACCATTTTTCATACTTTAAAAGCTAATTTTTACGTTTAAAAGCGCGAGTCGACGAATGTTTGTTGTTTTTCGGCCATGACAGTTCAAATGACAGGCATTGTTTTGATGGCGGATAGATAAAGTGTTGCCGCATAAGGAAACGCCCAAAATATATGTAAATCTTTTGATATCCTCCGATTGCTAAATACACATTAGTAATTTGTCTTCGTAATGATTTTCAATTATTTGTTTTAACATTTTATAATAAAAATCTGCTAAAAAAAATAATTATAATATAAATCTGTATAAAAAAAAAAACAATTTTGGCAACTGTCGGTTGCCAAAATTTTTTCCGAATTTTCAAATATTTATATTTTCAGATCTTCCCGCTACTCGAGGGTCTCGTGGCTTTCCACATCTAGTATTACGCCCAACTCATCTGAGGTATTGTTTTCAGGACTTTGGGCGTACAAAAACGGTAGTTATTTTCATATGTATTTTCCCCTTTATTTTTGACAACATACTGCTGGTGTTTATTTTTCTGTTTCTATGTCAACGGCCCCTCGCGTCGGCGCAAGAGGAGCGACGTGCCAGCTTGACGGCTACGGGCCGTCATCTCCACGTCACTAGACTATTTATTTTTATTGTAAATGGCTTCTCCCACCCATGTTGCGGCTATATTTGCCCCCCAAATTACAACAGTGTCGCAGGAGAACATGGTTCAATGCACGGAGTGTACCCAAGTCCGATATTTTAAGGGTCTTAGGGGCCTTAAAATACATCGTGCGAAGTGTCACAAAATTACAGAAATTCCGTTGTCTGCTCCTGCTTTAGGCTCCGCTGGAGCCAGTAACAGTTCCGTGAGCGCTGTTACTCCTTCCGAACCGTTTTGGAAGGTTTTGAGCTCACTCAAAAACTCTCTTCCGATTCTCAAACGCATCCCGCGTGGTGCCCGTGTCTCGGTGTCCCAATGTTTGGCTTCTGCTATTAGGAACGTTATTTCTAGGAACACTAAGCTCGCTTGGGAACATCTCCTGTCTTTTCCCTTCTGCGTACTTCACGTAACATTCGATCCTACCTCCAAAAAGTCCCTTACCCAACGGGTAAAGGACAATTGCGTCAAGTACGCTGCATGGGAAGAGAACCCTTCAGACCTAGCTCATATTATTCCGCCTAACACGCGGAATAATCAAAATTCTAAATTCACTGGCGATTTGGCTACAGTCCGTTTAGTAGAAAACAAAATTAGTGACGGTGATATTAAAGGCGCCGCACGAGTCTTGTTCTCCAGCGATACCATAGCCCCACACTCACCCGATACGGTCCAGTCACTCCGTGACAAACATCCACCGTCCTCAGCGGATCTCCACCTGCCTGATCCACCGGACTCTGATGTTGACTTTGACGTGTCCACCCAACAGGTTGCTACTGCCGTTTCATCTTTCCAAAGTGGTTCAGCTGGAGGTCTTGACGGCCTTACACCCCAGCACCTAAAAGATCTTCTATCTTTTAGTTCTGGTGGGGTATGCGAAATTCTTTTGAAGGATCTAACTGCATTAGTTCAACTCATGTTGTCTGGACGGGTTAATGACAACATCACCGAAATTTTGTATGGTGCCAATTTGTGCGCCCTTTTGAAAAAGGACGGTGGCATCAGGCCTATAGCGGTCGGGACCACATACCGTCGCCTCGCGGCTAAGGTAGGTTGCAGGAAGGAGGTTGTTCCTTTGAGCAATCTTTTTCAACCACTGCAGCTTGGTTTTGGTTGGCGAGGCGGGTGTGAGGCCGCCGTCCACTCTCTTCGGACTTTTCTTCACCAAAATTGTGGAGATGTGTTGCTGAAGGTGGATGTCAAAAACGCTTTCAATTCGGTAGACAGAGGAGCGTTGTTGACCCAAGTGAAAGACAAAATTCCCGACCTTTATAATTTCCTTTGGCAATGCTACGGTAAGTCATCGAAATTGGTTTACAAAAAGTATTTTATGGACTCTTCAGTTGGTTGTCAACAAGGTGACCCTCTTGGACCGGCCATTTTTAGCCTGGCCATACATCCCATAATTCAACGTCTCAAGTCCAAACTTAATGTTTGGTACTTGGATGACGGAACTTTGGGAGATGACGTGAACACCGTCCTCGATGATTTCAAAATTTTGGTAGACGAATTTCGTCATGTTGGTCTCGAATTAAATTCAAAAAAGTGCGAACTTTTTGTTTGCGATTCATGTTCGGACAAGGATTCAGTCATATCTAAATTCAATGATTTGGCACCGGGTATTTCTATTCTAGACAAAAGTTCACTTCGCCTCCTCGGTTCACCGATTCTAGATGAGTCGTTTTCTCCTTTCGTAGAGGACAAAATTCAAAATTTCAGGGACACTCTAGACCGTTTGCTCAAAATTAACGCCCATATGGCGTTTACTATTATCAAATATTGTTTGTTTGTTCCAAAATTCACCTACTATTTACGATGTTGTCCATTGTGGCAACACAATGGGCTCCTTTCGAGCTTAGACAACATCGTAAAGGACACACTAGTTTCGGTTTTGAATGTGGACATGGATGACAGGACATGGTCGCAAGCTTCCCTACCTGTACGGTTAGGAGGTTTGGGTGTCCGCAAAATTTCAAGTGTTGCTTTACCAGCATTTTTGGCTTCTGTCCACGGTACTTACGAATTGGTCCAAAAAATCCTCGCACCCACCTTAGGCCCGTCTGGCGTAGTTGTAGTTGCGCATACGGACGAAGCTAAAAATGCTTGGCGCCTGGCCTGTCCAAACACCGATTTTCTTACAACACCGTTCCCAGAGACTGTGGGATCGGCCGATCAGCGAACTAGCACGGAAATCATTTCTCGATACGTGTACTAGTTTCGCGGATCGCGCCCGCATCCTTGCGGTCAGTGTGTGGGAATCCGGTCTTTGGCTGCAGGCCATGCCCTCTTTTAATACAGGTAACCTTTTAGATCCGACAGCTTTTCGACTCGCGGTTAGCCTGCGCTTGGGTGCGAGGAGCTGTGAACCGCATCGCTGCCAGTGTGGTACTGATGTCGACCAGCTCGGGCACCACGGCCTCTCATGTTCGAGGAGTGCTAGTAGAATTAGCCGCCACGCTAGTCTGAATGACATCATTCGACGGGCTTTTTCCACTGCCAATGTTGCAGCTATGCTCGAACCGAGCGGCCTAGCACGTGACGATGGAAAAAGACCTGACGGTATGACTCTTGTGCCATGGAAGTTGGGTCGGCCCCTTGTGTGGGACGCAACTTGCGTCGACACATTGGCGCCGTCTCATCTGTCTATGACACGGTGTCGGGCTGGAGCGGCGGCTATTATTGCCGAGCATCACAAGAGACGCAAATATGCTAACCTCGGCCGAGGTTACATCTTTGAGCCTTTTGGAGTCGAGACTTTGGGGCCGTGGGGTCCGGGAGCCCATACTATTTTCCAAAACCTCTCGGAGCGCTTGGTTGACGCGACGCGTGACCAAAATGCTGGCCTTTTTCCGGCTCAACGTATCAGCATTGCCATCCAGCGTGGTAATGCGGCCAGCATGCTGGGTATGCTGCCCTCTGGTAGTGGGCTGGAGCACTTAGATTATCTTTAGGCTTTTCTAAAGATTTTCTAAGTGCCCCTTTTTGTAGTAGTTAGAAGTAGTATGTTTAGTTTTCCTTCACTTGTTTTTATATTTTATTATTGTAAATTATAATCTGTATAGATTGTCTTCATAACTTATGTGTTCCGTTGGTATTTTCTGCTTTTTTACTATAATTTACTTAAACAATTTATATTAAATTTCCTTTAAACTGGAAACACTAGAAACTCATATAAATAATAATTTGGTGACAGATGAATTTTAAACTTAATAATAATTTAAAAAGGTAATTTTACCCAGTTTCGGGAGTTTTGAGTATTTATATAAAAATACCGAACACCACACTAGAAAGAGACTTCCCACCACTTAGAGTGGGATAGCAATGCGTAGGTATTTGAATTAAGAATATATTATTATAATATAAAAATATAAACATTATATACACATCATAAAAAAAAAAACTAATCTACATTTTCAAAAGGTAGCGTACCCAAAATGCTGGCTGCATTTCCCCGTTGAATAGCTAGACTAATCTTTTGGGCAAAGTACAAGCCAGCATTTTTGTCACGCGAAGCCTGTTTCAAACGCCCCGACAGATCTTGGTAGAGGTCGAGTGCGCTCTGACCCCACGGCCCAAGAGTTTCTACCCCAAACGGTACAAATAAATAGCCCTTGTCTAACTTAGAATATTTGCGCTATTTGAGGAGCTCTGCAGATAAAGCAGCACCGCCAGCCTGTTTGGAAGATGTTTCAAGATGGGAGGGCGCCAATGTGTCGACACAAGTTGCATCCCACACCAGCGGCTGACCCAACTTCCAGGGAATAAGCGTCATCCCATCGGGTCTTTTGCCGTCGTCGCGAAACAAACCATTCGGCTCTAAAATTGCTGCGACGTTTGCAGTGACAAATGCCCGACGAATGACGTCATTCAGCGTACTATGGCGAGCAATGCGTCCTGCGCTCTTTGCACAAGAGAGACCGTGGTGACCGAGGCTATCAACCCTCTCTCCGCAGTTGCATCTATGGGGCACGACGCAAGGTGATCCAATGCGCAAAGATGTGGCTAGCCGGAAGGTCTGATTATCCAGAAGGTTGCCAACATTGGTGGACGGCAGAACTTGCAACCAAAGACCCGACTCCCAGCGAGAAGCGGCATGAAGTCGGGCGCGCTCTGTGACTGAGCTGGACGTATTTAATAGCGCCTTCCGTTCCAGCTCACAAAGCGGTCCATCCCATAGCCTCTGAGAAGAAGGATCCCTGGGCAAGTCATCACTGTTGCAGGCTATTTTCCAAGCGTTTAAAGCTTCCGAGAAATGGACTATTTCAAAAGTATCTCCTAAGGAGGGCTGAAGAATTTTTTTGATCAATTTATTTGTGCTGCCGATTGATGACAGAAATGCCGGCAGAGAAACTGATGAAATTTTCCTAATTCCGATACCACCACATCGCACAGGCAATGCAGCTTGACACCAACTCCGTTCGTTTAAATTTATATTCATGACTGATGATAACGTATGCCTAATAATTGTGTCCAGGCCATGTAGTAAAATTGGGTGCTTCCACAGCTGGGCACAACGTAAGGCATACGTAATCTTAGGCACGAAAAGGCAGTGTCTTATAATAGAATAAGCCATGTGCATGTTTATTTTAGTTAGTCTATCAGAAAAAGCATTAAAATTTTGAATTTTTTCGTTGACATAATCTTCAAATGAATCATCCAAAACAGGAGCGCCTAGAAGACGCAGAGTTTTATTGTCAAGAATTTTGATTTTAGGGGCCATAGAATTAAAAATGTGTTTAATCGAGTCTTTGGATGGGCAGTTAACAGAGATATACAATTCACATTTACTAAAATTTAGATCAATTAAGTAGGTATTAGGAGTGTTTTCTCCATTTCTACCTTTATCTTCATGTAGAGGACCCTCTACGGTTTTGATGTTTTGATCGACCCGTTCTTTTTTTTTAATTACCTGTTCTGTTGTTCATAATGTCAACGTCAATGAGATGAAAATCGAAATAAAATAAAATGCTTTGCTTTCTGCTTGCTTGCTGTGCGCTGTGCACGTGCCGGCAAAATTTTGTTTAAGTAGATACCTAGTTAGATTTGTGATTTGGTTACTTACTTTCAAGTAATTCTAACTTGTTTTACGTTTAACTATTAGACCGTAATAATCAACCATGAGTGATTGGGATAACGACGATCCTAGTCCGGCACCAACGCGTCAACAAGCTCCGCCTCAAAGGCAATATCATTCACAGACGTTTCGCCCAACTCCTGGTGGCAGCCGTGGACGAGGCTCCAGCAATGATTCTAATTGGAGGTCAAGAGGACCGTCTCACTACGATGACTCTCACAGTGAGCGAGGAAACTTGCGGAGGGAAAATAACCGAGGCCGAGGTCGCGGCCGCGGCGGCGGCGACGATCGCCGGAACTTTGAGAGACAAGATGGCCACTTAAAAATAATTAACGTGCCTTCTAAAATGATCGGGCGAATAATTGGTAAAGGTGGATCTAAAATTCGAGACCTTGAGTTTGAATCCGAGGCAAAAATAAAAATCGGAGACTCTGGTGGCTACACAACCGAAGTTACATTGATTGGATCAGAAGAAGCTATAACCAAAGTTGAAGGTTTGATTGACGAACTTATAGAAGACAAGCCACCGCATCCTAAAAATGATTACAATAACGGCAACACATCAAATGACCAGTTTATGACAGTCAATGAAACTGGAGATGAGGTTATTGACTGGGCTAAACTAAACTCATTTTATGACCAGTGTCAAAATAAAAGGTGGGAAAATCTGCCACCTATTGTAAAAGATTTTTATGTGGAAGATCCTGAAGTGAGAGACTGGCCGGCCGCTGAAGTAGCTCGCTGGCGTAAAGAAAACAATGACATTCAAGTAAAAAGAACTTTTGATGATAAACCAGGGCTAAGACCTGTTCCAAACCCCGTTAAAACATTTGAACAAGCTTTCCAGCACTATCCTGAAATCTTAGATGAGATATATAAACAAGATTTTAAAACTCCTTCTCCTATACAAAGCCAAGCTTGGCCTATATTACTGAGAGGAGAAGATATGATTGGTATAGCCCAGACAGGAACAGGAAAAACATTAGCTTTTCTCTTGCCTGCCCTTATCCACATTGATGGACAGAAGACTCCTAGAGAACAACGTGAAGGTCCTGTGGTGCTCATTATGGCACCTACTAGAGAACTAGCTCTACAAATTGATAAAGAAGTATCCAAGTACAGATACAAAGATATCAAATCTGTGTGTCTGTATGGTGGAGGAGACCGTAAAGAACAGATAAAGGTGGTAGCTAAAGGTGTGGACATAGTCATAGCTACACCTGGACGTCTCAACGATTTAGTCATGGCCAGACATCTGAACATCATAGACTTTTCCTACATTGTCCTTGATGAAGCTGACAGAATGTTAGACATGGGATTTGAACCTCAAATCCGCAAATCATTGTTTGATGTGAGACCTGACCGGCTAACTGTGATGACATCTGCCACCTGGCCTAGTGGTGTGCGCCGACTAGCCGAGTCTTACATGAAAGACCCCATTCAAGTCAATGTTGGTTCCTTGGACTTGGCAGCGGTACATACTGTCACTCAACAAATACAATTTGTAGAAGAAGATGATAAGGAGGCAGTTCTCTTTGAATTCATCAACAACATGGATCCCAGTGACAAAGTAATCATATTCTGTGGTAAGAAAGCTAGAGCCTCTCATATATCCACAGAGCTAGCCATAAAAGGGATACCTTGTCAATCACTGCATGGAGATAGAGACCAGTCTGACAGAGAGGCAGCTTTGGAAGAGATGGTGGAAGGAGTAGTCAACATTCTGATTGCTACTGATGTTGCATCAAGAGGGATTGACATCAAAGACCTCACCCATGTGATCAATTTGGACTTTCCGCGCCATATTGAAGAATATGTGCATAGAGTCGGCAGGACCGGCCGCGCCGGTAGAACTGGCATAGCACTCTCATTTGTGACTAGAAAGGACTGGGCGCATGCTCGAGATTTGATGAAAATCTTGGAAGAGGCCAGTCAAGAAATACCTGACGAGTTGGTTGAAATGGCAGAGAGGTTTGATAATATGAAGTTGAGGAGGGAACGCGAGGGCGGTGACGGGCGCGACCGCAGGGGAGGGCGCGGGGGCGGCGGGTACAGGGGCGGGAGGGGACGCGACCGCTGGTAGAACCTACCTCATTAATGTATCTGTTAACTTGCTCTCCGTAATTTAAATTAATAATAATTGTTTATCCTTCTCCTAGAACTTTGTAATCCAATAGAGGTTTTTGAATTTGTTGTTGTTTATCCTTCTCCTAGAATTTTGTTATCCAGTAGAGGTTTTTGAATTTGTAATAAAACCAGCACATTAGTGTGCTTTTAGAGATAGGTACCTAATATTAAAATTGAATTGTGGATACACTTTACATCCATCTTTAATTCAGACTGCATGTTAACCCCCTTAATTGGTACAGAATCTGCAATAATGTAATATTTTGATTGATAGATTAATTATTACAGAAATTATAATTATGTAGTACAGGGTGCCTTATGGTCAAGAATTTTTTGATGTTGAATTTCATACTAACTTGTAGAGATAAGAATCTAAACAGTAACCTCTTTTTAAAGTCATGTTGTAATTGTGTGTCAGATTAGTAATAATGAATAATGTTTTCTTAATTTTTTAGTCTTTTCCATAAAAAGTGTGTGTGGAAACTGTTGCGTAGTTCTTTCAAAATTGTTATTTACCTAGTATTAGTATTTAACTAGCCCACCTAGAGGAAGATCTAGTTATAAAGAGATATCTTAGATATTAATAAGTATAAGATTAAGTTACTTACACTGTGCTGTGATATAACTGAAGTTGAAGCAGTAATTTATTTTTGGGAATAGCTCTGTTTGTTTGTAGTTGATTGTGAGTTTTGATGTGATTATATGCAGGTTGCATTATTGTTTTAAAGTGCCCTAGTGGCTTTTTGTATTCCTTACTTTATGGTTGCAGTTACAGCAGGACTCTTGTACAAACTTTGAACTTGAAAGCGAAGAAATAAAGCATGACGGTTTGGATATTGATAATAATGTTTTTTTTTATTCCCAAGGTCCCAATGTGTTTACTAAACTTAGACCTACAATTAGTGTTATAATTTTACCAAAATACTCAGTCTGACTCAAGACAAGCAAGTTCAATGTTTGTAGAAGAATTTGCTTTTATTTGTACTTTAATACATAGTTTTTCAGAGACTAGTGCTAGCATAGGAAACTGTCCTTATGACTTTGGATTATAAATAAAAAAATATGACTAAAACAATTGTGTAATTTATAATACGCATGTATTTCCATTTCACATTATTTCCTCTCCCGACCACATTAGGATAAATCGTAACAACAAGACGAATAGACAAGTTTCAGTAACTTATAAGACAGCGGACATAAGTTTAAGTATAACACTTATATAATAAATAGGAGTTACTTATTTCTACAAGTGTGCACTGCTAACAATTTCGTGCGAAACATTTATTAACTTTTCCTTAACATTTTATATGAAATATCGAGTGGTATACCATATTAATGGTTTTGTATCGCCCTACGCGTCGGTTATCACGAATTCGAATAATTATATTTCTCCTTCCCGGCAGTCATTGCAAGACCGACACAAGACTGAAACAACGTTAAATAAATAATAGCGATATATTCACTAATAAACTATACAGGATAGACAAAGACTTCGCGTTAAATGTGTGTAGGCTTAGATGATTTCTAAGCGTTTCATTTCTTTGTGGAGTTCCACGCCCATTTTGGCGGGCGAGCGAGTGACGATGACGTTTGCTTTTTCTAGGGCTTTGATTTTGTCCATGGCGCCTCCCTTGCCGCCCGAGATGATGGCGCCCGCGTGGCCCATCCGCCGCCCGGGCGGGGCCGTCAGACCCGCGATGAACGATACCACGGGCTTCGCTTTCTGACCCTGGAATAGCAACATATATACATGTTAGTATCGTGTCGATAGAGAAGCGGTATAACACGAAAGTCTCATTTAGGTCTTGATTTTTGTTCAATGTTTAAATTGGTCTTAATTTTAGCTAGGCACTATCACAGGAAATATAATATTGATCATAGGTACATTTAGAATGAGTTCAGCGTAGTTAACATTTCTAAGGATATTTTGTTAGTCCAATAAGAAAAGTTTCATTTGGTTGTATCTACAAACATACGTTAAGTACATATGTATGTAGATATAACCTAAAGTAACAAAACAAATGACCTTATCAAATATAATTCTAAGACTTTCGTGTGTAATTTTAAATGAACAATAAGATTGACTTGTATTTGACTCAAGATCGGATATTTGCATTCATGATCGTGAAATAATGATAAATTCATAAAACCTATAGTAGGTATGCATGAACATTAGAATACTGTCTATAATAAGTATAAGGAGAAAATGGATTGATGCAAAGAATATAAAATACAAAATTTGTAAATTTTGTATTTTGTATAATATATCAAACTAACTATGAAATTAATGCTGTAATAATATTTATTCACTGATAATATTTAAATGCAACAAGTCAAGAAGATCTCATGGTAAGTATATTTTCTCACGGAAAAAAATCGCCAATAAAAGAAACAACAATTTAGGCTTTCTTGATAGGCGAATTATTTTCCAGGAAATTTTACGATGACAGCATGGTATATAGTAGAGCTAAAATTCGAGATAGTCTAAGTATCGCAAATCAAAACATACTTGATCACATGCGAATGCAAACTAAATCTAACATTCTACGAGACGAGTACATGAAGAAAATTAAAATAATAAAATTGTAACTCATTTTATAACCGACGACCGTTGCGTATTGTTACCTTGCTCTGTATCAAAGGAAAAAAGCGGTGTTAGAACTTTGCAACATAAATAAAAACCTAAAAAAAGCCAGCAAAATTTCTTTGTAATCTATGTGATATTATCTAAAAAACTTTTTAAGACAATGTTTAAATAAAGCATGAACGATAACCTACTTTTAACCAATACTAGCAATTATATTTATGATTCTTGGATTGGCAAATCTTTTCTATATTTTGTTGGCCCAGTTACGCTCTATATTACCATTACCAACTATATTTATCTAGTATACTATATACTACCATAGACAAATTAAACTCAAGTTTAAATTTGTCTATGATACTACCATTTCTAAGCCCACTGCATCTAACAGCAGGGTGTTTCACAATGAGTTGGTTTTGATCCGATCGGCTCGTAGTAGAAATGGTAGAAATTATATACATTGGAAGAAACTTAAAAATTATAATTTAAAGGCCATTTTACCATAGATTTCATTTGAATAATGATATATAAAAATAAATGAATAAATTATGAAGTGTAAATTGGGGATTCATATCATGAAAAAATATCTAAAACTTATCATTGCCGGAAAAGATTTTCTGTGGAATAGTTTTGTTAAAGGAATGGTATGGAAGAATTATTGTGTTTTGGAGAAATCCTCTCCATACCGATTGATTTCCGCCTCAATCGAATCGGATCCGAGTTCGAGTCATTGTGAAAACACCCTGCAGAATACAGTGAATACCAACCAACGAAACAAATACCAAATACAGTAAAACTATCAGCAGACAACATACCGTGTTGTACTGCGTCAGATATTCGGAGGCAAGCTCCTCGGCGTTGCCTCCGATCTCTCCGATGAGGATGATCCCCTTGGTGTTGGGGTCCTTGAGGAACACCTCGAGGCAGTCGATGAAGTCGGTCCCGTTGAACGGGTCGCCTCCGATGCCCACGCACAGGGACTGGCCTAGACCGGTCTGGAATGGGAGAAGTTAGGGATTATATATTTACTTTTCACACTACATAATATCATTAAGACGAAAGTTTGTGCGCGAGTAAGTGGTTATGTTTGTTACTTCGTCACGCTCAAACAGTAGAACCGATTTGAATAACATTTGGTATGGAGGTAGATTACACTCTGAATTAGTTATTAATAAAAATGGCTTAGCCCAATATCTAGTATTTATAAACCTAAATTAGCAAGTTTTGTTGAACTGACGTGTGTCTTTTTTAGTATAGAGACTTACTTTCCCGTGAAATTATTGTAACATTTGTATATTAAAGGCTTGGATAAATCTACTGGCCCAGACGTTGCTTTACCGTCGCAAACATTCAAGAGCCTTTCCTTTCATGTGATTAAAAATAATATGGCTTCAGATTTAAGAAATTAAATTAAGTTTTCTAAATTTATATCCATAGACATGGACCACCACCACATTGTAGTATAAAGTTTTATCAAATGTTTTGACGATAAAGCTCATGGGATTTCCCAAACACACGGCACGGTCAAGCAATAACTACGTAATCAACTCCATACATATCATTCATACAGTAACATTTAATTTCGAGTTTTATAAAAATCACGGTCATGGTAAATGGATACATATGTAAGTATATAGATACATATATATCTAGAGTAAATAGGTTTCTTCTAGGCAAGCGTGCTACATCTTAGACTATAGTGGTGCTTAACATCAGGCAGGCTATAGTCAAACGTAAGCCTATTTAATGTAAAAAAAAACACAGTTTAATGTTTATCGAAGGCCTTGGTCAAGGTGACGATACACCAGACTGTAACAACTTGCTAATTCAATGATTCGTGGCGCAACAATTTGGAAGTTACGTAGAGTTGAGCGAATATTTACTTTACGTAATGTCTGCATAATCATATCTCGTGTATTATGTATCCGTGAAACCCGTGATATTTCCGAACAAAGTCCATTATGGTTATAGAGACTAAGCGGATTGCGTTTTCTAAAGAAATTCGCTATAATTTTATTAAATTCGTACTATGAGAAATGCTGATTAGCTATGTAGGCATTTACTATCTCAAAAACTATCAGATATCTTAATATTTCGCTGTTGTAAGAACACACTTTTCTAACTCAGGGAATCTTGTTACATTACACTAATATATAAAGAGGCAAAAGTTTGTAGGTGTGTGTGTGCGAGTGTCTGTGTGTACTCACTTCACACTGAAACAGTCGAAACTACTCGGATGAAATTCGGTATGGAGATATATTAGACTTTGGTCTAATATAAATAATTACTTTAGAATCCGGATTAACGCGGGTAAAGACGCTCGG
Source organism: Macaria notata (assembly GCA_927399415.1). NCBI lineage: Eukaryota > Metazoa > Arthropoda > Insecta > Lepidoptera > Geometridae > Macaria > Macaria notata. Next base: position 5,998,111 of record OV656741.1, read on the forward strand.
CGCTGCTCATATAAAATGTTACCGAAACATAATCTTTCAATGTGCAGCTGAATTGGAATATTTTGAATTACAATAATCTACTATATAAAAAAAGTCGGGTTTTCCTTCCTGACGCTATAACTCCAGAACGCACGAACCGATTTCCACGGTTTTGCATTCGTTGGAAGGGTCTCGGGCTTCGGGAGGTTTATAGCAAAGAAAATCCAGGAAAAATTTCAACAGAAAAGTGGGAACACAGGGAAAATAATTTTTCACATACAGCGCCATCTCTGATACATAGCATGTACTACAAACGAAGCCATCTGGTGGTGAAATGAAGTTCGCCAGGTTTGCTAGTCGTAGATAAAAATTACCAAAATACATGACACGCCCAGCAGGGCAAGCACGGCACGGGGATAAATAGTCTTTCCACCATTTTATCCACCTGACAGTGTCATTTCCACCTTTCATAACATGACAACAGTGGAAAGAAATATAATTTATCCCATTGACAATTATGGTGGAATATTCATGAAATTTTATCACGCTACTCCCCGCTGTAAATATAAAATAAAAGGAATGAACAATATCTGAAGGTAAAATGATTTGATACAATGTTTGAAGAATAATTCAAACAATGTATTCATTTTAATTTAATTTCGTAATTATGGCAACGAAATAGGAATAAAATATTATAACGCTACTCTTGCCGTATATCTTTCGCGGTTTGACTTTTCACTGGCTACTCCGTGCTAAAATTGACAGCGGGGAAACAAAGTCTTTTCTTTCCCTCGGGATATATTGTCTCCTGCCCGTGCTAGCCCTGCAGATATATTGCCGTAGTTGTGTTTATATATCGCTACCATATTATGTTCTTAACAATTTTAAGACATTTCTTGATAAACCGCGATGATACAAAAACAGATGCGTCATAGTATGATAAGGGACTAAAACAAACAGTCTTTTATTTTTAACACAATCCGTAATTTTTTAATGAAGACCATCACACATTTTTGATCTAACTTAGTAATTATCGAAGAATTTGTTGACTGTATCAGACCAATTAATTTTTAATTGGTCTGATACAGTCAACAAATTCTTTATTTCAATTCAATTTAATTATTAAAAGATAGACAAATTATTTATACCGACTGATATCTTATACAATATTACTGACATTACAAGTATCTAATTTTTATGTTATTACATGATTTAAGCTAACTAAACCCATACAAAAAATCAATAAAATTAATTGATATATTGTTGAGGATAATTAATTGAACACATTTTCAAACAAACTTTTGCCATTATATTATTCAGTATAGTTTTGTGTACTTGACTACTTAACGCGGGGTGCTATGTGAAATCGACATTTCATAAAAATCAAATAAAATGGAAGTATATAAGATAAAGCTATTTTTTTTTTAGTTTATATAATTTTGATTCAGTGTTAAGACAATAAAAGACGCCAAAACACGATTACGTATACTTTGCTCGATAGTTTTATTTTTTGTAAAATAGTTGTTTTGAAATATTTTTCACCTTTTTTTCCAAAAGTGGTACAGAAATTTAAACCGATTTAATTTTATCAAAAAAATTATGTTATTATTTAGAGGAGTAAAGAGCCATAAATAGAATATTCTGAATTGCTGATTTTATATGAATTTATTTCGTCAAAAACGTCTGCAAAACTGCTCAAATTGTGCAAAATTGTTTGCGTGTGGACAAGACTCGTCGGCCGGAGCTATGCGCGCGATGCTCGCCCTTGCTTTCATGTTAATACGGCGTGGAATGGCATGCGAAAAAGCAACTGTAGGCATTTTTCCAAGCACAAAGCGTTTTCGGGTGAAATATGGTGGCCTTAATATCAATTGATACCTATTTATCTAAAACAGATCAAACTATTACACAGAATGTAGCTATTATGATATCTAGTAACACTTGTTAACACCTCCTTAAACTGGTTTGCATTATTCAGGCACAGATGACATAACCAACATCTGCGAACTTGCTACAGTTCTTACATAACATTGAAAGTAGATGTATAGCTTCAGAGTTCAATCATAGTGAATGAAATATAAGAATACTATTGCTAGTTTTGAATCTTATCGCTTTATATTATGCACTAGTTTATAAATAATAAATAGGTGGAATGAACTTTGTGTAATCTCAATCAAATAGAATAGATACGCAGACAATGTTGCAGATGTGAATGCCAGCCGAGCAAATGTATAATAAGTATATTGAAAAATTTGTATATACATACATTGCCTTACTATCAGTTACCTATGAGTTAATACATGGTCTAATCTACCTCCACTCCATACCAAAATTTGTCCAAAGAAATGCACTTATACAACTAGGTTGTGCTGTTGTGGCGTAAAGGCGGAAAAATAAATGTACTAACATTTTCCTTTAATAAATGCCAAATTTAGGTATCATATCGACTATAACTTACGTCAAACATTATGCTGAAAAATGTTTCTGAGCTCTAAGGGTTACAATCTCGCACGTACCGATTGGCCGCCCCAAATCATTCAACTAAATCTATTAAATTGTGCTTTTCGGAAACTTTAGTACAGCAAATATCAGTAAACCTCACCAAAATACCTTCAGAACTTACTCGTTTTATAGTATATGTTAGTGGTACATATACACCTTGTAATACCTAACTATACCATTTTATTATAGTAATTGTAACAATTGCTTACCAGACTGGTCTGATGGCAGGCCTCGTAGGTAAGGGTGCCAGACCTGGACACCACTCCAATGATGCCCGCCTTGTGCACGGCTGCCGGCATGATACCGATCTTGCACTTCTCCGGGGCAATGATGCCGGGGCAGTTGGGGCCCACCAGACGAGACTTATTCTGGCGGAGCAGAGCGTGCTTCACGCGCACCATGTCCTGGAATGATAAAAGGCGTCGGTTGTATTACACGAAAAGTGTATGTGCATTTACAGTGCTACACAATTATTATTTATTTGATTAATGTGTGAGCAGCAATTTTCTGATGTGCCTATGTCACACTGTGTCAACAATCTTTAATCAGCCATCACACTGTTTCTTAAACAGTTACTGCCATTTCACCTGAAGCAACACTCAACTATGGCTGTGTCATATAGGTTGGGGATACAAAAGTAGAAGGTTTGAATCAGTTTTATTAACCCACTGTTCCAATTTCTAAAGCCGAAGTAATCTCAGAAGGCCAGAACTGACTTATCATAGAATAACTCTCGCAAAAGCATTTTATGTACCTATTTATTTTATGTGTGATATGTCCTGAAATATTTATTTATTTTATTTTATTATTTATTTATATTATATTATATAAAATTTAGGATACAAATAGATTAAGTAATATCATATTCTGTATAAACAATAACTAGGCATAGATTATTTTGTAATCACTTAAAAACATACCTACTACATTATTATAAGTTGTTAATATAAAACTAAGTTGTAAACAAGAACCCCCAGAAGAACCTGCCTCTCTACGACACAGTTTTTTACTAATGTAAGAGGCAGAGCTATTTGTACAGTGTAACATATTGTTTTGTTTTACAATAAATTTATCTTTATCTTATCTTTATTTAGTGCCAAATTTAAAAACAAAATCATAGTTAACACTTCATACACACCTCCATCTGAGATAATAAGTAATATTCCTTAATAAAATAATAATCATCATTTTATTATAAGAGAAATAATTCATAGTAGTTCACTTGGACAAGTGGAACTAGTTATTGTATTGTATTCTTAGACTACAGCAGTGCTTAACATCAACCTATGTACTCAAATGTAGTCAAACATAAACCTGTGCAGTAAAACAAAAGAGAAGAGTTATTCAGTATACAAACACAAATTTTTCCATAACACTTACATGTTGTGGCAATCCCTCTGTAATGCACACAATGAGAGGCACTTCAGCTTCAATGGACTCCAAGATGGCAGAGGCGGCCGCTGGAGGAGGTACGTAGATGACCGAGGCATGAGCTTGCGTCTTCTCCATTGCTTCCTTTACTGTCTTGAACACGGGCTTGCCCAGATGCTCCGTGCCTGCCTGTGGAAGTAACAATTTAATTTAGAAGAGATAGATGATTCAAGCTTTAACGAATAATATGTCTTCAAAATATCTGTATACATATACAGATGTACGCCATATAATGTATGCCATAATATTACCTAAGTAAAAAAGATTGTGCTAGCAAAATCACTCACTACTCACTACTCGTCATCTGATAATAAGAAACTTGTCTGTGGATTACTAAATTAATTGATTATTATTTTATATTCAACTTGCAGGCAATCTAAATATGTATATAAAACTCAAAGGCGACTGACTGATATATTGATCAACACACAGCCCAAACCACTGGATGGATTGGGCTGAAATTTAGAATGAGGGTAGATGTTATGACGTAGGCATCTGCTAAGAAAGGTTTTTTGGAAATGCCACTTTCAACGGTGTGAAATAGGGGATGCAAGTTTTACTAATAGCTCTGTTTGTTTGTAGTTGATTGTGAGTTTTGATGTGATTATATGCAGGTTGCATTATTGTTTTAAAGTGCCCTAGTGGCTTTTTGTATTCCTTACTTTATGGTTGCAGTTACAGCAGGACTCTTGTACAAACTTTGAACTTGAAAGCGAAGAAATAAAGCATGACGGTTTGGATATTGATAATAATGTTTTTTTTTATTCCCAAGGTCCCAATGTGTTTACTAAACTTAGACCTACAATTAGTGTTATAATTTTACCAAAATACTCAGTCTGACTCAAGACAAGCAAGTTCAATGTTTGTAGAAGAATTTGCTTTTATTTGTACTTTAATACATAGTTTTTCAGAGACTAGTGCTAGCATAGGAAACTGTCCTTATGACTTTGGATTATAAATAAAAAAATATGACTAAAACAATTGTGTAATTTATAATACGCATGTATTTCCATTTCACATTATTTCCTCTCCCGACCACATTAGGATAAATCGTAACAACAAGACGAATAGACAAGTTTCAGTAACTTATAAGACAGCGGACATAAGTTTAAGTATAACACTTATATAATAAATAGGAGTTACTTATTTCTACAAGTGTGCACTGCTAACAATTTCGTGCGAAACATTTATTAACTTTTCCTTAACATTTTATATGAAATATCGAGTGGTATACCATATTAATGGTTTTGTATCGCCCTACGCGTCGGTTATCACGAATTCGAATAATTATATTTCTCCTTCCCGGCAGTCATTGCAAGACCGACACAAGACTGAAACAACGTTAAATAAATAATAGCGATATATTCACTAATAAACTATACAGGATAGACAAAGACTTCGCGTTAAATGTGTGTAGGCTTAGATGATTTCTAAGCGTTTCATTTCTTTGTGGAGTTCCACGCCCATTTTGGCGGGCGAGCGAGTGACGATGACGTTTGCTTTTTCTAGGGCTTTGATTTTGTCCATGGCGCCTCCCTTGCCGCCCGAGATGATGGCGCCCGCGTGGCCCATCCGCCGCCCGGGCGGGGCCGTCAGACCCGCGATGAACGATACCACGGGCTTCGCTTTCTGACCCTGGAATAGCAACATATATACATGTTAGTATCGTGTCGATAGAGAAGCGGTATAACACGAAAGTCTCATTTAGGTCTTGATTTTTGTTCAATGTTTAAATTGGTCTTAATTTTAGCTAGGCACTATCACAGGAAATATAATATTGATCATAGGTACATTTAGAATGAGTTCAGCGTAGTTAACATTTCTAAGGATATTTTGTTAGTCCAATAAGAAAAGTTTCATTTGGTTGTATCTACAAACATACGTTAAGTACATATGTATGTAGATATAACCTAAAGTAACAAAACAAATGACCTTATCAAATATAATTCTAAGACTTTCGTGTGTAATTTTAAATGAACAATAAGATTGACTTGTATTTGACTCAAGATCGGATATTTGCATTCATGATCGTGAAATAATGATAAATTCATAAAACCTATAGTAGGTATGCATGAACATTAGAATACTGTCTATAATAAGTATAAGGAGAAAATGGATTGATGCAAAGAATATAAAATACAAAATTTGTAAATTTTGTATTTTGTATAATATATCAAACTAACTATGAAATTAATGCTGTAATAATATTTATTCACTGATAATATTTAAATGCAACAAGTCAAGAAGATCTCATGGTAAGTATATTTTCTCACGGAAAAAAATCGCCAATAAAAGAAACAACAATTTAGGCTTTCTTGATAGGCGAATTATTTTCCAGGAAATTTTACGATGACAGCATGGTATATAGTAGAGCTAAAATTCGAGATAGTCTAAGTATCGCAAATCAAAACATACTTGATCACATGCGAATGCAAACTAAATCTAACATTCTACGAGACGAGTACATGAAGAAAATTAAAATAATAAAATTGTAACTCATTTTATAACCGACGACCGTTGCGTATTGTTACCTTGCTCTGTATCAAAGGAAAAAAGCGGTGTTAGAACTTTGCAACATAAATAAAAACCTAAAAAAAGCCAGCAAAATTTCTTTGTAATCTATGTGATATTATCTAAAAAACTTTTTAAGACAATGTTTAAATAAAGCATGAACGATAACCTACTTTTAACCAATACTAGCAATTATATTTATGATTCTTGGATTGGCAAATCTTTTCTATATTTTGTTGGCCCAGTTACGCTCTATATTACCATTACCAACTATATTTATCTAGTATACTATATACTACCATAGACAAATTAAACTCAAGTTTAAATTTGTCTATGATACTACCATTTCTAAGCCCACTGCATCTAACAGCAGGGTGTTTCACAATGAGTTGGTTTTGATCCGATCGGCTCGTAGTAGAAATGGTAGAAATTATATACATTGGAAGAAACTTAAAAATTATAATTTAAAGGCCATTTTACCATAGATTTCATTTGAATAATGATATATAAAAATAAATGAATAAATTATGAAGTGTAAATTGGGGATTCATATCATGAAAAAATATCTAAAACTTATCATTGCCGGAAAAGATTTTCTGTGGAATAGTTTTGTTAAAGGAATGGTATGGAAGAATTATTGTGTTTTGGAGAAATCCTCTCCATACCGATTGATTTCCGCCTCAATCGAATCGGATCCGAGTTCGAGTCATTGTGAAAACACCCTGCAGAATACAGTGAATACCAACCAACGAAACAAATACCAAATACAGTAAAACTATCAGCAGACAACATACCGTGTTGTACTGCGTCAGATATTCGGAGGCAAGCTCCTCGGCGTTGCCTCCGATCTCTCCGATGAGGATGATCCCCTTGGTGTTGGGGTCCTTGAGGAACACCTCGAGGCAGTCGATGAAGTCGGTCCCGTTGAACGGGTCGCCTCCGATGCCCACGCACAGGGACTGGCCTAGACCGGTCTGGAATGGGAGAAGTTAGGGATTATATATTTACTTTTCACACTACATAATATCATTAAGACGAAAGTTTGTGCGCGAGTAAGTGGTTATGTTTGTTACTTCGTCACGCTCAAACAGTAGAACCGATTTGAATAACATTTGGTATGGAGGTAGATTACACTCTGAATTAGTTATTAATAAAAATGGCTTAGCCCAATATCTAGTATTTATAAACCTAAATTAGCAAGTTTTGTTGAACTGACGTGTGTCTTTTTTAGTATAGAGACTTACTTTCCCGTGAAATTATTGTAACATTTGTATATTAAAGGCTTGGATAAATCTACTGGCCCAGACGTTGCTTTACCGTCGCAAACATTCAAGAGCCTTTCCTTTCATGTGATTAAAAATAATATGGCTTCAGATTTAAGAAATTAAATTAAGTTTTCTAAATTTATATCCATAGACATGGACCACCACCACATTGTAGTATAAAGTTTTATCAAATGTTTTGACGATAAAGCTCATGGGATTTCCCAAACACACGGCACGGTCAAGCAATAACTACGTAATCAACTCCATACATATCATTCATACAGTAACATTTAATTTCGAGTTTTATAAAAATCACGGTCATGGTAAATGGATACATATGTAAGTATATAGATACATATATATCTAGAGTAAATAGGTTTCTTCTAGGCAAGCGTGCTACATCTTAGACTATAGTGGTGCTTAACATCAGGCAGGCTATAGTCAAACGTAAGCCTATTTAATGTAAAAAAAAACACAGTTTAATGTTTATCGAAGGCCTTGGTCAAGGTGACGATACACCAGACTGTAACAACTTGCTAATTCAATGATTCGTGGCGCAACAATTTGGAAGTTACGTAGAGTTGAGCGAATATTTACTTTACGTAATGTCTGCATAATCATATCTCGTGTATTATGTATCCGTGAAACCCGTGATATTTCCGAACAAAGTCCATTATGGTTATAGAGACTAAGCGGATTGCGTTTTCTAAAGAAATTCGCTATAATTTTATTAAATTCGTACTATGAGAAATGCTGATTAGCTATGTAGGCATTTACTATCTCAAAAACTATCAGATATCTTAATATTTCGCTGTTGTAAGAACACACTTTTCTAACTCAGGGAATCTTGTTACATTACACTAATATATAAAGAGGCAAAAGTTTGTAGGTGTGTGTGTGCGAGTGTCTGTGTGTACTCACTTCACACTGAAACAGTCGAAACTACTCGGATGAAATTCGGTATGGAGATATATTAGACTTTGGTCTAATATAAATAATTACTTTAGAATCCGGATTAACGCGGGTAAAGACGCTCGGCGCTGCTCATATAAAATGTTACCGAAACATAATCTTTCAATGTGCAGCTGAATTGGAATATTTTGAATTACAATAATCTACTATATAAAAAAAGTCGGGTTTTCCTTCCTGACGCTATAACTCCAGAACGCACGAACCGATTTCCACGGTTTTGCATTCGTTGGAAGGGTCTCGGGCTTCGGGAGGTTTATAGCAAAGAAAATCCAGGAAAAATTTCAACAGAAAAGTGGGAACACAGGGAAAATAATTTTTCACATACAGCGCCATCTCTGATACATAGCATGTACTACAAACGAAGCCATCTGGTGGTGAAATGAAGTTCGCCAGGTTTGCTAGTCGTAGATAAAAATTACCAAAATACATGACACGCCCAGCAGGGCAAGCACGGCACGGGGATAAATAGTCTTTCCACCATTTTATCCACCTGACAGTGTCATTTCCACCTTTCATAACATGACAACAGTGGAAAGAAATATAATTTATCCCATTGACAATTATGGTGGAATATTCATGAAATTTTATCACGCTACTCCCCGCTGTAAATATAAAATAAAAGGAATGAACAATATCTGAAGGTAAAATGATTTGATACAATGTTTGAAGAATAATTCAAACAATGTATTCATTTTAATTTAATTTCGTAATTATGGCAACGAAATAGGAATAAAATATTATAACGCTACTCTTGCCGTATATCTTTCGCGGTTTGACTTTTCACTGGCTACTCCGTGCTAAAATTGACAGCGGGGAAACAAAGTCTTTTCTTTCCCTCGGGATATATTGTCTCCTGCCCGTGCTAGCCCTGCAGATATATTGCCGTAGTTGTGTTTATATATCGCTACCATATTATGTTCTTAACAATTTTAAGACATTTCTTGATAAACCGCGATGATACAAAAACAGATGCGTCATAGTATGATAAGGGACTAAAACAAACAGTCTTTTATTTTTAACACAATCCGTAATTTTTTAATGAAGACCATCACACATTTTTGATCTAACTTAGTAATTATCGAAGAATTTGTTGACTGTATCAGACCAATTAATTTTTAATTGGTCTGATACAGTCAACAAATTCTTTATTTCAATTCAATTTAATTATTAAAAGATAGACAAATTATTTATACCGACTGATATCTTATACAATATTACTGACATTACAAGTATCTAATTTTTATGTTATTACATGATTTAAGCTAACTAAACCCATACAAAAAATCAATAAAATTAATTGATATATTGTTGAGGATAATTAATTGAACACATTTTCAAACAAACTTTTGCCATTATATTATTCAGTATAGTTTTGTGTACTTGACTACTTAACGCGGGGTGCTATGTGAAATCGACATTTCATAAAAATCAAATAAAATGGAAGTATATAAGATAAAGCTATTTTTTTTTTAGTTTATATAATTTTGATTCAGTGTTAAGACAATAAAAGACGCCAAAACACGATTACGTATACTTTGCTCGATAGTTTTATTTTTTGTAAAATAGTTGTTTTGAAATATTTTTCACCTTTTTTTCCAAAAGTGGTACAGAAATTTAAACCGATTTAATTTTATCAAAAAAATTATGTTATTATTTAGAGGAGTAAAGAGCCATAAATAGAATATTCTGAATTGCTGATTTTATATGAATTTATTTCGTCAAAAACGTCTGCAAAACTGCTCAAATTGTGCAAAATTGTTTGCGTGTGGACAAGACTCGTCGGCCGGAGCTATGCGCGCGATGCTCGCCCTTGCTTTCATGTTAATACGGCGTGGAATGGCATGCGAAAAAGCAACTGTAGGCATTTTTCCAAGCACAAAGCGTTTTCGGGTGAAATATGGTGGCCTTAATATCAATTGATACCTATTTATCTAAAACAGATCAAACTATTACACAGAATGTAGCTATTATGATATCTAGTAACACTTGTTAACACCTCCTTAAACTGGTTTGCATTATTCAGGCACAGATGACATAACCAACATCTGCGAACTTGCTACAGTTCTTACATAACATTGAAAGTAGATGTATAGCTTCAGAGTTCAATCATAGTGAATGAAATATAAGAATACTATTGCTAGTTTTGAATCTTATCGCTTTATATTATGCACTAGTTTATAAATAATAAATAGGTGGAATGAACTTTGTGTAATCTCAATCAAATAGAATAGATACGCAGACAATGTTGCAGATGTGAATGCCAGCCGAGCAAATGTATAATAAGTATATTGAAAAATTTGTATATACATACATTGCCTTACTATCAGTTACCTATGAGTTAATACATGGTCTAATCTACCTCCACTCCATACCAAAATTTGTCCAAAGAAATGCACTTATACAACTAGGTTGTGCTGTTGTGGCGTAAAGGCGGAAAAATAAATGTACTAACATTTTCCTTTAATAAATGCCAAATTTAGGTATCATATCGACTATAACTTACGTCAAACATTATGCTGAAAAATGTTTCTGAGCTCTAAGGGTTACAATCTCGCACGTACCGATTGGCCGCCCCAAATCATTCAACTAAATCTATTAAATTGTGCTTTTCGGAAACTTTAGTACAGCAAATATCAGTAAACCTCACCAAAATACCTTCAGAACTTACTCGTTTTATAGTATATGTTAGTGGTACATATACACCTTGTAATACCTAACTATACCATTTTATTATAGTAATTGTAACAATTGCTTACCAGACTGGTCTGATGGCAGGCCTCGTAGGTAAGGGTGCCAGACCTGGACACCACTCCAATGATGCCCGCCTTGTGCACGGCTGCCGGCATGATACCGATCTTGCACTTCTCCGGGGCAATGATGCCGGGGCAGTTGGGGCCCACCAGACGAGACTTATTCTGGCGGAGCAGAGCGTGCTTCACGCGCACCATGTCCTGGAATGATAAAAGGCGTCGGTTGTATTACACGAAAAGTGTATGTGCATTTACAGTGCTACACAATTATTATTTATTTGATTAATGTGTGAGCAGCAATTTTCTGATGTGCCTATGTCACACTGTGTCAACAATCTTTAATCAGCCATCACACTGTTTCTTAAACAGTTACTGCCATTTCACCTGAAGCAACACTCAACTATGGCTGTGTCATATAGGTTGGGGATACAAAAGTAGAAGGTTTGAATCAGTTTTATTAACCCACTGTTCCAATTTCTAAAGCCGAAGTAATCTCAGAAGGCCAGAACTGACTTATCATAGAATAACTCTCGCAAAAGCATTTTATGTACCTATTTATTTTATGTGTGATATGTCCTGAAATATTTATTTATTTTATTTTATTATTTATTTATATTATATTATATAAAATTTAGGATACAAATAGATTAAGTAATATCATATTCTGTATAAACAATAACTAGGCATAGATTATTTTGTAATCACTTAAAAACATACCTACTACATTATTATAAGTTGTTAATATAAAACTAAGTTGTAAACAAGAACCCCCAGAAGAACCTGCCTCTCTACGACACAGTTTTTTACTAATGTAAGAGGCAGAGCTATTTGTACAGTGTAACATATTGTTTTGTTTTACAATAAATTTATCTTTATCTTATCTTTATTTAGTGCCAAATTTAAAAACAAAATCATAGTTAACACTTCATACACACCTCCATCTGAGATAATAAGTAATATTCCTTAATAAAATAATAATCATCATTTTATTATAAGAGAAATAATTCATAGTAGTTCACTTGGACAAGTGGAACTAGTTATTGTATTGTATTCTTAGACTACAGCAGTGCTTAACATCAACCTATGTACTCAAATGTAGTCAAACATAAACCTGTGCAGTAAAACAAAAGAGAAGAGTTATTCAGTATACAAACACAAATTTTTCCATAACACTTACATGTTGTGGCAATCCCTCTGTAATGCACACAATGAGAGGCACTTCAGCTTCAATGGACTCCAAGATGGCAGAGGCGGCCGCTGGAGGAGGTACGTAGATGACCGAGGCATGAGCTTGCGTCTTCTCCATTGCTTCCTTTACTGTCTTGAACACGGGCTTGCCCAGATGCTCCGTGCCTGCCTGTGGAAGTAACAATTTAATTTAGAAGAGATAGATGATTCAAGCTTTAACGAATAATATGTCTTCAAAATATCTGTATACATATACAGATGTACGCCATATAATGTATGCCATAATATTACCTAAGTAAAAAAGATTGTGCTAGCAAAATCACTCACTACTCACTACTCGTCATCTGATAATAAGAAACTTGTCTGTGGATTACTAAATTAATTGATTATTATTTTATATTCAACTTGCAGGCAATCTAAATATGTATATAAAACTCAAAGGCGACTGACTGATATATTGATCAACACACAGCCCAAACCACTGGATGGATTGGGCTGAAATTTAGAATGAGGGTAGATGTTATGACGTAGGCATCTGCTAAGAAAGGTTTTTTGGAAATGCCACTTTCAACGGTGTGAAATAGGGGATGCAAGTTTTACTTCTTAATGTGAGTGAAGCCGCGAGCACCCACTAGTGAAATATAAGAAACAAAATATCCAGTATTTTCTACAAAATTTTCTCATAAATAAAAATAGCTACAGGCCGCGAGGTCTAAGCTGAGCTTTGCATTTGTGTGAGTGATCACCAAAAAGTACACTCAGACAATAAAATCCTAAAACAAATTTTATTTATATATTTTAATATAAAATTCACAAATAAAAAAAAAATTACCAATTCTTTTACAGCGGAAATTGCACCGTCATAATTTTCCTTATCACAATCGTTTTAATTTTCACTCTCGTCTTATGTGTCGTTTGTGTTAATAATGAATCGTTACATTATTATTATCAACAGCGGCGTCGTATCCATGAAACTTTTTTTCCTTCTTTTATTGCGTGGTCACATACATATTTCCATTCTTCTATAGTGATAGTTTCATTTTTTTTTCTTTCGCTAACCTCATTATTGTATCCATATTCATTGATACGTTTTTTTCGCTACGTATTGAATTTATATTTTTTTGACTTTTATTTTGTTTAAATATTTAAAATGAAACACGTAACGGTGCTATCAGTACAAGAGGTGAAGTATGGCAGGTGGGCGGGGGAGTGAGATGGCGCCGCGCTGTAAGCCGGTTGACAAAAAACAGTAAAAACCGGTTTAAACCAAACTAAGGTGGCGCCGCGCTCTAAGCCGGTTGTCTCACCTACACTATCTATGTACACCCACACAAATGCAAAGCTCAGCTTACGCCTTCTTGACTGTACCAAGTTATTACTTGCCTAGAGACAGATTAATATTTATTTTGTACTAGTTTCCTCCTAGTGATAATAAGGCTATAACACTGCACATAACTAGTACATTATATAATTTAAAGATAAATTAATATTTACTTTCTTAGGTGACACTCCACCAACCACATTGGTGCCATAGTCCAGAGCCTGCTGGCTGTGGAAGGTGCCCTGCTTGCCAGTGAATCCCTGGACAATAACCTTGGTCTCCTTTGTAAGGACCAGGTTTTTCCTCGTCTCATGGTAAGGGTTGCTGCTTGAATGTCTCACTTGCACATTGGTGAACTTGAGACCATCTGGATAAATGAAAAAGAAGATAAGTACTTAATTCAATAATGTTAACAAATCACATAATTAAAATACTATAGTATTTATACTGAGGAGGGCGCTGCTGTGCTCATATTTACATCGGCTCCGTGTTTGTTACATCGTTAAAATTGTTTTCCAAGCGTTTCTTCACGTGATTCATAACTGAATCGATAGACAAGACTTGGAAGCACGTGAAACAAATGAAGAAATTTCGAAAATAGTGAATTTGAAGCAAATATTTCGAAAACATTGTTTACAACGGATTGGAAGCCACGAAAACATTTGGAGCGATTATTCGAAGAAAACTTCAAAAATATACGTTTCCGAGGTCAGTCAGTGCACCATCTGTACTAGTGAAGTGTTTAAAGTGAAAGGGGCTGAAATTTGGGTGAATTTTGGCAAAAATTACAAATATCTACGTAAACAAATCCAAGTGGCGCCATCTATTGAAAATTGTAAAAACCACTTCATCAAACGCCTTGCACAACGATCTACTATCAAAATTACCTAGTACGAAAAAAGCCGACAGAGGACCTCACTAGTACAGAAATTAGATATTGTATTACCGTTGCAACATAATAATGGAAGAAATGATGAAAGTTTTGCAGTACATTCAAGCAGATATAAAATCTCAGAAACAAGAAATGAAACAAATGGAGGTTAACATTAAGGATTCCATAAATAAAAATATCGACGAGAAATTTACACAAATTGAAAAAAGGCAAAATGTAATCGAAGAACAGCTGGAAAAACAACAGAAAATTGTCGAATATTTAGATAGACAATTACGAAAGAAAAACATCGTTTTCTTTGGAGTTTTAAAAAAAGAACAAAAGTATGACGACCTAGTCGAAATAATATTGCACATCATAAATAAAAACATGGATATTTCATGCAGCAAGTGGGAAATCGAATCGGTTAATTATCTTACAATACAATAATAGTGTTAACTGTAGACCCCAAACTAGGCGTTAGCCTGTATCTTGGTGGTCCAATTATAAAAGATCCTGTTTTCCAGAAAGAAGTTGACGCTAGTAAAAGAATAATTTCAATACTATCTAGAGATGTATAAAACAATAATAATCACGGCCATGTACATAGTTTAGTTACAGAAATGTTCATCCATAGTTTATAAAAAATCTTTTTAAATAAGATATCTGTAGTAAAACCTTGTCAAAAAGTTTAATACAATATTTATGATCACAAAAATTACATTTTGAAAATTGAAATCAGTTGATTGATGTTTACCGCATGAAGATGCTGCTTAAGCTTAGGTAGATTTATTATTAGGTACTATAGGTATGTTAAGCACTTTGGCCGGGTAAGATTGTGTGTTTGTGTGTGTGAGTGTGTATATGTGTGTGTGTGTGTGTGTGTGTGAGTGTGTGTATTTTATATTGATGGGCTTCTGCCGTCAGACAATGAAGCTGTGGTGTCATCCCATCACCTTCTAAGTGTGCAGTGAGAAGTAAGTAATGGTTATGATATAATGGTATCGCTTAAGGCTTCAGGCAATCAAAAGAGATCTTCCACCTGTATGTTCTCTCTGCCTGCTTGGTTGTATACTTTGACTAATTCTTCAACTTCCTGATATGACTTTGTTTGTAGCCAGTGTTTTATTTTACCACGCGCTTTCCTGTGTGTAATCTGTCTTACATCACAGCTATTTAGCACAGCTTTTAGCACAAAAAGATGAATATATGGCGGCAGGCGTGAGGCGAAAACTGTTCGGACTTCAGGTAATTGGACCTGTGCAGAGGTCTTATCTGTGTTTTCATTTTGGCCTTTATGTTGAGTTTGGCTCACCGCCTTCATTACAAACAATTGTCGCACTGTCAAAACTTTGGCATCAAGATAAAGTTGTGAGGTTGGATAACGGCGCGGTTTTCCTAGTAGAACTTTTATGACAGCTCTTTGAGCTCGTTCTAAGGAAATCATGAATGATTTTGCTGCACCCCCCCAGGCATTTATGCAGTATTGAAGTAAGGACTGACACAGTGCCGTATATACTAGTCTTTTAACTGCTATGTTCGTTACGGGTCTAAGCGTCTTCATCAGGTATATCTGTTTCCGGACTTTCTTGACTAGACTTGCAATGTGGGATTGGAATGTGAGTTTTTCATCTATTTCAACACCTAGGTATTTTATTGATGACACTCTCTTAATGTTTTGACATGGACAATTTCGCAGAAGAGGAAAGGAGATAACGGGGCATCCCTTTGTGTGAATTTGAGATTGACTCCATATTAGGAACTGTGGCATTGGTTATGTGAAAGCCAATGAAACTAGTCTTTTTAATATTCAGGGTTAGAAGATTCATGTCGAGCCACTCAGAAATCCGTGACATTCCTCTTTCTGCAGCAGACTTTACAGCCGACCAGCTGCTAGTGTGGAACAAGGCTAGGGCATCGTCTGCATAACAGATTAGCCTAGAATTAGGGAGCTTAATCCTTAGGATACCGTCCATGTAGATGGTAAAAAGAGTAGGCGAAAGGGTGCTCCCCTGTGGTAGTCCGAAAGAAATTGTTTGTTCTTGGCTGATTATGTCTCCAATTTTCAAATGTTGTCTTCTGTTGGTCAGGTAGCTTGAGAACCACTCGAGAGCTATTCCGCGCACCCCATAATTTTCTAGCTTCCTTAACAGCATCATTGTTGAGACCGTATTGAAGGCTTTGGCGAGATCTAGGAACACTCCAACGCATCTCTCTCCATTGTCCAGGTCTTTTGCTAAAGTAGAAGTGAGCAGATCTACCGCATCCTCTGTGCATTTCCCTCGTCTAAAGCCGAATTGCTGGTCTGACAGTAACTGCTGTTCTTCTAGAAAACGCACAAGCCGGTTATTTATTATTTTTTCCAGGATTTTGGAGAGAGCGGGCAAAAGAGAGATTGGACGGTAGTTATCTATATCGTCTTTTGAACCCGCTTTGTGGATTGGAATAACTGTCGCGGTCTTCCAGCACTCTGGAAAGATGCCTGTTTCTATGCTCAGATTAAAGATATGCGTGAGCGGAACAAGGATCGTAGGTTTGATGTGTTTCAGCAGCGCTGGAGTGATGCCGTCTTTGCCCGGGGCACTGTTACATTTAAGGCCGAAAATTATACTATTTACCTCGAACAGGTCAGTGGGAGCCAGAAAAAAGGATCTAGGGGTGAGTGAATTTCCATTTAATATCATACTTAGAGAAACTTCTGTTTCATTAAGTTTTGTCAGGATAGCTGCTGCAAGGTCATCTCCTGTTTTTGCCAAGTGTTCGTTACATTCGTTAATTCTACATTGAGTAGAGGCTCCTTTTAGAAGTTCTGTGGGAATGTTCTTGGATTTTTTGATATCGCATATCTCTGTAATTGCTTTCCACAACTGTTTAGGATCTTTGTGTGTTTTGGTGATCCTCTGGTTATCATATTCCTCCTTTCTTTTCTGCAGTATAGAGTTACAAAAGTTTCTGTATCTGGTGTAAGTCTGTTTCAGGTTTACGTTTGTCGGTTGCTGCTTGACCTGGAGGTGTAGTTGATCCCTATGGCGCATACAGCGTATGAGACCTGGCGTAATCCACGCTTTCAAGCAGTGCTTTGTTCTGCTTGTTTTCCGGTTGTATGTGTGCTTCTGAATAAGAGTTAAAATGTAGTTTGTGAAGGAATCCGCCGCTGTGTTGACGTCCTCTATTTCCAGTATATCTCTCCAATCCTTGTTTTTCAATTCTTCTAAAATAAGCGAGAAGTCAGTGTTAGTTATATACCTACTTGCCTTGGAGTTTTTAGGTTTGTTTTGGTCTATTTTGATACTAACCATCGTCATATCATGGTCCGTCACCGTGCATTGACACACAAAACCAGTGGCATTGTCAAAACCTCTCAAGAATATGTGATCTAGGCAGGTGTTGATTCTTGTTGGTAACGTGATGGCAGGTAGAAACCCATACTGATTTAGGACGCATTGGTATTTGTCGTTACTGCTATCTACAAATACCAATGCGTCCTAAATCAGTATGGGTTTCTACCTGCCATCACGTTACCAACAAGAATCAACACCTGCCTAGAATTGGGAATTAATCCGATGGTAAAATCCGACCAATTGTAGTCACTATATCGACTGTGAGCAAAAAACTGGAAATTCTTGCAACAAAAGATGCCTTTTGAGTACAAATATTTACATTAAAGAAGATTTTCCAACTTACGTTTTACAGAAACGTAAGGAGCTCCAAGAAGAATTAATAAAAGAGAAACAAGCTGGAAATAATGTAGCTTTACACTACGATAAAATTGTCAAGCTTAAATCTCATCCATTAACGAGTTCCAGTATGGATTCAGTACAATCAAACAAAAGGGGACTCTCTGAATCCCCTGAATTTATGAATTCTACAAAAACAGACACAACCTTTCAAAAAGTTAAACAAGCAAAAAAGAAGACAAAATCACAAAATATTACTAGCTACCTTCGGCCTTCACAAACTACTCAACAAGCAAGTCTATGTAACACACCCACAACAAGCTACGACAAGCCTTCTGCAAGCATTGTTGCTTGCCTGCAAGGAAAAACAAAACAAGCAAGCAGCTCCTCTCCTCCTTCTCCAAGCCGGCCGGTCACCGAGGAGAAGTCAGACCAAATCCCCCTATAACTACCAACCGCTGTATGAACATTAATAATATAGATATAGGATAGCATTACTTACTACTTACTGAAATGTAGTATGCTAAACTTAAGAACATATTTTTATGAAAAATTGAGACGAAAAGAAATAGATGGAAAACTTCAAAAGTTCATATGTTTTACATTCAACCATAACAAATGGACAGCAGTAAATAAGAAGAAACAGAAGAAACTTTAACAAAATAGGGAAGGCCTTTGCCAAAAAGGCTACTTCTATCACATATAAATATTCACAAGACTATACATACCTTATTTGTTACAATATGGATACTTACTCAAAAAAAAAATATATAAACAGTACAGATTGATCAAGTGAAATGTACCTTTGTAATATGTACCTTTTCTAAAAAAACTTATTGTGATAGTAGAATAAAGGCTATTTTATTTATTTTATTTTATTTAGTATTTACACTGTATGCAAATGTCAATAAAGAAATCTAAATAAGTCTTGAATAAATCCAAAATTTTATTTTAATTTATAAATTTACGAAACATAAGATTATTTATATAACATGATTGTAACTTACATATTTTTTAAGGAAGATGTATACTTAATTTTATATAATTTCATTATTATATTCCTAATTTGGTATTCATATCATAATATAATGGTAGTCAATATTCAGAATATGATAGAACATTTTATGAGTAAGTATATCATAGTGACATAATGATAAAACCTACTTTATATAAAGGTAAAGAAAAACAGTACCATTCAATAGATTTTACATAGTATGCTATTATTTTCCATATTTATCATAAACACAAATAAACAGTTCAAGTCATTGCACCACAGCACAAAACATCATAAATGTGATAAAATAAATCTTAAAAAGATATGAGCATAGCATAAAAGCTAAATAAAGTGTTTTATCAGTTGCTAGCCAGTACAAGTTACTTCTGATAATAAAAATGTAACAGTAAAAGTGAAACTATAGTTAGATAATAATTATGATCTACACTCTAAATAGAGCATAATAAAAACAATGTTGTGCACCAATGAGAGTAACCAATTAATTGAATGTTGCCCTGCTATGGAATGTCAGTACCAAAGGTCAATCTATTGATCCATTGCAGTATATAGGCGTGTACATACAATATGTAAATTGTTGAGAGTACAAATGTGTTTGGCTAGAATTATAATGAGAAAAAGACTCAGTTATCAAACTGGGAATAGCCTGGATATTTATAGATGAAGGTCTCGGTTACACGAAACTAATGAATACGACATTGACGCTACGTAACGCAACTATCCACATACTTTTTATGAATCGTCACAAACACCTAATTACTAGTAAAATTCGTAGCGAGAAAGCAATTGGGAGAATAGATGCAAATGAAACTGCAAGGTTAACTTAGGTTATCGCCTGAGGGGTATTGGACCCGTTCTCCGATTCATAAAAACATATGGTTATGTGAAACATTCGACAGCACAAAATGTACAGGAGGAAGACATATTAATTTACCTTTTAGCCGAGACAAGACCCGTGTTGAAACAGCCATCGTTATTACAAAAAAATATGATTTAGAAAAGGGGAAGGACGAAATATAATTTAGTGACACTGACAACTACTTCCTCTACCAGCCATTACGTAACTAACTGACAGGTGAATGACAGCTTCTAATAACAATCAATGCTGCCAACCCTACAGTAAACACAATGCTACTAGTACAATAAAAATCTTGTTAACCGAGCGAACTAATTTAGTCGATTATTTTCACGTCACTATTTTAAAAATATTTTTTTTTATTTGTCAACTTCATAAGAAGCTTTGTTTTTGTGATGTGACGTGTAGTTTTCGCGAATTTTTTCATAATTTTTGTAATTAAAAAATAGATGTATTGAATTGATCATTACCGATATTGTTACAATAAAACAGCGCCACGTGTAAAAGAACTATAAGTTCCAGCAATAAGCGTGACTGAGACGCGCATGACAAAAACTGAGCGACGCGGCAGTTTGTTATCTACCGGGGTCTATTTTATTGACTGAAAATTTATTAGTCCGCTGAAAGCAGCAAAATGTGTGGGACGGATAAAAAGCTGGGTGAAATTAGGGCGCTTATTTTAGTCGGCGGCTATGGGACTCGTTTGCGACCTTTGACTTTGAGTAGACCGAAGCCCCTAGTGGAGTTTGCTAACAAGCCCATTCTCTTGCATCAAATTGAAGCTCTTGTTGAAGCTGGAGTCACCCAGGTAATATCGTTAACAATACTTTTTAGATTAAAGATTCTTTGTTTAAATGTAGAAAAACATTATTCCAATAAGAATCTTGTTTCAGGTGATTTTAGCAGTATCTTACAGAGCTGATGATATGGAAAAAGAACTGACTGAACAAGTATCAAAGCTTGGAGTTTCACTGACATTTTCACATGAGACTGAGCCCCTGGGCACTGCTGGACCTCTGGCATTGGCACGGGAACTACTAAGTACAAGCCCTGAACCATTTTTTGTACTGAATTCTGATGTCATCTGTGATTTTCCATTCAAAGAGTTAGCTAAATACCACAGGAGTCATGGAAAGGTATTATAATGTTTTATTTCAATAATAAACATAAAAACAAGGGAAGGAAAACTAAACATACTACTTCTAACTACAACATAAGAAAGGGCACTTACAAAATCTTTATTTCTTTTTTTTATTTCATGTTTTGCAGTTTTAATTAGTCTCTGCTGTGCCAAATGCAGTAATTATACTTGTATAAATGATGCTGGAAGCCCTAATGACTTGTAATCTCAATATCAATGTTATGTCTAAATAAATTGATGAGTTACTTAGTACAGTAGGACCTCGTTAAGTCGAACCTCGATAAGTCGAAAACCTCCAAATCCCGAAAAAATGTTTTGTTCCCTTCCCTTCCAACACTAAAACCTCCATTACTCGAAGTCTTGACCCTCTATTAGTCGAAATAATCACAGAGTCCCTCCAAGGCATTTTGGTACATATTTTCCCTCTATAACTCGAAAAATTGAATTTGACCTCTATATCTCGAACATAGCAACGTTTTATTTTACAACCTTTACAACTCGATTATTTGGAATTTATTACCTCTATAGTTCTAAGAAAAATAAGAGTTAAGACTTAAAGAACTTGCCGACAATGTGAGTACACCATTGTTTCTTAGACAACATTTTAGGATTACTCGATAATTATTTATGACTTACGTTAACACGTGTTTGCTTGCTTGGTGTCAGTGTGCCATTTTTTATGATTTAAATTTTCTTTGAACTTTACTACTACTATTCTACTTTATCAACAATAATAAAAAATGAATCAGACATCATGAGAAAAATACAAAACAATCAAAATTTGTCCTGCAAAAGACGACGAACTGCAGAATTTCTGGGCTTGTAGGAGTGCTTACTTAAATGGTTATAATAAATAAAAATATGTTTGTCACCTCTGCAACTTGAATTTTTATTAATTTTACCTCTCTAACTCAAAATTCATAAGAATGAACCTCAACCTCTTTATGTCCAATCAAAATCCGCCTAAGTCGAAATCCTCCATAAGTCGAAAACTATAACTCGAATTTTTTGGTGTCTCCCTTGATGTTCGACTTATAGAGGTCCTACTGTATAAAGAAATCTGACATAAAATCTTAACAAATACACTTATAACTTATGTGCTTATACATAAAGATCATTTTATATTGCATATTGTAAAGGACGAAGAATACATTGTGTGTTATTTATGAACAAGGTTGTGCTCACCTAGTTATAGTTATACATCAATTATGATTTTGTAAGTGCATGTTAAACCATTATCAGTGAAGTTATAAGAAATAGTAAGTGTTTTGTACAGTTACTGTTACTGGGAAGTTTGAAATATAAAAGTATAATTTTATAGTATTTTTTTTATAAGAGAGTAATTGACTGCTTTGCAGAGACAGTAGTTGTTGGGAAGCAACATTTTTTTTTTTACTTGAAATGGGTTTGCAGTTGCACATGAACTTTCATTAATGAAACTTTGAGTACTAAAATGACTTCTCTTACTTAAATATGTTAATTACTTAGTAGTATTTGATTGCAAGTAATATTTATCAAACTTCACTGATACATCTAGATTAATTTGAGAAAGCTTAAGTTACTCTTCACTTACAAAATCATTTTTTCATATTTTTCTTAAAATATGAATAATTAATGATATACAATTTGTTTTATCAGGAAGGCACCATAGTTGTCACCAAAGTGGAAGAGCCTTCAAAGTATGGAGTGGTGTGTTACAAAGAAGATGGAGAAATTGAAAGTTTTGTGGAAAAACCACAGGAATTCATTTCAAACAAAATTAATGCAGGTAAAAATAATTGATTATATTCAAATTCAACTTGATAACATTTAATGCCTCATTGAGTATCAACTATTGTTTGGTAAACTTTAATATTATTTCCTGTAATTTCTTCTCAATCTTGTTGCCGTAACACAAGCATTTACTTTGTATGGGACTGAATGGCGCTGTGTGCCCGAAAATATTTCACAACATTCCAATATACTGGATTATTCACTTGTTTTTGAATAGTTGTTTCATACATAATATTTTTTCATTAAAATATAATTATTATATATTAAAAACTTGTCAAATGTAGAAAAAGAAGACCTGGCAGAAATTATAAATGAATAATGAAGTTAAATACATATCCATGTACCTACATTTTTAATACAAGGACTAGCACAGAACTAGGAAATAGTAATGTAATCATAATCATTAGCATTTTTATTACCAAGTAGCTGAAACTATGGGTAACACTTATTTCTTTCACTGTATTGAAATATTATTACCTAACAACCCACTATGTAGGTATTTTTTCATGCTCTATAAAATTAGTGCTATTTTACCTCACAGTTTAACAGTTAAGCATGTTTGTAAAGTGTTATGTGTTTTGTGATATGTATATCCTTATCTGTTTGAGCAGGTAATTGATTTATTACATACTATAAGTACTACCTTTACTCATGTCTTTGCAATTAGTAACTAGGCACTTCGATTTTCTCTTCTACTTTATAATCTTTTTCACTTTTCAAATGAAGGAACTATTTTTGATTAGTAAAACTTAAGCTTCTTGAGATGATACTAAATTAATTTAGAATACAATATAACCATACATACCTCAAATAAGTGCTATGTTGCGTCCAGATTAAGAAAAACTGGATATCACAACACAGGAATAGACCTAGTGTGATATCCAGGGTTTGCCTATCGGTATACAGTAGGTAATACACAAAGCCCTAGTTTAAACAATACCATGTTAAACCTATCTTACTGTAAACACCTTATAAATGTCGAAATAAATGCTTTTATTATTATTATTAATTTAAGAAAAATACTATGCCTAACTTTACATAATAATTCAGTGGACTCGAAACTAGGCAAAAGCCTGTATCTTGGAGATCCACAGAGATAGGTCTTCCATACATTGTCTCGATTCCATACATATTGTAGGTACATATGACACAAGCGTTCGCTTAGTATGGGGCTAGATGGCGTTTTGTGCAATGTCCCGAAATACTTATTTATTTAAATTTATAGGTTTATTCCCATTCCCTATCCGATTTTAGACTAACAAACCAACAAACTCTATATTCCAGGCATGTACATCTTAAACCCGTCAGTATTGAGTCGGATAGAGCTCCGGCCGATGTCGATAGAGAAGGAGGTGTTCCCCTTTATGGCTAAAGATGGTCAACTACATGCGATGGAGCTGCAAGGCTTCTGGATGGACGTGGGACAGCCTAAGGATTTCCTCACTGGTAAGTAATCAAATACAATACAAATACAAATTATTTATTCATAACTCCATAGTTACAAGTCAGAAGTAGATAGATGTACATGTGTTGTTTGCAATAGTAAACTTAATAAAAAAAAAATGTATTGTACAAAAAAAACAGTTATCATTCGCATAATTAAATACTTATCACATATTCATTATAAAGATCATCATCATCCACAGCCAGTTTTTTTCCCACTGATGGGCATAGGCCTCGCTCTTGTCATCCCATCAGTCTTGGTCCCAAGCCAGTCTCGTCCAGATTATAAAGAATCTTTATTGATACTGTGAAGTTGCAACATACATATAATATTGAAGCATGTCATAGAATATGCTACACAAATTACAATATCTCGTCAAATTGAATTACTATAACTACTATAAGTGGATGCCTACGGCCTCGCTCGCGTTGTTACGGGAGTATAGGAGTAGTAGGGAGGTAGTATGAGGTCTAGACCTCATACTACCTTCATACCAAAAATCATGATGATCTGCTCAGCCGCATTACACAAAAGTGAAATGTGCGTTTATGCTGCTATCAATATTCTAAGTACTTATTATAATAAACTTTTTTTTTTCCTACATTTTCAATGTACAGACTTTCGATCCTCTCTAGCTTTATTTTATGTATGTATAGACTTTGTTGCAGTTATAAGCATTGACCAAGAAACTCATGATACATACATTTTTATGTGTAATCTCATCAGTTTGAATCCGTTTAAGTTTCCTTTACTTTTGTTGTTATCTAGTAGATAGTTCACTCCACATAGATATAGATTGCTATTCATATCTCTAATACGAAATCCGGGTGATCTCATAACGTACCCGTGGCTAAAAAGTTTCCATTATCTAATCTGAGTAATAAATAATTTGATTTGTTTATGTACTGAAATTTAACGCGTCCTTGCCGTACTTATTTAAATGGTAAAGTAAATGCTAAAGGGTGAAAGACCGATTCCGGAATTTTCGGGTCTGCTATTCTTTTTATACCTATATACAGTCGCCTCCCAAATGCTATTTTACCGTAAGCTTATAAAATGTTATATTAATTTACCTATTTGATACAGTAATTCTGTTGAGATCTAAGTTATCTGAAAAATGAAACAATTAGTATGCCTGATAGAAAACTATGTCTCACAGCTGCTTCTGTAACGGCGTATTTTAACCAATACTCTGAAATAATATTATACTTTCTGCGCGTCTCACGCCTTCATGCATGGTGTAATAGGTTGTTATTTAGGTTATTAGTGTCTTCAATTTCAACGATAATGCCATTTCTGGTATTCGTTTTTTATAATAATAATAATAATAATATGTCTTTATTGCACACCAACATGAAAGAAATACATGAAAGGATAAATTTATGATGACGTACATATGGAGTTTATGCCTTTTGTTAATATTTTATGACTATGTCTCATCATCTTCATCATCAGCCCGTTATTTCCCGCAGCTGGGCACAGGTCTTTCTACTAGTACGCCACTCGTGCCGGTCCTGGTTAGATCGAGTATAGTTCCAGCCCAAAAACAATTACTCATCTATGTTACTATGTTTACCTCTCCAGGAATGTGCCTCTATCTGACCAGTCTCCGCCAGAAGAACTCCAGCAAGCTGTACTCAGGCCCGTGTGTGGTCGGCAACGTGCTGATAGACCCCACAGCCACCATCGGCAAGGGGTGTCGGATAGGACCCAATGTCACTGTGGGACCGGACGTCGTCATTGAAGATGGTAATTTGCTATTTATGTATAGAGGATTTGTGATTCCCAGATGATGTATGATGTAAATCTAGGATAAAAAGTAGGATGACTGTTGGTAGAGGATCTAAGCTATATCCATGGCAAATATCATCTTAATCAGACCAACCATTTCACCGTGAAAGATATACAACTATGATTAAAAGTAGACTAAGTTTTAGTAGAAGATCTAACCTACCTCCATGTGAAATATCATCCTAATCGCACCGACCATTTGAGCGTTAAAGACGTACAAACATATACAGAGGTATTGTCAATACAGTATTGAAGTAGCATGACTGTTAGTAAAAGATCTAAGCTACATACATGCCAAATATTGTCTGCATTAGAGCAACCATTTGACCGTGAAAGACAAACGAACACACATATTAAAGTCTCTAAACTAAAACCATTTTCCCTCTTTCCAGGCGCCTGCATAAAACGCAGCACGATCCTGCGCGGCGCCGTGGTCCGACAACACGCCTGGCTCGACGGCTGCATAGTCGGGTGGAGGTCCGTGGTCGGACGCTGGGTGCGGATGGAGAACACCACCGTGCTCGGGGAGGATGTCATTGTCAAAGATGAACTCTATGTCAACGGAGGTCAGGTACTGCCGCATAAGAGCATAGCGTTGTCCGTGCCAGAGCCACAGATAATTATGTAACGTGTACAATATAGTATATGGATATGTAAGTCTGTCTAAATGTAAAGTTACAATACCATTAAAGTCAAAGTTATTTATTGATAAGTAAATTCTTACATGTCATTATATAATGAGATGAACTTAACTTGGCAATTTACAATGTGTACCTATAAAAAATCAGAAGAAAAAAAATACAATTTGACTGTAACTAATAGGCAACAAAGAATAGAACCTAATTTGGTCATAGTGGAAGTTTATAATAAAAAAAAGGTTTTAAATTGAATGAACCAAGCATACCCTAATGAAGAAATAATTGTTTATAATTTTACAAAACACATTCAGAAATGATTAACTGTTTGTTGATTTTGTATTGTGTTAACAAGTAAGGTGCAATGTAATAATAACCATATGTATTGTCATAAGTATCTTTGCATTACACTGTAAAGCATTGTTGTAAAGTTTTGTGTAAACTTTAGTGTCCCTAACTTGTGTAAAATATAATGTTTACACAAGTACATATATGTAACTCAAACTTTTGTAAAAAAATATATAAGTACATAATATTATTCGAATCCATGATTGCATGAGTAAATTTTATGTTGATATTTTATGTAGTATAGTTTTATAGAGGGCACTTTAGATAATATAGTTTTTTTTTTTCAGTGAATACGATGTCACAAACATTTTATTTTCTTACACTGTCTGTACTTACCTTATGGTAATGATATCTTTTTTGAAAAGCAAATTCTTTAATGTACAATCAGTAGTAATTATTTTTATGCAATGCAGTGCCATTTAATTTGATTTTTGGAGAAATATCGCTTGAAGCTACTAATTTCACAATTAAAACCACACAAAAATGTAGTCACGAAAATATAGAGAATTTTTAAATAAATTTTACATACCTATAATTTTTATTGTACTAATTTAAAGTATTTTGTTAAAGTAGCTTACTAGATTTTATTTATGAATGTTTTAGTCTTTTTAATATATTTGGTGAACAATTTTAATTTAGTTCACTATATTGTCATGAATAGGAGTTATAAAAAAACTTAATATAGGACATTCCAATTAATTACAAAATACCACGAAGTCATTTTTATTTTATCACAATGTAAAGAATATTCTAGCTACATTTGTACTAGAGTACTCTACGAACTGAAGAAATAATATTGATTCTATTCGCACAGCGAGAAATCTTCAGTAAAAAAATATATGACTGGCTGATTTTATTTTCATTTACCAAAATACGTACATATACACCTACCTATGTTTGGCTCCATTTTCAAATAATAACTCTTCGCCGCCGTGAGAATTTAAAAAAAACTAAAATACTGTCATCAGTAAAGAAAGAAAATAAATTTATTGAGACACACACAAAACTTTAACCTATTTACTTAATAAACTTACATGCTAAGAATGTGATATGTCCCAATACAGCCGCAACTCAGCCTAATGCTGATGGCACAGACAGGGCCACCAGCGCTGATATTCTGTCAGTAAATTTGAGGACTTGTTTATCTTGCACAGTCTGAAGCATAAACTCTAGTTTTGTTTATTTACTTAGTTTGCCTCAATAAAGCTATTTATTAATTATAGTTGGTGTAATTATAATAAGAATATATTGCAGAAAAGAATGGTTTACTACTGCCATTTTGTAACCAAAACTATTTAAATAAGGTGTACATTTAAGCACATACATATGACTGCAAATAGGGTAAACTTGTAATATTTTATTTGAGTAAATAAATATAATGTAAAAATGTATTCATATAGGTACTTGGTTTTATTTTTTTAATGACATTAAGAATATTTGTATGAGAGTGGCCAACTCTGGTGTCGAGTTTTCAAACCATTGTAAGGGCCTCTGATATGTTATACTATGACAATTAGTCGGGACCTACAATTTAATGTATCATCCAACCCACAGAAACGTCCAAAATTTCATGTCACATTTTGGTTACCCCTCCAAGGACTGACCACATAGACAGTTAAAGTAATGTCATTTGTTGCATAATATCTATCACCTACTTCCTGTTTTTGTAAACCGCGACTGGAAAAAGTAGTGCACTGTTATTATTAAGGGTATGCACTTGTTCTACATTTTGTGACAGCGTCGCCTCTTTTGTTTCAGTTTTTTTTTACGTGGGATAGGTTTACTTTTGACTACAGCCTGCCTGATGTTAAGCATTGCTGCAGCCGATGCAAACTATTTATTTTATTCGACTGCATTTACTACAGTTATGCATCTCAGCACTTGCACATGATTCCCGTGGAGGGGTACGAGACGGAGCCGCAGGACCTGGGCGAGCATGTGGACCACCACGAGACGCCCGTCAAAGTCATCAAAATAACGAAAACCATCGCCGTAAAACTGCCCGTGCCGTACCCCGTGAAGGTGGTGCAGAAGGTGCCGTACCCGGTGCACATCGTGAAGCCCTACCCCGTGCTGGTTCCGCACATCGTAAAGGTCCCGCAGCCCGCACACGCGCACGCGGCCGCCGGCCACGCGGGCCAGTCCTACCAGGTGTAGGAGGCCGCGGTGCACGAGGCGCCTCACCCGCAGCACCAGGCGCACGAGGAGGACTCCTACAGTGGTGGCGGACACGGGCAGCACGTGGAGTCGTTCGCGGAGCAATACCCCTCCAACGAAGGGCCAGCCGGCGGCTCGTACGAAACTCCTTCGCATTCATACTTCAGCAGCTTCAACTCCCCAGAAGCCGCTGACGGAGAGTCATTCGAGGCGCGAAGCTACGACCAAACCATCCAGGCGTACCTGAGCAAGTTCCCGCCCAGCAGCCACCAGCACGCCTTCAACAGCTATCACTAGACATCACTCAGAATGCCATACGACGTAATGGCGCTTAAAGAAGCAGTCTTAAAGATTATTTTCGTTACTAGATGTGTACCTGTAGTTATGTAAGTACCTAAGTGTTGTAAATACTGTATAATTTATTAATAAATCAAATAAAACGATCGTAACTAAAATTAAGTTTCTATTTCATACCATTGATCCAATCTCAGACAGGTTAACGGTCCGTAACACATCACATCAGCTAAGAATACAAATTATAGAATCCTCTTGTAAACATTCAATTAATCTTTATAAATATAATTAACGCCTTAATTCTCCGCGGTAAGCGGGATCACATCACGAGGCTAATCTCGTTCAAAAAGCAAGATCGAAACCTACGATAGGTAGGTACAAAACTGGAATTCGATTTTATCACAATCGTAATTTGATTTATACACTTGTGACAGCGCCGCCGATTAATTTCTACTTGTAAAAAACATAAATCTTAGAGCTATTTCATAATCAAAACATGAATTATAAAAGTTACTAAATTATTGAACATCAATTTGATGATATCGGGCGGGACCGTGCGCTAGAAGCGCGGCCGCTTGCAGGGCTGCGCCCCGTCGACCGCGCGCTCGGCCTCCGCCTCGGGCACGGCGGCTCGCGGCGAGCAACGCGGGTCCCGCACTTCGCACTCAGTGTCGCGTATTTCACATGTAGTGTCGCGCGACTCGCACTCCGTGTCGCGCATATCACACTCCGTGACGCGCATATCACACTCCGCGTGACCGAGATCACACTCGATGCCGCGGAGATCACAGTCCGTGTCCCGCAGTAGACAGTCAATGTCCCGCAGGCAGCTGGGCGCGCGCGTGCGGCGCGTGGGGGGGCGCCCCTCCGGGCCCTCGTCTGGCTTCTCGTCCTCGTCCGACACGTACATGCGCGTCAGGTCCGACGCCACCGACGCCGTCTCGCACACGCTGCCGGACAAATACACACATTAGCGCTACCACGGCCACGCGCCGAGGAAAACAGACTAAGCTGTAGGTACCTACATGTAACAGGGGACAAATTTACATTTTCAGTTTTTCACAAATTATGTCATTCTTCGTTTGTGTCTTACGCAGTTAAAGTGTAGGTGGGTATGTTTACTTGTTTTGTATTTATAGCTACGTATTTGAATAGCCGTCATAGATGCGTACCTGTGATTGTAATACTCGTTGTCGACGTGCGTGACGCTGTAGGTGGACAACTCCTGCTTGGCGGTCATGATGGTGGGCATGAGCAACGGCTCTGAGCCAGGCAGCAGCGTGGCGCCCGGTAGCAGCGCGCCCAGGTAGGGGCGGGCGGGCGGCGCCACGCGGTGCTCGCTCGCGCGCGCCGCCTTGGGGCTGCCACACCAACATACATTATCTTATCATATTGCTCGCAACCATTCAGGCGTCACCTAATCTTTTAAACGTTTATTTTCTTCTATTTATTTCTAATTTGATGAAAATGTCTAAACATGCAATGCAACAAACAAGGAAATATTAGATTACAGACGAACGTTAAAAATTTAAGCTGATGACCATAGGCATCCAAATTATTGTTATTTGTTTTTTATGATCATCAGTTTAAATTGTTGCTACTACCACAACTTTAACCATTCTGTTTATTGTAAATCCATTGACATTATATCAATTTGTACTTCAATACGTAGGTAAGTACTCTACAATCCGTACGCCTACGTCACATCACCGGGAGCTTCTCGTCTTGTAAGTATAATCCCACACAATAGCTGTACCTTCAAGCGACGCGACGGCCCCACGTGCTCTATTTATAAGCACCTATCGCTCACAGAGGGACAAGTATCGAGTCGCAACGTGACAGCTTGCTTACTACGTCTTACGGCACGCAACAAAGTTAAATCAACGAGCTTATATAAACACTATACTGTATACCTACTACACTCACCGCAGACATTGATCGAAATAGATGATGGCAGATAGTTCGCAACGTGTACCTACGCTTATTAAAAAAATCGATATAATTTTGCTAAATGCACCCTGCAAACATAGGTACATTTAATTCATTGTTAAATTCTTTATGTGTATTTATAGATACCACAATGGAAGACAAAAAATATCACAGCCTATGAAGCCGGAGTACCTACCTATTTAAATCCATGTCTGCGACATTCACACTTCATTTTACACAGCACAGAGAGAATAGACAAATCAAGCTTCGAAAGAATGAAGAGCGACGTCGACATGTTTGAAACATTTCCCTTTTTTTTATAAAGCCGATCGCAATAGGATAACTACTTTGATATTGAATTCATACTAAGTGAACTTGAGTAATTTGAAAGCAATCGTCATGTAAGTAAACGTGAACTTGTTTACAAAAGGACTGAAGCTAATTTAGTTGAATAACTTCTCAACTAGTGCCCAACTCAACTCGTGTTCTCAGTTTGTCTACTCGCGCTGGCTCTGTATTAAATATCTAATTACCTTTCCGGGTTAAGAGTTAATTTGAACTCTTGCGTTTTTCGGACCACGTTTAGCCAGTTGTGATCTATCTCACTAGCTTCAGAGTTGTAAGAACATCCAGGCCTAGAAAAGAAACACCCAGTTCAGGTATTGCGAACAGACGTGGCGCGCCGGCCACCATCAATCGAAACTGGGCTGCCAAGGGGACGTGACGCGCCACCAAAACGATATGCATACAAATGTAATTGGTTTACCTATTTACATTAGTTTAGGTCCGCTAATGCTGTTTTCTCTGTGTAACCACAAAGAAAATAAGCATACAACTTAGAAAGATAATTTTAATTAAAGATACTATCAATGTGTACATTTTGGTGATCCCCTCAAACCCCTTCCGGTTTAGGTTGAAGTAGGCTGCACTGGAGCGGGGAATATTACAACGGGTCCAAAAACCGGCAAAAAGTCTCCGGTGGAGGTCGATAACAAGACAAAGAGATTAATCCAAAGTGGGATTCAAAATACCTCATTATAGAAAAAGATATAAAACTGCAATTTATATTCGATCACATTAGACGTACAAACATTATCTGGAAATTTATAATTTTAGCCAAATTTTATATTTACTTTTCTCATAGCCATGTATTTGCACATTTCACAATTTTGGAGATTACTTCACGAGTGTGGTGTACTCACATGGGAGTGAAGTTGACCATGGTCGCGAAGTGGGTCTGCTTGTGCACCTGGTAGAAGTTGTCTGCCTGGAGCATGGTGGTGGTGCGACTCATGTCGCCGAACAACAAGTCCTCCGCAGGGGGCATGCTGGCGCTGGTCTCCGAGAACTCATTCACTGAGAATTTCAGTTTAGCTGCAAAATAATTCGCAACGATTTTTAGTACTTAATTTCACAAAATGTGTCACATACCTACTTAAATTTTTTATCAGTTTGTTGATATTTGTCTCACTTTACGTATTAATTGTTTTCAAAATAATAGAATAACATAAACATTTTTCTTCAAAAGTTAGACCTACTGTAATATGCATCGAGTATTTATTCTATTGTTATTTATTCGAATTCACTAGTTAAATGATTAACATCGACATAAACAGGCATAGTAAGTTTGATGTGATACGTAACTTGTTTCCACTTACATGTGTCAATAGGTGATATTTTGGCGGCGACGTCGTAGAGGAAGTCGGCGGTCCAGAAGTGAGGGATGCGTATGAACACCTTGCCCGAGTCCACCGGCATGTGGAAGCCCAGCTTGTGCAGCAGCTGCAGGAACTTGGGGTCCTTGCAGATGTCTGCCTGCTGGCAGCTCCACGGCACCAGCGGCACCGACTGGTTCAGGTCTGCAGCGCACGACACCCATCATATACAGCAGCAAGCAAACATTGTACACAACGCTACTCCAATTTACTTAAAGCTTTGTTATAAAAATAAATAACGCTCATGAATAATCTTTATAGTTCCGTTACCACTTATTGTCTCTCTTCCACATATGTAATACGAAATGCATAAGAAATATAGCGATATGCAAAATATGATGCTATACTTACTCAGAGAATGGTAGGATACTGGCGACAGTACGGGCATGTCGTCCGCCTTCTTTTTGAACATCTCAAAGTTGAGCATGTCGGAGTCATCCGCCGATGACTCGTCCATTTTTCTCTTCTCCAAATAAATTTTGGCGTAGCAGGTCTCGAGTAACACTCGTTGCACCCAGTCCAGGAACTTGCACTTGCCGTCCTCCGCGAGCTGCGCGCACAGCTTGGAGATGTCGGCCTCCCGCATCTCCTTGCTGGCGTGCCTCGCTCGGCGCTCGCTGTCGCCGCGCATGTGCTTCTTGTACTCGTCCTTGTTGATGATGTTCTGCTTGTACAGCCTCCGAATGACGGCCTCCTTGGACTTGACGATCCCGGCCTCCTTGAGCAGCCTCACCACCTCCGCGACGGCATCGGCGGCGGCGCTGCTCTGCAGGTACATCCAGCTCAGCGACGCCACCTCCTCCTCCGTCCACCTGGAACACACCACCAGCACGCTTCACGTTACGTTTTAACTGTCATTTATGTAGCAAACGCGTAGCGGCAATAGTTTATCAAAAAATGAACCTCTCTTTGGTGGAGATCTTGGGCGCCTTCTGCACGAGCTTTTTCTTGGCCTCGACCTCGTTGAGCTCCGGCGTCTGCGGCGGCGCGATGCCGATGAGCTTGAGCAGGTCGTCGTCGCACGTGTCCGCCGCGAACGGGAAGCTGGCGGCGCTCTGCAGGTTGGTGGGCTTCTTCATGAACGTGTTCAGCACGTACTCCACCAGGTCCGTCCAGTCCTGGAAACGTGCTACGTAGTAGGTACAAGCTGTTTGCAACTAATATTTGACGTCAACAGTGAAAAGTTCGCGGCGCGGCGATGTTTCGAAATCGTGTCTGCCGACGTCGTTGTTAGATGACGCGCTGCCAGCGGCACTCGCGCGGCTTCTCCTTCTCGCAATGCAAACGCGTCACAACCGAGCTCGCGTTTAGTACAATATTTGCAACATCAGAGTTAACAATCATCCCAGGAAAGTACTGCGTACTCTCCTGGGATGATTGTGAAATTTTGTGACAGAGTAGGTAGGTCCGTACCTACTCTATAAATTATGATTCATTTAAAATAATAACGTGAGCAAATTTTAAATTTATGTGCATAGCATGTAACATTTTACAATCGAATAGAGGTGGTTTAATCTAAATGAATTTCTTGTCATGAAAATGCTCGTTATATATTTCTATATCAATCCATTTACACCAAGCTAAAAAAAATAACTATTCGGTAAATGGCTGCTGATGACTTACATCGCATATCTCAAACTCGGACTTGCAGATGGAGGTGAATGTCTTGAGTATCCGGGGCTGGTACATGGTGTGCAGCGAGTCCAGGTCCCCGCCCACGTGGTGCATGACGGTGAAGATGCAGTCGTTGACGAACTCCCCGTTGCTGCTGTAGTCCTCCAACAGCGCGCCGTACTGGCTCATGATCTCGGGAGTCGCGAACCTGGAGTGCAGCGGGAAGTCAATATCGCGAGCTCCGGGCGCAAGCTCGCACGCAACATTCATCTAAATATATAAAACTCAAAGGTGACTGACTGACTGATATAGTGATCTATTAACGCACAGCCCAAACCACTGGACGGATCGGGCTGAAATTTAGAATGAAATACTTAGAAAGAATTTTTGGAAATGCCACATTTAAGGGGTGATATTGGCGATGCAAGTTTTAATACGAGCGAAGCCGCGAGCACCCACTAGTACATATACTCATTCGAATTTGTTTTACTCTTCTCTGCCATATATATTGTTAATATTTGCAGTCTTTGATTTGTTTGCTAAGCATTCTTAGGGTAAGTTTATAATTACATTGTAATTAAATGTATAATAAATAAAATGTAATAATAACATGTAAATAACTAACAAGTAGATCTCAAGTCCACCAATCAAGGTAAGCGAGTCATTAGTGCGGAAGTTTCTATTTACTTTCCCATTCATACGAACATTTATAACTACAGGATATGTGCTATAGATATAGATGGAGATAGAGCCAGTACACAAGAATGTTTATGTGTTTATGTCTATGTGTCAATTACTATTTATTCTGTGATATTACGTGTCGTGCGATAAAGATAGGTAGATATACTATTATGTACATACGCGGAGTGCAACTTACATCTTTGTATTGTGTGAGAATATATGTATGTAATGGCGCGCTATATATATGGTGTATGGAGAATACAAGTAATAGTAGAGATAATAAATGGCGTGATACTACTAATGAGCAGCAACTGGACCACACTCTCAATAAGTAATTAAACTATGCTTACTGTCTCAGATGGTCAACCATGCTGGCGGAGCCGCTGTACTCGGGGAGCTTCATTACATTATCCAGGAACATCAACAGTATGTGATTGGTAACAATGAGGTCCTAAGATACAGAACACAAGTTATAGTGTGTACAGGCACTAGGCAGAGCTCGAGCGTGCGCTGCACGGCCTTTGACCTTCCACGAGACTGTGTACAGGCACTAGGCAGAGCTCGAGCGTGCGCTGCACGGGCTCTGACCTTCCACGAGACTGTGTACAGGCACTAGGCAGAGCTCGAGCGTGCGCTGCACGGGCTTACTACATACAACTCATCATTAAGTTTCGGGAAATGTCGCATACACAATCACGTTGAAGTTCCTAATAAAATATCTTAACAAACAAAGATGTAATATAGAGATTAGAGCTTCTCTGTGCGTGGGGAAGTTTAGATAATAGTAAATAGCGACAAGTTAAAAGTCAACCTTTGCAAGATTTTGTGAGAAACGAGCCATATAAATTTATAAGTATCTATTTGTTAATGTTGAAAAATAATAGAAAAGGTAAAAGTACCTGTAAATACTGCTTAGAGTGGTATTTAGGATTGTAATGTCGTATAAGGAGCACCAGCAAGGCGCGGAGCTCCTCGGTCTCACACATGTTTATTTGCAGCTTGATCAGGCTCTCCCGGTTCTCCTTGTTACTGCCAGATATCTTTTTGTACTCCTCTATGGCTTGCACGAACTCTCTTATAGCCGTGACAACCTAAAATCATTTTTATATTCAGTTTCATACATTGGTAAAACTGTAAGTTGTATCAAGATTTTAGTTTTATCAAGAAAGAAGTATCTTGTAAACAATAGACGCGAGTGGTTGAGATGTGTACTCACCAGATGCAGGCGGCGGACGGTGGGCGTGAGCGCGTGTCCGTCCAGCTTGATGCCGAGCTCAAACTGCTCGCACAGGTTGACCCCCTCGGCCGTGAGGTAGGACACGATGTCGAAGGACAGCACCGAGCTCACGTTCTCCAGGTCCAGCTCGATCTGCGTCGCGAACTTGAGGAAGTAAGTCACCAGCCAGAAGAAGTGCGACGTGTCTATCTCCAGCTGCTGGTTGGTGAGGATCTCGTGGTGCAGCGTCGACACCAGTGAGTTGTAGCCCTTCAGCAGGAAGTCCACCGTGAACTCCTTCAGCAATTAATAATAGAACCGGTAAGTAATGGTCTACTTCAATAAGTATTTTTCTCAAAAATATTGTTTAAAATTCGTTACGAAACTCAGACTATGGCTGCAGTAGTTCCAGAAAACATAGCTATAGGAGTTCCAGTATCCGTGCGCATCCCTAGCGGCCAAGAGAAGTCACAGTTTTCGCGCGATTGTCGCTAGCATCGCACGTTTGCGTACATCGTCTGCTCAACTGCGTTGGAAGTCGATCTAAATAGTGATGGGCTGAGATTGTTTATCGATATATCGATATCGATACCTATCGATAAAATGTCACAACCTACCATTGAAAAGTACCTCAAGACTGCGGGATCCGGCTCGCAATCCTCGAGCAAAAGAAGTAGAGAAGAAACTACGCCTCCCGAAAAGCAGAAGAACTCGAAAAAGTTCTTGGCCAACTCAAGGAACACCGCAAAAGCTTCAAAAGTGACCACACCAACATCTAACAGCTTCGATGGTCTCCCAGTTGACGAACCCGAACAAGACCGGTTTGTGCAGGCCAGTAAGAAGAAAGTGGTGAATAATACGCCTCCCATTGTGGTCGAGCTCATGGGTGAGTGGACACACCAAAAAATTCGTGATGTTATCGGAAAATATGTTAAAGAGTACCACATTCAACATAGGGGCCGTCATATTGTCAGAGTGCAAGTTTACTCCTCCAAAAACCACCACGAGCTTCGGGAGGGATTGGTCAAAGAACATATTCCATTTCATACTTTCACCAGGAAGGATGAAACGACCCCAAAAGCTGTCATTAAAGGTTTACCCAAATGTGTGCAATCTACAATTAGCAAAGAACTGGAAGAACTAGGATTTACTGGTGCTTCAGTAACCGAAATCAAGACATCATATACTACTGAATGTCCTCCTGTGCTTGTGCAGCTTCCAAATGGTACCAACATGAACAAGTTCAAACAAATCAAGTACTTGGCTAACTGCGCGGTGACCATCGACCGCTTCAAACCAAGCAAACGAATTGGCACTCAGTGCTTCCGCTGCCAAGGGTTTGGACATGGATCCCGTAATTGCAACAGGCCGCCTCGCTGTGTCAAATGTGCAGAGCCACATCCTACATGGGAGTGTACAAAGAAAACCAGGGACGAACCGGCTAAGTGCTGTAACTGCCAAGAACACCACCCAGCAAACTTTAGCCAGTGCAGTGAACGGCTAAAATATATAAGTCGTATTGAATCTAAGCGTTCTACCCAGAGTGTAATAAAACTTGGAAAGATGCACTCAAATCAACTTCGGACAAGCTCGGATGCACCTAAAACGTGGGCTCAAGTTGCTAATTCTACAAGCCGCAAGAACTTACCACAACAAAGTGACTCAAGTGACGCATTACCAACACCACCTGCTGCTGATAGGCCACTACCGTCCACAGCACAAGCTCATAGCTTATTAACATACAGAAAACAAGATCAACGTCCTACTTATGCAGGAGCAACCGTCGGAAAACCTCAACAAGACCTTGAGACAATGGAAATGCTGGAAATACTCTCCACAATCCAATCCATAAAGCAAGAATTTGTCAAATGTTCCACCTTTATGGACAAAGTCATATTAATCCTGACTCACCTTGGACATTATGTCTAGCTGCCCTGAGCTACGCATATTGTACTGGAACGCTGATGGCGTCTATCACAAGCAGAAGGAACTCGCCGATCTCATGGTGAGTAGAGATGTTCATGTCGTAGCAGTCTGTGAAACCCAACTTACGTCACGTTTAACCCTTAACATCCCTGGATTTATATGCTATCGCAGAGACAGTCATAGTTCTGGTATAGGCCAGGGTGTGGCACTTTTAGTACGTTCAGACCTGAATCATTCTTTAGTTTCTGCCCCGGCAACCAAACAAATTGAAGTGGTCGGAATTTCTCTAAACCTCCAACACTTTGACATCACCATTTACTCAGTCTATCAATCTCCTAGCCATCCTCTTATATCCAGTGATATCGACTCCATACTATCAGCTGGCCCAAAAGTACTGGTCCTGGGGGACTTCAACTCTAAACATCCGTTGTGGTCACCCGGTCCAGCTAATACTCGTGGTTCAACGCTATACGAACACATGCTTCGCAATGACTACATGATATATGCGCCGAGCGAAGTAACACTCGTTCACTACACCGCGAACTACACGCAATCTATTCCGGACATAATGTTGTGTAAACACTTTGATCCTCCTAACGACATCTTCACAATCCCCGCATTATCATCAAATCATTTTCCTGTTTTAGTAAAATTTAATAGCCCTTTTTATTGTAAACCCTTACAGAAACTTAATTATAGTAAAGCAGACTGGGCTAGGTACCGTCGTCTGATAAATACTAGTATCGATTTGACACAGAATGCCTACAAAAGCCCTAATGAAATCGATTCCGTCATCCTTAAGTTACAGACCACCATTCTTGAAACCAGGGATGCATGTGTTCCAATAAATACCTTAAAGCCCTGGCGCTCTTCTATTCTTCCACGGCGAATAAAACGTATGATAAGTAACAAAAACCGTCTCCGCAGATGCGCTTCGAAAGAAACTGAACTTATTAAGCGCAAAACTCTGTTAAACGATATAAACTTTGCTAAATTTCAAATAAAGACTGCTTTGATGTCTCATAAGGATACTGAATGGAATAAAAAACTAAAAAGAGTCGACAATCCGAGTCACGATATCTGGCGTCTAGCTAATAACTTGCGAACTCCCAAAGAACGTACTATACCTGCACTAAGGGCGGTAGATGGCAGCCTGACCGTCAACCAGCAAGCACAGTGCAATCTATTAGCAAATGCGTTTCTTGGCAACATGTTATTGACAAATGATTGGAGTAGTGATGAGGAACCTACTGTCTCCAGCTCCTTAATGACACTTACCAGCTCCACACTCACTGAAAACAATCGGTTAGTCAGGCCACACGAGGTCAAAAAAGTTATATCGAGTCTTAAATCACGGAAATCGCCCGGTCCAGACAACATCACTAACTTACTCATAAAGAACTTACCTCAAAAGGCAGTAATATTGCTAACAAAGGTGTTTAATGCCTGTCTCCTGCTTAACTACTTCCCACAGCCCTGGAAAACCGCCAAAGTGATCCCGATCCATAAACCTGGCAAAAACACTTCTGATCCAACTTCTTATCGCCCAATCAGCTTGCTCCCTTGCCTGGGGAAGTTGTTTGAGAGAATTATTTATACCCGACTGCTACAGTCTTCGAGTAACCGTCTTTTAAATGAGCAGTTTGGCTTCCGAAAAGCACATTCGACTGTTCAGCAACTAGCTAGAGTTGCTGAAACAGTATCGTATAATCTAAATCTCAACAACTCCACGGGAATGTTCCTTCTCGATATTGAGAAGGCATTCGACGTCGTATGGCACGGGGCCCTTCTGCACAAGCTCCTCAAGCTTGATCTCCCCCTCTCAATAATCAAAATGATAGACTCATACCTGTCGCATCGAAGCTTCTCTGTTTATATCAGTGATGATCAACACTCATTAACTATGCCTGTGCCTGCAGGTGTACCTCAGGGGTCGATCCTAGGTCCTTACCTATTCCTGTTATTCCTGAATGACATCCCTATCCAGCCTAGGACTAGTCTAGCATGCTTCGCCGATGATACGGCGTGCCTGACCTCTGACCCTGATTTTGATATCATAATCAGTCGCTTACAAATGTCCATTGACCTTCTTGCCGCCTACTTCAAAAAATGGAGACTTAAAATTAATGCCACAAAAACAGAGGCTATAATGTTCAGTAGAAAACGAAAAGCTCCAATCAGAACACTACACCTGGATGGCTATTCCATACCCTGGAAAAATTCAGTGAAATACCTAGGTCTAACATTAGATAAAAAACTGAACTGGACTGAAAACACAAAACAATTTCACCTCAAGGGAATAAGAGCATTAAATGCCCTACATCCAATCTTAAACAGGCAATCCTGCCTGTCTAGCCGCACCAAGCTGCGCACTTACTGCACGCTAGTACGGCCATGCTTTACTTACGCTAGTCCTGTCTGGAGCAGCACATGCCAGACTAACATAAAAAAACTACAAACTGTCCAAAATAAAGCTCTTAAATACGCTTACTCTACTCCATTCCGTACCAACTTGCAAAAACTGCATCTAAAAATTGGTCTCCCAAAAATAGATGTCTATATTTACAAACTTTCGGAAAAATTTTATCTATTTACCAACTTTCGTAATTCAAATAAACTCATCCAAAACATTTGCAAAACAAGGCGCAAAAACTTAACTTTTATCGATAGTTATAATCGATATAAGCTCCCTCACCACTTGTTCTTAGACTGCTGTGTACATGAACATCCCGCGTCACTAGCGTAGGCGTGTGTGCGTGATGCGTGTGGTCGCCCGCGCCACTTTCAGTCTTATTACCGCGAGTATAGAGGCTGGAGTGGCGTGGGCGGACGCCGATCCGGCGCGCTCGCTTGTGTGCGTGACTAAGCCGTGATGCGGTGGATTCCGACTTCTTGTGACTGTTCGGCCGGCGCGAATTAAATAATTTTATCGAACTACCCCAGGAGTTTGGGTTATATCATTCACCTATTTAGTACTTAAAAACGCAGTGCCTATACTAAAGCCTACGTAATTTGATATTTATGTTTCTAAGTGTATTTTATCTATAAGTTTATTATGTTATTGTCAAGTATTTTTTGTTTTAAAAGTGCCCAGTGTACGTAAAACCAGTAAGTAAATCAAGTTTTTTGTACCACTAGGATTAAAATTTACACTTGTGTTGTACTAGTTTTATAAGTTATGAATCAATAAAGACCTTTAAAATTGAAAATTGAAATTGAACTCCTTCAGCACGTTGGAGATGTCGTCGTCCGTGGGCGTCTTGTGCGTCAGCCCGTGCACGTTGAGGCTGCCGACACCAACGCGCGTTACCACACAGTCTACTAATCGTACATACACATATTAAAAAGGCCTCATTGTGTAATAATAAAAATACTAATCGATTACTCACATATTAGATTTTCCTCTTTTTACGACTTTCTTCCTTTTGCGCTCCTGGAGAGTAGTTCCAGTGCGAACCTTGGTGTTAACTCGCTGCTTGAGGTTGTGCGGCTTCTGATTCACCGGCTTCTTCGAGGGATGGTCGTCCTCGTTGCTGGACGTCGATATAGACTCTTGGTTTTCTATTTGCGTTCCGTAGCCGCAATCCGACGTTTCGGAAATACCCGGCTTTTTCTCATTTTTCTTTGTTGCAGGATCGCTATTATCGGATTGAACTCCGCTCGCACCTGACACGCCAGTGTCCTGGATTAAAACATAATTATCATCTATCATTATGTGTAAACCGAACGAAGAATCATACTATCTTATATCGACATACAGAGTAATAAGATGGTTTTAAATAAGCATCACCTATAATTAAAAATAGTCTTACATTGTCATATTTTAAGGGATCATCGGCTGCGTTTCCTTGGTTTTCTTGTGCTGGTTTTTCCTTCTCATTGTGTAAAATTTGTTTCTTATCGTGTTGCGCACCAACACGAAAAGAAACAAATTTTTCACAACAAGCAGTACTGCTCGCCGCTTGCCACTCGTTACTGTCAGGGCTGGGCTCGTGTGGGTTCTTGCCGCCCGTGTCGGAGGAGTCCGAGGTGGGGTGGGAGGCGGAGGCGGCGGGCTCGGCGGCCGCCACCCACTCGTTGTTCACGGAGTTAGGTTCGTCGTGACTCTTGCCACCCGTGTCTGACGAGTCCGACGTGGGGTCCGATGTCAACATCGGGGACGAATCGCTGCCTAAAATTGGAGCACCAAATATAGATATGATATGGCCATCGAGTGTTGTGACTACGTAGTAGGTACACATTAGTATTGAAGCTGTAGTCATCAGGCAAGCGTGAGCCTATCTAATGGGCAACAAAAGGCGAGTACCTCTGTCGGGCGAAGTGTTGCTCTCGTTGTCATCGGAGCTCTCGGACAGAGAGGTCTCGAGCCACATGTTCAGTAGTTTGTGGAGAGTCACGACATGTTGGTCCTTATAAAACAGCGCTATGAATTGGACCATCGTCACTCCCCAATTGCACTGAAAAGGAAGAATATATCTATACATAACACACATCTCGACTCGATTACACGAATTCAAAATATAAAAAGAAACAATTGGTACCTCGCTCGGACTTTTGGACTTATGGATATGGATGGCGCACAAAGAAACAAACACTTAAACACACGCCCTCTCAGCTAGCATCTAGAACGTTCCGCAGCTTGCAGATGAATACCAGTAGTAGGCATGTTCGTTAAAAATAGAAATAAATATGATTAATTATTACCGTACCAAATATATAGAAAGTCACTTACCGCATCGGGTATTGACATCAACTTAATTAGAACCTTGTCAATGCTTTGGCTGAAGATGTTCCAGAGTATCTGGTTCTGCACGGTGTGCGCGGGCCCGGCGTAGGGCGCGCCCTGCGCCGGCCGCTCCTCGGGGATGTGCAGGATGTTGCGCAGCAGCAGCAAGCTGTTCTGCACGTTGGAGCACTGCGCGGGCTGGAGCTTTTTTTTATGCTCCGAGTCTACATTCTTTTTCATAAACTCGATCACCACTCTGGTGGCTCGGCGGTCCGTAAATGCCACTTTTGTAGATGCGAGCAAATTGTTAATTTCGAATATTGTGTGACGTCCGAAATCATTTTTGGATATGATGTCGACGGGCAGCAAGCATTCGGTTGGAATGGTTAGATTCACCAATATTCTCGTCAGCAACTCTATGGTCTTGTCTTCCTTCGCATGTATGAGCAACGGGATCAGATCCTTTTTTATATTTTCTCCGAAGCTGATACTCCGCCGGTAAGTGCGCAAGTACTTGTCTTCGGTCAGTATATTAAGAAGGATG
Organism: Macaria notata; assembly: GCA_927399415.1. NCBI lineage: Eukaryota > Metazoa > Arthropoda > Insecta > Lepidoptera > Geometridae > Macaria > Macaria notata. The sequence continues at coordinate 6,042,380 of OV656741.1, forward strand.
GCTTCCAGCGCGGCTGCCGAATAGATAGCAATACATATTATAAATGTAGATAAGTTTATGTACCTGTGTCTGTTCATATGAAATTTATTGAACGATAATTTGAGGACAGTCAGAACTCAGAACTCACCATTGCAGTTTGCATTCACGTGATATCCGTCAGCATGCAGATAGCCAAGATTGCTGAATATGCTATGGAACTGCGGACTCTGGAGTACCCATTCCATATTCTATCTGTAACAATACAATTAAAATTCTTACATTGTGAGTGCGGCCTTGCTTGGCTTATCACTCCTTAGCAGATGGCCTTGAAAAGTAAAAAGAAGGCAGTAAGATTTTAATACTGTGTTTACCTCTAGGAATAATAAAATTGATACAATACCTACTTGTATCGTCATTCGTAGGTATACCAACTAGAAACTCCAGAGATGTAAGCATGGAAGTATTTTTAAAATACTGAAATTCACCCCACCTTTATTTAGGGACATGAAATCATCTTTCTCATAGTAGGTATATATGACCGAGATTAAATCAGTCAGTGCTAGCTCATCCACTTCCTAACTTCAACTAGAGATAGGTACTTCACCATAGTCATAAGAAGTATACGAATTGAATAGCAGCAAATGTCAAAGTTTAGCAGTTCAAAGTACGATCACATTTAAGGCGAGTTTGCCGGGTTTGCGATACATAAACGAGCTTTCACTAATATAGACAACAATAACTGACTTCCTAAACTTACTCGGGCTTCCCTAGCCTAAAACAATTAGAAGGGTTTTTTTGTGAAAATGCTTTACTTCCAAGCTATAAATTTGAAATTGACGTGAGGCGATATAGCGCTAAACCTTATTACATGACTAAAATCGTTTTGTTTTATGCAATCATAACGGGAATTAAACCCTTAATGCAAACTAAGTCAGCCAAAGATGTCACAATAAAAAATGTATTTATCACGAAGAGCATCCGTAGAATAATTATTTCATTTCCCGACGTGAAAATTTCCAGTTTAATCAGCTTGGAGCTGTACACGTGAAAACTATAAAGCTTCCCGTAATATAATAAATCGATCGAAGCAAACGTGACCCATACTGTAGTACAGAGTGTGACAATAGAAGCCTGAAGCTCATCAACTCAACAAGCAGGTAGGTATTATAATATCCTAGAACTTTGACACAAAATTGAACATAAACCACATGTACTAGGTAATATAATCGTCAGTTTAAGCTACGTAATTGCGTACAAAATAATATTTCTAGGACTTATTATTTATCAGACACTATTTATTTTTAACTGACTTCGTCGAAAAGGAGCTTATAAATTGGGCCTGTGTGTATGTATACCCGATTCAAAAAGTGCTGAGAATAAGTAATGGGGCGCGATCTTGTTCAGTTTAGTTTATAGTTTAATTTAAATTTTTATCACAAATGAACTGATGTGATCAAATAAATAAATATTTTAGGACATATCAAACAGCGCCATCTAGCCCCATACTAAGCAAACGTTTGTGTCATGGCCCATTTTGCGTTATCTAGTAACATAATAATAACGCAATAATAAATGTATTAAAAAGTGAATCCGTATGAGAGTGGCCCACTCTGGTGTCGAGGGTTTTCAAACAGCCGCCGTAAGAACCACTCAGCGGCTAACAGCAATCTATAAAGTATTGTCAAACAATTGTGATAAAACACGTGATTATTTTTAATGAAATGAAATGATATTTATTTGCTCTTGAATACAGGTAGGTGATGCTGTAATTTATAATAGAAGTCCCGTGTATTCTACCGTTCTAGGTGTGCAAATATTATAATCTATGTATTAACTATGCTTAATCTAGGTGTTAATTGTATTAGTCAATTTTACAAACTGGGATGCCGCAATATATACCTAGATACTTATCAACACTGTAGTAACACTTCTCAATTAGCCAGTTATGCAATTTGTATTTGAATCTAGTGGAAGGCAGTTCTTTAATGTCCTGTGGCAGAGCGTTGTAAATAGTTACAGCCATATGGAAAGCGTTATTCTTACTTAATGCAAGTCGAGAGCCAGGCTCATGAAGCCTGTCTCCGTGTTGTGTTCTAAGATGCCTCCTACTAAGCGCTTGATTTGTTTTAAAGAACTCTGGGTATGATCTTACAAATAGTGCTGCCTTTTCAATGTACATGCACGGTAGTGTTAAGATTTTCAATTCTTTAAATATTGGTTCACATGAGTCTAAGTAACCAGCACCTCGTATTACCCTTACACATTTCTTTTGAAGTATAAAAAGTCTTTCAATATCAGAAGAGTTTCCCCATAACAGTATACCATATTGAAGAACAGAGCTGATATAACCATGGTAAGCCTTGAGGGCTGCTTCTACAGAGACGGATTGTTTGATGCGATGAAGAGCAAAGACAAATCGGTTCAGCTTGTTACAGGTCTCATTAATGTGAGTTTTCCAGTTTAGATAGTTGTCTAAATAAACACCTAAAAATTTAAATTCTGTGACATCCTCAATTTTGCGATCATTGTATTTTATATCAAGAGATAGTGGTTTTCCTTTAATTGTGTAAAATTGCATCATCTTCGTCTTTTCAATGTTTAATTTTAAGTTATTATTATCTAGCCATGTCACTATATGTTCAATTGTATTATTTATGTCAGATTGGAATATATTAATGTCAGTTTTCTTTGGTTTACTAATTAAAATTGTAGTGTCATCGGCAAATAAAATAGCTTTATGATTCGTTGCATCCGGCAAGTCATTGATGTATAGTAAAAATAGTATTGGCCCAAGTATAGAGCCTTGTGGGACTCCTGATGCGTTCAGCTTATATTCCGACCTGTACCTCGACCTAATTTTCTTTACCTCATCAAATTTTACTATTTCGGTGCATTGCATTCTGTTGCATGCCTTTTGGGTTGAAAACAGCTCCGGCAACATTTCAAAGAGCCATGGATAGCATATTACGAGGACTGCAAGGAATACATTGCCTTGTTTATCTGGACGACATAATAGTATTTTCAAGTAGCTTGCAGGAACACCTCGAAAAACTAAGAAACATCTTTAAACGGCTTCGAGAAACGAATTTGAAAATCCAATTGGATAAATCTGAATTCTTGCGGAAGGAAGTCTTGTATTTGGGCCATACTATAACAAAAGATGGCCTTAAACCAAATGACGATAAGATAAAAGCAATCTTACAGTATCCATTACCCAGAACACGAACAGAAATTAAAAGCTTCTTGGGTCTTATTGGATATTACCGAAAGTTCATAAAAGATTTTGCCAAACTAACAAGACCGTTGACTAAATGTTTGAAGAAGAATCAATCAGTATGCATTACTGAGGAATACATAACATGCCGTCAACCCCTACAACTTTGCCCGGTTTTTTTGATTTGTTCTATTAAATGCTGAATTAAAAAAAAAAAATCCATCGATATTATTTAATGTCCGGCTTGTGTACTAAAAGCTGTTTTCTGCCTGTCTTCTTCATTGATTTCAATTTGATGGTATCCGCTAGCCAAATCTAGCGTTGTAAAATACACAGATTTTCCTAGTTTATCGAATAAGTCATTGATGTTTGGTAGAGGGTATTTGTCATCGGTCGTAATTTCATTCAAACGCCTATAGTCGATAACCATTCTGTATTTCTTTTTTCCAGAAGCATCTTGTTTTTTTGGTACTAAATGAACCGGAGAATTCCATGGTGAATGAGATTGTTGAATGACATTATCCTTTAATAACTTTTCCGTTTGTCTGTTGATCTCATCGTTAATTGCTTGTGGCTGTCTATAAGGTTTTGTATAAATTGGATCTTCATTGACGGTTCTTATACGATGTTTTACTTGATTAGAGAACGTTAGCGGTAACTTTTCACAGTAGAATATATCTTTGTACTCGTGACATAATGATGATATGTGATGTCGTTCTTCAGCGTTCATATGATCAAGTCGAAGTCGCGATAAATTTTCTTCTAACATCTGGTTTAGTTCAGCATCAGTTTCCATCGGTATTGGCAACTCGTTCACATTGCAAATCTGATTTCTAATAGGATCGATGTGTATGGGTTCTGGTATTCTGATAGTGACAGGTTTATCAGAATGATTTTGTATTACGGTTGTAGCATAACCGTCAACGCAGTGTACCATAGCGCTGGGCATTCGTGCACCTTCACCAAAATTCATGTACTCCATAATGCCATCTCCACTGTATAAGTCTGTGGGGATTTTCACACGTGTTTCACACCTGGGATCTAGTAGTATGTCCACGCCATTGTCGTATACAATTGGTATTTGTGTGTCTTTAGTGCACAACATCTTTTCACCCATATCAATTTTGGCACTCAGCATTTTTAAAAGGTCTGATCCAATAAGACCGTCGTAATCCTTGTCCACTGTATAAATGTAAAATACACAATGCAACGGGCTTTTGAATGTTTCAGGCAATGGTATTTTAACAACTTCGTTGTGTGAACTGCGTCCGTGTGTACTTACGACTTCAAACGGCATGATCATCTTGTATTTGCTGTAAAACTCATCAACCTTTTCTGCGGTTATAAAACATCGGGAACTACCTGTATCGATCATAAAACGCGCGCGTAGCTCAGGTATTTCTATGTATGGTAGTTTGGAAAGTGGATCATAATTTAGTTTTATGGTGATGGTGGATCCTCCGAGGCATCTTTGCAAAAATTTGTATTGTGGTTGGAGTATTCAACTGTCTCAAGTTGTTCAGTGTGATCATAATACGGGACACAAGCTTGTTCGTCTGTGGGTTCATCAACGTTATATTCGTAATAGTGCGCATTCTGGGGGTAACAATAATCATTTACGTTGATTTCATTCTGGAATACATTATTGTTTGCTTGTCTAGAATGTGGCATATTTCTTATTGGGAGTGCAGTGCGCATAGTGATATCAGTATCTTCAATTGGTTTTTGGGGTGGAATGCCGAATTTAAATTGATTTGGTGGTATATTTGGGCGATACGATTGTTGGATACTGGGTAAACGTGGGCGGTATCCATGGATCGGCTGGGCAAAACGTTGCGTTTGAGGATAATTCATTCCAAAACGGTGGCTAGTTTGCGGTTATTTGAGTTATTTGAGGTCTAATATTGCTTGAACCAGGAAATCTAAAATTGTTGGTTTGAGGTGTCAGAGCTACAGTTGTTTTGACACCAAATTTATCTAGATAAGGATTTTGTACTGGTTTTGGCATCTGTGATTTGAGCATATTTTTTTTTGCATTAATGTTCGCATAAAAATCTATTTCGGTGAGGACTGTTGAAATGGCGTCTTCTAATTTATTGCAGCCACTCAGGCGTACAACCCTTATCATTTCATCGGGCAGGTTGCACAAAAAAACGTTTAAAGATGTGTGGTTATAAATAGTCGTTTTAGATTTTTTTAAATTTTCGTCTGGGATCTGATTAACCTTTGACTGAAGAGCATCTCTTACGCGTTTAATTCGGTTTGAAAAATCACGATACGACTCGTTCGGTTTAATTTTTAATGTCTCTAACTCAATAGAAATACTTTCCTCACTACGCGGGTCTCCAAAGTTTTCCCTTAAAACTTGCTTTAATGTAGGCCAAGACAAAATATCTTGCCTTTGACTTATTAATTCAGCTGCTCTACCGGCGAGTTTACTAGTACACGCGTGAAAAATAAAAAGGCCTTGAGCCGGATTTGTTTCATTTCTTAGGGTGTCAATTACGTACTCACATTTTTGTATGTACTGATCCAAATATTTCTCATCTCCATCGTATTGTGGTATTAATTTCATGATGTCAGCTGAAGTAATAGTCAAAAGAACTGGTGGATTAGACATTATTACAATTTATAGAAACCCTTATTTTTTATACAATTTAATATTAATAACTACAATAAGTTGGCTAGATTTTTATAGCCTTATGAAACTATGTCTATTTACTAGTCTTAAAATACTCGATTTTTGAGCCTAATCTTAACTAAGTCGTTATGTACTCCGCCGATTTTCAGTGCAGTGTAACACGACAACTTGTAAGATAAGCGATTTTTGTCTCACTTACAAGTTCCTTAGTCTAAATTTGCCTAACTAAGTCACTATGCACCCCACCGATTTTGTGTAGTGTGCAGTGACAACCTGCAAGTTGAGCGATGTTTGTCCCACTTACAAAGTTCTTGGAATAGGTAGGAAGACACAGGAATAGTGATGGGTCTACTCACGTGCCGTCGCGTACCCTCCAGGAGTACTAGCTGCCGGCGCCGTCCTCAGCTCCAACCTCGAACCAGTTTCAAGACAGCACACGCGTCGCGGGAGTCGAATTTATTTTATGGTTCGCGAATTTAGGTTCTAATACTTCATGAAATATACAGATTTCACTAAAGAAGTCTAGTTTTCCTAAATCCACCTAGGCTGCGCCAGACAGGTTACGACGATGCAGCTGTGCTGGGGCGAGGATGGATTCCAAAATTAAAGAGTAATTTAGGTGAAAACGTTTAATCGCCTTGATGGCTTAGCTAATACTGCCTTAAAATTAATTATTTAAAATGAAACTTACAAACTACACACAAAAAAGGGTCGAAATAAGTGTTTGCACATGTGCGGATCGGGGACGAACCGCGCTGCAGGACTTTGGAGTCTCGAGAGTTGATAAAAAAGATGGCATAACATAACTACCTACCTTGGCAAATCTACGCAGCAGCGCGTTACATCAACAATAACACAGTTTCATGTATTCTTGGCTGCATCTAACACCTATATTTAACTATGTAATATACAACATAAGGTGATCAGACATAAAAACGGTAGGTAGCCCTACCGTTTAACTCATGGATTTCTCCCGGAATTTCCAACAGGTATCAGTTTATCGCGCACAAACACGGTCCTCGATATGAATCTTTTAACTTTCTGAAGATAAACACTGCAAACATCACTGTGTTCGATTGTCATCCCTTTGAAGATCAGGATACAAGTAATAGGTTTAGAGAGCATGAAGGCTGTGCATGGCCTGGCCGGGCTGCGCGCGCCGCGAGAGCAGGGCTCGGTTGCAGCGCTCCACGTGAGCCTCGAGCGCCGCCGCAATAGCTGTGGCAATTATAGTAGGTCACGCTCACGCGGCTCACGCGAGTCGCGTGGACTCTGCACGTGCGCCCGGCGCTCGTCACCACCCCCTCTCCCTCGCCTTCCCCCTCCCACTTATTATGACTCCGCGCACTAGCGGGCCTAGCGGCGCCGCGCTACCTCGTCCGCCTCACTGCCCTTCACCTCACTAATATTACGATAGTCAAGGAGAAATTTATTTTGTCACAGGTTTCACACCTAATACTAATACAGAGATAATAGACTGAATCATCAGTCATCAAAAAGAATCTGTAAATTAGTTGTATGCACTCTGCAAGGCTATTATTATGTATATATGTATTTTATATAGGCAAGCAATCAAAAAAAATTACCACAAGAAAATCGCCAAACCAAAATCATTAAAAATCTAATTTATCTCTTATTAGAATACAGACAGACAAACAAATTTATTTATGGCGTAGGGAGTGTAATTTCATTAGTTTTAGTAGGTAGGTACTAGGTAGTACCTATACATACTATGCGTGCCAAATAAGAATAGGACTGTCAAGACGCCATTTTGTTCAGCAATACGCGCCAACTTAATACCCAAAGTGTATGGTGTGCAAAAAAATAATTACATAAATTTTATTCCGTTTGAATCTTTAATGTACGTTTTTTTGGCAAATCTTATAATTTTTTATTTTTTTTACACTAATATTATAAAGAGGAAAGATTTGATTATTTGTTTGTTTGTTTGAATTGAATAGGCTCCGAAACTACTGAACCGATTTGAAAAATTCTTTCAACATTGGAATCCAACATTCACCCTGACAAACATGGGGTACTTTTTATCCCGGATTAAACTTTTAATCCTGGATATACGTGGGTGAAACCGTGTAGCGCTACTAGTTAATTATAAATGAGTAGGATTTGAAAGAATAAACATTATATAAAATAATATTAGTAGCATTAACTATGTTATATATGTTCATACCTATAGATTTAATTTTTAAATATTATTCATTAATAAAATTCAATAATAGTATTTTTAAATGAATAAAATTATCATACAATAATTATTAATATTACCTTATTAATTTTAATCTTAATCTTTGAACAATAAATTATTGCACAATATGAATAATAATAAAAATATTATGCACTTTTTTTGCTGGCAGTACTATTTTGACAGTTATTGTGTGAAGTTGGCAGCAAACGCGATCATATTCTTATTTGGCAGTTTTGGCACGCATAGTAGTTAATTGTATCCTGTAGGTGGAGGAGGGATGTTAGATTTATATTATATCTATACTGCTCTATGTACAGTGTACACATACATGTAAGAGGGCATTTGACTTTGCTTAAACTAATGCAGAGAATATTATGGTATTTTTCATGTATCAGTCAGTATAAGTATAATGTATGACATTGTCACTTTTAATTTTAGCTTTCAGCTATGAAGTTAATTAAGGTGTTGAAGAATTATGTTGAAATTGTATTTAATGGCTAATTGAAACATTAAAATAATAAAGTAGGTACAAACACACACAGTAAATAGTGAAGTGAATAAGATATTGAATCAGGCGTAACTTTGCGGAAATCCATTGTTACTGAAACTTTGGAGAAATATGTAGGTAGTGTTTTTCCGCTGGGACTGCTTCTTAACCGACATCAAACAACAAACTTGATGGTTTTTAGGTGTGTTCCTCCATATACCACCGCCACACCTCACCTCCTAACCAACGTGGCCTCCGTGGATATCGAGATCTTACAACACCGCACCTTGTGTCTTGAAGCCTTGTTGTTCTTTTTCGGCAAGATATTCTGGTCGACTTTCGGACCGACGCTTCGAAGAGTCAACACGAGTCCTGTTCCTGAGGATGCTTCGTGGAGAGGCGAAACACGTGTTAGTTACTTCAGAAACCCTTTGTGAAAATAATTCATCATCCATACACACGTTTTTGAATCTTGCTCGTGCAAGCAAAGTTTTCAATCCTGTAGCTTTCACAGTTCGAACTTTAATGTCCCCATAAGGTATTTACATATAAAACAATTAGGTACTAATTATTAAAATTGTAAAAAGTCGCAATGTTTATAACTAAATGAAAATTTCACCACACTAAATCGAAAATAAAGAAGAAAATGTGTAATGTACTAACTATGAATTTACAAAAAAAAAGCATTTTGGACCTTGTTTTCAATCGAATTTTATTTTCCTTTTTTTGCTTATAACTTCTTTAATTCTTAATTTAGGGCAAAAAGTTATATAAACATATTTGTACCTAGGCAAAACAATTTGCTATAAATTATGTCCGCACAATTTTTTTGTAAGACGCATAAAATAATAAAAAATAAAATAGCCTTTATTCCCTTCAATATTTAAATTAGTTGTAAACAATTTTAACTTAGTTTTAATTATAATATGTAACTACTGTATTTACATTTTTGGTGATATTATAAGGGCACCCAAGTATGGGTATAGGCCTCCTCTATTGCTTTCCAGTTAGTGCGGTCTCTCGCTAGCTGTGGCCAGGCCACGCCTGCAGCCTGGGTGATATCGTCGCGCCACCTCTTCTTCTGTCGCCCTCTCGTCCTGGTGCTGTCACGTGGGTACCAGTGGATGACTCTCTCGCTCCACCTGTTGTCCGTGATGCGTGCGAGATGGCCGGCCCACTTCCATTTGAGTCGGCAAAGCATTTTGACTGCGTCAGTAATCTTTGTTCTTCTCCTTATATCTGTGTTCTTGACTCTGTCCATCAATTTGATACCAAGCATAGATCTTTCAGTTGCTCTCTGAAACTTGGCTATTTTGTCCACTATATCTTTATTTAGAGCCCAAGTTTGACAACCGTAAAGTAGAGACGGAAGAATAGTACTTTCCATGAGCCGTATTTTGAGGTGGATTGGGATACGACTTTTAAATATGTCTTTATTAGCCCAGTATTTTTTCCAAGCAATGGCTATTCTTCTGTCTACCTCCTTAGCGGTAGAGTCCGATATAATTTGTCCGAGGTAAATGTACTCGTTGACGTATTCTACGCTGGTGTTTTCTATTTGAATCTGCTTCTGCTCTCCGTTGGTCATAAATTTGGTTTTGCTCAGATTCATGTGCAGGCCGATCTTCCTGCTCTCCAGGTCCAGTGTTTGAAGCATGTATTGTAGAGACTCGTGTTCTTCCGCCAGTATAACGATGTCGTCAGCGAACCGTAGATGCGTGAGACGTTCTCCATTAATATTTATACCGCAAGAAGACCAGTCTAGCTTTCTAAACATTGTATCTAGTATAGCAGTGAACATCTTGGGAGAGACAGGGTCACCTTGTTTCACGCCTCTTCTTATTTCAAACGGGGGACCAACTTTTTCCAATTTGATTTTTGCGTGACACTTCCCATATATTACCCTTAAGAGGGGGCCTAATGCCAGCAAAACGCAAACAGAGGTATTTTCGATGCCGCTCTTTGATGCTAAGAAACATAAAAATTGCAACGAAAAAAATATTGGAATATGATATGGGTATAATCCCAAAGAAGACAAATAGCTGCATAGAATTTTGAAAATAGGTCGGAGTTTTCCGCAAAAAAAAAACTACAAATGCCAAAGAAAAAATCTATTTTTATTCATTTACTCGAAATTATCAGCGAAGACCCCGCATTATTTTTTATGTAAAAAATAGCTACAATTATGTTTTAGTTAAGTCATCAGTTACTTTTTCAATTTGATGTACAACTTTTGAGTAATTAAATAAAACTCGGTCAAAAATACACCGCGACATTCAAATGGAAAAATGGATTTACGCTACACGCTACGCTAAACCTAACCTAACCTGTTGTAGTGCAAGTGTTGGACTCGAAGTCACTTGTCTGTGACAGAAGGTAGATTAGGTTCGTTAGGTTGCTTTCTACCACGCACATGCGACGACGAGCGAAGCGAGGAGGAGCCAAGTCCTGTTGTAGTGCTAGTGTTGGACTCGAAGTCACTTGTCTGTGTCAGAAGGTAGATTAGGTTCGTTAGGTTGCTTACTACCACGCACATGCGACGACGAGCGAAGCGAGGAGGAGCCAAGTCCTGTTGTAGTGCTAGTGTTGGACTCGAAGTCACTTGTCTGTGACAGAAGGTAGATTAGGTTCGTTAGGTTGCTTTCTACCACGCACATGCGACGACGAGCGAAGCGAGGAGGAGCCAAGTCCTGTTGTAGTGCAAGTGGTGGGTTAGGTTAGGTTTAATAGATCTGACACAGAGCACCCGACTCCATCTAGTCTTGTAGTCCTAACTATAGGGATCGTTAGTAATTAAATATAAAAAAAAATATATAATAGGTAGTTAAGTACCCCATAGTGAAATCGTAGTACTTAACCTCAAAATACAAAAATGGTCATATCTCGAAAACTATTGATCTCGGCGCCCCCCCTTTTAGGGGGGGGGCTTACCCCCTCTCCCCCTCCCCTCCCCCCCCAACCCCCCTTGATTGGCGGCTTTGGAAAGTTTAACCCATTTATTTTTTAACACTGGATTTTTTGGAAATCTGTAAATTAAGTATGTGTTAAATAAAAACCGTAATCCAGAAACATTTCCATACAAATCCAAAAATATCATATACATTATATCGATTATCGATAATTTGCTAGGTTCCATTTACACATCACTTTGCTATCGAGAATTAGCGTCGTCAAGACAACGAATGTGTTAATGCCATTCAAAATGTCAAAAGTTTTAATTATTAAAATTACAAAATTTTACTACTTACCGATGGTATTTCACGCCGGTAACACTGGAACTATTGTTCTTACAATTTTTAACTTGACACCAAGACATATTTAATAGTTTATCATGCTGTAAAACCGAGTAAAACGACCGAAAACTCTCTCTCGCTCGGACTATGACAACAGACTGACAAGCGCTGTCGTAGGTTAGGTTGGCCTGTTTACTGGTCCAAACGAGAACCACGTATTATTGTTCATTTCGCTTCTAGGGGGGGGGGCGCGCGCGGGGACGATGTGGCCCGGTCGTTGTTCTGTGTACACTGCCGTGCAGTCCTTAAAACGCAGTATCTGACTTTTTGACGTTTTTGAGTTACATTTTGAACCGTAATAGGCATTTCATAAGGAATATAATGATATGAACGGTTTTTGATTATCGCAATTACAAGACCAAAAAAACAAACACCTCAACGCAGTCACTAGAAATATTTTATGCAAACTGTGTCGTTTAACTATCTAAAATACAGTAATATCATTTACGTCTATCATGATCCTCTGCATTCCCGGGTAAAATGCAGTAGCTGTCGTAATTGCTACGAAAAATCGGTAAATTATACTTTAAAAATATAGTGAACATAAAATCTAAAATGCAGTATATAAGCAATGTACTAAAAATATGAATACTGCAATGTTTATTTTTATTAATTTTAAAAATGAATACAGACTAGTATGCAGTAAGGTGAGTACTATGACATGGTGTTTTATATAGAATCACATATCTTTCCCATGCGGTCAAAACAAAGTAAAATGCAGTAAAATTTATAAAACTGTGCATTAAATATACCTTAGGTAATTTTTTATTGTCAAAGTTACTAATTAAATTGCAGTATTTGGGTAATTTACTGCAGCTCTATCGATAAATACCTAACACTGACAACATCATATTACAGCCTAAATTGCAGTAAAACTTGTAGTTACTGCATTATAATTGGTAGTTTGAATTAAATTCATTTATTTCCTTGTTTTCGTGTAGTAGTTTACTGCGTACTAGCTAGCATTAGCGACACTGTTAGCTGAAATGCCTTCTGAAGATTCGGATGACTTGGTAAAAGACAAAGATTACTTTCCACTAACCTTAGTAAGGCGCAGTCCATCATACGATACTCAATCAAACACTGGGGTCCTAGTAATTTAAAAAGAAAGAAAAGAAAACAAGTTTCTGCAAAAAAAAATAAAAAAGAATCTTGACAAATATTATATGAGACCGCCATATTAAAATTTATGTTTATATAAATTTTATTGAGAGCGAAAGACTATCCATCCATGCTGGTTACTGGTCTATGAATTGGGAATCTAGAGGAGTTTTTGAAAATGCCCGGTTAATACTGATGAATGAACAACAAAATCCACAAGAAAACGCACAGTTACTCACACGTACCATTTTTATAAAGATGGCAAGAAAATTGAAGTATGCAAATGTTTTTTTTGACTACCCTGGGATATGATAAGAAAAATGATCGGCACGTTTTGTCAGCAATAGCAAAGGATATATGGGATCAAAAAGATAAAAGAGATGGTCGAAATTTGAAGATAGCTGCCGCTGATAAAAACTTATTAACAAAACATATAACGTCGTTTAACCCGTGTGTGCATTATTATCGAAGAGCACATGCCCCGCACAAAAAATATCTACCGAGTGATTTAACTATAAAGATGATGCATAATGATTTTATGTATAAAACCGCACCCAGACGTCAAATGCTGTTTTGAGACCTACAGAAATAACTGAATATTTCATTTACAAAACTTGGCCACGAAGAATGTGAAACTTGTCAGGTATTTCATCTTCACAATCCTAATCATGTAAAAAAAGATCGTGATCCTGATTGTGCCACATGCAAAATTTATGCAAACCACAAAGAAAAATACACGAAGGTTCGGAAACAATATGATTCAGATGCCCGAAAGGGTATAAAAGAAGAAGATGTTTATGTTTCTGAAGATTTCCAGAAGGTAATGCTACCACGTTTGGATTCGTTTAAGAGTGCGATATTTTGCCCTAGACTAGTGGCTTATAATGAAAGTTTTGTGCCTCTTAAGAAGTATACAAGCACTAATTCAGTTTACGCTGTAGCTTAGCATGAAGCAATTTCTGTAAGAAAGCAAGAGGACCTGGTGAGTGCTTTTCGGGCATTTTTATTAAGCCGAAGAGATGCCGTGATAATTACAATATGGCTCGACAATTGTTCGGCCCAGAACAAAAATTGGTGCCTCATGGCTTTCTTGATAGGAATGATTAACAGCTGCGACATCGCAGCCACAAATATAGTTTTGAAGTATTTCGAACCCGGACATACTTTTATGTCTGCGGACTCATTTCACCATAAGGTCGAGCAATCGCTGCTGAAAAGTAAAGTTAACGACTTTCAAGACTTTTGCCAGGCTATAGAGAAGTCGAATTCAGGTAAGACTTATGTCAAACAGATGGAAGTATCCAATTTCTTTGTTTTCAAGTACATGTATCCCAGCAAAAAAATCAAAGATCTTTCAGGAAACAGAATATATCTTAAAAATAAAGTTGAAGTCATGGTAAACAGAGGAAGGTACTGTCTTTATTACAAAACAGGTTTTGATGCTTAAGAATACAGCCAATTGAACTGCTTAAAATCTAAAAAACCTCCCAAACTAGAGGTAAGGTCCCAGCCCAAAGGTATACCTTTTGTTCGGAAACAAAACATTATTACCAATTACTTTCTGGAGAAATATTCCAGTATCTAATGCAGAAACCGATGATGGTGAGGAAAACTTTTTCTTTGATAATGATGACGCGGAATCTCATTAACTTTTTGTGTGGGTATGCAATTGATAAAAGATTCATAGATAGATAGTTAAAACAAAGTTAAAGGTAAATAAAAAACTGAGAAATGTTGTCTCATTTTTACTTTACAGTAGCTTTTGTAATTTAGCCAATAATTATTATTTACATACTTACTTGTATGTACTACACCTATATTTTTTCAAAATACATATTAAAATGCAGTAAAATAAATCTTTAACTGCATTTTAAACAGCAATATAGTATATACCACGCATAATTTTGCAGTACTAACTAAAGTTACTGTATTTTAATCTGCTTATCCGTACATTTTCATTTAGTTGGACGCGTCGTAACTGCTCATTTAATGTAATATTTTTTAAAAGTAGTTTTTATCTATCATATAACAATTCAAGTGCGTACTTTTTTATGTAAACCATTTCTTCGAATTCAGATGCGTCTAATGGTCATCAAAACATAGGTCTTAAAACATTGTAACAAAGAAAAAAACAAATCAAAAAGTTTTTCGCGGTTTTCTCAAAACCGCGTTTTTGCTGATACTGCGTTTTAAATGACTGCACGGCAGTACAGGCCAAACATTAAAAAACTTAATGGTAGTAATGAAAATGATGATGATGTAATATTCCGTTAACCGTAAGGACTTTTAAATCGACTATGTTCGACTAAAACTAAACACGTAAAAGTGTGGAACACCCCTACTTTAATATATGGCAACAGGCGTGAGCTTTCACTTCTGTTATTAATGTCAACGTTGCTGTCAAAAAAAGTGCGCGAGTGAGGTGAGGCGGCAACACAGACAATGGCGGCAAGGAGAGTTACCAAAACTATTTCTATTTATATTTAGAAACGAAATACACACACATTACAGTTTAATGGCAGCTTAAAAAGTTTTGTACTCTTTCTGTGTATTGTTACAGAAAAAGGTCACTATGTCTAAACGCAATAGCACTGGTGCTTCCAACACCCTTTTCAAGTACTTTACTAAAACTCCACCGGCTAACAAAAAACCTAAAAATTGTGATGAATCTGTTGAAGTTTCTAAGAAAAATACATCTCTAAATGGAGAAGAAGTTAACAAACTTGAGAGTAAGTATTTGTAAAAGTCCTATATAATTTAAAATATCAGCCGAATATTTACTATACACTGGCCACATTTTGATGCATTGGTTGATTATTTTGCGATAATAGAAGTAGGAATTGCAATTTAGATAAGCAAAGGCTGCAATCAGTAACGTCAATTAATGTATCAGAAGATAAACACGAAGACCATTTAATGTTGTTAGATGTGAAGCCTTTGTTAGACCATCTACAATTATCAGATCATCACTCTATCTTATAGAGTCTTACTTTAGAGCAATTTGTATGACAACAATGTATTTTCTTAATATCTAGGTAAAAAGAGAGAAAGGCAGCCTACTGAGTCACCAGATGTGAACAATCAGAGTGATGATGAGGTCCCTATTGCTCCAGCTAAGAAGAGAAAGAGGATCAGGATTCAGCCTATCAACTCTGATGATTCTGATACTGAGAATAAAGGTGATAAAGTGGAAAGTACCTATAGGGAATTATGACCTTACAATATATTTATTTATTTATTATTCTATATGTACAATGCAATACATTTACCCTAATGTTGAAACTTAAAATGTCTAAACATATGCACTGTTCAATATTATATAATATTCATTCATAATCCTAAAATATATATTTAGTTCATTTAAGGACATATTTTGTTTTGTGAGCCATAGTAAACAAATAAATATATCATATATTGATAGGTTGTAATATTATCTACACTCATGCTACAACATTGTTAAAAGTTGGTTCCTTGATTTTTTTAAACTGTAAAGACAGGCCCACTAGCTCACCTGAAACGTACTAAAAAGGCTCTCAAATGTTATAAAAAACTTACTGTTTATTGAGATTGATTACTACAATCAACACATATTGCTTTAAGTTCATATATTAATCAGTTAAATACATCAAATAAAACTTCATACTTACTCTGTAATGATATCTAAATCTGGGTAAATATAATAAAATAATGTAAAGTATCTTTAACAACCTATTTTTATTATTATATTCCTACCACTTATGTTTTACTAATTTAGACTTAAATTGACTCTTCTTCAGCAGATAACAAAGTTAAAACTCCAAAAGCAAGTGAAAAGGTATCCATTGAGAAAAAGTTACATGACAGCTTTAAATATGAAGCCAATCAGTCTCCTAAAAGCAGCAAGCAGGCTAAACCAAAACCTCAGAGTAAAGAGTAAGTATGATTTATACAAAAAAAAATATGTTACTTCTACTTATTATCAATAAGAGTAGGCCAACTCTGGTGTCAAGAGTTTATCAAGACACCCTAAGGGCCTCTGACATTAACAACTAACCATACTTTTTGTTTCTTCTACTTCTTCTTGGTGTTGACACACCAATTTGTTTTGTTATTTAAATTTGTACTTCCCATTATATTTAATCTATTTATTTCATTAGAATAATGCCAAGTCACATTCTTATGATTAAGTTTTAATATCAAAACAAAAGAAATTGTATGCACTTAAATAATAACAAAAAAATTAAAGCATATTACATACAGGCCAATTTTGGAATGTAAGATAATTTGTCTCTTATTCTAATTACAGTCACTTGCTATTATAATAAACATATCTTTTATCAGGCCACCTCAACCTTCAAAGGAGAAACCTACAGAAGAAAAAGCACCGGTTTCCGACGATGGCAACTGGATCCACTGTAAGCTGGACTGGCTGAAGCCAGACAAGATCAGAGATGCAATGAAGAGGAGACCAGAGCACCCTGACTATGATCCAACCACACTGTTTGTGCCACCAGACTTTTATAATGCACAGACTCCTGTAAGTATGTTTTTTTACATGATATAAGCTTACACTTGACTACAACTTGCCTGATGTTAAGCAACATTATAATGTACGATCTAGCGCGCTTGCCTTATGAATAAATTATATTTATTGTAAGCCAAGTGCCAACTTACTATCTTATCAAGTGAGTTACTCCTTAGGCTGCAGCAATGCTCAACATAAGGTATGCTGTAGTCATTGGCCAAATGCAAATCTAACCCATTAAAAAAAACTAGATAAGATGTTTAACTTAAAGGTAACTAGTTACTTACTGTCCATTTGGGCTTACAGTTCAGTACTAGATAGATCGGAAACTGTTTAAAAATAATAAATAAAATTATTTAATGAAATAAAGCTATCTGCATCTGCTTTTTAGTTTATCTATGTTTCCAAATGTGACACCCGTGAAATGAGTGAAAATAATCACAATCAAAATAATTCCTAGCTTCTCTATGGAATACGCCAAAGAGCCAATTAATACATGTGACTTAAAGTCATTCATTAAATTTATTAATCATATTAAATGATTTACAAAAGTGGTATTAGAAATGACTTTCTTCCATCCATAATATACATTAAAAATAATAACTATACATTGTTCTAAAATACATATTCCAGGCGCACAGACAGTGGTGGGAGATGAAGTCCCTGCACTATGACTGTGTGCTGTTCTTCAAAGTGGGCAAGTTCTACGAGCTGTACCACATGGACGCCGCCGTGGGGGTCAATGAACTCGGCTTCTCTTATATGAAGGTGGGAATTATATTATCTGCTATTTTATAGTAAGGTCCGGCTGTTTGTGACAGTTGTAGAACTGCAGTTGTTTAAACATTGTAAGAAACCTTTAGGGTGGTTTGAAAATTCCTGATACCAGTCTAGACACTTTCGTGCGAACTAACTTCTATTTCAATAATTCGCCAAAG
Organism: Macaria notata; assembly: GCA_927399415.1. NCBI lineage: Eukaryota > Metazoa > Arthropoda > Insecta > Lepidoptera > Geometridae > Macaria > Macaria notata. Next base: position 6,060,740 of record OV656741.1, read on the forward strand.
ACATAAATTACATTTGTAAAATTATATAAATTTTGGACTGTGTAGAATAATTATTAGCAGATTCTTTTACTGTGAAACTTATTTTTAATCTCATTATTCATATTCTTATTAAATGACATTTTATTTGCTTTGAAAAATACAGTCCCTTTACAATTACTTTTGAATCAATTTAAATAAACCAGTAAAACATATGGTGTTAAAATGCCCTACAATATTCATAACAAAAATTGAAACCGTGTCTTTTACCTACATGCAAATTTAACTCTTATCCCCACTTGATTACAGGGTGAATTCGCACACTCAGGCTTCCCTGAAAGTGCGTACGGCAGGATGGCTTCCACATTGGTCTCCAAAGGATACAAGGTGGCGAGAGTGGAACAGACGGAGACACCTGATATGATGCAAGAGAGGTGTAAACAAAGTGAGTAGACACGAAACCTCATTAACGAGGGTCGCGACTCCCCCGCAGAGTTTACTCGTTGCGGAAGTTTTCTTGAGCAAATTTGTGGTCCTCAAACATGTTGGTTTCGTCACGATGCTTTCCTTCACTGTTAAACGAGTGCAAATCTACACTTAAATTGAAAACGTATTGGTGTAAGGCAGATCGAACCAGGATGTGTCTGAATGTAAAAAGGGCGCGTTCACTTCTGAACCTGGCTTATAATTTCTTTTAATTATAAATTCGGTTTATATCTAATAAATGACCCTGTTAATAAAAATATTTCAGCTGGCAAGACAAGCAAATGGGACAAGGTGGTCCGCAGGGAGATCTGTCAGGTCACTGTGAAGGGGACACAAGTGTGTAGTCTGCAGGACCCCGGGCCCGGGGACGCGGCTGCTAACTATATGATGGCTGTGGCAGAAGAGGTAATATATTATTATACTAGTGGACGCCCGCGGCTTCGCTCGCATGATTTCAGGATAAAAAGCAGCCTAATAAAATAATTATTACAGTTAAATAAGATTTTTGACATGGTTGGAGGTGAATAATGAACCCAAAATACAAAGAAACCGTTTCAGAGACCCTTTGGGCGGTTTGTGAACCCGTGACAGATTGGCTAGAATTTAGCCAGTCACAAATAAACTTACGTTTTTTTTAACGTAATGAAGGCTTATTAATGTTTGTTACGATTTAGCTAAAAATAATAAAAAATCGCCTTGTGAAATCCAAATTGTGTTAAATTTGTAGTGCATAAGAATATACATTGATAAAGTTTTGAATATTTATGACAAAGAAGACATTATTTTCCTACTCATTCAATAAAACATCAATATAAATAAAACATATCATTGCTGTAAAAAAGGTGCTTTTGTGTGTGTCCTATCCCTGTGTGAAGTGCTACTAAAATGTTGAAGATAATTCACAGATAAGTATATAAACCCTGGTAACTCATTTAGTATATGCTTGTGTGTGCTTGCTTAATATAATTTATATTATAATTAATATTATAATTTTAAAAATCGGTTAATAAATAACTAAGTAAAATCGCATATCATACTCACAAAAAAAGAAAAAAAAAACATTCAGAAGATTTGATACCGTCCTTTTTTTGAAGTCGGTTAGAAATAAATAAGAGTAGTTTTCCTTTAAATATACTTTTTCATCATTACAGGGTACCATTCTGAAGACAGCAGGCATCAGTAACGATTCATTGACAATACTATCAACGCCTCCGCTGTCGCCTACTGTTTTTGTATCTACAAATATAGATGCTGAAATACATGCTGAAAATAACATGGAAACTACTGAAAAATCACCTTTTAAAAATACATGTTTAGAAAACGAAGAATTTTGTCATAATGTTTGTATAGAAAATGCTACAACATTTGTGGAAAATACTGAAGGTACAAACATGACACAAGAAAGTATTAATAACAATGATCTACAAAATATGACCGAACATTTTGTAAAAAACTCTAATGATGATAAAACTCATCATAAATTGAAAGACACAAATTTACCTACAACGATTAAAAGAATAAATGACTTACCTAATTTAGATCGGTTTGATTTTGTAGCCAAAGCTTGGGCTGAAACTTTGAGATCTTTACCGAAACAGCAAAGAATTGTTGCTGAAAAAATAATTAATGATGTGTTCTATGAAGCTCAGTTGAATAACTTGTCTAGAGAAAGTCGTTTAAGTGATTAAGAATGAGTAACATTTCCTATTGTTTTTGTATGTTATTGTCGCGCCTGGCAGTTAGTGGACCGTAGCCTAGTTGGTTAAGGCTTTCTGGACGGTAATCAGAAATACGCAGGTTCGAATTCTGCCGGTCGTGATTATTTTTGCTCATTTTCCATTAAATAATGTCATTTGTGACAATGACAAAGAAGAGTATATTTATTGTGAGAACTTATTTATTTACATGTCATGTAAATTATGATAAACGTTTTTTTAACTACTAAGAGCTAGTCATATTTATATTGTGTAATAAATTATCCATAACTTTTATTCATTGTTTTATTTCAAATTAAAAGTCCTAAAAATAATATCACACAGCTTCCATAGTATAGTATATCATTCTACAGTATAGTAGATAAGTTACTAACACAGGAGTAAGGAGTCGCTCGCACCAGGATTAAATTGGATTATGTCACCCTCGAGACCTTATATTACTTCCATACCAAAAAATATGATTATCCGTCAGCCCGTTAGATAGTGAGAGAGAAACCAACAACCCAACAAACACATTATCACTTTTATATTCTGCTATGATTATGAATTTTGACTAACACTTCAGATAGCAGTTACGAAAAGTACTATAAACCATCACTCTATCCTTCTTACTATTTGAGTTTTCCTACACTACAGATGGTATGATAAACGAGTAGCTGAGTCGAACTACTGCATCTTACGTGCTGACCGAACGAACAGTTAATTTAAAAAATAAACAACTGCGTGGACAGCGCCAAGCCTTCGCCTTCGTGGAATACCGTCATCAGTTCATGTGTTAATTAATTTTCGTAATAGTTTATTCTTGTAATAAATAAATGAATTATAAATGAAATAAATAACCGACTGATATTTTTTCCACCTTTTTTATTCTCCTGATGTACAGGTGGATAAATTGGTGGATATGCTATTAGACCGCTTGGTAGCTTTTGGACTAGAAACTAAATAAACATTACCTTTCCAGGAAAACAACGGCATCAGTACGTACGGCGTATGTTTCGTGGACACATCTATCGGCCAGTTCCACCTCGGCCAGTTTCAAGATGACAAGCATTCTTCGAGGCTTCTCACTACGTTGGCGCACTTCCCGCCAGCTTTGGTAAGTATGATTGGCTATTTTTCTTCCAAACTACAATGATTCTTGTTTTTTTGTGAGAAAATCTACAGGGTGTGTGACAAATCGAAAAAGTTTAACTCTCAAGCGAAAGGCCTATCAAAAAGTTATTTATGAAGTCATAAAAGTTCTACGATAAGCGTTTCGTTTTCGATAGAAATATTTCAGAGTTCACAAACAAACTTGTAACATTAGTGACGTTCTGCGGTTTTGCCTGCGTTAGTACGAAATAAAAAGTAGCCTGTATGTTAGATCAGTCCTTTTTCCTCTGTACACAATTATATAATACTAAAACAGGCGTTTTATAAGTTTGATGTGTTCATATGTACCTATGTATTATGTATATTTGTAGATTTTATTTATGTCTGACATATTTACAGATAATCTACGACCGCAAATCCACCTCGTCTCGCACCAGCAAGCTCATCACAACACATTGTCACAGCGCGCGGAGAGAGCTCACGGTTATGTGGACTCCGGAGAAGACACTCAAAACACTCGCCGAGAAGTATTACAGGACTGACGCTGATGGCCAGTGGCCTGAGGGGCTGCAGGAGTTTTTACATGAAGGTAACAAAATATTACAGTTGAACAAATTTAAAACAGCGCCATCTGGCGATCATATCTTGCACTATAAGTATTAAACAGCGCCATTTAGTGACAAACCATGCGAAGCTTGCACTAGAAGTAACACAGGCTCGTATGAACACATTGTCACAGCGCGCGGACAGAGAGAGCTCACATTTATGTGGACTCCGAAAAAAAAACACTCTAAACACTGGCGAGAATTAAATACATAATAATACAGGGACAGACGCTGAGGGGCTGCAGGAGTTTATACATGAAGGTAAAACATATTATAGTTCTTTCAATCAATTAAAATCCGCGTCGTCTAGCGTCAAGTTAAATAAAGTTTCGGGTGTCATAGTTGAGTACTGTTCAGTAATTTCGTACGTTGACTAGTGTAATTTGTCTGTCTCCATTGCCCCTGTACAAATACATATTAATACAATACTGATATCATTACTTCTATTCATTACTCATATATTAAAACGATATCTTTTTGTGAAACTAAATTATGCAAAAATAAACAAATTTTATTTATTTTATTTACAATTGAGTTTACGAAAAGAGTCGAAACTTGCGTGATATTGTAGACACATACATTTACAACATATATATATATTTTTGTCTCTTACTTAATTTGACCAACACTTTTACTATCTTGTATACAATTTCTTACATAACCATAATTAAATACTTATTTATCCTTTACAACATATATTTTTTAAATTTACTTTCTTTTACGTCGTTTACTACTTTTACTACCTATCTATTATACTATTTCTTACACAACTTTTTTTTACATGAGATTCACGAGATTCACTCACGCTTCACTACAACTTGCTTGATGTTAAGCAACCTTAATTGAAATTCAAATGATTTATTTAAGTAAATAACTTATGAACTATTACATGTTCACTGCACTCCACACTATGATAACCTGTGTTGTGAAGTGCAGGTTCTTCCTTAAGTTAAATGAAAAGATACAATTAAAGCTTACACACTAATCAATTATATAATTAAATACTTATTTGTCCCTCTTCCAGGCGACGTGCTCGGCCTCACCCCAGCAGCACACTGCCACCTCGCCGTGCGCGCTCTCGGCGGCTGCGTGGGGTACCTCACTAGCTGCCTGCTAGACATACAAGTACTGGGCATGTGCCAGTACACTCCCTACGCACCACCTGACGTGCTGAACAAGACTCTATCACAGGAGAATAAGGTTCTATCTCTCTTTGAGTCGTATTTTCTAATGATTGAGGGTCATGACTCCCCTAGACTAGGCTTAAGCCTAGTTTGGGGTCCACCATTATTGCACTCTGCGCGTGATATGTAAATTCAACATAACTTTATAGTCTCAATGCTATGGTTAAAGTAATCAACGCTGCATGCTATTGTATACTTATTTCTTAAATCACAGCTACTTAAATGAAACTAAAACTAATCTATAACCTGAATAATTCTTTCATATATTACTTGTAAGTGCACCAATGTATTTAATGTTTCCATGGTAAATAAATATATTTTTGATTTTTGATTTGAGTGTAGGGCCGGATTCGAACCAGGGTGCGTCTGTATGTAAAGTAGACACTGGAACCGCTGAGCCACACTCGCTTACATAATTGCTTTATCTTCAACACCTTATAAGGCCTACTGCAGAGCATAAGCCTCCTCCTTCATACTACAATACTCCCTGTTTTGCATACTTTTTTAATGTATATAAGTATTTGATATTTCGCTTGCAGGCTGAGAATCGCTGGGAAGGCGGCAGTACTATGGTGCTAGACGCCATCACGCTCAAGAATCTAAGGATAGTGCAGGACGATGGCTGTCTGTATGATCGACTCAACTATTGCTCTACTGCTTTTGGGAAGAGGTAAATTTTAATATTGCCTTGTGAAACTTTAATCTACAAATTTTAAACTAATTTTGCTTGTAATTAACATAGCTAACAATCAAGTGAAATAAAACTCAATCATACCATTATAGAGAAGCGAAGTGTGTCTATTCGTTTGTTTGTCAGTTTCTTTGTCTCTCACACCGCAACTGAGCTATAGATCACTGTGATATTCGATAAGATAAAAGTATAGGGTCCTGAGTGGCATAGGCTACTTTTTACTCCGAAAACGCGAGCGAAGCCGCGGGCATCTATTAGTATTTTTGGTTACCGTTACATGTATTCCCATCTACACAGTATAGCTTGTGAAAGTGTCACTTCTAGTTTTTTTTCTCTGCCAGTAACGTTTGTTTTAAACTCCTGTTTTGGCCACTAATATTACTTTGTATATAATGTAAAAATATGTTACTCATATGTAATTAAATAGTTTAACACGCCCACAGTATTTAGAAATTTAATAAACATATTTATGCTCAATTTATATCTACATTTTCGATTATATATAAAACTAGTTGACCCGGCGAACTCTGTTCCGCTTTAGAGTAATTAATGGGGCAATGAATAAGCAGATTTTGGATTTTATTCAATTAAATTAAAAAAAAAAGGGATAAAAATGTATCCTATGTCCGCCTCCTGGTTCTAAGCTACCTCCGCACCAATTTTCAGCTAAACCCGTTCAGCCGTTCTTGAGTTATAAATGTGCCTGCTATGTAATAATTTTAATTGAATTTTATCTGTTATGTGTATGGACTCAAGGTCTGAAATAAATGACATTTATTTATTTTATTTTATAAATGTTGTAACTAACACCACTTTCTTTTATATATATATATAGATGTGTGTAAATGTAGTTTATTTAATAATTCCTAAATTATATATGTAACACTCGAAGTTAGAGACTACTTACGCCATCTAGGCACTAAGGGTGGAACCACGTATTGCGTCATAGAAACTTGGGCCCGCGTCGTTCGCTCTCTCTTTCCCACTCGTGGTCCCAGCTCGTATGCATGAGCGAGAAGAAAGAGGCGACATGCGGCGTGGCGGTCGTGAAGGATGATCTTCATAAGAGATATACCGAGAAGAAACGGGATCGACCATTTTTACTCGCGCTAATTTCTAATGTAAATTGTGTAACTATGAAACTATGAAAACTGCAATAGTCAAATGTGCTTTTACCTAACACTGACTGTTCATTATACCCAACCCGTAGGTTGCGGCAATAACCAATTTCATAAAGTTATATATATATATATATATTTATTATTCCTCCAGATTACTATACCAGTGGGTATGCGCGCCGAGCTGCAATCTGACCGTCATCAGAGAGAGGCAGGAAGCTGTCAGGACTCTGTTCGAGAACCAAGAGCTGTGTCAGGACGCCAAAAATATACTCACCACTTTACCCGATCTGGAGAGATTGTTGGCTAAGTAAGTTATTGTGTTTTTTTTTACTCAGTTTGTTAAAATAATTGTACCAGGTTTTAGGAATGGGTAAACCAACGATGCCCAGTTTTGATATCGTAATTCTTATGGAAACGATTTTTTTTAAATACGAGTACAAGGCTTTTTTAGCCAGTTTAGTCGGTGCCAAACATGGCGGTATTGATTGACCAAATATGTTTTTTTAATGTGATTAGTAGCGATATTACTATTTATATTCATCGGACTATGACCGTGTTCTTTTATTTTGGCCTTAAAAGTTGTCAGTGAGAACTGGCTCGGTTTGTGTGGCTGTTTCATTAATTTTATTAGATAAAGGTTTAAAATGTAACTTTCATGTTTATATAGAAAATTGTCAGCGTAACATAATGGTTTTTTTAGGTATAATTAGATATAATTATATTTATATCTTATTAATTGTAACGTTTCAGAGTGCACGCTCTCGGTAACCTCAGGCGTTCAGAGCAGCACCCGGACGCACGCGCTATATTCTACGAAGAGAAGACGTATTCCAAGCGGAAAGGTACAGTTTGTTGCACGATTTTATTACAAATACAAAGTACAAAAAATATTTATTGACATAATAAAAATGTTTAATAATAAATTTCATGAAACCTCTGGCATTGTGCTAGTCTTAAGACTGTACAAGGCCAGAGTCTTCTCCCAGATGTGATTATGTTTTGATAGTTGCTATTCCTAAATTATTTTCTATCATGCAATACTACTTTTTAACCGACTTGTAATATGTATTCTAATGTTGCAATGTCCTATACATTTTATTAATTATTCTCTTTATTCATATAACTGATTTTAATTTAATCTATTATTTTAATTTCCAGTGTTGGACTTCATATCAGTCCTAAACGGGTTCACGGCAGCTTTGAAACTGGTGGAGTTATTCTCGGACGTAGATTGTAAATTGCTGCGTCGTATCATGCAGAGCACGCCGACAGGACAGTACCCGGATTATAGCGAAACATTGAAGTTTTTTAAGGTAATTCAGATGAAAATATTAATATTCTATCCTACCATCTTCTATATATAAAAATAAAATAAATAAATAAATAAATATTTCAGGACATATCACACAGCGCCATCTAGCCCCATACTAAGCTAAAAACTCAAAGGTGACTGACTGATTGACTGACTGATATAGTGATCTATCAACGCACAGCCCAAACCACTGGACGGATTGGGCTGAAATTTGGAATGAAGGTAGATGTTTCGCTAAGAAAGGATTTTTGGAAATGCCACTTTTAAAAGGGGTGAAATAGAGGATGGAAGTTTTACTTCTTAATGCGAGCGAAACCGCGAGCACCCACTAGTTAAAGGCTAAAGTTTGTACGTGTGAGTGTGTCTTTCTTTCTTTTTAGCTATCTGAATCGGCTGAACTTTTGATGAATATAGATTGAATGACCCACTGACTCGATAAAGATAAAATTTGTTATGGAAATAGATAAGACCCTGATTTAAATTATGTATACTAGATTTTGCAACACCGTGGGGTGCTGCTAGTATTTTATTTGTTAACATATAGTCATTAGCGTATACCTGTACGCACAACGTGCACATTTTCTAACACATATTTAATTTTTTTACATTAAATAGGCTTACGTTTGACTATAGCCTGCCTGATGTTAAGCACCACTGTAGTCTAAGATGTAGCACGCTTGCCTAGAAGAAACCTATTTACTCTAGATTTGAAGACCCCTGGGTTATAATTTTCTGGGAACAGGGCTCTAGGTAGAGAGTTCCATAGTCTCGCTGTCCTTACTATGAAGGTAGAATCGCTTCGTGTGAGTCTTTGGAACTTCCACCATAAACCGGTGACGCCCCGGACGGAGGAATTATGTAACTTGACTCAACTTGTGTTTTTAATAAAAGTCTGTCTGTTCTTTCTATGTTTCTAGGAAGCTTTCAATCAAAAAGAGGCAGAGAAGGAAGGTCGTATTCTCCCCGGCGAGGGAGTGGATCAAGAGTACGACACCACTCTGGAAACTATCAAGGAAATTGAGGAAGATTTGAAACAGTATTTGGTGAAGCAGGAGAAATACTTTAAGGCTAGAGTAAGTACTATCTACTGTTACTCTGACAGATTTAATTAAAGATTTAAATCGACATTAGGTTCTCTGACACGGAGTTACGCTTATTTTCACAAACGTGGAAGACTGAAATTGTACTTAATATTAATTTTTATATACCAATTTCACCGTGTTAAGGTGTCCAGCAATTAACATTGATTTGTTTGTGGTTTTATGCCACAACAGAGCTCACGGTGATACTAGGTATAATGGTTGTATAAAATATTGATACAGGCTACATTTTATCCCCACACAACGCGTTCATTCAATAGGATTTTTTAAAATAAAATCACAAGCATAAATAAAAAACAACTAAATTTCCCTAAATTATAATCGTCATTTTCTATTCCAGTGTACATACGTAGGCACTGACAAGAAGCGCTACCAGATCGAAGTGTCTCAGACAGCGGCAGTTAGGGCGGGGCCCGAGTACAGCCTGGAAGGAGCCAGGAAGGGGTACAAGAGGTTCTCCACTGCCGAGACTAAGGTAGGTTTGGAAACCACTTCTTTTTCAATACAGGCTTCAAAGCGATAGTGAATCGTTATCTTACTAATAAAAACTAATCGTCGTCTTACTTGGTAAGCACGAGCGTAATACTATCCGGTAAGTTATGGAAAATTGCAAGCCCAATGAAATGAAATATATTTATTTGCTCGAGTATTGTCATACATTGATGTTAAAATTATAATATTGAATCAAATATTCTGCCGATAGGCGTACAAATATTACAATACATAAAAAATATATATGGTTAGTGAAATAGTTATTAGGTATACAATTTATTTTTTCTTCTAAAAAGTCAATCAATTTATAATAACATTGACTGGCCTGTTAGCTTAGTTGGTAGTGGCTCTGCCTTCTAATCTAGGGGTTGCGGGTTCGATTCCCGCCTGACACAAGTATTTATGCATTTTAAAAATGTATAATTTCTTGTGTTGAGTCTGGTTGTTTGTATGTATAATAAGTATGTATTTACAAAAGAAAAGTATATAAGTATTATATCCGTTATCTAGTACCCACGACACAAGCGTTTGCTTAGTGTGGGGCTAGATGGCGCTGTGTGCAATGTCCCGAAATATTTATTTATTATTATTTATTTATTTGTCAAGCAAGTAATCAAACGATTTTCTCTTAAAGCTACTCCACTTCAATTCCTTAATTTCATTGGGTAATTGTTTGTAAATAATAGTAATAGCTATGCAGTTTACATTCCTTGTTAAAAAAAGCCTGCTCAATCTTCAACCATTGTATCGGGTTTTCGACTTGGCAGTCAAATGGGTTAAAAACAATAACTATCCAAACTGTTATTTTTTTTCATTGAAAAATTGGTATTGTGATTGACAATAATTATACTGGAGTGTTCCTAACATCATATCATAAGAATAAAGAAGTATGTTGAATATCAAAAAGTCAGATAAAATCAAAAACACCTCAATCAGGATTGAAACGAAAACTACGGATATAACAACAAAAGTAAAACTATTACAAAATGGTACCCCAGAGAAGGGAAAAGGAAAAGAGGTAGACCATTAAAAAGGTGGGAGGATGACATCAGAAGGGTGGCAGGAGTCACATGGAACAGAGTGGCCCAAGAAAGGAAAGAATGGAAAAGGTTGGAATAGGCCTTTGCCGACTGGCAAACAGATCTACAAAAAGTGCATAAACATGGAATACAAGAATTATAAAATAACACTTCAAACACTGTAAGATCTGAATAAAAGGCTTTATTATTAGTTCCTAACATCTTGTCTTTACATAACTATACCGTGTATTATTTCAGGAACTCCTATCCCGAATGCAAGCAGCCGAGGAACAGAAGACCAACGTTCTCAAAGATCTCAGTCGCAGAATATTCGAGAAGTTCTCCTCTAAATATAACCAATGGGAGGCGAGCGTGCAGTGTGTAGCCACGCTCGATATATTGCTGGCCTTCGCTGAGTTCGCGCGGGAACAGGGCAGCGATGTATGTCTGCCACAAGTCACCTTTGATGGAGATTCCAAGGTAATTTGTGATATTTAAAGTGTGTGGGTGAACGAACGGTTTTATAATCAGTGCAAATTCATATGATTCAAACAATTTAAAATGTAGCAATCGAGTAAGATAAATGATAACGTCATAAGTGAATCCTCATTCCATTATAGTTTTGCCACAAATATAACTAAACAGGAGTAAAATAGCTTATATAACCAGGTAGTCAATAGTTTTGCACTATTTTGTTCCGGATTGCAATATTTTTTTTTCGAAGGAGCTGGGCGGCCACTGGTATGTCCAAAAGAACTCCCTCAATGAAATAATTATCAAAATTCTAAGAAATGAGGAAGAATACTCATAATAAGAATTTTATTTTGAATATGTTTTCATTTGCAGCCATACATAACAATCACAGAAGGCCGGCACCCGTGTATAGTCAACAACGACTTTATACCGAACGACACCAACTTGGGCGGTGAGGGCGGCACCTTGCTGTTACTCACTGGACCCAACATGGGGGGCAAGTCTACGCTCATGAGACAAGTGGGATTGCTCACTGTTTTGGCTCATTTGGTAAGAAAAATCTTAATAAATTATGATTTTCTAAGTAAGTTTTTAGCTATACAGACGAAAACCACCTTTCGGTCACATGCCCAAGAATTTACTATTTTAACTGTTGCTATTCATTTCAAATACCTTGTTTCGTTGAGACAAGTTTGGTTACTGACAGTTTTGGCTCGTTTGGTATGGAAAAAAAATAAACATTAGTTTAGTAAGTTTTTAGCTACCAAGACAAACATGATTGTAAAAATATGTTATGTATCATTGGAGCCACTTTGGGCACCAATAAATAAAGCCAATTTTCCATCACCTATCTAAGAAGTGACTGTATAAACTTTACTGGCTGGCTTAGCTTCAATATGCGCTATAGTATGTCGGGCTCGGGATAATGAGACTCCTCTCTATTATCGACTAAAACCCACTACGATGTCCCTTCGTCCCGACAAGGGCGAGTTCAGAGGCCGTGCGGCAGACATTTATTTATTTATATTTATACCATTACAATAAATGCACCTTACAGCTACGCCAAATCGTACACTTATGATTAATAATAATTTGATCTAACGCTATGAGAGGACATTGTACCGTAACAGTAAGACAAGAAAAAAACATTTTTTATACTTGTCTGACCCAAACCTATTTATCTTCCAGGGTAGCTACGTCCCAGCAGAGCAGTGCAGCCTGTCCCTTACGGATCGTATTTTCACGCGTCTCGGTGCCTCCGACGACATCCTGTCAGGCCAGTCTACATTCCTGGTGGAGATGCAAGAGACATCGGCCATAGTGGCGCACGCAGGAACACACTCACTGGTGCTGCTTGATGAACTAGGTAAATGCATCAATTATAAACAGAAACAGTACAACACATTAATTTCCTGGTATATATAATTAACTAGTGGGTGCTCGCGGCTTCGCTCGCATTAAGAAGTAAAACTTGCATCCCCTATTTCACCCCTTTAAATGTGGCATTTCCAAAAATCCTTTCTTAGCGTATGCCTACCTCATAACATCTAGGTACCTTCATTCCAAATTTCAGCCCGATCCGTCCAGTGGTTTGGGCTGTGCGTTGATAGATCACTATATCAGTCAGTCACCTTTGAGTTTTATATATATATATAGACTAGTGGGTGCTCGCGGCTTCGCTCGCATTAGAAAGTAAAACTTGCATCCCTTATTTCACCCCTTTAAAAGTGACATTTCCAAAAATCCTTTCTTAGCGGATGCCTACGTCATGTCATCTACCTGCATGCCAAATTTCAGCCTGATTCGTCTATTGGTTTGGGCTGTGCGTTGATAGATCACTATATCAGTCAGTCACCTTTGAGTTTTATATATATAGATGTATGTGTGTGTTTTGAGTTTAGTGTATGTGTAACGACGTGACAACGTGACGTGACGTGTGTTGTCGTCGCGTAATATAGTAGGCTTTTAGTTACAAAACAAATTTAAGATCTTCAGCATTATCGTCATCTGCACAATCTGTTGTGGGCATACATAATTATGTTTTGTGAAGTGACCATAACTTAAGATTCGCATCTTCGCCCATGTGTATTTGATGATCAGATATCATCTTTCTAAATCCCAATCGCAAATAACCTTAAAATTAAACTATCTTATCTTTCAAAATAAAAACCTTGTATGTAACAATTTATTCCAATATTTTGTACTTAAATGAAAATATATTTCTTCTACTCCAGGTCGCGGCACGTCTACATACGACGGCACAGCGATAGCGTCCGGCGTGGCGGTGGAGCTGGCAGAGCGCGGCTGCAGAGTGATATTCTCTACTCACTACCACTCGCTGGTTGGACACCTGGCCACGCATGCGGGGGTCGTGCTTGGACATATGGTGAGCATAGGCCTCCTCCCATGATTCACTGTGCTGGCTCCACAAAATAAGCGTGTCATATATAAATAGGATTTTATTTAGTTGGATGTAGCTTTGGATTGTACTACTAGGGCATTTTGATAATTCTCTGCAATAAAGCTCTAGTGTGGACAGTGGCCACTACACATATATATTTACTTACACTTAGGTTTTACTATTTATATGTACAAGGTGTAACAGACGGGTGTGACAATACTTATACTATACATACCTATGTATATATAGAATACAGCCCACTAGGTTGCAGAATTCTAAGTGTCATAGATTTCGAGTAATCATAAGTTGAACTTTCATTAAAACTTTAAGACTTGCAACCCTACATCTTATCATTTTGAGCGTTCATTGACTTTTGACGCTATCAAATGACACGGCGCGGCGGTGTCTCTCTGAGAGCGCGAGAGAGAGAGAATATGTTGCGTTAAAACTAATGCTAGAACGGGATGAAAGAATGTGTGCTTATTTCGGTTTCGTCACTCGCTAGGGCTGCCACGAAATCAAGTGAAAAATATTATCTAATTTTTATATGGCAAAAAATATATGCGGTTTAATTTTTCATATTTTGTTATATGGCTCCTTACATGATATATATGTATACTCTTTAATATTGTCACACCCTTCTGTTACACCTTGTATATGTATTTATTTACTTCTTTGCAAATACCAGTAAACTAATCACCATTTATCTTCTATTCCAGGCATGTATGGTAGAAACAGACGAATCCACAGCAGAAAGCGAGGACCACATCCCAGAAGAAACTATAACCTTCCTCTACAAACTATCTCCGGGCGCGTGTCCAAAGTCATACGGATTTAATGCGGCCAGGCTTGCAGGAATACCTAAAGAAATAACTCAGAGAGCGCATACAATATCAAAGAAATTGGAGACGGAAGCAAACTTAGTTAAAGCTTTTAGGAGCTTAATGAAGATTAATGATGCAGCTAATGTGAGGGAACTGCTTGCTGGATTGAGTATCTAAAAGATATTATTAACATCTACAGAAATCTCTCTTTTTCTATATGGCAAATAATGTTGATTTTGTTTACACTTGAGGTTTTAAAAGAAGTGTATTGTTCGTAAGTCACGTTCTTAAACAAATACTTAACTAGGCGACACAACATTTCATATAAGTTGGAGGTGAAAGTTAATTAGGTTGGGTACCTATTTTAGGAGTCTTATTTTAAAGTATGTTGTATCCGCTGGTTGTATCTCTAGAAGTGAGCCAACTCCAAAACGGACCGATTTTGATTAGTTTTGTGAATGGATGTAGGTTTTTAGGTGTTTGGCAGCTATTGAAAAACTAGGATTAAAAGTTATTTTAGTTATAAGATTGCCAGCAGTTATGAGAATAGATCTGCATACCACTGGCTGTATTTTAGAAAGTATTTTTGTATACGGAAAGCAAAGCATGCTATTTTGAGACTATTTTATCTGATTTACTTTACGTTTAAACCTCGTGATGCCTGAGTAAACTCAATTAGGTAGGATAATTAAATATTGTTGTCATGTTTTAATACAGATTTATCTAAGCCATGTCAGAGGCCCTTAGGGCAGCTAGAAAGTCTGTACACCAGAGTTAGCCATTTTTATAAGATAAGAAGAAAATAGTTCCTTAATTAATACAAACAGATCTTTCAGTTTCTTTTATATGTGATAATTTTACTGCTATTATTAAGTTAAGTTTTGAATTGTTAACAACGGTTGATTGTTGTTGTCTAATTGTTTTGGCTCCCAATGATTGATGTGCCATTTTAACTTCAGTGATTAATCAAGAAATGTCTTACCCACCAATTTATTGAATATATGATTTTTGAATGGAATATTTTTGTTTTAATTCTTAAAATAATTATAAAATTACCTGCGTCGTGGTGTAATCCCTGTAGATATGAGGATAAAATACAAAATACTTTTTCAATTCACATTTATTTTCAAACATCCATTGTACTTAATTTACACAAACATTTCACTAATTTGTCAATGCGAAAATATTTTTTTGTTCACGCTTCTATTAAGTTATTAAGTCTGACAATCCATTAACCAATGTCTTAGATAAAGTAATACAAATAATATTTATTTTATTATAGTACTGCTATTTACAGAAATAAGTAAATTAAAATATACATTAACAAAATTAATCAAAAGAAAAATGCATTTGAAATCCATTTAAGTTCCTCTGCCAGTGTACAAAATGCTATTATTACGTATTACTTAATTTACTTCTTATCAATTATCATAAAATTTTCTTAGGTTTGAAATAGATTTTCTGGACTCTAAAGGACAATACGGTTGACTAGTGTTGGCCTGTATTAAATAAATTCTTTTTAATAATAATTCTTTCGGGTCACTACACGTTAAAACTTGTGGTGAGTGATAATTATTTAATTTTGTCTTACAGTTTAGATATGAAATGAACAAAGTTTTCAAAAATAAAATAATAACGAAACGATTACAAAATGCATTTCATGATAGAATGCAACTTTTATACATAATTTTTATTAGCAGTCTTTCAAAAGCACTTATGTACATCGCGTATTGAGAACGAATTTACGCCTAAACTTATTTAAATTCTACTAATATAATAGCTAGGAAAGGAATGGAGAAAGTCGGAAGATTTAAAAATAATAGACAATACATAGTAGATGTTTCTAAATATTTTCTCATTAATAGAAGAGATTTAGGATACAAAGTCGTGGGCGAATTAACGCATAAACTAGGTAGGTATGTGCTTTGTCTAAAAATATTTAAGTTATAATAAATAAAAAAAAATAGTACTTACATAGATCCTAAGTATCTGAAGAATTTTTTAGATTGATGGACATGTCACTTGTATTCTATACATATTCGTAATTAAGTAAAGTTATACGTACTTGAATGAAATGCTTTGGATAAGAACTTTCTTGTGTAAAGCTGTAGATGATGATACCTAGCGCTTACTTTACGCGCGAGAATAATAATGTTTTACGTTTAATTTCAGTATAAAATCTGCAACTGCAATATATCTTATCCATTCTCTATTTATATAAGTCTTTCAGCACCATATTATCCGATAAATCTATCGATATATACTTTTTTTCTAATTAACGTCTACGAAGAGAGGGGACTCGGTGATTCAGTCATACTTTTTTAATGGTATACTATAAATACGAATCCACTGTCCGACAAGGCTAATTTGGCAGATAATGCTATCCCAAGTATGTACTTAACAAGTTTTTTTTTATTGCACTGAACAGGCAATCATTAGAACATTAGTTTACTGAAGCGACATCTGTAAGGTGTTTCACAAATTTGGAACGTTTCCGCTCGGAAACGACACTCCAATCAAAGACGTCAAAACTGACTTGTTTTAACCAATAACAGTCATCTACCAATCACATCGTTTCCGAGCGGAAACGTTCCGAATTTGTGAAACACAAATGACTCTGGTCTAAGATAGTGCATATATCTCATACCTCATCATATACATATCTATCATAAAACTTACACAGGGAAATTGCTAACTAATGCCAATAAACCTTTTAAGAGTCATTTAATACATAAAACCAATTTTTTTAACGTTTTGCGACTGTTGGAAATTTTCGAAATTATCCTCACTCAGTAAACCGCAATAATCATCTACCAAAATAGCTTTGCAGTATTATACCTACTACCACCAAATATATTTGTGACGTAATTGCGAAGAAGGATTTGGTTTCTTTTCTTTTCCAATTTATAAACTTATCTTATTAAGCTAAGAACTAGTTTTTCATATCCTAAAGAAGCTGTCGGTCCTAAATTTATTTACATTTACCGTACTTTTCTAAAATTATTAAGTTCTATAAGTTTTATTTCTCAGACAAGGGTAAAGAAATATGATAGAAACAACTAGGTTTACCATTACTAATATTCAGTATTTTTTTTAGTTTACAATTGACGTCAATCTTACTAACTTAACAAGCTTGCATGGTAGTTTATTTACAAACGTTACAACATATTTTTAAGAAAATTAAGAGTCCTAGTCGTCATAATTAGTAAGATCAAAAACATTACATTCACAAGAAATTTTCTTTTAAAAAATTTCTTTCGTCCAAGCATATGATATTTTATAAGATGAATCCAAAAACCATCATCTGGCGAATTATGTCAAGAATCTATTTCATTTAAAAAAATCATAGTATATTATGACACTCATCATGGTTGCTACAGTGCCAGAATTAACCTCATGAAACTTTCTTATAGTAAAAGTATCCCGAATCCTTATTTTCCAATCCTTACGCTCCAAACTTTACTAACCTCTTTATAGAAAGCAAACCTTAACTTTTTTGCACAAAAAAGTATACAAACTCCTTACATACCTACCAGACCTTACTAAACCTCTTTGTACAAAAAGTAGATAGACTCCTTACGCTCCAAACCTCTTTGTAGTAGAAAAAGTATCCATACTCCTTACAGTTCGTCAAAGGAAGAGCTGCCTCGTTCGTCGAAGGGTCTCGGGCGGGTTTCTCCCCACCGCTCCTGGTCCCAACGCTCAGAACTGAGGAGCGACTCGGACTCTTCATCCTGTCGAGGAACTGGGTACACGATGCCGTCTCCAAAGCTATATGGAAGGGGTATTCTCTTCATAATTATTATGCTATTTGTAGGTACCTAGTATGTGTTCAGGATTAAAATATGCGCCTTATGTGTGATGTTTGTAATGTTTCAGATCCGATTAAGAAAGTGAGCTGTTATAAGTTTAACATGTCGATGTAGGTATCTGTTTCTTCTACATGTCAGTATATATAATAGAAATTCACAGTATTTTTGGTGCTCTTTAGATGATATTGTTATTGATGTAATTTAATAATGTTGTTTCGTCAATAAT
Organism: Macaria notata; assembly: GCA_927399415.1. Taxonomy (NCBI): domain Eukaryota; kingdom Metazoa; phylum Arthropoda; class Insecta; order Lepidoptera; family Geometridae; genus Macaria; species Macaria notata. Next base: position 6,079,270 of record OV656741.1, read on the forward strand.
ACAAATAAGTTGTATTCTGGCGCCTAAATACACAATAGTAATGACAAAAGCAATACTGAAACTGTTTCGCAATGTTGCGACAATTTAAGACCCCACACATATTAGATTTTTATAATTATGCCGATACTAACTTGCATGTATTGTACGTACTGAGCTAATATTTAGTGTAAGAGTACCTTAACCCTACCTAATGGTTGAAACACTGAATTCAAGCGTGTCATATGTACATTTGAATTTTGACAAATATTTCTATACTAGGTGCAGTGCAGCAACAACTAAAACTTGCATATATATTGTGAGAAACATAATATTTGTGATACTAATTTATACGCTCCATGCATTTTTACAGCCTATAAGCTTACTAAACAATAACTCCATCTAATCAGAATCATTCATACCAAAGCATACTTTTTTCATACTATCTTTAAATAGGTATCGAAGAACTAGGTAAGGGAACATACTACGCCTAATTTATTGAACAAAATGTTTTACATATTCAATTTGACGATATATATTGTAATTTGTGTAGCATATGATATAAGCACTTATTTGTACATATGTTGTAACTTTACAGTATATATAAAGGTTCTTTATCTTTAAAATGAGGTTCTGCTTATATTGTCATAATGGACTTGAAATCGTTATATGATGTCTATAACATCAATATATAGTACTGAAGATTGTATGTTTTTATATTGTATGTAATAGTGTATATGTATGTACGAGTATGTGTGCATGGATGTACAAAAGCAACAAATGCAGTTTTTTTAAGTTATGAACGAACCGCCAATAGGAAGTCAGAATCCGAAAGGGATATTTTACAATAACAGCATTCCTCCAACACGGGACCTGACTAACAAAGGAGCCTAAAATGTTGTCAATAATCAAATTATGCAATTATGGGTTTCTTTGATTGCCGCCTTTCTTTTCGAAAGATAACTTTCCGTCAGGTTTCTTTTAGCGTAGAAACGGAACTTATTTCGTCACTTTTTGGTCAGTAATGTAATTTAATTCTCATGTAAAGTTCTCTATAAATCATTACAATTTACTTTTCCGATCACAACAGTGTAACTGTCAGGAAAAGGACAAACTAAATACATAAGTACTACAAGTTGCGCCGCCATATTTTCTACACTTTTTGATCGTCGTATACTGACGGAGGTCTCATTTTCTGATGATTGCATTTTGACTTTGTATGCACATGTTTAGTGTGCAGATTGCAAATCTAAATATATAAAACTCAAAGCTGACTGACTGACTGATATAGTGATCTATCAACACACAGCCCAAACCACTGGATGGATTAGGCTGAAATTTGGATGTTATGACGTAGGCATCCGCTAAGAAAGGATTTTAGGAAATGCTACTTTTAAAGGGGTGAAATAGGGGATGCAAGTTTTACTTCTTAATGCGAGCGAAGTCGCGAGCACCCACTAGTATTGTATAATTTCTGCGTTCTTATGCCTACGTGGCTCTGACTTCCTAGTGATGCATCGTTAAAACTCCAAAGAAACACCATCCGTCGCTTTTGCACACCCATCAATGTAGGTTAGGTAAATATGGTTCTATCTGCTTCATTCTGTAAACATGTATGCGTAATATTAGATGTAACAGCCTACATCTACCAGCTTATCGCACATTAGCATGCAAAAGGACACCGACTTACTCAATGACAAAAACACAACAAAAAGAAGTGAATGACTTTAAATTTTGACCAATTCCGTACGGGATGCCAATGAATGAAAAGCATTACATTAATCGAAACAAATTTATTCTTAAATCGTAATAAAATATGATTGGAAAAATATTTCCCTTATACTATTTGTGGGACGGTGCGGCCTGTTCGCGGACAAAGACGCCATCTTTCGCTCTCTCGCGCCATCTCCGTGCTAAAATAAGTAATAACAGAACTTACTTCTACATCCTTCCACCAACAAACTTATATCGATTAGAATTTAGAGTAAATCGAAAGAAGGATGAAGCGTGGGTGCTACAGATAATAAATATCATCAAATGACATTTGTAAATGGATCAGGGTAAAGAATTATGAACGAATGAAGTAATAGGATGAAAGCATATGAATTTATAAATATTTTATAGCTAAAAGTAGCGCGTTTTGGAACGATTCTGAAGCACCCAACACATGCATTAATTTATATATTAGAATAGAATGAAAGACCAATAGATAAAATATAACTGTTTAGAATATACAGCACACAGACCTATTTTAATGCTAGCCAATTTTCGATTATCCTTTTTGTATCGTATCCATTTGCTTGCTAATTCAAACACTATTCTATAAGCTTAGCTTTAAGCCTAAATAATGGTGATAATGAAGCGTAAGTGAAAAAAAAATAACAAACCCAAAATAAAAATACAAAATTTAAGAACAAAACATTTATTGTGCACAGAAATACTTACAAAATATGAACATTACTCAAGTTTATCAGTCTTGTGTGTTGTATATAGCAAAGAAATCATAAATGCGTAAAAAGCAATTGAATAATATTTCCTATCATTGGAATACAAGAACTATTTAACATTAAAATTAAATTGAAATTAACACACGTCAGCCGAAATATAGCTCGAGCATATTTTTTATCAATTCAGATAAAACCAATATGCTCTAGATTAATATCAAATAAATATAAATTGTAAATTCATCGAAATATTGTTGAATTTTCTTACAAAGATGAAACACGACTTCTTACATTTGATAATAAAAGAATAGACGGTCGTATGTTGGCCAATTTACTAGATATAAATTAAAAACAAAACAAAATTAAAATTTTGGCCAGTAAGTAAATTCCGCATTTATAGTTCAAGTAAAAAAATATAATTTGAAGTAATAATAAAGTCATCATTAATTCATGCACAGTTAAATTTGGCTACAACCTCAATATACGTAAATTAAAATTAATCAAGACAACCTAAATAATCATATCTATGTAGATACAAACGCCAGTACAATATGCTACTAAACATTAAAAGTGTTATTAAATTTAATAACAAATATGTATAAGTTTTAACCTAAAAATTAATTCAGAATTAGTAGGTCAATTCGTTGATTCGACTTCATACGAAAAATATATCTTCATTACTAAATCCACATTTCAAAATCATAATCATAAGGCACTTTTCAATCGAAAAATATAGTAAATCTATAACTGCTACCTGTCATAATTATTGTCATAATGAGTATGCAATTAATACATCACCTTGAAACTAAGACTAGTTACATAAACAGGCAAGAAAAAATAATAAAATGCAATTTAAATTAGATAGAGTAGATACATGGACAGTATTGTAACACTCTACCCAATTATAATATAAATTAATGGATGGAGCTCGCGTAAGCTTATAGCGCAGATATTTGAAGTATGGATATCGCTTATTCTTCAGCTCAACTATTTGTCAAGCAATGCCAGCTGTGATGATGCTAATGTAGGCAGATTGCTTGAATGCAAGCGTAATGTCAACTCAAAGCGAAGCTGCTCATATTCGATGGCGGATCCAGGATTTTTGTCAGATAAATTTGTTAAAAGAATATTCATTATCAATTATTATTTCAGTGATAACTATTTTTATAGCATCATAATTACATAAATATTGGTCAATTTTACTTCCAACAGCAAAACAGAATAAAAGACAATGGCAAATCCAAGATAACGACGCTATATTCTACTATATTAACATATCCCTTAAAACATATGTACCTACATTTCACGTTTTATGTATTTTTATGAGTGTGAACACATACCTATGTATGTTTTTATATATGTTTGTATTTCATCGTTCCTATTCCCAGATCCGCACCTCACTAACCTATCTCTATAAAATACATACAAGTATATATATATATATAGTATATGAAATCAAGGTATATGCCTGGAGTCGGTATCTGACCTGGATCTGGTAGTACCCATAGAGTCATACCCGTGCTGGTCCTGCGGCGTGGTGAAGGTCTGCAGCTGGTGTTCCCTTCGCACGGGGTACTCGCAGCCGTCTCCCAGGCTAGCGGAATTATATGGGGGTCAGGGGCGAATCTTTGGCTCATTTTGCTTTTAATTTTGTTTACGTGGGATGGGTTTGCATTTATTTATTTTGCACACAAAACAGAATATGATGTCCTATGAAATAAATATACATTTTAAGCTGGTTTTGACCAATAGCAGATTCCAAAACATGTGTAACCAACTTGATCTAAATATAAAGACGTTAAGCATTGCTGCAGCTTAGTGCGAAACATGATTAACTAGAAGATACCTATTAACTCATAGAGTTGAAGACCCGTGGTATTTTTTGCATTATAGGCTTGAGTTTTTCATTTTTCTCTTCAACTTGCCTGATATGAAGTTGAAGATGTACCATGCTTGCCTATAAGATACTTATTTTCTCTTTTTAAATGTGTATCCGGTAAAAATATAAAACAATGATGGCAGCTCTGAAATAAACTTGTTACTGATTTATTTATCACAGACTGTTCAATAGAGTGAACAAATTTTGCTAAATCATCATCGTAAACCAAAGATTCGCCTGCATCAGTTTGGATAAAAAAAATATCAGCAAAAATGAAGGAAAGGATAGGAATAGATATACAAATATAGTAAGTACATATACCCTTAATCTACTTTCTAACTAAACTTGTGAATATGCAGTTTGTACATATGATAAGCGAAATGTAATTAAATAATGTTACAATAAATATTGTTAGTAATTAATATAGCCCTGTTTAAATTATTTTGATAGTAATGAATGATGCTATGTAGTATATATGTATAATTAATATATAAGTGCTCGCCAATACACGTATGACGAAATATATATCTTATTATTAGTGTGATAAGATGCAGTCTCGTTTGCAGATCATTTCAATGGTCCATATCTATGTATATTTCTTGTATGTACACTCATTAATCATGTTAATATGTAGTCATTCACTTCTTTTTTGTCCACACATAGGCATGCACACATACCCACACATATGTCTAAACACACACACATATAGATCCTATACGTATACGTGCGTGCTACACACACAACCATGCTATGCGTTATGACGACATAGAAATGTTGTATTATGTGAATTGTAGCTAAAGAAAATTCAAAGAGGAGTTATTTTCTTTAGATAAAGATTTTCATGGCCAAATTTTTTAAATAAGGTTTTGTTCCTATGAAAGTAGGTGATATTGTTGCAACTGTTAATATCATAATTGGTAATTAATGTAATTAATTAATCAATATCTAATTGGTTGATATTTTTTCATAATTAGGTACTTATGTTTTCTTTTAAGAAACTACTACTAATTTACTTACTTACTTACCATCAGAAACGGTTGAATATTTTTTCAGACATACGTATCCACGCATATTTAGACGTAACAATAATGGGCATGAATCAGTCATCATCAGTTTTTAGGGTTCCGTACCTCAAAAGGAAAAAACGGAACCCTTATAGGATCACTTTGTTGTCCGTCTGTCCGTCCGTCCGTCCGTCTGTCAAGACCCTTTTTCTCAGGAACGCGTAGAGGTATGAAGCTGAAATTTATATCAATTACTCAGGTCTACTGTCCCTTGAAGCTGTGAAAAAATCAAACTTCTAAGCCAACGCAATCAAAAGATACAGCCATTTATGCCGCAAATTTTCGACACTTGCAAGGGAATCAAAACCTACAGGGTGCTTCCCGTGAACTCAGAATCTTGAAATTTGGTACGAAGCAACGTCTTATAGCATAGATAAAGGAAAAATTACGAAAACCATAAATTTTTAGTTACATCACAAAATATTTAACCTTGCAGGTTTGTACGGAACCCTCGGTGCGCGAGTCCGACTCGCACTTGGCCGGTTTTTTTTAATCACCACTTGTGTTTATCTCCTCGTTGAAAATTCTTCATCACTTCTATCTTCCTCGTCACATCTTACACTAACTATACACAAATCACACGTATCCTTACCTGGTAAAGACAGGAATGAACCACAGGTTGGGACTGACTCCGAACACCTCTTTGAAGTTGTTATAACATCCGAGAGAGAATCCATTTTTGTCGGCGCCGCCGCGGAACATGGGCGCGCGGAACGCTTCTGTAAATTGTAGGAAATTGCTTTTTGAGGAACATAATATATAAAAACTACACATACAAAGGGAGGCCTATATATAGGCTGTGGATGATGATGATGATACTAACACTTTGTGGGTATATCAAGCAAGTACTTTATAGAATCATTTGTTTACCTGACATTTAAATTAAGAAAAAAATTATCAAGTTTGTAAGCATTTGACGATAGTTTGACTGGCGGTAACCTAGACAATATTAAATGGTTGTAGAAAATGTATTACAACAACCCAATTATGTTATACAAAGTACCTTTCAAAGATGATTGAAAGAAAAATGCCAAAATCACTACGAGAAAGGTTTATTGAAAATGGTTATCTCGACTTTCATACGTAAAGTATCTAAGCACATTATTAGTTAGAAAATTAACATTTATTGCAGAATTAATCATAGAATATGTATTGTAGAGTTATAGAACACAATTGGGAATGGTTAATAAAACAATGGAATTTTATATAAACAAGGGTTAAGAGTATACATTTATCTTAAAATTTTAAACTTTTGCTGTTATGAGAGGCATTTTCACTAGGATTTTTAATATTTGAGTATTTTTTGTTATGCAACAGACCAAAGGCTGTTCTGCAGTCTCCTTAAGCTTTGTTCATATATTTGTAACAGATAGCTTGATTGACCAATGTCATAAAATTTATTTATAAGTAATCTCTTTAAAATCCATCATTTCTAACTACCTACTTTTACACGATTTTATAAGGATATGTATAATAATACCTACATCAACTTTTATTTACGTTCCTAATTAAAAATCTAGGCTACGAATCTGCAATCAAAGTACTTTCAATCTATATGTTTATACCTAAGTACATCTAATCTAATCAAATACCTAATATTGACTGCAATTTACCATTGACCAGTGTTTTAAGGATATGCGATATAATCGGACCAGTGGGACCGCCCAGTCGCTGGTATTTTATGAGGACATCTGAAAACATAATTATCTTTTATTTTCATGGAAATTTCAGGGGTTTGTAACCTTTGATGGAAGGATCGGGCAAGACGCTGAGGAAAACTATACCTGCTTTATACTGAGCAATGCATATTCTTATAAAGATGAAAAACAACACATATTATAGGTAAAGGAAGAGCTTGCACTCCACAACACAGTTTATCCTAGTGTGGAGTGCAGTGAACACGAAATAGTTCATAAATTATTTTGGAGTAAATAATTTTAATTTTAATTGTTTTTAAAATAAACAACTGATTTTGTAACACAAAATATGCAATTTGATTCGAACACCGGTCAATGTTTGCAGTCAGTTAAAAGACCATAATCAGTTAAGTACCTAAAAATCAAGCAAGGTTTTTCTCAATATTTCTAATACATTTTTTGCCTACACAAAACTATCTTTACCCAGTATTATATTTTCTAAACAGAAATTAGATTACGATTTTTTTCAAAACTTATAATAAACTATTGACAATATCATATTTAGAGTACATAATTTAATTACTATACGTCATAGTGAGGGTACTCTCTAAATATTTATTTACCAGGATGGGACAACCGATTACTTCGAGTGTTCCCCCCAGGGGTTCGAGTAAAACCCCCAGGGGGTCGGGGGAAGCCCCCGAGTGCTCGGGAGTACCCCCCAGGGGGTCGAGGAATACCCTTACAGGCGCGCGGGAGTTTGCTATAGTATCGAGACTTCAGTAACAGCCGTTGGTCTGTAATCGTACAGACTGTTTTAGCCAATCACGCAACATTACTAGCGTGAATGTATGTCTGTTCTTTTTTGCACCAATTCTGATGAAATTTCATATATAGTTGAGATCAATGCAGTTAAGACGGCAGGGCACCGGTAGTTGCATAAAATAAGTAAAATTATTATTATAGTTTTATCATGCAAGTAACTGTTCTCTCGCAACACAGGCGAATGCCTAGTGTGGGGAACAGTGACTCGTTTATTTACGACAGTTTCTTAAGTGTAAACGTATCTCTGAACTTAAGTCACGGACCATATTAATTTAAAACCTTTTGATTATTTTGGATGATGAGTTGTAGCTGAGTTGATGCTGTCTCTGTCTGTAAGTATTGTCGTCACGCTCGCACAGGTCACGATCATTAGCGTGACGACTTACAAAAGATCAATAAAGACAATACACAAGTCAAAAAGAATAGTTTTTACGTTAATTTTTTTTTAGAGCTAATAGACCAACTAGACTTTTATTGCCTATAGGTACATATTTTCGCTCATTTTCACTAACCTTTGTGTTGGTTTAGTACTTAGCAATATTAAAAACTAGCTGACCCGGCGAACTCTGTTTCACCTTAGAGGTAATAAATAAGCAGATTTAAGATTTTATTCAATTCAATTAAAAAAAAACGGTATTAAAAGATGTCCGTTTTCTGGTTCTAAGCTACCTCCCCACCAATTTTCAGCTAAATTCGTTCAGGCGTTCTTGAGTTATAAATGGTGCAACCAACACCACATTCTTATATATATATATATAGATAAATAAGCATATCCTCATAGTTATAGACAGTCAGAAGTAAATGTGGTAACACTTACCTAACGTAGTTCTGTTATGAATCACCAAGAAGCAGTGGTACCCAAACAGCGAGCCCAGTGAGATCGCAAACATTAACGACACGAAGAACGCAAACACGATGTGGTAACGACCCGCGGGCGCTGCCGTGCCGAACTCGCCCTGAAATGTGTAGGTTACATGTGTTATTTCTTATATTTGAATTATGTTACAGGTTAGTTTCGGGGACATTAATGTAGTATGTATGAGATTGTGTAGGTAAGGATGAGATGGAAACGAAACGTCATGTTATGTAAGGCCCGCTCTTACAACGGTAAAGGAATATTAAACAAATACATATATATTAAACAAGTATATAGTATTTTTTTTTCCCACGGTCGTCCACTTCTGGACATAGGCCTCTCCCAAGGCACGCCACTCAGCCCGACTTTGTGCTTCTCGTCTCCACCTGTTCCCTGCTATCTTCATGATGTCCTCGCTCCACCTTGTGGCAGGGCGCCCTACACTACGCTTGCCGAGCCGCGGTCTCCACTCCAGAACTCGCCTACCCCATCGGTTGTCGGTTCTGCGACAAATATGACCGGCCCATTGCCACTTCAGCGTGCTTATGCGTTGAGCTATGTCGCTGACTTTTGTTCTCTGCCGAATTAATAATAATTATAATTGTAGGTATAAGAACTCTTTTGTTTAATGTTGGTATAGGAACTCTTTTGTTTTTGTAAATAGGTTAGTAGTTTGATTGACATGTTAATTTTGGCGGGAATGAGCAGTGGTGAAAAGTAAAGGGTTGTAAGGGTTGTTGGGTAAGTTGAGTGACGTAGCGCAAAATGAAAACGGTGTTTCCGTAACACTATGATGCTTACGTAAATGTCGCTTTAAGTGTAATAGTCAAATGCCTCATTAACAATTAGTGTAAATAAACAATCTACAAAACAGCCAACTGTGTTAGTCAGTCTTAAGTTAGCAAATAAACTATAATGTATATTGTTTTACCGCCTCACACAATTACTTCAAAACTTTCAGCAAATAGGTACATTATGACTTGGATATTTATATTTCGCACGTACTATCTACTTTCTATATGATTCACACAAGTATGCACGATCAGTGTATACTTTATCAGTTATCTTTGAAGGTCATGTAATTAATGATGACAGGTGATTCACACCTACTTATACTAGTATTAGCTAGGCTTTGTAAAGTAAAAGTATATTATATTGTTCCTGTTCCTTGTTTTTCCTTTTTGCTTGCTCAACGTCTTTTAAACATATTTAGCCATTTTTACTAGGTAATTTTAACGCTAAATGCTTTCGAGGACCGATACGCAAGCGGGCAGAGTTAGAATTCAATTAAGATTTTACAGCTTTTTTATAACCAAATCTCACTAACATTAGAGATACCTAGCTAAGGTTTGAGGCACCAGTTCATAATTAAACTGTAGCATTTAATTTATTTGTAAGTATGACTATCTTAGTTCCCGCATAACACAAGTAATTATGCATATTTTTTTTTTATTACTTGTGTTGAGTCTGGTCGTTTCTATGTATAATAAGTATGTATTTACAAAAAAAAAGTATATATGTTATTATATTCGTTATCTAGTACCTATGATACAAGCGAAAGCTTAGTATGGGGCTAGATGGCGCTGTGTGATATGTCCTGAAATATTTATTAGTCTTAAGCTACATATTTTGTAAATAGATTTAAATTCAATAAAAAATTTGATTTCATTATCAAAGCGAAAGTTTGTAAGTGTGTATACATATGTGTTTAAATATTCTTTAAGAATAGATAAATGCACCAATTTGGATTAAAAATTTGGTGTCAAAATAAATTAGATCCCGATATAACAGAAAGCTACTTTTTAAATACATTTTGTCATAGAAGTGTTCACAAAATGAAATGTTCACGGAATGAATGAATGTATGTATGTACTTATTATGATTAGGGTAGTAAATAGTAAATAGATATCACAATTTGACCTACATACTCGTATGTATAAAATGTTGACCATAATATGTTTAAGATTTTGACACATATTAATATTTTAATTCAAAATGACCTTTTATCTCAATTTTAATTAATAATGTATAATAATTTTGTTCTCTGTATTGTAATTATTATATCATTATTTATTAATTAATGTAATCGACTCACGCCGTTTTAATTGAATAGTAAATAAATATATAAATAAATCGTCCAAAGATTAGTGATTTACTTACTATTTACATATTTTCTAATCTACCGCAACGTCTTCGTAACTATGTTATTATGAACTTTGAAATGTAAACTAACAAAGACTAACCTAGTGACCTCACACTAACTATTAATGCTAACTTTATCTATCTAAATGCTGGTTTGTATCAAATTAATAATAGATAAATCAATTACTTGAGACAATAATAATCAATATAATTCAAGTACTGATCGTTATACATTATTGTCTTTTTCTCTTATTATAAAAACTTGAATAGAGATATAAATAAACAAATTTAACGCCATTTTAACTAATAAGAAATCTGTATAGAACATAAATCTACTATGAATTGTAGTTTCAATCGCTTATTCAGTGTCCATACTTTTGCTAAAGATGATATGTACAAATATAATAAATAAAATTTACATTTAGCATATCCAAGCAGAGTTGAGAGAAAGCGCCAGTTTTTATCATAGTATCGCAATCGGCTTTTTGGTATTCCTTATAAAGCTGCAATTAAATATAAACAAGAAATCAAGCAGATATCAAAGCTATAAAGTTATTTTCAAAGTAAACATGTAATATAGACACTGGAAATAAGCTTTTGAAACAATAAATAAATACACGAAGCGTAGACACGAAACAGCGAAAATTTTAGTACATCTATTTTGACGATTATCCTGAAGTTCTAATTAAAACAATATTATAAGACTCTGATATCAGTGTCTAAGCTGCATGTTTACTTCAAACCAAAATTAAAGAGATATATAAGAAAATAATAAACAAAACACACAGAAAATAGTGAAATAGAGATGAGGAAGAAAAAATCAAAACAAGTGAATTATTTTTGACTGCAATTGATAAAATCTATTTATGAATGCCAATTTAATTGTTCGTTACTAGCAGGGTATACTCCTTTCTCTTTGTACTATTTTTCTCAAGGTCCTAGACTTCATTTCAATACTCACTATCTTTGTTAAGGTCACACAATTTCATTTGACATTAGTAAATTTTTAAACATTGTAAACTTAACTTGTAAAGAGTTACTCACCTTCCAAAACCGAATAAAATACGGCAGCGTAGTGCCAGCAATGAACAGACAGTACACGAGCGCGTATCCTAGAAACAGCATGAAGAACTTGTAGTTGTGGAAGCACACGCAGTTGTTGACCCACGGGCAGTGGTGGTCCATTTTCATGACGCACCGCGAGCAGATGCTGCAGTGGTGCGCTCTGTCGGGCTTCACCAGCACGCAGCGGTTGCAGTAGCGGACGGAACCTGACATTGTCCTGGGCAGAAGAAAAGATATTTTATAATTTGACTGCGCGCTACCGCGGTCCCAGAACGTACATTACACCCATCTTCATATCAACATACGCGAAAATAGGCGTAAGTGTTAACCGCTATATTGATTTGATACATATTAATTTGAAAGCATTTGTAAGTCTAACTTACATCTACAACAGTGTTGTTGTTGTAGTTACAAAATTTGTTTATTGTGCCGAAATCTTCTACAGATAATAAGAGATTTTTCTTAGTAGTATCACAGTAGTAGGTATGTTTGATTATAGCCTGCCTGATGTAGTACTATAGAACATGCTTTTCTGAAGCTATTTCCTTTAAATTTAAAGACCTTGAGATTGTTGTAATGTGTGAGGTCCAAAGTTGATGGTTGAACATAATATGTAAGGTAAGTTAATTAATACAATATATTAAACTATTGACACAATGTTTTTCTTTCAAAAATATAATTCGATTTCTGCAACACAAGGCAATATGAATAATTCATAATCAGAAACTAGGGCAGTAATCTTATATTCTTATCTTACAAACCTCAACATTTAACCAATATGTAATCTGAGCTATGTAGGTTGCATTCTTAGATAAATATATCACAGATTTTTGGAATTTCGGAAATCTTAAGATCAAGTAAGTTTTTTAACATGAGATAGGCTCACGCCTGACTAAAACTTGCCTGATGTTAAGCAACGTTATAATTTACGATCTAGCGCGCTTGCCTAGAAGAAACCGGTTTACTCTCGACTTGAAGACCGACAAATTATAATTCAAGGGGAATAGAGATTCGGGCAAGAAGTTCCACAGTTTGGCTGTTCACCCGATGAAAGTCGAAGCAAAACGCTTGGTGCGAATCTTTGAAACGTTAACTGCTGTTATAACAGCCGAACCTCTACTCGTGCGATGGTGAAATGGGACTGCAGGAATTAAATTATGCGATTCCTCCGCACACTCTCTGAAATCCAACCTGTATAAAACCGAAAGACTGGCCACCTTACGACTGTGCTCAAGGCTTTGTAATTTTGAGCTACAGAGTCAGTCTTTCGCGATGAGCTTTTTAGCCTGCTTCTCAATTAACTCTAACGCCTCAAGCTGGTACTTGGCAGATACATCCCAAGTAAACAGTTATATATCAGTAAAAGGTAAGTATATAACAAGTTGATAGTAAATTTAGAAACCTACAATAAGATGTTTTTTTTTTACAAGAAATGGGTTTGCACTTCGTCGTAATTAGCCTGATGGAAAGTTTCATTACGGTCTAGGATGGAACGTGCTTACCCAGTAAGAACCGATTCACTCTCGCTTTGAAGATCGCAAGGTTATATTCCGCGGGGAACAGGGAGTCAGGCAGGGAGTTCCACAATTTAGCCGTTCGCACTATAAAAATGGAAGCAAAACGCTTAGTGCGAGTCTTGGGAACTTCCACCATAAACCGGTGACGACCTGCTGTACCCCTGCTCGTCCGGTGGTAAAAAGTTTAGTATGCTAGTGTATAATATCTATTTCACTTCAATTGTATCTATTGCTTTGATACAATTTTACTAATGACATTGTTTTACAAACAATTTATTATATACGTGGAACAAATAAACATAGCATAATACTCAATAACTACTAACTGATTGTCTTTGCTACATTACATACAGATAAGTAAACTATTTTAAAAAACCATATCCCTATAGGTATAGACACTTATCTAGATACATACATAAGTAATGATAAATTATCAATATAATGATGACAATTAACTAAAATATATATTATCTCAATTCTAGATACCAAATCAGCAAAAGTGTGTACCTTGTGAGTACTGGTATACTTTCTCCAAAGTTGAGTAATATTTCTTTTTTATTATGTCTTTCTGCTTTTCGAAAACACATTCTGGTGATCTTTCTGGCCATAGTTACAATACTAGAATTGAGATAATATGATTTACATTAATAATTGTATACTGCTGTTTTCATATAAAATATAGTCTGTGTTTCTTTTGGAACCCTATACTATCTCCATACGATGGAGAATCACTGTGGACGCCCTCTGCCCCACTCAGGGGACCTAGGAACATAAGTCACTATCTCCATACTAATTAACTTGGTAAATCTGTTTCTATGTTCCAGATTAATGAAGAAACAAATTGACATATATTTTCTTCCGCTTTTATATTAAGAAATGGTCCATACCATTTCTTAATATAAAATTTGGTACTTCAATAGACTTTTTAATAAATTTAAATAACATCACACCACATCAAAGATCATTTTTTTTATAAATAAAGTAATTGTCATAGTTACCTAGTGACTATTGGCAGGTCTTTGGCAAAATTTTCCAAAATTGATCTCTGAGCATCTTCTGTGTCTGCACTCAATAACTTCTCTAGCTCAGCCTGGGGCAATTTGTACTGGAAAAGAGTTAACATAAATATCATTAATTAAATAATTAGTAGTTCGTCGCCAACTTTTTTTTTTTACATTAAATAGGCTTACGTTTGACTATAGCCTGCCTGATGTTAAGCACCACTATATTCTAACTTGACTTCATACTGTGTTGTAATATATCTTTCTCTCTCTATGAGTCGCATTTCGTCATGACTGAGGGTTGTGACTCCCCTGCAGAATTAATTCGTTAGGGGGAGTTCTCTTGGGTAAATACATCGTGGTGGGCGCGCAAGTCCTTCCACAGAAGACACATGTCCTCGTATATTGTGGTCCACAATATGTCACTTTCCTTACGATGTTTTCCTTCACAATTAAGCGAGTGCAAATCCACACATAACTTGAAAACGAAAGTCATTGGTGTATTTAATTATAGGATTCGAACCAGGGTGTGTCAGGGATGAAAAACAGACACTGGAGCCACACTCCATTATATTTCATTCTCTATTTTATTATATTAGGCTGACAAATACTTTTAGAATATTTTCATTTGCGAAAAAGTATGGAGCTTAATAAATATGTGCATCAGAGTTGTAATGTGAGTGTTTATGTCTTCTATTTTATTAAAAAACAAAACAATAACATATAACAAAGCATAACTCTTAAAATTGACATTGAGATATTACACAATACATATCTATATGAACTTAAGTAAATCTTAATAAATATATTTCATTTTCCTCAAGCAAAAAACTCATATTAAGGACAAGGAAAAACATGCCATGTGCACAATACATGTTTTACAATGGGCTAAACCACAATCAACTAGTTTCTGAGTCATGATCCCTGCTTCATTGACTCATTAATTATGTGGTTAGCACACCAGTAGCTCTGCTAGTAGTGTGAATGGATAAAATAGCTGCTAATTAAGGTATAACAGGTTGTTAAACCATTTCTCTTTGCAGACTGCTTTTGGTGAAGTATTTTGTAGAAACACTTTTTTGTACATTAGATAGGCTCATGCTTGACTACAACTTGCCTGATGTTAAGCAACGTTATAATCTACGATCTAGCGCGCTTGCCTAGAAGAATATGATTTACTCTCGACTTGAAGACTGACAAATTATAGTTCAAGGGGAATAGAGATTCAGGCAAGGAGTTCCACAGTTTGGCGGTTCACATGATGAAAGTCAAAGCAAACTGCTTGGTGCGAATCTTTGAAACCTTAACTGCTGTTACAACAGCCGAACCTCTATTCATGTGATGGTGAAATGGGGCTGCAGGAATTAAATTATGCAATTCCTCCGCACACTCTCTGAAATGCAACCTGTATATAACCGAAAGACTGGCCACCTTATGGCGATGCTCAAGGCTTTGTAATTTTGAGCTACAGAGTGAGTCTTTGTAACCCACTTGTAGATTGTCAGGAGATTTCTGTAGCATGTTATTTAACTCATAATCATGTATGCTAATGCACACGTGTATAGTCCAGTTTTTTAATAGTTAATTGGTATAGTATATCAAAGTTCAAAGAGCAGAAAACATATTATTCAAAAGAGCTATAAAACAAAACCACAAACTTACTTATGTGGTTCTTTGTTTATATACACTTATATAGTTATAAGATATAAGTACATAATTCATATCTCAACTTTTCCTGCTTTTTGAATCTGATCATACAACAGTTTATATGGAAATAAGCATTAGACACTATACATCATATGATTAATTAAACATGTTAGCAAGTACTTAATCTATGTATCTGTGTATGCAGGTAAGATCTATACATAAAATAAAGCTGAAGAGGGCCGAACATTTAAGATATTTAAAAACATTGTTTGGAGATACTTAGAATTGATAACAGAACAGTAGTCATGTTCAAAAAATTTATAGATTTGTATCTGTATCTGTTTATTGAATAGCTTCATCACGCAAAAATGGCTCAACGGATCTTCATGATTTTTGGTATGTAAGTATGTAGGTTGAGGTTCCAGAGGTGTCATAGGCTACTTTTTATTCTGAAATAATGCCAGCGAAGCCACAAGTGTTCACTAGTGTATTAATAAAAGTTACCTCTTTGGTGACAAAGGCTACAATAAAACCTATGCCACACAGTATACTCATTGTATGGTCATCTACAAATTACTATGAATTAAACTGATAACCCTATCCAAACTTTGACATAAATAGATATGCTTGCTAGTCTGAGTATCCACCACAATGTATTGTAATAAATGAAATACTATATTTCTTACATTAAACGAATATTATAAAGCTGAAGAGTTTGTTTGTTTGTTAGAACACGCTAATTTCAGGAACTACTGGTGTGAATTGAAAAATTCTTTTTGTGTTGGATAGGCCATTTATCGAGGAAGGCTTTAGGCTATATAACATCACGCTGCAACTAATAGGAGCAAAGAAACAATGGAAAATGTGGAAAAAACGGGGAAAATTATTCATCTTTTAGGGCTTCCGTTGTGTGCACTGCCAAAACTGTTCAAGATTTCAAATAAATATGTATGAAAGAATTAATGCCCAAAATAACTATTCCATGTGGACGAAGTCGCAGGCACAGCTAGTTATGATATATAGGTAATTCATACTATACTTAAACTCTGCTACCTTCAGTATTATTTACTTACCTCTTAAATGTATACAACACATCTGCATGTCAATATAATTTTTGTAAACAATAGAGTCAACCAACTTTTATCATCTCTAATTCATTATCTACAGAGCAAGAAGACTAAAACTGTTTAAAATGAATCTTAAAGTAAAAGAATTACATGTTTTAAAATTCATAACACATTTAACTAATGTGCAGTTTATTAAAATTCAGAACTCTCACTTTCCAAATTTGAATGTGCATCCTCTTTAGTCCATAGATCTATTAAAAAGTAGACCCCCAGTGTAGTGTGATGGTAAGCATTTGGGTTTAGAACAATCTGTGACCTACTTTCACCCCCATGCAAAGGTTGCTAGCATAAAGGTTGACACAGCATATTTTATGCATGAATACACAGCAAGATCAATATGTACACATTCTGCTGTGTCTGGCGTTTTAGGGCTGATTTGTTGAATATTATTAGTTTAAATACTAAGTATAGTGGAATGTTACAGTGCCAGTCTTGAGCAACATGTTTATTTCTGCTCGATTTAGAACAATAGTGATTGTTTATATGTTTGTGCTTTTTTATAATATAGAGCAATGAGGTTGATGTAGTGCATGAGACACTTACCTTGTCGGGTATAGGCTCGATAGAAGCGAAAATGGTCCGCCAATAAGACCATGCAAACATGATTAATAGAAAATGGTACACTAGCAGATAAACCCATTGCAGAACGGCACTCTCGATAGTAACTGAAAAACAATGTTGGCCTTAATGTTGTATACTGTTTTCAACGCAACAATACTTAGTTGTTATTCATGATACTAACAAATGCACAACTGAATCACGTATGCGAAATAACTCCAACTTATGATAGACACTATCAATAGCACTGGTAACCATTTAAAAGCTCGCCAACACCACATGTTGCATGTACGACACGGAGCACAATATCCAGGCGGTGACACCCTACTATTTTGCACAGATGAGGCCATTATTAATAAAATATCACAGGAATTAAAATATCCATGTACATCTTGCAAAACGACAATAAAAATAATTTGACATTTGAATCTGACATGTGTCAGACAATAACACTTGCCAGCTTAAAGATATTTCCGGTTAATGGTCAAACTGCATTACGCTACTACTTTTCATAACGAAGTCCTACGCTGTGTTGTTTTTCACTCTATTTTTTATTGACATCACTAGAACCATAGACAAGCAAGCAAGATGCCTTCATACGTCAAATCAAATTTCAACTGTCAAAATTTTATGTCGTTCGTTTCCGTAGCGTCAAAAATTGATGTTTTTTGCTTAACATTTTCACAAAATTCGTATTGATCTGAAAGAATTTGGAAATAAATCATGGAAGTTAAAGAATGCGCCGATTTGGCTGAAGAAGTGAGTATACAACTACGACATGTCATCAATGCTTGTGTTTGTTTATAACAGTTAATGCATCCGACAATGACGTGTTTCAGAATCAATTCATTGTGGACGATGTGAGCAAAATTATTAAAGAAGCAATCGAGAACTCGATCGGCGGTACCGCATACCAGCACAATAAAGTGAACCAATGGACCTCCGCCGTGGTGGAGTCCTGTTTGGGGCAGCTGACCAAATTACAAAAACCTTACAAATACATCGGTAAGCGGCCTGTGTAAATGTATGCATATGTGCATAAGAAACGTATTTGCATCGCTTAGCAACGTTGAATTTGACCAAGTTGTGCACTTGAGCCTACAAATTATGTTAATGTCTGTTTCGTTTACAGTTACATGCACAATAATGCAGAAGAATGGTGCGGGACTACACACAGCTTCCTCTTGTTTCTGGGACAACAACACTGATGGCTCCTGCACTGTCCGCTGGGAGAACAAAACTATGTACTGTATTGTCTCCGTCTTTGGACTCGGCATTTAATATTGAATTCTATATCCAGTATAATTAAGCTTAGAAAAAAGGCTTGTAATGCAGAATCAAAACTAAACACTGTTAAAATCTTAATCAAGTTATTCCGACCTTAACCTTAACATTAGTACTATCGATTCTATAAGACTTGTGTCACTCATTTATTTTAAGTTAATTATAGAGAAAATTTTATAAGTTATCACATCTAATATTGCTTTTGTTTTGGCTAACCTAAATGGCACTTAAAAATAAAGCAAAACACATAAATATGTAGTAACTTGACATATTTCTGTAGTGACCGACTTGTTTTATAGTCATTACTTAATTTAAGTAAGTAGGATATATTTTCATACACAATAAAAATATTAAAGAAAGGTCTTTCTGTGTTTTATTACTATTCTAAGTAGGACAATACGCTTTGATAACCCGGGCTTAGAGTTTGTGGATAACATATATGATAATATGTATCAGTATACTGGCATCTGTATCACCTTTATGGTGAAATTAACTTCAAATTCTTACAATATTGACAAGAAATATTTAATTAGGTCAACTAGAAAATCAGTATAATCTATGAGCTCAACATAAATTCTGCAAATGTCTTACAAAGCCTAGATCTAGGAAATAACGACTTATCCCACCAAAAACATTCTGTCAAAAATTTGCCAAGTCTCGATAGAGCTGCTTGTTTATCTCTAAAAAGTAATGAAATATCTAGAATTAGTTAAGCCAAGTCTAAGGTTCCTTACTGCGATTTATTTATTATTATAGTTAATTTTATGTGACTATGCCGTTGAACATTCTTAACATTCTTCTTGAACACATTTAGTGGATACAAGTTTATTTTCTAATTTATTTGCAGATTTATTCAAATCTTCTAAAGTTTTTGCCTATTATGTAGAGTCCACTTAACTATTTTTTCTGATTCTAATCTACTTAATTTTTCGTTAGAGCTCTGGTTATTGTTTCTATGTTTCCCTTAAACTTTAATTAATCATAATCTACTACTTGTAAGTCAACGGCCAAGTCACATAAAATTAACTATAATAATAAATAAATCGCAGTAAGGAACCTTAGACTTGGCTTAACTAATTCTAGACATTTTATTACTTTTTAGAGATAAACAAGCAGCTCTATCGAGACTTGGCAAATTTTTACAGAATGTTTTTGGTGGGATTTCACTTCTTTTTGACAGGACGTGGACTAATATATAAATATATATAATATACATATTCCGGGACATTGCACACAGCGCCATCTAGCCCCACACTAAGCAAACGCTTGTGTCGTGGGTACTAGATATACATATCATAAATCTTGTTTCCTTTATGTGGGCGCTCAAATCTACCTCTGTACCAAATTTCAGCTCTCTAGGTCTATGGGAAGTACTAGTTTCTGTTTTGATGATGAGTGAGTCAGTGTCGAAAATGCGAAACTTTTCATTAACATAACTTCGGAACTAATTGATCCACCAACTTGAAATTCTGGATTTCAAGTGTATTATTACGAATTTATAGATGACGAAAATTTTAGCGTTTTAATCCTATCCAGAGGTTCTCAAATAGGGGGCTGAAAATGCGGCGAAACGGTTCGAGAAAAGGATGGTACTGCAGTGTTTGCTTCGCGCTCGACTTGGCGGGGGCACTGCCGTGCCCCCCAGATACCTGCCATACAAAAAAGAAAAATTGTTGTGACAATAGCAGAAAGAAAGGTGCATAGTCCACCAACAAGAGCCTCAATTAAGTTTTCGAATGAATAACAAAATTCTTAAAATCTACTAAGGTATTCATTATTTAGTGGAAAGCTGCTACAGAAATATACATCTAGGTATAATAACTAAGATTTCCTTATGCTATGTATTGTGTAACTTGACACATGAAAATGCATAATTGTATGTGATAATATTTCATCCTATGTCACCAAGCTATTGGTAGTTCTACTTAATTGGAACTACTACTAAATCAATTGTTAACAAAAAACTGACTACATTGTGGACAATGAATAATAGGAATACCACTAATCTTAAAACAGCCTGATAACTTTCTTGAAGCAACCCAAAATGATATCAAATATAAAAAGCCAGTAATCCTTCTTCACATTTTATTATAGAACTTATTTATAACACCAAAGATACAATTCAAAAACATTATATTGATTTACTCTGGGACATGGAAGTGAGGGATGATATAAAAAATCCTTGCTCTGGGAATATTCGTAAATAAACGGTATAGTTATCGTTTTTCATATTGTTTTCAAATTCAAGGCGAATGCAACTAATAATATAAGCCTCTAATTTTGTTGTAATAATAGTAGTTTATGCAACTGTCATATAATGAAGGGTATTAAAACACTCGTTAGTACTATTATGAAACTCGCTGCGCTCGTTTCATAAACTCACACTCGTGTTTTAATACCCGTGTTATACCAACCTGATTGGCCCTGCAATCAGGTTGGTCGCGTTTTATTGATGTTATAATGAGCTATTACGATATCGATGTGGATATTATACCATCATGTGAAATTGCTTAAATTTAGTGTTTTGTTGTCTGTGCTATAACAGTAGTAATTATAAGTTAAGTATTGGAAACATAAGTAGAATGTTACAACATTAGTGTAGATAAAATAAATAAATTACGTTAAAATCTTAAAGCAGCCACTACCATTTGGCTGCTTCATTGTTTGTTTGAATATTGGCGCGCTCTCGGAGTGCTACATATTTGCATCACGTGACCGACATCGATCCAATGGTCGCGCGCTCCTCGGGTCCATTCAACTCGGGCTCGATCATAGTCGGGGAGAGGGATAGGTACTTCACAACTCGGATTCTATTCATACATAGGAAATATTTATATAGCTCTGTCCCGCTCGCACGTATTGAGAAATAATTAAATGAATGGCGACCGAGTGAAACGGGGATATGTTCGAGTGGAAATTATTGAAAGCTGGCCTGGCCCAGTCGCTAGGTATGTAGAATTTTTTGATGTGGGTGTTGTGTCGGGACGTCAAACGCTTCAATGATTATTATTTTCCAGTGAACATTAATTTTTGTGTAGATTGTCATTTGTTTTACTCGTATAGTGCTATTTCCGTGTGGTGAACAATCTAAACGCAATATAGTGACCGTGTGCCATCTAATCTGCTGACGAAGTTAACAAATTGGAGGGGGCTGCTAAAATACTACGATACAGATAGTGTAACGACGTTTTACAACTCAAGCATTCGCTCATAAAAATTTCTCATCTCGCGCGGGCGAGGCGAGGCGGACTTCCATTTTGTTTTATTATGTGGTTTGGTTGTTTACACAGTGCGTCAAGTTCGGGACAATGGAAAGCCACGGTGAGTAGCGAGCCGCGGCTCACGGGTCGTGTGTTGGTGATGTAAAGTAGTGGTGTGCGCGCATCGCATGTAGGCCGCCCGCACATGACAATAAACATGCAACAGTGAATAAGTAATGGTATTCGATTTTGTGCATCGCGCGCAGCCGTGTAGCTGGCACGTTTCATCGGTACACTCTCGGTTAATTGATTTCAGCTCAATTTGTAAGCATGCGCCGCGGGTGTGTGGTCAGCGGTGAAGTGCGTACGTCCGTCGATGCGTTTGCATACGCCTTATCAGCTGATTACACACAAACCACTGCCATTGCTAACCAGTCGTACATTGAGCAGCGAAAACACTGCTCTTAACTACTTGCCACTGTTTGCAATCTTTATCAATGCCAATAGTTCAAGATGTTCACATATTCCACATCAACAGCAGGTAAGTTTGATACATAGCTACCTACTATGTACATAGACAGTAGATAGTACAAACAGTAGGTATAGCTACCTAATAAGATGCTATGTAGTAAATTTATCTTACAAGTGATGTGTTTAGTGTTCAGCATGTCATGTTATGTAGGAATCTATGATGTATGTGGTAATTTTAGTATGCTGATTAATTTTATCAGTGTTTGTAATCGCTGTATGTATGATTGTGTTGTGCATTGTTCACTTCAAAAATATCACATACACTGTGCACATTTTTGAATGAAGAAATCAGTACCTTTTCTTATTTTCTTGCATTTGTTTTGGGTGTAGACACTAGCTTGACAAAGACAATTGAGCATCAACATTTTTTTTGTGTAAAATCTCTGCAAATTGATCATCAAACTATGGCCACAGGCAAACCTGTACAAGTTAACAAAAAAAAAAACATCAAACCTCTATTAATAAATACCTTTATTGCTCTTTATTACAAACATTACATTTTTATACTTATGAATAAAATCTATCAGTTTAATTATACTATCTCACTCATAGTATCTTACTCTTGAATGAGATCATTCAACCTCTATCACAAACCTAACAATGACAGGTCAAACTATTCACTCCTTGCAAAAATACTTGCCTCTATCACCTGCTTTTGTTGATTGTTGAAGTACATATTGCCTTACTACATATACTGTCTTGTGCATATGATGTTTAAATATCCTACTTAGTGGTTATTACCTAGACTAGAGTCCTATAAACATTATAATTCTAAATTTATGTCATAGGGTCTTGCATAGACCTTATTAGATAAATTTATAGTTAGCTTACCCCTTAGTCTTTATTCTGACAGGAGTGTTGCCCACCCCACCTTCCGATTTTATTAATACCATAATCACTTTTGGCCTCATTACATCTAGGTGAGATGATAGATGGTTGAAATAGTCAAAGCAAGAAACACAGATATGGTCACAATATTGGCAGGTAATACCGGTGTAACAACGGTATTAGCTTATACAAGGTAAAGTGTATCTGTTTGTTCCACTTTCATGCTGCAAGAGAGTGATAGATCATTATGATTACTGGTACAGTGCTAGTATAGAGTCCTGAGAGAGGCATAGGTCACTTTTTGTCCCAATACAATGAAAGCCAAGCCACATTGATTCATTATTTATAGTATCAAGAAAATTATACAAATACACATACCTAAATATTTTTCTTACTATACTGAAAATATTCAGTGATCATTATTAGTAAACCTTTAAGTACTTTCCATTTACATAATTTATCAATATTATCTAAAATAATAGGTGCTCGCAGCTTCACTCGCAATAAGAAGTAGAACTTGCATCCCCTATTTCACACTTTAAAAGGTGGTATTTCCAAAAATCCTTTCTTAGCAGATGCCTATGTCATAACATCTACCTGCATGTCAAATTTAAGCCCAATCCATCCAGTGGTTAGGGCTGTGTGTAGATAGATCAGTATGTCAGTCACCTTTGAGTTTTGTATACTTAGATGTGATGTAAACTGTATGTAACATATAGTGTTCCTAAGCATCATGTCATATGCATATAAGTATACATTATTATAGTTAAGATGATGAAATAATAGACTTCATTATTGCAACTATTCTAACATCTGTCAGATAGTGATTAATTAATTATTAAAAGCTGTACTAAGATAATTACATGGTTGAGCTTGCAACTTGTATTTTATTGATACTTTATTTTACTGCACCTTAGCCACTATTCTAGCTAGGTTTAGTTGAGGTGAATATGAATAAAAAAGTAAGTACCTAAGTAAGTTGATTAACAAAATTCACTCAAATTGTGGAAAAAAGTTATAATTTGATAACTCATCCCTGACTTATGTCACTTGATTAAGGCTGGGTTGCACCATATTATTGGTTAAAGTTCAACATTTTCATCAAATTTAACAATATACCTAGTCAGGTCCTAAATTCTGTCACATGTTTGATATAAAATAATTGAAACAACTTTATTCTTTATGTAACCATTTATATACCAAAATGAACTTAACAAAACATAGATTCTTATGACAATAAAGTTTATTCAAAATGACCTCCGTGATTTTGAATACAGGCCTTCTGTCTGTGCGGTCAGTCGTCTATCGCTGCACGAATGAGGTCCATGTCAATATCGGCGGCTGCCTTAATCAAGGATGTCTTGAGTGACTCCAAATTGGGATGAGGCTTTGAGCACGCCTTTTCCTCCAAGTGTTGCCATATCTTGTAATCTAACGGATTCAAATCTGGACTGGAGGAGGGCCAGTCTTCGTGCCGGATGAAGTCGATTTCACGCGCCGCCAGCCAGTCTTGTGTGCTCTTCGCTCTATGAGCTGGCGCCGAATCTTGTTGGAATACCCAGTGCTTGTTATTTAACATGATATGAGAAACAGGTTCCACAAGGTTCGTCAGGACTGTATTTTGATACACAACTGCATTCGTTTTTACACCTTTCTCACAAAAATGTACCTCTGTTAAGCCCCAATAAGAAACTCCCAACCATACCATGAGCGAGGATGGAAAATGACCTCGTTGGACACGCGGAATACGTTTGCTCGCTTCTTCACTACTGTGTGCGTACACCTTATCATTTTGTTTGTTGTAGCTCTCTTCTACGGGAAAAATTTTTTCATCCGAAAAAAAAATTTCCCGATGTTTTTTTCCCGCGTACCGCTTCAACAAAGCGCGGCATCTCTTCAGTCTCAGGTCCATTAGACGAGCATTCAAACGATGTCCTGTTTTTCTTCGATATGCCCGAAGCCCTAAGTCTTCATTTAACACCCTTTTTAGCGTGGTTCTGCTTAACCCCACCTGAAGGGCCAACAGTTTCTGCTTAAGTTTGGGATTTCTTTGAATTCGCGCCTTCACAGCTTTTATCACTGCTGGAGTCCTAACAGACCGAGGGCGACCACTTCTTGACCTGTCATCTACACTAGAGTCTTCATTGTATCGTTTGATGGTACGATAAACAAATCTTTTAGTTATATTCAAATTTTTCAGTATGTCAAAAATTTGAATTGGCGCGTAACCGCAACGATGCAATGCAATAACTGCAACACGGTCTTCTTTAAGCGTCCACTCCATATTTAAAAATGAGTAAAATTCTAAAAAGTATACATTTTTATTTTCATGAACAATTCGAAATTCGAATTCAATAAACTTTTTTGTGGCCAGCATTCTAAAAGAAAAGTTTTTACTGTGTTACAATATTTATGACCTGACTAGGTAAAGTATATTATGTTAATAAATAAATCCTTAACTATATAGTTAAGGATTTATTTGATTGAGATTGTCATTTCCATTTACAATCTATTGACAGATTATAATCTGACTAGATTACTTATAAATAAAAATGAATCAATTCTGCAATTTTATGATGATATATTTACCTACTTAAAGCCTGCAATGTGTTCATTTAGTATAATAGTCAGGGATGTTCATCTCAGTCTATAAAAACCTTACTGGTATTTGACCATATAAATATTTCCTTCCTTAAATACATCTGCTACATAATAAAATTTACTAACTAAACAGAAACATCAATTAATATCAGAAATTAATTATAAATATACACAAGACTTATATGTTAACAAAAGCAGTTATTCCATCATATAAGTGTTTATTTAGTGTATACTGAATACATTAAAAAAACAAATAAAATAGAATTATGAAAATATCAAAAAATTATATCATAATACACAACAGTTTGCCAGCAGGTCCCCAAAGGAAACTAAACCTGTTCCTCTATAAAAACCTCATTTCACACTACTGAGCATATGACTCATACTACAAACAAGGGGTGTCACCTCCCTTCATTCAAGCTATTGATTTTTTATACAGTGCTTTTTATTGTTTGCTTCTTTTTGAATGAAGGTTACATTTCTATATAAATTTCTATCTAGATTTTACTTATTAATGTGTGAGTGATTATTATTAACCGACTTCCAAAAAAAGAAGGTTATTAAGTCTTCTGAAAGTTTTATTTTTTTTGACCTTGTAGTTGGAACATGGTTATGATGATGATGCTTTGAAATTTCAAATTATGCTTTAAATATTTATAAACGGATCTAGAGCAGTCAAATTTAATATTTATTTTATGTACCTATTGATTTCTTATGTACTTATTAAAGTATTTTAAATCCTATGTAAAAAATAGTTAAGTACTACTCTCGTAAGTATATTGCTTTATTGGACTTTTATTATAATAGATATAGAGAGCTATTCAGAAATAAATGTATACTTATGCTACTGCAACAAGCAATCTCTGATATAGGTCCAATATAACAACATAACTATTGGACATTTCCATTTTATTGTAATAACAATAAAATACTTTACTTATCTATTTTAAATATTTCAGTAATTAAGTACCTCCCTTTTTTAAAGGTACCTCTATCTGTACTACTTAAACTTAAATCTAAACATATCATTTGGACAACCCTAACTCACAACTCAGTTGTTCTACATAAAACAATATATTGAGCTATGAGAATCCATGGAACAAAGACTTTGGACCTCCGCTTCTGAACATGTCTAGACTTGTTCATATGAATGAGTAATAACCTAAAAACTATCATTAATTTATAATTTAGGTCTATGAAGACATGTTTATGTAGGCATATGTTACACATGGTGAATAAATATTAGTGTTCTTTTAGTTACTTATGTCTTATGTAAGGAATTTATCTTGTTTGTTCATTTGTTGCTAAAATAGGTCAATCTGTGACAAATCCTGTTACATGTCATGTATACCTATGTACCTATTTGCTTATTCTTAAATATTGATGGATTTTCGTAACTAATTTCATCATAGAATTTTACACTGCTAGGTATATGTATTTGTGTTATAAGTAGTGGGTAATAAATTATTTATAAAAAATGGTACAATCCCTTGTGTAAACCCAACATTATTTTTGTTATTTTTACCTACTTACTTAACTACTACAGAGTTACTTATATTGAGTAAAATATCCATATTTATAACTTTTATAAATATTATTTTTTATTAAAATAGTTTACTTAATTCAATACAAAAACGATAAGGCTATTTTGTCATACGCTGCTTGAACTTGAATGAACTAAGAAAAAAGTCTTATTCATTTACTATCAATCAGAGATGCTGATATACACATAAAAGAGGTTGCCATACCTGCCAAACAATTGCTGCAGATTTATTTTAGATTCATTCTCTATTCAGGCGTCCGCAAAAAACGACGCAAATGATAAAGACCTCTTAGCCCCAGGTTATTGATCCGAGCTAAATCTATTTCGGATTAACTTTAAATAGATGGGTCGCGAATGTGAATACGTTACTAAAAAGGAGCGAAGCTTACCTTTAATTCCGGGTCGGTTTAGAGAAGTAGAAACAAGCGAGTCGTGTACAGTTTGTTGGCCTAAACTAACATACCTTTATTATTTTTTCAATAATCCATGACTAGTTATCAAATTCAGAGTAGATTTCTTCTATGCAAGCGTGGTGCATCTTAAGACTAAGTACCTATATACTTAACAAAAATAACAAATTGGTGCTTATCACCAGGCGAGTTATAGTTAAACGAAGTCTATTAAACGATAAAAAAGGAGTTTTTAGATTCGACTACAACAAAGTGCCCAAATGTTTTGTTGCGTTATCACATTAATTAACAATAACATTTACTTCGTTTTTTCTTCCACAAAACTGTTTATCTACGAATAAAGATATGCTTATATGTACATATATGACACTAGAACCTCCTTGTTGCATTAACATTCTAAGTTACAAATTCTAAAATCTATAACACAGTATGCTATAAGCTTCGCGACGTGAAAAAACAACCCTAAACCCCTAGGGGCGCTATCGATATTCTCAACATCAGACTACCTAGGTACTTCAGACGAAAAGCTTGGGGTTTTTTTCCGTAGAATACAACATTGATTTATGTTGATAACTAGCGTCCGCGACTTCGCACGGTAACATAGGCGTGCATTAAAAACTTTCCATATAAAACATTATCTGTTAAAAAAAACACATTAAAATTCGTTGCGTACATTTAAAGATTTACTCATCGGAAGTCGACTTTGTTTTATACTATGTAGTGATGTTTATTACCATATAAACGGTTATATGGTAATAAACATCACTACATAGTATCATGTCACATGATAGTTATTACCATAAAAACGGTTCTAGTGAGTCTATCTTAAGAGATAGACATATACTGTGCAGACATTTTGTTAGATCATTTTAAGAGGAATAATTCTTTCATACATATTTTTTTGATATCTTGAACCGTTTTCGCAGCACACGCAACGGAAGCTCTCAAAGATGAATATTTTTTCCCGTTTTTTTTCACATTTTCCATTGTTTCTTCGCTCATATTAGTTGCAGCGTGATGTTATATAGCCTAAAGCCTTCCTCAATAAAATATGGTCTATCCAACACAAAAAGATTTTTTCAATTCGCACCAGTAGTTCGTGAGAGTAGCGCGTTCAAACAAACAAACAAACTCTTCAGCTTTATAATATTAGTATAGAAGTATAGATGAGAGGTACCATAATACGATCTTATAACTTACCCATTATATACTAATTGTATACGTACTCTAATCGAATGAATGAGTGGTGTAATGTGTTTTATCATCATGGAAGCCATTTGAAGCGTGCTCACTTGTGTATGACGATTGATGATAAATACTGATTAAAGCAGCGCAACATTCAATGAATTCATATCCTATGTACTGTCAATATACCTAATAGAAAAAAACATATATTTTTATGTACAGCAAGTTTTGTTAAAATTAGGTTTGGAGAATTTCAATTCACCCATCAAATCAACTGGTTAACACTGTTGTTAAATCAATGATAGATTTAACATTTTTAACCAATAACAGCGCGTTAATATTAATTATCTGCCTAAGAGAACTAATTCTGCGGGGGAATCACGACCCTCAGTCATGAGGCACTACGACTCACAGAGAGAGAGAATATTGACTAGATGGGACAATTAATCCGATTGTCGTTCAAGAAACCAGGGGAGTTATTGCATATTGCAAGCAGAAAATATATGGTAGTCTAAAACGAATTTGTCAGTAGATACTTAGTACTATTTCGTAATGTAAAATTAATAGTTAATCCAACTTAGCAGCGAATCTCTAACTAAACACTTACTTTAGTTACTATTTATAATTTCGTTGGATGGACGGGCACAATTCCCGTTCCGAAAATAAACACGGTTTAATGGTTTTCCTTGATAACTGGTGTGTTAAAATTATGTATTAGGAAAATAGGGACACTGCAATTTGATTGTACGTACACTACGTACTAATTAAATTCGTTTGGGCTTTACAATGAAAGTTAATTTTGTTGGGCTTTTAACTGAATTCTTAAAAAAAGAAGACATCAATTATTTGATGAGTCATCTTTTTTTAAGAATTCGGTTATCTACCAATTCAGACTTCCAACTATATATCTTCTAAAATAAATTAATTACAATACAAAGTGATACCGAAAGGTCTCTTAAAATGGTGAGAGAAATGTTAAAACGAACTAATTTCTTACAATTTACCAAAAATGTCAAGAGGTTGTTAATCACCTGCCAAGGGTCGATTTAGCGTTAGAAAAACGCAATTCATGGTGACTGGTGAATAAGTATTCGCAATTGGTACATTGAGCTTAATGTAATTGCTATGGTTTTCACCACAGAAATCTAAATAAACAGGTACTTTTATTTAGATTTCTGTGGTTTTCACACAGAAAGCTCGCTTTGCTAACTTACATAGTTAGCAGACATATTCTCGTATTCTTTTGTTCTCAAATTAGATATGTTATGAGGGCCAATTCCTGAAAGCTGTTTTTTGTAAATTCTGTTTAGGTGGGTATATTATTTTACGATTCATATTTACCCAAGTAGAAATACATCGAGGCCGAGGTTACATCTTTGAGCCTTTTGGAGTCGAGACTTTGGGGCCGTGGGGTCCGGGAGCCCATACTATTTTCCAAAACCTCTCGGAGCGCTTGGTTGACGCGACGCGTGACCAAAATGCTGGCCTTTTTCTGGCTCAACGTATCAGCATTGCCATCCAGCGTGGTAATGCGGCCAGCATGCTGGGTACGCTGCCCTCTGGTAGTGGGCTGGAGCACTTAGATTATCTTTAGGCTTTTCTAAAGATTTTCTATGTGCCCCTTTTTGTAGTAGTTAGAAGTAGTATGTTTAGTTTTCCTTCACTTGTTTTTATATTTTATTATTGTAAATAAAAAAGTAGAAATTATTTTTGTATGTAACAACTGACGTACCTATATTTTAAGATTCGAGTAGTTAACTAAAAACAATAGTTACTAACTACCGAATTAACTATGTACTTAAGATACTTATTATACACTAGTGGGTGCTCGCGGCTTCGCTCGCATTAAGAAGTAAAACTTGCATACCTATTTCACTCCTTTAAAAGTGGCATTTCCAAAAATCCTTTCTTAGCGGATGCCTACGTCATAACATCTACCTTCATTCCAAATTCAGCCCAATCCGTCCAGTGGTTTGGGCTGTGCGCTGTGTGTGTGTGTGTGTTCAGTCAGTCAGTCAGTCAATCAGTCAGTCACCTTTGAGTTTTATATATATAGATTTAAGATAAAACTTCTAAAAGATTGGTCTTTCTAACTTATCGCTTCTTTAGTCTCTCCTAAGTTTTCCGTAATATCTGATCAGAACATAAATCTCTACCTACTAAGTACTTAATAAAACAGACAAATCAATGAACTGGATAAAATATTCCAAGGTTTCCCAAATAGCTTGCTGTCTCATAAGACGTGATTCTAATATTGTAAAGGCTCTCCTACCTTTTCTGTGAAAGATGTACAATCTGTGATTAACTTCGCGCTCTGCATACATTATAAGAATTCGTTTATTTTGTATAGATAACTCACTCCTGCCTGACTCTCTGTCCCACACCCTATAATCCAGCGATCTTCAAAGCGAGAGTGAATCGGTTCTTATCGGGTAAGCACGCTCCATCTTAGCCTTTGCTTGCTATCAGGTAAACTATGGTCAAGTGCAAACCCGTTCAAGTTAAAAAAATAAGAAAAATATATGAAAAAAGATATGCAGAGAAACGATTTTTAAATATGTTATACATAAGTAATCATTGCTTTCTGCTGTGTATTAGTTTCTTCATTACGACGATTTCGAAACCTCCTTAATTAATAAGTTTTAAATTTTGACGCGTGTCGTATGAAAAATAATTCCGGTATTCAAAATTATTTACTCATTACATATACATAGGTATTATCAACTGTGCTATGTGGAAGTAATGTTATCATTTGGAAGATGCTAGTCTGACGCACTTTTAAATGTGCTTGTATCAAAGACTAGCTGTGCCTGTGACTTCGTCCGCGTGAAATAGTTAATTTGGGCATTAATTCTTTGAATTTTGAACCGTTTTCGCAGCGCACGCAACGAAAGCCTTCAAAGATTAATAATTTTCCCCGCTTTTCCACATTTTCCATTGTTTCTTCGCTCCTATTAGTTGCAGCGTGATGTTATATAGCCTAAAGCCTTCCTCGATAAATAGTCTACTTAACACAAAAAGATTTTTTTATATTTACACCCGTAGTTCCTGAGATTAGCGCGTTCAAACAAACAAACAAACTCTTCAGCTTTATAATATTAGTAAAGATTATCTATACCTACTACATATTATAATACCTACTTATACATACCTACGTAATAATAAATGTGTGTATTACGTGATTCAAGTCACGCTGCCCGAGCTTCGTATAGTAAGTCTGGCCACAAGCATGCGTGATTCTGAATAAATAAAAGTTTTTAATTGTAGTGGCTTGGTTGAAATCATCATCGTCTACAGCCTTCTCTATCCCAACTGCTTTGGATCGTCCGGCAGCGAGATGGGTCAACGACATTATTCGAGTCGTGGTTCTTAATGGATTAGGCCTGCACAAGATCAACGTTGCTGGCACATACAAAAAGAGGCCTATGCCCAGCAGTGGTTGGGATACTTCTGTTAAAAACGTAAATTTTAAACTATAAGATGGCCCCTGATCGACCTGTTCCCGACCCAACTAATTATTTGCACGTTTTTGTTTATGAAAATCTTTTGTGTCACATTCACACAAAATTAATATAAAGTAGATATTTTCTCCACGGAGATTCTTTGCTAATTTTCAAATTGACCTACTAACAAACCCCTAAACTGTCCTCCGTAAAACATTGTAAACTTCTTTAGTTAGAAGATTCTTCACACGGCGTTAATTGCAGATTTTTCTTCTGGAACGAATGAAACCCTGTGCAGTTTTATAATCAAAATCCCGCACATGTGTGTCCATCCATCGTAAAGCTGATGTCACACACTCCACCTGACCGTTCCGGCTCGCTGCCTTTACACTTTAGAATTAATTAACTCAGTACACTCACACCGTGCTTTAGATAATCTGTTTTCAAGTGAAAAATTACCCAGCGCTTTATAACTAGTTATTTTGGAGTTGAGTTTACGAGATGAGTCGTTTGTCTTGTATTCGGTTTGTTGCGCGGTCTAAATTGATTGTATAGGTAGACTAGTGAGTGCTCGCGGCTTCGCTCGCATTAAGATGTAAAACTTGCATCTCCTATTTCACCCCTTTAAAAGTGGCATTTCCAAAAATCCTTTCTTAGCGGATGCCTACGACATAACATCTTCCTTCATTCCAAATTTCAGCCCAATCCGTCCTGTGGTCTGGGCTGTGCGTTGATAGATCACTATATCAGTCAGTCAGTCACCTTTGAGTTTTATATATTTAGATGAAAGATCTCAGCTCTGTACCTGTTTTGCCGTATAATTACTTCTATAGCCCCTCGGTTTCCACAATGACAATAAATTTAATTCTTCCACCATATCTCTTAAGAAAAGTTCTTTCTGTATTCTGAGGCAGTGGCATTGGTGGATTTTTAATTTTAAGACAGTCACAATGGGGATAAATTTATTTGATGGGAGAACTAAACAAAACAAAACCGCGTCGGTCTGGAATCAAAGGCTTGGGATACTTAATTAACTCGCAAAAGTTTAAATATGATAAAACTATGTTCGTTTCGATAGAAAAAGAAACGACAAGTATTACCATTTAAAACGGCCACCATTGTTACTATCGTGTATTTAACAACCTCAACTGTTATCGATTTAACCACGTTTTATTTTAATTGTAAGAAACACGTGATCGGAAAAAATAACAGTCACAGCATCACATTTCCCTGATACGGCGCCGTAACGGCTAAGTTTTCTAAAGAACGAACTAAATGGCAATTGAAACATGTCACGTATAGTTCGTAAATTTGATAGGAACAATCTATGCAATAGACACCTCGTATCAATCAAATATAGCTGATGATAATCATAACGGCAATGTTAATCTTGACAAGTAACTATCATTGTATTTTTGTAAAATTATTCAACTATTACGAACCAAAACCGTAGCTGCATATTTAAATCATACCATTTAAAAGCACCTGTGGCTGCTGCGATACAGGGGTACCTAGTGCAGTAGCCACTGGTAATTCTACATTAAGGTCAATTGAAATAAAATTTAAAGCTCTGTAAATTAAGTTATCTGTAAGGTAAGAAAAAAAAATGTTATAATTTCCGCTAGCATCAATCGATTTGTGAGCATAAATTAGCAAATAACCATACAGGGAAGAAAAAGATCGGGCTGTTATACCAGCAAACACAAATGAAACACCTAAAAATAGCTCCCAACAATCAATTTATCAGTTATCCGGTCAATATTCATGCAATATTTGCCTAACTAGCTTATGGATTTCCCAACCTCATCTAAAGTCGCCGCCGATTATTGTTCTGCTAAAAATGGCCGCGTTATTATCTATAGTGCCTGGTCATTACTATACATTATAATACGTATATTTGTCCCAATATGTTATACTCTATTGTCATTCATATGTTTCATCGATGCGTTTTATTAGTTTGTTTGTTTGACGTAAAATTTTGATCAATGAGACTTACAACTTCAGAGTAGTACTGTAGACTATACTAACAATAGAATAGAGTAGTCTTATTGGAAAGAGGCCAACGCCACTCCTGGTTTTACTTTTTAGAAGCCAAAATTGGCAACAAAAGTCATCATTCATTCACAAATACCAAAAAACAATTTTTGTAAGAAATGTTTAATTGAAATTACTTCTGGTAAAAAAATAGTTACCTACTTCATTATAACGAAAAAAATAGAGTTCTACTGGCGCTACATCACGCCACAACGGCTATCATGTTTTTATATGTACATATTGACTCAAATCGTTTAGTTATTAGAGTCAAAATAATGGTGTTTACACAAAAAAAAACGTTATGATCTAGCTAGGCGATTACTTACGTATTACAAATTACATAGGTTTTTAGTATTAAGTCTCCAAGTAGGTCTTTGTTACTTTAATTGTAGGTACATTAACTTCTACAACTTTGCTAGGCCACTTTCTAGATCCGTCGGGTTGGGCGGGCAGTAAATATCCTCAGTCTTCCCTTGCGGTACTACCGTCTCGTATAAAAATGTCACCGTGTCCCATGACTTCTTGTTACCGGCCATCTTTCACGAGATGGATGTCAGAGAGAGGTTAGTCTCCACTATATGGCAAAAGCCTATAAACGAACATAGGTCTAACTCCACGACTTCCCCTCTAGCGGTACCTCGGCCGACGGAGTTTCCACCACGTCTGCGCATACCGAAATAGGCTGTTTTGGTAATGCGATCGTCTCCCATTCTCATCAAGTGACCTAGCCAGCGAAGTCTATAAGCCTTTGTCTCACCCATTATATTTGGTTCTCCTCTTTCGAGGTACCAACTAATCTATTTCTATCTTTTATTCCAGGTACAGTGCAATAGCAATGAGTGAAGCCCGCTGAGGGGGCGGTGATGCAGCGCGCGCACGCAGGCGGCCCGCAGCAGGCGCCCGCCGGCCGGCCGCCGTTCCACCGCGCGCACTCGCTCTACCCCGACATTGACGATCAGGTATACGAATACATTCATATAATACATATTCCAGGAAATTTTACACAGCACCCTCTACTTGCAAACGATTGGGTCATGGGTCATGGGAACTCGATAACGAGTAAATATAGAAACAGTCGAAAAGTATGTAGCGTTCGTAGCACAGCCGGTAAAGGCAATCGCATGCGATTACCAATGTTAAGCAATTGGCGACGCGGATGGATGGGTGATCAAAAAGTGGCATTCCATTTTGGGTGCTTCCGTGAGTCGGATGACACGTTAAATTGTAGGTCCCGGCTGTTTGACATAGTACGGCAGTCGTTTAGCCATGTCAGACGCCCAGAGCAGTTTGTATATAAGTATTATATCCGTTATCTAGTACCTACACAAGCGTTTGCTTAGTGTGGGGCTAGATGGCGCTGTGTGCATTGTCCCGGAATATTTATTTATTTATTTATTTGATTAACTCTCGACACCAGAGTTGGCCACTCTCATTCGAGAAGAAGAAGCCGGAAACAATGCGTTAGCGATCTAGGTATGGCCGAAAACCTTGAAACTTTAATAAGATAGATATAGAGAGAATAATAATAATAAAAATATTATAGGAAGTACCTACTTGTGTTAAATCCCAAATTGATAGTACTGCAATAACATCATTCGCTATACCATGGCCGTGACCGTGATGCTGGACTCATCACATTGTACAGTTATCACAACAAATAGCTGTTACATACATGCAGTATGCGTTATTATTCATACTTCCTTCCTCACAATGCCATTTTCCGCTTAGTTACATTTTCTGGGTTATTGAAAGTCCAATAAAATCGACAGTCACCGACCCAATACCATGTTTGCATAAACCAGGATTAAAGTCAAACCTTAATTTTTATCAGCACATCTTTCTTGGAGCATGTTTTTAAAAATTTGATCATATTGAGAAAGAATATTAGTCTTGTTTAGTATGAATTGCTACCAGTTAATAGGTATGTAATATTCAGTCCATATATGAATTCATGCCAAAAACAATTATATATTTCCGTCATATACTCGTAACTAAACCAACTTCAAAACAAGTAGGTAAAATAAAAACCACCAATAACCGTTCGTCCCCACGACACATTTTTTCCTCATGGATATGCTAATTTAAATGGTTCTCTCAATGAAATAAATACGTGAAGGAAAACTACAGCAAGGTTGGTTGGTGATTAACAAATGAATTTGTTTTAGCAAAACCTCATTTCAATATTCCACAAAAAAAAACAATCACATCTATTTAGCAGTCTTATTATCGCCAACAAAGTACCTCATTACATCATTTCTGTAAACTAAGTAATTAAATGTTATTGCTTCCAGATCCCAGCATCTGTGATCAGCAGCGTGGGCACCGTGAGTCTCTCGCAGGCGTCGTCGAACCCCACTTCCAACATAACAATGGCCAATCCAACCAACCTTGGCAACGCGAGTAGCGGCAACGCACCCCAACCGAGCTCGCAACAAACCCCAACCCAGGCCCCCGTGCGAAACCTGCCCAAGAAAAGAAAATACGATCCATCCTCGCACGAAGAACAAAACGTGAACAACACAGCCCCGCCTCCTCAAGTGGTCGAGTTCCAGCCGCAAAGCTACCAACGCACCGTCCTGCAACCGTCTCCAATCATAGCTCAGCATCCTTCGCCGCCCACAGAACGCCAGCCATTCTCTATCTATCCGAACATCGATCTGTCAGAATGGCGCGACCATCGCGTTCTGGCTCAGCAGAGAGGATACTACATACCAGGGGTGATACGACAAGCCGAGGGCTGCAAAGTTATTGTGGAACTTGATGGATATGAGAACGAGCCAGTGGAGTATTGCGATGTGTTTGGAATAAATAAGATGGATGTGATAAGCGATGCGAGTCCGCAGATGAGCCACTTGCCGATCGGAGCGGCGTGCGTGGTTCGCTCTACAGATTCTAGCAGAGACAGTGTTCAGAATGTCTTTGTGAAAGGATTCGTTCTGCATGTGCTTAATTCGCCTATACGGATACGAGTTAGGGTAAGTAAAGCTTTTTATTCTTCACCTTATTTTTATCTGTATTCATGAGGAAAATTAAATTTTCGAAGTTAACTTGAACCCAACCGTTAGTTGTTGGGCCTTAAGTTAATAAAAACTAAGAAGTTTTTTTTTACAAATGACGTCAAAAAGGAACTTAATAATGTACCTAGTTTTTGTATAACCCAACAACATGCCTTGTGTTCATGGCGGTAGCATAAGTAAAAAACATGAGATTCTAAGGTGCAAAGTTCATAATAATTTGTAGAGTCCTTACTTATCTAAGGACTATATAACGTACACAGTCGTAGCAATAATAATCACTGAAGTTGAAACTTAACGGAATAAAAGTTAATCGACATATATCTTTACATTCAGGTGGTGGAAGGCGAGCTATGTTCCGGCAAGGAGACCCTCGAAGTGCGTCGTTCGGACATTCGCCTGCTGCAGCCTCCTTGGGCCGACGAGCTTGAAGACGCAGACTCGCATGCTGCCTCGGCAATGCACGCACATCACATGCGGATACCACATATGGCCACACAGGTATGTAGTAAAAAACACTGGCCAACGATCCGAGATTCGAACCTACGTTCATACTATACTGTCGGTTGAGACACGGTATATGACCACTATCAGAACATTAACGTAGCTTCCGCCGACTGGCCAATATCATTCAAAATCTAATAACAATGACATTTTCTTTAGCCAAGTCACAGCATCAAAGGTATTAATTTAATTATTGGCTAAAGGTCCATCACTGACATTACTTTAGGTATGAATTTAGAAGATGCTAGAGGGTCCGTGAATTTTGGTGATAAGATGCCGTGAAATGTTTCTATATAGTTTTGCTCCACATTTATAAATAAAAACGTTGTATAGTGCTACTAAAAGTAAACTAACTCCAGAGTAGATTAGAACTCTTGCGAATGATAGGCATTTCAGTCTATCATCAGATTATACAGATAACGCTAGATGGCACTAGTCATAACTACTCATAACCAGTGAAATGAAGTTAATTCATCGCTAGATTACGTACTAGTTTACCAACGTCTGGGCATGACTAATCTCTAGGTACATTTTATAGGCTTTGTTTTTAATACTCAATAAAAGACGTCACAATGTGCAATGACGCAAGTGGCAAACTATCTATAATAAAATTATTATTATCAAAATTATGTATATCTATACATTCTACTAGTACCGGTTAGATGAAAGTCCCTGTCAACGATAGATACCTACTCGTTTTAAGACAGAAGCACCCAGGTGTAAATGCTACGGTCAGTCATCTATGGCAACACATTTGTAGATCTAACTATAGTTGTACCAAAATAGACTAACTTTATTTCGACTTTGAACATGTTTTCGACGTCAATCGTCAGGAAAAAGACAAACTGGACAGGTACCACAAATGGTGCCCCATTTTGTCATTTTGATTGGGGGTTACAATTCACTTACATATTACCACACTTTAGAAAAAGATGATATCAAGTCTTCTAAAAGTATCTTCTTATCTTTCAACAGATGGGCGGAGACAACTTCTACACTTCCTCTCCGAACCCCGGCCTGGGTCCCGGCGTGGTGACCGTCGGAGCTCTGTCCAACACGTCCATGGACGACCTGAGGAAGCGAGCCTTCGACGACTACGGAGAGAGCGACGATGACCTCCGCAGGGAGGACATTATGTTCCCTAACGATGTGTCTCATGTTGGGGGTAAGTTCATTTATAAGATCATTAATAACGAAACTGACTGCTTTGAAACCAAGAAATACACGTTTGCCATTATTTGTAATGTTATGATTTGTCTATGATTGTTGTGTTGTTGATTGTTATACATATTAGTGGATGTCTGCAGCTTCACTTTGTTTTAGAATAGAGAGCAGTAAGTAGCCTCTGGACTCTTTGGTCCATATACTACCACTACCTAAAATCTAAAATAACTGTCCATCCGTTGTGACGTGAAAAAAAACACAAGCTAACCATAGCTTTTATATTTTACTAGTGAGTGCTCGCGGCTTCGCTCGCATTAAGAAGTAAAACTTGCATCCCCTATTTCACCCCTTAAAAAGCGGCGTTTCCAGAAATCCTTTCTTAGCGGATGCCTACGTCATAACAACTACCTACCAGCATGCCAAGTTTTAGCCCGTTCCGTCCAGTGGTTTGGGCTGTGCGTTGATAGATCACTATATCAGTCAGTCGCCTTTGAGTTTTATATATTTACATGTACAGTTGTTGTATACGAGAGTACTTTGCTCAGCTGGTTTATTATCTGTATGTGTTTATTCCCCAGACTGCAGCAACAGCAAGCGCAGCAGCCTGCAGAGTCGCGGCAGCACATCCAGCCTGCTCGAGCGCAGTCTCACGCCACGATCTCAGCCACCTACGCCTAGGTAATATGAAACACTTTTGAAATATCTGCGAGTTTAAAGCAGTCACCATGACACCTCGTAGAAAACTCTTAAAATAGTCCAAATATTTGCGTAATATATGAGCGATAGATAGAGTACCATCTGTGAGAGAATAAGATACCACACAACACCAGCATTCACTATCATCAAACTCACTAGTTATAACCCTGATATATGATCCAGATACTATTGCCGTTTTAAGCTATCAAAATGTTCCATTAATTAAATTATCCCTAAAAAAAAACCAAAGAGTCATAACACTTCTAAAATACTTTTCTGCAACTTCCAGATCTCAAGCGGCGACCCCGCACAAATACAAGAAAGGCGACGTAGTGTCAACTCCCACTGGCATCCGCAAGAAGTTCAACGGCAAGCAATGGAGACGACTCTGCTCTAAAGAGGGGTGTACTAAGGAGAGTCAGAGACGGGGATACTGTTCGAGGCATTTGTCTCTTCGTGGTGTCACGAGGTCTTCAAATACACCGCTGGCACAAGGATCTGCTCATACGCCGCAGCAAAGGTTAGTTATATTTATGAAATAATAGTAAAAATATTGTTTTTGTTGCCCATAAAGTCATTTGTGGTCCAAAATAAATGGAGACGACTCTGTTCTAGTGAGTGTCGTAACTTTTTCACCTGCAAAAAGTTTAAGCTGTAAGTTATTCTCTTTGTTAATCAGTGTTTGTGGTATGTTATGTTTGTTTTATGATATATTTGTAATCTTCAATACATATCTTTTCCTCACGTTTTAAAAATAAGATAATGATATGGGCCTGCTATTGAAGGGCCTCCAAATTACAAGTGGGATACATTCAACTACTAACACTTGCTTATCTTCATATATCCTATCCAAACATACATTTGTTTATTCCAGAAGCAGCAGTAAGTCCCTGTCCTCGAGCGGCACGGGCGTGGAAGGCGACGAGACGTCCCGTGAGTCCGACACCACCCCGCCGCACTACCGCGTCACGGGCCGCTTCGACCCCGACGAGACTGAAGCTGCTAACATGCTGGGTAACATTTATTATAATTACTGAGTTTTTTTTATCGAATCTTAGTTAAAAATTGCATTAATAACTGCGAACATACCGGTAGTGATACAACTTACGAGTATATTACATATTGATAAAATCATATGCAATTTGTCGTTTATAAAACTGAATTCAATAAAGTAGTGAACAGCATATTAAGAAATAGTAAAAATAGGTTCATATTATTCATATTCATTTATTTCTTCATTTGGGTTAAAACTAAACTTAGTTTTGCACACTTATGAATGTCAAATCTAGTACATAATAAATGATGCCAAAGGCATACTATAAAAAATACATTTAAATTATAAAAACAAATTCAATTAGAATAAGGTTTCTTCTAGGCAAGCGTGCTACATCTTAGACTATAGTGGTGTTTAACATCGGGCAGGCTATAGTGAAACGTAAGCCTATATGTAAAAAAAAATTATAGCGAATTAGATTTTTGTAGTGACAGGATAATATAAAATTCTGTACAGATTATGCCTTTTTTAACCGACTTTCAAAAAAAAGGAGTTAATCAAGTGTTCTGAAAGTTTTTTTTATTAATGCCTTTTCGATTCTGTACAGATTATTTTAAGAAGAGGAAGGTTCTACTTGAACAATTAGGACTTCCAGAACGCATGAATTACTTCATCGTTGTCATCATGCATAACGCCGGTTTTGTTGTGCTATTCTGTAAAGCGGTTCTCTGTTAGGTATTAGCTAGTTACGATTTGAATAGTTAGTTATCTTTATTTTCCGTGATCTAACAGCACATCATAATAATTGATAATTCATTTCTTAATGAATGTAATTGGTTGTTACCGTTTTAATGAAGTAAAAAAAGAATGAAGATTGGTTGCCTGGAAGAGATCGCTTTTAGCGATAAGGTCGCAAGTTAAGACACTAGGTTTAAGTTTGAATATTTTTTTGTAAATTTCTGTATTGTGCTGATGTTTTTAATAAAGTGTATATCTATCTATCTAAATAAATAATATTTTGATTCCCTGGCAGTGTCGCTGGGCAGCTCGCGGTCGGGCAGCCCGGGCGCGTCACCGGTGGGCGGCGCGTCCCCGCACTGCTCGCTGCGCAGCAACGTGTTCGTGCCCATCTCCAGCCCGCAGCCGCCGCACTCCGCGCCGCCATACCACCACCACCTCATACGGTGCGTCTCTACCACACCATCACACTAACAACACAAACAAACACACAACAAACAAAACAAACGGGGCGAAAGTAGAAAATTTCCATACTTATTTTGTATTTTAGCAGTAAATCTTTCGTGAGACATTCTTATCAATATGTAACTGCCACGCCCCCAGAACTTAGGTACGTTTTGATGATGGGGTGTCATTACACTCGAAACGCGTAAAAACATACGTGAAATCACATGTGAGAGAATACTGTAATAGTTACATATTGACGTATTCTGTACTTGTACCTATATTTTTGGTTGCTTTTGTATTACTTAAGGTTTCATGTCACATTAAATGGGTTTTATTCTTATACTTATACAAAACAAGCAAACACACAACAAACGTCGACCTCCATATATAAACCATTCAGAACTAAAGAAGCCAAACATTTAATAATTTTCCAAGGCTTATAACTAGGAAGTTATATTTTAGAATCTTTTTCACTATATGTTTTCATTCCCACAGCCCCGAGTTGGTGCGCCCAAACCGCGTGACGTCACCAGTCAACAGTGTCGCCACCAGCGTTATACGGGTGTCGCCTAACAACTACCATTACCAGGTAAAACTAATGTAGAATTAGATACAAATTTAAATTCACTAACACTTACATTAAATATCTGATTCTCACTAATGAAACCCTATATCCATCTTCAAAATTATGTATGTCAATCTTTAAAAACTAGTCAATAAGAATAAATCGAGCGCTTGCTATCGTAAACTCAAGTGTTACTTAACACCAG
This sequence comes from Macaria notata, assembly GCA_927399415.1. Taxonomy (NCBI): domain Eukaryota; kingdom Metazoa; phylum Arthropoda; class Insecta; order Lepidoptera; family Geometridae; genus Macaria; species Macaria notata. The sequence continues at coordinate 6,122,394 of OV656741.1, forward strand.
ACATGAGCTTGCTTCCAGACATTGGAACAACGGAAGGAGTGTGATAGAATTACCATTCTTATTTTCTGGCTGATTATCAAGATGTTTCATTTTAAACATTGAAGAAATTTAGTCAACATACAAACCACACGTTCCGCCAGACATTAATTTGTAACATTATTGTATTGAGTAACACCATGTATTTCCGCAGGTGGACAACCGCAACGGGCCAATACTGCAGACCAACGTGTCGCAACCAAACATCATCAACGTGCAGTCATCGAGCTTGTCTCTACAGAACAACATTCAGACCAGCATCAACGCTCCAACCACCGCCATATCGAGCCTCACGCTACCTTCCAGCATATCTCTCAACCTGAACCCACAAATACAAACCAGCATCTCCAACAATATAAGAAACACCAGCGAATTCGCTCACAATCTAATGGTACACAGAAGCATTCCTTCAACAAACGGCATAGAAGAACAAATATACAGACCACCCCTACATCTAAGGAATGGCATCCACGATTACCGCAGAGACTCGGACATGTCTCCCCCCTTAAATAATCACGTGGAAAATTTTAGCAGGCGGTCGGAATATGACGACGAAGATATTCACAGTAACCAGAACGTATTAAGAAGCGTCATGGACCGACCGCCAGAACTGACCGAGACGAGAGTGGTGGACGACAAGAGGATCCTGAAACCGGCCCCCGTGCAGGCGCGGCTGCTGTCCGTGGTCGAACAGGGGAGCAAGGAGGCGATTAAACGGTTCTATGTCATACCGAATGAGAATAAGAAGTTTGTTGTTATTAAGAATGAGCCCGCGGAGACTGTTCAAGTAAGTATGTTTGCTCAAATATTGCTTATAGCTTCGATAATCATGTTTTTTTTTATTGTGTGTATAGTTCTAACTCCCAGGTGGTTTATGGGGGAACCTAATTTACGCTTTCTTACTAACTACTTAACAATTTTTCTTACAACCTATTTTATTAATTTAATTTACTGACTATTTACATTCTCCTTTAAATTTCTGATTAACATTGTTTTGGACACTTTCTAATATAAACATAATTATACAGAAGTGTTTATAAATATGTTTTAATATAGTGTCATCATTCATCTGCTCGAAAAGTTACGCAAATGATGAAAGATATAATCAATTTATTGGTAAAGCCAATTTACATTTTTTTATTTTAATTTAATTTTATTTTAATTTAATTGTAGTTAAGTTCGAGATTTATTTCTTTTTATTTGAAAGATTTTAAATGAGAACAACTTTTACTGTTTAAATAATGCTGCAAAATAAAATTTTATAAAATAAAGACTGCACGAAGTGCTCAGTAAAAAATGTCTTAATCATACAGATAATAATGTTTGTATAGATAATTTATTTTGCTATTTGCAGTTATTGGGTACAAAATGTAAAAAACAGTATCGATAAGTTTTCAATGGTAACATTTCAGATAGAGCAGAAGTTGAACCACATCAGTCAGCAACTCAACAACATGGAGCCCGAGATAGAGCACCGCGCCATCGACAACGGAGACCATGTTAATGTCAATGTAAGTAGGTACAATATGAAAAAGTCACTTTATTTTTGTATGTGTAGATCACACCATTTTATAAAAGTGATTTACAAATTTTAACCCGATGTGATTCGGGCAAAGCCGCGATCGAATTTGATTCTTGAAGTAAATTTTAGTCAGTAGTTAGTTGAAGTTAGTCCTTGTAACTTATTCTTCACTGCGTTTGCTTAGTGTAGGGCTAGATAGTGTTGTGTGCAATGTCCCGAAATATTTATTTATTTATAATTTATTGCTTTTGGAGTTCTATTATGTTATAGTACTTATAGTTCGCCATTATTGTGATTCGATAGCCTTATCGTACAATTTTATCTGTACATTTCTTTTTGTTAAGTGATTTTCACTTGACCTAATAAATTATTTTGTATCTTTAAACAATACCACATTGTTGCAGGTAAATAACAATGTGAACATGAACAACAGCAGCGCCGTGATAGTGCACCCCAACCAGCTGCTGCCTGTGTTACCACCGCCAACTTCACACACTGCTATCATAGGTGAGTTATATACCATTACACATGCTATATAAGTTTCATGAAATTTAAAATAGTAAAAAAATAATAATTTATATCTATCAAAAATAAATTAATTGGTATGAGTTTATTTTTGGAATGTACGAAGGAAACATCTGGGCAAGAACAGCGCAAGATAGGGATTATGGGTGTTGGGTGGTGTAAGGGAGGAGGTTATGTCCAGCAGTGGGTTTGTCAGTGCAGGATTTAGCAAATCAACTAATCAACATTACTTGTTCCAGTATCCGGCAACGTGTCCACTGGCGCGTTCCCCTGGCAGTCGCTGGTCCCCCTGCTGGCGGCGAGCTCGCCCCCGCCGGCCGCGCCCCCCGCGCCGCCCTCCCCCCGCACCCCGCGCACGCCCCACACCCCGCACACGCCTCACACCCCGCACACGCCGCATATCAAGACAGAGGATCAGATCAAGACTGAGAATAATGGTGAGTTCTTTCTTCACTATAATCCATAGCTGGTTGTATTTCGCGGCTTCTCTCATTATATAACTGTGACTAGTGACTGTGGCTCGGTGTACTCGTTCGCAATTACCAAAGTCAAGTAATTGTCGCCGCCTGTTGGGTCTTCGATGGGTGACCACTAATAAAAAATAGTGACATTTACATTCGTGGGTAATACAGAAGACTCTTGTTAACCAATTTGAAAAGGAGATAATTAAATCTATTGTCCAGTCTTATCGGGATATCTGGAAATCTCGAATCTGGAGAAAGTTCTCAATTCTATTATATTTTAGGTGACTTGTAAATTCCCTACGCAAGACCAGCGCTGGATGCTTGTATCTATCCAGCGCGTGAGTTGGGGTTATGATAAGAAACAAAGATTTTTTTTATATTTTTCCCGTTGTTTTGTTGTGTTTTTCGTGTCCCAGTAATTTAAACATTTTATAAACATATACACTCAAGTTCATTACACACATGTTACTTGTAATATTTGCAGCGACCTCTATGTGCACGGATGAGGACGACGAAGTGTTCGAGTGCGAGGATCAGAGCACCAGCGAGGACAAGCGGCAGCAGAACAATAATGCTCTCAACTCACCAGCCGCTACTAATGATAAGGTAATTTGAATTTGATTTGCAAACAAAATATAGTAAAAAAAATCTAAAACAATCTATAGGTTTTTTTGTATTAATTGACTTTTCTACACAGAGTATTAATGTTATATTCGGTCGGTGATACAAAGTTACTAATGCAAAACTGTTTAGAAGTAGCTTTAGGCCTTAAAACATTATTTTTATGATTTTCGTAAATTAAATTATAACATAACTATTAATGTAAGAACTGCCCTCTTAGACAAGAGGCGTATTTTTGTGAGCCTATTGTCGTTCTCTTATGGAATAGAAACAGCTGTTCGCTCCGCGGGGGGAAATATTACGTCACTTCCATACATTGGTCTTGGCCTTGGCTGAACTGATTAGGCCGCCAGTTCTGACACAAGAGTAGTTTTTATATTTAATGTTATTCTGTTGTGTCTTATATGTGTGTGACAATAAAGAATTATCTATTTATATTATAAAAACCAACATTAACAAATTGCCTTCTCACATTTCACTAAAAAAACATATTCCAATTTGCAGAAGGAGCGTCGCATCCGGCGGCCAATGAACGCGTTCATGATATTCTCGAAGCGGCACCGGCAGACCGTGCACCAGATGCACCCCAACCAGGACAACCGCACCGTCAGCAAGATACTGGGCGAGTGGTGGTACTCGCTCAAACCCGAGGAGAAGCAGAAGTACAACGAACTAGCCAGCGAGGTCAGTTCACACTTCTTCTTATCGAATGATAGTGGCCAACTCTGGTGTCGAGAGTTTTTCAAGCCATGTCAGAGGCCTTTAGGGTAAAGGCCTCTGACATGGCTTAAAGACTTAAAAAAAACATAATATTGAACTGCGAAGCGACTCTAGTTTTGTGACCAAGCTTTATTATCTAGATTAAATCTATGGTCATGTCTATTTCCAATGAATGTAACTCGATTCATCCGTTAAATCGTGGAGACGGAACAACCGTACTCAGAAACTTTCGCCTTTGTAATTCAGTATATTTTTCTCAGGTGAAAGAGGCTCACTTCAAGGCGCACCCCGAGTGGAAGTGGTGCAACAAGGATCGCAGGAAGTCATCCAGCAGCCGCGACCCCACTGGCTCTATTCCACAGGTAAACTTATCATTTTATTGTGTTACAAATCTGGTAGTATAAAAAAACCTATTATTTTACTATGTAAAAAAAAAACTATGTAAAAAATCCAGTCACAACATAGGAATAACTAGTGTGAATGGATAGAAATCTCCAACATTGTACTATATCTTAATAGCACATTAATTAGTTGCCTACCATAGTTCTATTTTTAAGTTATTTTATGTAGATTCCTTTATAAGTTACAAATACACTTTTTTATTATTATTTACTTGCTGCATTCTGTAAATTGAATCAAGTTTACAGTTGCAATGAAAATGAACTCTTTCTATTTTCTATCCTAACTCTATTCTCTATTTTTTATTCTTACTCCAGAGCCCCCGCACCCCCTCGGAGGTGGCGAGCAGTATGAAGCCGAGTGACGCGCCCGCGCCGGTGTCTGCGTACACACACGTCGGCTCACCGCAACTCAGCGACGATGATCAGATGGTGAGAACATTAACTATGTCGATAGAGTATCAAGAATAAATGCTACTATATTATGCACTAATATACAGGTTGGAAGATAACCTACTCGTATAATATAATATATTAGCGTCTGATGTCTATACATTCATTACCTCGAAATACTAATATTGAGATAAAAAAAACAATTGAAAAATTTTGAGGTGCTCAGTATTGTAACTATCTTTTATTTCGTAAATTTCCAAAAGAAATGGACCTACGAATTTAGTTATCTCACTGTCTGTGTGTGTATGTTTGAGTCATATTTCTTCATGTCATGACTAAGGGTCATGACTCCTCCGCATAATATTAATCCGTTACATTACAAGTCCTTCGTTAAACACGGTCCAAAATGACACCTGTGTAAAATATGATTTGTTCTCATATATAGCATAATTTGTTTTATCCCATATTCACAGATGTCTCAACCAATATGTGAAGAAGCTCCCCAGCCGCTCCCACAACAGTCCCTGGAGATAGACCTGAAGTGTGGAGAAAAGGTGACTGACTCCGACTCGGAAGGTATGGAGGGAGCGCGGGACTACCTCACACACCACGACCACACGCGACGACCCAAGCCTATCAAAGCTAGGTGAGAACATTCTAGAATATAATATAAACAATAGTAAAATTAATGATTCTCCCGGTAATGCTTGTATTGTAGCTTTTGCCGAGAGAAGAATCAATAACCTACCAATCAAATAAGATGAAGTTCAATAATTTAATTTTGGGTCACGGCTGTCAATTATAGAACTGCAATCGTGTAAATTACTCTTAGGTTAGTTTCAGACGTGACTAGATAGGTTTCTCCTATATCAGTTGTTGACCTGTGTATGTCGATGGCGCGTGAAAATATTGGCATTTTGCTCGCACAGATTGATGTCATATCAAAAATTTCGTATTTTGGTACTCTGTGGTATTACTTCCATGTATCATATCTACGACGATGATATTTTTACTCAAGAGCCACTAAGACAGACGTACATTATATCAATTTTCAGAGTTCAGAGTTCATAAAGCCTTGAGCACCGCCGTAAGGTGGCCAGTCTTTCTTTCAGGTTGCATTTCGGAGAGTGTGCGGAGGAATTGCATAATTTAATTCCTGCAGCCCCATTTCACCATCGTACGAGTAGGGGTTCGGCAAGGAGGCACCGCTATACAGTTGAGGATCCAAAGACTCGCACCAAGCGTTTTGCTTCGACTTTCATCGTGCGAACAGCCCAACTGTGGAACTCCTTGCCCGAATCTCTATTCCCCTTGAACTATAATTTGTCGGTCTTCAAGTCGAGAGTAAACCGGTTTCTTCTAGGCAAGCGCGCTAGACCGTAGACTATAACGTTGCTTACCATCAGGCAAGTTGTAGTCAAGCGTAAGCCTATATCATGTAAAAAAAAACTTTCATAATTACTTTCCATACTAACAAATTGTGTATTTATTTCAGGGCTGGTTCTTCAGACAACCTGCTAGGCGGCATCACCGCGTCGAGTCCCGGCGGATCTAAGGTGTTCCAACCTACGGGAGGTGCTTTCAAATCTACACACGCTGATTCAGGTATCATTATTGTATATATTATTTTTCAACTTTTCGTATTTCTGTGTCAGATTGAATCCAGAGTGTATATAAAACCCAATAATTTAATGAACTTCAGTCTGATTCGCATCGTATGATTTTTTTGCTTTAACATAATTTATTCTCTTAAATTAAAGTCCTTCTATTCAACGATTTTTGCAAATGTTGCTTTTGAATTATTTTTTATCAAGATTTTCAGCATAATGTTCATTGCCAATCTTTAATGATTCGACACAGGCATTTCAAGTCTAAATCATTATACTAACTAACCCATTTTCTTTTCTCTTCCCCCAGGCGACAACCACCGCCAATGGACAGCGTTCACATCAGTCAACAAGAATCTAAACCAAGTGCCTAGCTCCCCCCACCCGGCGTCCCTCGCGTCCAGTACGCAGAGTATCACCAACAGTGTCCAGGGCATATCCCTGAGCGCGCCCAGCCTGTCCACACAGGCAGCTCTGGACAACGCTATAGCGTCCATTATCAACTCGCCCACGAGCAACGTGCAGCTCATTTCTAGTGGCATCTCTATGCCACAGCCGGTAAGACATTTAGCTAGCTTTTTAATTATACAATAGCTTCAGGTCTCAAGTAACCAGATTATCACTAAATATGTGCTGGGCGCAACATCTGCCTTCTTATCTGGGGTCTTTATTTGTAATAAAATTCCCGTAAGGCAACATTAAGTTTAAGTTTTACACCACCAGTGATAACCTGTGTTAAACCTACCTACATACATACCTAATTCATTTATTTCTTTGCGAACATGGGTATGTATAAGATCTTATATATAAAATTAATTTAAAAACAGTGCTCCAAAATTAATTAATTTTTTCATGTCTTGTGACATGCATAGATTTGTTACCAGCTTTAAATGTATATTCAGTTCATTTAAGAACACATTCTGTTTTGTGTGCATTATTAAATAAATAAATAGAGATGGTTATCTAATCAATTACAACTTAATGCATCATAAAAACGGATCCAATTGTCGTACTAGTTAAACATTGATAATTACATACGAGTACTTCGAAAGTCTTGTTTTCTTTACCAACTCACTCTTCCTTCTTCTTATTTTTTTTCTTTTATTTATTTCCTCTATATCTATTTTCCCGCAGGTTTCGATGTCCAAGCCGATCTCAGCAGGCGCCGTGTCTCAGTTGTCTCAGGCCGGCATGACGAGCCAGTCCTCTGCCTCGGCTTCGTTGGTGCAGAGCGTCACATTCGTCAAGAGGACTGATAATGCTGCAGGTATGTTATACTAAATAATTGAATCTCTCTTTGAGTCGTATTTCCTCATGACTGATGATCGTGACTCCCCCGCAGAATTAATTCGCTTGAGGAGTTCTCTTGGGCAGATACATCGTGGTGGGCGCCCAGGTCCTTCCATAAATTCCAAAAACAATTTGAATTTGGCTAAGAAAAAAATATCATCAGATGGTTATTGGCTAAACCCAATAGAGCATTGTATACCGTGGCAAAACTTATGACTGAGTTGCCTTGGCAAAACACAAATCTTGAGATACACTGGTGCTTTTGAACAGGCAATAATAATAATATATTATGGGATTGCGGAATCTCGTGCAAATATTAGGTATGCCGGTAGTCGAGTGGGGCTATTGAGATCTATGTTGGCAATGGCTGTGGCAAATGGTGGGTGGATTATATGCAGGTTGTGAAAACAAGGAGTAAAGAGGACGAGGTCATACTGGTCATTATTGCAACAATGTCGCTTACGCTGTCAAAGCTTGCGATGAAGAAGCTTGGGTATAAAACGAGTTTGCCGGTGATATTTGTAAGGTTGGGTTGCTTCGTTACATGTTCAGAGAGATATTGTAGTTGTATGTGGGTTGCTTACGTGGTGTGGTGGTTGCAGCCATGTCGGGCCCGCTCACGCTGTCGCTGGACGCGGCGGGCAACTTCCTGCTCAAGTCCAGCGACACGCCGCAGCCGCTCCACTACGTGCAGCTGCAGCGCCTTTACGTGCCCTACACGCAAGGTACACACACACACACACACATACGAGCGCTCACATATACTCTCACGCACACACACGCACGCATGCTGATACTAGACGCGGCGGACAACTGTACAGATCCAGAACATATATACATATACGTACGTGTACGTGTGTGATGTGTACATGTGTGCGTACAATACAATACAATAAATTTATTCATAATTCCATTATTACAAGTCATACATTTAAGTCATTTACATGTCAGTCTATTAGATATCACTATAATTATTTTATATATCACATCTCTGGTACCTTAAAAAATGTGTCAAGGTCATAAAATTGCTGCTCGAGCAGCCAAGCTTTAAGCTTGGTTTTAACGCACGGTACTTGGTACGCACGCACGTACTTATCATACCATATACATCGCCTTGAGTGATTACCAACTACAGCGGAGGCATGGATTTGACTCCGGTGCGCACACACCACGCACACCTTTAAATATAATCTGAGCAAGTTAGCATGCCTATAAGAACTAACCGAAACACAAAAGGCACACATTTGCTCACACCATTTATTCAAGGAACATTCAGTCCTCTATAATCTCTATATGCATGAAACAAATGACGAGGAGATGTTTTTCACAACTGCATTATGTTGGTTTTATTTTTGGTTATTTAAGATATTGTTCAAATGTGGCTCGGATTTATATTATTTTGCTTAGTGTATGAGTATGTTTTGGTATGGTTTAATTATATTGGTAAAGGTTATTCTAAGCGTGCTTTGATGCATGTTGTTTAGTATTTTTCATTGAACACTGTGCAGTTTACATAACAAAATCGGCAATACTAACATAGGACTCCAGTTATATTTGTGTCATAATATGTAGTTCATCAATGAGTAATAAATGATTTTAACCATCAATAACAGGGACTAAATGAAAGGTTCACAAATTACAAGAGTAATTTGATTTGTTGCAGAAATCGAGACAAACAAGACACCGAGCCAGACAGTACAGAGCGGCCAGTCTGTGATAGTGTCGCAGAGTAACACACATGCTGCGCCTAAACCTGCTACGTAAGTATACACAAAAGTAAAACTCGGAATAATTACTACTGATATGTAGCTGAAATTGTATGAATATTGATTTTATTGCGTATATTTCTCAGTCAAAAACAGATTTTGAAATAAATGAAATTTGAAACATTAACACAAGTTCTGATTTTACTCAACAATATATGTATTTTGTTAGTCAAGTTTTCTCAAATTAACTCAAATGAAAAATAATCGTAGCTAATGTAAGATGTATGCTTATATTTTTTCAGTCAATGGGAGAGCCCCATTGAAGAGGCCCGTCCGTTCCCGCTCGCCCCGACCCCCGCGCAGCTCGGCCGCGCGCCACTGCAGAAGAGGCTTAGTCGAGGTACACATATTTTTATGCCGGCGCGACTAACAATTTGGTTAATGTGGAATAAATCAAGGAAGGCTAGGGCTTGTCATACTTTTTTTCTGGATTTCACTACTGTACCTGTAAAACTTTTCAAATTAAGTGATACAATGGATAAAAGTCGACGTGAAAAGTATCTATTATGAGTAAAATATATGAATCTGCGTACTACTTCAGATTCTATCTATCAACTTTGTTTTTATAATCGTAAATATCGTAATAGTAAACTTACATTTATTTTTATAAGTTGTTTTTAAAATAATTGTTTATTTGCATCATTAGGAACCTCAACCGGCTCCAACGGCTCGGAGGCCACTATCCCCCGCTCGGAGTCGGGCCCCGCCCCGGGGTTAGGTCCGGGTTGTATTAGCGCCAGCGAGGAGCCCTCGTCTCCCAAGCACGCCGACCTGCCCAGCCCCTCGCATAAGAAGAGCCTGTTCAAGAAGGGAAATGAGGATGGACGAGACAAGTTAGTATAAACATGTTTGGGTACATTGACTGGATCAGTCTTCTTGGAGGCTTACCTGGTCCAAAAAGGTCTTAACAAATCTACAAATTTTAGCTTTAAGTAATTTTACAAACAAAAAGATAATGGATGGGAATGATAATTCAATAATGTGAAGAGACGACCTAAAATCTGTTATTTTGGCAGGGAGTAAGGTACATGGCTCACACCTCACAGGTACACTAAGTATTCTAGGATCTAGTTTTAATCTAGTCGTACAATCTAGAAAGTCGGTTTAGTAAAGATTTATGCTCCACTTTAGACCAAAGTCGCTTGTATGATTATGGTTTCAAACGTGGCAGTTAAATGCCTGTACAATGAAACTATTCGGGAGACATCCGTCAATTATACGAATACTTAATGCAACCTTTCCGGCAGGGTCCTGGAGACGGTGAACTTCGAGCAGAAGTTCAGCACGCTGCCGCGCTTCAAGCCGGAGGCGTGCAGCCCCAGCGGCATGGTGGTGCCGCGCAGCCCGCAGCTCTACATCAGGAAGAAGCATACTATTGGGAAGGGTATGTGTATTCGACATGGAATTGACCTGATAATAAAATTCTTCTATTTTTTTTTTAAATTCATTGAAGCTTACACTATTTTATCCGTTTTGAAGAAGACCGTTGGCATAACGAAAATGCTGTAGGAGTGACGGAAAATAATACAAGTACCATACTACCTAGTTGATAATGATTACTGCTGAATGTATCATATCTTCTAATTTACCAGTGTTGTTTCAAAGACATGTTCTTTTATTACGCGCAATGCCCGCTTCTAATATTAAACGGCATATGTACTAAGCCATTGTGAATCTCGGTACCAAATTTCGTCCTAATTGGTTCATAAATTCGATCGTGAAACCTCTCCATCCACACGAGATCTTTACTCAATATCTGTTTCCTCCACAGAAGACGAGACCGTAGTAACCCCGATGGAGGCGGAGGCAGTAAACGGCGGCGGCATCCCCACTCCGCTGTCGTACGGCACTCCGCACACCACCACCAACAAGCTCGTCGGGAACACATTCTTCGGACCCGACTTCAATCTGGACACGTTTAGAGGTGTGTTTTACAATATTTTGAAGAAAGTACAGTTTATTTTTATTATGTGAGACGAGTGACTGGTAAATTCTAAAAATGTAACATAAAAAAAGGACCTGCTTGCTGCTCGGTGGTCCATATATCCAGACATGCGCCCACCAGGTAGTAAAGTACAACTGCTAGTGCTAGTGTTCCACTGCTTAGCTTTATTTAAAAAGATTTTCGAATAAATTCGACTGGACTTCCAACACACGATAACCCAGGAGAGAGTTTGTATTGTTATGGACTCATGAAAGGAAATATAAAATAGACCAACTTTCTTACACAACTATATTTTGCATGAAAATGTAACTAGTTCTACATACTCGTTTGAATATTTTGTCAACAGAGCCGTATGTTCCAGCGTCTGAGAGCATAGACGACGTGATGTCCCCCCACACCCCGCACTCCGCGTCCGCCGGCTCCGCGCGGGGGGAGGCGGGGCACAGGCGTGTGCTGGAGCAGAGGAGGAACCTGGTGCTCAAGCTGTTCCAGGAACACGGCATGTTCCCTACCACACAAGCTACTACGCACTTTCAAGTAAGTTTCAACTCTAGCCACTTGGAAATAAGGTTGAAATTCGTCGGCTCCTCCTGGAACCTAGTACTCAAAATGTTTCAAGAACTCTGGAAGTTCCCTATTACGCAAGCCACTACGCAGTTTCAAGTAAGTTTGAATTCTACCTGCTTGGTTATAAGGTTGAATTTTAGCTTACTGGATCAACACGAGGTAAACTATACCCTTTTAAGTAAGTTTTATCTCTACTTACTTAGAAATAAGGTAGTATTTCCTTTTTTTAATTTGGAGAGGCAGAAAAAAAAATATAGGCCTTAATACATAGGATGTACTTACTAAAACGGTGGGAAATACAACCACAAGGATACAAAATATCATTAAATTAGTATTAAGAAGTCGTTAAGCCATGTCAGAGGCCCTTAAGGCGGCTTTATAAACTCTTGACACCAGAGTTGGCCACTCTCATTCGATAAGAAAAAGTAGTATTAAGAGAAATGAGCTTATATTATTGACATTTATATTTTGTGTATTCCCAGGCGACCCACAACAGCATATTCCCCACGAAGATGTCCCTGCAGCTGAAGATCCGCGAGGTGCGCCAGAAACTGATGGCGCAGTCCAACCTCACGCCGCACTCGGAGCTCAACACGCCCACCAGTAAGTTATTACTGTTACTACTTATTAGATTTTAGAATATTTAGTTTTAATTTTAGCAACGCCCTAATTCCCCTCTTAACAGGGTAAATGTAAATACATTTAAGTATGCTAATAAAGAAATTTGAATTTGAATTACCATCTTTTACATTATTTCTATTGTAAGACTCGCTTGCACAACTTGCCTTACCTAATATCAGACAAGTTGTATCCAAACATATCTAACTGTGTCACATCGAAGTGTGACTTAAAAATTCCTTAGTCACATTAACTAATTCATTCATGCCTTGTTTGATTTTCCTACGAGATTTTTCTAAACGTTTTACTAGAAATGATTTGATTTGATGACATTTGATAAAGTTTACATGTTAATTTACACAAACATTAATTAATCCTTGTCTAACGCTGGATTTGAACTCCGCATATTTTAGATAAAGAAGAACTTGTGTTATATTTGTTATTGTGTTTTATTTTTAAATTATTTAATATTGTGTTAAGTACGCCAGCTTTACGGATTTCCTCTAGTGTTGTCCAAACTAGGTTACCTGGAAGAGATCACTTTAGTGATAAGGTCGCCCAATGTCCCTGGTTACCTTCCACCTTTATGTTAAATATGTTCTTTTTTATTTGGTGTACAATAAAGTATATTTGATTTGATTTATGTACTATTTCGTAATTTTCCAGACGTGAACTCGCCGGTGGTGTCTGCGGCGCTGCAGCCTACATCGACGGCCAGTTAGCGATGCGGGTACACCATCTCCATAGTGGTACAGCGATGAACACACACCCACTGGAAAGACTACACATTTTCTAAAACGATGGTTTTACAACCTCTGGTAGGTTGTACACTTCTGACAAACGGGAACATTCTATTAGCTGTGCAATATGCAAGGAACCAAGGTACGAAAATATCGACATATTTTACCGTTCTTATCCATCGTTCTAATCTTATAGTTCTGCAACTCTTGAAACATGCAGAGAAAAAGACATTCAAATCGTTTGTCTATTGTTACTTGATTACCATAAGCGATCCTCTTTATCGATTCTTTGTATTTTGAAATGATTTTTTTGCTTTTTGTTTTTGTGTCTGAAAATCAAATCAGCAGTTAATTACCCAGATCCCTTGAACGGTATTTATTTTGTCACAATATGCAAAAGATTTGATTTGAAATTTTTGAAACTTTTCTCAAAGACAATGCATAGCCAGTTGCAAAACTTATCATAATTATGGCAATCCCTCATAGTATGATCGCTTAAAACCTTGATGTTTAGTTGCTTTTAGTACCTACCATTGTTGGATTCGCTTGAAAACGTACCACATGAAGTTTAAATGTAAAGTAAAAATGTCTGCTGTACAAAGTAAAAAACAATGCTCCGGCATTAATTATGAATTACAGTGATTAGAGTAATGTGTGAACATTATAAGTATTTTATTACTCTCCAAAATAAAGTGTTAATTTTTAGTAAAGAAAAAATTAGAAAAAAATTCATAAAAACTAATAATTGGTAGCGTAAGTCTTAATTGGCGATGTGAATGGTTGTATTTGTGAACATTGTTGTATACAGAGAGAACAGTTATAGCGTCTAATGATAGTCTAAATGACAACCGATTATGTTGATAATGACTCTAATTCTGATGTCACATTATATATTTTTTTATGTTTCTGCATAATTTTATTTGCCTCTTTCTTGCTGGAAATTAGCCAGTGAGATAAGGTTTAAAAAGTTAGAAATATTAAGTGCATGTGTACGTTAGAATCAGGGTCGTTAAAATAGCTGTTAATTTACAAATAAATGCTTGAATTCGTACCATAGTCTGCAGCAACTGTGTGACTCGCTAGTTTTGAAAAGTATTTTAAATCTTGCATCTTTGTGCGTCATTTCGTTTACTTCAAAACTTTAATTCAGTAAAAAAAACTGGTTATTGAAAATAGAAGAGATTCATTATGATACAATTTCAAAAATCTTAAAAAATAATCCTATATTTTACTCAAAAACTAGCGAGTCAACAAGTCAGGATATCACTTAAAATAAGGTTTAATATTTCATCAAATCTAACAGTTAAGTATAATATACGGATCTTTGCCAATTCGGATAAAATGCTTCGTAAAGCTTTTCAATACATTTTATTAGCACATCGTCATTACAGGCACGATCTCAATGTGTATTTTAAGTCTTCACTTTAATTGTTAAATTAAATAAGCTTATGAAATAGTTTTTTATGTTATGATCCTTTTTTATCGCGTATACGAACGATACGAATATGACTTGCGAAACGTTGATTGTACAAAAGATATTGATCGGGTAAAATTGAATATGTGTCATATTTTATTATGGCAGACTATTGTATTAAAACCACAAGTATATAATAATCTGCCAAAATAGCTTTGTCCCACTGTATTTAATCAATTCCATGTATAAAGTACTACTGTCTACTTATGTTGTCTCTTTCAACGAAAGAAAAGATGAAATAATGTTTGTAAGACATCAAGTAGTTCGATTATTTCTTGTATGATGACGTCTCGACACAAATAGCTTTGGGATGTACTTAGTTGGGTTGATGAGTGGCGAAATCTTCATAGCTTCTCGGTTTTTAGTTTACTGTATTCTCGAGTGTCTACAATGAAATATGCAACAAAACAGCTCTGATACTGTTTTGTAGTTTGTCTTAATTTGACAACTATGAAAACAATATCATGTTTCGTGTCTACGCATCGGAGTAATCTAAGTAAGATTGTTTCAATTCACACGAATGCGTAATATCTTAACGATGGGTATTGTTTATTTTGCAACCCTCGTGAATATTAACATTTTAACTAAGGAACGAGAACCGCTTTTTGTGTAAATAATTTTAGATGTTATTATTTATATCGACATGGCTTAATATCAGTGAGATATATGCAATATGGTAGCTTATTCAGATATATATTTTTGGTATTTGTCGCTAAAATATCCGACACGATAACGAAGCCTTTTGAGCATTTACGAAATGATATGACTCTACTTTTAGTGACGAACTTTGAAATTGGAATCGTATTTAATAATTAATGGATTCGATTGTGGAAGCTAGTGCTATAGTAATAGGGTTGTGTTTTGATTTTAGGTATATCATTTTTGGTGTGTTATAGTTTCCCCTTTACGCCGCTTGCCGTGCAAGTTCGGGCCAAATTCATATGCACACTATAGCATCCGTCTTGATATATGGCACGCCGAGAAATGGACGATGTATTTGGATGCATCGCTTGTGGAAATATATAATTGAAATATATTTTTTTACCGACGACGTGCCATATTTTTCGCCGGGAAGTGTGTATCGCAATCCTTAGCCGTAAGTCGAGGCAATGAACTTTGGTGCAAAATCATTACAAATTAAGTCTATGATTTCGAATCGTTTTTATATTTATGTTGTGATGTTGGTCTTCCATGAATGATTTTTCTGTTTTTTATCGTACGATATCTATATCTACTTATTTATTTAACGGTATAGAGAGATTCACGAGGAATCCACGAGTGATTTTATTGGATGCCATGTTTGAATGACTAATCTTTTACAAATAGGAAATAACATGTAATCTTTTAGAGAAATAGTTCATCATTCTTCTAACATAACGGGAGCGCAGCATATAAACAGTGGGACTCCTGCACAGGTGAAGTAATCGAAAGAGCTATTTGATTTTTTTTAGAAATCATATTATTAAAAGGTTTGTATTACGCCTCGGTTGAAGCTCGGTAAGTTCCCAGCGCAGTTCTCCCACTGTCTGTACTCTGCTTAGATAGTTAACATTGTAACTGATTGAGACAAGTAACAGCTCAAACCATTAACGACATTAGATAAATCAATACATTTATAATCTCAATGTAAATACTAGAATTATTTTCAACTAGCTGTAAGTATTCCCGGCTCTCAAAGTAATTAAGGTTTTTATTTAGATAAATAATTGAATAGATAAAGAAAAGATTTTAAAATAATTTATACAAGTTTCGGCCAATACAAAATGTTATGTATATCAAAATTGTATTTTTAAAATGATCTCTTCGGCGTTGATAGTGTTTAGGTAATTGCTTTAGGAGTCCGGAACTGAGAAGAATTTACTAAATTTATAAAATATAAGAAATATTTTCGCACTGTTAAATATTATAGTCGCATCTAGACCATTAGCCACATAATAATAGCAGTAAGGGAGGTCGGCACAAGTCGTTAATAAATCTACTGACAAATGCTTCTGCTAAATATTGCCTACAAATTCTTGTCGTGATATCTTAAACAAAGCATTGGAAGGATAGGTTAAGCCGGATTAGGTAAAGTACTACAATTTTCTGAAATCACGAAAAACGTACTTATAATTTTTCTCAAAGTTATTTTATTCGTGATTTCAAAGTTTCTTGTACTTACCTATAAAACTTGTAAGAGTTGACGTGAAATGTTACCTTATGTTTGCTCAAAATCTTATCTTTAGAAAGTTTTTTATTCACTCAAATTTTAGAAAAAATGAGAGATTTTACACTGTTGCCGACTTCCTTTACTGACTGTATACCAAGGCCCGATTATAAAACCATTTTATAGTCAAATATACTCTGTAGCTCTGGTTGCTAAACAACACACTTTTTAATATAATATAGTTAATAAATAATCAAGCTTACAATATATTTATATCGGGATTTGGTATGAATGTTCTACATAGTCAATTTCTGGGGATATAGCATGGTCACATTCAAATGAATCATAGTAAACGGGATACAGAGATTTCTTGTCCATCTATACAAATGACACTTCAATTGTTTATCACATTCACATACAATAGGAAAAGTCTTGTGATTGCTTGATGAACTGTAAAGACATTCATATTATGATTCACCATTATGATCTTGCTAATCCCCCTAATCATTGTTGTTTTCTGTGTTCCTGATCTGAGCTCACAACCTGTGTCTGTACTAAATTTGCAAATATTTGTTTGTCATCTCAGAACATAATGCAGCTTACATATACATTTATCATACATAGTAGAGTTTTTCGAAAAGGGTATGTTGGTAAATGGGCTTGACAATTTTAAATTACGAATTTCGTATCATAAAACTACCCCAACATCTAGTGTCGTTATCTATTTTCAGGTCTATCCAGTAATTTAACGATATTCAACATGTGTGCTATCATAATAAAACTTCATCATCAGTTCAATTGTTATAATTGTACGACCCGATTTAGGAGTATCCTTTTCGAGTAACTCTGATTTATAGTACCGTTGTTACCAATTAGTCGTACATAATATACAAACATAGCAATATTCATATACGTCCGTAATTTGAATTAATTATTGCATATTTTTATACATTTTTGTGCCAGAGTGAGGTTCTATATACATAAAGCGTGTATTATCATGTTATGCCTTTGTAATTCTTGAGTGCCTATCCGACATGTTGGCCTAAGCGATACAAATGTTCTGTAATAAGTAATTAATTCAAAATAAGGAAATAACCCACATTTACATCGATATGTTTTATTTCAATCATAATCAGATTAATGCCTTTTTAATTTTTACTTAATCCAGTTTTATTAGTAAGGATTTTCGACTTTTATTTTAATCTATGCACGATTTTTAATCTAAGATCGAAAATAATTCACATTTAATAGTTAAATTACGATACTAGGTGTGGAGAAAATTTGACATGTTTTTTTGAGGTCTCAAATATTTACAACAGTCCATACAAATACGGAGAACAATAAAAATTAAATTACTGAAAGTGTAACTTCTGTTTCACCTGACTGTGGTTGGGAAAATTGAATTTCGATTCATCATGGCTTCTTGTATTTTATTCATCGATTCTAGAATTTTTTATATACTTACATGCTTTTAAACATGCCAGATTTTCAGCAAATATAATGTACTTTTGTATTTATAGATATATCAATATTTTGTTGCAGTACATAAGGCTTTTATCTAAAACAAAAATCCTAGTTTTCTTTCACGGTTTACAACTCAGATGTTTGTACTATATGTTTCAATTTGCCTTTTTTACTGTCCATGTAAGTTACATTTTTTATCAAGTGCTGAATTTTTGAGTGGCTGTTGGTATGTTACTTTAATAATAAATATAAAAAAGTAAAAAAATATCTGCATTATGAACGGGAAGTGCCTTATTGACTTGCAAAACTTAGTTTATCACGAATCATACCAAATCAACACAGAATATTACAGACTCTAAGCTTTGTCAGTCAATAACTATAGTGTGACTGCTGGGAAAATGTGTTTGATAATAAGCAGAAGCTGTAAATCAGAGCCATAAACTTGTCTACTTGAAAGGACAGCAAGTATAAAACATATATGAATTAGTTTTAACTTGTTTTCTTGAAGTAATGAAACACATTGTCTGAGCAGCCATGCTATATCACACATGATAAGCAGTTTTTATTAGACTGAATTAACTTTGTTGCATAACATACAAGTTAAATGTTATATTTTAAGAAATATTAGCAATTATTTCTAAAGAACATTTGAATGAAGCATTTCATATTCGTTATTTATTTCTTCTACATAAGGCATTAGTGTAATTGTTTAGTCAAATGTCTTGAATGTAAATAACTTGTTTAGATGATTTATTTAGATTTAAGTGTTCAATTTAATGTATGTTAGATTGAATTAGACAAAAATGTAAGGAACAGTATCTAAAAACTTAACCACATTTGTAACAGTTTTTTAAAATTATCAATACCACTTATGGACCAATCAGTGGCACTCTAGTTGATTTGATGTTATCAATAAATATATGTACTTCATTTACAGTTACAATTAAAATCAATAAATAGCATTGTGGGCAGTTTGGTGAAGCATATTGGATCATACCTAGTACGAACTTATGTTAAAGCATTAAAAACCTCGAAAACAATACTGTATTTTATTTATTACCATATATTATACATGTAGGTACTTACAGGTAGGCAAATACCAATATATTAATTTGTTTAAAGATACCATTTCATTTAAAAGATTTATTTAGTTTTTGTCATATAACTTCAGAAATAATAATGACAACATAACATCATAAAAACAAGAACTTTTTTTCAGCCATCAATAACTACACAGCTTTTATTAGTAGATTAGGTTTCTCTGATTCTAACATGGACAAAGCAGTTTGTACATCTACATTATCACCTGGATCGGTAATCACTAAGAACTTTAGTGCTTTCATTCTAGCTAATGCTTGTACACCTCCAACACATAGCTGACAGCCTGTGATGTCTAAGTACTCCAAGCAGTCTCCATTCTGCCCAGCTAGTCTATCCAGGCACCACACATCAACATGCCTATTGTTCTTTAGACAAAGCCATTTCAAAAAGTTCAATCCAGTGAAGTTTTGTATGCCTTCATATCTAATTCCGTTGTGGTGGAAATCGGTGCAGTCAATTGCTTCAACGAAATAACCATCCTCATAAACATCGGGCAATGTTAAATCAGCTACCTCACCCTTCATCCAATGCCTTGAGTCTTTTAACCTAAAAATGAAAATCTAGTTAGTTTTCATCTCCTTCAATTTCATCATAGTTAGGGATATACTAATAAACTAAATATATAACTATATAATTACCTGATAGCGGCTTGTCTGTAGAGCAAGAAATGTATAGCTGCTAAATTTGACCCAAGCATAGCAACTCTTTTTGCTATAAATTGTTGGTTGTGAATTTCTTGCTTTACCTTCATAGATTTCCACCAGTCTTTGACCTTGTCCATAGTCAAATCTGGTATTTGAGACATGGCATTCAGAATATCTGGACTGGGGTTCTTTTCGACGAAGACGGAAAGTTTGCTTTTCCATTCGCCTTTCCTTTGGATCCAAGGCTTTCGCCATTCCGGGTATTCATCGCCATAAACTTTTCTTGTCTTTTCTCCTTCTTCCTCACGCTGATAAATTGTTTTTTCGGCGTAATTTCTTGATTGTGCAACTAAAGGGCGACAGTACCGGACAGGCCTAAAATTTCTCGTCATTTTGGGGAAATGCTGACAAAGCGCAGCTCTCAGAATACACTCCATTTTTACTTTTTTAGTATTGTAAATTATCTAGTTATCAATTTATTTTAGCACATATGATTTAATCGAAATAAACATTTATTTTCCTAAAACGAAGCCCCAGGCTCGTGTTTTCGCTTTTTTTCCTGATAAGATGACATTGACGACTACTTATTTTTTGACATTTGTTTTTTTTTAATTTGTAGCCATAGGAAGATCCCCGTTTTCACTTGAGATCTGGCACAATGTAACGTTATGGCCAAAGAAGGAAAAAAAGAGGCATAAATATTCCTTGTGACTACCTCCATTATACGAACTTATTAGCCGCTTGCTGCACTCAACTCATGCGAGTTTTTTGGATTCGATGCCCTGTAGCTACAAAACGTACCACAAAAACGAGACTTTCAGAATCTTTGGTAACAAAAAGTACCACGGGCGGGAGATGCTTCATTTGCTTCTCCTGCTCTTGCTAACGGTTCTAGAGCAAAAATATTATCGCTATCCTTATCTACTTGAAATCGTTCATTTAATTCAACGTCAACCGACTCAATTTCTTACTTTATCTGTACCGAAAAAAAAAATTACGTCGGCGCGTCAAATTGCCCCGCCGCGATAAAAAATGTTGTTCTGTTTCGTGCTTATAAATAAATATTTTTGTACTATACCACACGTTTTTTTTATTTTTTGTTAGATGCTAAATATATTTGGAAACATATTAGGAACTTAATAAACATAGGTCATTTCCCAAATATTGTAATTATTGAATATTTCCTACCTATAGGTCTGAGTGGTGCTAATTCTGCGGAAAACGGATTAGACTAAATTACGACTAAATGGGTTTAGTCGCTGTCAAACTGGTTTTGTTATTCCGCTATATACACGAATAAACTATTTTTAGATCGAGACGGAATAAATTGTTTATGGTCATTCAATTTAGTTGAAAACGTCAAAAAGCTATTCCACGGCGCATAATTTAACGAAATTTCCCTCAGACTAAAGAAGAAAGAAAGGACTCGGCATAACAAACAGTAGTTACTGACATATCGGCATCTCTTTTTATCTTATGAGGGCAATCATAATGTAAAAGAGCACAACAGTAGTTTTATCAATGGCTGATGACGTCACAAAATGTATCACTGCGGCCGGTCGCCATGTTTTATCACAGCCAACAACAAGTACATCAGTTGTCATCGTAACTTGTTTATTACAGAGTTTTGAAGAAAATTTAGTGATATTAAGCGAAAATTGTGCTTGTTTATAGTGTGTGAACTTGCAAAATACTGCATTTATTATGGGTAGGTGCAGTGTGTTAGGCTGCCGCATGAAAAGCAACACAAAACATCCCAAAATAACGTTGCACAGGTAAGTAAACGAATTCATTCAAAATATCTTGTCTTTTCTATTATTTTAAAATATTTTGCTGTTTGTGGGAAAGTTTATAAAGATAAACGTGCTTTTCTCTATTCATTTACTGTTTTACTAATAATATTAGGCGATTATTTAAGAAAATCATTCGTCATAGTAAATAGAGTTGCGGTACGGCATTTTCAATGTATCGATAACTTAGCGACAGGTGAATATTATCTAAACTCGATTTCTTTTATTTGATTTTAGATTGCCAACATGTAAAGAAAGAAAAGAACAGTGGCTGGATATACTTGGTATTGAAAATTTGAATACTACAACCAAACATATTTTTATTTGTTCCCTGCATTTTGAAGACAAATGTTTGAACCGAACTTTAAATGTAACAAGACTGCGCGATGATGCTTTACCTTCAAGTGAGTTGTTGGTAAGTTTTGAAAATAGACCAGATAAGTTTATAGTGTTTACCTACTTACTGACAAAGTAATCGAACTAAACCAGTTGATGACAAGGGACGAGAATCATGTCAGCAGCAGTAATTCTATATTGTTGAAATACTGATAAAAAGTTTCAGATTTAAATGTACATAGAACAAACTAGATAAATGTACCTGTGTTAAAATGCAAGTTATACAAATGTGTGCATGTGTTAGTGATTAAATTGGCAATGTAAATATTATTAAACATATAAGGTTTTTTTTGTGTAGATACCAGCGCAAATAATAACAAACACACTCAATATTAAAAATTATTGTTATTTTGCTTTACAGTTACCAGCCCAATTTAATGAATGCCAGGAACATCAATTTGTTTCTCACAAAGCACTGGAAGGGGAGCCTATCTGCAGCACTTCTAGCTATTCAGATGTAAGTATCCTTTTTACAATGTTAAGTATCGTACTTCATATTATACAATCTTGATTTTTGAAAACAAACACACTCAATATTAAAAATTATTGTTATATTGCTTTACAGTTACCAGCGCAATTGAATAAATGCCAGGAACATCAGTTTGTTTCTCACAAAGCACTGGAAGAGGAGCCTATCTGCAGCACTTCTAGCTATTCAGATGTAAGTCTTCTATTTTATGTTACTATAGGTACTGCGGGCAGCATAACTGGTAATTTAAAATAATTTAGGCCAAAAAACTTGTACGAAGTTGCAAAAAACTAGAAGTCAATGTGTTTTTTTTTTGTTTCAGGAAAAAGCGCTTGAAATTATTCAAAAATTAAAATTAAAATGTGAAAATCAGAAAAAAAATAAAAAGATTAAATGAAAAAGTGAGAAGACAGAGTAAGAAAATAGCAGATTTTAAAACTGTAATGAAAGATTTAAAAGACAATAATTATGTGAATGATGATCATGCGGCTGTGTTGGAGCAGTGCGCAGGCCCCAAAGATTTTCTAAAAAGGCAAATTGCGAAATCGGTAGGAATGCCTTTGGAAAGACAATACAGCGAAGAAATTCGAAAATTTGCACTGACACTCCACTTTTTATCTCCAAAGGCCTATAACTTTGTTCGTCGTACGTACAGTTCCTGTTTGCCACATCCAAGAACTTTAAGTAGGTGGTATCAGAATGTAAACGCTGAACCTGGGTTTTGTACAGAGGCTTTTAATGCTTTGAAACACAAAGTTCAAACAAGTGAAATGCCAGTGATATGTGCTATGGTTTTGGATGAAATGGCTATTAGAAAGTCTCTTTGCTGGGATCCTCAAACTAAAACCTATTATGGACGAGTTAACGTTGGGATTGATTGCGATATGGACTCATTAGAAGTAGCCAATGAGTGTCTTGTGTTACTGCTGACCTGTATAAACGGTAGTTGGAAGTTACCTGTGGGATACTTTTTCATAACGGCTTTGTCTGGGGAACAAAAAGCAGTACTAGTTAAAACATGCATCCATAAATGTGAAGAAGTCGGCGTCAAAGTTGTGAGCTTGACCTGCGATGGTCCAGCTGCAAATTTAAGCATGTTTTCAGCATTAGGCTGTGATTTCAATTCAGGCCAGGTAACATTTACTTACAGTAACAGCATCATACACGCTTTTATTGATCCCTGTCATGCTATCAAACTAGTCCGAAATGCTTTCGGTGAATTGAGGGTGTTTTACGATATGCATGGCAGGAAAATAGATCACATCTACCTGGAACATCTACTAAATTTGCAGGAAGCCGCAGGACTGCACATGGCCACAAAATTAACAAAGGCCCACATACAATATCAAAAACAAAAAATGAAGGTACGACTTGCCACGCAGCTTCTTAGCGACTCGGTGGCAGATGCCTTGGAGCATTGTGCTGATTTAAAAATCCCGGAATTTCAAGGAGGTGAAGGCACAATTAACTTCATTAGGTTAATAAACAGCGTTTTTGATGTCTTAAACAGCCGATCAATTAGACCAATAAAATTATAAATATATTATCAATTAAACATATCCTTTGTATTTAAAAAATACAAATTTTACAGTTTTACAACTATTATAGTTTTTAATAAACCTGTGTGAAATGGTAATTTTCGTTTTATTATGAATGATCGTGCCAAGTTGTATAAATAAAGTATTAAGTAATTAATAAAATTAAGTATACTCTGCAAAACGAGAAAAAAATCTGTATTTAGTAAGTACCTATTTATTTATTCTTTTCTTTGGTAACTAATTACTTAAAGACCGTGTTGGTATTGAAGGCGTGGTATGCTGATCAGTAATAGTGATACTCAAGGCTCCTATACATATGCCCCGGCACGAGCCGCAGTAAGTGGCAGTCCGCACGAAACTCAATCTTAATTCCAATTTCGGTCGCATACTACGCCCACAGGTAAGATATAGGTACACGGCTATCACAAGGCTGCAGTTTTTATTCGTGATCGCAGCGGTGGAAACTGGGAGTAATTAATGGGATAAACATACCATAGTAAAATTCGTTTTATTATGAACATGTACAAGTACAGAATAAAGAGGATGTTCATTAAATTGCAGTGGCATCAGTACAGTATCCACGTGCCCTGCCATAAATAAAATGTCACTGAGCGTGTGCGTTTTTATAGGTCGCATTTCCACGTAAATAAAACTGAAGAAATGTAACCGAAACTCATTTTCGACAATTTTCAATTCTGCAAACACCGTGCAATTCAACTATCGATATTATAATGCGCGCATCCCTACGGCAAGCCGCCATCTTTGTGCCAGGCTCACGTTAGGTATGCACGTTTTTTTCGTAGGTATTTCATGTCCATTCTTTTCCTATTGTCTGTGAAATTTCCGTCTAAAATTTGATCGCTAAGCGTCAAATTAGACAAGACCTAAAACGTGACGAATAAAATTTAGTTCCGTGTATTTGTATTGCTTGTATATGAGTTTCTGCTTTCAATTAAAGCAGTTTCAATAGTTATCGCAATTCGTCCTGAAAGATATATCAAATTCGTCGTGGCAGCAGTATTTTGTTTTGTAACTTGTTTTTCTTGAATTACATAGCATTATTATATGAAATAAGTCCCATGGTATGATTAAAAACTAACTACCATTTTACAGATAAAAGATGTTAATTAGAACGAAAGAAAGAAATAATCATTAAAGATTAACTAGAAAACAATGAAATAAATAAGCATAAATAGGTAATAATAATCAAGATGAAAAATAACAAAACCATTGTTGCTAGGGAAACGTCTCGGGGGAGATCAATGCAGATAATGATTTTTACTAGAGAACTGGCACAATACAAAATAATGCCAAAGAAAAAAATACAGATGATGATGATATAATATACACACAGATAAAATATTGGGCAGTAATTAGTTATTTACTCCCTCTATTGTCCAGGTTTCAAACTAATATTACTACTTGCCACTAGATGGCATCATTGACGCAACTCAATTTAGTTCATGTTTGTCTATGACCATAACCTTTTTTAATTTGGTTCTGAAAAAACGCCGAATAGGTTATAGTTAGTTTTGCACCAAATTAAAAAATTTAGTCCGGCTAATTTTGGTCTAGTCCAATGTTCTCGAATCGCTACCATTATTAGCGATCTTAAATACATCCACTTGTCTTACTTATTTTAATATAGGCTTATACTGCTGTAAAAGGCTTTACTTTGAAGATTTATAGTTCTTTAATTATTATTTAGTTCTGCGCAAGTTCTCGCACAATACTTACCAGATGCTATCCCTCAAGTCCATCTCCAGAGCTAGGTAAACATGTAATTTGTTTACAATATTTTAACAGTATACACATATAAGTATTATTAGGCATGTGACGATGCCCAGCATAAACAATGAGATATGCGTAGTATACTTCCCTTTAGTTTCGTCCAATCAGCGCCTTCCCAGGTCTCCGCTAATCACAGGTTACCTTGTCGTCCAATCAGAGCACCTGTCACCAACTTTTCTCTTTGGTCGCCAGAGAGGGTGGTGGATCACTTTCCGTCATAGCGTCGTTACTTCTCAAACTGAACGCACGTTTTTGAATTAACGTGTTTCGAGCAATTTCTATTTAATTTTCAAGTTTTAAAGATCTTTATCGGTTGTTATCCGAACAATCTTTCTAGAGGTCTTTCGGAAAGACCTAGCATGGTGATTTTTAGTGCGCGATGAAGTGTTATTCCGCAATATTTTTGAATTTTAATATAACAGTGGTTTCTAAAAACCGCATGGACTGTTTGAGTGCCCGATTTAGTGCTTTTATCGAACATTTTTAATTTTGAATATAACGGCATTTTTTGAAAAGCCGTATGAACTGTTTCAGTGCGCGATCACGTGTTATTTTGGAACATTTTAAAATTTAAATACAACAGTGTTCTCGGAGAACCATATGGACTGTCTTAGTGAGTGATTGAGTAAAAATATTCGAAAATAGCTTAAGGACCATGAGTAATTACGCGGTGCCCGGTTGCTCGACCGATAATCGGGCCTAATCAGCTAAGGATCAGGGCAGTGAGCCCACTGCTTCGCCCAGATCCATGGCGGATCTGCGGCGCGGTGCCAAGCGGCCACGATCGTCTATCCATGGACAGTCGGATTCATCATCATCAGAGGGATCACGTTTTGAGGCTGAGGAAGCGATCCGGTGAGTCCGATCCAATTATTCAGAACTTGATATAAATATTTTCACCGCCATTTTTTCAGTGAGAAAACTATCGACAACTTTTGAGATCGATTTTCCTGTGTTATATTTAATTTAATTTCTATAAAATTTAGTTTAGGCTATATAAACATTATTTTCTATCAATTTTTAACTAAAAATCATTGTCTATAATTGTCAATGACTATTAATTGTCTGATTTTGGTTGTTTTGCTTTTATTGATGAGAGGATATCGTCAAACATATACATACCCGACTATAATAAGGTGCTGAAGGGTTATTTGGGATTGTTACCCATTAAAACCTCCCCGGTGGCAAGCCTCATTGTTTTTAACCGCTTTCGAAAAAAGGAGGTTATCAAGTCCACTGAAAGTTTTAGAGCTTCGGATACTCCGTTGAAAACATGCTTAGAGTCCCTGACATGATGAAAAATAATCGAGCATGAATACAAGTTCTCTCTGTTCCATGAACATGCTTTGTTAATATAGGTACTAAAGACAGGTAAAAACGGCTTTTACTCGTAGTCCACTTAAATCTACTTCGTATTGGTAAAAAAAGTCGATCAATGGAATGTGATCGAGAATCGCGTCACGTCCAGCTTTTTGTGAATCAGGACAACAAACATCGAAATTGTCGGCCAAATTGCCGGATGCTGGAATCGAGGGACAATTACTTCGTAATTACCTACTACTGAAAAAATATCAGTTTTGTTTCATCAGGTTCTATAGAAGTACCTATAGGAAGTAGGGACTTACATAAGTAATCGGTTACTAAATGCATTACGTACATACGTTTTGTATCGGAATATAAGTGGCCTATGTTTCTCTCGGTTAGGTACCTTATTGAAATAAGGTTCCAAACTCATACCAAAAAACATATATGTAATGTATGTAAACAGACCAACAAACGTTTCGATTTTATATAATCATAACGCGACAGACTTCTATAACCAAGCGTTGGTTGGCTTACCACCACAAGATACGGGTTTCATGTCCTGATGGCATTAAAGACGAAAATATGAATGTTTGTGAGTGTGTGTGTGCGCATGTTTGTTACTTCGTCACGCTCGAACGGCTTAACTAATATGGATTAAATTTGGCATGGTGGTAGATTAGTCTATAGATTTACACATGTCCTTTTATCCCCAACTAACACGGATAAGACCGCGAGGCGCTGCTAGTAAACAAATATTTTTCTTATTGTATAGACCGATCACCGACGCGGAAGTCACTAGATACATCACAGGCTGGCTCGCGGCCAACACTAACAATATGGCTAAGACACAATAATGCAAGTTAATCACCGCCCTGCGACACGGGAAACCAGCCGGAAACGCCGTGATAACTGGCTTTATGGCGCTGGGTATAATGATACGGACAACTAGAATGTAAACGGAATGTTGTTGATTTTAAATTTAATGAACATTCTTCAAAGACAGAGTGAATCAGATCTTACGGACCGTTTCCCATGATATTGATCGTTAACAATCAGACAAATTCTAGTCGAGTGCAAATTCCTTTCATTTTGAAAAAGTGACCAGAGAGACACTTATCTTATGAAGATGCTTACCTTTTAGCAAATACAAGAGTAATGTAATTTGAATCTATTTTTATTTATTCAGGTCTACTAGCTAAATTGTAGGATACAATTTATAAAAATTTTGCTTTTATCATTGACGCCAACGTACATATTTTAGAATGTACTCTATGTCCCAGGCTTCCTTTCCGAATCTCACATATTGTATGCTAGTACTAATACATCAGGGAACAAAGTTAGCCAAGATCATCTACATAGGTCCGGCAGGCGCTAGAACAGAGGCAGGCTTCGGCCGGCTTTAAAGTTAGTTAGCCGTGGCGTAGGTAGTACTGGTCAATACGAATAATTGGTACAATAAAATCGTAACTCAACCAGGAAAAGGAATACCAAAAGATTGTCAATCGCCGCGTTGGAGTTGACGGGCAGGGCTTAACGCTTTGACTGCTTATAGCGTGTCTTTGCGTATTCGGAGAATTAACGACATGCCCGGAACGCAAAAATGCGTGTTCAATACGCTTCGTTAATTGAAATTCAAAAAGGGGGCATGTATTAAATAGACATACTTAACATCAGGCAGGCTATAGTCAAACGTAAGACTATAGTCAAACGTAAGACTATTTAGTGTTAGCAACTGCGACCGCTAGATTCGGCAGCGTTCGGCTATTTACGGCATCGTAACCAATCACGAGCAAGAGTTTGTCATGAGTCACGGAGAATACGGAAGCATTTTTGACGAGTCATTTCTAAGTAACGATTCTATATCAATTATTCGTAGAGTGCACTGTACGACTATGAAGAAAGACCGTCTGGTTGGAGATTAGGTAGACAGCAACGTCTGTACAATCTAACCTACAAACAGAGGGGTAATTTTAAAACTTGATCAGTTTTTTATTTTCTAAGAAATAAAAATACTTACACAAATTATAAAAACAAAGAATTCTTGAGGCCATAATAGAACTCTGTGAACAGCCAGTTCCTCTTCCGTAGCAATTGATATATAAGTAGGTATATAGTATACATATGTATAGTAAGTGGCTACATGCTGCAATCTAGCCGGTGAACCAGTAGCCTACAAGCTCACAACATGATCCTAACTCTAATCCGCTCCCTCAGGTGTAGCAAACTTCAAAATGAGCCATTTCAAAACAATTTCTGACAGAGATTTCCCTAAGGTCGCCTCTCCATCCCCTTTAAATAGCTCATATAGTACACGGCGACTGATTTCTAAAAGTGTTTGCATAAACCGAGTAAAAGGAAAGTTGAACGCGACTTTGTGCAGCTTAGCTTGGCTTACACGCTAACTCCCTTTGATTACGAGTTAGGACTCTTCTGTTTGATGCTTGCCTAGTACTTACCTTAACTAATAGGTACGGTAATAGGAACTTGATCTGTTTACATTTAAGTGACATGGTGTTAAAGAGCCAAAGTGCAGTATTCATAATGTTATTTGTTGTTAACCGACTTCAAAAAAGGATGTTGTCAAGTCTTTTTTAAAAAAAAGTTTCTTTCAAGTTTTTCTTCCTTTTTTAAATCTAGCTTATCAGTTACGAAATTATGTATTTTTTTTAAACATCATAAACAATACAAAAGTAGTGTCCTATTGATTGACCTTATCGGTTAAACTTTCCAAAGCCGCCATTCAAGGGGGGGTTGGGGGGGAGGGGGGGGAGGGAGGGGGGGAGTGGGTAAGCCCTCCCCTAAAAGGGGGGGGTGCGGAGATCAATAGTTTTCGAGATATGACCATTTTTGTATTTTGAGGTTAAGTACTACGATTTCACTATGGGGTACTTAACTACCTAACCCAACACTTGCACTACAACAGGACTTGGCTCCTCCTCGCTTCGCTCGTCGTCGCATGTGCGTGGTAGAAAGCAACCTAACGAACCTAATCTACCTTCTGTCACAGACAAGTAACTTCGAGTCCAACACTTGCACTACAACAGGACTTGGCTCCTCCTCGCTTCGCTCGTCGTCGCATGTGCGTGGTAGAAAGCAACCTAACGAACCTAATCTACCTTCTGACACAGACAAGTGACTTCGAGTCCAACACTAGCACTACAACAGGACTTGGCTCCTCCTCGCTTCGCTCGTCGTCGCATGTGCGTGGTAGAAAGCAACCTAACGAACCTAATCTACCTTCTGACACAGACAAGTGACTTCGAGTCCAACACTAGCACTACAACAGGACTTGGCTCCTCCTCGCTTCGCTCGTCGTCGCATGTGCGTGGTAGAAAGCAACCTAACGAACCTAATCTACCTTCTGACACAGACAAGTGACTTCGAGTCCAACACTTGCACTACAACAGGTTAGGTTAGGTTTAGCGTCCCGTAAAGTACACCCCAACCCGCTACGCTCGCTCACTCGACCCCGCCATCCCCTTCTATTCTAACCTAACCTCAAGCATGCATCGAAGAAGAAAGAAAATTACTTGACACTGGCAAATACGCGAAGAGTGTAACGCCAATACTAAAAAAAAACAATGGCGTCACGTTTCGTTCATCAAGTTACAAGTTACACACAAAATATTATAACTACGTAAAAATTTGCGATCAAATAATAAATAAAATTACGTATTATATGTATTTTTCATCAATATATACGTAATTGTGACAAAAACTAAACATTACATACACATTAGCAAATAAATATAATAGTTTGATAAGTCGCACGCTTGTATGTAATAGCAGTCCGTAAAACGAAACGCTAATGGCCGTCATAGTGTCAAGAAACTGTCAAAACGAAGGATTATTTTTCGATTTTAAAAAATTAATATCTCGTAAACTAAGCGTCTCCGCACTTAAATATTTAACGTGTAGCCTTTTCTAAATATTATCTACTTCTTAAAAAATTGTGGACCTCCAACGCGGGTGGCGGCTTTGGAAAGTTGAGCCACCTTATCTTTCTCAGTATGTACATACATGTACATATGATAGGTATATAATCCGCTACGGTTTACATTTCCTAGATTTGTGAAATAAATTATATTAGACACATTTCCTACGAAATCGATAATTTACTAAATAGCGTAAACGTACAACATTAAAGATATAAATGGGAAATTCTCGTTACCAGAGTATACCAGTCTTATATGAGCTTACTTGTTTTATATCATAATAGGTATAGATACAATGTGAAACTGGATTTGCTCGGGTATATTTCTCGGCTAAAGTTGGGATCGAATCTAAGTTTAAGTTGATGTAACTTCCTGAGTCGCTTGTTTAGCTTCCTATGTATCTGCGAAATTGAATTTGAATCCTAGATGGTAGTTTATTTCTATTTGCTAACATTGTGAAGAGTGAAATAATCGTGCCGTTTGTAATAAAAAATAAAATTAATAAGTGTTTCAAGACATTTCACACAGCGCCATCTAGCCCCACACTAAGCTAATGTGATATAATATAATGTTTTAATGTTAAAATAGGTAATATTCTAGTTTGTTGTTCATGTACGTATAACGCTAAGGACTCACGGAGCGGTTTTTTCTCGCGCTCGCCGCGGTGGCGGCACCGCAGCCTTTGTAGAATACACATATGTATGTAAAAAACTCAAGCACATTTCACGACGCGGTTTACTCCCGCAGCGGTAGCGATTGTTCGCGGCACCCGCGGGCGGGCGCCCCTCGCGGCACCGCTGCCGCGGCGGTTTCCACCCGCGCGCTCTACGATTAAAGTCCGGCGAATGTCCTTCTTGCGATAATTAACCGCCAGGTTTGCGGGTGATAATCGCTGCCGCCGACAAAACTCCGGCTTCGTGAGTTTTGAAAATTAAACGCGGTGCTGCCGCCGCGGCGGGGGCGGGAAAAAACCGCTCCGTGAGTTCTTAGCGTTAGTGTGATTATCAAATTGACAGATTGATTAGATTAAATAATAATAAACAAAATTACTCCGTGTTATGACGAATAATAATTGAAATATTTTTTTCAAATTTATAGACATTTGCATAAGATTGGGCGTAGCAATGGGTTAGTAACTATTTTTTCTTGCACAAATACTTAACTTGTTCTTACTTCTTTCTTTTCTTCTAATTTCTTTGTTTTAACTTTCAAGAGTTATGATTACATAAATATAGATAACTCAATTCGGAAAGGCCGAACATGTTATGTATCCCATCCAAACATAATAAAACCGTTACCTGGTTTTTATTACTGCGTTTAATCTTACGTCTGCGCCCAAGTATCTATGAATAGCGCTATATTAACTTCATGTAACCGACAATGTAAGTCAGACACCTTACCACCTGCCTGATCACTCAGTTAAATAATTGTATATCCGAGTTATTTCGTCAATCGTACTTACATCATGACCATGGAATCAAAATCCTCAAATCAAATTCTCAGATAAGAATATTATCAGGATTATCCAATAAATATGTTCATATGTTGTGTACTAGTTACGTGTATTAGTAGCTGGCTTTTGATCTTCGTAAATTGAATGGACCCACCGTTATAACCGTTATAATATTAATCACTTTTGCCAGTCTTTAATGAAATTAAAAACCTGTAAGACCGGGTTTTCAGATTATTTTTGAATGCATATAAATACAGCACATTATAGCAAGCTTGTCTGTGTATATGGACCGGTATTCTATCTCATAAAGTTGATCAGCTGATCTTACAAATTGGGAACACGACACGTGTGTACATAGTATATGTACATACTTATGTATAGTAACATAATATTCGTAACATATATTTTATATGGTGAGTTGTCTATAAGGTGCGATATAACCGACAATATTAACTTTGGTGTGTTCCACAAACTCGCGTCAACTTTTTCAATAAAATCGCTCTGATATCGGTAACAAGTTAATTGGTATTCATTGAAAGGTTTGTGTTTGTTTACGGCTCTTATTTGCGTGAAAGGCAATTTGTAAATTTAATCTATGTAAATATTTTATGCTTGGCTACGTGAAATTGGTACGGTTTTGAATTTAGTATTTCTGTGTTTCTGAATTTTATTTTTGCGTGTTTAGATTGTTTGAGTCTTGAGAGAGTTTAGAGAGAGGTTAGTCACATATTAC
This sequence comes from Macaria notata, assembly GCA_927399415.1. NCBI lineage: Eukaryota > Metazoa > Arthropoda > Insecta > Lepidoptera > Geometridae > Macaria > Macaria notata. The sequence goes on from OV656741.1 coordinate 6,155,845, forward strand.
CTATAGTCGATTTTTATTAAACTATGTCTATTTAATAACTATGTCTATTGTATTGCTAATGCAATAGTAAATGTTTGTCTAGTATGTTGGTAGGTAACCAATGAGTTGTAAATTATGGGGATGGGTCATTTGTAGAACTCAGAAGTTCACTTTACACTGTAATGATCACGAAAATAATGTGAAATTATTTTAAAGTTTCAGCTTAAAATAAATTTAGACAACTTACGGAATGGCTTCTTTTAATTCTGAAATAATGCGAGCTAAGCCACGGGCCTCCATAGTTTAGTATAATACATACTTTTATATAAATCAATTTCTTTTCTTAGAGGATTTTGCCAGCGTGTACGTACAATCTACATAGTTATGTTTATTCATGCTACGCGTGTGCTACGAATGTGCTACACGCTACAATGTCGCTACGAAATTGCTACGACAGATCTAGAAACTATCTACGAAATTAGAATACTAATAGAAGAATAGAAATAGAATTGATACAAAAATATTATTTATGACATATTTTCTTATGACTTGCAAGTAGTTTTAATATTCGCTATCATACATATTCTATCATCATTGTTATTTTTCACCATTTTCAACATAACAAAAGCTTAACACCGTATGTGAACTTAACAGTTGGTTAAGAACTGTTGTGAAGATTTGAGAATTCCCTTCCAGCTTAGTTTTTGTTGTCCGGAAGGCAGGTCAGAATATGTTGGTTAGACTATAAAATAGTTGGTGTTTAGCATGATTAAACTTATTTACTATAAAATATGATTAGTATTTGTAAGATTACTAGTTGAAAATATTCATTTATATAGTTTTTTGTATTTCTGTTCGTCTGTTTTTCTGTACTATGTGTGTTAAAATAAGGAGATTCATCTATCTATCTATTTATTGAGCAAGCTTTTTGTGGATGTAATTTAATATTAATCACTAGTACTCTATAATGTAGCTTTTATAGTTATTTCTTTTTAGGACATTTTCACTAACTTCAAAAAAAGGAGGAGCCTAGATCAAATAGCTTGATTAAATATTTTCTTTTTTTATTATCAAGTTTATTGGTTTTTACAATATATTCTTACATATTCTTCTAACTTCTAAAAACGTATTGTATATCAGAATTAAACCACTAATCTCACAGTATATAACTACCTAATTTTGGTATTTAAAAAGTGCAATTTAAATTCTAATAAAGAATCACCAAAAGAAACCTTGCTAACTCCAAATCGGGCGAGCAGAGGCAATGTTGCAGCACTGCATAGTTCTAGCTAAACAATAACACTTTATAAACAACTTTGTGTGCTAATGACACAAGTTTCGTTTACGACAATATTCTTAGAGAGGTTTTCGAGTTAGAGTTCGCACTAGATAGCTTAACGTGTGGATAAAATGTCACTTATAAAGTTTGTATGCAATTCTTAAGGAAGGAAATTTTAGCATTTTTTTTTCTCAGAAACCAAGATATCGTTGTGATGGGCAGATAAATCTAATTTATCAAAATATGTACTAGGCGCTATGTAACCTATTCACATCTATTTTTGATAAAACGTTACCTATATTTAAAACAGGGACTAATTTGTCTGCATGCAAAATTTCATCAAAATTGTTTTTTGACGTTTGTACTTACAGATTTTCAAACTTATAATATAATCAATGTTAGCGTCTACATATTTATATTTAAATATGTCAATATTAACGTACTCTTTGATGGGCACGTTCGTTTATACTTAAACGTTTATGAATGATAATATTTCGCCGTGCAACTTGCGAAAGTTTTGTTTTGAAGGATACATAAGAGAAAGAGAGGCATAAAAATCCTTGAGTTAAATTGTAAAAGTGCTGCCCCAATCTTGCGCTAAGTTGGAACTATCTTGCTCGGACATTACTGTCATTCTTTTATGCATATTGGAGTTAGAGTAGACTAAGATAGGTTTGCATTTGTGATGTTTTTAGAGACTGTCTCTGTTCGCAAAGTGCTTTTGAATGTTTTAAGCATGCTATTTTCCTCTGATGTGTCTAGTTGAGACAAATATGTTAACTTTACAGAAGTAGATAGACAGAACCTTTGTCTTTTTTCATATAACTGACCTCTTTCACCGCTTTCTTACCAAGGTGCCTGGAAGTGATTACTTAAGGTGATGAGCCACCCACTTTTACATATATTCATTGTTTAAGTCCTTTTGTTACGTTTATTCACATTGGTGTGCAATAAAGTTATATCGAATTGGATTAAATCGTAATTACCAAAGCTCAGCAACTGCTTGTGCAGTCTGACTATAAGTCATATATTCCAGGTAAATAAGAGAAATTTAAATCTGGGTGCAAATATGAAATGGACAGCTATCAGATTCTATAAATCCTAACATATTTTCGTATTCACTTAATACGCACGGTAAAACGTCCATACATCAAATTCACTAGCCATTAGGTTTGAAAGACAATAATACCTTTAACGAATGACGAATGGCCCGATTCGACAGGTCGCGATATATTTCCGTGCGATATTAGTTCGCGAATGAAGGATGGCAATTGTATTACTGAACTATTAGTAAAACTTTAGATGATATAACGTAATGTTTGTTTTAGAGAAATCTTAAACAAATATTAAAAATATTTATCTAAATAAAAATATTTATTTACAATAATAAAATATAAAAACAATAGAAGGAAAACTAAACATACTACTTCTACTACAAAAATCACTGTTATTCGGTCAACGGTTTTGTAATTATGATAATGTGAACGGGGGTGTACGTGCCAGTAATGACGGCAAATACATTCATTAATCATTTCTGGGCTTAGATCTTGATACTATGTAGAATAGCCAACGCATAGAAGTATTTATTTTGTTTGATCGTCTATTTACGCAAACCATCTTATTACAAAACGTGGTTTAAGTATTAGTCCAGGACTTTGAAATGTCGGTCCTTGTTGTTCAAACATTACATACAAACAATCAAAATGTCAACTTCAATTTGGAAAATTGATTTATCATTGGAGAGAAAGAGAGGGATGAAAATCCTTGATCATTTTACAGTTTGATTATTATGACAGTACATAGACAAATTTCGGACAGCAAAAACGGACTGCATATTTTCAATGTTCTGGACTAATAGTTAAACCAAGTGCCTATGTAATGCATTTACGCGTTCGTGGGTTTTTGGTATTTAGATGTCACCACTAGAACTCTGGATCTTCGATTGATTGTAGCTGCATAAACAATTTATATCTGTAAATATAACCTATGCCGCGTAGAACCATGCTCATACTTTCTGCAATCCTCTTTCCTTCTTCAGAAAACCACTGATTTATAAATTTGCTATTAGTATCGAACGTTAGCCATGTTGTCGAACAATAGCGCGACATTTTAGATCGCAGCTATCTATAACGATATTCTGTAATAACGTTTTTAAGTGCGTAGTGTTATGTCATTAATCACTCGTTTGCTGATAACTTAGATTATTTATTGTGGTTTAGGGTTATTCAATCAAGTAAGTTTTAGAAGTTTTCTGTAGCGCTTTGTATTAGGTCCTAGCTGTTTAAAAAGAGACGGTAAAAATAGCTGTATCACTGGAGCATCGTTCGTAAATCAAAAATGTTCTTTATTCTGAAATCAAACAAAAAGTCCCAGTTAACGATAAGCGTCCAATTTATCGTAAGCTGCAACGTTACTTAAGAACAGGTGAGTTCTAATCAGGCATGAATTCTATTGCATAGAAAAAGTAGGTATGTTGAAATTTTATCATTTTTTGTTAACTATGTGAGAGTTACTACGTCGCTGCTTTTTAAAAAAAAAAAATGTACTTGTAATGTAAACCAGTCGTTACCTGTAAAATATGTCATTTCAAAAATGGGTCGCAATCCCTTCGCGAAGGGCAAACACTATCATTTGTTATTGTTAATTACTAATCCAAGAGTGAATAATAGTCCAACCTGGCTGCCGTTTGTAATGGCCGAATTATTCAAATGATTTATACGAGAGACCGGCGCCGTAAATCTGTGTTAAATTACTCTTGTCTAATAAATAAACAATTATGAACTTCCTTTTGATATGTAGCTGATAACTATTGAAACCTACATACGTATATTTATCAAGACAGAAATAACAGATAAGTTTGTATGGGAGTGACAAAATCTGGTGTCGAGAATTTTTCAACACATTTTATTATGTACAAATCATCACAGCGCTCTTTGACATGAGTACATAACGTAATGATTGCTATAGATATAAATTCAGCCATTTAGTTTAATTCATATATTTTTTTAATTTTCTACGTGACAATAGATGTTGTGGTGTCAGTTTTTACCTAATATTTTTGAAATTCAGTGTACAATATGTTTAGAAGTCAAGTTTCCAACAACGTGGTCTGCAGCTACGTAACTCATTGCGACTAGTTACAAACTCACCAACACCGGACGCCGGGAATTTAGAATCGAGTTTCTTACGTTGTGTTACTCTCAAGCAATTAATGTTGATATTCTTGATTCGTCTTTTGTTACATTCAGAAAGTTTCCTACGTGCCGCAATTAAAAAGCAAACGGAGACTCTATAAAACGTAGAATGTCGTTAACTTTATAGTTTGACAGCGCCATTTAACCGTCTGGCACTGACGTCAATTTTAGGGCCCAGCGCTAATGACCGGCCATTATAATTTAGGACATGCAGTGCGCAAAATTGCACACGACTAATTAGCGGTCATCAAACTGACAGCGAGAGCGTTTCCAATGACACAAAGCTAATTCTAACTGCATCATCAGAGCGAATGAAACCCACCTAGGGGTAATTACACGGCGGCAGCCGGTCACAGGCGACCGACAGTCGCCTCACAGCCTCGACAGCACCTGTGATGTTATATTCAGGTGTAATAACGACTAATCCCCGACCTATGTCAGAAATTACTCGCTTTTGTCCGTCAACGGAGGATTTCGGCGCACTGTCTATGAATGCGTTATAAGCTGTATGCATAATGCAACTGTCTCTCGCAGTAAAGTGCATTATCGTATGCAGGTAATACGTGCACGGGCGCGGTACAGTACTGAGAAGAGGCAGTGCGATGTACGCATAGTGTTGTGTTGTTTGTACTCTGTTTGTACTTTATGTAGATTAAAGACTGCAGATAGACCGAGTTACAAGCACTGTAATTAGGTCGGCGGAACTACCGATGTTTCCCGTTTCTCTCGCAAAAAGAACGTGTGTATTTAATGTAATTAACTGTTTGTAAGTTCTTGCGTATTCAGCGCTCCCCTCTTTCTTGTGGATTTAAACAATTACCGTTCATTAGGATGCACACAGAGCGGGCTTTGTAATGCAAATCCATTGTTTTTGCGCGCGCAAACTACCCACACTTTTGTTGTATGTATGTTAACGGCGCGGCTGAAATATAATTTAAAGTTGCGTACTGGAGTCGGAGTAGCTCTGCTCCCAATGAAAAGCAATTTCATAAGTGGAATGCAGCTGAAGTTGTACACAAGTTCGCCGCGACTTTATATAAAATTCAATATTTGGTTCCGGCGCCGCGTCCCGTCCGCGAACTCAAACAGACTCCGCCCGACTTGAGGAGTTTAGACGAATCCGCCATAAAAATAGTCAACACAATTTCTGCTTGTGAAAAGATAAATCTCGGTCTCGCAAACACTCGCCGGCTCCAAGGATCTCGGGGGGGTGCAACTCGCAACTTTCATTCGATTCACGAATTTGGCGCTCGCTGGCAGACAGAAAATATTGCAAATTCAGTTTAGTTGCGGAATCATGGGACGGAGTGACTTCGCCCCGGGCGCCCTTCCCGACCAGCTTTCAGCCAATATTGCTCAATATCATCTTATTACTGAAACAGCCACATAACGTGGTTATATGTATGTCCTACTGCCATTGTAACAGAGTTGTTTTCTATTTGTTTCATGTAAGGAAACGAAATCAAAAATCCTTATTATTTTGTTTCTTTATTTGTACATAAATAGACACAAGTATCACATTCAAATTTGCACATGTAAAGAGAACCTTCGCGTGCGAAACGTGCCTTATTTCCCGAGGCTTTTTAGTTGAAATAGGTTAAACAATGAAGCTACGTGCGGTTTTCTACGAGAAGGACTTTTATGTTAATTTTATTATCTACATGCATGTCGTTGGCAGAGGGCTTATTGTCGTAAAGTCGGCTAATGAAACTGAGCTCGCCTGAAACGCTCCAACGGAAGACAATTCTTTCTTTACGCCCCCCTGGAGGGACGTAACAATAATGAAGCACCTTGTAATTAAAACAGGACATCAATTTATGTTACTACCAATTGCTAATTTAGATGCCGGGCGAGAACTCGAAAGAATAAACGCGTTTTACGAAGCTGAAATGTAGGGAAGAACCCTAGAGGGACGTCCAAAAGTAAACAAAGGAAACAAAAACGAAGAATTTTGATACTGATGTAAAATGAATGCGGAAAATTCAATTTTCATTCACAAAACATCACAGGGAAATAATCTGATTGGAAAATTTGTTCCAGATTGTTTTTGGATTGTTTCTGCTCACTGCATAACAAGAATGTTTACAGCGAGATTTGTGTCAAATGGGAGCAAAATGCAGACATATATTTTACGGTAAATTTAAGCTATGTCAAAGATTGACCTACTATCAAATATTCAGTTGCAGTTAGTTTCACTTTATCAAATTCATTCGGGGTATTTTTGATGACATTCCATCTATACACATAACAAAAGTTAGAGGGTTAAAAAAAATTACATAGAAGATTGGAACAAATTAAATTATTAAATCGTTAACGTTTCAGCATTTTTTAAGATTTTTTGTCTGTTTATTTAATCACTCTTCACGCAAAAATGGCTGAACGGATCTTCTTGGTATTTGGTGTAAAGTCTCGGAAGTGTTAAGGCTACTTTTTAATTGGCAATAATGCCAGCAAAGCCGCGGGCGTCAATTAGTAAATAATATTCTTCTAATATAGACTAGTATATAAGATAATGCAAGTTTCAGAATAAATTTAGGCGTTGCACTTTAACACGAGTTACATATAAATTACTTGCTGAGAAGTCAGTCAAGCAATAAGAGGTGTCACGAACAATGTCTGCCATCTACTGGAGGATCAGTGAAGATTCCAAAACACTGTTTCTTGAAGTAAGCTCGTTTAGCACTGAATTTAGTGGTCCCATTACTACTGCTACTTGCTACTGCTGTTGTACCTACCTATATGTATATCGTGGAATATAAAGACTAAGAATAATCATTACATCGTTGTATAACACATCTATACTAGTAGTATTTATCGTGACTAGATAAAATTTTGTGTTTTTCTTCATACTCGTATGAGTCATGAAAATATATTTTTTAACCTACTGACTAATAATGACGGGGCCAAAGTCTTACCTTATTCTATATTATGTTAAATAACTTTAATATAATATTTAATAATCTTTTTCCTTCGTACTGCTTGACTTTTGACATCTAAAACTCTGCCCAAAGACTATTTTTTTAAGATCTCTAATTTACGATCGATAACGACTGGAAAACTTAATGCTTCAATTAAATTTATACTTATTCAATACACAATTAAATCTAATAGTAAAAATATCAATAATATTTTCAAAATAAGCCAGAAGCCTGTTCTCGAGAGGTTCCCAGTACTCAGGAATGAATTACAGTTAAACAAATTTGAATTGTAGATGCTAATTGTTTAACTTTTTCATTGAAATGTGTAGGAGTGGTTTATTTTAGATGATCCATGGAAAGTTGTCTTCATAAAACACTTACCTACATTGTTTTTTAAAGAGCATTTATTGATTGAATCATTTTACAGAAAAGGAAGTGCTTTAGTATATTCTTGTACGTAATAACGTAACCTCTTGATGTACATAGTGTAGTATAACGCCTTGAAAGTTACATATTTTTATTGTCTTACTATGGAAGCGAAGCCACAAGCAGAAATAAGTAAAAATAAATGTATATAACTGAACTAAGCATGTCTATAAATTACAAAAGTAGTAAAAAGTATTTTACTACTTTTATACCTAAAATAGTGATCCGCTGTTTGTCTATTACGGCATTCGTTAAGCTATGTCAGAGGCCCTTAGGGCGTCTTGATAAACTCTTGACACCAAAGTTGGCCACTCTCATTCGATAAGAAAAAGAAGTGATCTGTTGCACCGTTTGGGGCGTGAAGGCAGACCAAACAAACAAATCAACACATTTTCAACTGTATCAAAGTAAAGTGTTATGTTTCCTATTAAAGCAAGCCAGGGTTGGCACAAATCACAGAAAAGTACCTCGAGCCAAATATTATAATGATATATCAGTATTATGAGTTATTTTGTCAAGTGAATAACCCGCTCTGTGGTTGTTTAACTTAAACGTTTTATTGGAAAATGTTCTGGCTGGTAATCAGAAATACGCAGATTCGAATCAGTCGTTATGAATTACACTCATTTTCAATAAAAAGTTTTAGATTAGTAACTATTAATTTGAGTAACTCAAAATTAAAGTTATAATTTTTTTATCGGTTGTTTGCTGTAACATGCAGTTGTTATACCATGCCAGAGTCCGATTTGAGAATACCCTTTTTAAATCTCCCCATATTGTAGCTCCTTGGAAAGACCTCGGGGGGTAGATCGTTCCACATCTTGCAAGTTCGCGGAAGAAACGACCGCATGAACCGGACTGTGTGGGAGCTCCAATTGTGTTATTAGTTATTCGAGAACTATTATATGCTATCACTAAGTTTACATGTACCTATTACTAGCGGTGATTCGCGGCGTTACACGAGTTTTTAGTTTTTTTATCTGACTCCATAATAAATTTCGTCCCTATTCACTTCAGCCGTTTGAGTGAAAAGAAAGAACGTGAAGAATGTAAAAAAGTATACACTTACTATTGCCTTATAAATTAACCGCGAGTAAAACCCTGAAATCATCAAACTTTTAAATTTTCACTGACATCTTTGTGAAGAGTAAATCTTAAAAAAAACATTAGCACCTTTTTAAAAAGCCAAAGAAGTCTGGTACGGCACGCCCTTCATTTCTAAAATTTCACTTAATTTTTAGCGGGAATTAAGAAAAGTACTTGTTTAAAAAATGAGACAAGAGCTATTTATTTAGTGAATGAACATTAAAACCTAAGCCGCGGCGGCTCACGCCCCGGGGAAATCACATCCCGGCTCACAAAATGTTGACGCGCGGCGACGCGACCTTATTCCGTCACATTTTACACGGATTTTCATTCCGAATACTCAAAAATAGCAAGCTTAGTTTTTTTATATTTTAATAAGATTTAGCTGTATTTAAAAGTCTAGATAATGTGTGATGAAGCTTCTACGATAGTTTGATAGCTCTTAACTTGGCCTCTCTAAAACAAACTTATATACTTTTGTTCATCTGTTTTACTCACATTAATCTGGATAAAAGTAGTTTAGAGGCTTACATGATGTTATTAGTTAAGTCATTTTAGCGTGAAGAAAAATCCAACACAATACAATAAAATACAATACAATATATCTTTATTGCACACCAAAATAAATTACAATATTAAAAAATGACTTAAACTTGAAATAAATGTATAAGTGGGCGGCCTTATCACCTTGAGTGATCACTTCCAGGCAACCTTAGCAAGAAAGCGGTAAGAAAGATCAGTTTGCTCACAGACATAAACTTTTGTATGTATTACTATACTATGTATGGTAGTAATTCAAACTTATAATAATTAAACATTATTACTATTTGTTTAAGCGTAGCGCCTTGAAATCAATCTTTTTAGCTACTTTACAACTAGTGGACGTCAAAAATGTATACCCAATACATTTTTGATCATCTTCAGCTTTATTATATGTACCTATAGTTTAAGACAACAAATTAATTTGTTTCCATTTTACAAATATTAAGTACTTCAAGGCTAATAATTCATTATTAAATAGGCTTGCTCACATACAGTAGCCCAGAGCCATACGCAAAGATCAATAGCTGTTCTCATCGTATTTTTAAATTTCAATACCTTTATCGTATTTTTCAAATAAATATCTACCGAGACGAGACACAATTGTCTATTCAAGTATTCCCTTCAATCAAGAGATTCGCAATCAGCATCACAGATCTTTTCGCAGTAGCTATCTTTCAGTATCATTCAGGCATCTGGATTGCGGGAAAACAATAGCTCCCTGTGGCTAGGAAATACCGGGAAATCTGTGCGAGATATCGACATTGCAGGTTATACTTAAGTTTTATTTCTAAGCTTTTTTTGTAGTTTTTAAGTCACTGAAAGATAAAAACGAAACTATTATTTTGCCGTCGCTGTCTGTTTGTTCGTCACCAGGTTGTATCTCATAAACCGTGATAGCTAGACCGCTGAAATTTTCACAAATTATATATTTTTATTGCCGCTTTAACAAAAATACTTGTCGGTCATTTTACCACTAGCTCATCTGAAGCGATACTGTAGCCCAAAGTAGAGATTGCCCTTTATTATTATGGAGGTTGAATATAACTAGGATTTATTTCTAGGGTTTCACTCGTAACTTTTTTATGCAAAGAACAGTCAGGTTTAACTATATAAAATTGGTTTTGCCAGTAGCTGACCTGCGATATCCGCACACTGTTACTTAAGGTGGTCCTATCAGGTCTGGAATTGAACTGTTTATTAAAAAGATGTTGCCGGAACACAATTAGTTGCTTGGCAATAGAATATATTAGTTAAGGAAAAGTGTGTGTGGTTGGATCATAATACTACACCGTGCAGTTGTCTTTCAAAAAATCGTTATCTTAATAATCTTTTCGTTAAAATAGGTTTTTAACATTGTTTTAATATACAAGATAAGTGGTTATAAAGCATCGATCGTACTGAACACAAATGACACTATGGTGTTATAGACAAAAACTGTTAAACATTTAAGTTATCGTAATGTTTGTGATCGGTTTTATGAATAAATGTATTTGTATATATTGAAAAGCTAAGCACCGAAATGATTCCTGTAAATACAGCACACCCGGGCAATAAAAATATCACACGCCATATTACACGAGCGTATTGTATCCAAAATTATAATAGCTGGAGTAACGCCTCTTCCACAGATAATACAACACAGATACTCCTGTCTAGCTGTATAATTAATATATTATATACAGTATTTTTGGCGCTCTATTATTTGCACAGTGTAAGGCTTAAGGAGAAAATCAGAAGATTCCTGTCTTTCCTCTTTACTATCTAAATCTGAGTCATAGGCGATTTGGGGAAGTGAATTACTTTGTTGTGTTAAAGAAAAGGTAGCTTTGATAAAACATCGTGGGTGGAGATATTTTTCGTATTTTTATTGTACATAAATGTAAGTACGGTAAATTATAATGAAAAAATGTACCCGACACTGTCACTGTCACCTTAACGTTGTGTGTTGTGAATTCGCCAAGGCTATTATATCACGTGATTTCATTAATGCGGTACTTTTTATTGAGATCGGCTCAAAATAGCCTCGTAGAAGCAAAAGCGAGTTTGTTGGCTTTCAGGCTTTCTTGCATTGCTATATTAAGAATCGTAGTATTATTAGACTTTGGAGAGAGACAAGCTTATTTTTATATCGACAAAACACGACCACGAGACCTTTAATCATCATCATCGGGTGCCATCTTCATATAGAAGTTTGGAGGTCAATTGGGCAAAATTTTCTGCGATCCCATGCAGCTTCTTTTAGATGCGGAGAGCTCAAATTTGTCCATTTCTTAATGTCGTCTAGACACTTCATTCCTAACGTCCTGGGCTTTTTTTCCCTGGATCTTGCCTTTGAGAATCAATCTTGGAAACTTATAGAGGGATCCTCTCTGTATATGTCCAAAGAAAGCGATTTTATGCCTCATGATAGCTGACATTAGCTCCCTTTGCCGTTGGCCATTTGGAGTACTTTGACGTTAAGTCCTATATAATATTAAAATAAGGCAAGGTGTCTATAATGTATAATGTCGTGAGCCGGTCCTATACCCGCCACGTGGCACCCAAGCCGCAGAGGTCGCAAAAAATGTGTATAAATCTGCATACAAATACGTACAGACACGCTGGAGAGATCTGAATTGAAACTAAATTGGTTGCGTTGGGGACGGAGTCAGTACAGTTAGGATTGGTCTGAACATGTTCTAAACATCGGCCAATCAAGATATCCATATAGTGGTTTTTTGATGTTCAGAGGTCCTAAAGGGTGGCTTGATAAAGTTTCCACACCATAGTTGGCATTTTTAGAAAGGATAGTGCGCTGGCATTTCTAGAAAAATATAATCTGTGGTCATTAAAAATGTATACGACTCACTGAAGTAACACTATGGTGTATGGTGCACACTATTAAATGAGACTGGCATACAATCGAGGCTGGAACACTATGTTAGTGACATTTGATTCTTATTCTTCTTCCTCTTTATTACAGAAAAAATCTCTCTCATTCAATCTCCATTCAGTCAAAGAGTCAGCTTTTTATTACACATTCCACATATACGAGTCTTGCTATTCGATATGCCATATGCCACACGGCTGTTCGTAGCACCATCTACGCGCGATACGTCGTAGAGGTTCTACAAATAGTCGTAGAGTAAATTTTAGGTGCTAATGTTCGAACGCCTCGCGCTCGCTGGCAAAAATTCTACGTATAATGTAACATTGACGTTGACATGTGTTTAATGCACAGAATGGATTACCTTTAAAGTGTTTTGCTGTTACTGTGTATTGTGTTGTGTGCCTAATAAATAAATATATAAAACTGTTCTGAAATTTATTTAGCTTCTCCAAACTCTCAAGTCCTTCCCTGTCCAAAGCAGATGTGCCAATTCATCCCGTGGGCCGACTTGCTCCGGATGAGATGTGCGTGTCCGATTGCATATCACTTAACCGATCGGTTAACGAACCGACGGAATTGGGGCTCCACTGGATTGTCCCGGCCTTTGTTGCAGTAATACAATTTATAGGGCCGAGTTAGGCCATTGCGCATCTAAATTATACAGGGGTGTGCTGAACTTACCTTGAAGCTGGTTAAGAACTAAACTCTGTCTGCTTGAACGACCGAAATGAAAAAAAAATAACCTACTAACGAATCCATGCTGTCAAGTACGATTCTCTCTTCTCCTGTACTAAGTAACAGGACTCAAATACTCAACAATCAGGAAGGAGAAATCTGGACATATGTATAATTAAAAACAATGTAAGGGACGCTTAAGTGTTACTAGATTTTTGGTAATAAGAACTCGAAAATAAAATGACAATGATTCATGTCCTTTGCGACGAAATGATGAGCCATCTTTTTCTGTTTCTACTATTTTAAAGGCTGGGCGAAATTGCCCTTAAATATCTTTGGACAAGTTACCTGTATATGCCCTGCCTAGCCTTGCATAATGTAACGCATGCTCTAGGGGTCTGAATGTAGTTGTCAGTAATGATCTAGAACTGAGTAAATAGGGTATATTCATATTCTTCTTCTTATGGTGCCTCTCCAACTAGTGAAGGCTGGCAGTCAGCTCTGCATACTTTATTTTGTTCATTGCCAAGCGAAACAATTCTGCGGCATTTCTGATCCCGATCCATTCTCGAATGTTCCGCAACCAGGACTTCTTTCTGCGACCGACTCGTCTTCACCCCGAAATTTTTCCCACCATTATAAGTTGCAAAAGTTCGTATCTATCGTGCCTAAGCACATGACCCAAGTACGCAACTTTGCTTGTTTGACGGTCTATATTAATCATATTACACTAGCTTTATTCGCGCTAGGAAAACTAGGTGTGAACCATTAAAGATAAGCTTTTATATATTATTTACCTATAATGGTGATATCATCGTGTATGAAATTACACTAATAGATAGCCTGTAAGAAATTGCTATTGGCGATTGGTAATTTTCATAGGCTATTTAGACCAGCGACTAACAACAACTAAGGAAACTTGACTTAGGTTTTCATCTTGAATTTGAAATGAATTTTTAACAGAGCATCTTCTAGTATTGTCACTACAATCGCTTTTTTTATACGTTTATATACGTAGCAAGTGGGTGTTGTCGCGTTTTGCTCGCATTAAGAACTAATCTTGCATTTCCAAAAAAATCTTTCTTAACGAATGCCTACGTCATAACATTTACATATTATATGTACCTGCCTACATATGCCAAATATCAGTCCGATCCGTCCAGTGGTTTAGGCTGTACGTTGATAGATCACTATGTCAGTCAGTCAGTCACCTTTGAGTTTTATAAATAATGTACATTTTGAATTACTTTTCATATTTATTTATCTTCTATCCTCGCCACAAAGTGTCAGTTAAATCAGCGAAAGTTACGAGAAGGCCAGCAGTAGTTGGTCAATGTTAACAATTGATTAAAGTCCGCCAAACAAGAATGCCCTTATTTCAACAATTATGCCAGAGCCGGTCAAACATCTACTAAGAACAACAACACTGATTGTTTGTTTGACTTGCGTGCTAAACTCTATAGATGACCACAGTCAATAATAAGTGCCCGTAGCTCAGCTAGAGGAGACAATCGCATGCGATTACCAATCCAAGAACTGACCGCGCGAGAGTCGTGAAGTCATGCCATAGGGCGGTTTGTTTTTATACGAGAGAAAGACGACAGTCAATAAAATTAACAGATGATTCAAGTTACACCTACTATGCATCATGTTTACTTTTTAATCGGTTTCAAGGCTTCAAGAGGTTCAAAAATATAAATCAATTCTGTCTAATAATATGCCATATTGTTAGAATTGAATAAAATTCAGTATGGTGATTAATTTAGGCTTTAAACACGTGTAAATACTGTTATAACTTCTTTGTTTGGATGTTTGTTTTACCAAGGATTTATCAAAAATAAGAATTGTTACAAGATACTACAAAAATCATATTCTTGACCAAATAACTGTTTTGTTTCAGATTGCATTGACTGTGTGTGATCAACATGAAAAGCCTAGTTCAGCAAAAGCATCTCAATAATTTTATAATCGGCACAGATAAAACTAATTAACCTTCTTTAGTACTTTATTTTCTGCTATGGCTCGAAACGCCAACTGACCAGTAATGTTTCTTGTCAACACAATCCACGAAAAGTTGGTATTATTTGCACAAAGAATTAATTAAGAATGTTTTGGAGCTAACGAAGTTGTGCAGGTGAAGTTATATTGGGTCAGTCGGAGTTTGAACCGAGGCACAATGTTTTAGGCACATTGTACCTACTAATGGCTGTAATGAAACAGTTTGTCAGAAGCATAGTTTAAATAACCGGACCGTATTATGACATCTAATTACCCAAATATAGTAAAAAGCAAAAGATTGTGGATGTGCGTGACCAAAATAAAAATCTTATCCAATCTTTTTTGCACAAAACTGTGTGTTGTTACGAGTTGTTACAGATATGAAATATTTCTATAATTACAGCTACAGTATTGTCCTGTCAAACATGCAACATGTGAGTATAATTGTTTATTACAAATTATTTGTTTAATAGTTGCACACCAAAACGTAAACTTATGGAGAATGTTACTAATATATATTTATACATATTATTATACCATCTGTATGTACCCATAAGTGCAATAAATGAATTTGATTTTGATTTTTACATCTTCGCGCTAAAACCTATGAACTGATTTTAATGAAATTTGATTTAGAGGTAGAAAAGACGTAGGCAAATGCATACAATTTTATTTAACTTTTTATCTCTGTTTAATGCGGGTAACAGTTGGATGCTGCAGTATACAGCAGGTTTTTCAACTTTTATAATAAAATTGTTGGTTTCATTTACTTAAACGTTAGCCATTATTTCATTAAAGAAGTACCTTTAAAATAGCTTACACCTTGAGAAAACTGGACCTGCCTACAATACATATAAAGTATTAACCAGTGTTCACAAAACGACCGGATACATTTAATTAACTTTCAAACAGTGTTGCATGTATGAATAAAAGTGTTTAATTTGTATGTTACACTAAACAAAGGTATACGCATGAACTGAACACAGCCTTTGTCAATAAAAAGACTAGTGTTCCGTGAAAAATATGAACGCTACTGCCTCTCGACACACGGCGAACTGACACCTATATGAAGGGTGTATCTCAATGTTTTAATTGCTGTTTCAATACATTTGTTTTTTGTTTTAAATATAAAATAAATAAAAATATAAACTATAAAACGTACATTTATGGTTTTCTAGAGGCGAGATTTTTGTTTAGATATCAACTATTTAAGATACAAACGTTTAGTTTATATTACTTAGTTATTGAGTCTAACTATACAACAGTTTTATGGAAATAGCGTATGGGTGACTGCACCTTAATATACAAACCTAACTCCACTCCGGTTGAGGTTCTTATCGTGTAAGCACGCTCCATCTTAGACCATAGCTATTGCTCACCATCTGGCAAACTATGGTCAAGTTCGAACCTGTTTTAGTAAAAAAATAACCTAACCTAACTCGAACGTTGATAGTTTTATTTTTCTCACACGTGAAACTTGAAACTTTAACGTGAAACTACTATTTCGCGTGGACAAAGATTGCTAAATGTTTGCGAAAGGACGATTGCAGCGCGGTATAATTGCTTACGGAACCGGAATGTCCGAGCCACGACTGTGGACTTGGTACAGGGCAAACTGAATCACTATCTGATTCGGGATGTGGTTCTGTTTTTTATTGATACTGAACTGAAAATCATGATATTTTAATGAGCAAAATATTCTGTTTTAATAAAATTAAAACATTAACGTACTTTAATAGATATACAGGGTTTTTAAATTTAACCTTGTATTAACTTATCTAATCATTTGTTTGTACCATTTATATATTTTTCCTAATAGTTATACTATAAAATTTTAAGTTCGTTAGGTACCTTCATCATCTTAAGCTTACTTGTTCTATAATTTTCATATGTTTTGTTACAAAGATGCAGGCTGAGGGTGCTGCTATCAAAGTTTAGTATTTATATAACAAATTATTTAAAAAAATACCGCTAGAATAAACACAAGGATAAAACAGTTAAAACAATTTATTGCAAATTTTTTACAATTACATGTCATTCATTTAAATATAACTTATATAATTATTTCACATAATTCCTACCATTTATATTTAGGTAGGACTTCTTGAAGGTAGAAAAAAACTCGTCAATAGAATAAAAAGTTTGTTGAACAACAATGAAACACACGACACACCATTTGACATGAAATGTTTTAAAAAAATCGATGAATACTATGTTATTTTAACATACTTTACATGGATAAGCAATGATTTAACTCAGTTTCTGTACATCAAGTGTAGTCTGGTTGCAGCGCGCAGGACGCGTCACCTCCGTATTTACCATGCCACTGTTTTGCACCTATGAAATATTCAAATGGCCGCCGGTGGGACGGCCATGTACCAATTTATCCGATTGCTGATTTTTTATTTGCCACTGATTGTTTGTTTGCTCGCCAGGCCCAGGACTGGGACGCTATTTAAATACAACGGGAATTGCTAGTGATTCCACACGTACGTGTGGGACCAATTTAGTGCGGTGAATAATGTTTGGAGGCTTGATAAACGATTAACGGGTACTATAGAAACGAAGATTTAAAAAAAAAATGTCCACGTATTGGTCAACCACCGCCACTATGGTTGGGTGGTGGGGTTGTTTAACCTAGTGACCAACTTTGACGAAGCCTTCGGCTATTTCTGGCATTAAAAAAGATAAAATATACATAATTGTATGTAAACAGGTAAATGCGATACATATTAAGTTACCTCTGTATGGTAACTATGGCCAAGTGCGAACCCGTTCAAGTTAAAGAAAAAAAAACCTACCACGAGTAAGTTTTGTGTGCTAGTGGTATGTGGGAGAGATATAAAATGGTTGCCTGGAAGAGATTGCTTTTAGCAATAGGGCCGCCACTTGTGGAACGAGAGTAATTTATGTAAGTATTTTTATTAATTCTGTTTTTATATGTGTGTGACAATAAATAATTATCTATCTATCTATCTATCTATCTATCTATGAAATGTGGAGCATTGTCAACGCTACATTTGTAAGGAGTAACAATTCTATAGTATTAAATATTCTTTGCTTTGAATGAATAAACTCGGCTAGAGAATGTAGATCTAGTAACAGAATAGATAGGATCTAACAAAGTTGTTAAATTAATGTAAGTCGCGCTTAGAAACTCTATCTAGGTCGCGAATAAATCACAATCAAAAGGTGTTTTCATGTTTTTAGCACGGTTTGATTACATTATGCACTTGAATGCGTGAAAGCTGTAAGTAAAGCTTTTATAACAATAATCTTAAGCTTGATCCAGCAGGTTCATAATGCGGAACATCGAGCTTATCTCGAGACAACAAAATAACGTTGAATGATTTGTCTATTCCAACAAAAGATATTCATAAAAATATGACATTTAGTAACACACCATATCGACATAAGCGTTCCCGCGTCGGGCTCGTATATTAGCACTGGAAGGGATATAGAAATATGTCGATAATTATCGACAAAAACTACGAGAAACTTCGTTTTGTACATCATAATACCCGCTGGTCGAGGTACATTAGGTACCTGTACAGTCAGACAATGTGGTTAATTAACAAATAATAATAAATAATCCAGGACATTGCACACAGCGCCATTTAGCCCCACACTAAGCAAACGCTTGTGAGGTGGGTACAAGATAACGGATATAATACTTGAACACTTTTCTTTTATAAATACATACTTATTATACATAGAAACAACTAGACTCAACACAAGTAACTACAGATTTTAAAATTCATTATTACTTGTCTCATGCGGGAATCGAACCTGCAACCCTAGATTAGAAGGCAGCGCCAGTACCAACTAAGCTAACACGCCAGTCAAAGTAATTAAAAGAAGACGATTACCCAATATAGCCCAAAACAGAAATAGATTGTTCATATAATAAATCCGTTTACCGTGAGCCTGGTGTCAAACAGAGCCAGTTATCTCGGAGTCAATAAAATTAAAAGTTTCAAAGATCCACAGAACAGCGATATCCTTTCCGGAATTTACCGGAGATATCGCGAGCCGATCACGACTTTGGAAGGAACGTATTTGATCCCTTTCAACAACATTACACGAAATAGACTCCTTCCGTCTTATTACAAAACGCGGTTTATATATTAGACCAGGACTTTGAAAATAAAAAATGTGTTCTTGTTGTTCAAACGTCAACAAAAATTGGAACTTTGATTTAACATTGGTACATTTTGACAGTTTGATAATTATGACAGTAGAAAGACAATTTTAGAACAAGTAAAACGGACTTGGCTTAGACTTATATTTAAGCCACGTTTTGTAATAAGGCCCCTTATGTACTTACGATGACGTTTAATTGGTTATTGTTTATCATTATCAATATATTATACCTACTATTAAAAAAACTGTTTGCATCGATTTTCAAAACAATATTTTTTTCATTGTACTACCATGTATAATAGGAACTGATTCGGATTGTAAGATATTCGGAAAGAAATGTATTTTTAAACGTATTTCGATGTGAAACAAAGCTAAATATTAATGAGTATTTGTTTGGATATCAAATAGGCAAATGTAGAATTTACTCGCCATTAATTTCCGATGAATTTCGTCAGTATAGTAACAAATAGTCACTAAAGTAAACTGCGAAATAGTTATCGTGTTACCGAGATAATATTCTCTTTTTATTGTTGTATTGTTTATGTATTTATTAAGTTCAATTAATTATAAGTGTACGATTTGGCATAGCTGTAAGGTGCATTTATATTATGTAATGGTATAAATGAATATAAACGATGCCCGTGGCACTGTGCTAACTGACGTGTACTTTGTTACGGCGCTGTGGACATCTTCGTGTGCTCCTAGTGAGCCAAAACACGCTACGTAACTCTTGTAGGTAAGCGAATTTAAAATTATTTATATGTATATTTCCAAAACCTCTCGGAGCGCTTGGTTGACGCGACGCATGACCAAAATGCTGGCCTTTTTCTGACTCAACGTATCAGCATTGCCTTCCAGCGTAGTAATGCGGCCAGTATGCTGGGCACTCTGCCCTCTGGTAGTGGGCTGGAGCACTTAGATTATCTTTGGGCTTTTCTAAAGATTTTCTTAGTGCCCCTTTTTATGTTGTAGTTAGAAGTAGTATGTTTAGTTTTCTTTCCTTGTTTTCATGTTTTATTATTGTAAATAAGGAATTAGTAAAAAAACACAAATAAGTTAGATATATAGGAGTCTAGCGTAACAAATGTCACTGATTTCTCCCAACAATTGTCGGGCCGCGAGTGCGTCACGGCGTGATTGAGGTGAAAAGTTGCAGCTTTGTTTGTGACCGTTATTGAATGGAATGGAGGTGTCAGCGGCCAACTTTCTGATTGATAAATTAAAAGTTACTTCGAGCATTGTCGCGAGTTTCAGAAGTCGTGGGCTTGAAACTGAAAGCAGGAGAATTACTTTCGACGCGAAAGGTGGCTTGTGAAATTATAACGGGGACTGGACCACGTCATTGAGATTTTTTCGGAAGGAAAATATATATTTCTAGTTATAAATTACGTTTTTGTAGACCATATATACGTTAATCCAGAATATCCTATGTGTTATTTCAAGGTCGTCCATGTTAATATACTTTTAAAAATCATACGTATAAGCCAATGACTATCATAATCTTTATTCGAATGAAAACAATTTGCCTTGAGAATTTAATTGCCGGAACAAAAAAAACTGATGTTTTCCGCTTTCATTTAATATTAAAATTAACGTCACAAAATAATTAAATAAATTTCAAATTATTTATCAATATTCGTACTTATTTAGTAATTTATATTGTTGCAGTATTTTTTTATAGAATGTACTTACTTATTCTTATATAAAGTGTCATTGTAACCACCGACAATAAACGTAAAAAGTATCTGTAAATACAATGCTCCTGTAAATTTAATAATAAATTACATTCATACTGAATTGATGAAAATAAAACTTGCGATTCTGTTAAAATGCTTTTAAGCATTTACATAAAAGTAGCCGCGATGCCACAGAGGTATTAACATGGGATGTGATCAATTTAAATTTTTGATTGGAACGCATTGCACTCAGTGCGATATTCATTTGTTCAGTACCCGCATGGAATAAAAGAATCCATTGCATCTAACAATTGAATTTTGAGGTTGTTGAGTGTTTTAGCCGAAATTGTGACTAATGTAATAAATGAGCAATAATAAATAAGTAAATAATTGATAATTAGTGCATGCAGAGGCTTATAAATTATATTTTTTCTAATGGCTGATCACGGGTTCCCTTGCACTATACATATGTAAGAAAAACCAAAAAAAAATAAACGTTACTCTCGGTACCCTATACTCGTACACCCTACTAAAATCAAGATGTTCTGTCGCTCCGTAGCTGCGTAAAAGAGGAACTTGGAACACACAGACCAACAAACACAATCTAATCAATGAAGATTTTGATTTGATTAGTTTTATCTCTACATAAACTTTGTAATTACCTAATTTTACTGTCAGCAATCTACAGCCAAGCTTATGGGCAATTTACTAAGTACCAAAAGAGTAACCATCACGTAAATTGCCAGCAAATGTACCGATACATAATTCCAATATGCAAATAGAGCGGAAGGCGAACTATCTAGAAGGATTTGTCCCGTGTCAATCAAGTGACGTCACGGGCGTCAAGGGAAATACCGTAAGTGCTTGTCGTTGCTCGCTTGCGCCGCTAGAGGGCGCTTGGATCGCACTGGATACTTGAGTGAATCAATACTATAGGTGGTTGGATAGTCGAGTAACTGGTTCTATACGAAGGTGGTGAGCAACAAACGCTATATAAGTATTATGATGCAAAAAAGAAGTAGGGTTGAGCCATAAATTTACTTGCGTTCTTATGTAATTCGTGTACAATATTTTTATTTAAATTGAAAGTCTGTCTGAAACAAATATTATTCATTCTTGCGTATTTTATGTTATTTATTCCCGTTCTTATACACAACTACTGGATGTTCGCGGCTTCGCTCGCATTAAGAAGTAAAACTTGCATCCCCTATTTCGCCCCTTTAAAAGTGGCATTTCCAAAAATCCTTTCTTAGCGGATGCCTACGTCATAACATCTACCTCCATTTCAAATTTCAGCCCGATCCGTCCAGCGGTTTAGGCTGTGCGTTGATAGATATCTATCAACGCACAGCCTAAACCGCTGGACGGATTATACTGATTGACTGACTGATATCACTATATTAGTCAGTCAATCAGTCAGTCACCTTTGAGTTTTATATATATATAGGTATAGATACAGAAAACAAAATACATAATAAATCTGACTGTAATAATTTATTTATTTTTATGAATTATGCGTAAAGACAGACAGAAGAAGATTTACACATAGTACGGTCTTTATCTCATTATCTGATGCATCCTGATTCAATTCCCGCTCTGCCTATATCAATGACTTTTTCAAGTGGTGTGTTTATTTCTCGCTAAGCTGTGAAGAAAAACATCGCGACTTCGAATGTTTGATGAAATTTGTCGTTAGTGGAATGTGTGATCACCTACTACAATGCATTTTATTAAGATAACTAAAGTTTGTGCGAGTATGTGCAAAATGTGTTTGTCTTTTTACTTTTCTTAATATGTTAACTGTGTCCATACCTAATTTCTTGTTTAAAAATATATTAAATCAACTCCCCCAATAAACTGGAGGAAACTCGACCCTTAGTAATATGGGATATGATTGAAAGAAACAAAGAAAGAAAATATATTTATTGAGACACACACAAAACTTTAACCTATTTACTTACTAAACTTACATGCTAGTAATAGTTATAATGTTACTATATTGCATATACCATTCCTCTTCTCATCGAATGAGAGTGGCTAACTCTGGTGTCGAGAGTTTATCAAGCCGCCCTGTGGGCCTCTGACGTGTCTTAATGACTGCCCTACTAGACAAACAGTCGGGACCTACAATTTAACGTGTCATCCGACCCACGGAAGCACCCAAAATGGAATGCCTCTTTTCGGTCACCCATTCAAGGACTGGCCAATGTTAAGCAAAGGTTGACGCAAATACCATTAGATACAGTTACTTACGCTATAACTAGATCACTATCTATGTTTCTGCGCTCGATTACTGTTTGACAGGGATTACCGAGCCACTCCACTCAGCTGCTCTAATACACTATCAATTATATCTGCCAGCTGGTAGTTTGTACGGAAGAAGGAGTAATTTCATTGTATGTAATTATAAAAAAAACCGGCCAAGTGCGAGTCGGACTCGCGCACCGAGGGTTCCGTACAAACCTGCAAGGTTTACAAAATATATATTTTGTAATGTAACTAAAAATTTAAGGTTTTCGGAATTTTTCCTTTATGTGTGGTATAAAACGTTGCTTCATGCCAAATTTCAAGATTCAAGGTCGACTGGAAGTACCCTTTAGGTTTTGATTCCCTTGCAAGTACTTGCGAGTTTCAAAATATGCAGCTTAAATTGCTGTTTCTTTTGATTGCGTTGACATAGAAGTTTGATTTTGCTACAGCTTAAAGGTATTATAGACTTGAGTATTTGGTATGAATTTCAATTTAATACCTCTACGCGTTTATGAGGAAATGGGTAGTAAGTTTAAGATTATTAAAAAAAATATATATTTTGTGATGTAACTAAAAATTTATGGTTTTCGTAATTTTTCCTTTATCTATGCTATAAGACGTTGCTTCGTACCAAATTTCAAGATTCTTAGTTCACGGGAAGCACCCTGTAGGTTTTGATTCCCTTGCAAGTGTCGAAAATTTGCGGCATAAATGGCTGTATCTTTTGATTGCGTTGGCTTAGAAGTTTGATTTTTTCACAGCTTCAAGGGACAGTAGACCTGAGTAATTGATATAAATTTCAGCTTCATACCTTTACGCGTTCCTGAGAAAAAGGGTCTTGACAGACGGACGGACGGACGGACAGACGGACAACAAAGTGATCCTATAAGGGTTCCGATTTTTCCTTTTGAGGTACGGAACCCTAAAAAACACATAAAAGTATTAAGCATGTCTAAATACATAGATATATAATTTTATGTTACTTAAACAATCTGATAAATTAAGTTTATTAAATTTAAATTTATGAAAATCATTTTTTTTTTATAAATTAAATAGTTAGAAAGTCTCAATGTTTGTATCTCTCTCTCTCTCTCTCTCTCGCTCTCTCTTTCTCTTTGAATCACATTTCTTCATGACTGAGGGTCTTGACTCTCCCGCAGAATTAATTCGTTGGGGGAGAGTTTTCTTGGGCAGATACATACATCGTGTTGGACACCCAGCTTTCCACGTACAATGCTCATCATATCACCTACATACACCATAATCAAAAGTATCTGCACAAGTGTCTCTGCTTATTTTCTAATCTACAATAATTCACCTGTAACTATACTGTTCATCTCAGAGCAGTTATTGAGCTAAACCGCTATTTGGCTAAATGGGAATTTAATATTGATGTGCTTACTACGTGTAGGTAACTAGGTGTGTATCAGGATCAGATGTACTGCGTTAGGCTGAGTGAACTAATCTTAATTAATTAGATGACATGATTGATCCTTGCCATTAGTCAATGGTCGTTCTATTTTAATAAGTAAACATTTTCTTTGACTTACCTAGTTGTAATAACCGGCTAGCACTTACGTCAAAAATTACGTCGAAAAATTAGCTCGACAAGTTTCGGAAATCTGAGGTTAAAGGAAATCAGGAGGACGAGTCAGCACGCGCGTCCTGGTTGGCCGCCTCGTCCAGACAATTTTCTTTGACTGCTCATTATACTTTACAACAATGTATTTTTTTTTAACATGAAATAGGCTTACGCTTGACTACAACTTGCCTGATGTTAAGCAACGTTATAGTCTACCATGTAGCGCGCTTGCCTAGAAGAAACCGGTTTACTCTCGACTTGAAGACCGACAAATTATAGTGGTAGTATGTAGTAAAATATAGGATGGGACGATATATAAGAATTTAGTATATGTATGTTATTGGATACCAACTGTCTCTTTGAGTCATATATCAGAATTAAATAATTAATTCATTAGGAATAAAAGAACAAGAATAAAGAATAAAACATATTTATTGGGACACGAAACAACAAGAGATACAGAACAAAATAAAATATAAAGATATATACAAGTACACGTTTCGTGCCACAATCCTTAGGGGATTACAATTAGGGGAGTTCTCTTGGTCAGATACATCGCGATGGGCGTCCTGGTCCTTCCACGGAAGACACATGTTCCTCGCTTAAAACTTAGGTGTCAACTAAACACTATTCAGCAATGGTCTGCAATCTTCCTGAAAAATCATCTCCTGTACTATGATCTTGTTAATAAACGTGCCCTAATAACTAAAACCGTGCATTATACCGCGTTTCCTAAACGAGCACCGTAATGAAGGAAAGGACAAAAGAACACGCAATTAGTTACTTCTCACACACGCGGAACATTGATAACAATTGACACAAGGGACCGTGCGGAGGCACGGGATTTATTATAGACGACTACGATGTTTTGTGATAGGCTCTACTGAATTGCTTAGTGTGGGGCTAGATGGCGCTGTGTGCAATGTCCCGAAATATTTATTTTATTTATTTATTTATTTTATTGAAGATAAACTTAAAAAACGCCATTTGACTAAATTGCCATTGCCAGTGACATGGTTTTAAAAGTGTTGATTACTTAAAAAAAATGTGTAAGCGTTATTGTATGAACACGTTTTCTACTTTTGTAAAATACAATTTTAAATTCAAATTAAAATTTCAAATTCAAATTCATTTATTGGTCTGCGAAACATGGGTACATAAAAGGTATTACAATTATAATTAAGAGCGCCACATTTCAGCCATCGGCATGCAAAACAATTTGCCTAATATAAGTATTTAAATATAAGACTTTTTTCCTAATATGAAATTATGAACCAACCATTATTCTTTTAGCTTTCTTTTCGGGTTTTTCGTGCTTTCTTACCAGAAAAATCGTATAGTATGAATGCATCTGCGCAAGGACACGTACAAGGAAACCTCGCTCTCTTATCGCTCCCCAACAAGCCCAAACAAAACGACACAGAAATAAGCTGCGACTCCACATATAAATAAAACTGATATGCCGTAACTGATATCGCCGTAAGTTACTATTCTTTATTCGGATGTAAGTAATAGAGTAGAGGCTGCCAAGACACTGTTTTTTAGAACCTGCAGTATTCTTATTGTTCAAAGTATTGATAAAATAGGCAGTAGAAATTATCACTAGGGCAAGAAAGGTTTTAGTCATAGGGGTTTATAGAACAGGCAAAGGGGATTTTGAAGTATTTATTAGAATCATGTCAAAAATGCTGCAAATAATTTCAAGTATATCGGATACTGACGTAGTATTGACAGGTGACTGGAATGTGGATTTTTTGAAAGAGTCCAAGGAGAAATCTACGCTAATAGATATAATGGGACTAGGTCAGTTAAAAAATTTCGTAGATTTTCCTACCAGAATTGAAAACAATACCCAATCATCTTTGGACTTTGTGATTTCACACATCACTAACACAAGAATCACAGTAAGATCAACACCGACAGATGTGTCTGACCATGATGCACAACTGATAATACTTAAAACTACAATTGACAAAGAAAATAAATATATAGTGACCTCAACACGACAAGTAAATCCGCTCCGAATCTGCCAGTTCGGTGAAGCTATGCTATCATATGATTGGGATGCCATTTTCTCAAAATATGATGATAAAACGTTTTCTAGTTTTATGTCCAAATTCACATGGAATATGGAGTTGTTTTTCCCAAAACGAGAAACTAAAAGAAAGCTCAAAAAGAATAACCCATGGATTAATGACGAATTAATACAAATTCAGAATGATATACATGATTTATATGTAATACAAAGACAGTTCCCTGAAAATATAACAGACAACATTATTGAAGATAAAATCAGGAATAAGAATGAATTGATGCTAAATAAAAAGAAGGAATATATCAATAACCGCATAAAAGAATCTAAAAATAAAAAGAAAGAAGTTTGGGAAGTAATCAAGGAAGAGACAAATAAGAACAGAAAAGAATGGACATGGAATCTCAAAGACTCTAAAACTAACAAACAAATACCAGATAATAATGTGGCTGACTTTATCAACAATTACTTTGTGTCAATAGGTGACGAATTAAAAACATATAATAAGCCTAATCTAGAAGATTCACTATTATTTTTAAAATCTCATATAACAGAAAAACCTATCTTGAAAATAAAGAATATTTATCCAAATGAACTAATAAAACTGGCGAGAATTAAAATAAAAGGCAATAAAACCAAAGACATCTATGATATCTCTGGTGACTTGCTGAATGATATAATGCCCTATCTAGCAGATCACATGACATTTATGATTAATAATGTACTACAGTCAACACAATATCCTGAAATATTAAAAACAGCTCGCCTTACCCCTTTATACAAAGGGAAAGGCGAAACTGACGAAGTCCAAAATTATAGACCTATTGCCATTGTTCCAACAGTATCAAAACTGATTGAGTCTGTTTTATCCCAATCAGTAATGACGCATTTAAATGCACATAAATCCTTAGCTGACAATCAATTTGCTTATAGAGCTGGTAAATCAACCACATCTGCCACTCATCTATTTATAGAGAAAGTTTTATTAAGTCTAGAAAGTAAACAATGTGTGGCAGGAATACTACTTGATTTATCCAAAGCCTTCGATTCCGTAAGCCATGAATTACTACTAAATAAATTAGAAATATATGGCATTAAGGATCAAACTAGACACCTAATTAAGTCATTTCTAACACATAGACAACAAACTGTTGAAGTAAAAATTAATGGAAAAACTTACAGATCAGAACCAAAGACAATTGATGTAGGCGTACCCCAAGGCTCATCTCTCGGAAACCTACTCTTCATAATATTCCTTAACGACATGGCTCATCTGAAGGTGAAAGGGACCCTTATTCAATATGCGGATGATACGTCAATAATAGTGTCAAGTAACTCTATTGAAGGACTGAAAGAAAACATTAAAGAGACACTAGAAATTCTGAGCCAATGGTTCAAGAATAATGGTCTTAAATTAAATGCATCAAAGACAAATATAGTTTGCTTCAATGCGGTATCCACTCTTAAGAAGACAATTACGATACCAACCGATAATGGAGACATAGAAAGTGTTAATATAGCAAAGTTACTTGGGTTTGACATTGACGCAGCTTTAACTTGGAAACAGCATGTTGATAACACATGCAAAAAAATGTCTAAGGGAATTTATGCATTGAAACAATTAAGAGCTGTGACTTCCAAAGAGCAACTGATAGAGGTCTACTTCGCATACGTACATTCAGTAATGTCGTACGGAATCATACTTTGGGGCTGCTCCACAGACTATGAACGTGTCCTGAAGATGCAGAAGCGTGCAATCAGGGTACTGACGAAATCTGGTTACAGGGACTCATGCAGGGAACTGTTCGGAAACCTGAACATATTGACGTCTGTCTCCGTTTACATTTTTGAAATCCTTAGATATGCCAGGTCTATAATAAATGAATATCAAAAAAAACCCCCATCAAAATCCAGAGCTTGTAAACCTGTTCAACTATTAGAAAAAATTAATTGTAGATTAGTAATGTATGAAAAATTACCTAGAGTAATGGGTCAAAAACTTTACAACAAGCTACCTGTACAAATACAACAAATTGAGAGTGAGGGCATTTTTCAGAATAATATAAAAAAACTACTTCTATCTCAGACTATTTACAGTGTATCGGAATTTATGAAAAATGACTACAGTAATTTTAAAATATCGGTTAATGCAACTGCAATAAAATAGTTGTAATAGGTAATATAAGTTGAGGAAGTTTGTAATTTTATAATTATTTATTGACGAAGCCCCTATACAGCTGAACATTAGTGTAAGTAACTAACTACATATGTTTAACAAATGTTTAATTTATTTATTCTTTTTAAATTATCTTATATTAATATCAATTATAATAGGTACCTTATGAGCTAATGAATTACATAACTTATCAAATCACTCAAAATGTAAATAGGTTAGAAATGTAAGACTTATCTCATAGTGAAACACTTTATTATTAAATCACATATTATAATAACGCTGTAACACTATAGATGAATAAATGAATTATTATTATTATTATTATTATTAAATTATAGAAAATAAATTCAAATGGACAGTTTGAGTCCAACAAACTGTAGTTATTACAATTAACTACTGCATTCCAAAAACAGCTTTTTCCATCCTTCAACATCGGAAACATTTCCTAACATATCGTCAGATATACCCGTATGTATGACAAATGCTATAAATTCCATAGACGTCAGGCTCGGTTTCAACCACGTTTCGAGCAAACTTTGGAACGGACCACGTCGCTGAAATATGACCACCCTTTATAAAACGTCCGCCTTCCAAAGAAAAATAACCAACGCCATTTTACCGATGACATAAATGAAATACCAACCAATTACGTAAAATGAATTCGGCTCACGGCACCACTATTTACAGAGGTTTCGGATTTATTTTGCGCGTTTAATCAGCGGGTCTTATCTTGATTTTTCCATCTGTTTTGTGTATTTGCTGTAATTCTACCTGTCGGCCGTATCGTGTACGCTGAAAGGTATTTCTGACATGATAAAGTGGAGCTAGTGTGGAAAAACCGATACCAACTCATCGTGGGACGAACTGTGTCCAAAATGGTAGCAATCGAGCTTGAACGGGCGGATTGGATAAGGCATTTTACACGAAAAACAATGTGTGAGGGGAGTCACAACTAAATGGAGTTGTGACTGGATTCTGGACATAATTAAGTATTTTAAACGGCACTGGAAATAGTTAAAATTACTAAGATATCTAACATACCTTTAAACAATGCAAAACGTTCTCAACCATCTTCTAGACAATTAATTAACGAACATTTTAGTATAAAAATAATTAAATGCTATGGCTATTATTGGCTATTAATCAAATGTACAAAGTTTCAACTTCAGTGCCAGGTTCTTTAGAAAAAAATAAATATAACAAATTTAATCGCTGCCAAATCATTCCAAGTATTGGTGACGCAATTCAACCTGTCGGTGCTAGAGTCCCAGTTTTTGATTGATGCAGAAATTATCACTCATGTTGGTAGCCTCGTTACGGCGTCTGCAAAAACAGACGAGATATTTTGCTAGATCCACAGCTGTGTGCGTAATGTTCAAACAATCAGGCATTATCTTCTTATCATATGGGACTAAGGTCTGGATGCACAACGTTTTTAAACATATAATTTTTTAGTAGCGAATTTTGGCACTTAATGATTTTTATGTATCGTTAAGTGGCACTTAACTTAGCTTTTAATTTAATTAAGTATAAAAAAAATACTTAGCACTTTAGGATGTAAGGTTTTAGGGACATTAATATGCTCCAACGACAGATATTTTTTTAATGGAATGTATGTGATGTGGTCAGATAAATATCCTTTCAAACGCCTATGTTTTTTGTCAATTTTTTTATATAGTTTTAAAATATAGTCTTAGTCATATCTTGTTGAATGATAACTTTAGTGGAAATTTATTTCCAAGACGCTATTAAATACACTTTGCACCATTACGAGTATTTACCGCATTGATATGTATGAAGATGTCTTCATCTCCATACATATCAATGCGGTAATCAGTAGAAACGGATAATTAAACATGAATTGCATAAAATAATTCAACATACATACATAGTAATCAGAATCAAAACACAAAGTTCTCTATACGCCAAATCAAAATACAATTTCGCACAACAAACACTGTATCTAATTGCTACCTTTGTCAAAGATAGCCGTAGTTTAGTTTGCAAGTTATAGTTCAACTAGAGATCAGACTTCTCACAGGGGACCGGTCTCTCGTTCTGTTACTATTACACGTAATAACACATTGTAGATTACAAACTAGGTAATAGAGAAAACTCATGATATATTTTATGCATACATAGGAAGGTAATAAATAAATATTTCAGGACATATCACACAGCGCCATCTAGCCCCATACTAAGCATACGCTTGTACCATGGGAACTAGATAACGGATATAATACATATATACTTTTCTTTTGTAAATATATACATACTTATTATATATATACATATTAGAAACGACCAGACTCAACACAAGTTAACAAACTTTTTTTATGGATTACGTAGACACAGATATTATGATGAAAAATTGTAACTAACCATATAAAAAAAACAAATACGGCAAAACAAAGTTTTTTTTTATAAAAACGGGTTTTGTATTTTACCACAGTTTGCCTAAAGGCAATAAACAAATGACTAGCGTTTGAGAGCAAATAAAATGTCTGAACACTTTTTGTTACAACTAGTTACTTAATTGTCTATATCTAACATAAAACCGATGAAAAAATCAGTTTTTTAAAAATAATATAAACATAAAAAACAGCCATCAATCTCTCAATCTTTGAAGCCAAACAAACAAAACGAATCTTCTTATTTATCTGCTTTCGGGATATCATAACAACATTTTGAGATATAACAAATGAAATCTATCGTAAAGCGAAAGGGATGTCGCATGAATTTATCGGATGGTTCACAATAAACATAATCGAATCAACAGTGAAATATATCGATGTCGTGACGTTTATTCGAATACAGATCGATGTTATGCATGCAAATATCAGAGGAATCTCAGTAGAAATGGTGGTTTGTGGGCACAATATAGAGATAAGACATGATTGTACCTACTTAATTTGAAATATGGGATCTTATTTTTCGTGTCATTATCAATGTTTTAAAAAATAAGAACATAGATAATGACACGGAAAGTAATATATGCTCCACACATGTCTCTTTTATTTAACTATTCCATGAAAATCTACTGTGAAATCAGCGACCAAAACAGAAATCAGGAGTTCTAGGTTAAATGTGTATTAAACTATATACATTATTTACAGTAACAAATTCGTTTCGTGTCATTACATGCAAATAACTAGTGGGTGCTTGCAGCTTCGCATTAAGAAGTAAAACTTGCATCCCCAATTTCACCCCTTTAAAAGAAGCATTTCCAAAAAGCTTTTCTTAGCGAATGCCTAGGTTTTTTCATCTACCTGCATGCCAAATTTCAGCCCGAACCGTCTAGGCTGTACGTTGATAGATCACTATGTCAGTCAGTCGGTCAGTTGTCTTTGAGTTTTATATATATTAGAAATAGGTGTTACTGTGGTTATAACTTAACCAATATATTCCTAATGCTTCTCAACCAAAAACCGACAAAGCAAATAGGAGCCTTTGTGCGATGACTTATTACGAATTTGTACGAAATACTGGCTGAAGAGATATTATTTACTGCCGCCACTAAATCAGACCGTTTTAAACGAAAGACATATTTACCACTAGATGTCGAATGAAATTAGAACAAATCCAACACGCATGCTAAATAAATTCACGGCTTAAGCTTAAAGCGAGAATGAATCGGTTTTTATCGGGTAAGCACGCTCTATCTTAGGCTATATCATTTGCTTACCATCAGGCAAAATATGGTCGAGTGCAAATCCGTATTTAAAAAAAATTGTATTAGCTAGCATAAAGCGACGCATCCGTAATCTGATAGGTTTACCGTCATGTCTCTACATATACGCGTCTGGATGCTAATTCGTAGCGACGTACGTGGTTTGTACAATTTCACGGAACAGTTTGTATACAATCAGATAGTTGAAATCTGCGCACTACAGCTGACATTACTTTTGTATCATGTTCTTTAAAATCCTAATTAGAACTTTTGAGTCCCATTTTACTCATTTAATGTTACGTGTGTTTTTTTTTAACGCAGAATATTTGATCCAGTGTGTCTAAATTAAAATCATGGGTTTAGAAATTTACTCGGATCGTTTTACGCGTAACTACATTTTTACGACGAAATTAGCTGTCTCCAACTTTCTTTATCTATGATTTAAGCGTATAGCACTATATCGCACGATTTGTAGGACTCACTATATTACTATACAGAGGAAATCGCTCGGGAATTTACGACTTTATATCTTTACAACCACTTACTTCAAACGGGAAGTCGGTTTGATTTTTCGATTTACGAGGTACGACGCGCGAGATGCGGAATTGATGGAGTTCCTTAAAAATGATTGTTTATTGTGTTTGTGTATATTTGAATCGAGCCATTCGATTTGTATTGCAAAAAATACATGTATCGTTTTATTTGGAAAATATGATTTTAGCAAAACGGTATGTGGATGGACAGGGCTGCGACGCATCATCGCTGTTGCTAGTTTTGAACTTGACATAACTTTATAAGATAAGATAACTTTATTGATCAAAAACTTAGGTTCTAATACAATTTTTATCGCTACACTCCATACTAGGATGTAATGTACCTGTATTGTGGAGTGTAGGCTCTTCCTTAGGGTATACAGATTATAGGTAATACATTGATTTACAGTTAAAAACATAAAATCAGTTTTCGTGTGTTTATGATTGGTAGGCGCCAAGAGAGAGATTATGTCATTGATCTATTATTTCAATGATTATCTACTTATGTTGCAGGCTAAGAAACCTCTTTAAGATAATCGCTGTGACTGGCGCAGGCATTCCACGTCCTACACTAGGCTAAGCCTGTGTTGTAAGACTTGGTCAGTCTGAGCCACACTAGTGGTATGTGCATTTTGATTTGATTATTGGCACCTCCCAAGCCATTTTGAAAAATATAGGTACAGTATCTTAATTAAGTATTACATTTTTAAATTATACAGTTTGTTTTAATTAGAAGTCTCTAAAATACATACAAACATAACCGTGCATATTGTGGTAGTTGTGAAATCCGTGCCCAAACATAATTATGTATGTATAATAAAATCATCGTTCACTTTAATATTACACACATATTATATCGATTAAATAGCTATCATGTTTTTAATTGGTTCAAAACCAATTTATTCACAGTATTTTTGTTTTACTATTTTAGCCACAAATTAGAACCAAGTGAAAGGAGGAACATAAAACAGCAACATTATTATTAGTTTCTCATCCCCAATAAGAATCATTATCCCGTTTCTCTTTGGGCATTCTAATTTAGTCCTTATGATAAGATCAAAATAATCTGAGACAATATTAAACGAGAAATTTCGCTTTATCATGGAAATTACCGTCGTTTAATTTTTAGGAAGTTTATTCGAAAATGTCTGCAAAGGATATTAGAATTTTAATTCCAACATTAAATTAACTTTTAATGACTTTGTTAATTGAAGAAGAGTTCTTTTTGTCCTAAATTAAGGGATTATATTTTATCTTCGTAAATATAACATTGAAGTTGTTTTGTTGTCGACTTCATTTTGCTGGAACAAGTTTTGTACATAAATATTTATTAAGTCTGGAACACTTTGACTGGTTAATAAAATTGATTAAATATTTATTCTTATCTGATTAGTACTATCCTGTTATAGTTAATCCAATATTAAGTAAAATATTTCATGTTCCCAGGTTTTATTTCACGGGAATGTAGTTTCCATACAAAACAACATTCCCAGGAAATCGGTGCATATATACATACACACAAGTACTTTTCTTAACTATTATTTGTATATATGTGACAATTATTTTAAGTTATTTGAGCATGTAACGAGCTCGCGATGTTTAGATGTGTCTATCAATAACAACTTGATGTCACTCTCAATCTAATTAAGCGATACAAATCTCGTCTTAACTTACAGGTGGGTTTAAATTTAACGAATAAAAACTTTTTGATATATTTAATGGCAAATTTATTTTAGATAAATAAATTATTTTAGATAAATAAATTATGTCTAGCTTTCAAGTTAAATTGAACTCAAGATGAATTGATTGCTTTCAGTTACTTTTCAAACACAAAGCGCAAAACATACTCAGCAAATTTTTGACTTACTGTTTGACGTTGGTGCTAGCTGGTATTAAACAAGGAAATAAAAACATATTGAAAAAGGGTTATGCATTCATTATTATTTAAGTTGTACTATACAATTTATGATACACATGAGAAATACACAAACATACCAAACTAACACATACTACCAGCTTAAAATATATATTAAGTTAATTTAGGAACGTATTCTGATTTGTGTGCTATAATAAATAAATACATAAACTACACCATTTAAAAAATCTGGACTACTTAGATAAAAACAAAAATATCTACATTAACCAATAACATTAATGTAACACAGCTCTTTAAGTCGACTAAACTTTAACACAAGTTTCTTTGAGTACTTAAATGCCTTAATAGTTCACGGTAATGGTTAAAGCAAGACCATCTTAGAGTAAGATAAACTTTCAGACACTGAAGCGGCACCGAAACTTCTGCCTCCGGTTTATAATCGCTCTACCAAGTTTTCTAGCGGATATTTAGGTCAAGGATTTGCTTTTGAACCTAGTTTTAGAGTTTTAGGATGAATCAATCTGGAAGCGTATTGTACGAAAGTTGTTAGGACATTGTTTAATTCTAGATAAATAAAATGAGAAACATTTGTCACTTAATATGTTACATACATAATATTGGAGAATTATGTATGTACATACAAAGATTGTATAATGCAACATAAATTTCATATTGTATTACTACTGGTTGCTCGCAGCTTTGTCTGTGTTGTTTTGGGATAAGAAGTAACCTATATCATTTTCGGGATTCTATACTACCTCTATGCCACAAATGTATATGACCCGTAGCTCCGTTGCGGCGTAAAAGTCGAACAAGCGAAACAATAAACACATTTTAACATTTTTATAGTAGTATGATGTTAATATTTGTTGTAAAATCATATTTTATTATATAAGTATGTTTGTTTTATCCCACCCTGTACATAAAGTGGCATACACATCTACATCACGCTTGACATTTAAACAACTCACGATCAAATTACTGAGCTTGTCCTGGAAATTTCACTCCACATACATACATACATACACACTTACATACCTATATGGTAGCAATTCTGAGTCGACATTTGGAGTGTTCCGTGAATTAGATTAGGTTTCCTGAGTGTCCCAGTTAATTCCTGCTTGGATTACTGTATAATTAATTCTGTCGACATGCTCTTTATGACTGCTAATCGAGAGGATTATATGGTTTTAATTTTCGCCTGTGGCGGGGAATGCCAAAAATCTCGGTTATACGGTTTGGGAAGGTGTGGGGAGGCATCGTATGTGTTGAATTAGGGATCGGGTGTTAAATCTTATACAGGACTATACTATACTAGCTGGTGCGCGCGACTTCGTCTGCGTGGAATAGTTATTACCAATAAAGTTAGTTACGGTTTTAGTGAGTTAACCTTAAAAGATAGACATATACTGTTGCGGACATTTTGTTAGATCATTTTAAGAGAAATAATTCTTTCATACACATTTTTTTGATATCTTGAACCGTTTTTCAGCCCACGCAACGGAAGCCGCAAGGATGAATAATTTACCCCGTTTTTTTCACATTTTCTATTGTTTTTTCGCTCATATTAGTTGCAGCGGAACGTTAATTTTTTTTTTTTTTTTTTTTTTTTGCCTTCCTCGATAAATGGTCTATTCAAAACAAAAATTATTTTTTCAATTCGCACCAGTAGTTCCTGAGATTAGCGCGTTCAAACAAACAAACTCTTCAGCTTTATAATATTAGTATAGATTACTATTATGAATTTTGCTAAATTTAATTGCGATAAATATTGATTGTTTTATTCCCAAGTTTTCTTGGCTAACGATTAAACACAAGATTAGACGGTTTTCCAAACGCTCCCAAAAGTCGTGTATTGATGAACACCATCTGCCTGTAACGGTTTTTTATTTGTGCTATTGAGTTGTTTTTTACTTAAAAAAAGACACCATTTCATTCCTATTACGGAAGTTGTTCAAAGTCAACTAAACTCCACAATATTTTAGTCACAACTTCCCTGATTGCAAGCAAAAAGTTTCATTCGTACTTCCGCGACCCTATTTCCTGTTTTCATAACGTTTATTTCCGGAAGATGGGCCAAAAATCTAAGCGGATGGAACAAAGGGACCCATAAATCTTGGCCCATAAATCTCTAGCAGCCGCTTGACAATAATCCGACTTAGCCAACACTAATTATAATAATCTTGGATTATACCACTCTCAATAGAACCTAAGCTGAAATGCCGGAAAATATTTTGGCTATTTTAGGCTACTTTTTGTTTGATGTCCTTGGATGAGTGACCTTAGTATACACAAAACATGTTATTACTGTCTCGAAGCATCTATGAATTGCATAATAAAAAAAAGATAAATGATCAGTGATGATTCCACTATAAAGCGTGCTAGTTAAAAAGGAACATAATATGTACTCGTTTTCAAATCTGATCATTATAACCCTGATGATAATAAGAACTTTGGAAAGAAAGAAATTTCCTCTCAAATTGAAGATCGCTAGATTGCTTGTAGTAATCAGGGAAGAGAGTCATTCAGACAGTTACATACCATCGCAATATGATTAAGTAATTGTAAGTACTATACTACTAGACAGGCTTTATTTTAAAATATAAAGCGCAATTTTATAATACCAAGCTAAAATACGGTAGATGTACCGATTTCGCGAACAATTTTGCATTTGCCCCTTCGGGCCGGGCTCAGGGATCGAGTTTCGTGATAATGAGGTTAGAGGGCGCGACCTGCGCGCCCTACCGAGCACGGATACCGTGGCAATGTACCTAGTAGACATCTGATTGTTTATTTTTCTGTACTATAATTATATACTATTAATACAATTATGCTATATACAAGTACTATTAATACAACTTAAACAAAGAGGAGCCTACACAGTGTCGTGAAGGGCTGGAGATGATAATGATGAGGGTCGTGTCTTCCCAGAATTAATCACAGAGTCATCTATCTTTATCATAGAATACGAGAAACTTAATGTTGCGCCAAAAACAAGGTAAATGTAATTTATTATAGTATATCTTTATAATAGTGCAGCACACAATTTGGGTCACAGCATAAAAATTATATAATTAAAACTTTGTTCCGCCTGCACACCACAACAGAGCGCCTGATTGTTGTGAATTTTGGTGTGATGGTAGTATAGGTACCTAAGAGTGACTATTTACTTTTTAATATATACATAGTTCTTATGTCAAATAAATATATATTAATAAGTGGCATTCCATTCTGGGCGCTTTCGTGGGTCGGATGAGACGTTAAATTGTAGGTCCCGGGTGTTTGTCTAGTACGGCAGTCGTTAAGCCATGTGAGAGACCCTTGGGGCGGCTTGATAAACTCTTAACACCAGAGTTGGCCACTCATTCGATAAGAAGAAGATGTAAAAAAATGAAAATATTTAAATAATATTAAC
This sequence comes from Macaria notata, assembly GCA_927399415.1. Taxonomy (NCBI): domain Eukaryota; kingdom Metazoa; phylum Arthropoda; class Insecta; order Lepidoptera; family Geometridae; genus Macaria; species Macaria notata. Next base: position 6,194,165 of record OV656741.1, read on the forward strand.
AGAGTTTAATAAGATAATTCCCAGTCTTTCTTATCTTGTCTCTGTAAAAGTGCCGAACTCGGCCGAGTTTGATTGGCATCCTTCCGTTGATGTGTTGATGGCTTAGTTTCAGCTTCATTCGCTTGCAAAAGTGAAATTAAGGGGCTTTCAGTAAATGCTTCGGCGGTTTGCTTGCTACGAACCATGGTTTAGTAACCTAGTTTTTGAACTAAATTTACGCTTAGGTGTTGGTAAGATCTCTTACCTACACCTAAGCTTAAACTTGTTAAAACTAAAAAATATAAAAATGGAAAACCCACCCATCTAAGATGCTACTTTAAATTTAGGTTAACATAAATGATATCATCACACACCGCTAGTAATTTAAACAAAACCTGTCCAAAACATAAACTTAAACTTCCGTGGGTCGGATGACACGTGAAATTGTAGGTCTCGGTTATTTGTTATAGTACGGCAGTCGTAAAGTCATGTCAGAGGACCTTAGGGCATTCGATAATAGAGTTACATATATGAAAACGTGCCGGACTATTGCCCGGTTTTGTATAAATTGCAATTGAAAATGTCTTAGAAAAGTTTCCAATCGGTACATCACTAGTAATTTTAATTAAACGTTTATTTTATATCTTGACCGGTAATTAAAACCCTTCTCAAGAAAAAACAATATTAAATGAATGAATAAATATTTCAGGACATATCGCACAGCGACATCTAGCCTCATACTAAACTTACGCTTGTATCATGGGTACTAATTAAACGGATATAAGACATACATATATACTTTTCTTTTGTAAATACATACTTATTATTTGTATTATAGAAACGACCAGACTCAACACAAGTGATTACAATTTTTAATATTCATAATTGATTGTGTTATGCGGGAATCGAACTCGCAACCCTAGATTAGAAGGCAGAGCCATTACCAACTAAGCTAACAGAGCAGTCAATACATATTATAAATACATTTCTTTACAAATCACTAACATAAATCCGAGAATGCCTTAGAACGTTTCTGTAATTTTCACTGAAATTGCTGCGTCTATAATACCTATTTAGTTTTTCCATGGATTTAAACTTCTCATCATAATATCAATAACAAAACAAATGCAAGCGAATACATACCACAAGTTTACAAATTAGGAACGCGGCGCGGGTTGAATCCAGCGTGTCTGTTATGTTGGTATCATCGACATACAAATATAACTGGACCGGCCTTCTACACCACAAATTAAAGTAAGATAAAATTATTAGTTAAAAGATATGTAGTTAGTTTAATTTTGCTTAGTATCAGGACACATGGCGCTGAGTGATATGTTCTGAAATATTTAGTAATTAGCCTTGGTCACATACCATAGCTAAGTTTCAAATGAACTGAGATACAATTAACAAACCTGTTTTATTCAATTAAGATAAATGTAAACATTGTTTGTATTTGTAACAATTAAGATAAATGTAAACGTTGTTTTACACAAAACCACGGAAGGAAAATAAATAATACATATATTAATAACATACATATATACATATATTATATAATACATATATTCCAAGGAATGGGATAATATATAGACAAGGCGAGTCTATTAATGCATGTACTATGTCGATGGTTGAGCTCTGGAATTGTTTTCAGCAGTACCAACATGGCCAGAAGTGATGGAACTCTAAATAGTTTGGTTGCGAAGTGAACTTAAGTTGGCCGTGGACTGTACACGCTGTTTAGTGAATACAACGATTGTAATATAATATTGTAAAAATACAAGCAGCGTTTATGGCTCCATACCTACATATGGATGTTTTAAATTTAGATTCAATGTACATACTCTTTTTAGATTAGTGTATATATTGTTTGTTTGTTATTATTATTTACAACTATTTTTGTTTTGTTTACAATATATGTATATATAAAAACAAATATCATAAAAATCTTAAAACTAGTGATGCCACCGGCAACGGGGCAGGACCCAAGCTACCGGTAATGTAGTTGGAGAGATTTTGTCGGTTTCTTGGACAGATGGTTTAAATTTCATGTTGTATTTCAGCCAAGCAAAACATCTCCCACTATATATGATACAGCTATCGCATAATTCTGCTCCCAAAAGCTCAATTAATTTGATACTTTTAAATAACAGATAAATAAATGTACAGAGAACATAATAAATATATAGTTGTCGTGAAACGATCTCCATTTGGCAAAAAAAAAACAATTTGATTTTAATACATCTACCTATCTCTATAAATAAAGTACATAATCTATTCGCAATGGATTTTTCTGATGTAGATCTATCTCTCTCTCTCTTTGAGTATTTCCTCATGACTGAGGGTCGTGTCTCCCCCGCACAACTAATTCGTTAGGGGAGTTCTCTTGGGCAGATACATCGTGGTGGGCGCCCAGGTCCTTCTACGGAAGACACATGTCCTCGGATATTGTGGTCCTCAAACATGTCGGTTTCCTCACGATGTTTTCCTTCACCGCTAAACGAGTGCAAATCCACACATAACTTGAAAATACAAGTCATTGGTGTAGGGCCGGATTCGAACCAGGGTGCGTCTGGTTGAGAAGTAGACACTGGAACCGCTGAGCCACACTCGCACTCGTAACAAAATCAGCAAATCACATTACAATTTTAACTTGTTTCTTTCCCACTTCGTATTCATTTGTTATTTTTATACAAAGTAACTAAAACCACTTATCATTGCTAGCTAATACAACAATTGAACTAAGTTTCCAGCCAGTCTAAGGGCTATTCCACACTAGAGGTTTTGTCACTGACGCTGCAACTTCAGCGGTAAAATACGACCATTTGTAGATACTCCAGTGTGAACGCAGCCGAATTGTGGATGCTACTGCGTTGGGCTATGATTTACTGTGCAATATTGTAGTTAAGAATCATCATCATCTACTGAGTTGTAGAGAATAAGGAAAGAGAATAAGGAAAGAGAATAAGGAAAGAAAGAAAATTATTCATTTATGGAATTACAGATTTATCCACGAGCTATCCAGCGATCTTTAAAGCGAGATTGAAACGGTTCTTATTGGGTAAGTACGATCCATCTTAGGCTACTGCTATTGCTTTCCGTTTGGCAAACTATGGTCGAGTGCAAACCTGTTTTAGTAAAAAATCTTACCTATAAATGTGTAATTTTTTTAAAACTCTACTGCAAATTTTGAATAATTTTGCACTTTTTCATCAACAAAGCTTCTAAGCTACTTTTTGATTTCTAATTTATATACCGAAACAAAATCAATACTAGCCACTAAACAGCCACAGTTGGAAGATTACCAACAAAAATAAATCAAACAACTTACCTAACTGTTATAAAAGTTCCGTAGTAGTGTAAAAGTCGATATTGCCAGGTCATAAATCTCCCCGATTCATGTACTGTACGTATTATTACGAAGGCCTACCGGAACGCCAGTGTTGCCAGAATGCTACAATGTGATTCAATGTAGCTTTAGCTGGATAAAGTACTTAAACTATCTCAAGATCTATGTATATGTTTTAATACACAGATAAACTGATTACTAACAAAAGCAAAAACTTTTGTTTGGTTTGCACTTGACCATAATTCACCAGACCGTAAGCGATCATAATGATCTAGGATGGAGCATCCTAACCCAGCATGAACCGATTTGTTCTCAATTTGAAGATCGCAAGATTATATTCTGCAGGAAATAGGGAGGCAGTGAATATTTGGAAATTCTCGAAAAGAAGGGACGGGATGGTTTGGAAACTTTGTCATTAGAGTTATTAGAGTTAGAACGATATACGATATCTGAACTTGCTTATTTATGTGTTTAATATATTACTGGTATATACCTATTGACTAGTGGACGCCCGCAGCTTCGCTTGGATTATTTCTGGATAAAAAGTAGCCTATGACACTCCTAAAACCTCATATTACATACATAATTTTTTTTTTACATTACATAGGCTCACGCTTGACTACAACTTGCCTGATGTTAAGCAACGTTGTAATCTACGATCTAGCGCGCTTGCCTAGAAGAAACCGGTTTACTCTCGACTTAACACATACATGATGTGCCGTTTTTGCGTGATGAGCGTTTAAATAAACAGAGACACAGATAAACAGACGAAAAATTGAAAACTGCTGAAACGTATTTTACTATTGATTTAAAATATACCCAAACTTTTTTTTTTCTAAAATCTTCTATGTTGAGATTTTTGAACCTCTTTAGCTTTATTATATGTATAGATAGAAGACATTGATAGAAGGTACTTAAACGGCACACATGCCATAGTATAGATATTGCATCCCGCCGGTTCCGTCAGTAATTATTCTGAGATGCCGCCACTCCGCGTATTGTCACTCCTGTCACTTGTACGGCACTTCAAGCCTCGTCACGGCGTGACACGCTGCTGTGTGTCAAACTGCACTGTCAGATAATATGATAGATTTGTTTTATGGGATGAAAGATACGGTACCGTAATAATATTTTTATTATTTTTATTTTTTTTTATTTCTACATTACTAGTGTACGCATGGGGGTCAGTGTATTGGTATTAAATTTCAAAAGTGGTGTCTTCCTATTTGTTATAAGCCACTCTTTTAAATAAAAAAATATCAATAAATTCAATCGTTGCTTTTTTATGAAAGAAAATTCTCGTAAAAAGCTACAATGAGTTAAAAAATAACAAATAGCTTCTGAACTAGTAGCAGGATCAATATTATTTTTACGTTTTTATGATTTTTGTCTCTTTATCTATTTCTCATGATTATCATGAATTTTGGTATGTAGGTAGTATGAGATTATCCCGAAATAATGTGAGCGAAGCCGCGGGCTTCAACTAGTATAAAATAAATCGATTCCATCGACTTCGTAACAACAATTTCAATCTATAATTTTACAGCTGTAGAAGTGCTACGCTCGTAGACGTTTTCACGTTTTGTACAAAATCACCTTTGAAAAAAAAAACATTTTTCTATGTCGTCCTCTTGGTCAACATTTAGACGTCAAAGATGTCCAATACACTACTCACATCAAAACATATGAAATTTGATTGAAATTTGATTTATAATTATAATTTCCCGATAACCCTGTGTAAGTAACACACCATATTCATAACAATTATGTGCGAAAATTATAGAAATATGATAAAACTAGCTGGTTCCCGCGACTTCGTCCGCGTGGAATAGTTATTACCATTAAAACGGGTTTATTGAGTTAACTTTAAAAGATAGACATATACTGTTGCAGACATTTTGTAATATCATTTCAAGAGAAATAATTCTTTGATACATATTTTTTGATATCTTGAACCATTTTCGCAGCGCACGCAAAAGACGCCCTCAAAGATGAAAAATTTTCCCCGTTTTTTCCACATTTTCCATTGTTTCTTCGCTACTATTAGTTGCAGCGTGATGTTATATTGCCTAAAGCCTTCCTCGATAAATGGTCTACTAAACACAAAAATAATTTTTCAATTCGCACCAGTAGTTCCTGAGATTATCGCGTTCAAACAAACACACTCTTCAGCTTTATAATATTACTTAGTATAGATTTTATCTCCTTTAAGGGTAGAATTTATCAAAATCTTTTCATAGCGAGCGCCTACGTCATAGTAGCTTTATGCATGCAATCTCAGCTCGATCGGTTTAAAATTGACAAAGTTTCATACAAACTTTCATCCCCTATTTTATCCCCTTATAGGGGTAGAATTCATCAAAATCCTTTCTTAGCGGATGCCTACGTCATAACATCTACCTTCATTCCAAATTTCAGCCCGATCCGTCCAGTGGTTTGGGCTGTGCGTTGATAGATCACTATATCAGTCAGTCAGTCAATCAGTCACCTTTGAGTTTTATATATTTAGATATTTTACTTGAGGCACGTTAGAGAGTATTAAAATAATGTTTCACGTACAAAGTTCAAGTTTTGTTGACGTCGTTGTCAAGAGAGCTGGCGCAAGTTTGTGACATGCCGCCGCCTTACATTCTACACAGCACGTCTTACATGACTTTGCGCAACGTTTTACACTTTGAAATTATGGGATTTTCTTATACAGTGAAGTTAAGGCATATATTCATTCAAATTTTATCAGTATTTTTTTTAAACTGATATGGTTCAGACAAATTTTTAGACAGGTTTTATACAATAGAAAATATGAATGAAATTGGCCATCAATTTCGACTATTAGTTGGAGGAAATTTAGTCAAACGAACTCTGTTTTGAGACTTGTTTTTTTATGCAGAAGGCAATGTACAGAGTAGTTTTAACTATGAACAAGTTTAAGTCAATATTTGACCAATTTTATAATACTATTGTTAAGGATGAACGGCTTAGTACATACTGTTAGTTTCGCTGTGTTTTTTATAATTACATATCTCAAAATACCAAAGTGTAACAATGTAATCTATTTCTATTAAATAACGGACAAATGGATGCTCGCAGCTTCTCTCGCATTAAGTAAAACTTGTATACCCTATTTCATCCTTTTTAAACTAGCATTTACAAAAATACTTTCTTAGCATGAGCTAACGTCTTAACATCTACCTGCATGTCAAATTTAAACCTGTTCCGTCCAGTGATTTGAGCTGTGCGTTGATAAATCACTTTGTCAGTCACCTTTGAGTCACATATAATTGGATTGTTAAAGACGAATTATCTTATAAGAAAATTATTCTCAGTGTACCTACGCTTTTGTCCACTTGCCACCACAATACAAATCAGTATAAAATCACCATGAAATATTGTAAACATATTCAGCCAGCTCGCTGACGAATCAAAGTGACAAAGCAACGTCGGCCGGTGACACGTGTCACGCCGTGACACGCTGCCGCGCGGTGCATTTGAAATTGTCACGCGTTTTGGGAGTCAGTAGTGTTTTGGTTTGTGCTTATATGCACATTTATAGTGATTAATAATTTATTCTTTTGCTCTGATCAGTCAGGAATTTCATCTCCAGGTTACTAAATCGATACGGGAATAGGTGGCAGTATGGTCCAAGATGTATTGTATTAAATGATTCTATTTCTAATAAATATAAGTAAATAATTGTTAGTATAGGAATATTTAGATTTGTCAGAAAATTGTCCGTAAAGGATATTTTTAGACTGTTAATCTGGTCGCTAAGGAGGAGGGACAGCATACAAATAAAAATCTATAAACATATAATGTACAATGTACATCATAATTTAATATAAATTCACAGATAAAATATAAATGATTAGTGTTGGTGGAACTAAAGTCATCTTAAAACAATTTCACATTTAATAACAATCCTGTGATATATGTAAGTGTTGTCTTCATTTGTAACTCAATTATTAAACAACTTGTACAAATTGAAAAAAATCAACTAAGTATCTAAATAGGTATTAGACTATTGGACAGAGATCTGCAACAATCGTGGCCTGTCAGAGTGTCACACTATACGAATGAATATTAGAACAAACGCGGATATTCTGTTACAACGAGTACACGTTTAAAAGTGATATTTCTATTTGTACGCACGCTATAGCTCGCTATAACAGATAAATCTGGGAAATTACTGGTCAATTTTATATAATTTTCTCTTTTCAGTTTTTATAATCTCTAGTAATTTCGTATCAATTATTATATCGAGAGATAATATACAAATTATATTAGAACTTTTTGCCATATATTGTGCTACGACAGTCATAGTAATGTATTACCTTGTTATATATATATGTAATTACAAATTTATAAAAAAAATAAACATGCTCTTTCATACCAAAAGGTGTATTTGCTTTACAAAGTTACTCAATTCTGCGTCAGAGTCTTTCAGCAAACCCAAAACGCATAGTGGCTAGTATTTATATATTCCACTCGGCGCTAGATAAATATTTCTGTGCTATCCCGAACGAAGTGCTTTTAAAATTTCACGTGACGTGTTTTTAGCTAAGCCGAGTGGAAATTCTGTTGATAATGTCGTTTTGAAAGCTCTCCTGCCCCCTGCCAGCTCGTATGCTTCTAAAAGACTAGTTTATTTGTTAACGTGGAACTCTTTGTTTGAGAAATAATTACTCTATGTATTTGAAACCTTTTAAATATTACAATTTAATAGTAGTAAAATAATAACACATTTATTATTTAAAATTTAATAATAAAATTAAAATGCAGTTTAGTAAGTGAGTAAGCTTTATTTTTTGTCGTGAGTCCTAATATATATCGAGTGATTATTAAAACACCCTTTGTGCTTCTGTTATGGTTAAAATGATTGTAGTACTTTAACGGATAACCGAGACCAACTTAAATACATATTTTTAACTGACTTCAAAAAAGGGAGGTTATCAAGTCTTCTGAAAGTTTTTTAAGTTATAATGGTCCATGCTGAGCCAATGGGATGCAATTTGAAAACTTAATTTTCGTCTCATTATTATCATCACTATCCACAGCCTTTGGGATCCCACTGCTGGGCATAGGCCTCCCTTTGCATGTGCCATCTGCGTCGATCTTGTGCAGACCTCATCCAGGTTGGACCCTTTTCGTCTACAAAAAGCTATACATATATTATAAATTAACATAGCGAGTCATACATTTATTCTCAAAATTGTATCGGCTATTCAAACAATTCGAGAACACAAACTTAAGTTATCGCCTCGCAGTAAAGGCCACTTTGCGAGGAAATTATCATCATTTGGTCTAAAAAGGGCGTAATAAAGTCGAGCACTCGCTCTCCCTCTGTTGCAATCATTAGTACTGTAGGAAACCACGAGGCAAGTTTATTGTGGACGTTTAATTATTATTTATTTAACTTTTAGTTTTTTTAACGCGTTAATTTTAGTGGGAGAATGTCCAGTTTTTCTATTAGTCAGTTTTTGAATATATGTAAATAAAGGCATTTGTTTTATGTACAAGTTACACCTAATATGTTTTTCTTCTTCTTCTTATGGTGCCTCTCCAACTAGTGAAGGCTGGCAGTCAGCTCTGCATACTTTATTTTGTTCATTGCCAAGCGAAACAATTCTGCGGTACTTCTGATCCCGGTCCATTCTCGAATGTTCCGCAACCAGGACTTCTTTCTGCGACTGACTCGTCTTCTCCCCGCAATTTTTCCCATCATTATAAGTTGCAAAAGTTCGTATCTATCGTGCCTGAGAACATGACCCAAGTACGCAACTTTGCGTTGTTTGACGGTCTGCAAAAGTTTGCGTTTTTGACCAACTCGCCGCAAAACTTCCTCATTCGTGACTTTCTGAGTCCAAGATATAGCCATCATACGTCGATACGTCCACATTTCAAATGCCTCTATACGTTTGCTGATATCTTTCTTAATAGTCCAGGCTTCACATCCGTAGAGAAGAATTGGCCAGATGTAGCAGTGGATGAGACGTACCCGTAGCTTGAGTTTCAGCTTTTTGTTGCACCTTTTTCCTTTTTCATTTTTACAAAGGCGCTACGTGCAATTTCTATGCGTGTCTTGATCTCAGTCTCACTATCCCAATTTTGTGTAAGCCATGTGCCAAGATACTTATACTTATTCACTTGCTCTAGCCTTTGGCCCGCCACATAAATGCTAGGTTGAATATTGGGATTGTTAGAAATGACTATAAACTTTGTTTTCGTGACATTCATTTTCATACCAGCTTTGACACTGCATTCGTTAACACGATCAATGATATTCTGTAACTCTGTTTCAGTTGAACCTATGAGTACCGTGTCATCGGCGTACCTCAGGTTGTTAATGAGACGACCGTTAACCTTGACACCACAGTTCAGTTCATCAAGAGCTTCCGTCATGTTCGCTTCCGAGTAGATGTTAAAAAGTGTTGGAGACAAGATGCAGCCCTGCCTCACACCTCTTCTTATGTTAACTTCTTTAGATTCTGTTCCCTCGATTCTCACCGTAGCACGCTGATTCCAGTACAGGTTACGTATAATGCGAACGTCTTTCTCGTCCAAACCGATATCGTCTAATAATGCAAGAAGGCGATTATGTTGCACTATATCGAACGCTTTCTCGTAGTCTATAAAACAAAGAAAGACGTTTTGTTGCATATCGCGGCATTTTTGGACTAAAACCTGCACAGCGAATAAGGCTTCCCGAGTACCTACACCAGATCGGAATCCGAATTGACTGTCACTCAACTGTTCGTCACATTTAAGCCATATACGCTCATGGATTATTGACAGGAACAGCTTTAGCACTTGACTCATGAGGCTAATTGTTCGAAATTCTTCACATTTCTTCGCGTTTTTCTTTTTGAGCAATGTGATAAAAGTTGATTTAAGCCAGTCCTGAGGAATGTGGCCTGTGTTATAGACCAGATTGAATAGGTCTACTAAAACTGCAATATGTTCCTCATCAATATGTTTTTAATCACATCCAATTTCCTTTTCGTTTTTATTTGAGTTACGAGCTATAGCAACATAATGTTAATATTGTGTGGACCTCTATATCAAACCCTAGTCCTACGTACCTATATACAATGTGTTTTTGCTTCTTTTTCTTTTCGTATGAGACAATTTACATGGTTAAAGTTTTCAATTCACCATCAAGGCTTCTGTATTTTTAGTGACGACAAGAAAGATATCCAGACACTGTTTTGACCACAAATTCCAAAGACATTTGTTTAACTAAAATACGGTGAAGCTCACCACCAAGTGAGTCAGTATGAAACACCTGAACTGATTTCAAAAAAATTTGCTGTAGACACCAAGTTATTTTTCAAAACATGAAATCAACACAATCGAATACAAACACCGAGTGATAACTTTCACAACGTATGTGGCAATAAACATTTGTTTTTATGTGTCATATCTCTGTCGTCCTAGATTTTTATTGCTAGGCTTGCATTCTGTCCTGACCTTATTTACGTGAATTATGGTGTTATCAGTGCGAAAAAAACCTCTTTTACTGAAAATTGGGTAATCGACGCTCGACAGGCGCTGGATTATTTTTAATATCGTCTCTAGGGAACTGAATGTGCCCAGAAATATCTCAATGGTAATATACTATTTGTCAAGAGAGTCTTAAGTATCTCAATAAGATGTTTTAACTAACTTTAGATATATTTTAATTTATAATTGTGGTCTACATATTTGTTCGCATAAGTACTTAACGAATTTTGTATCGGGTGTTGTTACATTTTACTAGTAAGGCGTAGACTAAACGCTAATTAGTTTCAAATCGGTTGAAATCCAACTATACACGCTATATGTATGCGATAAACAATTATAAAAATTGATAACTTAACAATCTTATCATTATTTTTACTAGTGGACTCCCGCGGCTTCGCTGGCAGTATTTCAGGATAAAAAGTAGTCTATAACACTCCTAAGACCTCATACTTCCTACATACCAAGAATTATGATGATTCGTTCAACCGTTTTTGCGTGATGAGCGTAAACAGATAAACAGACAAAATTTCTAGAAATAGTTGGAATGTGTTTTGCCATTAATTCGAAGTATTTATATATCTCCAAACAATGTCTTTTTGAATACCTTCAATGTTCAGACATTCGACCCCTTTCAGCTTTATTATGTGTGTAGATAAATACATTTATTAAAGAATACATTTTTTTAAATGTAAAAGATTAACAACTGTTTCATACAGTCGAGAAGGTATAATGTGAGCATTATTATAATCGCCGGAATTCCGCCTCCCACGATTACCGAGACAAGTACCTACATGTAATTGGATTACATGAGATGCTACAACGCTTTGCTACTTCATTTTACACTCTTCTCATTAGAAGATATTTTTATTCTAATTCTTCTCTTTCGAAGATGTTTTTGTTCTTTACTCTTCACATTAGAAGATGTTTTTAATTATGTGTATGGAGCGAGTTATTAATCTTTATTGGCAATTGTCAAGTGGGACTTCTAAAAAGTTTTCTTGTTCCTCTTTCTTAATGACAGAAAGCCAACCAACAAAATGATTTTTTTAAATCCTGAAGGGCCTCTGAAACTACATAACAACTACCGTACTATGAGAAAAAGCCGTGACCTGCCATTTGACCTGCAATTTTACAAGTTGTATAATACTATAATGTCAAAAGTTTGTATGCATTCGTTATACTTCTTGCCGCTCAAACAGCTGACCCGATTTGGATGAAATTTACTACTTTATGCCTCAAATTAACGCGTATCAAACCACGAGGCACCGCTAGTTAAAACCATAGTGCAAATGTAAAAATAACCATATGCGTGTCGACACACCCTCACGCGAAGTCATTCACGAAAATATTTAAAATCCATGTGGACTAATAAAATTAAAACAGTCGAGCGTAATAGTATTATATTGACCCAATTAGAGGTCATTTTAAGCATTCAGGAAGGAAAATAAAAAGTATAATAAACGCACTTGTGTAATAAAACAGCGAGAGCTATTTGTGCTTTGCATAAATACAGGCATTCAAATGAACGGAAGGAATTCTAGGTATAGTTAATAATACAGTTTGTTCCTACATGTCTTTACAGATTTTCTAAGGAATGAAACCATAAGATTCTCAGGACCGTTTAACTCTTTTGTTTTTATTGTAAGCATTTTACAGCACTCAAATTCACAGATTTTTCACAGAAACAATTAATGTAGATTTTTCATAATTGTTAGGGCTTTTTCTTTACCAAGGAAGAACTTATCCTAAACGAATAAAATATGTACAAATGTCATAAACTCAGTACCATTCTCAGTAAGGCTGTTTATTTGTAAACTTTTAAAAACCACCCAGTCATTTAAATCAACAATCATTAGCACCAGAGTTTACCACTCATTATCAATGAACTCTCTAGCCTACTACTTTTTTGTTAACTTATTGTGTCCCACTTCTGGGCAAAGGTCTCCCAACTCCCTTCTTCGCGCCAGGCACCCCGAAACCGGTCGAGATTTTGACACCAGCGGACCTTGGTTTTTTACGTCGCCTTAATTTAACCCAAAATAATTCAGGAATAAATTGTCAAAACATCAATAAAACAACCAGAATGTTGGTCAAGGTTAGTCAAAATGATGGAATTAATTTTCCTTGTGATAAAGCCGTGAGCACACTATGTATATCATACCGCGTGCCGCTACATTGACGGCGTCACGTCACTTAGATAAGAGTGACGCGACGTGACACGCGGCGTTCGCACTCACTGGTTAAGGAAACTATGGCTGCGCGCTTGTATCAATTCAATTGAAAACAGTTTAGTTTGGGGTGACTGTCTTGTTGGATGCTTGTCTTTTTTTTGTTCATTCTAAAGTTTTTTGATCTATTTTTTTTTCTTTGATTAGAATGTCTTAAAGTGTCCGTATTAATTTTCCTAGTGATTAAGCCTTGAGCACACCATAACATACCGTGTGACACTACATTGACGGCGTCACGTCACATAGATAAGAGTGACGCGTGACATGACACGCGGCGTTCGCACTCACTGGTTAAGGCACATATTGCTGCGCGTATAAATCTCCTTTTTTTTCCTTCTTAACCTATCTCCTATCTTCTTATTTATTCTTGCTATTTTTCATTTTCGTTTTTTTTTTCCTGGAATAATGAGTGGTTGTCTTTAAAATACGCCATTATACTCGTATTCTATTTATCTCTAACTATGAAATATTTATTGTTATTTTCAACATCGTATTTTTTAGAAAGACGTCAATAATTATTGAATAATATTAAATTGTAAAATATTTGATTGCAATAAAGATGTTAAATATATGCCAAATTGTCTTTGTCTGTGTCCCAAACTAATTTTAAAAAATTACAAACAAAACAAAAATATTAAAAAAAAAATATACATGAATCATCTAAAATGGGGTGCACATATACACACAGTTTCTCAGCGTACGAGGAAGTTAATTCATGTTTTTAAAACACTTAGACATGTTGCCGATAAGAAACTACTCATACAAACTTACAAAGCACTGGCTGAGTGTGCAATTAGTTATTGCATATGTTCTTGGGGAGGTGCTGGTAAAACTAATATGAAAACGATAGAAAGAGCACAAAGAGCACTACTCAAAGTTACATTTTTGTTGCCTTTCCGGTACCCTACTTATCAGTTATACAAACTATGTGATGTACTCTCCGTACGTAAACTTTTTATTTTTCAATGTTTGCGTAAATACCACCGAGAAGTAGTACCTCACCTTTCTACGACTAATAAACGCATAGTAAAATGTCCAGTTCCAATGTATCACTGTGATGTAGCCTGGAATCACTATTTGCATCTTGCACCAATGTTCTATAATGAATTAGGCAATATTCAGGTAAATAGACTATTGACACAACATAAACTGAAAATTGTAATTTACAAATGGCTAGACACACTAAATTATGATGATACAGAAAAACTGCTGGAAAAACCTCCTGATTAATACTTATAATTAACTTTTTTATTGTTGTTATTTTTGGTTCTTATTAATGGGTTCTACTGTACAGCATTAATTATTTCGACGGTATTGACTATTCAATAATGCTCACTCACATACACACACGCACACTTACACACATTCACACACACACACATATACACACATACACACACACATATATATACACATACACACACACACATATACACACATACACACACACACATATACACACATAACGGCGTAATTTAATGCAATTTAATTTGTTTTCGAAACTTATTTGATACAATGCATATTAAGGCTAAGTTAGCTTAAGAATAGCCACATGTTTTTGTAAAGCATATTATTATTTAGAATAACATATTTTTATTGTAAACAAATTGATCCCCTGGAAGATCCTGCCTTCTACAACACAGTCAACACTACAGTAGAAGGCAGAGCAACACTACATTGTATCTCATTTATCTGTTTACTAATAAAAATCTTTATCTTATCTTATCTTTATGAAACGTGGATCACGCGCGGTCTTCTCAGGTTTATATACGAGCAATTTATGTGTGTAAACAAGGACCTTGGTAACACGTTTGGTTTACGCGAACTGGTTTTATTAAGCTTTTGGGAGCAAACTTTTATGTTTTATGTACGCAGTAAGTTGGCATTTTGTTAATTACTTTTGGTTTTAGCATTCGGCAGTACATACACCGGTATTGTATAAAAACGCTGGCGCAGGTACCATCCTTGATTATTTTTAATTTATTGATTACAAGAATACAAATGACTGTAGACCTCACTTCCGCCGTAACATTTATATATCAGATCATCTCACCCAACATGTTTTATAGTTTTTTTTTATCCGCACATAGACATACATAATATGTATATCATAATATGTATATCTGGCGCGATTGTATCGCTGGTTGACTTTACTCTTATACTTTAGTGCCAAGCAGTGTTTTTTTTTTCTGAAAATCAGGTACTGGTAGTAGTATCACAAGAATAAATGTACATTTTTTTTATTAACACTAAATAGGCTTACGTTTGACTATAGCCTGCCTGATGTTAAGCACCACTACAGTCTAAGGTGTAGCACGCTTGCCTAGAAGGAACCTATTACATACATATATGTATATTTAACACAAAAATTTCCTATGTGATTTTGGTACATTGTCGTATATTAGAAAATCACAGCGTGTGGTGGAGCAAGGTTTTTCTTGTATAACTTTTCTTCTTATCGAATGAGAAGTTAATCAAGCCAACCTAAGGGCCTCAAAGTAAAAAAAAGCCTTGCCTAAGTAAAACTATGCCGCACTATCAAGCGATGTTATGGCCAAATTACTGAATTTCAATTACAATTATTAATTAAAATTATTTTATTATTAATTATTAAAAATATAATTTCCAGACTAATCCAAAGCCTTTATCTAACAAACAAACAAAACACTGAAATTGTCTCTGTAAGTTAGAAATAAAATGAGCTAGATCACGTGTAGACCGACGTTAGGCTGAAGTTGGTAAATAGATGTGAGCACCACAGAATTAGTTCATGCTAAAAACGCCACGTGTTTCGCTGTTGGTAACAGATTGCATATTATAGATTCTTTTACCTTTTCTTCTCTTTTACATTTTCTTTATTTTTTACGCCCGCAGGCCTATATTGTATTTAAAATCTTAATTTCCATTTTGTCATCTCATTAAATTCAGACGTCTTCCAAGCAGACTGGCGGTGCTGTTTCATCTGCAGAGCTCCTCAAACGGCGCAAATATTTTAAACTAGACAAGGACTATTTATTTGTACCGTTTGGGGTACAAACTCTTGGGCTGTGGAGTCAGAGCGCTCTTGACCTCTACTAAAATTTGTCAAGGCGATTACGCGTGGTGGCTATCCGTGACCGAAATGCTGGCTTGTACTTTGCCCAAAAGGTTAGGTTAGTCTAGCTATTCAACGGGGCAATGCAGCCAGCATTTTGGGTACGCTGCCTTTTGATAAAGTAGGTTGTATATATTTCGTGTTAATCATATTTATTTTTTTATATTCGAAGTGTATTAATTATGTATGTAACTTTGTTGTTTAATAAATAATATCTGCCCGAGGTATTTTTTGTATTATATTTTTATTTGATTATCCTTGATTGTTTTTTATTCATCTACCAATTTCAAGTCCATTCGTTTAAACTTAATAAAAATAAGGACTTGTTTTCACGATATACTTTTGATTGCATAGATTATTTTAATTTAGTGTCATTTACAAAATACCATTGATCAATTAGGAGTATAACAATAAAGTATGTGAGAAAAGATAACAAAACATCCAGTTTTATCAACTTCTTCTTATCGAATGAGAGTGGCCAACTCTGGTGTCGAGAGTTTATCAAGCCTAAGGGCCTCTGACATGGCTTAGTGACTGCCGTACTAGACAAGTGCAAACCCTTTTCTTGTAAAAAAAAAGTCAAACAGCCGGGACCTACAATTTAATGTGTCACCCGACCCACGGAAGCTTTATCAACAATCCATTGAGTTATTATCACGGAATCTTCAATGAGTAATCTATGTATAAAATACGAAACTTTCCGCTTTTGTCGCAACAAACAAGGATCTCTTATAAAGTTCATAAATGAAACCTTAAGCTTGCGTGAAGGCAAAGTTGCAGAACTGAAAATGAAATAACAGTTTTAAAGTGACAAGTCATGCTGGAACGTGTTGTTTGTATTTAGAACACTTAGTAATTACAGTTTAATGCCTGGCATTCTATGGCTACCTCGTATTATAATCTACATATTTTGCACGGTAGAGAGAATTTATTATTTATTTATTTAGCTTACAACTGCCCACATCGCTAACAGTTTTCCAACGCGCGCTGTAGGCCAAACACAATAATTAAGTTGATTAAATATGAAATTAATTATTTAAATATTAAAAGTAATCGTGATTATTATTAATAATTATTTTTAATTTATTTAATTGGTTTAAACAACATCGAAGATTAAAACAGGAAAATCCAGAGTGAATAGATATCTTCTAGGCAAGCGTGCCATATCTAAGACTATAGTGCTGTAGCCGAGGTGTAGTCAAATGTAAGCGATTTCTGTGTTAGAAAAATCGGCACAGACGTACTTATGCCCGATGGAAATATAAAATAAATTCTCTATCTAGTATTTAGTTTCAATTTCAAATTTAAGTATAAATCAAAATTTAGTACTGTATTAAATTCTAAGCTATTTTCAACCGTAGTTTAGCACAGGTAACATCACGGGGCTTTACTAGTTCTACACATTTATTCACCTTCTCAATTTTATAAGACCTTCAAGAAGTAAAATTACGAGACATAAAAGGTGAAGTACTTACGAATTTTCATTCAAGTGAGAATCCTTTACAAATTGTTTTGCAAGGAGATGCTCAAACTCTACGAATGATTGACACTATAGAATTATAATTCGTAGCATATTATCGCGTCGAAAATGTTTCCACATTTTCATCTCTCCCACACACCGATTGCACACGAAGCTTTCTCGTGATTGGTTACGATGCCGGTAATCGAATGCTTGATCGCAGTTGGTCACAAATGGGTTTAGCTTTTCCTGGGTTAAAAAAAAGATCACAAAAAGGTAAGCGAGTGCTGCTCGCCAACTCGTTGATCATCTCGTGGATTTATTTTTGGTTTCGTTACATAAACATAAAAACGTTTATTTGAGCATCCAAAAGATTTGTACAGTAAGGTTAAGAAGTTAAGGTAAAAAAGAGCATTACATAAAATAAGGCTTTATAGATTACGCTATACACCAATAGGCAAACCCTGGATATCACACTAGGTCTATTCCTGTGTTGCGACACTCAGTTTTTCTTATTTTAATTTCTCTCTCTTGACTCGTATTTCCTCAGGACTGAGGGTCGTGACTCCCCCGCAGAATTAATTCGTTCGTCGTCTCTTGGACAGATACATCGTGGTGGGCGCCCAGGTCCTTCCACGGAAGACACATGTCCCGGACATTGTGGTCCTCAAACATGTCGGTTTCCTTGCGATGTTTTTTTTCACTGCTAAGCGAGTTCAAATCCACACTTAACTTGTAAATACAAGTCATTGGTGTAGGGCCTGATTCGAACCAGGGTGCGTCTGGATGATAAACAGACACTGGAACCGCTGAGCCACACTCGCTTTAATATAAATACATGGTTATTTTAGTTACTAGGCATTTTGTTACGTTTCTATGGACTCAATGATTCGTAGCTCGAACTTTACAAAATCCGGACAATATTTTCGCTGTTTAGCCGTGACGCGTACAATTTTATAAGAGGTACAAGTTTTACTTAAATCTGTTCTCAAAGCTCGTTATGTGCACAGAATATTCGGTAGGGATGGGGTAAAATGAAAAATGGCGAAAGTTGAATTAAATTTAGGAAAATTTCATTGCAAATGCAAGTTTGATATTTTGTTTATAATATTTAAAGGGTTACCAAGCCTATGTTGAAATTTTGAAGAGCCATTATAGTAGATCAATGTAAGGTTTGGATGTAAGTCTACTGGAAGTTTTTCACAAAAAAAATTGCTTTCTGCTAGACTTGATATCGACAATCTATTTGTATGGAACGGCAGTTTAATTCGGAGTATTCTGTGCAAAAAGGTAAGTTATTACTTCCTAGTAGGGATCTCGTTATTATTCTTTCAGCAACTGTATCTTATTATATAAGCATCATACTATGACTTATCGAAATATCACTTAATTTTTTTAAAGCTGAAAAGGTTAAAAAATCTAAACATAGAAGACATTTGATAAAAATAATTGTTTAGATATATTTTAAATAACTGAACACGTTTCACCAGTTTTTAGATTTTTTGTCTGTTTATTTTAACGCTCATAACTCAAAAACGGCTGAGCCATGATTATTATCATAATTTTTGGTATATATGTAGGTAGTATGAGGTCTTGGAAGTGTCATAGACTACATTTTATATCAAAATAATGCGAGTGAAGACGCGGACGTCCACTAGTCTGCTTTCTACTATTCTTAATACGGTTTATCGTAACCAAAATGAAGGTAGCCTTCCCTGATTTTTGCTTATCCGTATACTTAATAAGGTATGAAAATACTCGAGTTGTTTAAGCATTGTAAGAAGCTCTTTGTGAACACGACAAGCGAGAGAGAGAGGCTTTGTCATGCATTTATAGAAAAAACCTCCGTCTCGATAACAGCACAATAGAACCTTCGCAAACCTGTCTAAATAGGATTCTAAGTTACAGGTATTGTTGGAAGCGTTTTGTGTACTTAAAACAGTTTAGAAGGCTGTTAGGAGTATAGTGTCTAGTTAAATTTAAAGATCAAATACATTTATTAATTTAATAAATATGTTTTATGAAGATTATTTTGTGAGAAATAAAATGTCTAGTAACGTATTATGATCAAATAGATTTAATGATTGAATTGATGTATTGAATTTTTTATTACGTTTTGTTTCGGCAGTCCTTTAACCAGTTCTATTACTGCCAAGTATGTTTCACCTGTGGAACTCCTTGCCCGAATCTCTATTCCCCTTGAACTATAATTTGTCGGTCTTCAAGTCGAGAGTAAACCGGTTTCTTCTAGGCAAGCGCGCTACATCGTAGACTATAACGTTGCTTAACATCAGGCAAGTTGTAGTCAAGCGTAAGCCTATTTCATGTTAAAAAAAAAACCTTATACTTCAGTATTGGCTTACGTGTAGGTACAGTAAAAACAAGTGGTAAACTTATTTGAATAATGTGATTAGCTATTTATATTTAGATGATTGTCAAGTACGTGACTTGCGTCACATAAAAAAAAAAGATTTTACGAACACATACTCGTGTGTGGTTACAAACACATTAATCTCTCGTCTATGTTATTCTTGTACGTCTATTGGCAATAATCAAATACAAAAAATCTTATGGTACTTTTGAGCCAACAGTTTCTGTTGTTCTTCCAACTCCGTTTACCAAATATGTATCGTAAGAGTATTATGATAATTTCGAGACTTCAACTCTTTGAAAAAACTCTTACAATCCCCATATAAATATTAAATATAACGAGCTATCAGCAGCCAAGAAACTTATCTTCGTGTTTTTCTTTTGTGTACATTTTTAACCAAAAAGCAAGAAGGAAAATAGGGTAAAGTTGTTCATGGAGTCTACATAATATGAAAGAAATAGCCAAGTATCTCCATAAAACGGCGAGTTTAGGGAACTAAATGGAGTAAACCTGTGGTGGGCAAATTGGGGCCCGCTGAAAGAATAAAGAAAAGAAAAAAACTTAATATGGGATACATTAATAGGAGGCCTATACCCTGCAGTGGGTTCCATCAGGCTGATGATGATGATGATGATGGGATACATCAACAAACGCAGAGATTTATTTCAAGTATTATTATATGAAATATGCTGGACATTATTGGTTAGCAAATGCAGTAAACTACGTTTGTACTTTGAAATTTATTATATATGTATATTAGCAATGTTCAGCGACGTTACTTGCGATTCAATAAAATTTAGCTTTCATCACGGGCCTAATAAATCAAATGTCATCAAATCAACCATTATAAAAATGTAACTAACATGCTCACATTTAACTTTGTTATAAATGTGTAACAGCCATTTTAATGTCCCTTGATTTAACTTTTAATTTGAAATCTCGGGTTTTGTATGCTTGACTCCGTCCCGCCAATACAAAACTTTGGCGACCACTGTAGTAAAGAGTAAGGCGGCTTACCGCACTGCTCTAAAATATTCATTGAATGCGCTTTAGAAACAGCTAAAACAACAATCGCCAGGTTTCCTAACCTTTCGTCGGTTACATGCAGCACCGCGGGTCCCTTCTCAATTACCATACGCGCATAATATCCTACGTTTTGGAAACTACGTATTTTTGCAGTCAGTTGATGAGATCGAATGGAAATATTATATTCAAAGCTTCGAGACTGATCGCTTCACAAATGATGTGTCGTGGGTTTGGGATTTTGGTACTTAAATTGGTTTTAGAATTACTTAGAATCATGATTACTACTTTCACCGCTAATCGAGCGAAAATCTATTCATGAATCTTAAAAACATATTGGTGACGAGTCGGTCTCAAACTTACGGGCGTCGTATCATAAGTCGGCCATTATTCCATCGAGTTACAATCGTTATATTCGTGTTCGATATTTCAAGAATTCCAAAATAGAAGCTATAAATCCGTTGGATTCTGTGTGTGAACTAAAGTGTAGCATTACAGTGTAAGCGCTAGTTATATTGAGTAATAAATAACAACTAGCACTAGGATATTGTACCGAAACGCACCGCGCGGGGATACACTAATTAGACATCACATTTCTTAGACTCCTAAAATAACATTAATCAATATATTAATATCATTTATACACATACATCCATTTTCTGTAATGATACATATTCTTAAGTAAGTAATTAGGGCCTCTCACTGATGCCCTTCTTCTTCTTCTTATCGAATGAGAGTGGCCAACACTGGTGTCGAGAGTTTCAAACCGCCCTAAGGGCCTCTGCCCTAAAAATACCGACTACTAAAGCTCGAGAGGATGTAAATCATTAATCGTTATAGAAGCAAATGTTTGTACCGTATGTTGTTAAAACACGAAACAAACTAGCTGACAAGCTAGCAAAATCTTACAAGTTACAGATTAATCGTGTTATTTGGCATTCTGATGTCAATGACACTGTCTGACAGTGACTCAGACAGCTGATTTTTGAATCGACTCTGACATTCACTAGATCAGAACAAGAAAGAGCATTAAATACTATCAATCCATTAATGCCGGTAATGCTGCAAGACGGCCTGTTAATCTAAATGTAAAATTAATTGTAAGTTATAAATTCAACTGTAATTTGATCTATTTCTTGAATATCCACAATTCAGCAAATGTAAAATATCAGAAAAGCCTGGGTTTTTTTCCGTGTTCCTTGGACGGTATCCAAGGTCTTGTCTAGCTGAAGCTAGAAAAGCCTGGGTTACCGACATACGGTAACCCAGGCTTAGCAACCTGTAAAGTATACTTACTTAGATGTCTCCAAGTTACTTTATCTCACAGCAGAAACGTGGCGTGCGGGGATACCCAAATTAGAACGAATTGTGATCTACTCGACCCGCGCTGTTGTGCATAATTGCATTTGATAATAATGCATTGTTTGTGTTTGCTGTGTCTTTGTGATTAATACAGCGGTGGTTTCATTAACTGCTGAAATTTTAAAGGTGTTGATAGTCATTTAACACTTAAATGGTATAGTTAAATTGAAGTACTTTTTATTTAATATTTTTTATATATTACAATTAGTGACAAGACATAGTGAGTGTTTCATAAGTTTGTAAAACTTATTATATATTAAATA
This sequence comes from Macaria notata, assembly GCA_927399415.1. NCBI lineage: Eukaryota > Metazoa > Arthropoda > Insecta > Lepidoptera > Geometridae > Macaria > Macaria notata. The sequence goes on from OV656741.1 coordinate 6,216,787, forward strand.
AGTAGTATTTCTTTATTTTTGCATTATGATGATTCAACTATAGTTCGCGCAAAACTTTATGAGCTCTCGGAACATACACGCTAGTGGCTGCGCAGTACGCAATTATAGGTATCCGAGGGACGGGACAGGGCGTCGGGGAGGGCACCGGCCCCCGCGCCCTGCGCCGTATCACCGCTCGCGTCCCGTTGCGCCGTGCCTTAGTGTGAGTGCTACGTTCGTACACAACACTTGCGCGCGTTGTAGACGAAAGTACAGTCGAGTGCAACAATTCATTTTCATTGCTATTGTAAATTTTTGTTACTGTTATTTGTTTTCGTTATTTTTATTTGTTTCTGTTATTGTTGTTGTTACGTTTTGTCACCGTTATATTGTATTTGTTTGTTCTATTACTGTGGTTTCTTACTGTTATCGAACTTTTTGGTTTAATTAAATATGCCTCGCGGACGCTTTAATGTGCTACGTTGCCAAACACGTAAAATGGTGATTGATGTTTTGATTTTTGTTCGAATCTGATAGTTCAGAGACAGGGATTGAAGATTCCGATTTAGATGAGAGCTATGATAACGCTTCTTCAGGTGAAGATATCCTTTCTACTAGCCGGGAAGAAATGTATATGGAAGGTGTAGCTCCGTTATAAATAAATAAATGAATGCACAAGATTTATATTAAAGTTTTTAATTTACTTAAATAAATACCTTTACAGTTAGGTCTAAAAAAGCATACTACTCTCAAAAAAGTAAAGAACTCTGAAGTTATCTTGAAACCATGGATGACTAAAGGTCTTTTAAGATGTTCAAAGCACAAAGATTCGTTACACTTGCAAGCTAGACAATTTCCTGATAATAACATTCTGCAAACTTCATACAAAAGATACCGCAACTTCTACTACTCCATTGTTCGTGATTTAAGGAATCAACATGACTCTGAGCAAATTAAATCTAGCAAAAATAATCAGAGAAAACTTTGGAATACTATAAATACAATCTGTAACCTAAAAACTAGTAAAACTAAATCTAACGATCTTCTTTCAATTAAACCTTCAGAATATGATTCCTTAAATCACATTAACAATTTCTTTTCAACAGTGGGTAAAGAGCTTGCACAACATACCTTAAGTCGCCTAAATACTACTGAACATCACCTAGCTGATCATACAAAACTGGATAACTCACCTGCTCACTCTTTATACTTTACGCCATCGGACCCTTTCGAAATAAGCAAAATAATTGCAAATTTAAAATCTGCGTCTGCTCCTGGGTGTGATGGGATTACTAACGAGTTGTTAAAACGAGCCGTGACTATATTGTCACCATATATGTAATCTCAGCATGCTCCATGGCACTGTACCCGACTGTTTCAAAAAGGCTGACATATGCCCGATACATAAATATGGCTCTACAACAATTGTGTCCAATTACCGTCCCACTTCTCTGTTGCCTGCGTTGTCTAAAATATTGGAAAAACTGGTAAACCAGAGACTACTATCGTTCTTAGAAAATAACAACTTACTTTCTCCAAATCAGTTTGGCTTTAGAAGGAATATTTCAACAGAAGATGCGGTCGTATCACTTGTTAACCAAATTTCATCTAATTTGGACACCGGAAAAAAGTCCCTGGGGGTGTTTCTTGACTTGGCCAAGGCCTTCGACACAGTATCTTGGGTGATTCTACTCAGAAAGCTAGAATCCTTAGGAGTGCGTGGGTCTGCCTTAAATTGGTTTCGATCATACCTCACCAACAGGAAACAAAGAGTACGTCTCTCAGACCATTTTAGTGAGTATGAAACGCTATCTTTCGGCGTTCCCCAGGGAAGTGTACTCGGGCCGACGCTCTTTTTGACATACGTGAATGACCTCTGTGAGGTCAAGGTCAACCAAGGTCATATTTTTACTTTCTGTGATGATACTGCGCTAATATTCCACGGAAAAGATTGGCCAGAGGTCATAAACGTAGCTCAACAAGGACTTGCCCTAATTTCAGACTGGTTGAGTAACAACCTACTTACACTCAACACTGACAAAACTAAATTTGTGACCTTTCAATCAACCAACAAAACGTTGCCTAGAAATATAGATATAACACTTCATTCTTGTGGAATCCATTCAAATGAAAGCTGCTCATGTCCCAAACTAGAACGAATAAGCAAGATTAAGTACCTTGGAATAACCCTAGATCACACACTCAAGTTCGATTCACACATATTATCACTAAAAACCCGTCTCCGCAAAATGCTACACGTCTTCAAAAGATTAAGTTCAGTTAGCTGACCCACAAACTGTGCGAACCGTGTACATGGCATTGTGTCAATCAGTCCTCAGCTACTGCATCACATGTGGGGGGTCAGCCGCTAAAAAACACTTAAAAAAGGTCGAAGTAGCCTATAGAGCAGTGCAAAAGGTTGCCTATAAGAAGCCATTCAGACACCCGACCCATGAGCTTTATCAAGAGACAAAATTTTTGACGGTTAGGCAATTATACATGTTGTTCGTGATCCTTCGGTTCCATAAAACTGCCCCAGTCACAGCTCTCACTACGAAACCAACATCGCGCCGCAACACCTGGAACATCCCCGCCACCAACACACGACTAGCACAACGTGCGTACTATTACAAAGGCCCTGCTATATACTCCAAATTCGAATGTGAACTTAATCTACTTAATACTACCAGATTTGTCTGTAAAAAGAAAATCACCACCTGGCTACAAACATTAAACTACCGGGACACGGAATCATTATTACAGTTCGTATCTTAACTACCACCAACTACTATTTGATAACACTCATATATCTCAACACACACTACATCACATACACAGACATCAAACACCACCGCGTATTTTAGAGACTTCTAATTAAAACAAACTGTATAATTTAAAAATGTAATACTTAATTAAGATACTGTACCTATATTTTTCAAAATTGCTTGGGAGGTGCCAATAATCAAATCAAAATGCACATACCACTAGTGTGGCTCAGACTGACCAAGTCTTACAACACAGCCTTAGCCTAGTGTAGGACGTGGAATGCCTGCGCCAGTCACAGCGATTATCTTAAAGAGGTATCTTAGCCTGCAACATAAGTACATAATCATTGAAATAATAGATCAATGACATAATCTATTATATTAAGTATGTGTATTGCGTATTTATATATATATATATATATATGTGTATATATATTAGTAAAATTTCTTTTTTCCTTTTTGTTGTACACCACATTCTTCTTTTTTTTCTTTTGCTTATTTCTCTCCAGCTGAAGGTTGCCTGGAAGAGATCGCTTTCAGCGATAAGGCCGCCGCTTGTGGCACTAGTTAAGGTGCAATTTGTTCTATGTACTGTTTTTTTAATATGTGTCAACAATAAAGAGTTAATCTATCTATCTATCTATCTAATCTCTCTCTTGGCGCCTACCAATCATAAACATACGAAAAACTGATTTTATGTTTTTAACTGTAAATCAATGTATTACCTATAATCTGTATACCCTAAGGAAGAGCCTACACTCCACAATATAGGTACATTACATCCTAGTGTGGAGTATAGCGATAAAAATTGTATTAGAACCTAAGTTTTTGATCAATAAAGTTATCTTATCTTATCTTATCTACCTACCTGATTGTTCTAATATCTTACTGCACGTAAAAATACCTAAAATCTAAATACTTTTTGATAGGTATAAATGTACTATATTTTTTTTAAGTCTTACAATAATGATTGTGCGCTCAACTGTACCATGCGCGGTTACGTACTCGGGCCTAACTTCAGAGGGCTCATAAAGTTTTGCGCGAACTGTACCAGCCTAGAAAAGATCGATCTAAGTAGTGATAGAGCTACTTGCTGGCAGACTAAGTTGGTTTTTTTGTTGTTTATTTTATTTTTTATTTAGTTTACAATAGGTAACTTAAAAGAATTATATATATCGATGATACAATTCTTAATGCATATAGCTACTCTCTAAAACCCCGAACGAAAGCCAAACTCATCACTTTACCGGATTATAAACTTTTAATTCAAACTGTTCAAAACGGACGTTAACTGAGCTGAACTCTGTAAAAATTCTTCCATTCCCATTGGATTGGATACTTCAACTTCTGACACTCGAGTATTCTTCAAGAAAGTTATTCTAAGATCTTAGGAACGATGAGAGAAAAACGGAAAGCAAAAATGTTCTGTGCCATTCCAGCAAATTAGATTATGAGTAAGTTTCCAATATTATTACATTTAATTTTTGTATTACATTCTTAATATAGTACGATATTATTATCCTCGGATGGTATATAATTAATTTAGGAATAGCTATTATACTGAAAATTATTAATAGCTATGCGTAGCTCAGCTAGCGGTGGCAGTCGCATGCGATTACCAAAGGTCGACGCGGTGTGTCCATGGATGGGTGACCGAAGAGTGGCATTCCATTTCGGGAGCTTCCGTGGGTCGGATGACACATTAAATTGTAGTCATTAAGACATGTCAGAGGCTCTTCGTCGGCTTGATAAACTCCCGACAACAGAGTTGGCCACTCACATTCGATAAGAAGAAGACTGGAAATAAATAACTCTTTGATGTAATGAATGAATGAATCACAGGGATTTTCATGGCGGTCGTCCGGAAAGTCCTTGGATGGGTGACCAAGAAATAGCATAATGTTTGGACTTAAAAGCTTACTTAGGTCGGATGACACGATATATTTTAAATTCCGAATATTTGTTTACAGTAGCTGCAGTTAAGCAATTTAAAGAATGCATAAACTTTTAATGGTGATATTATCTTAAAAAACACAACTTTGGTGATTTTTAAAATTTAGTACGCGATATATAAAGGAGCAACTCACATGCCGTATAGAAAGCTTCTTCTTCATCTACGTCTTATCGAATGAGAGGGGCCAACTCTGGTGTCGAGAGTTTGTCTAGCCGTCCTAAGGGCCTAGTATAAATCTTACATTCCAATTGCATTAACAATGTGAGTTTTGGATTTCGAAACTCACATTGTATACAATACTAAATATTTACACATATTGTGTTATGTAACACTAAAGAAACATATTGTATCCGTCTATTTAATTCAATACCTGCTACTTCCCAGTATAGAAGTGTTCCACAACTTTGTAGTCTCCACTTTTGATGTTCACTAAACTTGTGTAAATCTATCGTGTCGCTCCTATGCGGGACCCAACTTTTATTAGTATTGGAAAAGTTTTATCGACCGGTTTTGTTATTTTATTTTATGTTGGAAAATTGAGCTTCAAATGGTCGAAAATAATCTGGATGTATTCGCGATAAAGAACTGGTATTATGTATTTAAGCTTCAACAGCTTAGACTATATATTCCCAGAATAAAGAAACATTATGTATGTAGATTTGTACCGAACCAAAATTTTCTTACAACTCAAAATAGAATCGAAGCTATAAACCGTCATATAAAAAACCTAGGTTAAGTTTATAATGTCCAACTGTCCAGAAAATCATCATCATTATGTCAGCCTGTGTTCAACCACTGCTGAGTATAGGCCTCCTCTCCAACGTGCCACATAGAAAGGTCTTCAGCCTGTTTGATTCATCTCCTACCAACGTGCTTAGAAATGTCATCCGACCATCGGGCTGGTGGTCTGCCTCTGGGTCGGATACTGCTCCATGGATACCACTTGGATACTGCTCGGGTACATACATCTAGAGAAATCCCTATGCGCCAAGTGTACAGAAGGTAATAATGAAATTGGTACAGAGAGGTGTATAATAAAGAGATAGAGTATGATCATATTGCAATGTCCCAGAATATTTATATTTATTTATATCTTATATATTTTTATATCTAAGGAATCTGACTATATTACTCTAATATACCCATCTAAAGTAGCCTATTTTGACACATATCACATATCATTTTAAAAATCTGTTGAATTGAAAACCTAGTAAATCCTTTTTCGAAGTCGGTTACAAATATCATCAAAACATTTCACACATAAAGGAGTATAGCTTAGATCTTTAACGTAGCTTTAGATCTAGCTAGCTCAGTAACTGATACATCTAACAAGCCTACACTACAGATGTGCTTAGCATTAGATCGCTGAAGGCTCGCCTATCAATATTCATACGTCGGCTGCGACCCATTTGTCCAACAAAACGCTAATCCAATCACGCCTGCCGAATCGTATGATTTACGGGATACGGAACAGGGTGGGTACACATCAACTGACAATGTTATCTAATAGAAATCTAAAAGTAGATTGTCGTCGTCTTACGCAGGAATTGGCTTAGTAAATTTACGTATTGTTAAATCACAAATACTCGTATCTGATTCCTTATTCTCTATTTGACAAACAATGAAGTGATTATTCATATTTGAATGGGCCATTATTTCTAGTTATTTAGGCTCACATTTGATTAAAACTAAAGCAGCATATAGGTATAATTTAGCGCGCTTGTGTAGAAATAAACTGATTCACTATAGAGTACAGTGAATCCAGCAACGATTTTCACAATTTGGCCTTCATTAAGTACTAATTTTAAATGGCTTTTTGACTAAGTTATCTACATCGGATTATGATCAACTGCAAACTCATTTCTTACTTGAAAAATTGCTAAAATAAAACACGATCATTCTATGTTAGTAATTATTGCGATTTCTTTATGTAAATTTATGTCCTTCATATGTCAAGATTTTATGTCAATATATTTTGGTTACATGTCCGGTTCTTCTTGCTTATTTTCATTTCGCGTGTCGTCAGGGATTGTCCAATGCAAACGACGATCCCTGATGCAAAAATTTAGTAAACATTATTTCGTGTGCATCCTACCTTACAGGATCAGAACTACAGTGTCACTGTGAGAGCGATGTGACGAGACCAATTCTGCCCATTTCCAGAATGATAGTAATGTGATGCATCGGCCAAACTAGCTGTGACGTATGGTTATTGATTGGTTTATGGTGCTTTGGTAATTGTTGTATATTTTAACCAACGTCTGAAAACAAGGGTGGTTATCTATCAGCCTGTACCATATGTAGTATTCGGTTCTTATCGGGTAAGCACTCTCCATTTTAGGCCATAGCCTTTACTTACCATCAGGAAAACTATGGCCAATTGCAGACCCGTTTAAGTTAAAAATAAATGTATGTGATAAATAATAATGTATTAGAGTTGGATAAAGTTTTAGTGTTAGTTTTCCAGCAGATATGTCTAATTTAACCTAATCTAATAACTAATCTAACCTTTTAACTTTAGTATGTCTAGAGAAAGAACTATTGTTCTATTTCTTTTGGAAATAGGAAAAAGTCGATTTAATTTTGATATTGCATATAATTCATAAATATCAGCTAAATAAATGTTTTTTTTGATAAATTTGGGCTCCTTTACATGTATACATATAGCGAGTGTGGCTCAGCGGTTCCAGTGTCTGCTTTTCATCCAGACGCACCCTAGTTCGAATCCAGCCCTACACCGATGACTTGTATTTTCAAGTTATGTGTGGATTTGCACTCGCTTAGCGGTGAAGGAAAACATCGTGAGGACACCGACATGTTTGAGGACCACAATATCCGAGAGGACATGTGTCTTCCGTGGAAGGACCTGGGCGTTCACCACGACGTATCTGCCCAAGAAAACTCCCCTAACGAATTAATTCCGCGGGGGAGTCACGACCCTCAGTCATGAGGAGGGAATACGACTCAAGAGAGGGGGCTCCTTTAAATTGGCATCTATCTTATTCCAAACTAATATTTCAATTAGACTGATTGATAATTATGATTATTAATTATTTATAGTAATGTCCATCCAAAAGGTTGCCTGGAAGAAATCGCCTAAGGCGATAAGGCCGCCCAATGTACAGCACTCTAATATATTTAAGCTTATTTCCTGTTTTGTTATTTATGTTTTAAATTGGTGTACATTAAAGATATATTCTATTCTATTGATATTCTCTTTATATATATGCAATTACACATATAACACGCATATAATAGACATGGATATATTATGTACAATATATTCTAACATAGTTGATTTGGCAGGTAATTATTAGATATTAGTGTGCAGTGTAATTTATTGCCACATTGTAGATAATTATATGATAACTTAATGTAATGGAATACCTCACAGAGTCTATTAATAATAGGTTGCCTATACATAAGGTTGTAAAATGCAAAGGTTGCAAAGCTTACGCTTTACTACAACTTGCCTGATGTTAAGCAACGTTATAATCTATGATCTAGCGCGTTTGCCTAAAAGAAACCGGTTTACTCTCGACTTAAAGAACGACAAATTATAGTTCAAGGGGTATTAAAATTTACATTCATTGTAATAGCCTAGTTTGTAACTCAATGACGACGTTACACTATCTTAATTTTGTTAGGCATTAAACAAAACTGAAACCCAAATAACATGGTTAAAGATATGATTTAGATTATTTATTTATTCACTTTTAATGAAAAATATTTTTTTAAATATTTTACTGACTTACATGTTCATAGACATATCACAGCGTCTTGAATAAATAGACTAAATAGGCCATATTTAAAAATTCTTACGTATCTCTAGCTATTAAATACGTAATACAAACTGTCGAAGTCCGGAGCTTCCTAAGAATAAGCTTACTTTCTAATTTCCATCATGGCTCAATGGAACGTTTAATTAACTCAGTTTTTAGGCTTTTTCTTTTCTTTCTGTAACAAAAATTACAAGTTCCTTTACTTCTTTGATCTAATTTCGAGTGTACTCAAAGCGAGTTATTAACGAAGTTTTGGAAGAAAAGTAATTAAATTGTGTAAACACTATTCGAAGGGTTTAACTCCTCAAAAATGTAGAGTAGGTCAAGGAAAGACGGGTGGAGAAAATAATTTTCTGACTTACGTGCGTTTAAATTTCATAATTCAATAGAAAAAATGCAATGAATGCACACATCTATTATAATATTTTAAGCTGAAGAGTTTGTTTGTTTGAACGCGGTAATCTCAAGAACTACTGGTGCGAATTGAAAATTTTTTTTTGTGTTGGATAGACCAGTTATCAAGGAAGGCTTTAGGCTATATAACATCACGCTGTTACTAATAGGAGCGAATAAACAATAGAAAATGTGGAAAAAAACGGGGAAAATTATTCATCTTTGAGGGCTTCCGTTACATGCGCTGCGAAAACGGTTTCCAGATATCTTAAAAATGTGTATAAAAGAATTATTTCTCTTGAAATAATCTAACAAAATGTCCGCAACAGTATATATCTATTAGAACCGTTTTTATGGTAATAACTATTCCACGCGGACGAAGTCGCGCGCATCAGCTAGTTTTAGATAATCGCATAGAATTTACCACATACTATACATATATTATATAATATATTTTTTAATCTGAAACCAGCTTAAGAACCTTCTAATTTTATTATAGTACATCAACGATAACCCGCAGTGTTACGCTCCATAATCAGAATCGCCAATGTCTTAATCAGGAATCTATAAATAGAAAAATGCTGACCAATTTTAGCCTCATAAAATTTTGTGTTATTTGATGATTTAGGTAGATTTTATGAAATGAGTTACAGTTTAATTTAAAACCCATAATATTATAATAAGCATGAGATACCAAACCGAAGTTTAAATCCCACGTTAAGTACAAAATATGATTAATAAAGGTTTGTACGTACCTCTGTATACGAGTAAGTACCAACATTATACATTAGTATGACTAATTACTCAGAGGTCCCATTCAAGTGATACGGTTTTAGTTAATTTCATTTTAATTTTTTTTTCTTCCTTACTAAGTATATGCTTTACTTCCTGACGCAACCTGGTTTGAATTCTAATGATAAAATAATAATAATAATAAATATTTCAGGACATATCACACAGCGCCATCTAACCCCATACTAAGCTAACGCTTGTATCATGGGTACTAGATAACGGATATAATACATATATACTTTTCTTTTGTAAATACATACTTATTATACATAGAAACAACCAGACTCTACACAAGTAATTACAAATTTTAATAAGCATAAATACTTGTATCACGCGGGAATCGAACCCGCACCCCTAGATTAGAAGGCAGAGCCACTACCAACTAAGCTAACGGAGCAGTCAATGATGATGTGATTCTACAGTTGCTACAGTTGAAACGTGTTCTATCGTATTAAATTTTTGATGTTTTAAATTATATTCGTTAACTTGTTCATACAGATACGTAAGTGACGAAGTTTGTATTTGGGTTTATTGTGACAACCGTGCAATTCGTGTCAAAAAGTAGAAACAATAGATAAAATAACATAAATAAAATAAAAATTAAAAAAAGGCTTATTTGACTATTTACAATTTAAGAAACTTAACATTAGGTTAAATTGACTAATTCATTAATTAAATTTAAGTAATTGTGAAATACAATCTATCTGGTATGCGCACTAGTTACAAAACTGTACTGTGCACACCAGGTCTCTCCGCGTGGAGTTGAAGACTTACTTATTTATTTTGTTACAGTAACAGTTACTCAACGCCCCGTTTCATTCATCCCTAGATCCCACCCTTTGCATAGCAGCCTCTTATTCTTGGGCTTATAGAAGCTGTACAATGAAAAGCAAACAATAGTCGGCCCACATTACATATTGTGTACATCAAACCTGCGAAACGTCGGGAATCATTATGTATGAGATGTACAATTTATTTCGCAGGAAATGCGAAAGCGTGTGTGGTATTTTGTTATTTAGTCTTATCAAAGGCTTGAACATATTAGATTCGATTTACTAAGTTTTCCATAATCATAATGACTACTATAAATTCTTGCTAAGTTCGCAGTAAATTATACATGCCCAAGCTCAGGCATAAAGCAAACTCTGCATTATGCATAATAAGACTTGCAACGACCAAAAAGTGTCCAGTGCTTCCGTTTCCTGTCCGCCGCCATTTTTCTTTTACACGCCACTTCGACACGTTCAATTTACATAACAATGTATCATCGAAAATATTGGCCGTTCGGTATTCTAAAGCCATGGAAAATTTTCAAAATCCAAAGCACGTTTTGAAAAATAACCGTTCAATGCACAATAGTCCTTTGACTGGCCGGCCTGGGCTTGGATAAACCGACAAAAAATTCACTTCCGAAATCCAATTCATAAATTTTCTTTCGCGCCTCCCGTGGCCGGATTTTGTGTAAAAAATGTTGGGTGCAGGTTTCGCTGTAAATTTTGCTTTGATTGATAGCAGTGCGCTGTGATAACTCTCCCGAAAGTTACTGGACGGGATATGTCAATGTTATAAATTATTGCAGCTTTTATTACAGGGCTTTATAATAGCTTTTCACTATGAACCTCTTAAACAAAAAGAAAAAAAAATAACAAAAAAATTACAAAATACAATAAATCTATATATATATAAAACTCAAAGGTGACTGACTGATTGACTGACTGACTGACATAGTGATCTATCAACACACAGCCCAAACCGCTGGACGGATTGGGCTGAAATTTGGAATGTAGGTAGATGTAGATCCGCTAAGAAAGGAATTTTGGAAATGTCACTTTTAAAGGGGTGAAATAGGGGATGCAAGTTTAACTTCTTAATGCGAGCGAAGCCGCGAGCACCCACTAGTGTTTTACATTCGAATTGAAGTCAACACAAACCACACAACATACGTTTTCTAATGGTTTTATCGGTTCGACTTTATTCATTATTTTCTATCATTAAAATATGATCAATCGGTTTCCTCGGTTCAAACAACGAGTTACTAGAATTGCAGTTACTAAATTCCCCTAAATTCTAAACACACTAGCCGCATTTTTTTACCATTTCAACAACTACAACCCACAAACACAAACACAACCGCAAATCAATAACTCCAACTAACTATGGCAAGCTAACTACTAATTTAATATTTTTGCATACGCATACATTCAGAATGGAAGCTTTATGAAAAATATTTGGAGCATAACGGAGCTCCTTACAATGCGGATTTTGTTCGGAGGCCACTTTGAACCCATCCACCGTGCTATATAGAAACTGGTAGAACCTTTTAAGGTTTATGTGTGTTTTCTATAAACAAAGAATTTCCATTTTCAAACTACATGCAATGGTTTGAAATTATTGCTTTTGGTTTTAAGATAGGTTTGTGCGTAATTTAGTTCATTAGTGAAAAACAAATAGGTACATACACTTGACTTTTTGATTCATCAAACTTACTTGACTTACTACTCGTATGTGTCATTATTATTGGAGGTAGTGTAATAAATATTCGCTGCGATATTTTAGAAAAAAAAATGATACGTGCATCTTAGTGATAATGTACCTATATTTCCTCTGTAACTCTCGTATGACAATTTCACATTCACCATATATTAAAATTTGTTATCAGTATAGTACTTTACTCAATGATCGATATTAACTTTTAGCTTCGCATTAATGTAAACTCGTAGAGGGAAAATTAGTTCACACTTCAGCCCCCTTTTAGAAAAGATTTCTCGCCAACTTGTTCAGAGCTCGAGTGATTTCATTTCCTCGTGGCTGTGATAAAAATGCGCACTTATCTGCGAATCAACCTGAAAAGTCCATTTTTCCGGCACAGTAAAGCCATATTCGAATTTACAATGCAAAACTGCTCTGGTTGGGTTTGTGCACACATATACATAATATGTACATACATACTTTGCCTAGCTACTGGTGTACCAAACTGCTCTATCAAATCTGTAACTCTTTTTTTTTTACAACTTCTGGCTTTTATTTGTTTTTTTTATGTAAGACAGGCTTACACTTGGCCACAGCTTACGGGATGTTCAGCATTCTGGTAGTCTACGGTCTAGCGCGCTTGCCCAAAAGAAACCAATAAATTCTCGAGAGAATATTAAGATTTTTATTTACAATAAAGAATACAAAAAACAAGGTAAGAAAAACTAAACATAATACTTCTAAATATAACAAAAAAGGGGGGCACTTAGGAGTCTTAGCCTGAAGATAGTCTTAGTGTGGGGTCCACTGCCAGAGGGCAGATATTTTAATTTTAACTTGTTAATTATAATAATCTTATTATGTACCTTTTCGAAACATCCATCAGCAACTTTTATTACACTAGAAAGTAAAGTGAATGTAATTATTTTACGATGTAGTGGAAACAGACACAAAAGTTAAAAATATAGCACGCGCTGTGCAAACCTATAAAAACATTTGTTACATAAACTTCTTGTTTTTCACGATTTTCATTATAGTATTCTCTCGATCTTCCTTATAATTATTAAATCTGTAAATAATCATAATGTAAAAATATAAATTGTTACTCGTCGCCAAAACTTTTTTTAGGAAATTACAGTTGAAACCTCTTGCCCAATCTATGTTTTTTATAATATTTGTACACAGACATTTTTAAAATGTTCTCGTTTTCGCTCGCATTCATGTTTGTGCGACCGCGTGATTCAATTTATCGCACATTTTCGCTGCCACTGGCGATTCTACCAACAGTTCGGTGTTTTGACCAGTTTGACAACCGCTTACGCATATCCACTGACATTCATACAATTTGATCTACAGTTGCGGTTGAACCACAAATTAACACATTCATGGTTTAGTTGCACGGCTATTGGTCAAAATTTTAGGGAAATTGATACTATAAAAATTCCTTTGAGCTGACATTTTAAACGAATTTGGTCCTATTTGAGACTCAATAAGTTGGGCTTTTTCTTGCGAAATAACTAGGACGATTATGCTAGCTAAGTTTATGGATATAAAATACAACTTGGAAAATGTTTAGTTTAGTTTTGTTAAAAAAAAATGAAAATATTTAGTTTATTAATTTCTTTTATCTTTCATGTTATTTAATGTTTTTCTAAAATATACTTAATTGAATTTTTTATTTTATATAATGAAAATGTTTAGTTTAGTTTTTTTTTTTTTATGTTTAGTTTTCCTTCACTTGTTTTTATATTTTATTATTGTAAATAACTTGGAAAATTAAATAAATAATAATAATAAAACAGTATGTATTTGTTGCACCTATATTAAAAATACTTAAAATCACGAATATAATTTTATAAACATCTTCGCAATTGAAGATTTTTACTTAAGATTGTACCTAAGCAGTAAACACGTGTTTTTCGCAACAAAACTTAATTCTGGTAAAAACAAGCTATAATCTGAAACGAAACGAGATCTTTGTTTACAAACTTTTTACCAGGAACTGGCGAGTTTATGTGTGGCATCAATTTCTTTGAATCGTTCGTGGTTACGCATCAATCTCAAACTTTTCCAATATCAACTTAAATTTTGATTGAACGAGTTTATGTAGAGATGGGACAAGTAAGTGACTGGAACGTTAGAGATGCATGATTTTTAAACAATAAAAAAATCCACGAGAGAATTCTTACAAAAAATGTTTATACGAACTATACATAAAACGCAGATCAACTAATTACATGTACTTTCAAGTAAAGTTTACTTTAGTTTTAAGTTTTTATAAGTGAATAACCGACACATATAGCCGTAGAGTTTCATAAAAATAATATTATTGGCGAAGCTGAACGCACACACCAGTGTGTATTGAAACATTTTTTTGAACAAGGGTCAAATTCATTCAAATCATGTAGAATAGATAAAAAAAACTACATCTATTGAATTATATCTAGCTATTCACTGCTTGCTTTTCACTTACCGCTTTAAGAGGCATATAGTCCTAAATAATAATAATATAATGATGATGATGATGATTCACTGCTAAGATATTCCATTTCTAGTAGGTATACTTGAACATCTTATGAGCGACACTTGGTAACTAAGTTGTTGAGTAACCAAACAAGTATTGGCCCACAATGAAGTAATTTACTCCTGCGGCCCAGAACAGTTTAAACTGTCGTTTTGGACCGAGATGGTACGGAGTAGAATGTATATTTAGAGATGTTTTTTGTAGTAATATGACACTGAATTAAATATTGCTGTCTTGCTTTGTTCCAAGCAGTTAGGGTTTAGGCGTGTGACTGTTTTTATTAATATACTTCAAAATAGAAGTTATCAATTCTTCTGAAAAGTTTTGCTTTCAGAAGAATTCTCAGCTATGAACACAGATATAAACTATTAAAAACATAGTGGTTGTTCGTAAATTACAGATAAGTAAACCGAAAACATAAATTTGACACTTGATTTTTGCACCAATGTTTGTGGAAACAAGTAAAATCAAGTTGTCATTTCTAATCCTATTTAAGAAACTTCACTTTCGATTCTCTGGAAGTATTTTACTCTGTCCTGGAAAGTCCTTATTGTCAAAACTTTTGTTAGCCAAGTTTATGATCGAATCTAAGTTAGGTTGCTCCAAAGTTTTTAGCGTAAAAAATACCTATTACTTTCTTATAAAACTTACGTGCGTTCCAAGAACAATATTTTGGAAATCGTCTTGTATTATTTGCCTTAAATTTATTAGTACCTTGTTTATTATATTAATTAAGAGTAAAAACGTAAGTAAATTTCAATAGGAACTAAACCTAAACTAAATAAAATTTTATCAAGTGATCTTCCTATTATCACTCCTCAACTTAATATTCTTTAACAACCATAACTTCTCGGCATTGTAATTTAGAGAGCATATCTATATTACAGCTGACATAATTAATTTCATGTTTTCTCCGTCGACTGTCGGTGAAATTATTTTGTCACGTAGAAGTGAAGTAGAGAAAATCGTTAGCATAACACGCTCCCTAATTAAAAACTTCGGCTCACTCGTCAAAACAACGTTCAAGGAATGAAATTTCACAATATAACATAGACATAATAACTCATAGACTCAGTTTTAAGTTTATTAGTAATTCCGCTCTTGGATATTCACGTTCATCATTATTGAAGATTGCTCTTGAATGCACAATATTTCGCCATAAAACTCTACCTCCAGCATGGGTAAGCATGGGCATCGTATAACTTCTTGAATGTTTTAATAGTTATAACAAAAAACATATTATAATGAAAACTTTTATATAAAACTGACAGTACTGACCTGTTAGCTTAGTTGGTAGTGGCTCTGCCTTCTAATCTAGGGGTTGCGGGTTCGATTCCCGCATGACACAAGAATTTATGTACTTTAAAAAGATTATAATTACTTGTGTTAAGTCTGGTCGTTTGTATGTATAATAAGTATTTATTTACAAAAGAAAAGTATATAAGTATTATTTCCGTTATCTAGTACCCATGATACAAGCGTAAGCTTAGTATGGGCCTAGATGGCGCTGTGTGCAATGTCCCGAAATATTTACCTTTATTTATTTAATTTCCTTTTCCTTTTACTGAGATTTGATAGGCTAGAGGTCTATATTATCACTTGTACGAGTGCCGTTTGTGTCTTTATCTACACTAATGTTGTAACATTCTACTTATGTTTCCAATACTTGACTTATAATTACTACTGTTATAGCGCAGACAACAAAACACTCAATTTAAGCAATTTCACATGATGGTATAATATCCACATCGATATCGTAATAGCTCATTATAACATCAATAAAACGCGACCAACCTGATTGAAGGGCCAATCAGGTTGGTCGCGCTTTATTATCATGCGCGCAGCTGCGCTCTCGTTGGTTAGATTTTAATGGCGGCAAAATCTCTGTGACAATACACGTACGCGTGAATTTAATGTTTCGCAATGTGTTTTATTTTATAAATACAAATTAAAAGTTAAAAATGGATAGCGACGATGATATTTGTACGCCTCCGGATATTCTAGAATTGGCAACAAAAGTAACTCACAATCTTTTGCCAGAAAAATCTAGAAAATTATATGAAAAATTAACTATTGTCAGCTTTTACTCATGTTGTTTGATTAATTGCATTAGCGAAGATAAAGTAGTGTATGCAACTGCATATAACACGGGTATTATATGACAGTTGCATAAACTACTATTTCAGGTGATCATCATCATCATCATCATCATCATCAGCCTAATGGGACCCACTGCAGGGCATAGGCCTCCACCCTCTTACGCCAATACTCCCTGTCTTGCGCTGTTCTTGCCCAGATGTTTCCTTCTAACTTTCTAATATCATCCAGCCACCGTTGCACAGGTTGGTCATATGCCTGCCTGCCCAGAGTATGAAAAGAGCATTTTGTCAGATGATTTCATAAACGGTACCATTGAAATTAATTTTAAATGAAAGTTCTCCTTTGATTTATACACTCCTATTTCCTGTGATTACATAACAAGTAAATAATGGACCTGAAAATTATCATCTTATACAATATTAGTAAGAAACAATATTTACACATATTAACACTAATAGAACTAAAAAAGAGTATTTACATCTAAACTAAATTTAAACAATCTACATGTGGTATGGAGCCAAGAACGCTGGCTGCATTCCCACGCTGGATTGCTATAGAAATCCTTTGCGCAAGGAACCAGCCAGCGTTCTTGTCTCTAGTGATGTCAATCAACATTTTATTTATTTTTTTTATAAAAGACTTCGTGCTTTTACCCCACGGACCACAAGTTTCGAAGCCAAGCAGTACGAAAATATAATCAGTCGATAATGATGTATATTTTCGCCGCTTGGCTTCTTCTGCTGCGTCCGCCGCGGCTCCTGCCGCTTGTACTGTTCCACTGAGGCGAGAAGGAGCTAGTGTATCGACGCAAGTTGCGTCCCATACAAGAGCTTTTCCCCGCTCCCAGGGAATCAGTGTGAGGCCATCGGGGCGCTTACCATCGTCACGGACCATGCCAATCGGTTCAAGAACTGATGGTACGTTGACAGTGGCAAGTGCCCGTCTCACTATATCATTCAGCGAGCCGTGGCGGGAGAATCTGCCTGCACTGCGAAGGCATGAAAGTCCGTGAAGGCCCTTCCTATCGACATCGCTACCACATGTGCAACTGTGTTGTTCGACAATAGCAGCTCCAATTCGCAAGCCGATAGCGATTCTGAAACTGCCATTGTCGAAAAGTGTACCGAGGTTGGCAGAAGGGAGGGCATGTAGCCATTGGCCAGATTCGTGTTGAGACACTGCTTGAAGCCTTGCGCGATCGTTGTCACCTATTAAATTTTGTTTTAAAGAGTTAAATTGCTTCTGTACCAATGGAGCATCCCAAAGTTTTTGGCAGAATGGTTCCTTAGGGATGTCAACATTGGTACAGAGAGATGTCCACTCTCTCACTGCCTCTGCCGCACAATTTATCTCAACTGACGATGATTTCAAAATAGATGAACAAAGTTGAGATACGCCTTGCACAGAAGACAGAAAGGCAGGAAGTGCAACACTAGAAATTTTGCGAATGCCGATACCACCCGTTCTAATAGGTAAAGTTGCTTGTGTCCAAGAGTTCGATGCGAGGTTCAAATTTAGATTTTTTTCCAATATTAGTCATCTCTTTGCTATGTTATCTTTGCAATATCATAACCAAAATTAACCACCAAGTGCGCGCGAGCGCGAAAAGTAATGTCTCGTATGTTGTTTTATTATTTCGCTCGTGTTCTTGTACACTCGCATGCACAATTAGATGGTCCTGCGTCACTTTTTAATTAACTCAAAGAAGCGTCCCGTTGGCAAGTTATAATGAAATTTATTAACAGAATATGAGACTGTAACTTCAAGTAGGCAGAAACTTGTGGACAATATATCACCTCGTCCAACCGTGTTTTGTTAAGTGGAGAGTTGGAGTTACCATGCGAATGGAGAATCATTATCTGGAGAATTTTGTATTGATTTATGCCAATTCATTTTAGTATTGGAAATCCTTAACTGGGATTTTATCAACGTCAATCGTGTCGTACTTGCAAGAAAGAAAAATAAGAAATAGATAAACTCTTTATTGTTGACACATATTAAAAAACAGTACATAAAACAAATTGCAACTAAAGTAGTGCCACAAGCGGCGGCCTTATTGCTGAAAGCGATCTCTTCCAGGCAATCTTCGGCTGGAGAGAAAAAATAATAAATAAAATAAGCAAAATAATAATAATTCCTTATTTAAATCATAAACCGTAAATTAATTTCTTGTGGCTTTGAGTACATCCAACTCAAACTGCAATACATCATTGAAAACACAAAATTGTAATTGAGATGAATAAAATGTTTCTTCTAATGATTTTTGACACAGTCATTTTCTATTTTATAAAATGTATGTATTTATGACTGTAATACATACATTTTATAAAATATATGTAAAGGATATCTCGTGCCTTTAATATCATTGCTTGCTAAGTATTAAGGAAATGTGATATATAGATAAAGTAAAAGTAAACCCTGGACTGGTTAAGTGGAAGTAGTAATTTTTGGTTATATAATTAGCTGATTATTGTTTGTCATTCTTCGTTTTTAAAGCTATGAACTTCCCCTACTAACTTTAACTACTAACTACTTTTATGGCAACTTATTATGTACATTGAAAGTTATACGTAAGACACTAGTGCTCAGAAGTTAATAGCTTGTCATTTTCTTAGTTTCTTATCTCATACTAATTGACAATCATTTTCAAAACTGAATCATACTTGGGATTGAATTACAATTCACCAAGTGCATGCTAAGTCTACAGTCGGGTGTTTTTCGCTCGACTGCGGGCAGAGTGTGGTTGGACTCTATTTATTACGCTTTTCTGTAGCTTTGTGCCGGTTGTGACAGTCACAATTTTGCTTGTTTTCTCATTTATAAAAGGCCGCGACCAATTTTAATTTGTTCGGTGTGATTTTGTCTTTTGTTTCTGAGAGGTTTTTTTAGATATTTACTTAATGTTTTGTCTATTATAAGATGATAATTGGAAGCTGTCATTTTCCTCCATTATTCGCCGAAATTATACGAAATTGACAGGTGTCAAAATCATCATGTCACTAAATGGACAAGGCTTAATTATATTTATTAAAAGCAATGTGTTGAATACTGTCAGTGCATTGTAGTATTGTAAGGTGCGCATTTATTGTTGTTTTAGTTCCGAGTAGTACTCATATTCCAATTCAATTTTCAATAAATAAAAGCAAACAAACGTCCAACATAATAAACGGCAAAAAAATACATTGTAAAAATGAAAAAGGTTTTGGCATCAATATTAAAAAATAATAACTCGTGCGTGTTTTCCTCTGACACCTGTCAATTACTTTTTTTCAAACTCTCTGGATAGTAATACAAAAATATTTTCCCTTTTACAGGAAATTGGAAATGTTAGTAATGTATAACTTATTCACGAGGCGGGGAGTGCATTATATCAATGTTTTGTACTCAGTGCAACAGCATGATGCATTTGCTTCAGTCTTTCTTTTTTTGTTACAGTACCTAGTTATATGCAAGTTGTAAATAAGTGCATTTTTAACATACTTTGATATTTTTATATTATTTGCTTTTACGGTTTGAAGCTGTCCTAATTTTATTATTCGATTTGATTGATATCATTTGTTTTATTTTTAAATATACTTTTTTTGCAACTCTATAAACAAATGAGTTCATAATATATCACTTGTTTAGACAACATTCACAAAGCGCTAGAAAATCATTTATTTATTTTATCTTTTCACCAACTTCAATTTCACGTCACCCTTATTTCTCGTCCCCCAAAATAATTCCGAAATCCGAGCTCCGTAAGCCAACACGGCGAACGTCGCAACTCGAATCCCTGAGGTTTTCATACATTCGGCTTGAAGTGATCTCCAAATACTGGCTGCAACTCGGCTTTTCAATACCGCCCCAATATATCTCGAGAGGCTAAGCAGTGGCCTAAGTCAAGTTTTATGAATTGCTCCACAAATATACTGAGCGAAAAATCGAAAATCGTAAAGTGTAATATGTCTTCGTAGTAGTTTTGGGTTCGTTGAATTTTGTTTTGATTCGGAATAGCATGGTTCAAACTCAAATTTGCAGCGCATGACGTAAGGTTAGATGGCATCGTCGTGAACATGACTTAATAAATAGATTTTTTATGAAAATATAATACTAAAATGAAAATAATAGGTACAAAATAATGAATGTGACTTTACAAACAATACATATATCACATGTGTCATTAGAAACTGTAATTTTTATGTTTCTAAATTAATAAGCAGATGCGTATATGTATGAAGCAGAGGTAAATAATAGTACCTGTCTGACTCTTTAGAACAATCTAAAATGAAAATTGAATGTAATATAAATTATATTAAATGATAATAATATATTTATCAAACTGAAAAATTATATACATTTCTAAAACAGATTATGCAAACTCAAGATAATAAATAGATAAAAATTAAATCGAAGGTTTTTCTCTTCAAACCGAGAACGTATTAAAAGTTTGTAAATAAAATCTAGAGCGAGAAAGTTATATTAAACCTAATTTGTTTTATCTGAATTGAAGAGAAATTGGGCAAACTTTATATTTGGATATAAAAATTATTTAAGTCGTCTCCAAGGATTTTACTTTATGATGAAGTCCAAGATTTTGGCGCAAAATTTTTAACAAATGTGATTTGAGAATAATACCTTAGAGAATATCTTTGTCAACTAGTATTGACTAATTCAAGCATCGAAAATGCAAAAGATATAATATTTTTCGACTAATGCAATTAAATAACATAGATTTTCCGGCCTAAAACCATAACTAATTCAAAAAATAAAACGTAATTGTTCTTGTATACATTTTTTACAAATTAAAACCTTATCCAACATCAAAAACCAGCAACAGCTATTCAAACAGCATCTCCAAAATATCAGCTTATATAAACGTAGCAATAACGTAAAGGCACACATCGCAATACAATATGACAACAATGTTAACACGGCCCAATGTTGTATCAAAAACATAAAAAAACATACAAAAACCCTACTCTCTATTCCATTTTGAATCCATCCTTTTACTTACCGACTAAAAACAAAATCGTAACAGCTATCAGCTATATAATAAATAGCATCTCCAAAATAGCAGTTTATAAAAACGCAGCAATAACGTTTAAGCGCACACCGCTACAATATGACAACAATGTTAACACGGACCAATGTTAACGCTATACGCTGAACACATGACTGTGGTCACACCGCTCTACTGAGTAGGGTGTGGGCAGAGTAACAGATATAGAGAAAATAAATAAGTATAATAATATAGTTGTAAACGAGTATTTCGTGTTAAAGCCGAAGAGTGTGCTAATCAGTTTTTTTTATAAAAATAATGAATATCATGTTATATTTATGAGTGCCAATACAAATAAATATCTATGTGCAAGTGTTATAATACATACGTCTAAAAATAAATTCATTTCATGCTATTTTTTATGACATTAGACATGTTAATAATGGAGTTCAGTTTTATACACCGCTACTCGATTTTATCGAATACAAATACAAAAATATTTACTAGCCAAAAAAAAATTGACACAAAATGTCGTATCGTTTTCGTCTTCTAATGTAAGCTGCTACTACAAAAGAGTTAGCTAATAATAATAAGAATAAAATGCCTACATTTATTGTAACATGAAACATAGAACAAAACAAATTTGAAAAAACAGCAGAGATTATGAACACAATAGACGTTTAATGTCACAACCTTGGCCCAATTCAGCATGTGCTGAATGCAAGCATCCAGCGCTAGTCTCCCGTTAGAGCCGGCAAGTGACGTCACGCACGTAGATAAGATAAGTTATTACTTATCCTTACATAATAATATAAGTAGTAAGTTGTTTCTCTATACATATTCTGCTCGTTGACCGCACATACGGAGCGACGACGCCGTGCGACCGCCGAGTTTACATTATAATTGTCAAACGGCTACAATTTAACAAATAACGCAAAAGGCTGCCAACCATATTATTTTGTGGATACTTTATAAACAAACGACTCCGCGGTCTGTGACAACAATTTGATTTAAAATTTTGAATATGTATTTCAAAACATTTATACAGGCGCTTTTTACTCCTATTTGGTAAACACTATACTAAAATAAGGGTTTCATTCGCTCCGAAAGCAAAAACTAGCCGTAAGTATAACATGTATATGTAATGTATCCGTCGCAGGCATTTTGTATGATTCCGCCGTTTACATACGGCGGCGTCAGTTTATAAACGCTTGCTGTTATGTAAAATGCCGAAGGCAAAATGTATAAATGCAATGAATTTCATAAAATAAATAATTTCAAGCACATTGCACACAGTGCATCTAGCCGCGCACGAAGCAAACGCTTGTGACGTGGATACTTGGTAACAGATATAATACTTATATAGTTTTTTATTGTAAATAAATGAGTACTTATTATACATTAAAAAGTGTATTCGTATCGTGTGAACCCGAAACCCTAGATTAGAAGGCAGAGTCACTACCAACTAAGCTAACAAAGAAAATAATATAAAATAATGATTATTAAAATCATAGTAGGTACAAGGTAAATGTAAAATTTATTAATAAAATCAAAAGTAAAAAATGACATACATAATAAAAACAAGGGCAAAACTTCTAATTACTGCAATATGATAAAAAGGGGGCACTTAGAAAATCTTTAGAAAAACAAAATAAAGTGTTACTTAGTTTCCTTCTAATGTATGAGAAACTCTACTATAACATATGTATATATTAACATATGGATATATTACTATGACATATAGTGATATGTACAGTTGAGACGGGAATGATTAATATCTCGGAATATGCTGCTCACACATGTTCATAGTAATTTGATGTTAAGTGAAATGTAAGAGGTTATGATAGTAAGTCATACTTGTAACCGATAACAGTAATATCGGGTAACAGGTAAGATAACAGTTATATATAATAATACCACCTATATTAATTACTACAATGGCTTTTGTTCTCCTCTCGCGTTGCGTCGTTTTCGTCATATCTGAGGGATGTGACTACCACTAACCATGAGCCTATCTGTGAAGGTTTTCCTGAATGAATGTTTTATTTTTTGCTTTTGTTGTATTACTTTGTAAATTCGTGTGAAAATGTTGATTTAAAAGTTGCTGTAACGCAATATCATTGACTTGATTTCAATGACTTTTCGAAATTCACGTTCCTTTTAGAATTGCCGCAAGTGGACTAGCTTTTATATAAAAGCAGCAGATTTTTAGAATTTATTGAAAATCGTTTACCAAATAATTTTGTGTAATTTATTATTACCAAACCAGTATTGGGAGTACAAATTGTTTCTTTTTGTAAAAAAAAACTTTCAAAAGGCTGATGTCAAAGTGCACGGATTTTGAATGGCATGTTTTGTATTTGTATAAAATATCATCATTATGTACAACCTACACTGTAGAGATGTATGATACTAGTGGACACCCGTGGCTTCGCTCGCATTATTTCAGAATAAAAAGTAGCCTACGACACTCTTAAGACCTCATACTATCTACATACCAAAAATCATGATGTCCGTTAAGCCGTTATTGCGTAATGAGCGCTTAAATAAACAGACAAACAGAGACAGATAAATAATATCATAGAAACAGACAAAAATTATAAAAATTTCTGAAACATGTATAATTATCGATTTAAAGTATATCCAAACAATTTCTTTTTATAATATCTGCTATGTTCAGATTTTTGACCCACATCAGCATTATTATATGTATGTAGATAGATACAAGGAAACCTACACTTCATTTTACAATAATATACCAAGTTATTTTTTATAGACTTTATCAATTCTATAAAAAATAACTTAGAAACAAACTAAGCATTTTTGCTCTTCAAATATCAAATCCAAAACTTTTTTGAAATCTAAGTTTCAATCATTCACTTAAAATATTTAAAACATTTTAAATCTTTGCAGCTAAATGATTTTATTTGTAACACTAGAATACAAACCGTGTACACACCATTTAAACTTGTTAACGTTACTATTATGTATAGAATTAAAATATGAAGAATCAGTTCTGAGGGGTAGTCATGACTCTCCGTAATGAGGAGTAATATTCGAAGAGTGCTGTCACAATTAAGATACCTCAATTTAATTCTATTAACTTTAAATATGGTGATAAAACAGATCTCAGTACATAAACAAACTGGTTTCCTATTTCTGGATGCAAATCTTCTCCGCTCCGGCAACGGAACTAAATAAAACTTTATGTAAGTTGAGAATGTAAACTTTACATTCTACGTAAATGTTTTATAGAGTATAGTGGCTGTTATTATGAATGTTTCATTTTATTTGACGGTCTGTGAAATAGTTGGGTTTTAGAAAAGGAAGTATCAGTAATTCTATATGAACTCCCGTGGCTTCGCTTGTAATAATTATAGTGGACTATAAAGTAAACTTTGTCTTATAAGGAATAGCATTTATGTGTCTTTCTTTGTCCTCATAAAATACAATGGCAATCCGTTACTTCGTTATTACCTAAAGAAAATCTTAACATAGCAAGAAATGCATTTTTAGTTTGATAGAATGGAATAATTTGAAAATTTCTTTGTTTTTTAGATATAAATTATCTTTTTCCGCTGCAAAAAGAGAGTTGTGTTATAATTTTAGTATGGGTAAAGGTAATCTAAAGTCATATATGCCACTTTTTAACTTGCTTAAGGTCAAGCTTTATCCGCAGGCATCCACTACTGACAAAATAAATCAGAAGACAAACAACCTTTAAAAAAACTATGTTTCACAACAGCTTTAAACAAAACAGCCACACCTATAAATAACAGTTGCGATCTAATTCATGTTAGCCCCCGCTGCAGTAAAGTTAGAAGTTTTTATCATTTTACTCAGTTTCTGCAATTACTACTGGATGTACTGCGGTGGAATAGTTTTACACTTCCTTTTTCTGCTAAGTGTGATAGTATTTACTCAGAGGTGATATTGCAGAGCGTGGTAAATTAAATACCATGTTTAAATTTGTCAAGAGAAGTGTTTTTGGCTTACAAAAATCCTGACGTGTGGTCACACAAATGCAAAACTTCATCATCATCCACAGCTAATTTATACCCCACTGCTGATTTAAAATTCTCTCTCCACACCAGCCATCAACACAGATTATAACTTTGTAGGTAGTTTCTAAAGAGAACTAATAAATAAGTTAATGGAAACGAAAATCAGACGGAAGTAAAATCCATAATGTAAGGATAAATTACGTATGTACGTAAGTATGTATGTGTATGTAATAAAGTTGGAACTATTTTATAAGGTATCCAAGAGCAAGTAGTACATAATGTATACATAGTACTTTTTTTCGATTTGATATATTTTACATAATATATTATCATGTGCTGAGCATGGTCTATAAACACCGCACAATAGTGGCTACAATTTAAATTAGAACAAGGAAGATGGTTGGCCACCGCATACGACATGACGACTTTCTGAATTACATCATTGAATCCCACCTGGAAGCCAAAGCGGCAGAAGAAGGCCGTGGAGGTCATATAGTAGACCAAGTAAAAGAGAAGGCGGGCGTCATGTCGTATAAGGAGATCAAGGAGTTGGCAGAAGACCGGGAAGGATGGCGCATGCTTCACAGACAAGGGCCTCGCCCTTATATGTGATGATGATGAATATATTATATTCAATCAATGTCTATAAAATCATTTTTTATTATTATGTACGAAAAACAATATCTAATCTGACCGGTTAAAGACACATCTCATATTTTTTTATGCTTTGCTCTACATTATTTTTCCTTGTAGCAAACTAAATGAGTTATAGGAAGAAGTGGGTCCACTCTTTTGTTTTGTTACTGCATCATGCAGCATTTTTGAACGATAATAGTTTTTGAATGCAAGCGGTTTGAATATTCTTATTTTTGAACTTTAGTTGATTGGATGCATCATTTTTTAACCTACTTTCAGAAACTGAATCGCGAGTTAGCGAAGGTTTTTAGAGCATTCGTTTTTGCATTGTAAAATTAATCTGTTAATGTATCATATAATACATGTAATTAGTTTTTTTTTTTTTTTTTTTTTATTTATTCTTCTTAAACCATAAGAGAGATCATCATTTTTGGAGGTAGCTTGGTATTTTAAAAGCAACAAAGGATTTTTGTCGTTTTTTTTCTTACAAAAAAATAAAAATATATGGTTATTATTGACTACATCCTCTCTAATATGTTCTTAAGAATTTTAGTTCTCCAAAAACAAGAACGTTGTAAAATTAACTTACCGGTCTTACATTGTAAAACATTGAACATTCAAATGACTTTCAAGAAAGTTCAACCAAGTGAGACGAGTCTTCTAATTAGTGATACATTTCCATACATACATATGTATGTATGTTTTAGCTGGGTATATTTATGTGTGTATGTACATATGTGTGTTCTAGTTACCTTTGATCTATGAATGAAACTCGTGTGTATTTCGTATTGACCGAGTATCTAATTAGAGAAGTACTTTAATGTTGATACAATTACTTAGAATGTTTGAGTGTAGAGGACGTTGAGTGTTATTATTAATTTACATTATACGAGCCTCTTTGGTGTGCTTAAGACTTATAAGTTTCATTACGGAATATCTAAAATACAAACAGTTAAATATTCTAGAGTTTAAAATGTAAACCCATTAATTAATGTGTGGTTTCAATCATTTTTTTTAAAAGGAATGGGTTCGCACTTGACCGTAATTTGTCTAGGATGGAACGTGCTTACCCAGTAAGAACCGATTCACTCTCACTTTGAAGATCACACCTAAATTCACACCTTTATGATGAATTTTTACTCACATTGTTTTCAAAGAGCCCATCAGCGACTGTTATTAGCAAAGTTAACTTTGCTAATCACGTGTGAATAAGCCTCGAAACCATAGTCTGTGAAAAACTGAAATTTCATTTTACCAAAACCCCAAGTTTGTGTTTATTTCTAAACACTTGCCGCAATCCTTTTTCAACACACATTTCGGTTTCCCAAATAAAACACAAACAAAAGCCACTTTACCATAATTCCGATCAAACATATTCATGCAAATTATTCAAAAAGCAAACAGCACAGATATGACGTATGATAATCACATTATGTAAACAACAATTTTAAAGCGTGACCCAAACAGAAGCCTGTAACTAGGACGCACTGTTTTACAAATTAAACAAATTTATAATATCAATACCAAATAGGGTGGCTCTGACTTTTCATTTGACCAAAAGAAAGAAAAAAGTTATAAAACCTTTTGTTTATTGTGATGGAATCTCGAATTTTATGTATAAAGAGATAATTATTTATCATAATATTCAAATAGAAAATTGTGGACCAGAAAACTTTTTTTTCAAAATTCTTTACTAAGAAGCCTTAGGCGGCAGATAATTAATTTCAGGATTCGACGATGATATTCGTAAAAATGTAAGATCACCTTGCTAAGCCTCCAGCTGAAATCAGACAGATGTGTATATTTTTAGACTTAAATAATTTATTTAAAAAAAAACATTTCGGTATGATATAACGCTTTTTTGTTGGTTTTTGCTATTTTAATTTGAAAAGTGAGTTGTATGAAACCGAAGATTGATCTATGTTTTTTTATAGTGAGTATCTATACTAATATTATAAAGCCGAAGAGTTTGTTTGTTTGAACGTGCTAATCTCAGGAACTACTGGTGCGAATTGAAAAATTATTTTTGTGTTGGATATACCATTTATCGAGGAAGGCTTATAACATCACGCTGCAACTAATATGAGCGAAGGAACAATGGAAAATGTGGAAAAACGGGGAAAATTATTCATCTCTAAGGGCTTCCGTTGCGTGTGCTGCGAAAACGGTTCAATATATCAAAAAATATGTTTGAAAGAATTATTGAAATTATCTAACAAAATTTAAGATTAACTTACTAGAACCGTTTTTATGGTAATAACTATTCCATGCGGACGAAGTCGCTGGCACAGCTAGTAATAAATATTAAGTAAACTAATTTAATGAATAGGACGTAAGCATATAAGGGTGCTCAGCTTTTTAGCCTTACCGCGATGTAGTCATCGTGAAATTTAGTTTCAAACTATTTCAATAATAGTCACGTGGTCAAATCCACTATCTAGTAATTTTTTGTAAAGTTCCTGACCCTTATAATTTACTAAAGATGGTACAATTATTATACATACAATACAAGCATATTAAAACATTGTCTAACTTCTTTTTCTACCGTACCTACCAGACGAGTATTTACGATGTTATAAACCAGACGAGTATGTATGTTTCCAGGTTCTGTCATGTAAGTCAAATTGTTGGCAAAATATTTTCATCGACATTCTCTTCGCCTCACGTGTCAAAGGTGTAATTGTGAAATCAGAAGTGGTGCGAATGTCAGCAATTTAGTGTAATGTTAAAGAAAAGATACTTTTAGGGCTACATTTTTAAAATTACTGTAAGTAAATTCCATTTTTACTGACTGCGAAATTTAATTACGATAAAAGTTTGCTGGCTATCTACCTTATCCTCTATTCATTAATAAACAATGGCCATGATTAGGTGAGATTATCTTTATTATTTATTTGTATGAAAGTGGCAAACTCGTAATACCTTAGTTACCCACCTGAGGAAGTCATACACGGCTAAAAGAACGTTGTGATGAATAGCTCAAACTTGTTAACAAAAATCGTCGTCTAATGTATTGTCACTGATAGTGTTACTAAACCTTATCAACTCACCTGTTAGGTACATCACGATATAACTACATATGTATGTAGTATGTAGAAATATTTTAAAATCAGCACCCAACGTATGAGTCCATAAAAGCTGTTAGGGGTCGGCATCAAAACACTTTATACATGTAAAGGTATGTAGCAATCTGACATAGAGCTGAAAACTTTGAGCTTCTGTCTGAAACAGAATAACTGGGGTTGAAATAACAAAATATGTGGTGAAAAATGTTAAGGTAAAACTACGAGGAAAATAGTAATCACAAAACAGAATGAGCGATTTTTTGTTATTAATTGAAGCAAAAGCAGCTAAAATTATCGCTAAAAAAATAAAACCTCGCTTTCAATGTTATAATATACAGCAAATTAAATTAAAAAGATTTAAAAAAAAGAGTTTTGTTAAGTCAAGTACTGTACTAAACTTTTAGTGACACTAAAAAGTTGAAAATAATTAAATCCAAAATTCGCCTTAAATTTCAATCCATAATCTAAAACATACCCTTACTTCATAATTTAAAAATACATGTATACTTAGTTTTAAAAACTACAAAATAACACACTAAACCAAACATGTTGT
Organism: Macaria notata; assembly: GCA_927399415.1. NCBI lineage: Eukaryota > Metazoa > Arthropoda > Insecta > Lepidoptera > Geometridae > Macaria > Macaria notata. The sequence goes on from OV656741.1 coordinate 6,246,784, forward strand.
CACGTGCCCTTAAAAGGCGAAAAAGTTCTCCTAGTTTACAAGTTACATAAACAGTACGGTCCTTGTTTGAACTACGCAAATTAAAAAAGTACACATCCCTTGATTAAAACGCTTTCATTTTATTTAAAAAAATATAAAAGTGCATTTTTTAATTTCATTCACCGTCAAGTGACTGAGACGTGAAAAACTAGAGTTACGGTTAACCGCGAGGGTTCCGCTTTTACAAAAGAAATTGATAAGAGCTGGATGCTGTTTTGACTTAGGTCTTTCAAAAAAGGTAAACGAAATTGCTTTAAATAACATACACACTTTTTTGAGTAGTCATTTCGTTTAGTTAATTTTATATTACAAGTAAAATTGTTAAGTTATTGATCAGTTATACAAGTGGACTTAATTTTTCTGAAAATTATTCACCTCTGATTGTGTCAGAGACCTTATGTACATTCACGCAAAAATAATGTATCTTATTACTTATCATAAATGTATGATTTGTTTGTTTGCTTCACTGGCGTCATTTCGGGGAAAATATTCCTGTTTCGAAACCCAATACTATGATATCATGGTTATCGCAATTGCAGTGTCAAAGGGGAACAAATCGACCAGCTTTGAAATTTTCTCGTAGTATTCTATGGTATGAATTGTGTGCTATACTCGTAAAGTAATTTAAAAGGCTCCTTTCCTTCTGAGTCTTCTGACTCCTAAGCTATAAAGTTTTCAGCGAGAAAAGGAGTGTTCTTACTTAATTAACTTCCCCGCCACGTCTTGGCGAACGAGAATCTAAATTTCTTTAAAACGCTACTCCTTATTAAAGAACACGCTTTTCTAATTTCATCTAGTTTTTTGTTGTATTACTTTTATGCTCTTGATTGGTTTAAATGCTTAAGAATCTTTAATTAAACTTATATTAAACGTAATTTTATGTATTGTTTACGTATTTGACGAACTAAACTGTACTTTATGTTTATAATCATGAATTGTCATCAATTTATTTATTGATCACTGCTTAATTTACGCACACTTTCAAAACTAATCAATGTGAGATAGAATCAGACAGTGGACGATTTAAGGTAAATAGTTTCCTTTGACGTCGAGATTTTTGGCTTCTGGCCTGAACTCTATTTTTTGTTGTATAAGATTAGCCAGAAATACTGTCAAGAGTTTTGGAACCAATAATATTGTTTAAAACTACGGTAATATAACAAACATCCCTGACCTATAAATGTTAAATAATTTAATTCTTGGTCACCCATCCAAGGACTAACCACATCGACAGACATATAATTTTGGTAATCGAATGCGAATGAATACCTCCAATATCCGAGTTAAAGACGGTTTTATAAAGATTACTATAACATAGCTATCGCGCTGCAATGTCAAGAGGATAAAAGCAAAACAAGAAATAAAGTGTTAAGAAAACATCGTCATCTCATACCAATGTTTACAAGCTGGTGTATTAACAAAACGCTGGTTTCCTCTTCCGGTAACTTCCTCAAGGAAATATTTTCAGATACATTTTCCTCGTTCATATCAATATACGACACGAGTTTGTTGAAATTTAATGTTATGTGTGTTAGAATTGGTTCTTTCGTTGTTCTTAAAAATACCATTAAATTATGATACTATAAATGTGTTACCGTATAATCTATCCCACCAAAAACATTCTGTAAAAAATTTGCCAAGTCTCGATAGAGCTGCTTGTTTATCTCTAAAAATAATAAAATCTCTAGAATTAGTTAAGCCAAGTCTAAGGTTCCTTACTGCGATTTATTTATTATTATAGTTAATTTTACGTGACGCCGTCTTTCTCTACTGAATTCAATAAACAATTAAAAAATATGTGAAAATATTTATTTCTTTGATATAAAAAACCATTCAAACAAGGTTAAAAAACCATTCAGACAAGGTTAAAAAACTATTCAGACAAAGCCCACAAAGAAATTCTAAAAATCTTAACAAAAATGCTTGTAACACCTCTACGCAGTTTGCTACAGCGTAGCCTCTCGTAGCACCGTAGCCGTTTCATTAAACTTCCAGCTGAGATAAAGCAAGAATTCGTTTTGTAACAATCGAGAAAGTTCGACATCTAACAATGGCCGACTTGAAATAGTTTCTGAATAACTGCCTTTATGTTTGAGAATTTCAGAACAAGGAGATTATGTCAATATTGACGTTCACAAATCTACAATGGAGTCGAATGGCTTAATATTTAATATCATTGTAATATCCACTTTGGATTGTTACGAGACGTAGATCGCAATGATTAGTTTAGTACGGGAGACGATGGGGATATAAATATTTGATGGAGGAAGTAATATGGTGTAAAATTAGTTAACCGTGTTAAGCCAAACTAAGTGAATTGCGGTCTTAAACATGATCATATTAAATAAATAGATTATTAAAAGATAAAGATAAATAATCTTTATTGATACTGTAAAGTTGTAAAATACATAGGTATAGGTATAAGTACTAATATCACAGAATATGCTACACAAATTACAATATCTCGTCAAATTGAATTTGTAACATTTAGTTTTAATAAAATGTTAGAAGTTACAATGTCTAGTTTTATTAATAAAATAATGAAAATTTTTGGTATTAAAATATTGTTAATTATAATAATAGGTATGTAAACATACAATGTGTCAACTTAAATAAATCTAGGTATTGTCATTTTAGCTGTATTTCTGAGGATATGTCCTCAGAAATCATACCTCTGTTTTAAAATGCATTACGACTTACGCATTTTAAAGAATTTGACAATAGAAATGATGTAATACTCTTTTTATGATGATGAAGACTTATTACGATTATGTTCGAAATCACAATCTCGGTCTAAGAGCGTAATAGATTATGTGCTATTTAAAAACTCTATTTCAAAACATTTTCTTGACTTATTTTAGGCTACAGAACTAAAAATGGAATTTTTGAACGTAGATTTTTATGACTAAAATATGCATATCATGCTGTATCATAATTTCAATACATTTTGGGAGATAGCTGACCTGTCATATTTTTTATTAGAAAAGCCTTAAGGTCCCTTATATAAGTGTTAAAATATCACTCAGCTATTTATTAACTAACTTTAAAATAAGAATGTTATCAATTTTCAGATTTTTTTCTTATTCATAAATTTAAATTATTTATCATTAATAAATATTATTATATTTTAAAGTAAATGAAAAACCCAAACCTGATATTTTTTATTCACATACCGCGTTGACTCTCATTTCTAAGTAAGGCGTTTAACTACAAATACTTTACATAATAAACATTTTAATACTATTATAATAAAAACTAAAACCTTACTAATCACACATAAAGCAGCGAAGCTTAAACAAAAAGTGTAGAGGCACGGTTACCTACAAATTAGCGTCCTACAGTGATTACGTCGGTCTCCTATGAATAATTAATATTATAGAAACGCATTTGAGCCGCAAAAATAATTTCATGAGATGGTCAACCACCGCTGCCACGGTTGAGTTGGTGGGTGGGGCTAAACCTTTAGAGATCAACTGCAACCATTAATTCAGCTACTTCCAATATAATTCCACAAAAATAAGATGGAATGTCCTACCTTTTACAATACAGTCAACACTACAGTAGAATGCAGAGCAACAGTAATTCTATCACAATTTACCTGTTTACGAATAAAAGTCTTTTATCTTTATCTTATCTACAAGATTGTCATTTCCGGCATTGCAACCAATAACAAGCAAGATTTGTAAATATAAATATATGCAATGGTTTTTTTCTATTATTACAAGCAAGCTTTGTGTGCGAGTCGTTTGTGGGAGAGAGATGAAATGTGGAAGCGTTTTAACGCGACTGCTGTAAGCAGTTACAATTCTGTTGTAGATATGATTCTTAGGCCTGTCCCCTGTAATTACAGGCCAATTAGTAAAGAGATAAAGTAGAAAGGCCGGTGTTTCCTTGCACGGGGATAAAAGTGCTTTGCATCTTTTGTGACTGTGAAAAGCCGGTTTTTTCGTTTTACATACGTTTTTTATATGTTTGTATTGTATACTATAGTAATACGTTGCTTTTTGCAGTTGGTTTAAACATTAATCTCTGCGCAATTAAAATTCAAATACATGTTTCGGAACTTTGCACTCAGCGCCATCTAGGCCCATACTTTCTGAACAAACGCTTATATTATGCATGCTATATAACGCTTTACATACATACATACTTAGTATATATAGAAAAAGCCAGAGTAAACAAGAGTAATTGAAAAAAGGCAATGACTAGTGGGTGCTAGCGGCTCTGCTAGCATTAGGAACTTAAACTTGTATCCCCTATTTCACTCCTTTAAAAGTGACATTAATCATAATCATAATCATCATTTATTCATAAAGCCATTTTACACGTCACATTGTATAGTTGTAAATATAATAATAAAGCCTTTATTCTGTGACCATAGTTGTAAATACTAGATAATAATTACAGTACTATTTAATATATGTAAATTTACAAGTCAAAAACTAAATTGTATTACTTAAGAGTAAGTATAAATATACAATTCAAAACATAATTAAATTAATAAATAATAACTTTGTTACATTCAAAATTGTCAGGTGAACTTCATGAACTCCTCGATAGAACAGAAGGAGTGCTCCAACAGCCACCGCTGTAGACGGGTTTTAAAGTTATTGACACTGGGTGCGCTGGTTATTGATACTGGTAACTTATTGTATACGGCTGGACCCATGACATGAGTGAGTTTAGCAGACTTAGCCAACGAGCACTGTAACAATTTGAGTTTTCCTTTCTTAGTAGACGTCTACGTCATAACATCTACCTGCATGCCAAGTTACAGCCCGATTCGTCCCGTGGTTTAGGCTGTGCGTTGATAGATCACTATGTCAGTCACATTTGTGTTTTATATATTTAGACTTGTCTTCTACAGTTAAAAATCCTTTAAAGGTGTGCAATAAAGAGATACATATTGTATTGTAAAAAGAGGTGCAGTCATAACTTAATCTATTTTTTTGTCTGTGTGATATCTTAATTCTTTATAGAAGGCATAGATTCAGATATATATTATTTTAATTAATTAAAATTAAATAACGGCGGTAAAACTTAAAATGTAATTTTAAACGACTTTTGTACGTTTTTAATTCTGTTTTATTTTGGTGTGAAGAAGTTTTAACTATTTAATTTATAATAGTGTTAGTTTAGTCGTGTGACAGAAAACAGCACTTAGCATTTGGAACGCGATCTAATGAACTAACGTTAATTAGTCTAAAAACACATTAGTCCCATTTGATATACGAGGTGTTACTATAAACTATTCGCGTAGTTTAAATTTACTGTAATGAAACCATAGATGAAATAAATTATGGACTCAAAGTTAGTGACATAAAGTTGTTGTGTCTATCTAAGTGTCCATTTGATCAGCCAGACCTAAACCATAAAGATTAACCATTATTACCATTTTATGTTTATTCAATATTAGACCAAAATGAACACTTACCATCAAGCGAATCTTAATCAAGTGCCAACGCATTTTGAGTTTTAAGCAGACAATTTACCTTTTTAGCCTACTACAAACTATGGAAGACTTGGTCATTTCCACTGAATGTTGTTTATAATTCATCTTGTTGGAACCTATGGTTTTGTGGATTATATAAAATCCGGTCAACTCAGTCCAAACAGTAAGTAGTAAACCCAGACTCATTCAGTTTTCTTCGTTTTGTCTGTTTTTTCTGCTAATTTGAGGAATCTTTTTAATGCAATGTCGTTAAACGAAACAACTACAAAACTAGACAGTCATTAGGGTTCGACCGCATTCGATTCGCTCAGTTTAGCCCCGATACTTCAGTTACATCTGTTTTACGTAAATAAACAATGAATTTGGAAATTAAATGCGTCACGTGATAATTAGATTTTCATTATTTATTTGTTTTCTATCAGCGTGAATGTAACGAATTATTCTGGCGCCCGCTGTGATAAATTGCAGATCTTTGCGGTTTTATAATTACCGATTGCGATACATTGCATTTCACTAATATTATTAAGGCAAATACATGTATGTGTGTCTGTTTTATTTTTTCCGATCTTGACACTTAAACGGTTGAACTGATTTTGATGAAATTTGGTGTGAAGATATACTTGACCAGATTAATTTTAGTAAACATTAAGCAAATAGTTATCACTGAATCATACAACTTTCAGTACTGGAATGTTAATATTATTTTAATTATTACTTAAACACAATTAATCGTGTAAAATATTTAATTTGTTATAAAATTAAAAAGCAAATATTATATTTATTTGATGCATTTTGGTTTCCCTTAATATATCAATATTTGTGATGATCGTAGGCTGTAAGTAAGATTACCAAACAGGTTGATTGTTATGAATTGTATATTCATTTGTGTCGTATTTGAGCGTTTTGAAACTTGCAAATTAATAATTTGGTTGATTATTCCGGGATGAATGATTTAGCATATTGCTTAGACAGGCTTGAGGACGCTGAGGTGCGCTGTAAAACTTCTGTGAAGTTACAGACCTTAACTAAAAATTATTAACAAATACGACAGTATGTGACTGTAAAAATGCGTTCCTTCCTTCTTCACGATAATCCAAGTACACTGTAAGGAGTTATGACAAGTGTCATATACATATAAAATACATCATTTTATCGAATGAGAGTGGCCAACTCTGGTGTCGAGAGTTTATCAAGCCGCCCTTGGGGCCTCTGAAACGGCTTAACGACTGCCGTACTATGACAACATACGGGACCTACAATTTAACGTGTCATCCGACCCACGAAGAAGCGCCCAAAATGGAATGCCACTTTTTGGTCACCCCTCCAAGGACTGACCGCGTCGACCTTTGCTAAACATTGGTGATAGCATTGGATTGCCTCTCCCACCTGTGCTACGGGCGCTTCCTTTTAACAAATACGAATTACATAAATACGTAAATTTGCAAAGTGAGACAATTATGCGATCGAATATTAGTGAATTCAAGCAAACGTGAGCGAGTTAGGTGTTCGCTGCAAACTTCTGGAGCCCACTTCCGGCAGCTATCTAAACCTCCGAGTTCATCGATCAGTTAAGGCGGAGTTAATCGCGCTTGCTCCTGTTTGAAGCCCCTTAACTAGAGATAAGAGGTTGAGATGTATGTGGGAATAGGTAGATAGGCTTTTGATATTGAGGAGGAATAATTAGTAAAATACACTCGGCGTAAAGATGACCCTACAGTTTGAATATATTGTAATGTTGCCTAATGAGGCTGGCATAGTCACATGGCGATTAAAGCCTCTTTAAAATATTATAAAAAAATAGTAAAGTAAATACAATTATTGTCATGTGCAATTTCTTCCAGATATTGATTTTGACACATTTTATCCATATTTCATACAACTGTAATTAAACACATGAACCTGTTAAAAAAACTTTGCAACTTAATTTTATAAATTTCCAAACATAAAAACTCCATTTGGCTTACGAAAAAAAAAACATACCAAACTGGCCAAATATACTGAAACAAATCATTTACTCCAACGAAAATTCTATTCTGTACACACAATTCTTTGAATGGATTAAAAATATATTGTATAGGAATAAAGAATGAGATAAATTTTGAAAGATAAATATGGCCATTCTTGTAAATCTCTGCCGAAACTTCCACAATCTGTGACTTCGAACGACGCTGATATTTAGTCGGATTTCATGCTCAAGGAGTTTAGTGGTTGTATAGTTATATACGTACGTGCTATATGTATATGTATGTACCCAATTAAGAGTCTTGCTTCTTATAACATATTATTAATACATGTCTAAAAATATATTAGTTAGATATGTTACAATTACGATACGATTCATAACCAGACTGGCTGCTGCGATACAGGGGTACCTAGTGCAGTAGCCACTGGTAACTCTACAATAAGGTCAATATAAATGCTTTTTACGTTTAAAAAAATAAATATTTAAAACTCTGTTAATTAAGTTATCTTAAAGGTAAGAAGCGAGTGTGGCTCAGCGGTTCCAGTGTCTGCTTTTCATCCAGACGCACCCTGGTTCGAATCCGGGCCTACACCAATGACTTGTATTTTCAAGTTATGTGTAGATTTGCACTCGCTTAGCGGTGAAGGAAAACATTGTGAGGAAACCGACATGTTTGAGGACCACAATATCCGAGGACATGCGTCTTCCGTGGAAGGACCTGGGCGCCCACCACGATGTATCTGCCCAAGAAAACTCCCCTAACGAATTAATTCTGCGGGGGAGTCACGACCCTCAGTCATGAGGAAATACGACTCAAAGAAAGAAAGGTAAGAAATAAATTCTAATTCTAGATCATTATAATTATAAAAATCTTCATGTGTTTTTTGATGTATTACTTTTATTGACATTGGTTCATCTTACAAACCGCAATGGAGTATTAGATCTGTCTGTTTTTTTTTATATGAAGCTTTTTTACGTGGAATAGGTTTACGTGTGACTACAGCCTGCCTGATGTTAAGCATTGCTGTAGCCTAGGGTGTGACGCTTACCTAGAAGACACCTATTAGCTCTAGATTCAGACACCTGGTTTGTAGTTCGCAGGATACACACTTTCTGGTAGAGTGTTAAAAACCTATAGTCATCATTTTAGCTTAAATTTAATAAGAATCTCGGAATTTGAGATACCCAGCTGTAAGTCTGTAAATACTTGTATATTGACACCCTATAAGTTGTCTCAAAACCTACATATGGTAGTGTGTACGCGTGTAGTATTCCTCTTTTACACGCTCAACGGTGAAGGAAAACATTCTGAGGAAACTGACATGTTTGAAGGCCACAATATCCAAGCCCATGTGTCTTCCGTGGAAGGACCTGGCCGCCCACCACGATGTATGTATCTGCCCAAAAGAACTCCCCCAACGAATTAGTTCTGCTGGGGAGTCACGACCATCAGTCATGAGGAAATACGACTCAAGAGAGAGTAGTATTCCTTGACTAGACTTCATTGTACCTTGAAACAATGCTGGTTACGCCACAAAAACTACTACTACCATATACTAAATCAAAAATTCGGTTACTGTATTTAATGGCTACGACAAAACTCAAAACACAAAACTCATAAATATTGTTTCTTATTATTTTAATAAATATAACTATTATCAGTTTTAGTTTATAAGTTAGTTAAGTTTTTATTTTTAATTAGTAAAATTTGTTTTGTAAGTTTTTTTCAAACACAGCTCTTTTAACAACTTTTAACCTAAGAATCATCGTTTCCATGTTTTCCCGCACATATTTACTCAATAGACTCTCCATAAATATGTCCTCAATGTCCCGGGACCATGGCGAATTATTTCCCGGGACATATTAGATGCTGACGCTTCAGTTGGCTTTTGTTAGATACATGAGAGTTATGGAGTTATTAATGTATCGATGGTAACTTTGTCAGAGTGTTTCCTTCCATGATGTTTTTTTGTGTTTAGACGGTACAAAAATACATAGAACATTCATTTAATGTCAACAACAGACATAAGCCCATATTACAGATATATTGACATTAGGTATACAATATTTATAGTGACATAAGTATATTTAAATTTAATTTTTCAATGTTGTATATTATTTTAATTGTAATTTGCACGCCTTATGGGTGGAAGTATAGAGTTCCTATGTAATCTCACTACCATCAATTGTACCTATATTTCGCAATAAATATCTTTGACTTTGACTTTGATATTATACCTATATAGTGGTGTTGTTTTAACCAAATTCTATTCGTAATTGGAGTCCAGCAGGTTGTTTCACAATGAGTCGGATACGGATCCGATTCGATACAGACGGACATCATTCGATACGGAGAAGCTTTTTCCAAATCACAATGTATCCATGCAATACCTTCAATAAATCTATACGGCAAAAAATCGGAAACTTTCCCTGAGACAAAAGCTAGCTAGTCAATCATAAGTTAAAGTTTTTTTTTTCTTTTGATATCAAACCCGATTTTTACTTCATTATTTATTAACTTATTTTAATATATCATTATTTATATGCAAATCTAGAGTAAAAATATTAAAATTGTCACTAAAGTATAATTTTTAAGTTTCTACCGATGTATAGAACTTCTACCATTTTCTACTACGAGCCGATCGGATAATATCCGAATCATTGTTATAAGCCCTTTTTTTTGTTTATCATGTATGACAGATATGAAGGCTCTTGACACTGAAGTTGACTCCTCTTATGTATAAGGAAAAAAAGATTTAGTAAAAGAATGCTTCATAATTCCTTACTATTTTTATCACATATGTACATAAAATTCTCTCTATCTCCACCCCAAAGTATAGTAGAAACCAAACTATGTTTTCGAAGTCTGAAATTATAAATAGTAGCGCAACTATTTTCAGCATTACAGACTCACCGCCACTGTTGCAATACAATACGTGACTGGAACTCGCGTGTGATGTCCTAAGTTCTAGACTTTGGAAGATATCTGAGAGTGGATGAAATTGGAACTAAAAAAATCCATACCTATTTGAAAACTAGAGGTCGCCCGCGGCTTCGCTCGCATTATTTTGATAAAAAGAAGCATATGACATTTCTAAGACCTCATACTATCTACATTCCAAAAATTATGATGATCCGTTCAGCCGTTTTTGCGCAGTAATAAGCCGTGATAAGCGTTTAATTAAACAGAGAAACAGATAAACCAGCAAAAAATATAAAACTGCTGAAATGTGTTTCATTTTATCGATTTAAAATACCAATTTTTTTTTAATATCTTCTATGTTCAGATTCAACTCTTTTCAGCTATATTATATTAAATATTATGTATAGATAACTAGATGAGCATAATAATCACGGCCAGCAAGATTCGAACCAGCGTCTTCCAAATATGCATGTAGGCTTATTTCCAAATACTAACAAGAAAAAGGTGGTATGGTAAATAAATAAGTAAATACTAACTATGGTCTTTCAAATGGTTATAAAGTTAGGATGACAGACAAATAAAGAAGGTGGTGAAAGTGCTGCCCCCTGTGGTACGTTGTAATATCTCGCTTGCACTTTACAAGTCTTAGCAAAGACTGGCTGGATGTGGGAGTTGTGTTAAGATATGAACTGGTTAATACAAATATATATATGTATATTTGTCAGTATAAAAATCAAAACTTCCATCCACTATAGCTAACGCTAATATTTCATAAAGAAACCAGGACCTATTATTAAATTCATTACAAAGAACACATGAGTCTATTACATAACAAAAAGGTCTGCAAATAGTTTTAAAAAACTAGACATGAAACAATGTAATGAATTCACACTATTTCCCCATTTACTGATTAAAAATACTAACATAAATATAGTCACGAATGTTAACCCTACTCGACACTTCATTACGGTTTAACAATGTTTTTTATCATAAGGCACAGAAAAATAAATAGTGGATACTTAACTTTAACAAACATACATATAATTTAAGTATAAATTACTTTTATACAAAGTGTGGGGCTTATGGGTAAATCAAATCCTAACGTACTCTTTTTATGTTTACTATTGTACTAAATCTTAAGCCAAGGGCGGTACTTCACCGTGAAAGATACAAATAACCCTAAATTCTAATTAATATAAATCTAATATAAACGTTGAAATAACTAACCAGATGTAGAAACTCTGTTTGTAATACGGTTAAGTAAAATAAAAGCTTTTTTATTTATTTATTATACTAAATCTAGGATATTATCATCAAATCACATACACAGATGTAGTAAATTTTTTAGCAAAAAATAATATAAAATAATGTATTTATTATTACGAATATACTGTCCAAAGAAAATGAATCAATTTCAATAACGTACGGACATAAATATACATATGTAATATACACCGATTTGTACAGAACATAATTATGACTTTTATTCTTGTTAATTCGATACATTTTATTTATAAACTATTTAGGACCTCGGGCGCCGTATGCGGGATAGAGGGCAGGATCCTCGTTCGGGTTACTTGGCACAACGCGTTTCCATCGCTATTCAGCGAGGAAACGCTGCCAGTGTACTGGGGACATTCAGTTACGCGCGCGAGAAATAGTGTTTTGTTCGTTGATCTGTCTGTTTGTTTGTGTATTATAAATGCGGTTTGACATGTTGATATTACTACATAATAACAATGAATCGAAAATATTGTATTATTCTAGTGTTTATTTTAATCCGATGAAACATTATTATACCCAAAGGACGGTTTCTTTTTACACGAAATATTACGTTTGAATATAGCCTGCCTGATGTAAAGCACCGCTATAGTCTAAGATGTAGCACGCTTGCCTAGAAGAAACCTATCTACTCTAGGTTCTATTTTAATTCAATATTCAACGCCCAACAAAGTAAGGTGTTATAAACATTCCTTATCGAAAATACCGCTTTCGTAATGAGCAAAAACTTTTACAGTTTTTGCTGATTACGTAAGTGAAACTCGATTTTATCATTGATTTACTGTTAATTGCTTTTTTGTTTGAAAATAGGCTTTTGCGGTTTATGTAGTTTAATTGAATAAATTAGAAGGATCTAGATATACACTTGCTAGAATTGAGCTTAAAGTCTGGATTAAGACCCTGACGAAAATTTTCACCAGATATTACTCCATATTGGCTATGCCATCATATACCTATATATGTAGATATGCTATAAAAAAAATATCATAAGATACTATCGAATCAATCGTCTAAAAAAAATACTATTGTTTTTATATTCAAAATGCTCCGTCCATTTCCGTTAGTATTTTTAAATAGTCATCAGTAAAATTAAACGACAATAATAAATTGTAATTTCGCAACGTTTTCAGAGATCAATTGCATCGAGCTCCGCCGCAAAGTGCAAATGATTAATTATCACCAAAACGCTGTGTTCAAAGTTTACATTTTGTTGCCCTTCATTACTGAAATTTCATACAAACTGTGTTCGATAAATTTTTGTTATTTCAATGAACAATTAGAATTACGCGGTCTTCGCGGCATGTAAATGTATTTGTTGACAATATTACGCAGTAAAAGGTTAAATGTGTTTAGTCGATGTGCAAGCGAGCCTAAATGTCTAATATTAATATATTTTTGTGAAAGAAATGAGCAGAGATGGTGGAATCATGTTGCAAATAGCAACACACGACTTGTAATTAGTTAATGAGCACAAACTTAACAAGCTCTTGGCACTTTTTTATTTACTTTAATATAAAACATTTAAACAAGAAAATAAACCATACACTCCCAACTCTCACTAGCACTCCCAACGACTACAAAATACGCACTTAAAAAATCTTGAGTGACGGCTGAAGATAGTCTAAGTTCTCCAACCCACTACCAGAGGGCAGCGTGCCCAGCACTGAATGTAATAGAATAACATTAATTGCGACAGATTTAATAGTAGTTTATGCAACTGTCATATAATGAATGAATATAACACGGGTATTAAAACACTCGTTACTATTATGAAACTCGCTGCGCTCGTTTCATAAACTCACACTCGTGTTTTAATACCCGTGTTATATGCACTTGCATACACTATTTTATCTTCACTAATGCAATTAATCAAACAACATTAAATTCACGCGTAAGTGTATAGTCACAGTGATTTTGCCGCCATTAAAATCTAACCAATGAGAGCGCAGCTACGCGCATCAATAAAACGCGACCAACCTGATTGGCCCTGCAATCAGGTTGGTCGCGTTTTATTGATGTTATAATGAGATATTACGATATCGATGTGGATATTATACCATCATGTGAAATCGCTTAAATTGAGTGTTTTGTTGTCTGCGCTATAACAGTAGTAATTATAAGTCAAGTATTGGAAACATAAGTAGAATGTTACAAAATTAGTGTAGATAAAAACACTTAGTAGGTTTACACAATAATTTAATAAGTTTGCTCCAACACAGCTCCAACTCAGCTTAATGCTGATTACTTGAAGCAATCAGCGCTGGTCTTCCGTTGGGGCTGGGTGTGACGTCACGTACGAGGGAATGATTTGACTGGCCAGACTCTTGATTATTGGTTGGATTGTTTTTAAAATGCATGAGAATGAGCCCCGGTACTACATGTAAATCATAATACTGTAATGTGTATGTAATGACAATGCAACGCGGTTTTTCCCACAGAATAGTAATGAGGATGAGCCGGGCTCTCGCTAATTCTGGATTCCCAATCGTGGGGCTTGGACGTTTCATATAAATACTGAATTAGCTGTTTATCTGCAACACGACATGTTTTTGAATGCTGTTTGAAATTGTTTGATAGTTTAAGTATGGGATTAGAACATATATTCTAAACTAGAAACGCTTCGCGGTTTTAACCGCGGTTATCTGGGATAAGAAGTAGCTGATATTTTATCAGGGTTTATGCGTGAAATCTATCCCCGTACCAAATTGTATCCAAATCTGTTCTGTCGTTTGAACGTATTTAACACATTCAAAGTTTCGTCTAATTTTGTAAAAAAAAGTCGACAAAAGATCTCTTCGAAAATTTTGGTACAATTTCATTGATTTTGATTTTTCCATTTTTTACACACAAAAGCAAATTGATATTGTATTTGGTAATATTAGTGTCACGGCATAGGATGATTAATAAAGAAGATGTTTTTTTAGAATTTAACATACACTTACTTAAAACCCCTTTTCTAAAAGAGGTTTCAAAACGTTTCCTATCGATAACAGAGCATTAGGAGCAAATGTGGTTACTAAGTACCCACAACCCTAGTTCCTTCGCACACAACAAAGAATAAACATAGAGAGATACGATACCTTTATGTGTTTCTGGCTCTTGAAGCCTGGATACAAAGATATCTCAATCAAAAGACGCCTCAGCATGGTGAAATAGTATTTCTGTGTTTTTTTTTAATGTATCGATACGTGCGTCGGCTATGACATTTTTGCCAAGTGAGACCGTTCTTGCTTAAAAATTATTTTATTTTCAAGGCGTAGTATTCGTATCAGTAACGAACTGATCCGTATAGCAACTAGCTTTACTTATCGGTTTGTGTTATTAGGATAGTGTAATACTCATCTAATTGTCATCTCGTACATATTCACTTAAAACAGCGAGTACAAACTACTAGTAAAAAATCAATCTAAGCGATATATATTGATTCTCAGTGCTTATTCATCCCCTGAATGAACACATGATGTGACCCTAATGAACCAGTTTTTAATTTTTAATAATTGTTGGTACTTGACTGTCAGGCAACTTTACATAATGGCCGCTAGCCTACGTTTTCATAAAAAGGCCTTGTCTACTGTCAAAAAACCAGCTCGGACATCACGAATTTACACATGGCCACTTCCAAAAGCTAGAACTTGCCTAGCCAAACGCTGTTTTTCTTTTCAAGGACCATCTTTATACAGATATCTACATCAGAAACTTGATATTTTAAATACGACAAGACAAACCTGCAAAAAGAAAATCATGTCATGGCTATCTACACTAGACTACAAAGAAACTGAAAAGCTATGTAAAACCTAACGCTACGGGGCCTGCTTTCATAAATTGTCTATTAGGTTCATGTACTCATATTTAATAAATTTTATTTAAAAAACCTACTAAACCGCTTATGTATATATATTTACTATGACAAATGTCCCATAAATTTATCATGTCTGTATATTACCATTTAATTTAATGTAAGTATATATGATTTAAGTAAACTTTAATCAACTCCAAATGTAAGTATAATGTAATACAATTTACTAGATAATTATCAAAATAAACATCGTAAGATAATGGTACACTACGATAACGTATATAGTATCGAGCCTTTCCCATCCCTAGAAGTCAACGCCAGGCCAGATTATCCCCCCCACGCATCCAGTCGTCCGAGTGAGCGGGCCATTCACTGTCACCGCGCGGCGCGCCACCCGCGCCAGTCGCCGGCCGCCGCGCCGGCGCATGCCACGAGTTTATCAGCTCCTTTTCAGCGCGCGAAACGCTTGCCGAAAACATGATCGGGTCGGGATGAATTACTTTTACATTATTATTAGTATATGTCCTCATATATTATACAAGGTGCGTGCGCAACATTAACTTGCAATACCACGCATGTTTACCGGACAATTTAGTTTTGAAATGCAGGCCCCAATCATAACACATTGTATAGGTACACACAATACGCGTACCGCGTTATCATAGGATAGGTATACCCACAAAAAACAAAAATAAAATACCTTGGAAGGAACATAATGTAGACACTTGAAAAGATCTTAGAATTTGATGTACTTAATGTAATGTCATGAATTTTGTGCAGATGTGCTCTTATTTGTATTTGTTTTGAGATGTCTTGGATAATAAAACAAATTATCATAAATGTGTATATTATCTAAGCGATAGCTATATTTAAGTTATCTTGTTCTTTTTTTATTTTATTTCATACTATTCATGAATGGAAAGAGCCTACGTTGCACGACACAAGTCTCGACTTAGTGTGCAATGTAGTGCACCCAGTGCTTAATGTCTATGTAGTAGGTATTATTGTACTTATATTATATTAGTTAAATATTGTACTTAGCCCACTTTAAGCAGGTAACCTACATAGCATTAAGATCTGTACCTAGTTATTAAGTGTAAATAAATGATTATTATTATTATTATTATAATTTTCCAAGATGGCAGGGGAAAATCTGGAAAATGATAGCAGCTTGAAAATCACCATTCTTAAATTACCTTATATTACATTTATAAATAACAATTTCTTAGTAGTTTGGCAGTCGCAGTCGGCCCAAAAGGCTTATGAGATTATATATAAAAGCAGTTGGACCAATTGCTATAGACAACAAGTCACTGTCTCTTAGTAACATTATCCATGCATCTAGGCAGGAAGGTAGGAAGCTCGTGTGAGGTGGTTTCTACTCACGTCTGTATCTAACTTGTTTTCAATTACGAGTTGGCCTTAATCGATGCAGAGTGTTAGGAGTAGGTGCTATTAGAACTTACTACAAATCTCAGGGTATTCCGTATATAAATAAAGCGAGAGTATGATGTTTCTTATCATACCCAACCAACACTAGTACCCACGACACAAGCGTTTGATTAGTGTGGGGCTAGATGGCGCTGTGTGCAATGTCTCGGAATATTTATTAATTTATACCATTATATAAAAACGAAAGTCTTTTGCTGCTTGTTTGTTGATCTGTTTCTTTTGAATACTAGACTAGTCAACATGAAGAAATGGACCAAAACAAGCTATAGTATGGAGGTACTTTAGGGCTGTCCACATTGAAAATTAGATTTCACTCTTAGAATCATGACGGAAATAGTCTTTCTTTTATCTAATATAACGAGGACAAAATAACAAGTATCTTAACCCGTCAGGCGCCATAAGCTATACCGGGTTGCGTAAGAACATGTACCGGGAAGCGCTGAATTATAGATTTTAATGGCGGAAATAAATAATCGGTAGAATTACTAAAAAAACTATGAAGAACTTAGTAAATGTGTTTTATATAGCGCAGTGCGCTTTCCGGTAAGTATGTACATGTTTTTACGCAACCCGGTATAGCTTATGGCGCCTGACGGGTTAAAGTTGTATTATAAACACTAGGAGTATTTTTATTTAAAATTAACAGTCCAATATAATATTCCATACAATCAAATAAAATGAATTAATATGCTGGGATATTGCACACAGCGCCATCCAGCCCCACACTAAGCAAACACTTGTGTCGTAGGTATTAGATAACGACCAGAAATTAATCATATCGTCTAAGTGCAATACTTTCAAAAGAGTAGCGTAGTCTACTTTAACTTGCCGTATAAAAGCGGTCAATGGTTAAAGAGACCATAAATGACTTCCTGCGGAAATCCAACATAATCAAAAATCGCTCACACATTTTAATATTTGATCATAACCAGAGATTTTATGTATTCAAATCAAATAAAAATACGTACGTGAAACACTTATAATATAAAACCATACGTGACCGTTTTCCATTTTTCCCTAACATTAATAAAAGAGTGATCATTTAGAAAAGTGCAAAGTAAAGTAAGTTTATAAGTATTAGGTTCTTTCATAACGCACTTTTTTTATGGAGAGACCATCTAATTTTACTAAAACTTTAGGGTTCAGGTTATACAAGATTGGTTCAGAGTTTTTAGGGTTTTCCTTTTTAATAAATTTAACGCCAATTTGATCAAATAAGGCCTGCATAAATTTTTATATAGGCCAGGATTTAGTTTTAACTGAGGTAAATATTCTTTGGTGACGGTAATAAAAAGCTCTTAGCGATAAGTCTATCACTAATAGTTTCTTCAATTGTTAATTTACTTCAAAATGACACACACTTTAACAAATGCTTAAATAAACATTTAGTCGAGATGAAGAAAATGTGTTCTATTTTTATATCGGTTAAAGACAGACGACGCGGTCCACTTAGAATGCTTAGTAGTGTGCTACGTGGCTACTATACTATACTAAAGCTTCTTTATTTACCATCCAGCAAACTCTGGTAAAAAAGTGTACATACATAGGCATCAAAATTATATCGAATAGAGCCATTTTTATACGTGCAATACAATCAATGATTATACATAAACGGACAATTTTAATGAATAACTAAAATAATGCGATTCAGAATGATTGCATTAAAATTAAACGTTCGCTTTGTTTTTATTTAATTAACAATAATAATTATCATAAACCGACCAAATTACATTCCGATCGCAGCAATTAATTGTGTAATTGTTTCAAAATTTCCATTTAACTTTCTGAATAATAATTCTGTGGGAATTAAAACCTGCCATTGTTATAAGTGAAATAATAACGGCTAAAGTAGATGGAAAGGAAATTACTTTTAGAACTGGCTTTTGGTATCTACCTCCCTTTTCTAAGAAAGGTTCCTGTTCATAGTTTATTAAATTTCCCATTCCTAAGATCTGGAATTCAAAAGTACTTAAGTAATATAGGTATTTTCTGCCCCCCTTTTCTGCTAACACGTATGTACAGAAAATAAAAGTACAAAAACTTCAAGTTAATCTCTGCATTTTTTTTGTGTGAGCTTTTCTTAGTAGGATAGGTATATTGATTATTATGGACACGACTATCGACAGCGAAGGTTTTCGGTAATCTTCAGTGGCCCTGGTGTCAGTGGATTATGTGTTCAACAGTTACAGTAACAGTTATGTGTTCACATCAAAATCGAATCAGTAGTTTAGTATATAATTTCTACCAAACTAGGTGTAACCAGGGCAATGAAGTCGATTTAATATAAACAAATATCATAGCTAAGCATTGTAGTCTAACAATTAATAAATTTGTCTAAAAGAAACAATTAACTAGATATTACACCAATAATAGCCATTGTCTCTTGCTACGCCACAATACCTGAGGGCACATGTAATTTTTTATCGAAAATTGTATGACTGCAAGTATGAATATACAAATATAAAATCTAAACTTTTTGTATGAGTTACAAACAAACCCAGCTTTATCTTCGGCAGGCTTACTCTGAACATATTTGGTTAAATTTTTATATGATGATATGTGATTAGGCCCTAAACACATACGCTGCTTTTTATGCCACATTTACACAGTACTGTGCTACTAATATATTCCAAATCGAGTTAATTCTCCAGCAGGTGAGTATATGAATCGCGTGTGATCGCAGCCCACCAGAAATAGGCGGGCGGCGCTTTCACAATAACAGATTAATAACGAGTTGCTACCACAGACTGCTAACTTTGGCCAACTTCCAAACTTTTCAACGATGTGGTATGTACGGGTGAGACAGTACATATGCTCTTCCTGTTAATTTCAACATTTTGTTAGCTATTATTTAATATTTTTATTAATAATTAAATTTATAAATTGTTAATTAATTCATTATTTTTTTAAGAATTTTGGATAAGGAATAAACGTATGCTCTTCATTGTTAAATTATATATACATATAATAAAGCTGTAACAGGTCGGTGTCGGTGTGGTTAACATTGTGTTTATTTCATTTCAATCGGTTCGTAACTAAAAAGTTATGTTAATTTTTTGACCTTAATATGTCAAAATAATGCGAGAGAAAAAAAAGCCGCGGGCGTCCACTAGTTTTAAATAAAGAATGATCGAAACTGTAAAAATTTGAAACGTGATTTGAGATGGAACATGTAGATATTTTTTTGTGAATTAGCTTTCTGGTGAAATCATTATCTTGCTTAAAAATTGCTTATCCTGTAGTCATATTTATTTCCTATCCAGAATCATGCTATTCAAAAATATATTTCCAATAAATCAATCTCAGTAACTGTCTGTTATTCCACACTGCGTCAGCGGTTTATTTCGAGTAGAGCACATTCAGTTGACGGCAAGATAACCTAATAGTTGGTTCGAATTGAATTTGCACCAATTTGTCGTGACTCAAGGAAATACCTTACAAAAGCTGGATAGTTTTGTGCAACCTATGCGACTACTCATGAAACGAGCGAAGTTGAACGGCAAAAATCCAGCTAGTTTTCCAAATGTGAGTATTTATGGTGGCGCTGTTTGTTTTGGATTGTTTGAGACGCTGCGGTGGTGTTTGGGATGTTGGGAAATATTTTCGGAAGTGGGGCGTCTTGGTTCTTGGTGAGATATGTATTCGGGTTAGTTAATTATTTAAGTTTCAGGATATGAAAATTATTGATTCATCAACACGCTGTTTACTTAGAAATCGAATGTTAATGCATTAATGTTTTTCAAGAGAAACGTTTGTAATTTATAACAGTAAACAAAATATATGAGAACATTAAATCTGGAACTACATCAGATGTCCACTCGTATCATCTTAGCCACAAAATTAAATTTTGAGTGGTTTTTTGTTTTATTTGATAAAAAAATAATATACCTAAATTATCAATTATTTATTAACAAGGTTTCGACCAATTTTTCCAGGGACATAAAACACATAATCCTCCTGCTGCTAGCCATCTCCAGCTGTTCGTGTCAGCCCAGGAGATGTGACCAGACGCCGCCGCAGGCCACGGAGCCCAACCCTATCGAAGATGAGGACATATTCCAACTGAAAATCAGCAACGCTAAGGACAACAACTTTATTCCTTTGCAGACTTATGTGTGTAAGATAAATCTGTTTTGTATACAGCTATTATAACTCCGTAATAACACGAAATCGTGCATAAATTGTAAATAAGTTGTAGTTTCCTGGCAGTATGAGATTATAACGCCTTCATTTATTTTCATAGCAACATACATCTAAGTGAGCAAGATAAATAGTTGAATGCAGTTTTAAGTACTTATTTGTTTTTTTTATATTCTTTTACTTTCTGTATTTATTTTAGCGTAATAAAAGATTTTGTGACGACATATATACGTGAAGATATACATAGGCATATTAATGAATCACTGTTTTTAAGGTTTTAGTTAAGTAAAGTTAATAATTATTTCGATGTCCATTTGAATAAACCACAGAGCTTTGAAGTCCATGCTTGTCGCCCTGTGACCGCGGGGGCGATGGGGCCCGATCGTTGTTCTGTGGAATAAACTATAGCCATCACTAGCTGTGCCAGCGACTTCGTCCGCGTGGAATGGTTATTAACGGAAGCCCTCAAAGATGAATAATTTTCCCCATTTTTCCACATTTTCCATGGTTTCTTCGCTCCTATAAGTTGCAGCGTGATGTTATATAGCCTAAAGCCTTCCTCGATAAATGGTCTATTCAACACAAAAATAATTTTTCAAATCGCACCAGTAGTTCCTGAGATTAGCGCGTTCAAACAAACAAACAAACTCTTCAGCTTTATAACATTAGTATAGATTATTATGCTACTGCGTTCAAAAATGCACATACTCCACCGACAAGAGCCAAGCTCTTAAATTTTTAATTAGGTAATGTGTTCAAAAAACTTGTTATATACATGTAATATTATTCCACAGTAACATTAGAAACAACAAACCTGACCCGCAACTTCACTTGGTTCATGATTACTGCCGAAGACCCTAACGTCGACAACAGCATCTATGACTTTAGCAGAACTCATGTCGACGTGGGAGTGTTGAAGACTTTGGATAACAGCATGTCGAGATACAGTGAGCGATGTGCCAACACTGTTGAAGGGTTTGATAATGTTAAGAAGCCAAAAGTTGAGGTTGGTTACTTTTTTATACTGTTTCGTTCCATTTTATATCACAACTAGTGGGTGTGATCGCATTAAGAAGTAAAATTTGCTTCCCCTTTATCACCCCTTTAAAGTGGCATTTCCAAAAATCCTTTCTTAGCGGATGCCTCCGTCATAACATCTACCATGATTCCAAATTTCAGCCCAATCCGTCCAGTGGTTGGGGCTGTGCGTTGATAGATACCTACTATATCAGTCAGTCAGTCAGTCACCTTTGAGTTTTTTATATTTAGATAATCATTTACCATCAGGCTAATTATTGCATTTTAAGATAATCGGAAAGTTCCAGGCATGTGTTAGGGTATCCCATAGTAGGGTTAGGGTATATATAGTAAAAATAGGCAAGCACTTAACGGTGTGCTTACATATCATCTGCTTGTTTAAAGTGACATTCCAACAAAAGATCACTATTCTCGACCATTGCTTATGCGTATGCCGCTTTGATTGACATTATGGTCAAATGTCTTTCTGCGGGGGAGTCACGACCCTCCGTCATGAGGAATACGACTCAATGAGAGAGAATGGTTGTCTCACTGTAAAGAGTTAAAATTAAAAACAATAATCATGGAGGCTAACTTATCAATTGCCTGGCTGTATGAGAAAAAAAACGGAGTCAATAAACTAAGATGAATGTTACGAATAATTCCTACTTCCATCATAACTTACTTACTAACGTGGCGCTGCGACCCAAAGTGGATCCTGGCCTCCGACACAAAGAGACGCCACTCCTCTCGGATTTGCACCATCTCCTGCCACTCACTCGGTAGCCTTGACTTCCATCATAACTTATGACTTATTTTTCAGGTGCACTGGGTGTCACCAGCGACGACAGAAAGAGTCCGCATACGAGCTATGGTGGCTGAAAACAGCGAGAACTGGTATATAGGAGGCACTTTGAGTATAGTGTTGGAAAGAGACAAGGCTCCACCTAAAGATGATCCGCCGGTGTCGCCCAACCCGACTTGTAAACTTTGTAGTGAAGCTCGGTATGAGGTGAGTATGTACTACATACACTTATTTTTTTTAACAACCATTACTGGCCCACTTCTGGGCAAAGATCTCCTCCAACTCCTTCCTTTTATTTTTCTTAGCAATAAGAAAAAACAAACTAACGTCTTGCAGTGTCTGTACATGCCTACTCCGAAGAAGTAAAGCATTTTCTCAAAAATTACTGGATCGATTAGGAGCAAATTTTCTCCGTTTCATATGTTGAAATACCTACTTAATCTAATACGAAGAAAAGGTCGCAAAATATGTATATAAACATTATTTTTAGATTTTGCGAAATCTATGGACAAATGTACATATTGTTAAGAATACGTCCATCCATACAATCAAACAAACAAACAGAACACGTTTTCCAACCTGAATTGATCATTACCTACTATCAATGTTTATTCAACTTTGTTAATATTGCAAACATACGGGTCGAAATGATAAACTTCTTTCCAAAGACGTTGGTAAAAAGGATTTAAAACGTTTAGGTCATAATGACGAAATAACCCCTAGATTTATCTATATTAACATATACCTACTTCTTTATCCAGGTAATCTTCAAAGGCCGCTGGTCCAGACTGGAGCACCCACGCCACTACCCCAACAAGCCAGATGAGAATGGATACAGCCACATGATCGGGGCCTCCCATGCATTCAACTTCACCCTCTGGGAGCCAGGATCCGAGGCCAGCCCGGGGATGATAGACCTGTCTACGAAGGCCAATGTGACACAGCTGGAGCGGCATATTATTAACAGTGTGAGTATTTCTGCAAATAATAAAATTATTCATTTTACATGATACAAAACAAATAAAAAAATTTGAAGATTATAACAATTCCTATACATAGTGATAGCAATCGTTACGTTAAAAGTAAATAAGATGACCTGCGGCAAATGCTTAGAAAAGCTAGTTTTCAAGTCTTTTATATCCGTGTCACATGCATTGATTACAGCTGAACAAGTTATTGGTAATATAAGTATTATATCCGTTACCTAGTACCCACGACACAAGCGTTTGCCCACTAGCCCCACACTAATGTGGGGCTAGATGGCGCTGTGTGCAATGTCCCGGAATATTTATTTATTTATTTTGATTTTATATAGACTAGTTACTAACATTAAGAATAAAATGGTAATATAATCTAGTAATAAGCAATATGATTAACAAACGAGTTTGTTTCATTAGTTCAGTTCGCAAAACTAAACAACAAAACGGAACTTAAAAGACCTTCGGTGAAACGACAAATCCCTTAGAATGTAACCAGACAATATTAATTATTAAAATATAGTTTTTTTTGTATACCTATGGAAGACTTTTTTGCGCCTAATTGCAATTTTTTTTTCAACCCCAGATGTCAGAAACCGACGGAACTCGCACCCTGATCCGTGGCAAACGTCGCCTCCACCCACACATGCACAAATGGTCTCACGCACTATTCCGAGTGGACAGGATTCACCATCTCTTCTCCATCGCTGTGGCAATCAGACCTTCACCAGACTGGTTTCTAGGGATGAAGAAATTCGAGCTTTGTACTGATGAAGGCTGGTTTGATTATAAAGAGCTGCCGTTATATCCTTGGGACGCAGGGGTTATGGATGGCGTATCTTATGATGTAAGTTTGTAATTTTACTTTACACCATGACTATCTAGCTCATTATAATGGTCCATATTGACGGTTTTACTCGGTTAGCGCGCTAGATCGTAGGCTTTGGCAGATGTGGGCAAACGTGAGCCGTAAAAAACAGAAAACTTACATAAAAAACAACAATATCAACCTACAGTACTTATTTTAAAAGAATAATGTTTATGTAAACGCAGTATTTAGATAAACGAAACATAACATAGTTATTTTAGTCCTTATTAAGAATGGTTTGTTTAAAACTATTAATAGCATTATGCATTATTAGTAAGCACATTATATAAAATTATAAACATAATTGCATTATTTACTCAATGCTATTTAAACATTATTAAACCCTAATTGCCCCATCAATGTAAATGCTTAACCCATCGTAGTCACACCCAAATGATGTGTAAACAAAACGGGGCTTATTTGTCAAACCCGTTACATTGGAGTGCTTTTAAACACATCGGAATATCAATCAATCACTGCGTCGAGCCACCGCTGACAGAAGACTGATGTTCAGGGATTGTTGCCAGGGGTACAGCTGCTAGGGACGTAGATCTACGTCTTTCGGATTTTAATACACATGAGTTTTGTTCTGGTTTTGGGACCAAAAAAAGTTTTTTTCTGAATTCGCAGATTTGTAATACAATTAAACATGGGCCTTCTTATGTGGTAAAAATACATATGACACAATTATTTAAAAAAAAATAGATCTCTATTTGAATGCATGAGTACAATCAAAATAAATATATATATATTTTTAAATACATTATGTACATAACGATCAGGCATTTTTTTTTCTAATAAAGCAAACATCTTTCGCTACCATGCATAGCCGGATATAATATGAATCAAATAAAATACGGAAGCTTTGCTCTATAAGTGTACGGCTCTTTCAACTATTTTCCTCTAATATGTTCTTTGCAAAGTAAGTACACATAACCATTTTCCCGGAGTTATTCATCTACTATATTTCACGGTCTACACTGGCAACACTTAAGGGATTCATGAGGATTCCCCTTGTGGGTAACATGGGGCGACGATGGGTTCCGACAGAAATAGAAATATTGCGCTTTGAAGTGGATACAGGTGTAAGAGAAAGTGAAAAATACATGTAGGAAAATGCATAAGGATACGAATTACCCATGTAAAAGTATTTTTAGATGTGTAAAATCTGTCCTTAATTGACAATAATTCGCCAAATGGTAAGCGACCATTTTTTTATGTGGAATAGGTTTGCGTTTCACTAACGCCTGCCTGATGTTAAACATTGCTGCAGCCTAGGGTGAAACACGATTACCTAGAACCTAGATGGTATATGGATATGATGGTTTTAAATATATTATGCCGTTCGTAAAATGGACATCTTGGCTTCATAGTTTTAGACATAACACTGATCAGCTAATCTCCCTATATCTAGAATGACAGTCAGTTTGATTCTCCGTCAAATCAATTTCTGCCAAGGATTTTCATCCCTCGATTTCTGCACGCTGTCATCGGTGGATTTTATTTATTTTCTTGGGAAAATGTAAGATGATAGTCGTTTTAAAAACCTAGTAAATATGTATGTATAACACATTCATTTACTTTCAATGTTCCAGTCACCAACATCCCAAACCCAGCCTCGAGACAACATTAAGCGGGTGGAAGTGGGTTCATTCGACTCTAGGTCTCCGTTCTACCAGACCAACCTGAACGAACTGCGGCCGTTCGCGTATCTGGAGGTCCGGAGACTGGACGTGTACCCATTAGATCCTGAGGAATGTCCTGATGAAGAAGGTATCTGCTAGCTATAGTAATTATAACTTTTTAAAAATGTGTAAATTTTATGGTGGCATTTTCTTCCTGAGTCCCTGTTCTCCGCGGACTATAATCATGCGATCTTCAAAGCGAGAGTGAATTTGTTGTATTTTGACAAAATAATATATTGCTTGCTTAGTTCATATATTGGGAGATGAATCTGGCTTTAAAATATAAGCTTAACATGTAAATGGCACTATGGTACCAAATAATAGTAGATTATGCAACTTTCATATAATACCCGTGTTATATGCAGTTGCATACACTACTTTATCTTCACTAATGCAATTAATCAAACAACAAGAGTAAAAGCTGACAATAGTTGCCGCCATTAAAATCTAACCAAAGAGAGCGCAGCTGCGCGCATCAATAAAGCGCGACCTACCTGATTCAGGCCTTGCAATCAGGTTGGTCGCGCTTTATCGATGTTATAATGAGCTATTACGATATCGATGTGGATATTATAGCATCATGTGAAATTGCTTAAATTGAGTGTTTTGTTGTCTGTGCTATAACAGTAGTAATTATAAGTCAAGTATTGGAAACATAAGTAGAATGTTACAACATTAGTGTAAATATCTATAACTTATCTTTATC
Organism: Macaria notata; assembly: GCA_927399415.1. NCBI lineage: Eukaryota > Metazoa > Arthropoda > Insecta > Lepidoptera > Geometridae > Macaria > Macaria notata. Next base: position 6,273,888 of record OV656741.1, read on the forward strand.
ATATAATGTGATTGCGTAATATAGTTGTTAGGTATATAAGTTTGTTACAATATGAAAACTGTGACGATTGATTACACATCGTTAAACGTGATTAGATATTATAATTGCATTACAACATTATAATGTCAATGTAGTATATTTTCTCAAATGTTTTTACAGAAGACGCAGAAAATCAAAAAGAAGAAATGGCTGTCGAAGAAGAAGCACAAGAGTAAGTGATATATATATTTTTCTAATAGAAGGAGGTTAGGTTTAACTTCTAATTATTCTTTTTATTGTACTCCTAGACTATTGGACAAAATACAAAATACTGTGACATAATTCCAATACTTATTTACAGTAGGTATTTTGAAACAAAAAACTTACAAACTATTGTGAATTTAAATGTACTTTCTGATTTGCAAAGTAGGCCACTGATGTTATGCGACAAATCAAGAAAACAATAAGTGCAAAAAATTATGAACTTTGCACAAAAACATAAACGGTGAACTTTGTATAAAAACAAAAAATATATACTAGGTATTTTATTTTTAAACGTTTTATGACAAATTTGGACCATTTCTATTTCAAACTTAATAGTTGTAACACCAGTTTGCACCAGTTTCTTATGTCGACAGAATTAGCTCGACATATTTCGAAGCACGCTTCGTCATCAGGAGGACGGAAGTGTTAAAAAACAGTTAAAAATGCCTTACGGGAATTTTAGTACAGATGTTTCCCCTAGACCGTCATTATCATTATAGGTCAAGTGCAAATCCATACCATAAGTCCAGTCGAGTATAGAAAGAACTGTCAACTCAAGATAGCTTTCAAGTTACATTAATAAAATTGTGGTTAACAAAGTAATTGGCACAGGACCGAGACTGTTGGCATAACAAGAGCGAGGCCTATACTACACCCAGCAGCGGCAAAAACCGGCTGTGGATGATGATGATGAAAAAACCTAGTAAAATGTTTTTTTACAGTGAACCAGACTACGGTCCAAGAGTAGCGGAGTCTCGTAGTTGTAGTATCGGCGAGTGGAGCGAATGGTCAGCCTGTGTACCTGATGTGGGGTCTTGCGGCATCGGCGCACAGACTAGAAGCAGGGTTCGAACTGTTAGCCGATATGGAGATGGTGTAAGTATTTTTTTACCGACTTCAAAAATAGGAGGTTACCAATTCTTCTAAAAGTTTTGTTTTTTGTTTTATTAGTAGATAGATAGATAATAACTTATTGTCACTCAGTAAAACAACAATAATAAAATTAAATTCAGAAACAAGGTACTCTAGTGCCACAAGTGGCGGCACTATTGCTATTAAAACTGTCATGAGTGTGGTACAAACTTATTAAAGTAGAATTTCTGAGTTATTTTGTATAGTGCTAAACCCGCATTATGGTTTTTTTGTTTGTTAAACTTAAACTTTACTTACATACGAAGGTTAGAATCCTGCCGGTATTGATGCGTGCTGAATTTTTGTGAATATATATTGCTCAGTAGCGCCCTCTATATAAGACAAAATGAACTGAAACATTGTATTGACTAGCTTACGGGACACGTGACTAGATGGCGCCACATATCATTTAAAAATTAAAGAAATTATCTTATTTGGAAACTGATATCATGATTCATTTAATGAATCATTTATTTGTTTATCTTATTACAGGATGACGACATTCAAGTGCTTCCAGACAGCAGCTGCCAAGCAATGGGGGATCCGAATCCTATGGAATTTAGAAATTGCGAAGTTCAATGTTAGATTACATTGCGTTATATTTATTTATTTGTCTCCAAAAAATATACAAAAAAAATATATTTAAGTAGGTTATTATTATGTAGGTACACAAACTTAGTTGATAAACTATAGTTAGATAGGTGTTTTAGTTTCTTTGGTCTCCGGATCATTGCAAAGCAATAAAATAAAACCTACAAAGTCAGAAATCGAATACGATACCTACGGTAGATAGCGCAATTTATTCAAGTCTGGAATGACTAGATGTGGTCTTAGAACAGGCTCCAGTGGGGTCGCGGTCCTGTCTTGTCGTTTTTGCGCGAAAACGAACCGGTTGAGAAGCCGGCCGGAGGGGCGCAGGGCGGCGGCGGTGTCAACATAGTTGGCCGGTCGCCTCTGAACATAGCACCGAGACGCGCATGCTCCGAGCGCAACGGCCCGCCTCGCTCGCAACTTGTTGATTGTTCGCTCACTTCGCGCCAGTGTGAGGCGAACGATGCGCCGGACGGTCGTGTCTCGCGTCGCGCCGCTAGCGCTCTCAACTTCGAAATTATTTTACGAAAATACGTGAAGTTTCCAAACACATTGCCGTGAACAACGACTGTATAGAACATCAAATCTAGTGCTTAACCGTCGCGTAAAGCTTCTTTCGAGTAGTTTTAACTCATCGAAACTCTGTAGGCTTTCTCATTTTACCTGCATGCTTCGTCCCACGTTAGTGAAACGGCAAGCTACCTTATCGGATAAACGAACATTTTTCAAATGGGTGTGCGTTTATTTAGTGTGATAGTGTGCGTGTTATGTGATACAAGACATCGTGAGAGCGTGATTGGAGCTAGTGACAAGTTTTTACAATAGTGACGTGTTTTTAAGTTATAATAAAATGGGATCGAAGACCATGTTGCGCGGGAGTGAAACAATGATGGCGGCTTTGCTGGTTTGCTCGCTGGCGGTGGCGTCGGCGCAATACACAAAAGGTAAAAACCTCTTTCTACCTGTGTTCGCATGGCTTTGTTCTATGGCCTTTGTGCGCTCCTGCCTCGGACCCTTGCGAAATAGAATGTGTTGTTTAGTGTAAACGTGCGTACCTGAGGTATCTAGGCAGGTAATTAGATACCTACTTTAGTGCCTACCTGGCCACCTACCGGTTTTCTGAGAAATGCGTGCGACTTAGTCGTATTCGGAATTTAAATAAAAGATGTAGGATAGAACGTTATAAAAAGTTAAGGATTATTCCACGTGGGTTTTTATAATACTTACCTAAGTAGAAAAATCGCAAAAAAATCATTGAACTAGGTACCTACCTATATTACTTAGTAATAACTCAATTAAAAAAATAATGTTTGTGAAAGATCAGTTGTATATCAGTTTAAATGTAAGTGAATAGGTAGTCCTACCTAGGTATTTACTTATTATTTCCGTTAATGCTATCACCGACACTTGAGGCTAAGATAAGGAGGTCTAAGTTCTAAGAAGTTTGAATAACGTTGTACCTACCTGGGTTAGTACCTACTTCCTGCTTACAATACCTACAGAACAAACAAAGGTAGGTACTTACTATAGTACCTACCTACATATTTCTGATATTATTCTGAGTTTTTTTGTAAGTTGTACTTAGTTACTTAGTATATTCGCAATTCTTTTAATTAGGTACAGGTAACTACCTAGGCATTTCACAGGATTTAGTTACCTATGTTCAATGCAAGGTAGAAGATGGACCTGCCATAAGGTAAAATAGTTAAATAGGTTTGTGTAAATTACTGAGTGACAATTTTAATTTGTATTTAAGTAGGTACCTAGTACCTTTTAGCAATTTATAAGTAATATAGATATGAACCTCCCTACTATTTTTATTTTAAATATTTAGTTACCACTTTAAAGATACCGTTACAACTTAAAAATTAATGGACAAGTGACTGATCATTTGAATGTAAATACCTAGTTACCTAACTACGAACGTATAGGTACTTACCACGCTGGTAGGTAGGTACCTAGGTATATTCAAAATATACATTCAACTACCTATAAAAGATGTCCGATAAAGTCATACCTACCTATTTGCTGGTGAAAGGTGATCGTGACCACGGCATAGGTAGGTATTACCTATTGTTAACTAGGTAGAGTTAACAATGGGCGACGTAACCTTAGAATGGCGAAAGTCGCTTAGCTATGATCGATCCTAGTAATTATGAACTCTATACCTACCTAGTAAATTTGTAGTTAGTTACCTATAGGTCATAGAGAAAATCGTGGTAATTGGGCTCTTAACTACATACCTACCTAGGTAGTTGTTAACTTATAAATAACTGGATAGTTATATCTGTTCTATTTGTAGGTAAATATGACTATTTAGTTGAATACATATAATACCTACGTGTAATGTATGCTGCTGAAGTAGCGGTATTGTTAAAACTTAAGTTGTAGTCAAGGGTAAGCCTAGTAGGTATATAATGTAAAAAAAATGTAAACGATGAGAATAAGTAGGAAGGTAGGTACCTACTTTAACTCAGAATGCAGCATGTCATAGCAAACTAAAAAAACTTGCTTTTAATCACCAGCTACTAAGTAGGTATGTACCTAAGTACCTGCTTAAAAAACTAATGATAATTAGTATCAAAAAAGTTAAAAAAAACTTGTAACAAAAAAGTTCTTGTCTTTCGTCTTTCTATTTTATCTAGGTACTCACTTTACAGACCGGTTTTGCATAGATACCTAGGTATAGATGATAGAATATTAGAGCATAGGTAGTGCGCTAACTTCGTTACATTCATAAAAAAAAACCTCTAATAGGCAAGTAACTAAACTAGTCACGCATACCCACTACAAACAATATCAAATTCTACTTAGACATAAGATTTAGTAAACTTACCTAGCAACTGCAGAAAGTTCGCAAAGCCTTATTGAGAACAATGCAATGTCTCGTATGCAAAACTTAAGTAGCAGAGGAACCACTACTTTTCAATAACTATGGTCTTATTGTGCATACTTACCTACTTATGCAAATAGTTTGGTAAGTACCTAGCTAGGATATGTGAGAAACCGGGGGTTGGTGTTGAAACAAAATAGTCTTACTTGATACTATTTCGGCCTTTCAAACGTACCTACATACCTATTGTTATAATGTTGTAAGTATAGGTAAGTTTTACTAATCACTACAAATACAAAATAATGTTTAATAACTACACTAGGTAGATACTTTACTAATAGTTACTTACGAAATAACAGAGTATAGGTACCTAGTTAGAGTATATACTTATATACAAAAAATAATATAGGTAATTACAAATAGCACAAAATCAGTTGCATTTAATAAGAAAGGTACCTTTACTTACTTAGGTACTTCAAAAAAATGGAAGATTTTGTTATAAAATTCGTCTGAAAAAAATTGTAACATGGTTTCACGGCTTCGGTCACCCATCCACGGTCTGACCGCGACAGCCGTTGCTTAACTTCGATACACCTGAACTTGATCTCATCTGCAGTAGAAAGGTACACAATCACAATTTCTCGTAGACTTGTACATTTTACCCATAACTTTAACTTCTAGCGTGAATGTTGCACATTTGTATGGAAAAGTCGACTACATTACTCTGACATGGACTGAATTATCTGCTGAATGTAGGAAACTGGCGAATGGTAATTTTATTCAATTACTTCCATGAGTATTTATGGCCATTATCAGGATTAATGGCGCTTCTACGTCTGTTTTACACGGGGGTTGTGAATGATATTCAATTTATCTTGATGTTGGTTTGATGCCCTATTTCATATGTAATAGATTCACATTTTTTTTTTTTTTTTTTTACTTGTGATAGGTTTACGTTTGACTACAGCCTGCCTGATGTTAAGCATTGCTGCAGCCTAGGGTGTAACACGTTTACCTAGAAGATACCTATTAACTCTAGATTTGAAAACCCCTGGATTGTAGTTCGCAGGAAACACAGCTTCTGGTAAAGTGTTCCAGAGCTTTGCCGTCCGTACAATAAACGTAGAAGCAAAGCGCTGCGTTCGACACTTCGGCACTTCCACCATAAAACGATGTCTCAACATGTGAACAAATTCAGAAATTCGCTCCATAAAACAACGAAAATTCATTTTAAGTGACTATTTATTTTGTTTTTGCAAATGTTTGTAAATGTGCATGTGAATTTTATGCAAAGGAAACCAATCATTTTTTTTTTAACTTGAACGAGTTCGCACTTGACCATAGTCTAGTTAGTAGTATAGTTCTAATCATGTACCTACTTAAGTACACTAATGTACCAGTAAATGAGTTTTTATCTTTTTAAAATACCGTTGCATAAATTAAACCTTTTTTGCATTAACTGACTCAAAACTGTTAAACTGAGTAATTAAATGACATTGACCACTCATCACCATATTAAATTAATAAATCTTTTTTCCTTTGGCCATAACTTTGTATTGTGCCAGTTCTCAAGTAAAGATAAATCTTTTTGAAATCACTTCCGATTCTCTCGCAATCTTTCCGAATACCGACCAGTGTAAACCTAAAGCTGCATATGAGTTACCTCCGCGACAAGTCCGCGACCCTCCGTAACCCGACCACCACCAATAATAATTTCCTGTCTCGGACAATAAGTCATTCATTACCCTTAATTTATGCTCCTTGCACTCACCTCAGCCCCGGCTAGTTTTAACAACTTTTTACAATGTAACCAACCATCGCGGTTTGAGTGCGTCGTAATACCAAACGGCTGTAAATTTGAGCGGCAATGTGGAATGCTCATTTACCGCAGACAGTTGTTCCTTGTGAAGCGCGTAAACCATCGCTGTTTCTGCGCTGCTGGTTTATACTGTTGCGCAATAAAGCAGCGGTGTGTGAGGCACAATCCGCTGCGGTCGGGGTACAATGGTGACTAAAGTATGGCTTCTGTGACACGGCTGCCTGGGCGATGACGTCACCGGACCAGCGGACGGTTGGTCGGTTTGGAATGCAATGCCGGCCAGCTACCAGTTAAATATTCGGGCCTGAATACAATTAAATTTTTGTTGAAAAATTCAGACGGGAGCAAACACGGGAGTAAAGTTAATTTGGTAACAAAAACTACGCGTGCTCAGTATAAATTGAATGAACACTTTTTGGTATTTAAAAAAGTAAGACCTAACTAGATAAGTGAAAATATAATATAGTAGGTAAGTAGGTACTTACTTAAGTAACTAAGCAATATAAAAAAACATACACCACCTGTCGCAATACTTACAATACATAAAATAATATATGAATGGAGCAGGTTTTCCTTCTAAACAAAATACTTAGCATCAAAACGTCACGTTTCTAAGAAAATAGGAACTATGACTCATCCAAATCACACTGACGTGATCATTCAAGTACTTGCAACATTACCTATAGAAGTATTCAATAGATATATTGGAATTCGAACTAAACAAACAATATTCATTGATTGATAAAGAATATTCATGCTATTAGATCCTTGAAGAGTTCGGTGAACTTGAATTTGGAAGCTATTGGTTATTGGCAATGTTATTGGTCACTTGATTGGACGCTCGCGAAATGACCGTTGGAATATTATTTCTTATTATTCTAACGGCTGGATTTGTGGTAAACATGTGTGAAAGAATAATTTTAAAATCGAATATGGTTGCTGAGGAAATGTGGAATGACTTTTTTCATGTAAATAGCTATTGTTTGTTGTATACACTTAAAACATTTGTAAAAGAACTAAATCTGACTCTTCTCGTAACAAATTTACTTAAACTTTAGTGTTCGTCTTATTCCGAAGCGGCTAGGTGGTCTTGGCTCGCCTCGTTTTACCATAATTTTATATTGTGTCTACCTACAATATTTATCTAACATCTTTAATAATAATATGCATAGGTAATTTGAAATAACACCAACTAATATTCACTCTGGCTATCTTTAAAGACATTCTCACCGATAAGGACATGACGACGGTTGGCTACCGCTTATCGATGTTGTGATAACGGAACTGGCACAGTTTGATTGGTTGAGTGTACACTGCACTCACATCCAGGGGTTTTATGAACTTGGTGATAGTAGCTTGTTTGTTTTGAGTCATGAACTTGTACTTTAAATGTAGGTATTTTATTTAGGTCCTAGTAAACAGTAATTTACAGGTTCTCTTACAGTCGATGAGTATATAATGTGTCATCTTTATGTAACACAGTGAACCTAGATATGCATACCCTACCCACGTAACCACATAAGTAATTTTTATATTTTGTAAATAAGTAACTACCTAAGTACTTAATTAACAGATATGCGAATATGTAGTTATTGTTTAGGTTAAGTAATATTGTTATTATGTTATGTTTTGCAAGCAATTCAATTCTGCTTTAATGCCTTACTATCTAAGTAGGTACTTAATATTGTGTCAGAGTTTATCTAAATATATGTAGGTACTTACCTACTTACTTACATATATTAGGTCATTCTCATCTGTCTATTATCTCAGCAATCTTCAAATAACAAACTAACAATAATCTGCCACCTAATATTTTCAAGGCGTATTTATGTGTTTAAATATTACTTCACTCACTCTCAAATGGTTTAACCGATTTCGACGACTTTTATTTCACATTAGCGCAGGTGACGGGGCCGCGGGGCGTTCACTAGTTTATCATAAAACATTGACCTTTACTATTATTAGGTGTGAAGTGTAGGAAATAATCGAAATAGCATACCTAAACTACAGACTCTATAGCTTGAGCCAACTCCAACTTACGTGGTAGCGGTCACGCGAACTGCTTTCCGAATTTGACGGTTCTCCAGTTCTGGCTTAATTTGTCGGTAATTGCCAAGGACTAAAATAACTTCGAGACTCATAATTTATAGGTAACCTAGTGGATGTCTGCAGCTTCTCACGCGTTGTTTCGGGATTTTTTTTTTTTTTATTCTCATTTTTAAGGGACTTTTGTTATTACATGTCAGTCCCATTGTATATACTATACTAATTACAAAAATATTAAACTACTATGGAGATGACCTGTTCACCCAAATATCTCACTTAAGTTGAGACATGTAGGAGAACAGATCTCTCGCCGCGTCACAGTGAGGCACAGCTAGTATATCATTGAAGCAACCCACATCCCGCAGGTTGAGTTGGTAGGTCACTGCAAGGGCGCGCCGCTCCTGCTGAAGGCGGACACACTCTACCAGTACATGGTACACATCCTCTACAACTCCACATGTTTCACAATTCGGTGTATCCGCCTTCCGCATGAGGAATGCGAATTTTTTTAACGGCATGTGTCCAGTTCTTAGTCTATGTGCTGTAACAATTAACTTACGTCCGATAGAAACATTACTGAACCATGGTATATGAGGGGGCTCACATACTATTGTTTTATACCAAATACCTTTATACATAGATCTTTCATCGAAGTATTCTTTCCATGTTTGAAAGCACTGTTTTTTAAATTTGGGCAGTATTTCGGTATAATTTGGCAAAACACTATAATTACGACCCTCTAAAACCGCCTTTTTTGCAAGTGAGTCAGCCTCCTCATTGCCTTTCAAGTTTCGGGATAATAAATAGGCTTTGTCACTCGCAGAATCCAAATTATCAACTTAAAATAAACGATGAAGGTTCGTGAATTATTTTGCTAATTAGGTATTATTACGACGATTAAGACGAACTTTTGACTGAATACCAACTTACTGATTTAACGACTGGCCTTATCACGTCAATGGACCATTCAACGCCCATAAATATCGCGTCATATTTATGCCTGACCTATCGCGAAGACTTGTTTTTTTTATCTTTAGTTTTTTTATAATAAGGTGTCTATTAACTGTGGTGACTTCAGTAATTGCCGACGCGATTTGGTGGTTTTGACGCCGAAGCCTAATTACTGGGTAAAGGTCAGTCCACTTTCTGTAGTTACTTACTAGTTACTCTTAGTTTGCGGGCCTTTGTCAAATGAGGCGGCAGTTTGGACGAGCAACTTTCGGTTTGCATGTGCTTTTGCTATTGTTCGAGCGGGCATTACGTCCTTTGTTTTTTTAGTTTTGAGTAAATTAAACTACTTATCTGTCAATACTTACTGTGTCTTTAGATATATTTTGGTTTATTAGTATGATGCTCCTGAAACTAGTAATTGTATACCTAATATATATAACTGACTATAACTTTTTTCGAATATTTGCGATCTCAAATAACTTACTGCAGAATTTATTAAACAATTATCTATCAAAGATGCTGCTTTAATTGTATCTCCTAATGCTGACGGTACTTAGTATCATTTCTGTAGACTATTCGCATAAACTTCCATACTCCATATGAGGAACTAAAATATCTAAGTTGTTGTTAAGTATAAAAGCACCAGCGCGGCGTCTACTTAGAAGAACACAGGATTTCCATTAGATGTACCTACTTAACTTACAGGCGCTGCCTGTATGCAACCATGATCAAATTACCTACTGTCATACATACACTTAACTTGTCTGAACATATGGCAAAATATTATTCTTACTAAGTAAAGATTTGATTACTACCTAGTTACTAGATAAATAATACTTACGTAGGTACATAGTTCTACTACTTTTGTTACTTAAACTAGTCAAATATGTCATCATAACGTTTGCGCCACCTGGATCATCATATTTATATGATACTCTTAATTTTTTTGGTGCTGTTTAACTTTCTTTAAGTCACCAACAAACCATCAAACCACTCTTGCCTCCATCGTCCTCATTGATCTATTAATAAAACCCGTTCATTTATTTAACCTGATAGAACTACTAATTAATCGAACCCTAATTATTTCAAAGCAATTAGCTATTTCATCAATTGTAGTTAAAACATTCACAAAGTTGTGTACTTATTGTCTTCTTTTAATTACTTATGTTTTGTCAATTAGTTATAATGATGATAGTTATACGCTTTCTGCAAATTTGACGTAAAATATTTTTATTTGAAGTAAAATGTGTTAAAAATGACGGCTGTCAATCAACCTAAGTAATATAATTGACGAAGCATAAGAGCTACTCATTCCTGTCCTCAATAAAATGTAGGTAAGCAATCTAGACCAGGAATGCTGAATAGAAGTTTGAACAAATCCTGACGTCCAAGCGCGATTTGTGTTTGCTACTGCAGACGGTTAATCTTTCTGTCTCCGCTTGGATAGGAAATACGAGACCCGTGTGATATACTATGCACGATATTTTACTACATTTTGTTCGCTTATTTGGCACTTTTAATCGGAGTTGCTTGATTACTGAAGCTTCAATAAAGGCTTGCTTCTGTAATGCTAGAATGAAATACTTACATAATGCTAGAACTTTCTGCACTTATGAATTTGAACTCTCAAAATTTTGACTCAGTCTCAGAAGAAAATACATTTCACGAGATAGTTCAGTATATAAATTGTTCTGATCTGAAAAGTAAAGAAAGTCAAAATACAGCATGATGAAACTTCACAAAAACGAAACACTAGCTATGGAGTGTTACAATGTTTCCGAACATGTCTGAGCGGGATTAAGTTGCAACAACTGCAACATTGATTGTTATTGCTTTAGAAAAACACTCGCAATTATATCCTAATGCCTTTCCATTCCCTCAAATAGCCCGTTACTTTTTACTACTTCGGCGAGAGAAAAATTCTCCGAGAAAACACTAGGATTATATTTTCCAATCCGATAAGGATCTCGGATGGCTGTTGTTAGAGTTCCACTTCTCTTATTGTTTAATCTAGGAACCATTTTCGATTATGTCACTGCATTGAACGCGCTCCAGTTTCCAAAGCCGGTTACAGGTTTACAGTTTCTTTTAGTCAGTTTCACAGTAAACATCTTTTATCATGCTAGTCGTTGCTGGCTGCACTCGTAATAAAATTAGCCACGGAAATTGCTCGAACGAGTTCACATTTTGCTAAGCATTTCAGTTTACGTACTCGTACTGCACGCAATGCCTTTATTTACTGTTCAAGGTTGTGTTTACCTATTTCGGTTCACGTTTTCTTTTTTCTCCGGCATTCGTAAATATTTTCGGATTAAAACGAGATTTTAACGTGTGCACAAAACAGATGCTAAATAAAACTGGCTCCCAGTGTGGTACAATACGGAATATCGTTGGAACAGCTGTAATTAAGTCAGGGCAAACACAATAGATCCCTATTAGAGGTACATCGTCGATATGCGCCCCTGGGGTGCAGTCCGACCCACAATAGCCACCGCCGAGTTGCGGAAGCTCCAACTTCCTATTGCCCCACTGCCCGATGCCCAAATAAGCACACCTTATTTGATGGTTGAAAGACAGATGGATCTCATTCACCGCGCGAAAACAAACAACAATCGCGCATTAAAAGATTCCCAGCTGTTTTAAACAGGTATGAACAAATTATAGCAGCAAAAAGCAGTTGTTTTATGTGAATTAACAACATAAAAGCTGATGAGAAAACTCAGTAATTTCTCTCACATACTGAGACGTTTAGTTTCTTCTCTGTAGCTAAGATTTGCGTGGACTTGGGAGATGAATTTAAATTTAACGACATTCCAAAGTAGCTCGAGCAGTGAGAAAAGTTTGTAGAGAAACTCCAGCGAAGATCCTTAAGGTAAGCGTCTGTGAAATTGCTTCCCATTTAAGAGTGCTTCACTATGCGTAAATATGCTCTTAAGCTAATTAGAGACAGAGTTAAAAATCTGTAAGTTTAAAATATTTTTCAACAGCCCGAAAATAAACCGGTTTAAGTATCCCCCTGACTTCTCGATCAGCAGTTGTCATTAATTACGTACATCCAGTACAATGGACGGCTATTAAACGAACATCGCCCATACGTCCCTGAGGGCAAAGTTACCGCAAACTGAACCATTGCCCGCTTTAAAAATAAACTCTCCAGAGCCTGGCATGCCTTTAGTCACAGAATTTTAATTGTGCTGGTAACTTTATAGTTTACTGCTATCCGCACGCTCTCTTATACATATACATAAATAACTAGTAAGTTGAGTAAGTAATTCCGTGTGCTGTCGTTGATTAGGTGGAATCAAAATGTTAAAATAGAGATGTAAGTGAACAGGGATCCGAGTTGGAAAAAGTAGAAAATGCGGTATAGTGAGAGTCTTCTTTCAAATCCGTTGAAGCGGTTCTCGATCACTTCCGATTGCTTTTTGCTTTCACAATGGGGCTTGATATCAAAGCGGCGTGAATGGGAACGGAGGAAACTAGTTTGTCTGTCGAGTTGTTAATGCTTTGATGACTTGTTGGATCATTTTATTGCGCCGGCTAATAGTGTCAATTATGTCACATCAATCGGGAGTGGATCGTTGACTTGTCGGCGAAACGGAAACAAACTTGTAAGTACACTACGCTGTAAAAGATTTATTGTTATTTACTATTTTACTATGCGTAGTTTTAAGAGTATAACTTGGGAGTTTCTTTATTATTCCACGACATTTACAGGGAGAAACTGTCATAATCAGAGGCAATTATAACTCCCTTGCATAAAGATTCTCATGAATGGAATTCTAAACACGGCCCATTGTTGCTTTTCGCGTCACGTGCTCCTGTCTACAGAATAAACAGGTCACAGAAGCAAGGTACCTCAAACAATGGAGACCAACTAGCGGATGATGGTAAAGGAAGGCCAGAATCATTACAGTTTAGAATTCGGATGGCGCAAATTATGGAAGCCGGAGTATGTCTGATAACTGACGGGCAACTGAAGTGCCCTCATAACGAGTACCATGAAAATGAAGAGCGTTTCGCGCCTCTACTATTAGCACTAGACCCGTATGAATGAACGGAGTGATTGCTTATTGTTGCTGACCACAATGGCCAATCAATGTCCATTCGCCCGACGAAGATTTCGTTTCGCTGAATCGGGCTAATGGTATCACAATCACGTCTGTAATCTTTTCAAACGCCGACAGATTCTTATTGAAAACGACAAACGAACCCGAATATGCTTCGGACTTTAATTTTAATAAGAGTATTCGAATCACGAGTGTAATCATCATAAGGAATTCTCGGTCCGTCTTCCTTTACACGGATATTTTACCCCCATAAATGGTGCCATTAAAAAGCTAAGACCGGGAACGGGCTACTTGAATATACTTTGCACGAATGCGCAAATTGATATAGAATACTTCATCTTTTGATATCTCTCGGAGAGCTAGGCTGAGACACGGAGCGTTTTATAAATGCCATGTCGTCGGTGCGGGGATTAGGCGAGCTTCCGTTTTAGGATGCTTGTAGAATTTTAAGACAAGTTTACATCGAAGCCTTTATCTATTTTATTGAATTTATTAAGTGAAAATAGTTACTTATGTACAATAAATGTATCTAAAATAGTTTTCTCTAACGGTTTGATGAAACTAAATTGCTTTTATTACTCAGCAGACAGTTGGAACAGCAATATTCCAATTCTATTTACTTGAGAAGTTCTTAAGGTCAGCATGTTACTGGTCATTCCATATTCGGCTTTGCCACATCGTGACTTGAAGTTGAAACGTGTATGGTCCTTAGAGCCGGATAGAAATGAGCCATTCTTCTTATAAGAGAGTTTCTGCAGATAAAGGCCATTTTCACGTAGTGCTTTGTGAGTTATTAGAGTTGATCTTAGGAGGCCTCGTCCTTGGGACTTCGGAGTAATTGGGGAAGATAAGGGTCTCACGCGTTGTGACTAAAAACTGATAACTGTTACTAACTTTTTGATTTAGATAATTATTAGTATGTTTTTTTATGAAATTGATAAGTAAGTACTTATATCTGAAATTCCGGAGCTAGTCTCTATAATTTCAAAAAAAAGGAAACGAGAAGACATTTCCACTCTTATTAAACCCCTACTTTGACTACTAATGATGGTATTTTAGAGAAACATGCAACTGTGGATAATAGAATCATTTGTATCTGCAAAGTAAACGGATCAGAATTACAAACTGCAATCCTAAGTTATTTCACTCCATTACCAATATATATAATAAATAATTAATAATTTCTCTCCTATTAAACATCAATCATGATGCTCAAACTTGAAACATTCGTCATAATTACATTTGGCACTCACTCAAGCATTAGCCGTGATTAACAAGTCGTAACATAACTTTATTGGGGAATGATCTGGTCGATTAGGAAAACATGCGGCGCCCTTGGAAAGACGTAAGGACGTAACTCACTTATGACGTTTATGACATACGTCTTTATGTAGCACATGGCGCTAACGCGTCGAAATGTTTATTCAGCGGTCTTTTTTTTCAGGCACGCGTTTCGTGTCAGACACATGTTTTTATGAAACAGTGACATGTTATGAAAGTGCGCGAGTCAGGGTTGCCGCTTCCCGAGCCGAGACTGCCTTCCTGTTTGTGACAACCCTACTCACAAACAATACTGGAAACAATATTGTGATATTTGTGATGCGCATTCACGGCTGCAAATTTATAGGGCTGAATTTATTTTACCTTTGATCCCGTTTATATTTTGCAGGTTAAACGTAAATGAGCAAATGAGCAGGTGAAATCATTATCCATATTCATGAGTGGTGTTTTCGAGCCATTTCGTCGTCCTTTATCGATAATATATAATAAAATTTGTTAAATAAATAAACGTCAAAGTTACCTTCATACTTATCACAGTTCCCAATATCGCTAGCAATATTACGATGGCTAACAAAAATAAATTGTATAAGTTACAATTGCTTAAATTTTCAATGCCATACAAATTCCTTTTTCGGCTTCATCATCATAATCAGGCTCACTGCTCGTAAAGACCTCCCTGCTTTTGGCTTCTCTTTCTTGAGTCGTATTTCCTCATGACTGAGGGTCGTAACTCCCCCGCAGAATTAATTCGTTAGGGGAGTTCTCTTGCACAGATACAACGTGGTGGGCGCCCAGGTCCTTCTACGGACCCTCGGCTTTCGCTTTCGGCTTATCAAAAATACAAGTAAACGTAAACCAATTACACGGTACATATTATCAGTGTAATCAGTCGGTGCAGTAATCCTTATCACTACTGATAAATGTGAAGGAGCGTCAACGGGCAAGATATTTTACGGCAATTTGTGTTAAAAATATCAAGCTAGTATTTAGCAATATAAGAAGTAGTTAAGTACCATTGTTTGATAGTTAGTATTTATAACTTACATTCTGAAATAGGTTCTCGAGAAACTTACTTCATCATCATCATCAGCCCGTTATCACTCACTGCTGAGCATAGGCCTCTCTTCATGTAAGCCAGTGCATCTTAACTTACACTGAATTAAGTAAAAAGTGCACAAATAGTTAGTACTTATTTATAATTAACACTCTGAAATAGGTTCTTGAGAAACTTCATCATCATCATCTGTCCGTTATCACTCACTGCTGAGCATAGGCCTCTCTTCATGTAAGCCAGTGCATCTTAACTTACACTGAATTATGTCAAAAGAACAAAAATGAAAAAAAAAATTTACGTTACATTCATCATCATTGGGTGCCGTCTTCATATTGACGTTCGGAGGTCAATTGGCAAAACTACTTGCGATCCCATGCAGCTCTCTTTTTCTAAATTATTTAAGTATTTCAAAAAAACATTTCGTTTTTTGCCAAAAAAAGTAGGTAGGTACATAAGTACACGGAGAGTTATAAAATTCCTTCTCTAAGTGCCTATTTAGTCCCAACTCGAAGTTTGTACCTCCAACTTATAAGGAGAGTTTAATAAAATTCCTGTCAACTTGTAAGCTTCCGTTTTCAATGGTTAATGCCTTCTGATCAACAGAAATTGAGAGGAAAAAAGGGTGAGTCGGAGATTTTTATGCTCATTAGTTATGTATTTGTATAGTCAACTATCTTGTATCTTATTTAGGTATGTGTCTCGCTTGTTTGTTTAATTTTAAAAACCTAGCACATTATTTATTGAGTTAAGTATTTATTTTTTGTAATGTGTATCATTGAATGTGATAACAGTTTAGTGCTAAATAACGCTTTTCGAATAAAATGTGTATTGGTAATTGCATTTTTTAAACTGGTTGTTAATGAAGTGTCTTACTTAAATGTATGTTTACAGTAAACCCAAAACACTTTTTAACTGGTTGGTTAACTAAGTATTTACTGAGAAAATGTATCAGTAAAACGAAGTTACCAGAAATAACCATCCATTGAGGCAATTTCTTGAAATAAACAAGCTAATAAGAGAAACCTTTTGCTTTTGAATGTTTTATGTCAGTTTTTAGTATTTTATATAATTTTCCATTTCCATACTTACGTAATTATTAAGTAGGTACAGTAGAAAACAAACATTATTTTTTTTTAGCTGCAGCATTATTGATATAGAAATAGAAATCAGATCGAAAACTTTACCTTCAAGTAACCAAACCCCTCAAAAGCTACTCGCAGCACTTCAAAAGCTTTAAATCGGGGCCGCAAAAGATATATGTTGTGGAGCAACCGTCACTAAATCTTGTAGGTAACATGTACGCGTGTGTAACCTGTTCTTATCGGGTAAGCACGCTCCATCTTAGGCCATAGCTTTCGCTTACCATCATGCAAAATATTATCAATAGCTCGATATCGCCCACTCTTGAGGTCTCTTCTATTACGCCACTCGTCCCGGCCCTGTGCAGATTGAATCCATGTGTTTCCTGCGGTTTTTCTTATGTCGTCAACCCACCGCATTAGTGGTCGACCAAACTATGGCCAAGTGCAAACCCGTTTTAGTTAATATTAATTAAAGAAAAACAAGGACTTTCAGAAGCCTTATATAAGTTCCATTTTTTGGAAGTCGGTTAAAAATGACGCAAATCCGTCACTAAATCGTGCAACATGTTGCAAGTTTGTTGCGACTTTGCGGTGAGTCATGGCCGAGATCGAACGGTATCGAGCGACCGGTCGAATGCCATTATTGCCTTCCAAACTGCAAAGCCTTACGAGCAACTTACATTAACTGCAATGTATCAAAGGCATTCGCTGCCGCAAAAATACTGATTTGGTTCAAGCAATGCGATTCGAATCGTTTTCTAGTAAATTATTGAATAAACGTTTGAAGATGAATCAAACTTAATCAACATTACGTTCTACGATTCAGTACGTTTACTGTTTAGCCTAGACCCCAAACTGCTAGATCGACAATTAGTTTAATCTATACTAATATTATAAAGCTGAAGAGTGTGTTTGTTTGTATGTTTATTTGTTTGTTTGTTTGAACGCGCTAATCTCAGGAACTACTGGTGCGATTTGAAAAATTCTTTTTTTGTTTAATAGACCATTTATCGAGAAAGGCTTTAGGCTGTATAACATCACGCAGCAACTAATAGGAGCGAAGAAACAATGGAAAATGTGGAAAAAACGGTAAAAAAAAAAATCTTTGAGGGCTTCCGTTGCTTGCGCTGCGAATACGGTTCAAAATTCAAAGAATTAATGCTCAAAATAACTATTCCACGCGGGCGAAGTCGCAGGCACAGCTAGTTCTCCTATAAAATCCAATTCTACGCGCTGTCATTGACTGAAAACTCCTCCAATGACAGCATACATAGAAATAAGGATTCATCTTAAAACTTGAAATACTGACGTATTCTTGCAAAAACTCCCTGCAAAAGCTACATTGTTACCTTTATTATTATAGAGTCTATACATGACATACGACCCTTGTGCCGTAAAATCAGTGACTAGGAACGCTGACATCAAATTTAATAACGTTGCATGTCTTGAAGTCTATAAAGCGAAGTCGAGTTTGTAGGAAACGGAGCGTGTGTCATTCAAAGTTAGAGGTCAGAGATAGTATAGCCTAGAGGCTAGTAACTGTCCTTTCTTGCTCACAAACCTTACTGTCAACAATCAGTATTGTCTCTAGTTATTGTATCATGAATAAATTTATTGTATTGTACAACAACTAACATGTACGTACTACGTGTGCGCGGAAACCTGTTCGGTCAAAATTTACCATATTAGCCACAACTAAGCATGCCAGCTACGCTAATTTGTAAAATGTTAAAGTTAAGAGGCAGAAGCGGTCAAAATGAGTAAAAACCACACGTGATCAAATAATATCAACAATAATTTTGTACGTACATTGGACCAAATCATATCCATGCCGACAGAACAATCAACATGTAGACATATTGCGTGTTGTAGTTGATCTGTGAATTTATGCACTATAATTTGGTGTCTATTCTAAAGTCGACGTTAAGGGTAGACTGCGCCCTTGAATCGGCCAATAGCAAGCGTTTCCCGCCACCTGCTGCGAAAAAACTCCATTTTAATGCTGGTTAAACTTGCCTCGGTCCTTTTTTATCAACTCTTTGTTAGCCAGTCTACCTTATAATCTGGCGAGCATCTGTTTGAGTTTAAACTTACTTACTTACCTGAATAAATATTCCAAAGTTATTTACGTAATTTCCGTTCACTGCTTAGTTGGGAAAACTGGATGAGCACATGTTATGAATTAAAAAAATATCGCGCGAATTGAGAACCCGTTTTTTTGTAGATAAATAAAATAAATGAATAAATATTCCGGGACATTGCACACAGCGCCATCTAGCCCCACACTAAGATAACGTTTGTGTCGTGGGTACTAGATAACTAATATAATACTTATATACTTTTTTTGAAAATACATACTTATTATAAATAAAAAGGTACTTTACGTCTGTAAAACTTGTGCATCAAGTGTACAATTTTGTCAAGGTAACCAAACAGTTAAAAAGGGCCGAAATCACCTCATTACGTTACTCGATGGAGATACAGCATTCACTCCGGATGACGTCAATTTGTCCACTTGTAATGACAAGTGAGGATCACGCAAGGGATGCATCAGACAATGGTCAGACATTGGTCAGACACGGAATAATTCACTTGACGTTTGACGAGGTAAGTGCCAGTTTGAAGAGAGACTTACAAGCGGCAGTGAGGATTAAGTGTCGGATCGGTAACGGACGCGTTCAATAGTCGTTTTTATTTAATTAAGTAAATGGTATCTTCGTTAATGTTGGGAACTTGTATTTCGAACCATAGTTAACTTGATAAATTTTAAAAATGTATTACCTAATGTTTTTTTTTAAATAATTGAACACAGATAATAGTTATCCTCTTTGATATTTGGTACTTTTACAGAATCATATATATTCATAGTTAAGTACGTACCTAAGTAACGTGTATTCCAAAAATATGTATTAAGCTACTCTTGTTGTTAACCGATTAGACAATTTTTTCTTTTATTATTTCAATATTTTCTCTCTCTTTGAGTCGTATTTCCTCATGACTGAGGGTCGTGACTCCCCCGCAGAATTAATTCGTTAGGGGAGTTTTCTTGGGCAGATACATCGTGGTGGGCGCCCAGGTCCTTCCACGGAAGACGCATGTCCTCGGATATTGTGGTCCTCAAACATGTCGGTTTCCTCACGATGTTTTCCTTCACCGCTAAGCGAGTGCAAATCTACACATAACTTGAAAATACAAGTCATTGGTGTAGGGCGGATTCGAACCAGGGTGCGTCTGGATGAAAAGCAGACACTGGAACCGCTGAGCCACACTCGCTTATAATAAATAATTTCAATATTTTAGAGATAATAAAATCTAGTAAAAGAGAGAGATAGCTAACTATTTGCGTTTCATGCATAAAATTCGAAAGAAATCACTGACACTGCACTAGCACTGAAGCGCCACTGATGCGTATGAATCGACCTTAAACTTTCACAGCCACTTCGGATGGTAATGAAGTTTTCTAGAAGCGGTTTTTACTCTATTTCCCACGGCAGAAGGGAATAAATAAGCTTCCCGCCTTATTGAACATATTCAAGTATGAGAGGAAGTTAGAAAATAAGAGCAATATTTTTCAGTTACATAAAAGTGGCGTAATCGGAGTAAGGCCGATGTTTGCTACAAATATATCAACGATACGATCATGATATACATATTTACTTATTGGTTACCCAATATAGGTACAAATATAGGTATGGGTATTATAAAGTCAAGATGACGACGATAGTTATCTAGATATTATGTAGCTATGCTAGACTTCTAAACTATTTACAAAAGAAAAGTATATAAGTTTTATATCCGTTATCTAGTACCCATGATACAAGCGTTTGCTTAGTGTGGGGCTAGATGGCGATGTGTGCAATGTCCCGGATATTTATTTATTTAAAGTAAGCAATATTATTTGTATAATTTATTTGGAAATATAAGTAAGTAACTCTTACATCCAATAGGTAATTATATGTATTAGAATTTAGGGTTATTTATATCTTTCACGGTGAAGTACCGCCCTTGGCGGTAAAAGAGTACAGTCAAGAAGGCGTAAGCTGAGCTTTGCATTTGTGTGGGTGTACATAGATAGTGTAGGTGAGACAATCGGCTTCTCCATCGTGCGATAGCGCCATCTCACTCCCCCGCCCACCTGCCATACTTCACCCACACAAATGCAAAGCTCAGCTTACGCCTTCTTGACTGTACTCTTTTACCGCCAAGGGCGGTACTTCACCGTGAAAGATATAAATAACCCTAAATTCTAATACATATAAATCTTACATAAACATTGAAATAACTAACCAAATATACCTAGAAACTCTGTTTGTAATACGGTTAAGTAAAATAAAAGAATTTTTTATTTTATTTTTTATTTATTATATCTCTTACATCATAATCTTAGTTAACGTAGGTTAGGTATAGTTTACACAAAGAGCATACTCCAGATAAATGTAAGAGGTCATTCATCGTCTTTACATATTACTTCATATCATTATCACACCTAATTATAAAGATGCTGTAGGCACTTAACTTTAGATTTACTGCGTACCTATTTCAAACCTTTTTGAACATTTAAAAGAGGCCTAAGTAACTAATTGATGTATTCTAAATGTTAACACTGCTTAACATTAGGCGGGCTATAATCAAACGCAAACTTTAAAAAAGCTGAATTTCATACATATGTGGTATTTCTGCTCCTACCATAAATAAGTTCCTATACGCACTATCTTATTATATTCAGTCAAACCGGTAATGACTGGCTGCATTATTTTTGTTCCCATAATTTGATCGTGGTATGTAATTCGCTGTTTCATGTTTTTATTCGAAAATAAACAGTCGGTTCGTCGACCTGCAACGAGAGTAACAACTCAAGTGCTACCTACGTAAATAAGGAAATGTGTGTATTTAATCTGGAAAACTGTACAAGATTTTGTATTTTGCTGTGATTTTTGCCAATTTGCAATTATTTTGATCGTAATTAAGTACTTAACAATTTAATGTCTTACTTTATTCTTATGACTTATATTTTAGTCTTCTTCTTATCGAATGAGAGTGGCCAACTCTGGTGTCGATAGTTCATCAAGCCGCCCTAAGGGCCTCTGACATGCCTTAACGACGACCGTACTAGACAAACAGCCGGGACCTACAATTTAACGTGTCATCCGACCCACGGAAGCGCCCAAAATAGAATGCTACATTTCTTATTTTATAGTGAGTAGTTACAGTAAATAAATTAGTAATTCGGGCTGTTGTCATATTATGACGGTCCTATGGAGCCTCTGACATGACTTAAGGACTAGCGTAGTTACTATACATGTAATTTGGAAAGTCCAGACACCAGAGTGGCCTACTCTCATATGACTTACTTACTCGTATTATTATAAGTAAGATATATAGCACAAGTTTTTATTAACAGTTTTACGTAGTCGTGTAGAGTACCTATATTTTAGTAAATTTCTCTTCTAAGTATTTCATTGCATTTGCTTGTTCGAGTGTTCAATGTTGCCTTACAGAATCCAGTAAATCACCAAGTGAGTTAAGTACGAACACAGTTGTTGTCAATTAAAAAAAAAACTTTCAAAAGGCTTTGAAAAATATCCTTTTTTGAAGTCGGTTAAAAAAGAAAAGATAATAGTTAAGTAGTTCGCTTAAAAAACTTGTTTTAATGAAATATTATGTTCTCACATATTCTCTGGAATTTTGAATATCTCTTCTTATTTACTCTCTCCTTATGTACTCATATTTCCTTATCATCTTGACTGGCCTGTTAGCTTAGTGACTGGCCTGTTAGCTTAGTTGGTAGTGGCTCTGCCTTCTAATCTAGAGGTCGCGGGTTCGATTCCCGCATGACACAAGTACTTATGTACTTTAAAAAAAAAAAATTACTTGTGTTGAGTCTGGTCGTTTGCATGTATAATAAGTATGTATTTACAAAAGAAAAGTATGTATATAAGTATTATATCCGTTATCTAGTACCCACGACACAAGCGTTTGCTTAGTGTGGGGCTAGATGGCGCTGTGTGTAATGTCCCGGAATATTTATTTATTTATTTATTTTATTTTTCTTCATCTACGACCCTTCCTTTGCATCCCACTTGGATTTATATCCAAATGTTTCAAAGGAAAGCATAAGCTTCTCTTTGAAATATAGGTAAGTAAGTAAATATTTAGAAAACTTTATTGAGACTTACAAATGTGTTACCATCATCATCATCTTTCTTTTTAACACAAGTCATAAGAATTTCTTTATCCAATGAGTATATAGAATACGATGGAAAACATACATTAATATAACTATATATGTATGTATATCCTTATACATAGTTATCTACAGTTACAATCACAAGTCACGACTAAATCCACACAAGAAATCTCGGTATGCGAGCCTCGGTCCCGATCTAGTATCTAAACGTTATCGACTACGGAGATCAACCGATCCGATCCGACACACATGCTTAGAATTCTCATGATACTGTATGTATGAGAGAACTAATTCAAAATAAAATTAATTAGTTTAGAATATTTTTAGTAATCGACTTTAAATGAAAAAAATAATAATAATAATTTAGTACTGTATCAATGGTAAGTTTATATTTTAAGTAGGTATTTATAACATAATTTTGGATTTAGAAGGGTAAATTTGAACGTTATTTTTCTAACTACCTTTTGACTGTAATTATTGCATAATATAGGCAAGTGTAGTTTACGATATTCTCCAGTAGTTATAACCAGACGAAGTTTTTTATTTATTTAAGTAAGTGAACAAGACAAGCGTCTACTCAATTTAATCACTACTTCTTTCATAGATTCCCTTAACTTGAAACTAACATAAAAGTGACAAATTGTACACATATCGATACAATTTTTAAAATAGTTTTAATTGGTAGGGTTCCGCGCATTTCTGTAGGGTTCATGTTAGAATAGGCAATGAAGTCAGTTAACTTTATTCAATTGCCTCTTGTACACAGTAATTTATACAGACACAATACCCGTTTGTTATGGTTTCTCATGCTACTATGAACTAAAATGAGAGAAAAACGTAAACACTGCTTCTCGTACTAATGACTCATAGTTTGTAATACTCACAAAGTTCAATGCAGCGATATTGTAACTAACGAACAGCTCACAAATAAATATTCTGCCCCATACTGCAAACGTTTGTGTCCTCGTGGCTAAGAAGTTTAAAAATATATAAAATAAATTTATAAATAATTATTACGGGACATTGCACAAATATCAAATGGTAACTAGCCACAACTAAAGTAGTAACAACTAAATTAGTTAAGATTGACCCTGTCATTGTGTATTATGACATAAATGGAACATTTGTCCGCGCATGACCTATGGTTGACGAATCGGTTGGTATTACGGCATAGGCAAATTTGTAGAATAGATCTGAATAGGTATGTAGTTATTAATGTAACGCGATCTTACCGCCGCTTTTTTCGTAAAAAAGGATTACAGGTATAGTTATAGCTAGTCTCTAGTTTATATTGTCTATAGCTCAATGTAACGGTTACTTTGTTTTAAGTCCGTGACTCTAGTGACGAGTTTGACGTCTTTTGATAACTTATAATGGCCACACATTAGTTCTGTGATAACTAGGAATGCATTTGAGGAATTTAAATGGACTTTTGAAAGGTAAAAATCAGACTAGGTAATTACGAACCATGTACGTAATAGGTATTTTAAAATAAAGTATTTCTTGACGACACGGTGCGTCTCCCAAAGAGAACGGTATTAAGTTATAACTATTAGTATTGCAGGGGAGTCCAGACTCTCAGTAACGAGAAAAATTGAGGACTAGTTACACTACAACCATAGAAAATTAAGTAACTATAGTTAAGTATTTTCACAATCGAGCTATTAATTACACTGATGGTCTACCATGGGTTGCAGTGTTCGCTTGTGCCGGTATCGCTTGTGGTAACCAAGTGGTGAAATCTCGGACTGTAAAAATACACATTTAGTATTTATACTTTTATACATATTTTCCATGCCCAATTCATGCCGGATCACCATAAAACTTGCCGCTTTTAGACCGTATGACAACGTGCTGTCAAAAATAAATTCATGTGGCGAAAAATTAAATTTCAACTTTTGTTTGCAGCGATGCGATCGAGTTTGGAAATAGTGCCATTTGACAGGTTTAGTGGCATGGAACTGGCTATGATTGGGTACTGGGACATATTGATTTAGCACAATGTCAGTTTCATTTATTTACGTGGAATAGGTTTGCCTTTTACCTCAACCCGCCTGATGTTAAGCATTGCTGCCGCCAAGGGTATAATATTAAATGCTTTTGTCAATAACTCTGCTAGAAGTGCTAGCAGTGTTAGGTAATACTAATAGCATTGTCAATACAAAACTGTAATATATTTTTGTAACAAAGATCATCTTAATTGATTTTTGATCATAAAACAAGAACCAATGTTAGGTATTTAACTAATGAACACCTTCGAATTTTATAATCTCTCCAAAATTAGGTTTTACACCAAATCTTGCTTCAGAAATATAACTGCAATATTGTTACGCATATCGTAAACGATATCGTGCGCCCAAAACCAACATTTCACTTACTTACTCCAAAAATAGCGACCATTAATGCTTACTTCGATTTTATATCGCTCCGTGCTTTTAACACGACCGCAACCACGTTACCGACCCTTTAAAAACGTGTATAAATTAACCAAATACCGAGGTTCAACTTCAGAGGAAACCAATGAAGAAACGTTATAAAACTAACAAAGGAAATACTGCAGGAATGCAAAAAGACCGTAAAGGGCAAAGCCGTGAGTCACAAACATATCAGGATTTTCAAAACCTGTCTGGTCTGACTTTGATTCCTTAAACGGCTTAAATGCTGGACCAATCTTGGAGACGAAATTAAATTCGATGTGTCCTCAACCATAACCTACTTACTGGTACGATGACTCGTAAAATAATTCATTGAATATCCGTCAAAAAAACCTGGCATTATATCAACGACATCAATCATAAAAGATGCATAATTGCTTAAAACTTCTTATTTGTACTCTTGTTTTTTTATTGTGTGTCTATTTTATGTTTCATGTGACAATAAAATTATTTTATTCTTTATTCTTTTTATTCTAAAAAATATATTTGAAAACTCGTTACTGGCGCTATAGAAATTCAAAATGGGTGATTGACTAGTGAGACCCTAATTAATTTCCCGCACTTAGCCGGTATAATGCCGGTATAATAAATAGTAAAAATCAAATAAAGTAAGCGAAAACAAACAATCAAATACTTAGATCGATTTGTCTCCATTACTTACTAATTTCCACCATATCTAAATCAATTGTGCGTAAAAACTAACCAAATTGCCTCTGTCTTTTGTTTTAAGTATCGACACAAAATAAAGAAGGAATTGGGCTCATTTCATCGCTAATGAATGCTATGGAATAGATCATACTCGTAGTTCGTTTAGTCACTGCTAGCCGTAACAGAATATCAGCGCTGCCTGTTAAGGCTGAGTTGCGGCTGTATTGGGGCACAATCTTAACTTGTCTTGTGTGTGTCTCAATAAGGAGAAAACTGTTTTTTTGTTTGGCTTTTATTGTGTGTGTGTTCTCAGTAAATATATTTCAATTCTCTAGTTACTCGGTAATCTCTTAGTTCTATAGTCTACGTATAGTCCGTACCTGGTAAAGTAGCGGTCGGCGTTGGTCCCAGAACCGGTTCCAGCCGGAAAGTGGAGCGTTGCCCTCATTCCTGAGACTGTGGTTTTGACTTCTTGTACCTTTCATGCTTTTGCTTAGGATGTGGAATCAATTGATTGTTTGTTCTGCGGACATGTCAAAACCTGGCTATCCCACTTTTCCGTTCTATTGCTTTATGAGTTTCAAGTTTTTAAAAGAAATGCCACAATATGTATACTTTCATAACTATACTCAATAAACCTTCATAACTGAGGAAGTTTCATGTACGTATGTACTCACTAACGATACATATTTTCCAATTTGCGGATGTAGAAAACAGATGCGAGAGGAGATCTTTTACCACAAATAGACCTATATGTTACACATTATCTGATACATAAAGGTTTCAAAAACGAATCTTTTCAAACACACATTGAAACAATAACATTCAATAACACTACATGCTCACTTGATTAATGGCGTTAAAATTATGTATTATTATGTTCGGCTGTCTAGTAAAATGAAGAATTCTTGCTCAGAGTTCCGTGCTGCGGTACCCACCGCTGGTGATTCGATTACTGTTATATTCGATGCAAGGTAACTGGTTTCAAGATTGATTCATCGTGTGAAATAGGATTTTAATCCGATCATTTCGAACTGAGCTCGATTTTTCGACTAATGGGAAAAAATGTTAAGCAATTCAAATTTCTAAATGAATCATAATTTGATTTTTGTATGCGTTTTAGGAAGTGAATCATTTCAGATATTGAAGGTTAGTTAGATGGTATTTAGTAGGTAATTATAAAAGTAAACTTAACTTATGCTATCGCCATTACAAAGACAAAGATCGTAAGTCAGATAACTTTAATTTTACCTGAATAAAAGTTAATCCGATTATTTCGAGCTCCTTAGAAAGCGCTCACAAAGATAACAATGAAGACAGATTGCGATACCCCGATTTCGTGACAGTAAATACCAACCAACTAGGGAATGTTGCTAACGACTTAAAAGTCCATAGCAGATTTCGCAAACAACTAAGCAGAAGTCATTTGACAAGGTTCGTACTTAAACTACTTAATTTTGTTGAATTGGGTTCGCCGCAATCGTGGAATTCCTAGTGCTCAAACCTAGAATACAAAACCTAGAGATACCTAAATAGTTCTCCCTCTATTCTGTACACACCGACGTTCCATTTATCTGTACGTCTTTTTAGGACCAATCATCATCCAGTCCCATCACGCGTCCGTAGCATAAGACCAATCCACGCGCAAATGCATGGCGCGATATTTGTAACTTTTTGTATATGATATATATATTTAACTATATATTTATCCCAATCGTTTCACCCTATTACTCTGTCCCTTCTTGTGTGTGCATTACAAGATCAGCGCCGGCCGCTCTGACACAACCAGAATTATGTTTTACGTATTCTTATCGGTAGTGTGATTATTATTGTTGTGAATAATAAAGTAAAGTAATTTTTTTTTTTTTTTTAACTTGAACGGGTTTGCACTTGACCATAGTTTACCTGATAGCAAGTAAGGCTATGGCCTAAGATGGAGCGTGTAATAATAATATTACGTAAGTAATGCAATATTGCTGTAATTGGTTGAAATAAATTACCCTTTCTTCTAATTGGCCGTCTATTAGGTGCGAACGTTGTACCCAAAGTACTTACTTAGCGCTATACAATTTGAAAACAATTCGGATTGGCTCCAGAGTTTGGCGCGAACTTGGTAGTTGGCCAAGCGGGTCACTAGTGCCGTTTTTATTAAATTTCCTTCGCCTGTTGTCGCAATAGAGCCTCTTTATTGCTTACAACTGCGGAAGCAGAGCTTTTAAAGCGTTGCTCGTCATTATTATGAAAAGTTTCGCCGTTAGGGACGTGTTTATGCTATGTACTGTCACTTTTTTGGTAATGTTGCGAGAACGAGCCATAAACAGGATAGGTAAGTCTTAGTTTTGAATTTACGAAAAATTTGCTTTTTTATCACTGAATAGGCTTGCGTTTGACGACAGCTAGCCTGATGTTACGCACGTGTAGTCTAAGATGTAGCACGCTTGTCTAGAAGAAACCTATCTCACCTATCAGTGTTGTCGTATCAGTGTGCCTGAAATATTTAACCTTATCTTACTAAAGCTATCATTTGAAAAAGTCATTTTAAAAACGAGTTCAAAAGCCCGTCTCCCCAACCTTGACTCCAGATTCAGACTCTAATCCCAGAAATGAAGATTTAAATATATAAAAAAAGAAAACGAAAGGCGAAATTGCTAATTTAAATGAATACGTCGGCTTGCTCCGTGATTTTCGCGGAGAAAGTAAAATCTGCAATCTCAAATAGGTACCCAATTTCCATTCTTCCCACCTGCCTGTTTTCTTTTCATTTTGGAACTTGTTTCTCCCTGAGATTTCCCGGAAATGAATTTATTGAGGATCCCTGTAACTAAATTATCTCAATCTCACGATGACGTGAGCCAAAAATGTCGGGAATATTCTGGCAACGATCAAAGCTCCTAATTTTGACGTGGGGCTTAATTTTTAAAAGTACTCCGAGGATATTGCATTTTTCTCATCTGGCTCATCCATCTCCAACTGTTGTGGCAACGGGAAAATTGTCGAGTTTACTCAAAAAATACTTTGGTAAATTATTAAAATTAGGTAAGGAACTTTTAGTAAGGTTATCAATTACTGGGCGACGGCGTTTTCATAAAATAATTAAGTCGATGTTACCAGATATAAAGTAACTAGACTTTGCGATAATCCCA
This sequence comes from Macaria notata, assembly GCA_927399415.1. Taxonomy (NCBI): domain Eukaryota; kingdom Metazoa; phylum Arthropoda; class Insecta; order Lepidoptera; family Geometridae; genus Macaria; species Macaria notata. The sequence goes on from OV656741.1 coordinate 6,303,183, forward strand.
TAAGTCAATTAGGTCAAAATGTTATCACAAATTACTTATTTAATTTTGTATTTGATAAATTAAGAATTGACTACATATACGTTACTTAATACTACGCGGATCATAAATGAAATGAAAATGAAAATGTTTTTATTAACGAAATAGGTTTATATATATATATATATATATATATATATATATATATATATATACATATTAAGGACATATCTCTCGATTGCTTCACTAGGCTAGAAGCCTGTACCTGAGGCTAAAAGCCTGAACCGAAATACTTGCTACTATATACATAGTACATACATGCCCGAGAGTACTTCCCCAATGAATAAAATCAGCGGGAAGGACCGACCCTCAGAAATTAGTAATGTTTTTCGAGGAGGAAGTGATAATATTAAGCAAATAAGTAAAGTGAATAATAACGTAATTCCAATTCAATATCGTCAGTACATCGTGATTCCCATGCTAGGCTATCAAGTCCAAGCGTGACCAATATGTTGCTGATTCGATCAACGGCATCTCTGTCGTGCCTGTGTACATGTAGGTTCTCATAAACATTGTTTCATTTTACAGAATAACATAAACTTAATCCGTCTTATTACAAAACGTGGTTTAAGTATTAGTCCAGAACTTTGGAAATACAGAGTTTTTGTTCTTCGAAATTTGTCTGTCTACTGTCACAAAACTAATGTTACCAATGATATCAATGTTCGAATTTGAAGTTGACATTTTGAAGTTCTAGACTAATATTTAAACCACGTTTTGTAACAAGACGGAATATAACTTACTGTATTCAATTCAATCCATTTATTTACTTAGGTAAAAGCATTAGGTAATCTAAAATTATTTTGCGACTCCCGTACTGTGACAATAAGCGTTGCAATATTGCAGTAAGTATTAATAAACTGAACTTCTGTGACAAAAATATATTACCGAATAAATAATCAAGCAACGACTACACCAAAAATATATTCAAGTACGAACACACGCACACATTACTTTGGTATAAGATGTCGTATTGACTTGTCAAACAGTAGGTTAGGTACCTAATTTATATGATGACTAAGCGTAGGTGTTTCAAACGACACATATTTCTGAGGTTTGTTTTGTTACGTCTGTTTGTAATCGGCAAGGCTATTACACATCATTTAACGAGGTCTATAATTTGTATGTTTGTTGTGGTCTTCTTATACACTACAAGTCACATGGAAGTACACCAAATACAATTATATAACTACTCAGATATCTTCACTTGTTCTGTTGAGAATCTTCTCAGAAAATTATTACCCAGGGGGTCTTCAAATCTAGAATAAATAGGTTTCTTCTAGGCAAGCATGCTACATCTTAGGCTACAGTGGTACTGAATAACAGTCAGGGCGTAGTCAAACGTAAGCCTATTTCATGATAAAAATATAAATGGATGGTGCCGTTTTTGCACCTAACTGGTAATAAGCGATACTACGGAGCGTGTCAGACTATTAAGAACAATTTCTCTGAAGTGTTACCTTGATATTTGCTAGATTGTAGTTCTCGAGAGCCAGGGACTCAGGAAAGAAATTCCACAAATTCTACAACAGTGAAAATGAAATTTTTAACATAATATCTTATAACTTCGTTGTATCCTAACTAATGAAAATAAGCCTAACTACTTATTATTAAATTCTGTTCTGTTACTCCGTATCGCGTGAAAGAGCGAATAATCTGCTCAACATACAAAAAAACAAACATACTTTCGCTTCTATTGAAGTAAGTAATATTATGAAAGATAAACTGCCGTTACTACAATATTTATCGATGTTAAAACTGCAGGACCGACGCTAGCAAGCTATAATAACTTGACAGCGCAATATAGCTCGCCCATAAAATTCATAATCCATCTTTTTATAGAATATTGCCTAATTTAACGCCACCATATTTGGCTACCTCGTAAGTACCGCTGCGCTGGGAAGTCGGCCGCCCCATAACTTAGGTTTATTGATTACGTTTACGGGTAGTAAACAACTTTACTTCAGCTAGCTTATGACTGACGTTTCCATTGCCATACGGGAACTAAGCTATGCTATTCTATTAATTGATGATGATGATGCTTTCTAAGCCGATTTCGGCTTCGGCGAATGCATTTCCTACGGGTAGGATACTGATGCGTCCTCACATGACTAATAACTATACCCTATTTTTATATCTATTCATTGCTCTATTAAAAGTCATAACTTAAAAAAAATGTGTGCTGTATCTTCTCTTCCTCTACAGCTCAACTAAGTACTTAGGTACCGTATATAACTAAATAAAATAAAAAAAATTGTTTCTGTTTGATTATGAGGTTGATTTAAAGTAATACTATGCTATTTATCATTACTTAAGTACTTACCTATTTATTTTTTCTTACTAAGTAAAATTTTCTTTCTCGAATTTTCTGTCTACAGTCGGCTTCGTTGAGTTGAAAACATTGTATTTTACGAGAATTTTACCGTCATCATCAACGCACTCCGAACTTTATGAGTTCCTGGCTAAATGAAGCATGGCCTATTTCTGCCAAAACCGTAGATAAATAATTTAATACATTATTTTTCAACACCGCCACAAAAAGGACTGTGCAATGTTATGATTTTACTCCAAGTAAATACCTAAGTAATGTCTAAAAATGCTCCCATCCGTGTAAAATGTCATCATCCAACTCTTAGTGAGAGACCGATATTATTTCATATTTAGACTGTTCTTAGCCAAGGCTATTATGCCCCAAACATGTACAAACAACATATTAAGCAAGTGTTTCCAAAATAAGTTTCCAGTGGCGTTCAAACTTGTTACCTGTCTTGTCTTGTCGCACCTGAGTATACTCGGAAAGTTTGAAGGCCAGGCACCCTCGCACCGCACGCACTCAAATGTATGCGTGCTTAGAAACGTTACTAATTGTTATTACTTTTGTACATATTATTTTTCTTAAAATGTCATAGTATCAAAGAAATTGTCTGTCGTCTATACATATAATACCTACCATGTGTATAAGTCCTTATACTTTGTTATTTGATTTTTATTCGCTTGTTTCTAGATGATACAAGTACTTCGATTACTTGCTTAAGCTTAGCTTTGAAGCACTTTTTTCTTTCATACACACAGACAATTATCACATTCCTTTTCTCGCAATCACAACTATAGCTGCCGTTAAACATTGTCAAAAGTCTACAAGGAGATTTGAAATCTTTTAACACCAGAGATTCTCCTCACTCACGGTCTTCCGCTGCTTTCTCCAATGCCGTCTCGTCCCCAACCGTGGAATTCCATTGTGATAAAAGTAAGGCGGGCTTATCTTCAGTTTTTATGGAACATTGCGTCGTAACGCCGACTTGAGTATGGGCTGGGTATGACTCGTTTACCCTGCGGTCCCTTGTTTGTTCTACACAGAGAATATAACAAAGAAACTTCTAACTATTCATACATATCCTACTCATATTATAGCCTGCAATGTTCAGCTCAGACTGATCTTGTCTTATATGTTATCATCGACGCGAGTCAATCCAGGTGGTGTATTGCTGAACTCTATATTGTACTTCACTGACTGTAAAAGGCAAATAAGTAATTTCATCATCGATTGCTGTCTTCTGTATTCTCTGGTATCGGTTGGTGTTGGTCTCACTGTTAGTCTAGTTCAGCTTTGACTTGCGGCAGTTGCTATCGTCTAATCATAACTTCTAATTGCCTATTCTTCCGGTTAATTCTGACTTTTTGTCACAATGAGCTGTTTAGTATGTGTGTTGTCGTTATGTTCACTGAATACTGACTTGACGAACGCATGCATGACAGCTCAGGGGATTGTTCGGAAGGAATTAGGATTTGGGCAGTTTGGGACGAGTTCAGATGAGGATGCGATGAGAGGTCGGAGAAACTGGGTTTATAGTCTGTTGTGATTCTGACAGCTGAGTTTGAGATTTACTTAGTAATATGGCTAGTGGTATCAAGTGACATCAGACCACCAAGACACGACGGAGACATTGAACTTTTCGCGAATCAAATCTCGACAAATAAATTTTATTTTAGCATAGTTTGAGTTAATTGATGTGTAAATAGAGGCTTATGACTTGAAATAAAACCAGCTGATGATGATAATGAGATGTTATCACAAAAGATAAGTAAGATAGGATAATTTTTATAAGAATCCGAAAATTCCTGTGGTATAACGCCAACCATTTTACAGCCTAGATCCCTTATCCATCCGACCATAATTTATGTTGCGCAGTCACGTAAGCACCAAGAAAAAGTGTCTTGTAAACTCTCGAGCGTAATAAACGGCGAGACACCGCCACGTTGGGATTAAAATAAAGAAAAATCACGGGCACATTAAAACCTCAGAGTTACGATGTTGCATATTTTAGCGTCGTCACCAAAGCTCAGAAAGTCGGCGAAAAAAAACGCGTGTCCCGCATTTAAATTTGCCAAGAGGCTGATTTTAACCGCGTGCTCTCACGTACTGAAACCCATTATTTCGTTTGTAAGCATTATTAGATAAGTCTTTCAATGCGCTACTCTTTCGTGTAAATTTGTATCGAATTCACTTGTTTAAAATACTAAGTACACCGAATTAAAACAAAACACAAATTTGCGGATTACCGAATTGAATATTACGACCTAAAAATAAAAAAAAATAGTTGGTGGTTTTTTTATTTTTTGCTCGTATATTTAAGCGAATAATCGTATTTTAAGTATTATCGAAAACATCCCATAATCTATATGATATTTTTATACCCAGAATCCCATATCAGTATTCCCCCAAAAGTAATCATCGAAAAACCTATTCCCAAATTTCACGCTTTTTTATCCATTTAAACAAATTTCCAAACACTGTTCATATTTTAGTTGAAAATCTATCAAAGTGACATTTTAATTTGTAGTTAGCAGGCGAGTTAATGAACACAGCTCTGTTCCGAAGGACTTTACAGCAGATTAACTTGTCATTCCGTAAGGATTGATTATGCAGAGCCATTTATACTCTCACTTTCCATTTTACAATAAATCTTCATAAGCTTGAAAGGACAGCTGCAGACTATAATCTTATTAAGAGATTAAATGAATGGACTGGATATGGACGGTCTAGGTTGGGAAAGCTCATAAAAATCAACGGTCACATTAGCATCATTCGTAGTCATGTCAAGCATTTGATATTTTAACAAGGAATGGGTTTGCATTTGACCGTATTTCGTCTGATGGTTAAGCAATCATTACGGTCTAAGATAGAGCGTAATGATTACCCAGTAAGAACTGATTCACTCTCGCTATGAAGATCGCAAGATTATATGGATTGTGATATAATAGGATATCAGTCAGTGCCATCAAGATATGATATGAATCGTAGTGTATGTCGTATTACTTCAATATTTTTATTTTGTATTCCAATACGTCACTTGTCTGTTTTATACGTTTATTTTGTCTGAATTTGTGTACATAGCATAATATTAATAAACATTCCACTGCCTGCTTTCCCTGGTTTATCAAAATAAACGAAATTGACACAGCTAAACTTGCATAGCCAAATATACTATAGGTACCTACGATACGACATAATTTTACTACACTATATTGTAAACTTTAAACCTACGCTGCAAACTTTACCTCGCCAATATAATTCTACCAGTAGTTTTAATTACATTTTACATAATTCCCTACCAATTACTCAGTTTTATACCGTTTGTTTATACCTGTACAAAGTTCCCTCCAATGGTTGAAACTGGCTATTTTATTTAACTGGCAACCCCCTTTTCATGTTGTCCTCTTGACTTGTATAAGTACAACTCTGTTCACAATATGTGGCATAAGGGAAAATTTGTCGCAAAGTACCGTACAATATGTAATTAATTTGTGATTCCTTTCAACATACTTGAATAGTATGTTCTTGACTTTTTATGTTCATTATGTGTTTACAGAACAATGTTTTTTATAAATACTTATTCGTATGGCATATTTAGCATTAATCTAGTAGTGTTAATCTTCAGTTTTTATGTGTCAAGCGAGTAGTGAACACGGAAAACAGAAAAGTTAAAACACCTCTGAAATATACATCACAAATCATTTTAAATTTGCCTTTAACTATTTTAAATATTAGCAGATATAAGTTATACCTTATCGTCATCAAACCATATACCTAGATACATTTTTATAACAACTTACTTAACCCACTAACCAAACGCCGTGTCAAGTGTTTCTTTTCAAACCGAACTTAATCCCTGAACCCTAAAAAGGGGCAACGAAGCGGCGACCCTTAATTATATCGCAAGTACCTGTGAAAAACATAAAATCACGATTCTTTTACATACAAATCTCATCACACAGGCATTCATTACTTACTTAACTACGAAACGTGAGCCATAACCTAGACAATATCAATTAGAGACCTCTAATTACCCATCAATCCTCTAAACAAACAATTCCACCAAGCATTATAGAATGTGCGGTCCAATCAGCGTGCAGATATATCTCGTGTTCACAGCGAGGCCAAACAACAATCAAGACATATTACGGGAAAGTTGTGTGTTGCCAATCTCGTAGAAGTATGTATTTGGCTTTAGTCTTTGGCATATTTCATGCTAAACTAGGAGCGCATTACGGTTTTACCCGCGTTTATACGTGATGGACTACTTTTTAGTCCATATGGAGGTTCTAATATGATCAGGTTGTGATCTACCTCCACACCAAAATTTAATTTAAATCGGTGTAGCTGTTGAACATAAAGAGATTAAAAACGTACACCCACGCAATACAAACATTCGCTTTTATAATATTCATGGGGTTTAGGTGTCTATAGAACTGAAGTCGTTGAGCCAAATGGAGGCTAACGTTTCCCTGTCAATTAGGCAAATTAAATATACCAATGCGGGTTGGTCCCTGAAAATTAATATCACTTTCAGACCGACCATTTTGGCTGAGAATCTGTTTTGTATAACTTGCCAAAATGAATTGGAGCGCGAAAGTAAGTTGTTCATGACTGAAATATCAATATCGCTCTGGAAATTATTGGACTTATGTACCTATATATTATACTTACGCATAAGTTTGGTTATTTATCGTAGCTTTGTTGGTTTAAAATACATAGCGTGGCTGTGTGTAAAGACAATTTCTATTTAAACAGTACGAGTATATTAAAATGTAAACAAATAAATTACTAAAATACAAATTATGATGTTCATCGTGCCTTACAGTAAATGTTATTTCTCGTTTTTCAGTTCCTAGACTTTAGAAAGCCAAGTGAGTGCTTATAAATACTCAATAATTATTTATTGTGCCTTTAAAGATAATCCTTGAATAATAGCAAGGTTCATCTTTGTCAGAAGATTTAGTCTTCAGGTAATAATGAAAAAACAAAGCCCAAATAAATACCTTCATAAAACACAATTTTTCCTCTATTCATAATACTTTTGGAGCGTCAATTTTTCGCGAAACAAGGCACGCCGTTACGTGCTAACCGAAAATCATAGACAAACCTAGAGACACCAATTTTATTTTTTCTGGACCGACCCACATAGTTCAACCAACATTCAGTCAATTCGCCGCAACACGCATCAATGCAAACCATTACGATACCGAGCGATTACCATAAAAATAAATTGCGTAATGTAATATGTAGTTGACATAGGTATAGCCATAGGTTTTAACATTTATAGTTTTTTGCACTCGCGATTTTCCGCAGTATTATCGGCCTTAATCTGGAATAATAAGCTATTCTTAAGATAATTAGGTCGACTAATAGAAGTTCGGTGCGGCCCGGTCTATTTACTTTGATATTATGTAGCGCTCACAAAGATAGCAGATAACACACCTATAAGTATAACAACCGGCTTGCACTTACGTAAAAAAAAAAACGAAAATTAGTTCGACGTTTCAGAGCCATACGGATGGTTCCTTCATCGGTTGTTATACTGAAATGTGATATACCTTATTGTAATTTAACACAGTGATCGATAACACACGACATAATCTGAATTTTTGTTGTTTATGAAGTTCCTTGCCTCTATGTATATTGTATATATATATATATGTATTTGTACTTTTATCGATAAAAAATGGTGTGTTTTGGGATTGAGGCGTCTCTCCCATATCATGTCTGTTCTGAAAATATGTGAGAACGCCGGTTATGGCGACGACCAGCCTTATTTATGGCGCTCTATTACGTTCCATGGTTTTAAGAAAAAAACTATTCCGCCGTCCACTATTTCCGTGCAGGGATTTTCGTAACTTTACTGCTAACGCTTTTTAAAGAACCCAATTCAGTTAGTGAATTGTGAGTGAAGTGAATTCTATGCTAATGGTGTTTTATGTGATTGGTTGCAGGTAAGAACGGCTGGACGTAAACCTGGATTTCTGGCAACCAGTCGACCTTGGGATTTCTTTTAAAGAACGTAAGTGCACGTAGAAAGAACTCTTGTTCATAAAACAGTTAAAACGTGTCAGAATTAGTTTAGTTATTTTTAACTGGCTGCAAGAAGAGGGGTTATGTTTTTTAAGAGTAACTATCTATTTTGAGGGAAAATGAAAATGATAATATACTAGTATGTTTTAGAATTTTTGTATAAACAAATCTGTTGCATTATTTTTTTACGTCAACTGGCTTACTCACCCATTTAATTTTAAGTATTTCTTAATTTTTTTAGCTTAACCTTTTTGTTAAGGTGGGTGGTAATTTCTTAGTACTTAAGGTATGCGAACAAATTTATGAATAATTCACACGATTGAACTTTCTTGTTTTATCTATGCTGACCAATGTAGACGTGCCTTCCTATGTAAATAACACCTGCAATTTTTACATCGTGCGCACGTGTGGTTTAGTTCAATGTAATATTTGTTTAGTAGTCATTGGTAATATCTCTATTGTTATTTTATTGTTATGAGACGCCCAGATTCTGCATGTGACTAATTAAATCTGCTGTAATAACACGTAGGTAAAAATTACATACCTATTTTTTTAAGAGTATTCATCTCTGATAAAAAAAGATTTGATTGCGATCGATTCACTTACAGACAGCACTTTGTTTTGTTTAGCGTGCCTTACAGAAACAATTCTAATTTATTTATTTAAGACACAAAAATAACTTACAAACTAAAACTTATAATAAAAAACAAACTTCTATGTAAAAAATAAATAAATTTGTAAGTCTAACTATTGTGTACAGATTTCTTTACAATATAATGTTGTACTCTTAAAGTTTATAGTAAACGTCACTATTATAACCGGTAATATTACATTTATTAAGTAAGTTTTTGAATTTAGTTAAGTTGTGATGAAATATATCTAGTTTAGTACTTACTTTACTACTGAGTTCATTGTACAAATGACACATACGAAACAATGGGTTGTTATGACCAATGTTATTATAGAAAATAGGAATAGCAAATATTGTAGGCTTCCGAGTAGATAGATCCACTATAAACTGTTCGTGGGTCAGATTACTTGTTACAGTGTAGGTCCCGGTTTTTTTGTCATACGGCAGTCTTTAAGCCGTGCTTAGGGCGGTTTGATAAACGCTTGCCACCAGAGTTGGCTACTCTCATTCGACTAGACCAAAATATATTGGTAGGTATAGGAGGAGAGATAGGAAGAAAAAAAACCCATACGTACCTACAAGTTATCTAATTTTTTATAGCTTAGTATGGGGCTAGATGGCGCTGTGTGCAATGTCCCGAAATATTTATTTATTTATTTAAATATCCTTAGTTTTGCCCATTTTGCATCTTGATTTTTTTTAGCGTGAATTGTTCCTATTTCATTCTAATTTTCTTCGCTGATGATTTCATAGGCAGGAACGTAGTCGACAGAAATGAGGCGTGTCCGCTAATTGGCCGGAGAGTTCTGAAAGTTGGGTGAAAACAACGATATTACACTCAATAGACAGGCAAATAATATTAGCCGCTTATTACTTACAGCCCCAGAACGGCCGGTCACCGCGGCGGGGGTTGTTGACCACCACCCTCCAATATCATCTAAAAAACATCAACGTTGGTACAAAATCAACTGTCAATCGCATGAAAAAATAGAGCAGGCTTTATAATGTAAAATTGAAAACTGAGACGATGTATAATTAAGGAGAATAACAGTTATTAAATAAGTTGCATACAACAAATACGATACATGTCTCCAACAAATCCTTAAATAAACAAATCATTTAAAAAATGCCTGAAATATTACTCTCAAGAATTGTTATAACCACTGAGATTGGACAGCTACAACCAGAAAAAAAATTGGAGGCTTTTCCCGCCACAGGCGGACCTAACACCATTAAAGACACAACTCAACTAACCAATAATTGAATGAAAGTAAATCTTAAACAAATTAACTAACACAAATGTGAAAAACTCTGTTTGAAATTCGGATGTTATGCCAAAGCCCCGTAGTGTTTTACACGCGTAAATTTAAACCTATAGTAGCATATGTATGAGTTGTTTACAGTATATTCTTTCGTCAACACATATTGGTACAGTTGTTATTTCGTGAGGAACACTAAGATAAAATCTTTCAGTATTGTAATAGTCTATGTTATAGGTCGTTTTTTTACAAGGAATTGGCCCACGTTTGACTACAGCCTGCCTGATATTGATAACTAGCTGGTGCGCGTGACTTCGTCCGCGTGGAATAGTTATCATCATAAAAACGGTTCTAGTGAGTTAACCTTAAAAGATAGACAATATACTGTTGTGGACTTTTTGTTAGATCATTTCAAGAGGAATAATTCTTTCATACACATTTTTTCATATCTTGAAACGTTTTCGCAGCGCACGCAACGGAAGCCCTCAAAGATGAATATTTTTTCCCGTTTTTTTCACATTTGCTATTTTTTCTTCGCTCCTATTAATTGCAGCGTGATGTTATATAGCCTAAAGCCTTCCCCGATAAATGGTCTATTCAACACAAAAATAATTTTTCAATTCGCACCAGTTGTTCCTGAGATTAGCGCGTTCAAACAAACAAACAAACTCTTCAGCTTTATAATATTATTAGTATATTAGTATAGATATAAACCTGATATATCGTTTACAGATATTGTGCTTCACATCTATCATGCATTGTGACTGGTCCATCATCACCATCATATATTTAAGGGCGAGGCCCTATGTGGAGTATGCGCCATCCTTCCCGATATTCAAAACGATTGGTCCATGCAAAATATATATCGTTATTATTAACGGAATGGTATGTCATAGAAGACAGATATATAGGTGTCTGGTTTCTATTGTCCATGGGAGAAAGCAAACAAACAGTAGCGAAAAGCAATGATCTGATTACACCTAACGTTGCAATGTTACGCCATTGTATGAATCATCTATCGAGGTCGGTGAAAGTTCCTTCCTTTCTTTATTTTGGTCAATATGTCTGCATTGAGTCATTGTCCAGTATCAATGGTCACGATTTCTCAGTCTAGTTTTGAAGAAATTTTTGTTGCTTTTTGCGAAATGTCTCAATCGTGATTCATACTTAACTTCATAAAACTATCTCAGTTCATATTTACATGCGATTTTGCTATGTATTTATATAAGTTATACTCAGTGAAGTCCTTCTTTATTCCATTTAAACTATATACTTAGTCAATCGATCTTCAAGTTGTGATTTAGTCGATTTCTTCTAGGTAAGCGCACGAGATCAAAAGCTATAACTATACATAACACCAGGCGAGTTATATTCAGACTACGACCCATGATATATAAATAAAGACCCTTATATACTAAAGGATGTTTAATATTAAGCGCTCCACATTCTTTTTCTTCTTATCGATTGAGAATGGCCAACTCTGTTGTCGAGAGTTTATCAAGCCGCCCTAAAGGCCTCTGACATGGCTTTACGACTGCCTAACTAGACAAACAGCCGGGTCCTACAATTTAACGTGTTATATGACCCACGCAAGTGCCTAATATGGAATGCCACATAGATATTTAGAAATATGAACCTAATGTCCATTACATTTATAAAATTGATACAGAAACAAAAAGTTTCACACTTATTCATCTCATTCCCACCAAACCCGATCCCTTACTCCTACATAATACAGCACCCTGTTAATATCCAGCACATGTTCAATACTCCAAAACGCTAGATATAGCGTCCATTATCTCCCTTCCCTCGAGCGGGCCCTAGACAAAGTGTTTCCGTCTAGATTGTTCCCAAGATACGGTCGAGATCAGTAGTCGGGGTAGTTTGGCCGGAGACCGGACAAACACAGCAACGCTCGCTCCTACAAAAAGAAAATTGCCGGATAGAGGTTTACTGCATTTTGTAATTTGTCTTTTTATTGCTGTTGCTTGGATAATATGCTTCGTCACACACAAATTGTTGTCAATTGCATATTGTATTGTATTTTTTTAACTACTCAATATACTTATTTTATAAAAATCTAGTTGAATATGTAGGTTAGGTACCAAAGTAATGGTTGTTTGAAAAGAAAAAAACGCAAACGATTATAAGAAAAGTTTTCTGTTTTATCCTTCGGCTAATTTTATAATTTACTTACTTAATCCTATAATTATAATAATTTTATTTACACTTAATAACAAGTTACAAATCTTAATGCTACGTAAATGTAGGTACTTAAACTAGGATAAAATATAATTATGGGTATACATATAGTATAAAAAGAACTTAACTTTTAAGAAATTTATAAAACAGAGTAAAGTTGAAAAGTGAAAACTGTTCCTTCCATCCGTACCTACATACTTAACTACTGCATTCTGAGCTTCCACTTAGCTTTAAGACTGAACAAATGTAGTCGGATAAAAGCCGGAAGAGGAGTACATATCTATTGTACGCTTACTAATTCGCTACTACACAAGCCCGTCACGTCTCGCCTCGTATCGTATGACAAATAGTTCTGAGGGAAATTCACCCATTTTTCCAGTATCAACTTAGCACAATTCTGACCCACATAAATTAACCTAACGTTGAAACTCTGCCTATTTTATTATCGTGTGTGATTTGTTCGTACGCTTTCGCAGCCCGATTGTCGAGGGAGTTGAAGAGCGAAGTAATTTTTCGGTAGAACAGTTTGAGATATAATGTAGAATCTGCTACGCATTTTGGATTTAGCAGTCATCTTCAATTTTGTTTACCATACGTTTATGTGAGTGTGTGATTTTTCTTTTTTTTTGTTTGTTGTGAGTTAAGTAACACTATATCATGCACTACTTCGCAAACACAAATTAATATTTGTTGTCATACATTTACATCTGTTTGAAAATGAGGTTGTTCTGAATAAACTGAGGAAGTTACGGAACTATTTCGAAATTATAGATTTGTTGTGTCTAGAAGTGTGTGTCTGTTTTAAATAAACATATAAATAATAGTCACGTTCATGGAAAAAAAATGGTACAATAATACTTTCCAGTAAAATAACATCAAAATTGTGCCCTCTACTGCAAATCTACATCAGCCACGGAGGCGATTCATAACAATTTATGTGTATTGTCAACAACCAGTCAACACGCAGTTATCAAGGTTGCACGTTAACTGGCTAATTAAGGCGGGGCAGTTAAATCTCGCATGTTTAACTACAGTTTAGTACCTTTCACGGTGCCATAACTCCACGGTCGCTGAAGATGGGAGTAGTAGAAGCAACAAGTCGAAAAAATGGTTTGATTAGATAGCCAATAAATAAAATATATTAAGTTCCTTGCTAGTTTACAGGCCGTTTTGAAAAATTTACTACCAAGTTCACTACTGAAATAGTTACGAACGTTTTGCTTCAGATGTAACGTTACATGCCTTAGTTGTAAATTTCGTTTTAAACATTGTTACTTGTATACAGTGAGACAAGATTTTATCACCACACTGCATTTTTAACATTATAGCATCTTACTAAGAATGTGATAATAAACAGTCTGGGCTAAGCACCACTTAAAATCCCTATTAAAATGCACAAAATGTACAACATACATGTATTTGCTTGTAATCATAAACCAGAATGCAAGCACCCAGTTTGGCTTAACACATAATTAAGGCGCCATTTATATTACAATAGAAGCAACAAAGTTTGAAATTTAATATTCTAGGCATGCGGAGTAAAACAATGATACTTTATAGTCTGAAAAAGGTTCAGTATTATGTTAATCTTGCTCATAAAAGTTACAATGGAGCCCGGCACGATTCTGAATAATAATTCTCGGGCTGATACACCATTGATACTCCTAATTTCCTCGTTTAATTTGACATCGTTACCTTTCTTAATATCATCTTTTGACCCTCCTTTTGTAAGCCAGCTTTCGTTCCTGCTTTATAAAAGTTATAAATTCTCTTTGTTTGAGATAATGAGTCATGATTTTTACAGATTTGCTCTGACTATTTCTCTTCCGGATCCTTGAAAAGGTTTTAGGGAGGAGATTATTTTACGGCTCAATTTCTTTTAGCTTACAACTTCATAGGTTACATAATAGGAAGGGAATTGCCGCAGCGATATATATTGTCCAATATTGAGGTCTAGTGCTCGGAGAATTACCAATTTGAGACGATAAAAATCCTTTGTAAGTGTTGGTGGGCATTCAATAACTACTTGAAAATTTATGTCAAACCGCGTTTTCTTCTTTGATTATGAGTATAATATATTTACTATTTACTAAGCAACTTTTCCCGAACTAATATACCTAAACAAACACATCTTATTTGGTACTCGGATAAAAACGCCAATATCGCCGTATGACCACAACTCACCTGAATTGAGCAATCAAGCGGCGCCCGACCACCATACATCAATAGAACCAGGGGTCTGTCATCGCCTCTGTTAATGGGATTAGAAACACTGTCCGTAATTAAGACGTCTCACCTAATTTATCGCTTGTTTTCCACCAAGAACAGCCATAATCAAAACAAATCGCTCCGACTAAAACACGCGAGGGAATACCCGCAAATTGGATTGGAAACTAAAGATTCCTTATTCGATAGTAGTTACGGCATAACACCTTATAAACACCTCATCTAAGTCAAACTTCCAGGCGTATGCCAAATAAATTCACCAAATTGGTTAAATATGGGACCGATATGACGTGTGAGTGGTTGGGTTTTCGGGTTAGTGTCATGAAGACCTACGTGATGATTGGTCCGAGAATAACAATGATTATCCAAAAGTTTTTAGTTTTAACAGTGCTTTTATTAACACGTGGAATAAAACGACATCTAATACCAGCTCCTTCTCGCTTCCCATTCCTCATTTAAGAGAGTGGTGAGTCCCCCTGCAAAATCGATTTATTAGTGAAGCTTGTTTGTGCTAGTAACTGCACTGGCCCAAAAAAACTTCCCTTATCACGCCCGGAATCTTGACCAATATTAGCTGAAAACAAGAAAAAAAGTGCTTTATGGTTTTTCTCTGAGTAATTTTGTCTATGAACAGTAGTTTCAACGTACACGGTTACAAATAACTGGCTGCTTTTCAACGGGCTCAAAGTAAAGAAGATTAAGTTTCAGATTGCAACTAATTTGTGGAAGCAGTGCGAGGAAAATTAGCTATTGATTGGGTAGCGCTGGCTGTTATTTTTCTGGGAATAAAGCTGTTACGTGTAACATGGAGGGAACTGCTGGATTTAGTTTGAAATCATTGCCAAGACTGAGAAAGCGTTTTCTTAGTACAGAATATTTTAACCAAATAGCTTACATATTCAAATACATATCTTTAGTCCAAGTTACAGTACACAAACTATATTTTAATTATTATACAATAAAATCATATTCAAATCCGTTACTAAGCACTTGTAGTAGGTTAATTAATGTCAACACACATGGCGAAGTGGTGCCCCTGAGATGCAAGCCTAGCTTAGTTCAGAGACACCAGTTCATAATTAAATTGTAGCACTTAAATTATTTTAGTTGTATATTTCATTATTTTAGTCTTAAGCTACAAATTTTGTAAATAGGTAGATTTAAGTTCAATAAAAAAACTTTTCATTTGATTTGAAGTTACTGTTACTAAATATAGTATCGATATGTCAGCAGTAAATTTGTCTCAAAGCTGCATAACTTTAACGTTACAGTTAGGTTTCCACTCTATTAACCGAAGCGTACCTTCAAGATGCCATCGTATATTACCTAACATAGTTACACCGCACCTCAGCTACGTACCTAATACTACCTAGTATGTAATACTAGTATTAGGTATCTACCTCGAATAATAAATACTGTAGAATTGTAACTCCTTCTAAATGTCGAAAATGCTTCCACATTTCATCTGTCTCCCACGCACCACTCGTACACAAAGCTTGCTTGTGATTGGTTCTCTCTTTGGTCGTATTTCCACAAAACTGAGAGTCATGAGTCCCCCGCAGAATTAATTTGTCAGGGGAATTTTGTAGGGCTATTACATCATGGTGGGCGCCCTCCGAAGACCCACCCGAGGACATGTGGCTTCCGTGGAAGGTCGGATATTGTGGTTCTCAAACATGTCGGTTTCGTCACGATGTTCTCCTTCGCCATTAAGTGAGTGCGAATCCACACAACAGCAGTATAATATAGTAGAATTCTTGGTAGCAATTGCTGCTACGGGTTCACCCACTAACTCAACCGCATGGCGGCGGTTTACAATCTTGGTATTCTTTTTTGCCCAGTTACATTTCTGTAGTAGATAATAATTATTCGTAGCTATCCATATAGTATTAGTATCTACAGTATCTAGTATCGATTCTAACCGCAGGCTACCAGTCTCTGTAATAAGTACGTATAATATACTCGATAATTTCAGACGCTTCCTTGTAAGAGTTAAGTATGAGGTGTTTGCTTCGTAAACCGATACGCGGGAAATATTGGTTAACTGTTATTTTCTGGTAGATGTTATTTATCGGACAAAGTGTTGTTGTTTCAACCGGTAGATACTTTATTTGTTTCTTATTACGGTAAAGTACATACCTGTTTTATTAAAAAAAAGTGGATGATATATTGACGATGATTGAAATAAGTAGTTTTTAACAGTGTAGTTACTAGAAGCTTTCAACGTTTGGTAATAAGACAATTCTGAACTCATTTTAACTGTCTGGGATCCGCTGGCTTTTTTCTTCATCTTCTTTCTAAATCTAAATATATAGTACTCAAAGGTGACTGACTGACTGATATAGTGATCTATCAACGCACAGCCCAAACCACTGGACGGATTGGGCTGAAATTTGGCATGCAGGTAGATGTTATGACATAGGCATCCGCTAAGAAAGGATTTTTGGAAATACCACTTTTAAAGGGGCGATATAGGGGATGCAAGTTTTACTTCTTAATGCGAGCGAAGCTGCAAACACCCACTAGTATATTATAAAACTGACTGTTATAGTGATCGATCAACGCACAACTCAAACCACTGGACGGGTCAGGCTGAAATTTAGGATGCAGATAGATGTTATGACGTAGGCATCTGCTAAGAAAAGTTTTTTGGAAATTCCACTTTTAAAAGGGTTAAATAGGGGATGCAAGATTTACTTCTTAACGCGAGTGAACCCGTGAGCACCCACTAGTTAGTATAAAACAAAAAAAAACACAACATAACATCTAAAACTTACAACAGAGCTGTATACGTATGTAATCTACAATGTATAGTAGAAATAGCTGCATGAAAATCTCAGTTAAATCATGATCTATGCTGCGAGGAAACTTTAAACAAGATGATGTTGCAAAACGCGCGCTGCAAGTTTGCCAACTCCGCTACTTCTCAGTAGTTTTGTTGCCATTTTCAAAATGCTTTTTAAGAACAATTCTCAAACTTTTCCCGCTCTCGTGCCCACTATACTCAAGCCTTGAAAAGTATTTCAGAGCTTCATAACCCTTTCTTTGTCATCATCATCATCATCATCATCCACAGCTCTAGGGATCCCACTGCTGGGTATAGGCCTCCCTTTGTATGTGCCATCTGCGTCGATCTTGTGCAGACCTCATCCATGTTAGACCTTCAACTTTGACGATTTCGACGACCCATCTATCTTTGTAGGAAAGCTAAAACATAGAGTTTAGTCTGTCATTTGTTCCTGGAGTGAAATCGTTCGTAGCGTGGCGGCGGACCAATAATCATCAAAATCTATCACGTGTATTGGAATTGAAATCATCTAATTGGTTTCTGAAATGTAACCTCTTAGAGTCAGTCACATTTCTTGTGAGGGTCAACTCGTCATACATTGTTATTTCGGAGTATTTAAACAGATTTATTTTGATGTCTCAGGTCGTTCTAACTATATGGCGCTGTGTGATATGTCCTGAAATATTTATTTATTTATTATTATTATTTATTATTTGCGCCGGCACGTCTATTGGGTGTGATGTTATAACGCTAACACAGCGTAAAGTTAATAAGGCGTTTGTTTATCTGTCCAATCTAATTTACAGTCCCAAGTTTTGTATTTAATTGGTCAGTACTGTTGTACGCAAACAGTTGGTATAAATTACGGATATAAACGTCAGTATTTCGCTAGTGGAATAGAAAATGAGTAGTATAAATTCCATGGCATTTTTAACGGGTTTCTTTTGAATGAAAATAATGAAATACAATCCGTAGGCGGTTTATTACAGAGGTTGCCACACGCGAGATTTGCAAACTTGCTATAGTTTGTAGTTTGTAAGTACTTCTTAAATCTGAATCGGAAATATAAGGTATTATCTTCAACACCGGTCTAGAAAAGCTCATAATTACAAACTGTAACTCACTAGCTACCGAACAAGTTACTCGAGAAAAAAGACGACCCGTTACCCGATAGCTTGCTAAAGATTCATTTGCATGTTTTTTTGTTATTTGACATCTTTGCTGAGCCTTTCTAATCTATAGCGCAATTGCATAGTTCCAAATACTGCTATCTATGCAACAGAACATGTATGTATGTACATATATATGTATGTAGGCTGTAGGTATTACGGAATCATAACAACAGAGCGAATCCAATTCAAATTGGTTCCGTAACGTATAAAGCAATAATGTATTCCTTGTTCGTTATATAGGTATAATCGATTTTGAGCTTGTATTACGTTTAGGATCTTTTATGCGTCTAAATAGGTAATAATCTTTATTCATTTTAACTAACTATCGACTATAAAAGTCTCCTTTTTTAAAAGATTTGTTTATTTGTGTTAAAAACCACATTAGGATACCTTGCGTACCTATTTGGTTTTAAACTGTAAGCATATAAAAGAACACAGAGCGGGAGTCGACTTTGTTTTATACTGTGTTATTTACTACCTTTACAGTGATTTCGTGATGCATTACAAATCTGAAATCGTAACAAAATCAAGTTAGAAGTCGGTTTCATGTCAAAGTACACGTGAATAACTGCATAATGCTCTAGTTCTTTGATACGTCGATTTAAATTCTTGCTAATTTTCCTCCACAGCATACGTATTACGTTTTTGCGTGAAACCTCGCTAGCAAATGAAAGAAACATTCTTTAACGAGCTCGTAATAATGAAATCGAAGGAATTTGTTACCTTATGACTGGTATAAAGGAGTTTCCACAGCACTAAGTTTCCGTTACCCGGGAAGGAATGAGGAAAAACTATTTATAGGGAATAAAAGCGCCTGTGGCTTAGTGGTTTGTGATATTCATTGGTTATTACCAAAGTTAGACTCCCTGTTCCCCACGAACTATAATCCTGAGATCTTTAAAGCGACAGTGAACGGGTTCTTATTGGGTAAGCACGATCGATCTTATACCATAGCTATTGCTTACCATCAGGCAAACTATGGTCAAGTGCAAACAAGTTTTAGTTAAAAAATGCAGTCGTGGTCGGCCTTTAGGTGATTTGAGTGATTTTATTCATGATAGGCTTACGCTTGACCAAAACATGACGGATTAAGCAACATTGTTGCCACGATTTTTACATCTTTTATCTTGACGCTATCGTAGATTGGATGACACCTTAAATACTTAATCGGTTGTTCGTAATTCGAAGTAGCATTGCAGTATTTGCAAACACATTTCTAGGCGGTATTAACATGACTAGAGTGCACCACTCTTAAACTCACTTACAGCAATAAGTTTCCATTCAGAGGAAGGAGGAAAAACTACTTTAAGAATAAAACCTAAATTCTGAGGTCAAGTCGCTGGAAACGGCAAGGCTTGGAAAAGTTTTAATGCGTTTGGAAATAAATCGGGCTATTTATCTTTATATCTATCCCTTGCCGCCTACTTTTGGTTCAATGGGATATAGCGGCCCTTAGATAGCGCTGGGACACTAGTAACACTAGATTTAGGTCATATACGTGCTTTACGTACTGATTCTTATACTATTGTTTATATATTATATTATGATTCTATTCCCGGTAAGTTATTATCTAACCTAAATATATTACTTCCATAGCTAATGTGTCCTCAGAAACCTTTGCTTATTTTCTGTGTATCAAAGCTAACAACATATTAAAAAAAAATATCATAAGGTTCTTCATAAAAATTGTGGGAGTGTCTGTAAAATAGGGGTTTTTAAACAAATATAACTGAATTACACCTTCTAAATCATACCTCCTTACAAAAGTGAAATTAATTTTATCCCAGCACAAAATCAACAACCTACATAAATTTCGTGCCCGTCAGCAAACTCTGTTCCACTTTACCAACGTATCGTACCAAGTAGACCCTTCCTTATACAAACATTTCGAAACACATACTGTAAAAAAAAACAATAGAATTAGGAACCTACTTTTTGAAGTTAATTAATAAATAAACATCCGCTCGACTGCCTGTTCCCACGAACTAGTCTACGATCTTTAAAGCGAGAATTAATCGCTTCTTTTTGGTTAAACTCGTTTCACCATAAACCATAAATCGCTTAAGCTGAATTAAGGATAAGTGTGATCTCATCTTGTATAAGAAAAGAACGTGATTACTAGTTAATTCCAAAAATCGCGCCATACATCTGAATACTGATAGGTCGTTGTCACTCGTTTCGTCATAGTCACGTGACCAGATGGGCTGCTGATTGGTTTGTTTTTCTTTCCGAAAGATTTACTTAGTTACCTAGAAAGAGTGCTTCATAAATAGGTGTCTCTGATAAACATTATCCATTTATTTTACCAAAGCAATTCGTAACAATAACGAAATTAGTGAAACTCACAAATAACAGAAATGGTTGAATATTAAACACGCGCGTGGGATTTTTTGATGAATAAGCTGTGTCGCATCTGTATGTACTATTTAATCATCTGTGACTTTATACTCTACAGGGATACAGCCAACTTCTGAGATTTACTTTAAAAACTGTATAAAATTGTTATTAATTTGTAAGTCTATATTGCTTGTAAACTAAATCAGTGACACTTGCCTTTGACATTGAGAAATAAGTTGTTAATAGGAAATAAAATCTTAGCGTATTTACGTTGACTGATACTATTTAAAAAAGAGCAACTCCTTTTTTCGCGATATATTTTCATAATCTCAATATGGTTCACTCACAATATACCGCCTCGATATTGTCATTTTGTATGCATATACGAGCACATATACCATCGAGCATATACACCTTTGAGACCACTTTTATAGTTCAAGAAACGCTGTAGATACATCAACCTACTATTTCCAAACAACCCTTTATAAATCTGTACCGTTGACCTACACCCACATATTCCTCGTCTAAATATTCCGTACACAATATCCACTTATAAAAAGTCCAAATATAGCGGCAAAGTTTGAGTGATCTGTATAGTTCGGGGAATTTTCTCAATAGAATTGATTGCGAGTAATTTCCGGATGAAAGCGGCTGAAGGTCACTGGACGTCGAAGATGGATGTGCGCAATTACATATACCGTTATAGGTACTGTTTATAGGTGTACATAGGTACTCTGTTTTTTGTTGTCGGTACATACCTAGATATACGTTTGTTCATACGTCGATGGAAATAATGGGAGAACTTGTTAATTTTATTGAGAATTTTAAACGTTATTACATATACCGTTATGTATAGGTAGGTTTGTTTATAGGTGTACATAGGTAGTTATGTCCTGCCATCTGCAATAACCAATGTTTTTTTATCAACACTGGAGACGGCTCCAATGTCCTGCCGCGCGGTCGGTTCCCGACCCACACATGTGCACGCTGTCCCTTTTTTGTACGCAGGTAGTATTGTAACTAAGTTTAGTTTTAAGTATTGTTTTGTAAGTTAGTATTAGCGTAGCCATGTAGGCGAATAAACGTCCTTGGTTCTTATAAAAATGTTTCATTTTTGGAACCCCTTCATCTACCAGCTCAGCTGAACCGTGCTTACCTGTCTGGCGCGGCCGGTGCGGATAAAAGGAAGTCCAGACTTCTTTAGTGACATCATCAGCCGGTGTATATCACGAAGTTCTGGAACCTGAATCCGCGAACCAAACAAATACGACTCCTGGACGCGTGTGCAGCTGTAGAAGAAACTGGTTCGAGGTTGGAGCAGAGGACGGCGCCGGCAGCTATACTCAAGGAGGGTTTGCGACGGCATGTGAGTAGTACCCATCACTAATCCCATGACCTCCTACCTATTCCACGAACTCTGTAAGTGGGACAAACATCGCTTGCTTACGAGTTGTCGCTGCATTCTGCACTAGAATCGGCAGAATTAATAGCGACTTAGATAGATCTTAGGCTAGGGAGCTTGTAACTGAGACTAGCATCGCTCGTGTTACAAGTTGTCACTGCATACTGCACAAAAATCGGCGGGATGCATAGTGACTTAGGTAAGTAGGACTAGGTAACTTGGGAGTGAGACAAGCATCGCTTGCTTACAAGTTGTCACTGCATACTGCACAAAAATCGGCGGGATGCATCGTGACTTAGGTAAGTTTAGACTAGGGAACTTGGGAGTGAGACAAGCATCGCTTGCTAACAAGTTGTCGCTGCACACTGCACTAAAAATCGGCGGAGTCAATAGCCACTTAGCTAAGTAGAATTAAGCTCTAGCATTAGATGAGGCTGATGCGGCGGGCGGCTGCGGCACGCGCTCGCTTATGCATGAAACCACGCAGCGTTCTGTCGGCTCCTGCTGCCTACGCCTACGTCACAGCATGACTCAACCGAGTCACATTCATAGTTGTTGAAGTAAATATTTTTCTACCCGCAAATTGTATTTGTTAAAAATGTTTAGCTGTAATCAAAGCAAACATAAAGATTACATGATTTTAATAGTAAAATACGTCAAGGAAGCTATGATTATTGTTTGTTAAAATTTATGATAAAAGTTTTGTATGACCATAGTGTTAAAAAAACAGTTTATATTTTGTTGTAACTGTTAGGATATAATATGTACACTGACAATGTTACTTAAGGTGAATCTTATAATAATAAAGAAATTTTGAAATTGAAATTGATTAGATGAGGCTACAAAATCTAGCCACCTTAGTGAAGTTATAATGTGTATTATGTAATTTTGTGTGTTAGGAATCAATTTAGTTACATACTACTGTTTTGAGTTAATAATGTCAGTATTTCTGTCAAGTTGAGATCATTTCAATTACTAGATGGTTGTCCCATACGTAAAACAGTTTATGTTCCAAAAAACCTATCCAATCCTATCCTCAAAGTGATGCAGGTAACTCTGGCTGTCGCCTTCATGATGTCTCCTGATACATCAAATAAGTTCCAGCTCTGGTGGCGGTTGAAACTGCCCTACATAAAAGTGTTTGTGCAAGCCGTTGAATTAAAACTAGTGAAATATTTAATCTACAACAGTGAAATCCCAATCAGTGCCGTACTTTAAAAACGTATTTGTGATAGCGTTACTGGAGTGATTAAACAACGTTACATAAGAGAAAAAAAAATGCAGAACAGACAATGGACAATTATAACAGGTTTTTGGGTTCGTTTTCTAAAATTTTAAATGTAAATTTAGTTTAACTATTTAATTTTCTTCGTAATTGCATTGCCTATGTGTTTATTTGCATATTCATGTAAAAACAATCATGTGTTGTTCTATAAAATTGCCCCATAAAATGTTGAAATGCAGTTTCTAACAAGTAACTTATAATTGAATGTAAAATCTGCCCAAACCTGTTTATAAATTATAGACTGCTCCACTTGCTCTAATTATTTTTACATTTGCATTGAAATATTTTATATAAATTTAGTTGTATTAACCGGCTAGCACTTACGTCAAAAATTACGTCGAAAAATATACATTGTACTAACTTTGTTGTTATATTTTATATACATTGTACTAACTTTTGTTTATAATAACAGGTCACCTCATATTCATCTAATTAATTTATTAATTATATATTAATTCTATTAAAATCGTTTAAGTAATACCAATAAATTATAAGTACTCTTGCGGTAACAATGTTTCATATGCAAAAAATTTCAGTTTTTATCAGTTGATTTATACATTGCAACCACCGAAGTGAAACTATGAAATTGATAACAAGTTGTAACAAATAATGTTATAATCCCGCCGCTATCTGTTAACACATATACCATTTATAGTAGATATTCAATTTCTGAATTAATCATAAAAATATTTAATTTGCCACATCTTAATTATCATGTCATTTTAAAACATAATTCATTTCAATTAGGCATAACTATGGAATATCACATTAATTGATTTGAATCAAATATTTTGTCTCAGTGTTATAGTCAATTTTAATTGAGTTCGTTTTTTATATTTTGATGCAACCCTGTGCGTTTTCACTAATTTCTGATTTAAATGTTTTACTTTATTGTCATCTTTTAAGTCTTTCTTTGTTAATGTTGTGTAACACTTTGTGTAGACAGATTTAAATGATTTTTATTGTTTCTAAAGCTATTAAGGAAAAATATTAGTTTATATACATGTCATTGTGTAATATTTCTATTCATGACCTTTTAGTTCTGTGTAACTATTATTTGTATTATTCTGTTAAATTGTATAAAACCCATTTTGCTATTCAAATATGTGAAACTGATTTTTGATTATAATTGTTGAA
Organism: Macaria notata; assembly: GCA_927399415.1. Taxonomy (NCBI): domain Eukaryota; kingdom Metazoa; phylum Arthropoda; class Insecta; order Lepidoptera; family Geometridae; genus Macaria; species Macaria notata. Next base: position 6,328,008 of record OV656741.1, read on the forward strand.
ACGGAACACATTATAACACAGATATCTATTTAATGGACATTTAAAAAAAATGTTAATGTAATTTTCCTCTGATTAACTCATCATCGTAAAATTTCATTCTTATGGACGGAGGAGTTATGTCCTGCCATCTGCAATAACCAATGTTTTTTTATCAACACTGGAGACGGCTCCAATGTCCTGCCGCGCGGTCGGTTCCCGACCCACACATGTGCACGCTGTCCCTTTTTTGTACGCAGGTAGTATTGTAACTAAGTTTAGTTTTAAGTATTGTTTTGTAAGTTAGTATTAGCGTAGCCATGTAGGCGAATAAACGTCCTTGGTTCTTATAAAAATGTTTCATTTTTGGAACCCCTTCATCTACCAGCTCAGCTGAACCGTGCGTACCTGTCTAGGTACTCTGTTTTTTGTTGTCGGTACATACCTACCTAGATATACGTTTGTTCATACGTCGATGGAAATAATGGGAGAACTTGTTAATTTTATTGAGAATTTTAAACGTTATTACATATACCGTTATGTATAGGTAGGTTTGTTTATAGGTGTACATAGGTACTATGTTTTTTTGTTGTCGGTACATACCTACCTAGATATACGTTTGTTCATGCGTCGATGGAAATAATGGGAGAACTTGTTAATTTTATTGAGATTTTTAAACGTTAATACATATATACCGTTATGTATAGGTAGGTTTGTTTATAGGTGTACATAGGTACTATGTTTTTTGTTGTAGGTACATAGACTTTACATACGTTGATGGAGATAATGGAAAATTTTGAATTTTTGTTGGGATATTTACTTAAACGTTGTAAGTAAAAAATTATGTAATCACATCACAAGCATAAGAACACAAGGTAAACAAAAAAATAAGGACTAATTTCGCATAGTATTTCATACAAAAACTGCTCGGGCTATTCTGAGAAATAAATAAAATAAAGTAAAATAAATAAAGCTACTAAATGAAAAAGTTTTGAAAAGCGTCGCTGTTTACCCATTGTTTTAGTAAAAAAATATGCTTTATACAAGTATGTACTTTTTCAGGCACGTTTAACACTCCAATTGTTTCTCGGAACCTTAAAGAACGAAAGACAAAAGGCATCGCTTTAAAAGAACTCTTTGGTTCCACCTTAGTAGGTTTTCCTTTCGTCAGCTTTAACAATGTTTATTCAAGTTCCTCGAACCACCACAAAGTTTGAGGTTTATTCCAAAGGTTTATTAAACGAATAATTAATAATATAGAATTGTAACTCTTTACAAATGTCGCGTCGACAATGCTTCCATTGAATTTCCTTTCCACACATTACTCGCACACAAAGCTTGCTCTTGCTTGGTTACGATGCTGGAAACAGCCGAATTTTGACGATTGCTTCTTCGCAGTTGGTCGCTAAAGCTTTAATTTCCTAGGAAAGCGGTGCCTTCATATAGCGGCCGTAATACAGCGGTGAATGACGTCACTAAAACGTTGTCTATGTAAACGAAATGGCGCGGTTTCCTGGAGAGCGGTAATTTGCACCGTAATTTACTTTAATTATTTTTGCGTCCGTAATATCACGGCCGCTATACGATGGCACCGCTTTCCTAGGAAATCAAAGCTTTTAGGATAAAGCCTTACAAACTCGACCGCGGCGGTGGCGGCTAACCATCTCGTAGAATTACGTTTTTGCTTAGTAACGTATCTAAAGTATCGGTAATTCGAAGGTTTTTCTAAAGATTTATTCTATTCCAAGAATCGTACGGTTATTATCTTTACGAGGGGTTGAAAGCTTTCACTTTTTATTATAGCCTTTTATATTGTGCTTTTGATACTTAAAGTGGGCAAGGCCAAGTGAAGGCCTAAATGAGTTATTACGTCAGCTTACCCATTTTATTGGTCAAGCCTAAAATATTACATGAACATAGATTAATTATATCCATCATGAATTAACACACAAACTACTATTGCCTAAATTTCACCAGGTAACGCACGACCACCTAGATTACCTACTCCTCTTAATTTGTGTAAATGTAACTACGTAAGTTCTATTTTTATTTATCTTAGCTTCTATTTAAAGTAAACGTCAAATATATTCCTCCCAAAATATCACAAGTTCTTGGAACTACGAAAACATGTTCTGACCTTCCTCATTAAATATTTTATAGTGTTCATGAAAATATTAGTCATGTAGGTTGTAAGTAAATACATTTTGTTCTGACATTGCTTGAAATGTCACTGGATGGTTTACTTATATTGTGGTTCTTAATTATTTATTTATAAGTAAATAAATTGTACAAGTCAAGAAATAGTAGATACAAGTTATACTTACAGTTTCGTATGTTTTCTTTGTTATATGTACTCGTAAGATTATTTATTTACATCAAATCTATAATTTAATGTCAAAGACATCACAAATCATATGTATGTAAAAGTTTGTAAAACCAATTGAAAAATTCAAGACCTACTTACTATTTGTGAGTGTAAAAAAATATATATAATCATAACTTTATGGCTCCAGATAAGATATACAGACGGAATAAGAATTACGTTGCTATTGAAATCTTATTATAGAAATAAGCAATTAATTGAATAGACAATTCTAACAATATCAACTCACGCTTACTCCCAAGCGTAAAAGTAAACAAACCTTTACTCTAAAATACTCCGATACTAACAATAGTATAGTAAATACGTTCTACCTAATAATTTAACAGTAAGTGCGTTGATTCAAGTCTCCTCAAACAACGACAATTAAGGACAGGATTTACAATAAATTCCTTTAAAACTGATAAGCCAAGATGACTACGTTAATATTATAGTAAGTTTAGTTGCAAAAAAAATTAGACTGCGATTTTATCTTATAGTAATGAGTTATTAATTTGATAGTGATACTAATTGAATTGACATAAGTACATACCACTTTACCTTACACATCACAGGTACGGTTAATCGTCTCAGCTTAAATCCAATTTTTTTATTTTATTTTATTTATTTTGGCTCAACATTGGTAATGACATTGTTACATTTATGTTACACAAGTATTTTTATAAACTAAATGTACTACCTGTTTAAGTTAAGCACAGTGAAGCACAGCTTAAATCCAAATAGTTATACCTAGTTTTGAGACGTTACTGAGACTCTTGGGTATAATCAGTTTTTTTTTTGTCTTCCTACTGCTCTTACAAAATAGCTAATACCTAGTCCATTATTATCTAATGTGAACGGCCTAAGATTCCCAAAACATTAGCCCACGCAGTGACATCGTTGGTAATTCCACTTGTTTCCTTTACAAACTTTTACCTTGTTTAATAATAGCTTTCTCTTGCGAAGGCTGTACTGAGCTTCTTGACTCCCTTGACTTAAACGCAGAGGCTTAATTTCCACCTCTTTACACAATATATTATTAGATACTCGTAATTATAATTTAAACTTGTATTACTTGTGTTGAGTCTGGTCGTTTCTATTTATGTATAGTAAGTAAACATGTATTTACAAAAGAAAAGTATTTAGTAGTTTATCAATCAATCAATCAATATAACTTTATTGTATATCCGTTCCCACGTCACAAGCGTTTGCTTAGTGTGGGGCTAGATGGCGCTTTGTGCGATTTCCTGGAATATTTATTTTATTTTTCAGCTAGCTATGCCTGCGACTTCGTCCGCGTGGAAAAGTTATTTTGGGCATTAATTGTTTGAATTTTGAACCGTTTTCGCAGCACACGCAACGGAAGCCCTCAAAGATGAATAACTTTCCCCGTTTTTTCCACATTTTCCATTGTTTCTTCGCTCCTATAAGTTGCAGCGTGATGTTATATAGCCTAAAGCCTTCCTTGATAAATGGTCTACTCAACACAAAAATATTTTTTCAATTCGCACCAGTAGTTCCTGAGATTAGCGCGTTCAAACAAACAAACAAACTCTTCGGCTTTATTATATTAGTATAGATTAGTTTATATTATATTAGTGGAGTCTCGTCTTGGACGCCGTGACGAGCGGTCGCTTTCGGGAACGGTCAATAGAGCCTCGTCAATACAATTGATCCAGTAAACAATAGGCACAACATCTGCCAGCGGCTAGCGCAATGGCTGCGAGCAAAGCTTGACGGTTTCTAGCTTAGGTAAATTTCCTGGCCCCGCGAAAAGTGACTATAATCAAGTGCCGTGCAACGCGTGTTTATAATCTTTACATGTATCAGTGAGTGACAACCAGTGTACGTGACCCGCCACCAGAGGCCATCGGTAACAGCGGTATCAGCGCCCAGCGCGGGGAAACCCACTCCAACAAAAGGAAAACTCGGTGAGCTTGTTCCATATTAGCCACACGTGGTCTAAACCCCTTTTCTTCGGTCTCTCCTTCCTCAATATCCTAAGATATTGTCTAGACGTCTGCCACGAGGGACAAGTCTGTTTTCAAGCAGCCCATACCAGCAACCAACACCGTACGGTCACATCGGTTACTTATACCTAGATCAAACCTACGCGTAACTAGCTTATCCGATTTCAAAATACATATTTACACAAACTGCAGTAAAAACCTGCTAAATTTACAAGGGTAGACTAGATTACACGATCTCATACCACGGACGTAATTACTCGTAACGTATGCGAAAACACAGACAATCTACTTTCCCAAGGCAAACACAAAAGCCTAAATACGAGTAAAAACTACACACATCTGCAGGCCCGTTTGGACAATAACTTAAGATTTTAAAAAGGCGCGTGAAATATTACTCTATCCATTCCCAAAACAAATACCGACCCATAAAACTAAGCAATAAATAGACCATTAACAATACAACCAAAAAAAAAAACCCTTCTTAAAATCATCTGCTAATTTCCGCCACAGCTTTGCAGCTGTGTGTTTTAGGGTTTTTTTTTTTTTTTTTAGGATGACCCACCCGATGTCACCCCCTGGGTCATCCTTTGTTAAACATAGCTCAAAATTTACTTCTAATTGTAGTCATTTTTTCTACGTACAATAAAGCCCAGACGTTTGTTTTATACACATAACACACTAGTACATAAAGCGTAATTAATAGACTTATTCCAAATGACTCGTACTTAGAGTTGCTAGACGAGACCCAAGTACTCACTCGAGTGCTACTTACTCCCCTTTTCCGTTAAAGGCAAAAGGGAACTAGTATAGTGCATGATACACCAGTTAACTAATAAGTAATACATAGTATATAAGCTTCCTTCACAGCCCCAAGCACGCGCATACCTGAAAGATATCACGAGCTAGCCACGACAACCCGTCCTCTGCGATACCGCCACGGTAAGGCACAAAGCCGATATGAAAATAGGGACCCTATCGTAAAAATACCAGGAGACGGCAACTGCTTGTATCGCGCTTATAGCCCACCAAATTAACGACTTGTATGGCCTAACCTTTGACCACCAACACATTCGACGAGACCTCGCACGCCACGTTGAGGAAAACCAAAACGATCCACAAATGTACCTAGCGAACAGAAGTAATCTAGATAGCTCAGCACAAAGCAAACAAATCAGGAACTACATTCTATCACAATACCAAGATGGCACATGGGGCGGCACAGACATACTTATAGCGGCAGCGGAATATTATAGTATTAACGTCAAAATCTCTCAAAAAAAAAAATACCCCGCTACAAGAAACAGTATGTTTCTCTCCTAAGGCACCAAACGACACCGCAGGTAGCATAGGTCTAATAATTACGGGGAACCACTTTGATTGCTATGAAAATCACCTAGGAGTAATAAGTACAAGCACCACGCAAAATGACCTAAGTCTAACTCTTGAAACTAGCACCCCAGAGGAGAATACCAGATGAGTCCGGATACAAACTTGCCCGCCCCAGGTCACACCAAACAACAAAAACAGGTAGTAAATGAAAACATAAACATTGCCACATGGAATGTTAGAGGCGCCGCAACGTTGACTAAAAAACGAGAGATTGACGAGTTTCTAGACGGAAAATCTATCCATATTGCCTGCCTACAGGAAACTCACTTAAAATCCGGGACCTAAGAATCTAGTCACTATACATGGCACCTAAGCGGAAACAACAACAGAAGAGGCCAAGCTATTCTCATAAGAAAAAGCAGCGGCCTAAGGCTGAACTGGACTAAAGCAAACACAAACAATATGGTTGCTTCAATAGATACAAGCAGTGGAGCCTCTCTATTCATTACTACAACGCACAGGTCCAATTTAACGTCATCAGCAGCAAACGACGCGACTCGGCTACTACAACTGACCAAGAATAAACCAAGAAACTCAATAACAATCATACGAGGTGACCTCAACGCCCACATAGGACTCACAGATACACATGAACTTCGCGATAAAAATCAAAGAAGCAAAAATCTCCCACACCAAACAAGTAACGAAACGGGAAAATCTCCGATTGGACAAATCATTCGGCCGGCGCAGCTGTAAACTGACTTGGACGTCGGGAAACAAAACATCGCAAATATACCATATAATGACAGATGCCAAAAACAACCAGATTTTTAATTACATCAAAGGTGAAAAAGCAATCCTATCTGACCATAGAATCATATGGGGAAACCTGAAGCCCCTCACCACAGAATAAATAATACAACAGAAACCTATCTCCCTGTTCCGAACACGCAGCGAGCGGAGGGCACAGTAAAGTACGATCGACAGTCGTGGATCAAACGGCACATCACTCCCCAAAGTATGAGAAATTTGTTTGTATTGTATCAATAGGTAACTATATCTAGCTACTTTAATAAGCAATTTATAGTTGAATTCGAGAAAAACAGGATTAATTTAGTAAACATTTTAGGAAAAAAAAAAAAAAATTGTAAATACATACTTTGTTATAATAACACATAAAAAATAATTACTGATAAAGTATTAATTTATCGAAATATAATTCACTGAGAATTAAGTATAAACACTAAAATAATACAATTTTATTATTGTACTAAATCTACATTCCTAATGGCAACCATGATAACTTTGAGAGACTCGAACTGTATGCAGTGAAATATGAACCGTAAATCGAAACGTTAAATATCAATTTGGCTTGCGCGTAGGTTACGAACGTACGCTGCGAACGTATTTTGATAGCGTGGCGCGTTTTTGTTCAAAGTTAGGTCGCCCTGCCCTCACGTTAAATTCCAATAGGGACTCTACGAGACCTCCAATAAGACTAACCAGGGCCAACGTTGCGAACGAGTTTGACTACAAAACCCTAAACTACGAGATGCTTCAAAGTAACACCACGCGAAAAAAAAAAAAAAAAAAAACCAAGAAACTTCATTAGAGGAAACCAAAAAGAGCAGGAACGGCGAAAACCGAAAAGAGCCGCTATCGTGGGAAGTGATAACAAACGTCATGAAGATGGCGGCCAATAAGACTATCAAACATGAAAGAAGGTACTCTAAGGCTAGAGAAGAGGCAATTACAAACCTACAGAAGGCGAAGTTCTATTAGAAGCATCACCCTCAAGATATAGAGGCTAGAAATACACTTAAAGAGTGCCGGCGCCGTTTGCAAGAGATCGAAGCAACGGAAGATCTTAAAGTTGGTAGACCTAACTATACGTGGAAGGATTCTTTATCTCATGAAACGGACCCCAGGAAAACATCTGACTGGCAGGACATGGCGAAAAACAAAGGAGACTTTATAAGAGCTGCCAGGGAGATCTATAAGATGGCAGAAACCGACAGCGAATCTGATGAGGAAACAGAACGACATACCAACAGGCAGGCACCAACCATACCCCAGGAAAGGCCGTCAGATGACACAAGAACAATCCCTTAGCGACATAGGATCTATTCGACCCACATTAAAGATCCACCTACTACACCCGACGCGGTTATGATTACTCACAATAGAACCAACATTACACAGCGAACATATTAAGATAGTGCTTGCAAAGCCAAACACTAACAAACCCCAAGATGGGTCAACTCAATAATCAACGAACACCATTTTTTACTAACGCTTATCCCTATCCTTAATAACAACCTTCTCCAAATCGGCGTCTGGCTGCATAGCCGGTCGACTACCATCCCGGAGCGTTAGCACAAAACCACGCTCCACAACCTCGTGCCCCCCGGTATGCCGGTTTGACCGGAGCAGGCTTGTCCTGGCTGGGTGCGGTACCTATGTTCATGTTCATGTTCAGATTAGTTTATATTATATTAGTATAGAGTGGTCAACTCGGTGCCGAGAGTTGTCAAACCGCCCAAAGAGCTTCTGACGTGACTTAGCGACTAGTTAAAATATGTGTTAAATACCTACTTGACTGTACTGAAGTTTATGTACTGCATCTTGTTACCTCCCCCTTCAGATGAGTAATTATACAATTAATTCAACAAGGCACCTAATATTAGGGCAGAAGGAGGAACTTTGTTTTCGTAAGAAGTAAGAACAATGGGCCTGTCTGTTTGTTGCCAGTTTTCTACGTCGTGAACAACGACATGTGAATTAATAGATGTCACATTAGAATCATATATATATATGTACTTGTATCTACTGATTTATTCGTCAAATTATTAGTATAAAATTAAAGAATAACCGGTTTCTCCCAGGTAAGCGCGTAAGATCGTAGATAACAACGTTGCTTAACATCAGGCGAGTTGTAGTCAAGTCCTATCAAATGTAAAAATATGGTAAAGACGGAAAGTTTTATATTTAAGTAAGTGTGATAGTTCCTCCTACTCGCTCGACTGGTTTGCAAGAATCTCAGCACTTAGACCAGAACCTGGATTTACGTATGGGTAAGACTCATAACTTAGGTATATACGACTACCGTACGAGACAAACGGCCTATGACTAATACCTGTGTCACAGAATACAGAAGTACTTAGTTAATCTGGGATCAAAACTAGTCTAATACTCGTATAGGATCAGATATTAACGTAAAGGAAAAACAACATCCACACTCAACACAAAAAAAAAATCACCTTTGTCAAATGGACTCATATGGGTGTCCTTGAGTTACTACATCTAAGTACTCAAGACTCCTGCGTTACGCCTGTACCACCGATGTCATTTTGTGGGTTAATTACTTTTTTTATTGTCTAAAAAGAAATGCAATTAAACGATTTAATTGGCTATTATTTGATTGGATTTGCGTGGCCCGAGAAATTTTATGTCGTTATTAATTTAAATTTGTTTTTATTTGATGACTTACAGTGACCTGACCTAGATTTGAAGTTTATTTTTAAAAATATTCATTTTTATTTTGCTATTCCGTGCATAATATAGAAACATGTTTTTAACTTAAGTGGTGAAGTGACATTTCTTATAGACATAATATTGGTCATAATTGTCTACTGCAGAATTAATCATATAAATAAATAAGTAATAATAAACCCTTTATTGTTTAAACTTACGTGTTACGTACATGATTAGAAAAATAGTTGTTTATTTACTTTGCAACTCTATTTTTTTTTAGTTTTTAGTATATTTAATACATTACTTAAACATAACTGCAATAAACTACATTTTGTTTTTTAAAACCTATGAACTTACAGCAATAAATAAATAGGTGTTTAGTTCATGTATTCCGGATATAAAATCAACAATCAGAAATCCGCTCGCACATAAATACGAACAAAACACATCAACAATCCAACACTTATGTTGTATTTGTTTGATGACATGATCTACAATAATACCACGATTCTACCATAATTACTATTGCCATCACATTCACACCTATTCAAACGTGTCATCCATCTCTATCTCGCATTGCATTATTTAATATCACTGCATTCCATCCCAACGCTTGCATAATAATTATTCGTTCAAGGTTGGATCGGATTGGATGAAAAATGTGAGGCAGGGAACTGATATTGCCAATATTAACTGTCAAGTGCAAGTAGGGTGACCATAGTAAGTACACCTTGTGATAGTAAGTTTTGGGGAATCTCAAAATTATAGGTATTTAGTATAATGATCGTCAAAACGAGAATGAATCAAAAGTGAATGAATGAAATAATGAATCAAAAAAGTACAAGCTTAAAAGAAAACAATAAATTCACTACCTGCTCTCTAATTTTAGACCATATAATTGTACTTTTTGTTATAATCGTACAATATTCTTTTACAATTTGGAAAGGTTTCACGTATCCCAGCCGAATTGTATCCAAGTGAAAGACTGACTATGTTGCATAATCTGTTTTCTTTTAACATTTTTGCCAAGCATACTGTAAATCATCATCATCATCAGTCTGTTATCGCTCACTGCTGAGCACTCTCTCCTTGTGCGCCACTCATCCCGGTCCTGCGCAGAGAAAAACGCAAACCAAACCGCCTTCGAAAATTACCTATAACTATGTAAATGGCATCCTCGCATGTTGCAACTGTTCTAGAACATTCACCGCTAAAATAGGGTATATAAGTCATGTGAGGATGCATCAGTAATTTACCCGTAGGAAATACGTTCGCCGTAGCCGAAATCGGCTTGGAATGCATCATCATCATCATCAGTTAACATCAGAAAATAAAGTATAAAACATCCCCACTTTTAAATTCTTCTTGGTCACAATATTCGCAACAGGTCTTCGTTATTTGGTTAGCGGGTGTCAGTCGTTGATACGGCGAGATAAGTCGAGATATCGCGAGATATTGCACAGCAAATCTGATATCGATTGCAACATGTGCTAGGAATAGCACACTTTATTTGGCATTGCAGTTTGATTTAAGTAGGAAGTGTGACTTTTAAATCTGATTTTCTTAACATTTGTTGATGTACCTGTAATTGACTTTGATATCAAATCTTTTTTTTTTTTTTTTATTTTTTTTTTAACATGAAATAGGCTTACGCTTGACTACAACTTGCCTGATGTTAAGCAACGTTATAGTCTACGATGTAGCGCGCTTGCCTAGAAGAAACCGGTTTACTCTCGACTTGAAGACCGACAAATTATAGTTCAAGGGGAATAGAGATTCGGGCAAGGAGTTCCACAGTTTGGCTGTTCGCACGATGATCTTATATTATCTTATTTGTAAGTTTAGTCCTAAGCGTCACAGTGTTATTTGTTATTTGTTTAGTGTGTATCTTTTAGCCTGCATTTTGTGACTGTACGTTTTGGAAATAAATAAATATCGATTGCATCATGTACTAGGAATAGGACGAAACTTTATTTGGTGCTGCAGTTTGTTTTTTGTAGGTTTGTTTGTCTTTGTTATTTAATAAAACACTATGATATTCAATGTGATAAGTTAAGAATAAAAACAACCTTATTGCGAGTTTAGTACTTGTCAAATAACTCATACTTAAATCTGATATCAATTGCAACATTTGTTGAGAATACGATGAATCTGTATTTGGAACTGCAGTTTGTATTTTAAAGGTAGAAAAGTGAGGATCGTTACGTCTGTTTTTTTTTAATTGCGACTTGTGTCTGTTAGCTTTTGAATTGGCCAAACAGAAGATTTAATGTGCATGTGGTTGAAATATGACATGAAAGAAAATACTAAATACGAATTTTATCTTTGTACTACATGATACAAACATACTGACGGTAAAACTTTAATGTGACGAAAATCTAACATTAATTCTGTAAATATTGTGTGATGAACCTAAATAAAAATATAAAAAATATAGTAAGTGTCTGTATTTTTAAATGTCAATAGCAACATGATGCCTTTCTAAAACCTTGCAATGCAAATAAATAAATGAATCTGAATCTGAATCTTGCTATGTTTCAGTTCAGTCACAATCTGCCAGTATTTAGTTACAGCCAAATAAAAAGACGAGTCTTTACGTTGAAGGCAATAAAAATATATACGAGGGGCTTTTATAGAGTAGGTATCTATTGTTCATGTTCAACCGTCCACTAACTTATCACTTGCTCTTCACGTTTCACGTCTTTGATGTCAGAGGAGCCATTTTTCAGAAATAAAACAATAGACTTTTACCTTCGGATTGTCATTCAAAGATTCGCGAATATCTCGTCTCACGTAATTCAATATTTCTACCTTTCTCTCTGCCTTATAGAATTACTTCGCTCTCTTTAAAGTGATAACGCTTGACGTTTCTTTTATACTGGTATTCGTAAATTGTTAGCAGTTTTTGTTACCAAAGTCTATGATAGTGAGCCTTCATTGAAAACCATTTTACGTTTGTTGATGGTTTTAAGTCCTAGTACTTACTTAGTCTTTGTAGTACAATCAAGTGATTGCAGTTTAGCTCAAATTCTAATTCACTTTTCAAATTGAATTTACATCGTTAAAACTTTAACAGAAAACAGTAACGCTGATTTAATTTATTGTTTTTTTTACATTAAATAGTCTTATGTTTGACTATAGCCTGCCTGATGATAAACACCACTATATTGTTATTTAAATATAAATAGGTACTTTGTTTGAATATTGAGGTTTTGGTTTGTATATATATATATAAACCAAAACCTAAATATTCAAACAAAGTATGTATATTTAAATAAACAATTATTTAAGTCTTAACTAATTAACGTAACTTACGCTGTAAACCCACAATGCCCTATATTGTATATCTATGTATTACTAGTATTTACAACTACTAGTCTGATTTCAGCTATAGGTAGGTCAAGACCGCAGGTTTGAAACTACGTCCCAGATAGAAGCCTGACTTAGACCGAGACCGCTGGACGGTAGGATTTTGTACGCTAGAGCAGTTTGTAAATTGAACTAAATCCTCAAAATTGCAGCGTTAATTTGAACTGGGATAAAGTTAGTCTGGTTCGACGACTGGTGTTAGTTGCTGCGGGTCATTAATTCGCACTTAGGTACATATTTTCTCTTTTGTCTTCCACTTCGATCTATTCGTCGATAAATTAAATAAAAAAAGTATCCTTCGCAGTATTGTAGTTACCTACACCATAATAAAATATTTTTTTATGTACAAAATTTTATCTCAAACTTAATATGATTTTTTTTATGTGTAAACCAAACACAAGTAAAACTTATTCTTCTGAATTGATGAGTTTCTACCAATATCTACACTATAATTTTAACATGTTCCAAAACCTTTCTAAATATACCGTCAACACTTAGTTGTATCTTCGACTTCATCAGTGACACCAGAAATAGAAACAAATCCGAGCACTTAAATTCTACAACTTCAAAGAAATCAGCACAAGAACCCCCTCAGTCACAATTAGTGTCCCCCAGAGTGTCCTAACTCGCGTAATCTACGAAAGTCGTCGTATCTCGACCCTAATAATGCTATTATATGGTTTTTACGACGATTCCCGCGCCCTCTGACATATTGCTATGTGTTTACTGTCCCGCACTTTTACGCACTATATTCCACTCTGGTTAGGTATTTTTCCGCTAGCTTCGGGTTACATTTTCATCAGAGTTTTTGTAGCCACGGTTATGGAGGTGCGCGCGGAATTGAGGTTTATTTCGTATATTTTTTGGCCGTGAAGCGGTGGAGTGGCAAAAAGGATACTTCTATATAGACTAGTGCCGTGCACTTTCTAGTCGAGTTTGTTATTCCTTTATACAATTTCGGTTATAAACGCTCAAAGACAAGTGCATTCGATTGTATAATAAGTTATAACATGACATTATGGTAGAGACCATATTGAGTCAAGCGTAAACTATGTTTTTTAATGATTTTTTAAAGATTTTTTATTCAAAAATTTACTATGTATTGGTAAGTAAGTACTTCTACTTACGCTCTGCCTTTCCCTAAATAATCAATTATAAACAGTTAATTCAACCCGGGGAGATCAAAAGATTTACCCTCATCATTAATTAGATTTAACTTTTTACGGAGGAAGATCAAAAACGTTGTATCGTGCATAATGTATCCATAAAATATTGAAGTTGTGAACTTTTAAACAAAAGAATACCTTATGAGCTATACATCGAAAGTTAATATTAGGCCTACAATACGGGTAGGTACTATATATTCCTTTAAAAATCATGTTTTTTTTTGTAAAACACAATGAAGATAAAAATGTGCCGAAACACTTTTTAAAATCTGAAGTAATTAGAGTTTTCACTGCGAAAGTCATCTCGAACCAGTTAATAGATTAACAACTTTCCTAAATCCGGTAGGTTAGGAGCTGATTAAATAGAAATAAAAGATTATATGGTAAATCAACTCTCTCTCTTTGAGTCGTATTTCCTTATGACTGAGGGCCGTGACTCCCCCGCAGAACTTATTCGTTAAGGGAGTTCTCTTGGGCATATACATCGTGGTGGGCGCCCAGGTCCTTCCACAGAAGACACATGTCCTCAGATATTGTGGTCCTCAAACATGTCGGTTTCTTCACGAATGTATGCAACTACAGTTTCCTTAAAAAAAAATAGAAAAAATAAAAATACATTTATTGGGACACGAAACAAGAGATACAGAATGCAAGATATAAACAAATAGGTACACACGTTTCATGTCACAATCCGGCCCCAACTCAGCATGTATCCCAACATACAAGTACACGTTAGTTTACTATTCGCGATATCCATATAGAAACAGCATCCATACAAAAACATCTCCACCACATATAGCAATCTCAGTAGCTCCACATGGAAAATGTTGACTGTGTTAGTATCAGTCCGTGCCATAATGGCGCCAATGATTAATCCAGCGCAGGACAGGCAATTCTTCAAGTGACTCAGCTGACCACGACATCGTGATTCCATAGACTTTATTACGAATATACGAGTAACCTGGACACACCTTTGTAGAGTCTGCGCATGATCTGTATAAAAAATCAACACAGCAAGCAGCAATAATGTTTCAACACAACAGGCAACACAAAGTGTTATCAATTTTTGTCATATTCCAGGCATTTTGAAGTTTTTATGACTTGACCCGAGCGCAGAGTTGTATTGCGTGGACTTAATATTTATCTAATAAAATAAAAATAAATAATAAATATTCCGGGACATTGCACACAGAGCCATCTAGCTCCACACTAAGCAAACGCTTGTGTCTTGTCTTATCTGTTCATGTATTTACGTACAAATCGTATTATTATGACTTCCGCTAACCAATTTATTTAGATCTATGTCTAATCCTATCACACAACTATCGGGGCTAGCCTATCAGCATACAGATTAATCATATATGATTCTTATAACAGAGTAAAGACCTATCTCGTGGATTTCGTCATAACTTTTCGGTCTTCACGTCGAGAGTAAACCGGTTTCTTCTAGGCAAGCGCACTATATCTTAGATTATAACGTTGCTTAACAAGTTTCAGGCAAGTTCTAATCAAGCGTGAGCCTATCTCATGTAAAAAAACTGTATAAGTACATAATTTTGTGCCATAATGAGACATCTATTGCATTTAATGTCAGTGTCATGACTGAATCACAGCACGAACTCCTATGACTCAAAGTCACTATCTTCCATCCCTATCAGTTAACTGGCGAGAAACAAAGACAGACTGAGTTTAAGATGAGGTTTAGGAACAGATTCAGGTCCTGATTTACCTTTTGTACCCTACCCTATGACGGCTATGACTCAAAAAGATTTCCCATCTCTTTCAGCTAAGTGAGGAGTAACAAAGGCGGACTGAGTTTTAGATGTGATGTGAGGAACTTTTGTATATATAAACTTGGATTTAAAATCATCATCAATAACTTTTTCAATTTTCTACGTTATTTCTTCTTTTACTACTTTTTATTTTAACTCTATGGGTCGGTAAAGATCAAACTGGCTTACCAATGTTTCTAATACAGTAATGTACATTAACGTTCTGATACTCGGAACTAATCTAAATCGGTCCATTTGGTACATTCATCCGTCTTACATGAATCAAGTTCTGGCATTTAAGTTGCGCAATGTCATTTCCGGTCAGCGGTCGGAGGAAGTTTTCGTTTATTTTAGCCGGGATAGTTAAAAATTCGTTGTTATACTTAGTAGATTTCATCATCATTATCATCAGCCCATTATTTCTTTCTTTTAGTGCACCATTCGTTCTGTTTATAACACATCTTATCCAGATTCTTTTATTGATTTGTTGACGACTTCTAGACAAAATTATCTGAATGTGTGTTTGTGTGTGTATTATCATTATTGGAGCCATATAATATGTACTTATACGGAACTTAATGAAACATAAAATAAGCTGACATATTTTGTAAATTGGCGATTCCGTGTTGCTGTCTTAGCAATGATGTGGCTTTATATTGTACTAGTGGGAGCTCGCGGATTCGCTCGCATTAAGAAGATAAACTTGCACCCTCTATTTCACTCCTTTAAAAGTGGCATTTCCAAAAATCCTTTCTTAGCGGATGCCTACGTTATAACATATACCTGCATGCAATGAGGTTTTAAAAATAGAGACGTTACACCCATTAAAAATCGCCCTAGCGCGTGGCGAAATTATGCTATAGCTATTTAGGTAGTATATACGCAGCGTTGTTTACATCATTCAGGAAAGTAAAAGTGGTCAGAGATATATAAAGCCCCGTTGTGAGAAAGAGATAAACGTATGTTTACAGCTACGTCAGCCGTCAATCGTGAATTCGAGTCGCTATTTGTCTCTTTCGTGGAGATGGCTAAGTGGCAACGCGTCACTGGTTGATTTATAGTAATATTAAATATTTGTATTTTCATTTTAAAAGGATAAACAATAATTACAAATGAAACGCGACACATCCTTCTTGCTTTTGGCACTCGTCCCAGTGTAATTTTTGCACTTTCTAAACACATACGATGGCATTGTGAATATTTTTTACTGATAAAAAGTCGCGCCGTCAACGTGCGTCGCCTCGCGTTGCTTCGAGGCGACTGAGCCGAATCATGCTACGTAGCCTGATTTGAGTTCGCTACACAGAACGGGGTATAAACGCATCTACCTCAGTTTATATAGAATATCATTGCCTGCATGTGAAATTTCAGCCCGATCCGTCCAATGGTTTGGGCTGTGCGTTGATAGAACACTAACGGCCGTTTGCAATAACCTACCTATCTTTAATCTCCGGTTGCTATCTACAGTTCTTTAAAGATTAAACACCTATCCATACTTGCATTTCAATAATCTATCTGCGAAATGTCTATCCGAGTCAACCGATAGATCGACGGTCCTCCCGGGCGTTTCGTTTATGGATTGTAAAGATTCCGAACCCTCATTTTATTTATGTAACAAAAGCTCACAAAACAATTTCATTTCATATCCGACCAAAAGAGTGTACCTTTATTGAGTGTAAAATTTCATAATTCAATTTTAAGTTGTATTTTAATAAAAATATTATTTCATAAAGAAAATAGCATATGAAATTGATAAAGTAAAAAACGAAACGCACTGATGACATTTCAAAGCACACCAGTGTTGCCGATTTAGCTCTTTTAGAGCTAGAATTAGCTTTATTATCTGATATTTAGCAAGAATTATTTTACATTTTAACTTGAATCATGATAATTCTAAAAGCAACGGAACTGCAAAAATGGAATTATTAATATTATTTAATGTGGAATTCATTTTAAGAAGGACACAACAAATGCAATATTATTGAGTTATTTGTAGATATGAGATTAAAAAAGGAGTATAAAAGTTTTATATGAAGATAAGAGTAATGTTACGATTTTCTGTTTTAATATTAAAATAAATAAATATTCCGGGACATTGCACACAGCGCCATCTAGCCCCACACTAAGCAAACGCTTGTGTCGTGGGTACTAGATAACTGATATAATACTTATAATAATAATAATTGATAATTTAGTTGCTATCAAAATGTTAATGCTATAAATATGTGGGTCAATCTAGCCTTTTTTTTAAATTCAGCTGGCAGCACTAAAGTGCATGTTTTGTTTGTTATACATGATCAGCTGTTGCCTGACTTTTCTAGGGTCCTTAAAATAATACATCTTGTATGGCTGTTTTGAGATAAAATCATTTTCATAGCATGCAGATTACAGGCATGCTGTTGTGTTTATAGTCGTAGTAGTTCATTGATAGTGCATTGCTTTTCTATGGACCAAATAATACATTTTCAGTGTTAATAAATTGTGATAACTGTAGTCAATCAGTGATCAAGCTACAAGAACTTTACCATAACAATAAAGATTCCTTATTGTGTTTCATTCTGTGTAGGTATATGTATGTCTGTGATTAGTGGTTGTATGCTCGATGGAGTAGATATAAGAATAAATTATCTAATTGTAATTTTACACTCATTTTATTTATAAAATACCTTTCAAATAAAAGTTACTGAATATGGTAGCGTCATAAGAAGACCCTGGCCACCGAGCTACAACATTCATGAGTCTTTGTTGCATACTGCTTGCATATTGAGGGAACATATGCCATTTCTATTTCTGATATCCTGCCCTATAGTAGAACCTGAAAAGTATATTACAAATAAGCACATCTTTGTCATGTATCTGAGTAGTCATTGAGAAAAAAGTTATAAGTACTAACTTGGAGACTGTATAAGTACATGTGTACAGTCCAAGGGCATAGAACCGGAGTGCCAATAGAGAGGAGCAACGCCGTGATTACTGGAATGATGGACAGAAAAAGTTAAAAAAAGCAAGATCGTACCTGTAGTTTGTAGGTTAGAGGAATGTAAACAAGACTACTCACCGGGAGGATTGCACTGATAGAAATGGTGATATTTCTGTCAGCAGCATTTCCAAAGCCTCCTAGGCCGAAATCTATATGTAAATTCATGATTATTTAATTCGGCGAAATGGTTTACGCGCACGTAACTCCTTGGACTCTCATGTCGGCAATTGGAGACGAATCAAAGAACCCGGCTTCGTAAAACTAACTGCCCGAATCGTCACTAAACTCCATTTTAAACTTTAATAACAATATTCACACACGATAATTACAAAAAATTCAAAAACGATAGAGTTCTTTTGAACAATCCGTCAACAAAACCCCCGTTTCAGTCAGATAGGCCAAAACCCAATCTGTCAGTCGTTCAAGCTACTGACAGTTACGGATAGCATGTTATTGAAATGCGATTTTTTCTTCTTCTATGAAAAAAGTAATCTATGGATAGAAATATTCCCTCCGAGCCCTCTGACAGATAGTTAGGCATGACGGACAGATAAGCCGTATCTATCCATGGTTATTGAAATGCAAATAAGCAAAATTAGTTACTATTAGTAGGATATTTAATCTGAGATTGAAGATAGGTAGGTTATTGCAAACGGCCGTTAGTCAGTCAGGCAGTCAGTCCTTTGAGTTTTATGTATTTAGAAGTTTAGATTTTTTCTTTTTCATATAACTAAGTAATGTACCCAATTCACGCACCAGCTATAGCAGTATGGTTGAAGAAATAAGTTATTTCACGTAACTTATCCTCGGGAATCCCGTTACTGGTATCGGGGGCAACTAACTAAACGCTAATTGAATTAGCGCGATCTAGTACAGACAGTGGGAAAAGTGATAATTGTGAAGCGAAATGTGCGGAGTGGGAAAGTTGCGTTAATTTAAGCCTTGGAACAATAAGGGTTGTGTAAAAAAAATATTCTTCCGGGCTAGTTTTGGAATATGATGGCTGTATTTAATAGGGCTGTTTAGTATTGAATTGTATATAATAAATAATTGAATTACATATATTACGAGAATTTATGTTACATAAAAAATACATTGTGACAGTACTTACATGTATAGATACCTAGTGAAAAAAAATTGCAAATTAGCCAATAACTCGACAACTATGTGTATAAGTAGATACATTTTGGTTACATGCGACCGAAGGCGCGAGCACCCACTAGTTAGAAAATAAAACCCTTACACCATTTATGTACATAACTGTACCTGTTCATACTACGAACTATACCTTTGTTTGTTAGTATTGAACTTTAGTAATATGGATTTGTAAGTTTGTTCATTGGTTTCCGTTCACGATACCGTATAGGTATACTATTTGCTGACCATGTTTGTTGTGAAATATGAGAAAGACTAGGAAAATGCTTATTAACGTTTTGCACTAAGCTTGTTAATTAATATTTATTGGTAACATGATTCCAAAACATTTAAATAATTTGCTTGTGTGTACATACTGTAATGCTAATTGTTTTTATTTTTTTTATTTCAGGTAAGGAATAATTACTTTTAAACAACAGTACAACGTCTGCTGAAAAAGAGCGTTGACACTAGTAATAATTAATCACAGGTATTTTTCTGCAACTGCATAAATATTTCATTATTCTTAAGTTGATTAACTATATATTAACTATACTATTATTATTGTTCTTTCGTGGGTCGGATGACACGTTAAATTGTACGTCCCGGCTGTTTGCCTAGAATGCCATGCCAGTGGCCCTTAGGGCGGCTTGATCAACTCTCGATATCAGAGTTGGCCACTCTCATTCGATAAGAAGAAGGTTGATTAACCATAATCTACATACAAATAGCTATCGTGCAGTTCCAACTATCTTTGTTTGCTAGTAAATTTCATCTTTACTAACTTCCTGTCTTCAAAAACATAGCACTATTTTTACACCACTTGTACAGTCGGAGCTTTGACCAATTAAAGTTTTCTTCGCAGCCGTCTCCGGGCTAATCAAAGGTTAACTACCACCACAGAGTACCTCACACTGCCTGAAGAATGCACGCTCTGAATTAAACTTAATAGACTAACCTACATTTAGAACTATGCTACAACTGTTTTAAAGTTAGTAATGTTCTTTGGTCAGAAATATAGTGCACCTGCTATGATGCTGCTCTTGTGCTTAAATAAAACTGAATGACTATTTTAAGTGCGAAAGACCATCTTAGCCAAAATTATCAGTCTATTAAAGTTATTTTTTAATCTTCTTCTTTTTATCGAATTAGAGTGGCCAATTCTGGTGTCGAGAGTTTATCAAGCCGCCCTAAGGGCCTCTGACATGGCTTAACGACTGCCATACTAGAAAACAGCCGGGACTTTATAAATTATTGATTATGATGTTAGCTACTCATTCAAGTCATTGTACATGTAATATTACTCTCAACGCCAGAGTTGACCACTCTCATTCGATAAGAAGAAAAATGATACGATGATAGATACGTATCTATGAATAAGTAGATATACATATTCTTAACTAAAGATTCGCATATGTGTGTTTCTGAGTTTGGAGTAGCCGTAGGTGACGATAAGATACTATAGTTAATCCGAATGAGTATTGTTTCTTAAGTCTTCTTCTTCTTCTTATAGAATGCGTGTGGCCAACTCTGGTGTTGAGAGTTTATCAAGCTGCCTTAAGGTCTTCTGACATGGCTTAACGAATACTTGTTACTTTAGTAAAACACAGTATACCTTTCGTCCCGTTCGTGACGTCACCTGCCGGTTCCACGGAAGACCAGCGCTGGATGCTGCATCCAGCACATGCTGAGTTGGGGCCGGATTGTGACACGAAAGGTTTTTTTTTACGTGTGATAGGTTTACGTTTGACTACAGCCTGCCTGATGTTAAGCATTGCTGCAGCCTAGGGTGTAACACGTTTACCTAGAAGATACCTATTAACTCTAGATTTGAAAACCCCTGGATTGTAGTTCGCAGGAAACACAGCTTCTGGTAAAGTGTTCCAGAGCTTTGCCGTCCGTACAATAAACGGGTGTAGGTGTACTTATCGTGTTGTTTCGTGTCTCAATAAATGTATTTAATTCTTTGTTCTTATTCAGTATCAGTTGTAAGTTATTTGATATATTCTTGCTTGCTTGTGTAAGTCAGCGGGAAATACTTAATCTATCCATTAAAAGAAAACTACTTACCTAAACCACAGCTTAAACCATAGAATAAAAACAACGCAATATTAGATAACTATAATGTGCTTATGAATTTACTTTTTCACTTACTTTAATTTACTTTTAAACTTCTGAGTCTCGTACTAAAGATACTTGATAGAGACTAGAGCACTCTAAGACATTCTATCGTAGGTACTTAGAGTGTAAACCAGTTAGAACGCAGGCTCCATTATCAAACCTTGACATGCTTGCAGGCTCACTTAGTCTAACTAGTGAAAGCACAGATAGTCAACTTCATGAAAATCTTAAGAACACTATTAATGTTACTTTCCGAAATATATAATAAATAAAAATATACCTTACACTTTCGTTGATATTGTTATTAGTTGATCGATACGTCACCATCCTGCTTTGTTTATGTACCTTTAAATTTGCTTGTCAATCAAACAGAAAGAAAGATTATTTTACTGTGTAAATGCATATCTTGCACATGGTATAAAAACATAATATAAACGGCACTGTGTGTATTTGTAAAAGAAATATATATATAATAAGTAAACATTTCTCAACTAACAGAAGCGTCATAACATGATAACATTCATAATGTTGAATGGTGTAAACAACAAATGATCACACATTCAGATTTCGAAAAGTTTTCTGAGTTTAACTGCTTAACATCAGGCAGGATGTCACAACACAAGGTATGTGTTTGTCTTACACTCTCTCTCTTGAGTCGTATATCCTCATGACTGAGGGTCGTGACTCCCCCGCAGAATTAATTCGTTAGGGGAGTTTTCTTGGGCAGATACATCGTGGTGGGCGCCCAGGTGCTTCCAGGGAAGGAAAAAATAAAATAAAAAAGTTATTTTTACGTACCTTCCCTCACCTTTTCTTTATCTCTCTGTCATATTCAGCGGCTATAGTTAGTCAACAACTTGATTGTCCAGTCAATTGTAATTTGTGCAGTATTGTATTACAAACAAGCATAACTGTCGCTATTGCCGATAGATGGCGTGTTTGGACCAGATAACTAAAAAAAAAGGTTGCCTGGAAGAAATCGCCTAAGGCGATAAGGCCGCCCAATGTACATTAGATTAGTTTTTAAATTTCATTCATTATGTAATTTTTTGGTGTCTTATCTTATCTTATCTTAACTATCAACTGTGTCACACCTTATTGGAAAGTAAAAGGCTTTACAAAAACTGTCTGAGACTGACTTGTAAATTGTTTTTGTGTACCGTTTCATTACATGTTTATATCAGTTACCTAAATTGTAGCTAATAGTAAAACTTATAAAAAACAAAAAAGAACTTGGTTTCTTGTCAAAAATGATACGATATTATTAGCCTGTGCAGAAATACTATTTTTTTTTCTTTTACATGCTTTAAAGTGCACTTGTTTAGAAATAACTGTGAACGTAAATTATCTCTTATAATATGTGACACCACAATGAATTTCGGTCGTTTCTTTAATTACTCATCATTTAATCAGCAGTTCGTAATTATGACGTAAGAAATTGATAACCTACTCCGTTAAGTGTTTAGTTAAATTATCTAGAAAACATGATAACCAGCCTAATAAAATTATGAGTTAATTTATTAAGTGCTAAACCTGCACTATGGTTGTTTTAAATTAAACTTTTATTGGAAAATGAGCGAAAATAATCACGACTGGCAGGATTCGAACCTGCGTATTTCAGAGTTAGTAGACCGTAGCCTAGTGGTTAAGGCGTTCCGGACGGTGATCGGAAATACGCAGGTTCGAATCCTGCCAGTCGTGATTATTTTCGCTCATTTTCCAATAAAAGTTTAGCCTAATAAAATGTTTAAGTAATCTTATTTGTGTCTCAAATAACCTAGTTAATTTAATGTTAAATTCATACCTTTACAATAATTACTCAATGGAATCTCTAATTGTATGCGGGTAAGCATAACGATACCTGATATCGCGTAAAAACGTGACCAAAAAGTATTTTGGATATTTTAAGAAGTTAGTTTTGGGTTTTGCATCGACACGGTTTTGAATATTAAACATTCTTAAATATTAATTAAGAGCACGTATCTATAACATGTTTGCTTGTGTATTTACACATTCATCCTTTATTCAGTACTTAAGTACAAAGTAACATGTGCGTTTTGGAAATTTAGTTTATTTAGTTTGAACCGTTGCTGGTTTTTAGACGGCAACGGTTACCTGATGCAAAACTCGAATATAAACAAGTGTATGTTCTTAGGTGGAACTTACACGTACTAGAATCAAACTGGCTCTCAAACGAGCCTGCAGGAACACGCCGTTTCTATCAGACACCATTACCTTAGGACCATATTAATGGCGCCATCATAAGCTTAACGTATCCGAACCACTATACCATGGGCGATGCTATTATGATATAGGTACTTTTAAGCTTCCATAACAAACATTGCTCAATACAGGGTGCTTATTTTTGCAATGCTTGAATATTTGTGAACTATCTTTCTTATTGACACTCGTCTATCTTTGTAATTCGTAAAATAGAACGTACAAAATGGTAGTTTTTTACGAATTTATTCAATTTTGCATTATTTTTTGATCCCATTTAAAAATAGTTTAGAGTTAACATTGACCTTGAAGTATTTATTTTTTCTAAAAATCACCCTGTTATAATGTACGTAGCCAGTAGTAAATGCCACCTAATAGTCCACTATAGAAGATTGCTAATCTTGAAAGAGAGTGGTTCTAAAAACGTCGTTCCTCGGAAATCATGTTAACTGTTATCACTATACAACGGGATCATACCTTAAAGACGTTTCCTAATAGACAAATTATTCTAACACATATGCATATGCCAAATAAATATCTGTGATTGGTTAGCTACAAGTATCACACGGCTAGTGAATGGTGCTTTGTTCTGATTGGTATAAGCTATACAATACAATACAATACAATACAAAAAACGTTTATTGGGTTCAAAAAAGCTAAACAAAAAGATCAAAGGAATAGTTTATATTGGGCTGATTTATACAATCGTAGGTAATAAAAAGTGAAAGTGTGTTTGTTAATTTTTTCCGTTTTGACGTCGCACCAGAGAGGCACCCAAAGTAATTTTGACGTGACATTGCCAAGTTATTATTCCAAAACATTGAGGGTGAAACTGTGAACAGTCCAAGGCGTCCTCTGTATAATGTTTATAGATTTAAATCAATATTGTAAAGGGAAAGGCTACATTTTTTATTGTTCATCTATTCGTACACGACCAAACCAAGACATGTTTGATTCTCGCTGGATTTCTTAATGGTTGATGGTTTTATAGAATAGAAATTGTATGTAGTTCGGGGTATATAGCTTATTTAGTCTATGTCGCCACGGTAGTAGCAGTTTACGACCATTAAACACGAGCTATCTTGATCCTGATATATTTCATTTAGAAAATATCGCAGCTCATCGCCCTTTCAAAACGGACGAGGAAATATTAATGGAGGGTAGTTCGAGTATATTTTCAGAACTTGCTGGATACATAATGTAGTTCAGTAGATAAGTAAGTTTAAGTTTTTTAGAAGTTTGTACTCTTTCACAGTCTTCTTTCTTGCAATATTTGACGTCCCTAATCAATGTGTCATGTCGTACATGGGTTTGAACAGCTTTCGATTTTATATTTGTATTCTATTTGAACGTTGAAGTATAGAAATATTTTTTACTTAACATACTATCTAACTAATTCGTACATGAAACCTTCTATTTTCTTTAAAATTTAAACTAAGTTCACAATTTTACAAATACAAAAGAGGCTAATTTGACTCTAACCTACTTGATTGTTAACATCACCGAAGTCTAAAATGTTTGCCTATATGCAGATAGATGCTCCCAAAATAGGAAAACTGGATTTAAAAAAATCTTTAGTTTCTCTGTCCAGTGTGCTTTGATACGGTCCAAGTTCCTAAACAAACAGCCATATACTGAGTACGGTTAGTGGGTACTATTGTGGTTACGAGTACGAGCATTATCGTCCCGTCAGGTTGGCGATACTTATATTTTATTAAGGCTGTATGGCAAAGATTGGCAGATAGCCAAAACTTTACCTGTACTTCATACGACTCAAGTCATTAAGGTGAATATGGGAGCGGATTATAAAGGTAAACGTTATTATCGTAAGAGTTTGTTTATCGTACTATTCGTACTACGCAGCGCCTCGAAGTTAGTTTAAATAATTTGGGCATTACTTATAAGTGATAAGTACAATTTCTAAGTAAAAATCTAGAAACACTGAGATATATATGCAGATGTTTGGGCGCGTTGGAAACATTGTGGGAAACAACATACTTATCGAAAAACTTACCAAACTATTTGTATTTTCATGTGTTACCATGGTTGAAAATACCAATACCCGTTTTCACGTTTCAAGACACAAGTTTTAATATGAATATAAAATATCGTTTGTTATGTGTACCTGAGCTGGAAATATTATGGCCAAAGTTATAGTTTCTTTACTACTCAAATTAAATTAGACAAAATGAACCAAGCACACCAAAATTTCAACCAGTTTTCTCAGAACTCAAGTCTCAAATTTTAATTTAATAAAGCCACGCTAGTGCAAAGTGTTTTATAATCTAGTCGGGTCGTATTTACCACAAAGTGATTTCAGCGGACAATAGAGTCGTGCATAGCAGACCACGACCGAAACCGGTTTCGGAGACTAGTCAAGGCGTTATGACCACGAGGGAATATTAAACAGTAAGGACTTTTTGGAAGGTTTTTTTATTCAAATCCCGGACGGAATATATTTTCTTATTAATTCCCAGGTGGTAATTTTACTATCTGTCTATGAGTCGTATCTCCTCATGGTTGAGGGTCGTGACTCCCCCGCAGACTTAATTCGTTAGGGGAGTTGTTTTATGCAGATATATCGTGGTGGGCGCACAGTTCCTTCCACGGAAGACACATGTCATTTTAATATTGTGGTCCCCAGACATGTTCGTTTTCTGACGATGTTTATGCAAATCTACACGTAACATGAAAAACAAGTCATTGGTGTAGGGCTAGATTCGAACCAGGGTGCGTCAGGATGAAAAGTAGATGATTTTTAGGGTTCCGTACCTCAAAAGGAAAAACGGAACCCTTATAGGATCACTTTGTTGTCCGTCTATCCGTCCGTCCGTCCGTCTGTCAAGACCCTTTTTCTCAGGAACGCGTAGAGGTATGAAGCTGAAATTTATATCAATTACTCAGGTCTACTGTCCCTTGAAGCTGTGAAAAAATCAAACTTCTAAGCCAACGCAATCAAAAGATACAGCCATTTATGCCGCAAATTTTCGACACTTGCAAGGGAATCAAAACCTACAGGGTGCTTCCCGTGAACTCAGAATCTTGAAATTTGGTACGAAGCAACGTCTTATAGCATAGATAAAGGAAAAATTACGAAAACCATAAATTTTTAGTTACATCACAAAATATTTAACCTTGCAGGTTTGTACGGAACCCTCGGTGCGCGAGTCCGACTCGCACTTGGCCGGTTTTTTTTCTATATATAAGAGTTCCTTATTGAATATGTAACTCCAAAAGAAAGTATTTAACATAATATGACGACTACATGATATGATTTTTGTTGAATGCTTGAACTAGATGAAGTTATCTTTCTAATACTTACTCATATGTATTTATATAAAGTCTTTTCTATGATATAATTAAATACTAGGCATAAACGTAGGTTCACTGGCAATTATCCTGAAATTTTCTATTAAACATTTATTACTGTTTCTTCTATTTTCTGCATGAACTCTCCGTTTCAGCGCCCGTATTCGCCTTGCTAGAACCATACGATTCTAAAGCTCACTTTTGCCTGCGTCAGACGTCCGGAATAATAAGAGAATAGCTTGAAATGACAGCTAGAATGTGCAAGCAAGAGTGCTTTCTAGTGCCTATGAAATTGGTGCTGCCATGTTTACTATGAAATAATATTATATTCATCGTGGAAGTATGGAAACAAGTGTTACAATTATACTTCTCCAAATTTACGAACTGACATTTGAATTAAAATATTTTACTTACATACATAATAAAACATTATTTTCGTTTCAACAAAAAAATATTATTACAATAAATCTACATTATCCTGTAAATAAATCCACACACCAGGAAATCCAAAATTTCCTTTTCTTTCTTTATTAATTAAAAAACAATTTACAAGAATATCATTGTATCTACATTTTCCTCTAAATAAAATAAATGTTTGTTTTCTAAAACGGGAATATTAACAAAACTAAGCTCTTCTATAAACTGTAAGGTAAGATGTAAATAATTCTAAGCTTTAATACGAACAAAGGGTGTACGGCGTAAAATCTCAGGCCTAGTTAAAGGCTTTACTTTAAACCCTAATTCGCGTAAACTTCACTAATTAAACTCCGTAAAATGCTAAATGGGCTTATTTCAGAAGCTTATTAAAGCAATTCTTGTTTCCAAGGTTTAACTGGAATAAATTGGAAAGGTAATAGGTAAGACTAGATTGTTACGTACACATAAAACTAAAATCATAGTTTGGTATTATATTGACGAATTAGAAAAGCTTAAATAAATGAATATATACATATTTAACAATTTCAACTTGCAAATTAAGAAGAACGTGTTTAAGTGGACGATAAAATTCACATTTTATCATTAAAGTAAATTTCACTTTATAATGTATTAATAAATCTTTGAGCTTAGATATTATCAAATATACTATCTACAAACCAACTTGCAAAATTCTATTTAAGTATTATAAGTAGAACTGAAACGACACTTTCTATCTTAAAAATGTAATTGTCTCACGACTTTCTGCCTACACTTCCTTAAGCTTATGTAATTATGAAAAAATAAGTTTTATTCAGCCGACGACAAAGACAATGGTATGACTTACTTTCCTTGGCATACTTTGAAGTGTCGGTACATGATAATTTTCCTTTAAAACGCTGGTTAGGCGTGACTTTCTCATTATGAGAGAGTACCCATAGACTTTCATACAACTACGTACATATATAGGTATTATATTACATGGGTCAGTGCAGTTCAAAATTTCTTGACACCAGACTACGCCACTATCATACGACCTCACTTTTACAGTCAGACGGTTAACCATCAGACACGGTTTGCGATATCTCGTTGTTTTCCTTTGCCGTAAAGCGAGTATAAGACCTCTTTATATCGATAAAAAACGCTTGCTTATTTCCACTTCATCTAAATATATAAAACTCAAAGGTGACTGACTGACTGACTGATTGACTGACTGACTGATATATTGATCTATCAACGCACAGCCCAAACCACTGGACGGATCGGGCTGAAATTTGGCATGCAGGTAGATGTTATGACGTAGGCATCCATCCGCTAAGAAAGGATTTATGGAAATGCCGCTTTTAAAGAGGTGAAATAGGGGATGCAAGTTTTACTTCTTAATGCGAGCGAAGCCGCGAGTACCCACTAGTTTAAAATAAAATCTTCAAACCGTAAAGTCATACTTCAGAAATAAAACCACTTATTCTTTGTTTCGTAAATCTCAAGGCGCTTGCAGAATCGCAAGTCCTAACATTATTTAAAACGCTTTCTTATTTCCTATTCAAATAATAAAATAATCTGACCTTCAAACCACAAGCCATAGAAAATCAAACCTCGAAATCTTTCGTAAATCGCTAGGCGCTATCCGCAAAATTGCATTATAGAACAAGTCAGTTTGTCTGTTTGGACAACCGTTGAAAAGGCGCAAAAAATCAACATGTCAAAAAACGTTACATTACCAACCACGCGTTTTCGCACGTTATGCTTCAAGCTTTGTTGATTTTGTGGTAAAACTACATAGATACAATGTGCAATATACGATTATACATATCCTTTAGTGATTATTGGCTTCTCAGTGGTAAGTTCTAATAAAACGCTTGTTCTAAAACTAATTAGAAAAAAATGTATGTGTCATGACTATTAATAAATGAATTTAATGCTGCGTTCAAAATCTTAAACTTGTGTTTTTAATTTGCACAATATGGTTACTCTCTTTAAAAATGCTCAAGATATGCTTTTAGCTACTATTTCATAAATTGAACTCTTAATTTGATATCTTAATTTTTTTTTCTTAATTCCACTGAAGTATTCGCATCAAACTAGCCTTTAAATCTTCAAGGAGGTCACAATTTCTAGGTTGTCGCGCCACAGTTCAACCAGCAGTTCCATTTTACTTTAGCGAATGAAAAGGTGCGCTCGCGCAGGCGTCGGTCAGAGAGGTCAATGCCCTCCGCCCGACAACCTCTATACGAGGCTCGGACCGGTTTCCATTCAGATGTACGATACGAGTGCTCGTGAAACTATCTAGATTAGTTCTTACGCACGTGGTTTAAAAATAAACGTGGCGAAAAAGTACTGAAGGTAAATTAACGTTCGACATAAAGCATTTGCTTTGTCGATAGATAGCGCTGTGTGCTATGTCTGGTCCTGATTTATCTGGTCAGGTAATGACTTGGCCCTCGACAGAGGATGCAAAATGTAATAGGAAGACACGGCTTGATGATCTTAAAAGCAAAGAAAACAATACAAATTTGAATACTTAGTTCAAAAATTGATAAGTGATTGATTCATAATATTGTTTTGTGTCTTTTTCTCTCATTTATAAATTAAACATCTAAAAAACATTACTATTTGTGAAATAACACTTTTGAAAGAAGTCGTTAACAAAATCACTGCAGTCACACAAAACATAATTTATGTACCCCGCATCGATTATAATAGTTAGAAAGTCAACTTCACCCATAAATAAATCCCAACAAAAACAACATTCACTCGTAATTTAAATAAAAACTCGCCATTGTCTAACAAGTAATAGCGGAGAGCTAATCTTTTTTTCTGCAGCCACGAGCAGCTACAATTAATTATTTCAAACAACACTCAGCACTATTGTTCCCTTTGTGCATTCATAATATTTTATTATTTCTTTTAAAATCGGGGTACAATGGACAAGCGCCCGCATGGCAAAGACTTGATAACTCAGAAACACCTATAAAACTATGTCTTTTATAATACGAACCATTTTGGTGAATATGTTCAAAGCGCCTCAAACGGTAACCAGTATTTTATATTGATCGTTGACAGTTAAAGACGTTTCAGCATAGGTACAAAATATATTACTATTTATATGATATTTCCAACTGACCTATTACGTAAAATTATCAAGATGTTGAACGAAAAAAAACGCGAATAATTTGCAAATCAGTCTTCTTGTTTCTCTTTCACATTGGATGCTTGAACCGATTTGAACAAAATTTATTTTTTTGATGCAAGCAGTAATCTACTTAAGTACTTACTCAAGATGCTTTTTTATTAATTATCTTTAATGGGAAGTATGTGTTAATACTACTTACTCAACATTCAAGATCACCCTAGTTCTACACATGTGTGTCGGAATTGTTTCCCTATAACCCGTTTGTTCTGTGTGATGTCTTCGCTGCATAGTGTCACGGTCATACACGATAACGCGTACAGAATTTTTTAATGTCCAAAAAATATTATAGTTTTCTTGGGATTTAGTTCTGCGTTTTATTTGTGGAATCGAGCTATTAATCGGAATTGAAATTGTGTAACGTGTTTTATTGTTACTTTTGTTTTAGTGGGAATGTTACTGTGGGAAACGGTTGAGAAATGTATTTTTGAGTTTAAAACAAATTATTAACATAGTCAGCATATAATGTTATTAATGTTACTCGTACTTACTTTGTTAATAAATTCGAACGCTATGATTTGATCGGCTTGCTTCGATCCTAGCTCGGGATTTTTTTTTTTTTTTTTTTTTTTTTTTTTTTTTTTTTTATTATTTGAATACATCTAACTCCCCAGGCGGTTTATGGGGGAACCTAATCTACGCTTTCTTACGAACTACTTTACAATTTTTCTTACAACCTACTTTATTAATTTAATTTACCTACTGACTGTTTACATTTTCATTTAAATTTCTAATTAGCATTGTTTTGGACACTTTCTAATATAAATTCAATTATACAGAAGTGTTGTTCCGTTGTTTACTTATTTCTATTATTTACAATTATAACTACTTTTTTACAATATTCTAGAAATTTAAGTCTTTTGTATTTATCATTTATTATGTTACATAAATTGTCTATCTTAATATCTTCATCTAGTTCCATTTCAGTATCGAATCTTAGCCTAGCGTTTCTAGCGAATCAAAGCGAATACAACTTTTGTCAAAAGAGACATAAAAAAACGTCAATAACTAATCTTGACGAATCCTTAGAGTATAGAAGAACTGAAATATCAAAGAAATGGGTCTGAATAATTTTATTTTGCGTTTAATATCGGACTGTTCATAAGTACCTACCTATGTACCTTCATGCCTATTACAGTGGCTTTAATATAAAATAGTTACAAATGGAGTTAAAGCTAACTTTACCAAACGCCCAACTACAGTCCAACCGCAAAACCTGCGAACGAAAGACAGATTTCTTTCGCTCCATTAAAATTCCACGACCGACTTAATAAACCTACTTGAAAACTTCCTCCGGATGACGGGTGTTTTTTCACTGTCTGCTGACTGTCTAGGCAGGGAACTATCACTATCACATAATCGTGATAATAATCTACGTGATCATCACAAAACCATGTGATTAATTAAATTGATAACATTTTGTATGAAAATGTGGCATATGGTTTTTTACACTAAATAGGCTTAAGTTTAACTATAGCCTGCCTGATGTTAAGCACCACTATAGTCTAAGATGTAGCACGCTTGCCTAGAAGAAACCTATTTACTCTAGATTTGAAGTTATTAATAGTTATTTATGGTTGTGGAATTCTAGTTTATTTGGTACTTTAGTATGTTAAGGCTGGGTACGTTAGCGCGGCGCCACTGTCGTTTTTTTACATTTTTTTAACAATGGTGGCGTGCAATCTTGCAATACCCTATTAAATGTCTATAAATTACTAGGCTATGTCTATTACACTTTCAGACCCTAAATAGTAATTTTACAGCAAATACTGTAAAATTACTATTTAGTATCTGGAAGTGTTATTTATCCCACAAAAAAGCCAGGGAATAAAAGATAAAACACAAATCGATGTGACAAACAAACTTAAAGTATTATTGTCCAAATTCCCAAGTTATTATGAAAGGTATTAGTAAGTCTGGGTGTCATTTACAAAGTTTTATCAGGCGCCTACGAGCTCTACTTATGATGATAAGTTAATTCACTTTGATATCACTTAGCCAACTTAGTATACATTATACAAGTATCTACATATAACAAGCCATTGTGCTGTATGTAGAAAGTTATTGTTTTTAATTAACGTTTTCAAAGGAATGATCCTTTAAAAACGGTAATTTATGTCAATTAAAAACTATATAATCAGTGACACAATATATGTTAAAATAGCAGTAAAGCACATATAAGTAGGTAGATTTCTCTATAACTATTAGGTATTGTAGGTTGCTCACATTATATTCGATCATCAAGTGCAACTATGATATACCTATTATCAATAACACACTTACTTTTTACAAAAAAAAAAAACAATTAAAAAAAAAACTTAACAACCAAAACTCGAATAAATCCAGCATTTAAATAGCCTCTTTGCCGCGTTTTCCTGACAACTACAACACGAATACATAATAGATACACAAACAGGGTGGTACTTTAGATAATAATAATATCAGACAGTAAACAGTCCTTTACGTTATTTTAATATTAAAACTCTCGTGAGACATTTTATCAAAAGATTAACTAAACGGTTTTTACGTTTGCTAAAATACACACTTTTTGATTAAATAACATTGAAAGTGTGCAAAAAGTAAGTACAGGTGACTTGTTTTTAATGAGAGAACTAAATCTGAGGTCATCTGTCATTCGTGTTAAATTTGGGTGCCCGCCACATTTAACTAACTAAACACAACTAACTAACAAATAAGTTAATCTTGCAGAATATTACATTTACTTTCTTATGTTCATTTTTAGGTATAAAATACATAATAAATAAAGATGTGTTCATTTGAGATAAGGTTACTAAGGATAAGGACTTGCGTTAGTTTTCATCTCGCCTTAAATATTTCTTATGACGTTGATGATGTTGAATGAAAGCACTGTTAAAACATTGGTATCTCGTTAAACACCTTGTATACAAAATGTTCCGTATAGTATTAATTATAATGACCCCGTTGCGGTGTTGTGGGCATCTCAGGAAGCGGTTGGCAGCGCCCTCTTCGGTCCTTGATGTCTTACTCCAACTTTAATTGTACGAAACATTTACAAGAAAATTTACGTCGAGTGGTGATTGCGGTGCGCCGCTAGAGGGCGCTTGTTTCGCGGCGGCCTTCGAGAAAGATGCTAATTTAGCTAATTAAAAATGGAACGGGCGGTTCTTGCATCTTTTATGTGGACACTTAATCAAATGAATGTAATGTCTCCTAAGTAGGCCGTTTGTTACGTCGTTTTGTTTCTTTAAAAAATCAGTAGATACTGAACATCAAGCTAGAGAGAAAATAGCATATTGATTTATGGTTTCCCATTCCGAATTATTGCTGCATTTACTTGTATACGAAGATTTTTAATGACACAAAAACCAACTGCTTAGGTCTTACTTGATAATTCTTATGTTGACAAAAGGAAAATCCACGTCAAAGTCAAAGTCAAAGTTATTTGTTGGTAAGTTATTTTACATGTCATTGATTAAATCTTAATACTTACATTTATAAAATTAGTTACCAGTATCCATATATACCTAAGTACATAGTTATACAATATAATTTCTTGTTTACATTAATTAAATCAATATTATTATTACAATTAAGTATTTATTATTACCTATTTAATTCTAATGCTGCCGTCGACTTTTTAAAAATCTTCGTAACTATAGAAACTCTGCTCGATAAGCCAATGTTTAATCTACGTCTAACCTAATACAAAATTTAATCTAAAACTTACATTATGTATGCATCGTAATATTTTATATCCGATACAAAACATTAAAATCTGCATAATACCGACCATAACTTCACTTTAGTAGCTAACGGTCACATAAAGAGTAGTATGTGGCTTACGAGATAAACATACATCGAAGAAGGAAGCGGGCACAGCCCTAAATATGAATCATAAACATTATGGCTGTACATCACAAAAAAGGTCGGTTACTCTCTATTAAATTCTTAAACCTTTTTCTTAATCCTCAACCTAAAATATGTACATTCTCTATCCTAGTAACACGAAAGAGGTTTTTTAAACTCCATATGTGTGTTGTCGTTTTGTTTACGATTCTAGCCAAACATATACGTCAGGGAAGTCACGACCCCCAGTAATGAGGAATAGGGCACAAGAAGATAGGTCCGGACTCGAAAATATTTAAGTTCAACTTAGCTGCTTAATCGTAACGTAAACCTTTAATAATAGTTCACGTCTAAATTAGCTCTTTGATTAAACGTTCATTAACTTTTGTGGAAATTATGGTCCCCCCCTGAAATTAATTTAGCCGAGACACTCCGTATTAATTGTTGAAATTGGCGAATCTTATTGGGGTATCAAAAGGGTGTTCGTAATTAAATCCTCATTTGGGGTACGAACGTGAGAAAATTGGCCTCTAACGTTGAACCTCCCGGGAACATTTACATACAAACTTTTGTGTAGAAAACTTGATAACTGAATAAGTGTACGGGTATTAAATTATTTGTATCCAAAAATAAGTAACCAAGAAAATATGTCTTCTGACAGATAATACGGCTGGGGTCTTAATTTCAAGTAATCGAAGTAACGTTTTGCAGAAAATAGACATGTTTCTATTATGTCTAAGCTATGTGTATGTTAGGTAACGAGGTAATTTGGTTCAGATACTTGCAAACGCGGATTTATTCCCACTCAATTTTTCTTTCTTTTTAACCAACTGTACAAGAAAATTTGCTTTTTGTTTTTATCTCAATTTTTCATACAGAAAATTGTATGAAAATTTGTTCAGGCTACAACACCATAACACCCCTTTAATTAACCTTTCAGCGTATTGATAGAAGTAATTGAAATTAGATGTCTTAACTAATGTTTCCTTGTATAATTACAGGTACGGAAGCCTTCTTTGTCATCATCTCATTCATTGAATATTGACAAAGGAACAGATCAGTTGACGCTACCATTAAGAAGGGGTAGACATTGTCTTTGGGTAGATATTACTACAAAATATATCTTGTCAGAAATTAAATACTTACTTCATATGCTAGAAGGAGTGTATATTTACTTCTTATGGTATAAATCTATACTAATATTATAAAGCTGAAGAGTTTGTTTGTTTTGTTTGAACGTGCTAATCTCAGGAACTACTGGTGCGAATTGTAAAAATATTTTGTGTTGAATAGACCATTTATCGAGGAAGGCTTTAGGCTATATAACATCACGCTGCAACTAATAGGAGCGAAGAAACAATGGAAAATGTGGGAAAAACTTTGTTGCGTTCGCTGCGAAAACGGTTCAAAATTCAAAGATTTAACGCCTAACTATATTTAAGAGATATTCATAAACTAAGTTATAATAAATTTAACCAAGTTTATTATGCATATATACATATTTTCTACTAACTTATCAAAATGGCACCCTTACTGTTTCCTTGAAATAAAGCTTGATATTAAATAGTTCCCTTTAATATAACAGGGTATTATGTAAATACGTCGAACTTCCCCGTTTCTTGAAGTTCTCAGAAGATCACTCAAAGGGAAATGTATGACACAATGTGTTCAAAACGCAAAGTCCCGATAAGTATCTAGTTAGGGCTAGGTATAGAATTTCTGTCAATATAATGATCTATTTGTTATGCCTGGGTTAACGAATTTGAACCAAACACTTTTGAGATAAAAGGTATTTTCGTTCGAGTGGAAATATTTTCTAACGAAGTTATACTTATGTATGAATGAGTAAACCGGAAAAATGGAAAAGAGATACTTTTGGCTAAAAATAATAACTCTCTCTTGAAGCGTATTTCCTCATGACTGAGGGTCGTGACTCCCCTGCAGAATTAATTCGCTAGGGGGGTTTTCTTGGGCAGATACATAGTGGTGGGCGCCCAGGTTTAAAAATAATATAATATCTATCAAAAAATATCAACAGTAGTAAATATCATTTGATTCGACGCGACAAGTCAACTAAATACATTGTTTGGTAATCCGCTAACCACTAATGAATTTGGAAAACAATAACTAATATAAAATATCGTAAATTTACGTGACCGTCATAAATTTAAAGTATCGCAATGAATTTACAAATTAGAGAAGGAGTCGAGGAAATATTTGAATATTTTAGAGGAGTGTCGTAAACGGATGGATGGGGAAAGTTCGTTAATTCTACTTATAATTTTATGGGGTCTTAACTTTTTGGTCAGCTGTCTAAGGTGTTAACTGGTTACAAATAACCCTTCAGTTTATTTCAATCTCACTACAGGATTTTTTAATTCATCTACGATTTGAAAAAGTTAGGCTGCTTAATACCATAAATGTAACATGTAAAATGTACATAAGTACTTATGTGTACCATTTTTAGATTTTATTGATAATGATTGTAATTGGTTAAGCCGTAATAAGTAATTATAATTTGAATAAATAAAAACTTTGCCTTCGGAAAACCAATCATAGCTCTGGGCGCCCACCACGATGTATCTGCCCAAGAGAACTCCCCTAACGAATTAATTAATATACAGCTCAAGAGAGAGAGAGAATTGTTTAATGAGAGTTGTAGTTTTACAACTCTTATTTTATTACAAACAGCCTAGTTTGAACGCGAGCTTCGACACGCAGACTTTCAGGCTGTACTTTCAGGATTCTCCCAAGTTTCGGTAAACAGAGAGTGAGATCCGACTTCTTTGTAAAGCTTCGGAACTCCTAAAGCGACGTGTTCGCGTTATTCGTTAAGTTCTTACACGGAACTTACAACTTAATATGTTTTTGAAAGCAAGCGTGTTTTATAATTTTGTAATAAGTACTACAATCCAGGGGAATTTAAATCTAGAGTTAGTAAGTATCTTCTAGGTATCCTTGGCTGCAGCAATGCTTAACATCAGGCATGCTGTAGTCAAACGTAAACCTATCCCACGTAAAAAAGTAATACCAAACTTAATATGCATAAATCAAGTTCTAATTTTATTTCGTGTACAAACGGAGTCGTACATAAACACTTTCTAAACCTTACACAACTATTAATATATATGTATTTGTGATCTAAACACAATGCTTCATAGAAGGTATACATGCATAGTTCTTAATTTTAAAATATAGCTACATAAAACAAAAAGTCCGTTTTCGGTTTGAAAACAAGCTATGTTTTTAACTTTAAGTGCTGTGTAAATCAAATGTTCTTGTAAACAATTTCAATCAAAACTTCCACAGAAACTATGAAGTAACTCTGTCGGAAACGAAAAGGTCATTCAACGTTCATTGTTTGAGTTTTGCTCGCGTAATCTGAAAACCTACAAATAATGGATTTATAGAAACGTAACTAAGGCAAAAAAGTAATATCACGAGATGGTCACCTGCTGCCAACGAGGTTGATTTCCTGTGATTTAGCGACCAACAGTGACCAAGTATTCGGCAGTTCTTGGCTATTCCCGGCATCGTACTTTTTTTAAGACGTATTAGGCCAACGTTTTACTACAGCCTGCCTGATGTTAAGCACCACTGTAGTCTAAGATGTTGCATGTTTGCCGAAATAGAAACCTATTCACTATATTATTATTTATGTATTTAATTATCGTAACATTGAATCACGAGCAAGTTTGTGTGCGAATGATAAGAAAAGAATTATGGAAAAAATTGTACGAAAAAAATTAAGGATTTACAAATCTATAGTATTAATTATTCGCAGCTGAAAACTGAAACCGTAGTAAGTAGTTTCTTGAAAATAAGAAACAAAACTCGGGCCATTTACATGTTTCGTTTCTGTGAAATCGATTACATACACGCGTTCCTACGATAAGAGTTAATACCTTGGTTTTTTGTTTGGAACTGTTATTCCAATTCATTTCATTGGTAATTTTTGTTTTAAGTGCTAACGTATCAATGAATTTCTCGACTTAAATATATGATAAACTTTAATTTTAGTGACATAATTGTTACACTCTCTCTTCTTAGTCGTATCCCTCACTGCTGAGGATCGTGACTCCTTCTGATACTGTTGACTAGTTGTCGCCATCGGTTTCCTTCTGTTGCTTGGTGCATTGCAACGTTTATTGGCATCTCCAGCTCTTTAGTTACTTGGTCATCCCACCGTATGTGACTCCGACCTCTCGGTCTCTTTCCTTCAACTTTCCCGGTCACTATAAGGCGCTCCAAATTATTGGTTTCTCTGCGAGCAATGTGGCCAAAACACTGTACGATCCTTTTCAAACAGATAGTGGACAGGCGCTGAATGTTGTCTATTGACTGTTACACTAATTAGTCGATAATTACGTATATTTACTACCACAAAAAATAACCCTAGCAACTAGACGAACTTAAAAATAACGACCACACTAAAATAGTCGGTCATTACGTCAACGAATTATCGAAAACCCCATCGTAAATCTTGACATGTCATCGATAAAATCAGTCGCTTAGCCCATCACTCATCACGGTCAACTTACAATAATACCATCCTTACAGACATTTGACGACAAAATTACTATTTGGAAAAGCTTATATCTTGTTGTCTTCAATTATCTAATAACTCTAAGTACTTCGATTACGGAGGCGTGTCGTTTTGAAGATGTTTGTAACTATTGAAACTTTCTATTAAATATGAGTGGTAGAAACATGACAGTACCTTCGAATGAGTAATGTGGGGTGACTTGCAGCTCTTTGCGCTGGATCATCTAAACACAGCCTGGTAGGTGAGGAGGCTGTTGTCAATTTGTCTGAGATTTTTGTGCGTAATTCTGATGATGAATTGACAAATTGGAAGTCGTTAATTTAGGTTGTGATATATTTTCTGGAAGAACGAAAAACGTCCAAGTAGCTAAATGCTTCCCATTAATTAATTGTATTTGTATGTAAATGTTTTAGGAATGGTTAAGTACCTATTTATGTTCAGGGAAACTTAGAAAACATCTCTATTAGGTAGTTAGCGTTTTCATCATGAACTTGTCATGACATTAGTAAAAAATTATGACATTTCTGATTCATCAAATCAATTCAAAATTTCAGACTAGTAATTTAATGAACGAATAGTTGCTGAAAATGTATTTCAACAGAATTTCAACGTTAACTTCCAGACATTTGCGAAAATATCTTGCCCATTTCAATTTTAAGTAAAGCACCTTTGTTAATGTTTCTGCTGGTTCTTCGCTTACAATGTTTGAGGTAATTTATGATCCTCGTGTAACGGTCTTTCAAACTATTGTTGCTTGATAGTTTTGAAGTGCTTATATCGCGTTTTGACGTCGCAGGGTGTTGTGGGATAATATGGCTATAGTGTTGAGGTTACAATGAATATTACGGAAAAGACGTTGTTTTAACAATAGAGGTTTCTTTGTAAGTTCATGCGTTGTAGAATTTTTGAACATTTATGAAGTACGTTGACAACTATCACATTCATGTTTAGATTTTGTTGTAAAATTAATCTATGTTGAGGGCAAAGCCACACTTTAAATAATGCTGTTTTAATACTAGTGATATATATTGTGTGATTACCTTTATCTCACTGTTGAATATAATAATATACATAAGTAAATAGGATTGTAGGTAGATAAATAAATCAGTCTTGTTCTGAACCCAAGCCGTGTAGTTTCCTTCCTTACAGTGGCGTTAGGCGTTAGGATATAAGATCATGTAAGAACAGAATATTACAAAAATGTTATAGTGAAGAGTAACCGCTAACGGTTAGTTCCCATGAAATTGGTTCGTACGCATGAGTTTTCACAGCCTCAACGGCTCAAGTCATACTGTTTCGTATGCTTCCTTAATATCATGAATGAATTTGCAGTTTTCCTTAGTTAGTAATTTTACTAAAATAGTTGTGTATTTTTCTTCCTTTTAGTTGTGTATTTTATGTTAGTAATTATTGCGATATATTTTATGTCAATATTATGTACTTATTATGTCAAGATTTTATGTAAATAAAATAAAAGAAAATGCTAATATTAGAGAAGTAAGTAAGGCTTTAGAAATGTTTTTTAATGACACAAATGGTATGCTTAGTAGTTCCATTCTTTTCAAAAGCACTATAAGTACCTAAAACTAAAAAAAACATCGCACTGTACATACATAGGTACATACATCTGTAGCTCTTGAATCATTTCTAGCATACCTAACCGACCACTGTTCTCACTCATTCCTTTATTACAAGCACTAGACGATATAATTCAGTACTCTGGCCATTTGTTACCACTACATATTGTATACTGAATAATACCGCGGCACACACTGGGGGATGAATTTCATTACGCCTTTATGTTAAGAGCGAGAAATTCTTTGTTGTTTCACTCAGATTTTTTATTTAATTTAAATTCGAGGCTGTTTGGTGGAGAGGTTTTATTTTTACGATTCCAAGGTCGTTTCCCTTTTTACAGAGCTCTTTTGGTACGTTTGACGGCTCACGGTTTTCTTTAAGTCTATTGACAGCGGTGTTTTATCGGGTTGAGTCGGTTTTTAAGTGTAATTTAATATCACGGGTCGGGACGGTCTCGGCTCGTTGACGGGTTGCTTTCGCTTGATGTGGCTCTTACGCTCGGTGAGTAAGAATTGAAGAATGAGGTTATATTTTTTGCTTATTTGTCTATTTTATTTAATATCTGCCACGTGAAATGAATCGTCTCAGATATCTCGAGCCAAGTGTTTCTTTTATTTTCCCCAGATATAAAAGCAAACATTTTAAATAGGTACTGTGTTTAAATACATACATACAAAATACAAAACGAATATGCCCTCTCTTTAAATTTCTCGATGTTTTCTTGCCAATCCAACTCTGCCATTTACACTTCTATCATAAGTCAAAAGGAGTCCTATAAAGAAAATGTG
The DNA here is from genome assembly GCA_927399415.1 of Macaria notata. Lineage (NCBI taxonomy): Eukaryota > Metazoa > Arthropoda > Insecta > Lepidoptera > Geometridae > Macaria > Macaria notata. The sequence goes on from OV656741.1 coordinate 6,369,531, forward strand.
ATTTAAATTTTCCAGCACAGGTCAGGTATACTTCACCTTGGGCTACAATGTCGCTATAGGAAGCTCACTGGTCAAACTCTACTGTCTAGTATTACAAAATATGTCATCATCATCATCAGCCTGTTATTGCCCACTGCTAAGCATAGGCTTCTTTTCTTGTAGATCTCTCTGTGCAGATTGAATCTAGGTCCCTCCTGTTTTTCTTATGTCTTCAACCACCACATTGGTAGACGATCTCTGTTTCTATGGCCAGTCATGGGTCTCCAGTCCATTAAAAATATGTTCATCATCATCAATCAGCCTAATGAGACCCACTGCAGGGTATAGGCCTTCTCAATACTCTTTGTCTCGAGCTGTTCTTGCCCAGATGTTTCTAATATCATCCATGTATATAGATAGATATATATTGTACTAGAGATATATATGTAGTTAAATACAAACAAACAACTTTCCACATATCTTTTCTTCCCTCCAACCCCTGTTATTTGAAAAGCAGCATTTCCTAGCATACTTCTTGGCCGCCATAATTTGCTTCGCCCGCGAACAATTACAGCCCCGTCTCCATAACACACGTGTACGATAACATCGCCAGTTACAAATGTAGGAATAACTGGAGTGGACTCAGTACAATACGTACATAGCTTGTAACACATTTATGATGATATTTACAGCGAAGACAAAAAGCGTAGAAATAAAAAAAACCTCAATTATTTTTCTACAAATTACACAAAATGTAATGTGTAGGTTATGTTTTCAAATAGTAAATCAACATATTTTTACTTTTTTATGTTGTCCAGATTTCTAGTTTTTCAATATATATAAAAATATACATATTACTTACTCAAGTACTTTTTTAGAGAGCACAGCAGTGTGATCGTTTACGTCTTACAACAAATAATTAGCTAACAAAAAAGAATTAACGCGTATAAATGTTTGATCTAGTGCAACCCAGTGTACTTACTTAGTTTTAAAAAATACTCTGTGATATCAAAAAAGTTTTTAAGGTTTTAAGCCCAAGTAAAAATCTTAATTTTCAAAGCCAAATTGAATCCTCAGAATATCAATCTCTCTTGAAGCGGTTTAATCTTCTATACATTTAAACTTTACCATTTATAGGCCTGAAGAGCAATCTATTTTGATTGGAAAATATAAAAGATCGAACTGAAGACAGATAGGAGTTAATTCAATTCAAATTCTTGAGCTAACCTTCGAGAAACTTTGGGACTGACAAGTTCAAAGTTAAAACTTAACTCCTAACTTAATTCAATTGTAAGAGCATGTAAAAAAACTTGTATGCTTATCGTGTTAAAAAGTTTTAAAGTTTATAAAGATTTGTAATACTTGTAAAGTAATATTTGATTACTGTAATGGCGACTGCATACATGCTATGTCTGGAATCGCTTGATAAAATAGCCTCATTGTATTTTTTCAATGTTTCTCCTTTTTTGTTGAGTCAAAACACTGTATCTTACTAATTTTGATAACATTTTGAAAAGCTCTCAACCGCGTCGATGTTATTCAGGGTCCGCATCTGTCAAAATTATCAAAAAATACTGCGCACATAAAAAAGCTCGTACATTTCCTGAAAGCCCTTTAAAATAAGATTTTTTCTCGACTGTTAAAATGGCGAGTAATAAATTACTCTGTGTAAGTTAGAGCCGTAATAAAAAAGGGAATAATAAAACAAATCCATTTGTAACACAAAAATAAAGTGGCTCAAATGTTTTGTGATGTTAGGCAATCCAGGTGGTCTAGGACAATTGTTTTCTTTGTAAACAATAGGATAACTACCCTGACTTCAACCATTCCAACCTTGTCTACCACTCTTCTTTCACCATGCAAGCTATTCGCTTATGGAATGATCTGCCACTTCATATTAGGCAGGCCAAATCCCTTCCTATTTTTCAGAGCTTGGTTCATAATTATTATATGCATGACTAATTTGTGTTTTTTTTTTCTTCTTTTTGAGTAGGTTTATTATGTGTTGTTTTCCTTTCTCTGTTTGTAATAGATATAAATGTAGGCATTTTACATGTTTTTAGGTTTTTAGTTGTTCTTTTTGTTAAATTATTATTAAGTTGTATTAGTTTTATTAGGTACGCCAGCTTTACTGTTTTCCTATCGTTGTTTTCCAAACTAGGTTGCCTGGAAGAGATCACTCTAAGTGATAAGGCCGCCCTCTGTCCCAATATTATGGTTTTTTTTTCTTTATACTTGTGGTCTCTTGCTATATTGGTGTACAATAAAGAATTTTTGATTTGATTTGATTTGATAACTACAGGAACAAACATATGGCTGTCGTAGACTTTCCTTAGAGAACATTAGCGTAAATGTTCGCAAGATTGCCGGTACGAGAATATGTGAAGAACACAGTTACAAGTTCTGCCTTCTCTTTATACAATGCGAATGCGACTTGTAAACAATAGACTCAAGTAGGATTGAATGAAGCTTGACAATGTTTACTTACCATTCTTCATAGAATTATGTTACGTTATATACCTACATATGTATACGTATGTTACTTTACATTTACAAAATAGATTTAACTTTTTTAATAAAAGTTGTGCACTACACTGTACTAATATGCGTTGATAGAATGTGTTACTGTTTATACCAATGAATAGAATATCTATGAATTTTTACTTAATAAATTGTATTCAAAATTTAGTATACAACTACTAAATGATAACTACATCTATTTATTTACAATTATTATTAAAGAAAAACCAGAAGGAAAAGCAAATAAACACTACTTCAAACTAGTTATTAAAACAACACTTTAAAAATGTATGCAGTTAAATAAACAAACGAACTGCAGCATGCAACAACATTGAACCAACAAAACCAAAACTAAAACAAGACATCGCATTTTATTTCCACTCCGCACTTCCCCTAGACATGCCTTTTCCCTTATCACAAACTAATAGCCCAACTTGAAGGCACTGCAAGTGATTTGGCCCTTTGTAAACGACTTGCCTGTGACCTATATCAGATAACTTTGACGTATTCTACAGAAACCTTAGTTCTAGTACTCGTATACTGGTAAATGGGCTTTGACCAGTTGAATACAGATTATAGTTACAGAGCATATTGTTACTCGTTTTTATTATGTCAATAAATATTTTGATATTTTGTACATATAAGTACTAATATCATAGAACTAGCTGCGCCTGCGACTTCGTCCGTGTAAAATAGTTATTTTAGGCATTAATTCTTTGAATTATGGACCGTTTTCGCAGCGCACGCAACGGAAGCCCACAAAGATAAATAATTTCCCCCGTTTTTTCCACATTTTCCATTGTTTCTTCGCTCCTATTATTTGCAGCGTGATGTTATATAGCCTAAAGCCTTCCTCGATAAATGGTCTATTCAACACAAAAATAATTTAGCTTTAAAATTTTTAATAAATTTAGAGAGTTGGAAATCATACAATAATAAACATACATGCAAACCAACTCAAATACCCATATGGAATAACAGAATTTTGCACAAACGCAAAATACAGAAGTATGTACTAACTTTAAATAAGTCATCACGATAAATTTTTCATCCGTAACAAAACTGAGTAGAATTTATAATGGCCTTCTTTTTCATAGAAATTAAAATAAAATAAATAAATAAATATTCCGGGACATTGCACACAGCGCCATCTAGCCCCGCACAAAGCAAACGCTTGTGTCGCGGGTACTAGATAACGGATATAATACTTATATCCTTTTTTTTAATTACATACTTAATATACATAGAAACGACCTGACTCAACACAAGTAATTATAAGTTTTTAAAGTTCATAAATACTTGTGTCACGCGGGAATCGAAACCGCAGCCTCTAGATCAGAAGGCAGAGCCACTACCAACTAAGCTAACAGGCTAGCTAATTGAATTTTATTATCATTCTATTTAGTTATTATTTAATGAGGGCAGACCTATATCTCATTTGTGGAGTTGCATTGTAATGAATAAGTTTGAAAACTAAGTACATTCGGCGTTTGCAATTAACGTGTAATATTAATCTGACAGTATTATCAAGATACGGCTTCAGTTAAAACTTTTACGTGTCCTATTGAACTCTTATCTCTAATCAGAATTTGGCAGGTTTATAAAGTTTCGACTGGAAGGGCGCCTTATCGCCCAGAATGGTACACTTCAATGTAATTTATGTTCTAATACTTTTTTACTTCCACTTTCGAGTGTCTGCATGTTTTGTCGATACCTTATCTAAACTTCTAATGTAACTCGACTTCACTGTCGTTTCATTTTCTAACGTTTTTTCGTGACCCGATTTTTTGCCGCCACTTTTTACTTACAACTAACTTGTACCAGTGTTCGCTCGTTTGACACGAGTAATAAATTTCGTTGGATTATGTACGCACCTAATAAAATATGCTCCCTCACTGGTGTAAGAAATGGTGTAACATTTGGAGGGTCTCAAATACTTCACCGCAAGAAGTTTGCCTCTTAATAATGGGGGCTTTCTTTTGTCTCAATCGAGAGATATTGGATTCCTAATAACTTTTTCTTTAGACGAGTATTGTTTTAGGAAAAAACATAACAAGCATGCAACTTAAAGTTGTAGCTTGGGTTCCTGTCTAAATGATGTAAGTTTTATTAAATTAAAAACCACAATTCACATGATGAATCACGCAAATCCCTTTGTTTACGATACATCTATCAGCCATTCTTATGTGTCGTAAAAAATCCTATAAGCATTCTCGCCTTCTATGACACGTGAGTTTCAAGTAGCGTGGTTGTAATCTTTATTAAGGACATAGCTTTTTATGTCAATACACGCCATGACTCTGTCGCGATGTTATAATAACTTTGTCCCACTTTTTAAGGCTTTTACAGTACTTTTATTCCCCACAGACAAATACAAAGCACCTGTCTCCACATCAACACGTAATTTTCATAAAAAAGAGTGTAAAAATGAATTTTACGTTACTTAGGATCGTGAGGAACTTGAGTTATTTGGTATGTTCGGATTTCAACCGAGAATTCCAGCCCTTTTTTCCGTTGTAATGTGTTAAATGTAATTTGATATTTTTATGTTATGTTGAGTATGTAAAAATGGTTCAAATGTTTTAACTTTTAGGCTCAATTCCTTTATCTTTAAAATACATTAAAAAAATATTTATTGTTCCAAAAACACACTTAAGTATGAATAAAGACCGCACTAGGCGAACATGTGTCGCCGTGTGCTTCCATATATTAATACGTTCCTATACGCCATCTTAACAAAATTGCGCGCTCATCCAATTTTGATTCCATTTAATCTTCCGGCCTAAATGGATCGTCGATGTGAATTTTAAAAAGCGGCTTAGCAGCTCTGTCACTCCGATCTCGGGCTAATCTACTTCTGTTTCAGCCACATTTATTGATTCAAACTCGGCCCCATGAATGTACGGGCCCAGGCCTGGTTGTTGGTCTCCGGATTAAGTTCCCCTGATTAGCAATTCCAATGGGCTGTACTTCCGAGTGGGAAAACAAACGCTTTTTAAGGATATCGCCCAGGTACGGACTCAGTGTGTCTTTAAAGATAACAGTAAATAAATAAAATCTGGGCCCAAACTAAGCGTACGCTTGTGTAATGTGTACTGAAAATAACTTGAACAGTTCGAAGTACCGCTATACTAAGACTTCAAGCAGACAGTGAATTAAGAATCTAATGTGTTAACTTTTCATACCTATGGTTTCACAAAGTTTGGTTAAATTGAACTCTGGGAGTTAAGTATCGAACAAACAAATAATAAATATTTATAAATTTTCTGATACAGATCCAGAAACATAGTTAAATACCGCGTAGTACAATTTGACACAGTCAAATAAGAAAACGTAATTTACTCGTTTTCACAATTTAAGTAACAAAAGCGCCCGTAGCTCAGCTAGCGGTAGCAATCATTACCAATGTTAAGCAAAAGGTCAACGCGGTCAGTCCTTTGATGGGTGACCGAAAAGTGGCATTCCATTTTGGGCGCTTCCGTAGGTCGAAGGGTGGCTTGAGAAATTCTCGACACCAGAGTTGGCCACTCTTATTAGATAAGAAGAAGTAACAAAAGAAAAATCTTTCAGAAGACTTGATAACCTCCTTTTTTGAAGTCTGTTAAAATATGCTTCATACCAAAGGTATAACTAAACCCAATGACGAAAACATAGAAAAGATACCCACAGTCCCTCTCTGGCTAGTGAAATCGTAAACGCCTACGTGTCCCTCTTACTATGTGGGCTCCCGTAATTTGAGTAAGAGATTGACAGTTGGCCGGGTTGGAACTAGATTCGCCGCTATTTTTGGGTGCGAAGTGGTATTTCGTGTTACTATTAAACGCTGTCTTGTTTGCTTTATTTTTGGTGGAATTGTGAAATAGGAACTACGTTTTTAAAGATGTTATTTTTGGTAAAACCCTCACGAGTAAAAAAGCGATTTAAATACCTATTTGCTTGTACCTGAATGTTCTTAAAATTTCTTGGCAATTACTGATTTTATATTAATTTTGTGTACGTTTAGATTTCACTCTCATATCTATAAGAGTATAAGGAAAAGATATATATACAATGTGATATGCTATACATATGAATATGAACTGTTGATTGCAACACAATGCAAAACCAAAATATAAACATAAAATTGACTTAATGACTACAGCTGAGAGCCTTGTCGCTAAAAACGATTTCTTCCAAGCAAAACCTTGACCACTTAAGGCTAATGATGATGATAATGAAGTATTGTATCTATGTATATTTATCTTCCGGTGGATTCCCAACTTGTTAAGTCCTGTTATTGTTGACATTCCTACTAGCGAGCTCCTAAATAAATGGCACGCGCGGCGTATTGAGTTTTGCGGTTTTATTATTAAAACCTGAATATTTGATTACTTTGCGCGCTTAATTTAAATATGGCGGTTCGATAATTAAAGTTTTCTGTGAAAGTTATATTGATGACGAATGAAATTCATCACGGGTCTATATGTAGGTAATGTATGACACTTTAAATCAACTCTGTATACATAAAATTATTAAAAATACTTACTGTTTCTATTTGAAAAAATAAAAACTAATTACGTTTACGCATAAAAAAATAAGGTCAAAATTGTACAACAAAAACAAAAAAGGACTATCTTCTTGCGCGCGCTGCCGTGGTCCCAGAACATACGTTCTGAAGATGGGTGTAATTACACCAGAAACGCGTAAACATAGGTACGCAAAAATACACGTGGGTTTAACACGTAATAGTTACATATTAAAACAAAGAAATTTAGTTCTGTAAGTCCTCTAGTCCAGACCGATTACCGTATATATAGTTTATTCGTAGAAATACGCATATGCGAGTATATCAAAAGTCTCAATAGCTCGCAATTCAGTAGTTGTTCGCCCACAAGCCGCAGATTTACATAATTAGCTTCCAAGCTATGAAATATTCTAATAGCCTATACTTTCAGTGTGAAATTACACGGTACCACACATAGCCCCCGCTATGGGGGAAAATGGCTACTTCTGTAACCTGTAACTACGCGCCATAAAACTGTTGGGTCAAATATGCGTTATTGAAATAAATTCTGGCAAAGGTCCCAAGGACCTGATGGGAGATAAACCGTCGGTCAGAGGTCTGACCCGACCAGATACGGGCCCCCGATGATATTTCACGCGGCCCAAGGAAAACCTTGCGAAAACCCAAGATTTATTTCCGAGTTTCAAGTTTTGTGTCAAGTTTGCTTGGGGAAATTTAGTTGTGCAAGTAAACTGTTGTATAATGTACCCAAAAATGTATCTGAATTCATAGTTCGTTATTCAGTTCTTTTACAAAACAAATGTGAATTCAATGCATTCAGACGCTGTTTTTTTTTTAAATTAAATAGGCTTACGCTTGACTACAACTTGCCTGATGTTAAGCAACGTTTACGATGTAGCGCGCTTGCCTAGAAGAAACCGGTTTACTCTCGACTTGAAGACCGACAAATTATAGTTCAAGGGGAATAGAGATTCGGGCAAGGAGTTCCACAATAAGGATAAGTTTGAAGTCGTTATTATCTGTCTTGTACGTGACGCGGCGTCCAATCGTCTGGGTCCAAGCGTGGTTTCGTCGCCTCATTTAGGATCCTTGAAAGGGCTTAACCCAAAATAACTTAAAACAAGGTCACGTAGTAAAACGCAAAATAATACGTTTCTTGAAATAATTACCAAAACGAGGAAACCCTTTTAGGTAATCCGATAAAAGTTTGCGGCCCTTGCGGTTCAAACGATTCCCTTCCACAAGACATCGTCATTTGGTATTCGGGACGCCCCGGCTGGGCTCGGCTGATTTCGGGAAATTGATAAAAATCTTCAACCAGAGTTATTACTAACAGATTAAGCTTAGGGGAGGTTGTTTGTCGTTGTTTTCTGGAATTTCGTTCACGTTCGATAGCGGAAAAGTCTGGAAAAATCTACCACTTTGGTTAGGTAAAGAAATGACACATTGATTTGAGCTGATAACGTGCCTATAGCTATGCATACAAGGCAGTTACTGTCGCTAAAAACGTTCAAATCACCTGTATGAATTTAGCAGATATTTCTATTGGCTTACATTACTAGACGTGAAATTTAGAGCCACCTGCTACGTTTTATTGTTTTGCGTGATATGATTGCATATGTGGTTCCTAAAGCCAATCATAATGTGGCCTTAATCTGGCTGCTGATAGACGTATGGAACTAAAATCTCTTCCTCGACTTTCTCGGCGCGTCCCCGTTTCCTTTGCCTTTGAGTTTAATCATCGTCTCCTATCTCTTACGCTACATTGTACAGTTAACAAAGGCCCACAATTCTGACAATAAAATCTCAAATCCAGGCTTTGGTTCGAGGGTTTATTAACTTTACAGCCATAAAAAAGTTTGAGTATTTCTGGCGGCGTTGAATGATTGTGTCGCATAAAAAAGCATGTTTAGATTTTGTGAACTGAAAGGAAAGTTAGATTGGGTAACGAATAAGGGCCGGGACAAACGCTCGGGGCGTTGCCAAACATCAATCTCTACGGGTTAGCCGCTGTAGCCAACTTCCAAATCCCAAGATAAGTTGGCTAAGCCACTCAGTAACTTGTTGGTCGCCTTTTGCCAACAATTTGATTTGCTCTCGACATCGGAATATTAAATGATAGAAATATTACATTCAAAGAGTATTCAATAAACTTTATCTCTTTTCGATCTACTTAAGTTATTCGAATCTCGCGTTTTTACGTTCGTGAAAGTTGAATAGAAATATCAAGTTTTGCCATTGACCCTGTGGAATTTGAGTATAATTTCGCAAAGAAGCATTTTATAATAAAATAAAATAAAAAAGCCATTTATTCAGCTATTTATACGGAGCATGCTCACACATTACATTGAATTTCCAATAACATCATCATCACTGTAATTGTTTTATTAAATAAAATGTCATAAGTTTGTTGTTGGTTCCAGGAAATGTTAATTTTAATGTCATGGTATTGTGCGATTTCTCTTGTCTGTAAGTATCGTCATGGTGTCATAGCTGTCGCCTCGTTGGCGTAGGCCTCCCCCAGTTTCTTCCATGTTTTACGGTTCCTTGCTAACCTTGTCCATTCTATTCCATGTCTCTGGTAAAATATGTCTTCCCATCTTCTATGTGGTCGTCCTCTTTTTCGCTTGTCCGATCTTGGTATCCATTCTACTACTTTCTTTGTCCAACGGTCCTGGCTCATTCTGCAGATATGTCCGGCCCAGTTCCACTTGAGAATTCTTATGGTTTTGATTATGTCCCTAATTTTGGTTTTTTTCCTAATGCTTTTGTTTGGGAGTCTATCTGATAGTTTTATGCCTAACATACTCCTCTCCATCTTTGTCTGACATACCCTGAGCTTGTTCTCGTCTTCTTTTCTTAGAGCCCAGGTCTGGCATCCGTATGTGAGGCTAGGTAATATTGCCACTTCATACAGTCTTCTCTTTACGCTTATGTGTATTGTCTTATTTTTCATAATTTCTTTCAAGCTCCAGTATTTTTTCCACGCAATCCCTATTCTTCTATTGATTTCTTTCTCAGTGAGGTCGTCAAAGGCTATTGATTGTCCTAAATAAACATATTCGTCAACATATTCTATACATTCCTGCTCCACTGTTACTTCTTCTTTATTTGCATTCGTCATTATCTTGGTCTTGGAAGCATTCATTGATAGCCCTACTTTCTTGCTTTCCCTAGCTATATCTTGTAGCATATTTTGTAGGCTTTTTGCAGTATCGGCAAAGATTGAAATATCGTCGGCGAACCTCAGATGGGTGAGATATTCGCCATTTATGTTTATTCCTGTATTAGTCCATTGTATATTTTTAAAAATCATCTCTAATACAGCACAGAATATTTTAGGTGATAATGGGTCTCCTTGTCTAACACCTTTTTCAATAAGAAATTCCTCACCATCCCTTTCCATTCTTATTCGCGATGAGCTCTTCGAGTAAATATTCTTTAAGATTGCTATATACTCTTCTTCTACGCCTTGTTGTTCGAGTGCTTCCCATATTGCAAAAAATTCTAAGGAATCGAATGCTTTTGTAAAATCAACAAACCCTATGTAAAGGGTTTTATTGTATTCCTTACATCTGTTAATTACTGTCGCCACCACTTGGATATGGTCCATAGTTGAATAGTTCTTTCGAAATCCGGCTTGTTCTGGCGGTTGGTTTTCGTCTAATGTGTTCGTGATTCGTTTAAGAATGATTTTTGAAAAAAATTTGTAAATGTTTGACATTAAGCTGATTGGTCTGTAATTTCCAAGTTCACTCCTGTCTCCTTTTTTGTGCAGTAGTATGGTTGTTGATTTGCTCCACTCTTCCGGGGTGCTGCCGTTCTTAAGTACATTGTCAAATATGGTTTTCAGCGGTAAGAGTAATGGATCTATTAGTGCTTTTAAGAGTTCATTGGTTATTCGATCATCTCCAGGAGCTTTATCGTCTTTTTGTGTACGTACTGCTTGGATAATCTCACTTTCTAGTATGTCAGGTAATAGAGCTTTATTTGTCTGTTCATTAGAATTATCGATGTCATAGGTATAGGATGTCAAATTGTCTTCATTCTCTAAGTTACATGTCAAATTACTTGTCGTTGTCAAATTATGTATTCCTTCATTATACTCTGAAACTGTGTTGTCTATCGAGTCCTTTTGTATTCCACTTGTATACAATTCTTCATAAAATCTTCTTGCTTCCTCTAGTATGTTTGGTCTTCTGTTTATTGTTTTCCTATTTTTTGTTTTTATGTTTGCTGTCCACTCTTTTTTCTTATTGAGTTCCTTAAAAGCCTTTTTTACAGCTCCGTTGTTTTTAATATGTCTTTCGTATACTTCTTGTCTGTAATGTTTGGAAAGAAGCATTTTACTTCTAGTTTATTTAACATTACCATTTCGTGATGGCACGAAAGTAAAGTTTGACATTTGAGTGTTCATAAAATCTGTTTACACAATCCCGAAGCGTAGGCTTAAAAAGCTCTACTGGAAATTCACAATCAAACTTTAATCTGAATATGAAAAATATTAATTTTTGGATGAGAATAAATGCGAGTGATTTTAAACTACTCGCTGTGTTTTGTGAACGGATTTAATTGAATGTCTCGGTTGTCCGCCCGCTTCGCTCGGACGGTCGCAGTCTCTCGCTTGGCTAGGTGTCATTCACAAACAAAACACAGGCGTTTCACAAAGCAAAGGAAATATTTAGCCGTTGGAATGGGACCGTTGACGCTATCCGTCGGCGTCGCGACATTCGATTCGATTGCACGATTGAGTCCATTCGATATCTCGATTGGACGGCGAGAGCATCGTACACCCATCTGTTAGTTGGCCGAGTTCGCTCCTTAAGTTGGCAATGCTTGCCTTCGAGTGTTGTTTTGTGTTTTGCATCGGTCTATCGATTCTCTTCTCTAGCCAATTAATAAACAACAACTCCGCGCTTGTTCTCTCATAGAATTCATAGAAGTACCTACGCTTTGATCAGGTTAATTAGTGGACGGAATAATGTCGGTGCAATCAAATTTAGCTTAGCTCAGCGGACGAGATCCGAGAATCAATGCGAGGTTGATTTTCATTAATTTGATTTTGATTTTAGTCATTGATTTAGCTAATTAGAAGCAAATTAGCAGCCGGTCGAATTATTTCTAAATGTTGCTGTTCATATTAAAAAAATTAAAGCAGATCTCTTTTGTTTTGCTATTATAATTTAAATAGATATATGCTTAAAACTGAGGTTATTTTTTCCTTACCTTGCCATCATTGTGGAGTCGACACAGCAATATGCATATACTACTATATCAACAGTCTTCCTATTAATGTACTCCTCAATATAATGCAGCAAGCTTTAAGTGGTGGCAACCATAACTCACGCCTATATGTTATTAATATGTTATTAAGCTCTTAGAAGCACGTTGGTTTGGTACAGTCGAAGTTATTACACTCAATAGACGTCTATTACATATGACGGAAATATCTACGACACACAATAGATACAAAACATGTTTTTTTATTATATGGCTGGCTGCTGATTGGTCAGCACAAGACTTTTTTTTACATGGGATAGGTTTACGTTTGACTACAGTCTGCCTGATGTTACTTGATCTATAAAATAGGCTAGCGGCTACTAAACATTTTACTACCTAGTGAAAACCCGCAGTTTCCCTCGCGTTGCACCGAGATAAAATAGAGTTTATTTCATATCTGAAGTGTATATACTATTGCCATATCAAAAATCACGATGATTCGTTGCACATGAAACACACTTTTGTTATTCATACAATGATATGATTGGGCAATTAGCGAAACAGTTAAAATAGAGGATAAATACCTACATACTTAGCTAAATGTATCTGCATAATATTGTCTGTGATTATGGGTACATCATACTGAGATGTGGAAACTCAATAAGCCTCGTGTTTGCATTTGGGTGCGCTCGCTACAAGCTACTCGAGGCGACGCGATGTAGAATTGAATTGTAAAAGTCGTGCGTCGTGAATTCGTGATGCATATTCTGAAGTTACTAGTCGTTGGGAAGGAGTCTTTCTTTTCCAACTAGGTTGTTTTTTTTCTATTTCGTAAGAAATCGTAAGAATTTCAACTTAGTGTTTTAATACACCTAATTGTTATGCCTATTTTTTTTGGAACACAGCTGGTGCTTTTTTGTAATACGTCGCATTTAATATTTGATTTGCTTAAAGTATGTTTTTTTTCTAACATCTGGTAAAATCTTTTTTACGTGGGATAGGCTTACGTTTGACTACAGCCAGGGTGTAACACGCTTACCTAGATAGATAAATAATAAGATAAGTAACTATTATCTCTAGATTTGAATATTTCACCTCTGGATGATGCAACGTTATTTAAAATATTATATGTAAGTATTGCTTACTCTAGGAATATTATGCATTGGTACCACAGATGTCGTAGGTAATTCATAAATGTAGATAGCACATACTTTTTTTTTATAAACAATTTTTTTCTACTGGGCTAACAAAACAATAAAATAAGTTACAGTAATTTGAGTCACGACCCACAGTCATGAGGAAATACAATTCAAGAGAAACAGTAATTTAATATGATTAAATTGCAAAATTTAGGTTCTCAATGTTTTAACTTTTATTGTTGTGTATTGTGCTATACACGTGGAGAATATAATACCATACAAAAATAACACAAATCAAGTCTTCCAATCACATGTCTGTGGTACACATATATTATACGAAAATATGTTTGAACGTAGACAGCAATTTACATAATGTAAACGTACATGAATCATACTTAGGTATGCGTGTATGTATCAATGTTAATCTTGACCTACATTCCCATTCTATGCGGTTTTGTCATTGTACTGAGGCTTTGCAGATATTTACTACAAATACAAACATATATTTTTACTAGGTATATAGGTTTGTTGTTTGTTTGCTAGCGAAGGAAATCGCAAGCAACTATCAATGTTAAGCAATTGTCGACCACGTCAGAGGCCCTTAGGGCGGCCTGATGAACTCTAGACACCAGAGTTGGCCGCTCTCATTCAATAAGAAGAAAAAGAAGTTTTTGTTTGAAATCAGTAAGAGATTGGTTGATTTATGATCACTTTATCATTTGATTCTCACATTAGATAGATGTTAGTGTTTGTTGATATTTTTAATTTCGCATGAAACAAACAAACCGTTTTCCAATTTATTATTCATTTGTTCGTTGATCTAGCTTTATAAGTACATATGCCAACGAACTTTATCCTTTGATTGAACCTACAATATAACTGATGTTTAGATACAAACGAATATTTGAATATAGATATTTCAAACGCCATTGTGAAATTTGAATTTACAATATCTCTGCTTATGAAACGGTAATTCTATAATTTAAATTGCCAGCAGTAACAATGTCTGTTTGTTTTCGTTTCAGGTACATTTCGAGCTAAGATTGTGACGCGATAACGATACTCAAAGGAACAAAGAGAAGGTTCACAAGTAATGTCTTGGATTTAGTATTAGATGTTTAGGAACTTGGCTTTTCTAAAGAAACAATAAGATTTGTAAATGAGCTCTGAAATGTAAGTATTTTAACACAAAGCGGCAAAGGAATGATTTAATTTTGTTTATTTCAATAATTTCTCGCTTCGACGAAGTATACGTCTGGCATTTTTCTAATACTTACTTAATTGATGAATTGTTGTTTTGTTAGATTTCTTACTCATCAAAAAAAGGTTTAATATTTACTACATACCTTAATATCTTCGACAGTGCTTACTTACAACACATACACCATAGATCTCATATTCATATAATTCATTTATTCATAAAATACGTCACAATATTCAATACAACGATAATTTAAGAACATGTCCACACATAATATAGAAACATACATTATCTACATATCTCAAATAGGGTTTTACAAAATTCAGCCTTTGAAGCATGCGCCATCCTTCCGAATCATCAGTCAATTCCTTGATCTTTTTTACGACATGAAGTCCGCCTTCTTCTTTACTTGGTAATGGTCATGCTCCATCTTAACCAATATATATTACTTACCATCAGGCAAACAATGGTCAAGTCCAACCCGTCTTACTTAAAAAAAATATGAACTTCTCGGCCTGACCTCAATATAGCAGCTCAAATTCTAAGAAACATTAAGGTAACTCCTCTATCCAATATCTACTCAAGCGTTATAAGAAGCCGTATAGTTTATACTAAGTCCTAGCTTCATCCATCGACTGCAGCGTCTACAGTTTAATATTCTCGATAGAATCACGAGACCCTGTCACGTGTTGTACTACCTAAGCCTTAGAACAATAAGCTGTTGATAGTTCATAGCTAATTTTACTAGGAAAAATACGTATACTCCGTATCCATGCGCGATATTCATTAACTACTGAAGGACCTAGATTTCCTTGCAAAATTATTTAATTGAAGGAGGTAGTAGAAATATACTAAGCAATGGCACAGAAAGGATAACTTTTACCATTTCAATCATGGAAAAACGAGATAGCTTATGATCCCAACAAATAAAACAATGAATTGGAACTTCTGACGCCCAATACGCCCAAGTACGCCCAATACACCTGCCAAGTCAGCCACGACGGGCTTATCTCCGACGACATCAAAGTACATGCTGGAGTTCGTCAAGGATGTCTTCTCTCACCTCTGCTGTTTCTCATTGTTCTCGATGGTATCATGATTCGGGCCAACAAGAACAAACGACGCGGAATAGAGTGGGGGTTATCGGAAATACTAGACGATCTAGATTATGCCGATGACCTTTGTCTACTAAGCCACAGATGCGCTGACATGCAAGCCAAAATCGATGACCTTAAACAAGAAGCAGCAGCAGCAGGACTTAAAATCAACACAGGGAAGACAAAAGAAATGCGATCTGGCGTGAATAATGAAACACCGCTACATGTGGGCCAAGAGCAGGTGGAGAGAGTCCACCGATTTACTTATCTTGGAAGCGTCGTGTCAGTCACTGGCGGTACAGAAGAGGACATCACTTCGAGGATTGCCAAAGCGAGGGCCACTTTCGCACAACTCCGTCCAGTGTGGCAGTCGCAGAAGCTAACGAGGTGGATCAAACTGAAGATCTTCAGGTCCAACGTGAAAACTGTGCTGCTATATGGATGTGAGACTTGGAAAGTCACGAAAGACCTCACGTACAAGCTTCAGGTCTGCGTCAATCGCTGCTTAAGGCACATACTGCGGATTTTCTGGCCTGAAAAGATATCCAACGCGGAACTATTGCGTAGATGTCACGAAAGCCCCATAGACCAGCAAATAAAGCGACGCAAGTGGAACTGGATCGGCCACACACTGCGGAGGGCTCCGGACCACATCCCTAAACAGGCTTTGGACTGGAACCCGCAAGGCAAGAGGAAACGTGGTCGTCCGAAACAAACTTGGCGTCGCTCCGTCATGGACGAAATTAAGTACATCCACAAGACCTGGCCCGAAGTGAAGCATGAAGCCCAAGACAGGACGAGATGGAGAATCACTGTGGACGCCCTCTGCCCCACTCAGGGGACCTAGGAACATAAGTCAAGTAAGTCAATGCATCAATTTCGACCAAATTTGATTGCCATAAAAACGTTCTAGTGAGTTAATCTTAAAAGATAGACATATACTGTCGGGGACATTTTGTTAGATTATTTCAAGATAAATAATTATTTCATACATATTTTTGTGATATCTTGAACCGTTTTCGCAGCGCACGCAGCGGAAGCCCTCAAAGATAAATAATTTTCCCCGTTTTTTCCACATTTTCCATTATTTCTTCGCTCCTATTAGTTGCAGCGTGATGTTATAATAGACTATTTAAATAGTCTATTAAACACAAAAATAATTTTTCAATTCGCACCACTAGTTCCTGAGATTAACGCGTTCAAACAAACAAACTCTTCAGCTTTATAATATTAGTATAGATTGAACAAACAAAAAAAAATGTACAAAGACTATATCTTACACGGCGCCGCGTTATTGCATGTTTTATTGCGTACATCTAAACGACCAATCAACAACTTACAATACTCAATGCGTACATAGGATTTCCTATCCTGCGTCGATAGTATAACTCCAGTTATATTCCCTCGCGGTGAGCCAATGATCTGAGGTTATTAGTTGGCTTTGCAAATTCTCAGAGATCTGTTACTGATCTTTGAAACTAAGTTTCATACTTAATACTAATGCTTCTTAGATGTGCGCTTTGGTTACTTGTGCGTGGCAATCACATGCTTATTTCAATATCCTTACATAGTATAAAGGAAATTCGCTTCGACCGTCTGTCCCTATGTCTATATGTAAGTTGTTTGTATTCTTAGATCTGTAAAACTACGCAACGGAATTTGATGCATTCTTTTAATTGATATTGTTTCAGGAGAAAGGCTTATGAATAATAAAGCGTGCGAAGCCACGGGCAAATGTTAGTTAGGTGTGTGTGCGTGGCTTATCTATAACAAAGCGTACTAAGCCGGGAGCAAAAGCTTGTTAAGTGGACATAAGTGCGTGAAATAATACTCACACACACGCATGCTTGTGCGTTGTGTATGTGTAGATACAGACAGATATATGTAGTGTATATGTGTGCTACTGACCGAGAAAATGTAAACAATAGCATAGAAACTGTCTCTCTTACATGACACAGTCGTGAGCTACCGTATGACAAATGACACGTTCGTTTCCCATACAAGGACTGTTCTTCGTAAGCTTTGTGTTTATGTACTTACTAGTAGATGTCCGTGACTGCGCTCGCGTTATCGCGGCAATAAAGTTTGCCTATGTCACTTTCGGGAACCTAAATCATAATAATTTTACTAAAAATCACTATGATATGTCGATCCGTTGCGAAGTGATAAAAAAACTGGTCGTCAAAACTACCAAAATACTTTCGCACTTTTTATTAAATGGTATAATTATATGAAGAAGTCAAGTATAAATAAACGTAATAACTCATCAGCAATTTCTGTAACATACGACAATACTAATAAAGATTAAGAAAATGAAAAAAGGCTATAAAGCAGGGCATCTCAAACGAACTAAATTGTCTGGATCGATGACCGCTCATTGAGATGCAGATAGACCAACGTACTGGTCTAATGATTAGAGCTGATGAGGTAGTAATCCAAATTTCTGTCCATTTTAGTACAGTTATGCGCCATTTTTAAAAGCAAAGGCGCTTTTGTTGAATGTCGCTTGCGGCGTATGGGTGTTGGACAGATTCTCGTACAAAACAAAAGTATCCTATTTATACCCTTACTAATTTTAAATACTGCTAAATGAATTATAATGCTGCTCTGTAATAAAATAACACTATGTATATCTTAATTACTTAAGTACATAATGCATTGGACTGTTTAGTCTTTTGCTAAATAATACTTTGAGTTTATATCCAAAATTTATTATTTAAATACTTGTTGTATTGTATCACATGTGTACAAAATTTTATGTACTTATGATAAAAAGAAAGACTAAAAAGATGTCTGACCCTGACCTAGTTCAAACAACTACACATCTATCTCCGTGCGATAGGTATTCAAATTTATTTATATTTTCGCTCGGAAGGATTACCCGATGAATATAAACGAGATATTGATATCGACAGTGTTGTGAGAAGTTAAAACGTTAGCATGATAAATGCATTACAGCTTGAAGCTATGACTCGAGACAAATGTGCACCAATTTGTTAACCCGGTATCTGAGAGGATTATCGGGGAGTCAAATGACGGTCTAAGCTTCGTGTGATGGTATTTTGTCGATTATTCAAATATTTCGTGACTTTTGAGAACATTTAAGGAACGACGTGAGAAAGATTTGTGTGATTTATATGTAGAAGAAATAGTAAGCTTGTACATGAAGTACTCACGATTGATCATTATATTTTTCACGCTGTAATTGGTACTTTTGAAATTTACACAAAATAAATGAGCAAATTTTATTCTAACGTTGAAATTTTTTCTCAGATAACATAAGCTCTATTCTATACAGCTACGACGTAAAATACGAGCACAAATAGATCTAATGTCACGGCTTTTAGGCTCCCGAACGGAAGGCGACACGAGTACCACTAAAACATTAATTCATCATCCTTAGCCATAAATCTCCTTCTATCGATCGCGAACTAGTTCCGCTACGCCCCTAAACGCCTGCGAGCAATGATATCGAGCACAGAAAATCATTAATCACCATAACTTCGTCGGCGTCACGTTCACTCCAGTTAAAAAGGCTTATAAAACGCGTATTACCTATTTATGCCAGCAAACTTTTGCCTCTCGCCGACTAGCGAGCGAGAGTTGCAGGTTCCAATATTATACCGCGCCAGGTTAGTGCTTAGTTTAGTATTCATCGTCAGATGCGTATGTAACCGGTATTGGGTATAACTGTAACGTATATATGTCACTGTAAGGTGATAGGAGCTGGATATGGTAGCAATAGATGGTGGCGTCGCGGCGGAGTGAAGCTATTGAATGTAGATTGACTGGAAGCGAACTCGGCGCTCGCTTACGAATAGTGCAAATCAGATACTGAGATCTGATATGAATTTAACGCTGAGCATTTTCATACAAATTCATAATAAAAACTGCACAACAGTTTGTTATACTGCATTAAGGTATATAATCATTATGCGTGTCTTTCCTTGAGTCCTTTTGTGACAACTCCAAAAAAAGACTATCCTCCATTGCATGAGACTATCTAAAGTACCACACAATTATCATCACGGTTGTAGTTCTGTCTTGAAACATCAATAAACTACAAAAACACCCCTATTCAAGAGCTCGCTAACAAACAACCGCCCAGATAAACAACTTAAGTGCATTGCGAAAAGACAGATGAATTTATCGCTCAAAATAAACACGTTTCAGTACATTCTCTATCTAGGTTCTATAGTCAGAAGGCGCTTGAAAAATAACGAGAGTAACGATTTATGGCTTAGCCATCCTTTGGTAGAATGGTCCGTGGAATCTATCTTTCTGTCAACTTTTGAAACGGGGTAATGACCGAGCTTTCTGCAAGCGATTGGGATCTTTACCTGTTTTGTCAGAGAAGGCTATATTGCCATACGATAGGGTATGATGATGATGTCCTCCTTGACGTATCCGTCAACGGCGAATTAGGTTGATATCGCCGCGATTATGGACGCAAATATGAGAATAGAAATATGGACTCTACCAGACAGAGACTGCCAAAATTGACATCGCATAAGAGCTGGTCCATATTCACACATGTGAACTAACATTATATTATATCGAATCATCATCATCAACACTTTACAGCGGGATCCTAGTTTTTTTTTACGTTAAATAGGCTTACCTTTGACTATAGCCTGCCTGATGTTAAGCACCACTATAGTCTAAGATGTACCACGCTTGCCTAGAAGAAACCTATTTACTCTGGATTTGAAGACCCCTGGGTTATAATTTTCTGGGAACAGAGCTTAATATGTATGTACATTGTACATAGTTTAGCTTAAACACCACAATATCAATCTATAAAATATGTAACTTTATACTTCGAAGTATAAAAGCGCTTTATTATTTTCCTAAGCTATAATTAAACAGTAATTGTAAATGTTGCAGAGATAATAAAACCCACAATAAAATTTAAACTTTATGGTCCTAAATTCACATTGCAATTTAGACTAAAGCTTTAAAAGTTAAGTTAGTAATTAAGTCGAACTGCTAACGAATTTATCACGACTTTTAAACTATAAACGTCCACACTTTCTCTGCTAAATCCACTTTAATTTGGGTTTAAAACTTAATCTGGGAATGTAAGTGGCCCTTAAGTTCAACTTAAGTGATTAAGTTTATACTAAGTACTATGCTTCTTTTAGGATTCCAAACGGTTAAACTGTAGTTAACTATAGGCTAATCTTTCTTACCTAGTACTCAAATCTAGATATCTGTTTAATTGTTCAGGTAATTGTTAATTCATATTTAAATATATGTTACTTAATTCCTCTTCCCCCCGGACCTCGGTATTGAGTGGACGCCAGTGAAACTTGTTAACTATTTATTTAAAATTAAATATCAAACTTTACTCAAACAAATCGATGCAAAAAAAAATAGGACCGCAGAAGCTGTGAAGAGGTTCATCGCGCATCCAAGTAAGCCATTCATACTACTACGAGCCCGCTTGAAACCATCCGCTGTCATCAGTCCCGCCGCCTGCGCCCGCGCAACCGCCCCTGCCGTGGATTCTTACCTGCGCTGCGACCCATTCATTAAACAGCCGGACTCACGTAGGTACCTACTCTGCGTTGATTATGTTTGCCTGGTAGCTGGCCCGGTACGCGACTGAGGCTACTGTACCGCATCGAACCGAAGCGCCTGAGTAAATTTCAGAGAGAGAACTTGCGTTGGAGATATTTGCTAAGCAGAAAATTGACCGGATATATATCTGTAAGAAAATAGAAATCACTTTGTTGTAATGTCGGTACAACATACGCCTCCGAGAGCAGTAGAATATCCGGCTGCAGCCGTTTTTCGTACACCGATGCAAGATCCTTCGGATTCATGTAATTCGGAGAATACAGAATATGAGTCCGGAGCAAGCGCCTCTGTTCTTATTCCTAAACAAAAAGAGAAAAAAACGCGTAAGACTGGCGCTGTCAAGCGATCTTTTGCAGAGTCCCATGATGTAAGCAAAGCCGAAGTGCTAGAAATGTTTAATAAAATAAATGAAAGGCAAGAAGTCAAATTTAACGAGTTGCTGGAATCAAACAGAGACATTAAAACTAGTTTGGACTATGTCACACAGAAGTACGAAGAAATGCACACCAAAGTCATTACTGTTGAAGAAAATAATAAGAAATTATTGAAAAGAGTGTTATTTTTGGAGGAACAATTAGAACTTCAAAATAGAAATGCTAGATGCACTAGTATTGAATTGAGAAATGTACCACAATCGGAAAAAGAATCCAAAAATGAGCTAAAAGAAGTCATACAAAAAACCGCTGGTTTCTTAAGTATACCAATTTCTAATGCGGACATCAAGGACGTATACCGTATTAATACGAAAGCTGCGGTCAAGCCAATTATTGCTGACTTCACAACTGTGTCAGCCAGAGATGCTTTTATTGTTTCGTTTAAAAAGTACAACAAAGAGCATCGGGGTGCCCAATTAAATACCAGCAACTTAAAAATACCTGGACCAAGCAAACCCGTTTACATATCTGAGAACTTGACCCAAAAAGATAGACGTCTTAACTATCTAGCTCGAGAGTTTGCGACGTCACATGGTTATAAGTTTTGCTGGATTTCGTACGGGAAGATATATCTGAGAAAATCAGAAGGTGCACCTGCTATCAGAATAACAAATGAAGATGAAATTGAAAAGCTGCGTAGAAAATGACTTTTAAGGTACACGATTGCACTAACCCTTTCTGTTCTAAATTTAATACTAGTTCCTTTAATTATGTATAACCCCTGCCATTGTAAACATTTCATGAAACTTGGAGTTCACGCTATTTTACTATCAATAGTTAATAATAATATAATAATAAGTTGTCGATCATGTCATAATTTGCACTGTTATTTAATACAATACTTGTCTAAAATTTATCTAATGATGTTTGTCGTTCGTTCATACAATTTCCATACTACACACTGCACACAACTAACACTAACAACACTACTCACACTATATTCACCTAACAAATACACACTTATACTTATATTTAAAGCTACGTATGTACATTTTTGTTCCTACAAATTTGAGTGCATTGTCTTTATCCCATATTATATCTATACTACTTACAAGAGAGAAACTGGCTCCAACGTTGCACAATTCCTTCTTGCCCTTCTCAAATTTGATTATGGATAAGGTCCCTAACGATATGATAAATGATATTGACAAAACTGGTACTGTTTTATGTCGACATTGTGATGATCCCACAAATTGTGCTCAACTTTTGAATTACAAAGTAAAATACGATAAAAATAAACTAACCATATTATCATTGAACATACGTAGTATACAAAAGAATCTCGATGAATTTCTAGTGTTCCTAAGTACCTTTGACATTCTTGTGGATATTATTGTATTGACAGAATGTTGGACACGGAACTATACTCCACCACCTCTACAAAATTATAATATATTTTATACTAAGATGCATTACAATCAAAACGATGGGGTGGTAGTATATGTTAGAGATCAACTTAATGTTAATGTTTATGAGCCAGATATGGATGAGGGTAATTGTTTAATCCTCGAATTGAATGCTACTCATTCCATTATTTGTTCATATCGTCCATCATGCTTCAAAAACCCTAATAAATATTTGAAATCTCTAGATTGTATTCTATCGAGTCTAAATTTTAAAACAAATATCATTTTAACTGGAGATTTGAATATAAATATCTTACCTGACGCTGACACTAGTTCTAACGCTTGTAACTATCTTAACCTTTTAGCTATGCACTGTCTGGTACAAGCTGTGAACATACCTACAAGGTACAAGACATGTCTTGACCATTTTATGGTAAAATCTACGCATAATTTTCAAACATTAGTTTTCAACAAAATCACAGATCATCAACCCATACTATTGTCTCTTGATACAAAAGATATTATTAGGAATATTCATTCTAAATACAAAACGATCACAAACATAGATGCTGTTAAAGAATCACTTGCCTTGCAAAACTGGGAAGAATATTACAGCATGCAGCATGTAAATGAAGTGGCAAATTTTCTCACGGATGTCATTAAAAAAGCCATCGCTGATAATAGCACCACCAAGAAAATATCCAACAAATTTAAACCAATAAAACCGTGGATAAGTTATGGTCTTATTAAAAGCATACGGAAAAGAAATCACATGCAAAAGCAGTGTAGAGTTTCTCCGAACAATAGTGACTTGATACTCAAGTACAAGAGATACAGAAATCTTTGTAACCATCTTTTAAAAACTGCTAAGCAAAATTACTACAAAAATAAGTTACAACATTCGAAAGGTGACATCAAAACCACATGGAATATTATTAAAGAAATTTCAAATTATTCAACTCATAAAGTACCTTCTGATCAACTATTGGATTTAAAAAGTGATCCTGTGGAATCTTTAAATGAAGTCAACAAGTTTTTCACATCAATCGGTAATGACCTAGCCAGTTCTACGCTCAAGAAACTAAATAAGACTGATATTCAATTAGCGCACAATATATCAAGTTGTTCTTTCGCACCAGTAAGCTCTTTGTCCCTTTTTCTAACAGATGCTAAAGAAGTTGCTTCTATTATAAGTCGTCTTAAAACACAAAGCGCTCCTGGTCACGACAAAATTTCTACAGCTGTTCTGAAAGGTTGCACCACAGTATTATCTGGACCCATTGCACATTTGTGCAACTTGAGTTTCACTACTGGAGTATTTCCTGATGTTTTCAAGCAAGCTATTGTAACACCTATTTTCAAAGCTGGTAACAAAATGCAACCTTCTAATTATAGGCCCATTTCGTTGCTGCCTGTTTTATCTAAAATTATAGAAAAAATAGCGAACCAAAGATTGATGTCCTATCTTGAAAAAAACAGTTTGCTTGCTGTGAACCAGTATGGCTTCCGTAGAGGAAAATCCACAGATGACGCGGTGTTACAGCTTACTACCCTCATTTCATCGTACATGGACAAAAGAAAAAAATGTGTGGGTATTTTTTTAGACCTACAGAAAGCATTTGATACTGTGGCCATCCCAATTTTATTAGCACGACTAGACAATATAGGGGTACGTGGAATTGCTCACAGTTGGTTTTCTGACTACCTCACAAATCGAAATCAAAAAGTAAAAATAGACAATAAATTTAGTAATAATGCTGCTTGTACATATGGTGTTCCGCAAGGTTCTACACTTGGACCTACTCTATTTTTAGTGTATATTAACGAGCTTTGCACACTTAAATCAATAGATGCTGACATACTGATGTTTTGTGACGACACAGTTCTATTGTACAATGACAGAAGTTGGGGAAAAGTGTATGAAAAAGCAGAGATTGGTCTCTCGAAGGCAATTGCATGGCTTGATAGTAACCTGTTGTCTCTTAATACATCGAAGACAAAATACTTGTCGTTTAGTAAAACTAAAGCCTCAAGACCATCTCCCTCATTGACCATTAAGGCTCACTCTCACCCGTGTAATAAAGGGCCTCCCCCTAGTTCTTGTAACTGCAACACATTGTCTGATGTTGCCACAATTAGATATTTGGGAGTTATAGTAGATAATCATCTAAAATGGGGAGCTCACATACAAACTGTGTCCAAACGCACAAGAAAGCTAATACACGTCTTTAAAACTCTCAAATACGTGGCTGATAGCAAACTCCTTCTACAAACTTATAAAGCTTTAGCAGAGTGTGCTATAAGCTACTGTATAACTTCATGGGGCGGCGCTGGCAAAACCAATATGAAGGTAGTTGAGAGAGCCCAAAGAGCACTGCTTAAAGTAACGTTTAACTTACCTTTTATGTACCCAACTGACAAACTATATAAACTGTGCAATGTACTTACCGTACGTAAACTTTTTATGAGTCAATGTTTGCGTAAATATCATAGAGAAATAGTACCATACCTACCACAGACTAACAAACGTATTGATAGATGCCCAGTCCCAGAATATCATAGTGAAGTTGCTTGGCGACACTACTCCCACCTTGCGCCCATACTATACAATAAACTGAATGAATTCCAAGATACAAAGAAATTAACTGTACATAAGTTGAAAAATATCATGCATAAATGGCTAGCCACGTTAAATTATGATGCAATAGAGAAAATACTGGAAAAACAAATTAAGTAAATAAGACAATTACAACCAACACCTTAAGTCACACTTAAAAACACACCAGTATACGCTATCTCAACACACACACCCACACGCACACGCGAACACACATATATGCAAATACACATACACACACACACACACACACACCCACACGCACACGCGAACACACATATATGCAAATACACATACACACACACACACAAACATCCAGAACCAATCGCCAATACTCCAAGCATAACATCATTGTAAATATATAAATAGCTGTTCATATTACATTATATAAAATTTAGGATACAAATAGATTAAGTAATATCATATTCTGTATAAACAATAACTAGGCATAGATTATTTTGTAATCACTTAAAAACATATGTACCTACTACATTATTATAAGTTGTTAATATAAATTAAGTTGTAAACAAGAACCCACGGAAGAACCTGCCTCTCTACGACACAGTTTTTTACTAATGTAAGAGGCAGAGCTATTTGTACAGTGTAACATATTGTTTTGTTTTACAATAAATTTATCTTATCTTATCTTATCTTAATATTTTTTACAATGCAAAACATTGAGCTGATAAAAATACTTAAAATTTTCCTCAAATATTAATTTTACGAAATCTCCGTAATATCACTCGTATTGAGTTAAGTTTCTTTGCATGCAAACGATTAAATCAAACAGATTACTTTTAAGTCGCGGGATTTAGTCTATTTTATGTTATTATTAGAAAAGCAAAATATTGCTACTGATAAAATCTATGAAAATATTTGTACCAGAGATTTTGCCAGCCTTAGTTTGCTAAAGGCTTACTATGGCTTGTAATCCCAATAACTATGCAGGCTCTAGTATGTCAAGAGTCTAGACGAAACGATAATAACTATCTTGAATAATTTTATTGCCAATCGGGTCCCTGTCTCGAATCAGAATGTTTAGTTCTGTTACACGTCTTGTGTTCAGAATTGGAATTAAATTTCACTATTTAGATGTGAAGGGTTCTGATAGAATTGATGTATTCATAGAAGATACTAGTTATGATAGATGGAACAAGAATTATTTCACATAAAGTACATGTATAACTAGTTACTAGATTTTAGACAACAATGTCCTTGTCAAGGTGGGTTGATTTTAGGTTCTCAATTAAAGATTTTGGCACAGATTTGTTGACGACACCTCTTCTGTTTGTCTTTCTTTTTTCGGTAATGTTTAAAGAAAACGGTATCATTAATTGTTGTTTACTTTAAAAATACAACGTAATTTTATTATTTTGTTCTGACAGTTCGCTCAAATAAATAAATTAGCATAGATTTGTTAACTCAGAAGACAGATAAAGCAACAGAGCGAACGACTTCATAACGTTTCGAAAATAAACAAGTGATTCGGCTTCGGCTAATTTAGTCATAGAGAAGAGAGTCCTCCAAAGACAAAACGTCTCCGAAAAGATCGGAACTCAAGGGCCCTCCAAATTGTTAAAGGTTTTTTATTTTCCTTTTTAAATCTCGGATTATTTACATTCAAGTCGCAGCTACTTGACTTAACCTTGTTCTGTTGGATGTTATTTAAGGAATACGTTTTTCGTTGATTCTTTCTCGTAAAGTAACTGTTTTAATTATTTTGTTACTTGCAAATTAGAGTCGTTATAGATTAACACTATTCATGTAATCGCCTTATTCAAAACCACCCTTCGATTATGAGAAATCAAACTACAGTTTCCTATCGTCAAAATAAAAAAAAAAATTGACTTTACAAAAAAAAACGGAAATCTTTGTAAAGACATGTCACAGGCCCCTAGGGCGGATGGAAAAGTCTAACACTAGACTTAGCCACTCTGATACGATTTTTTTTGTAATATAGGTGTTCGTGTCACATTTTCCAATGAGATTAACTAGCGTTAGCATCTCGGCGTGACCGCGTTAAAGCCTCATTAGGCCGCCGTGGAATTCCCGCCAGAGCGCTGCAGGTACTAGGGCGTGGAAAAGTGGAATATTTCAATACACGTTAACATTATATAAGTAACTGCAATAATTATGTGGTCTGTTGTAACAAATTAAAAATAATATCTTTTATGAATCCTCCTCGGTTGCCACTGTTTCAAAAGATATACAATATGTAACTTAGTAAGTACCTACTCCATAGTTAACAACAAATATCATATATGTATAACTTGAATTAACTTAGCCATTAGGGCGGCTTGATTGACTCTTGACACCAGTTAACCACTCTCATTCGATAAGAAGATAATTTGAATCTTAGTATTTTCTTTTCTTGGTTCGCATTTGACTACATTCAGATGTTAGTCATTGCTGCAACCTATGGAGTGCCACGCTTACCGAAATTATCATGAGTTCGGTGCCAAAATGTTTATGGTAATCGCGTCAAACTCATAATATTTTTTATTTTAGCTTAAGTTCTTTCTTAATTTAAACTTTTGTATTATAAGTAGTAAAATTATAACCATTTTCTCCTCACCACTATTGTATACATTTACCTACGCAAAGAGCCTAGTACACACGATCGCTTGAACCCGACACCTGTATGTGTGTAGGTGTGTTCTCGCCAATTACAACCTGTTACATTGTTAACGATGTCGGCCCTAGTTAAATCATTAGGCAAGCATTCTTAGTGTCAAATTACATGGGTAATATACAAAAGGAGGCTTTTATAGGGTATTTTAATAGGTGTTTTATGTTTCTAAAGATGGCAATACTGGTTCTGATTCATACATCTACGAGTATAGTGTATTTAAAAAAAATACAAATATATTTATTGACATAATAAAACAGGTAACAATAAATTTCGTGAAACTTCTGGCCTTGTGCTAGTCGTGAGACTGTGTTACAAGGCCAGTGTCTTCTCCCATTTGTAAGTAAACATTTTTTTCCCCTTTGTTTGTAGTAAGTTAATACTTAGTAGTAAGTATTTTATATGCTTCTTGAGACAGAGATACTGGTTTTGATTACTTTTTTTTATTTGACTTGAACGTTTTTGCATTTGACCATAGTTTACCTGATAGCAAGCAAAGGCTATGGCCTAAGATGGAGCGTGCTTACCCGATAAGAACCGATTCACTCTCGCTTTGAAGATCGCTGGATTATAGTGCGTGGGGAACAGAGAGTCAGGCAGGGAGTTTCACAACCTTGCGGTACGAACAATAAAGGTAGAAGCGTACCGATTCGTGCGGGTTTAAGGAACTTCCACCATAAACCGGTTTTCGTCTATTTCTACTACGAGAGTTTTTATGAGTTACTCGTATTTCTAACTAAATAAATTAACTAAAAGTACTTATTATACTAGCATTTTTCTTTTTATACCTATATATATGTAGTCACATTATTGTAGTACGGCTAACATGTATTCATATATTCTATTTTCTAAAAAAAACTAAAATGTTTTGCTATCATTCCTTATATCTGATCCTCAACTCTGCAAATAATGCTGTGATATTTATTACATATATAATAATTACATTTTGCCTTACCTTGCCCAAATAACAGAAATTATTGATAGAAAAACGAAAAACATCCATTTCTATTGTTCGGTGTAAAATAAACCACATGTTCTACGTAAATCGAATACGTACTTCCTTATATACTCGAAGTAATTAAACTAATGAGTCAAACCATTAATTTTAATCACCTAATGTTTTACTGCAAAGTCAAATTCGCAACAATAAAAATCAATGAACTAAATTAACGTCCTATCGACTAATTAACGAATGATTAACATAAAACAGATAAACATTTACTCACCGCATTATTTAAAAGCAGATTAACTATTAACTAATGGTTTTGTTTAATTCATTGCGTACCGGCTGTATAATCCATGTATTTAAAGTACATATATTTAATTAACAATTCTAACAATTAATGTAATCTAAAGCATAATATTCCTAAAAATACTATGCCCAGTTAGGCTAAGATTAAGATGGTAGGTATGATAAACTTTTTAAATATTCATAGGTAAGTAGATGAGGTACCTATGTGAACAATTAGAATACACAATAGTATAATATACAATAGTATCCTAGCGAACCACCATCAGTCACTGGATGTATTTAATTGTGTGCTATCCACATTCAAGCGTAATGTTCTAGCTATTTTAATGCAAAGCTATGCATGATCACTAATTTGTTAGATAAAATTTAGTCTGTAATTATGTTGTCCTTGTTTATCGTTGTTGTTTGTGTGTTTGTTAGACAGAGAATACAGTACCAGTTAGGTACTGTATTCTCTGTCTAACACAGGTTTTTTAAATTATTAATCACATTAATATAGTTCAAGCTGTGTACACTCACTTGAGGAATTTGTTATGGTTCAAATCCAGTGTTGAATGTGTATTTGGCTTATTTATGAACTCATTCTGTTTTGTGTACCGTTATAAATAAATAAATAAAGAATAATAATTTGTAGATACTACATTAAGTATATTGATACCAATATTTTTGAGAATAGATAAATTTGTCGGGCCTTTCACAAACTCGCAATTCTTAATGAAGTACTTAATACTAAGAACTTAGATGTACGACTGTTCTGTAGTTGCTACTATTCCATATTTTATTTCCTTAATTTTTTTTCATGGGTTTAATAAAATATCAACCTTTGTTCTAAAAGATTTGTTGTTTTACAATTCTACGTTAGTTCCCAGCAACGCTGCTTAAATATAAATATATCTACACACATGTGGTTTGTGCGTATGTATAGTAGGTATACATTTTATTTACATGATATAGGTTTACGCTTGACTACAACTTGCCTGATGGTAAGCAACGTTATAGTCTACGATCTAGCGCGCTTGCCTAGAACAAACCGGTTTACTCTCGACTTGAAGACCGAAGATACATAAGGTACTCTTACAAGAGAATGGAGTACACAACAACATATAATTTCTCGTGAAATTACCTATATGTATCGAAACCTAATTGGATTACTGATAATTTCTGTTTAGTATGCCAACATTAACGGCTTCATGTCAAATACCACATGAAATACCCGTTAAATATGAAACAAGGGGTATTTGGTCAATTTCTATACTTGGGACTAGGGACAAAATAGCCTGGTCACATTTTACTCTCAACGGCTCAATCATTTGATTTGAAATTCAAATTGCCATGTTGGAATTTCATAATGACGACATTATACCAATACCTAGAATTCTGGATGATACTCGACTAAATTTGGCCGGGCTGGAGACAATTATTTAGTGCGGAATGAATTTTGAAACCATATGATGATCAGAAATAGTTCGGAACATTAATACGGGCCACATAATATACACTTCAAATGTTAATTGCTGTACTTAAATAATCATAAAATTAATTTAGTTCAATTTCTTAGAATTTAAAAGTGACACAATGATTTCGTGATAATGCATGTAGGTAAGTATTATCTTTCTTTCAATAATTACATAAAACAACAGCTTTAAATGCTTTTTAAAAGCGACTTTAAAAACATCTAAAAACTCCAAGCTAAGCATTGCACTGCCATAATACTCTGAACTCTCTTCACAGATTTCAAAACTTGAGAAAAACTATATTGCGTGAACGTGAGTTCAAAACACTGAGATTTCTTATGTAACCGTATTAAATTCAAGATGGCTCCGTGAAAAAAAAAATTAGCAGTTAGTATGAACAAGAAATAATTAGGTTATGTAACACATCACTTTTCCTACGGAATTTAAATCCATCTTTACTAGATTATTGCTAGGTTATTATATGGTTGTAAAAGATAATTTTCGAAATTCGTAGTAGATTTTTTTTCCACGACCATAAAAATGTTACATGTTGGTTGACCAGAATTAGAGAGTAATCTTATATAATGGTGTGTTGTATAAAATTATAGTAGTTTATGCAACTGTCATTATAATGAAGGGTATTAAAACACGAGTGTGAGTTTATGAAACGAGCGAAGCGAGCTTCATAATAGTAACGAGTGTTTTAATACCCGTGTTATATGCAGTTGCATACACTACTTTATCTTCACTAATGCAATTAATCAAACAACAAGAGTAAAAGCTGACAATAGTTAATTTTTCATATAATTTTCTAGATTTTTCTGGCAAAAGATTGTGAGTTACTTTTGTTGCCAATTCTAGAATATCCGGAGGCGTACAAATATCATCGTCGCTATCCATTTTTAACTTTTAATTTGTATTTTAAAAACAAAACACATTGCGAAACATTAAATTATCTATTCCGAGACTAGTAACAGGGCATACATTGTCACATTCCATTATTCCATACTCCAGCCTATCATTTCATTGCATCGAATGAAAACGTACAAGCCACTACAATAGTCAGGACATTTACTTATAATCAATAGCTAGTGCTGGATAATGATCACGGGAAATTCCATAAGATGTTATTATGCGTCATGAATATAATACCTAGTACATTTGTATGATGGGTTGATACTAGTGATAAGAATGTAAAGTAAGATGCTTTTTTTAATGCTTTGTACAAATGAATTGAAGTTATTGCATGAAGAAAGTGGAGTTGGGCTGGCCATATAGCTCGGATGGACTGTCACCGATGGACACAAAGATTAGTAGAGTGGAGACCATGGGCAGACAGGACACCACGAGGCCGCCCGCCGCTACGATAGGTAGATGACATTCGAAAACACGCAGGCCGTGATTGGAAGATCGTGCATCATGGAAGCAAATGGGAAAGGCCTATATCCAGGAAAGAATGCAAAAAGCGGAAGAAAAAGAAGACAAATTAATATTAGAAAAGTTCACTCTTCTCACACTTATTAGTGTCAGTTGGCAAAATATTTTTTGAGCATATTTTAATCAAAACGTATTAAAATTTCGAAGATGTTTCATATTGAAAGTAAATTTCATGAAAGTTTATTGAAATATAAAGTATGAACTAATATACACGGGCAAGACATTTTGAAATACCTCCATAGAAAACGTGAAGTCATTAAAAAGTAAACAGTCAGAAGTAAATTAAAGCACTCGTCTAGGAATGCACCAAGATACCCATATATATCAATAAAGACATATATAAACAACATAAAGCAAACGAATATCTAAACTATCTACAGCTACTGTAGAGAACTAAATACGCCCATCTAATCTTAATTGCTGTAATTTAAATTATACGTGTACCTTTTATAACTAGTGACTGAAGCCAAGGGCAAACCGACAATTATATGCGTCAGGTCTCTAGTGGATGTCTAGATAGATATAACATATATGTACATAGAATACGTAGAATACCAAGCATGAATAGTATTTTGTTTATTAATAAAAAAAATACGAAGCTAGTGTGGCTCGGCGGTGTAAGCGTCTGCTTTTCATCCTGACGCACCCTGGTTCGAATCCGGCCCTTGCGGCCGGACCAATGACTTGTATTTCAAGTTGTATATGTGTAGACTTGCACTCGCTTAACGGTGAAGAAAAACATCACCAACTCTTCTTTACACTATCAATAACCCACTCCAGAGACAATTTATATGTACCTGACCCTTCAATACTATTAAACTAAAACCTTGATCTAGTTTTTATACAATTTATTTTACGAGCATTTAACTATTTAAAAACTCTTGATTGTAGATTTTAAAAGCTTAACAAAACGCTATCCGATAGAGTACTTAACCTACTGTTTTTTTCTTAACACGGCTTACGTTACTATATCATATGCTTCTTATATCTCTTCCTTACTGCATATCTTACAAATACAAATTTATTTATTCACTGAAAGTATTACATAAAACCTTAAACCAATATAAACATAGAAAAAAAGTTATGTATGTGTTCTTGTGAGCCCTGCACTAAGTATACACTTGTATCGCTGCCGCCCACTTGGCTTTGCTTAAATTAGCTTCTCATATAAATACTTCTAAACAAATAGCCAAGTTATTACAGCCAATATACCCGACTCATAAATATTTTCTTCATTACCCAACCTACAGTATAGGTACTATATATGAAGTTTGCCACTATTTGTCATCGTATCATCAAAGCTTGCAATTCCTTTGAGGCTGCGGCGTCGATCCTATGCAAACACCCAACTCACACACATCTATACCAACACTACATATTATATACAGGGTTATTATATAGCTGTTGTGTCCTCTTCAAGTCCTACTCATTAATGAGGGTTGTATGTTCGTGACGCGTTCGCAGGATTAGATGCGTTGGGCAAGAACATCGTGGTTCACAATTTCACATACCCTTACAATGTTCCCATACGTAGTCGGGGATATATGAAGATGTTCCCCGGGCAAAAAAAGTACATCGTGGTGGGCGCCAGTCCTTCAATAGAAGACACATGTTCTCGGATTACTTAGCTGAAAAATGAAAAATAAAATACATGTTAGTAACTAGCTGCATTTTAAAAGACTTACGACAGACTACACAAAACTTCAGGAGACGTTTCTATTCAACAAAAATGTTTTTCAAGTAGGAATTATTACTTTAAAAAAAGTTACAAATGAATCTTAATTACGACTAAGATTTATTTATGTTTTCCGTCCCATTCACTGATTAGAAATAAGTATTAAACTGTTACGAATCAAAAATTCTAACTAGTATTCTTGTTCTATATTCCGGTTCGAAAGAAGTCGGAGACGGTTTTGTTTTATTGTTCAGCCAAACATTTAACCGTCAGGTTGCCTAAAACGAAACTCTTACAAGCGATACAACGGTCAAGGAATCACTCGCGCCTCATATATCTTAAGTTTCAATTTAAAAAAAAATTACAACTAACCCAGTACGAATACACAAGGCGGCACTAATTACCGATATTACTAGGCGCCGAGATCGAGGGTCGTGCCATCTGGTTTTTCCCGGCCAGAGTTGTCACTCCTATGTCTTCTTTACCTAGTGCCCTAGTTTTAGTACTTACTTGGCTTTTGCCTGATTGGGCTGAGTTTTTGGTAATGAAGTGGAATCGTATCAAGACCTAACTAATAAATAGAAAAGTAAGTTTGTTAGTGTGTTTGTTCTGTTATCACACCGTAACAGAGTAACCGGTCATTGTGAGTCTTGTTAGTGACATAGGGTTCAATACACCAAGAACGACAGGAACAAAGCCGCTATATATCCTCCATTAATGTAGTAGACTCTGAATAAGATATCTTTGTTCAATAGGGAACTTGCATGGAAATGGAATTTGGTTTTTGTAAATAAACTATAAAAATATACCAAAATCCTAAACGAGCTGTGCAAACCGCATTTATATCCACTAAAAAATAAAGAAGCTATGACCAATTGAAGATTTCATTCCATCTCTTTTCAAAACAGAATTTTCTATATATTTTGTATGGCGTTAGTGTCATGTGACGTCACATGACATGTCGGTTCTCTCTGTCTAAACTTAAACTAAAAACGTGTATAACTGCGTTATTGTTAAAGCTAATTGAAAAATAATTTCACTGTGCTGATTGTCTATTAAAAAGCTTTCATTGAAGTAATAAAAAAAAAGTTGTGCATGTTCCCTATTAATTAGAGCATAACTACCTCATGTTGATATTGAATATTATGTCTCTGTTTCAACTTTTTAGATGTGATCCACGTGGAGTTATTTCATGCGTTTTAACTTCCGACTGTTTAATAGCATATCAATATTGCCACTACTTTATATTCGACATAAACCATTTTACAGTTTTAACTCTCAAACCGTCTGCCCCCTTTCGCCTTGTATCCACGTACCAGCTCCAACAAAACCATGCTTAATTTAGTTGGCAACTTAGTCTCACACTAGTTCAGGGAACAACGACATTAGATTCAATAGATGCTTTATTATGACAGAAAAAATCAAACTAGTTTCTAGATGCATTATATTATATACTTATAAAAACTTAGGGCTAATTGTAATGAGCAATACATTCCATAATAATGAGTTAGAGAGTGCGATATAATACCATTTCTAGATACATATGAGTCCCTAGTTCCCACAGTAGGATTCCCTGTTTGTGGGAGCTAGTTCTCTTCCAGGGTGCATTATAATTAAAGTGAGAGTAAAGTGTTCTGAGTGTATAAGTGATGAAAGATGGCGAGATTGATCATCCCACCACCAAGTGTGTGTGTTTGTTGTGAATAAGTTATGCTTGTTTTGTTTTAACTGTTTTATTAGATTGACTAATGTGGGTACATGTACCTACATATAACTATGGTAGGGGTCTGAGTACCACCAGGCATTTAAGCTGGGAAGACAGACGTTACACGTGAGTGAGATCTTATATGCGTGGGAGAGTGTAATTCCTGGGGTGTGTGGTTATCACGCATTTGTTATTGACTAGGAAACAAATCGGAGTAAATCCTCCGTATCCTTGTAATTTAGGGTAGCCAGATGCGCCTTGACAAGTTTTTTACATACATATTTCTTGCAGTTAACAATGGTCAGTATAATATTAAGACGTCGGTAAAGGAGAGGTCCCATTATTCTATGGCATTTCCTTCCCATATCTGTTTTTAAGGCTGGTATAGTCCATCTAGGTGTTCGTTTTTGTGTTGCGCAAAACAACTTTAATATGCACATAAACTCGTGTTAATAGTCGAGTTATCTAATATTTGTGATAGAACTATTGACATAGTTTCTGGAACGGGAAAAATATAATATGTATGCGAATTTTTTCACATGTTGTCGCGAAAACTTTTCGTACGGAACAGCATTTTTATATCGCAAATTTTCGTAAATTTATTGAACTGAACCGGCGCGTAAAATGTTTCATGTAAGATTAACTATGTACTTGTGTTTTATGAAAAAGAGGCACAGATGATGGCTAAGTTAGGTGTCTTTGGCTTATAAAGCCTATGTCAGGGACTGTGGCAAAATGTTAATTGCTATCATTGTAAGTGAAGTTTGCGACAATTAGGGGTTACGCGGGACAGTTGGCTTATGAAGTTGTGACTATGAGTGTGAGCTCCAAATTTGAATGTTTATTAGCGGAGCTTTTGATATAGTTTGGAAGCATGTGTCTTACTGCTAACAAGGATTCTAGGCAAACGCTTTTACAGATTTACTTAAATATTTTTTGTATTCAAAATTGTATGAAGGAAAGTAGCAATGAATAGGTGAAAACGAATGTGTTAACAATGACACTAAAATTATGTACGTTTTTGAATGCGAAAATGGTTATGTATAAAGGTAGGTTTTATTATTTACAAGTTTATTAGACAAGAAATAATCTGTATTGTAAGTATGTAAATAAATTATCGTTTACAGTGACGTAGTAATGTGTTAACAATAAAAAGTTTATCCATGCCACTTCTTATCACATATTTAATTCCGCCCAACAGAAACGCCTACAACTTAGCTTACAACATTGTCGGAAGAACGGAATCACGAAATCGGAAACCATTCCTAAACTTAGCATTATGGACCTTGAAACTCTTCGATCGCGCAAACTGTAACCGGATTTGGAACACCATAAATAACCAACTTGGAAAGAACCGTAAGAAACCGATACGGTTCAGGAAACCCATCGAATGAGCGATTGAAGTGAGCGAGTCTAAAAGGTTTTAACTTTATTTTTCTCTAATGTCAGCATTGGGCATAGACATGGAAAAACGCAAATAGGTACATATGTATATGTACTTACTCAATGTAGTTTTTTTTATCAATCTGTGCGAAGATTTTCGATTAAATAGATTTTTTAATTATCTGTGCTGTGATTATGTAATGGGGGATAATAAATAAGTAGGAAGAAAAAATAGTGCAATTTTTGTAATAGCGAAACGATATTATAGTCAGTCAATATGAATATCCTGTGGAACAAAATAAACTTAAAACCAAATTTATAAAAAAGTTTCGAAAAAACATTATTCCCGAAGTTTACTATTTGCTCAACGGGCTATAATAAAGTAAAGCTTTTCGGCATCATTTCCTTAAATGATAAGTTTGGCCTAGTTCAAACCACTTGTGGAGTTTTTTCATCCCTTTCAGGGTCTTTCGCTCCCTATCTTTCATATCTCGTCCTTACGACTACTTACGAGATCATATTGAGCCGTAACAAAAGTATCTCTGTGAATTTATATAGTTAAACAAATAAATATTCCGGGACATTATGACAGCGCGACCTAGCCCCACACTAAGTAAACGCTTGTGTCGTGGGTACTAGATATACATGTATATAATATCTAGTGACCTGCAGTGTTATCCAATTTGTTACATTATATTAAATGTTATGTGGTAAATCTGTGTCTTCCTTTGTCTGCAATGAGATTCAAGCATTGTTATTATATTCGCATATAAATCTATATAAAACGCATCGACATACAGCAAATCTTATGTAGCCAAACTAAATGAAATATATGTAGATGTGACAATATTTGTATGCTTAAAGAATTTACAATTGATCTGTCACAGCAATGAGAGAAAGAGAGGGATGAAAAATACTTGCAGCAATAACAAAGTAATTTGAATATCTCGACAGTTAAGTAGATAGGTAATAAAAATAATTCATCACTTGTACGTAATACGGGAATAAAAAATAAAATGACACCAAAATACTTAAATAACTGTAGTTCGTTAAATAGCTTACAACTTACTCCAAGAAGTATAAAAGGTGTGATTCTACCACTCTGCAGAACTATATGATACAGCACTTCACAACATAAACAAATCATACAGTTACTTACAGTAAATAAACAACATACGGTAACAAGAAAATGTCGTGTCCCATAATAAAAAACGTACCAAATGTTTCACATGAAGATCGTTACATTTTATCGATGCAACAAAAAGCAAACGTAAAAAATACTATACCTTGTAACGGTGGCTGTAAAAAGATCGATTCATGACGTTTACCTCTACCATTATTTTTTATGTTATCTCTCGAACTGGGTAAAACCGGTTAAGTTTAACCCTTAAAAACCCCTTCAGTACACCTGTTTCAAATTTATTCTCCATTCGAAGTCATTCTTCCGCGTCCTGGAGCGTTTTGCATTTTTTATTCATTTGTCATTAATATTTGATAGGGTTGTTACTCTTTAGGCAGCGAGTGACGTTTTGATTTAAATTGTTCCTTTTGATAAATGAGAATAATTTTACTCGTGGTTACTGTTACAGTTATCTGTAAACATTAATGGAGCGCATTTTTTAGCTGTATTAGACCATAATTTTATAATATATGTAAATATTTTCTGTTTTCTGTTAAAACTGCAATATTAGTTTGTGTCCATTAATGTTGTAATGCTGTTCATTATAAAAAAAGAAAAAAGCTGTACAAAATGTGATATCACTGATATTTCTTAGATAATAAAATAGTAAGAAATAAATAAACTGTAACGTTACGATTACATCTTAGCACAGTGCCGTCCCTAGCTCCCAAAATTAGGGGCGATCACAACTCTGCGGGGCGCCAACTAAAATATGTTACGCAAACGTCCCTCGTGTGTTCTATTTGCGATTTAACGAACCATGATTGTGTTATACACCCGACAACCCTACTAAAAAGCAAAATCACCCTACTAAATGCAAAAGTATCCCCAAATCCGATTTTGACGTATTGTCAACCCTAATTTATAGCAACAAGTGTATGAGATTAGCTTTTTTGACATTTGGCATGTTAATCAAGCATTTGTGTTCATTTTTATAGGGGAAACTTTTGTAAGGAAAAAAAATACATATGAAGTTATATTAGACACGTGTGTCCTAGGGTTAATGTTGCATGGTTTTTATTATTATCGTTTAAAAATAAATATGTATTTGAATTTGTAATAACAATTTGTTGATGAATAGATCGTGAAATTGTGGACTTGTTTTTTTTTTAGATTCGTCGTATTAAACAGCATTTTTTATAATATGAACATTGTCTGTTACATTAAGTATTTCTTTCAAAATTAGCCGCCCATATCAATACCGCGAAAGGTATGAAATTAATTGATAACTTTGAGCCATAAAAAGCAAGTTAATTCAACTGTGCTAAATGAAAATTCGGTCATGCAAAAAAATAATTGGTTCCTTCACAAAGGCTCTATTTCCGATGAGCTGAAATTTTTAATTTAAAAAAAATGCCGCGTTTAATTTGAGGGGAAAAAAGTTTTGGGTCAAACTTGTCGGTTGTAATTAAACATTGACGCTCTCGTCATGATAATCCAATTACGGAAAAACATACTTTATTATATTGCCTGTTTAGAAAAAAATCTTCGTTACTGTACCCATAAGAATTCTGCAGAAATCTTATCATTTATTTTAACTATATATCTATGACATAATACTTAATTACCTTCTTAGTTTGTAGAATTTTACAATTATGTATATCCCATATGCAACTTATAACTAGGTATACCTATCAATGAATGGGCTGGGCATAGGCCTCACCTATCACGATCTCGATCCTGTCTCAATTTAGTCCAGGTTTGACCCGCGACATAGTTACAAATTAGGAAACTGCGTTTGTTTAATCGGCTCAGTCTTTGAAATATGGTAAAATAAGACTATAGGTGCCAGAACCTACTCGATTAAATCTTTGACTACCAACCTCGCTGATAAATGACCGTTTTTTTTACAAGAAATGGGTTTGCACTTGACCGTAATTCGCCTGATGGTAAGCAATCATTACGGTCTAGGATGGAACGTGCTTACCCAGTAAGAACCGATTCACTCTCGCTTTGAAGATCGCAAGGTTATTCCGCGGGGAACAGGGAGTCAGGCACGAAAAATTACTAATAATATTATGAAGTACGTAAGGACCGAGATATTTCTAAATCTCCCTAAATCACGCCACATACGCATGACCGGTTGACGGACCAAAGTCATCAAACTGTGTAGGTATTAGAAATTCATGGAGACCGTAACAATCTATATGCAAAATAGATGTAAACAACACGACACTTCCCTGAATAGGGAACCGTTTTATGAAATCGTTTTGTTCAATTAGTGAATGTGCTTTCGCTTGTATGTTGGATGAAAAATGTTCGTGTAATGTTGCATTTTCGATTGGGAAAGAAGTTTGCTTGATAAAGAATGTTGTAGTGCTTTTTGTTAAAGTTGGGGGATTTTTAAAACAAGATGACGGTTTTTTTGCTGCAATTAACTCGATTAGTATTTTATACCTACAACATTTCTGTATGTAAAAGGAATGTTAATCTTTTTTTTACACGATGTAGGCTCTCTCTTGACTACAACTTGCCTGATGTTAAGTAACGTTATAATCTACGATCTAGCGCGCTTGCCTAGAAGAAACCGGTTTACTCTTGACTTGAAGACCGGCAAATTATAGTTCAAGGGGAATAGAATCTTATTTTTTTATGCAGCATTGTCGTATTATATCCGTTTATCTTTGTTACAAAATCACAGTCAAGTATATTTTCTAAGCGTTACTTTAAATATCAAATCGTGATATGTTGAGCTTCAGAACTGCTCGAAGATTCCCGATATAGCAAATTCAATACTCGTGAAATTCAAAGCTTAAGCTAAGTATGGTAACCAGCCATTGTTCTATCAAAATGCTTGAAGCATAAACCTTGCGGCTCGAAAATCCAGTCAATCTAGCCGTATTTACTAGCGGCGATTCTTGGTTTTACCCGCTTTTT
The DNA here is from genome assembly GCA_927399415.1 of Macaria notata. NCBI lineage: Eukaryota > Metazoa > Arthropoda > Insecta > Lepidoptera > Geometridae > Macaria > Macaria notata. The sequence continues at coordinate 6,410,763 of OV656741.1, forward strand.
ATCTTGGATAAAAAGTAGCCTATGTCCAATACGGAGATCTAGCCTACCACAATAATAAATTTCATCAAAAGCGATGAAGCCTTTTAAGTGTGAAGATGTAACAAACACACACATATCTATTTTATTATAGGAACATGTACACAAACTTTAGCTTTTAAAATATAAGTCAAGTAAGTGATATACATGGTACGGTAAACACTCCACCTAAACAACGTTTTGAATATTTACTAAATAACAGTTAAATTCCCGTAAAATTGCCGCGGAAATTAATGTAAAACATTTGCAAATTGGATTATGCAAACTATGAGGGGAGACCTAAATATTTCGTAAGGAAGCGAGGCAAGGATTTTTAAACATAAAACGTGGAAGCGTTATTTGAACACAGAAAATCTCACCATTATCGACAGCGTGTTTGCTGGTTTGTTGGTCTGATTTTATCTGTTTCATTCCACAACAGACCGACATAATATTATCGTTATTTTTGTAATGTATTTAGACTAGTACGGAGTTTTTTTTCCCAAAATATCCTAAGCGAAACTGCACTCCACTAGAAAAGTCTAAGTCGAATCGAGACGGTCGTCTCTTGTGTCAAGAGTTTTCTAAGAGCCGTAGGGGCTAAGAAAAAGCCTACAATTTAACGCGTCACCCGATTCACTTAAGCGTAAGAATGTATTGCCACTGTTTGGCACCTATCCAAATACATGCCACGTAAACAATTGCTAAGTCACAGAATTAAGGAAACAGAGTTAGGCAAAACTTGACCTCATTAGAGATCTACAAATAGGGCAAACCAAGACAAAGTTAATTTGTGTCTCCGTCCCTCTGTGTATTATCTTAATCATGTAAGGGCCGCAATAAAGGGTTTCTGTGTTGCACATAAACAAATATCTCATTTTAAGACTACCCTAATTTATACTGGCTTTAAACTTAGGAGTGGTAGAGCTATGGAGCGTGGGGAAGATTAGAGGGAGCTCATTAGATGGGCTCGCGTCTTTACCTTAAAAGATAAAGTTTTTCCAGAGGATTACTGAGATATATTGGACGAGAACTTGTAAATATTTTATGTAGTAGTTATAAGAAGTACATAAATAATGTCTCATGTACAGTTATACCAACTTATTTGTGATTAAAACAAATGTAATGTTTGACAATACTGTATACTGTATATATATATATATTTATATGTATTTAATTATTGAATTGAATTATTATGAATTTTTATTGATTTTTTATTATTTTGAATAAAGACAAATTGAAATGTAATGACATCATCATTGGACTAAATTCAAAATTTAATTCTTGGTATTTAGACGATGGCTCTTTAGGTGGAGATGCTTCGGTAGTATTGAATGATCTACAAAAAATAGTCCAACAATTTAAAAGTGTTGGTCTATCTCTAAATTATAGCAAATGTGAAATTTTCTTCCCCGATCGTATTTCAGACACGTTTCGGCTTTCAATTTTAGAAAAATTTAATTCAATATGTTTTGGCATATCCGTTCAATGTAAATCTTCTCTGATAATGTTAGGCGCTCCAATATTTCCGGATGCAATTCCATCTATTGTGCATTCAAAAATTGAAAATTTTGAGCAAAATTCAAATAAACTTTTTAAGATAAAACCACACATGGCAATATACATACTGAGACTCTGTTTATTTACCCCGAAGTTCACTTATCTTCTGAGATGTTGCCCGGTGTGGTTTTTTCCTTCATTGTTGGACCTTGTAGACTCGGCTTTAAGAAAAACATGTACCAAAATTCTAAATTTAATTTTTGACGATCGTTCTTGGGCACAGGCAACACTACCCATCAGTTTCGGTGGTCTGGGAATCCGTACAACATCAAGTGTGGCACTTCCAGCTTTTTTGGCTTCTAGCTACGGCACGCAAACCCTCATCGGAAAAATACTTTCTATCACTGATGTTCGGGTTGCATGCCAGGCGGAAGCCTTGGAAGCTTGGAGTGCTTCATTTCAAAATACGGATCTCCCCACTGAATTAGGGATCCAACGGTCCTGGGATAGCCCTCTTCTTAAAATAACCTTTTCAGCACTGTTAGACCAATCCCCAGACGATACCGACCGAGCGCGTCTCCTTGCAGTATCGCAAGCTGAGTCAGGCTACTGGCTTCACGCACTGCCATCTGACAACCTCGCCACCGTACTTGATCCGGAAAGCTTGCGCGTAGCTGTGGGTTTGCGTGTGGGTGCAAAATTATGTGAGCCTCATCGATGTCCGTGCGGCCAGAACGTGGACATGTCCGGACGCCACGGGTTGGCCTGTGTGAAGAGTGCTGGCCGACTTTATCGTCACTGGGTGCTCAATGATTTAGTCAGGCGGGCACTCTCCACCGCTGGCATGCCTTCGGTGCTTGAGCCGAGTGGGCTCTCACGTGATGACGGCAAGAGGCCAGACGGCGCTACTTTAGTACCGTGGTGTCTCGGCCGTCCTTTGGTCTGGGACGTCACGTGTGTAGACACCTTAGCGCCGTCTCACGTCAGTGCCACCGCTCGTAGCGTCGGGGCTGCAGCACTACAGGCACAACTCGGGAAACAACGAAAATACTCGCAGATTAGCGCAAATTATGATTTTTTTGCGCTATCTGTTGAGACGTTAGGCCCGTGGTCTCCGGACACAAAATTATTTGTGAAACAGGTTAGCAAGCGTTTGGTCCTTGCCACAGGAGATCTCAGGGCTGGCAGCTATTTTTCTCAACGTTTGAGTCTTTGCATTCAAAGAGGAAATACTGCCAGCATCCTGGGTTCCCTGCCGCACAGCGACAACATGGACGGTGTGCTGAACTTTTTGTAAATATCTGTTTTGTATAAGTTTTCTGTATTTTTAAGTCATTTTTGTATTATAATTTATGTACTATTGAAATAAATACTTATGGTGTTATATTTTATTTAGGTAGATAAACCGAATCCTGGGGAATAGTCGCGTAGGGCAATACCGGAGTGAGCATTTAGTGAAAAAGATAGGCAGCGAGTAAGGGAGAAGCAAGACGGGCGTAGAGGGGATAGAAACTTCGAGAAGGATTTCAGCATAAAAGGGGGAAGGGAAGGGGGCTCGCTCTCTTTGGTCGCCTGGTCTTCGAGGTAGTCGGACGCATTTAAATCTCTGAGTGAGTAAATTGGTTTTAATCCTTAACATTGTGCTACAAATTTATCATTGAAATATGCCACATTTAAGAGCATATGCCTGGTATCTTGACAGACGGTCAGCTTGGGTGTCTGAAGCATTCCGAATTACTCGGATTTCGAGGTAGTCATCTCAGTTGATTGTCTGATTAAGGTATGTGTATTTTAGCAAACGTTGAATTTGGGTGTCTGAAGCATTCCGAATTACTCGGATTTCGAGGTAGTCATCCAAAGTCAGGGTTTGATGAAATATAAGGTCTTCATAAAAACTATAATTTAAGCACCAGTAGCATTTCCTTTCCTAGTAAAGAACATTAGGTTACAAATTTATCATTGAAATATGCCACATTTAAGAGCATATGCCTGGTATCTTGACAGACGGTCAGCTTGGGTGTCTGAAGCATTCCGAATTACTCGGATTTCGAGGTAGTCATCTCAGTTGATTGTCTGATTAAGGTATGTGTATTTTAGCAAACGTTGAATTTGGGTGTCTGAAGCATTCCGAATTATTCGGATTTCGAGGTAGTCATCCAAAGTCAGGGTTTGATGGAATACTAGGCCTATTAAGGTTCAAAATTACCCAGTGTTCGCGTTAGATTACCCGTAAAGTTAAAATCTGGGATCCGCTTGAGCAGTAGTGCATGTTGTAGTGCTTTAAACAAGCTTAAATACCTTTTAAACTCTCGTAGTTTAAAGCCTATATTTTTTGATTACGCACGGCATTATCTAAGCTGACCGCTGGATAAATGTTGTATGTCTACCTTCATTTCCTCCCGATTCGGCCGCGACTACCTTTGGCCATGAGTTGTAGAAACTCTCTCTAGTCTGAGTCTGGGCTAGAGGGATCGGGAAAATCGTCCTCCATCCTTCATCCTTCCACCTTTCCATTTGTCGTCATAGGGTTCTTTAGGCGACAAATATCCTGTTACATTATTTATGAGTAGGCAGGGATAGGAGCTAGGAAATAATTAGGGTTCATTCTGATTAGGCAGGCAGTAGATCAGAGTAAGGTCTAAGAGTAGGGAATACAGGTAAGTAAATAATAGGGAATAGATCAGGGACTAGTGAAGAGTTTTGTAATAGAATAGGATGGTAGGGTTATAGGGAGGTAGTTATTTATTCGAATTTTGGTATAAGTCGAAAGTATTGTGTATGTTTGACGGAATAGGAATACACTTGGAAGTGTGAGGAAACCTCGTAGAGCGGTAACAATGAATGGCGCGGAATTAATAACGGTTTTAATATAATTTAACTACGTTAGAAAGCAAGACATGATTTAGGGTAATTCTGGAATGTGGGTTTCTGAACATAAAGTTGCAATATCAAATGAAACGTTAAATACTTGCGGTGGTTAGGGATCACTAAACCAACATTCAACTAAAAATGACAATTATGGTTCATTGTAGCCCAGTCAGTGCGATCATGAGATCATTTAAAATAAGTACGCTCTAAATAATGTAAAAGTCAGGTAGATAAATAAAACTGACAGTTGAAGCTGAAACCTGCAATATTCTGTTTGTCTTGAAACAACGGTTCTATAGTGCCTGATGGAAATACTATAGCAATTTATATTAATGTAATCAAAGCCACGCCTGCCTGAAAGACAGAAATTGTGTTAGTAGTATATTACTGACTAAGTAACAAATCTAAGATGTAAAATAAATAATATTTTTACGCAGGAAATGAACACTCGTGTATGGTTTATAAATACCATGTCTAGAAGTAACTACCTTCTCGAATTAGATAGGGGATATAACCTATTGGTTGTCTACGAGTTTATCTTGTAATATAACACTAGAGAATTTATAGAAGGGTTCCTATTTTGGCTGGTGGATTAATATACAAAATTGTTATTTAATCTCAGTAGCTTTACTGAGAGGATATATAAGATTGCCTGCGTATGGTTAGAAAATATCAGACTAGGAGACCAAATCTCCACGAATTAAATAGGAGAGAGTATCAACCGTCAGAGGATCTCTTTAGCTTTGTATTATAACAAAGTACCTATAATGCCTGATTAAATTATCATAGCAAGTTATTGGAAAGGAAATAAAACCTTTGGTTATCTAAGAAACTATCTTATTTTAAGTTAAAACAAAGTACCTATAATGCCTGATGAAATTATCATAGCAAGTTATTAGAAAGGAAATAAAACCTTTGGTTATCTAAGAAACTATCTTATTTTAAGTTAAAACAAAGTACCTATAATGCCTGATGAAATTGTCATAACAAGTTATTAGGACTAGAAAGGAAAGGAAGCCTTTGTTTGACTTTGGTTCTACCTAATTTAGTGTGAAAACAATTACGTTCTGTATGATAATTCCTATTTTTGGCTGTTAGACTAGTAACTACCTAAAATACAGCTATGGTTACCTAACTCAATTGTTATTGTTTATACAAGGTAGAATCAGAAGCGATTCTAGGGTTTCGTATGTTGTAAAATAATACTAACTAGAAATCCAGCCTGTAGAAATGAAACAAAGAGCGAAGTAACATTTTATTCACAAAGTTTGTGTACAAGCAGCCAAAAGCTTGGAATATTATTAAATTTATAATAATACATTGTAAAATTAATCACCATCGTCAAACTTGGTTTACTTGAATACGAAGTTGTTAATAAGAAAGTATCTTTTAAAATTAGCTTTAGTTCGTTTCACTTAGGTTAGTTTTAGGGTTTCTTCTGTTAATCTCCTTAAAGAACCGAGGTTACTGCGAATGACGTACGGGTCCTGGCCACTAAACGATCACATTTACGTAGGTAGACATATCGGAGGGATGAGTAAGGTTCTGTTAGGCAGGTTTTGCGTTAGGTATCATAAGATCTCAATCAGATAAATGAATAGAATAATTAATGATTACATTCAGCATGCAGATGATAGAGTGTCACAATGTTAGAAAGGTATAATCGTATCGGAGCGATTCTTGAAGTAAAAGAATGAAAGGTGAAGTCTAGAATAAAGGCCGCTTTGGTCAGGGGTTTAGGTCTTGTGGAAATGTTAACCATGGGAAAATGCGTTGGAATGGAGCATTTTCTGTGCCTTTCAGTTATTTTCTTGACTGACTGGTACGCTAAAGCGAGCCTATTTAATAGAAATTTAAAATAAACATCAAATAGAATGTATCTATGAATGTATGTTTGTACATACTACAAAGTAATTGATAAGCTGTATCAGCTCTGTTACCTTATGAAAAATTGGTAGTATTGGTATAAAGTAAGTGAACCTATATAATAAAATATAAAGATAACAATTTATAGTACCCAAGTTTGTACAAAGTAAGTGAATTGCTAATTAATAGAACAAATAGGTTGATAGATATAAGATTCAGAGCGAGTGGATGGAGTTAATGCAATATTACATAGTTATACATTTGCATAAAATCTACTGAGTAGAAGTAAGTGGTAAGATTAATTAATAAAAATATAACAAAATTAGGTAGGCTGAACTAGTGATATCAAATATACTTTACTAATAGGCTTTGTTATTCTGGATACATTTATCAGATGTTTGTTAGAGTTAGGTTAGATATTAATTAACCATAAATAATAATCTGATTATAATCTTAAGATTTAGATATAAAAAAAAAAAAATATAGGTAGGGTAGAGTGGTTCGTGACATTTGGTGCCGTGACCAGGATTTAGTATTAATTGATTTTTGGATTGTAATTTTAAGTTATAAATAGAAATAGGAATATATGTATAGGTATATGACATGATTTTGGCCACCATAAATAGTCAGACCTAGTGGTCTGGCTACATTTGTTGTCGTTGAAATGGAGGGAGATTTTAACAGAAGGAACATAAGTATTAGCTATTAGGTACAACTACAATAAGATACTATTTTAAACTAGCTTAAAGTTAAAACGTCTGGGGGCGAGTCGTGGAGGTACAGCCTGCTATTGAAGTGGTGATTTTCTTTCCTGAAAGATGATAAATAACAATGTTAGATAAATTGTAGGAACTAGTAATACAAATAGGATAAATATGGGAAAAGTAAATAGGATAAACTAGCACATACGTTGAAGTTTTGAGGAGTTTTATAATTTGTATGTGTATGTATCTTTATTCACACATTTAAGTATATATACAAGAGGAAAAAAAAAATATGTTTCTAAATTCAGTATATCTAACTTAGTAAAAATACATAAGAACGGTTAATATAGAATGGAATTTAATCATACTCATAGTCAAAAAAAAAAAAAAAAAAAAAAAAGAAATTATAAACATTGTTTAAATAATTTCAAGAGTAAGTGTAGGTTTATATAAGATTATATTAATAATTGACTACCATTAAAATATTTAATTATGTGTAATAACCTTGAATAATTTTACCTTTGATTAAACAAGTAGTAAATAGAGTTGTTAGTGGTCCCATCTTTCACCAATCCTAAATGCCAGCTTGAGGTATAATACAGCATCTGAAAAATGAAGTTCATTAAAACATTAATGGTTGATGGTATGAAACCGAATTATATTGAGTATGTAATGTTTGGTTAGGAAAAACTGTTCAAGTAAGTCAGCTTTTATTTTCCTAAATACAATTAATTACCTTTTACAATAGATTTTAAGTTTTACTTTAATATTTTATTTTTATGTTAAGTAATAAGGATCTTTTCTTTAAGATCCATGTTGAGATGCATAGGGGAAAGAAATAAGAATACAGGAATTTAGTATATTTTCCTTCAACTTCATTGGAATGTTAAAGTCAGTTGACACTAAGGGCTACCACTCACATATTTGCAAACCTACTTTGTAGTATTTACTAGTCAGACAGTGTTAGCATAGAATTACAACAGATGTATCGAATTTGTAACAGTTTAAATGGCGGCCTTAGTGCTTTAAAAAAGTTCTTCCAGACAGTAGGTAGGAATGGTAAGCAGTTGGGTTCCATACTGCTTGTTAGTTGATTCTCAAAATCAAGTAACTGTAGCATTCAATTAAGGGAAATCGGTTTCATTGTAATATATTGTAGAAAAACAATTCAAAGAAGAGTCATGCTTCTGCACTAGGAGTTCCGTATCATTTATTATGAAAAATGAAAGAAAAGAAAGTCATAACAAGAAAGGGGAGTTCGGGCAGACAGATAAACGTACAAACAGATAGACAGTGGAGTTTTAGTAATAGTGGTTTACCAGTATGGGCGCTTCCGTGGGTCGGATGACGTGTTGAGCTGTAGGATCCCGGTTGTTTGTTTAAATAAAGAATTTTATTTATTATTTTATTTAGAGGTTTTTCATGAATTTACTTAAATTTTATTATCATTTAGTGTATGGGACTCAAAAAAATAGCTAGCTTAATTACCTACTTGTGATAATGTCATCAGAACAGGGGGCGTTCTTCTAGGTTCATCCATATTTGCCTCAGTGTTTATTTCTGGAAAAAAAAGAGGAAGTTTACAGTTATTTATTAAAATATGTTTACTTACTAACAAAGGTTAGATCAATTCTTAAATGTTGATTTTATTATATCAGATATATATTTGTTTACCATCAAAGTTCAATCATTTTTGAGTTTACTATCGGGGTACATAATATACATTGAATATGAAATATTTTATGTACTAGGTTTGTTTATGTTCTACTAGAACATGATGTCTCAATTAGACAAAGGCTGTTAGATGCCATTACATCATCATGAATCATAAGAAAACATATTTATTATTAATCAAAAGAACCTTAGAGTTTCAACACATAAAATAGAACTGTGTAAATTGGTTATTTTATGTCAAGACAGTTCACAAATCATTTCTTAGTATATTTTAGTTATTTCGAGAGGAAATTTTGATTAAAACAAAGAAGGCAATCCGGACATTTAGTACTAAACTCACAATATGCAGGGCATATACTAGCAAGGGGTGTAGATTGTAGAACCTATACTATCGGCTATATTATCTAGGTACCTAGTGTAATTAACTTGTAATTTATGAATATAGGCTAGAAAAAAATAGAAAATAACTCACCCATTTGGTAATATCCAGATTGTTGTATTGTCATTAATCCATGTAGTATTAGATCGTTGTGAGATTGCGATGAAAACCACACGCAGGGGCTGGGCTTTCGAATTGTTTACAAAATAGTTTTATTGTGATTTGAGGTTATCTATATGTTGTTCGATATTTATTTTCTCTTTTTGCACAATTCTTGTGTTTAGGAGATAAAGTTCATTTGTATTAGTTAATAAGTACCTATTTGGTGAGTTTTAGTCAAGTTTTTACACTATTTTTTCGAATTCGGAGGTGAGTAGGTATAGTCGCCGGTTTTCACAAAACCATTCACAGATAGTAACGAAGAAATCACGTCTTTAGACTCAAACTGTACACGTAAGCTATTAATTACACACGTTAAGCACGTTGGTTCATCATAATTACGTTTTATTACACTCAAATACGTAGACATTATCAAAACAGAACAAATCTTTTCACAAACAATATCGAAGAGTAGCTGAGTAGGTACTACTACCTACCTTCTTAAAAGGAAAAGAAATACGTCTCTATAGAAATAAAATGCGATTAAGAATAGCGCCATCTTGCGAATGCACAACTAGTTACATATAGTGATGGGAATGTTATTTAATTAATGAATGTGAAATAGGAGAATTAATGCGTTTTTTTTTGCAAAATAACAAAATACTGTTGTAGAATTTAAATATATTATAAGTACTGGGTTATTAGTGACTATTAAAATTATGAAATTTGCCGCTAATTTTAATTAGCCGTTATTTTGTACGTATGTATGATGTTGTCTCTTTGCACTTAAATTAACGATTTGATTCAGAAAATCTTTATAACTTACAACCTGTATCTGAGCAGTATTGTTTGATCTAGGATTTTTCAATAGTTTGTACTTAGAGTTTAGGTAAAACAAACATAATAATAGGTTTATTACATTCTAGTTTTGGAAAAAAAGAGGGTTTCGGTTCATAATTAATTACTTGCATTAAAAGCACGTTTTGATTGCATCTATAAGAAAAAAAAAATAATTAAAAAAAAAAAAAAAAAAAAAAAATGTAATATTCAAACTATTTTCTATTAATTTAATATGCATAATATTGTTCTTGCACGGTCGTATCATAATATATATATTAATATTCAGTAAAATCTTAATTAATCCACCTTTAGAACTGCTGGCAAACATTTTATAAAGAGTTTGTTCATCCTTGTAAATAAAATAAATATATCGGCGCGTTTAATTTGAAGAGTGTGTAGGTTGTTCATAATGTTGGAATCGGAGAAAAGAGTTATAATGTTTGTGTCACTGTCGATAACGGCTGACATTGACTGGAGACGAAAATCGGAGTCCTGCTCTGACGCAACAATCAGCATTAGTGTCGTGCGAGAGATCGCGAATTTTTTTTCTTGAGACGGCAATCGGTTTGCATCGCGTTGTGGTGTCACGTGTTGGATGGAGTGTCGACCGAATTAGAGTCATTAGTTATCAGACTATCTGCCTACAGTTGTATTTCATAGATTGACCTCCAACAAATTGTAAAATATCCTCGTTAAGTTAAAGTATGTACTACGTTTTATTTCTCAACGTGGCGTGGGTACGCCTAGTATATAGAATTACTATTACGGATAATGAAAATGCTCCGCTGTCCCACAAATATATAAGAGATTAGATTCATATGTTCATTCACTTAAATTCAAATTTTCGATTATTCGATCTATAACCACATCACTATTTGTGAATGACAAGTTTGTTTATTAAATATGACGTCACGAGTTCTGATTGGTCGTTTCATTTCAATGTCATTTCGTTTCAATGACGTTTCGTTTTACGATAACGATTATAATATAAAAAAAAATATATTAACTATTTATTTGATTTGTACTCTAAGCGAAATAATCTTAAGTAGCACCTTTAATTATAAAATACTCGCTGTAACATTTATTTATTTGATAACTATGTCAATTTATTCTATTGTCAAGTTAGTCTGATTAATTGTCGGTTGGGAGCCGCGAAAATTTGAATCTACTTGGTATTTTAAATTTTTGTTTAGTTGAGTTGAAATGAGAACGGACGATTTTATGTAGAAATCGAACAAATGAGAAAACTGGGTAATGAGGAAAAATATTTTTATAGCTAAATTTTCGCGTTTTAAACTCTTTAAACCAACGAGAATTTACACTAGGCAAACTCCTTCGGGAATGTTAGATTACTGAAAGAGGTTGCACACATAATTTAATTTAACTTTTTGGTTAGGACCTTACGCATTACGCGCGTATTAGGTTTGCGGAAATAAATGTTGTGTAGGGAAAATAATAATAATAAAAAAAAAATTAAAAAAAAAAAATACAACAATGGCATAGATGTTTATAATATACGATACCTACATGGTTTAGGGTGAGTTAAAGTTTTAGGTTGAAATTAGCGCGCGTGGTAATTTGATAATTTGTTTGCGAGTACTAACTCAGTTGAATGTCATTTATTTTTTAGAATTGTCTAACTTATTAGATGCGTTTTTCGGAGACGTGGTTTGGGTTTGGATTCATGTATGGCTTAGTGTTACGGGGCCTGGGGGCGTTGAATTAGACATTTTTAGATTAATTATAAAAAAGTTTCCAATTAATATGGTTTATGCATTTTATAATATTGTGTTTAGAATAATTTCATATACTTTTGTGTATTAAAAGGGAGATGAGAAAGCGAATGTTAGATTTAAATTTCATCAGGGGTTTAGAATAGAGTAAAAATTTCATTTATTGATCAACTGTGTTACATAATATTAGTTAGTTTATTTTATCAGGATCTGAGACAGAACAAAGAAGAGGACCTTATTAGCCTTGATTTTATCAGGCGCCGGAATAGTAAAGTTAAAGGTCAGTTACAGGATCGTAAGAGATAATCCATAATGGATGAGACCTAGCAACCTAGGTGACGTCATGAATAACTAAGGACATTGTTATCAATTTGAAATTATCCATTAAAGTTGTTCATTTCCATTTGTTTTATTGAACATACCTAATGTGTCTCCCACAGTGCAATTAAGCGATTTCTAAGCATTTATCCTGGCACTTATTTAAAATAGAATGTCTTTATTTTATTGCCTTTGCGAATGTCTTGTGAAATGGGTAACAGAAAGGTAATAAAGGTAAAACGGAGGTAATTGTAGCTTGGTATTGTCAAATTTAAATTTAATATTGAACCCAATCTCTAGTTCGGAAATTAATGGTTCTTAGGTTTGTCATAGCGTGGTGTGAACAACCACGAAAGATGGTTCTGAATGGTGTGAAAGTGAGAGAGCAGTGGCGTTATGGCAAAACTAGAATTCCTGATTTCCGAATAGGTCATTTCATTTTCAAGTTTGAATACACACTTACAAAGCGGTCTACAAAAAAAGGAGAAGTGGTGTTAGGTTAGTGATTTCAGTAGGTTTACTACTTTTTTTTTGTAGACTAAACTGCACAAGAAGCTATCATTTATGCTAAAATATGCATCATCGCACACTACACACAACTCCTCGTGAATGATTGGGGATATGCTTTCGAGATGTACTGTAAGAGGCCTGATTACATCTGGCAACTTATTGTTTTGAACCAGAGACATTTAACTAAAGTATTTGAGGGTGGTTCGGTCGATCCCAGGTCAAGCGGGAAAAACAGGTTTGGGCTGATGGATCGTCAGATCTATACTGGTTAGCGGTTGATGAATTCACAACTCATTTCTTTGGGTACCTTAGTTATTTCGAGGGGAAAGGACAATTTTGCGTCAATGATTCTCATGCTATTCTTTAGATACAGAACGGGAGCATGTCTTTATTTATTCATTAGGTTTAAATAACACACCACACGCCCAGGGCCACACTACATTATATAAGATTTAAAATTGGAAATGAATGATTAACGAAGTTTTAATTGGTTCTATTGATATTTGAACGATTCCAAGTGAGGTATTAGTATTGATTTTCAAAGGTATTGAAAAAAAAAAAAGGTAACACTTATAATAAAATAATTTTTTATTAAATGAGAAAAGAGTCTTTTATTTCGTCTTTCAACTGTTTAGTTTCAGCCGCCATTAAATCCTCTTTTCGAGGGCGAGTGTAACGAACCGTAAATAACCATTCCTTATTAAAATTAAAATAATTAAAATAAAAACATAAACATAACAAATATGAATATATCTCTAAATTTCAAATGTCAAAACTAACTACTAATCAATGTACAGAAAGTTAAGGTTCCAATATTCGCATACTACTAAGGAGTTTCTTTGCAAAATCTCAACGAAAAAGTTTTTATGTTTAAAATTGACAAGAAGGTTTTACACCTACATTGAAAAAAAGATTAAAGTCTTTTCAGTACAAAAAAAAGGTTGAATTAAACGATAGACATATGTTATGGTATTAAATATGTCGATAATATTCATCTTTTATATTAAAAAGCCTAGTATTAGTAACATTTGGAAAATTATAGACAATTAGAAATTTCTTTCATCTATTAAGAACACTTTTTGAACGGAAATAGCTGTACTGTTTCATTTACTCGACGATTGAAGGCGGATGTTATCATGGCCGATGCGATGGTTTGGTGGATAATGAAGTCGTTTTAGTCTTCTTGTTGTATGAGATTTCGTAAGATATTTGCGTTGAGAGTTCAATAAATAATATTCAGTAATATAAAGTTGATTGTCGTTTTTAGATATTGAGTATTTATTCCGGATGTAAATACCTTGCATTATTAGTAGCGGAAATGACTCGCAAACGATGGTTAGCCGGGGTGCGGGTTTTCGTGGAACGGATTAAGAGGTCACGTGGGCCTGATTTCTAAGAATTGTCGTAAAAAAGGGATTAGTGCAAGTCACGTAGGCAGGAATTCCAAGAATAGTCATAAAGATCGTATGATATTTAAAGTATTGCCAGTTTGGATTAGGAGTACGGTACAATACGTATGTTTGGCAAGGTTTGGTCGAATTACATGATTGTGCAAAGTGGCAATGTCAGAACGTAATCTTTACTAGTAAAAGCATTCACAGAGATTTGCGGAATACCTAATCCTTAATAATTTAATCATAAACAGAGATTACATGTCTAAATCAAAAATAATATTCATATGCCACATAGTATGTATGTAAACACTAAAGTAATTACTTAATAATATTTTAGATTATAATATAATCAATTACGCACGAAGTCATTGGGGTATTTGTTCCGAATTTGTAAGTAAAGAAAATAAAAGGAGAGATTGTTGAAATAAATGTTAAAAACCTAAAGACACTAGAATGTTATAACAGGAGTTCATAATTAACTATTGAAATAAATACTTATGGTGTTATATTTTATTTAGGTAGATAAACCGAATCCTGGGGAATAGTCGCGTAGGGCAATACCGGAGTGAGCATTTAGTGAAAAAGATAGGCAGCGAGTAAGGGAGAAGCAAGACGGGCGTAGAGGGGATAGAAACTTCGAGAAGGATTTCAGCATAAAAGGGGGAAGGGAAGGGGGCTCGCTCTCTTTGGTCGCCTGGTCTTCGAGGTAGTCGGACGCATTTAAATCTCTGAGTGAGTAAATTGGTTTTAATCCTTAACATTGTGCTACAAATTTATCATTGAAATATGCCACATTTAAGAGCATATGCCTGGTATCTTGACAGACGGTCAGCTTGGGTGTCTGAAGCATTCCGAATTACTCGGATTTCGAGGTAGTCATCTCAGTTGATTGTCTGATTAAGGTATGTGTATTTTAGCAAACGTTGAATTTGGGTGTCTGAAGCATTCCGAATTACTCGGATTTCGAGGTAGTCATCCAAAGTCAGGGTTTGATGAAATATAAGGTCTTCATAAAAACTATAATTTAAGCACCAGTAGCATTTCCTTTCCTAGTAAAGAACATTAGGTTACAAATTTATCATTGAAATATGCCACATTTAAGAGCATATGCCTGGTATCTTGACAGACGGTCAGCTTGGGTGTCTGAAGCATTCCGAATTACTCGGATTTCGAGGTAGTCATCTCAGTTGATTGTCTGATTAAGGTATGTGTATTTTAGCAAACGTTGAATTTGGGTGTCTGAAGCATTCCGAATTATTCGGATTTCGAGGTAGTCATCCAAAGTCAGGGTTTGATGGAATACTAGGCCTATTAAGGTTCAAAATTACCCAGTGTTCGCGTTAGATTACCCGTAAAGTTAAAATCTGGGATCCGCTTGAGCAGTAGTGCATGTTGTAGTGCTTTAAACAAGCTTAAATACCTTTTAAACTCTCGTAGTTTAAAGCCTATATTTTTTGATTACGCACGGCATTATCTAAGCTGACCGCTGGATAAATGTTGTATGTCTACCTTCATTTCCTCCCGATTCGGCCGCGACTACCTTTGGCCATGAGTTGTAGAAACTCTCTCTAGTCTGAGTCTGGGCTAGAGGGATCGGGAAAATCGTCCTCCATCCTTCATCCTTCCACCTTTCCATTTGTCGTCATAGGGTTCTTTAGGCGACAAATATCCTGTTACATTATTTATGAGTAGGCAGGGATAGGAGCTAGGAAATAATTAGGGTTCATTCTGATTAGGCAGGCAGTAGATCAGAGTAAGGTCTAAGAGTAGGGAATACAGGTAAGTAAATAATAGGGAATAGATCAGGGACTAGTGAAGAGTTTTGTAATAGAATAGGATGGTAGGGTTATAGGGAGGTAGTTATTTATTCGAATTTTGGTATAAGTCGAAAGTATTGTGTATGTTTGACGGAATAGGAATACACTTGGAAGTGTGAGGAAACCTCGTAGAGCGGTAACAATGAATGGCGCGGAATTAATAACGGTTTTAATATAATTTAACTACGTTAGAAAGCAAGACATGATTTAGGGTAATTCTGGAATGTGGGTTTCTGAACATAAAGTTGCAATATCAAATGAAACGTTAAATACTTGCGGTGGTTAGGGATCACTAAACCAACATTCAACTAAAAATGACAATTATGGTTCATTGTAGCCCAGTCAGTGCGATCATGAGATCATTTAAAATAAGTACGCTCTAAATAATGTAAAAGTCAGGTAGATAAATAAAACTGACAGTTGAAGCTGAAACCTGCAATATTCTGTTTGTCTTGAAACAACGGTTCTATAGTGCCTGATGGAAATACTATAGCAATTTATATTAATGTAATCAAAGCCACGCCTGCCTGAAAGACAGAAATTGTGTTAGTAGTATATTACTGACTAAGTAACAAATCTAAGATGTAAAATAAATAATATTTTTACGCAGGAAATGAACACTCGTGTATGGTTTATAAATACCATGTCTAGAAGTAACTACCTTCTCGAATTAGATAGGGGATATAACCTATTGGTTGTCTACGAGTTTATCTTGTAATATAACACTAGAGAATTTATAGAAGGGTTCCTATTTTGGCTGGTGGATTAATATACAAAATTGTTATTTAATCTCAGTAGCTTTACTGAGAGGATATATAAGATTGCCTGCGTATGGTTAGAAAATATCAGACTAGGAGACCAAATCTCCACGAATTAAATAGGAGAGAGTATCAACCGTCAGAGGATCTCTTTAGCTTTGTATTATAACAAAGTACCTATAATGCCTGATTAAATTATCATAGCAAGTTATTGGAAAGGAAATAAAACCTTTGGTTATCTAAGAAACTATCTTATTTTAAGTTAAAACAAAGTACCTATAATGCCTGATGAAATTATCATAGCAAGTTATTAGAAAGGAAATAAAACCTTTGGTTATCTAAGAAACTATCTTATTTTAAGTTAAAACAAAGTACCTATAATGCCTGATGAAATTGTCATAACAAGTTATTAGGACTAGAAAGGAAAGGAAGCCTTTGTTTGACTTTGGTTCTACCTAATTTAGTGTGAAAACAATTACGTTCTGTATGATAATTCCTATTTTTGGCTGTTAGACTAGTAACTACCTAAAATACAGCTATGGTTACCTAACTCAATTGTTATTGTTTATACAAGGTAGAATCAGAAGCGATTCTAGGGTTTCGTATGTTGTAAAATAATACTAACTAGAAATCCAGCCTGTAGAAATGAAACAAAGAGCGAAGTAACATTTTATTCACAAAGTTTGTGTACAAGCAGCCAAAAGCTTGGAATATTATTAAATTTATAATAATACATTGTAAAATTAATCACCATCGTCAAACTTGGTTTACTTGAATACGAAGTTGTTAATAAGAAAGTATCTTTTAAAATTAGCTTTAGTTCGTTTCACTTAGGTTAGTTTTAGGGTTTCTTCTGTTAATCTCCTTAAAGAACCGAGGTTACTGCGAATGACGTACGGGTCCTGGCCACTAAACGATCACATTTACGTAGGTAGACATATCGGAGGGATGAGTAAGGTTCTGTTAGGCAGGTTTTGCGTTAGGTATCATAAGATCTCAATCAGATAAATGAATAGAATAATTAATGATTACATTCAGCATGCAGATGATAGAGTGTCACAATGTTAGAAAGGTATAATCGTATCGGAGCGATTCTTGAAGTAAAAGAATGAAAGGTGAAGTCTAGAATAAAGGCCGCTTTGGTCAGGGGTTTAGGTCTTGTGGAAATGTTAACCATGGGAAAATGCGTTGGAATGGAGCATTTTCTGTGCCTTTCAGTTATTTTCTTGACTGACTGGTACGCTAAAGCGAGCCTATTTAATAGAAATTTAAAATAAACATCAAATAGAATGTATCTATGAATGTATGTTTGTACATACTACAAAGTAATTGATAAGCTGTATCAGCTCTGTTACCTTATGAAAAATTGGTAGTATTGGTATAAAGTAAGTGAACCTATATAATAAAATATAAAGATAACAATTTATAGTACCCAAGTTTGTACAAAGTAAGTGAATTGCTAATTAATAGAACAAATAGGTTGATAGATATAAGATTCAGAGCGAGTGGATGGAGTTAATGCAATATTACATAGTTATACATTTGCATAAAATCTACTGAGTAGAAGTAAGTGGTAAGATTAATTAATAAAAATATAACAAAATTAGGTAGGCTGAACTAGTGATATCAAATATACTTTACTAATAGGCTTTGTTATTCTGGATACATTTATCAGATGTTTGTTAGAGTTAGGTTAGATATTAATTAACCATAAATAATAATCTGATTATAATCTTAAGATTTAGATATAAAAAAAAAAAAATATAGGTAGGGTAGAGTGGTTCGTTACAAGCTTATTAAAAACAACATAAATATAGAAATACTTAGTTACTTACAGTGTACGATTCCTGTGCATTTGTATCATCCACCATCTTCTTTTTCTTTGTTTCTTTTTTTTCATCATTCGGTAATGATTCAGTAAATTCAAATAATAAAAATTTGCACTCATGAAATACAGAGCTCGGTCAACGTCCATCTTGCTTGTGATATAAGTAAAATCAACGGCGTTTTTAACGCCAAAAATGGGCGTTCACGTTGACCTTTCAAGTGTGGCCACCCACTTTAACGCGGTAAAAATTATCGCAATAATTGTCGCGTTAATGGGCATTGACGTTAAGCGTTAGTGTGGCCCCAGCATAAGCCACTCTTCGCGTTTGCCGTTACGGTCAAACGTGACCGCCATCCTACATGAGATTAGTAACACTTTTACGGCGACATTTTATTTGAATTTAACACTCAGTCAACCGTCAAATGTGTGGAAGCAATCTGGGCTGATTTTATGCGCTTTGCTTTTTAGCGGCGCTCGAATCTGACAGCGCGGGATTATGGCGCACGGATGTCGACTGACCTATGGCAATGTTTGTCACGGGACGTTTATGGCTGCTGCTTTACATGTATTGCTATTATTTAATCTATGTGATTTTTTTATTTAGCTATTTTGTTCATTTCCTCATTGTGTCGTAGTCCTATTACTGAAGATAATAACTTCACCGTAAAATAGTTTAATAATTTTATCCACATAATGGTGTGATTATCTTTGACATGTATATAGACTATATAGTATATTGTAATAGCGCCTAGCTGATAGTTTAAAAAAATTGAAGAGTGTTTAAAATACTAAACTATCATTGAATTAAATTAATTAATTACCTATATTATTGAATTGATTCAAATTTATCAGTTTAGACTACTTGGAATGGCATTTGATTTTCAAGTGATAATTTTTTTGTGAAACATCCTGCGATCCTTTCACGGATTTTTCTTGTTAAGTATTCTAGATTTACACAAAAAATCATACATATACTGGCGTAAGTAACTTAAAAGATCCATACAAGTATTGTAACCAGTTCACATGACGCATTAAAACCGGACACATTTCTTGTTCGGAGTCCGCTCTCGTTAGAGCAAGGTTTTCTTTACAGCTCATTAGTTCGTCCTATTAAGTGAGGAGAAAAATGTAGATGTAAAAACTGGATGTCCGTTTTATTATCTGTCATTTACTTTGTAATCGAACAACTACAGAAAAACGGTTTTATAAGTTCAATTAAGACTACAGCAAGAATTTGGTCAAGCATATTCGTTCCATCAGACTATTACGTTTGTTGTATCATTTTTTGTATTTTTATTCATTTAATTTTATTTAAAAACAGAGTTTGACTTAAAATGTTCTTACTTGTATACAATAGAATCAAATAAAATACAAAACAAAATTAAGCCTCGAATAAAGTTGTAACTTTATTAGCGCAAGCAATGGACGCCTACTGAGTATACGCACCCTCTTCAAAATAAAAACAAGTTGATTCTATTCTGTGACAGAGTTTCTAGTAATGACGACGTAGAAATACAACAGATATAGAATGGACTTCAAAAAATTAACGTATTCTTGTGTCTATTTTTTTAGTCGTGAGTTTTTCTCACTTTGTGTCGTATTTCCTCATGACTGAGGATCGTGACTCCCCGCAGAATTGATTCATTAGGGGAGATCTTTTGGGCAGTTACATCGTGGTGGCCCAGGTCCTTCCACGGAAGACACATGTCCTCGGATATTGTGGTCCTCAATCATGTCGGTTTCCTCACGATGTTTTCCTTAATCGTTAGTAGTTATTTACGACATCTAGGTGTTTTCAGTTTAGTAAGTATTTGTACATAAATTGCCAATCATGCGTGGTTACTAGAAACAAAACTTTTGTTTATTTTTTCGTAATATGAAGTCGAAAAACCGATGCATAAAAATAATTAATCATTTGTTGCTTATTTTATTGAACCGGCCATTCTTTTACCTAACTTAGTTCTATGTCTTACGACATCACTGTCAGTAGGCACTTCTTATAAAATTCTTATTAGCGTTATATACGGTGCCGACCCCCGATGACAGAAGCAGGAGGGTGCAAACTGCCCGACATCTTATTACAGCCCTCTGTATTCACATAAATAACTCCGAACCAACTATTTGATTAGGACTCGGCCCCCGAAAATCCCCTTTTATTGGGCTTAAATGCATTTACAAAATGGGATTTCGCCCCGTATGATGTATACGTTCATGTAAAACCCTATCAAAACTAAGGAATTTAATATTTGGTTATGGATTTCGTTTTAACGTAATCTCGTTACGGTTAGGGAGGCACGCGCTTGTAACAAATCTAAATCTATTTGAGGAATTAATTAAAGTGAGTAAATAACTTAGTATGATGGGAGTAGCGAATTTGTTGATTATTTTTGGACTAGCCCAAGCGTGTTTGAGATGATTTATCAACTGCTACTTTAGGACTAATTTTGGGGCTTACAATTTAAAATATTATCCATTACTTACATTACCAAATTGGTGCAATGTCACGGAAAAATAATTTATTTCATCATCATCATCATCTTCAGCCTAATGGGACCCACTGCAGGGCATAGGCCTCCACCCTCTTACGCCAATACTCCCTGTGTAGCCCAGATGTTTCCTTCTAACTTTCTTATATCATCCAGCCACCGTTGCACAGATCTTCCTACACTTCGCTTACCTAGCCGTGGGTTGGTACCCACGGCTATTATTGGTTAATAATAATAATTAACAATAATAATTTATTTATTTTATTTTTCCTATAGTTCTTCTAGATCTAAGTAAAATATTTTCATTTTGCATAGTCAACCGTCCTAAGATTGATCACAAGAACAATGGCTTTACTTTGACAATATTAACTCGTCAAAAAATGTATCTGCATCTGAGATAGGAATTGAACTAATATTATTAGGTTGTTAATGGTTATACGATTCAAAGAAATTTTCTAGATAGGTACGTATAATATTATGTAAATGCTTATTTTTATTTTGCATGAAAACTTCTGCAAAGATTGATAGCTAAAACTAATGATATTATATGTACAAGTACGCTAAAACAATTTCCTACTTTAATAACATCGAATAAAAACTGTCATTTAAACCAGGGACGCTTCAGGAATTAATTAATAAAGTAATATTATTCAATTGATAGGGGTCGGTTCTTGGTGCGGTCTCGTAATTAGTATTGGCCAGTCTGTAATGTAGTTTGTTATAATAATTAGGTCTGAATTGAGTAGATATGTACGAGGAAGGGCTATTAATTACTTGATTGATCTTAGTGAGCGATGTTTACTTACTGGTCACTTGATAATATGTGCGAGTATAATTATAGAAAGGTAGGAATTAATAGAAAATGAAATAACTAAGAAAATTTTATTTTTCAACATATTTATTTTTTTGTGGACGCCTGCGGCTTCTACCGCACTATTGGCGGATAAAAATTAACCTAGTTATAACACTTTCAGGACCTCATACTACCTTCTACTAAAAACCATGAAGATGATTGTGTGATGAGCGTTTAAATAAACAGACAAAAAATCTTAAGAAATATGTTATTGATTTAGTATACCCAACCAATATTTTTTAGGGTTCCGTACCTCAAAAGGAAAAAACGGAACCCTTATAGGATCACTTTGTTGTCCGTCTGTCCGTCCGTCCGTCCGTCTGTCAAGACCCTTTTTCTCAGGAACGCGTAGAGGTATGAAGCTGAAATTTATATCAATTACTCAGGTCTACTGTCCCTTGAAGCTGTGAAAAAATCAAACTTCTAAGCCAACGCAATCAAAAGATACAGCCATTTATGCCGCAAATTTTCGACACTTGCAAGGGAATCAAAACCTACAGGGTGCTTCCCGTGAACTCAGAATCTTGAAATTTGGTACGAAGCAACGTCTTATAGCATAGATAAAGGAAAAATTACGAAAACCATAAATTTTTAGTTACATCACAAAATATTTTTTTTTTTTAATAATCTTAAACTTACTACCCATTTCCTCATAAACGCGTAGAGGTATTAAATTGAAATTCATACCAAATACTCAGGTCTATAATACCTTTAAGCTGTAGCAAAATCAAACTTCTATGTCAACGCAATCAAAAGAAACAGCAATTTAAGCTGCATATTTTGAAACTCGCAAGTACTTGCAAGGGAATCAAAACCTAAAGGGTACTTCCAGTCGACCTTGACTCTTGAAATTTGGCATGAAGCAACGTTTTATACCACACATAAAGGAAAAATTTCGAAAACCTTAAATTTTTAGTTACATTACAAAATATATATTTTGTAAACCTTGCAGGTTTGTACGGAACCCTCGGTGCGCGAGTCCGACTCGCACTTGGCCGGTTTTTTTCGAATATCTTCTACATATGTACAGATGTTTGACCCTCTTGAGCTTTATTATACACTAGCTTTTCCCGCGACTTCGTCCGCGTGGTATAGTTATTACCATAAAAACGGTTCTAGTGAGTTTATCTTAAAAGATAGACATATATTGTTGCGGAGATTTTGTTAGATCATTTCAAGAAGAATAATCCTTTCATACATATTTTTTTGATATCTTGGAACCGTTTTCGCAGTGCACGCAACGAAAGCCCTCAAAGATGAATAATTTTCCCCGTTTTTTCTACATTTTCCATTGTTTCTTGGCTCCTATTAGTTGCAGCGTGATGTTATATAGCCTAACTAAAGCCTTCCTCGATAAATGGTCTATACAACAAAAAAAATATTTTTCAATTCGCACCAGTAGTTCCTGAGATTAGCGCGTTCAAACAAACAAACTCTTCAGCTTTATAATATTAGTATAGATATGTACCTATAGATTCATTCAATTACAATAAGTGCACTTAACACCTATGCCAAATCGTACACTTATAATTTAATATATAGTCAACTATGTCTATCTATGCTGAGCGTGCTAAGTAACTTCTTTAGACAGTCAGGTATAAGACCTCTAGTTTCCCTAAAACAACATTATGGCTGAAGGTTGAGCACGCCTTTTGTGAAATGAGACTGGCTATAGCTATAGGCAAACAAAGCAGCCTTTTGTGTAAAAGTATTTTTTAATTAAATAAACATTTTGTATTTATAGCTTGGTTTCCAAAAATCTACAAAACCCTAACATAGGTACACCATGTAATTTAACTTCGAAAAGATGCCCTAAACAAATTAAACAAGCAATACTAATTTTAGGGGTCCGCGGTTTAAGCCGATCATTAATCAGAAAACGCGTACGGAACCCCGACCTCGCTTGTCAAGTTTGACGTATTACGTATTACATTATTCTTATTATTCTAGCCCATGTTTAATGTATGGGGAATGCACAATGTATGGCGTTTTTTTAAACCTATGACTCACCGGTATTTAGTCGGTCAATGACTTCCGGTTTTTAATATTGGCTGTTTTTTTACGCAGGTGGGTTTTGTCATTATTAGGATCTGGATTTTAACGTCATGAGTCGGATACTCTTTGTTGTTTCTGATTGATAGTGTTATTGGTAAACTTTGACCCGTGATAAAAGAGGTTTAAGAGTAATTTTTTGTTTTTATTTTAAACGTGTTAAAATATTAATAGTCTAAGTACTTAGTAAAACGAAAGATTTGTTTGCCACATTAAAACGATCATAATTACTTTTGACCAATAGCATTGAATTTCATAAATGCAGAACTCCTGTGGGACAACCAACACGAGAGGAGTAACAAAAGCGAGCGAGCTTGTTTTACAAAAGTTGTCACCACGTTAAAACACAGACCATTCTGACTCTTATTGCCTTAATATTAAAGTACATAATAGACTGTATTGGACCTGCCATCATCAGTGTGAGAACCTCAATTAACACGCTATAACAAGTGGCCAATCAAAGCTCAAGTTTATATTACTACTGTCATCGGACACCAATTAAAAGTAGTTCTCTGTATTGTCTTCTTGTTTATTATAGGCTCAGTTTAGTTCTTTAAAACTTTTCTTAACTTAATATCTTGTTTAAATATGTTGTTCCGAGATTCTTTTTACCAGTTTACATTAATAATAATAATAATTATTATTATTATTAATGTAAACTGGTAAAAAGAATCTCGGTCTATTTATATATATATCTCATTAGGCCTAGGTATATAGAATCCAGTCGAAAGCCATAACGCTCAGATTTTCTAAGATTTTAGCAAAAGCCGCTGAAAAATTACAATACTCTTAGATATGTTAACAATAAAATAAACTAACCTGTAATTTAGGATTTATTAATGGAAATTCTGACCGAGTTAGATCGTATATATAGGTATGTACGTACATGGAAGTAGTACGAGTATTTGAGGTCATATTTCTACGAACACCTATTATCATATCACTGACAACTTCAATATAAACTTACCAAGCTTTGTCAATAAAACTTTCAAGAAATCCACACACATCCTAGAAAAAAAGATAATTGGCTTAATGCGTTCGTCGTATCGCAGTTGTATGTAGAAAATATACAATAGCTGAGTAGGTTTTTTTAAAGTAGGGTAATTGCGGTGCTATTTATCAACAAATTAAAAATATGTGTCATCCCTGAGGCTTTTAGTTCTGCCAAAACTCGGTACTTACTTATTAATAATACTTATGTACAGAGGCGGCTCGTGAATTTTTTTGATGGGGGTTCACAAAAAAAGAATTGAAAAACTAGAGCTTACCATCATTCATCAACGCATTCATTGAACTCTCGATTGACATTTTCACTTCACATAACATATGAAATCGAGATTGCGAATGTTTTTCACTTTTATTGAAAGGTGAGGTACCTACCTAAATCATCAACTCCCGTTACCGTCCATGCAGATTCACCACCACACGCGCCAGTTCCGAACATCAAACATGGAAAGCAAAATTATTTATTACTTTCTTCACATCCACACAAACAAGGTGTTTTGATATAGTTGGCAAACTGCGTTTTTGAGTAGGTAGGTAAACAGTGCAATGTCAGGTCGTGGTGGCGCCTTGGCTTTCAGTTTGAGCCGCATTTCGAGAGTCTTTTCACACTGTTTAATAAAAGGTACATTGTATTGTTCCATTTTAACACATAATATCGCGCACAAACTATTTTTCAATACTTATTTACAAAAAAAACTGCAAATTAACTGACGAAGTCGACACGCTTCCTTAAAGTTGTTTGTATACTTAAGAGCGGCAACTGCGCAATAATCGATATTCCCGCGGCGCGCTCACGCACGGCACGGCTGGCTGAACCACGGTTTGGCAACGCCGCGCAGGAGCGGCGCTCCAGATTACGCTAACTTCTCATACAATATTTTCTGTTTCACGCGCAGCCCCAGTCGATTTCTCTCTTTCGCACTCATTGAATACAGTACTAAGAGACGTACTAAACTTCGTTTCATAGGAGCGCAATCGCTAGCGCTCCACTCGTTACAAATTGACTCGATACATGAACATATATAGGTATTATAATAGACTTTTTATAGGCATAGTAAAATACTTATAAAGAATGCAATGGAAGGATTGTATGTATTATAAATATATATAAATTATTAAATTAGCTAAGTAGGTATGTAACTTTTGTGGGAGTGCACTGCACCAGCGCTCTTTAGGACGAGCCGCCTCTGCTTATGTACATGTATTATTGTAAAGGCTATTTTAACTCTGAATCCATTTTATTAGTTTATTAAAGAAAACATGTTATATTTGTTATTGTGTTTTATTTTTAAATTATTTAATATTGTGTTAGTACGCCAGCTTTACGGATTTCCTCTACTGTTGTTCAAACTAGGTTAGGTAGGTCGCCCAATGTCCCTGGTTACCTTCCACCTTTATGTTAAATATGTTCTTTTTATTTGGTGTACAATAAAGTATATTTGATTGATTGATTGATTGAATTTATCCAGTAGGTACATAAGTACTTACAGTAGGTAGTATCTATACTGCCAAATCAAAACCAGGCTTGAATTCAAGCAATGATAATAAACTTGAACTTATTCTTTACATAAATATGCTTTCACGCCTTTGCAGTTAGCTTTGAACATTATCTTTTGTGAAGTTAGTATGTTTTATTTATCGCAGTGGCAACCCTCCAAATTAATGCATGCCAAAAATAAACCTAGAAATGCATGAAAAAAGAAAAAAACCATAGTGAAGTCGCACTATAACCTTTTCTCTCTATCATTTGCTGTCTTTTCCTTGAGCTTTAGATAATGATACATTTTTTTATGAAAGTCACGCACGTAAAAAGCTAAAAGCCTCTCGAATAAACACAATATAACATGTCTGTATTCATACGTCAAGATATTCAAGTTGCACTTTTATTAATGCGGAGGGTCGCAACCCCACAATATAGTGGGATGATACAAAATATTAGTTCTGTAAAAATTTTGTACCCTCGGGACCCTTTTCGATACATATTTGTTGACATACGAAAACCAAACTTGGGGTTTCGCTGCGAATAAACAGTATGAATAAACTAAACCAAATTTATATTTTCTAATCTTTCCTCGTGAAGTATGGCTGAAATAATAGAAGATATAAGATGCAGTGCAAATATATGAGTATGTATTGGAGGGGAGTTTGTAATAACTAACAGCTGGACGGAAGCAAATACAATTGGCACAAATAGAAGGTAATAAAGGAAATATGCGTTCGATTTATTGAAGAGGGAAACATGACGTTTGCAAGGTGACGTGTTATGAATGGGCGGAGTTATGTTATAGGGATTAGAAAAATAAAATATAGTTCCCTATTATACGAAATCTTTTTCGTAAAATCGATTAGTGTTTTGCTACCATGTGTTTTAAAAAATCAGACTCAAGCAACATAACATGTTACTGAAGCTGAATTGCATTTGATAACCAAAGATTGTAATAAAATTAGCACGTGTACTTAGTCACTATTTTATTGGTTTGGTTAAAACTTAAAAAAATAGACCTACGTTTGACTGCATCTCACCTGATGTTAACATTGTAATCTACGGCCTATCGTGCTTGTTAATAATTCGATAAAAGCAGATGAAATACGTACAATAACCATAATTTGGCGCCCAAAACACAGGATTTAGGTTAGCACCGTGCAATGGTGTGATGCTTCCAAAATGGCCTCACATTCCATGCCAAGCCTCGGGTGACAAAGCCGCGGCTTAGAGCTCAAACTAGGCTACAGAGGAGTATGAAGGCAGTATTTTGTTTGTTTTTATAAATTTTTGTTCAATTATTTTGTTGGTAGCGAGATTAAGGTTATATTTAATTTGTAGCTAGTTGTATTTATACGGTACTAGGATCCGGACAAAATAAATGAAATATTTTTTTTCTGATGGCGAATCCTGGGCCTCAGTAGTGAGGTAATGTCTAAAGAGAGATGCGCTTTAATCGTAGTCTTTAGTTTAGAATTATATTCTTAGCTATCTTTTAGGAGGGATCGTTTATTTATTAGCAATATTTATTAGGTGCTTACTTTCACAACAATTCTCAACAAAATATTTTTATTATTATTGACGTTTTTACAAATAATTATTCTATTAACTTATTTTGAGTAGATAAGTAAATAACAATAAACAGTAAATTAGGCAATAAATGCTATCGCTATTCATTCCATAACAATATTACCGCGCATCGTTAATATCCACACATCTTTGCTGGATATACTCTCAAGTAAACATATTGTATTTTTTGTCCCGATATCGTGTTCTCACTGTTCTTCACTGTGTCGGGAATGTGAGCTTATCCGTCCATCGCGTGAAACGCAAAAAGAGCATTTGCACGCGAGGATTATTGCCAGATCATGTTGGTGGTGACTGTCGAAAATCGACCTCTAAAATTAGGGCATCATTGTCATTATCATCTGTAGAAAAATTAAGAAGCAGTAAATAAACAAATTTGTGTGAGAGTGGCGAACTCTAGAATTTTTCGAATCTTAATCCAACTGGGATTTACTACATGGGTTGGTCTAATACCTGTGTCTACATATTGCAATCTTAATAAAAATAGGTAAAATTAATATAAGTAAATTATTTTGTACGACCCGTAGTAGGTAACTTTTGGCTATCAATTATTTCTATTTGTACGACGAATAGCTGAGACAGTAAGTTCTCGCTCTATTTATTCAGTAAATCATAACATTATGTGTCCCCTTATCTTTTCACTTCTATGATTACTTTACCAGACGGCTCAAAGGTATATGATACCTCAGCCTACTTGAAGTACCTACTGGCATGTCAAACGTCCCAATCTTCGATAGCCTCGAACATAAAACATTTTTTATTCCCTTTGCATCTGTAATGTCAAATACGCCTATCATAAATTTTATGGTCGGACATAAAAATAGTAGCTGTCATTGACTGAACGACATAATTTTTTCTCAATTCAAATTCGTATCTGCAGGTTCCTTTGATAAGTTCTGGGAATCGTAAAAATGAAACAATGTGGAGAAAAAACATATTTTTAGGGAAGATTGTTCGACGTTTTATTTGGTAACACATTTTTCTTCGCGCTTCAATGCGCCTCAATAGAAGTAAGTCATATACCGCTCCTTACTCTGCTGATAAAAATTAAGTTGTAATGTTACGGGTTTTTTTCTCCGGTGACTTTTACTTTGGTAGAATTGAATGATATTTGTGTATTATGATTGTGCCGCTACTAACAATGCTACTATCTTTATCTGATTGCAGGAGATTTTAAACCTAGCTTGTTTGAGTACATTACAAAAAAATTAACCTCATGTTAAATAAAACGGTAAATGTGTAAGAACTTACAGTCACTCTGTAAAAAAGTGATGCGACAAGCTGCCATAAATTCTAAATTCAAATATAAAAAATATGTTTTCCTTTGTTCTTTTAAAAGCAAAAACCCCCTACACCTGGCGCACTTCATTGAATCAGCAATCAACCCCATAGCAATTTCACGCCTCCAAATAGACCGGAACGATTACTTTCATTTGCTCTCATATTGTTACGACATTAAATGGACTGTATATCAAGACCCTTTGGCTATTATTCGACAGCCCAAATATATTTTAGCGGGAGCACTTTACGCGAAAACGCACTTATTTTCGATTGAACGATACCTATTTCCCACTTTTGATCTCGAGGGAATTGGAAGAGATTGCTTACGATTTTCGGTCTTTAAATTCCTTTTTGGGCAACAATCACTTAATTTGCAGTCATTGGGCAGCCATCTTTTGTTTTGTTACTGCTCAGGCAATTCACTTCTATTGTAGAAACTTGGTTAGAAATGGACTTTGGTTTGAATTTGTATTGTTATTTTACGTGTTCGCATTCGAGCATGCAATAATAGAGATAATATAATACCGATTCTTTGATGCACGTTTATATTATGATATTGCTATTTTTGATATGCTTCTCTTCTTATTATCATTTTGCAGCGTCAGTATCTCAAGAGCGAAGAAGGCACCTTAATAAATCAAATAGAATTCGATACGCATTTCGTTCGTTTTCGGCTTGGAATAAAGGCCCTTTTCTACCTAAATAACAATATCTTTGCTAAAAATAACTGGAATAACTAACTGTCTGTCTGAAATATTTGTAATAAGCTTATGCTGTTATGATACACCTGCGCCTTTTCTAGAATAAAATTCGTCGGCTTTTAAACGTTACATGTTTTATTAAGAGTGTCTTTTTTTGTTACAGGTAAAAATTGAAGTGTTTCCAATTATTAAACGAATGAAACTCCGGAATTTATTGTAACACGTAGCCATCTTTATTTGGAGAGAGACATAGACCACCACCTAGCTCAGACATAGACAATACAGAGACATCGGTACCAGCTGTCAACGTCAATCGACTTATGGTCGTACACTACAAAAATCACCGATGATGATACAAGAATCTAAGTGCTTGATTGCTTTTGGACAGCAATATTTGAAAAAAGATAAATACAATTTGTCAACGTTTACTAAAAACATGATTTCAAAGTTCTGTTTATTATGGTTCCTGAGTAAGTACTTAAGTTTCAAGATAGCTCGCTCATCCTAATTCTCGTTTGTATCACAGTGCAATATTAATTCAATTTGTTTTCAATACTTTTGATGAGCTTATTGTGATCAATTGAAACAATACTTATTCCAATTGATACCAATCTAAATATATAAAACTCAAAGGTGATTGACTAACTGATTGACTGACTGACTGATATAGTGATCTATCAACGCACAGCTCAAACCACTGGACGGATCGGGCTGAAATTCGGAATGAAGGTAGATGTTAGTTATCACGTAGGCATCCGCTAAGAAAGGATTTTTGGAAATGCCACTTAAAAATTGTAGCTATTTTATACATAAAAAATAATGCGGGGTCATCGCTGATAATTTCGAGTAAATGAATAAAAATAGATTATTTCTTTGGCATTTGTAGTTTTTTTTTTGTGGAAAGCTCCGACCTATTTTCAAAATTCTATACGACTATTCTACTTCTTTGGGATTAAACCCATATTCCAATATTTTTTTCCTTGCAATTTTTATGTTTCTTAGCATCAAAGAGCGGCATCGAAAATACCTCTGTTTTGCGTTTTGCTGGCATTAGGCCCCCTCTTAATATCGTCAACAGTGCTTCTTAGAACATCCAATAAACTAGAGAAGTAGGCAGATCACTGATTAATTAATTATTATTATCATCGTAGTACAAGAGGGCACGCCTGATTGGTTCGTACATAATTATTGTCCGGGAGTACAATATCGTACAATATAGACATTATCGATCTACTAATCATCTATGATTACATTAATATAGGTGGACGTCAGAACAGCATGAGCAAGATATATGCGCCTAATTCCTCATTAGACTGCCTCTTGTAGGAATTCTCTTGACTGTATGATTTTCCTAATATGTTAAGAGGAAATCGTGTGTTGTCTTGTTCAACTCCAATATAATATGTATTTGTACAAACAAATCCTATATTAGATGGATAAAAAGAAGATTCGAAAATAGTAAAAAAAACTAGCACATTTTCAAATTGAGTGTCATAAATTGTGACTTTATTGCTAAAAACAATGTAAAGGCTAAAGCCCATTAAGGATTAATAATAATTTATGTCTGTCACTTAGTGAAATTTCCGTACCTTATAAAATGATTTTTAATTCATGTATTGGATTAGCAGTTTTTATTATTACTTATTCTTTATTTAAATACATGAACCCAGTTATTTAGCTTAGTGAAATTTCCATAACTAATAAAATGATTTTTAAAACGTTTTTATGTATTGGATTAGCAATATGTTTATTACTTATTCATTATATTTAATTTTCTTTAAATACATAAACCCAGTAAGGAAATAAGCCATATATTTTCTTTTTTATCAGCAATCCGTAAGTCGTATATAACGGAAAGCTTATGGTTGTTTAAATTAGAAAAGCAGTAATAAAACTTGCCAGTGCATTTTTACGTTTGCTTGGTTTTAAACTAACAACTACTAAAACTAATTTAATGTGTACTGAATAATGAGTTTATTTAGTGCTAAAGCCTTTTTTATTCGCTTGGCTAGAATTAAGGTAAGATTAAAAGCCATAATAATGAAAGAAATAAAAGTAAATTTCTTCCTTTCCTTTCTTTTATTTTTTAACCGACTTCCAAAAAATGGAGGTTATCAAGTCTT
Organism: Macaria notata; assembly: GCA_927399415.1. NCBI lineage: Eukaryota > Metazoa > Arthropoda > Insecta > Lepidoptera > Geometridae > Macaria > Macaria notata. The sequence continues at coordinate 6,442,637 of OV656741.1, forward strand.
CTGAAAGTTTTTTTTCTCTATGCGCTTTTATGCCGGCAACATAATGTTGTTAAAATATCTAAAATTATGCATTTATTCATTCCGATTTAATTATATCTTATTGATTAAAATACTGAAATATGAACAAACAAGAAAAATTAAGTTGATCCAAAAAATTTAAAACGTAAGTATAACAGTATAAGTACTTAAGTCGATGTTATAGTTAATATACGGCCTTATTTAAATCTTATTTATATGCAAAATGCTAACAAAAACAAAATGGCCAACACGAAGTAAACAACAAGCAAATCCAGTCTCTCGACTTAAATTGTATTTCCTATACGCATATTGCTCCAGCACAATTTCAAATCCCATATCAGCTCTATTTCAATACAACTCCTACAAAGCACAAGTAAACGTCTGTTTCCGGATCAACGAGGAAATATAACGATAGGGGGAGTTGCTGTTGCACTTATCAGCTCTTACGTTACGGTTTACGTCCTCCTAGAGCTTCCATTTACGTTCTGCTCTACAGGGTTCTTTGAATTACGCGAGTAAACAAAAGAAGTACGGATCAAAACTTCATAAGATTGGTCACACCAACACAACATGGTTGGATCGGAACATTTCACATTAGTGTTATGGCGCGATGATACCGTTTAACATTTACTTTAACTTACTGTTTAACTTATCGTTTGCCTAAATCTTATACGTTTTTTTATTATAACCCTTCGAAGAATTGACTGATCCGACATTTACGTAACTTTGGTAATCGCGTGCGAATACCTAAGCCAGCTGAGCTACGGGCGCCGCGTTCCGGTTTACGTGCACTAGAATAGCTTCCTTTTACGTCTCGTTCAATATAATACCAGGTTCATATCAAAACTTCATATCGACCATTGCCGACCACTTTAGGGCGCGTCGTAATTAGGGTTGTCGAAGGAAAATTGAGGATTTGGCAAAAATCTTAATAGGGGTTTTATGCGTTAGGGATGGGACAAGATTAGTCGGGTCGGTTTAACTTTCGGCTGATGTGTCTTTCAGCTGTTTTGGAGGGGGCTCGAGATATCTGGCTAGTTTTAGATGACTGTGGGTTTATGATGATTTGGTAAGTACTTGTAACAGTTTATGTGGGTAGTTTGGGAAAATTATGTTCAGTACTGGTAGCAAAGGAAGTAAAATATGCAAATTGGTAATATCAAGATACAAATATTCGTTCAAAAAGAGGCTTGTAACAATTTCATCAATTTGTCATATTTTTTTTATATATGGCAACGTCCAGCTTTATCTGCAAAGCAGTCAAAATGCGAATCCACACACAATTTTAAATACCGTCATTGTGTAAGTGTGGAATCGAACCAGGGTGCGTCAGAATACAAAGTGGACGTAGACCACGACCTAGCTTTTATAAAGACAACCCTGTCTTAATGGATTCACCCACATTGGCTGCGATCACTTGGCTCAAGTATAAAATGCATTCTCGATAACCTCTAGTTGTTTACTTCAATACTTTCCCATTTTTCGGTCGCATGCTTCCCGCGATCACTTTTAAAGCTTTTATCCGATAAACGTTCGCAGGAAGCGTCCTTTGTTGGTTTTAGTGTTGGAAATGTTGGTGGAATTGTTGTATTGGTGGTTTGTTGTTTTTGCATATTGTTAAATACAGTTTTTGTGTAATTTGGGGGATTTTGGGTTGATAATAAAATATTATGGAGATATGTATAGACCCTGACTATTCCTTAATAAAAGCATAATCATTTCCTCTTATTGAAGCTTAACAATAAAATTGAATTACATAATGACTTTCTTTATCACCGGAAAGATGATTACTATACATTAAAAGCTATTTATTATTTAACATCTCTTCGTAATTCTCTCAACCAGATTACTGAAATATTAATGCAAAGTGTGTATACTCGCTTAATTAAATTATGCCTCAGTTAATTAACTTTGATATCTTTGAAATCATTAACATAACCACGCATTTCAATCGAGGATCTGAAATCTTGTTTCTACCCTCTCTTTGTATTAGGCATAACGCACATAAGATGATGATAGTTGAAAAGATGAGCTTTTGACATACATACATACATATACATATGTAGGTAAGTAGCGGTTTTCTTCTCTTCTTTTTATTCAGCATTTTCACATTCATTCCTGGAATATAGGCCATTCCAAATTGCTTCCATGATGCACGATCTTTTGCCTTAGCCATCCAATCACGGCTGTTTGGTAATGTCCTCCTCCAATCGCAGTGGTTGGCGGCCTCATGGTCTACCCATGGTCTCCACTCTACTAATCTTCGTGTCCATCGGTGACAGTCCATACGAGCTAAGTGGCATGCTATTTTGTGCGCCTACATGGTTCGGATGACACGTTAAATTGTAGGTCTCGGCTGTTTATCTAGTTCGGCAGTCGTAAAGCCATGTCAGAGGCCCTTAGGGCGGTTTGGTAAACTCTTGACACTAGAGTTCACGGCCACTCTCATTCGGTAAGAAGAAGCTCAAATCGACTTTTTCCGTGCAATTACATCAACCACATCCTTCAGCCTCGTTTTCCACCAGCGCGGTAATAGCGGTCTTACTCCATCTTCTTAAACTAGTTTTACTAGAAACTTGTTGCTCCTTGTGCGACGAAACTTATTATTAGTCATCACCAAATGAATATTAATGTGTCTAGTGCGTGCCGACTGCACTTTGAATTCATAAAAATTAATATTCCCCACACCTGATAAAATAGTGTTTTTATAATGTTTTAAACCATAAGGGTAGCGTGACAAATCTGAAATGTACGCTTTAATGAATTTTAATGGAATAATTTAATTAATGAGTGTTGGCTAGTTGCTAGTTTTGTTTTTTTGATAGAAGAGATATGGGTATTGATGTTTATTACTGTTTTTGGTAACTTCAAACAAATGTTCTATAATTTTACTACTAATTCGAGTTTGTCATTGGATTTTTTCAGTATAGTAAAGCACGTGATGTAAATTGGAATAAAATACCTCTCTTTTATTATTGTTAATATCTTGCCTGCATAGAAACGTTTTTGTTTTATTTTTTACGAAACATAGTTGTTAATTAATTAAGAAAATAAATAAATTATAAGTCTTCAGGGATTCTATGTATACCATATAAAAAAACAATACTCACCTCACCTTACAATCAAAAGCATTCTGAAGATCTCTTCTAGCCTCGCATGTAACGGTCATGGCTTAAAGTGTTCTTGTCTTGTCTTTTTAATAACATAAGTATGCTATATAAATAAATTTCAAATTTTTCATCCAAGGGTTTGTAAGTACTCTCTTCGGTACAAAACAGTTCCTAATCACCTTGGTATTGCATTAGCGCCATCCATTACGAGTGTGTCCACAGGATCAATTAGTGCTGCACATTATTGTTAAAATAACATATAACGTACCTATGGTTGGTAAGGGTTGTAATCTCGCGAGAGATCCTGATGTTTGCGGATATTTTTTATATGATAATAGGTATGTAAAAATATCACTGTTTTTATGGAGTCACAAATGAATTCTTTAGCACAAAAATGTGTATCGGTAACTAGGTATGTATAGTAAGTATTTACTTGAAGAAATAACTTCACTACAACAATAAAATATAATGTAGGTATGATTAGTAAGGTAGGTACGTCAAAATGCGTGCAACTTTTAAAATTCAATGTTCTCTAAATAAACTTACACAATAAATAACTTTGCTTCCAATTACAATTAAAATAAATCGCAGTGGAAATAGTAATACAAATGGAAAGGAAAGCTCAAAAGTATATTATATACTTATCAGAATACAGCGGTGGTAAACAATAATAAAAATCCTGCCACAGTATTACCGCCCGCCCGATCTGTTACCTTCACACCCGGCAATATGTTTAAGTGCATCATTTGCTGCCGTTGCAGCCCTGACATCGCATACGTCACTCCCATTACAAACTAATTTACCCTTACTGCCAACTAAACCCTTATTGCCTACGACATAAAGCTTAAAATCCTTTGAAAATACTGTAATTTCATAAGTTACACGCCATCAATCATTTGAGAAAGTGTCCGTGATATTTTGATGCAGGACTGTTTGGGAAGGGATTAATTAAAATACAAATGAAGCTCTTGTTTTGGGTAATTTTGTATGGGGTTGTAATTACTTTTAATATTATATAATAATTTAATAATAATAATATTTATTCAGAATCAAAAACCTTATAGCTAATTTACAACATTATTTATTACAAGACGTATGTTATTACTTTTTATTTTTATTACCTACTTACAGCGTAAAATGTTAATATGTATACGTAAGCTTTTTTATTTAATAATGTCTGAAAATTCCTCCAAACTTAAACCCACATATCCAGTTCTAGTGCCACCCAGAGTTTCAAATATCACCACCTCCAGATTTTAGTTGTCTCTCAGCCCTGTAATTTCGCCGAAAACATCTTTTGTAATCACATCAAATGAAACCCGACTCGAAAATTCGCATTTCGCTTAAACCTTGTCTAAACGTTTTGACAAAGCGTTACGAGAGTAAAAACATTAACATTCCAAATTGACTGTGAACCAGCTTCGAGTACATTAAGCCTGGTATCGTTTGCGGAAAAACCAAATTAGACAATACCTGTGGGTGAGAATCGCGAACAGCGGTAACGCGAAAGTGGTTCTTAATTTTCAATTTCGTCGAGAACTCTTCAACTTGGATATTACATTGCCTTTATTAAATTCTGCGCGGCCTTATTTTTCACGACGAAATTGGAAACACCTTTAGTCGAGGGATGAGAACTTGAGTACAATACATCGTGGAGAAGTTATGGATCGCAAAGCTTGGAATTTGACATAAAACATTTTGGATTAGATCATCATCATCATCATCATCAGCTCTTTATCACCCACTGCTGAGAATAGACTTATTCTTGTACAAGACAAGAGGCTACTCGTATGTCACTGAGTACTGAAGTGGGTGCTATTCGGTGTTTGGTATGAACATTAGGTTCAATATTCATGAATTCATTATTATAGTTTGAGCTTTTAATGTGTTGTTTTTAAGTTTACATAGCTTTTCTCACAAAATTAATTCACCACCAAGGCCTTAGAATAAATAAAATAAAATACATGTATTGGGACACGAAACAAAACTAGATACAGAACACAATAAATTATAATATAAAGATAGATATAAGTACATGTTTCGTGTCACAATCCGGCCTCAACTTAGCATGGACTGAACTTTAATACTTAAAGAACGTAATACTTTGTCAGTCTATCTATAATTTCTAACTCTCCGCCTGAACTAAACCTGTCTACCTGATCCCGCATTAAACCTATTCACCTGGATTTACGTCCCAGAGTCAAGAATGTAGGCACAAATACCCATGTGACTATTCGCTGAGGGTCCACGGACCTTGATAGCTCATAAACCCTTCATGACATCTAAAAACACGCCCTTCAGAAAGGTCGTGTGTTGAGCATAAATCATTCAATCGCTTTCAGTAGGTAAGCGTTTTCAGGAATTCCAACTGGAATATTGGATACAAAAAATGTAATTAACACATTAACTTTCGTAGATGGAATCAATCGGTTGCGAAACTCTATTTGACGGAGAAAATGAATGAAATTGATGTCAAGGGTTACCGTTTACATTCCTATTTTTTTTCTATTTGCTTCTCGCCTCTTCTTTCTTATAACTTACGAGTCCATAATTCAATACAACAATCTAAGTAATTACACATATCTAAATTTTAATATAGTTTAAATGCTAAATATTTTTATTGTATCTTACATGAAAAACGCTTCCGATCGACTATAAAACTTCTAAAACTATCTTTATTGTTTACTTCTATTTAAGTACGTATTACAACGAGTAAATTATTTGATCAGTGATTGTTTTTTTTTGTTAATTCACAAAATGACCAACGTGAAAAGGAATAAAGCAATAAATAACACATTGAGTCTAAAATAATAGAAAAAGAACCCTACTATAAAGCTAGCACGAACTTCACAATTAACTCCCTACATACCTGTATTCGCATAAAAACCTTACTGACGCTCGACATTAAACAAAATCTCCGCGCTTACGTGTACGTAATTAAAAATACTTCCTCTTACTCCCGAAAATTCCATCAAGGCATATGAGTAAAGCCCTATTCTGGACGTGAGACTTGTTAATCTGTTAAGTCCTCACAATTTGCTGGCTCCTGCTGTTTTCGGCTTTGCGTGTTGTTTGCTTCTATTTTACGGTCGGTTCGAAAGTTTTATTTCGCTAGTGTTTATTTGACCTTTTTGTTTATTATCGGCCGTCTACAGGTTGGTTTGTGGGTGGTTTTGCGAGTAATTGACTTAAATTGTTTGCAGAAATATAATCGTAAAGTCTGTTGCGTGTTTGAATTTTTGGTTAGCGAAAATTTAAAAAAATAACTATTTATTTATTTAACCAGAAGCAACTTTTACGTACTAAGTTGAATTATAATAGATTTTTAAGCACTTTTTATTACAGTTATCGGTACATCAGAAGTGCAGTTTCCCTAATTGAAAAACCGTGCGATTAGTCGTGAAAACATACCTTTGAAAGCTTTAAGACCTAGAAAAATAAGCGACTGCTTTAGCTTATTTATACACCCAACCTCATATAACTTAGTATTTTTAGGGTTCCGTACCTCAAAAGGAAAAAACGGAACCCTTATAGGATCACTTTGTTGTCCGTCTGTCCGTCCGTCCGTCCGTCTGTCAAGACCCTTTTTCTCAGGAACGCGTAGAGGTATGAAGCTGAAATTTATATCAATTACTCAGGTCTACTGTCCCTTGAAGCTGTGAAAAAATCAAACTTCTAAGCCAACGCAATCAAAAGATACAGCCATTTATGCCGCAAATTTTCGACACTTGCAAGGGAATCAAAACCTACAGGGTGCTTCCCGTGAACTCAGAATCTTGCAATTTGGTACGAAGCAACGTCTTATAGCATAGATAAAGGAAAAATTACGAAAACCATAAATTTTACGGAACCCTCGGTGCGCGAGTCCGACTCGCACTTGGCCGGTTTTTTTTCTATCAATGTTAACGTAGTTCTTAGTTTCCTGTGCGTGCTGAAATCTCCTGCAATCTTACGGTTATCTTCTACCAAGAAACTGTCCTATTGACCTCAATCTTCTTGCCAACAATACTACCATAGTTAGTATACATATACATCCTGCGGCTTCACAGCCCTTCCTGTCTAATATCCACAAACAACCGTGGGACCGCAACCCGCGTCTTGACAGATTGCTCCGTTGCTCATTCGCGGCTACTGAAATATGAAAATTTAGGAACTTAGACAGAATTGAAACTAAATTAAAAATGTTTTTCAAACAACTTAAATATGTACGTTTATTAAGTATTTAAGTCGTATTTTTATTATTGCGATTGGTGGATTTCTTGTAAAATTCGACCTTACACGATCTAGGTATAAAATGTTGTGGCAAAAAATTTACATATTTTCAAAGAGCATAGGGTAAAATTTGATATTATTCGAACGCAATAGGATTACAAATCTTAATTTTTTTATTTATCTGATAGTATTAACACTCAATTATCTTTTGTCTAATCACAATAGATGTTTATTTACAATCGTATATCGCATTTGATTGATTTTTCTTTCATATTTGAGGCTCCGTATTGTGTTTGTGTGTTTCTACAGCCAGAGCGTGTGAATTTTCATTTGTTCGCGTCTCATATTTCAGCGATCCATTTTTGATGGATTTGCGCCAAATATTCGGAATACGGTGTCGTGTCGTCGTAAGTGCTGAATTATTGATTCGAAGACAAAAAGTTTGATTTACGAATGCCTTGCCAGATTTATGCTCTCTGCGTTCCGCGGATTGAATATATAATGAGGCTTCAGTCCTCCTTGTAATCCAAAGTGAGCTATGTTTTGTGGACAGTATACAGCGATACAGTATGGACGATAGATTCAGTTTTATCTACATATTTTTGAAGACTGAGCGGATGTTAGACAACATCTTATTAGTTGAAAATGTGAAGAAAACATGTGATAAAATTAAATATAAAATTCCTGGATGAAACTGGGCGTCAGGAACTTCTGATATAGAAGACATTGCTGTTTCCCGATATATAAAATAAGATATCACATAATCGGTTTTTTTAAATTGGCGTTTCACAAACTTTACGGCATTTGATACGAACGTTTACAATATCATTTTAAACAATGTAATAAAAAAAATTGCTTTACCATCAGGAAAAGCGACAATGAAAAGTTTTATTCGACAAAATTTTGAAAAGCTATTTATAGAATGAAAGAAAGAAAGAAAGAAAACATTTATTGTGACAGATTTTAAAAACACACAGGAGTAAAAACATAAAAAACAAACATAAAATCTGCCACAACACAGCTCCAACTCAGCATAATGCTGGTTGTATGGAAGCAACCAGCGCTGGTCTTCCGTTGGGGCTGTGACGTCACGCACGTACAAGAAGGCAGGCAAACAAACAAAGGACGTATACAAATATATATTTGTTATTTTTATTTCCTTTCTTTGTAATTTATTTCGTGTATTGCAATCAAGAATTTTCTATCCATCTATCTGTTTATACAAAAACTGTGGCCGAGCAAAAAGACAAAATGCCGCTATAAAATTTTAAATAAAGCTACCAAAAGCTCAGCGCAAACGTCCTTTACTTTCCGAGAGCATTATTTTAAATTTTTTAAAGCAACTGAGGACAGGTTGTCGTAAAAGTGACACTTTATTGTTTCGCAAACGACTCTTATCTCTAGAGGAAGGTTTTTACACGTTTTCTTGAAGTGGTATAAGATATGGCCACTGAAGCTCTTGCTGTATGACTTTTGATAGCTTATATGGAATAGGTAATATAGTATTGAGCAGTGTATTGAGTATTATTTTTTCTTAGTGATTGTTTACAACAAGACAAGCGACATCAAATTGTTTGCAATTTGTTCATTAGTAATTAAATACACGTTTGTGTCTAAGCACAATCATTACTCATAAAAAATAAATATATCAATTGTGTTAATGTGTACAAAAAAATGTGTTCTAAAATTGTTCACCAGCTTACTTTAATTATAAGGTTATTCCAAGCTAAAATTTCCACAAAAAAGTAAACAGTATCCAGACATGTCGTATAAACCTATTGAACTTGACTACGGTTAAGCAAATAACTAATATTTGAACTCCACGTACTTTGGGATACAAATAGTAGTTCAGACAAGCTTAATGACCTCTATAGGTCATGGTTAGAGAACTATACTTGTAGAATTACTGAACGCAAGGGCGGCAGCACTTCTGCTACGTATAAATATGACATTGAATAAAGGAGTAATGGCGTCACATACCCACAAAAAAAAAACTTTCAGAAGACTCGATAGCTTTCTTTTTTGATGTCGGTTTAAAACATAATTTGGTTAGAACTTCTTAGTTCCGATTTTGTCCGTGCGTAGTTGTCAAGCACAAACTCTGGTGAGAATGTACCGGTGCGATATAATTTCTTTTGATGAATGTAATTGTATTAATAACACTAATGTGAAGAAAAAATGGTGTGACACTTCTTCTAAATAACTTTTGTGACATGACTTTTGGAAGGTTGTTGTTTAGGAACATATAGTGGCTGGCGGCGGCTTTGCTCGTTAGTTTGGGATACAAAGAGACAACAAACGGAACCCACAAAACAAAAGAAAACCCTTTTGTGCTTATATGGGGCTTTAGGTATGTCATCATCATCATCAGCCTGTTATTGCCCACTGCTGAGCACAGGCCTCTCTTCTTGTACGCCACATCCCGGTATATGTTATGATAAATATTAATAAAAAACTGAATTCTCATGATGATTAAACATACGCCTCATTAATATAAATATCATTAGTGAGTCACATGGTCAATAAGTAAATCTAATTTAAAAGTTATCATTGTGGAAACTCCGTTTTCACTGTTTGTTCCACTAACATAATTTTCTCACTCGCAAACGCAGGATTTGAATAAAACAACACATATGAATGGTTAGTTGCTTGCTTTTCATGATTCATTTTATGATTTGAAATCAGAGTACAAAATTGAATCTTTGATATTGATGAATTGTTGGCAACGTTCTTTGGATTCGTAGTTCAAAACCTATACAGTGTTTAAAATTTAAATGTGAACTTTGACTAAGTAGTGAGTAGTAAGACATAAATAGGAAATAGGTGCTATATAAAATTTTCTTTATTTGAATACCACCAAAAGTAGTCCATGTAACTTACTCACTAAGCTACTCATGTTATTCCAAAACACACAATGATGTATTTATTCAAAACTAGCTGTGCCTGCGACTTCGTCTTTTCGCAGCGCACGCAACGGAAGCCCTCAAAGATGAATAATTTTCCCGTTTTTTCCACATTTTCCATTGTTTCTTCGCTCCCATTATTTGCAGCGTGATGTTATATAGCCCAAAGCCCCTCGATAAATGGTCTATCCAACACTAAAAGAATTTTTCAATTCGCCCCAGTAGTTCCTGAGATTAGCGCGTTCAAACAAACAAACAAACTCTTCAGCTTTATAATATTAGTATAGATTATTATTTAAATATATTGCGCTGGCAAGTAATAATGATTTGAATCTTTTATGCTCCCAGATGAAGCTCCTGGAACATTTCTTACTATTCTTTACAATAAGTATACCTACTCAAGATGAAACTGATGATATGCACCAGTGATTCACAGCACCCATGCTACACCATAAATCCCTACCTGACCGCTACCTACAAACATTAACTAATTTATCCGCACCCTTCTCTTCCAACAAGGACAGTATTCATCACAATGACGCATGGAGGCGCCTCAGGGATCATTAAGATAAATTCAAACCAGATCACGTACTTGTTAGACAAGAAGGCCTTTATTAGGAATTAGATGTATAAGAGAACTATTGTATGATAGTAGTATACTACTTACTATGAGATATAGAGATACATGTACATATGTATGGGTACTTGAAGAGATCGTTTTTAATCAGAATGTTTTAGTTGACTACTACACAACACAACTTGTACAAGCATCAGAACGCAACAAATGTTGTGACAACTAGTCCACAAATCCAAAAGGACTATCCTCAGCAGTTAATGTTACGACTAAGAAGAGAATGACAGATAGTTATAAAATAAATAAATAAATATTTCGGGACATTGCACACAACGCCATCTAGCCCCACACTAAGCAAACGCTTGTGTCGTGGGTACTAGATAACGGATATAATACTTATAGGTATATACTTTTCTTTTGTAAATACATACTTATTATACATACAAACGACCAGACTCAACACAAGTAATTATAAATTTAAATTTCATAAATACTTGTGTCAAGCGGGAATCGAACCCGCAACCCCTAGATTAGAAGGCAGAGCCACTACCAACTAAGCTAACAGGCCAGTCAACAGTTGACTACTGCATGGTCTCTCCTGGTATAGGAAGATACATTGTAGTCTATTCTATGATGGAATATTCTTGCCCGAAAAACGCATTTCTTAAACATTTTATTTTGGTTTGTTTCAACGCTGTCAGTGTACTATGATCATTCAGTTCCGTGCGCGGGAAGTAGTGTTTTGCGCGTTGGCCTGTCTGTTTCATTTGTTTATTTTAAGTTTATCGTGTAAAATTTGGACTTTTAATTTGACATCATTGCTTATGGTTATATTAGACTTATTTTAAAAGCTGCATTTAGTATGGCATAATGTAACTTATTTCGTATGAGTGTGGCCATCACTGGAATCATAGTTTTCAAACCACCTTAAGGGCCTCTGACATGGTCTAACGACTGCCGTGCTGTGATAAACAGCATTTATATTAGACTTATTTTAAAAGCTGTATTTAGTATGGCATAATGTAACTTATTTCGTATGAGTGTGGCCATCACTGAAATCATAGTTTTCAAACCACCTTAAGGGCCTCTGACATGGTCTAACGACTGCCGTGCTGTGATCAACAGCATAAAGTAAGTGATTAAAAATCTCACTAACACAGCACTAATGCTTACTACAGCAAACAGTTAACTACTAAGCGTTGCTTAGGCATTTAAGAAATATACATTGTATAAGAAAGTCCATCGCTCCGTCTTAGGCCATAGCCTTTGCTTACCATCAGGCAAACTATGGCCAAGTGCAAACCCGTTCTAGCCAAAAAAAGAAATAACAATTAATTTCATCGTGTAATCTCCAACTCCCTCAACCATACATAGACAGTTACAGAATATTTCCGTCATCGATACATATTTGCATAACCGATAGCGCCGGGTTATTGAATGGTTATCAGCGGCGCATGACCCTTGTGTTTGCTATTGGGACGATATGTACCGAAACCGGTGACATTCCATTTCATAGACTCCGCATTTTGGTGTAAGATTTCCGACACAAAGACTAGACAAGTCTACCCCCATCATTTTACTACTCATTCTTATAATACACTAGTGGGTGCTCGCGGCTTCGCTCGAATTAAGAAGTAAAACTTGCATTCCCTATATCATCCCTTTAAAAGTGGCATTTCTAAAAATCCTTTTTTAGCGGATGCCTACGTCATAACATCTACCTTCATTCCAAATTTCAGCCCAATCCGTCCAGTGGTTTGGGTTGTGCGTTGTGTGATAGATGATATCAGTCAGTCAATCAGTCAGTCACCTTTGAGTATTATATATATACACAAATGGACCTGGACAAGCCTACTTTATGGTACTTATTATTGTAATTACTATAGTACATACAAAGGATCTGCCATATATTTATAAAAGTCCCTGAGTTAAAAAAAGAGAATAAACCAAATGCTAGATAGTCGCGCGATTTATTTAAATTCTGATTAGTCCTCCCTAAGAGTGAACAACAATAGCTGCATAGGATTGCAGTTATTTGGTTCTAGAAGATATCAAAAGTATTTTTTTAATCACTAAAATTTTGTTATCAGTTCTAGTTTGGATATTGAACACATAAAACTATCTTGTGTCATTTGTGTATATGGCAATAAAAAAATTATTGCAACTGATCTGAAGCGAAACCCTCGCAAACGATCGAATGGTGAAATGTAATTATTTTTACCTGTTTTTATTTTTGTTTGGGTGAAAATATACTTGTGTCTCAATTATAATGCCTACGGTAGGTATTTGCTGATACTGACGCTTCCAGGGTATGTCAATAATACATGTGTGATAGGCTAGTGTTAAAATATGTGCTTACATAAAATATATTTTCGGTAACATACATTCTTTTATACGCAGTAAGTAAGTATGTATACATATACGAGTATGTATACTATATAATATGTATTAGTCACTTCAATTATATATCAAAGTAATTCTAATATTTTTAAAATTCGTATATACCTACGTGTTGTATGCTTTAAAAACTGTTATAAATTCAAATATTGTTTCTTTTCTTAATTATTCTAGAACAATCTGCTTCCCTTTCTCAACCATCTTTGTGACTTTATGACGTCCATCGAAAAACGGGATACCTAACTTCTCAAAATTGTAAAGCAAAACTTTCGTAATTATCATGAAAATGTTAAAATTCCATACAATAAATGCCCAACTGGCGGTGGCTTTGAATTTAATTTCTCAAGCTCGCTAAGCTTTGAAAATATTGTTTGAGGAAAAATAAGTGCAAAAAGTAAAGCTAATATTTGGTCGGTAAGTCATCACCGCGGTGGATTCAGGTCTTTATTAGTATTTTTTGTGCCAGTCTAGGTCTCTAGCGTTTCATTTTTTGCGGTAAAACCTTTCTGACTGGAATTAGTTGAGACATTTTTGACACCGTAGAGTCTTGGCCTATACTTATATATAAGTGATGATGATAATGTTTTAATTTACAGTTTACAAATCTACATTGACAAATAAGAAGGTATAGACTAGTACTAGATTTAGTGTTTAGCATTTTAGATTGTATTGGTTAGAGTGTTGTGTAATTTGTTCGATGATAGATCATATTCATATCTGAAGCAAACAAAATAAATGTATGTTAAAATACAAGTAGTAAGTGATTTTTCATGAATTTGTTCTAGATTTAAATAATTATGGTGACATTCCAAAAATATTTTTTCTCATTACGTTTCCTAGTACAAAAATAAATTTAATATAATTACGAACAATTCCTATTTCAATAAGCTAATAAAGATTTAAGTTATTCGTTCTGTTGCCTTTATGCCCTACGCACGACATTAATTTCGGAGAAGTTTTTAAGAGTCCTTTATTGAAAGATGTTCCCATTACACACGCAAGTCGGTTACTCGGTATCCATATGCATAAGTAAGTTTTTTTTAATCATATAATTCCAAATCTAATAAACAACAACCATACATTAAACATTTAATTTTTTATCTATGCGGTCACCATCACGACTCGAGTTGCGTCCTGGACGCCGTGCCGAGCGGTCGCTTTCGGGAAATATCAGTAGAGCCTCGTAAAACCAATTGATCCGTTAAACAATAGGCACAACATCTGCCAGCGGCTAGCACAATCGCTGCGAGCAAAGCTTGACGATCCCTAGCGTAGGTCAATTCTCTGGCCCGCGAAAAGTGCCTAACAACCAAGTGCCGTGCAACACGTGTGTGTAATCTTTACATGTATCGTATCAGTGTGGGACAATCAGTGTACGTGACCCGCGCCATTGGCATCAGAGGCCACCGATAACTGCAGTAACAACGCCCAGCGCGGGGTAACCCACTCCAGCAAAAGGAAAACTCGGTGAGCTTGTTCCATATTAGTCACACGCGGTCTAAACCCCTTTTCTTCTGTCTCTCCTACCTCAACATCCTAGGATATTGACTAGACGTCTGCCACGAGGGACAAGTCTGTCCGACAACGAAACCAACACCGTACTGTCACATCGATTACTTACAGATCAAACCTACGCGTAACTAGCTTATCCGATTCCAAAATACATTATCTACACAGACTGCAATAAAACCCCCTCACACGCGGCTTTTAGTTACCTATTTCATTTTTCTTTTACTTCCTAGGAATCACTATTAAAACTAAAAATAAATCACTCCTGAAAAGTAAAGATTATATTCGTGCATCTCGGCGACTTGCGGCACCTCGCCCAACTAAGCATGATACGTTGCTGCATTGACTTCAATTGGTCCTAAAAGCAATTTCTACCACCTCTAATTACTCTTTTAGGACTTAGGATCCCGACCTAGGGCATGCTAAATCCACAAGGATAGACTAGATTACGCGATCCCATACCACGGCTGTAATTACTCATAACGAATGCGTAAACACTGGCTGTTGTAAGTAGATATAATATACATCGGGATTCCCTAAAATTTCCACGATAAATATATAGATAACTACTTACCCTACACTATCTAAAAAGCGGATAGGTTTTATTGAAAGAAGAAAGAAAGAAAGAAAACATCTATTGTTTATTTATTTTACAGTTGTAGACTTTTGTAACAACAAAAGAACCCCCAGAAATAACCCACATACAAAAAAAGCAGGTAAACCCCGCCATAAGACAATCTACGTTCCCAAAGCAAACACAAAAGCCTAAATTATACTTAAATACAAAAACTACGCACATCTGCAGGTCCGTTTGGACAATAACCTAAGACATAACTAAATAGAAATATTACTTAAACAACAGCTATTCATTCCCAAAACAAACACGAAACGTAAAACTAAACAATAAAGATGAACATTAACAATAGGTGCAGCTAAAAACCACCCGCTTATTTCCGACATCTGCGAGGCCCTATGGTCGGGTCATGATCCCTTTTTTATCTCAGTTTTGCTACGTAAAATAAAGCCCAGACGTTTATTTTATACACATAACACACTTAGTACAAAAAGCGTAGGTTTTTCATTGACTATAATCGTTGTAAAACCTGATAAATAGATTGATATTTGATAAATAGTTGTAGTTCACCAGTACCGCTATAACTTACATGTATTCTTTTAGTAGGTACCAAAATAATGGTAGTTAAGTACGATTCCAAATAATTAGCCCTAACTCACCTGGACACCACGCTAGAACTAAAGTAACGAACTTCGCCTGCCGCCGGACGAAAGGGTTCGTAAAGATCCCATAGATAGCCTAGGGAAAAACAGCAGATACTAAGTGCAAGTATCCTAACACACACCTAACAAATGCCTCGTACTTAGAGTTGATAGACGAGACCCAAGTACCCACTCGAGTACTACTTACTCCCCTTCTCCGTTAAAGGCAAAGGGGAACTAGTATAGCGCATGATACACCAGTTTTATAATACAAATACGTACATAGTATATAAGCTTCCTTCACAGCCTCGCAACAAACCTCAACAAAAAGGATCACGCGCATACCAGAAAGATACCACGAGCTAGCCACGGCACCCCGTCGTTTGTGATACCGTCACGGTAAGGCACAAAGCAGATATGGAAATAGGGAACTCTATCGTAAAAATACCAGGAGACGGCAACTGCTTGTATCGCGCTATAGCCCACCAAATTAACGACTTGTATGGCCTAACCTTCGACCACCAACACATTCGACGAGACCTCGCACGCCACGTAGAAGAAAACCAAAACGATCCACAAATGTACCTAGCGATCAGAAGTAATCTAAATAGTTCAGCACAAAGCGAACAAATCAGGAACTACATTCTATCACAATACCAAGATGGTACATGGGGCGGCACAGACATACTTATAGCGGCAGCGGAATATTATAGTATTAACGTGAAAATCTTTCAAAAAACCCCGCTACAAGAAACAGTATGCTTCTCTCCTAAGGAACCAAACGATGCCGCAGGTAGCATAGGTCTAATATTTACGGGGAACCACTTTGATTGCTTTGAAAATCACCTAGGAGTAATAAGTACAAACACCACGCAAAATGACCTTAGTCTAACCCTTGGAACTAGCACCCCAGAGGAGATACCAGATGAGTCCGGATACCGACTTGCCCGCCCCAGGCCACACCAAAAAAACAAAAAACAGGTAGTAAATGAAAACATAAACATTGCCACATGGAATGTTAGAGGCGCGGCAACGTTGACTAAAAAACGAGAGATCGACGAGTTTTTAGACGGAAAATCTATCCATATTGCCTGCCTACAGGAAACTCACTTAAAATCCGGGACCTACGAATCTAGTCACTATACGTGGCACCTAAGCGGAAACAACAACAAAAGAGGCCTAGCTATTCTCATAAGAAAAAACAGCGGCCTAAGGCTGAACTGGACTAAAGCAAACACAAACAATATGGTTGCTTCAATACATACAAGCAGTGGAGCCTCCCTATTCATTACTACAACGCACTGGTCCAATTCAACGTCATCAGCAACAAACGACGCGACTCGGCTACTACAACTGACCAAGAACAAACCAGGGAACTCAATAACAATCATACTAGGTGACTTCAACGCCCACATAGGACTCACAGATACACACGAACTTCGCGATAAAAATCAAATAGGCAAAAATCTCTTACACCAAACAAGTAACGACAACGGAGACATCTTATTAGATCTAATTGCACGGGAAAATCTCCGATTGGACACATCATTCGGCCGGCGCAGCTGTAAAACGACTTGGACGTCGGGGAACAAAACGTCGCAAATAGACCACATAATGACAGATGCCAAAAACAACCAGATTTTTAATTACATCAAAGGCGAAAAAAACTATCCTATCTGACCATAGAATCATATGGGGAAACGTAAAGCCCCTCACATTAAATTCCAATAGGGACTCTACGAGACCTCCAATAAGACTAGCCAGGGCCAACGTTGCGAACGAGTTTGACTACAAAACCCTAAACTACGAGATGCTTCAAAGTACCACCACTCGAGAAAAATACCAAGAAACTTTATCAGAGGAAACCAAAAAGAGCAGGAACTGCGAAAACCGAAAAGAGCCGCTATCGTGGGAAGTGATAACAAACGTCATGAAGATGGCGGCCAATAAGACTATCAAATATGACAGAAGGTACTCTAAGGCTAGAGAAGAAGCAATTACAAACCTACAGAAGGCGAAGTACCATTATAAGCATCATCCTCAAGATATAGAGGCTAGAAACACACTTAAAGAGTGCCGGCGCCGTTTGCAAGAGACCGAAGCAACGGAAGACCAACAAGAATGCCGCAGTTTTTTCAACGGTCTAGCAAAAACACACCCATCAAAAAGGATGAGGATCACCTATGACTTCTATAGAAGGCACAAACAGAAGGAAAGAAGACGGGTCAAAAACACATTCATTCCGATTTCCAAGTGGGAAAAAGAACTTGACCTTACAGAGGGGTCGTTTACTGACGTACTGAGCGATGAAGATCCGACAGATCTAGGGCAAGAGCCCACACTAGAGGAGATTGACAAAATAACCAGCCAAATGCGAAACGGCACGGCTCCAGGCATTGACCACGTAGTCACCGAGCTCTACAAAGCAAACACGCACGAAATTAAATGCGAAATATTAGCCCACATAAACATGGCCTGGACTAAAAATGTCCTACCGGCTACCTGGACACAGTCAATACAAGTGCCCCTACCAAAAAAGTCTAATCCGAAGACGGTCGATGACTATAGACGAATCTCCATTTGCACCACCGGCTATAGGATATACGCTAACTTCCTACTAGGTAGATTAGACACCGTTACAAAAGAACTTGGAAACTATCAAGCTGCGTTCCTAAGCAACAGATCTACCGACGATCATATGTTCACCTTAAGACGAGTTCTGGACGAAGAATGGAAGGCGGGCGAAACAACATTTGTCTTGTCAATTGACCTCGAAAAAGCGTTTGACACAGTGGACCTAAACGCCTTAAGAGACATTTTACTGTCTAGAACCAATAGGGCGCTGACCAATCGTATAGTCAAGGCGGCAATGAACGAACTTACGTGCATAAAATGGTACGGCCAACAAACTAGATGGGTTAAAAAAGGCAAAGGTGTCAAACAAGGATGCCCCCTGTCACCTAGGTTATTTACGATCCTAATGGACGACGTCTTTAAAACCCTGGAAGAAGAGCTTCCATGCGTCAAGCTCAACCAGGACGAAGAAATACGACTCCCGCTGATCCTAGCCTTCGCCGATGACGTAATCATCGTATCAAAAAATCTACAACAAATGAACGAAATATACTCCAAGGCCAAATCCCTATTTGCAACAGTAGGTCTCAAAGTAAATGACACAAAAACTAGGGTTTTAGTACGCGACCCAGTAAGAACCTATCAGGCAAACCATATGACACTCGATAATGTGACTGTAACACCTGTCAGGGAAACTAAATACCTAGGAACCTACATCACATCCAACTTATGCAGGAACAACACCGTGAACACAAGATGCAAACAGGGCATGCGTAACTCCAAAGCATTGACAAAGTTTATAAAAGAATCTCGGATGCAATGGCAGATTGTTAGATTGCTTTATAAAATGGTCATAGAGCCCACAATCACATATGGGCTCAAATGCGCAGCCCTAACCAAAGCCAACAGGTCAAAACTCAGAAGATATGAAAGAATAATACTGAGGGACATGATCAACAATTCCGGATCGTCCCCAAAACCCGGTTAGGTACATGACATACTGAAAGGCAAAACGATCACGAAAAAGATTAAGTGCCTTCGAATGTGTTACCTTGGACATATTCTAAGACGCCCAAAACCGCACCTTCTGGAAGCAGCACTCCGATACAAAGCAAAAAAACTTAAAGTTGGTAGACCTATCTATACGTGGGAGGACTCTTTATCTCATGATATGGACTACTACTCCAGGAACACATCTGACTGGCAGGACATGGCGAAAAACAAAGAAGACTTTATAAGAGCTGCCAGGGAGATCTATAAGATGGCAGAAACCGACAGCGAATCTGATGAGGAAACAGAACGACATACCAACAGGCAAGCACCAACCATACCCCAGAAAAGGCCGTCAGATGACACAAGAACACCCCCTTAGCGACATAGGATCTATTCGACCCACATTTAAGATCCACCTACTACTCCCGACGCGGTTATGATTACTCACAATAGGACCAACATTACACAGCGAACGTGTTAAGATAGCTCTTGCAAAGCCACACACTAACAAACCCCAAGATGGGTCAACTCAATAATCAACGAACACCAATTTTTACTAACGCTTATCCCTAGCCCTAATAACAACCTTCTCCAAATCGGCGTCTGGCTGCATAGCCGGTCGACTACCATCCCGGAGCGTTAGCACAAAACCACGCTCCAAAACCTCGTGCCCCCTGGTATGCCGGTTTGACCGGAGCAGGCTTGTCCTGGCTGGGTGTGGTACCTATGTTCATGTTCATGTTCATGTATGCGGTCACCATCACGACTCCAAAAATAATGTCTACTTGCCCAGTCTATATATTTATTTTGAAAAGATACATTTCAGCTACAAAAATCTTTATTCCCTCGGACAGCCAGTATAAAAGTACACAAAACCGTCATATTTCGAGTTTTAAGCACATAAACGCTTCTGAAAATTCCCTAACGACTATTACCGTACAAAATTGCTCGCGCAATAAGAAAACTCGATTATCTCGTTGTTCGTTCGACATTGGGACTTCAATGGGCGATAGCCGCAGATTACTCCCAAACGATGTTGCATATTATACCACAAGTTCAATAGCTACATAGACATTACATACATAGTACCTAAGTAAAGAAATCTGAGTGTGCTCCACTAGGGTGTCGAGTTTTTAAACCGCTCTAAAAACCTTTGACATAACTTGACCAAATTGAATGTCACTTTTGGGTCATTGACGCTATAAATATATTATCTATATAAAAATAAGTCGGGTTTTCCTTCCTGATGCTATAACTCCAGAACGCACGAACCGATTTCCACGGTTTTGCATACGTTGGAAAGGTCTCGGGCTCCGTGAGGTTTATAGCAAAGAAAATTCAGCGGGAAAACAGGGAAAATCATTTTTCACATACAGCGCCATCTCTGATACATAGCATGTACCTACTACAAGCTGGCGAAACGGAGTTCGCCTGGTTTGCTAGTATGTATACTTATACATATATACTAGGGATCGCGCTTTGATAACATTAAAATGCTATATCGTAACTAATTGACTTATAGACCTAGATCAAGTAACCACAAATAACAGTTCTTTACATTATGAATATTTTTATACGATGGTGACTAGATTAAACTGCAATGTCATATCAAGATTTGGCAAATACCTAGGTAATCTATGTTTCTAGGAACCACCAATAGTGCTGGCCAGCGTTGGGATGTGACCTTTAGAGATTCCAACTAGACAAGTTGTGTATCCGCGAATATGGGAACGAACTGTTAAGTGGAAATTCAGGAAGAGTTTCTAGGAAGGATTGAAAGTATTGGTTTTGGGGTTTCTAATATTTTCTTTATATTATAGTAAAACCTCCATATACTTAGCTTTAAGGTTTGATTTCCTAGGAAAGTGGTGCCTTCATATAGCGGCCGTAATACAGCGGTGAATGACGTCACTAAAACGTTGTCTATGTAAACGAAATGGCGCGGTTTCTTGGAGAGCGGTAACTTGCACCGTAATTTACTTTAATTATTTTTGCGTCCGTAATATCACGGCCGGTATACGATGGCACCGTTTTCCTAGGAAACCAAAGCTTTAGCAAATGTGAAACAAAAAAGGTTAGCGGTATGTTTTGCTTAGTTAAAATAGTAAGGAACTGAATCTTTCACAGTTAATAACGTTGTGCCATATGTAGATATAAAATTAAGAGCACTTCACGTAAAAACAAGAATTACTTACAGTCGATGGTTTTTAATTAATTACGAAGTGTGACCGCTTGAGTGGCGTACAAGAAGAGAGGCCTGTGCTCAGCATTGGTCGATAACAGACTGATGATGGTGATGAATAACTCAATGAATCAAGGAAGATCCGAATGAGAGGCGAAGTTGAGATTGTTGAGATTCAATATAGAAAATCAAACCCTTTATTTTAATAAGAAATGTTGTCACGACCTACAGTGATTAATAATTACAACTCAAGGATAAGCATGAATGAGACTGAATCAGAACTAGACGAGGTATTTATTAACCATAATACATTGGGAGCAGTCTCATTGACCAGCAGCGAAGTCTTGAAAGCCTTGCTTTTACTTGACAGAAGTAAAGGAGCTGGTCCCGATACACTGCCAGCAGTGGTTTTAAATGAGTGCGCTGTTCACTTGGCTCCTCCACTTACAATTATTTTTAACCAATCTCTCAAAACGGGCGTGTTTCCAGCAAAGTGGAAGAGGGCTAATATAACGCCTATACACAAAAAAGGTGACTTAGGGCATATCGAAAATTATAGACCGGTTTCTATCCTTTCAGGTGTAGGCAAGGTTTTAGAAAGTCTGGTGGTAAAAAAGGTTTATTGGCATGTTTCACAATTGCTTAATTGTAATCAGCATGGTTTTAGACCTAAAAAGTCAACTTGCACTAACCTAGTGAGTTACGTTACTGATATTTTGGAAACTCTAGATCTGGGAGGTGAAGTACATGCAGTTTATACAGATTTCAGTAAAGCATTTGACAGGGTCCAATACGGTTTGCTAATAAAGAAGTTGCAGGGGTTCGGCATTCATGGATCTTTACTTCGGTGGTTTGAGTCTTACTTGAGAAACAGATCTCAATTAGTTGTCGTGAAGGGATTCAAATCAGATGAGACAATTGTTCCATCTGGTGTACCACAGGGTTCACATCTGGGTCCACTTCTCTTTTTGATATTTATAAATGATTTGACTGATATTATTAGGTCTGAAGTTAGGCAATTCGCCGATGACCTAAAAGTATATAGGCGAATTAAGAGTGAAAGAGATGTGTGATACTTACAGGAGGACATTGATAGGATTAGTTTATGGTGTTTGCATAATAAAATGAACTTAAATGAATCGAAATGTTTTTATATTAAGTTCACAAGAAAGCGACAACCATTTCCAGCAAATTACAATATAAATGGAGTAATACTGAAAGAAGTAAACTCCATTAGAGATTTAGGAGTAATTATAGATTCTAAACTAGATTTTAGAGAGCATATTACATCCATATCAAATAAAGCCAGGAGAATTTGTGGCTTTATAACTAGGCAGGGTAAGATATTTAAAAACAAAGAACTGTCTATAACGCTATTCAATAGTTTAGTGCGTAGTATACTGGAATATTGCTCAGTTGTGTGGAATCCGGGGTATAAAACCCATTCAGAGGTATTAGAGAAGGTCCAAAAATGTTTTTTGTATCACCTATCATTTATGGAAAATAAATGCAAAACACTCCGATCCTATCAATCAAGAGTTAATCACTATAAATTAAAAACCCTTCATGCTCGTCGCGAGATGGCAGATCTGTTGATGCTTTATAAAATATTAAACGGATATATAGACTGCCCGGAAATTTTATCCAAATTTAACATCAGAGTGCCTTTTCCGTGTGCTAGACTATATTGGAAAAATTGTTTCTGTCCTGATAGACAACGCACAAATATGCTACATTTCTCTCCCATAGTTCGCATGTGTAACACTTATGATAAAGACAACTTTAGATTAAAATTTGATATATTCTCCAATAAGTCACTACTAGCTGTTAAAAATGAACTGTCTAAATTAGTAGATTGATGATATTGCAAATGTTTATTTAGTTAATGTGCCTTGTTCCCCTCTGTTCTTCGTTAGATTGCATGTTTAGTTTTTAAGTAAGTATTAATTGTTAGGAAGGTTATATGTGATAGATTATATGTGAAAGTTAGGTTTACTGTCTAAGGTGATGTACACACTGTAATTTATTGTTATTTTTAAGAGTGAATATATAACTGTACGTCACTGTTTGTAAACTAATAAAAAAAAAAAAAAAAAAAAAAAAAAAAAAAAGCATTTAGTAAAAGTTTAAAAACGTTCTATTTTTCCTAACCTATCTCACTATAAACATCCAATACTCTAATCTATCAACATTTAGTGTGTTCAAACAGTTATATCGCCCGAAGCATTAAAACTGGACGATTAATTACCAACCTTTAAAGTAACGGTACATTTCTTCGATGTATCATACGATTCCTAACCCACTTTGCTAAGCAAATATTCAACGTTTACTTTACACATTTGCGCTCCGTATTTAATTGATACCGTTTTTATATGTATGTGTAAGCTATATATGTACATATATGTATTATGTTGTATATGGTACGAATGTAGGTAAATTTAAATAACGTTAGAGAACTCCAAGTAGGTACTTGTGTCATGAAGTTTTTCTTTTTTTTAATAACTTAGCTTAAATGGCCAAATTGTATCTATGAGTACCTGCATACATAGTTTTCACGTTGTGTGTTAGTGTTCTTTTCTATAACTACTGTTCAAGAGATAAAGGTGAATACGGAAATGATGATGATAATGAATTTAGATCCAACAATTACGAGTAAAATGTATAACAGTACTTTCGTGTAGTTTGCCTACCAAAAACAGACAGCCACTGTATACATACATCTTTTACCTTCTACACGGATTTAACCCGTCTAACACCGCAATGAAAAGCTTTGCATCTCGCAAAATAAACTCATCCAGATTTAAATGCAGATTTACCCGGTACCTCACAAAGCTGTTAACCGCATTGAGTAAAGGAAACATCAGTCCTTTCGTGCTAAACGCTCAATATGCAGTTCTGCACCATCTCTCTTTGCATTTTTATTTTTTACCTACGAAATGGTGATTCAAGCGTCGTTTTATTACTGGCCTAGGGTTGCTATTGAGGGAATCTCGCACGGAAATTCCAGGTTAAATTCTAAATTCAAATCTAGTACATTTTTTTGCAGACTTTTGTTTTATTTAGTTTGAGTAACGATTTGGATTTTGTCTTTTAGTGAACGGTGATGTAATGTATGGAAAATGTTAGATCTGATTTTGGAAAAGGACTTTTAAGATACATATTATCTTATAACAAGATATTTTCTATGTTGATTTTTTGTAGTTCTTAATTTTACCTTTAGAAATGGGGCTAAGATATTTTCTCCTATTTTTTGATTGGATATATTGTATAAAAATAAAAATAGATAACCTCGAGACAGTCACATAAGAAATGAAATAATATAATACTAGCGCAAACACAGCCCATAAAGAAATACAAAAAGTTGGTATCCGTTCTGAAACCTCGGTTGTAACTGATCCAAGCATATTTTCTTGCCAGTTAAAAGTTTGTCGCAAAGATAGCAGCCAACCCTTCAGGAAACGATGGCAAAACGCGCGGGAATTTAAAATCGGATTATGGCAAATTGCACAAATGAACTAGATTTTTCGCTATAGTTGTGTGTTTGTTTTTAGCAACGTGTTTTAAGTCTAATTACAAAGCAGCTAAGTGTTGGATTATGCAAATCTGAACTGACATTAAGTGCTTCGTTAGTGTTTGTTTTGTGTTAGTTTCACTTTGATTTTGTGCTAATACACTGGTTAAATCTGAAAATGTAGATGCTTAATTATGTACCTAGTAGTACAAGTTGTTTGATTTAAGTTAGTTTAGACAGATTTTTCTAAATAAAATTGTTGTTTTAAAACATGACACAGGATCTAGTGATGATTTAAAATACGGCTTCAGAGAGTCTGCCAGTTTACATACGAATTTACTTAAATACTTACATTTCAATAGTAGCTTGTCGTTTTATACATAAGTAGTAAAACATGCGAGATACATAATATCTTACAACAAATGATTCCTCATCTACAGGACCATTTATATTCTCGATAACGTGAAGGACCTCGCCTCACATCCAACTCTTGACCTTTTTGTGGTCGGAATTTGATGCACGACCGTAAAAACCCGACCAGATGTTTATAGCGCTGACTCACTGGACTCTTGACTTCTCACCTTATGTTCCCAAACTACACCCACAAATGTAGACCTTAAAGCCATCTAAATAGCACACTAAATACCCTAATGAAGAAATAGAAAACGCTGTATTGTATACGCCTCAAAATAAAAACCACCGAGATTGCAACCCGTATCAAATCGACACAGAAATTGGAATCCTAAATAACGCTGCGTCAACTCATAAATAAAATGGAAAACATTCACGTTCAAATGATGCGGAAGGTAATTGAGATAAATGGAAATGTACACTACCAACATTTTAAAACTTAAAAGCTCCATAACCAACTTTAAATGAGCAAACATTGAGAGAGACGAAGCGGCACATTTGCGACCATCTGCCCATTGCGGGACCTATCAAATTCTACAGATTCAACTATACAGCCTTTATCAAAATACGTGAAACTTTCAACCTTATTTCCATGAAATAAGTTCGATAAAAAAACGTAAAGTTTTCGTCTGCAGCTGACTGCGTATAACGTTTGTAACACCTGTCGTTTGGGTCAGGTTTTTAACATAATGGCCAAACCACCTGGCCTGCTTTTCGGGATTCAGAACCAGTTTCCGATGCGAATCTCTATTATTGATAAATAAGAGTCGATTCGATCGCCCGTGTAATGCGGTATTACTTTATTTATATTGGAACTACTTTGCCACAGCATTAACTAACATGACCTGAAAGGTTAAAAATATTAATGTGTCGACTACATTATCTATACTAATATTATAATGCTGAAGAGTTTGTTTGTTTGTTTGAACGCGTTAATCTCAGGAACTACTGGTCCGAATTGAAAAATTCTTTTTGTGTTGAATATACCATTTATCGAGAAAGGCTTTAGGCTATATAACTTCACACTGCAACTACTAGAAGCGAAGAAAGAATGCAAAATGTGGAAAAAACGGGGAAAATTATTCATCTTTGAGGGCTTCCGTTGCGTGCGCTGCGAAAACGGTTCAAAGTCGTGGGTAACAGCTATAATTTATAAAGCTAATGAGGTTGTATGCAAAAATTAATACGATGCCCAAAATAACTATTCCACGCGGACGAAGTCGCGAGCACAGCTAGTTAAAAATATTTGATTTGGTTAATTCTAGGTAAATTGAGAGTGAGAACGGGCAGTAAAAAAAGCACAAAAGACTGTCCCAAATGGCGACGATCTTTTCCCTAACTGAATCGATACGAAGAAATAATCGATGGCAATACCAGATTTTGTAATTCACAACCATCGCAGACACGTCCATAATGGAAATCGTTCACATTGTTACATCCCTCAATATTTCAAGAACCTGCCCAACATCAAAGACCTTTCCGATAGCTTAAATAATTCAAGTATTGAATATTTTACAGAGGGTTTAATACAAATTTCAATTATAGCACGTCTTTGTTCATTCGCGGAACAATATTGTTGGCGGAAGGGGCTAGCTGGCAAGTTCCCGAGTTCTTTGTTGTAACCGCTATCGTTATTAATAATTGGAATTATGCAAACGAGACGGTAAATCCTCTCTAGTCCTGTTCGGGAGTGACGTTTGCTTCGTCTCAACTGGAACTTGATTAAAAACATTGATTGGTTTGGTTTTGACATGGCTGTTAATCGCCACTTAATCGTCTTTCGGGGAAATGTCAACGAACTTAAATTGATGGGTACTTAGTACTTGTTTGTTCCGATTTGTTTGCCATGACTTTTTAACCATTGCTTCTTACCGGACGAGTTAAAATTCGAATTAAATTTGACTTCTTCTAAACATTACTCCACGTATATTTTAAAAGTACGTACATATTTTATCTACCCCATTTCTGTAACCGCAGGGTCACTGTTTCTACAATTGAAAAAGCAAAGTGACTGGGACGTTTTTGATCTCAGCGCTTGTCTGATCAAAGACTCCCGTCTATCAAGTTTTGCTTCTCTCGTGTATTTCTGATACATTCTACCTTTGTCCTGTACCCGAGACATTGTAACGGTCCGTCACGTTTATGAATACCAGTTCATGTATATTTAGTACTTTTTCCAGCCAAGCGGCGAAACTGTTATAGCCTTATTGGGCGAGTCATAATGGCCTAAGTCGGGAAACCCTTAGTTGCGAGAGAACTGAAATGACCGTAATCCAAAGCTAAGTGGGTGTCGTAAAGTAGACTTGGGAAATTCAAGAAAGTGCTAGTCTAGATTGAGAGTGTAGGAAAGATTGTTTTGTTAAATTGAAAAAGGAGGAATTGCGTTCAGCGTTTTAGTTCATTGGATCTAGTATGATTGTTGCTGGAGTTCAACTGAATAGATGTGCGGAGGCATCGATCTGCCCTAAAATCTTTGCAAAAACTATGTCAAAAAAATTTAACAAAAGCAATTTTTTTAAAAGTATCGTAACATTTTTTTTAATTTGGTCAGGTCATCATTGACATTTATTATAGATGATTGATCCGTGCTATTGTAGTATAATTTAGATCCGACTACAATTGTATTCTACTTTATTTTTAAGAGCCCAGTTATATCCCAAGCATTCCAGAATCTTCTTACCTTAACCTTTATCTCATTAATAACAAGGCATTCTTTGTTGCAGGTATGCATGCGTCACCCAGTGATGCAGTGATGAGGAATACACTCGGCCTGGGTAATGTGCTAGCTGGTATTTCTGATACCTGATACCGATAGTAAAAATATACTTAGACTTTAGTATAAGTTAAGTATAATAAGTTTAGTATAGTTTAAGTGCACTAGGTTGAGATGATGTTAGTTACTAGATTGATTTTATAGGTATGTTATAACTTAAGAGGTTATAAATACAGTTGAACTAGAGTACCACAAATCCACAATGGAATAGAATACATAAGCATTTACACTTACATACCTACTAAGACAGTGGTAAACACATAACCCTCTTTTGCGTCGTCAGGACAAAACGCAGCCATTTGTGATCCAAGAAGATGGTCCATCCAAGTCTCAGACACTTTGATATTGAAATCTCTAGACACCAGGATTCGCAACTCTCGAATGATCTTTCTTTGTAACTAAAGAGTACTCTTGCTACTTTCAAGGGTCCATAATATCACTATCGTAAATATACTATGGATTCTTCACACTGTTACGTCCCAAAAGACGAACAAACAAACAAACCAACTAATAACCTATCGCTTATATATTATGATATGATAGCTTCTCCTTCCTGACACAATATTCGACATCCGTATCCACTCTGCAGTGTCACCTTATTACATTTCCTGTCTGTAATTTCATTGCCTTGCATTAACAGGAGTAATTTCCACAAGTTCCGGTTTTGCTTTAAAGTTATTAGTGTTTTAATGTTCGGATTCCGTTGCTGCTTTACGCTGTAAAAGCTTATGGCAATTACGCACGCTTTATTAATATTTCAGGTTAATTGTTACTTGTTCTGTAGAAGAAGTAAGTTAAAGTTTATAGAAGCAAGTAAGTTTAGCTGTAAACAAAAAGTTTTAACAAAAACTATGCAATAAAAGTGAGCTTTAATTTTTGAGCATCGAAGTGTATAAAAAAAAGTTACTTCTACGTTAAAACTATTTAACGTAGAAGTGGTGCCTAACATCAGGAACGTTGATATATTGCAAAAAAACTAGTTAAATATAAAATATAAAAATAGTACCTATTAAAAAAAAAAAGAAATCTCGGCCTTAAAATGTTCTTCGTGCTACTGTTTCTATCCATTTTATGCATATTTATCAAGACTACATAAAACCTAACAATATAAGTCTAGTATTGTCGATAAATTTATTATTAAACCATGCAATAACGCCCTAAGGTTGTGCTAAAAGTCGACTCTAGTCTTAAGAATATAAGAAGAAAATATAAACAACAGTTGTTGTTTTGTGCTCTCATAAGCTCTAAAATATTATCCACATGACTAAAGCCGTTTTAAGCTCCTCAAAGCTCCGGGAAGAATGCGAATAATTTTAGATAAGACGCGAGCTAAAATTGAGATATTTACGCTCTCATATCTAGAGTTAGCTTTACAGAGTTACTGAGGTTTTTATGACAACCTTGATAGAACAAGTACCTACCAATATCGTATCATATGGAACTGTACTTACTCCCTCTCTAGAGTCGTATTACCTCATGACTGAGGGTTGTGACTCCCCCGAAGAATAAATTCGTTAGGGAAGTTCTCTATACATCGTTGTGGGCGCCCAGAAATAAAGCCCACGAAATAAATTTATATTTTGTAATATTATCTTTGTATGATTAACGACATTTTGATATATAACACTGATTACCGAATGTTGGTTATCCCATCTGGGCTCAGGTCTATTAGCAGTCGCACTTTGTAAAATTTTGCTAAAATCTGTATACGTCTCTAATTTTAATTTTACATACATTACTTCTGCTTCAACATGTTTAACATGAATATAAAATAATCCTGAGCAGTAGATAGATAAGTAGATAGATAAACAATCATAAAAACTTAAAGACACTAAAACTAATTAAATGTACATTGGGCGGCCAGGCTATTTCTTCCATGCAGCCTTTGGATGAACAAGATTAAGAATTATAAATAGGCGGTGTACAAAATTACGTAAAATAAATAAATAAGTGAAATCACACAATACAAAATCAGAAAATACACTAATTAATGTCAACAGTATGTATTGTTTGTGTACCTATTAAAATAATAATATTAACGATAAACCCTTAGTGTACCTAGTATGTTATCAAGTATCATCTGTATAAAGCTTTATTGAGGATCAAAAGATTAACTAAACGGTTTTCACTCACGTGTAAATCGCGTAAATCGTTTACGCGTTTCGGATGTTATGACATCCATCTTCAGAACGTTCGTTCTGGGCCGCGGCAACACGCAGACTCTCAAAGAAGGCAGACTCTGCGTGGTCTGCGTGTTGCCGCGGCCCAGAACGAACGTTCTGAAGATGGATGTCATAACATCCGAAACGCGTAAACGATTTACGCGATTTACACGTGAGTGAAAACCGTTTAGTTAATCTTTTGATAAAATGTCTCACGAAAGTTTTATTGAGGATATCCAGTATAAAATATAGCACAGCAAAGTGTTTCAAGAAGTATGTTAATTGGTGTTACATAAACGGTCGAGCTCTATTCAGTACTGCTTGTGTTTAACATAAACATTGAACTCGAGCCTTTGAAGGATTTAAATATTCTTGAAAATATGAATATTGAAAACTGCGCGTAATTTAAATGCAATATTGTGTTCGGAAACTAAAGATAGTATATAGTTACTTTACTTGCTTTTTCAACACTATTTCATCAATAAAGTATTGTTTGGCCCTGCTTAGGATTTTGTCTCAAAAATACATAATGTACATAACTATTTGCCGACTAGCTATGTAGTTTTTTTTATCACCGCTATTTTGTGTCATAGGAGATCTCTAACATAGTGTCCCATTAATATAGCATGTTTTTTAATTCCCATATTTTTAACAAAATTTTACTGTCTGTAGTATATTTTTTTCTAAAATGAAAAAACCATCTTTATCGCCTTAGCACTCCACTTCATTCTCACCATGACACTGTCTGTCTGTTAGTCAAATAAATCATAACACATTATCTTCTTAACTTAACCCTTTTTCAAAACAATACTAAAGAGCTTACACACAAACATAAGACACCTGCTCGCGACTTGAAGAGCTTAAAGCTACGTAATAACACTGAAACAGACTTACACTAAAGAAAACAGATTGTTATACAAATAAATACATCTTTAGTGCAGTTTGTTATTGTAGGGAGTTGATGGTAGTGCAGTGTTGATATGTTAGCGTTAGCGGTATAGGGGGAATTTGTCAGTCATCTAGAGGCAAATAGATTATTTACCGCTTTACGTACCTATTAAAAATGATTAAGTATTAGTAGTAAGATTGTTGTTTTTTAGAGCCTCTAAAAACAAATAACACACTTATTTATACTAATATAATAAAGCTGAAGAGTTTGTTTGTTTGAACGCGCTAATCTCAGGAACTACTGGTGTGAATTGTAAATTTCTTTTTGTGTTGAATAGACCATTTAACAAGGAAGGCTTTAGGCTATAATAACATCACGCTGCAACTTATAGGAGCGAAGAAACAATGGAAAATGTGGAAAAAACTGGGAAAATTATTCATCTTTGCTATGCTTCCGTTGCGTGTGCTGCGAAAACGGTTCAAAATTCAAACAATTAATGCCCAAAATAATTATTCCACGCGGAGGAAGTCGCAGGCACAGCTAGTGTTTTGATAACCGGTGAAAAGGATAAAGTAAAGCAAAGCAAATTTTTATTTCAAAAAACCTTATTTTAACACCTACTCTATTCCATTATCAAAATTATTGTATTAGCTAACAGTTAGCTTATAGACTTAACTTGTTTAAGATTTATAAAATTAGTATTACTTATTAACGACCTATTCCTCAGTTTCATCAAAATATAATTTATAATCTATCTAGTCAATATTAACTTGAGTTAATACAAACCGCAATTTCATTTGCTTAATATTTTCAGAACATTAAATTTTACTCTGTTCATATAATATGTAAATAATAAAGTAGAATAACATAAACTCGTATTAAAATTGATGAATTTTGAAGCTCTTGAATATATTTAGTTGTTCCAAGAATTTTAGGCCCAATTCCATTATTACTAAAACGCTTTAATATTTAGGTTCGTAGGTAATTCTATGCATAGTTTTAGAAGAACAAGAAACTAGATTGTAAATAGTTTGAGTTCTAGAAATTTATTAGATTAGTAAAATACACTGGAGTTAAATTGAATTTTATGAATTTCTGATAGAAGTTTGTAAATAATTGTCGATTTATTATACTGATAGTATTTGATGAATATTTTGGAATAGTTTGTACTTGTCTATTAAAACGATTATATATTCTTGATTGCAATAAATGGTATCAATAGGTCTCCAGTGCTTATTTATTTGGGTAACCACTAACAACATATCCGCCTATTTTTTCAGAAATGTATAAATTCTTATGTTTACTGCAAAAAGATTTCAAACAAAAGAAGAAATCGCTTCAAAAGCACCTCAAAATCTCGAGACATAAATAAAAATCCGAACTAAACGAGTTTACCCCAGAATATACCCTCTGAATTATGGTAATACTGTCCCGGCAACGCAATCTTCCCCAAAAGACGGCTCAACAAAAAAAAATCTAGTTATTAAAAAAACTTATAATATTTGAAAATGCCACTTTTAAAGGAGTGAAATAGGGAATGCAAGTTTTACTTCTTAAAAAATCACTTGTCGCAACGTGACGCTCCTGCGGTCATAAAAAGCCACACTATATTTTACACGGTAAAATGTGACATGCTTTAACGGAAATTTAACAAAATGTTGTATTGGGCCTATTGCGATCATTAGTTAAAAATCTTACGCACTTTCGCCATAACAGATAAAATTGCTATGACCGGGGCATTTCCTTGCTGTTTAGCCATCGAAAAGAACTGAGCGTGAAATTACCACACGCAGATCCTGGCTTTATTAATAACAAGTGGATGCACGCAGCTTCGTTCGTTGTTACGAGATAAAAAGTAGCTTATGTTACGCGCAGACCCGTATACTATCACTATACTTAAAATCACGACGATCCGTACGTCCGTTACGTTGTGAAAGTTGAACAAACAGACAAATAAACACACTTTTGCATATAAAAAAATGTATTATCGATGGTATTAGATGTCTCTGCTTATTTAGTCGACGTATCCCGTCCTCATCTGAATCCGGCCCATGTTCGCGCGGTGTCCAAATGTCTCCTACAGGTGGATGGGCCTTAAATATGTACATTTAATTATGTTGGGGAGTATTTGTGTTTGTACGAGCAGGCCCGACTTACAGAGATTGGATCCTTTGGTTTTGGGGAAAATTTGGTTTACGTTATTTATAGAGGTGGAACGGGTTAAA
Organism: Macaria notata; assembly: GCA_927399415.1. Taxonomy (NCBI): domain Eukaryota; kingdom Metazoa; phylum Arthropoda; class Insecta; order Lepidoptera; family Geometridae; genus Macaria; species Macaria notata. The sequence goes on from OV656741.1 coordinate 6,476,295, forward strand.
GGGCAACTAGTAAATAGCCATATTGGCACACAGCCTTAAAAAAATACATCTATAGATCGTGAAATGTAGGTAGGTACCTACAATAAATTTAAATTAGCAACAAGTCCTCAGAGATAAAAATACCGATACTTACCTATCATCTTTTACCATTGATATATTTTTTATGTTATCACTTATTCTATCATATTAAATGTTCCCTACTTCTTTAACACTCAGGCACAAGTGGGTTGGTATCCGGGATACAGATATTTCTCGCCGGATGCCAACACACCGCTTGCACCTTTGTAATTAGATTTAAATATATATTTTCTTAATTTTAAGTAAGTATTGTAGTGAAACCAATTTTTGAATTTGAATTACTTAAAACCCGTAACAACTAATACAACATACAAATAACTATAATCCAATAAATAAATAACAACATTTAAATTATATATATATTAATTATTATATGACATTGTTAAGTGATTGTAAGGTATTTGAGTATGAAATAGTTAATGTAATTGGTTGCGACCGTTTTAATTATTATTAAATAAATAAATAATAAATAAATACATTACAGCACTACAGGACACATTGTTTTAAACATACATCCATCACTGTCGGACCTGTCAGATGCGAGCGAGAGAGACAATAAGTTAAGTACGTTACCATGTACAAAACAAACTGTTTCCACAGTGTATTATAATACTTGGAGTTAACATGTTGATATTCAGTGTATATGCTACTGTAGTTACAGTATATATCTTGTTCTTTTTACTTTCCAAAATTGGTGCATGTAGCTAACTATTCTTTATCTATACATATGAAGCTAAATAAGGTCGAAAGTCTGAACCTTGAAGATATTAAAAAAAATTGTTAGGAGATACTTCGAATTAATATCTGTGTCTCTGTTTATTTAAACGCTCATCACGCAAAAATGGCTGAAAAGATAATCATGATTTTGGTATGTAGGTAGTTTGAGGTCTTTGGAGTATCATAGGCTATTTTTTATCCTGAAATGATGCGAGCGAAACCACAGGAGTCTACTAGTTAATTGATATAATCTTGGTTCCAAAACAGTTGTAATGAAAATCATAGTAATTGTTTTGTAATATGTACGAAAAATTGTTAGTGTGTTCGTTCTTTTACGCTCAAACCGTGGCCGGATTTTGATGAAAAAAAATACATATTTATGTAACCCTAGATTAACGCAGGGCGTTACGCACTTACTTATATTATTCAGATTAAATTGTCTTTCGATTTCAGCGAATAACAATACCACTTTCTTATCAAATCCTCTCACCAGAAACTTCTACGTATCTACGTTCATCTGAAAGCCTTAGTAAGTCTACCTACTATCAATTATAACAGGTTTATATAAACTAAGCTGCAGAGGAAATGGACAATCTAGTCCATCAAACCCTGAAGTCTAATCCTCTGCTGTCTGCGATGAAGTTCCTTGAATTCTACTATATTGGAATAGCGAAACTAGAGACAAAGCATTGATAATACGTTTTGGGTTATGCATTTTGCTTGGTACATGTAGCTTTTTAGTTTTTATAAATCGTTTATACCTTTTCATAAAACGTTTAAGTACGTACCTACTCTAGTGATATTTAGTATGTGTGCATTTTTATGAAAATAATTACATATTACGCAACCGGATCCTTCTCCTCGAGTCGTAACTCCCCTTAAATTTAACGGCTGTTCTTATGAGGAAACGTCTTAATGGGCGTAAAATCCGCATGACTATGTACATACAATTATGTACAATTGTACATACGTATATGGAAATTCAATGAACATAAAAAATATTTGTATCTGTTTGCTACCATGTACCATTTATTTGAACATAGTACTCTTACTTTATGTCACGTACACCAATGTCTCTTCTCCCAGCCTCTTAGTAGATCTAGTACAGAATTATGGATTTCACATAAACCTGCTATTGTTCAGTTGTGAGACTGTCTCCGGAACATACGTACCGCATGTTGAAGTTTAAATCTTCACACAAAAGGGGTTAAACGTAGACATTATACTCACAATAAGCACAACTATGTTTTGTCTATTTCCATTCAAACGTATATACAATCTGTAAAGCTTAAAAAAATGTTCGTCTGATATAAGCGAAGTGATGTCGAAACGCCAACACCTCAATCAATCGATAACGCAAAAAAATTAAGCTTATGAAAAGAAACAACATGTCTATGCTCTTTACGCTCCTTGTAAATATATTTTATCAATCGGCATCCAATATTACGACGCATTCATGACAAAAAGAATGCAGATATATCACGTCATTCGTGACTGCCGACAGACCTATCATTGTCAACTTATTAGAGCCTCCTCTTTTTTTACGCCAATAATGAATGTATAAGTCCTATTTCTTTATATTAGCCGTCTATAGAGTGTGATGTTATCGGGGTTAAAGTATATATCAGTGTTCACAAAACGTCTTGGAACGGGACCAAATCCGTGTAGGATAAAGCTTGTGATGCTCCAGCCTATCTGAGAAAGTACTATTTATTCTGTGACCTGTCTTCAAGATATTAGTACGGGTTTTACGGAGAGAGTGTCACTATATTTTTGTGGTGCAGAACTTGAGTGAACAAGGGTTATAAGATATAGGCACAATAACGTTTAAAGACTATGAATAAATACGCTTGTGTATCTTAATTCTAAGTTTTATTAGTTTTATCTAGAACATTGATTTACTTAATAGTTTTATTGATATGCCATTGATATATTGCTAAATCTGTCCATGGTGTTTAAACTAAATTAAGTAGATTATAATTTTTGCCTGAATGTTTTGGAAATCCGCGACTAATAAAAGTCTAAAATGTCATCATTTGTAAATGATGACTTAACGGTTGAACTTATAACTAATAGCGACCAAGTTTTTTCCTGTGATTCACACCTTGACTTATCTGAAAAATTATAATTTTCTACAAAATATAAAATCCGTTGTTTATACGTCTTCATTCATATAACTCAACCCGGTGGCTCATAAAACAATGATTGACTCGCAGCAGGACGGCAACGTGCCGGGAATTTACGCACAATTTTATAACCGAGCGTAAAAACAACGCAGGACGTGCGATGTTCATAATTTCAGGAATAGCCTGCTTCTTGTGGGGTAAAGTAGGTATTTACTTGTTTGTACAATTTTGGTAGAATTTGATAGAAATTTTACTTGTATCTTAATGTCCAAAATAGATCTTAAGTTCATGCCAACCTACTCCTAGGTATTTTATTGCAAAGGAAAAATGATAACTTATTGTTCCCTATAGCTGCAAAGTTTTCGGACTAATTATTAATCAAAGATTTTATTAAAACTATGTATTTATTCATAAGTTCTTTATCTTGTTAATTTACTTTCTATATATTTCGCTAAAGGTCACTGTCTTGAAGCCTTTTACAGTCACTTGCTGAGTATCGTGGTAAGACCAATCAGCATCGAAAGTTTAATCGCCACTTAGATATGCCTTAGCATACACTTGCAGTATTATCGAAATCAACCTACTTTTGCAATGTAAACCCTGCACGTACCAAACCTTCCCCAAATCCCTTAACCATTACATGTCATAGATAAATCTATTCACAAACAATGCTGTTTATGTTATACTCGACCCAGTATCACGGCTCGAAGATTTAATAGGCTTCAAAAGGATCCATTAACAGGCCGAGATTAGCCAACAGGCCCTTGTGGGTCTCGAAACTAGTTAACAGAGTGGCAGTGCGGAAAGCGGCTCTGCAACAATTGTAATTATTTTTGTACAAAAATGAACGAAATTATCTTATGCATATATAATACTAGTGCGTTACTAGTGAGAACTATTTCATATAGATAAATCAAAAATTATTAAAGTTGGAAACTTCTTCCAGAACGTGTTGGAAACATTCACTAGTGCGCGAATGCTTATAGACCATTCCACATTAAGTATGAAAAATAAATTAAAGAATTACTTTTTGTCAATGTATCGTAGTACACACAAGTAGTTTAAACCATGGACAAATTATAAATGTATTGATTATTCAGTTATTACTGTGATGGTTCAATAAAATGTACATAATTAAAATTTTAAATTTAATTTCTTAAAAAAAAACAAAAGTTTTTACAATAAAGTATTTGTCAATTTCTTGCCGAGGTCTACTGTTCACAGAAAGCCTAGTCTATTGAATTCACCGCGATTTTACCGCACGTGACTTCACTGAGAATTGTTCGGGATGGTGTATTTTAGTCGGTAATCCGGGTCCAAGTAAATTATGTAAAGAATTGCGTTTGGATTGAAAAAAATCTTATCGAGGGTTGAATGGCCGAGATTTTTCAGTTAGAGATTTTTCGGTCATAAAACAATAAGATGGGTTTTAGATTTCAGTCTTAAAAATAAACTTTATTTTTTTTAAACTATAAGTATTATGGTTACTTTTTCAGCGTATGATTTAAAACGTATCACCAAGACTTGAAGAAAGTTATTTATATTGTGTTGTGTGGTTACACAGTTATATTTTTATCAGTCAACGCCATACGTTTTTAAATCGTTTCCAATAAAACCGTTTTAATTGCAACACTTTGCTATTGCAATATTTTTTATTGCAATAAAATGTTATCTCTAGTAACAATGCTATTACATAATTTGATTTGTAGTTCAGGTATTAATAAATATGATCTTATAAAAATGTATCATTACATTCTACTCGTTAGAAAGATCAAAGAAATTCAAAAGGAAAATATCTCTAAGATATTACAACAAAGGCACTCTTCACAAAAGTAAGGTCTCGGACGGACTTCGGAGAAATTCCGATCAAGTTTATTTTACTTATTAAAACACATCTAGACTTCTGTTATTTTATAAAAGTGGATTGTGGAGGACTTGAAATAATAGAAGTTTTTATTAGAAAGTATTTTAGTTGGCGGGTAAGAAGGTCGTAACCGGGTTACCTAGGAAATAGACCTACGGCTGTACGTTTAGATTTTATTTTTATATTATATTTCAACAGGATATCAATAATAATTATTTAACAAACAAAAGTATAATACAATTGTCGTCGCTTTATATAAAAACGAACTGCGAAATTAGTAAACTGTTCATGAAATTCTTACTTGAAATTCGCATGAAAAGTGGAGTCCTTTGTTAATCAAAGGGCCCTAATAAATTTTGTTTACTTCGTTTTAGCCGTTTAGCGAGTGTAACCCCACACTCACTCACAATCATACCTTTTCATACCAGCCTCTATGATACGAATCTCACTTGATACGTCTATGTATATCTCACAATAAACTCAAATCCACTTACACCTCTCACTTCATACACAAAACTAAGTAATTACACTCTAATGAAAACTGTGCGAATTGAATTTTCCGTGTTCGTTCGGCTCGTTAGCGCCACTTTGTTTTCATTAACATTAAACACCGGCCGATTAATCTTCGTTACGGATATTTAGGACTGTTGCGATGCAACATTTATCCGGCCCTGTTCGCTAATTAATTTATTGCAATTTAAGAATTGGGCTTAGCGAGATTAGAGGTATCGGATCTTAATTAGGGAAGCCTTTTGTGTTAGGACCTTTGCTATGCATTATTCATGTAATAGCAACACCTCGTGGTTTTGTGGTTTAATAAGTCAGTTTTCTCTTGCCATTTTTCTTCGTGTGATGAACGGTACAAAGAAACTGGATCTTATTGGGTAAGTTAGTCTAATTCGGCAGTCGTAAAGCCATGTCAGTGGCCCTTAGGGCGATAAACTCTCGACACCAGAGTTGGGCAGTCTCATTCGATAAGAAGAAGACTGGGTACACTCCATCTAAGGCTATAAGTATTGCTTACTATCAGGCAAACTATGCTCAAATGAAACCTGTTTTAGTTAAAAAAGTGTTACGATCTTTTTATAATTTTCAAGTTCTGATAGCCTTATTCATATATTTTCATAAAGCCTATTTACACGTCCAAAAAAAAAAATTATCGAAATTATAACAAACATGCCTAAATGTCAAAATAAGCAGTCAATTATTAATACATATTGTATAGTCTTATGCAATATGAATAACTTAGGTTTATCTAAGTTACAAAAACATTATATATTTTATATTCATAGGTACATCAAGTAAAACATACTTACTCTCTCAACTCTCACTCTAGCCATGGCCCTAATTGCACTTTTTTGAAGCCAAAAAACTTTTTTCCACTTATATTGTTTACTTTGTTCTCATCATTCACATGTCTGCAGTACTTTAATTTCCCATTTGTTTGACTAGAACTATATCATCTAGCTTAATAGGTACGCGTACTATCAAAGGGCTCGACATCCTATTTAATATTAATAGTCACGTCAGTTTGTCCTGTCTGTCCGTGAGTTTTATGACTACCTCGTTAGGTGCTCGTTATTTCGGCTTTAGTATTCATTGCATATTAATTCGTCATTTGATGTCGGTATGTCTATTCCAGCCAACTTACAAAGAGAAGGCTAATATTACCATATTAACTAATATTACTTTTACTGTCGCGTGCTGGAAAGGAGGCCTATACTCAGCAGTGGATGGACAGTGAACACAGGCTTATATTATGATGATGATGATGAATTGTTGTTTTTCGTTGACCGCGTAGTATACAATTCCGTGTTTTAACAGCTTTTGGGCCTCTGATGTGGCGTATAGACGCCTTTTTTTTTAAATCATCCAAAATATTAACTACATGTTCCTAAATGGCACAAAAAAGTTAGTAAAATTGTGTAAATCTTATTATAAAATCTTACAACAACAATGCGACAACAGAACAAGAACCAACTATATAATAATTCAAAATCTTGGCATGCACAGAACAGTTTATTTGGTTTAAACATACAAGTATGAAATTCGCTACATATCTCTATTCTTGTACAATTTATCTCTACCACTTAGATAACTTTATTTAGAGACTCAACTTTATTGTTAGTCGCCACTTTAGCACTGACCTCTTACGTATTACATGATATTTTGTGGATACAACTTGAATCGGGCACCTAAAGTAATGATAGGGAGTCGTTTTTTGAATCTTATGTTTTAAGGTAGATACTGTAAATTCACACTAAGTGGTAAGTATTTTTTCAATTTTTTTTTGTTGTCCCTCTATCTTTATATAGTTTTCAATGGATTCATTATTTTACTTTTGTGAGCAGTATTGAGCAAAGCTATTGAAACAGACGGAGAACAACATTTTAACACACTTAAACGATATATATTGAATTACGACAGTGGTGCCCTCTGACACAAAATGTCCCACAAATAAATACTTACACTAACATTATACAATTGCAAAATTTTATTGCTTTACGCAGTAATGGCGCTTTAACTTAGAAAAGTTTGTTTGTACATGCTCTTTAACATTTCTTGTAGTTATTATTATGTATTAAAACAGGTGCTAAAATGTTATTTTTGGTGCCCGATCAAATACATTTCCAAGCCCAAGTCAGAAGTCCGTGACCCCGGTTGTGGGCAGCCAGGCGAGGAAGCCCCGTGGGAACTGCCCTTACCCTTGGCCCTTCGTGACTCTGAGATGAATATTTATACGATAGGAAGTGTTGAAATCACAGACAACACTCGCAATAGATGTATCATAAGTAACGAAAGAAATGAATATTTTTGCGTTATCTACTTCCTTGTTCAAGTATATGTTGGTAAATGTCCTAATTAACTTTCTTAGCTATTTTCAAGATTGTTGAAATTATGGTGTCACTTAGACACCATAACTTCAACAATCAACTATGTCGGTGTTTGTCACTGCCTAATCTGACGGTGCTATGTAGCCGAATAGCCAATAAATGTACTTGTCTCAAAAATCTTCGAGGTAACTCAATCATATTATAACGAATCTTCTTGCTAATTGGTTAGTTGCCATACATGATAGAAATGATTGCTTATCCGTAAACGGGTGAGTTTTTTTTTAACCTGAACGGGTTTGCACTTGGCTATAGTTTACCTGATAGCAAGGATAGGCTATGGCCTAAGATGGAGCATGCTTACCCGATAAGAACCGATTCACTTTCGCTTTGAAGATCGCTGGATTTTAGTGCATGAGATATTATTAAGAAGCTGAATGACACGCACTGAAGTCAGATGGGTGTAAGAGGTCTCTGGATTACAATATCTATGATTGAAATTGACTATTGGATATAAATGGAGTGGTAATGGAGGAAGTATCTGCTTATCTTGTTGGGTAATAGATGAGAGTAAAAATGGGGTAATAGACGGGAGCAATGTATATTTAATTTTTAAAATAGGTTCAGTAGCTTTTGAGATATGGTTGTCCATGCTTTTCTAGAGAAAACAATGTACACCTTTATAGAAAACATGTATGTAGGTAGGTATAACTTTGCGCGTTGAAATTTTTTTTTATTACCACGTGTTACTGTTTTATATTCTTACACAAAAACATAATAACACAACAAGTACTGAAAACATCAAATCCCACAAATTATAAATGTTTTTCTGTTTTTTAATCTAATTTTAAATCAAATCATCATCAAAAGTGACAGTGAAAGTGAAAGTTCTACTTCAAAAGCGAAATTTTGATTCAAAGCAAGTCAAGGTCACAAATCAAAGTTTCATGAACTTCCTGTAAAATAAGCTATATACAACGACATTAATAATACCTAAATGGACCGGCCTTCTCAGTACTTTTCCATCCAAAAATATAAGTCGACATCTGTTAGATTTACATGTTACGAAGTTCTAAGTAAACATCGTAGCATAATTGTTAAAACGAGATAGGCACTACAAAAAGTTGCAAGAGAAAATGAGAAAACAATACAAACGTTTATCAGTCAAAATCAAGTCAAATTGGCCGAACACAGAATGAAGTACCAAGTGAGAGACGTCTCTCACTTTTTGTAAAAAGTACATGCTTATACTTTTTGCTCGCCTAGGCCGGTCCATTGAGTATTATTAATGTCGTTGGCTATATATATATATATCTTTCCATTCCTCCCACACCTTGCGCTTTTATAAAGTATCTCTTAACTTACTCCAAAATAAGTAACGCAATACAAACAAAATGGTTATCAAAAAAAATCAAGTCACATTGAGTCGAATAAAATATTCAAGGCCCTTTTTTCCCTGTTTACTTTTCCCTACGGAATAGGGTAATTTACGGACATAAAATTTAGCATAATAACTCGTCTTTAGGGCGGCCTTATCGCTGCCCGCGATAACCTAGGAAGCCGCTTCTCACTTCTGATAATAATCATAAAGAACAAACTCCCCAAATGTTTTGCCTTTAGGGTTGGGACATCTTTTAGTCGATGATTTTAGAACGATTTAATCGAGACACTTTTTTATGTGTATTTTTTACAGAAACGGGTTTGCACTTAGCCATAGTTTTCCTGATGGTAAGCAAAGGCAATTTTATTTTGAGATATAGTGTGTTTTGGAATTGACTTGATAAAAGAGCTGTCGAAGTAGACATTTTTTTTATACTGAGAACTAGACTATAACTTGCCTGACGGTATTTTTAAACCTTTTAAAACCAGTAAGAATTAGTTTTATTACATTTTACAATGTTTTATGAATTATTAACATTCATTAAAATGTTAATAAGTATAAATGTGTAATGCAAATTAATCCTTTAATGTAAAATTTTACAACCACAATTATAAATTTAGTCTGAAACCTAATTAAAGTTTTACAATTTAAATTAGCTGAAAACATTAAAAAAGTAATTAATATCTAATTTCTTATTAACTTTCCTAAGATTGTTTTAATTGGTACTGTTTGAATAGTCTTGGTTATGATACTTCTATAGATAATGTTTTCTTATTAACTTTCCTAAGATTGTTTTAATTGGTACTGTTTGAATAGTCTTGGTTATGATACTTCTATAGATAATGTTTTCTTATTAACTTTCCTAAGATTGTTTTAATTGGTACTGTTTGAATAGTCTTGGTTATGATACTTCTATAGATAATGTGTTCTTGTAAAAATAATATGATTTCTTGAAACTTGCTTCTTAATATTATATTTTTAATAAAAAATATTTCAAAATGCCTTCATTAAATTCTATCTCAGCTCATAATCCGTTTATTTTCATAATCACTTAATCGGCTCCTTAGAAAAGCGGGCGTATTTAAAATGCTAATTGCCGTGCGCTGTGCAAAGCCGACTTTAAAAAAAGTGAGCCCTCTAGCCATCGACATCTATTACGGGGCCACACTTGAATATTCAAATTGGACCCACACAATGGGACTTGCTCAACGATATTATAGACAATAGACTCCTCCTAATGGCGTAAACAAATACCTTTTTTCAGAATATAACTGTCAGCTACAGCTACAGCTTAGAGAAGTATCGCTGTAAAAATATTAAACCTTTGTTATCCAGCTGCAAAGCAAAAGTGTGCTAGCACTTGTGTTGCTTTGATGTGTGTCTTGTTTAATTTGATGGCGATATTTGCGGTCAAATAAAAAAAACCCAGATATATGTATCGCGATTTATAGATAATGTTTACCTAATTTTCTAATTTTTTTTTTTTTTTTTTTTTATATTTTGTTTAACTAAGGCTTACTTTTTTATTTACACATGTTTTCATTGGACCCCAAACTAGGCAAAAACCTGTATCTTGAATCTTATTTAAAAGTCAGGATCCTGCTGCAACTGGATGTGCTGACTAACCCACAGACACTTGACTTCGTCTTATTACTTTATTAGAATACTAGTGTATGCCAGCGTTTTTGCACGGATTATTTCAAAATAAAAAGTAGCCTGTGTCACTTCCAGGACCTCATACTACCTAAGTACATACCAAAAATCGTGATGATCCGTTCAGCCGTTCTTGCGTGATGCTCGTTTAAATAAACAGACAAACCCATTTTTTCTTGTTAGCAATGTGATACAATAGATTTTAAAGGTGCCCAGTTAGGAGTCCCAGGTATATATAGTCTATGAGTCCCACCGCTCCACGGACTCCACTCCCGGGACTTGTTTGACCCGCTCAGGGTTGTCACAATAAAATATTTTGTTCACAATTGTAACAATGATAATTAGCTCGCCCCCAAGTTATTAAAGCCGCATTAGAATTATTCCGATAAGTCCACCCTACTCAGACTCAAACGGCGCAGGCCCTAATTACTTTTGAACCTAATTTGTTTTAGATTTTTTATTGAAATTGTTGAAAGTTTTACCAGTAAATTCGTATGAGAGTGACGTCTTAGTATAAAAAGGTATAAAAAAATGATTGTAATATTTATTTGAGCAGCTATATTTTTGGGATAAGATAAAATTTGAGTACCATAATTGCTTACCTTTATTATTTTTTTCTGTTATTTGTGTTAGTTTAAAACACCTAGGATTTTTGCTACGTGTTCTACTTTTAAGGCTTTTTTCTATATGCCCTTATGCGATTTGGGAATGCAGATTCCCGGCAGCCCTAGCTCGCTAGCAAAAGGAAGCCCAACAAAGGCTCGTGGAGAAAAAGCCAGGTTCCGGTGTCAGACGCACGCGATGTAGTGAATAGCTGTAGGAATACTTACCTAATACGTACCTGTTACTATACCTGTTACGTATCTAGTTCCGTACCTATTACCTATCCGAGGGTGTACTAGATGAATTCTGCGTTTGAGGGCTGTTAAACTGCTAATACCTAATTACATATTTTTGTATATTGTTTGAGATTAAAATTACCTTTAAGTTTTAATCAGCTTCGCCCTTATGAACAGGGTACATATGTATAAATTGTGTTCACATATATAATACATAAATTCGAAATTTGTTTAATATGCTAACTAATTTGATAGCATATTGCACCTGCAATTATTAAAGTGATTTTAAACGACTTTAAACAAAAAAGAAGGTATGTTCTCTTAGTAGTTAGATTTTTAAACTTGAGTTCTATTTTCAAAATCTTATTAGGAAGATATAGGTAGAGATATACATTGACTTTACTTTATTTACCATCAGACAAACTATAGTCTTAAGCCAACCAAATTTTACATTACAAGGGTGTAATATCGTATATTTTCAGAAATAACACGGTTAAACCTTTTTTCCTTGGTAACTATCTTGTGTATCCTTACAGGGTTCGTGTTCCGACGCCATGAATTATTTTACTCATACAATAGTCTATGTCCTGTTCAGACAACGACATCACAAGGCGAGACATACCATTATGGTCAAAATTCCGGCACGAATAAGACTGCAATATGCATGTGTTAGCATTGGACGCTGATTGGTCCTAAGTATTATGGTTCGCTTGCATTGGATGCAAAAAAAAACAACCTTTTTTACAGTGTACGTTACATACAGTCATACAGTTCACCTTAAACGACACTCACACAAATGAACACTATGGTCCAAGGTATAATAATGGCGTATGCCACTTTTAAAATGATGTGTAACCTCGATACATCACGACGACCCTTCGCTTCGTTGCAGCATGTTAAAATAATATCAGAAAACCAAAGAACACAGAAATCGCTTGTCGTTTATATTATACAAGCAAGGTAAATATATTAAAAAGAGTTACGATGAAATGGTTTTTAAAAACTAATTTTTATTTTGTTTTACATTAAATGGACATGCGTTAGACTGCATCACGCTTGGTGGTAAGCGACGGTGTAGTCGAAGATGTACCAGGTTTTCCCATATGAAACTTATGCATGCATAGTTAGTTGTCGCCGTTTCATACTGTCTGTGTTCATAGTACATATATACCTCTATTATAATTTATGCCCTCTGGGATCGTATGGCACGAGTTTTCCAGGGTTAACGTTAATGGGAAGTTTTCAGTACAATGTCGTTTATAATTTCAATGTCAGTTCGTGTTAACATAGATTTTTAGATGTCCGCGCTGCTATGAATTAAGTATATATAGTGTCATGTAAGGGGAAACATTTTTGTAAGTACATATATTATATGTTCGGATATAAAAATCAACATACATGAATCGAAGGTATACTTTTGGAATACGAGTATAAACATCTAACTTATAAAAAATATCAACGAATAAACTGCTGCTTTGCCTAGCCAGGGTTTTTTTTCTATCATGGATATTTCAACTACAATGAAAAAACACAAAACATGAGCAAAGAAAGCAATTTAAGCTTTAATCAGTTGTTATTATTAGTATATCGATGTGTAACAGATTAGTGCTTGCCATTTTTAACATTACTTACCTATACATATGTGTTATGCTAATTGAATAGCAATGTAAAAAGAATGTATTATTTGCTTAGGTAAGAACAAGTATAAACAAATAGGTATTACCTGTCATAGTTGTACTTTGAATCCATCTTCCACCTACCAAATTCAAATTCAAATTGTTTATTTACAAAAGACTTAATACGTACATTCTTTAGGTACAGTTTACAGGTGCAGCGAAATATCTGGAACGCGAGGAAACCCTGAAACTTGCACTAGGTACCGAAATGGTCCTGTAAAGCAAGGTTTCAGAAATAACCACTGCAGCACAATTTTTAATTTCACTTACAAAACATAAAGAACATAATATAGTTTATACTTATAGTGGTATGCGGTGATGTTATGCGTGGTTGTATTAATCGTTAAGTATTTTTGTGTGCGTTTGTGTGTGTGTGTGTGGGTGTGATAAGGTGTATTGGGCTTACAAGATGTGTAATCAGTGACATGTTAAGTATATCAAATTAATTTGTGTTCCATGAGGGACTCGGTTGTGTCATAGTTAAGTGTGAGTAGGTAATTTGTTAGTGTTTGATTACAGCTATAATTTGTCAGGTTAACCATTTCAATTACTTTGCTTAGTTTGTTGTAAATAATTGGACCAAGCATACGGACAGCCGTTTTACCAAAAAATGTGCGACAATTTTCCGTTTTGAAAATGTTGTCTTGTCTTCTTCTATCATGAACCTTTTGCCGTACTTCTCGGGGGACTAGCCGATGTTGTAACTTAACAATTGACCTTATAAATAATTGTCGGACGTTAAGCACACCACAGTTCTTATACAGACATTCTGTGTTGTATAATCTGGGTTTAAAGGTCATTACTTTCAGTAATGCTCTTTGGGCCACTTCTAGTTGTTTTATGTGGGTCTTTGCTGCAGAGCCCCAAGCCGGTATGCAGTATGTTATTATTGACTGTGCAAGTGCGTAATAAATTTTGACAAGAGATTTGTAATTCAATACATGCCTTAAAGTTTTAAATGTAAATATAAATTTTTTTACTCGACCTGACAGTTTCTTTATGTGTTCAAACCATGTTAGGTTTTCATCCAATATAACACCAAGATATTTTATATCCTTGGTAGATTTGAGATTGATACAGGTACATTGATTATCTATGTTACATGTTGCCATGTGTATCTTTAGCCCAAGTTCCTGTTTAGGTTGTGTTGCCAACATCCCACACCTCAAAAGCGCTGTTTGAAGGAAACCTAGCGTGCTATTTTCCATTTATACGATAATTCGGTCTCGAGTCTCGCAGGTATAAAGGCATAATATATTTAGTTGCAGTACTAAAGGTCCTGCAAAAGGGACGGTAGTAAACACATACACACACCGAAACAAGCAAGCGAGACGTTTTGTTTCTCCATAGACTAACGTTAAATGATTAATGATTAAGTATTGATACATTTTAACTGTTTGATTTTTATTGCCGCAAGAATATAAATCTAAAACATTTTTTTTATTAAAAAGGTTTTTGTGTTAAACGTAAAGTACATACGTACTAAATGAAGTTAAGAAGGCTGAAAATGTAATCTTTGATTAGATTCGATATTTTCACTTTGTAATTAGCTCGCGCGCTTTATAAAACTATAGATAGATAGATTGATGCTTTATTGGACACACATAAAAACATAATACACAACGGAAAAACAAATAATTAAAACTAATGCCACAAATGGCGGCCTTATAGCTAAAAGCGATCTCTTCCAGGCAACCGTAGGATGGAGAGGAAAATATATTAAAAAGACTAGACGGGGTGTACAAAACTATGCATGACTAATATTAAAATAAAATTTAAATAAAAGCTACGTCACTGTCAATTCATCAACGTTTTCCTGCAATACCTCAAGGCTTTGATAGATCCTCTTTAAAGGACAATACGTTACCTGAAGAACGGATAATAAAATAATACCTTAGTTTGTACCTGACTCTGTTTATAGTGAATTTGTGCGTTATAATGTTAGTAAGGTTTTTGTAGGCTGTTTATAACTAAAACTGGTTTACCAAAAATATGTTATGAAGGTATATATGTAAGTATTTTATAAATAAACATAAATCACTTTTAATTTAGTTGTAATAACCGGCTAGCACTTACGTCAAAAATTACGTCGAAAAATTAGCTCGACAAGTTTCGGAAATCTGAGGTTTCCATCATCAGGAGGACGAGTCAATTGTCGAGCTAATTTTTCGACGTAATTTTTGACGTAAGTGCTCGCCGGTTATTACAACTAAATTAAATCATGCCTTACGGGAACTATAATACAGTGATAAATCACTTTTTTTTTGTTTTTTTTTTATTAATTTTCAACCGCAGTCGCTCCTTGTACAAATGTTCCCAAAAATCCGCCAGCATTCCCGCGCTGGATGGTAAGGGAAATTCTAATGTTTTATTAGAGAATGAAAGTTTTGAGACTAACTCAATACCAGTCTTAAATTATTTTGGTAAGTACTTAATTTAGTTTTTACTTCATTCTGAGTGCAGCGTAGGCGTAAATAAATGGACAGGCATCCTATTTAACATCTTAAGAAAAAAAAACTGCAAAATTTCTCTCCTTTATAGATTTTAGTGTTACGTAATTTATAAAGGTTGTCTTTCAAAACTGGCCATTCTGAGTAAAATGATTTTGCCTTAGCCTTTGCCACTTTGAATGTAGACATAGTGCTTCTAAAGTCTATCAAGGAGACAGGTTCTATAGGCTTGGTACCAATTTTAATTAAAATCTGGACTTGAACAGAGTTAAGAAAATCGGCCTTTGATCTACGTGGGTTTCAGTTTGTTTGTTAAAATAAGGTTTGTTTATTAATTTACTGGTAGGATATAGGTAATTTTAATTTTACCGAAATGTGTAATGAAGGTTTTTCGACTTAAGGACTCACGGAGCGGTTTTTTCCCGCGCCTGCCGCGGTGGCGGCACCGCAGCCTTTGTAGAATACAGATATGTACGAGTATGTATATAAAAAACTCAAGCACATTTCACGACGCAGCTTACTCCCGCGGCGGTTGCGATTCTTCGCGGCACCCGCGGGCGGGCGCCGCTCGTGGCACCGCTGCCGCGGCGGTTTTCACCCGCGCGCTCTGCGATCAAAGTCCGTCGAAGGTCCTTCTTGCGATAATCGCTGCCGCGGCGGCAGCGGCGCCGCACAAAACTCCGGCTTCGTGAGTTTTGAAAATTAAACGCGGTGCCGCCGCCGCGGCAAGCGCGGGAAAAAACTGCTGTGAGTTCTTAGCTTTATACTACTAAAACAAAAGAAAAGGAATAATATATTTTAAGTATGCTTGCTTGATGGCAGCTTAATGTCAGTTGAAGTATAGTAAAACGTTAATCTATATATATGTACATATGATAAAGCTGAAGAGGATAAAAAATCAGAACAGAAAATATTTTGTCTGTTTCTCTGTATATGTATGAGTGTCTCTGTTAATCTGTTTATTTAAACGCCCATCACGCAACAACAGCTGAACGAATCATCAAGATTTTAGATATGTAGGTAGTATAAGGTCTAAGGAGTGTCATATACTACTTTTTTATCCTGAAATAAGACGAGCGACGCCGCGGGCCTCCACTAAGTATAACGAAGACCACTTTTTCCCTAACATTGATTTCATGGTTACAAAGCATGACTGGTATGTACTATATTGGCCACTAAATTGATCCAAGAAAGTTTATACGTATTAAAGGCCAGTGAATTCAGTTTAAAATTAAAACAGAGTCTCGATTCTGAAACTCAGATAATTTACCAACTCCATTGCCTCATTCGTCAGGCTTCAGCGGGGCTTAAAATAAATCGGCGATTTCGATCACTATGACTTTTACTCTACACTGTAAATTATTCCCTTAAAAAAATGAACAGAGAAAAGCTTTTATACTGTATCCTTTGTTTAAAAATAGAGCAGATTCATTGTTCGATCCGATAATAATTTGAGTGCATTTTCTCCGCTCTCAAGTGAATTTTACTGTAATGAACTCGGATTCTTGCAGTTGGTTTGATATCATTATTTTTGTAGAATTATTTCTGTCTATAGTCTATACTTACAATTGTTTATAATTATTTCATTGTTTGTTCATTCCTAACTAGTAGCACTTCTATATTGTGTGCGAAATGAAAATGTATAAAGCTTTTAAAAATCGACCGGACTTTGTAATAATCTTCTAAAATGTCATATTACTATTAGGTGAGAGAGTGTTATGAGAGTAGCTAACTATGGTGTTGATGGTTTTTAAGCTGCCCTTATAGCATTGGCTAAACAATACGTTGTATGACAAAAAACCGCGACTTACTTATTACATTAAAATCATTTTAAGAAAAACACCAAAACATGGAGTAATTGTTGAGTTAGGAGGCTGATGTCTGCATTGGACTCTACAATCTAACGATGATTATAATAATTCAGTACTGAACACTTAATCGGCTACGCCTGCTACGTACATTCAACGAGTACTAGAAATTTACAGCGAAGGACCTGAGCACTCACCACTATGTATCTGCCCAAGAGAACTCCCTTAACAAATTAATTCTGCGTCGTGAGGAAAATACGACTCGAGAGAGAGAGAGAGAGAGAAATCTATAAACGACTATTCTACGTCAACCCATCCTTTCAATAGCATCTTCAGAATCCGTAGGTGGATTCATTAGTCATCCGGTGAGACTTAGCAAAGCTGCCGAATCTAGCTCAAAAGCGCTGGCATTCAAAGGTGTTAGACAACTGCGCCGGTTACTAAGGTTATAACACGTAATGGATTTGGTTTTAGTGTAATTGTAGTTTTGAGTTTTGGAATAAAAGGAATAGAAATACTTTTCGAGATAATATTCTAAATGATAATTACTTACGTTATATTATTGATCTGTTTATGTACATCTGCAAGAGACACATTTTCTTATTGTAAGTAAGTACTGCAATGTATTTGCAATCTGATGCACGATTCACGTCTTTGCCTTTGTTTGTTTGCCTGCCTTCTTATACGTGCGTGACGTCACAGCCAGCCCCAACGGAAGACCAGCGCTGGTTGCTTCCACACAACCAGCATTCTGCTGAGTTGGGGCTGTGTTGTTGCAGATTTTATGTTTGTTTATTATGTTTTTACTCGTGTTTGTTTTTCTGTTAAATCTGCCACAATTTCTTTCTTTATTTCAATTCACTGCTAATCAAGAAAGATTAGGATTTCCGTAAACATTTTATTTTTCTGACAACCGACTAAAAGATTCCATAAAATGTACTTACAATAAGCATGTCTTCCTTTATGACAAAAACAATACTAATTCCATTATATCGCATCATCGTAACCTCCCGGGATGGTCTAGTGAGCATCGTAGTTGAGATGCGTTTTGCAAGAACAAAGCCAGGCCGGGAGCTGCCGGCTGGTCTGTTTACTCGTCAAACTGAAAATTCAGGTGCAGTTCCTTGATTGACTGAGACTAGGCCTTAGTTAGAGGAACTTGAAAATTGTCGGTCATGGCTAGAAACTATATTAAAACGAATATTTTAGCCTACCCAACATTGCAATTTTTGTTGTTAAGATTGGTTCAAATATATTTTAGCTCGAAAACGTTCGGAAATGTCTTCTTTGAAAATGGTCGATTTACATAAAATACATTTATGGTTTATAACTTACCAGGCACTCTCTGCTTGCTTATTAGTTACATATTTTCTTCGAAAAAATATTAGATTCTAATTTATTTTATCATGGCTTTGTTTTCGTAGTTCTAAGGAATTACTTATATGGGTATATTTTTTCTTTGATTCTTCTTTCTTTATATTAGTTTGTTGCCTTTTATTTGCGTTGTCCTAAGCAAATGCAAAATGATGTATGGTCTCTCAATAAGCTTCCGCTGCTGCATATATGTATTATTATACATACGTAGTCGACCACAATGCAGTTCGATGTTTGTGTTTCGGTCGAGCCGAGCGAAGCGAAAGCGAGCGAGTCTGAAGCAAGCGTTGTCAACGCTTATTGTTTTATTCCAATCTTGTGTGAGGTCTGTTTGAATAGCTGAATACAGCTCTTGAATACTAAAGGGGAATCAAGATGAGCCGTGTACAGCTTTTGTCTTGACGAACACAGATCGTCTTGTATTGCCTGACCCAAATATCGTAATACGTGTTCGGAACTTTGTAGCAAAGTTTAGTGCTACTTCAAGAGATTTTGGGTCCCTGTCTAGTGTCTACTATAAAAGTGGTACATGTTGATGCTGATTGCTTATTGAGATTTTATTCTCTGACTCTTGGCAAGTTTAAGCCGAAGACTTTTTTGTGTGTGAGTGCTTCATGGGTAAGTACTTATGGTGCTCAAGAGTTTGTTAGTCAACAGTTATTAAGTTGTTATGTGTTAGCTTTTGAATTACCTCTAGGTTTTATATTCGGTTTACGCGACTGAATACTACTCTGAACTAAGTTAGCTTTCCATCAGGCGAATTACTTACGGTCAAGTGCAAACCCATTTCTTGTAAAAAAAAAAGTTTTGTACCAAAAAATTCGTTATTAAGTTCTAAGTCCCTTTCTAAACTGCATAAACTCAAGGAATCTTTCGCTCCAGTCTTACTTTAACAAATTTCGATACGGCACAAAAGTGTGCGTATCATCTCGTACGTAGAATCCTATCTCTGCAACAAGATAATGTTATAAACCAAACTCCGAAAATAAATACTCCGAAGCAAAATCGTACCAAATTTTCCTCATCAACATCGCTGTAAAAAACAAATCCAATTAGGTAATTAAGGTATATCTGCTACATCAAAACAATCAGAGATCTCGAAAGAAAGCTTTTACGGAGCGTTTAGACATGTAATCTTAACAAACAGGAGATGTGCCTCGCGTTTAAACGTTATCTATGTTATCTTCATTTACAGTTACAAGACCGTATATGTGGATACAGTATATCAACTCATATACCTAAATCAATTCTTGTACACGTTTCATCTTAAACATATAAAACTCAAAGGTGACTGACTGACTAAAATAGTGATCTATCAACGCACAGCCCAAACTACTGGACGGATCGGTCCCGCGAGCACCCACTAGTTACATATACAAAAAATATACGATAGTACGATACAGTTGCGTGAAAATAAAGGCAAAATGGGAATAGGAAAAATCCTTAGAACATAAGTAAACCATAGAATATCATAGATTCAAATACTTATCTATTTTTAAAAATTTAATTTTATTTACCATTAATTGATTGTGTTACATATTTCATAGTCACCATATCATAAGTATATGTAGTTCAAATTTCCCACGATATCAGGGTGGATTAATTTACATGTTTTTTTATACTGTACTAATTTATTAGATAATTATACTCCTGTCCTTACTGCATCCATTTATTCGATAAAGGTATCGCGCACAATGTAAACACGGTGTACAGTAATCTGAACTAACTGATATTACGCTCTGCATGGATGTAAGATAATCCGGCTTCCTTACGTGGAACTCGTTAAATAACACTCCTTACTTATCTACTTCTTTATAGGCATCTCTCTTCTCTTTGAGTCGTATTTCCTCATGAATGAGCGTCGTGACTCCCTCGCAGAACTAATTCGTTAGGGGAGTTCTCTTAGGCAGATACATCGTGGTGGGCGCCCAGGTCCTTCCACGGAAGACACATCTCCTCGGATATTGTGGTCCTCAAACATGTCAGTTTCCTCACGATGTTTTTCTTCACCGCTAAGCGAGTGCAAATCCACACTTAACTTGAAAGTACAAGTATTGGTATATGGCCGGATGTCTTAAACCAAAGACTTTGGCACATTTAATCTATTCTTTCTTTTTTTCTTTAAAATTAACAACATATTTCTTGTTTGTCCACAGCCCGGGATTACCCATCACACCACGTCACCAGGTTAAGGCATTCCAGACACCTCCCGGTCCACGCGTCGCCAGTAAGTGATCACCACCATCACAACTCATCACAATCTATCACCATCACATCACCACCCGGTCCCAAAAGCTTCGTCCCGATAGATTTCGTAATTATTTTACGCTTATTTGTTCTACTGATAGATGTATGCATGAATTTGTTATTGCATTGAAATGAGTATTATGGAAAATATATCGTTTAATGTTTATTCGTTAATTTAATGGTAAATGTTTAAATGTTCGTTCATATACTATTTAAATTCTGTTCTAATGCCCTCGAACATGCTACACAGGATAGATACAAGGTATTAAAAACATATTTACGTATTTTACACATTATATATTTATTTTTACACATTCTTAGATATATAAGTCTAATATTTAACCACTTTAACCCAATTCTGATGTGTTTTCTTTTTCTACAAAGCGTTTCAAATAACAAACTTATTTATCCTCATACGGTTTATTATTTTTTATAATTCTTACATGTTGTTTTACTTATGTACTTTGTTTAGAAAAGTGCATATGAGAATTGGGGCTAAAATCTAGTAAAATAACGATTCCCCTTTTGATAGACTAGGCAAAACCTAAAAAAAAATATAACATTAAGAAACTACATAAAAAGCAATCATAGAAATGACTTGCCAAATTCTGTTACGATTTCTATCTCAACATTTCAATTTTTGTTTCACTCAACTAAAATGGACGCAGGTAATATTGTAATAGAAATACTATTTTGTTCAAAAATAATGTCCAACGATGTCTGAGTAAATAATATTTTTATTGCCACAGATAAAATACTTAACTTAGATATTATGGAACTATGGATCTAAAAAAGCTTGCCTGATTCGTAACATTATTTTATAGTCTGTGTAATTTATTTCTGAATCTGGAGATATTGTTTATTACCAAAAGAGTGAACGATAACTAAATATTAGATTTGTGGTAAGCACATTATTTTACGAAATAACGCCATTTGAGATTTACACTTAAACTACAAGTTCCTCGCAATCTTTATCTTATCTATACCGTAAGTTTTACTAACAAAAATGGATCTATTTTAGTTGTCCAATACAGAAATTTTATTATTTTATCATTATTATTTATTATTATTAATATTTTGTGTCTCATTAAAAACGATTAATAATCAAAGAGTAACTGAAGTTTTTTTTGGTTATTTTATTCGTTTCAAAAACTAATAACGTCTGAAACAACAAACATATTATCAACTTAATCAAAATTTCAGTGAATCGGATTAGTAGTTCATTGATATTTTTTTATAAATAAAATATCTAACTTTAAATGATCACCTTAGCAGGAAGGATCACTCTACTACAGTTTTACTCTTCTTTTACTCTATTCCAAATACGTTTTACTCAGTCAAGTTATTGTAATTACAATTCACGTTTCAGTTTATACCATCGTCATCAATGAAGTTAGCCGTGAAGGACAACCACAAGCCCCTGTTCACGGAGTGTCTCAACTACAGACCGACTGTCAAAGAGGAACAGCCAGTCGGGACTTATGTATTTACTGTGAGTACTGATTTTTGACAATATGTACATACTTTAAATTTAGGATACCTAGTTTTTTCTCTATCTCTGTAAGTCGTATTTCCTCATAACTGAGGGTCGTAACACCCAGTATTAATTCGTTAGGAGAGTTCTCTTGAGCAGATACATCGTGGTGAGCGCCCAGGTCCTTCCACGGAAGACACATGTCGTCAGATGTTGTAGTCCTCAAACAGTCGGTTTCCTCACGATGTTTTCATCGTTCATCGTTAAGTAACTTAAGTGTAAATTCACACATAACTTGAAAATACAAGTCATTGGTGTAGGGCCGGATTTGAACCAAGGTGCGTCTGAATGAAAAGCAGACACTGGAACCGCTGAGCCACACTCGCTTAGTTTCTTCTAAGCTAATAAATTGTTTGAGTATTGATATGAATTAATTAATTGTCTGCAATGTCTCGAAATATTATTTAAAGAAAAAAATCTTACTTTATTATTTTCTAATCAAATTCACAACCAAAACATGAATTTTAAGACAAACACAGCTTAGTATACAACTGACTTACTGTTCCTATATTTTTCGCCAATCTAAAGCTCATAAGACATTATTAAATCTAGGTATAACATAACTGAAGTGCGTAATTACTACCCGTTGTAACATCTCGACGTATATATTTTCAAAAACCTTGACGTATTCATACATATTAATCATTATACCTAATATATGTACATATGTATCACTAGTGGCTGCTCGCAGCTTCGCTCGCATTAAGAAGGAAAACTTGCATACCCTATTAACCCCTTTGAAAGTGGCATTTCCAAAAATTCTTAATTAGCGAATGCCTACGTCATAACGTCTAACTTCATTCCAAATTTCAGCCCAATCAGTCCAGTGGTTTGGGCTGTGCGTTGATAGATCACTATATCAGTCAGTCAGTCACCTTTGAGTTTTATATATTTAGATGAAGCTCATTAAATATGTTCGAGACATATTAAGTAGCCAAGTACCATACGAACTCATCAAAATAGCTTTTCGAAAAGGATCGCTTTTGATGCTAACGAAGAAAAGCTGCGAGTTCATTTTCTTTTGATCAATCACTCATGTTTATTTTTTTCGATACGTTCGCACGATTGGAAAATGTTAATGATACAAAATTTCATTTCTAATAATATTTTTGTACGCTAATCTAGTCTTAATGAGCTACTGATGTCGTTATTGAATAAATTGTCAGGTTGGTATTACGTTAATTAAATAAATACATTTAAGCTCGTTTTGATTGGCTTCATGTAAATCTCAACAAAAAATTGCCTGGTGGTAAGCTGAGAAGATGTATAAAAAGGCATTATTTACTTACATAATATTAATATTCACTGCTTGGATGATAAAGTTATGACTACCAAATACTTAAGATGAACTTCTGATTAATCCGTTATTATAATAAACCAAGAATCGTCCATTAATGAATATCACTCTTTGACTCGTATTTCCTCATGACAGAGGGTCGTGACTCCACCGCAGAACTAATTTGTTAGGAAAGTTCTCTTGAACAGATACATCGTTGTCGGCACCCGACGCCCAAGTCCTTATATACGGAAATTGATGTAAAATACTTTGAATGATTCCAGGTAAAAGCAGAAGACCGAGATCCCCCCGACATGGGCGGCACAGTAACATACAAGTTCGTCTCAACTCCTGGTGAAAAAGAGAGATTTCATGTCGACCCTGAATCAGGAAGAATCACGACGGCCGATGTCAGTATAATCTATCTACTTTGAGTTCAAAATATTATGTGTAATTGTCTAATTAGTTAGAAAGTATTGTATACTGGCGGACGCCCGCGGTTTGGTCCGCATTATTGCCGGATATAAAGTAGCCTATAACACTCCCAAGACTTCATACTAACTACATACCAAAAATCATGATAATCCAGCCGTTTTTGCGTGATGGGCGTTTAAATAAACGGAGACACAGATAAACAGACCAAATTTCTAGAAATTGTTGGAACGTGTTCTGTTATCAATTCGAAGTATCTCCAATTTTTTTTTTAATATCTTTAATGTTCAAACATTCGGGCCTCTTCAGCTTTATTATAAGTATAGATAAATGTATTTTTTCTTAATACCATTACTGTTGTTAATATTTAAAACAGCAGTCGCAAATATTTGAGCTACACGTGAAATTCGAAAATTGATATTGTCTCGCTGGATGTAAAACGTATGATGTTATTCACATATTTTCTTTTACTTCTGATAAAAGACCCAGAACCAAACAACCTTCTTACTAATCTGAATTCTATTCTATTGCAAATCTTAAATCGAATGGAAGTGAGGTGGGTAAATTAATCGCATCTTTAGTACATATTGATAACTTTGTAAATAAATGATACAGATATTCGACCACGACGAGCCTTCTCGAGAGAAAGAAGCCTACATCACAGTACGAGCGAGTGACAACGGTCAGCCGCAACTTGACGACGCTTGTACCATCAAAATATTAATAGAAGACATCAATGACAACCAGCCAGTCTTCGACAAAGTTGTAAGTATTATCGACAACACAAAAGAATTGCGAAAAGATTTACCTTCCCTAGAAATCGCTACCATAAGCTAGTGAGCTAGAAAAAATCGAACGAAATATCTAAAACATTACCTTCATATCTAATCTACTTACTGCATGTCTTATGAATACTACGTGAACGCTCTAATTTCTCTCCACTTCTTATGATCTCTGTGCCTCACCGAATCATCTGCGAAAAAGGTTGGCATCACCATTGTTAATTTAATCGTATAAATTTACATACATAACCAATGTCATGACTAAACCGACCCGACTGATCATTCGCCCGGGGAAAATGAAAACAAGTGAGCATGTGTAAGATTATAATGGTCATTTTTTATATACCTAGTCGTTTCGAGTCATTGGATCCAAATTTGTGTTTAAATTTGACCGGGCGAGTGAATATAAGTGACATAGTACGAGTCTGTCTACGATTGAACATTGATATGCTTTGTCACTAACAAAATATTCGTTCGATAGCCTCAAAACGTGATGCAGACTATATTAACGCTTGCCTGTTTTCCCAAGGTCTTCCGCGGAGACGTATGGAAGGTTTGTCCAAAAACAACTGAAAATATCACAATGAGAGAAAGCGTTTCGCACAATATAAAACTGTCACTAACTTTTATATGTCTTATATCCGTTGCTACTATTGTTTGTTCCATAACTTGTTTAACATTTTGATTGCAAACGAGAGCAGCAACGGACGATATCTATTCTGAAATATCTGTTTCTTTAATTGCATGTTCCTGCATGTCTGATTTAGGATCATAGACCGCCGCTCAAGGCGTTATTGGTAATAATATATTGTTACGTGTTTGTGTGTCGTTAAAACACTTTCTTTGCACATTTGTAGTTGATGTGTTTTCTTTAGCTAGGCCGCTCTTTCCCCCTTAGGCGCATTTTATCACACTGCACGATTATAATTATTTCGAATAAATATGAAAGGATCTTTCTCTTAGCTTTCGGCATGCTTCGCGTAGAACATGTCTTTGGTGTGTTTAGATGCTAAGACAACACTGTTTATAGTTTAATCATCATTGAGGTCTTCTGTGAGTTTGATTTTGGGAAAATTAACATCGTTAGCGTCTGTTTCTTCATTTAGATCTTCTGTCATTGCCAGATCTTTGTCATTCTTGTCTTTATATCTAAGATCATTTTGTAATTTATATATGTTTGTGTACAGTCGTATTCGGAGTCAGTGCCTCAAGACCTGCCGAGTGGAAGAGAGGTGATGAGAATATCAGCGACAGATATAGACGACGGGAACAACTCCATAGTACATTACAGCCTCGACTCCAACTCGCCGGATCAAGCGTATTTTTTCATTGATCCAGACAACGGAGTCATATTTTTGAATAAGACTATTGATGTAAGTATGGTTTACAATTGATTTAGATGCTTTATGTTTCTACATATTTCATGAAAAGTCTATGCGATTTATTCATATTTTAGTTAAAAACTTGTTTTTAAACAAATGTTCAAGATGAAAGAAGTATTCCACATATAACAGAAACCCTCGTATGTAACCAAACTACCAAAGTCTACATAAAATTATTACGGATGCCAAAGCAAATAGCTTTAATAATACAAATCCCTTTTGTTTCCACAGAAAGTGCCGGGCTACAAGTTCAAACTAAGCGCGATAGTAAAAGATATGGGCGATCCACCCCAGCAAAGTTCCATAACTTTAGACATACAAGTCGTGGAATCTAACAAGAAGAGCCCATCTTTCATAGAAGTCCCCGAAGGACCGATTAAATTAAAAGAGAATTACGCAGACTTCAATACGCCTATAGCAACAGTGAGGGCTGTGTAAGTATCGTTTAATTTGACTCAGTTAAATGCGAATTTGAAAACCTTCGGGACTTTATACAGTATTCATTGTCTTTGAAGTTTCTAACGCAGGTTGATTAAGTTTGACGCTCTTTGCTTTTTACAAATTTGCCCTTAAAGGCTAAGGAAATGTCGCAATTTAACATTTAAAATATTTTTCTGCGTTGATTTTAAGATTGTAAAACGATTTCTTACATAAAATTTTTGAGGCGGAGGTACAAATAAATTTAAATTCTACTTTCTATACGAGCTATAAGATGCGTAATTTAACTTGTAAATATAGGTACCTTTTTGTCTTATTAAGTACTTATATCATTTTTGTTTGCAGGTCAAATATCCCTGAGGAGAAAAAGTTGCAATTTGAGCTAGTCCAAGGACAGACAGAACAAACAAACAAATGGCACACTTTTGTGCTGGAGCCGGAGGCGAATTCCGCCTATATTAAACTCGGGAACCATTTGGATTACGAGAAAATTACGGATTACACCCTCACCGTAAGAATTCAGGTAAGGCAAGAAAAATATTCCGCATTGGCCTTTTGTAAATCTTGCCCGAATGCGACCAACTGGGCTCTCTAAATGGATTAATGTTATATTCATATCTCTGGGAAACTTATAAATTGGCCGGATTTATGTAAAGTAATATTTTTGTGGATGTACAAAATTATGTATTTTCATATTTACTGTACGAATAGACGGCATCATTAGAATAAAAAAAAAAATTACAAAATAAAAACATTTATATACATGTTTATTGCAAAACTTTACATGGTAAATAGAAAATATGTTGAATCTTGTCAACTCTTATGTAGTTTACTTTGAAAAGTTCTGTCCATATAATTTTGTCATTTACGTACCTTCCCATCGTATTATCTTAATATATTGTGTAGCATGTTACTTAATTTGATTAAAATGTATTTTTCCAGAACAACTACAAACTAGCAGCCGAAACGATAATCCAAATCGAAGTCGAAGACGTGAACGACAACATACCTATCTTTAGTGAGATCAGATCTGGGAGCGTTCTTGAAAACGAAAACCCAGGGACACCTGTGATGCAAGTCAGAGCATTCGACGCCGACGGCAC
Organism: Macaria notata; assembly: GCA_927399415.1. NCBI lineage: Eukaryota > Metazoa > Arthropoda > Insecta > Lepidoptera > Geometridae > Macaria > Macaria notata. The sequence continues at coordinate 6,504,286 of OV656741.1, forward strand.
ATCAGATAACAACCAAGTTTCTTACGAACTAGGCGACCCGTCTGACCCTTTCGCGATAGATCCCATAACCGGCAATATTACTACACTAAAAATGTTTGACAGAGAAGAGAAGAACTTCTATAATATTAAAATCATAGCGACGGATAATTCAGAGTCAGCGCTGATCCCTGGAAAGCACAATGCTGGTCAGCAAGTCTTTTTGATTGAAATTGCAGATAAGAATGACAACCCGCCCCATTTCACGCAGGAAACGTATGTGGCTGAATCTATTGCGGAAAACGCAAATATTAATGAGCTGGTCACTGTTGTTAATGCTGTTGATAATGATACTGGTATGTTTGTTTTTTGCATTTTTAGTTTATTAGTATTTTTTTGTATATTTGCATTTCTAGATATAGGAAACAACTGTATAAATAAATCGAAAAAAGATTCATTGAAATACAGGACACATCTACTATATAAAAATAAGTCGGGTTTTCTTTCCTGACGCTATAACTCCAGAACGCACGAACCGATTTCCACGGTTTTGCATTCGTTGGAAAGGTCTCGGGCTCCGTGAGGTTTATAAAAAAAACGTAGCCATCTGGTGGCGAAACAGAGTTCGCCGGGTTTTCTAGTATTTTATATATCTAACGTTTCGCTAAGAGTTTTGATGGGATGTAAATAGTGCCTAGATATACAAAGCCAACTATAACCCAGATAAAAAACACTAGCTCATACGATAACCCATGTCATATTCATGATAACTAAATACTTTCTAAATAGGCTTAACGTTCATTTACTTATATTGTACAAACATCATCATCCGTAGATTAAATAAGGCTAACGATTATGACTTGTACAATTTCCTGAAACAATTACAAACTTTGTGCTATATAGTATCATTTTTTCATTAGATAGGCTCACGCTTGACTACAGCTTGCCTGATGTTAAGCAACGTTGTAATCTACGATCTAGCGCGCTTGCTTAGCAAAAACCGGTTTACTCTCGACTTGAAGACCGACAAATTATAGTTCAAGGGGAATAGAGATTTGTAATTGTGATTCTGATTTGTATCAAAATCTAAAGCATAACCTTATCCTTAGAAAAGTATATAAGTATTATATCCGTTATCTAGTACCCACGACACAAGCTTTTGCTTAGTGTGGGGCTAGATGGCGCTGTGTGCAATGTCCCGGAATATTTATTTATTATTTTATTTATCTTTTCACAGCTTCAATAGTATCCTACAGCATCGTCGCGGGTAACACCTACGACGCATTCGTTATCCGAAACTTTACCGGCGAAATTCGAGTTAACAATGAACTCGATTATGAAAACATCACCAGCTACAGTCTAGATGTTAGAGCATTTGATGGAATCTATGAAGATTATGCTAAAGTGATTATAAATATTGAGAATTTGAACGACAACCCGCCGGTCTTCTTGGCTAATTATACTAAGACTATCGAAGAGGAAAAGTTGTATGAAGGCTGCATTGTAAAGGTAAGCATTTTGGTAATTGTTACGTGATGGAAACGGTAGAGGATCCAAGAAATAGAATGAAATGTTGTGTTTCTACATTTATAGTTAGAAAACTTTGGAATAGTATACCAGGATTTTTGTTTTCCGTGAATAACGATCTAGGGGACATAAAATCCACATTAATAGTAGATTAGTAGCCGAGGGCTGTAAGGCATCAATTGCAGCCCGAGATAGTTATAAAGTAGTTCGAGGTTATAGTTCGAGGGTGCAATTGATGCTTACACCCGAGCTAACTACTCTGCTTTACATCTCGATTGTGAGGTAAGTAGAAAAAACCCGTATTAGGTACAAGAATAAAACATTTTAATGGTTAAAATTTATAGTGAAATGAGAACAATTTTAAAATTTTAGGGACAGGTGTTTTATGGGTATGTTAAAAGTTTGAGATTGTGATATTTGCTGGTCACGGACAAAATCAGAACTTACTCGTTTTTCTTTTCGCCACTTCATGAACTCGTCGTAAGTTTTCAAATATCTCTCTTTAGAACTTTCAAGCAAAATATTGTTAATTGCTACTTCAGCTTCCGTATTCATTGAATCAGGAGTGCAGCTTACATAACATGTATATCGTCATCACTTGCAGAACTCATGTATTTTTCCTAATTAGCACGTATTTTTAAAAAAATCCCAAAAAACAAACAACATTTAAAATGAAAGTTTTCTATTCCCGCCTTTTTTCATCTTTTTTGTCAGGAACGAAATGGAGCATTGCTGTTCGATATTTAAAATTGATGACTATTATAGTCATACGAAGAAGTTTGAGTTTGAATAGCGAAGCGACCTCCTTTGTCTACTACTTAAACTTTTTGAAAGAGTTTAAAGTTTTTTTTAATTACTTACCGCCCTAGGGCTTTTCTAGCTACATTATTACCCTAGAGCGCTAATTGGTTACTTACAAGCCCCATTTGGGGGTAATAAGGACCTACTTACCGAACATGAGAGATGTAAATAGGTATTTTATAAATAAGTAAGCGTGAGTTTACACAACACACTGTCAGTTTATTTGCATTTAATACGAACACAGATACTATAAAGTAAAATATAACATAATGGTGTTGTAGCCACATACTTAAATAGTATACGCATATATGCATGTGGTTATAGTTTTTTTATAGAGTAAGTTCTCTGAGAGTGGTCAACTTTGGTTGATTCAAAAATTCAAAATTATTTACTGTCGTTTATAATGTACACATACAATATAACTCTAAAGCACCGCACTGGACGCCACTGTCTGTGTTACGGTGATTAGCTCCTTCCGGGGTCTTAACTTTGTAAAGGGTACATTTTAAAAATAAAAAAATGCGTCGAATGCTGGCACATCTTATAATAATTCTTATAAAACTACACCTTTCATAAAATTAATGTGGTACCTATATTTTGTTTTCCTTTTTTTTATTAAATCACATATCCTATATTCTCAGGTGGAAGCCTACGACCCAGACATCAAAGACCGCAGCGCGCCGCAGAACATCGTGTACTCGCTTGTGAAGCATGAACAGAAGGAGTTCCTACAGATCGACAACGATGGCTGCTTGCGACTCACCAAGCCACTGGACCGGGACCAGCCTTTGGGGTTCACGAGGTATTTAATGGGATAAGATTTCGGGTTCTGCCAAATGCATTGTTTAATATAATATATATTTAATGAGTGCATTACTGAATAAGTCGTATTAAAAAAAAGTTAAATACGCTTTGATAATTAATAAAAATAAAGTGTTGGGATTATTCTGAAGGAGTTTAATATGGACGAAAATATTTATAAGTCAATTTGCTAAGTTATAAGCAAATACATTGCCACACGTACTCTTTCCATAATAAGTAATTGTACGGAACATTTTAAGGTAATACATTTCAAATTTCTATTCCGTATTTTTTTTAAATCCTTATTAATAAAATACCATAACTATAAAAAGCCTTGCAGGGCCACTAGATCATCTGAAGGAAAATTTTTCAGACGTTTATTGACATTGCCTATTAATTTCTTCACGTGAGCATTGAAAATGGGATCTTTAACCTCTTTGGCAACTTCATACCAGTTCTCGTTTGCGAATTTCAGGACCGCATTTGGTGTTACGTACATGATTGCATAGGTGTAAGACAATAATGTTTATGCACTACGTTGGTAGGTGTACTAAATCTAATGATAACAAACACATCATACCGAAAATCCCGAAAATTTACGTCTCAATTTAAATTTGTAATACACATTCACGTTAAAATTAACAAGTCACGACCATTGTGCGTATATTTTATGTACATTTATTTACTTGCCAAAATTTAAAGTAAGGGTAAACAATACAACTTGATTGCACACTAAAGAAATACCAAGAACATAATAAAAGGGATTAAACTATAGATATATGTACAAGAGGGCGGCCTTATCGTATTGAGTGATATCTTCCAGTAAATTAAAAAAAATCTTTACTTAGAAGAAAGATTAAATATCCGCACGATAAAAAAACTAAATACTTATATAATATAAACTTGCAGATGGCAGATCCTCATAATGGCAGCAGACCACGGCGGCAGACTGGGTTCTGACAGCCTCCGCTCCACCACCGAAGTAATCCTCGAACTCACCGATATCAACGACAACGCACCTTTCTTGACTAATGTAAGTACTATTATAAGGTTATTAAAGGTTATTAAATAACGAGAAGGACATATATCGATCAAATCAAAGAAAACCCAAGCGTCATGTCGTATAAAGAGGTCATGAAATTGGGCGAAAATCGAGGAGAATGGCGCATACTCCACACACAAGAGCGTCGCTCTTAAATTTTGGATGGATAAATACTAGTGAACTCCCGCGGCTTCGCTCGCATTATTTTGAGATAAAAAGTAGCCTATGACACTTATCGGATCTCATGCTACCTACATAACAAAAATCATGTAGATCCGTTCAGCCGTTTTTACGTTATGAGCGTTTAAATTATCAGACAAAATTAAATATAAAAAAATCTAAAACCTTCTAAAACGTGTTCTGTTATGGAATTAAAGTAACCCAAACATTTTTTTTCTAATATCTATGTTCAGAGTTTTGACCCTCTTCCGCTTTATTACATAGGTATACATATGTATAGATTTATTTATATTAATGCGATCATCATCATTATCCTTTATTCACCTGTTGTTTGATATAGGTTTTCTTTCCGCTGTTTAACTCATATTCTGATCAGACGTAATTGACAAAATGGGTCGTGTGATTCAGGTAGAAATTAAAGACATAAGTACATTAAAATAACAGACTAATAAAAAAACAACTAAACTAACTGTACTCGAACAAAAAAACTTGCTTTATTAGAACTATTTATATCTTTATTAGATCTAATTCTAATTATATTGACGCAATCGTTTTATAAGAACTATTTCTAATTACACGCTTACACAATTTTCGCCATTTTTTTTTACAAATTTAAACTATAAAAAAAACGTAAAGTTATACCTATTGTTACTGGTACCATTTCCATTCCATATCGTTGATACAGCGGTATCAAATGATATTGAACTATACATATTTATTTGCTCCCTGGCGAATTTTTTATCCATATTATTTCACGGAACCGGCGAAACGAAATTACCTTTTCCTGAACAGGAAAATCCGTTTACACATACACTGGCATCCATATTCACGGGGAAAATATGATTGATCAGATATAGGTAGGAAATAGTTGTTGTCAGAGGAGACGGATGGCGTAGTGGTTATTTTTGTAGGTTTTCAAAATGTCTGACGCGGATTCATGTGGGATATCTTTCACTGGATAAAAGGGCATTATTGATACAAAATATTTTTTATGTATTTTAACTATTAATTAGGCGAAAATGCGCTGGATCTTACATTGCTTAACATTAGGCGAGTTGTAGTCTAGACTGAGCCAATCGGGCATAAAAAAACCAAATTAGTGATAGTTAGCAATGAACGAAACAAAACAAATTACAAATTTCGTCAGAATCAATTTATGGGTTTAGTTTTTTATATTGTCTCGGTAGACAAATAGGCACAGTTTTAAAGAGAACCTACAGAAGACTAACCAAATTGTTTTTAAAAAGTAATTTAGTAGAAGGAAACAAAATAGATGAATTTGCTATATTGTTACACAAAATAGAGTTTATCATCAACCATTAGGCAAATCGCTGAGTTTACTACCTTACAGTTTTAAAGCCGCAACCCGTTTATGCTCAACAATAAAATTAAACTAGTCATGTTGCAATTTTGCGAACAAAGAGCCGGTTCTGTGCATTTAACGGCCCGTTTCAGAGTTTCAAAGTAAACTCTTGATACATTTCAATAAATCCTTTAGCGGTGAAGCCTTAAAAGAAAACGTTCGGTTTAGTGCACGCAGTACTTGTGCGCTTTAGTATCAATTAACGTTAATATTGCTGGTAAAACGTGTAGTATGTAACTTGGAGTTTCGAACGCTTATGAGCTCTCGAATTGCAGGGTATTGAAATTTGATGGTGTTTTGTTTAGTGATATAGCGATTGCAAATCACGGCCTTAAAAGTGAACGTAAGAAAGCTGGATGATTGGGTGATGAAAATTAGGATATTGTCAATTTATTACCACTCGCAAGAACGTATCTATTTTGAAAGCTACATTAAAGATAACACTATCACTGTTGGTAGGTAAAGGCAAAATCTTGATCACTTTTCTTCAAAAATTATAAAAAAAATTGTGGAACTGGGTTTGCACTTGACCATAATTCATCTGATAGTAAGCGATCATTATAATTAAACTAGAAAGTGCTTAGCCAGTAAGAATTCAGACACTCTCGTTTTGAATATTTTAATTCGCGGAACAGACAATCAGGATTAATAAATAAAATATTATGTTGTTCTCATCTGTAAACAAAGGTCTTGAAGACAGTCAGTCCGGTCTCAAACAAATCTGTATCCCAAACCCAAACATTAGTTGCAGTCCTTCGGAAGCATACATTCAGGGCGTCTGCTCTAAATGGAGTTGGATATCTGATTCAATTTCCTGTCGCCTTCATATCCTACTGTCTGCTTGTCTGCGGCATACTGCACTTGTGATATATGGAAGACTTGATTTGGAGAGTTTAGTGGTAAGTTGGAAGATTAAAAAATAATATATCAGTGACAAATTAGAGGCGCTTGATACGTCTGATTTAGGTGTAGTTTAGCTTTTAATAGTATATTACATACCTAGGGCAGTAAAATAAGGAAGGTCTCAGATCACATGTAATTGTCGTCCGAGGCGGAGCCGATGTCGATAAACATGTGATCTGAGGCTTCCTTAGTTACTGCCCGCGGTGTGTATACAATTTTTCTCATCGACGGAGCCGAAAAGCGACAACTTCGTCCCGCGTAGGGGGACGAAAGTTGTCACTTTCGGCCCGCAGGTGATAAAAATAAATTACTAACATGTCATAATGAATACAATAAAAAAATGGGTTGTTTTTTGGGTGAATGTTAGGACTATTAGTATTCATTAGTGAAATAATTTGTAAGAGTATAAAAAATAAATTAAAATAAAATATGAGTCAAAACCGTTATGCCAATCAAGAAGTGTGGTTAGATGTGCTATTGTGAGATGGCTATCGACAACCTACCATATTATTTTGTTTAACAATATAATCAGTTGAAAACTGAACGATCATAACGCTCATACATCATAAAAAAGTAGATAAATATACATTTCACTGAAATAAAACCCGTTTCCCGGAACAAAAACACAAAGCTTTGCACTCCACAATTCACATCAAATATTTTTTCAGCCTCAAAAAGAATTCAGTTTCCACTTTTCGTTCTTTGGGGAATTGGAATTTCGAGTAATGATTAATAACGACGGACGCCTCTGAGTCTGTAATTTTTTTATGCAAATGAACGCCTATCTCACCCTTACTGTGACTTGTTACTTTCTAGAGAGCTCATATTCATTTTCATTGTATGTTTGTCGTTCTATACACCAACATATGAGACGGAGCCATTATTCAACAAATATTATAATAAACACTATGAATCTCAATTAAACTTACAATTTCTACATAAATACAGTAACGGTAGTTTTTTTAAATTATTTATAGCGATAGAAATACAATTCATAATATAAGAAAAAGTTCTTATTGATATTGATGTTACGGATCGTCTCTACGAAATAAAAATCTTGTCCTTTTCTACTAATAATATCGATGAGGTCCAACTTAATCTTATCCCTTCTTAGTAAAAAAACACGTAACTATCCCTCTACTCTAAAGAATTCAACATCTTTCACATAATAATACAGTAATAACACCTAGTTATTTGTTTAACATTTGCTTACTAGCCGTCCTGACTAAATCATCATAGCTTACTTCTGAGTAAATACCTGATCGATTTGCGGCATCGATGGATATTGCTACAGATTAGGGCTGCCGAATGGCCAATTATACAAATACCAGGTCAATGGCAACAACTGTTACCTTAGTTGGTAGTGGATCTGCCTTCTAATCTAGAGGTTAAGGATTCGAATCCCGCATAGCACTAGTAATTACGTATTTTCTGTTTGTAATTATTTGTTTTGAGTCTGGTCGTTTCTATATATGTATATGTTACGGTAAATGTAGATAATCGGGAATTATGCATAATTCCCGGGAATTATGCATAATTACCAACGCACTCGTTAAATGTTGAGAATTATCCACATTTACCGGTAATTATATATAATTACCATACCCTTTGGTTAATGTACAAAATAATGAAATCAAACATCAGAATCAATATGTTTATGAGAATAAATACATGTACAAATAAAATAAATAAATCGCACGAGTAGAGGATCAAGAGCTCAAACCTTCTATTTGGTGTTTGGTGGCAAAACATAAAATAAAATAACATACAATAACATACAATAAATTAAAGTAGAGTAGAGTAGAGTAAAGTAAAGATTTTTTTTTACTAGAGTTTTTTTACATGAAATAGGCTCACGCTTGACTGCAACTTGCCTGGTGTTAAACAACGTTATAATCTACGATCCAGCGCACTTGCCTAGAAGAAACCAGTTTGCTTTCGCCTTGAAGACCGACAAATTTTAATTCAGTGCGGTTTTTGGTTCAGTGCCTTGCCTGTTTTGTTTTTTGCCATGTTTGATTTCATTATTTTCTACATTTACCAAAGGGGTATGGTTATTATGTATAATTACCGGTAAATGTGATTAATTCGAATGTTTTTCTCACTTTTACCAAGAGCACTGGTAATTATGCATAATTCCCGCATTATGCACATTTACCGTAACATATATGTATTAGGCAGGTTACGGTTACCGATTGCACTCCATTGTGTTCGGGTATCTTTCTGAAGATTTTCACTCGTCGACAATAAAATGAGGTATATATTTACAAAAAAGTATACCTATATGTATGTATTATTATCTGGTTCCCATGACACAAGCGTTTGCTCAAAAATAATATCAAAAATAGAAAGAAAAAGATACTCTTACAGCTAGCCGTCGTACAAAGGAAGACCCAATTCAACCCTTGCGAATCAAACGAAACTTATGTAAGGAAAACAACTACGAGTAGTATGGCTTTTGAGAGCGAAAGCTTTAAACATGCTCGGATTAACTATGTAGATACTATTAGCAGGCTGATAGTTCTATAGTTTTTTTAAATGGTCTCATGTTTAACTGCGACTCGCATAAAGTTAAGCAAACGTTTCACAGTCTAGCGCGTCTAAACAGAAAAAACAGATTCACACTCAACTTGAAGACCTAAAACTTATACCTAGATATGAAAATGTTAGCACTATGCACGCTATATACCGTGTAAATACCGCACATGCCTTCCTTTGTTAATTCGAAACATATACCAGATTGGCATCTCGTAAGCTAAAAGCCTTGATACCCGTGTTGATTCGCAATGCTTTCTTTCTGGTCACATTTTCCCGTAAAAACGCTTCAGTGCAAATCTGTCAGTTCCCTCCAACACTCCCGAAGCAAATGCTCTCGTAACTTATCCGAAAGCCGTGGCCTTGGTATGAACACAAATGTACTGAAGAGAGTGATTCATTTTTGTAAGGTTTGCAATTTGTATAGCATTCAGCTGCAACTTTAAAGGCTTTGTTATTACGTAATATGTCTTTACCTGATAAAAATTATTTTGTTTTTGTTCTTCTTAGTTATAACTCTGATAACTTTGATAATACAAAAATGGATAGTATGAAACACGTGTATATTTATATACCCAACTTAAATTTATATCGTAAGATTTTAACATAGTTCGTGCTCAAGTTTTCACTGTAGGTACTACTGCTTATCGTTCTGCCTTTTTCATTCTTCGGTGCTGTTCATAAAAAAGTGAATCATCAAAAGCGAGCGTGCTATCCCCTGTAAGTTCCCAATGATATGCGGTACGGACCGCATTATCGGCGAATGAATAAACGCTGACAAGCCGAGCGCGCGTAATTCCGACCGATTCCTGGGCGCCAGATAACGGTCTTAATCCCGGGAATGGGAAACTCGAGGACGAAGATGGGAATCCAAAAGGATGGGAATCCGAACGATGGGTAAATCCGAAAGTCATGGTGATTATTTCCCGGAATTATGTATATGAACGGTAATAAAGATAAATATTGTGAATTATGTATGAATGTGTGAGCTTGTAGCGCACTTGTAGTTTGGTTTGGGATTGATGGATTTTATGCAGGATTTCTTTTCTTAACCGCATCTACTGATGCGGTTAAAAATATGAGGCAAATCCGTTGTTGCGTCCAGTTCTGATTATTAAGTTGATACAAAAACTAAATATAATTTCCCAATATCAATGTTATTTTGTTTTCCAAATCAGTAAAGTTGCGGAGTAAAAATATATCAAACCCGTGGTCTCAGTTTATATGCCTCTTATCGCAAATTGAAATTCAAGAGCCGAGGTTAATAATCTAAATAAGCTTTTTATCGTAATACGTTTCACGAGAGCCTCCCTAAAGTCTAGAGGTAAAAACTAGTTTTGAAAGTTGATACCTAATTTCAAATATTGTTTCTATTCAGTTTGCCTAACCTCGCGATAAATCACTCGTTTCACTATCCAAGGTTTTACATTATATTATTATGTAAATACTATGTAAATTCGGCACATTGTTTCGTGTTACGTGTTTGTGTGTCTGTCACTGAAATTTCTTTGACGAGGGTATGAAAATTGGAGACGCTAGGGCACTATTTCTCGTCTGGCTCCAAACTTATTGTCATATTTATCGCCCACCTTATAGATTGGATGCTTGTTTGCAAAACTGAAATTTGTTTAGGTCGGAGTGAGATGGAACAGGTAAATATTGGTTATTCGGAGCCTAAAGTGGACTATATCCCAAATTTTGACGGTTGCAAAGTTTTGATTTAAGTTCGCGGGAATCGTACTAAACTTGATACACAAAGAAGTTTTGAAATCGTCTTCAATAGCGACACATCGGAATTTCGACTGTTTCTTCTTGTCCGCGTAACAAATTGTAAGGATACTTTTTTGATTTTGCAAAAACATCTAAAGTAATAACAAAGTTGTCCAAAACCGGGTAGGCCTGTAAAAACACCTCATTTCCCTTTTTTATCCGCGCCTCGAGCCAGTAAAAGCCTGTAAATATCTGTATTTGTTGCCGCTTATGCCCAAATAACACTTGAGTCAAATTTTGACCGTTTCCGGCAATTTTTTATTCAAATCCGCCAGCTATGGGTGTTCAGTTCCTTATATCGGTAACCAATATTGGGCAGGTTGCTTAATTTCCATTCTGCAGGTCCCGAAGGAAGCTTTTAGCCGGGCCACTGATGTAATCCCAGACTGGATACCGTATTACTTTGGTATTAGGGATTCACCTTCAGGTCGGTACTATGAATTCAGGATATGATTCGAGGACACTTTTTACAAGTCGGAAAGGTAAGGGAGATATTTTGGGCGGATTGTGTTGCGGATGAATTGTAGTAACGTAATCTGCAGAGTTATGGATATATTTTGTAGGGTTGAGTAAAGAACTTACTGTGCTCGTATTTAAGCTTATTACTTAGATCTTTGACATTTTTTAAGGCCTAAGTGGTTAGAAGTTCTGTAACTCAGGATATCACACATGTACGCTACTCTATTTGTGCACAAGTTGCAATCATTTGTCACTTACGGAACCCAATTCAGACTTCATACCAAACACCGTTGATCCGTTGCTCCCCGCGACGTAAAGAAGCTACCGTTTTCGTTTTATTGTTGTCTTATTTATTTTTAATTCTTCTGCTTGAATTATGCCTATATGACACATGGCTAACGAAATCTCTACTCATACTTATATTTAACACAAGTTCGATTTTTACCTACCTTACAAAAACACAAGTCGGTCCATTCCAGCCATTTTACCTTCAAGTCATATCAGATTAAAACCGCACACCCTTGTTCGAGACTGGATAAAGACTTCATTCGCAATCTCCCCGGACAAAGTGGTTCTAACATCGATATCGTGATAACAAAGCTTTTATCAAGGGGAGGAAGGCGGGGCTAAACCTACAGGTCCACAGGGGTACCGAATTTAGTTATATGTATTTAATTGTGTTATTTTTGGGTGTAAAGCGCATTGTTTGGGATAAAACGCAGCCGATGTCTTTCTAAAAAACTACAGGGAGCACCTGGATTCAATCTGCGCAGGACCGGGTTCAGTGGCGTACAGATTTCTTAGGTTTTGAAAGATGCAATAAAGAAACTTTGGAAAAGCTATATATGTATTAAAAATATACCTGAAAAAAGAGCGAATCGCTATAAATACTCCAGAAAATATCAATAATTTTACATTCAAAAAGTCTTAAAACATCTCTGATAAAATAATCCCTGTCCTCAAAAAAAGACTTTGTTCGTAACTTAATTTCCCTTTATGTATTGTAGGCTTTAGTGTCTGATAGTGTAATACAGCCTGAAGGGTTTGGGCTCTGACATTTTATACAGCCCTTGAAATATCTGTTGAAAATATACCCAAAATGGGTGGGCGTAGGCAAAGAGCATAGACACAATGAATTAGAGACTTGTATATCGTATCCTATGTATATTATGTAGAATATAGGAATGTATATGTATAGGTCGTTATTTTTGCTACTATTCCGATTTTTCGACTATTTATTTGATTATGTTTTATCTATACATATGATAAAGCTGAAGAGGGTAGAAAGTCTGAACATTGAAGGTTTTTAAAAAAAAGTTTGGAGATTCTTCTAATTGATGTCAGAAAACGTTACTACAATTTCTAGAAATTTTGTTTGTTTATCTGTGCCTTTGTTATTTTAAGCGCTTATCGCGCATACTACATCTTCCATACATAATAATAAAGCTGAAGAGGGTCTAACATCTGTACATAGAAGATCAGGATCAAGATATTAGAAAAAAATGCTCTGCTGGGTATACTTTAAATCGATAATAAAACACGTTGCAGCCGTTTATCCGTGTCTGTTTGTCTGTTTATTTAACCGCTCATAACGTATAAACGGCTGAACGGATCATCATATTTTTTTATATGTAGGTAGTATGAGGTCTTAGGAGTGTCATAAGATAGACAGAAGATAGATAGATAGAACATTCTTTATTGTAACACACGATAAAATTAAAAGGAAAGAAGAAAAAAATACTTATACTAGTGCCACAAGTGGCGGCCTTATTGCTAAAAGCAATCTCTTCCAGGCAACCATTGGATGGAAAGGAATAAGAGATAACAAAGGACGTGGTACCTATAAGCTACTTTTCATCCTAAAATAATGTGAGCGAAGCCGCGGTTGTCCACTCGTATTCTATTAAAGGTGAAATGTGAAGGCTTCACTAATTCGTTGGAATACCTGCTGAAAACAAACTTATCATGTGACAATTTAATTTTACTTTTGCATCAATGTCACGTGAATTTGTATAAAAATACGTCAAAAAGCCCAAAAACAGAAACAGACGGTAGACGGTCTACTCGTAAAAAGTATTTTAAATTGTAGAAGAAACTAAAATTGATAGAATGTACATACTTATAATTATTATTGACTACCACATGTTCTTCATAGTAAGGTATCTATCTATTTATTGAGAGAGATGTCGTCGAGAAAGACACTTAGATCCGCCCACGTTTACCTGAACATAAACTATATTCATTACGGTATCTAAGTGCAATGGAATATCAATGTTAGGTCTGGTGCCTTTATATTTATTAATAGTAGTTATAGTCCTTGTTCAATGCTTATTGGACAATGGATATTGCTCATAATACTCTTGTTTGTCTTAAAGGTATAAGTTATGGCAAATAGTTTTCCCGCTTTTTTATGTTGTAGTGAAAAGTTGTATGTTTAGTTTTTCTTTCCTTGTTTTTATGTATTATTATTGTAAATAAAGATTTTAACAAAAATACACTAAATATTATAAAATTTATATATTACCGCTGTAGTGTAAATAGTTATATCAGATCCAGATTTATCTTAAAATGTGTTGACCTTAACCTCTTAAGACATTATATCAAACATTGATTACATCGAACACCTGCTTAGATTAAAAAGGCTATGATGATGATGATAAAACCAATAAATTTCATTTCATTTTAACAACACCTAAAATTACTATAATAAATTTCATTTATTTTGTATTAATTTTGGTCGTGTCTATGTATAATAGTTAAGTATTTACAAAAAAAAGTATTTAAGTATTATATCCGTTACCTAGTACCCACGACACAAGCGTTTGCTTAGTGCGGGGCTAGATGGCGCTGTTAGATATGTCCTGAAATATTTATTTATTCAAATTTTATATCCGTTACCTAGTACCCACGGCACAAGCGTTTGCTTAGTGTGGGGCTAGATGGCGCTGTGTGCCATGGCCCGGAATATTTATTATTATTTATTTATTTTCAGACTCAACCAGTAATATGGTACGAGAACGAGCCCCCCGGTCAAGTCGTGACTCTGACTGCTAAAGACTATGACTCACCAGAAAACGGACCTCCTTTCACGTTCGCTCTGAACGATTCAGCGCCGTTTGAAATCAGAAGCAAGTTCCATATACAAGGTAAGGTTTATTTTACTTCAGTTCGCTTTAAACAATATTAAATAAGGAGTGTTCTCAAACACTGGATGGCATATCGCTGCAACGCTAACTATCAGACGTTTGTATGGCTTTTTGCCGCATACATATTATTTCTTAAAAAAATGAGGTCAGAAAGGTGAAATATCTTGTATGAACGCTTTTTTAAAACGTATCTGACACTCCTGCACTAATCATATAAATACACCGTTATTTATTGAATGTCAGATATTTGTATATAAAAAACTGCAAGGAGGCACCGCTATACAGTTGAGGTTCCAAAGACTCGCACCAAGCGTTTTGCTTCGACTTTCATCGTGCGAACAGCCAAACTGTGGAACTCCTTGCCCGAATCTCTATTCCCCTTTAACTATAATTTGTCGGTCTTCAAGTCGAGAGTAAACCGGTTTCTTCTAGGCAAGCGCGCTAGACCGTAGACTGTAACGTTGCTTACCATCAGGCAAATTGTAGTCAAGCGTAAGCCTAAATCATGTAAAAAAAACTGCAGATATAAAAATGTATATGTATCAAAAATTTAATCAAATCAATACATAAATGCCAAAGTACGAGTTTGTTTGTTAGTTTGTTGATGTTCTTTCCTACATGCCGTAACAGAGGGACAGCTTGGTTCAATGAGATTTGAGCTGATTAATGTTTACAGCCTTAATATTATAATGCATTTAATTTCCAGCGACACTATAAATATTAAAATAACCGCTACCACGAATTATTTAATTTATTCACAGTAAGCATGATTGTACAAAATTTAATTCGGAGAGAGTCAATTTTCTCGGTAAATTACAAAGCTAAATAGCCGTGTGACATTTTAAGCAGGTTTATTTTGAGATTTGTGATAATTTTCGAGTATTTAACGTCTAGCCGGGACGATTTGTTTTGACATTCAGAGGTGACCTAGGGCGATAATGTGCTTATAATTGATGCTCATTTATTCAAATGTTTTGTCAAATTATGATAACTTTCCACGTAATACGTGTATTTTAACTGTTACAAAATAGTGGTCGTTATTGTTGAAAGCGATTGTCAACAGGCTTGTTTTTCTCAATATAAGTTTATCAGAAATATGACCTACAGTAGGTACAATATGTTATCTTGAACCTCTCTTGAGTCGTATTTCCTTATGACTGAGGGTCGTGACTCCCACGCAGAATTAATTCGTAAGAGGAGTTCTCTTGGGTAGATACAACGTGGTGGGCGCCCCAGTCCTTCCACGGATGTGGATTGTTTTGTCCTCGGATATTGTGGTCCTCAAACCAATACTAAATATTCACATACCAGCCTGATTCTGCCAGATTGGTTGCCAGGAAGAGACCGCTCTTAGCGATAAGGCCGCCAATTAAAACGCAAATTTTATTTTCTATGTTTTTTTGTATTGTTTTTTTATGTAGGTATTGGTGTTTTAATAAAGAATTTATCAATCAATCACATACCAATCTAATTTAGCAAGAAATCTTGAGAAATATTTCAAGATAAAGACTAGTATTTTCTTTGTACTATAAATATCGCAACACAGTACAACTGCAGTCAGAACCTCACATGTCATAAACACCCCCATAACTCGTGCCTAAGTCCCATGAATCCGCTCCAGCCACTATTTTCTCTTCAAATTATAGTATCAGCATAATCGCGGCGGCGGCGCTCCGCAAAAGTGGCACAACTCATAAAACATGGCGGAGTTTAGAGAAACCAGCACCGACGTAAATAATACCAAGATACCATTGAAAGAAAAGTCATGGAGAATGGTAGAAGAATGATTTTTATGTTGACTTTTTTATATATTTATTGTTTTAGTCAATATATATTCAAGGAATTGGAGAAGAATGGCATATGCTCCACAGATATGGGCCTTGCCCTTTGTGATGATAACAATATTATATTCAATAAGCCAGAAGTAAAAAAGAAAAAAGTAAAAGTTCTTCCAGTTATTACTCGATTTATGAATTTAATTCATATTTCAGGACTACCTTACTTATTTGCAATGACATTAGCATATCATGGTAGAAAAAATGTAAAATATTGGTATTCACGTACAAGTACATAAGTTAATGCACACGTTTAACTATGTACATATAATGTACATCCATTTATCCAAACGTACGATTTGAATGCCAAAGATTTGAATTGAAGTTACTGTTACGACACCAATACGATAACATGTCTAGAAAAGTTTTCCGTTCCGGAAAGTTTTCCGCTCTACATTCAAATGTATTTCCACTCTGCGGTTGAAAATTATCAACATGCCAGCTCGAATACGGCCGACCAAAATTGAATTGGCACTTCGGAACAAAGTTACCAGTCAGGCTCCTAGCGCCTTTTATTGCATGTTAAGTACATTAATCGAACGAAATTTCGAAACTGGCACTGAATTAATCGAAGCCCTGAGTTCGGGCACGGAAATCGGTCGGTTTTAAGACAAGACAAAGTTTTGCAAGCAATTTGGCTGCAACGGATTCAATGGAGTCTGTATTTGAATTGCTCTATTAATGGAAATGCTACTAGTTATACAAGCGGCACAGAACTGATTATACAGGGTAACGACCCATGGAATGAAAATACTAACATGCCTACGGAAATGGGTTAATTTTTGAAATCCTTCAAAAAGTATACAAAGCACTAACAGTCTTATTAATAAACGTATTTTAACAACTGGTTAAAAATTGTTTTATCAATCTTACTCGTTTTTTTTTTTAATATTAATGTGACAAAACACTTGTTGTTATAATTCCGTTTATAAATAAGACCGTATAAGTATTAAATCTTGTTAGTGCCGATATATTTTTCCAAGTACCAGTTATAGGCGTTAGAGACAAGAAGCGAGCGAAGAAGATCATTGGGAACGACGCTTTGTGCGAGGCGAGACTCCAGAGTCTCGAGCACCGTCGCAAAATTGCCTGTCTATCGATTACACTTTGGAGAGTGTGCAGCGGAATTGCACGATCTAATTCCGCCCGCCCCTTTTTACCACCGGACGAGCAGCAGCAGGGGTACAGCAGGTCGTCACCGGTTTATGATGGAAGTTCCCAAGACTCGCACTAAGCGTTTTGCTTCCACTTTTATAGTGCGAACGGCTAAATTGTGGAACTCCCTGCCTGACTCCCTGTTCCCCGCGGAATATAACCTTGCGATCTTCAAAGCGAGAGTGAATCGGTTCTTACTGGGTAAGCACGTTCCATCCTAGACCGTAATGATTGCTTACCATCAGGCGAATTACGGTCAAATGCAAACACATTCCTTGTAAAATATATATATAAAAAAAAATATAGGTATATATATAATCCTCTTTTGCAGTCTGAAAAACAGTTCCTTAAAAATTATATTGTATATTACCCTGTAGATGTACTCTGAAAACTTAGAATACCGGATATTACACAGAGTTGGCTAACTATTTAGGGGCGGATGTAATCTGAATGTCAGTAATGTTGTGTCACAGATAACTACTAATTATACGCAATTAGGAAACGACTCTATTCTATTTGACTTTATGGTGTTGCGTAAGAAATTATAAGAGGTATTTTATAATCATGTTTGATAAAAATATACGTTATCGGTCTTCAAGTCGAGAGTAAACCGGTTTCTTCTAGGCAAGCGCGCTATATCGTATACTATAACATTGCTTACTATCAGGCAAGTTGTAGTCAAGCGAAAACCTATATCATGCAAAAAAAAACTAGTGTCTCGAGACTTTGTTATTGTATTATGATAATTAAAAAAATATGCCACTCTTGGAACTCGGGAAGTGATGCTTAAAATAGGGCAAGCTGTAGTAATACCACATAATACAGAGTACAAGTAATGCTCTAAACTAATAAAATAAAAATAATTTAGCTTTTACTCTACTGCCACAAAATTATTATGTTAGTTATAAATTTCACACTGCACTTTGAGATGAAATTTTTGTCAGCAGAAATTGCCTGCTTGGCAAAGGCCCCCCCTATTGTTTTCCACTCTTCTCCTCATCCAATCAGGACCGCAGACTTCGTGGAACACATAAATAATACTGTAGACTATAAGGGCCTGATTACAAAACGAGGTTTAAATATAAGACTAGACTAAGTCCGTTTTAGTGGTTCGAAAATTGACTGTCTACAGTCATAATTATGAAACTCAAAATGTACCAATGTTAAATCAAAGTTCCAAAATTTTTTGACATTTTGATTGCTTGTATGTGATGTCTGAACAACAAGAACCCACTTTTTATTTTCAAAGTCCTGGACTAATATTTAAACCGCGTTTTGTAATAAGACGGTAAAGTTTATGACAAGGACCATTCAAATAAACGAAGATAAATATATGACAAGACTAGACTAGGAACACCATTTTAATATAAAATATTATATACCTAATAATATTTTTTTTCTCTCCAGGCAACACCCTCTCAACGCTGGTATCCTTCGACCGCGAGCAGCGCAAAGAGTACCGCATTCCTGTAGCCATCACTGATTCTGGAACTCCTCGCCTGACCGGTGTATCCATTCTT
Organism: Macaria notata; assembly: GCA_927399415.1. Lineage (NCBI taxonomy): Eukaryota > Metazoa > Arthropoda > Insecta > Lepidoptera > Geometridae > Macaria > Macaria notata. The sequence continues at coordinate 6,523,299 of OV656741.1, forward strand.
CATGTCGTCATTGGAGACAGGAACGATAACCCTATGGGACCGGGACATAGTGACATATTCGTTTATAACTATAAGGTATGTATTTTTTATGTTACCTAAATCAAATAAGAACAAAAATATTTATTGATATGATCAGAATCAGTTGGTACTTTGCGGAAATCCGTTGCAGATGAAAACTTTGGAGAAATATCGTTCCGCTGCGACTGCTAATTTATTGGCGTAGAAAATAATACATACATAAAGTGGCGGTTCTAGATATCAAACTAGGCGTTAACCTGTATCTTGGTAGGTAGTCCTAACCTAAAAATGCTAATGGTGGTAGATGACTCTAGTCGTTAAATCATTCGTATCAGATGCCTATATTTATTTAGAGAAATCGAATAACTGTTAAATGTAGAAATATGTTTACTTAATAGTAGGTAGTAGGTGTTATGGGATCAGATTAAGGGAAGTTTTATTTTAGACACAGATTGAAATGTAATTAAGTTATTTGCTAAAAAATGCAATGTATATCGTTCTAACTCTTAATTTATTTTACCGCAATCAGACGGAAATGTACTTCAACGAACTATACAGCTGGCGGTATTATGTGAGTATAAAATGAGTAGAAAACGTTTAAATTTCAAGTTTCTCTCTTGTGTGTCGTTAGTTGTTTGAATTAGTTTTGCATGGGTTAGACTTTGTCGATTTTTTTGTCATTTTTCGTTGTATTTCTTTTGTTGTTGTTTAAAAAACTGAATTGATCGTGAATGTACCTATTTTCTTCGTTTCCTCAATCTTAAAAATAAAATATTGAGATGCAAATTATAAAAACAACACAAATCATACAAGTACGCAAATTATTAAAACTATTAAGGACTAAATTAGTATAAAGAATCCTTCACGAGACTATCTCTGTTCATAGAACTCCTACGAAGAATTAATTCCGTAACTCCTGACTTCCAGGACAGAGTAAAACGACTCTGGAAAGAGAGGAGAATAAAAACATAAAGACTCAGGTAGGCTGTAGTCAAACGCAAACCTATCCCACGTAAAATAAATCAGACTATCAAAAGCAAAATATTGCAAATAAATCTTATATCACTCCATGATAAATTACACAATATTGCGTCTGACTCAGCCACGCTGGATCAATTGTCTGCTTATTCACATCATTTATCATTCAGCATTTAAATCGCGCACTAATCTACTTAGTTAATTTGTTAATTTCACTACACGCTCGGTGTTTGTTCATAAAATCCAATTATGACCTTCAGTTGTTAACTGCGATATAACAATTTAATATTAATTGGTTTTACGTTTGAATAATTAACTGTTATAGGTGTGTTCCCTGTGACTCTAAAATTAAAATCTATCGTGCTCTAATTAATGGTTTAAATGATCTCTAAAATATATTAGCTTGGTTGTAATTTTTAAGTATTGCCTGCATTGATACATAGGTGCAATTGTATATTTAAGTACTGCCTGCATTGATACATACATAGGTGCAATTGTATATTTAAGTACTGCCTGCATTGATACATACATAGGTGCAATTGTATATTTAAGTACTGCCTGCATTGATACATACATAGGTGCAATTGAATATTTAAGTACTGCCTGCATTGATACATACATAGGTGCAATTGTATATTTAAGTACTGCCTGCATTGATACATACATAGGTGCAATTGTATATTTAAGTACTGCCTGCATTGATACATACATAGGTGCAATTGTATATTTAAGTACTGCCTGCATTGATACATACATAGGTGCAATTGTATATTTAAGTACTGCCTGCATTGATACATAGGTGCAATTGTATATTTTATCAACTCTTGCGTATTTGTATTTTATGCATAAAATAATTTTAATTAAGTAATCTTTCAGTGTGATTAACTCATGGCTAACTCATGGCTTATTTAAACGTAAAGTATTAGTTTTACAAATAAATAATTTTTTAGTGACATTGCACATAGCGCCATCTAGCCCCACACTAAGCAAACGCTTGAGTCACAGGTACTGGATAACCGATATAATACTTATGTACTTTTGTTTTGTAAATACATACTAATTATATTAATTATACCTACCTAGAAGCGACAGACTCAACACATATAATTATACATTTTAAAATCCATAATTATTTGTGTCATGCGGGAATCGAACCCGCAACCCTAGATTAGAAACACCCTACACCATCAGATCACAAACTTTCTCATATGTGTTTTGTGTATTATAAACATTTGTATGAATATACGTTATAGTTAAGGTTTAAAAAAGTTTTAAGTTTTTTCGGTTTCTTCTAGGCAAGCGCGCATGATCGTAGATTATAACGTTAACATCAGGCAAGTTGTAGTCAAGCGTAAGCCTATATCATGTAAAAAAAAGCTACTGCTATATATCGATAGATTTACAACTCACAATCACGAGGAATGAGCGGTTGTGTCATGGCCAACGCATTTGAATAATTACGCTTGCGCCGATTGTGATAGACTGATTCAGTTTCAATTATTTACCGAAAATTTCAGTTGTTATGAAAAGCTAGATGATTAAATTTGAGCCTTCTGTATCAGTTATTAATTTTAGTTTAGTATGATTATTATTCGAGCTGAAAATAAATGAAATAGATCGAAAATTTGTATAAATGTGTCACGAGTAAATTCTATGCAATTTTAATAATTAAATTTACAATTACATTAAATAGGCTTTAAATATAGGTAATAAAAATATATATGTATGGTAGAATCGAAAGCAATACAGACCACATTCTTAAAACGCCATTGTAAAATTATTCCAATAAATACAAATCCCAGCCATTTGATGCAAAAATAAAAGCAAAAATCCTAAAAACTTTCGCAAGCATACTACCAGCTTGCTTACGAGTATTTTCACATACAAATTCTTAAACAAAAAATGTTCTTTAACAACTCGTAAAGATGGTTACATTAAGAAGTTTCAACGTGCCAGTTTTTTTTCATCTTACAAACTGCACAGAAACTTAGCTTTAAACAAGTTGAGTTTACCCCCAAGTTTCATAACGCGATTTGTATTCAGCGTAGACGCCTTAAAAAGCATGAAAATATGAAAACGCCTGAATTCATTGCTCTATATAAAATTGTGAAGCTACGAGGACTGTTTTAGCCGGACGCTTTTGTAGAAAAGTATTTTTTGTTCATTTTATTAAGAGTGCTGTAGATTTTTCAAATACAATATTATAATTGTTACGTAGTTTTTTATTTCGAATTTAATTTGAGAGCATGATAACATGTAAATAGGCTTTATGAAAATATATGAATATTACACTTCAGGAACAATTTTGGTAGAACCACTACGAAACAGCAACTGCATGAGTTGTCTAGTCTCAAATATTTTAGGAGCTAGGTATGTGAAGGAGATATCGGTGAATGTATTTACTCCGGCTAAAAAATAGCGTCGGCCGGATCCACTAACTTCTAAACATGGGACCGTAAACAATTTTAGTGTTTTTCATTGTATTCTCAAAATTATGACCGATTAGACGTTTACGGGCCCTAACAAAAGTTATCGCCTCAGTTAAATGTGTTTACAACGCGGTTTCTGCTTTATATTTTGGAACTTTTTCTACCACAATAGCATATTTTTGTTAAGATACACAATCACGTTTTTATAAGCTATTGCTCTAATTTTATAGCTAAAAGCATAAACAGCATTCACATGCGTCTGATATCTAACGGATTTTCTCATTTTAAATCAATTTATTTCGATCCAACTCTTTATGAGATAAAAAGCTAAATTTTACTAAACAATAACATATCAAACTATTCATAAGCTTTCATCTAACAAAAAACCTTTAAAACATCTAAATCAAAATCTCAATCTTATCAATATCGCTTTTGTAAGCGGTTTCATTTAATGATCCCTCTAATAACAATCAAAAGCAAGCATCTTTAAAGGCTTGTTAAATCACCCAAAAATCTGTGTAAGATCCGATTAAGGCGCTGAGAATCTTCAGAGGTCGTGTTAAGGGCTTTCAGGTGCTTAGCGGTTTGTGATCACAGACTAACAAATATATAATAGATAGAGGTAGTAGATAATGCGAAATTGTAAATAGTTTAAACAATAACTATAAATTCTATAATTCCAACATTTCTAATACACTTGTAAACTTTGTATTTCATTTATCTGACAGCTTCTTTGTGAAAATCATTTCCCAGTCTACAGTTCATATCTGCGGTTTCGTGGCCACTTTTCGACCATCGTTACCTGAATAATTAAGTCGATATCCAGTAGCCTATAAACCTTTACGTTAATACTGACGTTTTATAATAATATATCGCTATTAAAATGTTAATTTAGCGCGTTAATGAAACTGGGTTTAGTACGGTGCGTACGTAAAAGGGAATTAGTGGTGACTTTTTATGAGGTCGACCTGATTTCTGAATTACGAGGCGATATGCTTAGATTGCTCCGGCTAAGATTTCTTGCTGGATTTAGTGAGTTAGAAAAAGGCAAAGTTTCTTTTGTCGAGCTTGTCAAAGACTCTAGTGTATATTAGTGATGCGCTGTAGTCAAATGTTATCTTAACTATTAAGGGTTTGATAAATTTAATGCGTAGAGACAATTCTTTATATGATTCTGATATTAGATTAAACATTTTAAATATTAATGGATTAAGAGTCCCATTTGAAAAAACATATTAAATATCAATGGAATGCGAGGAATAAAATAGATGGCATATCTAATACCATCTACACTACACAACCAAAGAGATTCAGTGCTTATACAAGTAATATCCTTTAATACATCTATACCAAACCGAGTTTTAATCCGTTACTCCTTTGCGCTAATAAACATACTGTTTCCTTTTATTTAATGGTATAGTTATCACAAATACACTAACTACCTCACAACTATACTTTAAAATAATTTATCTAGGACTTTCCATATGAGTACTATTATAATAATACCGTTTATCATTCAAAATAATTCATAACGCGTTCAAAATTCTACTTACAATTTCAACTCAATTCTAAGTCTAACGAACCATAAAATCGTTAGACTCTAATGAAAATATCTGAGGTTTCGGGAACGTTACCAATTAGCACAGGGAACTAAAGCATGCCAGTTTCACTTTGATTATACTTATTGCCTAAGCTATAACTGAAGTTGCCTAGAACGAATTAGATTGTTCTATTCAAATACGTAAATTACATGTAATGTTATTTAATTACGATAATATTGTGTAAAGCTGTGAGGTTTTCGATTTATCTCTCTAGAAATTTGTTCTTGGTAAATGGGCCCAAAATAATCATATTACATACTCGTAGATGAGTAAATATAGATTTATATTTTTTACACTGAACACAGGCATAGGAAGTAAAATTAGCGCAAACGGCACTATTGCCCAAGGTGCGTTAAACAGTAATAGTAATGTACCTACTATTTAAATTTCTCAAAATATCACTTAATTACGTTAACAATATCTCAAATTGCTGGAAAGATGTATAATACGGTTAAATATTTCCGTTACTTGATCCTTGTGAACTCGTAATCCATTATTTCCCATTTATCAGTGTAATATTTCAAAAGGCGGTGATTTTATCTCGATCTTTCTGTACCTTTTACTGATAATTAATTAATTAAGTAAATGGGCCATTACAAACAACTAAGAGCTTCATATATCCGAGTGTGTGTAATTATTTAATGTATTGGAAAATTACGCAGCTCTACGGTGAAAATTGCCTTAATAGTGCTAGGCAGGTAGATAGCGGGAGGCCTAGTTACTGGATAAGTTATGTAACAAAAAACATCATGTTGTTATGGTTTTTGGTATTATAGTAAAAGGTTTAATTATAAATATAATTATCAATTTTGAGTGGTTTGGTTTTCTTATGTAAAATGTTAAATTATTATTATTTTGTTTGGCACAGTGTTCCTCGTGAAAATAAAATCTAAAAAAACTTATTTAAAATTATCTATTATTTCTATTTATAGTAGAAACACTGTTAGGAGTGTTAGCTTTATATATATTTCAAATATGCTCGAAGAAATCACTGTACCGCGTATTTTTTATAGGCATAGAAAAGCGAATGACAACCTTACCCAGTAATATAACTTATCAACAGCTCTTGATCTATGAAACGATAAACATTACAGTAAAGGTTTACAATCGGAAAAAAACTTTTTTTCGTTTTTGTTTTAATTGATCATGCCTTTTTCCAACATTTTTTAAATCTGTTTTTGTTTCCAAAAGCAATTGATTCAATAGAAGAATCGTTTTGTTCCATGAATAGCTTATGGGAAAGTTTTAATACATTTACCGCGAATGAACTGCTTTATCTAAATAAATTTTAATGCATATCATACTTTATAGTTAGATTAAGATAAAGAACCCTTTCCTTAAAAATCTGTTGTTGAATTTATGACTATTTTGTTCACTTCTACGGTGTTTTTTTTTTGTGTTCTTTATGAATATACTTATGTATATACTTACTTATATCTGTAGGAAAAAAGCTAGGTTTCTATAATTAATGTGCTGTTGAACAACTATTTTCATTGGGTTGGTATAAGATAAGCAATCACTTGTAAAAATTTGCAATTCTATATCAACTAATTTTATTAAGTAACTCAGTTCAGGTAACATCTGTGCTAGGGACTGTAAATTACTATATTTTTATAGTAAAAATGATAGATGTTCCTGTTATAAAGATTAAAACTAAAGTAATTTACTATCTCATTTAATTATTTTAAATTTAATATTAATATTCAAATCCCACTGAGGTATGACAATATATTATTAATTAACTATAATTTCAAACCAAATTCACAAACCATTCCATTTACAGGGCGAAGCACCGGACACTGAAATCGGCCGAGTATTCGTGGACGACCCGGACGACTGGGATCTTCCAGACAAGCGCTTCATGTGGCTCCCCTCGTACGAACAGAGGAGCCCCTACTTCGACGTACATAGCAACACTGGCATGATCACTATGAAGGAAGGAACGCCTAATGGGACCTATTTGTTGAAGTTTAATGTAAGTTATTTTACACTTGTTTACGTGTAAGTTAGATATTTGAATAAGTTGCTAGAAGAGACAAACGCACAAGCTTCGGTGTGGTTGGCTTTTATGCTACTTTATTCATAACTTCATACCTAATTTCATACAAATCGGTTCAGCTATTTAAGCATGGAGAAGGAACAAACAATCACACATTGACAAACTTTCGCATTTATAATAGTATGTTCAAATTATATAATTGTCATTGAATTAAATTGGTCTATTAGTATAAAGTATTAAGTTCTGAGTTTATATGATTGTCACTTGTCTCGCTTCACTGTATTTTTACCAGTGGCATATTGGGTGCGAATTCTAAAACAACGTGTAATGAATAGTACAGTTAAAAAATCATTAATAAAACTAACAGGTTGAGTGCTTTTAAAATAAACCAGTTTGTTATTAGATTCGACAAGCTTTTAAACCTAGCAGAAAATATAACGTCACGAATTCACGATAGATCAATCGCACATTAAAATAAAAGCCGGTACACATGCATTTTTGCTGAAAATTATATCACAGTTCCCAGCTTTCACATGTGCAATAACCTTTTTACCGGTTTTAAAACGGCTGCTTTTAGTTTCAGCAGTTTCAGTTTCCAATTTTAGTTTAGATACCGATCTGGTATAGTTACTGGGACTTTATGGGTGCCATATTTTGTACGCACGTTTTTCACAGACCGAGTTTTTCGAGTTGTTTTTGCGGAACCGTTATAAAGTTCCCAGATACATTTTTTTTTCGGGAAAAAGGTTTATACGTGTTATTGTAAAATATACAATGTACGTGTACTTTGTAAAAGCTGTTATGCTAACAAAAGAACCGTTCCTTATTAGAAATAAAACCCTGAATAAAATTGAACATCCGATACCATTTCATAAATAATTTTCATTTAAAATACCTGTCTAGAAAGAGATAAAAAATACGAATGATATAAAAACGTAGCTCAACAGAACGTTTATGTAGCAGAACTTTTTATGTAAGAAAATATTTGTCTCCCTCAAGACTCTAATAACTATAACCTATTTACTCTTTACTCTCTTCCTCTTTACTCTTCTATAGTTTGCGGTTACACATCAAATCTAATTAGAAAATAGTAATTTTGTATAACTTTCTTACAAATTTACTGAACATTAAAATTAATAATACTTATAATGTACATAACTGCAGTGTTTGGAAATGATTGTGGACTTTCGCGCCTGCCACTTAGTAGACCGTGTCCGAAAGGTTGAGCGTTCTGGCAAGTAATCAGAAATACGCAGGTTCGCATCCTGCCGGTCGTGATTATGTTGCTCATTTTCCAGTAAAGTTTAAATTTACATAGTATATATAAATTTAAAAATCCACAGGTGACAGAAGAGAACGAGCCCATAGTGCCTTTCCACTGGGTGGAAGCGACAGTGAACGTCACCATCAAGGAGATTCCAGAGGAGGCGGTCGACAAGTCCGGATCTATCAGATTTGTCAACGTTACTGCGGAGGAATTCATCGTACCTGAGGCTGATGTGAGTACTTTTTTATATATTATACAATATTAATACGTATTTGACTACTACAGTTTAATTTGGCTAAAGTAAAGCGTCACTCGTATGCAATCGGTCGCTTTCTCTTGAGAAACGAAAAGAAATAAGATGATTAGATTTAAGTATATTATCACCTTATCAAATCACTTCAAAATCCCACCTATACAATACCTTATTCCATCCCTTTACAGTTTTACACCCTCTCCCAGCGCCTCGCCCTATTACCTATCGTTAGAGACGCTCGCTCAATGGATCCCTTGATGAATCTGACGGCCAAAGTCGCTTTGATTTACTGAGAACAGTTGAACTTGAAATTGTGTCACGAATTTTACCAAAATTAACTATGACATACATCAAAAATGAGCAAAAAAATCACAGCGGGCAGCTTTCAAACCTGCATTAATAATCATCATTAGCTTAACATGTAGAAAAAGTTAAATAATTGATTATGATAGTGATAGTAAAGTATAATAAAATTGAATATAGGTACTTAAGTCTAGAGAGAGGGATTGGTTAACTTATGGCCAAATCTACTTAATCTACCAAATTTCATAGAAATCAGTTTAGCCGTTTGACCGCTAAGAATGAACAAACACATACAATTTCGCTTTCATAATATTAGTAACCCTTGATCTACAAATACTTGATATAAATCATAAAAATAGAATTTTAGAAATCGGTTTATAAGTAACGGAGGAATCGCGTAACATACCCACAAAAAAAACTTTCAGAAGACTTACTAACCTCCTTTTTTGAAGTAGGTTAAAATATATCAGTCAAATAAAATTTATTTTGCGAATATGTTGTGTACAATTATTAGATTATAGCAGATGTAACGCTTGTGATAAGTGATAACATATTCTGCCTTACTTAGTCATGGTCTAAATTTTTGTCTCTTCCCAACAGGGCACAAGCAAGAAAGACAAGCTACACCGTCGCCTCTCAGAGCTCTATAACACTTCACTGGCCAACGTGGACGTGTTCACAGTGTTTGCCAAGCCCACGGTAAAGGATGTGTACCTCGACGTTCGGTTCTCAGCGCACGGCTCGCCGTACTACCCTCCGGAGAAACTTGATAGCATGGTCATTGGGATTCAGGAAAAGGTTTGTGTTTTTATATCTAGAAATGAAATGAAATCATTTATTGCCAACATATCAATATCACTTTCACAACCTTACTTAATAAAATTAGGGGGAATCACATTCCAAATTGGCTTCGTCAAATTTGTAGACATACGAAATAAATTTGGAAATAATAATTATCAAAAATTCTGAAATCAATATTGATTCATTCATTACGATAGTATTATGTTGTCAGCTGTAAAAGGGCAATTTCAATTTGTATAATTTAAAAAGGTAAAGGTAAAAAAAAAGGTAATATACATATGCAGTAACATACATATGTCTGTTTTTTTGTCTGGACTCACGCTTAACGAATAAATACTTCATGTCATAGGCCGTGTAGGCGGTTCGAACACTCACCAGTACTCAAAACCAGAGCGAAGATACTGTACGATTATCACATACATAATCATACGAACTAACATACGGTTGACTACAAATTGCATAATGTTCAGCAAAGTGTCGGTTGACGACACAGCGTGGTAACTTAGAAGAAGTGTTTATGCTCCTGTCCTATGTGTAAAATCTGACACATCGTAGGTCAATATGAAAAGGGGTTTCTACCTCTAAACGAAATTTATCTACTGAAGAAACTAAATAGTTTCTAATCTAACCAATGACGAATATTGTTTGTTAGTAACAAATTACAAAAGTGGATTAGTTAACTTACCTCCTGGTTCGATTTGTTCCAAACGACTCTATAACCAGAGTTGAATAACCATTTGTATCTTTTTTCAATGGTTTCACTAGAAATAACGATCAAAAGCGGAATAAATAATCGAGCGTAATCCGCGCCTGTATTGCCAAATACAAAAAGCTTTCTATCACAATATCAATGAATTGGTCCCGAAAATAAACTGTTTTTGTGTTTTCTAACAATCGAGCCACTATTGCAAAATTTCAGATATAAAAGCGGGGTTGATCCGTAATATGAATAACTACAAGTTTTATTCATTCATGACGTGCCGATCTGTTTGTTTCGATAAATTAATGGACTTCGTATCTATAAAATTAGAATTTTTGTCTAATATTTATTTAGCATTTCAGAAATGTTTGCAGTTTTTTATATTAATTCAAAACAATATGAAAAAAATGGAGCCCAATGAATCGTCATCTATTCAATTAATATAAAATATAAAATCAAACAAGCATTCCTCAAGGTAGAGTACTTGGACCACTACCATTCCTTCTTAACACAAATTACTTTATTTCCAGCTTGAAGAAGAACTCCAAACGAAGATCTATATGGTGAAAATAGACGAATGTCTGATCGAGAAGGAGCAATGCGAGGATTCCTGCAGAAACGTGCTGATGAAGAATAATGTGCCGTTATCTGTTTATACCAACACCACGAGTTTTGTTGGAGTTTCTGCTAGAGTTGAGTCGGAATGCACTTGCGATGTTGATGAGCCGCTTATTTGTTTGAATGGAGGTAAGTAAACATTATTGTATACTCTGCTTATCTACACTAGCCATTAAGTACTCCTATTATAAAGGACAGAGCCATAAGCCTTACATGGGTTGGATGACACGTTAAATTGTAGGTCCCGACAGTTTGTCATGACGTGGCAGTCGTTAAGCCATGCCAGAGGCCCTTAGGGCGGCTTGATAAACTCTCGACACCAGAGTTACCCATTTTCATTTGATAAGATGAAGATAGAACTTCCGTAGTTTTTGAGATAAATGTCGAAGGATGATAATTCAATGCATTTATCTGTTTTAACATAATTAAAACACTATAATATTTTTGTTATTCAGTTAAAATAAAACTGAGCTAAGTATAACGAATAAATATATTTTTCTCGTAGATTAAGGGCTTGGCGCGAGCGTTGAATTTAAAATAGTTATTCTCGTGCCAAAGCTGTAGCTTACAGTCACAACCTATTGTCAATTCATATACAAGCACTGGAAACTTTGTATTTCATGAGGAGTTTTCATTTTACTTCTTTCCCACGAGGTTGTTACTGAAATAACAATTTTTTTGAAAGATATTTATAAACTGCCAATTTTAGTGAGAGTGAAGAGATTTCATAATTATTACCTATACCTTTTCTTTATTGCAGTTAGAAACAGCAGTATTTTCTACATTTTGTAACACAAGTGATTGATACGTTTTGAGTCAATCATGATTTTAGTCTATTAGGTTATAGTCTTAGTAAAATTGTTATACTTACATAATATTTTCTTAACCGTTTCATCATTCAATACCATAACATTATCCTTTCTTTCCCAGGAACCCCCTTCGCCGACAAATGCGAATGCCCCGAAGGTCTCTCCGGCCCTCACTGCGAGCAGACGTCCATAGGCTTCCACGGAGATGGCTGGGCGATGTACGGCTCCCCGGCCGCCTGCCACGAGGGCCACGTGACCCTCACCCTGACGTCACACACCAAGAACAGCCTGGTCTTCTACTTGGGGCCGCTGAAGCATAATCCTCTGCTTGATATACAAGGTAGGTTTTTCTACTGTCTAAATACGGAAACACTTCTATGTATCTTATGATGGACTAACCGATATTATAGTACTCTCGTTCCTAGAATGTTAATACCTGATTCCTCTTACAAGGATTATTGCTTTCGCTCCATAATAAAGCTGATGCTCGGAAAAATAGCCCAATATGCCGTGCCATGATTGGTTTCAACGCATTCCTTGATCAAAATCGTGACTGTGACATTTTTTGTGACAAGTGGTCTACCATTCTTCAATTATTTTTATTTTTTTGTGAAACTAATTCTTATTCTTAATTTTTATATAATGTGATTGTAATCTTAATTAATGTAATTGGCTTTTGGCCGTTTTAATTAATAAAATAAATACAATAAAATAAATAATATTTCTTTAAATTCACGGAAGTGCCTACCAGACACCTTGTTTAGCTATCCAGCTCTATATGATTACCTGACGAAGTAATCACATTAAAATTACTTTAGCCAGCTAATCTTAAAGACTTATTAAAACCACCCAATCAAAAATTTGGTAGTAGTAAAAATAATTAGGCTACTTTGGTTCATATTTTTTTTTTTATTAAATATCTATTCTCATTTACTGACCACTCAATACCACACATCTTACTTGTGTTCACAGATACCTATCAGTACTTGTTTGCACAGCAAATAGTCGGAGGGTATCTGCCAAATTGCCAATCCAGCTGAGAGGGTCTGTCCTCTACAGATCGCCTTAATTTGTGTCAACTGCACTTGGCAATGCTCTAATTTTCAGCTTTAAATTCGTTAGCGATATTCTTAGGCGAGTCCAGCCAAAAATATTTAATTTTGCATCTATTTTCTGATGTGGAGTTGAGATTTTGACCTTTCAATAATATTGTTGTTATCGTAATACTTCTTTGTTGGATAAATGTGATATACTTATAAAGCTGATTTAATTATGCGTATCTGAAAACTTTTTTTAAAACCTGTTGTTTAGAAAGTAGGTTAAAATACAACCGTATGAAACTCATATTCTTAAAATACACCATAAATTATGTATGGACGTAAAATATAAAATGTAACGCTATAGAGGCGTTTCTGGGTCAAGTTATCTATAAACTTGACAAAATTATTTGAAAAAGACTAGTTCCTTACATGAATCGGTTTAAATTACTTAAATAAAATTAACAATGACTTTAGATTTGCTTCTAGCAATACCAAATATAGTTAGAAACCAAAACCAAAGTCATACTATATAGGTTTATCTCTAGAGTCTCAGTCTCTACTGAATCAGAACTAAATCAAATAGTTTTGATGAGAAATGGCTCGCTACCCCAAATACCAGTAGATTTGTTTGTCTGTAGAGAATAATTTAAATACCAAATGTTCAAAATTTCTGATTCTAATAATTTGACTTATTAATTCGGAAACGAGTTAGCATAGAAATAAATGGAAGGAAACTAAAATTTTTGATATCATTCTAATACTTCAAAGCGTATTGAACTGATGTAAATCCAACGAAGTGTCAATTTATTATTGCATCAAACATTTGAATTAATTATTTATTTTTAAAATAAAACAATTTTCCAACCATTGAAAAAAATACATTCGTAATCAGTGGATACTCGTTATAAATAGCAGTGCTTTTTTACATTAAATATGTATGAAAATATCAGAACAATATTTGAATTATTAATAAGCGAGTGTGGCTCAGCGGTTCCATTGTCTGCTTTTCAACTAGACGCACCCTGGTTCGAATCCGGGCCTACACCAATGACTTGTATTTTCAAGTTATATGTGGATTTGCACTCGCATAACGGTGAAGGAAAACATCGTCAGGAAACCGTAATGTTTGAGGACCACAATATCCGAGGACATGTGTCTTCCGTGGAAGGACCTGGGCGCCCACCACGATGTATCTGCCCAAGAGAACTCCCCTAACGAATTAGTTCTGCGGGGGAGTCACGACCCTCAGTCATGAGGAAATACGACTCAAGAGAGAGATTTGAATTATAAAAATAACTTTAATTCTAGTTACCTAGTTATTCTACTGCGGTTACTATTCTACATTTTCGATGTAATTTAAACCCGATCCTTAGTTTGTTAGTAGAATTCGGCCGCTTTTACGAATATTCCACAGCTGACTGCCAAATACCTCAATCTCTATCCCGTTTTACGACTGATTAAAACCACAGACCTCAACAGAGTTCGTTATTAAATGAGCAAAGCATTGAATTGCATCCCTAACTAAAATTTCAAACAATTCTCAACTCTATAGATACGCAATAGAGCCTAATTTGAAATTTGGAGAAGAGCAAGTTTTTGGATGCTCAGATAAATTCATAACAGTGGCAGAACTTTGTTGCTTGGATGAGGTTATTGATTTCGGGAAAATTGAGTTGATACCAAGTTTAGTGGGGAAATTAATTTCGAGGCAGTTAAATGTGGCAATGGTATTGCTGTTTTGTCTAAATAGATTCGTTTGTTGATAAAGATAAGATAAGAAGTCGTGTTATCTTCAAGTCGCTAAATTATCGATGATTACAGCCTAATGATAATCTACTAAATAAAAATAAGTCGGGTTTTCCTTCCTGATACTATAACTCCAGAACGCACGAACCGATTTCCACGGTTTTGCATTCGTTGGAAAGGTCTCGGGCTCCGTGAGGTTTATAAAAAAAGAAGCCATCTGGTGGCGAAACGGAGTTCGCCGGGTTTGCTAGTTGATAATATCGAAATAGAATGATAGGTTGTTGTCCCATCTTTAAATAGTATATTATGTAACTTCGTATGAGAGAGGCTAATGAAATACCTATTTTTTTTTGTCTTTCATCTGGATAGACTGAAAATTGCCCAACATTGGTAATCACTTTAAAAACATCAAAATCAAATTATTTTATTGAGCATTTGTATACTATAAGCATAGCATATAATGCTTTAAGAATTGATTGATGGTCGGATAACAGTTCCAAGCATTTTAGTAGGAGATGGATCAGACAGGCTGGAGACCGTACTATGTACGTTGGAGAGGAGGCCTATACTCAGCAGTGGGTGAACAGGCTGACATTATGATGATGATGATATCACTCTCAGCTATTACTGATCTACTGCTATTAGCTCTCAGCAACCAGAGCTGTTTTAATGCTAGCTTACATTACGTAGTTTTCGTTAAGCAGAGCTAAACCAACCCGTCCAAACTAAACCATGTTTAAGCTCAAATCTAAGCCAAAACATTCAGGTTTACTTGTAACATTCGCAAAATCTACGAGAGACTAAGAAATAAAATAGATATTAGCTAAGAAAAACTAAACATACTAGTCTAACTACAACAAAAAAATGGGGGTACTTGGAAAATCTTTACGAAAAGCTAAAGATAGTCTGAGTGCTCCAGCCCACTGCCAGAGGGCAGCGTACCCAGCATACTGGCCGCATTACCAGGTTGGATGGCAATGCTTATACGTTGAGCCGGATATATTGATATTAGCTTGTTATAACTTAACTTCCAATTTGAAATGAAAATAAATCTAGCTCAAACGTGCTTAACACGCGTAATTTAAAAACACGTTCGTTGGTAGAAGGAAAATATTCTGGAATAATCGTGGCATTCCCACGTTGTACAGTATGCAGGACCCTAAATAGGGTCCTGCATACTGTACAATAACGCCTAAACGTAAAACTTGGCTAGGTCATAAAAAAAATCTCATGAAATGAGTGTAAAATCCTACAGTCAGACAAAATCAAACTAAATCAAACTTTCTTTACTAATGTTTATGAGACTTTGGTATCAATTTACAATCATACGATCTCTCAATATTTATCTACAAATACCCTTGTATATGTAGTAGCAGTGGCACCAACCTGATTTACCTAACAATGTTGGCAACAATGAACATGTCACCCAGATTGGCGTTGCCGCTTGAATAATGACTTCCGGTCACTACAATAGGGTACAGCTTAAGAATTTGTATATTTTCGTATGTACAAGGCGATTTGGTGCTGCCAAGGAAAATCTTTATTTGCTATTTGTTTATTTTAGGTCCACACGTCAATTCAGTGCAAATAATAGTTTCATTCAGGCCTACTTGACTAACGATTCCTAAACATATTTAGCCAATTTTTACAAGGTTATTTTATCGCTAAATGCATTTAAGAACAGATGTGCTAGTGAGTTTCAACGTCTATGCAATTCGAATGAAGTTTCATTGTAAAATCAAGCATGGCTAGAAGAATCGTTTTACCTATCTTGGTTCAAAATAATACCACAAAAACTTTGGTCTTAAAGCCACAAAATTTTGGCCCTTGGATTTGTATTAGAAAGATTATTTTTTGAAGGATGCCTGAGATTTTGTTAAGGAGTTCAACACTGGTCATAGCGCTATACTTAGTACATAATCTATTACCTTATCTATCCATTCATGCAGCCGAAAACATTTCACAAACGTTATGGTCTTAATGATTTTTTAATGATCTCGTAATGACTGACAGGCGTACCAAGTTGATGATTTATGTAGGCTGGACGACATCGCGTGATATAACGCGAGGAAATAGGTATAAAGCAAACTTATACATTAATATAAAGGTTAGGGGGCTATCACTAGTTATTATGCATTACCCCTAGTAATAAACTAAACTAACCTTAACCTAAACTTTTTGGGCCTCTTTGGACGAGAAAGGAACTAGACCGATACGTGCGGCACCTAGGGGAGGAAAACTATACCCAACTGTGGTTATAGAAAGACTGAAAATGATGATGATGATTAGTGGGCTCACAACTAGTGTTTTTTTAGATTTTTTTTTTCATTTATCAATTTCAGCCTGATGGTAATCATCGCTGTTAGTCTAGGGGCCATGCACATTACTTTGAAAGTAACGATCTTTTTACTGTAGATTTTAGTAAACTTTGTATAAGTATAGTATAAAGGGATCACAGAATCCTATAAACAGCCGGATCTTATATGTAGTACATGATAATCTTCTTATCGAATGAGAGTGGCCTACTCTGGTGTCGAGAGTTTATCAAGCCGCCCTAAGGGCCTCTGACATGATAATGATGTCTTGTTTTTTTTATTTCATAGGGTCACGCGTGTTGAGTCCATATAGTCCCAATTTCATGTTAGACCATGGTTACCCCTTGACATTACTTGTTACGAACAATTGGGTGGCCGTAATAGTTATTTTTATGATATCAGAAATAGGCTTTCAAATATATCAGCTTATATCAGATACCGAAACGTACTGTAGGTAATTTATATAATCGACGACTTCATCACATTGGTCAACTTATACACATATTTCAAGTATTTTTACATTAAAAAGAAAGAAAGTATTTTTTTAATACACAGGACATAATAATATAAACATAAAAAAGTTATAAAACAGATAGAATACAAAGGTTTTATGTATCCCGTGCGTCAAAAATGGTACAGATATAATATTCAGCTTAAAATATTTATCGAGAGTATATAGTGGACTAGTTTACATAACTAAAAGGGAGATACTCGTAAGAGAGAGACAAAAAAGGCAAATTCATCTAAAAATCAACAGGCTAGGAATTGTTGATATAACTGAAACTATAGTCCGAATACGTCTGAAAATAGTAATACTATGCTAGGTTCTATCTAATATTTTATTTGTCATTTAAAGCTCTCTTTCAACAATTCAAAACTGACCGGAATCTCTAATCGAACTCCAGCAGTCAGCCAAAATCAAAGCCCCGTATTTTCCAAAGTCTATTTAAAGAATCTAAATGCTAATAAAACCGCAGAAATTACAATAATTTATTCATTTTGCAACGCAAATTAGCCACTATCATAACTCTAATTACTATTCCTAAGACCAACTTCGAAGTAAATAATCCAGAATTTAGATGGACCGATGAATTATTCAGGCGTTTCAAAGTTTGCAAGGTTTCGTAAAATGAGATTTTTAACTTAAACTTTTATTGGAAAATGAGCGAAAATAATCACGACCGGCAGGATTTGAACCTGCGTATATCCGATCACCGTCGGAACGCCTTCACCAACCATAATGCGGGTTTAGCACTTAATAAGTTAACTCATAATGAGATTTTTGTTTCATTTCAAAACTTGCTGGCATTTTAAATTATGTTCTACCTTGGAAATGTATTTTACAATACCCAAATGTAAAAGTGAAAGTAAAATTATTGCTTTGTTAGTTTGTACCTGATTCACTCTGCAGCGGAGCCACGGATTAGTGAGATTTTTGGTATTGGAAGTAGCTTTGTAGGCTATATAGGAAGTAAAGAAACCTTTTGCTATAGTACCTATAAGACTAACTATGATCCACTGGAATTCTTTGTTGCGCAGCAGTATTCAAATACACTCATGTACCTATATTTGTATTGAATACTGCTATTGTTCCTGTTCTACATTAAAATTAACTTTTTTCATTGCTAAAAAGGGCGAAAATCGTGAAGAATAAAAATAGCTGTACATATAACTGAAGAGCGTCGCATTAAGAATAGTAAATAATGTTTCCTACTCCACAGAAAAGAGCCTTGCTCTATAATTTTGAATCAAAGAATGCATCAAAACCTAAATACTAACTCCTTCCGTGGCTTAGCTTCCATGGGTCGGATGACACGTTAAATTCTAAGTCCCGGCTGTTGTCATAGTACGGCAGTCGTTAAGCCATGTCAGACGCCCTTAGGGTGGCTTGATAGATTTCGAAACAAGAGTTGGCCACTCTCATTCGATAAGAAGATGAAGACTAACTCCACATTCCTTGTCCACAGATTTCATGTCCCTGGAGCTGGTAGAAGGTTTCCCAGTCCTTCTAGTGAACTACGGTTCGGGCACGACTCGCCTCAATAACAGCGTGGTTCAGGTGGCCGATGGGAAGCCACATCTTATAGAAATAGTCCTCATGAGAAGCTCTATTGAGATGTTTGTGGACAGATGCAAGTTGTCCACGTGTATGAGCTTAGCGGCGCCTACTGGGCCTAGGGAGATACTTAATGGTGAGTAATTATTATTATTTTCTTTATATCAGGAAATACTGAACATGTTTCTAAGCAGAATAAAAAAGTGTATAGTATGATGGTCCCGAAATAACTTTACTGTATCAAGAAAGCCTCAAATTTTGCTAACTTTACTTATCAGGCATGTCAGCAATAAGCAGGTTCAGTACATTGCATATTACGGTTGTTTTAAAAAGCACAACGTTTTCCTTAATGGCGTTACACATTTTTTTGTACGATAGTTTTTATTGATGTAATTCAACAATTCCTTCGGAAAAAATGATCACTCAATTTATTTGTTTAATCGCCCTTATATAAAAAAAACAGTAATCATGTATCTAATCTTTTTCATTTCCTCAGTAAACGGTCCCCTTCAGCTGGGCGGCGCCAGCATAGACCTGCAGAGCTTGGCGCGAGCTTTCGGCTGGAGACACGTCCCCACCAACCAGAATTTTGTGGGCTGTATCAGCAACTTCACTTATAATGATTTTGTAAGTATTGTTTTGTTATTATACATATATTTACAATAATTCTTATTTACAAGCTACCTAGGTGGTAGAGGCTACATGGACAGGAACCGCCGAACTATGTCTTTTTTTTCGATATAAATAAATCAGCAATTTTCTGATGTTGAAAAAAAATAAAAAAACTGTTTTGTGGCCACAAATTGTTAATGGAAATTTGAATATGTTTATTCAATTTATAATACCGTAGTATTAGAGCCAAAGTTATTTGTATCGACATTAACTGACATATAATGTAGATTCACACTAAATAAAACTTATAACCATATTTATAATTAAAATAGGTTCAATAAAATGTAATCTCCGTAAAATTATTTTCGAAGCGAGAAGAGAGAAAGAAAGTTTTCACTATTTTTGTACAAAATAAATGATAAAATGTACAATTTCTCTGAAATGATTATTTATGGTCAAACTTTAAAGTTAAAAATATAATATCCAACTTATGTTATATAATAATTTATGGGATTACGGAATCCGTTTTCAAATAATTAAATTCATATGTCATGCAAGGCATAGCTTATTAACTGAATACTCGGAATTCTCAAATAAAAACTGTCACTCCCTACTCAGTAGTTTAATCAAGTGAAAACCCATTAAACTAATTTTTGGATAGATATTAAGGTACAGTGGAATTGACTTGCAGTACATAAGATTAATAGGTTGCATTTATATTATACTAGTTTTCTTGGATAGCATGTATAGAATTGCATATTTTACCATTTCATTATTATAAAAATGAATTGGTCATCGGCCTTCGAGAAACCTAACCTTAAACAATATTTTTTCGCATTTCACTGTACTTGGCAACTGGAGCTTCATTCCAGGCACTGAAGTACTCAAATATCATTTTTCGGGAATACAAAGAATGACGACATAGACCACCTTTGCGTTGCTTGACTTTGATAATCTTACCAAAGTACCTCATTAGGTTTACTTTATACACTGACCTTTAAGTACATAATAGTGGTAACATTTCTAATTACCTGGCTTAATAACTAGGCGACCGTTAGGGACGAGTTTACGTTACATGCTTTTGGTCTTAGTGACTCATTTATTATACTTTCATGACTCTAATCACAAAATATTAGGTGTATGGAACGACAGTTACGTTACTTCTAGGTTTTTTTTGTTTTAGTCTATGATATGCGGTACACAATTCATATTTCTTCAAATCCAGAGTTAGTAGGTTTCTTTAGAGCAATCTAGCTTATAGAGTAGTGTTTATCATCAGGGAATCTATCAAAAGCCTATTAATCATAAGACATGAAAACATTCCTAGTTTCTATACATACAACTTGCGCAGATCTTTATAAATTTTACATATCAAAGTCTATCATTTTCTAAAATGTTTGATATAAGCTGGACGTATAAAAATCATGATCTAATATTAACATGGGTTTAGGTTCCAGTGCACTTCTGCTATGCATAATACACTCCCGGGTAGCCTTCTTAACAGAGCTTTGTTGTTCTAACTTTATCTAAACGATTTCGATTCAAGAGACTTACAGTCTATAATGCATTGTATGTTGCCGAGGACAGAAGGAAGTGGAGAAGGTGCTAGGAGGTTGTGGTCACAATCCTCAGACATTAGGGATACGATTCAAGGAAGGAAGAATATTGATTCTAACCGACATTTTTGTTTACAGATGTACAACCTAGGCGAGCCGTCCGTACACCGGAACGCAGACCCGAGCTGTCAACGGAGCATGTTCACGGCTGTCACCTTCGGCATAGACACCAACTTCCTAGTCGCCATCCTAGTCTGCATTGCTATACTTATCAGTAAGTAGCTACTTTTATTTGAGGATATAACTTTTTTTTAATGGTATCATCTACAGAATTCTACACCATGCGCAAACGCTGACAGTGATAATAAAACTAAATCTATTTTCGATTATTTAGTATCTTAACTTTGATACAAGCAAATAATTTATTTTCATTACTCATACTCTGAAAGTAGGTCCGAAGTTGCCTGAGGAGCGGGTTGAAAGTAAAACTTTTCATCCCTAGGGAGAATCGCTTTCAACTGACAGCTGTCAAATTAACATGTAAAAACTCTGCGCGCGACTGGCGGCAGCACTTATGCCAAGAATTGGCCTCTGATGCAAATTGCAATCAGAACATTTTAGTTCCAATTTTATCCGCGCGCAGAGTTATCATGAACTCTAACAAAAACAAAAGAGTTCCTATACCTACATTTAACCAAATAGTTCTTACACCTACATTCAAAGAGGTTCTACGTCACAATACGTATAGCAGAGATTTTGTACCTATAAAATGAGTTCATCTGATTTTATTATAAATTTAACGCCTGATTTTATAAAAGAAGAGGCTAAAACGGTAGTGGGAAATCATCATACGATTTGAGGTATCTTTGTTTTTATTTGGGTGGTAAAATAAAATTTACTCATATTTTCTTTAGCTAATTCATGTTTTTTATTTTTACTTTCCTCGTATTTGTAATGAAAAGCACAGTGTTTACTTCGGGATAAAGACTTATTTAGTCCCTCGAACTATTGGCGCCCTCACTGCGTTCGGGCGCCAAACCCCGTCTCGGGACTAAATAAGTTACTTTCACCCCTAGGGTAACAATGTACTATTAAACGAGTGTTTGTTCTTATTCGGTTACAGTGATTTAAAAATTCTTAAAGCAATTAATCATTACTATATGATGGTAAACTGTCATCTCACAAGTAATGTTTGTAAGAGTTTGTAATGTTTGGTTTTGTGAACATACCTCTTCATAAGATCTAGTAACTGTTTATACAGAGCGACCATGGTGTCAGTCACATTTTAAAATAAATAGTTGTGTTTGCCTTTCAAAAGATTTTAAAACTCTTTTTCTCTCCACAGTATTACTACTAGCAGTGGTGGTCCACCGAAGAAGAGCAGACGCGTGGGCTGAGAAAGAGCTGGACGACATCAGAGAAAACATCATCGCTTACGAGGACGAGGGGGGCGGCGAGGGGGATGCGGGGTACGACCTGCATGTACTCCGGCAGATGTACGACGGACCGCCCGACACGGACGCTTTTATACAGAGAGGACGTAAGTTTAAAGAAGAAAAAATGTTTAAATAATCTATAAAAAACATGTACGCGTACATTTTGCTGAAAACATATTCAAACAAAAATACCCAAGATAAATACATACTTGTTGCTCGTTTGTTTTTGTAAGGCGTTGCTCACTTAATTGAAACTGAAATGATTATTATTTTACTTTTGACAACTTATTATATATATATTTTAATTATTATATGACATTGTTAAGTGATTGAGTGAGTATGAAATAGTTAATGTAATTGGTTGCGACCGTTTTAATTATTATTAAATAAATAAATAAAATAAAAATAATTTAGTCAGGCGTTAATTCCAATAGTATAATAAGTAGCCCATATGTTGCTTTCAACTATCAGTCTAAATCGCTTCACTGTACTGTCTATATTGTACTGTATATTCTTTCTTTAGAATATATCTGCAAGCTAATGTTACGTAATACACATCTATAAGTTGTTATGATTCTAATAAATCCTTCTTTCCACAGCATTAGTAGGCGCTGCCCCGGATTTGTCCGGGTTCCTAGATGATAAGAAGTCAGTGTTGGACCGAGACCCAGATATCAACCCGTACGATGACGTGCGACATTACGCGTACGAAGGAGACGGCAATACTAGCGGCTCGCTCTCTTCTTTAGCTAGCTGTAAGTATTCATATCACTACTAGTTATGTCGAATGAGAGTGGCCAACTCTGATGACGAGAGTTTATCAAGCCGCCTTAAGGGCCTCTGATATGGCATCCTACCCACGGAAGCGCACAAAATAGAATGTCACTTTTTGGTCACCTACCCCAGAATATTAGCATTTTGTTAGTAGACCTACTATAAAGGAAGATAAACTTTTATGCTGGAAGTATAAGATTAATGGGGCGTATTTGTAGGTGAGATGATTATATTGTTGATCCCGATTTCTTAAAAAAGAATAAAAAATATGGTTTATCACTCTGAATCTAAAACGCTTTACGTTAGTTATAAAATATACTTTGTTCATTTGAATCGACTTATATTCCGATCCAAGAAATAAAAACTATGTTTCAACTCTCTCATTCCTTCCCCAGGTACTGACGACGAAGACCTAAAGTTCAACTACCTATCCACTTTCGGGCCCCGTTTCCGAAAGCTAGCCGATATGTACGGAGACAACGAGGATGAGAGACCACCGCACGAAGAGTCATGGTGCTAGCCCCGCGCTTGGCTCGTGTAGCCACTCAAATATGGACCTTAAGTGTGCGGACATAGGGCTCTGCCCAGTGCTTCGGTTCGTTACACCAAGATGCCTTATTGCTTCATTTATGTCCATCGTTTGCTTAGTTACTTATGTCAAGTTATATAGACCGCTCACGTTGTTTATTTTTGTAGGTGTAAAGTTGTAAGGTTTTCGGATAACTACTACTGAAAAATCCACTTGAAATATACGGTTATTTTATTGTGAAATTGTACGTAAGGATTTGATTTTGGTTTCAAATAAATTAAGCGTAGGCCGTATGGTTTTGATGTTTCAATGTTATTTTGAACTTCGGTTTGATATTTGCACCTACTTTTGAACTTTGAAATTCCTTTAAATTGTCCCACCTAATAGAGCGCATTGATATACCTGTTTCTCTCTTCATTAATGATAAGTTGATACAGAATGCATTTGTTGGAGCTTGTAATTATTTTCTCTTTTTTTACTTAAAATTCAGTTTTCAGTGCGCTCAACAATATTAATATGTTGACGGTCTGTGATAAAGTATTTTCGAAGTATAATTTATATCTGACATTTTTGACTTTACTTCTTGACCGATATTTTTATGTACCAGTAAAGTGTATGTTTATGATGTTACACAATTTTAGATCGTGACAAAGTTAATTATTACTGACTTGCAAATATTTTTGAAAATAATTTGCAAACGGACGTTGGCTGCGCCGGACCAAAATGATGTCGGTCGTCCGGTATTTAATCTACATTGCCTATGATTATGGTTGCCAAGATTAGGCACAATATGGCCTAAGTTGTTTTTTTTATTAAATGCTCCTATGACATGACAGCTTTTCGATGTTTTTTTTATACTTATTTTCGCAAAATATGCCACAATCGGCAGCTTTATTTGCAGCCCTCGTATTTTATAATTAATCCTCACAAGTAGAATATTTTTTTTTACAATTTATGACCTTTTTATTTTAATTAGACAATTCAATGTACATCGCCTAAATGTCTCAGCTATTTAATTTTTAAAGTAGAAGATACATTGGGAAATGAGTATAAAATGTTAAAATAATGTCTTAAGAAAATGACTGATAAGTAAACGTTGTCTAGGCATAACATTCGGGCGTGTCGTTAGAACTAAGTGTAAATGCTCTTAAATGTTACATTAAGGTTTTAATTTTAGTATAATTTTTGTAATTGATGTCACAGCAGGTTTTTGAGCTCTTGGTTCATTTGAAAGAGTTATGTTACTCCTTTTCTTAATTGAGTTAGCGATTATAATTATACTGTTTTAATCTTGCGTACTTGATGTTTACTTCACTTTAATTGTTTTTAAACCATCCGTTACCTAATTAGTAACGGTTCTTTTCGTTTTATGTTTATAAATTATTAATTTATAATCCATTATGTTCATTCTGTAAGTGATTGGGGGAGATCTTTGTCCAGCAATGTGACAGTATAAGTTTAAATAATAATATAAAAATATGGATACGCATATTCTAAATGAACCTACTGCTCAACCAAGCTGTGACAAGGTTTGGGTAAACAATTCAGGATGTCGGATACTCTCGTGCCATTGTTTCGTCCATTTTGCAATCCAATAATGTTGTTTGATGGGGGTTACAACGATACAGCAACCTTAATTTCAGATTACAGCAACATTACTTTAATAGATGTTTTATGCTTTATTCTATGCTTATTAAGGTGGTGGCAACATATTTATGTTGTAGTATTGTTTACCACCACCTTTAACTACAATTAAGCACTTTCGAATTGTGATAATGTCTATAGTTTTTTTTGAGAGTCAGTTTTTATTTTGGTACAGGCTTTATCACTGACTCTTGTGCTGTGTTGCTTCAGATGACGTTTTGAAAAGTTTAAATGTTCTCGTTGTAACCTCGAAAATGTATGTGCATGTTTATGTTCAGGATTTACATTTCACTTGATGTATTTTGAAAGAAATTGTAGTGAGATTTGTTCTTACAATTTTGTACCAAATTTATATTTCTATCAAACTGAACTTAACATAAAAAAGATAACTGTGCACTGCCGAAGAGGTAAAATACATATATTTTCTTTTTCAGTAGCTACCAGCTTTTTTAAAAATGAGCGAATGTAATTTGATAAATAAGATGACATTTTGGCTTGTAAATATGTACAGGATTTCATAATGTTAAAGTTTCTAAATAAGAAATTAAACTTTTGTATGAGTAATTATAGGAAAATTATACAAGGTGTCTTAACGTTATGCATATCAACGAATTTTAAGATAATTTATAAATATGTAACCGTTGAATTTCCTTAAAAATACCTAAAGAATATTCATGTAATCTTACCTATAATAAATAATAGCATTTCTAATCAATATAGCAAGAATTACTGATTCAAAATAAACACTTGAATAATGCAATTTTGTATAAAAAGTAATATTACTGTCAAGTGTCATAGAAAAATAATCCTCAATTAATATGTTGTGCAAGACGTTATAAGTTATGTTTAAGAAAATTTTGAATTTTGAAACAATGTTTTGTAAAATCCCATTAGTCTAACCGTCTCAAAAAGATAGTTTGACATCAAATGAATAAGGTTTAATCACGCCTAAAAAGCATGTTACTAGCTTTATAAAAAAAATGATGTAACTCATATTTGTATTACCTAGGTTGTCAAACTCATTCTTTCATTAAACTATTTTTAATGTAGAAATAGTTCAACTCACCAGTTACAAAAATGTAAAGTATTAAAGTGCATTCCAACTAATACATAAAGAATATTGATGTATGTGTGTGTAAAATAATATAAATAAACATATTGTTAAGATATCGGATCAATTATTGTACTTAGGATTCTGTCGGTGGACATTTTTATGTGAAAATTGAGGTCCTTATTCATAGACCATTTAATTGCCACTTTCTAAAAGATTACATAGTTACTTACTCTGGTCAATGTTATTTAACATAACTTTGTGGATACTGTTTTAAGTCAGTTAAACTTAAATATCTTACGAAATTAGCCCATGATAGTTTTTTCATGTTGGTGTTGTAAGCCTAAAAATAAAAGAACTTATTTTAAATCAATGCTCTATGAATGTGGATTTTAATTATGTAATTATACGTATATATATCCGGCCAAAAATGATCACCTTCAGAATGTGACACTGCCATAAAATTTTAATAATAAGATAGGTTTTAAAGTTATGAGCAATTATTCTATAATTTCTTGTATGGTTTGGCCCAAGCCTTTGAACTTTGCAATATGAAAACGTTCCGTAATGGTGTGAATTAAAAAAAAATGGCACGTCAGAAAATTGTAACAAACAGTTCAAAATTACACATTATAGTAACAATATTTATTATTTGTATGAATTACTTTTAAAAGTTGATAAAAGATTAAACAATTCTGTAAGTTATCGAATCGTTATTCAAAACGAAAAGACAAAAAAAATATTTTTTAACTAAGTTTACAAAAGAAAAATATTTGTTCATTGTTAATTTACATAACCACCTCTACCTGATACTGACGTGCTATAATTTTTGCCATACAATTTATTTATTTGTGTTTAACAAAATTACCGAGAAGGCAGCTTATTTGATTTTTGTACCAACAATGGTAGAATGCTTTTATTAGTAGGATTTTTATACTATTTAATTTAATGTTTAGTTAGTAAACAAGTGATCGTTGTTTAACTAAGTATGTTTAAGTAAATATCTTTTTGTACTAAATTTCATAAAATGTACGAAATTCGTCGACTGATGTGGATTGTCGTAAAGTTAGTGTAATTAGTTTGCAATTTGACATGTAACTAGTTGTAAGGACTTATAATTTTTAAATTGTTTATATAGTAATAAAAATATTCAATTCAACATTGGAATAAAGTGATGAAATTGAATTAAATGGTTTTCTTTCAATATGTATTTTCCCATAGCACCTTATTTAAAAATATCTAGGTAGGTGCAATCATAGCAAAATTATAATACCCAAAATAATAATGATCATATCATTTGCATAGTATTAACGTTCCGGCTGTACGTCATAGTACGTCAGTCGTTAAGCAATTTCAGAGGCCCTTAGTGCGGCTTGATCGACACCAGAGTTTAGAGCCTCTCATTCGGCAAGAAGTTGCATAGTCTAAAATAATTAATATAAATTTTAATACGCGTATCTAATATAACTTTAAGCTTGAAAATAGCTATCGCTAGACATTACGCGACTTACTCGTTATTATTCATAAAAAAATAAGCGATGCAACCACTGCGTTTATGAAAAAGAATTATTTAAACGCGAAAGGTTTATTACTGTTTATGTTTGTGCACTTTAGACGCTCAAACGGCTGAACTGTTTTGGATGAAATTAGGGATGCTAGTTAAATAAAAATAGTTACTTTGTACCCCAGATGGTAGCGGTTTAGACGCCAGCTCGCTTTTAATATGTAAACACAGGTGTACGTAAGTATGAGATCGCTGGCGAGCCACAATATGAAGATAGCAGGAACAACAACACTACATAATTAAATATCATTAAGGATTATCACGCTCGTAACATTCATAGTTATCTACTTGCTAATATCGGCGGGGGCATTATAGTTTCGTCTATGACTAGAGGGGCTGTGATTTTGGGGAATGCAAAGACTTTCCCAAAGGACTTTTTTTCTTTATATGTATTCTCTTTTGTCGTATTCTATTTTGACATAGAAAGGTGACTCCCCCACACAATTAATTCATTAGTTGAGGTCTTATAGTACTTCTGTATTGTGTTTTCATGGGCTCATAGAATACAATATCGTGGTAGGTCCTTAAACGGTACAATAGCTCGAGTATTGTCGTCGTCAAACATGTCGATTTTCTCAATATGTTTTCATTTTTATCTTTAAGCCAGTGCGTATTCACACGTCACCTGAAAAGCAAGTCATTTAATTTAGTTAGTCAAGTGTAGTGTACTGGATTCGAACCAGGGTGCGTCAAGATGAAATGCAGACCCATGAATCACCGAGCCACAATCGCTTATTTTTTGCTACTTTTTCAGTAGTAAACAATGGCTTTACAAAAAAAAATTATGAATGTCTCAAATATTTTGTTACACATGGTCACAATAGCGACGTTACCGCATACCCGCGGGAAACGCGACTTTATGATTATAGTCCGGTACATATTTGGAACAACGCAAACACAGCAGCTTTAAAATGTAGATAACGCAAGTTTATTTATCTAAATCTAGGATGAGAAATTGCTGTATGAATTGAAATATTTGGAAATTATACCTTATATTATATCATACAAAATTATATAGTCGAAAGTTATTGCGTGTCTTCGTTTGTTTTTTCTTTACTCCTACATTATACGGATTTACTTGTAAATCATGCTTGCTAGGTATGAAAATATCCTTTTCTAGTCAGCGTACGTAAATTACGATAAGAAGCCGCAAAGGAAATAAAATAAAGAGGTTGTCTAACATATTTCCTACAGCAGACAAATAGTATAAATCTTTATTGCTACTTATTGTGTTACATACCTAGGTATTTACTCAAAGCAATATTTTAATCGTTCCTTTTATGTAACATGAGAACTTTTGCATCATCTAAGTAAAGCATATCTATGGTGCTAAGTTAAATGTTCCAAGTTAGTTGGGCACAGGAGAGATGGCCAGATTTGCGATAAGGATATCGGGATATGTTACTTGAACCTTACTTAGCTTGAGGTAAAGATTTAAGTTGAACTTAAGTAAGTTAGTGAGAGACTGGTGACCTTTGGTGCTGAAAATTTTCCCAACTTTTGATATTGTGTTTTGAAAGGTTTTTATTATGAATTATATAAAAAAAGACAGTGTTATATAGAACCGAATGCTGCAGTATCAAATGAAAGCCGTAAAGGATTTCAAAGCAAAAAGGTTATATCAACTAATAAAATCGGCAAAATACCACTTCCACGTAAAAACGTAAACGAAACACATTTAGGGACAAAATTCAAGAGTAAATTGCAATTTTTTTAATACCCATTTCGCAAGGGGAAGTGAGTCTTTGGTACATTTATTTAGGTCAAGATCATGTGTGTATATTCATTTATATTAGGTAAGTAAGATTGGATCACTGCCACATAGCGACAATATCGACGGTGTGCTAAGTTTATTATAAAATGATCTGTTTTATTTAAGTTTATGTTCTTTTAGTGTATATTTAAACTTTGTTTATATTTAAACAAAAAGGTAAATAAGAAAATTAATCTATACATACATATATATAGGTATAAGCTGAAGAGGTTCGCAAAAATATATTAGAAAAAAATGCTTGGGTATATCTTAAATCGATAGAATATATAAACCACGTTTTAATAGTTTTTTTTTTACTTTTCTCTGTTCATCTGTTTTTCTGTTTTGCCTGTGTGTCTGTTTGTCAATTTATTTAAACGCTGAAATAAAAAAAACGGCTGAACGGATAGGTCTTAGGAGTGTCATAGGCTTTTCATCCAGAAATAATGTGAGTGAAGCCGCGGGCGTCCACAAGTATATAATAAAATTAGGTCTCCGACGCGCGGAGAGTAAATAAAGTCTAGATTTTTACAGTACCTACCACTGTTAGCTGTGGTTTTGGCCAATAAGCTGTAAAATCGGTCACTTGTGACCAAGATTTAGTTCGCAGGCTGGCTTCTGGCCAGCGATCCATTCAGGGCTACTGATAAGCCACTGACACAAAAAAAACGTAATTTATGCTCGCTACTTCGTTAGCATTAATAAGTAAAACTTGCATCTCCTATTTCACCCCTTTATAAGTGGTATTTCCAAAAATCCTTTCTTAAAGGGATGCCTACGTTATAACATCTACCTGTATGACAAATTTCAACCCGATCCGTCCAGTGGTTTGGGCTGTGCGTTGATAGATCACTATATCAGTCAGTCAGTCACCTTTGAGTTTTATATTTAAATTCAGATAGCAATGTAATAAGATGTGCGTGACGTCCCCAACACATGATGAATTGTGCCTGGGTTTTGATTTTCGATGACCCGGGATTTATTTTTTTACTTATAAGTAACAACCTTCTTCGTCTTTAATTCTCATGTTTTTGATATATCGAAGCTTACACGTGTTATGAAAAATATTTAAAGTGTTCTACGGCAGATTCATGGCACATGCAATTTCAAAAATAAAAAGATAAAGATAAAGATAAAGAATCTTTATTGATAATGTAAAATTGTAACATACATAGGTATAAGTACTAATATCACAGAATATGCTACACAAATTACAATATCTCGTCAAATTGAATTTATAGCATTAGGCTTTTATAAAATTTTAGAAGTTACGTATGTCTAGTTTTATTAATAAAACAATGAAAATTTTTGTTATTAAAATCATGTCAAACATAATAATAGGTATGTAATCATACAATATGTCAACTTAAATAAATCTTGGTACTGTCACTTTAGCTGTATAGGGGCTAAAATGACAATTTGGCATCACACTCCTTACTCAGTAGTTAATTACATAATTTCTAAGCAAGTTTAGAATCAATTGGTAGTTGACTGTAGTCATTTTCAAAGTATTCTTTAAAACTGTATAGTGTCTGATCTAACAATAATTGTTTGACGCTATTGCAAAATTGCTGATCATTATTCAAAGACTGAATGTGTGCGGGGAGTTTATTGAACAGTTTCTCTCCCATTATAGTGGGTAGTTTCTTAGTCATACACAGCCTAGGCACAGTTGGTTTCAACAATACTCTGTTTATCTTGGTTCTATTTGAGTTATAAGTCTTAAGTTTAAACAAATGTGGATTTCTTTTTACAAACTTTATAATCTCTAATATATATTGTGACACTGACGTCAAAATCTTCAACTCTTTGAAATGGTTTCTACAAGACTCTCTATATCTACCTCCCACAAGTACTCTTATTGCTCGTTTCTGCATTATTAACACTCTTTCAAAGTCTGTCGCATTGCCCCATATACTTATGCCGTATGAAAGTATAGAGTGTATGTATGAATAATAAGTTTCCTTTAGGTGCTCTGGGCTTGTTATTGGTTTCAACTGTTTTAATGCATAAACCCCTTTTGCCATTTTTTTACAAGTATTATTAATATGTTCTTTCCATGTTAAGGAGGGATCTAAATCGAATCCTAATAGCTTAACATGCTTTGCGTATATACATTCAGTTCCATTCTCTAATATTAATGGAGCTTCTTTAAAGTTTGGTGATACAGCATTGAAGGACATTATATTCGTTTTATCAGTATTCAGTTTCAGACCATTCACCGTAAACCAGTTTTCTAACTCTCTTAAAGTTTTATTTATACATTTCTGAAGTTCTTCATGTGAGTCAGCGGTTATAATCACTGTCGTATCATCTGCATACTGGATGACTTCTCCTTTAATTCCACTAAGGCAAAAATCATTGAGAAATACCAGAAACAAGGTATTTCCCAATGACGATCCCTGCGGAATTCCTATATCTACTTTCCTTGGCGATGATTTATGACGTTGTTTGTCTATTTTCACTTCGACAATTTGCTCTCTATCTTCAAGGAATGATTTTATAAGTCGGAGAGGTTTTCCAGTTATTCCGTAAGCTGAGAGCTTCACTATTACAAGGTCATGACTCACAGAGTCAAAAGCTTTTGATAGGTCTAGAAATATTGCAGCCACTTTTTTCTTATGTTCAAGGCCATCAATAATCGTTTCTACTAGCTCAATAATAATTCAATCTTTATTATTTTTGACAAAATAACGCCTGTAACTTAAAAGTACTACAATATAGTAACTCTGTACAACTTATAAGCCCTCAGAAATAAAACGAAATAGATTTTTTATGTTTGATAATAATCATACAGACCTTGGCCACATGGGTTGAGGTGATAAAAGCCAAGGAAATGAAAAAACGGAGTAAAATATGTTGCAAAGTTTATATTTCGTATACCATCTGTTTGTTACTATAAAACCCAATCGGCTAATCAAACTTTGAAGAAGATGAATAGAAGAGAAAGAGAGGTATAAAAAATCCTTAAAAAGTTAAAGAAGAAAAGTGACAGAGTCGATGAGCGACAGCGTAAGACATTACATTATCATAAGTGATATTATGTGAGTGTGTGTTAC
Source organism: Macaria notata (assembly GCA_927399415.1). Classification (NCBI taxonomy): domain Eukaryota; kingdom Metazoa; phylum Arthropoda; class Insecta; order Lepidoptera; family Geometridae; genus Macaria; species Macaria notata. The sequence goes on from OV656741.1 coordinate 6,556,210, forward strand.
AGACGGTTTATGTTATTTCTTCACATTAAAACGACTGTACTAGATAAGACACTAGTTTACTTTCCAAGATCAACACAATAACAACTGCAGGGCGTCGCTAGCCAATAAAAAATATGAAGGAAATCTACGTTTCTCTACTTTTATATTTAATTGTCTTCGCGTCATTTTTAAATTCAAATTATTTAAGCAAAAAAGTTATAGACTGTTACGTATATTTCATATTCACTGCACTCCACACTAGGATAACCTATGTTGTGGTGTGCAGGCTCTTCCTTTAAAAAGTTAACACAAACAAATATATAACAGACAAGTATTTTTTTATAATATGAGGTTTTAAGCTGGTAAGTTTCGGACGTTATTTTCTAATCAAATCAAATCATTTATTTTGCATATATGAATAAATTTGTAAGATAACAGCAGATGGAAGGCTAAACGGTATGTACCTCCTACATATTCTGTCTCACGGCAAGCAAAACTTACATTTCAAATATAGTCACGACTAAACAATTTACAATTAAAACTTGTCTGTACCGGCTTTATTCACAGCTAGCTTTATTCTACTTCAGCGATTCTAATAACCGGTACATACTGGAACCACCCGCCAATTATTTTGTCGTAAAGGACTTATAAAAGAGACCTGCAATCAAAGCTGTTTTTCGCTATAAAACACCTAGGACGTGTTTATGCAAAATAGGCATAATTTGTTAATGGCATAAAGGTGCAGTTTGCGTGACAGTGGTCACGAATAACCAACTCTATCTAGGGGTTACTACGAGTGCAATATAACTAATAACTACTGTTGTTGGTAAGGCGGCTAATATAGTTGTTTTAAAGGAAATAGGAGTTCATTTGACCATAATTTGTTTTATGGTTAGCGATAATTATGTTCTAGAATAGAGCGTATTTACTCTTGATTTAAAGATCGCATTGTAATTAAATTTAAAAAAATGTAAAAGAAAATGTTACGTTGATTATAATTATTATCTATGACTATTGAAAATATGTGACTTATTTATGACACTTTTCGCTTCGCAAGGGTAAACTAATGCAGGTAGATCAAGATCGTGCAGATATATTTAGCCATTTTTTTCTGAGCAATTTTTATTAAATGCATTTTAATAATCATTGTGCAACTGGGCAGTTGGATACGTTTGGATGACAGGAGAAATAGACACGGCGACATACTCCTGCAAAATGTTGTATTAATGTATCTGTTTATAATACGCGTTAATAAAATCAAGCTATAAAGTATTGGTGATTCCATAAAACATTACGTGTAAACTATAGTAGCTCCCTAATCCTAATTGTGATTTGCGTCGCCTCGATTACTTCATAGAAGTCATGGTGTTTTGTGATTCGGAAAAGACGTTTGGACATTTTTGCAATTACAAAGCTACGAGTATCGACTATAGGTATATTAGTAATTGTTGGAACGTGTTCTGTTATCAATTCTAGAATCTCCAAACATTTTTTTTAATATCTTCAATGTTCAGAGTTTAGATCCTCTTGAATGCATTTCTTTTAGTAAAAATTGTTTGACTAAAATTGGCTAATTTTTAAGGAATGTAATGGATTTTTTAACTCTTAGGCTTGGCTTACTTTATCCTGAACGCTTCATCTCGCTTTAATGGTCTAACGTTGTGCTTGCCTAGAAGAAATTGATTTACTTTGAACATAGTCTACTTTTTTCTGCAGAAACTAGTTTACGTCCGGGCACAATATTTAGGTTTCAAACTATTTCTTAAATTTAATAATTATGATTAGGTTTTTTTGCAATACACGGGTAAGTGATATAATACCATGTAATACAAATAAAAAATCAATCAAAATAATCCAAGAGCAGGCTTTTTCATAATCACATACCTAGACCGTTAAAACCGTTTAGTTAACATATTGATAAAATGTCTCACGAAAGTTTTAATATCAAAATCACATACTTACCTAGCTGTAAATTATCATCATCATCATCATCATAAATTTAAGGGCAGGGCCCTTGTCTGTAGAGCATGCGAAATCCTTCCCGATCTTCTGCCAATTCCTTGACCTCCTTATACGACATGACACCCGCCTTTTCTTTTACTTGGTCCATGTATGACTTTCTCGGCCTTCCTCTTCCTCTTCGGGCTTCCAATTTTCCTTCCATGATGTTTTTCATAAATTTGTCATGTCGTATAAGATGGCCAACCATCTTTCCTCTTCTGTTTTCAATAGTTGCCATTATTGTACGGTGTTCTTGGACCATGCTCAGCACTTCTTCATTGGTCTTTCTTTCTGTCCAACTTATCAACTAATCTGTAAATTATCATTGACCCGTAATACCCGCAAATAAAAATAAATAAAACAGTTGTTAGAAACTACGGGTACGGTCAGAAAATCAAACAAAGAGATACTCTAGACCAAGAGGGCGTAAGACGCAAATTGTTAATCCCACATCAAATTCCAAGGGCCATTGTTATGCTGACCATACTATTTTTCCTTCAAATGGGATAATAAAGTAATGCTTTCCTGTTATATACGGGGCTAAGCCCTTAGTTAGTTATGAGTTTTCCTAAAACCTAAGGTCAGACTTGTTTCTTTTAACTTCAATGTAGTCGAGATTTTGTAGCAGGTGTTACTTTGCAAAATATATTTCAGACGATAAGTTTTAAAAGAATTGTTGTAATGTTCCACTGCAACGTCTCCTCGCCGAGGAAATAATTTATTAATTGGCTTGTTAAATATTTTTTTGAGTTATCATCTATTCTGTCTACTACATTTAAAAGCAATTTTAAAAACATTAATTAAAACCAGCTTCATGCCAAATACATCGCCATTATAGAGAAAAAATTACATGCACTAATTCTATCACTTCATTACTTCTATGAAGTAAGTGCAGATACGAGTATAGTAGTTATTCCACACACTTTTTGATCGGCATCATAAAAAAACGGTAAGATCCACTAATCACACACTTCATGAAAACTAACTTGAATCTACAGCATCCAAACATATCAGTCAAAATTTCAAAAAGCTCACAAAACTACAGTCCCCTAAAGCAGAAGCAAGTCTCTAAGGGCAGCAGTGTGGTCACAGCGTCCTGTTTTGTGATGCTCGTTAAAATGTTTTGCTCTAGTTGATGTGCCAGCCATTGTCGAGATAGGCGGCCGATTCATACCAATGCAGATTATGTGACTGCCAGGGTTTAAAGTGATTTTACATACTTCTGAGAAAGGTTTTCAATTCGATATGCACATGAAAATATGTGGTATTAAAAGATTGGATCATGATTGGATAAAGTTTAAATGTGATGATCCGTAAAATTTCCATTATTGCATGCAATATGGTGTAATTAAATTACATATTATATAGAGCCATACGGTAGTGGCATAGTCAATGTATGACAAAACTCCTTTTAATAAATAAAGATTTAAATAAAAACATATTATATAGATTCAAAACTATGTAAGTATCCACAACCGAACATACCAACTACGCTCCAATAATATTATTTAGAAGAAGCGATCGCCGTAGCCGACATCGGCATGGATATGTACTCGTATATGGTATGTACATATATACTTATGTGTTTGTCTACGATTTTGAACATGAACATGAACATGAACATAGGTACCACACCCAGCCAGGACAAGCCTGCTCCGGTCAAACCGGCATACCAGGGGGCACGAGGTTTTGGAGCGTGGTTTTGTGCTAACGCTCCGGGATGGTAGTCGACCGGCTATGCAGCCAGACGCCGATTTGGAGAAGGTTGTTATTAGGGCTAGGGATAAGCGTTAGTAAAAATTGGTGTTCGTTGATTATTGAGTTGACCCATCTTGGGGTTTGTTAGTGTGTGGCTTTGCAAGAGCTATCTTAACACGTTCGCTGTGTAATGTTGGTCCTATTGTGAGTAATCATAACCGCGTCGGGAGTAGTAGGTGGATCTTAAATGTGGGTCGAATAGATCCTATGTCGCTAAGGGGGTGTTCTTGTGTCATCTGACGGCCTTTTCTGGGGTATGGTTGGTGCTTGCCTGTTGGTATGTCGTTCTGTTTCCTCATCAGATTCGCTGTCGGTTTCTGCCATCTTATAGATCTCCCTGGCAGCTCTTATAAAGTCTTCTTTGTTTTTCGCCATGTCCTGCCAGTCAGATGTGTTCCTGGAGTAGTAGTCCATATCATGAGATAAAGAGTCCTCCCACGTATAGATAGGTCTACCAACTTTAAGTTTTTTTGCTTTGTATCGGAGTGCTGCTTCCAGAAGGTGCGGTTTTGGGCGTCTTAGAATATGTCCAAGGTAACACATTCGAAGGCACTTAATCTTTTTCGTGATCGTTTTGCCTTTCAGTATGTCATGTACCTTGCCGGGTTTTGGGGACGATCCGGAATTGTTGATCATGTCCCTCAGTATTATTCTTTCATATCTTCTGAGTTTTGACCTGTTGGCTTTGGTTAGGGCTGCGCATTTGAGCCCATATGTGATTGTGGGCTCTATGACCATTTTATAAAGCAATCTTACAATCTGCCATTGCATCCGAGATTCTTTTATAAACTTTGTCAATGCTTTGGAGTTACGCATGCCCTGTTTGCATCTTGTGTTCACGGTGTTGTTCCTGCATAAGTTGGATGTGATGTAGGTTCCTAGGTATTTAGTTTCCCTGACAGGTGTTACAGTCACATTATCGAGTGTCATATGGTTTGCCTGATAGGTTCTTACTGGGTCGCGTACTAAAACCCTAGTTTTTGTGTCATTTACTTTGAGACCTACTGTTGCAAATAGGGATTTGGCCTTGGAGTATATTTCGTTCATTTGTTGTAGATTTTTTGATACGATGATTACGTCATCGGCGAAGGCTAGGATCAGCGGGAGTCGTATTTCTTCGTCCTGGTTGAGCTTGACGCATGGAAGCTCTTCTTCCAGGGTTTTAAAGACGTCGTCCATTAGGATCGTAAATAACCTAGGTGACAGGGGGCATCCTTGTTTGACACCTTTGCCTTTTTTAACCCATCTAGTTTGTTGGCCGTACCATTTTATGCACGTAAGTTCGTTCATTGCCGCCTTGACTATACGATTGGTCAGCGCCCTATTGGTTCTAGACAGTAAAATGTCTCTTAAGGCGTTTAGGTCCACTGTGTCAAACGCTTTTTCGAGGTCAATTGACAAGACAAATGTTGTTTCGCCCGCCTTCCATTCTTCGTCCAGAACTCGTCTTAAGGTGAACATATGATCGTCGGTAGATCTGTTGCTTAGGAACGCAGCTTGATAGTTTCCAAGTTCTTTTGTAACGGTGTCTAATCTACCTAGTAGGAAGTTAGCGTATATCCTATAGCCGGTGGTGCAAATGGAGATTCGTCTATAGTCATCGACCGTCTTCGGATTAGACTTTTTTGGTAGGGGCACTTGTATTGACTGTGTCCAGGTAGCCGGTAGGACATTTTTAGTCCAGGCCATGTTTATGTGGGCTAATATTTCGCATTTAATTTCGTGCGTGTTTGCTTTGTAGAGCTCGGTGACTACGTGGTCAATGCCTGGAGCCGTGCCGTTTCGCATTTGGCTGGTTATTTTGTCAATCTCCTCTAGTGTGGGCTCTTGCCCTAGATCTGTCGGATCTTCATCGCTCAGTACGTCAGTAAACGACCCCTCTGTAAGGTCAAGTTCTTTTTCCCACTTGGAAATCGGAATGAATGTGTTTTTGACCCGTCTTCTTTCCTTCTGTTTGTGCCTTCTATAGAAGTCATAGGTGATCCTCATCCTTTTTGATGGGTGTGTTTTTGCTAGACCGCTGAAAAAACTGCGGCATTCTTGTTGGTCTTCCGTTGCTTCGGTCTCTTGCAAACGGCGCCGGCACTCTTTAAGTGTGTTTCTAGCCTCTATATCTTGAGGATGATGCTTATAATGGTACTTCGCCTTCTGTAGGTTTGTAATTGCTTCTTCTCTAGCCTTAGAGTACCTTCTGTCATATTTGATAGTCTTATTGGCCGCCATCTTCATGACGTTTGTTATCACTTCCCACGATAGCGGCTCTTTTCGGTTTTCGCAGTTCCTGCTCTTTTTGGTTTCCTCTGATAAAGTTTCTTGGTATTTTTCTCGAGTGGTGGTACTTTGAAGCATCTCGTAGTTTAGGGTTTTGTAGTCAAACTCGTTCGCAACGTTGGCCCTGGCTAGTCTTATTGGAGGTCTCGTAGAGTCCCTATTGGAATTTAATGTGAGGGGCTTTACGTTTCCCCATATGATTCTATGGTCAGATAGGATAGTTTTTTCGCCTTTGATGTAATTAAAAATCTGGTTGTTTTTGGCATCTGTCATTATGTGGTCTATTTGCGACGTTTTGTTCCCCGACGTCCAAGTCGTTTTACAGCTGCGCCGGCCGAATGATGTGTCCAATCGGAGATTTTCCCGTGCAATAAGATCTAATAAGATGTCTCCGTTGTCGTTACTTGTTTGGTGTAAGAGATTTTTGCCTATTTGATTTTTATCGCGAAGTTCGTGTGTATCTGTGAGTCCTATGTGGGCGTTGAAGTCACCTAGTATGATTGTTATTGAGTTCCCTGGTTTGTTCTTGGTCAGTTGTAGTAGCCGAGTCGCGTCGTTTGTTGCTGATGACGTTGAATTGGACCAGTGCGTTGTAGTAATGAATAGAGAGGCTCCACTGCTTGTATGTATTGAAGCAACCATATTGTTTGTGTTTGCTTTAGTCCAGTTCAGCCTTAGGCCGCTGTTTTTTCTTATGAGAATAGCTAGGCCTCTTTTGTTGTTGTTTCCGCTTAGGTGCCACGTATAGTGACTAGATTCGTAGGTCCCGGATTTTAAGTGAGTTTCCTGTAGGCAGGCAATATGGATAGATTTTCCGTCTAAAAACTCGTCGATCTCTCGTTTTTTAGTCAACGTTGCCGCGCCTCTAACATTCCATGTGGCAATGTTTATGTTTTCATTTACTACCTGTTTTTTGTTTTTTTGGTGTGGCCTGGGGCGGGCAAGTCGGTATCCGGACTCATCTGGTATCTCCTCTGGGGTGCTAGTTCCAAGGGTTAGACTAAGGTCATTTTGCGTGGTGTTTGTACTTATTACTCCTAGGTGATTTTCAAAGCAATCAAAGTGGTTCCCCGTAAATATTAGACCTATGCTACCTGCGGCATCGTTTGGTTCCTTAGGAGAGAAGCATACTGTTTCTTGTAGCGGGGTTTTTTGAAAGATTTTCACGTTAATACTATAATATTCCGCTGCCGCTATAAGTATGTCTGTGCCGCCCCATGTACCATCTTGGTATTGTGATAGAATGTAGTTCCTGATTTGTTCGCTTTGTGCTGAACTATTTAGATTACTTCTGATCGCTAGGTACATTTGTGGATCGTTTTGGTTTTCTTCTACGTGGCGTGCGAGGTCTCGTCGAATGTGTTGGTGGTCGAAGGTTAGGCCATACAAGTCGTTAATTTGGTGGGCTATAGCGCGATACAAGCAGTTGCCGTCTCCTGGTATTTTTACGATAGAGTTCCCTATTTCCATATCTGCTTTGTGCCTTACCGTGACGGTATCACAAACGACGGGGTGCCGTGGCTAGCTCGTGGTATCTTTCTGGTATGCGCGTGATCCTTTTTGTTGAGGTTTGTTGCGAGGCTGTGAAGGAAGCTTATATACTATGTACGTATTTGTATTATAAAACTGGTGTATCATGCGCTATACTAGTTCCCCTTTGCCTTTAACGGAGAAGGGGAGTAAGTAGTACTCGAGTGGGTACTTGGGTCTCGTCTATCAACTCTAAGTACGAGGCATTTGTTAGGTGTGTGTTAGGATACTTGCACTTAGTATCTGCTGTTTTTCCCTAGGCTATCTATGGGATCTTTACGAACCCTTTCGTCCGGCGGCAGGCGAAGTTCGTTACTTTAGTTCTAGCGTGGTGTCCAGGTGAGTTAGGGCTAATTATTTGGAATCGTACTTAACTACCATTATTTTGGTACCTACTAAAAGAATACATGTAAGTTATAGCGGTACTGGTGAACTACAACTATTTATCAAATATCAATCTATTTATCAGGTTTTACAACGATTATAGTCAATGAAAAACCTACGCTTTTTGTACTAAGTGTGTTATGTGTATAAAATAAACGTCTGGGCTTTATTTTACGTAGCAAAACTGAGATAAAAAAGGGATCATGACCCGACCATAGGGCCTCGCAGATGTCGGAAATAAGCGGGTGGTTTTTAGCTGCACCTATTGTTAATGTTCATCTTTATTGTTTAGTTTTACGTTTCGTGTTTGTTTTGGGAATGAATAGCTGTTGTTTAAGTAATATTTCTATTTAGTTATGTCTTAGGTTATTGTCCAAACGGACCTGCAGATGTGCGTAGTTTTTGTATTTAAGTATAATTTAGGCTTTTGTGTTTGCTTTGGGAACGTAGATTGTCTTATGGCGGGGTTTACCTGCTTTTTTTGTATGTGGGTTATTTCTGGGGGTTCTTTTGTTGTTACAAAAGTCTACAACTGTAAAATAAATAAACAATAGATGTTTTCTTTCTTTCTTTCTTCTTTCAATAAAACCTATCCGCTTTTTAGATAGTGTAGGGTAAGTAGTTATCTATATATTTATCGTGGAAATTTTAGGGAATCCCGATGTATATTATATCTACTTACAACAGCCAGTGTTTACGCATTCGTTATGAGTAATTACAGCCGTGGTATGGGATCGCGTAATCTAGTCTATCCTTGTGGATTTAGCATGCCCTAGGTCGGGATCCTAAGTCCTAAAAGAGTAATTAGAGGTGGTAGAAATTGCTTTTAGGACCAATTGAAGTCAAGATGTTTTGGCCAGATTGTCTGAGTTTTGTCAGATCGAAAGATTTTATTTAGGGGGAATAGCAACAACGAAGTATTACTAGAGGTTTGCGTGATCTAACGTAGTTGAGAGTAGGTGGACTTGCTATGGTAAAATCTAATTTGTTCTACCTGGCATTATTTGCTCTAGTTATCTAAGTGATATGTCGTATTCTAAGTTAGTTTAGCGTAATTGGTAGTAGTAACCGCACTGTTATGTGTTTGTCTACGATTTTCTTTAAAAATAAAGACTACATTGATATTTTCCCATTATGTAACAATATTTGGAAACATTGAAAAGATTTGATGGTACAATAATTTAGCAGTCGAATAAATAGATGGTATGTAGCTGGAACCTTGACCCAACTCTGAGAGCTACAAAGTTGTCTGTCATCCGGGAACAGAATATAATATCCAATATATGTAATGGTGCACGCTTTAAAGTAGAACTGGGTACTTGAAAATGTTATGATATCGCTTTTTAAATCATTTGGTTAGGACTTCTCTTTTATTTAAATTAGAAAAACTAACGAATATGAAAAAATAATTAGTATCTTGTAGAAGTGTCGAACGCAAAGCTTTGGAACTCTTTACCAGAAGCTGTGTTTCCTGCTAACTACAATCTAGCGGTCTTCAAATCTAGAGTTATTGTCTCTAGATTTGAAGATCCCTGGATTACCTTGGTACCTTCTAGGTAAGCGCTAAACACACTATGCTGTTGCAATGCTTAACATCAGGCGGGCTGTAGTAAAATGCAAAGCCAATTCCACGTAAAAATATATATATATTTTATTTTTATAAACTCGTTCTATTTTGGGTATCTATCAGTTATTTTTCAAATAAAGATAGATCTTTTCCTTGACTTTGTGTATTGTGTAATTTCCTGTCACTCCCAGGACCATATTTAATCTCTATACCACCTCCGTGATAAAAGTCACGTAGATCTGTTGCGTCGTTAAGCGTAAAGAAGGAACAACCTACAACACACAAATTAACCCACTTTGGTTCATATGATAAATATTTTACTCTGTCAAATTAAATGTCTTTAGGCAATAAATAATAAATAGGTACTCACTGTTTTGTTAGGTGCTTTAAATTAAATTCTTGAACTGTATTGTTTACATAATATAGGTTTATCCCATAGAAGAGTAAGGGCCTCAAATACCATTTTTTTACCTCATTTAGTTTGTGAATTTACGTGATTTGGTATTATCCTACGTGCCTTAGTATTAGTCGAATATGTATCACAAATCCACTACATCTGTCTATCATTCCTTTAATAATCTAACGCTCAGTAATGTACACATTACAATAAATCATGAAAAAAATACGACGACACAAAACCCTTTCACTAAAAATTCCATCGGTTAGTTTAGGACCCAACAACATAATAATGTAATTCGAAGCCCTACTTTTAAAATGAAATCTGAGCTAATTTCACGAATGCCTTTTTACACCATTACACAAGGTTGGGTAGGACAATGATTATGGCGCTGGAAATCCCTTAATTAAAAGTTTAATCCAGAAAGTCCCGGAGGAAGTCAGCTGACCGATTTGGGTTAGCACATTAACGGGTTTATGTCGTACGTATGTTTTGGATGGAGGACATTTTTAATACAAAATTCCTTTTGCTGTTAGAGTGAGGAACGCAATTTGTTGATGATGTTTCAATTTATTAATTTGTGTTCGTCATGTGTTTAATGTAAGTTCTTTTAAACGGTACTGTAATCATTCTCTATTTTACGAATGATGACATTTAATTTTTGTTAATGAAGAAAAATGATTCGCATTGGTTTTCAAAGTGATTATTTCATTTTACTGGAAATTTTAGTCAACAAAACAATGCAACTTCACTGATAATTAATATACGATTTTCATTTACATGACCAATGAAAACGGCTAATGTTTGTATTTCTGCCGAAAAGTTAACACTACTTGTTTTTTTACTAGGAATAGGTTTGCACTTGGCCGTAATTTGCCTGATGGTAAGCAATCATTACCGCCTAGGATGGAACGTACCAGAAACCAGGTAAAATGGAATAAAATCTCTCTGAAACCGCAGCGATACAAATATTACAATGTGCTGAGACCCTTAGAAATGACCCATCAAACTCGTGATGTTCATTTTAATAGAATTTAGCAGCAACTTTCTGTCTGTAAAGCCTGCGCTTCACAACTTACGTTTATGTGTTTTATGGGACGTTTTTACTGCGGAAATCTGTTGTAAATTGTAATCTTTCCTTGAAATATTTTGATGATTCCGGAAATATTGGCCGCTTTCATTTCCTTTTAGACGAATTTAATTTTATCAAGGCATTTAATTTTGTTCTGAAGTAACATTAACTATATAATACAACTTCAGATAATATTTTGAGATTTTACCACAGCTTTCTGGTGAAATTAAATGAGGCTCTAGAATCATGTACAATGAACACAATAATCGATAAATATATATTTTTATAGACTCAATTGTTCTCTTTTATACAGTTTTTAGCAACATAAAGTTGAAAATATTGAACAAATAACCTTAAAAGTGAACCATTGATAGGACTCCCCGTGAAGGAAAGCGAGAGATCATTTTGTCCCACCTTGAGAAGGCGTGTAAATGTTTACTAAAATAATATAGTAGGTATATGTATGTATATCAAAATGTATAGTGTCAAAAAATATTAAACAAATAAGACAAAAAATTCACTTTAAATATTCTTCTTCTTCTTTTCGAAAAGAAGATAAGAGTGGCCAACTCTGGTGTCGAGAGTTTTCAAACCGCCCTAAGGGACTCTGACATGGCTTAACGACTGCCGTACTAGACAAACAGCCGGTCTCTACAATTTAACGTGTCATCCGACCCACGGAAGCGCCCAAAATGGAATGCCACTTTTCGGTCACCCATCCAAGAAGTGACTGCGTCGACCTTCGCTTAACATAGGTAATCGCATGCGATTCCCTCCGCTAGCTGAGCTACGAGCGCTACTTTATATATTAAATGAAGATGAAGACACGCCTTCTTACCTACAAACACGTCACAGGGCTATTAATTATCCTGTATTGAAATACGTGTAGCAATTCCACATAACTTCCTCTAAGTTTGAGTACTTAATTCCTCGAATTGTTCATAACAGTACAAATACGTGAATGGTTGACACATACTTTGAAGCTAACAGGAAAATTGTAAGCCGGCTGTTTCCAACGATGTTTATTTTATAGATAGCTCATTTTGGCAGAGAAGAACCGGAGAAATAAGGGCAACGTTGGTTTGTATAAAATATTGTTTTTTTTGGAATGTTGGCTTTTTTAAAAAAAATAACAATCAACCAAACACAAATGGAGAGAATATATGGTGCAGCCTCAGGAGCATGGCCTACCTAATATAAGAAAAAAAGTTTTTTTTTAACACGAATGGGCTTGCGTTTGACTATAGCCTGTCTGATGTTAAGCACTACTATAGTCTAAGATGTAGCACGCCTGCCTAGAAGAAACCTATTTACTCTAGATTTGAAGACCCATGGGTTATAATTTTTTGGAAACAGGGCTCCAGGTAGAATGTTCCAAAGTCTCGCTTTCCTTACTATGAAGGTAGCACAAAGCGCTTCGTGCTAGTCATAATTGGTTTAAAAATAGTGAAGTCATCGAGTAATATACTTGCAAAGAACATTCAGTTGGATTAAGAACCTCCTCTTTTTTTTAAGTGGACTACAAAGTAGTTTAAAAATACCTGCATTTGTAAAAAAGAAAGTGATGTTTTTCATTGACGTTTATTTTTTATTGATGTTACTTTATAGAAAACAACAAAGATATTTTTGTTATGGAGTTTGAATAGTTATTAGCCCAAAGTGGGTAAGCCCTGGGCCAATGAATAAATTACACCCGAAAAAAATCATAAAATTTATACATATGTCTGTATGCGGATTGGTTCGTTATCATAGATGAGTCGTTAAAAATACCAACTATTTTTATTATGTATCAATCAATTGAATTTAACTAGATCCTAGTAATAATAATATCAATACAACAATAACATATTTGAAAAAAAAAAAACTATTACCTCAATTATTAATTAACTCCATGGTCAGAACTCTCAGTGCTATTTATTCTATATATCCGTAGATATTTTCATGGACTTTGCGAAAAGGGATTTCAGATAATTGAAATTCTAAGCGTAAATGCTGATGCAGTGGAATTGATATGAATCTATGAATTATTCATTTCACAGGTTCTTTGGACGTGAGTTTTATGTATTATAAATTTATAAAGAAGTTTAAACATCTTCAGTGTGAAAAGTGTCGATTGAGTATCGATTTGGGGGTTGTTTAAGTATTTACTTTGTGATTCATTATAATATTCGATAGCCCACGATCCCTTTTACCAATTGCAACAAGTTTTGTAATATTTGTTTTAAAATTAAAGTAACAATTCTACCAATTCTATTCCCCATTTATTACGTCACGAATCAAATATGTTGTGGTTCCGACCAGCTGTATTTCCAAGATTTTTTAAACAACGTATGATAAAATTGTTGATATCCAGCCCTACACCAGAAAATAGTTGTTTTTCTAGTTATGTATGAATTTGCTCTCATTTTACGATAAAACTTCGCGGTGAAGCGATAAGTTTGACCAGAAATCCTAGAACATTCAATTCAATTATTCATTCATTTATGGGTAGGTATGTACATACAGATGTTGTTGGCGAGACAATTTATATAAGGCGCACCATAACACAAATGAATCAATTCTGAGGGAGAGTCACTACCCAGTAATGAGGGCTACAGGGAGGAGGTGGTAACATATTGCTACTGCAACGAGAATGCTTGGGATAAGATTTCAAGATATGGTGGATACGAGATATAATTAATAAAAACGACAGGACATATCACACAGCGCCATCTAGCCCCATACTAAGCAATCTGCAATAAGAATAAAAAGCTCATTAAGTTGATTACAGTGCTATTAACGTCAATCGATCGAGTGCCAGGTGTTTCGTAGCCGTTGCATTATGAATGAAACTCGCCGACAGCCGTTTGCAGCCCTTTAATATTATATTATGTGCAGACCGTATTGGAGATTGTGGTCCTTACTTTTGGTATTAACGAAACGATTTGAATAATCATTTCGGTATTCTACAATGTCATAATGAGTAGTAGGTATATACCATAGCTAACTTTTTAAGGCGTGGCATGAAGTACACTAGAGTGCAAACGGCAAATACCATATTATGATAGTCATGAGTGAGTATGGCTCGGTTGTTTCAGCGTCTGCTTTTCAACCTGAAGCAACTTGGTTCGAATCCGGCTCTACACCAATTGTATTTGTTTGTTAATGGTGAAGGAAAACATCGTGAGTAAACCGAAATGTTTGAGTAGGTACCACAATGTACGAGGACATGTGTCTTCCGTGGAAGGACCTGGGCGCCCACCACGATGTATCTGCTCAAAAGAATTCCCCTCATGATTAATTCTGCGGGGAAGTCACGACCTTAGTCATGAGGAAATACGACTCAAGAGAGAGATAGTTATTTATATCTCTTCCGATTTAAGTACTTTTGTTCTGTATTAAAATAATAGATGCCTTAATATCTGAAATTAACCGTTATTAAATATTTAGTTTAATTTAAAACTGATATTTAACGGTCAGGTTAAATCATATAAATATCAATAAAAAAAAATTATAAACTTATAACTTATCTTTACTTAAATTAATTAACTGCTTAATGTGAAGTGAGAGTGGACGTGCTCTGCGCTTCAGGCTCGTTTAGAGACCTACTGCAGAGCACAACACATCACAGGTACTTTTCTTTCTTTCTTTTTCTAAACTAAGCACAAGCTAGAAACTAGCGTCAATATTTTTTCGGTGTTAATGTAAGTAATTTTTGGCATAAACTTTTGTTTGTTTTGTTTATAAGTAAAAACATGTACCTAGATGTAAGCTTTTGTCAGAACAATAAACGTATTTGATAATCAGAAGGCAAGGTTAACATATTCTGAAATGAATGTTTAATTTACAACGAAATATTTTCATTTTTTAATTGTTTTTTTAGCCATTTTTTTGTTGTTTCGAAAGATTTTGCCAAAATGTTTGAGATGTGTCAATAAATGAAGAAATATTTTGTTATATTACATTATTTATAGATACAGTTTTATCAAATCTTCAAGTAATATAGTCTCATATCGGTTTTTGAAAATGTAGATGAGATAAGGATTATAAAACTGCAATATAATGATGAGTAGATTTTTATTACTCACATTTATGTTATATATCTTCTATACATGTATAATAAAGCTGAAGAGGGCCGTAAGTCTAAACATTAAAAATATGTATATAAAAAATGTTTGGAGAACTGTAGGCAGAACACGTTTCAGCAATTTCTAGAAATTTTATCTGTTTACATATGTATCTGTTTCTCTGTGTCTTTGTTTGTCTGTTTATTTAAACGCTCATCAAGCCAAAACGGCTGAACGGATCACGATTTTTGGTATGTAGGTAGTATGAGTTCTTAGGAGTGTCATAGTCTACTTTTTACCCTGAAATAATGCGAGCGAAGCTGCGGGCGTCCACTAGTATAGGTATTATAGTTATCTACGTATTATGAGTATTGACACAAGCTATCACTTTATCAATTTGGTAAATCACGCTTAATCTTGTATTTGATATCTTACTTTCCACGGTTAAAGCACATGGTCAAATTTAAACATCATCATCATCATCAGCCTGTTTCCGCCCACTGCTGAGCATAGGCCTCTCTTCTTGTACCCTACTCGTCCCGGTCCTGCGCAGATTGAATCAAACATGATATTGATAAATTGAAAATCTGCTTCTATCCCTCTCTGATATGATAACTTATGGTATAAGGAAATTGCTGTAAATATAATTGATTTTTCTTGCGGCTGATAAAAAAAATGATTCAAGCAGAATTCTCGTTAGTTAAGTTACCCAGTGTCAGTCACAGTTGCATTTTTTTATTATTACCGGTGTGTTTTTAAAGATAATTAATAAATAAATATTCCGGGACATTGCACACATCGCCATCTAGCCCCGCTCTAAGCAAAGATACTTTTAAACTTACTGATACATAAATATGTAAGTATAAAAGTATTTATTGATTGCTCCTCCCTCTTAAATACTTATATGCATATATGAGGGAAAAGGCTTATACACTGCAGTGGGTCTTATTAGGCTGATGATTATATATTATACATATATATTAATAAAAACGGAAGTTTGCATGTTTCTTAGCTTTTGAAGTTTACTAACATACTTACCATTTTTTTACATAATTTGAATCCTAAAGTAACTGATAAGGAAACCCCTGAGTCACAACTAACAAACATATTCTTGCAAGGATTACTAACTTAAGTCATAATATTGGTAAAATCAAAGCTTTCGGTAGTTCAGTTATGTATAACCATTGTTTTTCAACCGAGAAGAAAATGATTGATACTGTATAAGGAAAGATGTTGTATTTTTTGGCGTCGTTATTTTCTCAAATAATTGATCGTACACAATTTCTGAACAGCTGTTCCATACTTAAAATCCTGGCTAAATTCCTAACATACTCTTCCCTCAACTTTGAACCTCACAAATCATTTTGCGGCGTAACTCTAAAGCGGTTTATAATTTCCTTATAAAACATCTTAGCAAGGCTCTCTGTTGCCACACTGGGGGCTTTCCAAGAACATTCACTGACACAGATGCGAACTAAGGGAAGTCAGGGGCTAGAAAACCTTTACCGTCTTATTCCAAAACGTGGGTAAATTATTAGTCTTAGAACTTAGAAAATAAAAAGTCTTTTCTTGGCCTTTGAGGTATGGTCGCAATTTCGCCAATGTGATATCTCAATCTGCTCTTGTTGCTTAAACATCACATACATATTGATTAGTCAATCAAAATTTCAACTTAAAATTAAAATTTTGGCAATGTATGGTAAAATTTGACAGTTTGATTATTATGACAGAGTAAAACAAATTTTGAACATCAGGAACGGACTTAATATTTTCAAAGGTTACCAATAGATAAACCACGTTTTGGATTAAGATGGTAGACTTTAAAACAATGTACCTAGTAGATGCATGACTATCCCAAAGCGCAACCTACCTGCACAGTTTGGTGTACCGTGAGTACTTTTAATTCCCTCTGTCTAACCGATAGGTCACAAACACCAATTTTCCGCGGACTTGTGGTGAATGAAATAATTAAAGGCATAATTTTTATCTTTTGTTATATTTTTTACACTTGGCACCCTGGTTGCCAACCCTTTATAGACTCGGTGAATGTTATCTAATTCATCTATTACATGATATAATTCATCTATGTACATATATAATTCATCTATGTACATATATATTGATATAACTATAATGTAACTTGTTGGTAATTGTACCAACAAGTTACATTATAGTTGCAATTAGTTTCATAAATTCAGCAAATTAAAACCTTACCTCAATGCCCAATACACGAAGTCCTAAGTCCACTCCATTCCAACGTACACATGGACATTTAATAACAAACCTCGCACACACACAAGCAAAACCGCTCACGTTTGCGAGATTTTATACAACGATTCAACGCACACATACACAACAATTACAGAATACGACACCGTTGGGCGATGGATGACTCATACATTTGCGAGTGCGAGTGGCTGCGGCCTGCGCGTGCGCCGAACATTGCTTGCAGTATTCTCCTAACGTCCGTTCGTAGGAGAGTTTAATTCTCGAATCAATTCCATTTTCGAAACCCGAACTATTTTTTGTGGCTTAGACGAGTTGTGTATTTTCCTGTTAGGTAAGTGCCGCGCAAAGATAAACGCGTTGTGATGAGTGATTAAAGAGAGAGTTTTCCTTGTTTATGTTTGATATCTTGACACGCTAGATTCAAGGTTCGGTTTTAATTTCAGCAGCAGTTCTACCGTGTTGTGTAAACGAAGTGCTGGTCAAAATGCCGGAGATTTTGGATCGGTTTCTTGGAGTTCGATTGGAAACGCTGTGTAAGTTTATTGGATACCTGCATTTGGTAAGTTTGTTTTTTTTATGTATATAGATTTAACCAATAAAAACATAGCAAAACACAATGTCAATACATCAATAATTCACCATTGTCGCTTAAAAAAATACTTGCATATATTTACTTAGTTGCTTGCTTCAACAGACAAGAGCATCACTCTTAAATTTTGAATGAATGAATGAATATATACCACAAATCTATAAATAATAATATTAACTACCTATATTTTGTTTCGTTTTATAATTCTCGTTTATATATCCAACAGGATTACTTTGGTTATTATTATTTATTCTATGTTTTTTTTCCATACAAACATGTTCTTATTAATATGTAATTTATGTGTCTACATATGTACCTATGAATGATTATTAAATATTACAATATTTGTAGTAACTATATATGTAGGTACATACATAGGTACGATCCGGAAAAGTTCTTTTCGGTCATTATAAGCAATTTATATTAATCAATAGCTTGACACCATGGAAATACAAATTTTGACACATCATCATCATCATCATCCACACCCTTCTCTATCCCACTGCTGGGCATAGGCCTCACTTTGAATGTGCCAGCTGCGACGATCTTGTACCGACTTCATTCGTTTTGACACATATTTTCCTGTAAGGGCAGTTTCTTTTAAATACTCATAAACATGTTTAAGGTAAAAGAAAAACGTGACAAATAAGAAAATGACGCAACGATGTAGTCTTTTGTCCAATCAGACCTATAGGACGTCCTTGAAAGCGGTTTTCTACGCATTCTAGACTTAATTAATTATTTCTTGTGCATAAACAGTTAAATTTTAGCACGAGTATCGTTACATTTTTAAAACTTGTTTAGTTTGACGTTCCTAAACGTATGGAAATACTAATGAAAATAAAAAAGGTTAATGATAACGTATGCAAAAGAATTCGAGGAATGTTTTAATCTATTGCTTCTATACCTTTTGTTCTACGAATAAACAAATATAAAATCGAAAAAAAACCGCTATTTTATTCAAATATAAATATAAAACTTTCTATAAAATCTGTGGGGAAGCGAAATATTTGGGATCGAATTTCAAAAAGTATAAAAATAAACATAAGTTATTTTACTCGTATTTCTCAAACTTAAACTGTTTGTAATATATTGCTAAATAATAATATTTGACAAGTCAATAATTGTAATCACCAATAGCATCTAGGGGAAGAGGCCTATACCCAGCAGTGGTTTGACAAGTGCTGAAGAAGAAGAAAGAAAGAAATTTATTTATTGGAGCATATAATAAACCAGAAAATGCGAACAAGCAATATTTAAAACTACGTATATAAAATACATATTTGCCAAAATCCACCCCAACTCAGCATAATGCTGGTTGCATAGCAACCAGCGCTGGTCTTCCGTTGGGACTGATGAAGAAGTACCTATAATAAGTTCATATTGGTACAAATTTGTTCCATTAATATTAATCTATACTTACTAATATTATAAAGCTGAAGAGTTTGTTTATTGGTTTGAACGCGCTAATCTCAGGAACTACTGGTGCGAAATGAAAAAATCTTTTTGTGTTGAATTGACCATTTATCTAGGAAGGCTTTAGGCTATATAGCATCACGCTGCAACTAATAAGAGCGAAGAAACAATAGAAAATGTGGAAAAAACGGGTAAAATTATTCATCTTTGAGGGCTTTCTTTGCGTGCGCTGAGAAAACGGTTCAAGATATCAATAAAAAATGTGTATGAAAGAATTATTCCTCTTGAAATGATCTAACAAAATGTCCGGAACAGTATATGTCTATCTTTTAAGGTTAACTCACTAGAACCGTTTTTATGGTAATAACTATTCCACGCGGACGAAGTCGCGCGCACCAGCTAGTACGTTAATACTTAGTACATTATAACGTCGATATCAAATTCTGCAACTGTAGCGTCTCTATGTGGTCACGTCCGGCAAGTCCCATTACAAAAGAATGTTAATGTTGCACCTATGCCTTCTCAGAAAAGCGCACATGACTCGGTCGAACTGCGGCTTTGTTCGTTTATCAAAGTTAACTAGTGACCGTGTAAAAAGTAAAATAATAATAATAATAATAAAACCGCAGGGGCGACTTTATGGCGAGTCGTCGGTGAGTGGCGTCACCGCGGACCCCGATTCCCTGGGGGCTAAATGAGACCCCCTGCCTCCCGGCTTGCCTTGATTGGCCGTCCGGGAGTGGAAGACGCAAGAGCTAAGTACCTAAGCTCCAGGGTGGAAGTGTTAAAGGGCATAACGCCGCTAGTACCGCTCAGAGAACGCGCAGCACACCTCTCGACACCCTAAGCCACTCACACCAATGTTGCCCTTCCGGCGTCATCTTAGGCTGCCTTCTGTGGAGGGCCCATTTAGTGAGTGGCAAGTCATCACCCGCTATATTTTTTATGAATGAGGCATGACTGGCGGGTGCCGTTCCTCGTACAATAGACCAGTTTAATTAAGTCAATGAACAACTCAACACAATAGCCTCTAACATTAATACCATGTCTGCAATAGTTACTTTATATACCTAACATCCTCTATCTGTATTTTTTACTTAATTTTAAGTATAACATTGTAAAAGGCCTCTCAGTGTTGGCTACGGCCCCACTGATGCCTTAAAAATACCGGGCGTAAGGCCCGAGAATCTGTGAAGTGAAATAAAGAAAATAATAATAATATACCACCGGTTGCTTGGGTCCTGCCCCGTTGCCGGTGGCATCACTAGTTTTAAGTTTTTTATGATATTTGTTATTTTTTTTATACATATATTGTAAAAAAATTAAAAATATTTGTAAATAAATGAATACCGATAGTAATCATATATATCTTTATTGCACACCAACACAAGTATATAGTACAAAGTAAAATATGAACAAATAATAACGTACAAATGGGCGACCTTATCGCCTTAAGCAATTTCTTCCAGGCAAAAAGTGGCATTTACATCTACAAGTGCTTCCGTAGATAACAAAGTCCCGTCTGTTCCACTTATTATAGCAGTGTGCCATGTTCAAACAAACTTGCATCACCTGGTTTACAAATTTTAGATAGCAGAGTTCGTCACTCTCATAATTTATAATCTTACTTTTACCTATGTCTTAAAAATATAAGATTTCTACCAAACTTATTACTGTTAGGGTGAGATCAAATTAGGTTCCAAAGCAAATGTTTGTTTGTCCACGTCCTAAGCTCTTTCTTTTGGTATGTATAGCTCACTTTCACCTTAACTTTAATAACAGCTTTCCCCTGGTTCGTAGACAATCAGTTTAATTAACCCATCTAATTACATCTAACGATTACGCAATAACATTGGTCATTGCTGGATTTTTGTAACCCTTGTTTATGTTTCCAGGCATCCAGTGTCGCTGAGATCGCATATCATACACTGGTGGTCGGCACTGCGACCAACGGCTTCCAGTGCGACGTCGATGTTGATAAGGTAAGTGTTCTTGGTATTAACAAGTATTCATACACCATCATACACACACAAACACACACACAGGTATTTCATAGGTAGTCTCATTACATAGGTATTTGTCGTATCATATTCTCGTAGTTCTCGGTAATCTCTCAGCTTGGCATTGTTTTGAATAACTTTGATTTCTATATGTCTAGGTAACTAAATTATTAGAATCCTCTGCAAGGTATTAGCGTATTGTATCCTCATGGGTTTTAGAGAAACTCTTAGCTTTTATAAATATCTTTCTTAACATTTTCTTGGTCAGAGATTGAAAGGGGGATACCACATGTAATGTCACCGCCAAAAACGATAGTTGAGCTTTTTGTCTGTATTAATGGCAAACTGTTGTCTGATTTAGCAAACCTCACAAATTTGTCCCACAATGGCTTGTGTAAAGAAAAACCCAAGAGTAAAAGCTGTATTTCCTGCGAACTACAATTCAGGGGTTTTAAAATCTAGAGTTATTAGGTATCTTCTAGGTAAACGTGTTACACCCTAGGCTGCAGCAATGCTTAACATGAGGCACGCTGTAGTCAAAAGTAAACCTATCCAACGTAAAAAAAAATGTCAAAAAATACAAGTTGCTCTATGTCCGACTGTTTTCAATGCGATATTAATGTCGATGGAGATAGTATTCTTGGTATTATCTCATTACACCGGTCAGTTCTAGCGAGTCTGCGAAATATTATCGTATTCATGTAGGTATTCTTAGAAATCAGTCTGGTGGTCGCAGTTAATAACTTGTACTTGGTGAATGCTTAATACTCTCAATCGAAATTGAGAGAATACGTTGGTATGAAAAAATAATAGATAGATAGATAGATAGATAATCCTTTATTGTCACACACTTATAAAACAAAATTAACTAAAATACTTTCATAAATTACTCTAGTGCCACAAGTGGCGGCCTTATTGCTAAAAGCAATCTCTTCCAGGCAACCATTGGATGGAGAGGAATAAATAAAGGATTATAAAGGACGTGGTGTACAACAGAAATAGATGCGATAGAATAAATAATATACACAAATATAATTATAATGTACATAAACATAAAGACATACATCCTAATACATATTATACATAATTAGTACAAACATAAACTAATATATAGTGTTAAAATATATATAATATAAAACATATACATGTAGATAATACGTAGAGACAGCAGTTATATTATAGCATTTACATATGTATATCAGCATAATGACAACAGATACCAATTTTTTACTTGACTCTTGAAGCTATCAATTGACTGCGCTTTTTTGATGTCAAGTGGCAGGGCATTCCAGAGTAGAACAGCCTGCGCGGTGAACGACTTGCCATAGACTGCTTTCTTGCATGTAGGATGCTGTAAAGTAAGCCTGTCTGATGACCGAAGAGCAAGGGAAAAAAATAATCTTCTTTAAAAAAAAATTAAATTTTGAAATTTTTTAATAAATAATCTTCTCGTATACATTTTTTTCTACATGTCTGACTTTACGTCACATTGCAATAGATGTTATTATATTATTAGGTTCACTCGTTCCCTAATATTAAACCAGACTTCAAAATTAATAGTAATCTAGCTGGCCTAAAAATATTATAATTATAGTAGATACAAAAAGATTTCGGGGCGTTTACAATATTGATAAAATACATTATTTTTTACTATTGTTAGAACCATGTTCTTTGAGTATTTTTATTGAAATTGTTTATAATTTATACTTATCTACCAACCTATATGGATAGTGGGAACTCATTGAAAATGTGTGTGTTTCTATTATTGAAATGTAACCTACTTGGGGAATACGAAAGTGAGAAAATCCCGGTAGGTAGTATTTATGTAGTTATTGATACGTTTTCCTGTATAAATCTACTTCTTTTGTTATAAATAAGTAGGTATTTGATGAACTAGAAATCCTACATGTACATAAATACCGCGGCATTTCCTTGGGGTTTCAGGTATTTCTAGCGTAAGTCCCATAGATAATACATTTATAAATAAAACAAACCGCACCATTCATGTCCAGATTATGTTAAACTTCATTTTTTTACTCTTTTTAATTAGGTAAATAAAATAAAATTTGATTGATTAATGTAAATACTGAACAGGAATGTAATAGGTATGTATGCACCTATTTACATAATTAATTAATTCATAACTCATGCGTGTAACAGTTCATTTACATATGAACCATTTATTTACAATAATTAATACATAAGAACAAGGGACGAAAAACTTAACATACTACTTCTAACTACGCAAAAAATGGACACTTTAGAAAATCTTTAGATTAGTATAAGCGCCAACTGACAGAGGGCAGCATTTCCAGCATACTGGCCGCGTTACCACGCTGGATGGCACACACAAAATAATTTTGTATCTTAATATCAATAATACATCTTAACATGCGTTTTCTATGGAAAACTTGTTCTGTCCATTGATCTTAATGTACTATATAGTACATTATGTATATACTACGTACTACATAATGTATGTACTTATGTACTACTACGTAGTACATTAAGCTCAATGGTTCTGTCCTCCTTCACAGACGGTTCCAAAAAATATGATATCCTTTTTAGGTTTAAGTTGGATTGTAAATAAAATCGACATTACACTTGATGACAATATCAGTAAAGACTTGCATAAAACTCGGTAACGATTACAATTAGTATAAATGCGTGGAAGAATGTCAATCTATAAAATAAGCATTGTTTTAGCTCTCGCAGTCACGCTACGTTGCAATTTATGATGTAGGTAGCTAACTTACCTACATATTTACTATTCTAGTTTACAATTGCTTAGAATATAAGAATAGAAGCACCCGTAGCTCAGCTAGCGAAGGCAATCGAATGCTATTACCAATGTTAAGCAAAGGTATATGCGGTCAGTCATTGGATGGGTGACCGAAAAATAAATTCATCGATAATTGTTCCATTTTGGTCATTTTCGTGGTTCAGATGACACATTAAATTATAGGCCCCGGATGTTTGTCTAGTACGGCAGTCATTAAGCCATGTCATAGGCCCTTAGGGCGGTTTGATATGATTTAGCGTCTTAATTGTCGGCCTTATCGCTAAGAGAGAGAATTAAAGAGTGATTAGTGCTTCATTGTTTTATCTTGTCCTGTGTTTTTTGAGTAAACTATCGCTATGTTAAAAAATAAACCAGAAACTAATACGAGCTTTTACCGTATACATATGTATGATAACTTTAATGCGTATGACAGTGAAAATAACATGACACTCTACGGTAATGTTGTTACCGTAGAGTGTTATCTCTTATTTACTCCTTTCCATCCAATGGTTGCCTGGAAGAGATTGCTTTTAGCAATAAGGCCGCCACTTGTGGAACTAGTATAAGTATTTTTTTCTTCTTTCTTTTTAATTATTATCGTGTGTTGCAATAAAGAATTTTCTATTCTATTTCTATTCTACGGTATTTTCCCCTTTGAAATAATCTTTAAATCATTGTTACATTGTGTTGCAGAACGCAATTGGTATTTGTTATAAGATTTAAACGTGCTCAAACTTTACATAGTCTTGTGTCATGTACATTTATGTCATGGTATTATCTGTACGCAAATTTTATATTTAATTTCATAATATCTATCTGTTTTAATTTGAACAAGAAGGTAAAGAAAATACTTGTATGTCTGTACTCTGTATACTACTTATGTAGCATTGGTGGTGGCATTGGTGACTTTTCCTGATATACATATGTACATTGTACATACATACAAGATACATACATGGAGGTAACCATTTGCCATCATTTTATGTTTTTAATCTTTATCTCTAAACTATAAAAACACATGTTATTAAAAATTTTCTCATCTAAGTAATTACATATATAGGTACGTTTTAAGATTCACATTGAGACAATCAATAGAGTCAAATCGTGGTTTCATATTATGAATAGTAGGTAATTCACGCAGTCATTACAACTTGCAATATATTAATTAGCTGATAAATATTAGAGAAGTAAATACCAGAAACCTATCAGAAATAGTCAATAAAATTGAAATATTTTAAAGTCATGTTCTGTACACAACAAATTTACAAGTACAAGTTTTTACAAGTATTTTGTATGAATAACAAACTATACCTACATACATCTATATACATAATAAGAAAGCTATAAGAGGATCGATATTTAATTTTTTCTGTGATACTACGCATTGATATCGTCGGTTTATCTGTTTTTCTGTTTATCTGTGTCTCTGTTTATTTAAACGGTCATCACGCAAAAACGGCCAAACGGATCATCATGATTTGCAACCCCGATACCACGAAAATGAATACGTTATATAATGTAGATATTCCATTATATTTTCATAAAATGACCCACATTACCTACTGCTGGAAAGTATTTTGACTAAGTTGCAGTTTTTAATACGAAGGAAAAACCAAGCATACCACATTTAACAGCTGTCTACTACAAATAGTACATTAAAAAAGTTAGGTATGCAGATTATGTAGTATACTCGTAGCTGTATATAATTTTACATTAACACACAATACATAACACAATAATATATATAGAAGTAGATAGATGGATAAATAGAAAATTCTTTATTGCAATACACGATACAATTACAATATAATACAAAGAAAGAGAAAAAAACTTATACTAGTTCCACAAGTGGCGGCCTTATTGCTAAAAGTAATCTCTCCCAAGCAACCATAGGGTTGAAAGGTATAAATAAAATATTACAAAGAAGAAATACGTATTTTTTTACAGTTGACAGATCAATTGTAAAAGGAAATGTCTCAATTATCAGCTAGTACCTACATAATTATTTTGTTTTGATGAATATATAAATGACTTTGATAAGTCAATAGCACGGGCACAAGAGCAGTTACTAAGATATTAATGTGATCGATGTCATTTTAGGGAAGAAGAGTAGATATTGATTACAATAATTGCTTTATTTTCGTTAACTGTACTCGCATTATCAGGCCGATAAGATATCATAATCAAGGATGTTGTCTGTTCCGTACATTTTTGCAGCACATGTGTACATTTTTGAGTTAGTTACATAGCAACACGTTTTTTTACACGATATTATAATCTCACCAAGCATACATACATATGTACATAGGTCCTAGTCATTGATCTCCATCAGCGTACTTATACTGATGGAGATCAATGGTCCTAGTAGTTTACTCAAGCACTAGAATCTGTATAGTCATGTTTAGTTTCGCAATTTTTGGAAACTCACGAACAAATTTGATATTGTTTCATTTTAGTTTTCACACACCTAAGCAAACCATATAAAATAATTATTTACATATATTAAATTATCAGCGATCACCAATAAGTTTTTTTTCCTGTCATTGATAAAATTTACAAAAAAAAACTACTATCCTCAAATAACTAAACTGTCTTTAAAAATAATAAGATGTAATATAAAAAAAAACTATACACCTAATTTCCTGACCAATGTTTTTTTTTCTTTTCCAGCTGCGTGAAATAACAAGCATTCCATGGCTGGGTAACCTCCTACTCCTGGTGAACCTCGGCACCCATGGCTTCTACCCATTCCCTACCATTATCAGGAATCAGTCTAACAACGTCTTCGTGGAGTACATGGAGGTGTCTTCTGTCCCTCGCTGCTATCCTGGTATGATGCACATCAACCAGACTGACGTCATCAACTTCACCCTCAACCTGATCTGGCTGAGGGTTGTTATAAGTTACGTCGGAGCGCTGCGTAAGGTTTGTACCGGCGCGGGGGCCATATTTATTTATTCATACTTAAAATTACATGTGCCCCGAGGTATTTCGCTGAAAACCTTCTTATTCCGAAAGGGCGATAAAATGGTTTTGGTCGTTTATTTTAAAAACTACGAAGTTGTTTCAAATAATCTGTATAAAAAAATCAAAATTCTTGTGTTAAGACTTCCTTTTGATTATTTATTTTGTGTTAAAAAAGTTGGCCATTGGTGTTCTGCTATTCGCAAAATACAGTCGTTGAAATGACTGTATTTTGATGATGAATCACATGACTCTTGACCATTAAATTTTAGTTTAGTTACTTTTGTCCATGTTGACTAAAATACGTATCCGTGCAACGAAGTCATAGAGTCATAAGTCATATCAAACGGCCCTAGATTGTTAGAAAATTTGCGACATTTTAGTTGGACTCTCATATTTTATGCGAATTGAATGAATTTGAATTTAGTTTTCTAAACTATTCCAGTTATTTGGTACTATACTGTCCCCAACTGGTAGCCAAAAACCTTAGTGATGTTCAATGGCGTATAGCTTGGTTCTGTTTAGAACCTTATAAAAGCGACTCTAGTACAAAAGCATCAATAACTGTCAATAGTTAGTAAGTTCGTATGAGTCTGGCGAACTCTGGTTCCAAGAGTTTGTCGAAGACCTCTGACAGTAAAGGATTATAAATAAATATTTCATGACATGTCACATATCGCCATCTAGCCCCATACTATATAAGCTTACGCTTGCATCATGGGTACTAGATAACGGATAGAATTCATTATACATATACTTTTTTTGTAAATACATACTTTTTATACATAGAAACGACTCAGTATGCTTCACGGTTTTTGGATATCAGGGATAAATAGCCCAATCACCAATCTACGGTATGGGATTTATTATAAATTTTCATACGAGCCATCTTACATACTTGCGTTTTTATGCATCTCATAGTATATTTTTATCCGCAGAGGAATCCAGAACAAATGCTCATTTTCTTCAATCTATCCTACGTGAAGTTCATGATGCAAGGCCTGTACCTCTTCTACCTACCTCAGTTGAACGAGACCGAGTACATTGCCTACTGCTTCTTAAAGTTCCTTGATGCGGGTGAGTATATATTTGACTTATTGCGAGTTTTCGGATCGTATAGGCTTTCGCCATTATATACGACGATTTTGAAAGATGTAATCAATCACAATAAATAGTATTTTCTTGATTTTCGCAAAAAACCCTCAAAATAAACCATCTTGCTGTAATGGGCAAGACTTACTACAAAACTATAATATCATGTGTCAACAGTTTTAATTGTAATTTTAATGGTCTGGTGGTTAAGCATGAGGGTAGTAACTTGAACCTATAAATTTTAATTCAACATGCATTTGATTCCCTCCAATTTTAATTGCTAAGCAATCATAAACCTGAGGAGTGAGACCGTTTTAGATTATCACGCAAAGGTTTGTTGCCACCATAAATTTAAAAGTGATGATTACGATGATTTTTATGAATGATGTCATAAGAAATAAGATATTGAATCAGGCGTAACTTTGCGAAAGTCCATTGTAAATGAAACACAAACTGAAATTAGGAGGAGAGGTGTGGCGGTGGTATATGGAGGAACATACCTAAAAACCACCAAGTGTGTTGTTTGAAGCTGGTTAAGGAGCAGTCGCAGCGGAAAAACCCTACAGATTTCTCCAGAGTTGCATTTGATTAATAAATACAATCGTTGCCTTGATACGAATTGAGTAAATGTTTCGTATCAACAAATTAGCTATTTCACTCTGATTTGAACTTCATCCACTTCTAAATCCATTTTATAACCTCTTTTTTTGAAGTCTGTTAATAATTGTAAAATACGGCAGCTTTGATAAATAAAACAAATTTTATCTAGCGCTTCTTTTTCTATATCTGTACTGTCTTTGTAAATAATTACCTTGGACTTGTTTTGCAATTTAAAAAATAATCTAATTTATCAGATAGTTACAGGAAAATGTATAAATACTGTACAAAATGCTATTTTTAGATACTTGTCTCACAGTGGCAAATAGTAATTTTAGAAATACCTAACTTGTTACAGTTTGTGATATCAAGGTTCAGATAAAAAAAATTGGAAAAACTTGTCACAGGTATGAACGATAACAAGCAGCAATTTGAAAAATGTTTACTGAGTCGGCGAGGCTTGTTCTTTCAGTGCTTATATTATAAAAAAATAATAGAAGTCATTTATTTCGAAATTACATCCATATACAATTAAGGAATACAGAATCGCCCGCCCCTGGACTGCATAAATAAAAACACACTGAATTGATTTTGATGAAACTTTCACTGTTTCTTAAGTTGAAACATATTTTATCTAATTAATACAAAGGCAACTACAATGATATCACTAATATTATTTTTTAGTGATTAGTGCAGAATCCGCTTCTCGTGCTTAGAAGCCCAAATGGACCATCATACTCTAATCATATCCAATTCTGTCAAAAATATATTTAGTATTTTCTAAATATTTTCTAAGCGCCCTTTTTTATTGTAGTTAGAAGTAGTATGTTTAGTTTTACTTCCCTTGTGTTTATGTATTATATTGTAAATAAATATTATTAGTCATAGTATGCACAAAAAAATCTGACAATATTCCAAACATACGGGTCGAATTACCTCCGTTTCTTAGAAGGTTTCGGTAAAATCACTTCCAATATAAATAAACATGTTTTCCTTCTTTCTTTCTCTAATCAACGCACTTTTTTCGTTCCAGTCATCGCAATAACCCTCTTTTGCATCGTAAGCAAATATATCCAGTATCTAAAACCAGAGATTGAAAGAAGAGACGAACCTCCATCGTACTTTGAATGCCTCATCGGATCTCTCGCCGGAAAGGAAGAAGCAGAACCTAGCGAGAAGAAAGAAGCCATCATAAACGTAGAAGATAAAAGAAACCAAATCTTGAAGCTAGTAAAGTGAGCCCTATTTAATCGTTTAAGTTGTCTTTAGCGTGTATTTACATAAGTTCCTGCTGTAAGATCTAATCTTTCAGCTTTTTAAGTTTACTTTCTCTATTAGGTTTAAGTTGATTAAGACTTTCTTGTGCCTACAAAACTGCCGCTCCACCAATTTGCATTATTTTGTAAGTTCTTATCTAAAATATTATTTTATCATTGGTTACAAATTCAATTTTCCATCAACCAGATAAGGTTCATCTTAAGCATTTTTAATAAAAGGTTTTCGTCAGACTTTATTACTATTATAATATTAGTCTATTAAAAAACATCATTATTATAGATTCGTGACAATTAAAGATACATATTTCTAATCCAAGAAGTAATCCTGAAAATGCATGTCATATACATAATGTAAGTACTTAATGTAAAAATATATTTTCAATATCACCCAAAGAGTGTTAAAGTAGGTAAGATACAAAGTCGTATTTTTATTTGGGAGGAATCTCAGAGTCAAATCTAATTAGAGTGTGCTACTGCAAACAGCACTTCTGCAAATTGGCCTTTGAATCTAGACCTTTATAGTTCTGATTCTATCCAATCTACCACTTATGCATGCCATATAAGTGGGTAGACAGCTAAAATTGGCTTAAATTACCTAACTATGATTAATTAGAGTTAAGATTTTCGTTCAAGACTTGTGTAATTAAAAATGCAGCCAAATTCCTAATTGTATTAAAATGTGTACTTATTAAGTATTAATCTCAATTAGTAGTTTTAAGTATGTCTGAAATAATAAAATATTTTTCAGAAAACAACCACAGCTATTTTATTTATGAAATGGTGTCTATTACATAGTGAACGGAACAGTTAAATTAGGTAATACATAGTAGTATAAAAATATATTAGTTATGTACTTAGTATCTGTCGCGGGTCGAATCTGGACGTCATTGGCACAGGACTGAGACTATTGGCAAGACAAGAGAGAGGCCTATTCCAAGCAGTGGGAAAAAATAGGCTGTGGATGATGATATTCTTTTGTATTGTAAACATCGCCATTAATATACTTTTTAGCTATTAGAGAAATAAATATCAATAAACCTAGATAAAAGCGACCCGTATAATTTCCATGCAGTATTACCACGGTAATAGAATCATACAGTATTGTAACTCGGCCGTGTCCTTGAAATAAGTGCCTACGCGCGGTACGTAAACATGAGATAGGGCTGTCGCTGTCGCCCACCTACAGCGTATTAATTGCATCTGGCTACTTTGAGTTTCTATCTAGTTTAGTGACTGTAAATTTATTACATTTTATTTATTTATTAGCACAGATACTTAGCAACAATATAAAATATTAATATTACCTACATAAAATACTTTGTGAATTAAATAGAAAGTTTTCAATAAAAAATGCAAGTTGTTTTTTTGATTGATAGATTTTATTTAAAAACCATGATTATGTATGTGACTATAACATAATCTAACATAACATAATCTAATCTAACATAATCAATCTTATAAATTTGCGAACGAAAAATATTTGAATATATTTAAATGAAGTTCGGAATAGTTTTGTCCATTTTTCTATATATTCCACGAAATCATCGCCGGGTACAATTAAACGAAAAGTTTTACAATTAAATTAAAAAAAAAGTTAACGAAAAAAAAGTGTAGGAGCTTTTTGTTAATCTTGAATCTCGTTCTGACCCTCTAAATCTCGTAACGGTACAAGATTTCTCGTACGTCTGGCAGCCCTAACCTGCCGCGCGCATGCCACGACCCGAGCGCGTAAGTATAGCTAGTTATGTTATGCCATCTGCAGTAACCAATGTTTTTTATCAACACTGGAGACGGCTCCAATGTCCTGCCGCGCGGTCGGTTCCCGACCCACACATGTGCACGCTGTCCCTTTTTTGTACGCAGGTAGTATTGTAACTAAGTTTAGTTTTAAGTATTGTTTTGTAAGTTAGTATTAGCGTAGCCATGTAGGCGAATAAACGTCCTTGGTTCTTATAAAAATGTTTCATTTTTGGAACCCCTTCATCTACCAGCTCAGCTGAACCGTGCGTACCTGTCTGGCGCAGCCGGTGCGGATAAAAGGAAGTCCAGACTTCTTTAGTGACATCATCAGCCGGTGTATGTCACGAAGTTCTGGAACCTGAATCCGCGAACCAAACAAATACGACTCCTGGACGCGTGTGCAGCTGTAGAAGAAACTGGTTCGAGGTTGGAGCAGAGGACGGCGCCGGCAGCTATACTCATGGAGGGTGTGCGACGGCATGTGAGTAGTACCCATCACTAATCCCATGACCTCCTACCTATTCCGCGAACTCTGTAAGTGGGACAAACATCGCTCGCTTACGAGTTGTCGCTGCATTCTGCATTAAAATCGGCAGGATCAATAGCGACTTAGATAGATCTTAGGCTAGGGAGCTTGTAACTGAGACTAGCATCGCTCGTGTTACAAGTTGTCACTGCATACTGCACAAAAATCGGCGGGATGCATAGTGACTTAGGTAAGTTTAGACTAGGTAACTTGGGAGTGAGACAAGCATCGCTTGCTTACAAGTTGTCACTGCATACTGCACAAAAATCGGCGGGATGCATAGTGACTTAGGTAAGTTTAGACTAGGTAACTTGGGAGTGAGACAAGCATCGCTTGCTTACAAGTTGTCGCTGCACTCTGCACTAGAAATCGGCGGAGTCAATAGCGACTTAGCTAAGTAGAATTAAGCTCTAGCATTAGATGAGGCTACAAAATCTAGCCACCTTAGTGAAGTTATAATGTGTAAGTATAATGTAATTTTGTGTGTTAGGTATTAATTTAGTTACATACTACTGTTTTGAGTTAATAATGTCAGTATTTCTGTCAAGTTGAGATCATTTTAATTACTAGATGGTTGTCCCATACGTAAAACAGTTTATGTTCCTAAAACCTATCCAATCCTATCCTAAAAGTGATGCAGGTAACTCTGCCTGTCGCCTTCATGATGTCTCCTGATACATCAAATAAGTTCCAGCTCTGGTGGCGGTTGAAACTGCCCTACATAAAAGTGTTTGTGCAAGCCGTTAAATTAAAACTAGTGAAATATTTAATCTACAACAGTGAAATCCCAATCAGTGCCGTACTTTAAAAACGTATTTGTGATAGCGTTACTGGAGTGATTAAACAACGTTACATAAGAGAAAAAAAATGCAGAACAGACAATGGACAATTATAACAGGTTTTTGTGTTCGTTTTCTAAAATTTTATATGTAAATTTAGTTTAACTATTTAATTTTCTTCGTAACTGCATTGCCTATGTGTTTATTTGCATATTCATGTAAAAACAATCATGTGTTGTTCTATAAAATTGCCCCATAAAATGTTGAAATGCAGTTTCTAACAAGTAACTTATAATTGAATGTAAAATCTGCCCAAACCTGTTTATAAATTACAGTCTGCTTCACTTGCTCTAATTATTTTTACATTTGCATTGAAATATTTTATATACACTGTACTACTAACTTTTTTTTTTTTTTTTTTAACATGAAATAGGCTTACGCTTGACTACAACTTGCCTGATGTTAAGCAACGTTATAGTCTACGATGTAGCGCGCTTGCCTAGAAGAAACCGGTTTACTCTCGACTTGAAGACCGACAAATTATAGTTCAAGGGGAATAGAGATTCGGGCAAGGAGTTCCACAGTTTGGCTGTTCGCACGATGAAAGTCGAAGCAAAACGCTTGGTGCGAGTCTTTGGGACCTCAACTGTATATCGGTGCCTAACTTTTTGTTTATTATAACAGGTCACATTCATCTAACATTCCTACATGTAAAACTTTGTATAATTTTACTTTATGTGTAATTCTATTAAAATTGTTTAAGTAATACCAATAACAATCTTTCATATGCAAAAATTTTAATTTTTTATACGTTGATTTATTCATTGCAACCACCGAAGTGAAACTATGTAATTGATAATAAGTTGTAACAAATAATGTTATATTACCGCGATCTGTTAACACACATACCATTATAATGTAGTAGATATTCAATTTCTAAACTAATTATAAAAAAATGTTATCGCACATCCTAATTCTATTTTTTAATTTTGAAATATGTAAAAGGCATTTTAACTTGAGAAAAAAAGAAACACATTTTTTTATTAATAATTTAATTTTAATTCGTCTGCTGAAGCATTATCTTTTGATTTGTTGCCTCAAAGTGCGTACGTGTCATAATGTAACGACCACATACAATAAAATATGAACAAAAAGCGTAACTTTGTAATAAGGAAATATAAAGACAATCAAATTTAATATTAATTAATAACATTTATTGCTTGTGTAATAGAAAGAATTTAATCATGTTTGTCCATATTATTTGTGATCTGACTATTTTTGCAATATTTATATTATTACCTGCTGTGAATTTGTTATTCTAAATCCATACTAAATAGCATAATAATTATGAATATGTATTTTAAATAATAGTAACATTACCTAGCATAATACTTTAAAAACGCTACTTATGATTTCCATTAATAGTCTATACTTCAATTGTTTATTTATACCTATCTACCATGATTATTTTGCAATTATGTTGTCTAAAATTAATTCAGAAAATCACATTATATTTAGATGAATTTAATCAATTGTTTTGTCTCAAACTAATGGTAAATTTTAGTTGAGTTCTTCATGTTTTGATAAAAGTCTGTGCATTTTCACTAATATGTAACTTAAATGTTTTTACTTAATGTATTTTTTATCCTTTGCACTTATCCATATAAATTTTATTATTGTCTTTCTAAACCCAAATGTAATTTTCCTCTGATTTACTCATCATCGTCAAATTTCATTCTTATGGACGGAGGAGTTATGTTATGCCATCTGCAGTAACCAATGTTTTTTATCAACACTGGAGACGGCTCCAATGTCCTGCCGCGCGGTCGGTTCCCGACCCACACATGTGCACGCTGTCCCTTTTTTGTACGCAGGTAGTATTGTAACTAAGTTTAGTTTTAAGTATTGTTTTGTAAGTTAGTATTAGCGTAGCCATGTAGGCGAATAAACGTCCTTGGTTCTTATAAAAATGTTTCATTTTTGGAACCCCTTCATCTACCAGCTCAGCTGAACCGTGCGTACCTGTCTAGCTCGCGCGTCGTCCGTTTATATGAAGTTGGAATACTGTATGATTCTATTACCGTGGTATTACAGCGTTTAGCAAACTCGTTGCCTTAGTTCATTTCTCAGTTCCGTCGAGTTAGCAGATTGCAGCCGGGATCTCTTGGAATTGTACCAATTTCACAGCCAGACGGGAATTGCTTCTGCGTACCAGATAAGAACTAACACAGTTTTGTGGTTTTAACTGATAAGGAGAAACCTTCTTGATAAGAAGGATAGAGTAGTTCCCTGATTTCTGCAAATGGATGTAGTTTAGTTTACAAACGTCTAATAATTATCTAATAATAATAATCTAATTTCACAATACAATTTTTGCATTGGGTAACTATGCTAACTATGTGCGCAACTAAAATCCTTCTTATTCTTATCGAATGAGAGTGGCCATCTCTGGTGTCGAGAGTTTTCAAGCCGCCCCAAGGGCCTCTGACATGGCTCAAAGGTTGCCGTACTAGACAAACAGTCAGGACCTACAATTTAACGTGTCATCCGGCCCACGGAAGCGCCCAAAATAGAATGCCACTTTTCGGTCGAGAAAACGTCAAACGCATCTAAGGACTGATCGCGTTTGACTAAAATCCTAGAAGAGCACGACATAGATACTATAATGTTATTTTGTAAATAACACAGGGAAGACAACAGATGACAGATAGGAATCGACAGGCCAAATAATAGGTCACTTAAAGTTAAAGTACTGAAATTGCTAAATTAAATTTAAGTAATGGTAAGTATGAGAATTGCTATAGCGATTAATTATGAGGAATACGAATAAAGAAAGATACGTTTGTTCTCATTTTATGTCGTATGCCTCATTATTGTTAGAACGTCAGGTCTACGCAGAATTAACTCATTGCAGGAGTTCTCTTGGGAGCCTAATTACTTCCACGGATGACACTTATAATCAAGTTATGTTATTCCGAAACATATAAGATCTTTTCACAATGTTTTCCTTCACCGCTAAGCGAGAGTTAATGCACACAACCAGAAAAACAGATCGTTGGCTGGGATCGAACCAGGACGTGCCAGATTTATAAGGCAAGTGCTCGCAACTCATAAGACCCTTCCTAGAAATACAATAACTCAAAATCAAAATTTGGTACGCTCCCTACATTGTAACCCTTTATCATAAGCACAAAATTAAACGCCTTGAGGCTTACATAATTATAATTTAATCTCTTTGTTGAGGCTTTGCGTAAAGTAAATTAAACGCCGTCGAGTAATTACCGAAAGAGAGGGTGGTCTTAAATTGTTAATAAATATGTGTGCAAGTATGTTACTGTGATATCAATAATGCAGGTAGGTTAGAGTATCAATAGAAATATAATATTAGCAACACATTTGTTTGGAATAGGGCTCTCATTGCGCGTTAATTAGAGTCGTAATACTTCGAACTGCAATACACGGTGTTTTTCATTTTCTTTACACCATGTTTTTTTTGTATTAAACTTCGTACACTTGTATGTAATGTATTATTTGTTCTGAACAAAGTTTTTCATGAAATAAGTTTGTGGTGTAGGCATTAGAAAATTATACCATAATAATTAATTATTAATTTCCACATTAAAATTTTCCAAATCATACTACTTTCAAATATATCAACAAAGCTCGATGTAAGATTAAGACAATTGTTTTTTTTTATTAACACACGTAACGTGCTGCTAATCTAAATATATTTCATCCATTTTCTTACATAAATTCGATGCGTTTGATACATAAAGGTATACAGTATATTTTTTAGATTTTTCTATATACTTCATGCACGAGTAAAGCGAGTATTTTAACTGAAATTCTCATTCTAAAAGACATTGAAGCACTTTTCAAGCGAATCATTTATTAGATGAAGTGCAGTGTCATAAGGAATCTACCGGAACGCCATTTTAGATCAAAATAACGCTTTTATGATTCAGATTTTAGAGATTAGGGTGTGTTTTTATAAGAATTCATGGAAATAAGAATAAGATTTTATACATTTTGTTTTTAGTTTAATATGGTAGTTTATTTAAATATAAAAAATAATGAATCTTATTTATAAAGAGGCTACGTGTGACCAAAATGCTGGCTTGTACTTTGCCCAAAAGGTTAGTTTAGCTATCCAACGGGGCATTGCAGCCAGCATTCCGGGTATGGTCTCTTTTGATAAGATAGACGAGTTAGGTTGTATAGATTTCATGTTTTTTTTATATATACATATTTGAAGTGTATGTAATTGTGTCTTATGTAATTTTGTTA
Source organism: Macaria notata (assembly GCA_927399415.1). Taxonomy (NCBI): domain Eukaryota; kingdom Metazoa; phylum Arthropoda; class Insecta; order Lepidoptera; family Geometridae; genus Macaria; species Macaria notata. The sequence continues at coordinate 6,593,493 of OV656741.1, forward strand.
ATTATAAATGTTACTCTATTACGAACATTCATAATTGTTTGATTTTGTTTTTAATTTTGGGCTGAAATATTAAGTATTGTTGTTCAGTTTAAAAATCTCTGCAGTAAACGCATTAGTTCCTAAGCAAAATCATAGATGGCGCTTGTAGTCGAATTAAATAACACCAACTTTTCGCAGATTTGTAAACCAATTTTGGATGTTTATTTTATTACTATACAAAACCATAAACTGCTAAAGATTGTTATATCTTCATCACCCCCTCGTCTTCAACCCCTTCCTAACCTCTTACTTAGCACTGTATTCAATTGACTTTCGAAAATAATTTTCCGAGAACAATTTCCAAGCAAAGAATAAACGATATTAAAACTCTTATCACGTATCAACTTATCGTTAAATTGTAACTTGATCGATTCGGGGATAAGTAAGTGGCACTGTGACCCTGAAAACTGTAAGTGATCGTAAATTTTACCGTAAAAATGATTAAATGATTTTTATTATGTTATTATTGTAGACCGGGTTTATATTTGTAAGAATTATTCGGTACTACTGTAATTACAATACTCAATCAATCAATCAATCAATCAGTTCTTTATTGACAAAAATATACACAAGACACAAAATGTTTCAAGTCTCTGGCTTCCGAACTAGAAAATTATCTGTGTCTCGGAAACCAGCTCCTTCTCTATTAAGGATCACAAAATGTCAATAAGACAGAGATAAGACTTACAATACTGCATGTTATCAATGATAATCTAATTATATATACAATCATTATCATCTATTTACCTAACCATATACCTACCATTAAAATCGATTTAGCAGATTGAGCATAATGTATATATTTATTATTGAAAACGTTTTATTAGAATTTTACTAAAGGTATTTTTTAAATAATGCTGTTTTTCTGTACGTTGCAACAAGTCTAATGCATCAGTCAATGTTAATTCCATTATGTATCGAAACATTGGCGAAATCAGTACTGTAAATTTACAATGTTTCCACAGATAATATTACTAAAAGTAGCTAATCAAATTGAATGAGTGAAAGATTAACAAACTAAGTATGTAAATGTTTATAAGTATTATTGGGTTTCATTGATATTTTTTATTTCATTTCTATAGTGACTCTGTCCTTCACACATATCTATATATATATTTATAAAAATCAAAGGTGACTGACTGATTGACTGACTGATATAGTGATCTATCAACGCACAGCCCAAACCACTGGACGGATTGGGCTGAAATTTGGAATGAAGGTAGATGTTATAACGTAGTCATCCGCTAAGAAAGGAGTTTTGGAAATTCCACTCTTAAAGGGGTAAAAAGGGAATGCAAGTTTTACTTCCTAATGCGAGCGAAGCCGCGAGCACCCACTAGTCTATTCATAGAATAACTATTTCCTACATTTCTTAGAGCAGTAGAAGTAATCTATGTACCTACAAATATCCTGAACTAGCTTGAGGGTTCAGACAACGACTCCTCGCTTCATTTTTCACTCTCTGAAGTTTAATATCAGCGTCTAGGTGCCATCTGATATTAATGAAAGAGGAAAAGTATTTGAAAACTGAATCCAGTAAAAACATGGTCTTTTAGCTGCTACTCTTAGGATAGCTTAGAGTAATTAATGTTGGTGGTAATGAAAATCTTATTTTATAATTTTGGGTGGGTTAACACTTTAAATAATTTTAACAATAATCAAACTTTATCATTAAAAAAGGCATACAAACTGAGGTAGGTACGAGTGTATATAAGTAACAATTAATGTGTACAACCCCTTTAGAATTTAAGTAGTCTTTTTGTTATGTGTCATATTTATTAAGAGTAGTAGAAATAAGGGCTGTTTTTTTCATTTAACACTTTAAATAGGAGCGCCCGCCTGTTCTTCAGAGCATAGAATATAGACCATGTCAATGGCTATTCGGGTGGTTTGAAAACTCTAGACACCGAAGCTCGTCACAGTTACCCATAACACAAGAGTAAAATTTTCTTAGACATGAGGCTAGGTGGCGCTGTGTGCAATGACCCGGAATATTTAATAAAATAAATAAATAAATCAATAAATAAATCAATCAATCAATCAATAAAATTAGTTTTATATCTACTCAAACGAAATTTATACTCTTTGCCTTGATGTATTTGCTTGCTTCAGATAACTCGGTGGTCAAAATGATTAACTGTCCAGTGTAAAAATGACCAAAAATACTTTGATTGGTTGTAGGGAGAGGATAAACCTACCAGAGGAGAAAATATCCCTTTTATTAAGATAATACTAGATAGATAACTTTATATTGTAACACACACACATTCAGAATAAACAAGGGCAAACCCACAAAACACTTAAAAAATTAGTGCCACAACTGGTGGCCTTTTCGCTGAAAGCGTTTTCTTCCCGGCAACTTAATCAGGCAGGCAGTGTAAGGTACCTTTTGAAGCAGAGACGTACCGCGCCGATCCAGAATGCAAATTAGACCCCGACTGTGCTAATGGATGCACTGCTACCCCTTTCAATTCATTGGCTGGGCCACTAACTTTGCGATTATCCTCCTTGAGTCTAATTCCAATTCTATTCTTTACTATAACGAACAAGCGGGCCCTTCTGTGCAACGGTAGCTAGATGGTATTAGAAAGTTAGAAGGAAACATCTGCGCGAAAACAGCGCAAGACAGCGCATTGGCGTAAGAGGGAGGAGGCCTATACCCTGCAGTAGGTCCTAGAAGGCTGATGACGATGAGTCTAATTACTCATAACCGCTTGCTGCACTATCGAATCCAAAAAACTCGCATGAGTTGAGTGCAGCAAGCGGATAACTGTGAGTCAGAAAATTCAGAATGGCAAAAAAGACAATAACAACTGTACGTAGCTACGAATGTACGGGAAGTTACATTTTGACTAAGGCGAATTAATTTGCTGAATATCTTTTACGGATAGTATTAAGTCAGTTAGTAGTATTCAAAGTTGTCCATCAAATGTTCCTACCGGAATATAAAATTTGTATCTTAGATTTATATCATGTTTCAACTAAGTTTACCGTTAAGGTTTCCAAATTCAGTTAAAAATAGTTATTAAGACATAGTTTGAATATAAGTCCGCAAAAACTAGAGGTTTGTTTTGAAAAAAAAAATTGATTTATTTAAAATACTCGCAATTTTCCTAGCCCCATCTCCTGACGAATCTTTGAACAAGCTTAGAACCTTTAATTACGTCCCCTATATAGTGGAGCTGAAATTGTAAGCCGTTACATCTGCCACGAAATGGATCTGCATCGGATCTTGATTGCGTCAATGAATCTGGGTATTGAATATTGCTGCTTTAAGCTTTCTATACTAAGCTGCACTGTGCAATAGAAATACATCATCATCATCTACAGCCTTCTCTACTCCTCTGTTAGGCATAGGTTTCTGTTCTTTGTGTTGTGCCTGATCTTCAAACCTCATCCACAGAAGACCCGCGACTCGTATAATGTCGTCGATAGAAATACATAGTGTGTGAAATTAATTTGAACACCAAATTGGTGATAATTGATGTTGACAGTTTTTTATAGATTTTTGATGATTAAATTTTTATTTGGTTTAAAAATTTAATTATTATAATTAAAAAACCCATTACTTTCGATATAAAAAAATATTGAATGCCTTTCACAGTCATTAATATTTTTTTTTTATTTATTCTCAATTTCTTCAAGTAGGCATCTCAGTGCACTTTTGAAAGTCAGTACAGTAACTATGTCTTGTTGTGTGTGTCTGTGACTTATGCACATATGATTAGTGTTTGTGAACAATAATTATGTATAATGAGTAATGCAAGTATACTAATACTCACCTCGATGCTAGCTTACGAGAACCTATCGCTAAAAAACCTACAAAATAAACACAGCACAAGTTCAAGCGTGTCCCATTCAATAACGTCGACTTTATTCCCTCAGCCAAGAAAATAAGAAAAGCAAATACCTCAGAACGGAATAACAGTGAAAACGTATTGGAATTCGCTTCGTGCGCGGCGCCAGTAAAATTTGGCCGCATATAGAAATACTGTATTTTCATGAAGTGACAAAGATGATACAAGTGTAAATAAGCTGGCGGTGCTGGCGGCGGCAAAAGGTGTTGTTTTAGAATAAAGTTGGAATAAAATATTCGTTCTACATTTTTGGCTCAATTTAAAAGAGAAAGTTGTATTCATTTTGATGTGTTGTTTGTTTTGAACAAAAAGAGCTCTAGTATATCTTTTATCTTTTTTCCATTGTCATGTATTTATTCATCGTTGGTATCTAATAAAAAAAATGTAAAGACTAACTCTTGTATTATGAGCATAAAATATTATGTACCTACAAGTTTCGAAAACAATATTATAGTACAGTCTTGTCAACTGCCATCGTCTTCCTCATAGCCCATATGTAATTTCTTTATGTTTTGTTAAATGTGGCAATTAGTAGTAACGGCTATTTATTCATTTTTATCAGGTAATCTCGTTAAGTAAATTTGTACACAAGTATTGAAAAATGTTGTGAGAAATGTGATTTAACCATCAATCAATTTCATTCTTAATATATTTTTTGATTATTTCTACAGTTCCGTAAAAAATGTACAATGCTTACAAGTACTACACAATGAAATAAACAGGAAAACTTCAAGTTATCGGAAATAACCGATTCAATTTAAATATTGTCAGCCATGAATTGCTAATGACGCGTAGTAACTTTTCTGTATTCGTATTTTTATCAAGTAGGTATTTTTGTACTGTATTCACAATTCGTGAAAAACCAGAATTACACAAACAACTCCTCTGGTCATTCTTGGAAGCAAATTGAAAGGTAAGGTATTTGATATATTTGAACCATTGTTTTCGTAAAATAACGATCCATACACAATGTACTTGAATCCAGATAAAATGCGAAAGGTTGTGTATATGTGTGTGTGTGTGTTATATTTATTCACAATCAATCGGCGGAACCCTTTCAAATGATATTTATTATCGTGGTAATTACCCTAGGCACGGGATATAAAAAAATATAATACTTTTAATACCGGGTCACCACCAGAGCATCGCAGTTTCTTCATAAATAATTGAGGACGCAAAAAAAAATGTCGACATGTTATACAAATTTTGCTATCCCTCGTCTCTCTTGAGTCGTGTTTCCAAATGACTGAGGGTCGTGACTCCCCCGCAGAATTCATTCGTTTGGGGAGTTCTCTTGGGCAGATACATCGTGGCGGACGCCCAGGTCCTTCCACTGAAGACACGTCAGTCCTCGGATATTTATTGTGGTCCTCAAACATGTCGGTTTTCTCACGATGTTTTCCTTCACCGCTAAGCGAGTGCAAATCCACACATATGTAACTTGAAAATACAAGTCATCGGTGTAGGGCCCAAATCGAACCAGGGTACGTCTGGATGAAAGAAGCCACTGGAACCGCTGAGCCACACTTACTCGTAGGTAGGTTTATTTCCATAAAATCACAAATGCATTTCGTCAACGTAAAAAGAGGACAAATTTGATAAGAAGCACTTATCAGGTAAGCACGCGCCATTTTAGGCCATAGCCTTTGCTTACCATCAGGCAAACTATGGACGAGTGTAAATCCGACTTATTTGAAATAAGCAATAAACAAAGAAAACAATAATGTATAATGAATATTTATAGCATTATAAGTGCATTCTCCTATAGAAGCTGCAGGAGCAGGTCATTTATACAGATTGGCATTCAAAGAGCCGCTCTAATTCGCGCTGAGCGCGCGATGAAATGCTGAAAGATGGCTGTGTATTCACTACTGATATTCAACAGGCAAGGGCAGATGGAACAATTCAAATCTTTTCATGTATCTATAGAATAGAATAACAACGTAAGTTATTCCAGTAGCGGTAGTTGAAATTGATAAAAATAAAACATTCAACCATCACCGTCGGCGGTCATTGGTATTAATTATTTTCAGTTTTTCCAACCGTCGATGACGAGGTAGCGGCAGTTTGGACTATGCCACATTTGTAGGTATTTTTTTTCATTTTATTTATAAAAAAGAAGTAACAGATTTACAGATATTAAACAAGTATACACACATACAAAATCCTCAAAATACAATAAACCTCCCACATCAAAGTCCCAACTCAGCATTATGCTGGTTATGTGAATGCAAGCAGCACTGAATCATACAAAAACTTAACTATCATCATCCGCACAGCCTTTCTATCTTACTTCTGAGTATTGCCAGTCGCGTCAAATCTTGTGTAGACATGGTACTTGGAGGATTTGCGACCCAAAACTATTTAAAAAATTGCAAAACACAATGAAGTAGATAAGTCTCTGTGCTTTCATCATCATGTCGATGAGAGCTACGGGCACGCTAATCTCGCTCTCCGTTTGCTAAACTGCTATTGATTTTGTTGATTCTACAATACTACTCCTGTTTCGTTCCATAATTGCGTTTTTAGCCATTGAGATCTTAATTTATGGGATTAGATTTGTTATAGTTTGCGTATTTTAGAAGATAGATATCAGAGGCGCGCTGTTATATGTAAGTACATAAAGTAATATTTTTTTATGAATACATCTAAATATATAAAACTCAAAGGTGACTGACTGACTGATTGACTGACTGATATAGTGATCTATCAACGCACAGCCCAAACCACTGGACGGATCGGGCTGAAATTTGGAATGAAGGTAGATGTTAAGTAGAACGTAAGACGTAGGCATCCGCTAAGAAAGGATTTTTGGAAATGCCACTTTTAAAGGGGTGAAATAGGGGATGCAAGTTTTACTTCTTAATGCGAGCGAAGTCGCGAGCACCCACTAGTTAAATACCTACGATTTAAGAATACAGATTTAAGGTTTAGTTGTATTGATTTGTATATTTAACTAATTTCAAAAAAGAGGCAGTCCGTAATTAGTTCAACGAGGATAAGAGAAAATTTAGAAGAAAGAAATCTAGAGATTGAAGAAGTAGGTACATGACATTAAAAGGTATCAGACAGAAAACATCAGTCCACTCTTTTAATTATGACACGAGTATCATTACGGAATTGATTATCATAATAACAACAATTTCAATCTTCAAAAATATTATACTTAAGCCATTCAATTCATCGTCACACCTTGCCAGCTATGTTTGTTAAATAGTCATTGCCCAGAAAACTTGTCTTATTTCTGAGAAGTGTTGTTTTATAAAACTAGTACAACACAGTGCTAATTTCTCAAAACTGCATTAGCAAGTCACTTCAATTCAGAAAGGATTTACGATGCACCTAACTTTGCAGATTAAGATTCGTGTAAGTGATATTGCTCTTCTGATCTCATATCTTGAATTCACTTGGATTTCATGTTGGATTTGAATTTAGTTGTGTTTCGGAATCGACATACCTAAATCATATCATAGGTTTTGAGGAACATTTTAAAAACGGAAATCGTAAACTATGGTAAAAATTCGCGGGCATTTAAACAGTTTAAAAAGTTGTTGAAAAATTTAGCTTATGTTATATAAACCACTACCTACTAAGGCCTAAAAATACCTGTTCTGTGCAAGTGCGCCTTTATCTATACTTACTTAAATAGGTAATATAAAGGTATAATATGATATAATCTTACCTAAAGATTTTTATACGAGAGTAAAACAATTATGACAAGAAATCATAGTGTTACATGATGCATAAAATTATTTATTTGTTTTGTAATGTTTATGATTTCAATAAATATTTATTTCTTTCTTTCTTTCTTCTTAAAGAGTTTAATGCCGTAGACTTTCACTATCTTCAACACAAACTAGAATAACCTACTTTAAAAAATGTCTATACAAATAAAATATTTCAAGCACTATATCTCGTTCCCAGCTCGGAGTAATAAACGTAGAAACAGAACTCTAACTACACACTGATAACTGGCTACGGAACGTTCCCGCGGGTATCTAATGTTTTCTTATTAGAAATCTTATTACCGGCAGCACTAACGCGTTTAGTGTCCAATTTCTGGAGTAGTTTCCGAGTTATTCCGTGTTGGTATGGGGAGAAGGGAATTTGTCGCATATGTTATATCATTTTGTGCCTCGATAGATATACCTACACTTTATTTAAAACACCAGCACAAAACAGATATTTACAGAAATATAAAAACTTATACCTAGTGTAGGTACTAACCAACAACGCATGGGCATAACATGCCCTCTTAATAATTTACGAGATCTAATCACGGTAAATGATTTATGTTACTTTTACATAATTAATACTATGTACAAATTTTACTACAAATGAGTCGAACGAGAGTTTTGCCCGCCCTCTTCAGTTTGCAAAGCAAGCGCCACCACAACTGCGCCTCAGACACCGTTAAATATTGGTTTAATAGATTTATTCCCATTGCGACAGTCGACACGTAACAGCGCAGCCAACAAGCAATTAACCCACCTCGAGGCCATGTCTTATCCCCGAATGCGACACACAGACTCTCAGAAGTAATCACTAATTACCTACAAATTGCATTAACCAAGCTGTGTTCTAGTCTAGTTTCTTAACGTTAACTTTACTAATTGAAGCCAAGTTGCATATATGTGATTGAGACGGTGAGCGAGTTAGACTGTGTTTAACGTGGTTAAAAGTTAGGTAAGTTAACATTACTCGATTTATGTGGGTACTCATAAGAATAATGATTGCTTAAATATTTGCTTAGTTAAAAAATGTATACTTTCTCTATACTATTTAAGTGTGAAGGAGATAAAAAATATGTTAAACTGAGCAGCGATTTAAGCGTTGATAAGCACTGATTTCACGTGACATGAATATTGTACATTGTAAATTATTATATTTGTAAGATAAGGTTAATTAAATTTTAAATCAGATAGAAATATCTGAATATTTTTATTAGTTTTTTTTGGTGTCAAAGTTTTCAAGGTCATAAAAACATTAAAAAACACTACAGCCGCACTTCAGCTTTTTTAATAGGTGATGAAGTATTTTGGTAAGTTTTAATACTCTAGCTTTTGAATAACTAACTCCCAATATAAAACTAATAAATCTGAGCAACTCTCTCGCCTCGTATTTTGCTAAGCTAACTAGCTCAGGCTCCAAAAAAAGCAGCAAAGTTGCGGTTTCGCGGAAACACGAGTAAAACCTCTGTTGCAAAGAGACACATTTCCCTAACACATTTTTACAACCTTCCTTTATCCCACAAAATGCAGCACAAAAATCTGGGGGACCTTAGCGCCCAGTTTTACCTCGCATTTTTATATTTGGTAAAATTTCTCGTGGACTGTCGCGCACAGCACTCTTCTACTAAAATATATGGTTAAGTGTTATGCAAAACGCATATAACGCATGAGAGCCAAGCAGTGTTCTAGCGAACAGTCACTGAGAAAAATGCTTCGGGTTAATCATGTTACCTACGCTTTTCACTTTGCTGCCTTCAGTACCGAAAAATTAGAGGTTTGTGGTTTTTGTACGAGTTTTACGTTTTGTGTGATGCGTGTGGAATTTCAAAGGAAATGTACATTTTAAAACGTTATTTCTCTGTCTTTTGAGTATCGTACAAAATGTACCGATGTAAACAAAAGTTAACATGTTACTGAGAATTAAATTTCATTGAAATACTAGTGTTTTTGTCCCGGCATATATATTTATTAAGTGACCAAAGTAACACCATTAACATGTTTTAAAGTATACTTATTGAGTTTTGTAACTGCGACCCAGAGCCCGGATTATAGAAGTTAGCTAGTAGCAATTTAAATATTTGTGATTATTTTTATTAATTACTATACTTAGGTACTTATCTACCATATAAAATTTACCCAATAATGTGTACGATCGTACGGAAAGCAGCACAGTACCCCAAAAGAATGGACGCTTCATCGTCACCTCGGCTCTGATAAGAGCTAAAAAACAGAGATGAAGAATAAAACCTTTATTTTACTGAAACATTTCGTATACGAGTGTCCCCATACACCGCATATGGACTAAACTCGAAAGTTCTGCCAATGTCTAGCAAGTTTCTCGAGAACCCGACCTAAGACTTGTAAAATATAATCTCGTTTGTTTGCTCTTGTAGCATAAAACAAAGTTTACATTGTTAGAGTGATACTGAATCGGATTTTAGTATAAAGTAAGCTTTTACTGTCAATATTGTCGTGAAAGGATCAACTGGGGATGTCTGGTTAGCATTTTCTTTGAAATAAACGGCTATTCTCTGTTTCTGAGAATACATTTTGCTAGCTCAAATACTTGTTTATAAGTTACATGATTGTGAGTGTTAGTTGAAAATCTGCGACAGTTGGAGTCTCATAAGAAAACATTTAATTTTATATTGTATCCTGTGTTGTAACAAATTTCTGTATAATTTTTTATTTTTCTTAAGCTGTTATTGTGGTTATCGTTATTTTAATATGACATTCTAGTTTAGCTGTTAACTTTTATTTTTAAAATAAAATAATCTTATGTAGGTACAATGTACATACATAATATATATTTCAATTCCTTTTGATAGAAGGTATATCGATAAAAAATGTATGCAACACAAAATAACAAATTAATGTTAAGCAAATAAACGAAGAAAATAATTAACTACATAATTCATAATAGTAGCTACACGCGCGTTATAAAATGCCTAACCTAACCCTTTTACTCGGCCAACAAAGTAAAGGCTCTTAATGCTATGGAAACAATAATAAACCGGCACGACCGCTATAACTGTAAAACATCGTAAACTTATAAATCACCTGCCAACTACTTTGCCAATTAAAATTTCATTTTATACCAGTCATGAATTTTAAGTTATGAAAAGCTTCAATATAGGCGGACTGAATTAATTTGCGATTATCAAAAGCTAAGCAATTGTCGATAGCGTAGCGTCAGTCTGTGGATGGGTTTTCATGGTAAAGAATGGCATTTACTTCGTACCTACATAGTTCAGATAGTACGTTGGAATGTTTTTGGCTACCCATCCTTGGGTTAACCGCATCGACTAGTAATCGCATGCAAAAATATGCCTCAATAAATGGGTATTATACAAAAGTACTGGATTTATGTTACGTTTAGGCTTCATAATTTTGACATGCCTTCGTGACTGTATGCGCTCGATTTCTAATCAATTATTTATAGAAAACCCTTCATATCATAAGACTCATAACATCTCAAGTATACAATTTTCTACATATGGTTCAAACATAACACTACACTAATGCGAGAAGATAATAAACTAAGCTACTACTACTATATTTGACTTTAAAAGTAGTAGTTTGTCAAAAATAGGTAAGTGAAGTAAGTAACCAGTGACCCTATTAATTTAATTAAAATTGTTACTTGAAATATAATCTACCTCACTCTTTAGGTACTTTTACTCCGTCAGTAGAATCTGTCAAATTTTTACAACAGATTTCACCTTAACTTAACCGAAAAATATCTAAACCTGAGATTACCTTTTTAATAAACGTCTTGACGGACATACTAAGCACCATCTTAGTACTAATTCATTTGCTTTTAACTATTAATAAAACCTATTTCAATTTTCTAAGAGGTGTAAAGCTTAGGTTACATTGTTTCAACTTCGTTAGGTCACGAAAATGCGTCATGAAAATGTTGTATTAATTGAAGCATAATAATTAAGTTGTACTCGTTTCTAGGTGACGCAATAATGTTTTAAATAAAGTTTTTATAACTCTTACTTTGTAACTAGGGCACTTCGTTAAAAGTTATCTATTGCATATAACTATGTAGTAGTGCTTTAAAACTACTTTAAAACTAGTATTGTATGTTTGTATAGTTTGCCAACGGATGGATCTTGGATAGATGAATACATAGATTAGTTCGAATAGTCCGTCAAATAAAACAAATGATAAAATTTACAACAATAAAGAGAAATCACATCAATATATGTACGTGTGACTACATTTTTTTCCGTGGTAGGACCCCACCTCTATTTATCTGCCTCCTAACTTACTGCGGGCTTTAATTTTGCGGAGGAGTTACGACCCTCATTCATGAGGAAATGAAAACAAAGAGACTTTTTATTTAGCTTCATTCGCACGATCGCATTATGTAAAAGCGATCATGCGGCCCATTTGCCAGGTGGCTTCTGTCAGTACATTATTAATGAGGCTTCGAACCGAGGATGACACCTGGATCGATCGTACACTGCAGCTAGGTTTATAAACAGGTGCTTCACAAAGAAATGGGGACAAAATGTTGTCTATATAAGAATGAGTATAGGTCTTTCTTTATATGGCCCCGTTTTTGTATAAAAATATCCAGAAGAAATCAAGTCATTGTTATGTATTAGAACCTAAGTTTTTGATCAATAAAGTTAACTTATCTTATCTTATCAGTTATCTTATCTTAAGTCATGCTATTTTTCCTCATAACTTTGGTTTGGTTAATGTCAAATAGCTAATAACTTTCAATAGAGTAAGTTTCAACTCCCAATTTTTAGAACAAAAGCATCACAAAGGTCAATTAACTGAATGCGCCGGAAACACGAAGCATGTGTACTGACGTATTGAGGCGCAATGTCATGGCGGAGACCACTTCCGCCGGAATCCGCATGCCATTTCCGGTCGGGGTTGCATGGGCTTGCACGCGCCAAGATGAGGTTGCTATGCGATAGTATGCAGTGGCTAAATCACACGAATCACATTTTAAAATAAAAACTTGCTTATGTCCGCGGCTTTGCGAGCGTTATTATTCACATAAATCTTCCTCTTGTATCGCTACTTATATCTATTAAGAAAAACTGCATCAAAATCCGTTGTGTAGTTTTAAATATCTAAGCATAGATTCAGACATAGGGACAGACATGGAAAGCGACTTTGCTTTGTACTATGTAGTGAAGAACTTAAGAATATTGATGTACTTTAGCAATCAAGTACAATAAAACATCGTGCGAACAGCCCAACAGTGGAACTCCTTGCCCGAATATCTATGCCCCTTGAACTACCTATATTATATATTTTTTTATAATAGACTTCGTGCTTTTACCCCACGGACCAAAAGTTTCGAAGCCAAGCGGTACGAAAATATAATCAGTCAATAATGATGTATATTTTCGCCGCTTGGCTTCTTCTGCTGCATCCGCCGCGGCTCCTGCCGCTTGTACTGTTCCACTGAGGCGAGAAGGAGCTAGTGTATCGACGCAAGTTGCGTCCCATACAAGAGCCCTTCCCCGCTCCCAGGGAATCAGTGTGAGGAATCAATCAAGGACTATAATATATGTATGACTATAAGTGTATGAATAAGTGTTGCAATACACAGAGCAAGCCACCAACAGGCAACAAGCTTTTAGATTAGGATTTAGTTTTATATTAGTGAGATGTTTTATTTACTAGAGGATAACTTAAATTTAGTGTTATTATTCTTTTTTGTTTTTAAAACTATTTTAAAAGCGTTTTGCTTCGACTTTCATCGTGCGAACAGCCAAACTGTGGAACTCCTTGCCCGAATCTCTATTCCCCCTGAACTATAATTTGTCGGTCTTCAAGTCGAGAGTAAACCGGTTTCTTCTAGGGAAGTGCGCTAGATCGTAGATTATAACGTTGCTTAACATCAGGCAAGTTTTAGTCAAGTGTAAGCCTATATTATGTAAATATATATATATATATATATATATAGTATATATATCCCTCAACAACATTTTTATCTGGTTAAAACAACATATTTTATACGTAATTAAACCACCAGTATACTTATACCAGATGTTTTCAATAATATTGGCAACATTAATTTCAGTAATCTCAAAAAAGCCAAAATAGTTTAGTAAGTTACTGTAAGCTGTACATGCATCTTTTTTAATTTGCCTTTTTAATTAGCCAAAAGCTCCCGGGCCATACTTTAATCTTCTTACAAAAGTGGTCCAAATTAAAATTCAGTAAAGCTTTCTTAGTTTCATCATCTCAACAAAACATTTTTGTTTTCCATTTAAATGAGCCTAAGCCGTTTCGTGAAATTTATTATAATAAGTGGTGTACTTATATTGAGCAAAGTTTTTATTTTGAAATATATAAGCTTTGTTTTTGTGGCTGTAAAGTAATTTAAACTTTTTGAATTGGATTAAATTTTTTGAATACTTACAGTCACAAATATTTTGAATGGGATAATTATAACACGCGACCAATTAAGCGAAATAATACTGAAATATAAATCGTAATTTAATTTGTGATACATTTCTGGCGATGCTAATATAAAAGCTATCAATTACATGAAGTTATATTCAACTTTTAAAACTTTTAATTCAAATTATGCATATAGGTAAGTATTTTATATGAAAATATGTAAGCATTGTATGCATTGCACAAAATAAACCCTAGACTGGTTGGAAAGCTTTCATCTGTTTCTCTGCGGGTCACTGTAAAATTGTTGGTGCAAGTCATAAGCAAACTTACATTTAAACTAAAATGAAGTCGGTTAATAAGATAAAAATCAATATAATAGAGAATTACAGTAATATTTGAAGTTAAAGTTTTTAAATTTTAAATGTAAATTTTACATTTTAGCTATTATAGGAATTGAAATTGAAATACATCAGTGCTGGGTATTTTAAAATGACTTTTTTTTGCGATAATGCTTATTTAAATATTTATATTGATGAATTTATTTACATGACAGGATCTTAATCTTTGTATGACTCCAAAATATGTGATTTTGTTAAAAATATTTTTGTTTAGGCATATAATGCAACACAATAACCAATGACATGTATTAATGTTAAAACTTATCTGCCACAAAACTATCCTTGCATATATAATTTAACATCGATAAAATGGTACTGCACATTCACACATGATTTTACATTATTGGTTTTATAAGTTTTATTTATCGTCAATGATTGAACCAAACATGGCAATCAGCATTTCTATTAAATAAAAGCTTTAAAATCACTTTCGCTCCTCACTCACACCTTCACCCCAGGCAACAAACGTCTGTGTACGACAGTTTTTATTGTGCCGTGTCCACGCAGGATTGTATTAAGCGTGTGTGTGTGTGTGTGTGCTGTCACAAAAAGATAATCACATTGAGTGCGGGAGGCGCTTGCGACTGTAGACTTCCTTGGATAGGTGAGGGTTGGGCACGTGATGAGCGGTAGCGGGAGCGAGTGTGATATGTTTTTTATAATATAGTAGGACTAAGGCTAGACAAACAGTATATGTATATGAAGAAGGACATTGTGCTGATACATATGATGGGAGACTTACGAAATCAAACCACAACGTATCATGTCACGCAATCTAATCCTGATAAACACACTTCAGGAATATATTTAGCTGTATTTCAGCAAAGATATTATGCTCCTTATTAGGCCACAGTTCCGCTTGTGTGATTGTCGTGTCAGGTAAATCTGTTGGTCATATGGCTATTCAAAATATGGGATCATTATTACACCCTAGGCTGCAGCAATGTTTAACATCAGGCAGGCTGTAGTCAAACGTAAACCTATCCCACGTAAAAAAATATATACTACATACTCTACAGTAATTGATATAGTATTTCTTATAATAAAATACAACTAACTTAACTAGATTACACCGTAATTTAGAGAAATCTATTAATTGACGTAACATGTACTTGAACTTGTTTCTAACTTTTAGAAAGTAACTTCAAGGGAATTAGCGTAAAATTCGTTTATCTACACTCGCTAAGAGTAGGACCGCACCCAGAACTAATTTACCAAAGAAACTGAGCAGAATGTCACCGCCAAATGGCTAGGTGTTTTTGTATTTATTAAGAGCGTGTCGTAAAGTGATGGTAAGTCAGTGCGATGTTTTTATAGGACGAAGTAATGCGCCGCTTGCGGACAGTCCCGTGTATTCTGGTTGGTATTTTAAGGACTTTTTCTTTGCTATTTTTTCTGCTTTTTATTTCAAGAATGAATAAAATGATATGAACGTTTTGGTTTGAAATTGGATGCCAAATTACATCACTGTATATAATTTGCCCGTTGAAGGGTTAGGCCGCCCAGTATTGGAAAACACCTAATGAATCTATTTTGCGGAGGAGTCCTTTTTTTCTTGCGGATGAGTCCTGATCCTCAATAATACGGAAGACGAGGCAAGGAGGTGGATATCATTTGGAAGGTTCCTAAATAGCCTGACCGGAACGACTGACGGAAACTACATGCTCAGAAGACAAGCTTACATCAGGCGAATTACCGTCAAGTGCAAATACATTCCTTATAAAAAAATGTAGAACTAGAAATGGAAAGTGGTGAATGGCGGTTTGAAGACACTTGACACTAGAGTTAACCATTCTCATACGATAAGAGTATATTTTATACCTTTCCTTAGCCTCTAGTTGTTGATAGTGCAGTATTCAGAGTTAAGATTTCCAGAACACCTATTAGTTTCACTTAAGCTAGCAAGTAAGGTGTTGGTTACATGAAGTGTAAGTTTGATGGAAAATTTACAAGATTCTAATCCTAACAAATATTTATGTCTACATTCAAACGTGTTTGCTATTAACTACTTATTTAATCTTGTGCTGCAATAAAGTAAACTGATTTTTTGCCATTTTATGAATCTAAGATAGACTTTTTGGATGGTTAAGTAAAAAATAAACATTGCTCTCTCTCTTGAGTCGTATATCCTAATAATATGGCTAGGCAATGACAAAGTTACAGTAACAAATATTTAAATTTAAAAACAAAGAGAAATAATGAAATTACATTAGATTTACTGCCGCAAACACATTCACACAAAATGATACAAGTCTGCGATATATGTACTTATATGTTTATTATTTCGTGATATATTTTGACGCACTTGACTTAAGGACGAGCTCCCAAGAAGAGCGAGATGGCAATACATTTATTGCGACAAGATTTTCCAAATTCCCTCTATTTGAAAACTTATAACTCCGCTTGAGAGAATAAATTCACTGAGGGAAAAAATATATGTTATTCTATATAGTTTTTCAAAGAGATTGTAACTTTAGAAATTTCGAGAAAAACCATCTCGTCTGTATAGCATCATAATGAATTCACTTGTTTTCACTCTATCTCAACGCGACCGTATCGCGCTATTAATAATCCATTGTAAAATAAAAACATATATTAAAATACAATTATATATTATTGAATATATGTATGTATGGTTAATATTATGTAAGCATTAGACTTGTAAATGTATGTAAATAAAAAATATCACTTGAAAAATTTTAGGGGTTTTTATTCATGTACTTTCTCTATGTAACAGATCCTTTATATACTCTACCTCTAGCATCTAAGCTGCATTTAGCTGTATAGTGGTGAGGTCGGAGCATATGCACTTAGCTGGTGCCTGCCAACGGCAAATATACATTACGGTCGCTTAGTATTTAGCTTTAGAACCTCTAAGAAAGTTGTTGTATATTCTGTAATTACGTTAATATAGACATAATGCTGTATATTTCTTATAAGTAGGTATATGTTGAACGATGTTACAGGTCTAAGCCCAGTTAGCCTGGCTTAGGTTTCTGCAGTCTTATGTTAAGATAGTTTTATATTATTTTACTGCGATATTCATCTTACGAAACTTACTCAGTAGAAGAAATGAAAGGAAAAAAAACTAAACATGCTACTTTTAACTACTACAAAATAATAAAAAGGGGCACTTAAAAAATCTTTACGAAAGAATAAAGATTGTCTACGTGCTCCAACCTACTTCTTCTTATCGAATGATAGTGGCCAGCTATGGTGTCGAGAGTTTATCAAACTGGCCTAGGGGCCTCTGACATGGCTTAACGACTGTCGTACTAGACAAGCAGCCGGGACATACAATTTAACATGTCATCCGACCCACGGAAGCGGCCAAAATGGAATGTCACTTTTCGGTCACCCATCCAAGGACTGACCGGGTCGACCTTTGCTTAACATTGGTAATCGCATGCGATTGCCTCCGCCAGCTGTGCTACGGGCGCTACTACCAGCCAGCCTACTGCCGAATTACTATGCCGGATGGTATACTCCTTAACTTTTATTCATATTTGGTTAATGAATAAATGAAATTATATTTGTGTTTGTTACATGAAATAACATAAAAGTACAGTACAGTAGCATTGCGCAGATGAGTCTGGGGACGCGCTGCTTTTAGAGACCGTCCGTGGTAATGCAGTGCGGGGTATTTTGTACAGCTGTGGATTACACTTGTTACTTAACTTTATTGTAATGTTACATGTGCGTGTATATCTGCTAGAAAAAAAAAAGAATATTAAGTTACCAGTTAAGTTAATAAGTTAATAATAAATATATATAATATAATACTATAAAATAATAAATAATGTTTTATAAATATTCCGGGAAATTACACAGCAATCAGCAGTCAATAAAAATAAAAATCTCTACTTATAGAATAAAGGAAAGCGTGTCCTGCGTATTTCACTACTAGTGGACGCCTGTGACTTCGTCCGCGTGAAATAGTTATTTTTGGGCATCATATTTATTTTTGCAAACAACCTCTTTAACATTATAAATTATACCCATGACTTGAACCGTTTTCGCTGCGCCCGCAACGGAAGCCCTCAAAGATGAATAATCCCCGTTTTTTTCCAGATTTTCCATTTTTTCTTCGCTCCTATTAGTTGCAGCATGATGTTATATAGCCTTAAACCTTCCTCGATAAATGGTCTATTCACCACAAAAATATTTTTTCAACTCGCACCAGCAGTTCCTGAGATTAGCGCGTTCAAACAAACAAACAAACTCTTCAGCTTTATAATATGATTACAGAAGATGTCTGCATGTCTTATGTATGTAATGTATGCTTAGATGTTAAAAATTACGGAACGGATTTTGTTGCAGTTTTTTAAATAGATTGAAGTGATTCACGAAGAAGGTTTATAATATGTTCAATAATATATATATATATATATATATATATAATAATTTATACCCTGTCTGATCCAATTTTCTTTAAGTACAAATGATGTATACTAGTCTAAGGATTTTTGTGTGAATAAAGTAAATTATTATTATTATATTCGGTATTTATTTATTTACAACTATTTTTAATTTTTTTACAATATATGTATAAAAAAAATAACAAATAACATAAAAATCTTAAAACTAGTGATGCCGCCGGCAACGGGGCAGGACCCAAGCAACCGGTGGTAGAGGCTACAAAGAAAGGATTTATTATTATTATTAATAACGCATGCAAAGCTAGTACAATTATATCTCAAATACAGTTTACGTAAGTTCTTACAAATAAGATAAAGATAAAGATAAATTTATTGTAAACAAAACAGTATGTTTACACTTTACAAATAGCTCTGTCTCTTACATTAAGAGTAAGAATAAAATAATTGTATTGTCACATGAAACATAAAATAGACACACAATAAAAAACAAGAGTACAAATAAGAAATTAGTAAAAAAAACTGTGTCGTAGAGAGGCAGGTTCTTCCGGGGATTCTTGTTTACAACTTAGTATTATATTAACAACTTAAAATAATGTAGTATTATAATAATAATATAAATTAAGGGACAGATACAGAAGGCAGTGATTCTTGATACGGCGCGTATTGTCCGGAGGTTCCTTTCTTTGTAACCTTTACCACCGGTTGCTTGGGTCCTGCCCCGTTGCCGGCGGCATCACTAGTTTTAAGTTTTTTATGATATTTGTTATTTTTTTTATACATATATTGTAAAAAATTTAAAAATAGTTGTTAATAAATGAATACCGAGATATAAATTATAATAATCTATGTCTAGTTATTGTTTATACAGAATATGATAAACAAATCTACTAACAACAACTATTTGTATCCTAAATGTAATTGCAAATTGAAAATGTACAATTACTAGTGTTCCATGGGTTTTACTAAATATGAATACAACCTAATAGCACTAGCAATTACGCGACAAAACTTCCGCCATTTACATTATTGTTTTTCAAACATAGTGCCGGCACTAGTAGGTAATTGGCGTGCGGCGCGATGAAATCGATCAAATGTTCAATACCGTAGAGAGCCTTTTCGATTTGGTGATAAACACAGACAATATCATGCAGATACAACTAAAAAGCCCAGACTGGGGAAGGCAGGGCAATGTTGGGACGGAAAAAAGTTTTCCTGGATATAGTAAGTGACTAAACAAAGACCCTAGGGATCTGGAAGGCAGTTTTGAACGATGAGAGGGAACTGAACTGGAACGGCTACATTGTACGAAAACAATAGATACTAGCATGCAAGAAACTTGCAAAATCTTAATGGTCAGTCATAGGTACATCAATTAAAAAAATAGAGTGGAAAACTATGTGGATACTCAACGATAGACTTCCAACCGATCTTGAGGTCTCTGATTTATTATTGTGAACTACCTTACTACGTACGAATAAGATATGAATAATAAAATACATATGTAGGATATATAATAATAATATACATTTATTTGACAGAAGTGTGTCGAAATTTTGTAACCGTAATGCGTTGTCTATCGGGTCAGATTCCGTTGGTGATAAATTAGTTGAACACGCGAAGTTTGAATAAATGCGAGGCCTGTTTGGAGGCTACTTTAGCACGTGAGCGCTATTATTTATTGAATGCAATTTTCTTTTACCTATGACTTGTAATGTTTTTTTGGACTCTTTGTTCAAGAATGTTGGAAAAATATATTGGTCAATGTTTCTATGGAATATGATTATTTAAAACGCACTGAAGTATATTATTTTTTCCCATCACTCTTTAATTAGTCCATTTAATTTACAGTACTTGGATGGGTGACCGAAAAGTGGCAATCCATTACGGGCGTTTCCGTGGGACGGATGACTCGTTAAATTGTAGGTCCCGGTTGTTTGTCTTGTACGGCAATCGTAAAGCCATGTCAGAGGCCCTTAGGGCAGCTTGATAAACTCTCGACATCAGAGTTGGCCACTCTCATTCGATTAGAAGAAGAAAACTTATTTTTATTCTTGTAATTTCTCACCAATATAAGTCTCAGTTACTTGTAATAAATTATTATGATTTGTAAAAGATACAAGGGATTGCTACAACCTTATCAATCGAGTTAGCAAAAGTTCTTACAAACATCTTGAACAAATGGCATGTACCATCATCACGCAGATTTTTAATTCACGCTTACTAAATACTCTGTCATTAACCTTATAACACTGTTTTTTCAGGGCTGTAATGTTTTTTTTTTCGTGAGTTTCAAATTTATATTCAGTATAAATAATACTTTTAACTTTTTGGGGGTGGTTTGAGTAGATGACGTTTAATCGACGTGTAAACTCTGTTTATAAGTAAATGACTATGAACTATGGATACCAGATCGACCGCGGCAACATCGTGATCCCCAAATCGGTGACACGTTCCCGCATCGCGTCCAACTTCGCTGTACTGGACTTCAAGCTGTCTCAGGAGGACATGAACCTTATCGACTCGTTCGACTGCAACGGGCGACTCGTGCCTATGACTGCATCCCTTGGCCACAAGTTCCATCCTTTTGAAAACGACGAATTTTAAGCACAAAGCATCACAACAATAAATGTACACAAAGTGTATTTTATAATGTAAACAAGTTATATTTAGCACCGTTTGTTACTTCTGTGCAAGATTAAATATTTTATTTTATTTTTTTATTGATTATTTAATACAAAAACTTTTAGCAGCAGTTCCATACAAAAATATCATCAAAAGGCATGTAAAAGCCATTGTTTTTTAGAAACTTGCAAAAGTGGTTGGCTTTCACCTACCAGAGCCAAAATGAGTCCCAACTTTATATTATTTATTTTTTCAGTAACAAAGTGGTGTTAAGAAAGTGGTACAAGCCCCGGCGTGGTCAGCCAGCAGGAAGTGGTTGGCTTTCACCTACCAGAGCCAAAATGAGTCCCAACTTTATATTATTTATTTTTTCAGTAACAAAGTGGTGTTAAGAAAGTGGTACAAGCCCCGGCGTGGTCAGCCAGCAGGGTGGTGGATTGAGGCCGTTCCTAAGCTGTCACCTGATGGTAGATAAAATCTCGACAGGGGAAGTATTCCAGGTAAGGGAAGAAGTTTTGTACCCTGGAGAATGAAACCGCCCATAATGATGACTTACTTTCTAACTAATGAGCGCTGCGACCCAAAGTGGATCCTGGCCTCTGACACAAAGAAACGCCACTCCTCTTGGTTCTGCGCCATCTCGTGCCACTCGGTATCATGGAATAGTTGCAGATCCTCCTCTATCTGGTCCATAATGATGAAGATGATAATAATTAAATAAGATTATTAATGATGATGATGATGATGATGGTATAATCCGTATAGGATGGCGTAATAACAAAAATGGTCTTAGTTTTTGATGTTCGTACGGGATTACTGGAGCTATTAATTTGATGTCTGGTTTTTGGACGGATGACCAGGGACTAGACATTTTTTCTTCCCTGAGTAGGTATTCATAACACTCTGTGTTAATATAATAAGATGAATATCATTAAAAAGGACATAAAATGATATTATCATTGGGACGAACGTATTTTAAGATAATATTTTAACACGCGATTAAAGAAAGTTTTAGTTTGGTTCCTTTGGTAAAATAAAAAATGATAAAGTTTATGTTCAAAGATAATCTGTGGTAAGATTAATCAAAGAAATCTAGTTTTATCGTCACAATATCGCAATTTACTCAATACCTCTCTATTTCATCTATTTGTGACAAAACAAGACTCAAATCTCCGAGAAAATAAGCAAAAAGTAAACAAAATAATTACACTTACAAGGATCAGTCGGCTAATAAAGTGTCGTCACCAAATCGACGTTTCCTCAAGCGAGTGGAATCTTTTTTGCGACAATCCAAGACTGGGGAACATGTTGTTTTCTTCTCGGAATAAAGTTTGGTGATTCGTAAATCGGTGCCTCATTTTCGACGGAGTTAGCCGTTGACTATATAATCTCAGAGACATCTTACGTTCTTTGAGCGGACTGAAAGTAAGTTCGTATAAGAGTGGTCAATTCTGGTGTCAAGAGTTTACAACTGCCCTTAAGGACATATAGCTTAATGAAGGGAAGGACGTACGTGATTCACTGAGACTTGGAAATGTGTCACCCGCCTCACAGAAACTTTCAAATAGAATGTTATAACCTTATTAGAAATAAGACATGTTTTTCACTTATGTCAGTTTTAATTGGTAAAAGTTTGTCAGTGAATATGTAGGTATGTTTGTTCCGTTTATACGCTCATACAGCTAAACTGATTTGGATGGATGTAATTTGGTGTGAAGTTTATTATACAGAAAATTAATCCTAGATTGACACTGGTAACACATACATGTGTGAACTATGAACGAATAATATGTAGTAGTCATACATGTATGAACATTTATTTGGCCCTACTAGACGCCTGCGGCTTCGCTTATTTCAGAATAAAAAGTAGCCTATGACACTCTTAAGACCTCATACTACCTACATACCAAAAATCATGATGATCTGTTTAGTAATTTTTGCGCGATGAGCATTTAAATAAAAAGACGAACAAACAAACAGAGACACAGAGAAACAGAAAAATAGACAAAACATCTAGAAATTTTTGGAACGCGTTCTGCTATCAATTTTAAGTAATTCCAAAAAAATAAATATCTTCAATGTTTAGAATTTTGACCCTCATCAGCTTTATTAATGACCAGTCTATACGTTATATTGTGGTTGAGAGTTAACTAACAACCTTTTTGCTTTTCCGTAACATTAGGCCAGTCCGTTTACTTCATTTAAGTAGGCACCCATCTCATTTATTCGCAAAAATAGCACAAGCACTTTGTACTTGAAGATGTTTTTCGGAGTTTACATTTTTGCTTTGTATCTCAAAGTAAGTGGCTTGTTTTTGTTAAGTTGCCTAATTCGGGCTGAGGATGTTTGTGTTGAATTTATTTTTGTGGTGTTTTCCGCTGAAAGTCTGCTATGTTGCGTTGATAAGACAATAATTAAATAATAATAAAAACATATATCATATTATACAAATCAGGTAGATCGGTTGCCGTGATACCAAAAATTAGGAACATGACTTACAAATCAATTGACATTTTGTTAAGGTACTTAGATTTATTACATCAGTCAAACTCTCAACGGTCATATGTTAAAGTAAGTAAGTTAAGCTACCTACGTCGGTATTTATTAGTCAGACCTTTCTCAATAATAAGTTTACAGAAAATCAAACAATTTCAAGAATCTAACGCTTTATCCATACCGGGAATATATCCCGCACCCTGGCACTTCAGTTCGGGATTAGCCTATGACTGTTCACTCTAAATCCGGCGCGCCGCCCGGACCACACGTACAAACCTTCGGGCATAAATGCTGCACTTTTATATGTGTATGTACATACTCTTTGGATATATTACCAATAATAGATATGTAGCCTGCAATTCGTTTATAATTTGACTGTATTATTTTTTGGTCTCAAAAGTAATTTTCAAATAACACAGAATAACTCCACTGCTCTTAAATAATTTATTTTCTTACGTCATAATATTGAAATTCCACAAAAAGATCTCGCGGAACGATTCTATTCCAAGAAGTGATAAGGACCCGAATCTTGCGCGTGTCATTCACCGTTAAAGGATTTCACAGTTGGATATAGCTGTAGTTCATTCATAACGTTTGCATGAATGAACACATAAGTGTGGGGCTAGATAGCGATGTGTGCAATGTCCCGGAACATTAATTTATTATTTATTCATATAATATCCAACGAACAACAACAATATTTACCATAATAATTTGTTCAAAAATTCCTAAGCCTGGAAGAGATCACTAAAGGTGATAAGGCCACCCACTTGTACATTTATTTATAGTTTATGTCCTTTTGATATTGTTAATTTATTTTGGTGTGCAATTAAGATATGTTGAATTGAATCGTTCAATATAAGGCTAGATGGCGCTGTGTGAAGCGAGAGTGGCTCAGCATTTCCAGTGTCTGCTTTTCATTCAGACGTACCCTGGTTCAAATCTGGCCCTACACCGATGACTTTTATTTTCAAGTTATGTGTGGATTTGCACTCGCTTAACGGTGAACGAAAATATCGTGAGGAAACCGACGTGTTTGAGGACCACAATATCTAAGAACATGTGTCTTCCGTAGAAGGACCTGGCCGCCCACCACGACGTATCTGCCCGAACTCTAACTCGAACGAGGAAGCTCGCCTAACGAATGATTTCTGTGGGGCAAGCACGACCCTCAGTCATGAGGAAATACGAGAGAAAGAGAGGGCGCTGTGTGAAAGGGTCCGAAATCAATTCAAATCAGATAAAAATCATATGAACATGACGAGCCTGATAGAAGATTTCACATTGTCCATTTCAGCTGCAGTGTCACCCAGTTTCAAATACTAAAATGCATCGCATTCAAAGCTCATCAAAACGGGATTTTGGTGTTAATTTTAGTTTCAGAGCACCAATATAAATATAAATCAGAAAAGCATGAATGATTTGCTTCGAACAACAAGCAATCGAAATGTAACCCTTTCACTGATGTCAAATGTGTTGTGTGCCCATTGCCATTAATTTAGGTCCCAGTTGTTAGTATGACTGACATTTTTGCCGTGCTTATTACAAACGCAGTAATAGTCACTTTCGAAATTTTATCTTTTTTGCAAAATTGGCATTCTATGAGGCTAATCTATACAAAAAAAAAATAACATCATGTTTTTTTAAGTGTTAACATGTTTTTTACACTCTTTCAAACGCAGTACTTGCACAAAAATGTTGTTTATGCTACCGCAGCCGTCTTATAGCCTCTGACATAGCTTGACAAAATTTAACGGTTAAAAAACGGTTGATGGTTTAAAAATTCTTAACATTCAAGTTAGTCACTCTCAACCAATAAAGCTGACTTGCGTGACACCGCGCAGCATGCTAGGCTTTAATTTTAAAATAGTTCGAGTCACGTATGATTCAGACTGGAGGAAATCGTATTTGTCCCGCAAACACGTTGCCAATAAAGTGCTAACTTCGATACCGTACCCCAGCGCTGTTAGTTATATTTAACACTAGTTGTGTCACGCGGTGTAGGCTACGTTAATCTGGTTTGAGAAATTACCTATTGGTTATCTTGAAGGTATATAATATTTAATATTTGACCTATAAACACAAAATTATTTATAATTATGAAGGTCTTATATATCTTGCAAAATTGTAACGCAAGGTAGAACCGTTTGGTTATGCCTATGCTGTTAGTATTATATTTGAATGATAGTGTCCTATAGCTAACGATATTCTCGTTTTAGAAATTATTTTAATAAGAAATATTTTACCTTTTAAAAAAATATTGTCCATACCTACAATAGCTTCATACTCACAGGAATAAGAAATACGTGTCTTACGTGTGTGGATGATAAACGTGTCCATTAGAACAGCTATTATCCTGGTGTCTAGAACTTCTTCTTTTGAAGATTTTTTATTTAGAAGAACCTTAAAATTTTCAAGTAAATGTTATTTTAAGAAAACCTACAAACAGACCTCCTTATTTATTCTAATAGTATGATTCGTTTATTTTTACCAACTGAAGGCTGTACCTTGAGAACTAGAGACACGTGACGTCGTGAAGGAAACATTTATTTCAAGTGGTGAGGTCGTATTGTGAACGATGGAGAATTTGGGAAATTTGTGGATTGATTAATAAATTACTATTTATTTATATGGAATAAACTTTATTTACAATAATAAAATATAAAAAACAAGGAAAGAAAAACTAAACATACTACTTCTAACTACTACCAAAAAGGGGGCACTTAGAGAATCTAAAAATATATATATATATAAAATATAAATATAAAATCTTTATTTATATCACACACAACAATCAAATTATATCTTAAAACCTATGTTTATGCAGATTAATAGTTGAGATATTTTGGTCTTAGACTACTTTATATCAATGCTCAAATTATTTATTTATTTATTATGTTCTAGTTGTTTTCTTATCCACGCATTAATCAACAAATTTCATTTATTTCGTTTTATAGTCACAATAGCCATCTTTTAAATAAAATAATTCAATGATAGGAACGGCTTCATAAACTCTCGACACCAGAGTTGGCCACTCTCATTCGATAAGAAGGAGAACGATAGGAAGATTTAAAAACATACTTGATGGAAATCAGTCAAATTTTATTGGTTCGAGGTTATCGTAAGTTGACATTAGCTTTTTCAATACTGATATCTTCACATATCAATGAAAGCATTTCCCTTAGAACCGCCACATAGAAGTATTTTAAAATATGTATTTATAATAGATGTGTACCCACTACCTGTTACCACAGTATTGCTTGAGTAACGACATCTATACTTCTATACTAATATTATAAAGCTGAAGAGTTTGTTTGTTTGAACGCGTTAATCTCAAGAACTATTGGTGCGAATTGAAAAATTCTTTTTGTGTTGTATAGACCAGTTATCAAGGAAGGCTTAAGGCTATATAACACCACGCTGCAACTAATAGGAGCCAAGAAACAATAGAAAATGTGGAAGAAACGGGGAAAATTATTCATCTTTGAGGGTTTCCGTTGCGTGCGCTGCGAAAACGGTTCAAGATATCAAAAAAATGTGTATGAAAGAATTATTTCTCTTGAAATAATCTAACAAAATGTCCGCAACATTATGTCTATGTTTTAAGGTTAACTCACTAGAACCGTTTTTATGGTAATAACTATTCCACGCGGACGAAGTCGCGAACATCAGCTAGTACAAAATAAAAATCAAACAAGAAAAAAGTAAAGTAAAGTAAATATGTACTCTTCTTCTTTAAGTATACTTGTTAACAAATATCGCTCTATGCAGTGTTTTCAACAAACGATAACTTCATTCCTCATTTTCACACAATAAAAACAGCTTAACAGCATACCCAAGCATTCCTTGATTGCGCGTCATAAAACCGAGACGTTTTTTATTTAGTCTTGCATCAAGTTTCAGACATTGTCGCCAGCGTCAACTTTACAGTCCCAGACCAATAAACTTTTACAACCCTCGATGATCCTAATAGCATGAAAATGAAAAATCATACTGCAACTTGCAAGTTACGACTTCCAGCGTCTTAATAACAGTAAAAACAGTGAGGGTCAGTCGCCACGATGTCGAGGATACTGGCTGCATTATCGCGCTGGATGACAATGCAATGTTGAGCGAAAAAAAGCACACCGAGCACACTTGCTCACGAATGCTAAATTTTTAAAATAATTTATCTCAAAAAGTAGTGAAAATAATACTTGTAGTACTTTATTTAATTAATTTAAATCTGTCTGGCCGATTACACTGTTGTCATAACGAAAATAAAAAGTAAAGTCATTTATGACGATAAAATGTTCCTGATAAGCGATTGTGTACAAAACCTAAATTATGTAAGATTCACAAGGTACACAAAACTTTTAAATAGCAAATTAAGTATGATAACGCAGACGATAGACAATACACAAATAATTAATAAATTTCAATTGGATAGTAAAAAAAACCCTTAAAATACATACTAGTAGGTTCCTACGTAATAATACCTAATCCTCCCTGACGTATGTACCTATTCTTATTCCTTATTACTGAGACTCGTGACTCCCCCGCAGAAATATTTCCTTACAAAGTTCTCTTGTGCAAATACATTGTGGTGGGCGTTAATTCCTTCCACGGGTGTTCTGGTTTTCTTTTGACTATTGTCATAAACATGTTTGTTTAAATCTAAATATATATAAAACTCAAAGGTAATGACTGACACAGTGATATATCAACGCACAACCCAAACCACTAGACAGATCGGGCTGAAATTAGGCATGCATGTTATGACGTATATATCCGCTTAGAATTTTTGAACGGATTGTTGGAAATGCCACTTTTAAAATCGGGAATGGAAGTTTAATTCTTAATGCGCCCTAAGCCGCAAGCATCCACTTGTTTTACCATAAGAATAAACTGTATATTTTCACGTAGAAAAGGTTGGTAGACTAACATAAAAGTATAATGGCTTTCAACCCCTAAGAATGTAATCGCAAGACGGTCAAGAAACGCGTAAAAGAAACTTCCCCTGACTCTGAACTCTTTGTGGAAATATTTCTTCGTTTGTTTAAAAGGAATTAATATTGCAAATACTGCATTTCTGTATTTAAATAATATGCAACCCACTGCTTGCAACCTATTTTACATTTTTGCCCCTTTGCAGTTTCTGCAAGTTAACCGTAATAAAAATATCTTGAGCACTTTAATTTCAAGTCTGCTCCTTAATTTTTGGAAGTTCTTGGTAAGTACAAACTGAAAAGTGAAGTATATCAAATATTGATTTCACTAATTTGCAATTTATAACAATTTTTATACATATTTAGTCAGCCTGCACAAAGTGGGGTCTAATAGCAGTGGGATTCAATAGGCTGTGGATGAAGATATTTTGAAATAAATAATATGTTGAAACGTTTCAATGCAATCAATATTTTAAACTCCACCCTTCTCAAGCCAAGGAAATCCAATCGCGTTAATCCGTTTTGATATTTCCCTCACAAATAATCTTCGAACTAAAATATTTCGAACGTTCCCAACCATAACCTGCATTGTGGAACCTTTTAGTCTGATCAAAAGTTAGTGCAGAAAATTCAGTAGAAAATATTGGAAGGTGGTCGCGTCGCGGTAACAAAAGATTGGGCGATCGAACTATCGTCTTCACTCACTGCTTCCGATGGACGATTTTTAATTCATATTGAGTAGTAGGTGTTTCATATCTCAAGCCCGCCTCATGTAATGCAACAGTGATTACTTTTCTGAATGTGTTCGTACGTAATTTCTTGTCGCAAAATAAATAATTTTCATTTCATTTCATATAGGTATAGCCTAAGGTCTTTAGTTAGCAAATCCGTTTAGTATAATATTGAAGATATTAAATATATATATGTACTTATTTGACTCAAAAATAACACAATACGTATTTCAATTATTTAAAAAGATTTTCATTTTTAAAGAATTTTCAGATCTGGCAAGATTGTAATGAAGAAATAAAAGAAAACACAAATATTCTGATAATATTTACACACCTTAAGATAATGTTGCAAAAAGAATTTTTAATAGTGGGAAAGTCATAATTAAACTTTAAGATAATTTTAAATATTACAACTTGATTACTCAGAAGAAATCTTAAAAGTATCGATTAGTGTAAGTGAGATCATTATCAGCAACGTCGGTTTGTTAAACAAAGGTCCAACTTTTAATTGGGGCCAAAACCTGAGATATTCCAAAATGAACTCCTTTGTTTGCGCCTTCGTTAATTTCACCTGGTTCCAGTATTTTCTTGCAACACTTTGATGTCTAGAGGATATTTTTAAATTACCGAAAGTTTCTTGTATTAGATGTTATCAGGAACATACTAACAGTTTAGAATATTACTAGCAACAAACCCATATGTTTAATGGTGTTTTTAGTACATTAAACAAACCTCTTCTTATTATACATCTTCACGTTATGGAAAATAATTTGGCTCAATACAATTCGTGGTGCATGGATATTTTTATATATGCAACAGCTGTCATTTCTGACGTATGCTACAGCAAACTTTTTTCACAAACTTTCAGAAGACGTAGACCATAAGCTGTAAATTGCTACTCTCAATAAATTAAACGTTTATATTAAAGAATAGACGGAAAGTAAACTTTATTTATATGGAATATTTATAAGATGACTACACGCTAGACTAAGTATTTTATTGATCTGTAGCTCCTATGTTTACGAATAAATAAATATAATTTGTACAAATTATTCACAAACTAAAAAAATATCGATGCTGAAATGACGCAACGCAACATCAGTCTTCAAATAACAGTAAGTGCATTTAGAAACAAACCGATAGTAAACAGCAATGTAAAATGTTGGCGATTAGTTTAAACATGAGTAGGTAGTACGCTTGGATGGTTTCCGCCGTACTGCTGTGGTTGAATTACTCTCCGCTGGACATACGATATTCATGGGAATACAAAACTCGTGGATGCGGCTGTGGTACAAGCCTTCAGACGAAGCGTGTTTGACTTCTGTGAATAAAAATAAATAAAAAATTAAGAAAAATATTTAAACGAATTAAAAACCTAATATTTTGGAGTCGGTTAAAAACTGTATAACCCAAATTAAAATAATTAGGAACAGGTATACATTAAAATAAAAGTACTGCTGCATAATATAATGCGCGCACTTGCCAAAATAGTAATAGTGCTTGTTTCATCCTAATCAGCATAAGATTACTGGAGCTACAGTGTTGTACATTTTCACCGCTTTTTTCCACGCATGTCATCTCGTGCTTGGCATTATAGAGATGTCACAGGCGCGCGAACCAATCAGATGCCGCGTGACGTCACGATGCGGCAGCGAAAAGGTGATTGCCAGTTAATCGTTCGCGCAGTCACTTTGCCGGATTTTGGCAGCAGAGACCGTACTATCGCATTAAATATAAGTAAAGTAAATTTTTATTTAAAAGCAACCTTATTATATCATATAGGTACATGATTGTGTCTTTTGCTTTAGTTGGAACTAATATCTCCATTATTTTTAACGATATAAAAACCAGGTTATCTTAGCTCTAGTTATCTACTTTTCATATTTTCTGTTAATAACACTTTTTCTTCTTTTTCATATATCATCATCAGCCTATCTTATATTCGTCCACTGTTGGACATAGGCCTCTCCCAATGATCGCCACACTGCACGGTCTCCTGCTTTACGCATCCAGTGCTTCCCAGCCACCTTCCTCAGGTCGTCGCTCCATCTGGCCAATTGGCCTCCCACACTACGTGTACCGACACGCGGTCTCCACTCTAGGATCCGCTTACTCCACCGATTATCGGTCCTTCTGCAAACATGGCCAGCCCATTGCCACTTCAGTTTGCTGATTTTGCTGGCTATGTCGGTAACCTTGGTTCTTTTTCGGATAACATCATTCCTGATTTTATCCCTCAAAGAAATCCCGAGCATAGCTCGTTCCATAGCTCGCTGAGTGACTTTGAATCGGTGGATTCGCTTCACTGTCAGAGTCCATGTTTCGGCTCCGTAGGTCAGCACTGGGAGGACGCACTGATCAAAGACTTTCGTCTTCAGGCTCTGTGGGATAGACGAGGAGAAGATATGGCGAAGTTTGCCAAATGCTGCCCAGCCCAGCCTGATTCTTCTGTCAATCTCACCCTCGAAGTTGTTTCTACCTAACTGCAGTAATTGCCCGAGGTATATATATTCGTCAACAACTTCGAGAGGTACACCGTTGACTACAACAGGTCCCGGAGAAGCTATTCGGTTAACCATAACTTTAGTTTTTTCAATGTTCATTCCGAGACCTATCCGCCGTGAAGCATCAGCTAAGGTGGTCAGCATCTCTTCCAGTTCTTGCAGCGACTCCGCCATCAAAACTATGTCGTCGGCGAACCGTAGGTGAGAGAGCTGCTCGCCGTTGATGTTCAAGCCTTTCCCTTTCCAGTCCAGCGTTTTAAACATATCTTCGAGGGCATTAGTGAACAGTTTCGGGGAAATAACATCCCCCTGTCTCACTCCTCTGCGAAGATGGATATGTTTAGTCTGCTGATCTTGTACTTGAACGGCCATCGTAGCGTCATTGTAGAGGCCTCTCAACACTTCGATATACCGATAGTCTATTTGGCATCGCTGCAAGGACTCCAGAACAGCCCAGGTCTCGATAGAATCAAACGCTTTCTCGTAGTCCACGAATGCTAAACACAAAGGGCGGTTATACTCTTCGGTCTTCTGTATAACCTGCCTTATTGTGTGAATGTGGTCTACGGTACTAAATCCTCCACGAAACCCGGCCTGCTCCGGTGGCTGAAATTCGTCGAATCTCCTCGCGAGGCGATTTGTTATTACCCTCGAAAACAGTTTATATACATGGCTTAAGAGCGAAATGGGGCGGTAGTTTTTTAGGAGAGTCTTATCTCCTTTCTTATAAAACAAAACTACTACGCTCTTATGCCATGCTCGCGGAGTTCTCCCATTATTTATTACGACGTTGAATATTTTCTGGAGTTCCCGAAGAACAGGACGTCCTCCTGCTTTCAGCAATTCCGACGTAATTCCGTCTTCTCCTGGGGCTTTTCCGTTTTTCAACTGTCCGAGGGCAATCTCAATTTCGCCTAGACTGATTTCCGGCAGGTCTTCTGTGAAATGGCGCGTCAGTGTGGCACGAGAGTCTCGTTCACTCGATGAAGGAGGAGAAGCTCGTGAGGCGTATAATCGGCCATAAAAATCCTCTATCTCAGCGAGAATCTCCGGCTTAGAGATTGCGGTAGAGCCACTCGTAGTTGTAAGTCTAGTAAGGTGACTCTTCCCTAAAGACTGTGCGAACACCTTCGATCCTCGATTCTTTTCTATTGCCTCTTTGATGGCTTCGGTATTAGAAGATCGAAGGTCACGTCGCACAGACTTCGATATTCTCCGGTTGAGTTCACGCTGCTCTGATAACGTGGCATGTGAAGTATCTCGTCTTACATTCATTAGCCGAAGAGTCTCTTCTGAGAGTTTGGACTTCCTACCTGGACGCCTTAATTGGCAGAACTTCTTCCCTTCTTCGCATAAGACTTCCGTAAAATTTTTGGTTTCCCTGTCAACATCCTCGGTGGTTTCCAAAACGGCAAAGCGATTCTGCAATTGCAGCTGGAAATAGTCTGATCCAGTTATAGCTTGGAGCGTGTTGGGGCGGAGCGTGGACTTTATCAGACGAGACCGTTCAAGCTTAAAATCGATATTCAGGGTGCCTCGAACAAGTCGGTGATCACTTCCGGTTTTGAACCTAGTAACCACTGAGACATCCCTGAATATATGCTTTTTGTTCGTCATGATAAAGTCGATCTCATTTTTGGTGACTCCATCCGGGCTTCGCCATGTCCACTTTCTTTGAGGTTGCTTCTTGAAGAACGAGTTCATCAGAAAGAGCCCTTCTTTATCGAGAAAGTTGACCAACATTTGCCCTCTGTCGTTCCTTACTCCATAGCCATGTGATCCTATTTGTCGCTCGCCGCAAGCCTGTATACCCACCTTGGCATTAAAGTCCCCCATAACAACGCTGTAGTGTGTCTTCGTAGTTTTATGAAGGGCTGCGTGTATATCTTCGTACATCCGTTCCACTTCTTCATCTGGGTTGGTGTTAGATGTTTTCAGCTTCGGCTTTTTCTGTGGAGGAGCATACACTTGCACTACTTTTAAACTATACCTCTCAGTGAGCTTTAATATAAGGTAGATTACTCTGTTTGACACACTAGATATTTCTACAACGTTGTTAAGGAGAGCCTTGTTGACAAGGAATCCCACGCCACCCTGTGATAGTTTGTCTCCTTCGCGGTAGTAGAATAGATGGCCTGACGGTAGGGTTACGGTGTCCTCTCCCTGTCTTCGGACTTCGCAAAGACCTACAATATGCCATTTTATTTTTTCCAATTCGGTTTCAACCTGCGTCAAATGATGGTCGAGTCTTATCGTTTTTCCGTTATACGTAGCCAGGGTCAGTTTAGATTTAGGGTGGCCTGCCGTAGCCCGGGGATTCTTCGCACCCCCTACCCGGCCGTTACCATAGCCGCCACCTTGGCCAGGAATAGCCGGGCGACCGGGAACTAGGGGCCGTTGTAATTGTGTGTTGTTCATAGAGAGGAGTTGCCCGTAATTGCCACGCTGGGCATGCGTGTTGGCAATCGCAGCACGTAGCTCATCGCACGGGTGTCGCTGCTGCCCGACACCCGTCTGAGTTATTTAGGCTACGTGTTTCTGGGTGGATATACCGCCATCATTCGGTTCGCCAGAGCCCCATTCGTTATCCAGCAGGATGACCACGTGCAGGTTGAGGTTGGCTTGGAGCATGCAGTGTGATTTGCCCCCATCATCCCTGATTTGCCCCCATCATCCCTGATTTGCCCCCATCATTCCATCATGTTTTTTTAATCAAGCATACGATTATAGTATGATAGCCTTTGCAGCAAGATAATGTTGAGGCGGCTTTTGTAAAGGTTCTTACATTTTGATGGGGACGCTTTAAGGTGCCGACGTGCTAGAGTAATTAATTTATTTTGCGATTTTATTACTTTATGTAGTAGGTAAGTGTGACTTCTGGTTGCGTTTTCTTTAGATAAGACTGAACGTGGACTAAACTTAAAATAAAAATATATAGAAAACATGCACACATAAACATCAAAATATAAAGTAACACTGACACACTAATACGTTTGACGTCTAAATCTAAATATATATAACTCAAAGGTCTGACTGACTGATTGACTGTCTGATATGATCTATCAACGCACAGCCCAAACCACTGGACGGATTGAGCTGAAATTTGGATTGAAGGTAGATGCTATGACGTAGGCATCCGCTAAGAAAGGATTTTTGGAAATGCCGCGTTTAAAGGGGTGAAATAGGAGATGTAAGTTTTACTTCTTAATGCGAGTGAAGCCACGATCACCCACTAGTGATGAGTAAATGAGTATCCTATACCGTACTATACTGCAAAAAAAAAATCTTTTAAAACAGCATTTTCATATATACATAATATTGTAGGTATATATTTTTTTATTTAATAAACCAACTCGCTCTCTCCCATGCCTTGCAAAAGTAAGCAAATGACAGTAATTCGGCTATCATTCGAGATAACGCGTGCACACATCAGTTTGATTGCGGGTCGTCAAACAGAGCGCACTAACTTAACCCTTAAATGCATGATTTTAACTTTTTTACCAAATTAAATTTATTTGGACGTAAGATTAGCTCTATAATAAGGAAAAAATATTAAAAAAAATATATTTATAAAAATACTTTATGTATTTAGAAAAAATGGGTTGGTGGAAATTTACATCATTATGTAATCAGACTAACCTACTGAGAACAAAATGTGCAGTAAGATAATAAACTTATTCATTGTGGTATTTGCTGAAACAATTGTTGTTTTTGTTGAGGCAAAGATTAATATTACATTTGGAACAGTGTATTGTTGAATATTCCTTACAATTGGGGTATTTGCAACACAAGGATCACCCTACCAAAGGCCAATGATCTTGCCCATCCCTGCGAACTTCTTTTGGTGGGGCAACTGCTACAGCACTTCTTTTTTTTTTGGCCTGGATTTCATTTTCTAGAAGACTAGAACTTGGATGACCTCTTTTTTCTTTTGCTGCTCCCATGTTACAAAGGATGAAGGCCAGTTCATTTCTAAAAGTACCTAAATTGAGAATATCTTTCTTAGGTACATTTTTAACATTTTTTTATATATTATCCATGCATTTATCACTGCCAGGTCTAAAAGATGATAAAAAATACGAATATACCATTTTCTTGACTTGATTGACACCTCTTGACACCAATTGCCTTGTGGTGGTCATTGTTATTGAAGTGCAATATTTTTTTCAATTGTTCAAACCAAGTTCAAACCTGTTATTAGATATCACCGAATAAATTGGTTCATAGCCATATTTTGGAGACCAGTATGCTCTTATATTGGGAAAATATTGAACTGACATATATATAAGTATTCCAAAAAACTTTCTCAAGTCTGATAAATTGGTTGCAGTTGTATTTGCTGGATTTTTTGTGTGGCATACAGGTTTGTTTCTTCCACTATCCTTGCCATGAAATCTTCTGAGAAAAAGTAGTTGAAGCATGCATATGGAGTATCTAATGGTGACAACTCTGGTCCTAGGTCTAAATTGCCTTTGAATGTAATTTTGGACTCATCAAATTCTATGTTCTTTTTTTTTCCAGATCAATTTTCGTTTATCTAATAATGCTGAAAATATGTGTCCTGTAGGGTCACTATTGTTCACAACCTGGTTATCCATTACCTCATTTTCAACCAAGGGTGGGTCACTTTCGTGGTTTTGTGGGTTTTCTGTGTCCTCCTCATCACTTTCTAACATGTTCAGTAACTCGTCTCTGTCATAAGTTCTAGGCACATTTTCTTCCTCTTCATCAGACTTCTCCATGTCATCTTCCGACAGCCACCCACCTTCCAAAGATGCTAAATAATGTTCAATATCTCTGTCATTCATTTTGCTAGATATTAACACCTGGAACCAAAAGATAAACGAAATCAAATAAACAATAGTATTTTACTAACTTTCATACAAGCTAAATGAACGTCATTACATGATGATGTAAATTTACATCAAAACAATATTGAGTTTGTTTCTTCATATTTTTCTATTTATGAACAAAATTATATACATAAATCAAAATACTGACCTCAAATCCATCAATTACGAATAAACTGAGAAGTAACCGTGAGAATTTTATACCACTTTTTTCCAATCACATTAGCCGAAATCTTCACCGAGCAAACTAGCGCGTAATGATATTTTGAAATGACATTTGACAGCTGACATTGAAGAATGAACTTTTTTTTTCGTTCGGAAACGATACTATGGTTCCTTAAAAGTTGCCATGTACAAAAAATATAATCCAAATACCCTGTGGAAGCGACAAAAATTACATTGAATTGGTTGATGGAAATTTCCATCACAATGCATTTAAGGGTTAAATGTTTGATGTCTGTAGGCCTGCAGCGGGTTATTGTTTAGTCGGACAGTGTAAAGGGTCGTTTTGATGGGGATGATTCAGTTGTTTTTTTAATCAAGCATACGATTATAGTATGATAGCCTTTGCAGCAAGATAATGTTGAGGCGGCTTTTGTAAAGGTTCTTACATTTTGATGGGGACGCTTTAAGGTGCCGACGTGCTAGAGTAATTAATTTATTTTGCGATTTTATTACTTTATGTAGTAGGTAAGTGTGACTTCTGGTTGCGTTTTCTTTAGATAAGACTGAACGTGGACTAAACTTAAAATAAAAATATATAGAAAACATGCACACATAAACATCAAAATATAAAGTAACACTGACACACTAATACGTTTGACGTCTAAATCTAAATATATATAACTCAAAGGTCTGACTGACTGATTGACTGTCTGATATGATCTATCAACGCACAGCCCAAACCACTGGACGGATTGAGCTGAAATTTGGATTGAAGGTAGATGCTATGACGTAGGCATCCGCTAAGAAAGGATTTTTGGAAATGCCGCGTTTAAAGGGGTGAAATAGGAGATGTAAGTTTTACTTCTTAATGCGAGTGAAGCCACGATCACCCACTAGTGATGAGTAAATGAGTATCCTATACCGTACTATACTGCAAAAAAAAATTCTTTTAAAACAGCATTTTTTTTGAGGTCTACACTTTCTTTAAACAATAAATATTGGATCTAAAATCTAAACACGTAGTTTATTTGTCACATCTTATGGTATGATAAAAAAGAAATAAGGACTATATGACAATATCTATACCACACAAATCACGTTTATCATTTATTTACATACATCGCGTACAGATTTTGACAAATGTCTCCGTAATGTGCCAAACTATTTGTCACCAGGGGCGCCTGACACGTCATAAATTACAAATGATTCCACGTCAGGTACGAACGGTGTCATTAAGGCCAAGCTATTTTTGGCGGAGGTCTAGTGAATGTATTACGTATAATAAGTATCCGTGGAAGGACCTGGGCGCCCACCACGATGTATCTGCTCAAGATAACCCCCAACGAATTCTGAGGGGGAGTCACGACTCTCAGTATTGAGGAATGCGAATAAGGTGGATAAATAAGTATGGATATGATGATACAAATGTTTTTTTTTTACAGCGATCACCCATCCAAGGACTAACCGTGTTCTACAAAACCACAAACAGGCGCTTAATTAATTGAAATAAAATGTAGTGAAATCTCTTATTCTGTCTTCATACCAATTTTACCACTCCAAATTTTAATTCAATTGATGGTACGACAGCTTTTGC
This sequence comes from Macaria notata, assembly GCA_927399415.1. Lineage (NCBI taxonomy): Eukaryota > Metazoa > Arthropoda > Insecta > Lepidoptera > Geometridae > Macaria > Macaria notata. The sequence continues at coordinate 6,632,171 of OV656741.1, forward strand.
ATTGCTGAAAACCGAAGATAAATTAAAATAAGACAATATCATATTTATTAAGTAAAACTAAACTATAAAACCGGTTTAACCGATAGTTAAACCGGTTTCTTCAAGGCAAGCGCGCTAGATCGTAGACTATAACGTTGCTTAACATCAGGCAAGTTGTAGTCAAGTGCAAGCCTATATCATCTAAAAAAAATATCTAAGACTTGTGTCATTACTTATTCTCATTACGTAAACTCATACCTAGAAAACCTATTTCTAAGAACAAAGGAGAAGAATATATAAATTACCTACTCAAATAAATCACAGATCGACGTATAGTCTAGTACCTAAAGCCAGTAAAGGCAATAAATATGACACGGTTATCAGATACAGGGAGACATTATTTTTTATTTGTACTTCTACAATGGTCTAGACGATTCCTTGGCAGATACCGATTTCTTGATTATCAAAACGAAGGCGGTTTCTTGGAAATCTATTGCTTCAAGTTTTTGATCGATAATTATTACACCTTCCATGAATTTTACTTATGTTATGGTAGATAATAAAATATGATAAGAATTAGATAGATAGATAGATAATTATTTATTGTCGCACACATCCACTCAAGCGATGCAGGCAACCGTGGTTGCCCGCGCGATGCTCGATAAAGCGATGGAGGCAACCGCGGTGGCCTACAGCTGATTTAGGTTCAAGTGATGTGAAAAAGCCACTCAGTCGTCTGTTTAAAGTGACACACGATTATAATCGACTAAAAACGTTATAGGTTGAGCAACACTATTATTTAGAAGCAAAATTTCAATGGATGTAGAGAAAAAAAAATATCTGGCAACCTTTTGAATTTTGTAGGTGCAGATGAAAATACGCGCCAAGAACTTGAATTTTTAAAATATGAAATAAGTGTTTTTATTACTGTTTTTCTTTAGACATATTGATTTTGTACTTTTGTTTGTCATACCACCGTATTAGTTTTAAAAAATGTGGTTAAATTTAAAGAAAAAAAGTATTTTGAAAAAATGTTGTCTCTGCGATACGCCTTTAAGTAGTTGGCAAATGAATTCAAAACATGTTTTATAGCAACATCCATTACAAACGTATTTTATAAACATAATCGTATATAAATAAAACAAAATATTACAGTTTAATACGGGATTAATTTATATTTTGTAGGATTGTTACTTCAGGTACAAACTAGCAAAAGCGCTGCGGGCAACCGTAGTTGCCCAGTGTCGGCCATTACAAAAGTAAAGGTGTGTTATCTGTTAAAGTTATTTGCGTGTTAACAGAGACATTCATTATCAAAGTACAAACATACCTTATAATAAACAATGGTTACTGTATTACTAACAACCTTCCTATGACGAATATGCTTCAAGTGTAATGAAACACTTGAACCTGCATCAGCATGGGCTAAGGTGAATAACGAAAGTTATATTCGTCTCTATTGCTGTAGGGTTAAGGCACAAATTTCATGACACATCTGCATATAGCTTTTTGTATTTATAGTTTTTACCGTACTTTTTGTTGCTTAGGTTTTAGGGTTCGGTTGGTATTTTAAGTTCCTGGTCGGTAATATTCATATTTTAACGACATATTATTATTTTTTAAATTTGTTTTCTTAATTAATTACCATTTTTTAAATTTATTTTGAGACCAGATATATTTTTAAACCTAAGACAGAACAAGTTTAAAGGAAATATAAATAATATATCATGGCACGGAACCACTGAGAGGCTGAGGCTACTAACAAGTGCCAGTTTTGTTGGCAATATTTATGATCTTTCATCAACACGTTAAGTTATTTGAGTATTTGGCTTTGGAAAAAGAAATTAACACACAAGTGCATAATAATCCATAGCATACACGCTAGCATCATTTTAAGCAGCTACCTACGCTGAGAATGCGCCCTTACTTCATGGCTTAAAGCGCTGCGGGCCTCTACAGTGGCCTATTTCAGTCGCGTCGACTAGTTTTTTATGTGTAATATTTGTAGTGATTTCTTCTGTTTTTATGAAGATAAGTTATTAAGTTTTATAAAACTTTTCACTTAGTTTCCTGTGTGATAATAATGTTATTGTGTTACTAAACTACTAATGTGATAACCACAAAACTGTGAATGGTGTCATTTGTGCAATTTTTACACGTAGTCAAGGCATTGAATGATTTTTATCGAGGTATTTACATATTTTTTTTATTAATTTATTTTTTATTTTCAATTAGTTTTATATAAACCATGTTATAGATGAATATTTTGTAAAACAAACCTATGAGTATTACGTTATTTATTTTTATTTTCCATTTAGCGCGCCGACCCGTCCTTTAGAAATCACTACAAGTCGCTCATTTTTATGACTTTAATCAACTTTTTTTAAAATAAACAGATATGTTTTATTTTTTGTTCTTTAATAGACAAGAATATGTTCTATTGAAAAAAAAATATTTTTTTACTGTATTGCTGTTTTGTTCAGAAATATCAATTATTTACAACAGGTGAACGTAATAATCAAAATATTTTTAGTTCACTTGATTTATGTGTATTAAAACATTCGTAACTATATCAACAAAGCATATTAATATAAAGCCCTATCTGTCTACTTTCCAAAACAACTTGTACGACATTAATGTAATTACTGAAAATTAGGAAAAAACGGAAAAAACTAATAAACCATACGCGGTATTTTGCGGTTGGTAATTTGTTCGCCCGCGCAGCTCTTTACGGCTAGGCTAGCGCGTTGCGCCAGCGCTTGAGTGGATATAAAACAAAATTAATAAAAGTTACTTACGTAAACTTCTCTAGTGCCACAAGTGGCGGCCTTATTGCTAAAAGCAATCTCTTCCAGGCAAACATTGGATGGAGAGGAATAAATAAAGGATTATAAAGGACGTGGTGTGCAACTGAATTATTATTTTTATTCACTAAAATGATGATTTTTTGATACCTTTTTATTTACCTTACATAAATATAATGATAATATTTATTAATGTTATAAAATGAAAATATCAAAATACCCATGTACTCTCTGTACCATATTAAAAAAATTGACAGTCAGAAAATCAGATTGCCGGAATATATATTGCAAATACGCACAAGCCCCTTGTCGAAAGCAGCGCGAGCTGTAACTATTACTAAATACTAATATGTTTGGTAGATTACCAAACAAAATTGTACTTAACTATGTACCTACGACTCCCTATTTTTTTATAATTCCACTCAGCACCCAAATAAAACTTCCAAAATCTGTCAAAAGTTGTAACAATACGGCAATTAGTTGTCGTTTTGAAACCTTAGCCCGGCTTAGTCATTACCAATGCGAAACGCAAAACAGACTCAATGAAGAGAAATTGCGGGTTCACTCTCATACTTTCAAGGTTTTTTGTAAAAATATATTTCTTTAACTTTTTCAGCTTCATAACATTCATATAAAATCAGGGTACGTTTTGAACTCAAAAATGCAAATGACTAGGAGAGATTAACACATACATTGTTGATCTTTTTGTTACCTACTAAAGATTTAGTAAAAATTTTCACTGGTTTGATCTGTTTACTTGCTGATTTCAATTTTTATGTAAGTCAGTACTACAGTAGTTTTAGACTAACCAATGAACAATATCGAATCATTCACTTCAATAAACATCCCTCATAAATGGCTTTTTTCTTGTATATCTTCCCTCACTTAATTTTATTAACAATGAACAGTTACGCATTTGACCATCAGCTTACCTGAAACGACGCCTGCACAAGCAAACACTGTGATTCAAGTTAATTTAAAGTCCGTCTTATTACAAAACGCTGTTCAAATATTAATCTAGGGCTTTAAAAAATGGGTTCTTGTTGTTCCCACATCACATACAAGCAAATAAAATGTAAACTTCAAATTGGAACTTTGATTTGACATCGGTACATTTTGGCAGTTTAATAAATAAGACAGTAGCCAGATGATTTCCGAACAACTAAAACGGATTTTGTCAAGACTAATATTTAAACCATATTTTTTTAATAAGGCCAGTAAAATCAATATTTGGCGATGTTACTCTCTGTATGTCGTCTCTTTTTTCATGTTAATCCCAAACAAAAACAAAACACTAGCTGCACGTCTTAAAGAATAAAAGCTATTACATTAGTCTCGTACGTGCCTCAGTGCTGTGTAGACGTATGGACCTCGCTGGGTTTGCATAACAAATACTATGGGGTTTCCTTCTCATTAATTAAGACTAATTGCGAAATCCTTCGGGATAAAGAATACGGTGCGTGTGCTGCCTGAATGTTAATACGTGTGCTGTTACTTTAATTTATTCTTTATTTTGCAAGCTCTGCTGTTTTTTGATGTTGGTATGTAAGTACCTAAATGTGTACTGAAGTAACCTCAATAACGTTTTCGGCGTTAGAAAGCCTGTTTTCAGATCAAATGTTTAACCTAGTAGGTATATTGTATAAAAGTTATATGTTAACTATTCGTTTTGTGTGCAAAAGAATAAATGAATTATGTGAGTCAATTTTAATTGTTGTTACTGTCGATTTAGGTTAATAGTAGAAACTTGTTTGGAAAAGAGAAAATAATAAACATAAAACAAATTTAAGCGTCTTTCAGTCCAGTCTATTTTGTAACAAAATATACTCCATAAATTACTCATAAATAATAATTTATTTTGATTAGAAGTTTTCTACATCTGAATATCTCGCTACTTACTCGTATGTACCTATATATTAAAATATAGTCAAATCTTAACATTAATTAGATGTTTTCTACGTCTGAATCTTTCATTTCCTACTTGTATTTACATTTAAATATGGTCAAATCTTAACATGTCCTAAACTGTACTAAGTACTACATACTTATATTACATTTTCAAAACCATAATTTGCGAAAAACACTCGAAACAATTTGCGAGCAACTAAAACAATACATTTCCACTTCCAAGCTTTATTTTACCGTGGGAAGGTAATTTGTTCTACTTGGAGCTAATCCTGATTAGTGTAGGTTCTACTAATTTCTACTGCGAGCCTTACAGAATGATTATTTACTTATTATGTTCATCGATAACGGATGCCGGAGGCGTTTTAAGTAGCTTTGCTGGACTTATTTTGCTAGAAAAAGAAATAGTAGCATTTTTGTTGAAAATATTTTACAGATATCACAGTACATTTTTTGACGTCATTAATTAAAAAACCTAGTTTACGAACCTCTTTGTTTTATTCACCACAAACTGACTGCGAAGCTTGAATCCGTCTTTTCCACAAACAAAGAAAAATCTTACAGTCTGAGTCTTAATAGACAATATTACTCAGAGACTTCGACGATACTATGTGTGTATTATATAAACCATTTTATTTAGTTGTAACTAAATAAAATGGTTACTAATTCAGTATAACCATTCTCTAGATTCATATTCTTAATTTTTTACTGTGATAGACGGTAGTCAAATAAATCACAATGGCAACGAAAAAATAATTAATTCGAATGGTGTATAATAATACATAGTTATGACATTCTGGGTGAATTTTTCAAACGTTACGTAATTTTTGCAATAATGCGATGTTCATCCGGTGTAACGTCTGCTCCGTGCATTGAAAGACGTCTTACCAGCGTTCATTATCTTTACCAGGCTTTACCCCATAACAGTGAATCCAGCAGTTTGTTAAAAGGTACGATGGATCCCATTCCATAGGGTTTATGGTTAGTAAAAGCGTTATTGAGAAATGCTTTTATATATGTACATACATATGTAGGTATGTATACTGGCCTTAAATAAATAATTCCTTTTAATATATCAGCTGTCGTTTGCCAAAACTTGTATTTTTGTTGGTTTTTGCCATAATGCGACGTTTATCCGGTGTAACGTCTGCGCCGTGCATTGAAAGACGTCTTGCCAGCGTTCATTATCTTTACCAGGCTTTACCCCATAACAGTGAATCCAGCAGTTTGCTAAAAGGTTTCAGGACACAATGGATCCCATTCCATAGGGTTTATGGTTAGTAATAGCGTTATTATCCACTTGGCCAACTACTGGATTGAAATGCATTAGAAGTATTGTGGGTTTCGAGCTATTTATGGCCGTTACATAAAAACTTAGGAAGTGGGGTAGTGGGTTATGACCTGATGGTTGGAGTTGGAAGTAATGTGTTGTGAGGTACGATTGTTATAGTATTAATGTTTTTACTTTTTTTCTGTCTTTAAGGTTTTCTCCTATACAGGGTTATCGGGAAAGGGTATGGTAAGCCGAAAACACGCTAAAGTACACATAATTTTGAACAACTTTTGTTTAAGCAGTTTCCCGAAAAGCCTCTTAGTTTTTGAAATAAAGCCTTCTAAAGTTTTCACGAAAAAACGTCATTTGCGCCCCTAATGTTCAGGTCAATCACCGCGCTCATCAGCTGCTGTGACAGTACAGAAATGAAAGCAGTAGCCTAACTTCTTGTCATACGCAACTGAGGTAACAAAACTAAATATGTTGTACCGGAAGAGAAACGACTGAAGAAAGTAAGGCACACATACAAAAGTAGTAAATAAAACAATATTGTTTAGAAAGAAAAATGAAGCTTAACATACTTGTCGCCTTTTAAGAGTTTATAAAATATACTTTTAAGTGCATTATACTTCTTTGCTATAAGGTATTACTTAAACTATATTGTAACAACATTTTTTTAATCACATACACTGTTCCACTTTTAGTCAAAGGTCTCTTCCAACTCCCTTCAAGAATCTCGGTTGATAACCTAATAACAATATGATGTTCAAAAACTCAACATTGCTTAAAAATGTTACTTACTAGAGTCTTCGTAACCCTCTCCCAGATAAGTAAGTACAGAAACTTTTTACAGAAAGTAAATGCAACAAACTCGTAAAATAAAGTAGCAGCATTCTCCTTCAAAAATGCAGCGACCAGCGCCGGTCCGTCCAGCGTTCCTAAATTCTATTTTTTACAAGCTAACTATTTAATTTTCATTTCATTTCAAGTATTTATATGCACGCCACGCCTCAGTTCGTCGGCTGCATAATTTAACCGTATTTGGTGGAGTAAGACCTAACTCTAGGAGCTAAACGAATTTGCTCGGAGCTAAAGACATAGACCAATAAGTGACTGCTTTTATCCTTCATTAGTGCAACATTTTTTTTAGGCTCTGAGTACCTATAACTTCAAACAAACTAAAGAGTGTGTCTCATATCACTCTCATGCGCGTAAACTCACGAAGCAATTGGCTTGGTGATTGAAACGTCTAGTCTAGTGGTTGGTTCGTCTGGTCTAGGCCTGGTCTAGGTTTAGATTGTGACACACCCTAATTCTAAACAGGCCCAAGACCAATAGGGCAAGTTATGCGTGGATTTGACAATAAAGTTCAAGAACAAGTGTCTTTAGTGGAAGTGTCATGATATCCATCACGATCTACTTGGCCAAAAGAACTTCCCCAATGAATAAATTCTGCGGGAAAGTATGGAAAACTCTTCCTCAGAAATTAAAAATGATTCTAGAAGAAGAAAATAAACATCACACTGTGGCTTTGTTCGGTAACCGTCTTGGGTACTAGTCTTCTCATAGAGCTCTTTTCAATAGTGCTCATCTAACTGACTTATATTATGTTTGAAGGTCATGTAAAGCAAGACCGGTCTTAGGCAATGTTATGTCGGTACACAGAGCCCAAACGTCTCACACATTCTGGTGCAGTATTCGGTCCAGTTAAACTTAGAAACGTTCCGTTTACTAAAACTGTGCTGAGTAATACTGAGTATGTCACCTCATTATTATGTTTGAAGGTCATGTAAAGCAAGACCGGTCTTAGGCAATGTTATGTCGGTACACAGAGCCCAAACGTCTCACACATTCTGGTGCAGTATTCGGTCCAGTTAAACTTAGTCAAAACGTTCCGTTTACTGAAACTGTGCTGAGTAATACTGAGTATGTCACCTCATATGTTATGTAAAGGTTACGGTACTTTGAGTTGGTATGGTATCAGAATATTGTATTGATTTGTAACATAATGAGGATTCACTTCATAAGTATGGATGGATAAATAAACGAAATTAAAACATAATATAATTGTGTCATTCATTTATTTTTGCTCTGACAATGTTTTTTTTTACGTGTGATAGGTTTACGTTTGACTACAGCCTGCCTGATGTTAAGCATATATTGTGATTTGATAAAAAAAACAAGAATATTAGTTTGTCTACGGGAAAACATAGAAAGCTTTGCATTATATGTATTTACATTGAGTGTTCTAATAGATATAAATCAAAACATATTCTTAAACTTCCCACTTTTCAAAAGCCTGAATTTCACAAAACTCCAACAGATCAAAGAAAAACATTTCGCAAAGAAAAAATACAAACCGTATTTTCGCATCGCAAATCTGACGGTGCAGCGGCCAATACAAGAATGCGACCGGTCCAACCCAATCCGAATTCTTTTTTACATAACCTTTGAATACCATCCGGTTTTCCGACCGGATATTCTCACGACCACAGCGCAGTGCCGGCGCAAACTAAATTGCTTTATTGTCCGAAAGTCAGACACTGTGAAAATAACAGTTCGCGGTTACGGTGAACAACGGGCAGGGATATCCGGGACATACGGCCAGGTAAAACGGTAAACTACGTAGGTAGATACGGTTGAACTATTTCTTTACTTTACTGGGAATGGGAATTTATGTACCTTAGCTCTCAGTTTTAGGTCTAGATTGACCGGACTAATTATGTTTTACATGTTTTGTAAGAAGAAGTAGGGTAGATTGGTAAACTTAGGAGGAAGATACTGATAATATATACACGTTTGGTATCAAGGAATTGTGTCTGTTTTATTTTTTGTTACTCTTTTATTACACTTGACTGTTAGGCTTATACCATCTGGTCATCAGAAGCGACAGCCACACAAGCGAACACTGAAGGCCAAGGTGAAACATGCCTATTGTCTGTTGAGAGTCTTGTTTGATACAGCGACCAGTTTCATATTGGATCTGGTTTTATAGGTTTTTTTTACAATAACTGCCCGTCGCCTCCTTGCAATCAACGAAGAATCGGTCACGAATGTGGCCACTTACCCAAATAAAGGCTCGGAATCATCTCGGAATTTATCGAAACAATCGTCGGTGAGCGACAGATGATGAAGTTAGTGAATCTGAAAGTTGCAATATAAATTAACAATGCAAAGTTTTAGTTTTATTGTAAATATAGATAATACAAATACAAATACAAATACAAAAATCTTTATTTCTTTAAGTTTACATAAAACAATGTGCAGGTGATACAAAAAATAATATGTTCATGAAACATCAGTGGATCCATCCCAGAGGTTGACCCTCAGCCCCGAACTAAGCTTAAGCTTGTGTGTCAGATACTGGAGATCTTCCCCAAGGATCGAAACAAAGACTTACAAGTATTAAGTATTTTTTTATCAAAGAAATGCCGAAATAAAGCCGGACCTTCTGTATATAAAACAAAAACATCACTATCATTAGGTGTCGTCTTAGACTACAGTCCAAATTAACGCAGAAACTATTAACATGTTGTTAGAGATACAACCGCGCGTTAGATGAACAATACAAAAAAAACCTATCACCTATTCTTTCGGGCGGTGTGTCAAGTTATTCATACAGGAAAGTTATCCATGCAGTTATCAAACTGAGAGCGATCATTTGCTTTCTGTTAACTGAGAAAGTATAAGGTACTATCTGCTACGCACTTGTTTTAATCGATTCGATAAAATCATAGTTCGATTTGCTTAACTTTTGTTTGAATTTTGATAACTTTTCCAAAATTCACGCGGGTTAACTATGCTTATAAAGTCTGTGTTCATTTTGTTACCTACATAGTCTAGTCGATTTTATGTGTTGGTAACATATTATATTTACTAAATAAACAGTTAAGAACTGGATAAAAAATATTTAACTCTTCGCCAATATACAAAAAAAAAGTTTAAACTCGTCACTGGTAAGTGAAAGTCAAAATATGAAAAAAAATGTATTCAAGGCGTTTTCTTTTCATCATCAAATTATTTTACCATATAAATGAATATATTAATGTTTAAATGTGAACGCAAACCCATGTACACAACTTATAAATTATAATATTACTTGTCCCGCGCATAAAAGAAGAAAAATATTATTAAACTAGCTTAATATTGCAGACACAGATTTACGAGGAACCTCTAAACTCATCATCCTGGCTCTAATATAGCCAACAAAGCCGTAAAAAATCTATGAAACTCTGAAATATGCTTCTATCCTTCAGCGGATATAATTTATGTGAAGCTGTAAGTAGGTACTTGTCCAGAGCAGTTTTTCAATTATGCGAGCTTTGGTGTCGTTGTTCGCGGTTTATGATGTCGTAATATTAGTATTGGTTAGAGTACCTATAAGACTAGCTTTTAACAAAAATACTGTTTTATGACAATCAAAGGATACATGTCGAAATGTTTTTAAAATGATATAATAAGCATCCAATCTAGAAATATAAAATTTTATTTATTAACTAGTAGAAGCTCGTGGCTTCGCTCGCAATATTTCAGGATAAAAAGTAGTCTATGACATGCCTACGAGAAACAGACAAAAATTCAAATAATTGTTGGCACGTGTGCCATCGATTCAAAGTATTTACTTTTTTTCAAATATCTTCGATGTTCAGCCTTTCGATCCTCTTCAGCTTTATTATATGTATGTTATGTATAGATTTACAAAACAACATGACAAGAATATTAACTTAAACTACAACTATCTCTAAAACTATTTTAATAATCCTCAAATCTGTGGGTTATTAAGTGATTTCTTATTTATCTCGTAACATTTTTGGGGTAGAAAAAAGTCCGGGAAAACAAAAATAGACGCTGGCATTTGGCAACTGTGCTTTACATTAAATAAAATAATAAATAATTTTCTACAAATTCTAATTCTTATTGCTACGTTTATTGCAGCTTATAAACCATCAAGTGAGCTATTTTTAATCACGCCAGGAATATTTTAAAGGGCAGTTCATGTTCGCAACAATATACAATGGACTGCCAACCAAGTTGCGAACTTGTAACAAACACACGAAATATGTACCTAGTTATTATGTATATACAGGCTAACTGGTGAATAACTATTAAGGTTTTAAGGGGAACTTTAGTACATATTTGTTAATAACAATAACTGTTACATAACTTTTGGAAACTCACGCAAATAAATTTAGTTTTCCATAGAATTTGTCAGAGGGCGATGAGATTTTTGTACAACAGCGGATTTTTTTACGTGAAATTCTGATCTAAACTTCTGACATAAGTTTTTTTATTAATTTTGTGATTATGCAATGTAATGTAAATTAGATTACAACAACAACAATAAACAAGGCAAAAATGAAAACATACTTCAAGCTACTACAAAATTAAATTAACTTTTAAAATCTTTACAAAAGTTTAAAGATAGTCTTAACAGTACGTATATACATATGTATTTAATCTTACTATAAAATTAAATAAAAACTTATATTAGGATAATAGGAAATCTATGGAAAATCCTAAAGATAAAAAAATAAATAAATATTCTGGGACATTGCACACAGCGCCATCTAGCCCCACACTAAACAAACGCTTGTACCTAGGTACTAGATAATGGGTATAATACAAATATAGATGGTCTAAAAGTGGGTATTGGTTAGCAATAACCCTGAATGTTCTCTCCAAGCTATGAAAGGTGCATTCTACAGTTTTAATGAACCTGGTCACTGCAATTTCGTGGCCAAACTCTTTTCTATTTTAATTGAATTCCGGACGGAAATAAGATTTCGTAGCCGACTGATTTCTGAACCGGGTCAGCTGAGTAAATATGTTTGGTTACTACAATGGCATTCTAGCAACTATAAAAGTAAATCTTAGTAGTCTTATTAATTATTGAAATATTGGTATACATACCATAAAAAAAAAAAAAAATATTTTTATAAAATCAATAAGAAATCTAATCCATTAAGTATATAGGTATTAATTGTTGATATTCTAAATTGTAAAAAAAATATGTTTTACTATTTTCATCTGCCTATCCTAAATATATGAGTTATCTAAGTTATAAAAATAAAAGATATATTCAAAGTAACTATAAATTAAGTTATCATCATTTTAGTATATAGATTATATTACTATTTTGTAATACATAATATTTTGCTAATATTAGGAAAAAAATACTCCTATTTTTCCGCCATGAACCATTATGACCCCATAACACCTCAGAAACACCATGCGAGGGTCCCATAAACCGGAAATGACGTCATAAATACCTGCATTTCAAATTAAGCAAGCTTAATAACTTAATTTGCAGCTTCACATGACCTACATAGTGAGTTTATGGGATAACATTACAGTATGTGGGCCATTAACTTATTTTACCATCATGTCGTCGCCACGGCTTATAAACTTTAAGGGCTGACTTTAAAACCTAAGTTGTATGCGTACTTTAAGTTTGAACATGAAATTATGATCGAGTACCTTGAAATTTTATACCTAGACTTTTATTTTTTGCCTTTTTGCCTTACATCAGGTCTTTTTATTCCATTTAAGAAACTAGAAAGTTGTATTATCCTGTGATTCAACTCGCATTACTCCCGAGTGGAAATAATTTTTCATCAAAAAGTATTATTTATTTCGATTGAATACTTTATCTTAATCGATTTAGCCATATCGCCGTGATGCTTCTTGTAAATTTACTCAGAAATATTCAAAAAAATGCCTTTTTCATTTTTTTACTGTTGTGTCCTGTGTGTTAAAATAAATGTTGATTTTTTTACTCTCTTTTACATTTCCTTACCAAGTCACCTAAAGATAAAACAGAAGCATTTCTATTTATCCCAATGCGATGGGTTGCCGACATCAGAAAAACCGCCGGGAGCACCTGGATTCAATCTGCCCAGGACCGGGACAAGTGGCGTACAAGAAGAGAGGCTTATGCTCAGCAGTAGGCAATAACAGGCTGATGGTGATTTCTATTGTCGAAGATGGAAAACAATATCAATACTCCTTTAATCAAACATTGTACATTTTTTTTTTCAGAACCATTAAAAATTCATCTACTACGCAAAAGTAAATCGTCGCTAAATTTCAAAGAAGTGTCGAAGTGTATTCTCGGTTATTCCCAAATTGCAGCTGCAGTTTAAATATGCAACGTGAGGCGAGTGCAACTTGCAGCGTGCTAACTACTGTGTAAGCTAGTGTGTGGGTAAGTGGTAAGCGGAGCGATTTATGTTAAACGACTTAGGTATCAGGACTTTTTGGTTTAGGATATGATAAAAGGTGTATTGTACATGTATGAATTGTTAAAATTCTTTTAGAGTTAATATGCGTCTTTTAGTAGGTATATTTTAATGCTACGTTTGCTAATTCGTCAGTAGGAGAACAAAAATTGTACTATATTACTCAATTAAGTATGTAATTTATCGCATGAAATTTATCTGAAGTGAAACATGCTCTTAGTAATAAAATCATCCAATAGTTTTTAGTTCATATCACTTTTACATTTGAATTATTTTATAATTTAAAATAGTCCAGATAGAAATAAAAATAAATACATGTCACTGTGTACAATGTTTGACCCACAGCGCCGTCTAGCGCCACATCGAATCACTATAAAATCGCCGTTTCTCGCACATACCCACGGCCCTGTATTTGCAGCCATCAAGTGCAGTTACAAGAATGTCTCCACGTGGTGCTTCAGAAGACCTGGTGGCTGTTAATGACTTCGCACTCATGATATTATACCGGGGAAGTTGAACTTTCCTTCTTAAAAGGTTTGTTTTGTATTTCGGAGATAAACCTAAAACGTCGATATTAACATCATTGGTCAATGGGCTTCGTTTGCGCATTATTTATTTGATACGTTTGTCTTACAAAAAATTGAAGCTTAAATGAGGAATATTATAATGAAAATTCAAGTTATTGTTATCGATATGCGACAAATACTAGATCTGTATCTAATGCTAGAATGTATGCTGTTTAGTCAATGTGCTAAGGCATATTTTTTATCGATCTTCAAGACAACAAAATGTGTAAACAGCTATACTTACTAATCAATTTGCCTATCTTATAAAATACACTTTTTGCTCTATAATTCTTAGCACTGCTACAGTAACATCATTATACCCTAGGATACAATTACACCTGAAACAAGGTCGAGTAATTGGTTTTCAGCACAACAACTTATTTAAAACCTTTTTTTCACAACTACTTACACTTAGCGCTCAACTCGTTTGTAAACAAAATAATTGTTTCACCTGAACAAAATAGTTACCTAGAAATAACTACTAACAAGTTTCAGGTAATTTCTGAACTACACTGGAACCAAAGAATTGAAAACTAAGAAAATCGAAAGATCGGAAACGAGACTACGTATATTACTTTATAAAAAAAAGACACGGAAATAATTGTTATTTCCTTGCATCATTATGGAGAATTCATCAATTTGCTATCTGATGTAATGTAAGTCGATGGAAGGATGTTAGTTTTTAACAGATACGAAAAAGAAATTAGCAATAATATATTTTTTGCGTTTCATCGGGGAAATTGGGCAGAAACTTAGAGTTACGACCGGTGAATCCCGCTCTGGATTGTTTCTGGTGCAACGGCTATCTATTGCCATCCAGCGCGGAAACGCAGCGAGCTTGATGGTCACATTTGCACCGGGAACGATAAAGGGCGGGTTATTTAGTTAATTTGACATTAGTTATTCATAAAGATTATTTACGTTAGAAGTAGTATGTATAGTATTGTTTAATTTTAGTAGATATAATAATCACGAAATAGGCTTACGTTTTACTACAGCCTGCCTGATGTTAAGCACCACTGTAGTTTGTTATAAGTTATGTTAATATTATCAAAATGAAAACTTGTTTCATTGTTACAAGTGACAGATTTCTTTCTCAGAAGAGCCTGACTTTCATGATAATAATATAATGGTAAATTAAAATAAAGCATTTTTAATCATCTATCCAAAGACTACAGTCGATTTACTGCGCTTTTGTCTCGCCTGGCTAAAACGTAAAAAAACAGATACATTGACCATTCTACGAAACAAATTATTGTCCATTCTCTTAGTTAAAAAATATGAAAAAGCAGGTGAAAAGTAAATTGGAATTGAGTGGCTCTGTAACTGGCTCTTGACAACTGTGGGTTGAGTTGTTTGTAGACTGACAACTTGACTCTGTGGTTTTACTCTTAAACTGATATGTGGGTTGCGTTTTTGTAAGGTTTGGTGAGACAGATTGCTATAGTTTATTGATATGAAAAGAAATAGGTACTAACCTAATATTTTTTACGTTTTTTTAGGTAAGTATTGTAGGAAAAAGTAAAGGAAAGTCAGAAATAATCTGATATCCGGTTGATCATTCAGCATGCACAAAGAAAATGAGGAAAAAAATTGTAAACCACAAATTTTGTTCAAGAAAAACCATTCACGTACAAAATCTCTACTGATGCTCTCTCTGTGAGTCGTATTCTGTCATGACTGAGGGTCGTGACTCCCCCGCAAGATTAATTCGTTAGGAAAGTTTTCTTGGGCAGATACATCGTGGTGGGCGCCCAGGTCCTTCCACGGAAGACACATGTCCTCGGATATTGTGGTCCTCCAAACATATCGGTTCCTCACGATGTTTTCCTTCACCTCTAAGCGAGTGCGAATCCACACATAACTTGAAAATACAAGTCATTGGTGTAGGGCCGGATTCGAATCAGGGTGCGTCTGGATGAAAAGCAGACACTGGTACCGGTGAGCCATACTCGCTTCTACTGATACTACTAGCTCTTAAATTGGCCAACAATTTGACCCATCCCTACTTTGACCCACAAAAAAGCCTTGTAGTTGATACCGCTTCACAAATCTCCAAGTTAACTCCGTAAGAAGGACCATAACAGTATATCAGAGCTAAATAAAGACAAAGTCCCGTCCACTCGATATCCTACTTTAAAACTCTACTAACAAATTAAGAAGAATGGTTGAACTTAAATTAAAACCTTAGGCCGCTGTTACGCGAGCAATTTATGCCTGTTGTGTTACTTCTTAACGTTATGGGTTGCTGTGAATTTGTTTTTATTTTTTAAGATATTTTAACAAGCGATTGCAACAAAATGCTTCGAAACGCTTAAAAAAGTTCAATTTGATTGTAGCAATAGCAGTAGATTTTGATTGTAATAAATAAACTACATATTATTATATGCAGTTTAACTTGCTGAGACATTCATACGTGCTATTATCAAAAAAACTGTAGCTGCGGAAAACCTTTGGATGTGTGATCAAAAAGGGTATTCCATTTAGGCGCTTTCATGGGCGGGTAAAATTGTACACTTTTAAAAAAATATGTACAAAAAGTTATTTGATAGTTAAAGTTTTGTATTAAGTTCTAATGTATATGAATATTAGAAATAGGTATTTTGTTACCTATATGATCTAATGGGACAAAACTTAAACACAACACTAATAATAAATCAATTTGAATTTTGCATTTGAATTTGCTATTTCCAGGTTGACTGATTTTTTCTTGACTGGTTTAAGCGCAGGATATTTCTTTTGGTCAATTAGGTAATTTTCCAAACAGGACAAAAAAATAATTAACATTATATAAAAAATGTGCTTGGGGCAACCCTGTCGTAACTTGGAGCTTATATTTAAGCAGCTTTCGGCCCTAAGTTGTTGTAAGTTACTTTTTTTGATGAAAGCTACTTGTTGTGGAGTTAATTTGAGAATTCTTGTTTGCGCTTTCTTGCTATGTTTTAGGGGGCTGTAAATTAGGGCTGAAGAAACGGTGTTTATGTGTCATAATTTTTGAAAAAGATTTACTTTTTCATTGAAACCGTATTTTACTTTACTTTTGTACTGCGGGACACCAGACAACAAAAATACAGGTAATAATTGCAGTACTTTTAGTTATTAGATTTCTAAGACATACATTTTATTTTATTAACTAAATTTACCAATTGAAACAGAGAAGATTTCCAATTTACCAAGTATCTTGGTAAAAACAAAGTCAAAACATTGTTTTGTTTTCACAGTTTACAGTAATGTTTTGCAGATTCATAATATATATATGGAAACGCCATTCAGCAAAATTAATTAACAAACAAAACGCATATAAATTAGTTCTTACAAAATAGCTACTTTTCTCGAATTAATAACACCAGCAAGTTATTTAAGCTTCCCCTATAATTTACTGGTACCATTGTAGCAAGGAGCGACGAAAACGGAACGCAGAGCGCCGGCGATGCATTGAAACGTATCTAAATACTAGTGCATACACTCTCCATTGTATTACGGTTAACATACTTTTTGAAAAAAGAGTTATAAAAGTATGTTCGATGACTAAGGTCTGTAAAGTAATAAATTGATTAAGCATGAAAAAAAAAGAAAAGATTGGGTAAAATTACAGTAAAGTAGCTTGATATAAGAGAGACCAAGCTCTAGTGCTGAGATATTTCAAACCACTCTACGGGCATTTCGCGTGGTTAAGCGACTATTGTACAAATAGCCGACGCTACAATAAACTTCCATATATTATTATATCAGATTATATATATTGTTTAAACTTAACCAAGAATTGACACTTCGTAAAATTTTATAACGTACATTATGCTAGACAGCTATGATCTTTGGTTCCTGCACCTTTTCCTCAAGGCATCCTTCATATCCACAACCAGACTTTAACCATATTTTCTGTTATGTAATCTAAATATATAAAACTCAAAGGTGACTGACTGATATAGTGATCTATCAACGCACAGCCCAAACCACTGGAGGTTGGGCTGTAATTCGGAATAAAGGTAGATGTTATGACGTAGGCATCCGCTAAGAAAGGATTTTTGGAAGTGCCACTCTTAAAGGGGTGAAATAAGGGGTGCAAGTTTTACTTCTTAATGCGAGCGAAGTCGCGAGCACCCACTAGTATAATATATTTTCGAAACATAATTTAGTTTTAGTTATAATTTAATTATTTTCTAATTTTAATCAGATCTATTCCCGTAATACAATGGACACGGACACAAAAGGCCGCGTGTCGGGAGCTAGCGTTCATAATAACAACAGTTCCAGCTAGCCGGGGTTATTCTAAATACAGTATGAATGCAAATTTATCCCCTGCCGAGGGTAGGGTTATTCAGCGTAGTGCATCTTGTTTTACCCCACTAGAATTGTTTAACGAATTACATTTGCTTGATTTTGCGGAATGGGTTTCGCTGGACTTTGGAACGGAATGCTTTTTGGTGATATTTTTTGTGGGTAGTTAATATTTTTTTTCTCGTAATTGTGTTTTGTTCTATTACTTTTAATAAAATGTTACAAAGCTTTTAGCTAGATTTATTACCGAGTGATTGGTTAATATTTGATCATCAAAATCTGCCTGGTATAATATTAAGACAAAGAAACAGAAAAAAGTTTAGCATTTATCCAAGTTTAGTATATCTAACAAGATAATTTACAGATGAATTATAGAAATGTTTATTATCTTTTTACTTTATTGTTTTGACAACTATCTATTTAGGACATGGAAAACTCACATAAACAATAAAAAATGTATTCAAACTTTTAAAACTTTAATCCCCAACCTTGCAAAGCGATTAATCTGGAATAATGTGATCTCAGTCTATTTGTGCAAGAAGTTCCGGAAAATTCCCGCTTGGACATCGCTGGGACTGAATGGTAACTTGTCTGAACATAGACAATACAAACCACAGGCAGATAACTAAGTAGTAAGGTTATAAAGTACCCATAATCATCATCCACAGCTGGATTTATCCCACCATTTCAATCATTTTTACTACTACTTATACTTTTTTCACATAATAATGATACATTTTTATTTATTTCTTTAGGTGAGGAAATACTTAACCAATAGCCAAATGCCAGAAGGTCGATTGCGAAGTTACAAAAGTTTTTTTAAGACAATGTACTTAGGGATTATTGGATACTTTGTCTTATCATGCGTCCACAATGACGGTCGAATCTGTAAAGAGAATAGAGATGTATGTTACTGATACTGATAAAATGTAGATTTATTTACAAAAAACAACACAGTTGTGTTGAAATATTTGCTACAAGTAGGTTTCTATTACTTGTTATGTCAATGTGGCTGGAACTCAAAGGATTGGATTAAACTCGAGATAACGTACGTTCGTAAGCGGACAAATTGAATGTAATAAGTACGAATGTACATATCTGTATACCTCTACATATGTATTGATGGTATGTAACATTGTGTGTCCGTTACTTTACTAGGTTATATTTAAATTATATGTATCTTTCAAATGTAATCATATCAGCTTCATGTTATTAATTCTGTTTACTCTTCATCTATTTTCTCTTTTTACTTCTTTTTATATTTGTTAACTTTCTTATTCAACTCTTGACCCCGCGCGTCTCAAAGGGTCATACCTGAAAATCAGCGCTGCAGAGCAATCTGCAGCATTAATGCTGAGGTATGACCTTTTTTGACGCACGGGATACATCAATGTAACGTAATACCTTTCTATTCTATCTGTTGTTAACTTTTGTATGTATATATTGTTGTGTCCTGTGTTTCCAAATAAATGCTTTGAATTTGAATTTGAATTTAACACTTTGGTATTATGAAGTTAGCATTATTAGGTACTTTGGCCCTTCAAACTCAGTTTCTTAAACGCATTAATTGTCAAAATAAACTTAATAATTATGTATGCATGATGTAATTTAGAGTTAGGGTATTAATTCAAACTAAAAATCTAAATACATAAATAACATAATTACATGGATAGGGAACTTAGATATACATAATTAAAATTAGCCTAGTGTAATTGATATTTGTTAATTTGTAAACACAAACAAATTATTTCGTCTTATACAGCCATTACCTTATTATACAAGTATTTTAATAGCCAAATTTTCCAAATATATTATTAATAATTATAATATATTTTTGTAAATAGTTATATAGTATATTTTTGTAAATAATTTCGATGTACCAAAAAGCATTCCTAAAATTCAATATTGGTTACTAGAATACCAGTGACCCTGTCCTAAATACTAGAAATTAGGTTTATTTCACATTTTGCATAAAATTCTTAACAAACCGTCGTATCAACTAAGTAAACATACATGTAATAAAGCTGAAAAGGGTCAAGAGTCTGAATATTAAAGATATTAAAAAAATGTTTGGAGATACATCGAATTGAAAGCAGAACACGTTCCAACAATTTCTAAAAAAACTGTTTATATGTTTCTCTGTTTATCTGTGTCTCTGTTTATTTGAAGGCTCTCACGCAAAAACGACTGAACGGATCATCATGCTTAATAGTATATAGGTAGTATGGGGTCCTAGGAGTTTCATAGGCTACTTTTTATCTTTAAATAATGCGAGCGTAGCCGCAGGCGTCCACTTGTAGACAACAATTTCTAAAAAAAACTGTTTATATGTTTCTCTGTTTATCTGTGTCTCTGTTTATTTGAAGGCTCTCACGCAAAAACGACTGAACTGATCATCATGCCTTTTTTTTTTTTTTATAATAGGTACCTATGTAGGTAGTATGAAGCCCTAAGAGTTTCATAGGCTACTTTTTATCTTGAAGTAATGCGAGCGTAGCCGCAGGCGTCCACTAGTAGAACAATACAATAGCAACGTATTATAACAACATTGTCTTGTTTATTTCTGTTACGTTGTTCCGATGTTGTTTATGTTGTTTTACATTTCTACGCTTGCGAGACGTTTAAAACAATGAAACGAGAACCTAGAGTTTTCTTTTAAAAACCATGAGCATTATGATTTATTATGAATTTTATGATTTCAGAGGTGAAGTAAAAAAAATCCGACACGAAAATTCAAATGCGAAAGTCACTTATTATTAAAATGAACGCAAACATTGCCTAATTTGATAATTATTATATATCTTAGTTTGCTAAGCTATGAGCTAATTTATTACTATTTGACGAGTTGGAAAATTTATGGAACCCAGCAATTGAAAGGCATGTAAAAAATTAATTGTCCTACTATTTTTTCAATTTATTCAAATCTTTTAAACTAAAAACTTAGCATTTAACATATTCGAAACTTTGAAAAATCTAGTTTTGTAATAGTGTAACTGAAAATTTGCGAAACTTGCCTAGAGACGTAAACCACAGCCTTCCTAGTTTACAAGAGTAAGATTAAACAGTAAAATACACAGATACAGTAACTTCTGCGTTAAATTGTGGCACCCTCTGAACTGTGAACTTAGGCATAGACACAATACGATAATAGACTGGTCTTGCTTATACATTTATTTTTTCAAAATTCCCTCTACTATTCGTATTCGTAAAGGCGAAGGTAATTTGTGTGTGTGTATGTATGTAAATTGGTTACTTATTTACGCTCATACCGCTAAATTGATTTGGATGTGATTTGGTATGGAGATAGGTTCAATTCAGAATAAATACAGAAAAACTGTTTATTTCAGATTAATGGTAACAAAACGGATAATAAGTTTACACGGATTAGCACTATAGAAAAACGGTCATCAAATGAAGCATTTGTGAGATGCACACAAGCTTGTTTAAAACTACTAGAGGGATTATTTAATTACATACATACAATATAGTACACTTAGGCCAGTCTATAGCTTGTCCTATGTCGATGAAGTTAGTGGAACGAGCTCAGACGGCTTTTCTTTAAACTTCGCTCCTTGGCATTCCTGTTATTATTTCTTACCGTTGCTTCGCAATTTGTATTAATAATAAAGTTGAGATTTGTAATAATAAAAGTTAAGTTTGAGTGGTTAATGCTCCACGAAAGTTGCTCGAGGTGTTTGAGGAGATGGTTTTTATTATTATTCACCTTTATTTACCTACAAAAGCGCACCAGGGAGTCACACCGTTAATTTAGAGCAAAAAATAGCCTGTATAGTAATAGTAAGATAATATTGTATTTTTTATGAATGTGCAGGACCATGTTAATATAATATATCGTCAAGTATCCTAGAGTGTATTCTAGCAGCCTCAATTGAGAGCCAGTTTTATTTAAATACCGGTATGCTCTGCTTTTGACTTAGCGTCGCTTGTGTTGGTGTCGCTTCAAGGGCTTGGTCAAATACCTACCTGACTGAAAAAAAATGTAAAAATTATTCTATTAATTTCTACAGACTTGTGTTTAATGTAAACATTATTCGACACATTTTACCATATTGTAATTTACATGTAATCATATAATACAACAAATAGCGAAACTACAAAACTCCAGTATCAAAAAACAAAAATCATTACGGATTCAGCGGTCGAATTTGGGTGAGCATAAAATATCCGGTTATTTGCGTATCCGGATGTGGGCTTCCGAATGTTTGTACCGGTTTACGTACAACGCCATCTTTCTGCTGTAAAACCTTTACAGTGCGTTCAATGTTTCAACTATTCAATTTTAGGGGTACTAGAATCAAAGAGCAGAGAAATAGGTAACGAAGACGGATCTACTCAACTTCTGACATTGGCGGCAAGACATGCTTTCAATAGAAATTGTTGACCAATCAGGTGGTCTGCATTTTTTTAAACAAAAACAGGAGGTTTGCATTTCACTATAGTTAGCCTGATGGTAAGCAAAAGCTATGGCCTAGAATGGAGCGTGCTTGGAGCGTAGGAACCGGTTCAGTCTCGCTTTTAAGATCGCTGGATTATAGTAGGTCGGAAGTCAGGAAGAAACAAAAAAAATCAGTGTACCAGTTTCTTGTAAGAGACCGTTTTACAGAATAAGTTCCACGGATATGTTTCAAATTATCATTTTAAAGTTAATAGATTTTATGCCTTAACTAACAGAAAAGTTTCTTTAAATAGTATAATTAGGGATGCGCGTCATTTCAAAACAAATCGCCAGCTTGTTTCCTTCTAATATGTTACAAACTCTTTGAATAGAATAGTGAGGTAGTACTGTAGTAGTTTCGATGTGAACATATAGTGTTGTAGATCCTCTCTTTGTTACCGTTCCATAGGTTTATGTCGTACTTATTCCTAAACGTATGTTAACAATAAAACTGTGTATTGTATAGTATTTCAAAATATGTATTGTATCAAGTGTACTCAGTTTAAAGAATTGACGTATTATCACCATAATGTTTATTTGCAGAGTCTCGTAGATTAGATTTTTTCAAAAATATGTTATAATTTGTCATTATTTATATGTTAAATATTTAGTTTACCATATTATATTTGATGTATATAGGCAAAATAATAACTCTTTTAGTTATTATTCATCATAATGAAATCATTTTACATCATATAATCATCGTCATCATGTACGATATTTTTATTGTATATGATGACGATGATATTATACTACTATATTGTATAGTTTTATTTTATTTATGTAGTAATAAAACTTATACTATGGTATACCTATACTAATAACTAATACTATAACTTATACTTTACTATAAGTTATATTACAACATAAATAATAGAGTTAGAATAAAGAGGTTAAAAATATTTGATCAATAAAGAACACTAAGCTCTAAATGCATTTTAATGCACTTGCAGTAGCAAAAACCAAAAGAAAACAAAAATAAACTATTGTAGTATTGTAGATATAATTATGTATGCGCATCTACTTTGAAAAACAGATTAAAAAATCAAAACTGTGACTGCAAGGGATAATAAACATTTGCATCATTCAACTAAATGCGATGGGATTTAAATCACAATAGGCGGGTTTAAAAAATAATATCGGAAATGGATTTTTAAATATTGATGACTACCGTGTGACAGACAGATCACAACCCTATAGTACTGTAGTAATCTAGGAAATGTACATTTAACACTGTCAATCTAGAAATGGAGTGCAATTACTTTGTAGTAGTTTTTAGGTTCAGTTGTATAAATAAATTACCATAGCTCCAATAAAAGGCTTGACATTATTATACCATTATTATAAACAAATTTTATAGCTTATAAAAACAAAAAAAAATCTGTCTTAAGTTTTTTTCCTGCAGCTAGATTTATCAATGATTTAAGCTTGGTTTCTCAGAATCCATATATTTTTTAGAAAATCTTTGTTATATTCAATTTATATTTTTATTTAAATATTTAATGTTAAATTCAATATTGAATTTATATTTAAAATTAATTTGCTATTTCTGTTTTCATAACAATCAGACAGCAGTTTACTAACAAACCTCGTGTTGTGGCCAGATAATATATCTTGCAAGTCTTGCAACCAAACAACGACAACCAGCCTTGGGTCAAATCTTTTGTTTTCTATCACATAAAATAAATTCATAAGCGAATTGTAAATGAAATCTAAATTTATAGTTTCATTTTTTCTCAATTTAATAAGTTACCTAGAAAAGTTTAAGTTTAGATAGCTTTTAATTAGGGCTTAGTTGTAAGTTTTTAATTTTTATGTGTGGGTTGTTATTCATTTTTCGTTACTGACGCTATTAGTAATCTCATCCAGTAACTAATTTAGCACGGATATTCAGCCTTATTTTTATTTACATTTCGTATTTCATTATAGTGCATGGTCAAATTTGATCTGCAAAACGGTCGCTTCAGTTCTGCGGGTCAAATATGACCATGCACAAGATAAAAATATTGTCATTAAAAAAGTCATTTTGAAGCCCTTATGAAGCTTAAACGATGAAGTTACTTCCATCGCTTCTACCAACAATAAGAAGTAAACCATTATCATTACACACAAACATTTCCATAGGCAAGTAGAGTGAAAATAAACGCTCCCAAATATGTAGCATTACTTCCGCAACATTACCTGCCAGAAGGACCGGCCCACGTCATCCTATTTACTAGTAGTTTTGCGAACCGTACACCTATTAAAGCAAGTTTTTAATGACAGTTTTTTCACTTGATGGCAAAAAAATACTCATGATAAACAGATTTGATACGGGCATTTATTTAAATTGCCTAATTACAGAATCATGACAGTTTTTTTGAGCTTGTACGGGTTTGCACTTGTCCATAGTTTGCCTGATAGCAAGCAAAGGCTATGGCCTAAGATGGAGCGTGCTTACCCGATAAGAACCTTACTATTACTATTATGGTTTATATTATGGTTACTTTTGATCAGAAGCCTATGTATGTTTTGAGCTCTATCTAAGCAATTCTAATGGCAGTAGGTATTAAGCAGGAATAGATCACGAAGAATATTGAACCATTTAAGTTAGAACAGATAAAATAATCACAATATTACCCAAAAATTATCAATTTTGGTAATCTTACGAATTAGTTAAGCATTCGCGTTATGCTAATATAAGTACAACTGTACAAAGATCAATCTCTCAATTATAATAAATTCTTGAAAAAAAATTAAACGTTTCGCTCACTTCGTTCTCTCAACCAAGTAACAACTAGATAAGATACCTTTCTTACATCAACCGAGGTAAAAGTATTTGATACTTACCTCTTTTGGGACCCTAATGTGTTTGGGTTGTTTGTTGGCTAAAAGATTTTTATGGAATTTATTTCACAGGTATTGGCTTTGTTGTGCTATTTTGTAAAATGCTTCTTAATGTCTATTTGAGGAGAAAGGCCTTAAGGCGTACCTTCGTCTTAAGTCTTACATAAGTAAGACAATTTTTACGGAACTGAAAAATTTTCTATGCGTATTTTGATTTTACTTACAGATTTAAAATGTCCAAAATCAATTCACCAAATGTAAGCAACGCCGCAGGTTCAGTAAGTCAAAAATAAAAGTGGTACTAAAAATTATAATTTCAATATATGTATATTAACCAAACGTTCACCAGTCTTAGCAAGTTATATATTATATGTGAATATTAATACTAAATTCCGATCATACCTACTTTTCCGGGAAGTCCTCTGCAAATGAGAAACCTAAATTTTCGGACAGTGGTATGTATACCTAGACACGTAGGCACCTGGGACCTGGACAGGCTTTATAGCACTTCTGCTTAAAAATATTTATTTTGTGTTGTACATTCTTATAAAAAATAAATTAAAAAAATGCTTTTATATCGGACAACAAAGAGATCTAAATGTGTGTAAACTAAAAACTATAGACTTAAAACTAATAAGGGTTAGTACAACAAAAACTAAGTTTTATAAGGCATATTTTATAACATACTTTACACCTCATTTTAGGCGGATTTAGTGCGCTTCCGTGGGCCAGATGACACGTTAAATTGTAGATCCCGGCTGTTTGTCACAGTACGGCAGTCGTGAAGCTATGTCAAACGCTCTTAAGGTGGCTTAAAAACTCTATATACCAAAGCCACTCTCATTTGATAAGAAGAAGAAGTACAACAATTATTTGCTATTATTTTTTGTTGTTTATACTTTATTTACAATAACAAAATATTATTTGCAAATTTGCAAATGTTTAATATATATTATGTATATGTATATTAAAGTTTCGCAAAAAATCAATTTTTTATCTACTACTAGCTGGTGCGCGCGACTTCGTCCGCGTGGAATAGTTATTACCATAAAAACGGTTTTAGTGAGTTAACCTTAAAAGATAGACACATAATGTTGCGGACATTTTTTTGGATCATTTCAAGAGGAATAATTCTTTCATACACATTTTTTTGATATCTTGAACCGTTTTCGAAACGGAAGCCCTCAGAGAATAATTTTCCCCGTTTCTTCTACATTTTCTATTGTTTCTTCGCTCCTATTAGTTGCAGCGTGATTTTATATAGCCTAAAGCCTTCGTCGATGAAAAGTCTCTTCAACACACAAATAATTTTTCAAATCGGACCAGTAGTTCCTGAGATTAGCGCGTTCAAACAAACAAACAAACAAACTCTTCAGCTTTATAATATTAGATAGATAGATAGATAGATAAATACTTTATTAAAACACCACAAACGAAACAACACACAAAAAAAAACATACAAATTAAAATCAGCGTCTTAATTGGCGGCCTTATCGCTAAGAGCGATCTCTTCCAGGCAACCAATCTGGCAGGGATATATTTTTGAAACGAAACGAGTAGGACGAGGTGTTTTAGATATTAAATAAAATAATGAAAAATAGAGCAAATGTGGATACTTCTTATATGAATAAACATAAACAAATATAACAATAATATATACATACATACATAATAGCATAATACAAGAGACAAAAAAATAATAACAAATATAGCAACTTATGTCAGAACCAAAGAAGATAAATACAATTTCTTTACATTGTGTTTGAAGACATCTAGTGATGGTGCTTTTCTAATATCTAGCGGCAAAGCGTTCCATAGTTTCACGGCGTGCACAGAGAAAGAACTACCATACGAAACTTTTTTGTGTGTCGGAGTCGCGAGTTTAAGGTTTACTGATGACCGCAAGTTGAGGGAGTGACAATCGTGAGCGTAGCAAAATCGCTCTTTTAGGTAGCGCGGAGAGGAGGGATTAAAGAGTATATTATAGAGCAAAGAGAGTATATGAGCATTCCGACGAAGGCGAATGGGCAGCCACTTGAGCTTAGCACGAAAGTGGGAAACGTGATCATATTTGCGTAAGCCAAATATGAATCTTATGCAGAAATTTTGAAGGCGCTCAAGCTTATCTAGCTGATCCTCCCGAAGATCTAGATAGCAGGCGTCAGCGTAGTCTAAAATAGGAAGAAGAAGAGATTGTGCGAGCAAAACCTTAGTGGCAGTGGGTAAAAAGTTACGTAGACGCCTCAATGAAGCGCCAGACGCAAATAATCTATTGCTAATGTAAGTAATGTGGGTATCCCAGCTAAGTGTGCGATCCATCATAATACCCAAATTTTTTACAGAATCACTGAAAGGTATGGTGACTCCATCAAAAACAACCTGAGGCAAAGCATCCCAATCGATCCTTGAGATCATTCGGGAACTACCGATGATGATTACTTGTGTTTTCGATGGATTCACTTTGAGACCATATGATGTACTCCATTGACTGATATGTCCTAGGTCTGTGTTTATGAAGTTAATGGCAGTGTCTAAATTAGCTAAAGGAGATCGAGTGTAGATTTGGAGATCGTCTGCATATAGGTGGTAGGACGAAGAAAGAGATAGAGATATAGAGTTAATAAAAAGTGTGAAAAGAAGAGGAGATAGTACGCCGCCCTGTGGGACACCAGCTGACGTGTTGCACCAAGAAGAAAATGCATCTTCAAGGCGAACCCGTTGCCGACGCCCAAACAGGTAACTGTGAAACCAATCGACCACCGATGGAGATATGTTAATTGATCGAAGCAACGCAAGCAGAATATCGAAATCAACGGTATTAAAAGCGTTACTGAAATCTAGCAGAGCTAGAACAGTAAGCTGACCGTCGTCGATACCCTCACGTATGTCATCCGTGATCTTAACCAGCGCAGACACAGTGCTATGCCCGGGACGAAAACCGGATTGTAGAGGGTTGAGCAAATCATGTCGAGTAAGGAAACGAGAAAGTTGTTGGTGAACAAGACGCTCAAGGACTTTGGAGAGGAATGGAAGGATCGAAATAGGACGGTAGTCAGAAAAAGATTTAGGATTCGGTTTCTTGGGTAAAGGAATTATCTGCGCATCTTTCCAGGTGGCAGGGAACTCGGAGCAGGAAATGGAGTTGTTGAAAATAACACACAGGATAGGAAGTATGGAGTCAAGGATGGGCAAAAGCATGTTCCGACTAATAGAGTCACCTCCGATGGCATTGGACGTAATGGCTAGAATGTGATCATCACATTCGGTGATCAGATTAAAAGTAAACGAAGGAAAGCTGGGAGTGAGAATAGTAGATAGATTAGCAATAGTAGCAATTTTATCCGAATCAGTCAAAGCGGATACGGAAGAAGATGAAAAATGTTGATTGATGGAATCAATGTTAATATTGTTCGGAGTAGAAGTTTTGCTGTCTTCAATGGAACCATGAATGTGTCGGCGTAAGGCGTCTCTACACAACCTATTGCAGCGATTTCGGGCCTGAACATATTTTTCATGATTTTTTTCAGAAGGTGTAATTTTGTAATTAGTCTTAGACATAGCTTTCTTATGCATAAGTGCCCTTAATTCATCCGTAATCCACGGTGCAGGAATCTGTTTCAACTTTATTGTACGAAATGGAGCATGTTTATCATAGAGCTGCGTAATCAGAGAGTTAAACATTATAACCTGATCATCCACACACTCAGCATTAATAACTGGGCTCCAGTCAATGCTACTAGCATCAGCAAGCAGAGAATCACGATCCATACCACTAAAGTTTCGCTGCAGAATAATTTTAGGTTTAAGTTTTGGAGGACGGACTTTATAAGAAAGATAGATAAGATCATGATAGGAAAAGTCATTGGCCGTGTATTGACCATATTTGGCAACATGCTGCAGGGACGATACTATCATCAGATCAAGAAGAGAGGGTTTACAGTTAGGGAAATGATGGGTAGCGCTCAAAGGGAGAATGTGCATGTTGCAAGAATGTACTAAAGACTGTAATTTAGTAGTTCGAGTGTCTTGTTTAAGCAGACAGGTGTTGAAGTCGCCCATGACTATGGTGTGACTGTAGGAGGTGCTTAACTCACTTATGAGATTCTCGAACGAAGTGAAATAGTTAACAGAAGAGGAATGGCTATAATAGGCTCCGAGAAGAATTTTGGTATGTGACAGAATGATTTCTAAAAACAAATGTTCGCCGGCATCAATAGGTGGAGGTTGTGACGATTGGCTAACAACGCAATAAGGAATATTTGCTTTCAAATAAATCGCCACACCACCACCCTTAGTACCAATGCGATCATTGCGAATTAAAATGAAACCAGGAAGAGAGTAAGAAGTAGAAGGAAGACAAGGGCGAAGCCAGGTTTCGGAGACTATAATAGCGCGAATGTTCTTTTGATCGAGTGACGCCAGCATATCAGGGTAACATGACGGAATGCTCTGGGCATTAATGTGCACAACATTAAAGTTTTTTGGCACGTCAGAATAGGTGCTTTCTAAAAAATCCGAAAGGGACGGTAAACTTAAGAAGCTGTCATCACTAACTAGAGACTCGTCTTCAGAAGACGCTGTTAGGAAGTTGTCATAGTTGCTACTATTTAATATATCAGACATACTAGGTATATGAATACAATATTATTATATAAATAAAATACTAAAATAAACTATAAATATAACTAAATACAAGCAAAATTGAACCTTACATCAACCTGCCGGATGAGTTGAACAATGGTTAGAGTTTAGATTAGAATAATTAGATAACACAAAGAGATTATTGATTGGTAGCACAAAGTCATATACAATGAAGTTTTCTTACTTATATGGGTAAATAAGTACATATATTAGTATAGATTAAGATAATGTAAAATACATACTTCGCAATGTACCGATTATTATTAATCAAATCATAGACTTGACATCTGCTTTATCGCTTCACATCAAAACATAATTAACATAGAGAATCGGTTCGTAGCAAACCGTAGCGCGATTAGCTGCCACAGCTACGAGCTACGATCCTACCTCAAATAAGCTGTATCACTTCATAGCTACTGAGTATTCCCAGTATTATCCAGTTCATATCTACTGAGTAGCAGAGATAAAACAAACCTAACCCAGTTTAGTGTATCATTATTATTTATCATCCATATAGTATTATGTATTGTATTGTTTATTATTATTTATTAGTGTATTATCTGAGTTGTATTGTGTTCTTTCACTTATTTATTTTACGTATTCTTGTACATCGCCTATTTAAGATTCTAAATCCTGTCCATCCAAAGGTTGCCTGGAAGAAATCGCCTAAGGCGATAAGGCCGCCCAATGTGCATTAAATTAGTTTTTAAATTTCTTTCATTATGTAATTTCTTTGGTGTGCATTAAAGACATACCTTATCTTATCTTTAACCTAACACGACTTGCTATCTAAACAGGCAGAAACTGTGCATGTATGGGGTCATCTTCGCAATTAACGCCTGGCAGTTCCCAAAATCCCACCCGCCGACCCAAAGTTAGACCTATGCTAGTTCTAACGTGCTGTATAATCAAGGCGCCAGAAAATTAGGTTGGGTTTTGGCGCGGCAGAAATTTGAGCAGGTTAACGTGGAGTGGCCTGAGCGGATTTTCGTATGAAATTTTGACTGTTTGTTTTAAGACTTGAAAAGTGATTTGAAATAGAATATTAACTGCAGGTATTTAGGTTAGTTCGGGATAAAATATAGTATATGCGTTAATTCCAGATTTAATCTATCTTCATACTGGCCTGGACTGGCCTGTTAGCTTAGTTGGTAGTGGCTCTGCCTTCTAATCTAGAGGTCGCGGGTTCGATTCCCGCATGACACAAGTATTTACGTACTTTAAAATTTATAATTACTTGTGTTGAGTCTGGTCGTTTGTATGTATAATAAGTATGTATTTACAAAAGAAAAGTATATAAGATAAAACATTTATTCATAACTTATAAAACATAAAGTAACTGACTAATATTTACAAGTCCTAAACATAATATTAAAATATATAATATACCTAAAATAAAATATGAAGTAAAATAAAACAAACAAAAATTAATCAAAGAGCCCACCCCGGATCGCTCCCGGCGCAAAGGTTCCCATTACGCTCGCCGCGTTGCCACGTTGAATCGCGATGGCTAACCTTTGCACCAAAAATGATCCAGAGCGGGTGTCTCCCGTCTTCTCATTAATTAAGTATATAAGTATTATATCCGTTATCTAGTACCCACGACACAAGCGTTTGCTTAGTGTGGGGCTAGATGGCGCTGTGTGATATGTCCTGAAATATTTATTTATTTTATTATTTATTTATACCCAATTTCATCTAAATCAGTTCAGCCGATTAAGCGTGCATAAGTAACAGACATACACATGTACACACACACAAACTTTTTTCTTTACAATGTTATACCTTTTAATCTTCCTTTATATAGTTTCAGGAATATATGCTTAAGCGACTGCACCTTAAATTGCGTAATTTGCTTTTGAGAAAGGCTGAGTGTGTGCTTGTCAAGCTTTACAAACGACGCGACATTCTAGCTTCCAGGAACGAAGGAACTTTGATAGAGCTACGCCGTATATGAAATCTAGGAAGGACTTAATTAATCTCGAGAAATAAAATAAATATCTTGTTTAAAATGTGAGCTACTAGGCGATACGATGAAGGGATTATTTAACTCGTTATCTTGCGATCTTCAAAGCAAGAGTAAATCGGTTCTTACTCGATAAGCACGCTGCGTCGTAGACGATAAATTAATCGCTTACCATCAAGCTAACACAACTAACCCCGTCACAACTATTAAATAATATATCATTTATTGCAGTTAATACTTACTTTGTTTTTTATGCAAGCGTAAATAAATATAATGTTTATTTTTTCCGGCTATGAGTTGAAAAAAACATGAAATACTGATGGCCGACTTTTTATTGTTCTTATACTAGCGTTTTGACTGAGTTCGTTCAATCGCTATAAAATATTTACGTTTACCAGAGAGTTATAAATGCTTCTGTTTTGGATTGAAATAAAATTGTTAGGTTACTTATATAAAAAAAATATTAAGTAGAAATGTGGTAGACGAAATTAAAAGTAATCATTACTAAAAACACTATATCACATGTAATAAAATAATGCTATGAAGTACAATGTATATCTTAACACATGTATATCTTAAACTTAACATGTTAAGATATACATTGTACTCCGATATATGCAATTCCGCATTTATCATAGATTACAATCTGACTATTTTGAAAATGCTTCACTTGACAAAATCGAACAATATTATTACGATATTATTTTAATTATGATTTGAATTGTATAATTATACTTATGCATAAGTAATACAATTTAGTTTTTGACTTGTAAATTTACATATATTAAATAGTACTGTACCTAATTATTTTCTAGTATTTACAACTATACAATGTGACGTGTAAAATGGCTTAATGAATAAATGATGATTATGATTATGATAGCAGAGGATATTTGTAATTGTTAAAGTCATACTACAAGTAGCAGCCCAAGCGAGTTGGTAATGCTGTCTTGATTACATTTTATAAATTGAGTAATTAATAAGATATGATTCTCAAGAAAAAATGACCGAATCATTATCGTAGGTTTTAATTAGATAACTCAAAAAAAAACTCAAACACTCAAAAATGTTTATTGGTTTCATACAATACTTACTTAAAACTAAGAATATATATTTTTATATCTAATTATAAAGATGCAAGCGGTGTGTTAACATCCGGAGAAATATCTGTATCCCGGATACCAACGTTTTTCCGTTTCCCGTTATCTCACTCTTGTAATTTTGATCTAATTCGCTTATAAATCCATGGTTTTTCTACCTGGTCCTTCGTCAGATGTCGATCTCAGAGCCTACGGCATTTCATTACGTTGTATATTTTAGTGAGACATAAAACTTTTTCAGTGCCTCCACGTAAAAGATGTTTTAGTAATACCTTTGTATCGATGTTTTATTTACATACGTGGGATGTAGCATAGGAAGGGTCTAGATTTATGGATAATCTGAATTATATTAGACCCATCTGCATATGAATAAAAGAAGAAATAGATAAATTATTGAGATAATATTAGGTTAATGTTACATTGAAATATTCGCCTTTAAAATATATGCGAGTTTGTACAACAGGCGTAGATTTCTGAATTTTTAATCCAGGGATTAATGTATGCCCACATCAAAGTTTATTAAAATATATTTGGTCATTGAGCGCAAAGAAGAAACAAGTACAACAAACATTCACACAATCACAAAATTCAGCAAGTAATTTACAAAAAAATAAATTAAATTCATTCAGTCGTAGTATTATTATATGTTCGGTGATCAGGGCTTTTTTTTTTTGTACATGATATAGGCTTACGCTTGACTACAACTTGCCTGATGGTAAGCAATGTTATAGTCTACGATGTAGCGCGCTTGCCTAGAAGAAACCGGTTTACTCTCGACTTAAAGACCGACAAATTATAGTTCAAGGGGAATAGAGATTCGGGCAAGGAGTTCCACAGTTTGGCTGTTCGCACGATGAAAGTCGAAGCAAAGCGCTTGGTGCGAGTCTTTGGAACCTCAACTGTATAACGGTGCCTCCTTGCCGAACCCCTACTCGTACGATGGTGAAATGGGGCTGCAGGAATTAAATTATGCAATTCCTCCGCACACTCTCCGAAATGCAACCTGTAAAAAACCGAAAGACTGGCCACCTTACGGCGGTGCTCAAGGCTTTGTAATTTTGAGCTACAGAGTGAGTCTTTCGCGATGAGCTTTTTACCCGTTTCTCAATTAACTCCAACGCCTCAAGCTGGTACTTCGCAGAACCATCCCAAAGGTGCGAACAATACTCCAAAGCTAAGGGCTAAGTTTAGTTTTGGCATTATTCAGAAATAGTTTATAGGTATTAACAAGATGTACCTACTTAGTAAATTGTTAACCTTGTGACTTTTCTATGGTAGAATAGTTTCATGTAGTCACATCATACATCAACAAATGTCTTTATAAAATTATTGTAATCATTTTATTCTACTGGAAAAGCGCGAATTTCAAGTATGGAATTAAATTCAAATTTGAATCACCGAGATATACAGGTCTCGGCCTAGTTCGGGGTCCGTTGTTATGCACATAATTAGTTATTGATCAATTCTATGCGAGTTACAAAATTTTATATTAATTTATTTACGATAAATATCAAATTTGAGTTTATATACTATGTACTAGTTATCACGTCATTTATAATTTAAGATAATTAATCATTAAGTTTTATCAAACAAGAATGTAATGGATTATTTAATTATTATGTATCAATTTGTGCAAACCATGAATTAATGTTTTTGGAAATAAATTATTTTTATCTATCTTTTTAGGGTTCCGTACCTCAAAAGGAAAAAACGGAACCCTTATAGGATCACTTTGTTGTCCGTCTGTCCGTCCGTCCGTCCGTCTGTCAAGACCCTTTTTCTCAGGAACGCGTGGAGGTATGAAGCTGAAATTTATATCAATTACTCAGGTCTACTGTCCCTTGAAGCTGTGAAAAAATCAAACTTCTAAGCTAACGCAATCAAAAGATACAGCCATTTATGCCGCAAATTTTCGACACTTGCAAGGGAATCAAAACCTACAGGGTTCTTCCCGTGAACTCAGAATCTTGAAATTTGGTACGAAGCAACGTCTTATAGCATAGATAAAGGAAAAATTACGAAAACCATAAATTTTTAGTTACATCACAAAATATTTAACCTTGCAG
The DNA here is from genome assembly GCA_927399415.1 of Macaria notata. Taxonomy (NCBI): domain Eukaryota; kingdom Metazoa; phylum Arthropoda; class Insecta; order Lepidoptera; family Geometridae; genus Macaria; species Macaria notata. The sequence continues at coordinate 6,667,269 of OV656741.1, forward strand.
GTTTGTACGGAACCCTCGGTGCGCGAGTCCGACTCGCACTTGGCCGGTTTTATTTTTTTATCTATTACCGATAAGATATATGTACATTATACATACTTAATATCAGTCAAACGTATTCCAATCTTCCGTTTTTTCCCATCCCACCTAGAACACCTATACTACCAACAAACTCGCTTATTCGTTTCCCTCCCCTTTCATTGACACATTCCCGAGGGCGACCACATTCCCTCTGAATTGAAACTAAATAGGCTCTTATCCTATATCTCGATGGGCCACAATCAAGTGATGAGAATTAGATCGTGTGAGCTACCCAACGGGGAATAGCTGTGTCGATATACCATGCGAAGGTAGGTGGTATTTTAGGACTGATATATGATACACAGCGGTATCAGCCCACCCCAAACGAGATATTATGTATTAGTGGAGATTGTATTCTTTGGAACTTAGTTAACTAGAAAAACTGTTTACGTTTTTACATAATCTACAGTAAACTACTTCCTCACTAAACACCAATCTTTACTAAATTCATTGGAGCCCTTTTAATAACATAAAAGGTCAAGTTTTATATAGCAGTTATCCGGGTGGTCCGGGTGATGTTGACAACTCGTTTCCTTGCATCCGGGACATATCCGGCCGACACCTTCGCGTCTACGCCGCTGAGTTTATTTTATTGTGACCATGAATTTAAATGTAATAATACATTAATGGGGAAAGTATTTTTTTAGAAATAGAAGATATTTAGATCTTATAAACCGAAGTATTAAAACAACAACTTATGTCTTAATGCGCGACACACTCAGCAAGTAATCAATCAATCAATCAATAATTCTTTATTGTACACCAATAACAAAAGAACACAAGCATAAAGCGGCCAGTATGCTGGGCACGCTGCCCTCTGGTAGTGCGCTGGAGCACTTAGATTATCTTTAGGCTTTTCTAAAGATTTTTTAAGTGCCCCGTTTTTGTAGTAGTTATAGTAGTAATATGTTTAGTTTTTTTCCCCTTGTTTTTATATATTATTAATTAATTTATTTAACTATAACAAAAATTGTTTTCTCTTGCCTCTGTTAGTTAGTATATTTATAAACAAGTAATAAAAAATCTTTATTGAGGCAAACAGCAGATCCATAATAGGTTAGTAATTTTTTAATGTATAAGTATTATGTAATCAAACATTAAAAAACATTAAGTATTTAGTGTATAAAGCACATAATGAAGAAAGTATGTTATATATTTTTAAGATATACTTAGCCGGGTTCATTAAAATCGAGAAAGTAATATATTTGAGAAACATAATTCTGCAAAGCTCTGCTCCCTAACCGCAGTCACGAGGCTACCCAATGAAGTAGCGATCCCGAAAGTTGAGCAGTTCTTCCGGACAAACCGACAGACCGACCCGTTATAGTGTTTTATTCCTTTTGTTTAGGACTAATTAGTCCCGAGCAGGGATTTTAATACACGTTTTATTATAGCCGACTTGATTAAAGAGTAAGTAACTTTGTATTAGTTAGAGAACATTGTAAATTTTGCATGTAACATTAGAGACTTACATTGGACTATTTTGAGTAGCCACGCATTATATAGTATACAAATTTAAGGTAGCTCAATGCAAACAAACCAATTACGATTCGTAAATATTCCTTAAGTGTTCTGAGCTTATGGTAATAATGATTAAGTAAAGTATGTTACAATCCTTACTTAAGGAACTCTACGAGTATTTTAGCGCTTTGAATAAAATACTTTGCTTTGAGGACCACTAAATCAGACCACATATGCCCTTAAGTAGACAAACAAAACAAAACTTTGACTCTTACATTTGGTCGCGAGTTCTAATGCCTGATTGTAAAGAACAACAACAACATCGCAACAAAAAATATTATTAGCATATGTATATACTGTAAGTATCTACTGTAGGTATCTTCTAGGTGAGCGTGTTACATCCAGCAGGCTGCAGTCAAAGGTAAAAAAAATATGTAAAAATACAAAAAAAATACAAAATACAAAATCATTTATTTTTTTAAAGATATTTTTCACAAAATGTTATTGAATCCTCTGACCTCGTGGTAGCCGTTAGGCTGTGTTACGAGGCCAGAGTCATCTCCCAGTATGTTCATAATTTAATTATAATAACGTCTTATGAGCTAGGTTACACAAACAATTTTTTTATTTTGTTTTAATATCTAACTACCCTCAATTTGTGTATAAATTCAAGTGGTATGACAACAAACAGTGTAGGCAAGTAATGTAGGCAGTCACTCACACACGCACAATCGTACAACTCGCCCCACCATCGACTTCTTAATCAACTGACGCATAATGTAAACACTAGTTTGAAATTCATGTGCCAAAATAAATCTATGTATTTTGTCAGCCACCAGTATCTTTCGATACATATTTATGAAGATGCCGTTTTGTTAATTAAAAAATTGAGGTTGCGATATTGCAGTGAGCGGATTTATTTAACTGCAATGAACATGCAAAGTCTATACTGAGTATATAGAGGATCTTGAGAGTTAGGCGTCTTTTGACTATGTTGTCAACGGTAGATAGCGAGTCGGCGCGCGAGCAGGTATCGTACGTGAATACAGACGGTGTGTGTGTGTGTGCGTGAGCTGCCAGCTACAGATCAGATATCAACAGATACTAAACTTGAATAAGGTGCTAATTTATAATACAATAGGTACTTAAATATTAAAATCATGAGCAGTATTTTCCACATATTTTCATAAAAGTTAATAATTAGAAAAGAGAAAAAAAAAACAAATTCTTTTGGCTATAACCGCAACTAAAAATTTAAAATACAAAAAAAAAGTACAAATTATATAATAAATGTAGAAACTAGTAAACACTTTAAGTGAAGAATCATGGTTGTGTGTCTGTGTGTGTGTGTGTGTGCGCGTGTGTTCTGTTGTGTTTTTTATAGCTTATAAGTAAATTAAATTACCTATTTACCTCGGCTGTTGACAATGTAGTTCTATAATACAGGGTGATAAAGAATTGAAATTATTAAGGGCAATTTCCTTTAAATTTGTTTATGTTCACATAACATATTCTCAAGATTATCATAGTCAATTGTATTTAACCATTCGCTTATCAATTTTTTCAGTTTGTTGAGTGATAGGGCTTTAATTTTATGTTCCTTGTTCAGTTTATTGTAAAATAGGGGTGCAATATTATCAAAATGTTTTCGAGCAATATCACAGTGTATATAAGGTAGAGGACAGCGGTCTGTACGCTCACTTGCTGGGGGAAGGTATGGTACTATTGTTGTATGGTATCTTTTAAGAGTTTGGTTAATAAAACTTTTTCGAACCGAAAGAACGTTAACTTTTTCATACAGCTTCTTGGTAGGATATCTATAGGGCAAATACATCATTACTTTGAGGACAGCCCTTTGTGCCCTTTCCAGAACTATCATGTATGTTTTTGCTGCATTGCCCCATGCGCAAATGCAGTAATTGATGAGACATTCACACAATGCTCTGTAAGTCTGAATGAGAAGGGTTTCGTTTGCTACTATTCTAAGGTTTTTAAAGACGTAAATGAGTTTTCTTACCCTACCTGACACATACTTTATATGATTGAACCAGTTTAGGTGATCATCGACAATTACCCCAAGGTATTTGATGCTGAACACCCTATTTAGTTTCTCACAAGAGCAGATTCCGGTAGTTACATCATCCTGTCGGTTGCACGGATATGTATGTACAGTCAAACTAATATTTGTGTCTGGATATGATGCCGCTGTTTTGCTGAAACAGATGTATTTGGTTTTACTGGCATTAACTGACAGTAGATTGTCTTCAAGCCATGATGTCACTTTAGCTAGGCCGATCTCTGCTTTTTTAATAACATCCTTCCAAGAAATACCATTGCATATTAAAACTGTGTCGTCACAAAACATAATGAGTTCCATGTTATTAGATGTCAGTTTGCACAGCTCGTTTATGTAAATAAGAAACAGGGACGGCCCTAACGTGCTTCCCTGAGGAACTCCAAAATTGTTAAACTCTATGTCACTTTTAAGATCGCCAACTTTAACTCGTTGCTGTCTGTCAGTTAGGTAGCTTTTAAACCAGCTGTACACAACACCTCTAATACCTACATTTTCTAGTCTAGATAGTAGTATATGAACTGAAACCGTGTCAAATGCTTTTTGTAAATCTAAAAATACCCCCAAACATTTTTTATTCGAGTCCACGTGATTTTTAATAGTAGTAGTCAAAGAAAGTACTGCGTCTTCTGTGGATCTGCTTTCCCTAAAGCCGAATTGATTATGACTAAAGACTTTGTTATTTTCTAGATATTTTATTAACCGTTTATTCATAAGCTTTTCTAATATTTTTGACAGGATGGCAAGCAAGGATATTGGTCTGTAGTTAGATGGGTTTGTTTTATCACCAGATTTATATATTGGACAGACAGTAGCGTTTTTTAGCTGATTTGGAAAGATACCACTATCAAAGCTTAGATTGCATAAGTGGGTAATTGGATTTAAAACATGGGGTAAAATTTGCTTTAAAGTTTGTGTTGTGATAGTATCCCAACCGGGTGCGCTCCCACTACGCATGCCCATGACAATAGCCCTTACTTCCAGAGGATCTGTGAAGTAAAGGGACATTGAAGTGGCGGGTGAAGTTGTGTTATTTATATTTGATGCTAGTTTCAGTTCAGTTGTATTCGTTTTACTTAGAATGTCATTTGCAAGATTTTTCCCAATGGTAGTGAAAAACATATTAACTTTGTTCAGAGATTGTTTAGGGTCCGGTGTAATATTGAATAGTTCATGAGAGGAACTTTTGGTTTGCTTAAAATTACATACATCTTTTATAATCTTCCACGTTTCTTTAATATTCCTACTATTCTTCTCTAGTTGTGTCTGATAATATTGTTTTTTTAGCTTTTTGATAAGTCTATTACATTTATTCCTATAGGCTACGTATTTATATTTTAAATTTAAATTATTAGGATTCTTTTTTGCTTGACTGTACATTTTGTCTCTTGTTCTAAGCATTTTTACAATAGTTGTAGTAATCCAAGGTTTAAGTGGTCTATTTTTCTTAGATACGTTAGATATTTCCGTATGTACTTTTAAATGTTCTATTAGCGTTGATGAGAAAAGTTAAGTTGCAAGATTAACGTCATTTTGCTGGTAGATTTTGTGCCAGTCTTCTTTCGATAGAGTGTCATTTAAGCTGTCATAATCAATCTTAACCCTGTTATAGTTTAAATTTCGTTTAGTAAGCTGCGTCTTCTTAATAATAAGCATAGTGGGAGAGTGATCCGTTAGTGGCTCTTCAAATATGTAGGTTTTCCATGCTAGTATACTTTTGATCATAATGTGATCTATACAACTAGAGGTACCAAATCGAGGGTCAGTTCTGGTGGCTTTGTCAATACCAGGTCTAAGTCCTGACATAGCCATCATGTTTAGGTAACAATCTGAGTTACTAGAATCATCTTCTGCTAGTATGTTAATATTAATATCTCCTGCCAGTATAATGTTATCAGCTGATATTTTGTCTAAGACTTTTGCGAGAGAATTAATATAATTAGTTGGATTTTTAAATTGTGAGGGTCTATAAGAAGCAAGGATAGCAAATTGAGTTCCAAGCGTTATGAGCAAACAATTTCCCTCCTCAATCACGATTTCAGAAATTGATGCATTTATTTCTTCTCTTACGTAGGCAACCACGCCATCATTTTGATTGAATGAGTTAGTACTATATGCCATATTATAATTGTCGAGTTGAGGAGGGGAGCTGCTTGCATTAGTTCTGCATTCTGACATAATTATTATATCTATAGTAACTTGTAATTTTGATGAAAACGCTATAAATTTGTCCATGTTGCAATTAATGCTTCTTATGTTGACCGATACGAGACATAGTGAGTTGTATGTATGTAGAAGAAACCTTTTAATTTAAGTGTAGTAATAAGTTTTTATTTTGCATGTGTGTTGTTATGCAAATTTTAGTTCATTTTATTTTAAAAAAAAAACATATCCTTATTTATATGCCTGATCACTGCCAGCACGGGGGTCGCAAGGTTTGCGCGGGTCACCGCTAACTCCGACATTACGAGGGTCCCCTCCAAGCTCAAACTGTTGCACTCCTATTTGTCATGTCAGACTGCTTCGTATTTATTACATGTCTACAGTTTTTTACGTTATTTACGTTGTTTTTATGTAACCTGTTCTTATAAAAAAAAGTGAACGCCAAATAATGACGACCGGCAGAATTTGAATCTTTATCAGTCATTTTTATCATGTTTTTTTAACATTCATGGCATTGAGTATTGGATTTCAAAATAAGATTAAAAAAGTGTCACTAATCCATGATAATCAAACATTTTGATAGACATCAAACGATTCTATAACCTACTGTTGTAACGCCCAATTCCATTTTGATAAATTTTACATTCATTTATTTTTTATATATATTTATTACTAAAACCAATATACAAAAACACATTTGTCGGTCTTCAAGTCGAGAGAAAGCGGGTTTCTTCTAGGCAAGCGCACTAGATCATATATTATAACAAGACATAACCAGTATTTCATTACATACATTAGGTAATGTTTGCGGCCCCTGTATGCCCTCTACATCAGACCACATAACACTTCTACATCGCTGAATTCTGTTTTAAACTAAACCTTGGACCCAGAGAGCAACGATATCATTCCTAGTAGATGCCTTATTATGATGTGCATTGTGAGTCTTAGAATTTAGTATTACAGATGTTACAATATATTTTCTATTTTTTTACTGTCTAGTGTGTTGCGTAACTACGATAAAAAGATAAAAGAATTTTTATTTGCCTTAATACATTTGTTAACATTGTAGGTGACCCTGGCAGCTGCTGTAGGATTCCCTGTGTCGCGGTGCCAGGGTTCTTCCGTTGAACAAAAATTAAATTATACAATTGTGTTGTTTTCAGTTGAAGACTCAATTGAAAGTTACAAGTAAAAATCACTTCAGCATTGAGTTGTGACAATGATTGTTAGTTATATTAGTAGGGTTTAAATGTTAATTGTTTAATAATTAACATTTCATTAAGAGGGAAGATAATTATGTATTATGATTAATATTATATTAAATTAGAAATCGTAATTTTGCTAACCGAGTACAGAGTGACTGTGGTACTTAGGTGAATATTGGCATAGTATGTATGTATTAAGTAGGTGATAGTCCCGAGCGCCGGGGGTTACCCAGTGTGGGACGTGTAGGTACGAATACAAATAAATTTATTCGTAAAACATGACAGTTGTAATGTTTGTAATCGATTTTATGAATAAACTAGCGGGTGCTCGCGGCTTCGCTCGCATTAAGAAGTAAAACTTGCATCCCCTATTTCACCCCTTTAAAAGTGGCATTTCCAAAAAGCCTCCTTAGCAGATGCCTGCGTCATAACATCAACCTGCATGCCAAATTTCAGCCCGATCCGTCCAGTAGTTTGGGCTGTGCGTTGATAGATCACTATATCAGTCAGTCAGTCAGTCACCTTTGAGTTTTATATATTTAGAAGAAGATTTAAACTTAGTAGTTTAATGATAACTGGTAATACTAAAAATTTATCTATGGTAACAAAGATTACATCTTATTAACAAGTAAGTTTGACCGTTAACTATCATCATCATCATCCACAGCACTTGGCATTCCACTGTAGGGTATATAGGCTAATACTAAACATTTAATTTACTTGTAATTTGACTTAAAACAGTTTTCAAAGTGTTTACAAATGATAGGTAATCGTTTCACCACCAAGTCTTACGAACTGTGGTCAAAGGTGGACGGATAATTATACTGTAAAAGAACTTGTTCTCAAACGAGGGTGCTGTATCACATCGTAAGTACCCCACACCAAAACAAACACCATACACAATTATGGTAGTAAGGAAGTCGTTTTTATTAGGAACATCTATGTAATATTGTCTATGCCAGCGACCTAAACAAACAATTTGAGGAAAATTTACTAAACTGAATTTTGCCACCACATACGACCATGGGACCCCTATTCACTTTTGCCGAGATAGGACACGCCACTATTGAAGTTTTAGGTGCTTAAACAAAATAATGGTTTGCTTGCCTTGTAAATATAGACGCTTTAAATTCAAGAGTCAGAATGTGGAGCTATTTTCTTTTGCCAATATTTAACACAATTTTATGTCATCTAGCATGAAAGGGCCTAGGCGCCTACCACGATGTATGTACCAAGAGAACTCACGTTACGAATTAATTCTGCGGTGGAGTCACGACCCTCAGTCATGAGGAAATACGACTCATAAAGAGAGAGAGCGGAAAATAGTTTGTATATCTTAAATTTTGAATAGGCAGGTCACTTTCTTCAACAGAGTAATAATCGTAAACTAATTAGCTTAAATCGATGATGACACGTTTGTTATAAAATATATGTATAAAAACTCTTCATACAAGTTTGCTTCTAAAAAATATTATAGTAAAAACTTAGTACGTTTTTAGAATGTTACAAACGTTTTGTGTCATTTCCACAAAATCGAGGTCGGTATGACAAAAAACCTCCGAAATACACGTCCATTTCACCTCGCGAATAATATTACGAACGATACAAAAGCACAATATGTAATCCTAACATATGTCATCCTTCCGAACCTTTGCCAAATGGTGCGTAATTTCTGAATTGTAAAAATTCAGATCCTCATAACTCACCCGCTGAAATATTCATTAGAGCTTGAGTAATAAAGCAAATATTACGAGTCCTGAATCAATAAATAAAACCTGGTGGTCTCCAGGGATGGACAGTGACGTTGATAATACAGTCGTGTGGAAATTACAGTACAAATAAGAAACTCATACTTACTTATTTATATTTGTATTATTGGAAACCCTTTATTATCTAAACTTATATATATTTCTATTAATGGAATCCCTCATTTAGCTAAAACGGGTTCGCATTTGACTAAAGTTTGCCTGAAGGTAAGCTGTAACTGTATTAGTCTAGGTAAAGGGCATTATTTATTCAAATCAAAAGAGAAGACAAGAGCAGTCTCCTGGATTATTTTTCTAATAATAGCATAGTTCTTTATATTATTATAATGATGACTGTTAGTACTTATACTGCAGGGTGCCTAGTGGGCGATAATTAGAAACGACGTGTTGTCTTAACAAGCGTTCGATTTATTCTGCCTTAATTAACCTAATACAATAAAATGCTTACTTAGCTAGTTTACTTACACACTACACCTTCCCCCTTGGAATAAAAAAAATATTTATCTAAATACATATTTTTTTTCATACTTCTCATTTTATTTTATAACTAATTATACATAAGTACTTATTCTAATTTTATTCCTTATACAGCTTAGTTCTATTCTTATGCACTATTTAATTTTTTTTTTTTTTTTACGTGTGATATGTTTATGTTTGACTACAGCCTGCCTGATGTTAAGCATTGCTGCAGCCTAGGGTGTAACACGTTTACCTAGAAGATACCTATTAACTCTAGATTTGAAAACCCCTGGATTGTAGTTCGCAGGAAACACAGCTTCTGGTAAAGTGTTCCAGAGCTTTGCCGTCCGTACAATAAACGTAGAAGCAAATCGCTGCGTTCGACACTTCGGCACTTCCACCATAAAACGATGTCTACCTGCGGACTTTCTGCTTGTTCGGTTATAAAAGGGAGCTGAGGGAATCAGTTTATGTAGCTCCTCTGCACACTCTCCGAAATGTATTCGATAAAAGACCGACAGACTGGCCACCTTGCGGCGATGTTCCAAACTTTTGAGTTTTGCCTTCTTAATGGTGGTTTTACCTACTAACCTCTTAGCTCGCGTCAATCGAATCCAACGCCTCTAGCTGGTATTTTGCTGATCCATCCCAAAGATGCGAGCAGTACTCCATGCACGACCGAACTTGTGCTTTATACAAGGTAAGCAACTGTTCCGGATGGAAATACCGACGCACCTTCGAGAGGATACCAAGCTTTTTGGCAGCCAATTGAGCCTTTGACTCAATATAGGACCCAAAATTTAATGACGAGGTAAGGGAGACTCCAAGTAGGTCCAGCTGGTTTGTGATTGGAATCGAGACATTCCGGAAAGTAGGGGCCAGGTGGAACGGCCTCTGTTTGGCGGAGAAAAGACACGCCTGCGTTTTAGTGGCATTGAATCTGACTAGGTTGGCATCGCCCCAATCGGAGACTGCCTTTTTTTTTTTTTTTTTTTCGTGGAGGAAATGCATTTACGCATCCCCGCACTCTCCCCGGGGGGGGCGGCGGGGTATGTCGGGCTCAGAGCTAATGGGACTCCACTACCGACTAAAACCTACCACGATGTCCCTTCACCTCGGCAAGGACAGGTTTCGCGGGCAAGCGAGCAATACTCCTCCGCAATTCCCGTCCCAACCGCAGTCCACTGTCCAGGTGGACCCGCCTCAGGAGGACAGCCTCCCTCTTACTGCGCGAGCGATGCCCAGGGACATCCAGGCATCGACTCCTCGGGAGGCCCTTATCTCTGCTAGGGGGTATGGGATGCCCCCGCATCCCACGCCCCAGGGCCTCCTAGTGGAGACGGAGTCCGAGCGCGATCAGCTCGCCTCCGTGTCCTTCTTCTGCGGATCGGATGAGCGGCAGGATTCACCTCCCGCTCCCGCTCCTCGGCCTCCCTTTGCGACACCACCGTCTCGCAAAAGGAGGCCACCGCGTGCCATGACCTCTCGTCGTCAGCCATCTCTCGCAAGATGGTCGACAAGGAGAGGTCTGTCCCTACTACCGCGATTAGAGATAATCGCGGTCCGAGCTCCGCCGGACATGTCTCGAGAACGTGCTGCGCGGTATCTTCCACGCAGCCGCACCGATGACACACCGGGGTTGGCTCCCTACCGATTCTGTGCAGGTACCTCCCGAAGCATCCGTGCCCCGTGAGTACCTGCGTCAACCGGAAGGTGAGCGCGCCATGCTTCCGTTCCACCCAATTCCTTAGGACAGGCCGTATGGCCTCAAGGAAACGGGTGGCTCCCTGGCCTCGTCGTGTGGACCTAGCGAGGATACCATCCTGCCAAGCCCCCACGGCTGCGCGTTTTGCGCCCCTCCTCCAGCGCTCCACCTCCTCGTGGATTGGTAACAGGCTTTGCTGACGCGCTTGTGAGCGGCGCCAGTAAACCTGCGCCAAGACGCCAGCCTCAAGGTCCCACGGGAGGGACCCTGCAAGTATGCAGGCCACCTCATGTGAGAGGGTGCGATACCCTCTGCACATTCGGATGGCCATACTCCTCTGGGGCCCGCGCAGCAGGGCGCGCTCTTTTGTGGAGATGGACCCGGCCTATATTGGGGCTCCATATAGTGCCATGGAGCGCACAACCGCCATGTAAAGGCTGCGGCAAGTAACCCCACCGCCTCCTATGTTAGGCAGCAAGCGGGTCAGGGCCGCAGTCACACCAATCAACTTCGGGGACATCCTCCTGAAGTGCTCTTCGAACCTCCATCGCCCATCAAGTACGATGCCGAGGTACTTCAGCGAAGTACCGACGGGGATGGAGGTTCCTCCTACAACTATCCGTGAGCCTGTAGGTGGCGCCCGACGTCCGTGAAAGCAAATTGCTTCAGACTTGTGGAGCGCCACCCGCAGCCCCAACCTTCTTATCCTGTTCACTACTGTGGCTACTGCGGCCGTTGCCGACAGCAGCGCCTCGTCAACGCTCGTCCCGCGGGCAGTGACCAGCGTGTCGTCAGCGTAGCAAACTACACCGACGCCAGGACGGTCCGGTACCCGGAGGACCCAGTCGTACCCTATATTCCACAGGAGTGGACCCAGCGCAGACCCCTGTGGAACTCCGCACGACATGCGGCTCCTTCCCTCTCCTTGCATCGTCGGGTAGACTACCTCCCTACCAGAGAGATAGTCCCCGACGAGGCGCTGGAGGTATGAGGGTACCTTGTGGTACCTCAAGCCCTCCATTATCGTACTCCATGGCAGCGAGTTGAAGGCGTTAGCGATGTCAAGGGACACAGCAATCAACACGCCGCCAGTGGAGCAGGCCTCCCTCGAGAGGTCGCGGACGTGCGCAATCGCATCGACCGTCGAGCGACCTCTCCGGAACCCAAACTGCGTGGGGGCCAGGTCTGGACCAACACTTTCCAGGTGCTTGACGAGGCGGGCTGCGACAACTCGCTCCAGCAACTTGGCCGCCTCGTCAAGCAGCACTATCGGGCGATACCCTGTCGGCTCATCCTCCGGCCGTCTCTCCTTCCGGATAAGGACGAGTCTGCCGTTCTTCCATCTCCTCGGGAAGCGCCCCTCCCGTAGGCATCGAGTGAAAAGGGATCTCATTTGCGGCTCCAGCTCCTCCAGAGCGAGGGCCCACGCACGGCCAGGTATGCCATCCGGTCCCGGCGCCGTGTTCTTGGCCCTCATTCTCAGGACTGCCGCTCCGAGTTCTCCCTGTGAGACCTCGTCAGCTGTGTCGTACGCGTCAGTGGCAGCGTCTTCGTTCGCCATGATGGGAGGGACAAATCCGTTCCCTGGGGCGCAGGGAAACAGTCCCTCAACCACACGGCGGAGAACCGCCAGGTCCAAACAGCTGGTAATAGGGGGAGTCCAAGGGCGCAGCTTCTGCCTTGCTAGCAGATATGGCCGCCCCCAAGGATCCCGCTCCAGCGTATCCAGCAACTCACGCCACGACTTCACCTTCGAGTCCCAAATGGCTCGACGGAGAGATTTTGAGGCCTCCCTGTACGCCGCATACAGGTCGTCTACCTCCTCTTGCTCTGCGCGTCTCCTCCTGAGGCTTCTCTGATATGCCCGACGTTTAGCCACACACTGGCGACGGAGCCTAGCGATCTCCTCCGTCCACCAGTACATCTGGCGTCTGGATGGTTTCGCCCCTGCGCGGGGCATCGCAGCGTCACAGACACGCGTCATTACCTCGCACAGGTTGTCTGCTTCACCATCTACGTCGGGCTGCTCCAACGGAGCTGCAGACCATGTTTGTACGATGGCTGCCTCTAGGAGAACCTCGGGATCCAGCCGTCGCAACACCCAACGCCGTCCAGGTCCAGGGTCAGGACTTCTCCTCAACGTCGGGAACGGAGACAAGACGTTGAACCGAATATATCGGTGGTCGGACGCCGTGTGCTCGTCTACCAATACTCTCCAGTCCTGGACCCGAGATGCGACGTCGGGTGTGGCAAAGGTCAGATCAACTATTGATCCTCCCCCCCGCCTAACGCAGGTCAATTCGGATCCCTGATTCAGGACGCGCAGACCAGTCTCCGTGAGCCACTCTATCACTGCCTCGCCCCGTGGGTTAGTCGTCGGAGATCCCCACTCTGGAGATTTGGCGTTGAAATCTCCGAGGACCACTACGGATCGGGGCCGACACCGCTCAACGGCAGCCGCCACTTCACCTAAGAGGGCTTCCAGGCTGGCCCTGGGTCTGTTGGGGGAATGATACACCCCGATAACAAACAGTTGGCCAATCTGGACGACTACGAAACCTCTGCCCCTAGCAATTGCTCTAAGGGGCGGGGAGAGGATTGGCGACTGCGTTGTGATCGCAACGACTCCGTCGGCATCCCCGATCCAATCAGTCCTCGTCGGAACCCTCACTGGTTCTGAGACCACTGCCACTTGGATAGACTGATCTGCAAGAGTTTGCAAGAGCAAGTCCTGAGCCGCATAGCAGTGGTTTACATTCGCCTGGAGGAAAGTCAGTGCCATACTATTAACTTTCCTCCATACTTCCCACTTGCCCCGAGGGGTTGGCCGGCTGTGACTGGGCTGCGGCCTCAGTCACTGCTCGTGGCTTCCTCGGTATTTGTTTGACTGGGGGTTTTGCGCATGCCTTGCCCCCAGAAATGTGATTCGCCGGCTGTCCCGCAGCTGTGCAGAGAGTGCAGCGTGGGTCGGCAGTACATCCCTTGGCTTTATGGCCATTTTGACCGCAGCGGTAACATTCCTCGCTGCGGTCAACCTCTGCTTTGCATTGGGCCCTCACGTGGCCCGTTGCAAGGCATCTATAGCAGCGACGAGGTCTGGTTTCAAGAAACCGGACCTGCGCCGCCACCCATCCGACTAAAAGCCGGCCTTTTCCCGCTATCTTCCTGGCAATCGTCACAGGACAGCGGACGAATGCAGAGCCCATACCGCCTGGCCCTTTCTTTATATCGCCAACCTTGAGGGCGTCAGATGGGCAGTCACCGGCTTTGGAAAGCACCGCCACTAGCTCCGGCAGAGATACCGAGTCATCCAGACCACTCACCCGCAAATCTGCAGTAGTGACCGGTCTTGAGACCCTAACGTTTTCTCCTACTCCAGTGCTACCAAAGAACTCCTGTAGCTTTGAGGCCAAGGCGTCGGCCTTATCAACTTTATTTGCACCAGGAATCTCAATGATTCTGGCGCCTGTCGCCGCGGTCCTCATGCGAGTTGGAGGCAAATTAATTGCCTCTAGATCGCCTGACTCAATGAGTCTTTCTCTGGCTCGCTTGAGAACCTCGCCATATGTGAGGCCCTTCTCAACCGCTCCTGGCTGCAGTGTGATGACCACCGCTGCAGTGCGAGGAGGGCGAGGATTGGCCGCCTTAAGATGGCTCAACGACTTTGGACCTTGGACTCTATGCGGGGCTGCCCGCTTCTCTCCTTGAGTCCTAGTGGCCTTTTTAGCACCCCGCCGGACCACCTGCGTCCACTGCTCTTCGGCAGGGGCAGGGCAGGGAACCGAAAGAACCGGAGTCGTCCGAGACGACGCTGCTGGCACGGTACCACCTCGAAGCTGACTTTGAGCCAGCTTCGCCTTAGGGTCAGCCTTCTGTTGACCTTTTCCTTTGCCTTTGCCCTTACCCTTGACAGGTTTTTGGGGCTGGACTGCGGACTCTCGCCTCTGCAAGCCAGAAGGCCCCGGTGTAGGCTCTGCACTTACGGATTTAAGGAATTCCTTCTTCTTGTCCGCAATCGCAGAAGACCTTGAAACCTCAGCCGCTTTTCGATCCGCCGCTAGCGGAGGTCGGATCCTCTGTGCTGGAAGGAGGCGGTCCTCCAAGTTGTCGAGCCGAGCATTCACCAAGTTGCCGACTTCCCGCATAATGGACTGCCTCTCAGACTCAGTTTGGAACTGGCTGTGAGTAGTCTGTGCGGAACTCCTCTTTGAGTTTTTCCACTCCTCACGGAGTGAGCCTAACTCGCTACGGATTTCCTCAACCTCTTTTCGCAGGCGGGCGTTGTCCCGCTGCAACCGCCTGGTTTCGTCGTTGGTCGTCCTTTTAGCAAGACTACCAACAACTGTTCGCAGGGTTGCCGCGGAAAGATCGAGGGCACGTTGACCCGTGCCCTTTAGGTTTCCAGACTTCCTGCTGATCTCTTCAACTCTGGCAATGCTAGCCAGAGCTTCCTCTACGAGCTCGTAAGAGGGTTCCGCTTCTGCATCAAAGGATGACTCTTCCTTCTTAGACCTAGAGGACCGCGGGGTGGCCTGAGCTCGGTCCGCCTTCTTGTCCTTTGACACTGGTCTCTCTGGCTCGCAGCCAGACCCACCTTTTCTCCTTTTACGTGACTCATCACGCCGGGATGCCCCAGGCCCGACAAACACCAAGGAAGTGTCCGTGTCAGAGTCTAAACTCTGCCACAGACACTTCCTGACTTTTCGGAGACTGCCTGAAGAGAAAGATTCATGCGTTCGACCATCGCCTCTCTGAGTGTTTGGATTTCGGCCGCACTAGTTCGTGCAGTGGACACATAACTCTCTACAACCGTGCTGTCGTCTGCATACCCAAAGATACCGGGTTTGAGCAGATCGTTAATATGCAGCAAAAATAGGGTTGCAGACAGTACTGACCCTTGGGGGACTCCGGCATTAACAGCCATCCGGTCAGACGAGCAGCCATCAACGACCACCCGAATAGACCGATCCCTCAAAAAGTCTGAAATCCACGTACAGAAACCAGAGGGCAAACCGTACGAGGAAAGCTTACTAATAAGGCCTTCGTGCCATACCCTGTCAAAGGCTTTTGAAATGTCAAGAGAAACCGCCAGTGCTTCTCCGAATTTCTCCATTGCCTCACTCCAGATGTGAGTGGCATACGCTAGAAGATCCCCAGTTGAACGATTCCGGCGAAAGCCATATTGTCGATCCCTGAGGAGGTCATTCGATTCTAGGTACGCCAGGAGCCTGCCGTTCAGGACGCGTTCCATACTCTTACAGAGAATGGACGTGACTGAAATGGGCCTGTAGTTTGCAGGGTCAGCACGACTACCTTTTTTGGGCACAGGCTGCACGTTAGCAACCTTCCACGAACTCAGTACTATACCAGTCTCAAGAGAGAGCCTGAAGAGACGTGTCAATACAGGAGACAACTCAGGCGCACACGTCCTCAGTACTATTGCAGGAATACCATCAGGGCCACTAGCCTTATTCACATCCAAATTGCGTAGTGTTCTGCGAACCTCCATTTGGCAAATCCGGATTTCAGGTATAGCCACAGAACTGCCGGGTAAGACTGGAGATGTCGCACTACCAGCATCTAGACGCGAAGACTCCGCAAACAGAGACGCAAGCAAGTTTGCTTTCTCTTTGGCGGTGTGAGCCAAAGACCCATCTGGTTTCTGCAGTGGAGGCAGCGAGGGACGGCAGAAGTTAGCTTCAACCGCCTTGGCTAGAGACCAAAACGCTTTACTACCCGCTGGGTACGAAGCAAGTTTAGTCCCTATTCGGCCAACGTGGTCGAAACGAGCCTTCTGTAACACCTTCTTGCAGGACTTGGCTGTCTTGTTAAAAAAATTTCTTCTTTTCACGTATGCCACCGGTTTTGACAATATCTCATCCAAGTTCTTAAAATTAGCTGTTCATGTTCTTGCCCCCGTTGTATGTAAACTGTTCAATCTTTGTCTGGACACAGGTATATTCCCACTGTCTTTTAAAAAAGCTATTGTTCACCCCATCTATAAAAGTGGAGACAGATATCTAATCACTAACTATAGGCCCATCTCAGTACTACCCGCACTTTCTAAAGTTTTCGAAAAACTACTCAATAAACGGCTTATTAGCTATCTTAATAAATATGAAATCCTAGCTAACTCTCAATACGGATTTAGAATCGGTAAGTCCACTGAACATGCAATACGGGATATGACATTTGCAGTGAATGACGCAATTGATAAATCAATTAAATGCATTGGGCTATATCTAGATCTTCAGAAAGCCTTTGATAGCGTCTCAATTAATATCTTAATAAACAAGCTCGAAAAAATAGGTATTAGATCAAACTGCCTCGAAATTCTTAAAGACTACCTTTCCAATAGAACACAAAATGTCAAAATCGGTGATCATGTCAGTGGAGATGCCACGATCACTTATGGTGTCCCACAAGGCAGTATCTTGGGTCCTAGTCTCTTTTTAGTTTATATTAACGATCTGTGCAATCTTAAAATTGAAAACACTACAATTTACTGTTATGCGGATGATACGAATTTTTTGATAAAAGGTGAGACTTGGGCCAAAGCTTATGCTGCAGCTGAGACTACAATGCGAATTGTGTCACAATGGCTAAAAGATAACCTCCTATCTCTTAATATTTCAAAAACCAACTACATTCCATTTGCAGTACGATGCACATCTGATCCACCCTTAGCATATGAAATCAAAATTCACAAAACAATTAATTGTACTAATTCATGTGAATGTCCGAAAATAGATAGTGTTACTGAAACTAAATACCTTGGTGTCTTGATAGATAACCGTATGACCTGGGCACCGCATATTAATATGGTGGCAGCCAGAGTCAGAAAATTAATATGGGTTTTTAAAAACTTGAGAACTGTTTGTAACCCAGAGTTATTAAAATCAATTTACATATCTCTGTGTCAGTCAGTTCTAACCTACTGTATCAATATTTGGGGTGGGGCACATAAAACTCACATGTCTCCACTAGAAATATCACAAAGGTCTGTTTTAAAGGTTATGCTTTTCAAGCGGTTTCGCTTTCCAACTAAACGTTTGTACAATCTGGCCAAAGTTCTCTCACCTCGAAAGCTCTTTATACTGAATATATTTATGTATCAACACACAAAAATTCCTTTTGACTTAACCCAATCACACCGGAAACATAGAAAACTTAAATCAATATGCTCTATTAACACAGAAACATTTAAAAAGAAATTTATAAGAACACAATTATAATTTTTAGCTCCTTACATTTATAAAACTATTAATAAAACATTATGTGATATACATAAACTCGATAAATTTCACTGTAAAAAAGCTGTTACAACCTGGCTTACCTCCTTAGATTATAAATCTACTGAAAAACTACTACATATACCCGAATAGATACTATAATTACATATTATGAAGTAACAGTGCAGTAACAATCAAAATTTAAACTTATGATAACACCATGTACTTTACGTAATTTATATGTATAACCTAAATAAAACTAATGTCAAATACCAAATTAGGAATCTATTAAAATAATAGACTCGTTATTATATGTACGAGATATAATATACCTCTAAAATTAATTACTTCTTATTTAACCTAGTCAACCTGTATAGCCGTAGCTCAGGCGCTGCGCCGAGTAGGTAGGTAACAAATCGTGACTTCACGATGCGCGCGCGGTGACTCAGTGAGCCGCGCGTATTTGTCATTAGTTGTGAATACTAAAAATTGGAACAAAAACGAAGATAATATATTTATATAGGTACCTTATACTTATTATACTTTGTAATTGTGTTTGGAATTGTTTGTATACATACCTAATTGGGAAGAGGTCGGCTCCAGGATACGGTAACCCAGTCTGGAGTCCGACGCATTATGTTTTACCTAAGGCTAAGTTAGTTATTTAAGAACCTAGTTATAATTTTTTATGTTACATAGCCTTAAGACATTTTGTAGTACACAATAAATATTTTCATTTTCATTCATTTCATTTTCATTTCATGTCAGAAGCCTTTTGCAGTCGAGCGTCAACCCATGCAAGGTATGCCTGATGTTTGCTCGCCTCAGCGCGCGCACATTCAGGTCCAAACCATGGGCGAGCTGTGCTTGTCGATGGTACATCTGAATATGGAATAAAGTATTCCATTCCTTGACGCAACTCATCAATTTTTTCCGTTCATAATTATTTTTACATTTGGTTGCATGTCTTCGATTACAACATATGGGCCGCTATACAGTGTATCAAGTTTTGTGCCGGTTTCATTTTTCAATAGCAAATAGTCACCTTCTTTATAATTTATTGGATTAACAACTTTGTCATAATACAATTTCCGTTTTTGTTTACTTATAGTTAAATTACATTTTGCGTCATTTTGTGCTTTTTGCAATCTATACTTGAATTCGCATACATACTTAGTTATCAAAATTATACATTGGTTCAACGGTTTTACATAGATTATTTGGTAATACACATAAATGTCCAAAAACTAACTCATAGGGAGTGTATTTAGTCTCTGAATGCACAGTTGTATTATATGAGAAACACTACGGTACTAAGTAATCGGTGATTGGTTCAGAAATCAATTTGCCACGTGGACTTCTGAACCTATAATGATGAAATATATCATCAACATCATCGGGTGCCAAAACTCAGTTGGCAAAACTTCTGCCAACTGAGTTTCTGCTTTTATTAATGAAATATATGCCTAATAAACAAAAGTGGAAAGCTCTATAGTACTACAATTTTATTACATCAATTTAAATATTTATAAAATTTGACCGTTTAAGTATATTAAACCTCTCTACGGGCTTTATTAAAATAGTTATCAGTATTAAAATCCTAGAACTCATTCTGAAGCCGAAATCACGCCAGCCAGTTTATTAATCCGTGTGAGTGTTTTAAACAAAAAAGTCACACCTTTTTATGACATCTAATAATTTGTTGGAAATTACATTTTGCCGAGGACAACAATAAATAGCTGCGGTGACGCGATGAACAAATTAAAAAGTTGAGCTTGCACGTGATTACAATTTCTCTCGCTATATGCGACGATTTTTATTTTTTGCCACTTTTTATGGACTATGTACTCTTTTACTACTAGATACTCTTTTATGTGGCTGTAAAAATCTAAGCTATTTTAATTAGTGATCTCAAGATAATTTTCACACGTTTGTAAAAACGTAAAAGATTACCAATGTTTAGCAAAGGTCGACGCGGTCAGTCCTTGGATGGGTGCCCGAAAAGTGGCATTCCATTTTGAGCGTAGCACCTAAATCCTAGCACCTAAAATGGAATGCCACTTTTAAGTTGTAGGTTGCCACGTTATGTTGTAGGTCCCGGCTGTTTGTCTTGTACGGCAGTCGTTAAGCCATATCAGAGGCCCTTGATAAACCCTCGACACCAGAGTTGGCCACTCTCATCCGATAAGAAGAAAATACATACAATGTTTTAAATTTAAAAGTCTCCATTATTTGTAAACAAACAAACCGTGCTCTATTTCTATTCAATTTTATGAGGTAGAAATAATAATGCATTATCAATGCTAAGCAAATATCCTCCTGCATCCGTTCCTTGCTTTAGTTTTGCATTTTAAAAGGATGCATTTGGAAAATATTGTGATTTGTAACGACAGTTCGATACGGCGCCGGGAAGTGGGGAATGACGTAACTACAAAGACGTATAACTTTTTATAGAATGTCCATAAAGTACCGCAGAAAATTGACCTACAAACTATATAATCTATATGAAAATGGCATCTGATGATGATGATGATAGAATATCCATTACAAATTGAAAACTAGCTTAATGCGTAAGATACTACTGGCTTAGATTGTGACTTGAGGTAAGCGATCTTGGACGAAACCTACCTAATGTGTGCTATGGCTTAATTTTTCTAACTCTATTTCATTGAACCAAATTACGTCAGCTTCTGACCGTATTTTAAAAATATAAGTGTGAATGATTAGTGGTATATATTTTTTCATGCTTACCGGCTTATGATTTTGATAAGAACGAAACTGATTTTTAGCTACACTGTACATAGTTTAAGTTATGTAGTAAGTTTCTATGAAATATTGAAGTGGTGTGTAAGCTCTTTGTTTTTGTGATGTTTTGGTGTGCATTATAAATAAATCTATCTGAGAACGGATTTAATGTGTACAATTTAATATGAGCTTTATTTTTATTTAGACAAACAAAGAATGTATTTATTAATATGTGCAATTGTGTTTTTTTCTTTCTCTCTTTTCTCCTCCTTTTTATATACATCTGTGTCCGTAACAGATGCAGACAATACAAGCTTCCTATTGCCTGTCAGGCGATTTATATCGAATCTTTGCTCTTTTACTGACTTTTTATTACTTAGTTTTGTTCACTACAATTGTTCTACGAAGTAAACAAGAAATTGTCAATATCTTTGTTTCTCTCAACTGTTTTATGAGTTCATAATAACAATACCATTGGTATCGACAATGATTATAATATGTCATTAATTAACTATTTTTTCACTGTATTTACATACACGTATAAATTATGATGCTACATAATATCACCCGTTTTATTTATAAATACAACACTTATAAACGAAAAAAAAATATGTCACTTCAAAAAATATTTGAATAAACTCAAATCATTAGACAAGTTTGACTTTAAATATTGTATGTCCAAAGGAAACTTGTGTAAATAACGGAGATTTATCGCTATGACAACTCAATGCAATAGCCGAGGATAAAGAACTAGTTAAAGGAGAAAAATATCCTTGTTATCCATTACTATCTTCAATCCAACGACATAAAAACCAATAGATTCCTCACTAAGGGAAAAGGGTTCCGAAATTATTACTAGTTTTACTGTGCTGCATGATAAAGCGTACTGACGTACATTCGTAAAAAGAGGATGCTGATTGTTATATGACCACCTGAAGCGACATACAAGCGGCCCAAGATGGAACCTACTGCACCACAATATTGACTCTACTGGAATATCCTGGCTCTTAAACGAAGCACCGTAACAAACCATAAGTTAAGTGACAAATTTCTTTGTTTTTTATCTAGAACGGGTTTGCACTTGGCCATAGTTTGCCTAATGGTAAGCAAAGGCTATGGCCTAAGATGGAGCGTGCTTACCCGATAAGACCCGATTTTCAGGATCACTCTCGCTTTGAAGAGCGCTGGATTATAGTGCGTGGGGAACAGGGAGTCAGGCAGGGAGTTCCACAACTTTGTCCTGAGCTGATGACTGAACAGGTTGCATGTTTATTTATAATTGCATGGATACACGACTGACAGTCATTAGGAGTATCTGATTTACATTGTCCCTGATTCAACCCAACAGGGAAATAGCTCTAGTTTTATCATAAATCTTCATAATACCAAATGAAAATACCGTTGCAGCCGCAGAAATAAAATGACGCTACATTTGACGAATGATTTTATTCAGATGAATCGGACCCTAAGTATTGCTATGGAAATGATAAATGTTTTTTTTCCCCAGAGTATGAATGTAATTTACAAATTCTAGAAGGGATCTTTCGTAGTGCTAAGCTTAGGGAAATAAATACAAAGTCTTAGCCATAAAATAGTGGTTATTTTTTAATAATTCTTTGATCAGCTTTGGGCACGTTTAAAGGGTCATTTTTATTTTTACAAGCCCCAAAGATATTTTAATCAAGATTTTCTGTTGGCAATTTATTAAATTTGTCTACGTTTTATATCAATATTAAAATAATAGTTAAACAATTATAATATTTTACAACCTCATCGCGGATATGCATTGTGGAATTTTGTTTTTGTGCATGTCATCAAACTAATTTACCATTAGTTTAAATTATAATAGTGAAACAAATTGGTTTATGAAATATTAAATGATTACTTATATTATTAAGCCTGAGTTCCTCTTAGGTGCTTACCCTTAACCCAGAGTATCGCAGGGACGGACAATCCCCAAAAGCTTTTGATTTCATTAAATTATTATCTGAAAGGATTATCTGAGACTTTACTAAAGTTTAATTAACTTTGCTATTGGGGAAAGTTGTAGGAAGGATAAGCCGGAAGTGATAAGTTGCCCAAATCACGGTGTTAAAGGGCTTTGAGCCTAAAACAATATAAAATAAGAAAGAAAAAGAGGACATTATTTGAAAAAAATAAACAAAAAGACCGACTCCAACGGCATCAAAGGGAAGAAGGCCTAAACCCAGCGAGTCGACAAGGGCTGAAGATGAATTTAACACACAAAAAAACCGTTACGAATATGTACCTGTTTTTTTTAAATATGATGTTGTGACAAATTTATTAGATTTTAGATTTAAATTAGAAAACATATGCTGGCCATGTAAAATTTTGAGCCGTATTACTATTTTTTTTTAAATATTACAATTTTACGTCGTATACTTATAACAAACTGTTTATAAAGAATGTAAAAGACCGCCCAAAGATGATATTTATCATAACGTTATTGTATAAACACAATATTAATCGTGGGATTCATCCACGTACTTTCAAATTTATCGCCTCGTTTTACGTATAAAAGATTTTTTTATCAAAATCGCGACGGATATAATAAGGTTTGAGGCTTAAGGATTCAATTTCTTCGTAAAAAAATTACTTGGCAATTCTGGGGGAATTTTGATTATTGGGTATTGAACGATGCGAGACACATTGATGTGGGGAAATATTACTTAATGGGAAAATAATATTTGGGTATATATAATTTCACATCTTGTTTATGTTGTAATAGTGAAACTGAATAATTTAATTCATATATCGACAAAAAGGCAGTTCCTAATGTATGTAGGTTATAAGTGTTATTGATAATTAACCTATGTACCCTAAATATTTCATGTACCTATAATTAAATTAAAAATCTAAGAAACGACTCGTCATCATCATCATCTTCAGCCATTCTCGATCAACTGCTGGATACAGGATTACAATATATAGGTATGTATGTATATTCTAAGGTATTGCAAAAGTGCTCAACGACTAGTAGTGTGGGTGCTATGGGCAGACAGGAGACCACGCGGCCTCCACCGCTACGATGGGTTGATGACATCCGGAAGCACGCGGGTCACAACTGGATGCCTAGAGCAGCAGCTCGCGAGTCATGGAAAAAAATAGGAGAGGTGTATGTTCAGAAATGAACGACAAATGGCTAAGAAAGAAGAAAGATACATTCTACGGCATGAATAACATATACATATAAGCAATGTTCAGGTAAACGGGCACCTATCTCAGTACGCCCATAAATACTTGCCTGCACAGAATTCGGGCCATCCATTGACAAGCGACATTGCACCGCAAGTAATAGCTGCTCTTAGGACACATCTAGGACGCTGCTCTATCTTGGCTACGATACCTAGCAGTATGACAGTAAAATATATATCTATACTAAATGTTAATACAAGTAGCACTTTATTTATTTATTTAGGTATTCTTTAAGATTAAACATTTAAATTCATATCTGTTGCTTGCTTACAACACTAGAACGAAAGAAAGAAAGAAAGAAAAAAAATTTCTTATGAGTTTTAATCTTAGTAAATGTCACAAGTCTTCATGGTTACATTATTCTTGCATTTTTCTATGGTAATTTATTGGCAGTTTAATTTTAACGCTTACTGTTAAGACTATGCTTTAATTCGTTTGTTCAAACACATAAGAACAAATCATTATATAGCGGAGTCACTTAAAGATATTTCTGGCATATTTCATATGACAACCTTGAAACCTATATGTCTGTCTCCTTCAAGGATTTCATCTCTTTCTTTCTCTTGTCTCCATTCTCCCAGTTTTTTTTAATGAGTAGGTTATTCAATATCAAACAAAGGCCACACAACAAGTTTTTCGCCAGTATCTCAGTAGACTAATAAGTCTAGTGATGTTATGGTATAAATACGCTAAAACAATTGAAAACTTTCTACAATAATAGTCAAAACTGCTGAACCGAACCAACAAAAATACCATTTAACATAATAACTTTACACTCCACATGTGAAAGCCAAGCTTTTAAAGTCCTATTCTCCAAAGTAAACAATACTTTCCACATATTGGAAGCCAGTATTTCCGGGAACTAAATACGCCTTTAGCTCACATCCTGTGGGATCGCAGCTGGATTCACTCGACAGGCGTTGCAAATTCGATTTGACTCCGCAGGTACGATGACACTCGGTTTGAGGGAATCAAAAAGTGGAAAGTCACGGAATACGATACGGCTTGATGTTTGAGAAAAGTGATGGTAAAATGGTTGATCTTTACATATAATAGAGATAAAGGTAGAAAGTCTGAACATTGATGATATAAAAAAAATGATTGTAGATATTTCGAATTGATAAAAGAACACGTTCCAACAATTTCTAGAAATTTTGTCTGTTTATTTGTTTATCTGTTAATCTATGTCTTTGTTTATCTGTTAATTTAAACACTCATCACGCGAAAACGGCTGAACAATATTCAGGATTTTTAGTATGTAGGTAGTACGAGTATGAGGTCTTAGAAGTGTCATAGGCTTCTATTTATCCTGAAGTAATGCGAGCAAAGCCGCGGGTATCTACTACTTTATGTATAAAGTAAATTAAATCAATATTAATGAAAATGTGAAATGATTTCACCCTCTTCTTCTTATCGGTTGAGAGTGGCCAACTCTGGTGTCGGGAGTTTATATTTAGTTTGTGTTTAGATTTTACCTTGATATGTTTCTATCAAATGAGATTACCAAACTCCTTACTTATTCCAATGTTAATAATTCACATTCAACTATTATTGTTCTTGAATGAGTGTCAAAAAGTCATCTGTAATTTTGCTTGACTAATAAGTATCATTTACGTGCGGGCTTTCTTCTATTTCTGAGGATTAAGTGACACCTGAAATTACGTCCCAGAACATGTCGATCAAATGTGTATAAAATGTTTAGATTCAAATTTTTTTATCTAAATTTAATAAAAGCAAAATATATATTGTACGTCCACATGTCAAGATCTTAAGGCATAAACTACAAAAAAAAACTTTCAGAAGACTTGATAACCTCCTTTTTTTGGAATTCAGTTAAAAGTAAACGTAATTACCTTCATTGCTTCAGTATAATATCAAACCGTCTCGTGTTCTTTTTATGAGAAGCAAAGCAAATGTTTGCCGACGTTTAGCATAGCACACTATGTTCAGTATAAAATACAACACAAGTATGCTTGCTTGACAGAAGCTGCATCTTGCAAACTTCTAAGCGTTGCCGCGAGCGCCTCGCATCAAACTTAGGCGGACGTAGATATGGTAACGGCAGATAGATCATTTGAAACAAATTAATGATGTGTTTTGAGGAAACACATCATTAATAGGCTTTGAGGAAATGTTCTCTGCCAAGTAGATAGGTATTACTGAAATATCGTTTTAAGAAAGGTGACATCCTAGACTGCATCAATGCTTGACATCAGGTGAGCTGTAGACAAACGCAAAACTTTCCCACGTCAAAAAACACTTACATGAAAAAAAATGCAATCAATTTTGTTATTGTTTCTTAATAAATCATCTCTCGCAAGGTAATAAAGCCAATGATGCTGATGATTTTGAGGTATTAAAAACTATTAATTTCGTGAAGTTAGTGACGAAAAGTATGTTATTCTTACGAGTAAATAGTATAAACTATGGAAACATAAGTATTTTGTATGCCAAAATTATTGACCAGATTGAGATTACGTGTAATTTTGTATCAAGTCACAAATTACAAAACCATCCTCCTGCGCTAAACTATTCTGTACACTGCATAAGTTTCCAATAGCTAAACTATAATGGAAGACGCACAAGTCATCAATCTCCGTGTCAAGTATTCAATAACATATCGCTAGGTTATGCTTCGTAAACTTCCAAGTGCTGTAAAGTTTTAACAACTTTTCATATGCTTGTGTTGTGCTTGTCTTGAGATATCACGGCAAGCTTTAACGAAGGAGCTTTAAAAGCTTGCTGAAAATACTTTAAAAATATTATGAACATTCCGTGGACTTTGGCGTCTGCCATGATGTATCAACAGAAATCCCGATGAATTGTTTCAGCGGGGGAGTCACAACTCTCAGTAATGGGGAATGCAAGCTGTCACTATGCGGAGAGAGACCTTTATACTTCCATAAGTGAGCAAGATTACTGTTTTACTGTTGTGAGCACTGTTTGGTTGTCTAACAATGGACAAGTTGTAGTCAATTGTAGACCTTTCCAGTAAAACAAAATAGAATTAATTAGGTATACACACAGTACTTCTTGCTTGTTTTATCTAACATAACAAACAGCAAAGCTAAGTCAGGAAGTAAGAAAATTATTCCTTTTCTAGGTCTCAGCTACATTGCTACGAAAAAGAAAAACAAAAAGAAGCTTGTACCGAATAAACTGTTTCCCATTTGATCCGGCAAACAAATATATTTAGGCTCCTTTCCGTAAAATATCACACTACCTGCCCATCCATTTTCTGTTATGGAAAAACCGATACGAAGCAAACAATAGAAAACGTATTGGTTTGTGTTCGTTTGAAGGTTATTCAGAAAATGGGCGACTCGAAGATATCATCAAAGGAATAGGAAAAACTCCTTTATTTGAAGGTGAAAGGGGCATGTTTCGTGTACAGCTGGGTACAGTAAGGGCGTCATGATTACCTAATCCTAAATTGAATTCCTGATACTCAATATTTTTTCTGTAATTTTTTGATACATTTTTGTTGGTATGGCTTTTGCGATGTTTAGACTTTGCAATTCTGCCAGTGTCATTATTGATACTTAAATGAAAGATTGGAGTATGTTTATACATTGTACAAATTTTTTTAGATGTTGCGTCATGTTTTGGGAACATTAAAATCGTTACGAGGTGATAATAGTCAAACGAAAAGTTAATAAACAGGTCAATCTAAATAAAACTACGGTTACTGACAAATAGTGCCTTACTTTTTAAGGGTGTGTTGGCCTTACATCAAAAACCGCCTTTTTGTGTAGTGATTTTTGTGATAAATACGAGAATTAAAATATACTGCTTCATAAAATGTTTCACACTTCTGATGAAAAAATGCCACTTTTATATCAGCCGCTCAGTCTGAAGTGTATGGAAATGAGTGTGGATTTTCGCGCCTGGCAGTTAGTAGACCGTAGCCTAGTGGTTAAGGCGTTCTGACGGTAGCAGAAATACGCAGGTTCGAATCCTGCCGGTCGTGATTATTTTCGCTCATTTTCCAATAAAAGTTTACTTTTATATAAATTATGTTTTTCTATGATTATATTTAATGTGTAATATTATTGGAAAACATGTTATTAGCACTTAAATGCCATACATATATACTGATATTTCGTTCCCTCGCCTTTTCTTTTCGAAACTTTTCTTATAATCTATTTTCAATTACCCATAAATAGTGTTATTACTTTACCTACAGTTAAAGTAAATGGCGACGTATAAAAAAGGCGAAAGAGTTCATACTGATCATCGTAAATATTGCTTCTTATTTCGTGCACCACCTAAGGGTCAATGTCAAGACAAAATATAGATGTGTTCGTATGAGTTATGTGGGATAGTGTGTCGTCCTCCAGGTGGCCTATTGTTACTCAAGGGCAACACACAAATGGCAGCTATTTTATATTATACCTACTTTATGTGCTGAAAATTGTGTACTTTATATTGTACTAGGTACTCGCAGCTTCGCTCGCATTAAGAGTAAAACTTGCATCCCCTATTTCACCCCTTTAAAAGTGGCATTTCCAAATATCCTTTCTTATCGGATGCCTACATCATAACATCTACATTCGTTCCAAATTTCAGCCCAACCCGTCCAGTGGTTTGGGCTGTGCGTTGATAGATCACTATATCAGTCAGTCAGTCACCTTTGAGTTTTATTATATTTAGATTGTGTGTAAGTTTCAATTTCTATAAACGATATTACCTTTCTAACTAACTCTTGATTGCAACTTGTATATTCTATATTCTTTTCTCTTTATTATCTACATAAACTTTTTTGGTTACTTAGATTTTGAAATAATTTGGTTTAAACAATATTTTGTTGCACCAAGCGTGTCTTATAAAACCATAAAATTAATAATGTCACTTATATATGCATTTTAGACTAGTTATTGGTATATTTTTGCGCTACTGATAGACATTAAAAATATCATATTAAAATACACGTACTTATAAAATTTCAATGACAGCACTGTAAAAACTCCACTCAAATAAATTCAGATTTCCGCCCATTCGACCGCGGCATCCTTTGTTTGGTTTCCACGCAACCTGCTATTTTGAGGGATTCCCACCTCGCGCTGTGGTTTTTCCTATATTTGCATCTATGGCGATTGCAGGCTTTGCACTTTAAATAGTGCACCACAATCAACGGGCTACCATTGTATGGTTATGTCGAATTAAATTGTAAAAACACGGTTATGTTTAACATTCTGCTCAGTTAATGACAATTTAAATTTTGAGGTAACTTTTTGGTTCCCTTTGAGTTTAATATTGATTTTTAAGGGTGTAATTTAATTATAATGATTATGAAAATCATTTCAGTTGCGAAAAAACAAATACGGTTGTATTTGTTTTTTTTCATTGTTTAGAAATAGTTTTATATCATTACGATTATTGGCCTGTTAAAATTATCTTTTGTATTTTGTAATTTAGGACTATAACTAATTGATTGATTGATTAACATAATTGCATAGTAGGGTTTATGATATAGTTTGCGATTTTTTTAAAATACTAATAGTAGTACTCTTTTTGCTGCAAAAACCCTAGATAAAAGGTCGCACGAGACTAAATGCCGTTGTTTTTCTGGGACAAACTGTAAAAACAAAACTTGTGTTTTATTTGTGGTGTATAGGCGTAGTTTATTATTATGCTAGCATAGATTGACTTTTTGATTTATATGAAGTACTTCATATAGTTTTAATTGGTAAAGCCTGAAAATGATATCAACACTAATCCGACAAGACGTTTTGTCTGAGTGGTTTTGTAAACTCTTGATACCAGATTAACTTAATCATCCTTCTTCTTATCGAATGAGAGGGGAGGGGCATTCGATAAGAAGAAGAATTATCATAATATTTTCAGAGCAACAAATAATATAACATTTGGATGAGATAAAATTGTCCCCAGCAGCATTCTTTTCTATCAGCATCAGTAGGTAGCGGAGGCGTTGGCGGAAAACCTCCGAGATCACATAATCAACATCGACGCAAACTCGGACAAACAGCATTAACTGGGATATAGAGATTTACGGCTTGCCGACACGGGAACAACATTTGCGGATATACCTGTACGCTGTACGGTGGAACAGTACATAAGATTCAGATCAAACTGAGAATTTAACCAAATTTGTATTCTGCTCTAGGGATATCTGCAAAATCGGTGTAGAGTCCCATCAGCTCTGAGCCCGACAAACCCCGCTGCCACCCCCGGGGAGAGGGCGGGGATGCGTAAATGCATTTCCTCCAAGTGAAAAAAGATGGTATCTACAAGTATTCATTAAAAAAGGGGCGTCTGCAGGGACCCATTTAAATCGAAAAAACACTAAATATAATCTTAAACACGATTCATAGGCTTTTTTATACATATTGACGGTAGCTTTTGAACATACAGTCTACTCTTCATATAATGATAAAGTCTACTCTTTACTAAGAAAACCATAATGAGAGAAAAGTTGAGTAAGTTTAAGAAGCCTAACCTCACGTTTCTTAATAACCTCCTCGAGTAATTTTTCTTCATTACTAAGAGTATTGAAAAAGTGACATTCCATTCTGGGCGCTTCTGTGGGTCGGATGACACGTTAAATTGCAGGTCCCGGCTGTTTGTCAAGTACGGCAGTCGTTAAACCATGTCAGAGGCCCTGAGGGCGGCTTGATAAACTCTCGACACCATAGTTGGCCACTCTCATTCGATAAGAAGAAGAATTACTAAGAGTCGTGATTCATAGAAAGAGAGACCTTCTTGAGAAAGTAGGTACGTCGTGGTGGGAGTTCAGATCCTTCCACGGCATTTGAAATAATAACAACTAGAAATACCTATAGTTAAGTCACTGACTTTTTTCTACAAACCTCGTAAATTATTTTAGCTTCGTGTTATTTTCAAGTTTAGTCATTCAGCGGCCGAAGTTTGCGTCGCATTTGTCATCGTCACACCTTGTTTTTTGTCTGCTTTGTGATAATTATGTTTGGGCACCTGTAACTTTTGCTTATTTAATGTGGGAAGAAAGTTATATTATTTGCATTTTTGCAAGTTGAAGGTTTTAATACATTTTATGGATAACATTGTCACTAACTTTCTCGGAGGAAATAAATAAACACATAGGTATGTGTTTATATTTTAGAGGACTAGTTGCTTATACATAGAACAGTAGTTATAAATAAAAATATGTTTTACTCTAGCAGCGATTTAAGATGCTATAAGCCCTTGTATATAAGATCATTTTACTTATTTTTTGTATAGTCAATGTTACATGAAAAAAATGTATTTCACTGTACTTTAGTTCCCGTAGGGCATAATTTTTGACGTAAATGCTAGCCGGTGCTACATGCCTAAATGAAAAATGTATTTGTTTGTGCAGTTGCCAACACCATTCTTTATCCACAAAGCTGACTCGAAACGATTCTTATCAGAAGCAAATTTGCCGCGCACAGCGCCAATAAAATCACCTACGGGGAAGGAAACACCCGAAACCAACATCAATAGATACGGACTAAATAAAAGGCGAATAAAGCAGCCAACAGATGTACAAGTTTACTATCTCTGGATAACGACATAGTTCAATAAAATAAAAGGTCTTGGCAATACATTTTCTTTAAAAGTTTTTAGACAAGAATCTTAGATTTAGCACTGCATTTATATTGTGTGGGCGGTTTCAGCGTCTACTTTATTTCCTGACAAACCATGGTATAATTACGGCCCAACTACACTGACTTGTTTACAAGTCAGTGTAGTTGGGCCGTTCAAGTTATGTGTGTATTTGCACTCGCTTAGCGTTGAATGAAAAATCGTGAAGAAACCGACACTTTTCAACACCACTAATTCGAGGACATGTTTATTTCGTGGAAACACCCTTCATATATCTGCCCTAGCGAACTCCCTTAGCGAATTAATTCTGTGGGGGAGTCTCAACCCTCAGTCATGAGAAAATAGACTTCTTCTTCTTATCGATTGAGAGTGGCCAACTCTGGTGTCGAGAGTTTATCAAGCCCTAAGGGCCTCTGACATAGCTTAACGACTGCCGTACTATAGCAAACAGCCGGAACCCAAAATTTTATTGTCATCCGACCCACGAAAGTGCCCAAAATGGAATGCCACTTTTTGGTCACCCATCCAAGGACTGACAATCCATTGGTGATCGCATTCGATTGCAAAAATAGACAGAGAGACCAGTTTATTCCAGTTACATGTCGATCTCTCCGGATATCGAAGGATTAAGAACGTAATATATTAACGGGTACTACTTGCGCGGAATACCGAGAACGGGCATTAACCCCCAAATGGCGGTGTTGATCTGAGACACCAAGCGTTCGAACGTACAACACCCTAATCACACTTAACCCTAAGGCTGCCGTAGTTTTATATGCCGTAAAGATTTTTACAGCCAACGGCACGAACGACCCGCGTCGACCTATCGACGAATGCTCATAAACCTTCCATCCGAAAGGATTCAATGAAGACCCGAATCGAGACTTAGAACAATCGAGTCCTTCGAGCTAAGGCGACAGTTCACCGTGATTTTATGTGGATACTTTTTTGTAAATATAAAGGGAAAAGATGAGTTATATGTACATCTAAAATGATGTTAATTTGCAGCCAGCAATTAATATTTAAAACCAATAAATGACACTGACGCTGTTCTTATCGATGTGTTAGAAATACATAACTTTACATAATAAAATTTTAACACAATTACTGACAATTCAATAATTGGTAATAGCTGTATATTAAGTAAGCACTTACCTTCTTTTTATTTACTGTTTAAATTCCCGGGTGGTCCTTTTATAAATATAAACTGACTATGTACTACAGTTATAACTTGATATAGTATTGATATCAGATCTAATAACCAAAATCCTCTAGGGACTCGAACTCAATTTATATACCTGATATTTGATTTGTGCGGAGCAACCACTAGGCGTCATGTCGTGTCAAATAGTAGTGAAATTACGGATTTATAGAAATAATAATGAGATTTTGGGGCCGCGTTCTGCTGTCGATAATTATATATTGTGCACCCTCCCGATTGTTCTGTTTATTACGTTCTACTTATGATTTATCTAAAGGGCGTTTTTTTCATTTGGTACAATATTGCGTTCTTTTCCTAATAAATTGCGTTCAGTCAATTGGACTCGGTCCGCGGGATGAAATTAAAATAAATAAATCTTGCGTTCATGTGGCGGGGGAATTTAATAATTCAATCGCGTATATTTCACAGTTGAATGGGAATTGAGCGATTGATGATACGATTTGATGAATTTGACTTTACAAATCGGATTTTCACAGGTTTGTGACCTCGCGTTAAACGAATAAACGAAAATGCCAATAAGCTTTTCTTGGTTATACAATATAGGAATATCATTAGTTTTATTTATTTACACATAGATAAAATAAATAGGATTTTATTAATAAAATGCATGGATTAAACCTAAATAAATGTGGTTTCGTTAACTTCTCTAATAACTAATATAACTAATATATAAAATAACTAACTAACTAATAACTTTTGAAAAAATGAGTATATATAAACGTTCATCGTTTATATATACTCATTTTTTCAAAAGTTATCAAACTATCCATTTTTTTCGTAATCTACTTCATAAAGATTCTTTCACTTGTAAAAACAATCACCGGAGAAAGTAATATCATAATCAGTATATTACATGACATAACCATATTAGTCTCAATACAATAGTTGCCAGGACGAAATTATAGCAGAGAGTAGAAATAAACAATCGAGTCATATCGAATGGATTCGATTCGATTTGTGCTCAATAGGCCGTCAGTAACAACACTACAACTAATCGAAACTTTTAGTTAGTTGCCAACTTGTGCGCATCATCGCTTCGCTTGAGTTTGATTAGGTGAGTCACTTTGCTATACAGAGCTATTCATGTAGAAATTAAAATTAAATATCTAACAGTTTCGGTTACAATTGAAAATATACAATGTTCACTAATTTGACAATTAACAGAAGAGAACAAAATATAATATAAGATATAAGAGTGTCCAATTCTATTGTTGGACAGTTTAAATAGATTGCCATACAAATTTTAATTTCAATAAACAATAGCCGATACCTACAGTTTAATATATAATCCGACCCATGTGATTGGCTTTCGGTAGCGGAATTACTCACATCACTTGCCCAATACAACAAACTAATAATCCAATCGCCAATTACATAAAAACATTACATTACCAAGTATTAATGAAACATTATTGCCTTATTACGCTTACGATGTCTATATTGGATCGGCTCTTGTAGTTACAGACACAGTTTTGCTTCCATCGTATCGTTACGGAGTAAGATACCAACTTCACGCATTACATACGATCATAAAAACAAATTAGACATAGTACCGTCGCTTCCATGCTAAACTTTGCTCTTTCAAAGTGTGCTGGATATGGTATACTAATATATAGGTACTAACTAAAACTCAAAGCTTATTTGGCAGACACACCGTGGTTCGAATCCGGCCCTACACCAATGGCTTGTATTTCCAAGTTAAGTGTAGATTTGCACTCGCTTTACGGTGAAGGAAAACATCGTGAGGAAACCGACATGTTTGAGGACTACAATATCCGAGGACTGGACGCTCACCGCGATGTATTTGCCCATGAGAACTCCCCTAATGAATTAATTTTGAGGAGTAATAAAATACGACTCAAGAATGGGAACTAAAACGTAAATAATTTCAAAATTTGTTTTTATTTCATGCACGCCTTAAATATATGCATGTTCACCCAGCCAGACCATAACTTACATCCATACCAAGATCTAAGTTATGACTAGGATAAAACAGCTACTTTTGATCCGAAGACGAAACTGAGCTATCCGCATCTAAATCTAGATGAATTGGAAATGGTGGGTACTTGCTAATTATGTATTTTACAAAATGTGGAATCTCTTTTCTTCAAAGTTTTATTTATTTATTTATACACAGAGCATATTAGAGTGCATTTGATATTTTTGATCGAAATTATTTTGAGCTGAGCTATACTCCTAAATATGTGTATATGTCGTAGGATAATTCGATACTTCGAATCTTCGCGGAAATCCTAGGGGTTTTGCGAAAACGCGGATAATTAGACATAGGCGAAAAATTATCTGTCCTGTTGTAGTGCTAGTGTTGGACTCGAAGTCACTTGTCTGTGACAGAAGGTAGATTAGGTTCGTTAGGTTGCTTTCTACCACGCACATGCGACGACGAGCGAAGCGAGGAGGAGCCAAGTCCTGTTGTAGTGCAAGTGGTGGGGCAAAAATCCTAACTTTGTCCAGTGAGATTTGATAATTTTTCGCCTATGTCTAATTATCCGCGTTTTCGCAAAACCCCTAGGATTTCCGCGAAGATTCGAAGTATCGAATTATCCTACGACATATATAACATGATCATTTGTTAATCACTTTATACATAATTACATTACAAATGTGGAAAAAAGAAGGGATACCTAAAATAAAAAATATGACATGTCTATTTAAGTGCTGTGAATATATTTTTTCTAATGTCTGTCTTAAATTTTGAAATATTACGATCAAATACATCAATAGTGTTAATTTTTATCAATATAGTGTTTCATGTCACAGAAATCCATGTTTTTTAAATTAAATTATTCATTACATGTGTTAACGATTTTTTTCTAGGCATTACGAGTATGGAAGTACGTATGCGGCTCTTCCATAACCATACTTCTGTCGAGACTCTGCTAAACTTCGGCTGTTCGAGCAAGATGGTACCTACTTATAAATGCCGTATAATACTGATATGGTAATAGCTACTTTTCATCGCTTAATTTGAAAGGCTAACGGTGGGAAGGTCGTTTCCTTATTCAACTTGAGGAAGGTACGAATCTAATAGCCCCGGGTTTGATGTAAGTTTAAAATATTACTAAGGAAGGAAGCCAATTTTCGGCGCGGCATACTGATATTTTATTTAATGGCAAATCCTACTATTTACAGAACGAAGGGATAGAGTGAGTAATTGTATTAGGGGTGTGTATTATACGGGCGATGAAACTCGCCTGGTTTTTAAACAAAACAAATTCAAGATATTGTCAGTTTTGTGTGTATGTTTAATCCATTTAAGGTGTGAAAATGGATTAAACCTACAATGACGAAAATTTATGTTTTTTTAAGCTACCGAAGGTATGACAAAATTCACGCCTGAAAAGAACTTAAGTTAAAGCTTACACAAACACATATTCTCATTGCACTCAAAGCCAAATAAATATATTCGCAGCAAACGCGAATACTAAATCCAACTAAAATTCGTTCCGAAAGTAAGTCAACTCAAATGCACCAAGTTCCTGGGTCCGTACCAATATCTCTAATACTGTTTTTTTAAGAATTTAAACCAAACTCTAAGAAGTGAAATTCGTAATAGTGGCATCATCATCATCTACAGCCAACCTCGTACCACTGCACGGATGGATGGATGGTCTCTCTTTTAATATGCCATGTGCTAAAGTTATCGTGACAATACCTTTGAATAATGATGATGTCGCTTTAGTCGTACCTGATAACGGTAACTCTGGCTTTGGCTATTTAGTGATTTGGATGAATTTGGATTAATATTAATGATAAAGAAAGTTACACTATACGGGTTAGAAGCTGTTCCAAACTGTCCAAAAATTAATTGTATTCGGTCTTTATTTTTACGATATCGGCTTGCCAACAACTCACCTGATGTCAAGCGGCGGTGGTGTTGTGGTCGACTATATACTTAATACGTTTTCTGGAAGAAAATGGTTTACTTTCGCTAGACGGTAATTTAATTAAGGAAAACAAGTCAAGGCATTGAGAAATTTCTTGAGAGTTTAGCTACGTTTAGGTTTTGTCAAATCAAATTTAATGCACTTTTCTACTTTTAAACTTGAAACGGTGTTTATTGAAATGACTGAGTATATGGTAGGGCTCCTGCAGTTCGTAAGGTTCGAAACATTAAGTGTAACGGGTAAAGGCTCCTTCTTGACAGACAGCCTTTGGGAAATCTCGCCGCCGGAATTCAATTAAAGCTAGAGCTTTACGTTGGAACGTTAGCTCTTTTGTAATATTTTTAGAGTTGGTGTTTAATAATGTAAAATCTTTAGTGGGTTAGTTGAACTCTTGAGCTGTTCCTAATTCTAGGAAACCGTAAAAAGAGGCTAATTTTGACTTTGAGCATGTTAATGCGTCAATATAGTGTCACAGAGCCCTCAGATATAGTGATTTCTAAAGATATTCAAAGTGTTTTCATTTATTTTGTAAATCGAAGTAGCCTTTACAGATATTTAGTATTCATTCATGCAGCAAAAAAATATTTAAGCTTTGTAGTATGTTTAATTTAATATACAATGATTATTTTTTATTGTAAATTTCCATATATTATACTTACATTACATATGTACATATAACCACTTACGGCAAAGTCTAACAGACACTACATAAATCATCCCCACGTAGATAAATAATACCTAAGGCCAATGATCATAATGATGGTGAAAATACAATCAAGCACAACAATCGTTCGGATCTCCCCTGGGTAACAATACCTGCTCACATAAATTAGAACAATTTGGGGTATTTCTTTTCTCGTCAAAGATAATGGCGGTTCCCTGGGAGTTTGATAACGAACCGCCGCGGGTGGCGCCACTGAGGCCTGCGCTTTTTTAAGTTACAAGTTTACAAAATCATAATAATAAGATTTTTTCCAGGATCACAGTACCATATGTGGTTGGTATAAAGATACCATACCTATGAGTATACATAACTAAACCCTTAACGAAGGGTCCCCTTTAAAAAAATTAAAGACATTTGATTTCCAATGAATCTCTATCCACTACATATTTTAAATTACATCGCTAATTATAGGTATTTATATAATTCAAATTCAAAATTCCTTTATTGATCCATTCAAGGTGTGCGTACATTTCTATTTACATTTGTATTGCTGCAATTAGTGTTGTACGCTGAGGGTTATCTGTACACCACACTAGATATCTTTCGACTCTGTTTCCCCGCGCCAAAACTTCTGCCTCTTTTGCATATACACAAAATTTTATACTTATATATTTTATAACCATTTGCATTATCAATTCATTGGTAGAGATGTCTTATGGACGAGATTGGTACAAGACCGAGACTGTTGGCATAACAAGAGAGAGGACTATACCCAGGAGTGGGAAAAAAACCAGCTACGGATGATGATGGTACATGATTCTGTTTCAAGGTGTACATGAAACATATCAATGTAACTATATTATTTGTACATTCAATATATTTATTGTTTTCTTGTAATCATCGACCAACAGCCCTTGTACATGTGAACACTTTTTATCGAAAACATTAGAAGCGTAATCAGCTAACACGAATTTCGCACGGGTATCCCCACGGGTGCAGTGCTGCCCTCTTCGGCGCGTTATTCATATTGAGTGTTGCCAGAAACTAGATTGGACCAGTTTACTTTACACGTGTGAGTTTGTTAACATAACCATAACCTATGCCTATGTGTATGATTAGATTTCAGTATGATATATTTATTACCTATATAGTTTTTTATCTAAGACTGACTCGTGTGAGTCATATACTATTATTTGTGACACCAAAATAAATTGATTGTCTGTTGCGTATTTATTTCCTTCGTAATATAATATAAACATATTTATCCACATTCTGGCCCCTGCAGTAACCATTGAGAACTACAATATTATGTAAATGTTCATACATGAAATAAGTCTCCCACAAAATTGATTCGTTGGGGAAGTTTTCCTGACCAAGTTTTCTTTATGATGGTCACCCAAATTCTTCCTTTGTTTGCTTAGTTAGTAATATTCAAATATAACAATGTTTATACTCTAGGTAGGTAGGTACTGCTAACAATGAACCGAAGGTGCTTACAATAAATGGCTCTCTCTTTCCATTGGCGATGCTATCCAAGCAATTCCAAGACTGGCTCAGTGTCCATTTCATGTCTTGAGTAGGATTTTATATCTACAGAGAATGAACGTGTGTCGTGATAAATATTTTTCCTTGCTTTAATCAAGCAAGTTCGTTTGAAAAAAAAACAGTTTTGTTATTCGTATGTAAAAGGTAAAAATGCTGTGAACATATATTTTATTTGCTATTTTATGGTATAGAGAAGATACTTAAATCAAACATAGTGTGATATTATGGTTCTAATTAAATAGTCAACGCAGATAAATAAGCTTTTAACGCTTGTATCCGTGTGTAAAACTTTGTAGTGTGATGTGTGATCCCAAATGAGACATGCTGTTAGCCGCAGTATATAACCATTATGCAAAATTTTATGCAAATCTATTCAACCATTAGAGTGTGAAGAATTCACAGACATACACACTCTTACACACAAACTTACTTACGCTTTTATAATGATTAGTGGTATCATAAAGTGATCGTGCAAGCAAAAGGTCACACCGACTATTAAAATGTCGTCCACGATACGTTTCTTGCACGTTCCATGTCTGTACATATAATCAGACCTATACTGTTCCACTTCAAGACTGGCTACTCGGCAATAGCCGTCGTCGGTGGATTTCTGTCCGGTACAATTGATATTACAAACTGTATAGCTTTATCCAAATGGTTGCTATCATGGTTTGTTATATGCAATCTTCAAAGTGGAACCGTTAGGAAATACTCTTAAATTAAAATACTATTGTTTGACTGTTTATTAGTTACTAGCTGGTGCGCGCGACTTCGTCCACGTGGAATAGTTATTACCATAAAAACGGTTCTAGTCAGTGAACCTTAAAAGATAGACATATACTGTTGCAAACATTTTGTTAGATCATCATATCAAGTAGAATAATTATTTCATACATGTTTTTTTGATATCTTGAACCGTTTTTGCAGCGCACGTAACGGAAGCCCTCAAATATGAATAATTTTCCCCGTTTTTCCACATTTTCTTTTGTTTCTTTGCTCATATTAGTTGCAGCGTGATGTTATATAGCCTAAAGCCTTCCTCGATAAGTGGTCTAATCAACACAAAAATATTTTTTCAATTCGGACCAGCAGTTCGTGAGATTAGCGCGTTCAAACAAACAAACAAACTCTTCGGCTTTAGTATAGATAAACATAAACATAATTTCATTATTTAGCTATACACGTAGTAATATTAGTTCGCAGTGAAGAAAATATTATATAGTTCTCGTAACTAGTAACAGTTTAATTTAAATCTTCCAGATTATTAGAGTTAAACATTTGCTGCTGTCAATTTTAGATGTGTAACTCTTGCAGAAAAATGGTTATATACATTTTTTTACACATAAATGCCACTGGTTATACTGGCTACGAATAAAAGTTAAATACGTACATAATTTTCAGGGTCCTATATTGTAACCATACCAAAAATCCAGATAATCCATCGTTCTCTTGCATCTTGAGGAACTAACAAACTAACAAATATCCTTTTGGCTTTATTACAGAAGGTGGTTTTTTCTATTTGACAATCATCATTCTCTGCAGTCGTCGCCTAAGCCACCACGAGTAATAAAAGCTAGCGGTCGCATATTGCTTGTTATACTTTTTACTTGTCCAAAACACGCTTTTGCACTGCATTTGAAGTAAGTGAATTTCAAATATCACAGCGAACTCACAACCCTATTTTAACGGAATAAGGTTGAAAATAACCCATGTTTCAGGTAAGTGAGGTGCGACTATAAAGTAACAGGAATGTCATGAAAAGATAAGCATTTCCGCCGCAAAATTTTGCATTAACGCGGAGTTTTCGAAGGAAATTCACGTTTTTAAATACAAGTGAAAAGAACTATAGATATTAATTGGTTGTGTTAACTTTACTGCAACAAAATAACGCTTTTATGCCGAGATTTTATTTTGAGTTAAATAATGAGTTAGTCACTGTTTTTCATAGAAATATTTTAAAATGAAAATCTCCAGGTTTAAGCTTATCAGTTTTAAGTTTTATAAAGTTACAGTA
This sequence comes from Macaria notata, assembly GCA_927399415.1. NCBI lineage: Eukaryota > Metazoa > Arthropoda > Insecta > Lepidoptera > Geometridae > Macaria > Macaria notata. Next base: position 6,708,289 of record OV656741.1, read on the forward strand.
TTATTAAATAATTATGGAAAACGTTAATCGTTTAGAAAAGACATTTTTTTTAAATGATCAATTATCAAAGTATAATATTATGTATTTATAAAAAAATGTATATAAGTAGTAGTTGTCTTGTATCCACGACACAAGCGTTTGCTTAGTGTGGGGCTAGATGACGCTGTGTGCAATGTCCTGGAATATTTACTTTATTTACCTTTTCTTTATTTATCAGGTATTCCTGTCTCGGTGTGAAACTAAAAAGCATCAGGTTTTATTATTTTACTTAAAAAGTAAGTTCGTATAAGAGTTGCCTACTCTTGTGTCAAAGTTTTCATACTACCCTCTGACATGGTTTTGTGTTTGTATTAAACTCTCTCTTCAGTCGTATTCCTCATGACTGAGGGTCGTGACTCCCCCGCAGAATTACTTCGTTAGAGAAGTTTTCTGGGGCAGAAACATACATCGTGGTGGGCGCCCAGGTCCTTCTATGTCGGTTTCCTCACGATGTTTTCCTTCACCGTTAAGCGAGTGCAATTGTGTGAGTGAAAAAGTGTATTAAACTTACACTTCCCTTATTTCTTGCAAATTAAATCTAAACAAACGTTAAATACACTACAGTTTCTTCTTCCCTCGCATTAATATGCATTCTTAGCTGCAATAACAAGTAAGTTAATCCCAAGTTACAGCGATAAGATGGCAATATGTTGCTCCGGCAGAGTAATAATTGGATAACAAGGCAGTGTCGTGGAGAACGCCTTGGACAAGTGCCAGTATTAAGTAAAGGCTAGTTGAGATACGACTACAATTGTGTATTATTAATTTTTGAATTTCATCACAAAAGCAGGTATATGAGAATAAAATTAAGTACTTATCTTTCTCTGCTCATAATGTTTTTACTAATTCAGGGGATTTTCATTATGCTAGCGGTAATTTTTATTTTTTTTCATTCCTTTTTTTTTATAACAACAAGGACCTGGGCAGCCGCTAATCGTAAGAATTCTCCCAGCGAATTCATTTCACGCTCCTTCGTAATAAAGGAATACGACACAAGTAGACGAAGTTATAAATTAAGTAAATGCTTAGAATAATATTAATTTCAAATTCATTGCCGTTCCTTTTAATAAGTTTTTTTTTCTGTTACTACATGAAAAACATTACAGAATGTATTTGAATAGGCCTTTATACCAAGCCTTCACTTAGCGGCTAAGAGCAGAGTGGAAAAGAAGCCAAAATCTTTACGCAGTTGAAAATTAAATACTTGGCAAGTACCTCACATATTTCGCTTATCTTTTTGACAAAATTAAAAAATAATCTTTTGTATGGCCGGGTCAAATAAGTTAGATTTTCTCCGCTTTATTATAATAGTTATACTAATTATACTAAACATTTAAAATGCTACTAAAAACTATGCCTGTGGTATTATACCACTTGACTAATTAATTGGGATAAAAGGAAACCTAACTCACTTTCAAGGGCCTTTTCTTCCGACGTACCAAAAATTACATCTTTCCGTCATTCCGTTTCGGCGAGAAAAAGAAACGAGGAAAACAACAAACCGGTAAACACATTTCGCTTTTAAATAATTGTATAATTTTCCTAACGTTCCATACGACACATACGTACTGGAATAGAAAAATACTCACCCATTTCCCACGCGTTTTTAATCATTCCGTCCTGTCACCACATAAAAACGCTAACACGTTAAATTAAAGTAGTTTTGTAGTCGACGAAAGCCTTTCGTTGTACAGAGGTTGTAAAGAGGGAATTTTTTACGGTTCAAAAAGGGGTTTCCTAGAGGGGGGAGTAACGTACATCCTTATTTACTTCGCTACGTGACCGCTCTCTTGCATTTCAACTAGGATTTAAAAAGGAATTATGGTTAACTAGATTCTGTACGGAAGGGGTTTGGGTTGAGTTGCGTTACGGGAATTAGGTTTTTGTTTTACGTCTGGTTGCTGTGAATCTTAGGGATTTGGTGAATTGGTTGATATTTGAATAAAAATAAAATAATGATGCTTGATTTGGCAATACTGGCCAGGACAACAAATTTGCTTAAAACTATGTGCACCTAAATTATTAAGGTAATAAGTAATATTTGAATTATATAATACAAGCTGTGCCAGCGACTTCGTCTGCATGGAATAGTTATTACCATAAAAACGGTTCTAGTGAGTTAATCTTAAAAGATAGTCATATACTCTTGCGCACATTTCGTTAGATCATTGATATCTTGAACCGTTTTCGCAGCACACGCAATTTTTTTCACATTATCCATTGTTTCTTCGCTCATATTAGTTGCAGCGTGATGTTATATAGCCTAAAGCCTTCCTCAATAAATGGTCTATCCAACACAAAAAAAATCAATTCGCACCAGTAGTTACTAAGATTAGCGCGTTCAAACAAACAAACAAACAAAGAAACTATTCAGCTCTCTACCTATAATATTTAGTATAGATTAGTATTAATTAGTAATACATACATGAACAAGTGCAATGAAAAACTGAAAAGGACTGGACATTTAACCTCAACCGGCATCGGATAATAAGCAATGAATAAAAAATCATCATCATCGGCTGCCATTTTCATATCGAAGTTCGGTTCAGTTGGCAAAACTTTTTCCATTCCCATGCTGCTTCTTTTAGATGTGGGCAGCTTAGCTTCGTCCATTTCTTAATTTCATCTAGCCATTTCATTAAAAAAATATTAATTTGAAATAATTTCTCTGAATATCATTTCTTAAAATCCACTACTTACCTAAATAATTACATATATAGGAAAATATTAAACTTGAAATAAAAACAACATAGTTAAAATTTGAAATTATTTAATTTAAATATTAAAACTCAACAATGATCTCACAAAATAATATAAATAAGAAACAACGTTATGATACAACTTAGTGGATCATGCATTATTCATAAATTAAATGTAATTAAAATAAAATAAGTACATGAGGAAGGAACTTTATTAGACACACCCATGATTCTGATTATGGTGTAAATTTCCAGCTTACTTAAAAAAACATCCAACAGCAATAATTCTAACAATGTTTTGTTTAAAACATTCGTTTGAAAAACTATCAATGTAAGGTAAACCAAACACTGTTCCACTTATTTTACTTGTGGACGGTTTTAAAGTGAGACTGTTAATATGATTTAATAAATAATGTTTAAACTGTGTACTATTCTAATGAACATTACATCGCTCTTTTGAAACAAAAGGCGCAAAGTTTCATAAGTACACAAACTAGTGTATGAAATTTAAGGCATGAATTTAAATCCTGCTTTGCAAATATCAACAAGCAGCTTTAGAATTAAAATTCGTGTGGAGAATGAATTAATTGTGTAAACAAAAGCTTTCAATTAGTACGGTAACAAGCAGAAATGCATTGAACATGTTTTTTAAGACTAGGAAATAAGTATTTTGACTAGTTTATGTTAAGTAAATAAATTATTTTGTATTTAATCTCGTTTGCTTTCAAATTGTCATGATTTGTATGAGATTTAAAGATATGCATGAAACTTAAAATAAATGCAAATTTTGTCAAAATGCTTTACTTAATATATTTTTAATCTAATTACTTGAGTTTAGTATTTATGTTAAAGAAATATGTAAATGGCGCTGAAGAGTTAAAAATAGTAAAATGATCTTTTGTTATAAATTACGTGAGCCTGAAAAAAAACACGGTAGTAGTCTTAAGCTAAAATCCGTTAAAACTCACTGTACAATCGCTGTTATATAAAAAAAAAATACTTAAATTTACAATCATTAAATCGAACTTATCGTTTCAATCGGTTCTATCCATATTCCATATTGTTTTAAAAATTCACAGAAAATCATCGCAGTATTCTTTACAGAAATACGGGATTTCAGTGGAATAACTTTTGAATTACCAAAACTTAATCACATGCTTAAATTATTATAAGTTAAGTACGTACATTTTCCGCTTAAGAACATTGTTTCTTGTTATGTATCTCTAGTTTCAGACTGTTTGGACACTTGTCGCGCCCCACGGGTTAACATTATGTCTGGACGTGAGATGACTAATTGCCTACTTTAAATATTAATTTTAATATTTGGATTTAGTAGTTTTTTACTCTGTACACTCGTCAGTCCACCGGGTGACTTGATGCGATCTCTGCCCAAACCATACAAACAAAACGAGTTTTTAATCATAGATAGTTCAAAAGAATACATCATGTTAATATACGTATGTATAAGTATGATGATACAAATTCACTATCATAAACATTCGAAACAATGTTCCCAAGCCAGTTCTTACGATTAGTTAGAGCTAAGATTAGTTTAGTCGTCAGTTCCAGTGATCCATTGCAGATACTTGAAAGACCTCGACTGGAAGGGGCTGGCGCGGGCTTCCCTCAGGTTGCGTGGCTGCTGATAGCTGGCTGGCTCTCTGAAAGGTGACAACCACAAGCATCAGGAGAGAATAGGTTTTTTTAGCTTCTTAGTTTTTTTTATTCTTCAAACAATTAATAATTATCATTTTTATTTAAGTTTATAGTATTACAGACTAAATATACATAAACAGCTAGCAGACATTTACTAATTTAAACATTAATACGATACAAAAATACCCACACAAACAGATCAAAGAACAAACGCTATTTCCCGTGCGCGGAAACAAAAGTGCCTAGTACACTGGAAGCGTTTCCTCGCTGAGTTGCGATGGAAAGGCGTTGTGCCAGGAATGATCTAGAACGAGGATCCTGCCCTCTATCGCGCACACGGTGCCCGAGGTCTTGTACGAGCTTTCTTGCGTCAGAGCTCCACGGGCCAGTTGATTATATGTATGTCGGGCTTTTGATCCTTATTTATTTTTCTAGGTATACTGCCGACGTAGCTTTGTAACGTGATTTGCTGTACGTTACTCGTAAGTTTATAACAATAAAGCAAGTTACGTATAAACTACATGATGCTTTCCCAAAATTAGTAGGCAAGACATCCTTAAAATCTACAAGATTTTAAATCTTTCTTTACTTTATCCTAAGAGTATTTTTATTATTTGGATAACGCCAATCAAATGTAAATTGAGATGAGTCTATAGCTCGAGATAATTTTATGCGAATTTTGCAGACATGATAGATCGTTTCGCTCAAATTGTTTGGCAAGACGTACTGAGAGATTCTAGCCCAGGGAGTAAATTAGGATAGCTATAATTAATCGGGCGTTTAATGACTCATAACATTACATACTGTTTACGTGACGCCGACTCCGCTGATTTAATAGTCTACATGAGGGTAGTTCTAACAAAAATAGATCCGAATTTCCGTTACTGAATATAATGTTTCCATCACGCTATCACTTCCGCGAATGTGGAATGCCAGAATAGCATATGAATATTTATTTCGACTATGAATGAAATATGATAAAATTTTAAAGGTTAGGTTTTTCGTAAAATCATTTCGTTGTAACGGCAAATTGTAATTATATTTTGTATGAAATGAAGTGTTAACGTCTGTTAAATTAAATAGAAGACAAAAGAAACTTAGCACTCACCTAGGTTCAGCGGAGGCTCGGGCGTGGTAGGCAGGCACGTGTGGGTTGTGGTAGCCGGTCGCATGCGGCGCTGGAGGCACGTGCGTGTGTGTCTGCACCGGGGGGTGCTCTGCAGCCAGCGGCGCCTGGTAGCTGTTCGGGTTGTAGCGGTCCACGGACACTCCTCGCGTCCTCTCCGGAATAGTTTCCTTCCCGTACGAGCTCAGCGGACGGCCTCGTCCCAGCGTGTTGGTCTTAGGCCACTCTTGTGACACGAACTCGGACTCGAAACTCCTCTCGCGCCACGACTGCGGCCGCACTGTCTGGCTCCACGTGGGCGTCGGTGTGTAAGACGGCTCAGGAGCCTTGGCAAATTTGGCTTCAGCTTCCCACGGAGGCTGGACATTTGTTTGAGTCGCAGTCGTTTGAGACTTTTCCGTGAATTCTCTGAGCTCTCTGCGCCACTGAGGCTCAACATTTTCAGCGGGCTCATTGTTGTCGTAGTAGTAAGCGGGAGATGGATCAGGTTGGTGCTGGTATTTGCTCTCACCGGGCACGTAGGTCGACTCAGGGACGGAAATATAACGCCTTTCGTATTCACTGTAGTAGGTCTTACGTCCGGCAACTCGCGGAGGTTCAGCATTAGTTACAGGTGCCACGAATGACTGGTTTGGTTTAGGTGGGATGTAAGCTGTCGGTGGAGGCTTGCTGAATTTGCTTGTGGGCGAGTTAGGTTTCCAGCCTTTGTTAGCAGCAGGAGAGAATGAACTAGTTTGAGGAGGTGGTTGGTAGTAGTTCTGTGGTGCTTCTGGAGCGATGTATGTAGAGTCCTGTTCCCAAGGAGGTGGCACATAAGAAGATGATGAAAAGTTCTGTGTCGTGTTTTGGTAGGACTCTGAAGAGTCTTTGCTGAGATAAGAAGAGCTGTACGGGCTCGGCTGGTTTGGTGTTACGATAGTAGGAATCGGACTTAGAGGTTTACTAGCCCAGCTGGTAGCCTGAGATTGAGGTGTGTAAGACGAAAACGTGTTTTGATATGTGCTTGAAGATTTTTCGTGAATATTTTCTGTGTAAGTTGGCTGATATTGTGGCTGTTGTTGAACAGGTACATGATACTGCGGTTGGGGTGGTGCTTGGTATTGTGGTTGTGGTGGCGGGGCTTGGTATTGCTGTTGAGGTGGCGGTGCTTGGTATTGCTGTTGAGGTGGCGGTGCTTGGTATTGCTGTTGAGGTGGCGGTGCTTGGTATTGCTGTTGAGGTGGCGGTGCTTGGTATTGCTGTTGAGGTGGCGGTGCTTGGTATTGCTGTTGAGGTGGAGGCTGATATTGTGCTTGAGGCTGGTACATTGGTTGGGATTGAGGTTTAGGTTGGCTCCAAGATGGCGCAGCAGGCTGTGCAGGCTGCGGGCTAGGAGCTACGTTGTTATAAATAGCATTTTCCTTCTGCTGATACCACTGCTGATTAGTAATTTGGCTAGGCTTTACGTTACTAACTGTGAGAACTTCCGCTTGTGGTTCTTGAGACCATTGTTGTTGTTGTTCAATGGTTTGGTTGCTATATTGATAGTTGTTTTGATAGATATCGGCAGATGGCAGCTGCCTTTCGACACTTAGTCGCTCTAACAACAAGCTGTGACGCCTTTCAGTAGTTGGTTCCGGCGGGTATACAGGTTGGTATGGCCTTTGTGGCTGCGGAGAAGTTGAAAGTTTATCCACGTGTGGTGTGAAATAGGTCTTCAGTGTTGGAATACCTTGTTGTGTTATGTCCTCATATGCCCGATCTAGCGTTTTAGTCGTTCTGTTTACTGTGACTATGTTTTCAATTCTATTAATTTCAGTGAGTAATCCTGACGGTTTATCTGGTAGATTTGTAATAATCTCTGTCTTTTCCGTACTTGTTCTGGTCAAATAATCACCTAGTCCGATTGGTTTGATTTCAACGTCTTCCACTTTTTCTAGTGGTATGGACGGTTCTCTGAGTGGTACTTGATTATCTTGGGTGTCTACCTTTTCCACCTTTATCGTATACGTTTCTTCTTGAACACTTGGTTTTTCTTGTTTTACTTCATCGTTTTCAATTATAACTTCTTGTTTTTCTTCGGTGACTTCTTGTTTTTGTTCTTTTTTGTCATCGGTTTCAGATATGGTGTCTTCTGTGACATCAGTAGGTTTGGCTTCGATTTCTTCTTGTGCTTTTGTTTCATTTTCTAATACTTCAGTTGGTTTGTCCTCATTTTTGTCTTTAACTTCAGTTACAGATTCAGGAATTTCCTTTTCTTCTGCTTCTTCATATTCTTCTTCTTCTTCAACTTCTTCCTCCTCTTTTTCAATGACTTCCACATTATCACCTTTTACCTCGGAGGTCACATTTTTTATTTCCTCTTTAACTTCTTCCTGAATTGTTTCTTCAACTTCTTCTTCTTCCTCCTCCTCTTCAGGTTCCTGAATGATTTCTTCTTCTTGAGACTCTTGTGGCTTACTAACTGGTTGTTTGATTATAAATGTAACTGGTTCTGAATCATCAGTTGCTTCGTTTTCTTCTACCACTTCGCCTTCTTTTTCTTCGATTTCATCGTCTTGAATTACGACTATTTTTTTAGTCGATGTAGTAGTTGTTTCAGATTTTTCTTCAGTTTTAATGATATTATCTTGACCATTTTCTTTAGGTATAACTGATTCTTCCGTTGTCTTTTGTACAACTGTAACCGTAGGTTCTTCAACAATTTCTTCTTGTGATTCACCGTTTTCTTCTTCTTTTACTTCCTCATCTACCTCTTCATCTTCATCGTCTTCTTTAGGAATTATTGTTGTTTCTGTTTTAGTTTTTATTTCTGTTTTTCCATCAATAGTTGTTTTTGTAATTGTTTTTTTGACCTCTTCAATAGAACCATCCGGTAAAGTCTTTTTAGTTACTTCAACTTTTGTTTCAGTCTTTGCAGCAGACTTTTTAGACGGTAATTTTATTACAGCTTCAATTTCGCTGTCTCCATTTTGTTTACCTGATCCGTTTTGATTTTCTACGCTGTTTATACTGCTGACAACGACTTGTTTCTCGACCACCTTGACTTCTTTCTGAAATAAACAAAAACCTTTGTTAGCTACAAATTGACGGTCTATCACGCTAGTTAAGTTGTTAGCGATACGAAAAATCAAATATATCGGTAATGTAAACTCACAATGAACATGCTAGACATATGTTGATGTGTAAAGATACTACGGATATTATAACTCTTTGACATTGTATAGCAAATACATGTAACAGATTAGAAATACAGATACATAAATATAGAAATAGTAAGTATACAGTGATTTTAATTGAACCTTTTTATCATCAGGACTTTCAAATTCTTCAAAGGACTTTGACGTTTTGTCGTCAGAAGTAAAAGTTGAATAGTCTAAAGCAGGTTTGAAAATATCAACTACAATTTCTGTATCTACATCTTTGGAGTTATCACAGTTTTCAGTAGAATCATTTTCAGTTGCCATATTATATGATGGCACAATATTTGTCTCAACTTCAGAACTATTTTTCTTCGTGTCAATTTCTGCTATTGGTTCGGAATTTATTCCTATATTTGAGTGTGTATCTTGATATTTGACTTGTTCTTGGTTGCTTTGAACATTGGGTAAGCAATCGTTTTTACTCTTTATATCAGGTTCAAACATCGTCTCAGAGTATCTGTCAAATTTTGTAGTATCTATTTCTGGTATAACGTTGTGTTTATTTTCAGCGTGAACTTTATCGTCCGCTGAGTAGAAATTGAAGTTATTTGACGACGAAAAGCTATCATTGTTTTCACTTTTTCTGCTTTCGTTGGCATCGTCTACGCTACTTCTCGGTGGAGCTCGAAAATATTCAGCTTCGTAGCATATTTCCGGAAGTGTTGTACTAAATGCATCGTTTCCATAGCTCGGTGTATAGGTGTTAGCAGGTGAGCCATACTCAAACATCGACACCGGTCTGTTATTGTTTGTCTGCGAGTACGTCGGTATATTTTTATTGAATGTGTCATACTGACTCGGTCCGGATGTCATGGAGTTGTTTACAAACTGTGTCGGCGGCGGCGGCGCCTTCATAGGCAAGTCTCGAGGTGGAGCAGGATTACTTCTTGTCCTAAGTAGTGATTTAGGGTTTGCCGGTAGATTAAAAGCGGGGAACACTTGCACTGGCAGGCAGTTAAAGTTCGGCACTGCAATCGGTGTGGAAGGCATCGGTGGTGACTGTATTGACTGCTTGGGCACTTCCGGGACGCCCTCGTTCATGGCATTCCGCATAAGCCGCGCTGCCATCCTGGAGGACTTGATCTCCGAGAGGTCCAGGCCTCCCGGAGTATACGTGAACGGCTTCCGGTCGCGGCTCATCGCGCCGTGCAGCGCCGCCGGCGGATTCATCGCTGAAATAAATTTCGCGACCGTTATCAATCGTAAACCACTATACGATTTATTAAAAATATTATAAACATATTTTAGAGAGTATAAAACCGTCCGAGTTCTGGCAATCTGACAACTTTGGTAGAAAATAGACGAGGGGTACTCACTAGGTCCGATGTTCGCCGCAAAATATGATATTTACTTCCTGCGCGGCGCTGCAGCGCGGTCCTCGCGGTTTGTTTATCCAGTCAACACATTAATATCTGACACTGTCGGCAATGGCACTCGGTTCGATTTCGCATCACACGTCGGTGGATCACTTATATTTGTGTGGGAACATGCAGATATGAAATCTGGTCGCAGCGGTTAAATATAGCGCGGTAGTAAATGAGGCGGTACATCGGAGTCTGGGCAGAGTTGCGCGCGGTCGGCGCGTGCGCCGGCGGCCGCCTACTGCCGCGCGCTCCTCACCACTCATGTATTTTGGTACCGACCCCAATAACGACCGCCTCGTCCACTATTTGTCTTGAGCGAATCGTCAAAACAACGCCCAACTTCCGACAGTTTCGCGATTATTATTTACTGTTCCATTCATGCTTGAACCGCTCGTTCTATTAGCATGTACGTCAGTGCCAAATTGCTGCGGAGCCTGGTGCAGCGCTAAGAGGCAGATGTGTGCGGAATGTGCGTCTAATATGGCTGCCAGCAATAGCAATATTCATCACCGACTTGTAATGCACTCTCCACGCGTACTCTGCACATTTCTAAGGAATGTCGTATTGCGTAGCGATGTCGTGACTCCAAATCCATTTGGATGAGTTTCTTGTAGAATTAAAAAAAACAGTGAATTTAAATAGTTTACGTTTTATTTGCTCGATTGTATAAATTAATGTATGATGTTTCGGTAAAGTTACTAACCTAACCGTGTCTTTCCGTTCTCAGCGCTAAATTGTCCAATATTTCCCGTGTTCAAGTGGTAGCTATTTAGCGTTCAACGGTTATTTAAACGCAACGATATCCGTGATTTATAGCCAGTCCAAATCATACGTATTAATGCTGCCACGGATTACTAGATTAAGAAATACCAATTATATTTTTGGGTGTGCTGTTATTAAATGTATCAATAGAGATAAAGATTTACTGTGTAAAATGAAAATATCTATCAAAATTCTAAAATCTTTCCGTTTGCGTGTTTTTTATTATATACAAACTTATATCAATGTCATTAAAATTAAACAAAAATTGATTTCATTTTTATGTTTTAATTTCGACATCTCTTATGCGCCATACTGAAGTTTACAATTGAAAATTTACAATCTAGAAAAGACAGTCTTTGTATTGGCTCAGTACCAAAACGATTCGATATAGCATTCATCGTATCGGATGATATTAGTGACGTCACTCTGTCTATGACGTCACTAGATGCAAGCTTGGCGCCGCTAGTTTGCTCTTGCTATAAGATATTATTTATGAATTTTCGTTTGGCATACGAAAAGTGTAGACAATTTTTACGATATTTCAGTATTTGTGATGTTGCTGGTAGTGCTAATATATAATTGTTGAACACATAAAATATATTTTATAGTCTCTTTTGAAGACGTAGGTTTGGAAGTTCATAATATGTGCGAACATATGTATACAGAGATAACATATATAGGTATGTATGTACTAAAACAACTAAATTTGTTAGTAAACGAACAAAATTAAAAATACATGAATCACTAACCACTTCTTCTTACATACGATAAAATTGCTTTTTATCGATATATATAAAAAAGTAAATATGGTTTAATACAAATTGATACTAAGATAGAAATTGGACATCTAATATGACCTGTAAAATTCTACGAATGTATGACAAGACATTATTAACGACAACTGTTATAATAATGTACATAATAAGCTTGTTATAATTATTTAGGTTAATAAATTATATCTATCTCTTAGCTAAGAAACAAAGGTACAACCTTCTGACCTTGCCTCCATGTTCATTACTCTTCATTTACTATATTGCTCTCTGAAGACTTATTCAGTACTGAGTAGTACAAACCTTTTTCTATTTGAATAATCATGAGAAAATCACCACATCACCAGAACATATTAACAGTCAAATAATTAAATGAAAAATACCTGCATATATGTTTGTAAAACAACATTTTTAAGACATTTTTGTTTACCAAACTGTTTGCAAATGAAACTAATGATTGTGTTCATCATTATTAAAGTGGAAAAGTAAGTATAACTATACACGCACAACTTAAACGCAACATCTTGTAAAACTTTTTAATAGATAGAAACATTAGTTAGTTTTTTAATTTAGTTTTTAACAAAATGGAAGATTAATTTATACAAATAAAATAAAAGAAACAATTGACTATCCATTTATTTATTGAATATTGTGTTGCGTTGATGTTGAAAAACTGAAAATATTAGTACTACATTCATTTAATGTTCTGTTAGTTCTTGAATTTATTATCTCGGAATAACTAATACCTCACTGTAGGTAATGAGGTTTGTTAGAAACTTTAATTTTATTCATAAAGCTAATATTTTGATAATATGTACTCAAATCACTCTATGTAAACTCCAATCGGTGATTGTGAACTACAGAAAGAGCATTTTATTTTTAACTAGCTGGTGCGCGCGACTTCGTCCGCGTGGAATAGTTATTACCATAAAAACGGTTTTAGTGAGTTAACCTTAAAAAAGATAGGCATATACTGTTGCGGACATTTTTTTAGATCATTTCAAGAGGAATAATTCTTTTCATACACATTTTTTTGATAACTTGAACCGTTTTCGCATCGGAAGCCCTCAGAGAATAATTTTCCCCGTTTCTTCTACATTTTCTGTTTTTTTTCTTCGCTCTTATTAGTTGCAGCGTGATGTTATATAGCCTAAAGCCTTCCTCGATAAATAGTCTCTTCAACACAAAAAGAATTTTACTAATCGGACCAGTAGTTCCTAAAATTAGCGCGTTCAAACAAACAAACAAACTCTTCAGCTTTATAATATTAGTATAGATGAAACACATTCAAAAACTCAGCAATTATCTTACAGAATAACAACAACAGGTTTAACAAAACATAGAATCCAAGCATGTTAGACATCATAAAATCCAATTCTATTAGTACGGCAGAACATCGGTTATTGTTGGTTACGGTTAACAATAGAAAATACGATCTCACAAAAAGGAAATTACGAGGATGCAATAGGAAATTGAGTCGAGATCGTATTGCTTTGCTTACTTTTACTTCTGTCTTTCCACTCTCTGCGGTGGTCGCCATTCTGTGAACAATACAAGTTAACTGTTAGACAAGATGGAATTTATCTAGTTTACATCTACATTATACTGGTAATATTAGTCAAATCATCATTGTCATCAGCCTAATGGGACCCACTGCAGGGCATAAGCCTCCACCCTCTTACGCCAATACTCCCTGTCTTGCGCTGTTAGTCAAATAATATTTATTTATCCATCAAAAAGCGCATGGCAAGAGCTGGGAATATCTCTTTGTTAGTCTTTTAAATAGCATTCCGTGGAAACTGTGGCTTTTATTTTGAATACTGTTTAACATTGGTAAAGTTGCGCTGAAAGATCTGAACTAAATTTTTCGGATGTTTGTGATATTGGAGGAGGCCTACGTCCAAAATTGGACGATCCCGAGATAATTGGTGAAATTTAAGTAAAAATTTGACATTAGTACAGTTATCTTTTAATATATTATCATCCCTTTGACATTTTCATTTTTGACATTATAGTTTAAACGGAAAGGCATAATGATACCATAAGAATTTGAATTATATCATTTTAATGAACAAAGTGACATCAAAAAATGTAATGTAATTTTCAAAATATGGAAACAGGCAATTTTTACTTTTATTAATCAAAAAAAGATATTACTTATAGGATTTGAGCCACCGAAATATAATAAAAAATACTCTATTTTTCGATGGTTCATATTCTAGATTCAGAGAAAAATATTTAATTTTCAGAGTCATTACTCTTGTAAAATACGAATTCAGAAGAAAATCTATGGCTAGACACAAAATACGAATTTCTCAGTAGTGAGGATAACAACACAACGTTGGTAGTGGAAAATATATATAATGTACTTATTTGCTTATTATTTGCTACAATAAATGATTTTCTATTTTTTTTCTTTAAAATCCTATAGACCTTCACCATCGTTACCCCAGCGCTAAAATTTCAAGAAGAAAATATTTTAAACAGAAAATATTTATTGCTGACCAGCTGCAAGATTTATTACTATACCCATCACTAAACTGCTTTTTACTAAGGCGACAGAATGGATAGAATTTATAGTCATAAAAATTCTCTCGTCTATTTGTAATCGTATGCAGTTTTATGACAATCGATTCAGAAATAGCTGAAAATCTTCCGCATTCAAAATAGAAGCTGGACAACGCAGATTTATCCCTGGAAGTGCCACGTTTCTGCACTGTGTTTTGCGACTATCTAAATTCCATGTGATCATTACACTTTTTTCAATTATGTCTGGAATACTTGAACCTTATTGTGAGCCTCCAATAGGCGTTTAACCGTAAATAAACAATTTACTCGTAGATGAGAAGGTTCGCGAGTGGATCTAAAGATTTATTGTATTTGCATATTCTAATACATACAAGAACAAATGATAAGAGCGCTGTAATGATATTTTAGGACTATTTGTTATTTTTATATGTCATCGTAAAGATAAAGTTATAAAGAAAAAGATACAAAAAGTCAATAATAATGTCATATATAAAGACTATTAGTTATTTTATTACACTTTGATTCTTGTATTACCTTTTAATACATTACAATCCCATGCCTCGTCTAGCGAACATGTTAAGCGGTGGCAAGATAAAAGGGCCGACAGACAGTCTCGCTTGAGTTAAGGCGCGCTTGTGCCAATCGACCCGACGCGCTAAATAACGCTTTTGTAACTTTCGTTGCTGGTTTGTAAGCTAATTCCTGAGGTTTTTTGTTTCAGCGACCTGATTTCAGACCGAACACGAGTCACGTAAATAGAAGTGTTTTATTCAAATAAAAGACTCATATGATAAAATGTCTTTATAACACACAAAGTTACTAGTAAGGAACAGTAGAAGTAGTAGAAGTAGTAGTACTTTCAGTGGAACAGTACAAGCGGCAGGAGCCGCGGCGGACGCAGCAGAAGAAGCCAAGCGGCGAAAATATACATCATTATCGACTGATTATATTTTCGTACCGCTTGGCTTCGAAACTTTTGGTCCGTGGGGTAAAAGCACGAAGTCTTTTATAAAAAAATTAAATAAAATGTTGATTGACATCACTAGAGACAAGAACGCTGGCTGGTTCCTTGCGCAAAGGATTTCTATAGCAATCCAACGTGGGAATGCAGCCAGCGTTCTTGGCTCCATACCACATGTAGATTGTTTAAATTTAGTTTAGATGTAAATACTCTTTTTTAGTTCTATTAGTGTTAATATGTGTAAATATTGTTTCTTATTATTTTAAATAAATTAATCTATACTTCTATACTAATATATAAAGTTACTTGTTTTTGAAGTTATGTGTAGATTTGCACTCACTTAGCGGTGAAGGAAAAAAATGTGAGGAAACCGTCATGTTTAGACAACAATATCTAAGGACGTGTGTTTTTCGTGGAGGGACCAGCCTTGCTGCCCAAGAGAAATGAAATAAAATAGAGAACTCTGATTTAGGTGACATCTTAGAAAATACAATAGATTAACGTTCTTTTTTTCAATGCTCGAAAATAAAAAATAGATGTTACAAAAGATTCCATAATATGATTCAAAATTTATCAACTAAAATCTCAAACTTCATAATAGGTATACTTGAAGCTTATTTAGATCATTAGCGTGTAGTCCTCTCTAATTTTTGTCGACAATCCTGGATAATTTAAGCTCTCCATTTTTGCCGTTTCTTTGTTATTTTCGTGAAATTCCCTCTCAATTATCTCTTTAATTAGAAGGTCGATTAAGAAATTACCAAGTCTAAGAAAAAAATAGTATATAATATTCCGTGAACGCAAATGTTAATATGAAAATGTTTAAAGTTACTATTTACTATATTCTATGTTAACTTTTAATATAAACTCGTGATTATTTAGTAACTCATATGGGTAAAAACCCATATGAGTTACTAAATAATCACGAGTTTATATTAATACGTACGTACTATATTAAAAAATATTCTGAGAGAAAACAACAGTCAGTTATTTATACTGGGTTATAACACGTTTTACTTTCTGTTTAGGTATAGATGTAGAAATAGGCAGTTAGGCTTTAATGGCTTTTGGAATTTCCTAAAATCTAACTATTTATAATCTTTTCATATCCACTCTAAAGATTTGCTTAAAATATTAGAGACAAGTGTAGTTGAAATGTGTTATTGTTTTTTTTTTTTTACTTTAAGTAGGCTTACGTTTGACTATAGCCTGCCTGACGTTAAGCACCACTATAGTCTAAGATGTAGCACGCTTGCCTAGAAGAAACCTATTTACTCTAGATTTGAAGACCCCTAGGTTATAATTTTATAAGTTTTCTCAGATTTTCTAAACAGCACGTTATCGGAAACCCAATACTAATATTTTATAAACATTGACCAGTATTCCAAAACGGTAACATTATGTTTAGCGTTTCCCACATAACATTGTTTTCTATGTGGGTTAGTTCATTTACTATTTTAGGTTACTCCTATACACTACCTAAAAATATTACATATTAAACTCTTTATACATGTAAGTATGCCACAAATTTAAGCATTTTATTTCTAGGAATAATGCTATAATTTCAGAACTACAAATAAGTGTGTCGTGAGTACATATGTATAGACTGAATAGTAATTCAGCCGACTTTGTTTAGGTACTTTGTAAAAAAATTATGTAATTGATATCTATAGAACATACCTTTGCCGGTTTTACAAGAAACGTACATATTTAACTAAGAGGTAAAATTGTTTACAATAATACTATCTTTCTGGATATTTCTATACTATAAGGCGTAGGCCAACTAAGGACACAAACGACAACAACTATCTAGACAAAAAAATCGCAATCTCAACATCTATTCACATCTATGACTCCCATTATTCGTAATAGTACCTACATCCTACACTGGCGCCTCCAAGCTCTGTTTATGAACTATTTTTAGCGTCACTTTCGCGAAAAAAGCACTTTATTATACTCCGATGGAATCCATTTGCCATGATAATACTCTAAACGAGGTTAATGCCCTGCAGTGTTAAAGTTTGGAGTCTTGCCTAATGCGCTCTAGATGAAGATGATTTGCTGCCGACATTTGTAGGGATAGACGAATGCAGTCTCGAGATCTGGGATTGATGTTGTTTTGAATGAGATAAGTTTATTGACTACCGTTTTCGGTAAAACTAATATCTCATTAAACTAATATCATCTGGTAAAAACCAGTTTTCTGAATCTGATGATGCTAAGCTGATAAAGATGTTTTTTTACAGGCACGTAAAGTTTTCAATCGAAGACGAAACGTTCATCATAAAAGGTCTTGAAACTATCATGAATGGTGAATCACTCTCATTAGTAAAAAATCCGAATTTGTGAAACAGGTTGCGTTGAAATACATACTCGTATATTTTACAACTTTTTCGGAATTATTATAAGACACTGTATTTTATTTCATATTATAATATGGATCATATGCATGTAAAAGAACAGTCCCCTACACGTTTGACTATCTTATATTAGAGCTTCAAAAGATGGACGCAGAAAATCATAAAACAAGGAAAATATGTTAAAGCGCCTTCTGAGAACCAGCGCAGGGTTTTCAGTTTTTGCTCATTTTAAAAGATAAAATATGGCCGTATCAGTTTGCAAGTAAACATAGTTTTGTTATAAGACATAGATTTACTATCCCGTAGATGATTACAATGAATTTTCATTTTTACATCGAAACTGAAATTAATTTACAATTAAAATTTTGCAACACATTTAGTTTTTTTCTCTCTTATCAATTTTATTACCTACACACTACAAACATAATCTCATACGTTTTTGATTTGTCATGATTTTTTCTTAAGAAAACATTCAATCTAGAAGTAGGTATTTGAAATATTAATCATTATTTAAAAAACAAAACTGCTTTTTATAGTTACTACTATAGTCGATGTTCTCGGTTTCACTCGCTATATCGGAATAAATGGCCTATGCCACTCTTGGAACCTTTCTTTATGTAATGGTATGTGATTCGTTATCTACAACTTACATGATCAATGCCAAACAACTGCCTTCTAACTTTCTCGAAATGTGGAGGAAAACCTCCTGAAAGGCAAATGCTGTTCCATGAAATAGCTTGGCCCGAGTTTCTTCGATAGCCTATGCATAATAACATATACCATCTGCTTGAAATGGGGATATTTTTGCCTTTTTATTGCCAGAGGTCTGCGTTAGCATCTTGAGAAAACTATGATTAAGCGTAGCAACATAGGTGAATGTATGAATTGAAGATTTTTATAAATAAAAAAACAAATAAATCATTTCAGGACATATCACACAGCGCCATTTAGCCCCATACTAAGCGTACGCTTCTATCATATAATACATATATCCCTATAATAACGGGTGATGAAATAATGGGTGATAACGGTAAATATAATACATATATAAATTTTTTTTCTATGTTTCACTTTATTTATAATTCATAAGACTATGTATCATAGTTTACTTAATTAATTGTAAAAGTGGCTTATTTCCAGTTATCTTCAATTCTTGAGTATGTAAATCTCTAAGCTGTAGTAATGATTAACATCACACGGGATGTAGTCAAACGTTAATCTGTCGCACGTAAGATAAACATTTATATTCTTTTTTTAAGGAGATACCTGCTTTGCTTAGAAGTTGTTTCATACTAAGCATGAATCAGAGACTTCGCTGGATGGGCCATCTAGAAAGAATGGGGGAAGATCGTCATGCCAAAAAAGCGTATCTTGGAATCCCAAGTGGTCGACGCCCAGTCGGTCGACCCAGATACCGCTGGAGAGACGCCGTGGAAGCTGACTTGCAGGAACTTGAAGTTGAAGCAAGTGGCAGCCCAAGACCGGCGAAGGTGGCATTTTCTTGTGCTGGAGGCCAAGACCCACTTCGGGTCGCTGCGCCATAGGAGTAAGTAAGTATGAATAGTATTTTTTTAATTATATTGAATACTTTCTATTTTGGCTTTCATTTAAATTTAGTGTCGTTTTAACTGTGGTTCCAAAAATATTAATTGTTAACGAATTCGGTAGAATATAATACTATAATCCGGGTTTTCCATTACAAAGTTTTTAATCTGACCAATATCAATTTGGAATATAAATTGATTTGTTTGTAAAGTGGCAATTTATTTGGATTAAGCGTGGTAGCTAAGTTAAAGCCATTTCTCATTGATTAATTGCATCTTATCTTATTTTTATAAGGGAGTGTGGCTCAGCGGATCCCGTGTATGATTTTCATCCAAACGCATATTTTTATAAGGGAGTGTGGCTCAGCGGTTCCCGTGTATGATTTTCATCCAAACGCACCCTAGTTCGAATCCGGCCCTACACCAATGACTTGTATTTTCAAGTTATGTGTGGATTTGTAATCACTTAACGGTGAAGGAAAACATCGTGAGGAAACCGACATGTTTGAGGACCACAATATCCGAGGACATGTGTTCTCCGTGGAAGGACCTGGGCGCCCACCACGATGTATCAGCCCAAGAGTACTCCCCTAACGAATTAATTATGCGGGGAGTCACGACCTTCAGTCATAATAGGAAATAGAATAGAATGGAATATCACTTTAATGTACACCAAAAGACAGAAATTACACAACAGAAAATAGACACAAAGTTAAGAGCTGTACATTGGGCGGCCTTATCGCCTCAGGCGATTTCTAAAAAATACGACTTAAAGAGAGATATTTTTTTAAATGAACCATGCAACTAAACACTCAACAATGTTTGATTGAAACAACAAAATTGCACGTCATAACTTAACGTCTGACGTCACAGAGTAATATGTATAACAATATCAGTCGCAAACTTTCCGTATATATCTTCATATAAACTTTTCGCATTTCATCTCGTCAGTCAAGCGAGCAGTTAACTACGAGAAATGTTTTGGACAAAATTCTTTGTTGATCGTGTCTTTATTTTTCACTTTCACGTTAAAATGTAAGCTAGACTTTTAGATGTCTTGTAAAGGTTTTTTTTAAGAATGGCTTACAAACAATGATGTACCCACTATGTGTGAAAAAGAAAGTAATTAAAAGTTTTAGATATCAGTTGATGTCAGCACATTACTATCAGAGGTCAGGTAACTAAACGATGAAAAGTGAATATACAAATTGATTATAAGATCGGTTACAGAAAATCTCATGATTCTATATGTGCTTATGACATTTGTATATCTATTTCGTGTGACATTTAAAAGTGTCCCATAAAATATTAAGAAACAAAATAACCATTCAGAGATACATTACAATGTAGATTTTTTGTTTCAAAAATCTACATATGTATGTAGTTGGGTTTATTCCCTATCAAATTATACGCAACTCGTTTTTAGTTCTATTTGTGGCACAAATACATTTCAATTTTCCAGGAACTATCTAACTTTGAGCGTTTTCTTTGCCAGTTATTATAGAATTTATGCGTGCAGTGATAGCAATACAATAAATAAGATTTTCGGCTCAAGGGTAAAAAATATAGGTCATGCAGTGCGCTATAAATCGCTGTTTATTATGCGAGGACAAACTCATCTATTTTCAGCCGAACGTTATTCAAACGAAAATATTTTTTTAGTTTCTTCGCGACCACCGTCAATGTGGTTTAGGTACTATTGTTTTTTTTTGTATAAATATGTTTTATGCTGTTTAATATATAACCTTTAATATTTGATAAGTATCCTCTACAAAAAAATATGTCAGAAATATAAATTAAATGTATTAAAAAAATAAATTAACAAATTTAATTCTCCTTAAATTCTCGTCAAAAGGCTAATATAATAAGTACAGACTTGTCAGAAGTAAAATCAAATGTGTCTCTCTAAGGTGAATAAACGAATAAAAATTCTATCTCCATAATCAAACTTTCAATGCTTTTAATAATCCAAGCCGAAAGCCAATGCCATTCTTTTATTATTTACCTTTAGAGCTTACCATCAAACCAACGATCTAATCATCTCTACGAAAAAAGCTCGGTTATAAAAATCATGACACCCTTTTACGCGCGTACATAAATTATTTGTTGTTATAAACGTCACCTACTCTAGGCTAGGTTGTTTATGTTGTACCAACGACTAGGCATAAAATAGACGCCTTATTATATCTAAAAAAACCGGCCAAGTGCGAGTCGGACTCGCGCACCGAGGGTTCCGTACAAACCTGCAAGGTTAAATATTTTGTGATGTAACTAAAAATTTATGGTTTTCGTAATTTTTCCTTTATCTATGCTATAAGACGTTGCTTCGTACCAAATTTCAAGATTCTGAGTTCACGGGAAGCACCCTGTAGGTTTTGATTCCCTTGCAAGTGTCGAAAATTTGCGGCATAAATGGCTGTATCTTTTGATTGCGTTGGCTTAGAAGTTTGATTTTTTCACAGCTTCAAGGGACAGTAGACCTGAGTAATTGATATAAATTTCAGCTTCATACCTCTACGCGTTCCTGAGAAAAAGGGTCTTGACAGACGGACGGACGGACGGACAGACGGACAACAAAGTGATCCTATAAGGGTTCCGTTTTTTCCTTTTGAGGTACGGAACCCTAAAAAAGATAGAAACGTATACATAACTCAGGCCGAGGACCATACTGTTTGGCAGCTAGCATAGTAATCTTAATATGTTATTTGTATTGCTGCTTTGCATTGCTTTGCTTTGTGTTTGTTTGGAGAGGAGGTATATACTCAGCAGCGGGTGAAATGGATGATGATAAAACATGATTATGTTTGTATTTAGAAATCAAAAATGATAATTGATATAAATAACCAAAGCTGAGCAAATCTTTGAATTCTAGTTATTATTAATTTATGTAGTAGTCTCTAAGTAAATTATTTCTGTAACTTATTTTATCTTATGTGACTAGCCATAATGCCAGATTAATCTACGTCATAGGAGTTATAAATATCATTCAATACATGCATGGTTACTGGCTAACGAGTGTTAGGGCTCGATGCTTAATTTGGTCCACGTAGGACATATGTTTGACGAATGATCTGCATAAAGCATACAGAGATAACCGTCTCTCAGTAACATAATCTCTGACTATAACATTGTAGAGCGCTGTGATTTACAGTGCTTTGTAAAGTTATGAGCGTAGTTTTATAGTTTGGACCTACGATCATTTTGCACTTTAATCAAGTTGCTTAATGAAGTTTTCAACTACTATATATCTTGTATTGCAGCTCTAAGAGTTAGAGTTTAAAGCTTTATTTTAAATCTACTAATCTCTGTGTAACAATAGGTTGCCACAAAAGTATTTATAATATATAACCAAACTATGAGGATCTCTCTCGAGTTGTATTTCCTTAGACTGAGGGTCGTGACTCTCCCGAGGAATTAATTCGTTAGGGGAGTTCTCTTGCGCAGATACATCGTGGTGGGCGCCCAGGTCCTTCCACGAAAGACACATTTCCTCAGATATTCTGGTTCTCAAACATGTCATTGGTATGGGGCCGAATTAGAACCACGGTGCGTCTGGATGAAAAGCAGACACTGGAACCGCTGAGCCACACTCGCTTCACATATCTATGAGGATCAGATCAGGTCAAATAGTTAAATACGTTCTAGATACAATCGTATCAGTGTATCGTCGTTAAAACCTATCCGAGCAAAAAAGCAGACGACAGACCATAAAATTAAACCTGATATTGTAACAAGACTTTATACAATAAAGTCTCAAAAGAAACGTCCCGAACTCAAGCGAAATGTTCCAGTAATTACATCAGAGAAGCTTTAAATAACATCCGTTAAATGTACCGAAAGATAATGCATTATTGTCCGAATGGTTTTAGATGCCTGGCCTTTTGCCATGGACTAAACTAGAGATACACCACGCGGTTTGGCCGGATGTCGACTTTTATGCCGGCTAAAAACATATCCGGCCTGTCATTTTTTTAATGAAATGGAAGATGTTTCAAATGTTTAGTTTTATTTTCTTTGCGTCAATTATTGACGGTTCTACAATTTTCAAGGTAGAGCTAAGAGTACTAAAAATATGAAACAATGTGACATTGTATATTTTTTTGCTTGAAATAAGTGAATAGAAGAATGAATAGTTTTTATATCACTGAATCTGTTTACCAAATTATTTTAAATTATTAAGAACTCTTAAAAGAATCATCAAAATCGTAAGTATTTCTTTCTTAATTACACCGTACGTGGGAGAGTTGCCAACTCTAGTGTCGACATTTTTCAAATCGCCTTTAAAGCCTCTGACGTAGGATCTGAATGGGATTTAAACCAAATCTCTAGCGAGCAAACGTATTAACTGTATATAATTAAAGTTAAACTCAACCCTGTAACCTCAAGAATGCACGCATAACTTTCTCGCTACATCTCACAAAACAGACATTATAATTTGGTGCCAGCGGACTATTTTAGTTCATGTTTATGTCAACTGCAACAGCAAACAAATTAATAAAACATAATCCGCAGTTGCACTTGTTATTTTAATCCAAACGTCCTTAACATCGTTTTCTTTTAGAACAAACATATTTTGGGACGATTTCCAAAGTGTTTGTCAACATCAAGTAGGTAAAGTTTCCTACAATAATATGAACACTACGCGTGTTGATAATTAACATTTAGGGCAAATAATTATGACAACTAATTAAATTTTATTGGTGGCAAAATACTATGAACTGCTTTGATGATACGATAACTAATCATTTTGTAACTATTTTGTAGCTATCAAGTGCGAAAACGCAATTGTTACAAACAAATCTGAATTATTATTCTGCAAGCAATACTATTTCGCAAAAGTTACCTTATTTTAAAAGGATATAACATCTTGTTGATGTTTCTGGATTTGATAGTAACTTAAATTTTGCTATGAAAAATATTTCAACAAAGTATAGTATATATTTATCTTTCTTTATACGTACAACTACTGCTGAAAGTTTTAACAAAAATAATCTCATTATCTCCCTTTTCAACTCAATTTATAATTTTCCATCTATACATATAATAAAACTGAAGAGACTCGAAAGTGAACTGAACATTGAATATATTTGAAAAATATGTTCGGAGATACCTCAAATTGATAAAACACGTTACAAAAATTTCTAAAAATTTTGATTGTTTATCTTTGTCTCTGTTTGTCTGCTTGTTAGCTCATCACGTATAAACAGCAAAACGAATTATCATGACGTTTGTTAAGAAGGTTGTACCTATGAGCACAGAATAAATAACTATGAGGTCTTAGGAGTGTCATAGGCTACTTTTACCCTTAAACAATGTGAGCGAAGCCGTGGGCGTCGGCTAGTTTATCTTACTCAATTGCGCACTTTATCCAACAACTAATAGGTAGCTAACTAATCTCTAGTCCAAGCCGTAATAACTAAACATTGGCTGAGAGCTAATTCGAGCTCAAAACGTACAATCGCTTTTGGCTGCAGAAAGCCATCAACTATTTTGATCTTGTACATTTTATGTTGATTGTATGCAGGTTGTGCGCTCCTTATTATTACTATTGTAGCCTTGAAATGCATTGTGGCTTAAATAGGAGATTCAATATTGCTAATTGGCAAAATAGAAACAGGAATTGTCACTACAGTACTATGAGTAATATAGACTACTTTATGACAAGGTACTTATGCACAAAACATTGAACAAGTTTTTTCTATATATCATTT
The DNA here is from genome assembly GCA_927399415.1 of Macaria notata. Lineage (NCBI taxonomy): Eukaryota > Metazoa > Arthropoda > Insecta > Lepidoptera > Geometridae > Macaria > Macaria notata. The sequence continues at coordinate 6,732,992 of OV656741.1, forward strand.
TAAATATATATTATGGTAATATTAGTACTTGACTAGTTTAGCTAGTTTTTAGGAGTCAGTCCGGTTTGAACCGAAAAGAGATAGATAGATACCATTTAGTATCAGTTTGTTTTTAAGCTATTCCGTTCTGAACCGAATACAATTTTTGTATAGTGAGCAAAAAGATGTTCACAGTTTCACGAATAACATTATTGGTAATTCGGGTTCGAGTTTGACTCATTGTCCGTTGAGTATCAAAAAGTAACTAATATATCCCCTAGTATTCAAAACGGATGTGCTCCTTAGCACACAGAGTTTCTTGTGCAAGTGTCACTTCTGGTGACTTGGTGCGCAAATGCCTGACTGTTCAGTGAAAAAAACATATTAAAAATAGGAATGAGTAAGAATATGTAGGCAAGCAGTCAAATAGTAGTAAACTCGTGTTTACTCGAGCTATTTGCTCGATATTGTTCTATAAACTAGGAACTGCGAATCAAACGAGTATTTTATGAGCAACTAGAATAGAAAAGTCGATAAATTAATGCTCAAATAAATTTTGCTGTTTTCCTACCTATTAACTTTTAGCGTAAAGCTAAGTTACGAATACGTGTTTGCCGCCTTCTTAAATATCTTATATTTATGTGGTCTGACTGTATGAGTTTTTTATTTATAAATAAATTCCACTGTGAAAGTGAAGTTTAAAGCTTCAGTTAAACTATCTATCTAAATATAAATAAGCCATATGTCTAACAAGTACGCGTATCTACAAAAAACGTTACGCTTCTTTATATTTTTGTCACCATACCGAAAACAAATTTCACACGATCAACACGTTCTAATCCAACATAAACAAAGGTTATGGCATTTCCTCTATTTACCTGTCCTATCATATCAATCCACAGAATCTTAGGGTGTTCCCAAAGGTCATTAACACTTGGCAGTGTATATGGATGACACCTGGGCCCACCTCGTGACGTCACCTGGCAGGGAGCCATACCTGTGCTAGACAGGGCTATAACTGTTATTATAGGTATACGTTTGGGGTGACTACAGACAAATATTGACAAATCTATATACCCCGCACACAATTGGTTAACAGACGTGCAACTGCCTAAATTACTCACAAAAAGAGTTTCAAAGTGAGAACATCGGAACATACATCGGTTTCTTTCTTCAAGGAAAACGCGCTAAATTGAGACCAAATGGCATCATCATCAGTACGGTCAAACTAAGTGAGTAGTAGTAGACATCTTAATGTCTCAATGTACCTAAGTACGAGATGACGATACGGAGCCGGATAAAACTAATCAGACTTTCAAAATAATTCATACAATTCTAGAACAACTCCCAGATATGTTGGTGGAGAGTTAGCGTAACGTAATGACATAATGTGCCGAGAGCGTAGACAATGTAGCTTAGACCTCGTAGAGTAATAGATAATCAAATGATTATAGTAAAAAAAAGAAGCCAAAGGACATAATACAATTTACAATTCCTACATACATCAATCAAACTAAGTAAATGAGTGAAAATATGCTTGTAATCTACTTAGTGGTACTTGATATAAAATAATTTGCGAGTAACAGCCATATTTACATTTATAATTAGGGGTTGCAATTAAGACAGAAATATAGAGAATCCACGGATAATGCTTCCAATTCCATGACCGTGTAATAATTTCAGTTTTAAAAACCATTTTGTCAATTAATATACACTAGCTGTGCCTGCGACTTCGTCCACGTGGAATAGTTATTATGGGCATTAATTCTCTGAGCTTTGAACCGTTTTCGAAAGCCCTCAAAGATGAATAGTTTTCCCCGTTTTTTCCACATTTTCCATTGTTTCTTCGCTCCTATTGGTCTATTCAACACAAAAATAATTTTTCAATTCGCACCAGTATTTCCTGAGATTAGTGCGTTCAAACAAACAAATAAACTCTTCAGCTTTATTATATTAGTATAGAAGTATAGATAATGTCTTGTGCAGACCAAACAATCTTTTAAGCGCCAATGAGGGCTGCCAAAACAGCAAAGATAAAATATAGAAAATACATATTTTGGGACATTTGACATAGCAGCAGCACCTCCTTACTAAGCAAACTACTGCATACATTTTATGATGTTTGATTCTAATAAACGTTTATTTGACCCTTTTACGAAGATGCAGGTACGAGTATAGTAATTGTGAGCATTTGAAATTGTACTATGAAATAGGGCTTAGGACCATACAATAGTTGGTGAACCCTGGACATCAAACTAAGTCAGCAGTTAACATTTAACCTATGACATAGGCTTAATGAGGCATGTATACCTATGTATGTTAGTTTTTATTTTAGTATAATGAAGCGTCCATATCAAACCTACATTGTCTCTGCCGAGAGTTAGCAAGTAATCTGAACCTACAGAGTTTTGCGATCATCAGATCTGCTTGAACAAACTCAAACATTGTTATATTACTGTGACAAGTACAACTCAGTAACTAAAGTCGTTCGAGGACAAATATAGGATTGTATTACTCGATGGCCTGGATGGATGGATGGATATTTGTTAGTAGTTTTTATAATAACTGTTTAGTATTTTATTGTCAAACGATACTAAAACGCGGCTGTTAAGTACATGTAGGCGTTCGTTTATTAAAATCGTTGTGTATTTTTAAGACTCCCTACACCCTAGACTGCAGCAATGCTTAACATCAGGCAGGCTGTAGTCAAACGCAAACCTATCCCACGTGAAAAAAACTTTTAGTATGATGTAACAAGATAAATATATAATTATATTTAACTTACAGAAAAGGAGCCAGGCCTTTTGCAACGATACAATATGATGACCATGATCGGTCTCTGTAATATTTCAGTTTAACTTAATGAAACAATAGTGAAATAAGAACTTGAACTATCAATCGTAAAACATAAAACCATAATAAACTCGTAATCGACACTATAGGCCTACGTTTCATTGTCATCATCATCTACAGCTCTTGTGACGCACTACTGCATATAACCTACTCCCCTAGGTGCCTCAGATGTCGGCCTGCATATATTATACAATGAATTTTAAAATGCAAATGGTATTTTAAACTTTTATTGGAAAATGAGCGAAAATAATGACGACCGGCAGGATTAAATAAATAACGGTAGGATTAATAAATTAACTCATAATAAAAACGCGAAAGGACCATTTCTCGTCATATCAGGTGTCCATACATCGATACGATACGTACATCGATATGAGTGCTTGTTAGACATATTCTGACAGCACAAGTGGCGCCATCAGCCGCTGAGTCTGAAGTGTATGGAAATGAGTGTTGATTTTCGCGCCTGGCAGTTTGTAGACCGTAGCCTAGTTGGTTAAGGCGTCTGGACGGTGATCAGATATATATAGATATAATACACAGGTTCGAATCCTGCCTGTCGTGATTAATTTCGCTCATTTTCCATTAAAAGTTTAAGTTAAAACAACCATAAAAATAATTCCTATGGAATCGAAATTGCTGCTAATAACACGGAGGCCAGCGTCCACACCTCCGGTCATCACAGTACCGCTCTTGCAGCTTCTAAACGTCTGCTATGACGGCGCGCAAGCCGCCATTACTCGCGCGAGCTTACGGGTGTAGAGTTTGACAGGCGTCAATCGAGTCGAAGGGTTAACCCATAGCAAATGGTATCGTTAAAAAAATCTTGTATAATTCCTAAGATCGAACCACTGCAAAAACCAGAAGTAATTCCAAAATGTACCGTTTAACGTTTCTTCCGTAAGTTCCTGTTGGCAGAAGCAATATGAATGCCTCACGTGATAATGTCGCGATGTATTGCTCGTTTGCCTGATATTGCTGATGCTAACGCTCCCGAGACAAATTTCCACTCTTATATTTAACCTAAGGGCGGAACTGTTCTGTCGTTTTTTCTCTGATTTAACAACATGTCATGTAGTATCGTCTTGCTTTTGAGAGAGTAGCGTACATGCTTTTTCTGTTTTTCAAATCTGTTATTACAAATCTGTAGGTATCAGATTTATTAGGTACAATAAATATTACCTCTTTGGACACGTAAGGCACAAGAACGACACCAATGGCACCTAGAGGAGCAGGCCTATACCCAGCGGTGGATCTACTAGGGCTGAATGTGATGATGATGATGACTAAACATTCGAACTTTTTACATGGTCATAGTATTTTTTTTCTAAATGAATAGATTTTTGGTAAAACAATCTTTGCCTAAAAAGCAAAATCTCCCAGCCGCTTTTGAAGCTTTTTGAGAAAAGCTTCTCTGAGACTTCTTACGACAAACGTTTTCAAGATTTTCTTTGACAGTCCACTTTAATGATGAAACTTACGAAAATATTAACGAACAATACAGCAAAAGTAATTTTTTATTCTATTTTGTTACATTACTCGTAAAAAATATAATTCGATGACATCAACCGTGCCATCTAGCTTTATAGACTTTTAGTTTTGAGAAAATAATAAGTAGGAGAAAACGTTTTATTTCGCCCCAAGCTTATTTGATAGGCAGTAATTTTAATAAACTGCTAGATGAAAGAAAATACTAGACGTTTTGATCTCCATTTTAGGTCGCAAACATAAAAGTTCTAGACAACAATTAAAGAGAATTCATTTAATGAGGTATTGTCGCTAGAAATTCTGTTTGAAAATAATTTTGACCTAAATTAACTATTAGGTTATTTATACCTATTTCTAATCAAAGCTGTATCACAGCCACTAGTTTTAATTTAAAAACGCGGATAATTTAAATTTAAAAACGTGAAGAACATAGAAAAATCTGTATCAGTTCTATATATAACACATAAATCGTTAAATAAATGAACGCCTCCAATGTTTAAATTAACCATGGTGCAACACGTTATGATCAAACTTTTGAACCGCTCTAAAATTAATAAACAAAATTTCAGTTTCACATTTTAAAATAAACATCGCTTCAGAGATTGTTTCTAAAGAGCACGAAATGTTTACGATTTATTATTAAAAATGCCTTCCCAGGAAATATGAAAAACTCCTTACCTTGCCAGCATTTAATCTGCATAGTTTCTAAAGGATATATTGAAATAACTGCGCTCAAAGGCCTTTGGTGTGGCCATTTATACACGGGATGTACACTATTGTGCAGGTTTTCTTTAAAACAAGCAAACTTGCTTAGCTAACTTGAGTATGTGCGGAATTATGCGAAGATGCTTACGTATTTTGAGAATTTAAGCAAGAGTTATGAAATACTAGGTAAACATTTTAATTTTTCCCTCTCATCTTGAGGATGAAAACAGTAAAATATGGTGTATGAATTTGTTCATTATGAAACAACTGAGATACTCATATTATATAATAATATGTTATGTATTCGATAGTATCATTGTGCATTATTCCAAGTACATACCTGCATGGTGTTTCACATTGAGTCGGATATGATCCGATCCGCTCGAATTGGAAATAGTAGAAATTAAATACAATGGCAGAAATTTAAAAAAAGATTTAAAACTTATTTTAGCATTTTTACTGTAGATTTTATATGGATAATTTTATATAAAAATAAATCAATGTAAAATTAAGTGTAAATCGGGTTAAATATCATGAAAAAACAAAATCGAACTCATCATCGACAGGAACGAATCCGCTAGCTTTTGGCTCAGGGAACGTTTTCGATTTTTGTGATGAAAAATTTGTTAAAAGAATCGTATGGAATTATTGTGATTTGGAAAAATCCTTTCAATGCCGATTGATTTCCGTTTCAAGCGAATCGGATCCGTATCCGACTCATTGTGAAACACACCGCTGAGTACTAAATATTTTTGTTAACTATTTCATACCAAAAAAGGTGCAAAACACGTTTAAAATGGATAATAAAATTTAATTTTAATCTCTTCAAGATAGCTGTTATGCTAATCTTTATTATTGCAACTCAATTCTCCCTGGCCTTCTAACTATACGATACAGCTGTTGTACGAGTTGAATCTAAGCAACAGTTTTATGTTGTGTACATATTGAATAGGTTTTATAGCTATGCGGTGTTTTTACAGCAATATTTTTTTTTAATTGCATTGATCTTCATCTTAATTTTGTAGATATTTTAAAATAAAGCCGAGTAATCAAAATACAAATAAATTTTTCGGTGATAATCTACTTAATCTGAGCAAAAACCATAAGTTATGTTTCTTTTTTTGTTTATACGGGAACATGTGTTTTTTCGAAGGTATCTGCACGCCCGTATCGGTGTAGGTACTTAAATAAATAAATAAATAAAGCCATTTATTTCCCAACTTAAGTAACATTCAGGAGTTATTGGTTCTAAGTTAGTAAAGCATTATTAGTTAATATCAAATTTCAATTTCTTTTAATGTTTTATTGGGCACCCAAATTTGAGCATAGGCCTCCTCCATGCGCTGCCAGTGTCTTCGGTCTTGTGCTTGTCTTGTCCAGGTACTTGCTCAAACGAATTTATATCAATTGATTCTTCGGAGGGGACACGACCCTAAATAATGAGGAATATGACTTGACGACAGAGAGACTGAGAGAGAGGAAAGAGGTTTTATTTCTAATACAATGAATTTATAATAACGTACTACCTGACTAAATGGCTATTTTATTTTATAACTACCTAGATATCAGATTGTGCTCGATAGATCAAAAACTGAAATGAGATCACGAACGGTCAAACTATTCTCGCGGCTTGTGAACCGTCTCGGTTGTTTTTAAACTTGTCTATGATATCATGTACTGTTATTATATCTGTGCTAAATACTGTTTGCGTTTTAGAATTGTGAATTTATGTGTATATGTTTGTTATATAGATTTTTTATGTTTACTAAACAAGTGAACTTGTTTAATAAAAGATTATCAGCAACTTGAACCACGGCATAACGACTCAATAAATGACAAAACAGCATAAACATTTAATAATAATATTTGTTTATAAACTATGACGGATATTTGCTATATTTTTTATACCTATCACAAAGCAGTATTAATTTCTGAGACGCTTTTTATAAGTAGAATAGAATATAACTTTAATGTACACCATAAGAACACAAAAATTACAAACAGAAATAAACATACATAAATTAAAGTGTTGCACATTGGGCGGCCTTATCGCCTTAGGCGATTTCTTCTAGGCAACCTTTTGGATGGACATAACTTACAATTGTAAACAGGCGGCGTACAATATACCTATATCTTATTTATATTATTAAATTAATTGACAGATACAATACACACTCAATCTACACATATACTAAAACATAAACTGTTACTATACTGTTACTGTTATCAACTGTTTACTTCCCAGATTTCTCTCTAAGTGTTGGCTAACAAACTGCTTTGAAGATCGCATATATTTGTAATATCTAAACCTATGTCTCAAGCGTCAGTTTCGCGATGATTTATTTGGAAGCGAATCAGGAACGTTTGGTTTAAAAGCTCAACGTACGAACTCGATATGTAGTACTCAGAATACATGGAACCAGTATAATGCAGTAGATTATATTCAATCAATCCATCAATCAGTTCCTTATTTACAAAAATATACACAAGACACAAAATGTTTCAAGTCTCTGGCTTCCGAACTAGAAAATATCTGTGTCTCGGAAACCAGCTCCTTCTCTATTAAGGATCACAAAATGTCAATTAGACAGAGATAAGACTTACAATTAAAAAGTTTATAATAGCGTGATGACAAAACATTGTAAAAAAATATTTAAGAAGCTAATTAGTTACACTTATTTAAGAAAATGATAATAAAAAATATATTGATGTAAAATGTTTCTAAAGTTTATCTGGCTATATTATACATTTTAAATAAGTAATAAATTTTATAAAATATTGAAAAACTCTAAACTTTTATAAGCCCAAAACTAAACAGTTTCTATGGAGTCAGTGTTATTTATATAAACTCCAATATTAAACATTCTGACTTATGTTGTTTTCAGCTTCCATTTTGAGACAAATTTCTTGTAACTATTTGATTTGAAGAAAATTAAATATTGTTAATTTTATAAATGCTTTTATTGATATTAAAAAAACGAATGATCCTGAGAATAACTTACTTGTTTATTTATTTATTTGATTAATGGGCAAACATCAAATTGCTTACCTGTGAAATTCTCAGGTAGTTTCAGACGACACGTGAATGGTTGTTAAATAACAACCATTCACGTGTCGTCTGAAACTACCTGAGAATTATGTATTTTTGTATATATTATATGCTTTAGACACAACACAAGCTGAGGTACTGTTGCAACTATCTCTTGATATTGCAGATTTCTGGACGCAACGTTACAACATGTTGAGCCCACGCAAACATATAAAAATATCGTTCTTTTTAACTAGCGTTTTTCTTATTACGTAATTAGATTTGAAATTTATTTTTGTAAGAGATTAATGTGTTTGAGTTTTATGAGGCGGTCTCGCGGCGATTGTTGTGAACCAAACACCCACACAAACAGTATTTTCGATGGTAAAATGTTTAAACGAATCGATTAGTCTTTTCAGATCTAGAGGAAATAACGTATAATAAGATATCAATTTCTTATGAAAATGTTAGGCATCAGTAAATAAATGTATTGAAAGATAAACTAAAATTAGCTATTCAACGGGGCAATGCAGCCAGCATTTTGGGTACGCTACCTTTTAAAAATGTAGATTAGTTTTTGTATTTTATTTTTTTTATGATGTATATATAATGTTTATTTTTTATTATTATTTGGAAGTGTTACTATTAATTTTTGAAAGATTAACTTTTCCATAAAATATAAATATGACAGTATATATGTAAAACCTGCATATTTATTTTATTTTAGGATATGTGCAAATAGCCGGATGGTCAATACAAAAAGGAAACGATGATAAACTGCATAAAATATTCTCGTAAACATGTTATTCCAAAATTATTCAAATGATCCCGAAGAGTACCTGTAAACGCACGTAATCAGATTCACCGCAACACGACAAAATAACAATTTCGCCGTGGAACATCAAAAACGCAAATTTTCAATCAAAGCGACTCGTTCTCCCAACCAAGTTAGAAAATTATTAATTTCTATGCAAATTACACCGCGTGCGCCGTTTCCTCGGTCATTAACATACTTCTGTAATTACTTTGGGGAATGTTCACTTACGCGGCTGACTTGGGAATCAACTGTGACACTTTACTTGTAAGTCGCGCGTCGGGCGCGGGCGGCGAGCGCGGTGCGGCGGCGCGCGCGCACCTCCGCCGGCGATGAATGAAGCTTTGTTATCCAAGTGTATTATTATAATAGTGATAATGACATTGCGAGAGGTGGGCCAGGTGTACCTGCTACAGTCGGGCGCGGCGAGGCAGGCGCTGCGCACGTTGCCAGACTCCAGGCGAGCTCTCCTCACTGACACGCAGCCGCCGCTCCCACGGCTATTTTTACCAGCTTATAATTTTATTGTTTGAGCGAAAACCCAGAAAGCGACAAGTTCGCGCGACGGCCGGCACAGTAATGCCGACGAATGTTTCCAGAATTCAAACACTACTGACCGTATATGTGCTCTTGTGCACTTCCAGCGTCACGCATAGTTTATACTCGCTCATGTTAACGATAAATAAAACAATAATTGAATTAGATCCAAAAATGTAACCTTAAGTGCGCAGGTCGGCCAACTGTCTCTGAATAGCTGCGATCAAAAACATGTTTGGAAAATAGCAGTCGGACGATATCTTTCGTCAATTGCCCGAATAACAGCTGAAAATGATAAATGCATCCGATAGTTGGATGAAATTGCTTTGTCCTTTTCAATATTCTGGTTGTGTAGCCGCTCAGCCGTGTAGCTAAATTATCACATATGAATTTGAAATTACTTGTTTTCATTTCAGGTTTCGCATCGATGCATGCGCTAAAATTCAAAATTCAAAGGCTGAATAGATCAAATAGCTCGGCCATAAATTTTGCAACTTTTTAGAATAGGCATTTTTCTGTGCATAGAAACCTTTTGCGGATAAACAATGGTATGAATTATTTGTGCATAGCTTTTTATTTGAACTCAAATAAATAAATGTATGAGCTTATCTAAAGAAAAGTTCAAATGTATTACGAGTAAGAACTGCTACAGTTTAACCTTCCCAAAAACCCATAAGCTCTATATAATATGTTATATGTTGTGCGACGACCCGCGACTGCCGGTCTAGTAACAGCATCACTTTGTTTCCAAGCCTTGAGAGATTCGTCTAAATCTAAAACTAAAAATGAAGCTCACGTGACAAATCGGCGATTGCCAATATCATAGACCTAGGTACTTCTCATGTGCTTATTTATTTCCTATACAAACCATTCCGACAACCATATGTCACATCTGTGACATATGGTTGTCGGAATGGTTTGTATAGGTTTGTCTGATCATCTGATCAGTATGCCGTCATTCAACTTATCCGTAGTGTATGTATCTGAAAGGGCAGAATATTTTAATTTCAAAATGGTAGTAATTATCTTTGGGGTATATTATATAGTTAAACTTAACACAACAGACTTATTTACTAGTTACGATTAGGTAGTAAAAAAGCTTTTCTTATAAATTCATTTATATTCATTCCTCATTAAAACTAGTGAAAGTATGAAATTTAATTTAAGCATTTGTATTTGAATAACATACTTATTTACTACTATATAAATTTATGTTTGTTTTGTATGGATGTATGTATGTGTCGTAATTGTTCCATAACGAGACGTCTAATCTGTACTCTGTCGATGACCTATACACAACACTCTGGTATTGTAGTTTGCTCAACAATTCCTAGCTGACATAATAACAAAGTTTGTAGCCAAAGCTTAGTGGCAGAGAATGTAAAGAAAATTCTTGTTGCGGGTAGTTTTGGCAGGAAACGCGCGCGAGAATTGAAGTATTGAAAGTGAGAGATTATAACATCCTATTTTTGAATTCGGTTAATAAAATTGATATGTCATCGTGTACTTTCCTTTTCTTTTCACTATAGATAATAAAATAAAAAAATATACTGTATACTTTTTTCAGTGGATATCTAATGTTAAGCAAAGGTCGACGCGGTCAGTCTTTGGATGGGTGACCGAAAAGTGGCTATCCATTCTGGGTGCTTCTGTGGCTCGCATGACACGTTAAATTGTAGGCTGTATGTCTAGTACGGCAGTCGCTAAGCCATGTCAAAGGCCCATAGGGCGGCTTGATAAACTCTCGACACCAGAGTTGGCCACTCTCATTATGCCTAATGCTTATCCGTGCATTTGGTTTCATGAGTTTTGTTTTGTACATTCTATGCCAGTACAAAACAACAGTCACAACAAATTAGAACATAATGTACAAACGGAAGTTCTCCCTTGAATGTGTATGATTCTGTAAACACGCGCCATGGTGCCAGTAACCTTCGACTTTAAAATAAATTCATCAGTTTTATTACGCGTACAAGTTCCCACGACTAGGGGTGGGATTAGAGTTAACTTTATCGATAGTCGATAGTTGAGGCTTAGACTTGATCGAGGACGAACTGGCAGCTTTAACGAATTCGGTGGTAGTTAAAATTTGTCACTTGTCTTCCTATATATAAGTCTTATATTGGTTAATCAATTACCTGAAATTGTTACAACGAAACGTACGCAGCAGTAAGTCTATTTGTGATTTACAAGTACGATAAATACAACAGTTATATATCTGTTTATTACACAAACAGATATATTATAACATTACTTAAAATCCTCTACATGTAGTTGGTCTATTTTGTTACCTAGTATTTATATTTATGATTGGCTCTAGATCCATATGCATAATTTGGTTGAATATCGAGTTTAATTCAAATCTATAGATCGTCGTTTTTTAATCTTACATACATACTGTCTCTATTATTTCCCATCACTACACAGCATTTCATGGCCTGTTGAGCGCATCACGTTGATAATGGCCGCCGGCTAATATACAATGACGTATCCTAGCACATGCTGGGCCAGCAGAAATATCCCTCCGATGCAGGGGCATAAATCTAGTGGCAGTATTGGGATTATTTTCCCAATCTTTGAATGGTTGACTGACTGACCATGCAAAAGAATAAAATATATATTCTAAGTGCCCCTTTTTGTAGTAGTTAGAAGTAGTATGTTTAGTTTTCCTTCACTTGTTTTTATATTTTATTATTGTAAATAAATATATATTTATACCTATATTTATTATAAAAAAAAGCTGAAGAGGGTCGAAAGTATGAACATTGAAGATATTTAAAAAAATGTTTGGAGATACCTAGGATTGATTACAGAACGTTACAACAATTTGTCTGTTTCTCTGTTTGTCTGTTTCTCTGTTTGCCTGTTTATTTAAACGCTCTAGACGCAAAAACAGCTGAACGGTGGTCTTACGAGTGTCATAGACTACTTTTTATACTGAAATAATTCGAGCGGTGTCACGAGCGTCCGCTAGTAGAATATAAAGAAATAAAAAGGAATACAATTGAAAGAAATAAGAGAATACATTTACTTTTAAAGTATTTAAGTTCTCATTAGTAATATATGTATGTCACCTACTATTACAAACAGTGACAGATCTTCAAATAAAGAAACTTGTCAAAATAACAGGTGATAAAAGTGAAACAATTACCTTTGCTTATTTCAAACATATATATTTATTACCTATATACCTACAACATATACATACCTACATTTATTGATTTCCTAACACATATATACTAACTTAGAAAGTAAATTTAAAATATCAAATCAGGCGTTAATTTGCGGGAATCTATTGTAAATGATACTTTGAAGAAATATATACCTATTGTTATTTTGGTGCGAGAAATATGTCAAAACATAAATAGCTTTAAAGAACTTACCATCACGCGCGTAGTTTGTTCAACTTGACACTAGTCCAAGTCATGTGACAATCGTTAAGACATGTCAAAGGTCTCCTGCTTAAAATACTGACACCAGGGTTAACAACTCAGCCTACGTAACAGTTTTATTTACATTTAGTTTTCAACTTAACATTTCAGTCTTTGACATAAATAAATAATATATAAGCTAAATGAGCATACGATCACACTTTATGAATAATAATACTTTTTAAAGTAAATTGCAAAATTTCTACTAAATCCTTTATCAAGCACAAAGCCATATCAACCATTCCTTTGTTTTAAGATTTATAAAATACAATTTTTTATCTCGTAGCCGCGTAGATGGTCTACAGCACCGTAGAGAGCCAGCGTAGAAGCTCTACGATTTTTTGTAAATAAATATGTAACTATTGTTTTCAACTTGAAGTATAAATCATTTGTAAGCGGACTTTTGGATGATCAATGTTTCATCAAATTTTTTTTAACACTGAATATACTTACGTTTGAATACAGCCCGCCTGTGGTTAAGCACCACAATAGTCTTAGATGTAGCACGTTTGCCTGGAAGAAACTTATTAATTCTGGATTTAAAGACCCCTGGGTTACAATTTTAAATTAGTCAAGTTATAGATTTAAAATGTAACTAAACAGAAAAAATAACATGAATACCTAATAAATGTTTAACAAATTTTCTTATATATAAAAATAAATCGCAAAATGTGTTGGTAAGCGCATAACTCAACAAATCCTGGACCGATTTGGCCAATTCTTTTTTTAATATTCGTTGAAGTTAAAGGATGGCTTTTACGAATTCGGAAAAATTACGGAAAACCCTTAAAAATTGCCCTTTTCTTTTTCCCATACAAACGTTTTCTAACTAACTAAAGAGTAAAAGAGTCAACAGACAGGACGGAGTCTGTCGGGTCCGCTAGTAAATAATACATACATATCAATGTATGAGACATCAAACTACATAACTAAACAATAATACATTGTACTCTACTGCTGTTGACAACATCAGTTGAAATATTGATTGGTTGAAAGCACTACGTCTGACTGATATAAAGAGACTGTATCTTATTTGTGGTGAAGAAACAGTAATATAATGATCTCGGTTAAATGTATTGTAATTGCTTCTTTGATTCATAAGGTCGATCTTAAATATATGGGTTGCTATTGACCCATAGAACATATGTACTTATCATAAATAGTTGGAGCAAAGATATATATACAATATACAAAACTAAGCACATTATTTATGCTCATATCGTACATATATGTACTACAATAAATTGTAATAAAAAGGAGTGCAGACAATTTTGTTCGACATTAAGGTATTGATTACAAAATAAGTATATTTTGTTCTAAATTTAAAAACTTTAACAATGTTCAAATAAGGAAAGTCTTCTTAATAACTAACAGAGACACGAAGGATAGAGAAAAGAGGTATAAAATAAAAATAAAATAAAAATAAAATAAAATAAAAAAGCCTTTATTTCTATCACACAATTAACTCTTACATTACTTTCTACTTATTTAAAACCGTAATTTGGAAAATGAAATCTTACAATAATTACAAAATCTTTAACAAAAGTAGGTAGATAAAATCATCAAATATAAATCAGATGTGTGAAATTTAAAAATATATGTACCTACTACCTATGTACCTTACCTACCTACTATTGAGGTACCAATAGTTGTAATAAAATCAGGCTAAAAAGTTTTATGCAAAGCCTTATGCAACACCACATTAATAAATCATGCCAAATATAAAACAGGTCACCCTCTTTAACCTCTCTTCAACCAAATAAAAGTATAATAAAAAGAACATCAAAAAAGAATTGAAATCAAAATAATTTTCACATAATTTTTAGAGCTTTCATAAAAGCTTTCGCCTTGTCAATATAAAAGAAAAATATGTGCATTTTATTAAAGGTGTGCCTAAAACCACAAAACATGCATAAAAGTTTTACAGCATTATATAAGTATCAAGCTAAGCAAACATCGTTGTGTTGCCACTAACATTATTTGAATGCCAATAAGCCGCTTATGTAGCAAAAATTTATGAATCGAAAATCTTTTTCTTATATATGTCATAAATCTCAAATTACTGTGAACTGATGTTCCAAGTGGTATATTTTTAACATGGTGATAAAATCTGGTTTTCCAAATATATACGATTTTGCAAGATACGTGTGAGAACTGTTTAATAAAGCATGTGAAATAATGAACTAATAATATTAAAGTCATAGTTGAAGAATAGACTTCTTATTATAAGATATTTAACTTAAATTTACTATTAATAGCTAAATATTAAAATGTAAGTCCTCGCTTATGGCCTAATTAAAACTACAGTTAATAGTACAAAAAAACAAGGTTAAACACCGAACAATAACTAACCTACAACTATCAAAATAGTTGTTCAAACATCGGCTCTTCGTATTATATCATGTCATAACCGACTGAAATAAGCTCCCGCTAGTAAAAGCTTGTGAACCGAACCGATCTATCAAAGTCGTCGTCAAGGTCGGTGCGCGGGCGCAGGCGTGTATTTCGAGAGCGTTGCGCAATCAACGTCACACCCAGAGACGAATATAGGACTGAATGAACTTATTTTATACTTTTTCATTCATCATCATCATCGTCAACCGTTTCATTTCTTGTATGCTTTTTAAAAAGCATACAAGAAACCGAGACAATTGTCTCGGTCCTGTACAGACATGTGGCATAAAGATCTCATTAAAGGGGTTGAAAAAGAAAATGTGGACTGGAAATGTAGTTTTCGGGGAGAAAATAGATCTTTATTATTGTTTTTTTTTTTACTTTATTGCTGGATCATTATGACGGCGAAAATTAGTAGGAGATTTGTAGTAAAATTTAGGTCTACTTGGCATAAAAAATGTAAACAAGAGAAAATATATAGGTTCACTCTTGCTTAGGTGTTTATGGTCTTTGTGCACTTCACAAATACCTAATCGGACACTAAGGTTCTCAATAGGACTTATATAAAATACAATATAATATTTATCTGATTTTAATCATACATACTTCCATGTACCCCTTCAATGTCCGCCTAACTCCTTCTCTGTCGAGCTTTCTTCAGTCACGTCTCTCTCTGTTCAGCTAATTACCGCCATATCTTCCGCTTTCCATGTCGGCTTTCGTCGAGTTAAAAAAACTTTTTCACGAAAATATGTCATCTATAAATGTACCTCATTTCCGCAGTTATGGGAGTCCATTTGTCAAACAATAAAGTTTAATTTTGTGGACGATTTGTATCTTAGATCGTCTGAAATTTGTACAAAAGTAAGTAACAACAATGTGACTTGTTTATGTAATCTGTAACGTGTATGTTTGTAAAATGACCGTATTGGACATCTTATGGAAATCAACATGTTTGCTTGTTCCAGCTACAATAATAGTTCGTCAGCTGATCTACAGGAACTGATTGCGTCACTGTGCTTATATTGTACCTATCTAAACAAAAGTCACATAAGTGAGTTAAAGTTTAACTTGAGATCGCTAATGACTTAGAAACATACGAAAATAGCTGGATTAAATTATGACTTAAAATTATTTTTCGCCACACCACATTCTGGAACAATATAATAATGTATAGAAAACAAGATTCACAATCACAAGATTTTACTTAAAGTTTCACCCGCCGAAAGGTGAAGATTAAGCAACGAATCAACTAAAATTAACTGTTTACGAAATCCGATTGTTTACTACCGCCGTGCGGGTTATAGTTATCGCGACCTTCGACCACTCTGCGGTACACTTTTGGGACAACACATATGTACATTATAGCTGTGCTCTTAATGTTAGCGTGTGTATATATCTACCACTAGCTGGTTCCCGCGACTTCGTCCGCGTGGAATAGTTATTATCATAAAAACGGGTCTATTGAATTAACCTTAAAAGATAGACGTATACTGTTGCAGACATTTTGTTAGATTATTTCAATAGAAATAATTCCTTGATACATATTTTTTGATATCTTGAACCGTTTTCGCAGCGCACGCAACGGAAGCCCTCAAAGATGAATAAATTTCCCCGTTTTTTCCATATTTTCCATTGTTTCTTCGCTCCTATTAGTTGCAGCGTGATGTTTTATAGCCTAAAGCCTTTCTCGATAAATGGTCTACTAAACACAAAAATAATTTTTCAATTCGCACCAGTAGTTCCTGAGATTAGCGCGTTCAAACAAACAAACTCTTCAGCTTTATAATATTAGTATAGATATATACATATCTATGTATGTTTGTTATAAAGTTATTATTTTTATAGTAGCACTATAATAATTAGTAAAAATGCTTACGTTTATTTAAAGGCAAAACGTACAGAATTTTCATTCTAATATCCACAGATTCTCCTCCTTAAAGCATTAACCTCTGACTTTGTTTCAAAGATAGTCATAAATCGCAAACATAAATTAAAAGATAATGTTTTCCAATGTGGTTAATGCAAGCATACGAAAATACTCTTGTCATTGTAAAATCCTTTACACTCATTCAGATTTTTAGTTGTAACGACCAATAATTTCACAAGACCCGTCAAAACAATAGTCTGCATTAAATTCAAATTGGATTTATAATGCTCTCTGTGTATGACATTAGAAGATTTCTTCAATATGGCGTGTGGGCAGACATTATTATTGTAAACCGAAGAACTTTGTCTTAGATCGTAATTAAATTTATAAGCTGCGAAATAGTAAATGACGGCTTGTCTGACAAGCCACTTTACTGGATCAAACTTATATTACAGCACTCTTATTTCACAACCAAACCTAAACGAAAATTTAGATCCATTCTTTTCTAGACAAAGGTGTACACATAACTATTGAAATTTACCATTTATGTGCCATTACTATGCATTAAGTATTTGTAGCTATTTCTAATCCTGTTTTTGAGAAAGGGATAGCTTTTAAAAACGTCAAAATAAGATGAAATAATGTGATTGAATTGCAACGACGACGTTAGAATTTATTAAAACAAATTGATTGTCTAACAACAAACACACATCAACAGAGAACAAAAGTATCAGAGTACAATTGAGTTAGTTATAAGATCCGCTAGCTTAACTATTCTTAAACGTATTCAGCCACAAAATTAGGTATGTATCTGGTGAAATATTGTTAGATAAATGTATGAGTCGGAAGCCAACCTCTTAGAGCATTTGTACTTCTTTTACAAGAGTGATGATCGAATCTATTTGTTAAATCAGAAATCAACTAGTGTTGGTGAATCTAATAATAATCGTCGTTGTCTAGTTTCGATTGAAGAAAAATTCGACCTAATGTTTTTCTTGGCACAAAAGTGATATAAACATGCATATACAATACTTGTGCTTATACTTATGTGTATATAGCATTGTAGAGCATAGCTTGGGAGTCATTGCTCTCAAATAATTGGAGCAATTTTCGGCTGCAAATCTCAGTTGCCTGTCAGATTCAATTTACATTTACTAGCGAAATCTAAATGCAGAGAACAACAGCTTTAAATACATGCACTTCTAGAAAATATTGCTAATGAGTGCTAGCGGAATGCCATTACTTTGTTTGAATGAAAAAAATATTGAAAATTGTTAACTGCTATAATATCACCGCGGGTACAAATATTACTATCAAATGTTGATGTTAAATGAAAATAAACTGATGCAAAATCAAGTATAATTTTCAATGTAGGTACATGTTAATAATTGAACAATTATTGAAAATAAACTGAATAAATTGTGAAAGCCATTGTTTCGGAACTTCAACAACACTATTGTTAAAGCGAATACTTTTAACATTTTAATACATAATTTAACATTTAATTATTTCTCAAAGCCCTCTTAATTTATCACTGCGATACGCTATAACTCTTTTTAATTTCCCTCCATTGAAATTGTTTTATTGGCTGACTTTCTGGCAATTTAATGCACCCTACAGCAATTGATTTTGCAACGATTGTTTATCATTTCATGGCGATGTTTATTTTAAGGCTCACTGAATAATTGGTATAATTCCACCAATTAAAATTTTGAATGAAAATTCCGTGTATCATTTTAAATACTTTTTGCAATTGTGTAATTGTTGTGTGTCTGATAAATGCTCAATAAATTTGAGTAAATGTAAAATATTATTAAATCGAACTATTATTAAAAAGGAAATCAACTGACTCAATACATAGATTAGATCAAAGAATAATAATACTTTTTATTCAAAACAACTTATAAAACACATAGAGAAATAATCGTAACTAGTTAAAAACTAAACCTTATAATAAACTTATAAATACTATAAATTAACAACTATATAAACTAGAATATATACAACCTTACAAATATAGAAAGATAAATTGATTAGATACCTCATATATTTAACTTTATCCTCCACTAGCTGTGCTCGCGACTTCGTCCAAGTGGAATAGTCATTTTGGGCATCATATTTATTTTTGCAAACAACCTCTTTAGCTTTATAAATTATAGCTGTTACCCACGACTTGAGCCGCAGCGCACGCAAATATGAATATTTTTCCCGTTTTTTTGTCACATTTTCCATTGTTTCTTCGCTTCTATTAGTTGCAGCGTGATGTTATATAGCCTAAAGCCTTCCTCGATATATGGTCTATTCAACACAAAAATATTTTTTCAATTCGCACCAGTAGTTCCTGAGATTAGCGCGTTCAAACAAACAAACAAACTCTTCAGCTTTATAATATTCGTAGATAGATAATAGCGTCCTGTTTAATCATATCGTTAAACAAAATACCTATCGGATTCTAATCAAAGGGGTGTAATAAACTTTGCCCCTATTATATTGATCATCCGACGCGTGGATTGAGCTGAGTAAAACCGGATCGGGGGTTAATAGAATAGCCATGATTAGGTTTTATGATACAGGGGAATAATTTGTTTATTATCATTGGAAATCGGTTTATGAATAGGGGTTTCTGTACATTAGATTCTCTTTTGGTTAAAAGGTAATTTAAGCTTTTCTGTATATTTGATTTTATTTTTCTCGTCACGTAATTTAGTCATTTACAGGGTTCCTATTATCCTTTTCGGAATTATATAGAAACAAAACTTTTATACAAAACAACTGATATTCATTCGTCCTAATTTTTAATTTTATTTATATTTAAAAGTCGCTTCTTAACTGTTTATTAAATGCCAAATAAATTTCTTCAAATAGTGACAAGTATGATTACTAAAATCTTTCCAAACAAGTTTAAAAAATTGTGCAGTTTTCTTAAATACTTAACTGCAAATAAAATTTAAGAAATCTAAAAATTCACTGTCTTTAAACATTTTAAAACAAAGAAAATCATTTTTTTTTTTAAATTAGGCTCAAACGTTCATTCCATCGCAATATACCCCTCGTAGTCTACAAAACAACGTTGAACTCTCGATGTAACGTTCCATGTTTACGCACATCCAACAACCCCGACACAGGTTGGGTTCATATCACGCGTGTTATATGGAGCTTTTATCACGAACCTCTAAAAATAACGTTCCGTCGTGCGTATTGTTTTCCTGTGCACATAAAAATCCAGTTTTACGATGACACTCGCGATTTTAGATCGTTCTTAATCTGAGAGAAGTAGGGCACCGCTGGTAAGCGTTTAACATGGCTTTTGAACATCACATCACACTCATATTATAAAAGCAAAAGTTTGTGTGTTTGTTTGACTCTAGTTTTGCTGTTTTTTATGCTTTTTTAGCTTACTGAATTTGGAAGACGTTTATATTAATTTATGGCATGTCCCAGGATTAATTTTAAAACTTTGCTTAAATTTAAACTAAAGTTTGTTTAAACTAGCACCATGTTTAATGCAACTGGAGTTCTACATTACCCTTAGTCCAAAGTAAAAGTCAAATTGTTTATTGTAATACTCTACTATGTGCTTCGTTACAAGGTCTCAAAAATGTCGAATGAAATGTCTTCAATTCTTAGCATATATTCTCGTAGTTTAAATTACGTTACATGCAAAACTTACCAGCTATATCATAAGCACAATATCTCAAGTCCCAGCACGCGGCCGCTTGTGCGTTAATTAACAATTTCATGAGCGAACGGGCAGGATTACAGCTGGTATCACCTGCGGGTGGCGGTTATATCCCCATAAACGAACGATCGGAACAACCCGCCAGAGTAAAGGTATTGCTCGTTGATGGCTAGATTTTGGTAGATTAGTTCGGACGAGACATGTAATACAGTGTTTCATTTTGTTACTCATACGCGATAGCTAAAATTATTTCGACGATTTTATTATATAAGATAGTAGCTTTTGCACGCGGGTTCGCTCGCGTTAAGAAGTATTCTTATTAATTAGGTATATTTAGTAAAAAAAGTCGCAAATACTTTTGTTTAGCGTGTGTCAAAAATAAGGGCCTACAAAACTTCTTTGTAAACAATATTTTTAACTAATCTGTCAGTAGGCGCTAAAATTATAAAGCTATTGGATGAACTTACTCGTGAGCAAGCAACATAAAACTATCCATGAGAGAAGCAATGTTCTCTCAAATTTGAGAGAGAAAAAGCAAACTTTTAGGGGAAACTGCAATCGTTTAAATTCGAACGGGATATCATTAGGTTTTAATAGGATTCGTGGTATAAATACAGTGTCCCCTTTCGCACACCCAGTTAATATAATGGCTTCCACTATATTGCGATGCGCAATGCAAATAGTTCTGTTGTAAGAGCAATTTTTCCCTTCGGCTAGACAAAAATAGGAAAATCTAAGAAGATTTATACAAACTTTTATCCTTTATTTTATCTCCTTTAAGGGCGGAATTTACTAAAATCTTATCATAACCAGCGCCTAAGTCATAGTAGCTTTATGCATGCAAAGTCTCAGCCCGATCGGCTTAAAATTGACAAAGTTTCATACAAACTTTCATCCCCTATTTATCCCCTTAGGGGTGGAATTTATCAAAATCTTTTCATAACGAGCGCCTACGTCATAGTAGCTTTATGCATGCAAAGTCTCAGCTTGATCGGTTTCAAATTGACAAAGTTTAATACAAACTTTCATCCCCTATTTTATCCCTTAAGGGGTGGAATTTATCAAAATCTTTTCATAACGAGCGCCTACGTCATAGTAGCTTTATGCATGCAAAGTCTCAGCCCGATCGGCTTAAAATTGACAAAGTTTCATACAAACTTTCATCCCCTATTTATCCCCTTAGGGGTGGAATTTATCAAAATCTTTTCATAACGAGCGCCTACGTCATAGTAGCTTTATGCATGCAAAGTCTCAGCTTGATCGGTTTCAAATTGACAAAGTTTAATACAAACTTTCATCCCCTATTTTATCCCTTAAGGGGTGGAATTTATCAAAATCTTTTCATAGCAAGCGCCTACGTCATAGTAGCTTTATGCGTGCAAAGTCTCAGCTCGATCGGTTTAAAATTGACAAAGTTTTATACAAACTTTCATCCCCTATTTTACCCCCTTAGGGGTGGAATTAGTCAAAATACTTTCTTAGCGGATGCCTACATTATAACATCTACCTGCATGCCAAATTTCAGCCCGATCCGTCCAGTGGTTTGGGCTGAGCGTTGATAGATCACTATATCAGTCAGTCAGTCAATCAGTCACCTTTGAGTTTTATATATTTAGATAGATAGAGAATGTGGCTGAGCGGTCCCAGTGTCTGTTTTTCATCCAGACGCACCCTGGTTCGAATCCGGCCCTACACCAAAGACTTGTATTTTCAAGTTATGTGTGGATTTGAGAAAACCGACATGTTTGAGGACCACAATATCCGAGGACATGTGTCTTCCGTGAAGGGACCTGGGCGCCCTCCACGATGTATCTATCCAAGCGAACTCCTTAATTCGAATTAATTCTGCGGGGGTGTCACGACCCTCAGGCATGAGGAAATACGACTTAAGAGAGATTATGCAAGATAAACTAAACCACAATTCACCTGAATGAAATTCAACAATATCGAGAGAAGCCGAATAACACATGATTTCAAGACTGAGAAATTATATAAATTATAGTTAAAGGTGAGCAGAGAATCAGTCAAGGTTATATTGCAATATACTCTACCAATCAAATTAAACTAACTAGAACTTTTATTTGTTTCTTTTACAAATTTTCATCTTAAGAAAGCAGAATCTTCTATTTTCAAAGACCCACTTCATACTCGTATCTCTCCATTATTTATAATCCAAGGAGCTGTCAATAAAACAAGCTAGAGTAATACCGGCGAGACGATAAACTCGTAATAGAGGATTAATTGGCCTTCGAATAATGCGTGATTACTACAAGATTGCTAGATATAGAGGTATAGCAAGAAGAGATTTTGAAAGGTTTATTTGAAGGAGTTAAATTTATCAATATTTATCTACTATAACAAAAAGATGTGGGAGTGGAAGCACCTTGCGCATCATGAGTTCATGAGTTCTTCATGAGTTTTTTTTAACTAAAACGGGGTTGCACTTGACCATAGTTTGCCTGATGGTAAGCAAAGGCCATAGAGCCTTATATGGAGCGTGCTTACCCTATAAGAACCAATTCACTCTCGCTTTGAAGACCTACAGACCAGACCAGACCTACTGAAAGGTGCAAACACTACACAAATACATCACAGAAAACCTTTTGTTTCATTGATTTAAAAATATCTCATTTTAATTAGTTATAACACGCTGTATCACAAAAAAAATATTTTTTATATCTCGATTTTAAGAAGCCTCGTGAATTATGCGCTGTTGAAATAATAACATTAACATCTTATTGAATAAAAATAAATAACTATGGTTACGGAAAACACAGTCAGCGTAGTCTGGGTCTTGGAACGAAGTAAAATAATGTGTTAATAAAAAGATGACACATTTTGTAACTTTGTTAAAAAATTGTGACTCACTTTTAAAATATCAATCACACAACGGATAAATCTCCGATTTGTATTAAAAAATCAATTTGGCTTATCAAATAACTAACAATGTAGGGATAGGTTACAAAATTCGCACAGAGCAGGATTTAGGTTGGTAAGTCAAAATTCTTTTAATTTATGTAGGTGTATGTACTTACTAAAATATACATGCTTATTATGCAGTTTAACCCACTTTAAATGATTTTAAATGTTTGCCCCAAAATATTTTTGTTACAAATCCTATTAAAATAAATCCTTTAAAATTTAAACATAAACAATATTCATTTATAAAACCGGCAGCATCTACTTGCATAAGCTTCATCTGGCATGTATGTAAATAAAATTTTATATTTCGTTGCTGATATAGGTACCGGATATATCTTTTATGAAAACATTATATTCATACTCATGACATACTCGAGATTAACAAAACTAAACCATCATCATCATCTTCAGCCCTGGTGGACACACAACTGGGTACAGGCCAATAAAAAAAAAAATTTATATTTTAATTCACCTTATTCCGTCCCCACAATTCCGCCTATGAATAGCAGTGACGACCTGCACAAATTAAGCCGACATTGAGCCGTGCAATCCAATCAAATTGATTGTCTTCCTGTCACTGATTCTACTATACTGTTCACTGCATTAGCTCATACTGGTATTGTACGGTGCATTTGGTATAGCTAATGATGAACGTCGTTACCTAAAAACCTTAATTTGCTTTTTTTCATTTTAAGATGATAATTAAGTAGTAAGGTAATAAGTATTATATCCGTTAGCTAGTACCCATGATACAATCGTTAGTTTAGTATGGGGCTCGATGGCGCATGTCCTGAAATATTTATATTTATATTAATATGTATTTATGTTCTTTTTTATTAAGTTTGACAACTGTCATCTCCATTTCGCTATTTTGACGTAAAATGTGTCATATTAGGTGTCTAAATTATCTCCTTCATCATCATCATCATCCACAGCCCTTGGGATCCCACTGCTGGGTAAAGCCTCCCTTGGCATGTGCCATCTGCGTCGATCTTGTGCAGACCTCATCCAGGTTGGACCTTTGACTTTGACGATGTCATCGACCCATCGCACGACCGGACGGCCCACTCCTTTCCTGGCAGTTCTAGACCACCTCTCTGTGACGGCTTTACTGCATCTGTTATCAGTTCTCCTAACCACGTGTCTGCCCAGCTAAATTTTAAACGCATTACCGCGAGTCCGACCTCGTTATGATTATCGTCCTATACGCATCGAAATGTAGAGTGTCAATTGCGATGCTTATATTGGACAAAGCATGGAGCAATTATGAATTCTTTTGTTTAGGACAAATGACCTCTTTATTCCCGTTTGACAATAAATAAGTTGCAATTATTTTCTTTCCATATCATTTTCTTGTTGTACTTATTTCAAAATATCTGAAAATCTCTTGTTTTATATTGTGTAGAAATAACGTTTTTGTATTTTAAATTCAATCTCTAGTCTGTTATAAATAACTACTTTAGAATGTAACAAAAAATCAAGCCTAATATCATTTAAGAAAGGAAATGATAAATCTTTGCAATTATAAGTGACGGCAACACATTTTTCTCAACCGCTCGTATTATTGATTGGCCAAGGCAGAAACGTAGGTGGATGGCAAAAAAATAATGTTATTAAAATAGCCAAGTTAAATATACATTACCGATATTTTAGAAGAGATGTACCTACGTTGCGCCTGGTTCCCCACAGAAAATATAAATTTCTCAATCGTTTGATGGCCTACTTCCATTTATTAATATCCCACATAAACTCTTTATAATATTGTAATGTTTTGTTCATATATTATAAGAAGTGTCTGTCAAATTATATAATTTTACAGGAATAATGTGAGAAGAGAAATATTCCAAGCAATATATGTTTGAAAGCGCCATCTATCCCTGGACCGTTGAACTAATAAGATACATATAGTCACTATTCAGCAAGAATGGTAAGAGAAAGCTTCTGAAAAGTTGTTGTTTAGAAAGTTTAATTCTAGTGCTTGCAGGAACCAAGCAAGTATTTTATTTACGTGCATGCTTGTATTGCGAAAAAAACCTAAATCGTGATAATTTTTATTGTTGTACTTATCATGATTTCGAAAGTGGGTTTATGGGTTCTATTATGTTTGTTTACCTTCCTGCCTCCGTGAAGCTGTGGGTCTTCTTGATTTTTGGTATGGAGATTTTAAGTAAGTATAGGGTGGCAACAGTGACTAAGAGAAGAAGGGATTTTTATCCCAACCCAATGCGTATTGCTTTCATCCAGGAATCATTAAAATAAGAACATTATTAGATTTTACATAATCATTAGTAAACAATAAATACACAAAATCGGCTTTTGAATTTTATTAAAAAATTATAATATGCCTTATTAAATATCATTTTAAACTAAATAAAATATTCTATGCAATAAAATACGTATAAATAATAGTATAAGTTAAATAATTTATAGCCTAAATAGTATTTATGATAAATACTTTTAAATCACTTTGACTAGATTTCCACCCCTCGTCTGATTTATTTTATTTACTTGTCTATGTACAAATAAAACATAATTAGCAAATGTAAAATAATAAATTACTTACTTATATTACATATTTAACTATATATAGTTTAGTTATTTGTTTCAAATTTAATTTTATGTATATTTTGTATAAGTATTTAAAAAAATATTAAATTATAATCTGCATAATAATAAAATAATCGTTTATCGACATTTTTTCAACTAATATTACACGTTATACGACATGAATTGTATCAAATAAATAATATATATTTGTACATAAATATTATAAAATTCAATTAAAATAAAAAAATATTCCGGGACATTGCACACAACGCCATCTAGCCCCACAATAAGCAAACGCTTGTGTTGTGGGTACTAGACAACGGATATAATACTTATATACTTTTCTTTTGTAAATACATACTTATTATACATACAAACGACCAGACTCAACACAAGTAATTATAAATTTTAAAACGCATAAATACTTGTGTCACTCGGGAATCGAACCCGCAACCTCTAGATTAGAAGGCAGAGCCACTACCAACTAAGCTAACAGGCCAGTCATTTGTACATGTCATATACATACTAAATTATGTAATATACAAGACAATATTCATTATTTTAAAGGAAAAATACTAAAAAATATACATATATTATTAAAAAAATAAAATATAAAAACAAGTGAAGGAAAACTAAACATACTACAAAATATTAAAAATATATCATTTATGTAGAAAACGTTTTAAATATGTAAGAGATAAATAAGAACTTTAGATGATATTATAGGAGATATAATAGATATACTAATTATGTAAAATTTGTACATTGAATAAGTTTAAAAAAATTGTTAATTTTGTTAATGACAAACATTTTCGTAGGGAAAAAACCGGGATCGTTGTTGTATTTTATATTTTATACTTTTGCCAATTCCCTCCACAATATACGAAAATTAAGTTATTAAAAAATACCATTACCATTTACTTAATAAGTATTATTAAAGTAAAAATATGTCACACAACGAAAACAAAAAAAAATGTACACCATATAAACAAATATATATAAGCGTATTAGCGTAGGTTTATCAGGGTTATATTAAATTCATTAGTCGTGGAATATAAAAGCTACAATAATCACAATAAGTCATTAAGCGAATCCTTATATATAAATATGGTAACTTTAAAATTACCTAATATAGAAAACTAAACATTACATTGACAATAAAGATTCAATATTATTATGTATACCAATATAATTTATTATGATATAAATTAATTTAATACATTTAACGTATAATATATTACATCTAGTAATTTCTTTGGTAAGCTAGCTGTGTTCACGTAGTTCGTTATTTCGTATGTATATATTATTATGTAGTTCTCCTTAAACCTAATTATATTTAAATAAATTGTTATTAAAAATAAATAATGCTTACAGCTACATTTAATTTGTTATATAAAAGCCTAACTACAAAAATGAATTATGATCAAATTCGATTACAAAAATAGCAATTTTCTTAAATTCGATGTTAACGCGACGCAACTTATATTAAAAACACAAGATATTTCTCAATTTGATTAATAAATTATTATCTTAAGAACCTCTACTTACTTTTTATTAAAAAAATAAACCTCCTAATTATTTTCAAATATTTTTTTTTATATAAATGACAAAAAAATATAAATTATTACAGGTATAATTTTCCGCCGTAAGAAATTTTATAAAATTAATCTACAGATCTGTAAAGCCTTGTTGGGTCTCAATATTATCTTTGTCCTGAGTGCCGGTGATGATTTGTAACACTTTGAAAGCTTTAGACTGCCGCGGAGGACCTTCCTGGGTGAACTTGTGGTAGTATATGCTGGAAATTGCAGAAATATAAATATTAATTTATGGAGAACTCAATGTGTGAATAGGTTTCAATTGATTTACTTATACTTAATTAATTAGTGCGTATGTTTGTGTGTGCCTTATTTTTTTTTCAGGTCGCCTAAGAGCTATAACGCAGTAGTTTAATCATAACGTTTGTCTTCTGCAGTCAGACAGTCTGGATGCTACAATTTAACTTACAAAATAAAAACCTAAACTTGTCATATTGAAGTTTATAAGGAGGCGGGGTTCCTTATACAATAAAACAAGAGAAACTGTCAGAAGATGATTGTATTGGTCACAACACAGAATCAAATCGAGGGTTCGGGGAGCGCGCACGAGTACATCCCGTCACAGTCGTAGCTGGACTGTCGCAGTGTTTGAATTTAGAGAACGCGTGGCGAATGACTGAGACGGAAGATAGCGAGTGTGAGCTCCAGAGTGAGATAGTTAATCTAGGTATCGTCTAGGAGGGCGGCCACGAGAGGCACGAGTTGGCAACGACACAGGGTGATTTACTATAAGTTGAAAATTCAGAAACAATTCGGGCATGATCGCGAGGTTCAGGAGTAATTAAGGCAATTACAAATATTATAAAATGTGTATGATTGTAAGTAAATTATCATAAAATACATCAACTAAAGTACATACTTTGGTAATTTACTTACAATCGTACAATCAGATTTTTAATGATGATTGTGCGGTGTTATGTATAAAGATTTTTTGAATTTTTAATTTTGTTGCCTAAATTAAGCCATGAAAGCCACCTCAAAAAAAACATTTCGAAAAACAGCGATGATTATTTGCGAAAATTACTACTTTTTTAACACTAAAGCATTAATTATTTTTAGAGATGACGAACAATTTTTTTTATGTTATTCTTGTCGAACATGTAAAGTTTGATACGAAAGAAAAAAAGTGTGATTAATTAATTATGATGGAGTATAATTGCAACATGATTTTGTTGTTGTTGTAGAAACGTTAATTGAATCGATCGTGAACCAATTCGATTAGTGAAAGAAGCAGAATAAGAAGCTCTAATTTGAATACAAGCAACACTGAGTCAGAAGCGTGTAAAAACATTGTTTACTTTGTGTGCAATCTTCTAGTACCGCCCACCAAAGCTGAAACGAGGACAATTTGTAAGATAATGTACGTTCCATACGTATGTATAGGTATAATAATGTATATATAGGTAAGTATTGAAACAAAATACATAACACATAATTAAAAAAATACAAATACATAATCGACAGTTACATGTACATAGATTGTGTAACAGATACTTAGATTGCTTGTATTAATATAATGGCTTATAGTATATTTTTTTATTAATAAAAACGCCAGTTATAGTTATTTTTTTTATATAAGGTAGAGTTGTGAATTATGTGTACCTATCTATATTACTAATTAATTGTAAGATGGTTCTTCACTCTGAAAGTGCAGATACAATGTTTTAGAAATTTGGTATGAAGATATTCATATTAGATATAATTTTAAACCTTATTCTCAATCAATGAGGATAATACCATGTTATCAAATATGTTCATTTTGTTCTTAAAATACCAACCAATAAAATTTTCTAATACTAGGTAATCAGGATTTGATAAAACGCAAAATAAAATAGCATTGAAATATGTTTACCTTTTATTTGCTCCTCCATTGCCTCCCTCTATCTGAATCGGAATGATCCTCGTCTTTGGTTGGCTGTCCTGGCTCGGGAAGTTTCTGTTCAAAGTGGGCAGTTCATGTTGAGGTTGATGCTCATCCATGCGGACCAGTTGCGGAGACAGCACCCTCATGATGCGCTGAGTCGGAGGAGAGAACGGCGCACGAGCCTGGTCTGAAGGAGGATTCATGCCAATTGTAATTCTCAATTGAGGCTGTCCGTGACCCGGCCTGTTGTTCTCTGACACCTCCATTTGAATAGGAATAATTCTACCAGGAGTGTTCGGTACGGTGTCCTTTGGAAGACTCTTGCGGTTGTCTGAAGGCCGTGTTGACCAAGAAGGCTGAGCGTTCTGCTGGTTCCTAGGAGGACTGACCACCTCTCGAGCTCCACGTTGTATCTCGTTACTCTTCTTTACCCATTCTGGTTCATTGTCTCGCGGAGGTGTGACGAGCTCTCTCGGAGCACTCTGTCTGCCTTGCAGAGGCCTCTGAACCCATTCCGGAGGAGGAGTTTTAGTTTTCTCTTTCTGTGTTTTGACCCATGGTGGTATCGATTTGGGGCTCTCAGGACCAGGACAAAAGTATACAGGTTCTTCGTTTACGTACACGACTTCTTTTTGGGGTTGGGAAGCAGGTGCGCTGTTGTAGTGTGGTTGACTGTTGTAGGTAGGTTGATTGTTCGGTTTTCGTGGAGTCACAGGAATAGACATCGTTGATTGGTATCGAGGTTGTTCTGGTACCTGGTTTCTAGGCGGAGAAACCGGTGCTCTATCGTTATTTTGAGACCTCCAAGGGGCATGATTATTTTCTTGGACTTTATTATTGTTTGCGTCCTGCACCCACGGTGGCTGGTACTGTTGTTGCTTATTTTCTTGCTTAGCGTGCCAGGGAGGAATATAGCTGTTTTCATTGTTGTTGGTGGCTTCAGTCGATTTCCACGGCTGATTGTATTGTTCATTGTTAGTCACATTTGTTTGTTGTTGCTGCGGCTCACGTGGGTGTCTGCTAAGAGTGTTAGATCTCCATGGGGCAACGTCTGGAGGACTCTGTGCTTTGGGTTGGTTAACATTGTTGTATACTACATTACTGTTTTGTACTGTATCTTGGTTCCTCTGTCCAGCTCTTGGGAGGGTGTGGAAGGCTGGTCCAGAGTTAGTAGCAGGGCTCTGGTTCTGGAAGTTTGGTGAATACTGTTGTGTGTTCGGTGTGAATGGACTACGATTTACTTGTGGTGACTGCGGGCTGGTAACTATAGGAGAATCCCTCTTTTCGGGTTGCCTCCAATTATTATTAGGAGTAGGAGAAAATGGAGTACTGTTATTGCTGTGGGGTGATTGACCACCAAAGGGCTGAGGGCTCTTGTTAAACTGAGAGTCTTGTCGCTGCAATAACTCCCTGGTTGGCGGTGAGCCGTTCGCCAGAGGGGAGGAGGATTTTTGGTGCATGTACTGCGCTTCGGGCCTGTGTATAGGGCTCTCAGGGTGCCTCTGGAAATTGTTTTGTGACTGAGGAGTATAGGTCTGAGGCTGTTGCTGAGAGAATGAAGACGGAGGCATCTTGACTGTCAATGGACTCGGTACCTTTTCTTGGTATTTAGGCCCAACTCGGTCTAGCTGAGATTTTTCGGATTCCCAATGGTACGGACTGTTTGTTTTCCTTAGCATTCCGATGGGGTTTTCGGGAATAACAATTTCGGGGCGTTCTCCAAGTGCAGCTGGTTTTGGGGATTTTGCTCCGGGAACTTGGATGACTATTGGAGGAGGGGGTGGTGGGGGAGCTGGCATGTTCATTGGTGGTGGCGGTGGTGGGCCTCCAGCGCCTCCTTGAGGACGGTAGTTGTTACCACCATTGTTCATCTGATGTTGCGCTTGCTCGTGCTCTTCCTGAGACCTTTGCCGAGCTAATCTTCTCGCCATACTAGGAGTACGAATCTGAGAAAGATCCAGACCACCAGGAGTGTATGTGAAAGGTTTCTTGTCCTTCGTCATCATAGCGTTCTGAATGCATGCCGGTGGTTCCACATTCCCCATTGGCTGGAATTGAGAAAACAACACATTAGCCAGATACGAACATTCGTTTGGGATAATGTTTGAAACATTTGTCTTATTTTGTGAAATGTTACACTAACATTCACTATGCGTTAGAAATCTTAGCTTTCAACATTGTATTATTTCAAAACAGTTGGAATTGAAAAAACAACTCTTTCTTTGCTAGACAAACACAATACACGAAACTATTTTAGTGTAAACTACCCACAAAAGTCATAACAAAATATTTTCAAAACATTTTTGTACTAGTGATGTGAACGAACCTGTGTTAGAAAATATGAGGGTGTTATATGCATCAAAAATAGATTTTATAGCATTTTCGTTAGTCATTTGCGTAAAATAAAATATTTGTCATAGCACGGATATTGAACCTACACCTACGAATTTCGTAATTTACGTGTATGCATATGAAAATTCGTACTTATGCTGTATTCCCTGTTTAGGTATACCTGAAAAGTACCCTCCAATTTCCTCAATACCCTTCCTTGATAAGCATGGTGTTGTGACGGGCGGAGTTTTGAAATGAGTAAGTAAGGGTGTCATAACAATCGGAAAGTGCAAGTGTGAGCGTTCTGCCAGCGCTATATACATCTTTATCATGTTTTATCTACTCTGCTTTTACATGGAGGAAATACACTCAAACTGCTGAATTAAATTGGATAAAATTTGGTAGCTATGAAAATGTAAAGTCTGGATTAATTTATTGGCTTCTTTCATCCTAGATTGTTTATGGTTGCTAATTTTATGTCTGTGAAACAGATAATTTCGAGGGTCATCGATAGCTATTTAAGTAAGTTCGTATGAGAGTAGCCAAACCGGGTGTCAGAGTTGTAAAGCTTAACGACTGCCATAATATGACAAACAGCCGGGACAATATATTTGATATAAAAATAACTTACATTGACCTGTGTCCTGCCGTAGTTGGGTATTCTGCCGATGTGTCCCGCCATAGGCGCTCCGTATCTGGAAGCCAGCCAATGAGAGCGTTATTTATACACACGACACTATTGCGCAGGAGTTCGCATGTCGCTTTTGTTGACCTATTATTCTGCTTTTTGATTCATGGAGAGCAAGAATGCTGGCTTTGAAATTACTAAATTAGAATGTGTCAAGTGGTTGGTATTTCAAAACTGTAAGGAAAATAGGAGATACCAAAATTTGTTCATCAATATTGCACCTTTACAGAAAAGACTTTATTGTTTCATCAAACTTTGGCCTGTATTTGTTGCATTATTATTTCTGGTTATAAATTAAAAAAATCCATGTAGAGTTTTTTGGCTTTCCTTGTAATAAAACCAGCATAAAAAGGGTCTGATAGTATAACATCACGCGTGTTTTCAAAGTGTGATATAAACTAAACATACTTCAAGTATCTTGTCGCTTGGTATCGTAAAATCTATTTAAAACATTGATTTAATCCCACGCTATATCCGTTACCATCGCGGAAATAATCTGAATTATGTGTAACTAAACATTTATGTATACGTCAGAGAGCTTTTAAGCCAAACTTGGCACCTGTTTGATGATATGTCTTGTAAACTATTAGTTTTAATTGCAGATTGCCATCATTATTCAGTATTTTCAGCTCAATTTAAAAATTAGTTTACTTCTTTGTGAATCTTAACCAAATATGTTAATGTCTGCTTACGTAAAAGAAAATTAAAACTAGCGACAAACATTTTCGCTTTTACACAATAGTTACATGAAAACTAATTTTACCCGTTCTTCTAGTAATTAAAACATTATTTACCCGTTTTCCGCCATTTTGTTTCCGTTCCTTTACAGCATCAAAGGTGCATCAAAACGGCTCGAGTTACAGCAAACAGCGACTGTAAAAAATGAGATCACGTCTGTAGAATGTGGTAAACATTGCGTTTTCTGGGAGTTACAGAGCACGGCATGTTTCGTGAAGGTCGCTCGCTATTTCGGGAAAATCGGCGTTAGCTCACACGTCCTTGCCGAAGGTTCGAACAGTTTAGCATCTGTTTCATGAAAGACTGAACTGAAAATTTTGGAGATATGTGACTGCATTCTGCCTTTTTTTTAATTTAACTCTGTTTCCCTCTGTGGAGGCAGGTTGCTAGGTTTTTGATTTTTATTTAACTCTTTCCTGATTAAATGTACATACTTAAGAGGTTCTTTGGTTTACGGTATGTTTAACGCGTACGTCTAATGAAACTTTAAAATGAAAAGTTGTGGAACTCCCTGTCGAACTATAATCCCTCTCGAACTATAATCCAGCGACCTTCGAAGTCAGAGTGAACCTGTTCTTAACAGGTAAGCACGCTCCAACTTTGGCCATAGCTTTTGCTTACCACCAGGCAAACAAATGGACAAGCGAAAACCCGTTTAAGTTAAAGAAAAAATGTTGCAAATGTGCAGTGTCAATTTATTCATAATCAATTTATAGGAATGTCAATAATTCATACAATCAATTTCAATTTACTAAGTGAAATCCACGCTGCCCATATCAGATCCTCCAGATGCAATTTCAGCATTTCAGTATGGTATTGATTATATTAACAACGTAAGAAACAAGAATACTACAGGAAAAGTCACCCTAAGACTTAATTTTTTTTTCATATGCTCACAAATTATTGTCGCAGTTGCCTAATTTTCACATGCACGGAGCTATCGGTTTGCTTAGTGTGGGGCTAGATGGCGCTGTGTGCAATGTCCCGGAATATTTATTAATTTATTCTACAGATAATGTTATTTATATACAGATTTATGCCTTCTTTTTAATCACTTATATACTATAAAAATTCAAAACCCATGCATGCACCCATGCCCATAAAACATTCACACCGAATAATGTATTTGCTATGTGGTAACAGAATTTTGGCACTCTTTGTACAATTCCTCTCTTCAAACATTGCCAGTTTTGTTATGCCGAATTGTATTATACTTAGTGAATACATTACGTTTATAGATGTGGCTCCTAGCCAGTGCTATATTTATTTTATGCGCCTTCCTGTGACTATTATATCTATCTCAGATTTGCGAAACTTGTCGAGCTAATTTTTCGACGTAATTTTTGACGTAAGTGCTAGCCGGTTAATACAACTAAATTTTATTATATCTATGTCTATGACTACACATATAGGAATGTAAGCAGATTACGGAAGTTTTTAATGTAAATAAAAAAGGTTTTTTTCAGTCTCAGAATGATTAAAAGTTAACTGTTTTTAAAAAAGTGACAGCATAATCTACTTTTAATATATGGTCTTGTCAAGACATAAAAGAATAAACTGAGATACAAAGCTAGCCAAATAAAAATCAAAGTAGATATCAACACTAAAAATATTTGACTGCTCTGTTAGCTTAGTTGGTAGTGGCTCTGCCTTCTAATCTAGGGGTGCGGGTTCGATTCCCGCATAACACAAGTAATTATGCATATTAAAATTTGTAATTACTTGTGTTGAGTCTGGTCGTTTCTGTGTATAATAAGTATGTATTTACAAAAGAAAGGTATAGGTATTTGTACTCGTATTATATCCGTTATCTAGTACCCATGAGACAAGCGTAAGCTTAGTATGGGGCTAGTTGGCGCTGTGTGATATGTCCTGAAATATATATATTATTTATGTCAAAATAATACTATCCTACCTCCTCACCAAAAAATACTAAGGTATTCGTAGCCTAGTGGTGATACAAAGAAACTCTTTAAAACAATCATTTTAACAAATACTACAAATGATATCAATATCAAGTAATGAATGTATCACAGAAAAAGTATAAATGTACTGTATCGAGCCAGCCTATGCCACTCTCAGAACCCTATACAATATTCATGCCAAAACTTACTGTGATCCGTTGCTTCCGTAGAGAAATAAAAATGTTAACAACTACCAATAAACAACCTCACTCTCTTTTTTATTGTAATGCTTCGATATTGATTTTCTTATCTTTTGTACCAATATCAAAAGCTCGTTCGCACAATCCCTTTTATTTAATCTTTCCGTTAGTTAATTGATCACAAATTCGTATTACGGATAGGATAGGCTTATCTTGTTTGCACAAAGCTTTCGAGGGGTCGATTATTTGACTGAAGTTATGATATTGAAACTTTTTTTGATAAAAATATTTGTTTTATTTTAGGTAAAAAGTAGACTTTTTGTTTGAAGCAGTAAATTAAAGATTACTTGTTCATGAATAACGTTACAATGGACTTATAGTAAAAACTGATACATCTAAATGAATAAATAAGTTTAAAATATAATTTACTTTATTATTTTCAAACATTCATAATACTAATATTTTACATATTTTGCAGATATATAAACAAATCAAGTCAATTTAAGTTGTAGACCTAGACACCTATAACACTAAGCTTATATAGTTGTAAGACTCACCCCCACCAGCACAATTTGATTGATTTGTAAATGTACATATTTATCGACAAATACTAGTAAAATCGTATATTTAAATTTGTTTTGACTTTAGAGTGTTGTACTGTGTTCGTACCCAGAAATCAAATAATTTAATAGCTGATTAGTCCAACCAAAATTGATTTAAACATGTTTGTTGAATGAATGAATTTTATACATCTAATTTTTAGCGAACTTCGTAATTGTGAGTTCCGTGCCTGACTTCCCCGCGGAATATAATCTTGCGATCTTCAAAGCGAGACTGAATCGGTTCTTACTAGACCGTAATGACCGCTAACCATCAGGGGACTTATGGGCAAGTGCAAATCTATTTAGAGTATAAAATATATTAAATTCTTCATGCCCCGCCACTTAACATTCCCAGTGATACTTTGTAAAACTTCTCCCTTGAGTTGTATTCCTCATGACTGAGGGTCATGACTCCCCCGCAGAATTAATTCGTTAGGGGAGTTCTCTTGGGCAGATACATCGTGGTGGGTGCCCAGGTCCTTCCACGGAAGACACATGTCCTCGAATATTGTGGTCCTCAAACATGTCGGTTTCCTCACGATGTTTTCCTACACGGTTAAGCGAGTGCAAATCTACACATAACTTGAAAATACTAGTCATTGGTGTATGGCCGGATTCAAACCAGGGTGCGTCTGCATGATAAGCAGACGGTTAAGCCACACTCACACTTGTAAAATTTAAACGTTCATAAATATCTCGTGCTGAAACCATTCCTGACAATTTAAATTTAAATGAATTAAATCAATATTTCACTTCAACTACCCCGTTTAATTCTTCCGTAAAGTCAGCTACATTAAAGCTTATTTCTAATATTGCTCCGCCCGATACCGACACTTTTGATTTTGTACCTTTTGCCGCTTGTGATGTTAAGAAAGCTCTTGAATGTATATCATCTAATGCGGTTGGCAGTGATGGCGTAAGCCGTAAAATGTTGCTACTTGTCATTGATGAGATTACCCCTGTTGTCCAATACATCTTCAATTTATCCATTTCGTCTAGCAGTTTCCCTGCGGTATGGAAAGATGCCCAGATTATCCCTCTTCCTAAGAAATCCAACCCGAAAGCCTTTTCTGAATATCGTCCTATATCTATTCTTCCTTTCCTATCTAAGGCACTAGAGAAGTTGGTTCACCAACAACTCTCTTTCTTCCTCTCCAAAAACCATCTCCTTAACCCTTACCAATCTGGCTTCCGACCTGGGCACAGCACTGCAACTGCCTTGGTTAAAATCACAGATGATATTAGGTACGGCATGGGTAATT
Organism: Macaria notata; assembly: GCA_927399415.1. Taxonomy (NCBI): domain Eukaryota; kingdom Metazoa; phylum Arthropoda; class Insecta; order Lepidoptera; family Geometridae; genus Macaria; species Macaria notata. Next base: position 6,770,423 of record OV656741.1, read on the forward strand.
GTCATCTCACTGTTCTCTTGCTTCTTGATTTCAGCAACGCATTTACTAATATAGACTTTGATATCCTGCTAAGCGTCTTGGCCTCTCTTAACATATCTCCAACGGCAATAAGGTGGTTTCGAACATACCTGTTTGGTCGCCGGCAGCGGGTTCGCCTCGATGACCATTATTCGTCATGGAGCAGTACTGCTGCTGGCGTACCACAGGGCGGCGTGCTATCCCCTCTTCTGTTTGCTATTTTTATAAACTCAATATCACATAACCTCTCTTCTTCTTATCACCTCTATGCAGACGATTTACAAATTTATACCCAAGCACCTCTTGAGCGCCTCCACGAGGCTATAGATTCTATTAATACTGACTTACAACGGATATGCGACTGGAGTAAATCGTACGGATTGTCTATAAATGCGTCAAAGACCCAAGCGATCGTAGTTGGAAGCTCCCGTTTAATTTCTAGGATAAACTGGTCTTGCTTGCCAGCGGTTATGTTCGATGGCATTCCTATAAAAATGAGTGACTCCGTTAAGAATCTCGGAATCCATTTTGATAGCCAATGGACGTGGACACCTCAGCTAACTGAAGTGAGCCGTAAAGTTTTTGCCTCTTCTGCTTCTTTGCGGAGACTCCGTAACTTTCTGCCTATCACGACTAAATTAGCCCTTGTGCAATCTCTTCTTCTGCCAATATTAGATTACGCTGACGCTTGCTACCTTGATGTAACCAATGAGCAGCTCGATAAACTCGAGCGCCTCCAAAATTTCTGCATACGGTTTATATTTGGTTTGCGCAAATATGACCACATATCCGAATTTCGAAAAAAGCTCAAATGGTTACCTATCCGCTTTCGCCGTAATGCTCATATCCTATCCCTTCTGTACAAAATCCTCTTCAATCCTTTCACTCCGCTTTATCTAAAAGAAAGATTTTCTTATGTCACGGCTTCCCATACCGACTCCCTGCGAACTTCCCGTGTCCTCCGCTTGTGTATCCCTGACTTCAACCATTCCAACCTTGTCTACCACTCTTCTTTCACCATGCAAGCTATTCGCTTATGGAATGACCTGCCACTTCATATTAGGCAGGCCAAATCCCTTCCTATTTTTCAGAGCTTGGTTCATAATTATTATATGCATGACTAATTTGTGGACTCAGGTTTTTTTTTCCTTCTTTTTGAGTAGGTTTATTATGTGTTGTTTTCCTTTCTCTGTTTGTAATAGATATAAATGTAGGCATTTTACATGTTTTTAGGTTTTTAGTTGTTCTTTTTGTTAAATTATTATTAAGTTGTATTAGTTTTATTAGGTACGCCAGCTTTACTGTTTTCCTATCGTTGTTTTCCAAACTAGGTTGCCTGGAAGAGATCACTCTAAGTGATAAGGCCGCCCTCTGTCCCAATATTATGGGTTTTTTTTTCTTTATACTTGTGTTCTCTTGCTATATTGGTGTACAATAAAGAATTTTTGAATTTGAATTTTTTGAAATATTTTCAACCTCTAAATTTTATTGGCGGTTCGCTCTCCTCATTACAAGGTGAGAATCCGTGGAATGACACGTAACGTTCTACCGGCGCGGCGGGCTATTGTTGGAAACTGGGCCGCTTGCGCAGGTAAACGGATTAAACTAATTTAAGGGAAGCGGTTTAAATTATAGGTTAGAAGATGCGAAGATAAAGTTATGAGTTTTAAGATTCTGATTGTGTTAACTAAGTACATATTAACTAATATAGCATTGTTTTTGAGTGCATCCGTACTTATTTTTGTTGTTTACGGTGCGATACACAGCAGGACAAACATGTACATATATACAGATAAAAATTATATATTCTTCTATTATGTATCTTATGATCTTATGATGTCCATAGTTTTAGTTTTATCTACTTTTAATTGTGTTTGTTAACCATCCAAACCACTTGGAAGAACCTGTCTTTTGCAACACAGTTCCAACTAAAGCAAAAGACAGAATCATGTAAATTATACAATAAGGTTGTTCAAATAAAAATTTACTTTACTTTACGATAGATTTCATTGTTATTCAGAGGGAAAAGTTTTTGAATATTTCAGGTAGGAAATGGAAAAAAGCTGAGTATAAACTTGAAATACACTAAATTAATGAATAGCAAGACATGATGCATGCCTTTATACAATGAGAGCTAGAGTACCTTAAAATTTTGTCACCGTGCAATTTATCTATATACCTACATATAATAAAGCTGTAAGTGGTCGGTGTACATTGAAAATGATAAAAAAAATAGTTGAGGGGTCTTCATTGATGCAATAGACCTCAGCAATAGACCATAAAAATCATGTTTAAAAAAAATCTGTTTGTCTGTCGGTATGTTTGTTCGTTATAGACTCGAAAATGGCTGAACCGATTTGTCTACGGTTTTCACTAACATGCTGGTGCATTTTTAACTTAACATTTAGTGTTTATTTCATTTAAATCGCTTCGTAAATAAAAAAGTTATGTTCATTTTAAACCAAGTGGTCATCGATATCCGCTGCCTACAGCCATTTTAAAGATTCGTGTTTGTCGACGTATGAACTAGATGGCGCTGTATTTAATTTTTTTCTCAAAATAATGCGGGCGAAGCCGCGAGCGTCCATTAGTATAACATAAATTCATCCATATTCCGTGACTATGTTAGTGACATTAAACAGAACACAGATTTTTTGCCAAAACTCGCGGCCATTTTCTCTAAACAACAACAAGTCTAAATACTTCCAACAAAGCAATCAACCAATCAACAAATACCAGTATCAAGATTTTGGTATAAAAGAAAAAACTATTCAGTCGAATTAAAAACCTTCTGTTTTAAAACAATGAGTTCCTCGCCAGTGAAAATCGCTTCCTTTGATAACTCTAACACATACGATTTAATACAATCTCATAAATCTCCTAGGTGACAAAGTGTCCGAGAAAGGGTGAGGATGCATTAAGTCGCACATAATAGTTACACACCACGCAAGCCCTGACTAATAGCTGACTCAAAGCTTCGATTTAGATGCGCGCGCGCATCGCGGTGTACTTTTTTTAAAATAAGTTATGCGACGCATTCATCCGTCATGCAGGTTTGATGTGATTGAAGATTACGGTCGATTTGTATCAAAAAAGTTGTTTGATACATAAAAAGATCTTAGCATCTTGCGGTGTCGGCTTTTCTTGTGTAGTATAGCTATTTTATTTTGTAGTATTGATTTGCGTTTCACTTCAGCACGACTGATGATAAGCATCGCTATAGGATGCAGTACAATAACATACACACTTATGTTAGGATAACAAAACTTTCTAAATATATTGCAATTATGACGCTAATGGGTTTTACGCTAGACCTTTGACTTACTCTTTTGCCCAACCCTTTTTCTTTTAGCACACTTATATACTAAGTACTTCCTAAGTTTATTGATTGATATGAAATAAATAGAAATATTTAAAGACCCTCTAAACGAAACGAACATGTAAAAATTTTAGTGCAACAATTTTTCGCGCTATAATCTGAATGATCTTCTATAAAAACTTTGTAAATCTCATAGCTTACATCGCAACATTCTTTTGTTTTTTTTATTTTCAATGTATTTAAAGCTACACTTACTAGTCTTTAACTAACGACTCCGTTATAAGGACAAGCAGCCCGCAATTAGTTTTTTAATCGACTTCCAAAAGAAGAGAAATGAATCAAAGTAAAGCAAGTAAAAAAGAGGGAAAAATCTTTCAGAAGACTTGATAACCTCCTTTTTTGAAGTCGGTTAATGAAGTGTAATTTTTATGACAACACACGAACCTGCGTTATAAAATAATATCCAAATATATGTTATTATTTACCTAGCTCAATATATTATTTAGATACAAATCCCACTCGAAAAGTCTTGGCAGGTGTAGCGATATTATTCATCTTGGCATTGTTGCATCCAGCTGTCCAGGGCACAGGTGATGACAGGAATATGATTTACCTACCTAAAATAATTATATTTAATATTAGCCTTATGTCGTTATCTAGGACCCATGATGCAAATGATAGTTTTTATTACGACTACTTATGTATAAAATAGAAACTAGCTGTGCCGGCGACTTCGTCCGCGTGGAATAGTTACTATCATAAAAAGTGAGTTAATCTTATAATATAGAAGACATACCTATACTGTCTCGAATATTTTGTAAGATCATTTCAAAAGGAATAATTCTTTCATACATTTTTTTTTAACATCTTGAACCATTTTCGCAGCGCACGCAACTGAAGCCCTCAAAAATGAATAATTATCCCCGTTTTTTTCCACATTTTCCATTGTTTCTTCGCTCTTAGTAGTTGCAGCGTGATGTTATATAGCCTAAAGCCTTCCTCGATAAACGGTCTATTCAACACAAACATATTTTTTCAATTCGCACCAGTAGTTCCTGAGATTAGCGCGTTCAAACAAACAAACAAACTATTCAGCTTTATAATATTACTAGTTGGTGCGCGCGACTTCGTCCGCGTGGAATAGTTATTACCATAAAAACGGTTCTAGTGAGTTTTGTTAGATTATTTCAAGAGAAATAATACTTTATTTTACACATTTATTTGACATCTTGAACCGTTTTCGCAGCATGCAACGGAAGCCCTCAAAGAAGAATAATTTTCCCCGTTTTTTCCATATTTTCTTTTGTTTCTTCGCTCCTATTAGTTGCAGCGTGATGTTATATAGCCTAAAGCTTTCCTTGATAACTGGTCTATCCAACACAAAAAGAATTTTTCAATTCGCACCAGTAGTTCCTGAGATTAGCGCGTTCAAATAAACAAACAAACAAACTCTTCAGCTTTATGATATTAGTATAGATTAGTATATTAGTATTAGTATATCAGTATAGATGACATACGGCAAAGTATTAAGTCAAAGATAGATAGTAACTGAGTTTACGCTTGACTGCGATTCGCCAGATGGTAAGTGACAATTGTTATTTGCAAGAAAAAGTGCTAAAAGTATTCCACTCCCAGAAACTTATAATACCACCACACCAAAAATCATGATGCTTCGTCGCTTCGTTATGGCGTACCTAATGCCACATATAACTCTAAAACACACACTAGAGCTTTACTGTAATCGTATTGTTATATCTTAGGTACACTTCTTACATCTAGGCATAAAGTAATTATTAACACTCAACAGCAATTTATTTAAATTTGTAATCGTTAATTTTTGTTATAAAAGCTGTAAGCGCAAAATTCAAAGCTCACAAAAATCGAATGACGTAACCAAACAGTGGACTCACCTCTAAACAAAAGAGGTAGCACAAAATCCAAACCTTCGCCAATCTGGCATTCACTAAAAAAATATAAACTGATTGAAATTTCAAAAAAAGGAATAATTGAAGGAGGTTGTAACACGCGTCGCGCGGTGATGCGTTTCGTTCGTTCGTATCTGCCGGGCGCCCGGGCAGTCTGTGCCAGCGCGCAGGAATACTGCGCCCGCTAGGGATGCGAATTGTCGATGTATTTTATATTTTAGCGTAAGCAGAGTGGTCGTGACTTGTCGCACCTGAATGTTTGCACATTTGAAGCGTGTCATCTTGTGAAATGTATAAATAAATATGATGTGGGGAAATAGGGCACCGACATTTTTTTTTAATATTTTTGCTGATGTAGTACTAAGAAGCTGAATAATTTTAAAAGAAAATTTCTCAGAAAAACTATAATTACAAATACATTGTTAATTCAATTGTAGTAGTGAATCACAGATACTAGTTCCTAACTACGAAACCAGAAATAAAGTTATACTCGTAAGTGTAGTAAGTATATTTACCAGCATAATTAAGTTACATGCATGGACTTTTAATTTTATATTGTAAGATAAATCCTTTTGAGTACCTACCTACACTTTTTACTGTTAAAAAAACTATCGACTTTTCTATGGTCTATTGCTTAGAAAATTCTACGCCAGTATTTCCATCACTAAAGAATCGAATTTTCACCGAGATTTTCTTTGAAAAGAATTTAACGTAGGTACATAACCTAGGAATTCGTATAAGAAGTAGATATTGTAAGAAAAGTGCTATGCCCTAAACTTCAAACAAGCAACAGGGTCACACAACTCAGTCTTATTTTAGAATTAGTTCTAAAATGTAATATTGTATTGTGTTCAGCATTAATAAATAAATAAACCTATCTACTTAACGAATTCCACAAATATATTGCAGTATTTGCTTTTTTATTTAATACTTCTTGTAAAATAATTTAGTATAAATTTCTTTTTTTTCTAAGTAACAGATTACACTCGTTCTCTATTCAAAAGTAGCTACAACACAGACTTAATACTTAAACAAAATTATTAATATAAATTTATAAACATAGAATAATTTATCGCAGTGCCAGCTAGACGCGTGAAAATACAAACTTTTCATAGCACTTATTTTTATTCGTATCGGAAATACCTTGCAAACTCTGGCAAACATCATTGTAGATACGGCGAATATATTTCTGCTGACGGATAGTATCAGAACCAAAAAGTTTTACGCTAATCAACGAATAGCAATTTAAATTATTATATTCCGATTATATTTTGTATTTTTTTTTATTGACTGCATCACGCTTATTTAATAAGGTTAGCCAAATCACAAGTATATGTCTTCCGCGGAAAGATCTGGGCACCCACCACTGGGAGAACTCCTCCAACGAATTGATTTTGAGGAGAAATACGAACGGAGCCAAATTATATATGTAGACTAATTTTTAGATTTTGGTATAGCTTAAGATTTTGTCTTGAAATCTTTGAACTTTTGTCTTGAAGGTCAGTTACGTTGCATAAGTGCTGCCGCCAATATAAACATAATACCTATTCGAGCGTAGACAGGCGTGAATCACCTCTACCTGGCAAGGTGTGTTCGGACTAGATCTTGAAATATCTCGGTGTTTATTTGATGCTTATATTTACAAGCTTTGATATTGGTATATATGTACATATGTATTGTATATAGGTGCTTGTGTGTAGGTATATATCTAGTGTAGCTGGTAATAATACTAGCATCTACAATATACTATCACATTCATGAATCTAAAAATTAGAGTACAATTATTATTGGGCTTTATAATGAACTACAAAAAGATTAATAACATGTAAAATAAATATATATATATATATATATATATATATTGTGTATTTTGTATCTATATACTTATTACAATTCTACTAAATAATGTTTTTTTTATCTTAGATCATCCATGTACCTAATTGGCATGATGAATCGATCATCTATTGACTCCACCATTAGAACGCCATAATAATTTAATTACGTCTAACAAACTTTACGTACCTACAATATTTTAGCTCAAGCAAACACCAGTAAATTAAAAACTCGTTTATCCACATAAACTACAACTTAGCCATTAAAATGACCACTGAAACTCCTGAAACTCATGAAATAAGTCGGTCGTGGGGCGAGCCGTGTAAACAAGGCCAGCCTCGACTAAAAATACGATTTATTTCGGAATATTCCGCCACTCCGCGCAGACATATAAATATTTATCACAATCCAAGAAAAATCGGGATAAGTTGAAAAAAGTTGCAAACCTTCGGATTATGGAAACTATTGAGATTGGATTGAATAAAAGATTTTTGATTTAGCATTGTTAGGTACAAAAACTGTGAAACGTTAAATAGACTACATAAAGAGAGCAGAAGATTGAAACACCTGGGCAAGAGAAACACAAAATAAGGATATAAAATAATAAATAAATATTCCGGGACATTGCACACATCGCCAGCTAGCCCCAAACTAAGCAAACGCTTGAGTCGTGGGTACTAGATAACGGATATACCTAATACTTATATACTTTTTTTGTAAATATATACCTACTTATTATAATATTAGAAACGACCAGACTCAACACAACGTATTAGGGAGAAGGCTTATGCTTTGCAATGGACTCTATCAGCTAACGATAATGATGATGATACATAGCCAATAGGTATTTCCGTGTAACCTAATTTTATAGATGACCTAAGTTAAACTTGTAACAAGCTGCAACGCTTATGGCGATGCAAGCGTCTATACACGGTGATGACTGCTGACAGTGCTGACGCGTCCGACACTTTGTTCCTTTGTTTTAAAACCTATTTAGCGTATACATACCTATTATTATGTTTGACATGATTTTAATAACAAAAATTTTCATTATTTTATTAATAAAACTAGACAAATGTAAATTCTAAAATTTTATAAAAACTAAATGTTATAAATTCAATTTGACGAGATATTGTAATTTGTGTAGCATATTCTGTGATGTTAGTACTTATACCTATACCTATGTATGTTACAACTTTACATTATCAATAAAGATTCTTTATCTTTATGTTATCTTTATATGGTCCAAAGCTATAATTACTCATATAAATCACCATGGTCCCAGATATGCAAAAAAATCATAAGCAAATATTGTTTCAAAAATCATCTATATACATATAATCCGATACCTAAAAAAGATATATAGTCACACGAATATTAATATGCGTGTCAATGTCATTTACAAAAATAGCGCATCGTCCATCAACTGACAGACACCTGTGCATGAGGGATGAAAATCCTTGCACCTGTGAGAGATGATCATAATCTACTGACAATTTTAATAAAACATGATGGCATTAAGAAATCATAATTTTGTTTTAGTTACGCTCTTTTCTCCATTACATTCTTTCTCTTATTTACTGCATCAACATCATTCATGCAAATCGGCTCAGTCATTAGATCGTGAAGAACAAAACCAAACATATTCACAAACTTGCCTTTACATAATACAAATTACAATTGAATAATAAAAAAAGGAAGTGTGATTTGACATCGCAATCTAGTGTATTCTTCCGTCAAAAAAGCACTTTCCAACCCTTTTATACAAGTTAACAAGACAAAATTGTGTAAATGACAATCATCTGAATGTATTAAGAAATCGTTGCTGTAGTTGTGATGTTGTGAAGATTGGAAGAGTGCCGAGGCGGCGGAGTGAGTCGCGCGGTATTTATAGAGGAGTGACCAATGCTGGCTGTAAGGTATGGGCAGTTTGATGGCGATTCTGCAAATTTAATATACATTACAAGAAGGTTTCGGATGATGAAAAAGCAAAACGGATGACATTCTCAAATCAACGCGGTACTTATACACGACCACCTACTATCTATGTGTTTCCTTCAAACAAAAGCAAAAAAAACCAGAAAATTTTATAACATACCACTGAATACAGAGTTAATTTCAATAATAAACGTTAATACGATACATTAAGTTTCAATTTGACTTGCGCGTGGGTTACGGGCAGAGCAGTAGGTATATAATTCAATTGTGTCGCGCCATTTTGTTTGTAGTGTCCTACCCCTGCCGATACAAACTTGAGGTGAAGGTCGTTAAATTTTATATCTATGAATACTACCGCCTATAATTAATCTCCTACTAATATTACCCGCGCAAATCCGCCGCAGGAAGACACCCACTTGCTTGCAACTAAAAACACGCAGAAATATTGATGTTCAATACAGTTTTGATGTTTCTTGGCAAAACTTTTAGTTCATCGACTCATGTCTTTTAAGAAAAACAACACATCCAAGGATTCCACATGATGCTGCATACTGCACATAATAAGAAGCAAAATATTAAATAGATAAATATTTCGAGACATCACACAGCGCCATCTAGACCCATACTAAGTAAACGTCAGTTTCTACCAGGTATATGTACTCGTACATACAATAAAACAATATTTATTAGAGGAATAACCTTTATATTCATTTGTTTCAAAGTTTCACTCTTAACTATGTGCTTAGTATTACATTACTCGTCTACATCCCTTCAACGTTGTACTACAGTTAAATATCCAAATAAAACAACAAAAACATCGTATCGTTACTAAAATGAGAATTTACGATACAACAGTTTTAAATTAAAACTTGAACTTAACAAATTGTCGCCAATGTTAAACATAAACGGCCGACATCACCAACAAGTTAATTGATGTTTAAATATTTGTTTAACCGGAGCTTTAACCAGGAGTTAACCGTAAAATGACATGTTTTAAATAAATGAGAAATTTAATATTTGTGTTACTGCAATATTGTTATTAAAATCATGCTCCCTATTTTGAGCCAAGTTTCCATTTTTAAGATACTTCTAAATAGAAGGATTTGCTTAACTTGTGGCGAATGATTTTTGTATGACTGTTTTTATATATTATAAATACTCGTCAGATAGCTTTTCGTGCACGAAATTTGGGAAATCGAAACAAATATGTTGTATGTCGAATATGATATTTGTACTAAGATGTACTTCAAAGCGAGATTGAATCGGTTCTTATCGGGTAAGCACGCTCCATCTTAGGCCATAGCGTTTGCTTACCATCAGGCAAGCTATGGCCAAATTCAAACCCGTTCTAGTTAGAAAAGATACAACTTGTTGTAAGTGCTTCTATCTATTTTTTTGTCTATTTTGCAAACAGTGGCAGTTGGTGATGCGGCCGTTACAAATATAAAACACATACTGAAAAGCTAATAGAATGAATTTTAAATATAGACAACCTAAAGAGCCTTGTAAGTTACGTAGTACTTATTATGCTGACTGTACAATAGTGTTTCATGACATTTAAAAAAAGTTTTGTTTAGAAATTGACAAAATCTTTTCATTCATTTCATCTTTCATTTTACGAGTATGCTTTTTTAAATGGAGATGACTGAAAAACTTATCTAAAACAAATACTTTGAAAACAATAAGTAACAAATATGCATTTTTTTTACTTTTACGCAAGTACGGTCTTCGACGTTTTTGTCAAGCGAGACCGTTCTTGCTTAATAGTTTAGTGGTAGGTATTACGTGTAACAAAATATTTTTATTTTCCTACCAATAATATTAGCCTTAAGGTATAGTCAGCAGCGTAATTTTATATCCACGTGTACAGTCAGCATAATTTATTTAGCTTTTTTTACAATTTCGATAGGGAAATAAAGTGTTGTTGGCGACATATTGATACAAAACATTGCTTGTTTTAAACAAGATTACGAGCGCAATATTTACACAAGCTTGATTCATGATAGCGCCGGACGATTTTGCTATTTAGCAGTGTTAGAATAAGACTCAAAATAAATTGGGATATAAAATATGATTCACAAAATACTTTTCAACCTTTTTGTAAAATAGTTGAAATTTAATTTAAATTACATGACTCACAAATTCATATAAACTTAATTTTATACCATAATGTATGTATGTAGAAAAAGAAAGAAAAATTGATCGTATCTTGTAATCAAATAAAAAAAGTTGCTGCTAAATAGCTTGTTATCCCAGCCAAATATGTATTTTAATTACTCGTAGAATGCTAATGAATTACTCTTTAACTTTGGATAACTTCGGTATATCTCCAACAGACATGTGTCAACGATACAATTGTACGACACAAGTAAAGGTTTATAATTAAATTGTACCAGAATTCCCAACGGTCATCTCAATAACTGTGGCATGTAGAAATTTGACTTTCAAAAACTTCAACATTACTTTAAAAAACCTTACCACTTACATTAAAATCTAAAAACCCTTTAATTCCTTTTTTGATCACTATTTAAAGAGGTATTTTTGATAATTTTTGTGAAAGCTTCTCTAGCGTTACATTGAATATAATTTCTATCTCGACCGTTCTATCTCAACATTTTAGCGCTCCGTAAGAATATAGGTACCTTCTAATAAATTGTACTATTTACAGTAAACTTGCATAATCGAATTCAAAAATTCAGTGGTAACAATTAATAATTAATTGTAAAATTCCGATGCATAAAATAAAACGTTACAAAGCAATAACAAAAATAATAAAAGCTAGTAAAAAACATTTTGTGATGATAGATCGATATCGATATGGAATACATAAAAACGTATAAAACCTACAAGCAGTTATATTCCTCCGTTTTAAATAAAAAATAACTATGTATGATTAGTTTGTATAGTTTGTCGAAAACATTTAGATTGTGTATAAATTGTTACATGATAATAAAAATCTTAAAAACAAAAACTGTTGCTTCACGTATCTATATAGCCTTATTTAGGCATTGTCAGATTTCTTTGTAATTAACGAAAGAAATAAAATTATGTGATTCAAGTAGTGACACTGATATTAATTGGTAATTGCCAACAAACAAATATTCCGGGACATTGCATACAGCGCCATCTAGTCCCACAGTAAGTAGGTACTAGATAATGGATATAATACATACATATTATACACTTTTCTTTTGTTAATACATTATATTGAAACACAATTTAGAGTTAATTTGTGAAAAATCATGCAATGTATGCGATACAATTGGCTGAATTTCATCATTTATATATTTATATGATCATTCAATTATAATTGAAAATAATAATTGTTCGCAATACGAATCCAGCAGAAACATTACTCGAATCACACAACTCAACAGAAACTATATAAAAACCAACCGTTAACACAACATAGTGAGTAAAATAAAATGTTAAAGCATACACTTAAGCTCTGATTTCCTAGGAAAGCGGTTCCGACATATAGCGGCCGTAATACAGCGGTGAATGATGTCACTAGAACGTTGTCTATGTAAACGAAATGGCGCGGTTTCCTAGAGAGCGGTAACTTGCACCGTAATTTACTTTAAATTTTTTGCGTCCGTAATATTAAAGCCGCTATATGAAGGCACCGCTGTCCTAGGAAACCAAAGCTTTAAACAATCGACTGAAAAAATCTCATTTACTTAAATATATTTCATCAACACCCTACCGTTCGGTTCGTACACAAAATATGTCATTTTCGTTAAATCTAATTTACAATCTAAGATCCGTCGTCGGGCGGATCGAGTGAGAAATCGTTTATATTAAATAGCCTTGTGTTGAGTGAGCTTCCACTATCATACATGTTTGCTAGCACATCACAGTTTTGTCGAAACGAGTTAGCGAAATTGCATGAACTTTTTGTTTGATCAATGTAAAATATTATATTAACAACCTATCATCAAATTAAATATGACATTGCAAAGATGATCTTTGATGATTTCATTTACGAATTATATGTATATAAACATTGTTTATATATTCTTAGGAATTAAATGCTCAAAGTCATGCCATTTATAATAATACAAGTTAAATTGAGTTTGTCTGTTTGTCCCCGTTTCGAACAACGAATGAATTCTGCGGGGGTCTGACCCTCAGTCATAAGGAAATACGACTGAAAGAAAGATGTCCATGCAATTCCACTAAATAGGCACATCTAGCTAGCAAATAAACAGCCTTGCCTTACACTTCACTCAACACCCAGTAACTTGGAGAGCGGCACTTCACTTACTCATACCTTGTTCTTGAAAACAACTAATTTGGGTCCAATAAATACCTACATAATGTTTAGAGCTCTATCATATTTAGGAACTGAACCCGTTATTAAATGTATTTCTATTATTTCAAGATTTCTTTTTTTTTTTCGATTTGCCAATTCGACTCTATAAACGCTATCTTTCCAACAAACTTATTTGTAAAAAAGATTGTACTCAATAAAAATGCTGTAGATACTTATTTCATGTTCATCTTAAGTGCTAGTCGCAACTTCTCGAGAAAATCTCAGCTTAATCAATTCGATTATATTGTATAGAGTAGATATAACTTGATATTATGAAAGTGGCCAAATCAAACAGGTTTAAGTATATAATATATTGAATCAGGCGTTACTTTGAGGAAATCCATTGCAGATGAAACTTCATTACAACAATTTCATAAGTTTAAGTAAAAGCCAAGTATTAGTGAGTGCCGCTTTCCAACATACTTTTCCATACCTTTACAAACTATCATAAATTAACTTTTTATCCGCACTTACTCTACCTTACCGCTAACAAAGCTTATCCATTTGGCTTCTTTCAAGTTGAACTAATTATGTCTTGTTCTATTCAAACTAGTTTACAAAATGCCTTATTTTGGTATTGCTGCTATTAAAATATCGTATATCGACCGGTGACAAACTTACAGAGCCTGCCAAGAGAAAAAGCATCCAAAATTTTATAAATTTTCTACGTATTCTTTTACGTATGTATTTCATATATAAATATATGTATGTAGTTTGACGTAAACAACATTATCCATCAGTAAGAGCTATGGAAAACACATACCTCTTTTTTATATATGGTAAAAGCAGTATTTTTATACTTTAACTAGGTTTTATTAAAGTTTATCATTTATTTAAAATTGAGTTAGTTGTTATGTATAAATTTAATTGATCTCTACATGTAATCTTGACATATTACCAATGAATTATATATTTATAGATCTATAAACTTAGATAGCCTTCCTTATCAGAACCACTCAAAAAAAATCTAGGCAGCCTTTTATAATGCCAGGATCTGTACTATTGAGCAAAATAAAGCTTGTCACCTCATTTAATCTATTACTATAAGTAGTCACATCATAGTTCGTTTAGTAAAAATATTTTACTGAGATCTATCCATAGTTGATTGTTATATCTCAATACTGTACGTATTTTATCATATAACTTAGTGTAACGTTGACAAACTTGGTTTTTTAGTGTAATTGTTGTAGTTTTTTTACAGGTTTCCATACCTTTCTTACTGTAAAATACATAAGAAATCTCGTGTACTTCTCTCCCGTACAATTCAAGGGACATCATTTACGGATTAACTTCCAATTCATATAAATCGATTATCGAAATTTAGGCGCGTTATACGCAACCTAAAGATAATAACCTCTAACAAAACCTAGTTCGCCAACGTAATTAACTTAATTAGCAATAAATAAACACAAGACATAAAATAGTTCACCTTTTTTTTATAAAAACGCGTTAATCTATTGCGTATATGTTTGTTTCATCGCGCCCACCCATCATTCCAGCCAACACCAACGTAACAATTTCAAAGGAAGACTAAACAGTTAAAGAAAAAATAATTTGGAAGACAAATGCCGAAACATGAAAATAAATCATAAAATTACTATAAATAAATGCTGCATTTATGGCTTTCTCAAAGAAAATGGCTGCTGCATACAGTAAAGAAACTTCAGATACAATATTACAATTACTCTCCCTTTTTCGCAGTCGGGTATATACCATCTCTTTGGATTGTTAACCAAACTACATAGAAATAAATCAATATCTTCACTTTCTTGTCTTATTCCACACTATTGCGTCCAAAAACTTTGCGTCCGACACTTGAGGTCACTAATCACTGGGTACACTTCCACTGGTTGAAAACTGAGCGTTTGAAATTCTACTTTACTATGTGCTAATAAGTATCATATTTGTTTACTTTAAACAAAATAATTAGTTTGAAAGAAAATAAAAAGATGAAATCTCTAGCTTTAAATATTCAAACTCTCAGCTCTTACCATTTTTTAAGAAAATCAAGCACTAACCCTTTCTTCGAGTCTTACCGACTTCCACTAGGTCTTTCAGACCCATCGAAAAGTATGGTTCTGTTAGACCTACAATTTCATGAGACGATCTCCTTTGTTTTCCGAGACTCTTCAAGTGGTCTGTCAGTATCTTCATTGACTTCTTAGAATCTGCAAGATCTGCGAGACCATTTGTTCGGTCTGACTCCGTAAGTCTGTAGGACTTTCAGTGCGATCACCCGGACTCCATAAGTCTGTAAGACTCCCAGTGTGATCTCTCAGACTCCTTAAGTCAGTAAGACTCCCAGTGCGACTTCCCAGACTCCGTAAGTCTGTACGAGTAGAACACACAGTGCAGTCTTCCAGACTGCATAAATCTGTAGGACTTCCAGTGCGATTTCCCAAACTCCGCAGGTCTTTAAGACTCCCTGTGCGATCTCCCAGTCTCAATAAGTCTGCAGGACTCTCAGTGCGATCTCCCAGACTCCATAGGTCTGTGTGACCCCCAGTGCCGTGAAACAAACACGTGTACGCCACGCGCCGCGTCCCGCGGAGGCCTCAAAAGAAGCCGATCAACTCCTACTCGATATTCGACCGCGGCCCGTCGATCGGCATCGTGTGCAGTACCTCGTCTAGCAGCTGGAGGGCTCTGCAAGGGGAAATAACACTTATTATAAAAGAAATAGAGGCCAAACCACAGTAAATGCGGTGTTATAGTAAATGTTACTTATTACTAAGTTAATATAAAACGGAACTAGTTATTGTATAATATTTACGTCAAATAAACTAATTTTGTATTTGTATTAGCTTTATTAGCGGGACATGTGGCCAGACGAAACGACAATAGATGGAGCAAAACTGTTATTGAGTGGTGGCAAAGAACAGGCAGCGAGATGGGTCGACGACATTGTACGAGTCGCGGGTTCTTTATGGATGGGGTCTGCACAAGATCGACGCAGCTGGCACATTCAAAGAGAGGCCTATACCCAGCAGTGGGATAGAGAAGGTTGTGAATGATGATTAGCTTTATACAATTAAAAATCGTATTCTGCTGGTGTACCTGTGCAGGTGCACCTCGACCCAGCAAGGCGTCTCCTTGATGGAGGTGCGCGGGTAGTCGGGCCCCCAGCCCTTCACGAACGACAGCCGCACGATGCACAGCCGCCGCAGGTCGTCCACGCCGATACCGGCCGCCGCTGTCAGACCTGCAATAGTAAACAGTTAAGATATATAATAATACTAAAATTGAATCTTGCCTTACGGGAACTATAGTACAGTTATACAATCAGACCGTGTTTCTCAGACCATGGTTTAGGCCAGATCCCTATGCTGTGCAGTTTTAGAGTTAAAATTACCATGTTATTACGCCGCGACTTCTCAATGTAATCTATTTTAGCTTTTGGAGTAATAGAAAAAGTTGATATAAAGAATAGCTATAGTTAAAATCTCAGAACATCTCTAAAATTTTCAGTGTTCAATATTGCGACTAACTAAGCAGCAAAGTGATTATTTAAGTTGTTTTCTCACTTGAACTCTCTCGCTCGGTTCTCTCTCTCAAAAACGCCAAAGAATAAAATGACGGGTGTTATAACCCGTCATTTTATTACGAGTTATTTGCCAGGCGCTAAACAAGCATTAGACTCGTTTATTCTAAACTTAATTAGTGGTGATGATTTATGATTGTTTTCGCTCGTCATTTTTCTATGAAGGTAAAAAAACAAATGCCCTTATTCATTGCGGGATGCTGTGGCTGGATGTGCCCCGCACTGCTAGCTTTTATAAAACTAAGCACATAGGTTTTATTGGTTGTCTCATGAATACAGAGACAATGGCATTAAACGTAAAAAACTTTCAGGAGAATTGGGAAGATTTTTCTTAGAAAAAGAAAAGGGATTTTTAACCTCCTTTTTTAGAGTCCGTTAATAATTCCCCTTTTTTGTTATAAGTAAATATAAATAAGTACATACACTTGTTCATGGTGGGGTGCTGCGGCTGGATGTGTCCTGCCACGGCGGCTGCCTGCGCGGCCGCGGCCGCCTGCGCCGTCGCCGCCTGCGACTGCATCTGCCGGTGGCACTGGCGCAGGTCGAACACCTGCAATACGCACATAATGGTACATTTATTTTAAAAACTTTCGAACGACGTTTGAGGAGTCAACACGTCCTGAGGATGCATCGTGGAGAGGCGAAACACGTGTCGACGAGAATATCTTGTGGAAGGAAAACAACTAAACTTGAAGACACAAGGTGCGGTGTTGGTAAGA
This sequence comes from Macaria notata, assembly GCA_927399415.1. Lineage (NCBI taxonomy): Eukaryota > Metazoa > Arthropoda > Insecta > Lepidoptera > Geometridae > Macaria > Macaria notata. Next base: position 6,788,031 of record OV656741.1, read on the forward strand.
TTGTTAGAGCCACGAAGGCCACTTTGGTTAGGAGGAGAGGCGTAGTGGTGTATGGAAGAACACAAATAAAACCACCAAGTTTGTTGTTTGAAGCCGGGTAATGAGTAGTCGCAACAGAAAAACACTACATATTTCTCCATAGGTTCATTTAAAAAAACTTTCATACGTTTTGATAACCTCCTTTTTTGAAGTCGATTAAAAAGGGTAGGTCACATCGATTACATAAACTACACATTTTTGAGATTATTTTTTTTTAAAAGTACTAAACCAAAATAATGGTTACATGTAGGTACACGACATAAAATAAAAAAAATCATCTGTGAGAGTAGCTAACGCTAAGGACCCGCGAAGCGTTTTTTTCCCGCGCCCGCAGCGGTGGCGAAATCGAGTTTAGTTTTCAAAACTCACGAGACCTCTCGATAAAAGTTTTACGAATAAAAATCGATTGTAGACTTTATTACCATAACAATAAGGTTGTATATACCTTGATACAAGCAGACGGGTATATCTTGTGCACCGCGTCCCCGGGCGCGCGGCCCGCCTCCCGGTCCAGGTAGTATGACTGCACGAACACGGAGTGGTCCGACAGACAGCGGAGCCACACGTCGCCCTCGCCGCGGAGGTCTAACTGGACGCCTTTGCCGATATGCAGTCTGGAACGAAAAAACAACATTGATTCGCATTGAGACACATTTTTTTATGTCGGTTAATCATATAAAAGACATTAATTTACATAGTAATATTATTCAATTATACGTCACTAGTTCCAACGATACAAGCGTTTGCTTAGTGTGGATGGCGGCGCTGTGCGCAATGTCCTGGAATATATAAATATTCAGTCTTAAATTTAAGCCTGTAACTACAATATCACCTAAGACGAAAGACCAGCAACCAGCACAGTCATGTATTTTATAAGATAAATATTTAAAAAAAACAAAATCTAGCAAAATGTTTTACGTGAGATAATACGATGTACTACTTACATATATAATTTTTTGTATACCATACATATGTAGATAGAAACAACAAGGTTATACATAGTCTTGACGATAATATTGATAAAATGGCTAATTGTCATATGTACAAAACTATCTCAAACGACCTCACTTGTAATCATCATCATGATCCACAGCCTTCTCAATCCCACTGCTGGGCATAGGCCTCTCTTTGAATGTGCCAGCTGCGTCGATCTTGCGCAGATCTCATCCATAAAGTCACTTGTAATACTACAATAATTGTTCATGTTACCTCGCCCGTTCACTCTGTTCCGTTCTATGCACGTTGCTCAGTGCTCCCAGACAGAACCTGTTGCCGCCCGATGGATCTACGTAGCCATCCACCTGAAAAAACATATGTTTATATCAGAAAAATATTCATATTTTTTATTAACCCTCTATTATATATTCCACCCAAACATGCCAACTATACCCAGAATGCATTTCTGGTGAGAGCGAGTGTGAGTTACAATGCTGCTGACAAACGGTTGGGGCTGGATCCATACAGGTGTAGCTTGGCTTCGTTGAGGCGGCGGCTGAGCAGCGAGTTCTTTGTTTGATTTGTGTGTTTGTTGCTAATTATGAAAGTGTATAGGTTTATTCTGTTTTAAGTAAGTTAAGTGTAGGTTTGTGAGTATTTGTGTTGTTGATGTAGGTGTAGTGTTTTTGTGTTCATAGTTTTATGTATTGTATATTGTGTTGTTACCCGTGTTGTCCTCTAATTGGATTTTTGTTTATATCATTATTTGCTATTGTGTGTCTGTGTCCGTTGGACAACTTGTAAATTAAATAAATAAATAAATAATTAGCCAAGTCAGAAGCCCTTAGGGCGGCTTGATAAACTCTCGACACTAGAGTTGGCCACTATCATACGAACTTATGTACTTGTGGCGAAATATTGTGTGTGCGTGTATTGACATTATTTAGCAGTGTGTAGGTATGTATTTTTACTAGTTGACGCTCAAACGCCTGAGACGATATGGGTGACATTTGATATGGCGTTCTTTATATTGGACCTTGGCTTCACAAACAAGCAATTATTTACATACATCACATAAGCAGGGAGAAGCTATCGGCTCCCGAGACAAAGCGCAAATTAATGCAGTAAAAGGGGCATAAGTCCGAAGTGTTTGGAAATGAGTGTGGATTTTATCGCCTGGCAGTTAGTAGACCGTAGCTTAGTTGGTTCAAGGCGTTCTGACGGTAGCAGAAATACGCAGGTCAAATCCTGTCGGTCGTAATAATTTTCGCTCATTTTTAACTGATTTAAAAAAAAAACAGGTTAAAAAGTCTTCTGTAAGTTGATATTTTCAATAAAAAGTTTAAGTTACATAGTACAGGTAGTCACTTGACACAATTACTCAAATTTCTTTTTTTTAGTTTCCTAGTAAAACAATATTCAATCAACTTATGTTATTGCTACGTACCGTGACATTGGGTCTGCTGGAGGGCACCTTGAAGGTCTCCCCCACCTGCGTGTCAAGCTCGAAGTACGCCACCGAGCACCAGTACTCGGGCGCCGGCTGGCTCGACAGCAGCCCGCCCGGGTTGCCGTTATCTGGAGTATAAGGGTACGTGGAACTATGGGGGATTGACGCTAAAATCACTTTAAGACGACGCAGTGGCGAATTATAAATCTGAAATTGTAGGTTATTCCGAATTCCACTTATTATGAAAGGGCGTAAGCGACAAAATGGTTTTGGTCGTTTATTTGAAAAACTACGAATTCGTTTCAAATAATATATTCACAAACCAAAGTAAATGTGTTAATTAACATATGTGTTAATTAACAAATTTTAATGCTCCAATCCAAAACCAACGCCGATAAAATCGATATCCCCAATTTTATAGAGATATTTTTGATTAATTATTTCGTGTTGGCCGTTGGTGTCATGCTATTCGCAAAATATATAGTCATTGAAATGATGAATCTTGAACATAAAATTTTAGTTTAGTTTCTTTTGTCCATGTTGAGTAAAATACGTATTCTTGCTACCAAATTCTCAGGGCGTTCTCTTAAGGTAAATCTACAAGTAATAGTAAAGACTCAAAAACTAAGAGAGATAGTTCATATGGTTTATATCTCAAATTGTTGGTATTTAACCCAAAATCCTACAAAACCAAATGTTTACCACCGATATGTTTGTAGTTTAGAAGATGTCACGAAACAACATTTTGTATGAATACATACTATTGATAAACCTTAAAACTATACAACCTATGTTATACTGAACTGTTTTGTCATGTAACCAATGTTATACTGAATTAAAGCTATGTTCAAATTACTTGAGACAAATTAGTTTTAGATAGGTATTGAAAAGTTCCGTAAGAGAGGCAAACAGCTCACAGGTTGGAACAAGCATTGTAAAGAGGCGCATGCGCAGGCTCGACTCAGTTTTCAGGAGTGGGTTAGCAGCGGTAGGCCTAAAAATGGCCCAATTTATGTACAAATGTGTGATACGCGGAGAAAATTTAAAAATAAACTGACGTGGTGTAGAAACAATCAAACTCAAATTAAGATGAATATTCTTGCGACGCAGCATGAGACTAAAAATTTTGGAAAATTTTGGAAGGAAACCAGCAAGCTTAATACTAAGCCGAGCCTACCTATAAGTGTCGACGGCCTTAGCGACTCCGACCAAATCGCAAACCGTTTTCGAGAGCATTTCAGAGTCCAATCTCCACTTAGTCAAAGTTATAAGATAGAGACAAATGCAATGCGTGCTGGGGACTGCACTTTTCGAGTCACGGCAGGGCTGGTAAGAGAGGTGCTGAGGAACATGAAGCGAGGGAAATCCCCTGGGCATGACTCTTTAAGCATAGAGCATTTGCAATATGCAGGAGCTCATCTACCAAGGGTGCTCGCCATGTTCTTCTCCTTCTGTATTAGCCATTCTTACCTGCCTGAGCCCATGTTGAGAACGTTGGTAGTACCTATTATTAAGAATAAAACGGGTGACGCGTCTAGCTTAGGTAACTATAGACCGATATCGCTTGCAACGGTTATAGCCAAAGTGCTGGACGGTGTGATTGATATTCAGTTACGCCAGCATGTGCAACTACATGACGCCCAGTTTGGTTTCAGGCCTGGGCTGTCAACTGAGTCGGCAATACTGAGTCTGAAGCACACTGTCCAGTACTACACTAGCAGAAACACGCCTGTCTACGCCTGCTTTCTAGACCTTTCTAAAGCCTTTGAGCTCGTGGCGTATGACAGGCTGTGGCACAAGTTGTCATGCGATACGTCACTTCCGGTTGAGTGCACATCTCTTTTAAAGTTTTGGTACGAAAACCAGAACAATACAGTAAGGTGGTCGGGGTCGTTATCGGACATGTTCAGGCTAGAGTGTGGGGTGCGGCAGGGCGGGTTAACTTCGCCGACCCTTTTCAACCTGTACATTGATCAACTGGTTCATGAGCTCAGCAATGCTGGTGTTGGCTGCTCAGTTGATGGCGTCTTTGTAAACAATATCAGTTATGCAGACGACATGGTATTGCTGAGCCCATCAATCAGAGGCCTTCGTAAGCTCTTGGCCATTTGTGAGCGTTATGCTGAGGCTAATGGACTCATTTATAACACCGTTAAAAGCGAGGTGATGGTGTTTAAAGCGGGCTTTAAAACTTATAAGCTAGTCCCACCGATTCTTTTGAATGATACTCCTTTAAAATTTGTTACAAAATTTAAGTACCTAGGTCACTGGGTCAATGAGACGCTCACAGATGACCTTGATATGGAAAGGGAGCGCAGGGTGTTGTCAGTTAGAGCTAACATGCTGGCCCGTAGGTTTGCACGTTGCACCCCTCAGGTGAAAGCCACGCTCTTTAGAGCATTTTGCCAGTCCCTATACACGTGCAACCTATGGGTAAAGTATACGCAGAAGGCATACATCACCCTGCGTACCCAGTATAATAATGCCTACAGGGCGGTGATGAGGTTGCCGCCGTGGTGTAGCGCATCGGGGATGTTTGCCGAAGCGTATATAGACAGCTTTGCGGCAATAGTACGCCGGCGCGTGGCGTCCCTGGTGCGCCGCGTCCGTGCCAGCTCCAACACCTACCTGCAGCTGTTTGCCTCGAGGATGGACCTGGACTGCTCGATGATGCAACATTGGACCAAACTACATGTCGAGCACTCTGGCTCCACCCGCGGATATAGGCTAAGGTGATATTGTATTATATAGTTTGTATCTGATGATAATATGTGACTGATATATGATTATTTAATTAGTTAGCTGCATAAATTTTACTACACTATATTTAAATTTAATTTTAATATTGTTTTTATTTTTATTGATTGTGACATGTGACTGTATAAAAATTTAATATTTTAAAGTGAATTATAGTATTGTGAATATGGACCAATGCCTGAAATAAATGATTTTGAATTTGAATTTGAATTGCATTTATAGGTTCTCTTATGCATGTTGAATGTTTTCTATATAACTTTATAATTAATTATTTTCTTCCTTTCTTTATAAAAATGAACAAAAAACCCTTCTGTGTTGGTTACAATACATGTTCTTACAGAAGTGATGGTGCGCGGGCGCGTCGAGCGGCACGGGCGGGGCGGCGGGGGGCGGCGCCAGGCTCTGCGTGTACGTGAGGGTGTTGTTGCCGGTCCAGGTACCTGCGGGGTTGGAGATTGCAATAAGTATTAAAAAAACGTTTAGTAACACAGCCTTTGCTTGCTATCAGGTAAACTATGGCCAAGTGCAAACCCGTTCAAGTTAAAAAAAAGCATAAAACTACAAAAATTATACAAAGAAACACCCAAAAATATGAAATACTTGAATAATAATTAAGTTTCATAGCACAACCCGGCCCCAGCTCAGCATGTGCTGGATGCAAGCAACCAGCGCTGGTCTTCCGTTGGGTATTCATTCACAAGTATTCACCAAAACATTGATTTAAGTTAAGGTATTAATTTGGTTGGCGAAGGGAGATAGAACCCGGTTTACCAAAGATAGTTTTGATATCCCATCCTGGAATATTTATTTAATATTATTATCTTTTTCAATCACAAATGTAGGATCTATATTGTGCGAAAAGAATAGAATGACTTGGGCCAACATTTGTAAAACCTTTATTAGAACAGACTCTACAAGTCAACGTGCGTTAATGCTTGTGTACCTATGAACAATTGACATTGTAAAATTGTAATGTGAATGACTCACATGCAAACACACACACGCAAATGTCGCGTTGAAAATATTTCCACACACAACACATACAAAGCTTGCTCGTGATTGGTCCAAGCATTCATCAAAAAAGCTTGTTTATTCTTGTTTTGTGTATGAACTAAAAGTTCGAAATAATGAAAATATATATATTTTTTAAAAGCGTTTGTTTTTCTCGAAATATTAAGAATTTCGGTCATTTAAATGAAAACTACGGGCCTAGGCCAAGTGGAGATCACCTTGAGTGTTATTTTCAGAAGCTAAATCGTCCTGCAAGATCTTCCTCACGATCCTGCAAGTATTCAACACTGCTGCTTTTTGCATCGTCATGTAAATGTTTATGTCTAGGTCTATTTGGTTCAGGTAGTGGAGTAGGTGTTTTGGGATGACTCCATGGTGCTGGAGAGCACCAGTGGCACAATTGATACCCTGTTACGCACGTAACAAGGTGGCACGTAAGGTGTACGCCTTTGGAACATGTTCCAAAGGCGTATAATTTCTTCTTTCAACTCTGTGTATTTATGTATTTTTTCTGTAATTGTCTTCTGTAAGTTATGTGTACTAAGAACTGCAATATCAATCAGGTGAGTCTGTTTGTTTGTTTTGTCTATGAGAGTTATATCTGGCCGGTTATTATGTACAGTTCGATCTGTAAGTATGGCTCTGTCGTAATACATTTTGTGCCGCTGGTTCTCCAGGACCGGTTTTGGTGTGTATTCATAGTATGGGACTGCCCTGGTGTTTAAAAGGTTGTGTTTGTGAGCTAACTTTTGGTGAACAATGTTAACTATCTGGTTGTGTCTATGGGTGTAATCAGTCTGAGTAAGTGATGGGCAGGCGCTGGTTATATGTTGGATTGTTTCTGATGCTCTGAGACATTTCCTGCATTTATCGCTTTGAATACTTCGGTCTTTGAATATGATTTTTTTGTAGTTTTTGGTGTTGATTACTTGGTCTTGTATGGCGATCATAAAACCTTCTGTTTCAGGGAACAGGGAGCCTAGTTTTAACCACTTATTTGAAGCCACTTCATCTACATGATCTTGTTCTAAGTCATGTAGATGACGTCCGTGGAGTTCTTTTGATCGCCATCGGTTGAATTTATCTTGTTTGTGTGTTAGTGCAGATTTATACTGGATTTCTCTATTAATAAGGTTCAGGGGGGTGTAATTGTTGTCTAAATCTACTATTGCTGAGTGTAATTCACTGTTCTCGCATTTTGAAAAGAAAAAGTTTCGAAGGTTTTTTATTTGTCCCTCCCATAGAACATTTAGATCTATGCGCCCTCTACCTCCTTCTTGTCGTTTAATTGAGATGCGTTCTATTGCAGATTTTGGGTGTAGGTGTGTTTGTTAAGTGTGGTTCTAGTTTTTATTTCTAAGCGGTTGATGTCAGTGCGCGTCCATTTTTATTATATATAAAAAATCAATGAATCTTAGTTATTTACCGAACTATACCACAGATTAATAAGCAAAGTAGTGTACCTTGTTGTTGCTGCGTGTGCGGGCTGGGCTGCGGCGCGGAGGGGGGGCTGGCTGCGTTGCCGAACCCGTTCTGCTGCGACCCGGACCCGGAGCTCGGAGACACCGCTGGAAATATACGAGTTTATTATATCTTAGAAGATAAAAAGAAAGAAAGAGGACATGTTCATGACATATGGAATATACACAGAAACAAACAAAGATAACTAGGATACACACAACACATATTAATCCCTCTTTATCTTTATCTATATAATAGATATCGACGACTGTACAATTTAGCATTGTTTGTAGAAAAAGTAGACTCAAGGCGTTTTTTTTTCTCTAGAAAGAACCAGGGGTAATATTTCAGCAATCGCTTGGCAACACACCCCAACGTCCTGGCCGCCAATCTAAGAACCTGCCAGTATAAGCCTAGGCTTAAACGAAAAACTGTACTACCCAGTGACCAATAAGAATAACAGAGACCTAAATCTAGTATGAAAAAGTAGAAGCACTCAATGGAGAGCTCACTTACACGACAAAAAGCTCCAAACTCATCTGCTCATAGTGCAATCTGATCGCAGATAATTACAAGATTAAAAAAAAAATCAGAGTGAATATTGTTGAGAAGTATTGCTCGCTTGTCCGCGAAACCCGTCTTTGCCGAGACGAAGGGACATCGAGGTAGGTTTTAGTCAGTAGTGAAGTCTCATTAGCTCCGAGCCCGACATACCCCCTCGGGAAGTCAAGGCCCTCAGTCATTAGGAACACAACAGGAATATAATATACAAGGTAGATATAATATAAATATATAAAGATATTTATTTGACAAAACACTGTAGTTGGCGTGTCACAGTAACATAACTTATTATGGGTATAACAGTAATAACATAAGGTACAAACTGACCTGGCAACGTCTGCGTCATCTGCGCCTCGGCGGTGGTCTGCTCGGCTGGGAAGAACGTGGAGTTGGAGTTGTCTAGCAGCGGCGTGCTGCCCCCGGGAGACATGCTCACCGGCATGGCCGCTGGAAGGCGTACATACTACATTGTAAAACACTCATTTCATTACTTTTCCCATCACTATCTAGCTTTGCTGTTACCTAAATATGAAATAACTGGACATCAAAAGGGATCGTGCGAGTAGAGGTTCGGCAAGGAGGCGCCGTTATTCAGTTGAGGTTCCAAAGACTCGCACCAAGCGTTTTGCTTCGACTTTCATCGTGCGAACAGCCAAACTGTGGAACTCCTTGCCCGAATCTCTATTCCCTTTGAACTATAATTTGTCGATCTTCAAGTCGAGAGTAAACTGGTTTCTTCTAGGCAAGCGCGCTATATTATAACGTTGCTTAACATCAGGCAAGTTGTAGTCAAGCGTGAGCCTATATCATGTAAAAAAAGGTGCTGACCTAGTTTAATGTCCAGGGTTCACCAACTATTGTATACTTAGTCTTCACCCCTATTTAAGAGTACAATGTTTGAAAAAACATCATTATAATTTTGTAAACTAACGTAATCCAAATTTTATAAATTATGTATATACGGTCAACGAAACGCATCGCATATTGAAGACGTGTCTTAGCAAGTGTAGATAATAATTTATGTTACATAAAAAAATACAATGCTGGTAACTTTAAAAAAAATACCTTTTAAACGATGTGCTTCAAACACACTGCCATGGTCTGTACGTCACGGTTTTTAGTTTTCAACTATAGACATTATTAGAATTCAGAGGTGGCAAATATAGGTGACTATATAACGTTCAAAATGCTAGGGAGACCTAATCATAGCAATATCGACAACTTTTATTTTAACCTTTTCGGGAATTCGTGTGAAATATGTTTTGCTGTCACACACAAAAGAGAAAGTCAATATGAGGTGAAAAGTGTAAGAAAGCGATTTTGATTAAAACACGATATAGTTATTTTTGTCAGGTCGGTTAGTATGGATGGATCAAGGCTCTTTTCGAATGTTTGTGTAAGTTAAAAATAAACTATAAAAAGTAATAATATATATATATATATATATATCAATTATAACGTTCCTACTACATAAAATATTAATCATTCTTAATTCTACAGTCAATCTGGGAAAAGTTCATTTGATTATTTTCATAAAAGATTGCAATAAATTACAGTCAGTAGCCAAAAACATGCAAAACATAGGGTCAAAAAATAAAATCAGTGCAAAATAAAACAAGAAAAGCTTACGATGGTTCATTCGTTTCGGCAGCCACATCACGCGGGCGTCCATTGTATCGGGGGGCTCCAACTTGGGCGCGATGGCTCTTTGACCCATCATCTGCTGCTGTGGACTGGGCATCGACATCCCTTGACTGATGCTGGGCATCTGAGGCGTTCCCGGAGACATCTGAGTTGGCGCTGATGCCATGCGAGGAGAAACCATCTGTGGCACGTTTGACATCTGAGGCGTCCCTGGTCCCATTTGCGGCGTTCCTGGACCCATTTGCGGCGTTCCGGGCCCCATTTGAGGCGTCCCTGGACCCATTTGAGGCGTCGGTGGCCCCATTTGCGGAGTGCCCGGCCCCATCTGAGGTGTAGGAGGACCCATGTGAGGCGTCCCCGGCCTCATTTGCGGCGTGCCAGGGCCCATTTGAGGCGATCCAGGTTGCATCTGTTGACCTTGCATTTGACTCACATTTGGGTGGTTTGAGATCATTTGTTGAGGTCCGGGCGAGCGGCCCATCTGTGGACCCATTTGTGGTGGGCCACCCATGGGGCCCATTTGCGGGGGCCCACCCATCTGTGGAGGCACTCCTAGTGGTGGCGGACCTCCCATTTGAGGCGGCCCAGGCGGTCGTATAGGTCCTCTGGGGCCATGGTTCGGTGAGAACAAGTTGGGAACGCCGTCTGGCGCTATCGACACGAGAAAAATGCAAAATAAAATCAAATATGCACCAAATAAAAATGAGACATTTTACACACTTCTTGGTATTTGATATTGGACTCTGAACCATACTTACTATAAAAGCGATAGTGTGTTTGTTAGTATGATTGTTCTTTTTAAACGCGGCTATAGAATTTTTTTTTAATAAGCCTGTAAGTTGTCTTAACATACTTTTTATCCTCGATCAACGCGAGGAAAACCGCGGGTCTTTGTAAGTCATTCAATAAGACAGCTTCAGAGTCCAGTATCAAACCAAAATCTTCACAAGCACAAAAACTGTCACAATAATATAATCTATCCTACAACTCATTGTAATCATGACACAGCAACTCACTCTGTCCTTGGTTTATAATAATATTGCTATTAGGGAACTGTTGGTGATGATGTTGTATAGTGGAGTGGTGGTGGCGCGGGCTGGTTGCGTGGTGCTGGATGGTGACCAGCTCCCCGGTGTCCATGTCCATGCCATTGCCCCCGATGCCAGCGGTATACTCGTCTTTGACCAGCCGGCTTGGCCCAGACTGGAGAGTGAGGCCCGACAGGTCTGCAATTTTAGATGAGTAGTCTAATCTTAATTATAGTTTAGTGCTTTCTGCGGTTTGGAACTGTACATACAAGGACGAGATATAAGGTTATATTAAAAATAGTTTAGTTCAGTTTCAAATTGCAATGAATGATGATGGAGACAAAAGAGTAACTAGGCCAATTCCATACTATTTTAGTTTTTAGCAGAGAGATTCATTGCAAATTTTAATTTAGTTATTGAATAATAATTAACACCTTTACGGAGTAGTTAAAAACATAGTAATACATACATATTAAAAATATTCATTGTTGGCCATTGATTGAGATTCTGTCTTTTTATGTATGGAGGAACCAGAAATCAATACAGGATATATTTTACATGTGAAAACACAGATAAAGCCACATAAATTAGGTACTAGTAAAAACAGCTAGACCTAATAATTAAAAAAGTAAAGTTGCTTCCTGTAATCAGCATTATGCTGAGTTGGGGCAGACTTATTTAATAATTGTATGTCACATACATACAATGTGTGTGTATACCTACTAATTGTTTGTAAATCTGTCTCAATAAATGTTATTCTTTTCTAAATGTCAGCAAAAATACTGACCTATCCCCGGCGACACCACTCTCTCATAATGGTAAGGGTTGACACACACCGAGTCACATTTGAGATCAAACGCAAACTGACAGAACTTTACATGCTTCAGTTCATTCTTGTGCAGATCTGGCCATCGCCAGATGCGCGCGTATATGACGTGTGGGAATCCTTTGCGCCCTGCCACCTGCAAATGTAGAAATTATACAAATACAAAATTTATTTATTACCATTTTACAAATAAAACCTCAATTCTATTAACTTGTTTTAAGTAGGTAAGTAAATGACTATTAACTGCAGTGAGTGAAAGGTGAAAAAAAGTGATTACAAGAGCCCTACACTAGGTTCAAAACCTGTATTGTAGGTGCTCTCACAAATCAAACTGTCCACATAGTAGTTAGTGTGTTTCGGTGCGGATTCTTTGATAATATCATAGACTAAGTATACTCAAGTAGACCAGCAATTCCAATACATTAGAGCGTACGCCGATTGTTAGTTCCAATATAGATCACTAGCTGTCACTACTAGTATGCAATGGAGATGTCGTGGCCGCATCGTAGAATTGCCCATTTCATGAAATGATCGGCCATTTAATGAAATGGTTGCATTTCATGAAATATTTCACTGTCCATTGGCTATATCATGATGTGCCCAGGCCAGATCAATGATAAGAAATCGTTTGACGATAGGGCCAGCTAATAATATGATAATATGTAGTTACCTAGTATGAACAAAATAATTTCAGAAAGTAAATTTGCAAAGATATGAAAAATAGGTTCTAGCTTGAGTTGACTAACATGGTATCGTGTGTGTGTACTAGTGTGTGTAGAAACATGACTTGAACGAGTAGATATTTCATGAAGAGTATTATTTGACTATGGTGAGCAGCTCTTCTGTTTCTTTATAGGAGAGAGACATTAGAAACTTTGTGATATTCGCTTTGGTTTCTCGGAATGTCTTGTCGATAATGTTGCATTTTTTGTTTAATCTATTGATTGATATTTTTAGATTTTAAATGATACAATTCCCTGTGAATAAGATATTGTATCAGACATTACTTTGCAGAAATCCATTGCAGACTCTGTAGATGTATGTAGTGTACGGTATGGAACAGTCACCAACGAAAAACACTACATAGTTCTCCAGTGTCATGTAATTCCATGTTATGTAAAGTAAGTATATATTTGTCTTGTGACAGGGAGCATTTTTTAAATGTCAGTGTGGTAGGTATAAGAAATAGTACTGTAACAGAACCAATATAATAAGTACTTTGAATAAATTAAATTCTGTGAATTTTATTATCAGCTAGTTTTGAAATACCTTTTCTATGCAACATGTAACTTCAATGGGGATTGAAAAGAAACTTGAAATGCTATTCTTATAATATAAAATATATCAAGTATCCATTTTTAGTTCTGGACACACACATATGTAAAAGTGTTAAAACTAAACTAAGTATTCAGACATAATAAGTCATTCATTCTGCGGGGGAATCAGAACCCTCAGTCATGAGGACATACAACACAAAGCGAGACAGATATTACTAACCTGTAATCTACCATCAAGAGTCCTTTGTATGGTCACACATTTGCTGGGATGAGCTCCATTAGTTGTGATGGCAGTTATCAATGAGTCCAGCTCATCTCTCTTCTCTTTCAGCTTCTTGACGAGTGACTCTATGGCTCGTTTGGAGAAGCCCTCACTCTCTCCGCCCTGGCGGTGGCACATTAAGGAGTGGACTATGCTCAGGCAAGCATCCGCTGAGGTAGGAGCTGTTGTGTTCATGGCTGAAAATTAAAGACCTGGCCGTTAACTGAGTATTATATATCTGTTACCTTTGTACCCATGACACAAGCTTTTGCTTAGTATGGGGCTGGGTGGTGTGATATTGAATGTCCTGGGTATATATTTTTTATCTATGAGCCTCTGAAATACCTAAAATATGCAGGCATCTTTTTGCTATTAGGCTTTTTCTTTAATTTCTCCTTTATTTGAATGAGAATTATTAAAAACAAAGAGAGCATTGAGATCAGACTTATTGTCCTTGTCTAGGATTGGTATTACAATATTTTTTTTATGTATGGACTTGCAAGCATACATCAAACTCTTCCATCACTCTAGGCTGTGGTTTTATTTAAAGCAAAATGATGCAACTATACAGGCCAGAATTTTGATGTTGTTCAAATTGGTTTTAGCTACAAAGTAGTGATTTGCCATAATTGTCAACACTACAGTTAAAATATAAAATTCAATTCTATGTTAAATAAATATATTGTCTTTTTTGTTATGATAATGTAAATCTATTACATCTATAGTAAAATATTAGTGATATAGGCTTGTCTATGATGTTGTATGAATCATACCTCAACAGAATAAAGAACAGAACAAATATTATAAATGAATTTAAAGGTTGCATCATTAATACTATAGAAAACTATGGTATGAACATAAACTTATAACTTCAATCAAATTGGTTGTGTGAGGCTAGCCAAAATTCTTATAAAGGTTAATTTTGGGAGACAATTACAAAATCATCATAATCTAATATAATTTCCTAGAATTGGTATCTATTGCTTGGTCATAGTATAGAATGTGATTACAAGAGCGCAGGTTTCGTGAAGATAGATCGCAGGAAATTCCATTGTAATAATAGAAATAAAAGAAATTATTCGGTCTAATAATGTAATCACTAAGACACAACTGTTGTGAGAAACTTACCTGTGGCTAGACCGAGAATATGCTTATGGATTATAGATGAGAATATCACATTGGATTTCTCAAATCATGGGCACAAATTGATATAAAATTAATTCTCTTTATTTGAGAGAAGATACCAAAACAGAAAGCGACATTTTGGCGGCTCATAGACAAAATCACAGATTAGATATATTACAACTATATAGTGAGTAATTAATAAATATCATCAATTTATGGTCAAATAGTCGATAAAATATGTCCCAACGTCCCAACTCTAATTGAAGTTGCACTTTTTAATGTTGGCTATGATGCTTTGAAACGTTCCGACAAACGCAAAGTTACAAAATCAAAACATCTTAAGTTATCTATTACGTTACAATTTACGTATGATCGGAATGCATCATTCATCTGTCGAGTTGGGTGACTGACTGATGACAGCGGCCAGCGGGTTTGTCAAATCTTGGTTTTTATTTTTGACGAAAATAAACTTAAAACCTAAATACAAGACAGAAAGTGTTCAGAGTTAATTAGTGTTTTTTCTACGAACATTTATGAAGAATAATTCCCAGCATTAAGACTGTATACATTTGTCAGACTTCGTTACTTGTGCTAAGTGGGTGGATTCCTTTGGTATTTTAATAAGCGGATTGTAATTTGTGTCATGCCCGCAAAAGCAGTTGCTGATGATGAAAAGCGTTTGAATAATGAAGGGCGTCGATAGTTATTCAACTGACCGCGAAGGAATGAACAACAAACCTATTGTAACATGTAAGTTGTATCTCTTATTAGATATCCTAGACTGAAGATGTAAGCATATAAAATATGGTGTGTTTTCTATTAGGCGCGGGAGATTGGAACCTGTTTTGCACCCTGGAGGCCCCCCTAGTGGCTGCCATACCCCAGGATTCCTGTGAGTGGAGGAGGTCCTATGGCCGGGCCACTAAGTCTGTTTATTTAGAAGCCTCTTTCATCAAATACAATAAGGATAAAGTACATAATGAACTCAACTTATTGAAGCGTCCCATATTTCATATTTACTGGACTGACTGTGTGGTGAGTGTTAACTTATTTACAAATATTTATCTACAGTTTTTATTCCTGTCAGGTTCTGATATTTGATATTTAAAGCAAAACCTATCACACTATGCTTATTAAACAAATTAATTAGATAAAATATAATAAAACACTTTAAAGATATTAAAAAGCCTATCTTATCATCTACATTGTGACATAATTGATAACTGATAATTAATTCATTCACTCAATTACAGGACATAGAATACTACAAAACAACACTGAGAGATGATGTGGAACAGTGGCTCAAAAATCTAGAAAAATCTGGCATCACTGATTGGATGGTAGTATTAGTGGAAACATATGATATTAGAAAAACAAACAAACTTCTACCAAGAACTACTGTGTTGGATAAAATCAAAGGAGACTTTGGTGTGAAGCTAACAGAAGATAGATTTATATCTGTAATCAATCCAATAAAATCAGAGGCCAGGAGTGCTGAGTCATGGAGGTCATTGGTGGCAAAGATCAGGCATTTTATATTAGTGGCATACAATAAGGCCTTGTTAAAGTTTGAGGAGCACATGCGAGAGCAACGGGAGAAGAGAAATGATCCCGAGTGGGATTTTTGTAAATATTTTATACTTCAGGTTAGCTGAATATTTATTTATTTATTTATACTAGCACACATACAATTTAAAAAAAAAATACATGTGCCCGAGGTCTTGGGGCGAGCAAGAGATAATTGCTAGTTTATATCTAGCCAGCTAGCTATTTATTGGAGTATTTCATTTATTATTGTTTATAGTAAAACTGACTGCAGATAAAATGGAAAAAAATCCTTTATTAATTTTAATTTATTTAAAAACAATATTCTTGTTCTCATATACATGTTCTTGAATCATATACTTATGAAATAAAATGCATGATTTAATCCTGGCCAATCATCATTCATCATGGTTTTTCATTATTTTCACTTACCCCTGTATAAGTTTACCTATTTTGCTAATAAGTAATCTAATCCAGTATTACACACATATTAAGCTTAGCCAACAAAAGTAGTCTGTATTGCCTATTTGAATAAATGTTTGTATAGAATAGAAGAAGTAAATATAAAAAAAAGTATTTTGTTACAGGAACAACTAGCATTTGTTCTAGAAATGCTTGGTTTGTACGAAGAAGCTCTAGTCCAGTATGATGAGTTAGATGCATTGTTTTCCCAATTTGTGCTCAATTCCAACGTGGCGGAGAGTCCAAAATGGCTCGAGACATTCAGACAACCGGTGACTTCTTGGCAAGCTGTGAAGTTGACAGCGCTAGTACCTCAGCATTTGAGGGAAATGATAATAAAGAAACAAGCTTCCTTGTTGGACTTCAGGAGCTATCTCTACCAGAGACAAAGTGCCATGTTATTACTTACTTTTCAACCTTGGGAGGTATGTACCTAAGCATTAAGTTTTACAGACATCTTACCATCTATACTAATATTATAAAGCTGAAGAGTTTGAGTTGTTTGTTTGTTTGAACACACTAATCTCAGGAACTACTGGTCCGAATTGTAAAATTCTTTTTGTGTTGAATAGACCATTTATCGAGGAAAGCTTTAGGCTATATAACATCACGCTGCAACTAATATGAGTGAAGAAACAAAAGAAAATGTGGAAAAAATTGGAAAATTTTTCATCTTTGAGGGCTTCCATTACGTCTGCTGCAAAAACAGTCAAGATATCAAAAAAATATGTATGAAAGAATTATTCCTCTTGATACGATGATCTAACAAAATGTTTGCAACAGTATATGTCTATCTTTTAAGGTTCACTCACTAGAACCGTTTTTATGATAATAACTATTCCACGCGGACGAAGTCGCGTGCACCAGCTAGTTCTTTTATAAAAGCAAAAGTAAACAGATAGATCATCATAATTTTTTCATAGAGTACAAAATCCAAAGAGAGCTAAGTGGAATCATAAGTTGGCATTTACAATTGATTTCAGCTGAGTAACACCTGATTCAATATCCTATCCTATCAGTATAAGGTTAGATCATCATGATTATTGGTCTAGAACTAGTATAGGATCCAAAGAGTGACATATTTACAGTACTTTTTTATGTTAAAACAACGTGAGTATAGTTACAGGTACCTGCCTAAGTAAGGCTAATAAAAAATAATAATAAATATTCCGGGACATAGCACACAGCGCCATCTAGCCCCACACTAAGCAAACGCTTGTGTCGTGGGTACTAGATAACGGATATAATACTTACATACTTTTCTTTTGTAAATACATACTTATTATACATACAAACGACCAGACTCAACACAAGTAATTATAAATTTTTAAAGTACATAAATACTTGTGTCATGCGGGAATCGAACCCGCGACCTCTAGATTAGAAGGCTGAGCCACTACCAACTAAGCTAACAGGCCAGTCAAAAGGCTAGTGTTTATATGTAAATATACAAGGTTCTTAATAATTTAGTTACTGTGCAAATATTTTTAAAACAGTAGTAATAAGTAATAGTATTGATAAACACATTAAACAAAGTATTATGACTACGTATTATTATGATATGCCCCTCTGCTAATTTAAACTAATTAAGATCCATTCTCATTGGTGAATAGAGCATGAAATTTTTTAGCAACAAAATTAACAGGTCATTTTAAAATAGCCTTTAATTAATTGAACTTTTAATTACTGTAATTACAAGCATTTTACTAATTGATACATGAAAATTAATGTCATTAAAAATACATATAACAGCATAGGTAGAATTCTCTTCAGTTAACATATTATATGTGTCACTGTATTAGCTTAGCCCTAGATTCATATCGGTCCATAGTTCAGTAAAATGCTATTATATTTTTAGGTATTATGTTAAACATGTACCGACATGAATGTATGTTAGTTTGCCACTATTTTAAATTACTAACATGTCATCTCCTATATAAAAATAAGTCGGGTTTTCGTTCCTGACGCTATAACTCCAGAACGCACGAACCGATTTCCATGGTTTTGCATTCGTTGGAATGGTCTCGGGCTCCGTGAGGTTTATAGCAAAGAAAGTTCAGGAAAAAATTCAACATAAAAGCGGGAAAACAGGGAAAATCATTTTTACATACAGCGCTATCTCTGATACATAGCATGTACTACAATCTGGCGAAACAGAGTTCGCAGGGTTTGCTAGTGTTTCATATTAATTAAGCTACCTACGAGCCCACCAGTAGAAGTATCAACTTCAGAATATTGCTTTTTGGTCACCCATCCAAAAATCGGTCTCACCAACTGTTGCTTAACATTAGTATAGCGAACGAATGCCTCATTTAACTGAGACATACTCGCTTCTTCACTGTTGTTTTATTAAAGAACTGTATACGAAGTACGAATTAAAGAAATACGGCCGCAACAGAAATCAGTATTTCAACGTTTCTTTTCATCCAAAAGAACACGCAAATATTTGAGTTTCGTTCATGAATAATGTATCATGTTGAATTGTACCAAATTGCTTTACAGTTGTAATTCACAGTTTTTCCTATCGCATACATCAAATAATTGCTCACGAAATCATTTATCTGCCATAAAAAGTTATGTATTTCTTGCAATTTTACGTTAGGCATCTTTACTTTTTATTAAGCTTTAAGTGTTTTTCATCAGGTGTGCTGTACAAAAACGCGAAACTATATACGTAAAAAAAGTTTAAAAACGGGAACATGTATTATGTTACTCTATAGGTATCTTCTAGGTAAACGTGTTACACCCTAGGCTGCAGCAATGCTTAACATCAGGCAGGCTGTAGTCAAACGTAAACCTATCACACGTAAAAAAACGCCGTCTCTATGCGGGTCACTAAAAAGTAAATCATGAACCGTAATAGCTAGAATCCTGATATTTTCACATAGGCATGTGTATCAGTGGCCGCTTTAATAACAAATACTAAAAACCGAAAAAAGCAAAAGTCTATCAAAGACTTCGCGTAAAGAAAATCGTTAGCCCGTTTCACTCATATCAATACGGCTCAACCATTTTACACATGATTTACGTAATTCGAAAAAGTCGTAGAACAAACATCTTGCTGAAGACGCCTTTCTTGTTTGACTATATTATGATGATTATTATTTGTTTGTAGATTTGATTTGATTTGATTTTGTGTTTGTAGAATAAGTATTGTTTTAATCAATTAATGTAATTGGCTTCGGCCGTTTTGATTGTTATTAAATAAATAAATTTACATAATTTTGAGTTATTAAAGTGCAATCTTGTGTGTATAAATATATTAAGGATTGTGTTAAAAATATAATTAGGTATTAATAGAATTATACACATCCAATATTACACTGAGTGATACGAGAAGCCCTAGCTATAAGTGCTATAAGTAATTTCGTATATACGAGAGAGGAATAACCTAAGGGACAAATAGATCCCTAAAGTAGGATTACCATCATCATCAGCCCGTGTACGCCCACCGCTGAGCATAGGCCTCTCTTCTAGTACGCCATTTGTCCCGGTCCTATGCAGATTGAATCCAGGTGCTCCCTGCTGTTTTTCTTATGTCGGCAACCTCTGTTTCTATAAAGCAGCATATGTAGATATTAATAAAAACATAGCTTGTTTTCAAATAGTAGCAATAAACTTGATATCGTAATCCAATATTTCACGTTGGTTGGCCATCTGTGAAGTGTAGCTGTCCAGGTGCAGTTAGATTCATGTCATTGGGCACGATGATTGCTTGGACATTATGATGGACTAATTAGAGGATATGAGGTCGACATTTAAACTACATAATATTAAAATACGTAGTAGTTAACGCTTTGTGAAAGGTACTACAATTGCCCCCGAAATGTCATTTTGCAATTGTCTGCGATTGTTCGTCGTGCTATTACATATTGCTCCTCGAAATATATTTTTAATTAATTTTATATAATAAGTACTTGAGGACGCTCGCGGCGTTTTTCGCGTTATTACAGGATAAAAAGTTACCTATATTACGCCCAGGGCCGTATACTATCACTATATAGAAAATCATGATGTTTCGTCGCTGCGTTACGATGTGGAAGTGGTAAAAACAGACCAACGAACACGAAAGGACAGCATGTAATTTTATTATGTACATTTACCTGTTATCTCCTCCCAAAACACGAGCGTTTGCAAATGGCTAGATGGCGCTGAGTACAATGATACGTGTTTATTAAGTTGTCAGGTTAACAGAAAAAAGGGTTCCAAGTTTATGAACTTGGAACCCTGTACTTGTGTCTTTAAGATTTTTCAAATAAACACATTAAAACAATGTCTATATTTTAATATTTAATTAATCAAAGTTCTTAAACATTATTTTCAGATAGCCTCACGTTGCCTATCCACCGTTCACAACACACTAGTCGAGCTATCTCTCCTCGGGGCCTCAGCAGTTGATGGCGCAGCAGCATGCTGGGCGCAGCTAGCATGTGCTGAGACATTGCGGGCGTGTGAACGACTGGCGGCATCCAATAATGCACTAGAGATGTGTACTGTTACACAGGCGCCTTTACTGCATAATGCTAAAGATAAAGTAAGTATAAATAGTCTAATTCTATTCAGCTATTTTGTTATTTTCGAGAGGTGAGAGGAAATAAGTAATATTTCACTCATTTTAGCCTTCGATAGCGCCCAAGTAGAAAGAGATTTTAAATAAAACGTGGTTACACTTGACTACAATTTATCTGATGATAAGCTAAAACTTTCCCTTCAATCAGCTATGTGCCTTGAAAGTTCCACCTGATATTTATTAGAGATCACATCTCTCTTGAGTCGTATTTCCTCATGACTCAGAGTCATGACTCTCCACCAGAATTAATTCGTCAGGGGAATTCTCTTGTGCAGATACATCGTGGTGGGCGCCCAGGTCCTTCAATTCACCAATATTGTGGTCCTCAAACATGTCGGTTTCAGAGCTGAGCCACACTCGCTCACGAGAAGAGCTCAAGAGATCACTTAATGTGTCTTTAAAATACAGATTTACGCTGTTATTTGTAACATGAAACGGTTTTTCTCCTGTCAATATTGTGAATGCATCTGAGGCTCTCATATTATCTTGTTAGTCACGAGCGCAGCTGCAAAAATAGTATGGACGCTACATAAATCATCTCTCGTAAATGCAATAAGACCAATGATGATTTAACACGAAAAATCATCCTAAATTCCAAATAATTTTCAGCTTGAACATAACTTATAACATATGTACATAACATATTTTTTTCCATTTCTTCTAATTCCAGCTCCACGAGCTCGGCAAACTATGCGGTCTCCTCCCAGGCTCCCCGGACCCGTCTTCAGAACAGCTCCACCTGGTCGTGATGCTGTCTGCGGGGATGGGAGACAACGAGACCAACAACCAGCACCCGACACCCACCGACCGGTTGAAGGAGGCCCTCTGCAGCAAGACCTGCTTCCAGCAGTACTATCTGGAGCTCGCCGAACTGGCTATGGGCACCTATAAGCATATTGGCAGGTTGAGGTGAGACCTTATGGTATATCAGCTTTCATTCCTAAGTTGTATTTCCTCATGACTGCGGGTCGTGACTCCCCGCAGAATTAATTTGTTAGGTGAGTTCTCTCGGGCAGATACATCGTGGTGGGCGCCCAGGTCCTTCCACGGACGACACATGGCCTATTGTGGTCCTCTAACATGTCTGTTTCCTCGCGGTGTTTTCCTTCACCTTAAGCGAGTGCAAATCCACACATAACATCAAAATACAAGTCATTGGTAGGGCCGGATTCGAACCTGGGTGCGTCAAGATGAAAAGCAGACGCTGACACCGCCGAACCACGCTCGCTTAGTTGCGTCATAACATCTACCTGCATTCCAAAATTCGGCCCTAAAGCGGCTAGGAAAGGATTCTTGGTAATGCTATTTTTAGAGAAGTAAAATAGGAAATGCACGTTTTACTTTTTAATGCGAGTAAAGCCGCGATAAACCACCAGTGCCTTATATAATTTGAACTTAATTATAAATTTCAGATTCGCCCGCCTAATAGGTCGCGACTTGGCAGCGTTTTACTCTGAACTTGGCGAGACCGGTAAAGCAGTTGTCTTCCTCACCGACGCACTGCGCTCGTACGAGGAACAAGGATGGAGAGACCTGGCCGCTCAGACGAGGTTGGAACTCGTCGCTGCAGCCAAGAAAATGGAGGATATGGACCGGTGAGGGGTTTTGAGCTTTAATTTCATTGTTATAGGGTTCAAATTGTGTCTATATGTGACGGGAATATAATTGTCTTCTTCGCTGACGCTGGAGAGATTTGGCCGCTCAAACTAGACTAAGGACGGGATAGAACATTGTTTATTAGGCAGAAAAAGTAGCATGCTACTATACTATGCATTACGAGATGAGATGGCATATATTTTCTTCAAAAAGGAAAATAATGAAGTGTCGAATAGTCTTTGAAGATTTTCAAAGGCACCAAAGTTAAAACTTCTAGACAAGGTGTTGAAAATATATAGTCCACCACTCCCATCCAAAACTATAGCTACGTACTCTAATATCACATAGTAAATAAAAATTAAACATAACAGACACTTTCTATGACCATGTATTATATGAACTAATACTTTCCTAGAAAATGAGCGAAAATAATCACGACCAGGATTCGATTCTGTGTTTTTTTAATCGTAATACTTTCCTTTTCCAGATACACAAAGCTCTCTGCGACAATATCGTGCACGGCTGAGTTGGAAATCCTAGTGAGAAACTTTTACTTCGAGGAAATGATGAAATCAATCAAAGAGAATCTCTCAAACAAAACCGAGACAGTCCTCGCAGAGCTAAACGAGTGTTTCAAGGTCGTATCCGCCAGCCTCGTGCCGTCCGAACGTGGTATCTATATCACTGACAATAAGGTGCAATGTCGAGTGGTCGTTGAGAGCTACTTCCCTAAAGATGTAAATTGTACTAAAGCGGCTATTAGCATAGAGCATTGTAAGGTATGTATGAAAGATTTGACCTAAAATTGTACAATGGAAATGTATTGGCAGTGAATGATAAATCTAAGTCCGGTCGCGAGATGGGTCGACGACATCGTCAAAGTCGAGGGTCCTGTCTGGATGAGTTCTGCACAAGATTGACGCAGAAGGCACATACAAAGGGAGGCCTATACCCAGCAGTGGGAATCCAAGGGCTGTGGATGATGATGATGAAAAAAAATTGATAAATCTAAATCTGAAATGTAGGTACCTCAAAAAGTATTGATGTGTAAGCCAATACTGTAAATGATGTTTTTATGTTACTTTTTTTAATATATTCAGTTCAGGAGTTATTACGGTATGCAGTATACAAATGACAAAACTAATTTTCAAATATATTGTTTCTCTATTCCAGCCCGAAGAGAAATGTCCAGACAAGCGGACTCCCCTAAAAAGCTATAAGACTGATTTAAACGTTAGCGGTAATGTAAGCACACTCACACAATCACCACGGCGAGGCACGGAGGCGGCGCACGAAACTGAACCTTGTATTTTAACTAGGTAGGTTCATTATTGATTGCTATTTGACTGGCCTATTAGCACAGTTGGTAGATTGTCTGCCTTCAGTGCCAGAGGTTGCGGGTTCGATTCCCGTACAACACAAATACTTGTTCATTTTCAATATGCATGTATTTGTGTTTAATTCTGGTTGTTTCTAGATGTATGTATGTATTTTAATGTAAAAGCTTTTGTGAGACATTATATCAATATGTTAACTAAACGGTTATCACTCGCGTGTAATTCGCGTATATGGTGTGCATAACCGTTTAGTTAACATATTGTATGTATGTATATCAAAAAGAAAAGTATATAAGTATAGTATCCGTTATCTAGTACCCACGACACAAGCGTTTGCTTAGTTTGGGGCTAGATGGCGAAGTGTGCAATGTCCCGGAATATTTATTTATTAATTGACTTGTTTTAGTATGTAAATTGAATGAGAGTCGCCATGGTGTCGAGAGTTTTCAAAATCCTAAGCACCTCTTATGTGATTAAACAAGTGCTGTACTATGATCAGGGCCTACAATTTAACGTGTTATCATACAAAATCACACAAATGGAATACCACTTTATGAATCTTATTCATAGACTGACCGCCACGATCATTAGTTTACATTCATAATCATAAGGCTATATATTATGGCTATATTATTGTCACTTATGTTACAATTATTAACTCATCGTCATCATCAGCCCGTCATTGCCTACTGCTGAGCATAGGCCTGTCTTCTAGTACGCCTGTTATTAATAACATTTATGTTTATGTTAATATGAAAATATTCTTTTCAGCATAAGACTGGACGACCTTAAACCGAAGAACCCGCTGCTAAATCCTCTACAAATCACATCACAGCTGCACTATAAAGAAGATAAAACGCTGCAAAAAGTGACAGTAGAATGCCACCAACCAAAAGTGACTCTAAAAAGATCGGACAGTGCTAAATATAGAAAACCATCCGCAACTACAAGAAACAACTATCAAAACTCTTTTAGCGTTGAAAAGTTTTCACTAGAACCGGGTAGAAACGAATTCGTTCTAGATTTTGTGTCGAAACAGTGCGGTAACTTTAAATTAGGACAAGTTTCTTTAGTGATAGAGGAGAAACTAGAGTTTTTATCGAATGTGTTGATAAGTACTAAGGTAGGGTTCGAAGTGGTCACTCAGGGTGTTAGCGTTTATTTAAATAAAGTTGAGCCGAAAAAGGACTTAGTTGCCGGTTTGGAACAACAGATGGAGCTAGTTGTTACCAGCGGCAGTACCAGGATTGAAGAGGTGGGTGAAAATTATTTGTTTATTTAAACTGTAATCATATTATTATATAGACGTTGTAGAATATAATTGTTGTTCCGAAATGTCATACTTATTAGATTTTTAACGCTTGAGATTTTAACGTTTCAATCAATATTTCAACTAAATCTAAATGGTCGAGTATCATTTGCACAAATATTTATAAACGTATTTATTGTTATCGTAAGATATACTTAGCTAAATGTGTTTAAGGGTCGTTGTGCAAATGAGCTTAAACGACGATTTTAAATGATTTCTTTATTATTCTTACATAAAATGCATTAAATATAGTAAAATGCAATCATTATTAAAATTTCAGAACTCAACGATACAGCTGAAGACGTCACCGGGGCTCGTTATCCGCGCGTGTGATAGTGACAGTGACGTTGACAGCCCCATGTCTCGCGAAGTGTCAGTGGTGGTGCCGCCGTGCGCTCCCTTCGATACGCATCGCGCGCCCGTCGTGCTGTACGCTAACTTGCAACACAGGAAGGAGAAGAGCTTAGAACATACTGTACGTACAATATAATAGCTTAGTCTTTACTTATTTGGCAGATATTTTCCCCGTACATTTCACGACATATTCGCGTAAAATGCATGGTGATGACATCTGTCAATATTAACATGCTGCAATGAGTTATTATCCAGTAATAAATTAATTTTAGTAACATATGTTGCTAAGAGATGGCGCTACCTAAGTGCGCCGGAGTTTGGCCCCTCGTGCAAAAAATATTCACGGATTTATTTACTTCTAGCGACAGCTAGTGAGCTTTTTTGTGCTATTTTTTTGGTAATTGGAGATCTGAAATTCGCTCATTGATACTGCATATCTGGATTAGAATTCCTTCTAGGCAAGTATATTATGTCATACTTGTCGTGCTTAACATCTAGTGGGATTCTGTGGGATGTAGTAAAAAATAAACCTAAAAGGTCGATACTCTTTGTGGACTGTAAGAGCAAGACTGTATTAGGGGCGTATATTGCCTTGTTCCTTTGACGTTTGTTATAAAACGTATGTACTAGTGGTAACAGTTGTATAAAGTACCCATAGTCCTTATTTTGGGGTTATGACAATGCCCCGTTTTTACTTCAGAACTGGCACAATACAAAGTTATGGCCAAAGTAAAAAAGAAAACGTAACCGCATCTCAGCTAGTAAATGCATAATTCGCATGCGATATTTCAATATCAAGCTCACATATTTGTTTCAAATATAGTAAAATCTATCTTTCTCTACAGGTATGGCTGTCATGTCCTTGGTGGGAATCTCTAACAGAAGTGCCTCTTCACTTCACGCCTCCAATGCAAGCTAGCTGGAGACTTCTTACATCTAACACGAGAAAGTTTATCCACGTCACTTTAAAGTCTACCGTTGCACATTTGGTCACGTTTGTGCTGACAGAACCCAAGTTGCAATGTGAAGGAAACAATACTGTGTCGGATTTGAATCCCAAAAATAATGATAATATGGTAAGTTTTATGTATATATAATGTCAATTCATCTTGAATATATGTACAAGGAAATTCGTTCATGTCACTTATAAGTCCACTGTAGCCAAATAGTCACGTTTATACCATTGAGCTATAATGTACTTACGTACTAGAGGAGCTATCCAAGCCAAAAGTCATGCTCCATTTTGTTAAGAATTTCACCTAAAGTTCGCTTCAGCAATGAAACAATAATTGGTCGTCTAACCAGCCAGTATAAACACGCAGCGCTAGAACGCTTTAAGATTTAGTTTTCTTGCGACCAAAAGGTCGAAAGCGCCGTGATTTTTCAAGGCGCTTACGCGTTTCGTTCGATGTTTTGCATCAACTTGTGTATATTCTATGATGTTCACGCAATGGCGGCGCGTCGATGTAAACTCAAGCTTTGTCAAACAATAATCTTAAACCATTGAGGTTAATGTATCTTAAACAAATAAAATGATTACTTACCGATGATATGTTACACCGCTATCTTTGTTTTTTGTTCTCGAATGGTTTGTGCACGTTTTTAAGACACAGTTCGGCATTTTGATTGAAATTGCGTATTTGTATAACACGTTCGCGCGTCACAGGCGTTTGACCCGGACTAAGTTCACTGCAGTCACGTGGACTGCAAGGCGCCCCGCATATTATTACTTGGTGCTGTCATCTCTAGTACGTAAGTACATTATAGCTCAATGGTTTATACTGACTAAATTACAGTGCGAAGGAAACAATACAGTGTCAGATTTGAATCCCAAAAATAATGATAATATGGTAAGTTTTATATAAATATAATGTCAATTCATCTTGAATATATGTACAAGGAAATTCGTTCATGTCACTTATAAGTCCACTGTAGCCAAATAGTCACGTTTATACTGACTAAATTACAGTGCGAAGGAAACAATACAGTGTCAGATTTGAATCCCAAAAATAATGATAATATAGTAAGTTTCACGAAAAATCTGTTGTTTTCTTCTTAAACATGAAGATTTTTTTCTACAAGACTTTAAAGTCTACTGTTTCGTTTTCACTGACTGAACCTAAATGTTGATAGGACTTAATATTCTTTTAAGAACGTAAAATCACTACAAAGTTGAAAAAAAAATTGAATAAGATAGATATGATATTTGACGAGATATTGTAATTTGATATGATATTTGACGAGATATTGTAATTTGATATGATATTTGACGAGATATTGTAATTTGATATGATATTTGACGAGATATTGTAATTTGTGTAGCATATTCTGTGATATTAGTACTTATACCTATGTATGTTACAATTTTACATTATCAATAAAGATTCTTTATCTTTATCTTTATGTAATCCAAAATCACTGTCTAATTTCCGGCAATACAAATTTTGATAGGTGCTAGTTCTACTTACTTCACTCCTCCCTGAATAGGACAAACTAAAAATAACTAATCAAATCCTTACTTTTTTCTAGACAGTCGCCTCTGACGGTACGACAGCATCTTTCATGTGGGAACTCCTTAACGACCCTCTAGTTAAGGCGGGTCCTACCAAAGCCACCTTCTCAGTACAATACCGACCACAAGACGAAGAAATAAGCAGACAATTCACTTGTCCGTTTGATATACAAGACTATACGACGTTGTTCGTCATCAGAACTAAGTTGGAGCCAAGTAAAGGATCTGACTTTTGTCGCGCGTCGCAAGTCTGCTGTTTGCAACTTACTATTCAAAGGGTAATTAAAGAGTTTTAATAATATATTTACTTACCTACTCAAGAGTAGATGGCCTTTTGGCCATCTTGGATTTTCACAAGATGGCCACCGCTACAAAGTGGCGGACGATAAATTCAACTTACAAGATGATGAGCAAAGCTATTGGATTATTATACACTGAAAAGTCAGAAATTGGACTATCAGTTTAGTCACCTGACGGAACACTCACACAATTAACACTGGATGAAGGCAATATCTGTACTGGAATATTCCTCTTAAACAAGGCTGCCAAAACAAACCGTTTCTTAATACAAATTTGCTTAATTAGTTATTTTGAAATTATTTCAGGTGAATGAAACGGAGTACACATCACTCATGTACGAGGTACTAGCCGATCAGACCATGTGGGCGGTTTTAGGACGAACTGCAGGTATGATCTTTCATTCATCCATTTTTCTCACTTTTTTTACCAAATGTGTTTGAACCTAGGCATAATTCGCCTGATGGTCGATCAGTAATGATGAAGAATAAGTGAGTGCTTACCCAATAAGAGCCGATTCACTCCCGCTTTGTAATATTGTAATTTGTTTGAAACGTGGTTATAGTTGACACCTTGGTAAATGTCGCCACAAAACTCCCTCCTTATATAGTCGAGATTCTGACGCTAATGAGTTCTTTTGTCTGCTGCCGCGTCTCTCTTGAGATTCCCAATCTGTCACGATCCTAGCCGCAGATAAGCAGGATTAAAAAACCATCACGGACAACTATAGATTCCTGAGAGTGATATAGGATGAAGCGCCCGTAGCTCAGCTGGCGGAGGCAATCTCAATTGATTACCAAAGTTAAGGAACTGTCGAGTTAAATTGTAGGTCCCGGCTGTTTGTTTAGTACGGCAGTCGTTAAGCCATGTCAGAGGCCCTCAGGGCGGCTTGATAAACTTTTGACAAGTGATATAGGAAAGTTTCAATCGCGATTGCGGGGCCACCTACTTATAATAGAATATGTGTGCTATGCAGGTGTGATAACAATGGAGGCGCACAGCGCGGGCGGGCAGTGCGTGGCGCTCGACGTGATGCCGCTGGTGGCGGGCTACCTGCCGCTACCCACCGTGCGCTTCTCGCGATACATAGCTGCTAATACCAAAGGTACGATATTTGTGTAATAGATAGATTGATACATACATAGATAATTCTTTTTTGTTATACACATATGAAACAAAAGTAATAAAATTACATACAGAGTTTCTATGGCCTTATTGCTAAAAGCAATATCTTTCAGACAGGACGTGGTTAAACTAATATATACATAATATAAAATATATTATAATCCTCTTCCTCCTTTACAAGTTTGCTCACTACTGAGCATTGTTATGGGCCCGACCCATTTTTGGACCAATATACATACGCCATTTATGCCGATGCGTGATATCTTGGATGGCTAGACTTGCTTTAGAGCCAATATGGCCACTTGATTGGACCATCTAGTTGGGCTTTTACCTCTGAATCTTGTTCCTGTCATTTTCCGATCACTATGAGTTCAGATTGTCCGCTGGTTTCCGTGCCATATGTCCAAAATACTGGGGTATTCACTTCAGACATAATAAGGCCGAAATGTGTTGTTTAATGTTTAGCTCTTTCGGTATGGAGTCGTTTGTCAGAAAAGTCGTCCGAAAAGAATGCTAAATTGAATAACATCCAAACGAGATAACAGAGTGGAAACCTTAGGGAAGTCCTCTCAACAAAACCGTTTGTGCTTAAAAAAATATTGTTGTTTAATAGTTTTCTAATTGTTTTTCTTCATAATTTTTAACGGATCATATTTTACTACAGCCTGAGATTATACACTGCAGTCTGCAGTAGTCAAATTGCGATCACATATGTGTCATACCAGTAAACTTAATATTAACTAACATTTCCTCATCCGCAGATCCCAAGAAGGACATCTCAGCGCACCCCCGACTGGAGCCCTTCAGTCCCGGGCAGGTGTACCACGCCAGCAAGGCCAGGCAAGTACACGTGCTGCCGCCAGCTACTAAAGAACATTTGGAACCTAGCTCTAACTAGATGGAACATTGGAAGAATAGTTAAAACCTAGCTCTAACTAGATGGAACATTGTAAGAACATTCGGAACCTAGCTCTAAATAGATGGGACATCGCAAGAACATTTGGAACATAGCTCTAACTAGGTGGAACATTGTAAGAACATTCTAAACCTAGCTCTTATTAGATGGAACATTGAAAGATCATTTGGAACTTAGCTCTAACCTGATGCAACATTGTATAATATTTCTTTCAGTGCTCGTTGCTGGAACTTAATTGTGTCGTAACTTACTGAGGTCTTGCACGGAAATAAAGTAATTGTAAGTAACATAAAATCTTTATACCTAAGATAATGTAATAGACAGTTGGTGAGGCAAAGAATATAAATTTTGTAGATATGATGAAAATGGTGGCATCAGTTGAATGATAATTCATCAGAAGTGAATAAGAATTCGGAAATTGATATGTAATTGTTACGCTAGGTAGATACTTGAAAAAATAATGTAAAGAAGGATAGGTGTTATATCTCATAATTCAAATGCAAAGAATATTAAAAAAAAATACGTCCACACAACTTTAAGCTATAAGACGCTATGTTATCGGATTGTCGTCCATAAAATCGTCTCAGAACATAACTAACTTCAGACGATAAAGAATAAAAAATATCAATATAAGATATATCTTGTTCGGTTCTTCTTCTTCTTATCGAATGAGAGTGGCCAACTCTGGTGTCGAGAGTTTATCAAACCGCCTAAAGGGCCTCTGACATGCCTTAACGACTGCCGTACTATGACAACAGCCGGGACCTACAATTTAACGTGTTATCCTACCCACGGAAACGCCCAAAAGGAATGATCGGTTCTGAGACGATTTGATGGACTATGCTTATTGTTAAAAGCTCAATTTACATGTAACAGAATAAGTAAATGCAACTCTCATAGACTGGGAACTTAATACAAAAACATATGGAATAAGCAGGAAAATAAGCTTTCGACAAATATATTAAAAACACGCTTTCAAATGTAATCCTTCAATTGTTGGACCATCAAATGTGATATTGTTTTGGAATGAAAAGTATGTTACAAGAAAATATAATGACAAACGCCAATAAAAATTTCAGTTCAATGAATGTTAAATGAATACTCTGTTATATTTTTTATACCTTTTTTGTTTGTATATAATTTTATTTGAACTAGATATTATTTTAAGCTTTAAATGTAGAAAGAGATATATTATTTTGGATTAGATTCATTGAGCTGGGATTACACAGAGACACAATCTCAAACTAAAAAGCGCAGGAAAGTGTCCGAACGCTAACATCGTCAGCGAGCACAAACAAAAGGCTGCTTGTCTCTTTCGCTCTTGCATATTTTATGAACGTGGAAAAGAGATAGGTCATCCAAAAGCCAGCTCAACGAGTACCGTGGCCAGAGTTGTGGCTCGGACATTTTTTTCGAGCGTTTGTGACTCTATAATCCTAGCTCAACGATTATATTAGATGTTAGTTTCTCATTTGCAAGCCATATTCATTAGCGACAACGATATTCTCTACTAGTCCCCTCTTGTCTCTTCCATGTTTTATTTCGTGTGTATATGGTGCTCTAAATGCAAACCAAATTATAAAAACATGCTCCATTTAATTTAACGGCAAAGAGTTGAATTCAGTCGTGAAAATGCTAAAATCTATCCGTCTTATTACAAAACGTTAAAATATTAGTCCAGGACTTGAAAATAAAAAGTCGGTTCTTGTTGTTCAAACATCATCATCATCAAAATGTAAGCAATGATAAATCAACGTTCTGAATTGAAGTTCACATTTGGATTGTTTGCATGTGATGTTTGAACAACAAGAACCGACTTTTTATTTCCAAAGTCCTAGACTAACATTTAAACCACGTTTTGTAATAAGACGGTATGTTTACGGCGTCTGTTATTTTTTAACATAGCATGTTATTTTGAATATTTGTACAATATAATAAATCTTGTTTCAAGCCATTTTCTCGTTTTGATTAGGGTCTTTGTATATTATGTTAATTATTTATGGGTGGTATTAATTATGTTGCATGGTATAATTAAGAATGTTTATTTCAAATCTGGCGACTATCGATGAAGGTGCTAAATGACTTAGACCTCAAATAACCGCTCTTTATAAAACTGAATCAATTTGTATTAGAAATTGAACAGGGTTTTTACCTTTACTCATTTTGAATGTATATTATGTCAGAAAAAGATATATTATAATATTTATAATTATGTCAACTAATAACTTATTGATACTGATTTAATAAGTTGTGTGTTTAAGATGCTTAAAATTTGCCAACAAAAAAAAAACATCTGTGAGCTTAATAAATACAATGCAATTTTTTTTTAATTTGCTCTAAATTTTTTTGGGACTGTTTCGGGTTTTATTTTTACATAACCTTTACTGAAACTTTTTGTATACTTATAAATAATTTCGTTGTACTATTAATATAGTTCTCATTTCTATGAGTATGCTAGAAATCCATGAAGCTGTACATTTTAATAAATATGTATGTTAATGTTAAGTTTTTTGTACAGTTTATAACTCGCTGTCATTTTTAAGTTTTGGTACTATATAAATATATATGTATAGTATATACATCATCCTGCAAGCTAATTTGGCGCTACTACTGCAAAAACAAATTTGGTGTATAAAGGCAAAAAATATAAGTTGATGGTGCGTTTCATAGTTTTAGTTGAGTCACATTATATGATTACATATTTATAATATGGTAAAAGTAGATATAATTTAAGACAATTAACTTTGCTGCCCTAAATATTTAATCATGATAAATGCTGCATACTATGCGACCCTATGTATTTTTATTGCACTGTTAGTATAAATATTTATAAATATTATTAGTATGTATAGTACCTACACCTAATTATATTCAATAAGTCCGGCCGCAGATCAGGAAGAATTTTGCCCGCATTTTATGCATTTGCAATAATATGTTCGATATTGCTGAAGCAGATGATACCGGCATACAATTTTTGGACTTTAATTAATTAAAAATGCTTATTTATATGATAGTTCTCGCTAGCATGCTTTGTAATATTGATACTCAACTATAACTATGAAAATTATACGATGTAAATAGACGAATGTATATCTCAAGAATGTATGTTTCATACTATGTATAATATTTAGAGCTATGAATATAATATTTATTGTTAGAGTTATTGTTTTATTAACCTATTATAATCCTCTAGACAGCTTTAGTAACAACTTTTGTTCCATGACTTTTGTAAATTCGCGGATAAATAGTATAAATATCATCTGGTCCAAGAAAGTTCATCGCGCGAGTGAGAAAATGTATAGGGATTTAAAATATGTTTTAGCGGTGTTACGCATTAGTTAGAATTTACTCAGCATCGGTAGGCAGGCATGGGTGTAATAATACATTAATAATTATTTGAGTAGTAGTAATTCAAGAAAGAATTTGGCCTTGGCACTTGAACGCCATAGAAAAATGAAGTAGAAACTCAGACTAAAGAAGAAAGAATTCTTTTCCTATTGTCTGTGAGTAGAAACTATAGTTTACATTTCCATGGGGTACACAGAATATGCTTCTCTTTGATAATCTATATTTTATCAGAGCTGCCAACTTGAAAACAAGCCAAAAATTTGTTATCTATGCGATTCGTTGATTGGCCAACTATCTGTCACTTATAATTAGTGTAGGCCAAATGAAATATAGCTATCGATCTCGGAGGATAGTTTTTATCTCATATTTTTTTCTTTACCTCTTGATTTTATTATAAAATCATTTCATATGAGTATATTTTGCATCACCAAAAATTTTGTTCAATGGGGAAATCTGGAACAGAGACGTGCACATTGCGTTGGAGGCATTACACTGGATAGAGATAATACATCCGTCTATTTAAATAAAAACTCGTTAGATCATGAAGTTATGCGTTAGACACACGCGTGCCTCCCCAATGGTTCAACTTATCGAGCGACGACGGGCCTTCCGGAGTCCGCCAAAGCTTCTCTTATAATGGTCGAAAAAGGCCGTGGAAGAACATTTGATTGTTTGTTTGTGATGTTTGAAGCTACATTTAATTTTCAAAATTTTAGACCATATACAAGGTGTAACAGAAGGGTGTGACAATACTTATACTGTACATACCTATGTATATATAGAATACAGCCCGCTAGGTTTCAGAATTCTAAGTGTCATAGATTTCGAGTAATCATAAGTTGAACTTTCATTAAAACTTTAAGACTTGCAACCCTACATCTTATCATTTTGAGAGTTCATTGACTTTTGACGCTATCAACTGACACGGCGCGGCGGTGTCTCTCTGAGAGCGCGAGAGAGAGAGAATACGTTGCGTTAAAACTAATGCTAGAACGGGATGAAAGAATGTGTGCTTATTTCGGTTTCGTTCGGTCAGTGATCACTCGCTAGGGCTGCCACGAAATCAAGTGAAAAATATTATCTAATTTTTGTATGGTAAAAAATATATGCGATTTAATTTTTATATTTTGGTATATGACTCCTTACATGATATATATGTATACTCTTTAATATT
Source organism: Macaria notata (assembly GCA_927399415.1). Lineage (NCBI taxonomy): Eukaryota > Metazoa > Arthropoda > Insecta > Lepidoptera > Geometridae > Macaria > Macaria notata. Next base: position 6,822,953 of record OV656741.1, read on the forward strand.
GTCACACCCTTCTGTTACACCTTGTATAAACCACGTTTTGGAATAAGACGGATTGGTATCATCAAAATCTACAATCTCGAATGGTCGATATTAAACAAAAACGTTAATCAGGAACATCACTAGTTGGCAGTTGCTTTGTGATTGTGAACTTTTTTTAAAAGGGTAATAGTATTCTTTGATTGTGAATGTGTGTGAGTGATCTGTCTGTAGTTGAACTAAAAAAATTAAAAAGTTTGTTGTCTCATAAAAATATGAACTGAAAATTATGAATTTCCGCAAGCAACGTAACAAATGAATCCTCACATTATCCGTTTTATATTATTCAGCAAGTAACGCAACGGAAACGCTATGTTTGTCGTTTTGGTTATGTTGTAAAATATGCGAAGTTGGTACATTCGGATCATTGGATGTCACACGCGATTGTGATCTCGGGGTCTCCAACGAAGAACCGTAACATTTTCTGCCGCCAATAAGTTACATGTACGCAGCGGGAATGACAATAATGGCAGTTTCGGTTGGGGAAATTTGCGAGAATACGAAGCTGGCGAGGGAGATGGCACTGATGGGGAACTACGAATCAGCCCTGGTGTACTACGAAGGCACCGTCCAGATGATCCACAGGCTGCTCATCACCATCGCCGACCCCACTCGGAAGTCCAAGTGGCAGCTGGTGAGTGCTGTTGAAATTTCTCAATTTTTCACAACTTCTGAAACTTGCTTACCTTGAAGGGGGCATTTCCTTTTATGTGAGGCTGTAATGATCGGAAAGGAAGGCGGAAGGCCACCTGGTGTGGTACTTTGTACTTTACACTGTTTATGTCCTTATATTACATATGAAATGATATGTTTGTTTCAATTATCTAATGTAAGTGAATAAAATCTTATAAGATTACAATAAACAATCACATCTGAATATATCAGTACAAAAAATCTGAACATTCTTAGTTTATACATATCTATGTTGTATATCGATGGGGGATAATATGTACACAAAACACTATTTGTCTTCTTTTTCATATTTATGATCTTAGCTATTTTTGCTGGAGGTGTCACCACAATTCTTGGTCTTCGGCTACTATCCTAAATATCCATGAACCTTTTATATAATTTAATCTATATTATATGCCCTTCTTGGCCTTGCTTCCAGCTGTTATATGATATTTGTGATAAATTTACCATGAAAATTATCATCATACTTACATATATTTGAGTGAGTTTTCTTATATATGTACTTACTAAGTATATTAAATTTAGCCATTGTTCAATTCAGTAAATATAGGTAATGTACAGTTTGGTACTTAAGACTGATGAAGACAACATAATAAAATAATTTACTTCCGTACAATTCCTTCATACATAATGCAAAGGAGTCTTCATTGCAAGGCTTTTGCATACAAATGAATCATTATGAACTCTTTTATCTGTAAGAAATATCTGCTTTTATAATCTTAACCAACATTCCTAAGTCTGTTTTTATTCATTTGTAGATTATATCGGAATAGCAATTGATTTTAAATTCCATCTTAGTAAGTGTGCAATCTCAGGCAAATGAGATGTGTTAATACTTTCTACTTCATATTTAAAGCAGAATATCTCACTGAGAATACCAAAATATTAAGCAGATATATACTTGGAAAAGCAGTATATAGCTAAATCATTTCTGATCTTAAATTCTACTATTGGCATACAATTTCTTTCAAATGTTTTTTTAATGAATTATGCTCACCAGCTTCTGTATCATGAATAATGTATGATATATTGTAAATCTGCCTGTTGATTACATTTTCCTTGTAACTAAGAGACTCCTTGCTGAGGTCCTACCTGAGGGTACCTAGTTTTTAGGCTGGTTCTGAATGGTGAGTGTCCAGAACAATATGCAACCTTTGGTATGAATCTTCTTTCTTGACTCACATTTTTCTCATAAATGAGGGTTGTAACTCCCCCACAGAATTAATTTGTTAAGGGAGTTCTCTTGGACATAATTGGGCATTGATACATCATGGAGGGCACCCAGGTCATTCCACAGACTTTGTATGAACAACTGCACTAATTTAGACAAAATAATGAGTATACAATACATATATTATGAAAGGGAAGGTTAACATTGGAGATATTGTGTGGAGCTACAAATATGCATACTATTGCATATGTTTATCCTGTACTGAATGAATCATCATATTGTTATAAGTATATTGATAACATCACTCTCTCTTATTCATACATTTTATTACGTATTTAGAAGTGGTTTCCAAGCTTTAATTTTTTTTTTGTTTTATGGACTCAGAGCTGACACTCACATTTTTTCATTCATTTGAATTTGTTATAAAATACCTTTATAATATATATAATATACTCTTGACCTTAAATACCACTGCCGTCTAGGTTTCGCTAGTACCTACTTATGTAATTTATTTTTTCTGATATTTGAAAATTGCTAAAAATAAGTTATTCTATTCCGGACCAAAGTTTAACACTTACTTCACATAGGTATAACTTTTAAAAGAGATAACTCAAACACCTCTTGTAAACTTGTGGTATACACAACAACAAAAACTTTTTTTTTGTCTTAAAATGTAGAATTATCTATCTGTCTTCCATGGGCTAACTATTAGCTGCTGTCAAACAATCTCTTTACTGATTCAAAGTTTTGTTTCCTACTCTTTTTCACATACAAAGCCAGCTCCTAAATTATTTCTTCATGAAAACCGAAACCAATCAATTCCAAATTGTAATGGCATCCAATATGATCACAAAGGTACAATAGTCATGCTCCTATAAGCACTCAGTAGGTCATGTTATTGATTGTGAATGTAGATTCAAAGAAACACTTCCTTTGCCTGATGATATAATGTGTGTTGTGTCAATTTACATGTTTTCTGTGGATTTTACTTTGTTTGTTTTTGTTTTCTGTGGTTCTCTCATTGACTTATTTGGCTACTAGTAAACACACAGCTTAGCATCCATTATTATGTTATAAAAAGTAGCGTACATCACTCGCAGGACCTCATACTACCTACCTACCAAAAAACATGATAATCCATTTATCCTAAAAACTGCTGAAATGTGTTCTGTTATCAATTTTATAGAATTTTACCCTTTTTAGCATTATTAAATTTAAGTATATATGTATGTATGTAGATAGATGAAAGCTTTTTACATTTACATGAGAGGATTAAATCCTTTCATGTAAATGTAAAAAGGCCAATGATGATGATGATAATAATATGTGACTGTCTCTTTACTTCACAACAGAGTGGAGTTGATATTCTTGGTGTGGTGGTATTGGGTCCTAAAGGTGACATCTAGGCTAATTTTCATTATGATTCAACTAGTATATCTGTTTATAAATTTATATATACCTACAATATAATATGTGTTATAAAGATGTATTATATTGATATAGATGTGCCTATAACACTATTTATTTACCTGTACCAACCTACATGCTAATATGACCATAATAATTTATTTATAAGAACTTAGTTATTCTTTTGTTTACCATATCTTGTGCAATACAAATTTAAAATATTATGCATTTTCCCAATGAATCATTGATCACATTCAATAAATAAACAAATGGGTGTGTAAATGTGGACTGAATCAGTAAAATGCTATTATAATACAAAATTTAGCTAAAGTTTTAATGTTCTTCATTTTATGAGTGTCGCCAACTCTAGAGAGTTTTCTAGCTGCCCCAAGGGCCTGTAAAAAGTGTTACCCAACAAAAGTCTCCTTTGCTAGTACTTACATAGAGCTCAGAATAAATAATAGTACATAGCTATTATTTCCTTTGTTGCATTTGGTACTTACTTACACATTATCCTTGAGGAAAATTTAAACTACTCTTCATATAATGTCTATTTTAGAATTCAATATTACCGTAAGCATAAACCAGTATTGTGAAAAGGATTTTTCAGTGAGTGGTCTATCTATAACATTCATGTCAGTTAATATTAGGCTTTGAAATATTAAATGTTGTGGTAAGGATTGTGTAACAATTTTACAATATCAGAATTCAGGGCTAATTGATTTTCACTATATGTAGTGTTCACAATTACAAATTGGGGCTGGCACATTGGTTAGTCAAACATGCTAAATAGAATGAAAGATTAATTTAGACTGAGGGTCAACGCTTCATCTGATTCATTGTAAGTAGGTGTCAGTATTGCAAACAAACTGTGACACCTACATGTCTTTCTCTTTACTGTTTGGCTTAATTTCTGACTTAATTAGGCTCATTCATGCTTGAATATTTAGTAATTATACTGGCGTAGAAACATAGTGGAAACTGTACTAAATTATTAAATTAATCAAGATGTAAGAATTCTTTCTTTAACCATATTATTATATGTTTGGTGCTTATATATTATAGTCATTATTGCAAAACTAAAATTTAAACTAAGTACTTACCTATTTTACTCAACTTGTTGAATACTGTAACGTGAGAGTAGGAGTAGGTACTTATTACATTACATTACAAATCTATCTAAATTTATAAAACTCAAAGGTGACTGACTGACTGATATATAGTGATCGCAAAGCCTAAACCACTGGATGGATGGGGCTGAAATTTATAAGATGTTATGCCGTAGGCATCCGCTAAGAAAGTATTTTTGGAAATGCCACTTTTAAAGGGGTGAAATAGGGGATGCAAGTTTTACTTCTTAATGCGAGCGAAGCCGCGAGCTTCTAAATAAAACTGTAACTCATTAGTGTCTATTCATGACAGATAATTTTAAAAATATATAACTTGGAGTATCTATTAATCAACAGAACTCATATCAGTCCAATTTAAAATTTACAAATAAGTAGGGACCTAGTAGCTCTCATCTCGTAGGTTCTTCTTGGGCTTACTCATATTCAAGATCAATTATAAGTGTTTCGTCTACAATATCTCTTGTATGTCTGTCGCTTCAGCTGACCTGGTCAAATTCTTAGATGTCAAATGCAACAAAATATATCGACATAAGTATTTAATTACTGAGACTAATTTAAAGCGAAACGATACCGCTAATTTAAATGCCAATGTGAACATATTACAAGGCAGGTAAATAACCTACAACCGAATCTTCAAGGTGCTTCTGATACACTTGCCATACCCATACCTGATAACGTTGGTACAAAAACCTTATCAAAATTAGTCGAAGGCCGTACAAGATTACCATTACGTCAGCGTATTGGCTAAATGCGATACAAAAAACTCTTGTCAGGTTTCACCTCACAAAACCTAATTTATTGATCGCAAGGACGCTGCCGGGCCGACACAAGTGTTTTCGTTTACCTACCGCCAGACAACACTTGTTTTTTGTATGGTTAGGTGATTCAATGTACTTGAATAGTTTCCGCTTATATTGTTAGTCTGACTGAGGTTATTCTTCTGTCTTATATCTAGATATATGATTTATGTATGGTTTCAAATGAACCAGTAATTCCTAAACTAAACCTTCTGAAAACCAACATAACTATAAATCCGATGAAATCCAGGATATATAGTTATGTTCACTTTCAGAAGGTTTAAATTACTCATTTTAATTCGTCCTGCTATGTAGCTAAAATTTACGTCTTTTTGCTTATTGATTGTTTTTTACTGTGAGTGATTTTATTTGTCTATCTACAGATGTAAATTTATTTCTATAACAGGTATCAAAGAAAATATCTTTGACTAGGCCAAGCATTCAATAATATACACTGAAAAAATCAATGCACAATGAAAACAGGGCAAGTTTCTGAAAAAGTTTTGTCGCGTGTCGTGCTTTAGGAGAATAATAGTAACATGCAAATTCCTAAGGAATGGTATGACGTAGCTTGAGTAGGCGATCGATCCATTATGCAAATATCGTGACACGTTTACTGCCGAACCATGCTAAATGAATGAATTTTTTCCTCCTTTGTATGCTTTTTCAACGCTTAGACCAAACGGATGAGAGACTGTTCTAAAACTAGTCGATAATATCCTAAACGCAAAATAAAACACATGATTTTTCTAATCAGGCATACGAATCAGATGTTAACAAGAGCAAAATCAATCAAAAATATCAGTAAATCAGCTCGTTCAATCTAAAGTCGCTGTAAACGTGTGTCTTGCCTATCTCCCATCTTCACGCCGATTCCTTTATAGAGTAGGCAAGTTCCTTGTTGAGAAAACGACTGTTTTCTTAATGAAACCGTCTCACGATCCTAGAATCCAGTTCTTGAGAATCAAGTTAATTACCCCGCAATACCAGTTCATTGGAAATACAAGATTTACTGGCGCATTCAGGTTCGGTTCAGTACGTAGAAATAGATGACAAAAAGTGGGCGTGAGTACAAGATTAGACTATACTCCACGTGAATAAGGTTTAAAAGAACAAAGATGTTATGTTACGATTTAATGGAGCAATACATAATGCAGTTTCTTGCCTAATTTGGTCGGCTATTACAATAATTGCGTCTATAGCTCCGATGCTATCGCTGCGCCATTCTGTTTCATGCTCCATCCAGCCATGCATCGTACACTATCTTGGAAGGAAACGGGCGTTATTCAAGCCTCAAATTACTATCACATTCATACAATCCCCAGCAGACTCAGCGTAATAGTGTTTTGGCACGCAATTTTGATCCGTCGCTTTCAATTCTACTTTGTTATGCGTGATTTCTCCAGTAAAAGTAAAATGAAAGGAACCCCCAAGACTTTGTAATTAATTATTGCTTTCCGTAGACTTATTATTGTTTTGTCCGAGTTTTTGTGAGCTCCACGTGAGGAATTCCACGGGAATCGAGTGGAACCGATCGATAGGCGATTAGAGTGATTACAAATCTGTAATTAAATCGTTACACTTTTACTGCAGACCAAGCAGCGAGCACGCGGTGCGCGCTGCTTGCTAGTCGGGATGTAGGATACGAACTACGTATAGTTAGTCATAAACTATCTGATAATATAACGACCTATCAATATGTTTATCACTTCTCCGGGAAACTATAATTCGACAAAACGTTGAAGTTTTGGTAAAAGCAAGGAACATTCGAATTTATGTCACAGTCGTATCATAAAGTGTACGAAACTTGTCGCTATAGAAATTGATCGAACATGTAAAAGCAGTTCAGACGAACGTGGAAAATGTAGATTTACAAATAGGTAAATAAATATTTTTTCTTTAATGCATAATAATCAAAATAATTATCTCTAATGCATAATTGTATATAATTATTATTTATTTATTTATCTAGCCCCATACTGTGCCCATATTAAGCTTACGCTTGTATGTCTGTATATTTTTAAAGACATTATTTTTAACGTTCGTTTTTAAAACTTTTAAAAATGCCCTTTTATGTCTAAGCTTTTTACTTAGCCCAGTCTAGAGCTTCTCTGATGCCATCATTCATTATAGCCGTAACATTAAATTACTAGCCTTAACTCGCCTCGTTACGAAGCTCTCTTTCATAAAAGTCAGAACTGGGTCAATGCGTGAAAAGGGAGCAAAGCACCAACCCTACCTGAAGCATACAAAATGTGCGCTCATATACCGCCAACCCATTTCTTGCACTACATATTTGCATTCGTCGACATAAGCTATATTTGAATAAATACCGGTTAAAATGTGCACTGTTTCCTTTGAAATTAAAATGGAAGATGCTCTCTTCGTTGCGCGCATACCAATTATTTCAATGCAACGTGACTGAACTAATTTGTGAATGAACTGACCTTTTTGCCAGTGATGTGGCAAATAAATATTGATAAGTATGTACGTATATATTCCATATTTTAACAGTATTTCATATTAGAGGTTTCACTAAAATTTGTCTAAGCAAAACACAATTCATTATTTCTACACATTTTGCACTTGGGAATGTCTTTCAAAGTCTGTTTCATAGAGTAAGCTTGTCTATTTGTATAATTTGTAATACTTGTGTAAAGTCAGCTAAAGAAAGTTCGTAAAATGTTAAATTTACCGTGTACTGTCATGAACTACAGATGCTTTTATGCCTCGTACAAAGGTAAACATGGTAAACTGTAACTCAGTTGGAAAGTTTCACGTAACATCTCCTCTTCATATAAGTCAAAGGGTTCATTATTTCCTTTTGTTATAATAATCACCTCTTTCTGACGTAACGGCTGTTGTCATGTGTATTGGAGAGTACAAAGCAATAATAATCGCGCCAAGCAGCCTGCGCGCATGTTTCATTTGTTTTGTTTTAATAAAAGACGTTTCCATGAAAAGGGCTTAAGCTTTGGTTTCCTAGGACAGCGGTGCCTTCATATAGCGGCTGTAATATTACGGATGCAAAAATAATTAAAGTAAATTACGGTGCAAGTTACCGCTCTCTAGGAAACCGCGCCATTACGTTTACATAGACAACGTTCATTCACCGCTGTATTACGGCCGCTATATGTCGGAACCGCTTTCCTAGGAAATCCAAGCTTTACCGATGAATCGAACATTTTTTTGCCGCGACTTTCAGATTTTTACTTACACCGGGCGTTATAAGTAGTGATTTATTAAAGTAGTCTTTGAGAGAATCATACAAACTTTAATGGCTTATTTTAGTAAAATGTTAACTTTCTACTATTTTGGAGTTAAAAGTCTTTAGTTTTTATTTTATTCAAGGCTTTTAAATAAAATCATAACTGCGGTTAGTATTATTCACTATTTAGATAGGTATGTATTTACAAACATAAATACAATGTACGCTTTTTTTAAACTTTATAGTTATGGCAACTCAAATGTGTTTACTTAATCGTTGGATTTAATTAGATTTTATTGTTTACATATTTCAATCACCTTATTTTATTTATTTCTAGTATTATATGGCAAAATTTGTGTCTAACTTAGTGATAAGTTATTAAAAAAGAGTACCTAGGTATTATACATTTCTTGTGTGTATACAGTAATACAGTCTCGAAGGAAATAAACTGAGGTCCTGCTATACAGGCTGTGCAAGCAGACCTAGTGCAGGACCCGGATGCCTACCGAGGTACGTGAAAAACATTTAAATCTAATTAAGATACACAAAAAAAAATTATTTGACATTGAAATTTTTGACATCATAATTTGTAAAGAAATATTATAGGTAAACATTTAAATAATAACGGTCTTATTTATAAAAATGCCTATAGTATGCTATAAGCATACTATAGTTAAAGTGTTCAATAAGCATTTAAAGTGTTCTATAAAGTTTACTATTTATAAACGTTCTATAAGCCTTCTATAACTATAGTACCCACGTGGTACCGACAATAAGCCAAATCATTGCCAGTATAAAGAAAAAATCTAAGAAGAACGAAATTTACCACAGATAATACGTATCTTAGTGCCAAATATATGCTAACTTTGTCATAAAACACAAAATTTTGTCTATACTCAGACACAAAGAAACGTCAATGTTGTTGATATTCAGACGCGCAAATATCAAAAGTTTAAATAAAAATAAGTAAATAGCATCACTCCTGCTGCCCAGAGGATTTGCGATGCTGAAATAGCCTGCCGACGGGAGCTACATGAGGCCCAAATGGCCAACGAGCAACAAAAATTGAAAAATTAAAAGAAGAGCTTTTGAAATTAAAATAATTTATTATAAACTTCTGCTGCCCAGATGACTTGCGATGCTGGAATAGCCTGCCAACGAGAGCTACATGAGGCCCAGATGGCCAACGAGCAATAAAAATTGAAAAGTTAAAAGAGCTTTTGAAATTAAAAATAATTTATTATAAACTCCTGCTGCCCAGAGGATTTGCGATGCTGAAATAGCCTGCCGACGAGAGCTACATGAGGCCCAAATGGCCAACGAGCAATAAAAATTGAAAAATTAAAAGAGCTTTAAAATTAAAAATAATTTATTATAAAAGTAAAACAGAATGAAATACATAGAAAGACTTTTATTAACATGTTTATCACTAATCACACATAGGTACTAAGATACTTTCATTTAGCATTATCACATGTCTGTACCTACTATTAATTAATTATTACAAGAGCAACAGTGTCATTGTGTACAATAAGGGCTAATCTTTTTATATATAATTTTCTTTTTATATATTCTTTTATATATAATAATGTCACCGGATCTGGTTTTACAATTCCACATTTTTCCTTGTTTTAGTTTTGGCTTAACAGTAAAATCATAGTAGGTACATGCTCCAAAGCACAACTTTCTTTCATGCTATGTTCATAAAGATTATCACTTCTATGTACCTACATATATGTAAATGTTTCACCAAGCACCTAGCAGTATGTTCTTGCAGCCTCCTCTGAGAGCCAGTTCCATTACAGTACAGTTATATGCCAACTTCAACCACAGTATCACAAATATTAACTACTTACTCACTAAAATGTGACCTAATAAATGATTGCAAGATGGTGTTTGAGCGTCCACTTGCAACTTCTCCTGGCTCCTCTTGTACTACTGGATTTGCCTGGTGAGCATCTGAGTTACTTGTAAGCACAGCATCCCCCTGGTCAATGGCAATATTATGTAATACTGCAAGTGCTATTATTGTAGGCTTTACATTCTCCAATTTGCAAGTCATTCCAAACAAAAGGCACTGAAAACGCTGTTATAAAACCCCAAATCATCAAAAAATTAATTTATATTACAAAATTTGATTGTTTGTTTTTACTTCAAAGACAGCAAATCAGCTGACAGATGACAGGATAGTCGGCCATCTTAGATCTTATAGCACCGCTATAGTAAGGTTATAGTAGGGTCCTCGCTACTATAACTTTATAATAGACTTATAGAACTGTTTAGCGCTATAGTGCGTTTATAAATACCGATTATGGTCATTTTTCTTATAGTGATGTTATAGAACACTTTAAGTCTTCTATAACTTTTTATAAATAAGACCGTAATAATTTAATGAACAAATAGACATAAAAAAAAATGTAATGTAAAATTTTGTAAATAGGGAAATAAAGGCTATTTTTATTTATTTTATTTCTATAAACACAAAACGTATGTAAGTATTTCTGAAATAAAAATCTTTTTACCTTATTTTTCCTTTTTTACTCTGTGCTAACTATTGCAACTTTAATAGATTGAGTATTACGAAAGTATCTAACCTGAATTTTATTTACAATTAATATTTCTATGGCTTCCGTTGCGTAAAGTTAGCCATATTTATAAGTAACGTGTGATCTATGTGTCTCACAGTCTCATACATTAGACGTGAGATCAAAAACTAATCCATCTTTTCCCAAGAACTACAGATGCGCTAATAGTACACTTTCAATAAAAATCTTTCTGCCACAAGCGGTCATTAAGGCGCTTTCACAAGATATTGATCGCTAATAGAGAGTAATAATACCTTCGTGTTATATTTACTATCTAAGGGGAAACTGCAATATACTATAACAACATTATTCAATTGTATTCAATAAATTTCCCATAGTTGATTTAATAGAGTGAATGCTATTTGTAAAGGTCCTGTAGTGTAAGTATTTCAAGTATTTGTGTAGGTATATATTTCATTATTTATGTATACAGTCTCGACACCCTCACGAAACCTTTCGTGCCAAGCACAAGCTTACCGATCTGAGGTCGTCCCGACAGAAAGCCTGTCAAATCAACTAACAATTCATAGCCCCAATATAATAGATTTATAAGTCACTCGTGAGCTGCAAAAAAGTAAATAGAAAGCGTTGACAAGAGATTGCCACAATCCCATTACTAGCTGATTCCGTCTTCCACGGCTAGCTCCAGCCATAAACGCACAGCCAATTAAACCGCGCTGTCATCACAACATAAACTCGCGGACCTATTGCAGCAATAAATAAGATGAGTTGTGATCGCACTGGAAAATTGCTAATGGTCGCCTGATTAACGTCAAGTCCCTGAGCTCCAGGCTTTCGGTTTAGGTCACCTAGTCTAATTCAGTGGCTGGATTCACGCCAAACATTTGTTCTATTGTCGGTTCGCGGTGGTTGTTTTATAGTGTCATTTGGTGCGTGCGCCTTTCGAGTTCGAGTTGTACGCTGAAGTGAAGTGCTTGGAGGTCGTCGAACTTGCCCGCGCTACGTTCGGTTCAATGGAGCCGGCGGGGTGTCCGATTTCGGTGCCGCCGTCAGCACAGTTAGCTCCTGTCATCTGTCAAAGGCGTTCACGCCACTGTCGCTTTTATTATAATCGGCGGCACGGCCTCGATTTCCGTGACTCGACACTAACTTTGCCCCATATTCCAAATCGCGGGTAGTCACTAATTGTTCGCGTAACGGCCCACTTGTTCGCCGAGATTAGTATAAGTCGGTCAAGGCGTAATCCAAATTAGGTGAAATTAAATAGTTGGTGTCGCGCGGGGTCGCCTCGGGGTGTTACTCAACGGTTTTGACATTTTGTGTGGGAAGTACTTAACATTTTTACTGTGCCATTGTGTGTGATCACGGTGAGAGATCGAAATTTCACTTTTGTGCCTACACGAAGATTTTGCCCGATGTAAGTTGGCATCTTTCGCTTTTCAATTATGGTTATCAGACACTTTATAATGACGTTCTCGGAAGAATGAGCGAGTTGAATTGCCCTCATAATGTTTTGTTGTCTTAGATCTTAGATCATGGTGTTTGTTATGTGATTGCCTGTGAGAACGCTTGTAATACAAGCAACATGCCATAAAACATTTCCTTTTACCTTAAACAACCTTATATTTTTTACACTTCGACCATCATGCATTTGACTAGGTCACCTGAAGTGATACGCGTATAAGTGAATATGTTTGATGGTTTTAATATTGACTCTTGCACCCGGTGAATGTATAAGGTTTCGCTATTCAAATACTACTTGGCTCGGATAGGTATAGCTTACCTTACCATGGTGCTACCTGACCCTTGCTTGACCACAATACAAAGATTTTATTACATATCAGCTGATAGCTCGTATTCCGAACCTCTAGTATATCAATAGCAGTTGTAAGATAGTCATAGCTTTAAGAAAAATACTAAGTTCCATATTAGAAATCTATCATATTCGTCATACGTAAGTCAGCATACGCATGATTTTGCTGTCTTTGTTTTGTATTTCCTTGATTAGGTAACAGACAGAGTAAAAACGATTTCACAATCTGAGTGAGGAAGTAAGCAATTTATTAAATTTTTCTCTTACCTTTATAGTTACTATGAACCGGTGGATTTTTTGCGGAACCTTTTCTCTTTTTTACCTACTTTCAATGAGCGATTTTCAAAACACAGATTTAAAAAAATAAGTACAAGGACGCTACCCAGATGGCGGAGGCAGTCTATAATCGAGAGAATAAACTAATATAAAGGTTTATTTGTAATGTTTCACTCACCCAAAATACTAAAATTGATATTAGTTAGTTATTATTATTGATATTAATTAGTTAGGCGTCAAACGCTTAAGGTCATTGACGAATAGTAAAATCTTAACTGTAGGAATATTTCAAATCATTTTCATTGCTATATTGAACATAAAGCTTAAAAAGCTCATCATATATGGCGCCAACACTTGATTACAGAAGTTACTAAATTAACTATGTATGTACTAGACAATCGCTCCGTATTGAGTGTTATGTTATTGCTTTACTTAGTCATTTAGACAATGATTTTAATATATATTTGTACAGGCTAAAAACATAAAAAGTTACTGAGTAAGCCTGACTCGAGGGCGAGATACTAATCATTCATTTATCAAGGTTTATTTCTTTTTATTATCTATTTGAAGTATACCCAAGTAACTGTTTTAGCAGTTTTTATAATTTTTGTCTGTTCATCTGATTCTCTGATTGTCTGTATGCATGTATGTATGTGGTGACTATGTAGGTTAGGTAGTATGAGGTCTTAGGAGTGTCATAGGTTACTTTTTATCCCGAAATAAATAAAAATATTCCGAGTCATTGCACACAGCGCTATCTAGCCCCACAATAAGCAAACGCTTGTTACGTGGTTGTAAATGATGCGAGTGAAGCCACATTGATAAGTTTTTTTATTCAATTGAAATTTAGGGTCTTTAAACTTAATTGATAAGTTATGAATTATTATTTGAGTTGCGTGCGTTGTTCCCAGGTCCAACAACAAATGGCGCGGGAGTACGAGCAGTTGAAGGCGACGATGGCGACCCTCAACAAGCTGCAGAATGTCGGCGAGAAAGCCATCACACCGATGACTGGAAGTGAGTGCATCATACTTCATATCATCTATACTATAACTACATATAATAACCGATTAAATTCTGTGCATAGAAGATAATTGAGAAAAATGGTTTTTTGTGTTTATCAATACAATAGAATAGAACACAAAACAGACATTTATGAATTTTTTGTCTGTGTGTCCGTTTTTCTATGTGTTTGTTGGTGCACGCTAATGTCAAAACGGTTTAACCTATTTTGACGGGGTTTTCACTTATGTGTAGTAATATTCTTCACTTAACATTTAGTGTTTCATTTCTTTTAATAAGTTCATAAATAAAAATGTTATTACTATTAAAAACACACTCGGCGCAACTAAAAACCAAGCCCTAGGTATTAGTGCTGATTACCGCTGATAAAAATTGGCTCTCCATATCTACTTACCCTATTAGGTACATAAGCAGATTGTACCTATTCTCTGACGTATCGCTGAAATGCTAGGGTTATAAAAAAAACTGGTTTCTCAAATGTCGGTGAAATATGTAATTTCTATATATCATATCTTAATTTCTTTACCAATGTCTAATTTTGGAGAACGAAGTGCACCAATTTATTTATTTCACCTGTTAAAAGTGTACCTAAGTCATGAAAAATAACCATACTAGAGAAAAAACTGCAATTAGGCGTGACTAGGCTGCCGAAGATACGTCGTCATAATTAATTTAGACAGATGCCAGTTCAACTTACTTCGCTCTTGTATGATTGACGTACAGATATTAGTACATACGTTTTATGATTCCTTTCAAAGCTCTGCGAGAGTTAACACACACACCTACGTAGGTGAAAATATTTGTCTAGACGCTGCCGCGCTGTACCAACATCTAGGTACTGGATGTAGGTGTAAAGTTTAATTAAGAAATGGTAGAAATTGCTGTTAGATTTATAATTACATTTCAACACCTTTTCTTGATGAATCTGTCGTGAGATGTACTTTGAAATATTGAATACATTTTTGGTCAGTAGCTAACAAGCTCATTTTTTGACGAATTAGTGATAATAACCAAGTGATTATTCTAATGTTTCTTGGAATTTGATATACGACTGAATTACAAAAACCATAGTCCCATCAAACCTTCACATTTCAGTCAAAATGTATTACAATCTACTTGGAAATTTTCATTTACTTTTTTTTACCATGCCGAATAAATGTCAGAAAAAACTATGCTAGTGTTCCTGCTGTCATAAAGAAACGGGCATTAATATATATATGTATGTATATATGTATGTATTTTTAGTGTATATATATATATATACTAAAAATATAGCGGTCACTGTGCATATTTTAATAACTTTTATCACCTACTGTAAAAACAGACTTGCTATGTAAAAAAAAATAAACGTAAAAATATGTTATTTTGGTACATTTATTGCGTGGTAATGTGTTCTTCCGCTGTCTACGAAAAATATTGCACGTGTGAAGACAAGAATGAACAACCACTTGACAACCACTGTAGAGGTAAGAGGGTTCCCATGACGTATATTCTGATAAAATGAAACACGACTAAATTGAGAATATTAACGCGGGGTACTATGTGAAATCGACATTTCATAAAATCAAATAAAATAGAAGTTTATAAGATAGAGCTAAATTTTTTTTCACTTTATATAATTTTGATTCGGTGTTAAGACAATAAAAGACGCCAAAACACGATTACGTATACTTTGCTCGATAGTTTTATTTATTGATAAATAGTTGTTTTGAAATATTTTTCATCTTTTTTCCAAAAGTAGTACAGAAATTAAACCAATTTAATTATATGTATCTAAAAAATAATGTTATTATTTAGAGGACCAAAGAACCATAAATAGAATATTCTGAACTGCTGATTTTATAAATTGATTTCGTCAAAAACGTCTGCAAAACTGCTCAAATTGTGCAAAATTGTTTGCGTGTGGACAAGACTCGTCGGCCGGAGCTATGCGCGCGATGCTCGCCCTTGCTTTCATGTTAACACGGCGTGGAATGGCATGCGAAAAAGCAACTGTAGGCATTTTTCCGAGCGGAAAGCGTTTTCGGGTGAAATATGGTGGCCTTAAGCAGTTATTAGTGCCGTGGACAGCATTCGATAATCTATATATTATGCAATATTATAAGCGTTATGTTTTTCTGTACGTTGGCATTTACTCCACGTTCAGAACTTATCTATTGTTCCTGTTGTACTCGTACTTGTGTAGCGGAGTTAAGTGCACTTTTGAGTGAGTTTATTTTAATTTATTGGCGAGGACTTATAAACAATGAACAGTGACACTAATATTGATGATACTAATACAGAAACAAATAGACAATTGAAAAAAGGAAAACCCAAACAGTTTAAGGATGAATGGTTAAAAGACCCGAATTTGTCAAGCTGGCTTCGCAGGCACCCTAAAGATGAGCTTAAAGCTAATACAACTTTAATGGCTGATTTACGTGGCTTTACAATACATGCACAGACGAAAAAGCACAAAAATAAGTTAAAATTATCACTCGCATTCACTTCTAAACAGGAATCAATTGTGAGTGCGTCACAAGTCGCTTCAGAAAGTCCAGTTACAAAAGAAGGAAAAAAGAAAAAAGTACGTAAGTTGGATAAGAAAGCTGAAATAAAATTAGCGGCGTTTGTCGCCGAACATAAAATATCACATAATGTGATGAATCACTTGATTGATCTATTGCCAAAATTATTTCCTGATTCAAAAATTGGTCAAATCTATGAAAATAAATTCTACCAAGATACAAGCCATAATCAACAACTGTATTGGCGCAGGAGAAAAAGGTGATCTTGTACGGGATTTAAAACAACAAAAGTTTTCGATTTTAATCGACGAGAGTACTGACATCGCTGCTGTTAAGACTTTAGCGATAGTCGTTAGATATTATGATCCCAATCTCGGAAAAATCATCAGTAGATTTTGGGATATAGCTCAGGTATTTGATGGGAACACGACTGATCACTCTGCAACTGCAGACATTCTTTTTGATAAAGTTAAAGAATCATTTGAAACACACACGATACCGTTTGAAAATATTATCGGCCTTGGGTTGGACGGTGGCAGCGAGAAGCTGAGAAAGCCCGTTTCATCTAGATTTCAGCAGCTTTGTCCTGGAATAATTGTTTTAAAGTTAATATGCGACTCGCTTCACTTATGCGCCAGTGATGCGTGCAAAGCATTGCCCCCAGAATGTGAAAAAATATGTCTGGTTATACAACTACTTCAAGACAAATAGGAAACGACTGAAAGAATTTCAAGAGTTCCAGCACTTTGCTGAGATTGACATCCACAAAATATTTCGACCCAGCCAGACTAGGTGGCTATCTGTACCAGATGTTGTGAAAAACATTCTGACACATTGGGAGGCACTGAGCAAACATTTTTTTAATAACCGGCTAATTGATGAAGAATGTAAACAAATATATGGACTCTTGAATAACACAATTATAAAAGCATATTATTACTAGCATACATAATACCAAAGTTGGTAAACTTTGGTAATATGTATGCACATTAAATACGTTCTTTGAAAGCCAATCTGCTGTTATTATGGAATTACACGAGAAAATGGATGGGTTTTTTGAAGAATTGATATTGATTTTAATGTCCAGAAAGTACCTATGTAAATTCTGTGTCATTTGATAAAACCAACTTAAAAGACATAACCAACGATAGCAATATAAAATGTATGTATTTGCCATTAGATGTTGAACATCAATTAAAGAAGGTAGAAAATCACGAAGACAAATAACCAAAATACCTACAAGAATTGAATATAAAAATGTGTTCTGGTTTTGATTTAGGTGGAGAAAATGGAGAATTTTAAAGAGATTCCAAAATTCATGCTGGCTGTTTTATCTCTGCCACATTCTACTCGTAATGCCGAATGTAAGGAAATATTCAGTAAGGTTAGTTTGTCATGTCATATGTTGAATACATCAAAGGTACTAATTATACTACAATTTCATGTGAATTTGTCTTCTTCTTCTTATCGAATGAGAGTGGCCAACTCTGGTGTCGGAGAGTTTATCAAGCCGCCCTAAGCTAAGGAATGTCAGAGGCTCTTAGAGCCTCTGCCATTCCTTAGCGACTGCCGTACTAAGACATACAGCCGGGACCTGCAATTCAACGTGTCATCCGACCCACGGAAGCACTTAAAATTT
Source organism: Macaria notata (assembly GCA_927399415.1). Taxonomy (NCBI): domain Eukaryota; kingdom Metazoa; phylum Arthropoda; class Insecta; order Lepidoptera; family Geometridae; genus Macaria; species Macaria notata. The sequence continues at coordinate 6,841,199 of OV656741.1, forward strand.
AATGCCACCTTTTGGTCACCCATCCAAAGACAGACCGCGAAGACAGTTCCTTAACTTTGGTAATCTTTTGAGATTGCCTAAGCTACGAGCGCTTGTCATTTTCTAAAATTTGTATCGACTAATGTTATGTAAATGTATATTTTGATTGTTTTAGATAAATGCCATTAACACGAAGAAACGCAATATATTGCTAATTAAATCGATAGCAGGAAACTTGCTAAGTGAACAGGCAAAACGCAGAAACGGCTCGTCGTCGTGTGTCAACTTCTGCCCCAATAAAGACATGCTTAGTAAACTAAATGATTTGTCCATCTACGATGAAGATACAGATCCCACCAAAAACATTCTGTAAAAAATTTACCAAGTCTCGATAGAGCTGCAAAGTCACGTAAAATTAACTATAATAATAAATAAATCGCAGTAAGGAACCTTTGACTTGGCTTAACTAATTCTAGAGATTTCATCACTTTTTAGAGATAAACAAGCAGCTCTATCGAGACTTGGCAAATTTTTTACAGAATGTTTTTGGTGGGATATCACTTGTTTTTGACAGGACGTGGACTAATATATATATATATATATATGATGATTTAGGCTGAGGATGATGATGATTATGTAAGATCCGATACATACCACCAGTTCTCATCATATTTAGTTCAAGCACCAACCCGCTATCTCTTATAGTTTTCGAGATCCCTTATGGTACTCCAAGGTCTGATGGCCAAAGTGATGGTGATACTCGGCCTTCGGCCTCGCATCCCGCTCATTTTGACGTCGCATGTACTGCGTTGTCATATTTCTCATAAAAACGCTATTTTTTTTCATAATTTGACTTTACTCTTACGTTTTCTTATCAGGGTCACCAGGTAGACCAGATCTTCCATAAATCTTGTTTTGATAATTTTTCCTTTATGTGGGCGCTAAAATCTACCTCTGTACCAAATTTCAGCTCTCTAGGTGTATGGGAAGTACTAGTTCTATTTTGATGATCAGTGAGTGAGTCAGTGTCGAAAATGCGACACTTTGCATTAGCATAACTTCGGAACTAATTGATCTACCAACTTGAAATTCTGGATTTCAAGTGTGTTATTACGAATTTCTAGATGACGAAAATTTTAGCGTTTTAATCCTATCCAGAGGTTCTCAAATAGGGGGCTGAAAATGCGGCGAAATGGTTCCAGTAAAGGATGGTACGGCAGTTTTGTTCGCGCTCGACTTGGCGGGGGCACTGCCGTGCCCCCAGATATTTTGTCAGATTCGAAGTAAAAATTAAAAAAAGCATATTTTTTCATGAAAAACACTGCAATGTTCTTACAGTATTTTCAACGTGTAAAGTGTTTATACGTTGAAAGTTGCAAGTACGTTTTTAGAGTTGAGAACAACTGTCCAAAGACAAAGGCAAGTATGCACATACATATTACATTATGTACATTAGTATTTTATCATAACACTTAGTACTTAGTCAGTGTGTGATGAGTGTTACAAGCAGATAACACCGTGATCTTTATAATATACGTGTATTTACATATTTCACCACGCGCCATGCCTCGTGGTTACATTAGGGTCCTGCGATAATGATTATCTACGAGTATAATATAGCCTCATGTATGCCAGTATTGATAGTTTTTTTTATAGAATAGAATAGAATATCACTTTAATTTTAATGTACACCAAAAGACAGAAATTACACAATAGAAAATAATATTTGTAGTAGTACTTTTGATTAAGAAAGTAAATATTGTAAGCTTGTTTTGAATGTTACAACTCGTGTCTAATTTGTATTGCGACAGATGTCGTCAAAATTAGACACAACATGTTTTTGTTGATCCTCCGGTTAAACAGTGAAAAAAAGTTTGATAAAATGTTTTATTTACTAAACGTGATAGTCATTGTAACTTTTTATATTGTAAGTTGTTTAATGAAATTAGTCAGAGGCCCTCAGGACGCTTGAAACTCTCGACACCAGAGTTGGCCACTCTCATTCGATATGAAAAAGAAGAATGAAATTAAGACCAACAGGCATATCCTCGTCAACCCGTTCACGCCCACTTGTCATATAATCTAGTATAGAAGTCTCTTTTTTATGGTAACAATAAATATTTTAACACCACATATGTATATGCGTTTTATTTACATGTAGGTACATATTCGTGTACATATTTCTGCTAGAACTGAATCGAAAACATTTTATTGAATTAGGAAACAGAGTGGGTACATAAATCATCTATATACATTTTATAATAAAGCTGTAACAGCTCGGTGTCAGCACATTAAAGATATTTGAAAAAAAAAATAGTTTGAAGGGTCTTTATTGACGCAATAGAACACAAGAAACATGACATGTTTAAAAAATAAAAGTCTGTTTGTTTGTTCGTTATAGAATCAAAAACGGCTGAACCGATTTGTCTACGGTTTTCACTAACATGTTGGTGCATTTTCAACTTAACATTTAGTGTTTATTTCATTCCGCTGGCGTCCACTAGTCTAGTTTATAATATATTTTTAGCTGGTGACTAAATAAAACGGTAATCTATTGAAACATCCTTATGAACAATATATTTTAATAATTGATATTGTAAATTGATGGCATATTCTTAATGTATGCTTAAAACCAGCTGCATTACTGTCCCATCTATCTTAGATTTTGTTAAAATCTTGTGGAAACCAGTTTGAAACTTCGCTGACGTCAGTTCAGTAATTTAATAGATCCTTGCATACTTAATATACACCTGCATGTATTATAAATCGACACGCCTTTAGTCCTAGAAATGAATTTGTAAAAGTTTGCCTTTTGTCGTTATTTTTGTCTTTATATCGAAGACATAAATTTAGATTTGAGTAATATAGACTATTTTTTAGCCCTCCTCCTCCTCCTCTAGGCGATAGCTCAATGCTGAGCATCGTGATGACCGCGACCAAAATTATGGACCATTAGACGCCATTTGTTACGATCGGTAGCTTCGTGTATGGCAGCACTTGCTTTGGCGCCAATGTGTTCAGCCACCTGATCGGACCATCTTGTAGGGCTTCGACCTCTGGATCTTTTTTAGCCCTATTATTTGTTTATATAGAAATAATTTTGTAGATACGTTTAGTTTTTCGTGACGTCTAAATAAAGCTTCCGCTTATTTCAACACTCGGTCAAAAGAAAGCTAAAACGATGGCAATAAAACTTCTTCATATAACTCAAAGCTTTTAAAAGCTCACCGTATCACGTAAAATATGTCTTTAATGTCTGTGATATTTCCGAAACTTAGTGGAACACAGTGATTAAGCGTGATAAATTGACATGGTTCCTTGGAAACCTTTTCAAAGTTCACGATAAAATGATAGTGAGTTGTTAACAAGAAGGATTAAAACTTTTTGATGATTGAACATAGGGTGGTTAGCACTCAGATGGTTTGACTTAATTTTAACCTTATAGGAAAATGTTCCTCGACCATGAAATTGGTTGTGATGGTTACAAGGAACCCAATTTCGATGATAACTGTATAGTATAGTTAGAAGAGCTATAAATATACTAATACACATATGTGTGTGACATATACGTTCATTTATGTACCGAGACCTGCGCGTACGTACATAAGTATGTATACAGATACCTAATAAAGCAGAAGAGGGTCAAAAATCTGAACATAGAAAACATTAGCAAAAAAATCATTTTGGGTTTACTTTAAATCCAAAACAGAACACGTTTCATCTGTTTATTTGAATGCTCATAACGCAAAAAAAAAAGCGAGTGTGGCTCAGCGGTTCCAGTGTCTGCTTTTCATCCAGACGCACCCTGGTTCAAATCCGCCCTACACCAATGACTTGTATTTTCAAGTTATGTGTGGATTTGCACTCGCTTAACGGTGAAGGAAAACATCGTGAGGAAACCGACATGTTTGAGGACCACAATATCCGAGGACATGCGTCTTCCGTGGAAGGACCTGGGCGCCCACCACGATGTATCTGCCCAAGAAAACTCCCCTAACGAATTAATTCTGCGGGGGAGTCACGACCCTCAGTCATGAGGAAATACGACTCAAAGAAAGAGAACGCAAAAACGGCTGAACGGACCATTATGATTTTTGATATGTAGGTAGTATGAGGTCGTAGAAGTGTCATAGGTTACTTTTTATCTCGAAATAACGCGAGTGAAGTCGCAGACGTCCATTAGTATTAAACATGTACAATGTTCATTTAATTACATTGATACAATTTAAAGTAAAGTATTTTTAATTTGAAAATATAAATTGTATAGTTTTACTTGTTTTGCCTTTGCTTTAGTTTAAACTCTATATTAATTTAGGCATGGTTTTTTTAAAACGATGATCACATATGTTAAGAGTGAATGATATAATAATACCTTTAACAACTGCTACTAATCTAAAGTTCATGAACCCACAGTTTAGCAGTTAATAAACTCGATACGAAGGATAAAACGATTAGTGCCTAGCGCCTACTGATTGCTACCAACGGCTGCTACAATACCTCGTAAAACCGATCGTCGAACGCTGCAGTTGTAATAGTGCACTAACCTTTACAAAACGATTAATTTTATAATAATGATGTCTATCGATACTATTGAAAAATGTATAAGAAATAATTCAGGTTTGCGCAAGTCACTCCATTCTGAATTGAAGTTCACGGTCGAATGTCAGGAAGGCGCGCCTTCAAATAATTTCCTTGTTGCGGATATTAAACTGTTTTATTTCTTTTTTTATAATATGTATACGGCATCCGTTATCCAGTACCCACGATACAAGCGTAAGCTTAGTATGGGGCTAGATGACGCTGTGTGATATGTCCTGAACTATTTATTTGAATCAAAAACCGATCAATCTATTTTGGATTAATCTATCAGTTATGTAATGGAAAAACCGAAAAGTTCAAAAATCAGTTCAATACAGGTTAATCTGTGTTATCAATTGTACTCTAAGCTAAGGCATACTGGGTTAGTTTGTATATTCGACCCATGTCATCGTTCTGTACTTATGAAACATGTAATTTTAAAACATACCGGTCTGTGAAAAAATACGCCAAAGATCTTAATATTTCACTGGTAACCTGTTTGACATATTTCTGTTTTTTTTTCTAAGATAATAATAGCTATTTTTGATGCCAATACCTCTTTACTTTCCCGACTGTCGTAGTATCTATTAGAGAGCTTTAACCATAACAATTATTCAGTTGCACCAAAGCAAGTGCTGTAACAATTGTAACATCGGTATATTATTTGAGTAGTACACACATCGCCATTGAACCGAACCAGCCGGTCGCGCGTCATCGACCCGCCTGTGGGATGCCAACCTTCGCCACTATGCTCTAATGGTATCGGACGTTATGTCACTGCCACCATTGTCCGACACAATGCTTGCAAGGATGGCCGCGATTGGTAATGAAAACTTGGATTTGCTTTGACGGTTTGACCGCTCATGTTGATGCTTTACGATCTTTCAACTCTGCGTATGGCCCAAATTCATCATCCACAGCTGGTTTTTTTTCCATTCCCATTGCTATAGGCTTTTCCCGATTCATTTCAACCACCTCGATCCTGTGCCAAACTTATCTAGATTCTACCTGTGGTCTACCCATTACGTAGCTGGACGTTTGTCGCCATGAGTCTTCAATCACCGTTCCGCAAGATATACATATGTGTTGTATTTCAAGACCTCGTTAAATATACGTTGTCAACATTGATAGATAGATAGATTAACTCTTTATTGTTGACACATATTAAAAAAACAGTACATAGAACAAATTGCACCTTAACTAGTGCCACAAGCGGCGGCCTTATCGCTGAAAGCGATCTCTTCCAGGCAACCTTCAGCTGGAGAGAAATAAGCAAAAGAAATAAAGAAGAATGTGGTGTACAACAAAAAGGAAAAAAGAAATTTTACTAATATATATATATATATACATATAAATACGCAATACACATACTTAATATAATAAAATTAATGTTTATATACAAATACATATAATACACAACAAAATATTTAAAGGTGATAGTAGCAGAAATAATAACAGCAATTTTCACTCAAGGGAAGCGAGATAAAATTCCTTTACTTGTTTTTTAAAGGAATCAATTGTCTGAGCCTTTTGAATGTTGATAGGCAGAGAATTCCATAAAGTAACAGCTTGTACAGTAAATGATGAGCCATAAAAAGATTTCTTTTTGAATGTTGGATGTGCGAGTGTTAATTTATTTGTAGATCGAAGAGAAAGAGAGTGTGTAGTATGGACATACGCAAAACGAGAAACTAAGTAACGCGGGGTAGCAGGGTTAAATAAAATGTTATATACGAGAGAGAGGATGTGAGCATTCCGGCGAAGTCGAATAGGCAGCCACTTGAGCTTAACACGAAATTGAGATATATGATCGTACTTACGTAGACCAAATATAAACCTTATACAGTAATTTTGTAACCGCTCAAGCTTATCTAGCTGATCTTCCCGAAGATCGAGATAGCAGGCGTCCGCATAGTCCAGGATAGGAAGAAGAAGGGATTGCGCAAGCTCAACTTTAGTGACATTGCCCTTCGAACCCGAACCCGAACATATGAGTGCTTGTTATTTGTTTCTTGATTGCAGACTAAGTGGCGCGGATGTGACACTTCCTCTGCATAAAATTGTCAGAGCCAGCATTGTCCGTCACAATGCTTGGAAGGATGGCCGCGAAAACTCTGATACGTTATGACTTACATATGACGATTTGACCGCCCCGTTCTTATTTTACCATAGATGGTAGGTACCCTGTGATTATATATCTCACTAACATCGTGAGGATATATTTTTTGGGTGTCATATAGAGGTTCTGGTTGATTATAATAATAAGATAGACCTAGTTGCTCTGGAATTTTCTTACATCAAACAAATCGAATCATCAGGTTTTATAACGTTGAATATACTTATATACTATTAAATCCTTCAAAATTGGTAACTATCAACCCAGTTCCAACAACACAAGTTTTAGCTTAGCATTTATTTCTATCACAATGACTAGACACAGCACGATCATCAGTGACTAACCAAGACCTGAACTCTAAACTCCATTCATTATCGAGGGATATCCCAAAAATAGACGTTTCAATTCATTTCACTTGTCTCGAATGATTCACCGTAAATCCAGCTCTCCTGACTCATGAATTGGAAAATACCTTCGAAGAAACAGTTCATCAAAGAATTCAATGTAATCATCCTGGTGCTTGTAAATTGATGTTTACGACCTCAATCAAGTTTGAGCTCTAAGATAATGGTAGAAAGTTGGATTTGTCATGTAGAAATCCTGAATGTCAATGTACCCAGATAATGTATGCTGCTAAGGGATGTGTTAAAAAACCTTGCGTTTCCCATTATTTAACACGTCTACAGAAACTGTCTTTTCTTATTTATCAATAGAATTAGATCCAAACATGAATTTTGTCGTATTTTGTTGTTTCTTTTCTGTCTAGACGATTTAGAAATAATAGTACAATTTGTAGACAGAAGTAACATTGTATTACATAATTTATCGTATCTATTCCTCGATGTTAATCGTTTTTATAGATATTGGCCACTCTCGCCAAAATGATACTGAGTTTTATTGTTACGCATATTGACCTAATCTATTTTACAATGTTTATAAAATTAATTGGACACGGTCTCGGCTTTGACTTATTGACAATAGAATAAATTTATTACGGCCTACTTATATTTTTTACCAATATTTTCAAGTCCATGGTCTTTCTCAACCCAATGCGTATAAAAATAATATTATTCGCTTTCTTAATAACTGTACAGAACACAAGTTGCAGTATTCATTTCACATTGAAAAAATTCCGTTTTTGTTCGACTCGGTATTATAGAAGAATCGGCCACGGTTATAAGAAAAAATAATTGAACTGCGTAAAAGAAACGATGGAATGTTTTGGTACATTTTTATGATTCTAAATTGTTGTTGATTCTCGGAAAAATCACGATTTTCTATCATCTCACTACTTTAATAGTCTCCTATAGGCGTTCGTGTTGAATTTTATAAAAAAAAATTATATGTTCATAATTGTAATACAATTAGTTTGAAATTACCTATATACGTACTTACATTAGATTTTGTTTTGGTCTAATGCGACCCTTTAAAACTTTAGTCACTAACTTACATTTTAGCTCAGCTACGTATATAATAATTTATGTATGTAGCTGAGCCAGCTATATTAGGTACACTAAAATCTAACACATCACCAAAACTTCAATCAAATCTAACCACTGCCATAGAATACATAAATACGCTTGTCTCAGCTAGAATATATATAGAGACAGCAATAATGTTGTTTCCATATCAGTAGTCTCATCTCTTATCTGTGTTTGTAGTCTTGTCTTCCGCCGCCTCAGGGCATTGGTACCTACCGATGTTCCAGTTTTCACACTTCAGTAAACGTTTTTTTTTTTCAGGTGCATTTTATTGAAATTTGCATAAAAATAGTTTGCTAATCATCTGTACTTTTTCGTTGACTACTATACTATTCTTTATTACTCAACAAAATAACATCCATAATAAAGCACTTCAAATATAATTAATACTATAAACAAATAATATATACAACCTAATCTACTTTATCAAAAGGCAACGTACCCAAAATGCTGGCTGCATTGCCCCGTTGAATAGACCAAAGATCTGTCAAGGCGACTAAAAAGATGGCTAGCGTGACAAAAATGCTGGTTTATACTTTGCCCGAAAGATTCATTTAAATGGTTGATGTCGAAATGGTGACTATAATCTATGTATAATGGATGCTACTGATGAATGCCGAAAAGCTAGTAAGAAAAATAGTAAGAGCTCTGCGTAAAATAATAACGTAAGTATACATAATTACATTGTATGTATAAATTTGCTGCACATAGAAGGTACCTATAGATTTCGTACACATCTATTGATTTCAATTTATTTGTAATCTTATCTTTTGTCTCCATGGAGCTTTGAATCCTTAATTCTGTATCCAGAGCTTATCTATATCGATGTAAGTTTACTTACCTAGTTTTATGACTACAAAAATTATATTTTTACTACATTATCCGATCTGATGAAAGTAGAAATAGTATTCTGCTCATATTTTTGTTAAATTATCGATCAAATTTTGTTTTGTTGTTGTATATTTCTTAATGCATAATGAAATTTTATAGCAATAAGACGTGAAAGACAACATAATAGTATAACCAATTACATAAATACTTGATCATCATTAATTTACAACTCAATTAAAACATAATCAACACTAATTTCCGTGCTCTCGGCACAAACATCCGCTGATTAAAAAAACCTGGCCGTACCCAGCTCTACGTATAAAGCGAGGCTGAAAGTTGCACGACTACTTTCAGTTCACAGCTCGAGCTGAGCCACAACTTTCAAAATGTAAGATTAATTATGTACCTGTAGAATTCACTTCTTAGCCAATTTGTTAGCATTGCACCGCCAACGCATACAAAACCTGTATTTCTGCGTTCCTTGATAACGACAGGATATTTGCGTGATACAATACCGCTATACCAGTGGTGATATGAATTAAATGTTATTCTTATGTTATCAAGTGGTTACCTGAAGTAGGTTTTATCGATAAAACTGCCACTAGTGACTTTAGAATAAGTCTCTCTGTATTTCCTACTTAGTAATTTTATTTACGTGTGTTGTAATAAAGAAATTAAGTATGAGAATATGTCTTTTATCTATTTTAGCTCCGACATGCTCCACTTTCGGACACAATGCTGCTAGTGTGGAAATAATATATGTATATATTACCTATATTATAATTTTCACAGTGTATCTAATAAATTTCAGAACGCCTACTCAATCGTATAGCTTATTATGCCGTATTGCAATGTTATTAAATCTTTTGATTTATTTGTTTAAACACGTCGTTCTAACCTTAGTCATAGACCCGTAGTATGGTAAGATAGTAGTTTCTACGCACGTACCGTACATGTTAGCCCAGAAAGCAGTGTTTTACTTCAAACGAGTAGGAAGGTGGTATGACAGGACCGTAGGCGTTGGATACTTTTAAGGATTCCACGTGTGATGAAACGTGGCATATCATAGTATGAGCAATAGGCACGTATACAATATACTAGAGTAGTAAAGAATATGTATTGATACCTGTGCTTAATTGATGGGCCTCAAGTATCAATACGGTATTGTTATAAAAATACCTCCAAAACTGTTCAGGCGGCTGAGTATCATGGGACAAAGTACATACGTACTCACATACTATACAAACTTTCACGTGTCTGTAGTGTAATTGAGATATAGCTCATAATATTACTACGAAAGGTCAGTCGTTAATTTAGCGCTTGTGATATTTCAACGTAGATTATATTGCAGTATATGATAGGTAACAGGCACTTTGTTAGCGTGTTAACTGGCACAAAGTGTGATTTGTGACGACATTCAAAACTAACAAACGTACAAATGTTTTTTACAAACTGCAATAACAAACCTATTATACGTAGTGAATTGATGTTTCTACAGTTATACGATATTCTGAGACATGATTATTTATTGATAAAGTGTGAGATGCACATCTTTTTATCATACAATAGTGATAGTATTAGTACATAGCAAATAGTACCATATCGATGTAAACCTGGTTCATTAAACGTGCCTTATAAAGAGCGGCGAAAATCATGTCTTCCTTATTCCATTAATTCAATATAAGTTCACAAACCGGGTTCTAGCTTAAATGAGCTTATCCTATAATATTAATACGTTAGGTACATATGAGGCTTAAAAATAGCTACTGCCTGGCTTACTAGCGGCGCCCCGCGGTAATCCGGATTAAAAAGTAGACTATGTGTTAATGCAGAGTCTAGTTTAGACTAAACGGCAGAACATAATTGGATGAAATTTTGTATGGAGTTAGCTCCATACCAAATTTCATCCAATTAGGTTCTGCCGTTTTATCGTGAAGGGTTAACAAACAGACCCGCACACGTGCCTTTATAGTCATCATCATCATTGGCTTTTATTGCATCTACCAGAGATGATTTATGTAGCGTCCATACTATTTTTGCAACTGCACTCGTGGCTAAATAAGCCAATATTAGAGCCACAGATGTGGTCACGATATTGGCAGGAGTAATACTGTTAGCTGGAATTTGGTAACAACCAAACCGGACGATTAGAGATACGGCGGGACGACACCGATGCATGGTAGAAGTTCCTAAGACCCTCACGAAGCGGTACGCACCCACAAAGATGTGGAACTCCCCGCCTGTTTCCCTCGAACTTCCAGCGATCTTGGAACCGAGAGTAAACCATAGCTATTGCTTACCATCATTCAAACTATGATCAAGTTATTATCTAGTCGTATGGCGTCAGAGTTAGAGTAAACAGAAGCACTTTCTTACTATTTCTATAGATTAATATAAGTCTATCAGCCACTTTTTGGCCTTGTCACTAAGGGTGACCAGATCCTCGACCTGTCCACCAGTAGGTATATCGCGATAGAAGACATTCATTGACAATGTGGTCGATTGTTTGCTCTTCAGCTCCGCAGGGGCACACTGGGGGTTCTGCCCAACTGCACCGCTCAAGTGCAACCCCGTTTTAGTTAAAAAATACTTTACAAAGTTGATGTTGTTTGTCATCAGACTACGAGGAGCTGCCGACGCGCGACCTGTGGGCCCCCGCGCCGCACGAGCTGGACCCCGACGTGTGGCCCCCGCCGCCGGACCGCGGCGCGCCCTGGCCGCCGCCCACCACCGCCGATCACAAGTCAGTCAGGTTCAATGTACCACCTTTTTATTATTTGCACTACTCAATACACTAACGGAGAGGTGATGAATCTTCTTTTTGAGGTGCCATCTATCTTCTTCTTCTAAATATATGAAACTCAAAGGTGACTGACTGATTGACTGACTGACTGATATAGTGATCTATCAACGCACAGCCCAAACTACTAGACGGATTGGGCTGAAATTTGGAATGAAGGTAGATGCTATGACGTAGGCATCCGCTAAGAAAGGATTTGATGCAATTGGATGCAAGTTTTACTTCTTAATGCGAGTGAAGCCGCGCGCACCCACTAGTCTATAAATATAAAGGTAAAAAATCGGAACAGAGAGGTTTTAGAGAAAAAAAATACTTTTAATCGTTAATTAAACACGAGTCGACAGATTTTATGTTATTTATGTCGGTTTGTCTTCTTATTTGAACGCTCATCAAGCAAACACGGGTGAACAGATCACTATGATATTTAGTATGTAGGTAGTATGAAGTCTGAGGAGTGTTGCATCGTTTTACATTACCTGAATTTAAACCTCGACTTGTTTCTTTACTGACCTTATGCTTCTTCTGGTGTACATATTAAGATATGTCTTTAATTTTAATCATAATCTGACATGTAATTCGAACAAATTATCAATAAAATGTTTATCTGTTTATCTGGTGACGGGAAATCAAAGCAAATACAAAATACTTTATTTACAGAAAACCTAAGTTTGCACACTTATAATAGTACTAAATTAAATATACATTCATGTCATACAATGTTGGTGCATTGGGATTCTCTGCCCTCTCCAACTAGGAATAAAGGACCCTGGCATGTGAAATGGCCGTTTACGCCCGCAAGCAAGCTTTCCGGCAATCTCTTCGGGAATATCAAATCAAATAATTATATATCTGTTAGTGTATTACTAATTGAAAATGTTATGTATTACTGCTTCTTTTCTTATTTATTTTGTGTTACCATTGTTTTTTTTTTCAAACATCTATAACTGATCAAAATCATTCTAAATTTTGCAGGAACCCTCAGCCGCTGAAGTCTGCCAGGAACAACACCCGCAACAACGCGCGGACAGACATCAAGAAGTCAGCGCCGCCCGCTCGCAACCCGACCACTTCGCAGCGGAAGAACTCCGACGTTAGGAACCCTAAATTAGCCGCCAATAAGGCTCATAGTGGTAAGTCATAGTCAATATTTATGTCCATACAGTTCATCTAAAACATTATGTATATCTCGCTGTACGACTGTTGAATCGCGTTGTTGTTTGAGGTTACTCAAGCCACCCTTACGAGTAGTCTTGGTGGTTGTGAAACTAACCACATTTTCTACAAATTCAATACTTTCCATAAAATCAATTCAATAAAAAGGAGGTTATCATCCGTATATATGTGATAATTTCAGAGATGGATAAAATTTCGGTATGTTGGTGTACTATAAGGTTCCAAAACACATAAGACGACATAACTTGCTACTTCCTCAAGGATAGCAACATTCGTCTGTGACTTAATAATTCACTAAATATATGCCTGATGATCAGAACTGCTTCAAAAATTATTGTAAGAACAGGGCAGCCTGGATTTAGAATTTCATACTCAATGTGTGAGAATACTACGTATCTAATTTTGAAGCGTAAGATTTAAGTCGTGATGAGAACTAAGATAAATGACGAAGCAATTACAAACCTTGAAAAATTTACCTTGTGAGTTTTAATAAGCATTTGCAATAATGTGCCACTTGTAAAACAAATAGTTTTACAATAAGTATGTATAGTGTGCAAGAAAAACAGGTGTATGTTTGTGACGTCCGATAACAATGGCAAGTTAACCACACTTCGTATAGCCATAGACGTCATTCAAGGTACCTACTTGTATTGCAATATACTCAAGGATTCTATTCAATACTTAGTCAAAACATTTTTTCAACACATTAATATATGTGTACAAATTGTGTAGTTAAGTTTAACCAATGTAAGCAAGTTGTTGGTTTTATCTGTAATACAAAGTGTCACAAAAAAATTATTAGCCAATTCAGAAGTTCTACAATTTGATCATTATCTTAACTTACTTACAACTCCAAAAATATATGAATATTAGTTGACTTTCCGCCTTATTACAAAACGTGGTTTAACTATTAGTCCATAATTTGGAAAATATGTAGTCCGTTCTTGTTGTTTGAAATTTGTTTTCTTCTGTAATAATAACCCAATTGACAAAATTTTACCAATGATAAATCATAGTTCTAATTTGAAGTTGACATTTTGATAGTTTGTATGGTGATGTTGGAACAAAAAGAACCGACTTGTTATTTTCAAAGTTCTAGATAAATAATTAATCCGCATTTTGGGCTGTCACACGAGAATCGCGATCGCGAGTTTTGTGGGGAAAAAAAAATCCAAAATATAGTTTTTTCGAGGCCCAAGCCCCGGGATATTGCACAGAAGTGTTTTTTTCGTGGTGGTGGGTTTAAATAATCTGGTGAGCGGATAGTAGTTTTCATATAAGTAGTTTATGTTCTAACCTAGGACATCCATCATGGATGTTCTAGAACCCGAGCCGCCGGATCCCAATAAAGATTTGACAAATCCTTCCATCAATTCCAAACGTCACGCGGATAACAACGAAAACGCTGTGAATAATGTAAAAAAAATGGCTACTAGTCTTGAGATGGCTTCAGCGTCTGTACAAAATGTGTACATGCATCCAACCCTAGTAGTAGGCGTGAAACAATACACGCGCAATGATAAGGGCCCCTTCATAGTCCACGTTTCCCGCACTGAGCCAGACCCTACAGCTGGGTCTACTATAAGACCAATAAAGTTTGGCCAATTCTTGGTCAAAAATAAAATTGCAAATATTTGCCCTGATGGCGTAAAAAAAGTTGGAAGAAACAAAATTTCCGTCCAATTTTTGTCGAGTGAGGATGCAAATCATTTTCTGGACAACCCTATTTTGCATATGTGCAAATATCAGGCCGTAATCCCCAGCTACAATATATCTAAAATGGGAATTGTGAGGCAAGTCCCAGTGGATTTGTCTATGGATGAATTTGCGGAATCTTTAATCATCCCCAATGAATTTGGTAAATTGCTAAAAGCGAGACGCCTAAATAGGAAGGTGCTAGTGGAGGGTAAACCCTCCTGGCTCCCGACCCAAACAATAGTGATCACTATTCAAGGCCAAGCCCTTCCCCGACATGTCCACCTTTTCCATACATCCCTCCCCGTTGAAATCTATCAATTCCCCACCATCCAGTGTCTAAATTGTTGTAGATTTGGACATGTTAAAGCTTTATGCCGATCACAACCAAGATGTTTCCGTTGTGCACAACCTCATGCTGGTGAATCATGTAACATT
Source organism: Macaria notata (assembly GCA_927399415.1). Classification (NCBI taxonomy): domain Eukaryota; kingdom Metazoa; phylum Arthropoda; class Insecta; order Lepidoptera; family Geometridae; genus Macaria; species Macaria notata. The sequence continues at coordinate 6,856,290 of OV656741.1, forward strand.
GAGGAAAGTAGGGCTGAATGCCTGCACTGCTCCGGCCAGCACTTTTCAAACAACAAAAATTGCCCTGAGCAGGGCAGACAAAAGTCCATTAAGTTCCTTATGTCTCAGGATAATCTATCATATGAAGAGGCCTCGCGACAATATCCTAAATCTGTTCGCTCATATGCAGAGACTGTCCGGTCCCCCAATGTTTCTCAGCCATCAACCCTCCCACAAGGTCCCTCCTCCTCCCAATCCTCTAATAGCTCATACAGGAAGTATGTAACTGCCTCCCCCAAGTTTAGAGCCCCACTATCGAAATCGTTTGATAGAGTGGCTCATCAGTCCATTGTGGCACAAGAACCATCAAACCTCCCAAATGGGTTTGCCCTTTCGCAAATGACTAACACATCACAATCCAACCAGGAAGATAACCTCCTGGAAACTCTTCTCACCATGATCATTAGTATTATCTCAAAAAATAATTCCAAAATACCGTCCCACGTTGCCCAAAAACTTTCCCATTTCTTATTCACTAACCAACATGGATCAGGTCGTCCTCCAGTGGAACACCCGAAGCCTCGCCCACAAGAAACCTAGTCTCCTTCACCTAATTAATAAATTTCTCCCGTCGCTTATTGCCATTTCGGAGACATGGTTGAGGCCTGGATCCCATTTTAGGGTCCCGGGATTCTCATGCCTCCGAGATGACAGGGGCGACGGATGGGCGGGATGTGCCCTCCTAATTAGGCGCACTCTACCTTTTTCCCAAATATCCCTCCCCCCTTCCCCTCCTGGAATTAACATAGTAGCAGCAAAAGTCCTAGATACCTCATTTGTTTCCATTTACATCCCTCATCCTCACTCGACTATGATTGCTGACATTAATCTCCTAATAGCTTCGCTGCAACCTCCAGTGGTCGTGATGGGTGATTTTAACACTCATCATAGATCGTGGGGATGCAGCAAAGATGATTCATTCGCCCTATCTCTATTAGAAATATTTGATGACTGCAATCTTTGTGTCATAAACAATGGATCTCCTACCCATAGAGTATATCCTTCCCAAAACCCAAACAGCGCTCTTGATCTCACTATTTGCTCTCCTACCCTTGCATCTCTTATCACCTGGCAAGTCTTACCTCATTCATATGGCAGCGACCACTTCCCTATAATTTTTTCAATCCCTAATAGAGTCCTACCTATCCATAACTTTAACCCATTATTTAAATACAGACTACACAATCCTAACTGGCATTTGTTTTCAGTATCACTTGAAAACAAAATAGATTCACTTCCTCATACCAGCATATTTAATATTTTTGAAAATTACAATAAATTTGTAGAATCCATCACATCTAGTGCCGATGAAAATTTCCCTTTAAAAAAACCTAGTCATTTCAAAGTGTCTACTCCTTGGTGGGATGCTGAATGCACAGCTGCCGCAAAGGCAAGAAAAGAGTCTGAAAGAGATTACATTACCTCAATGACTTTAACAAATTTTCTGAGTTATCAGAAATGTGCTGCAAAAGCTACGAAAATCCTTAAAAAAAAGAAAAGACTAGGCTGGATAAATGTTTGCGAATCTCTTTCCCCTCGTACTCCTTCATCCTTGGTTTGGAAGCAAGTTAGTAGGTTTCGAGGATCACTCCGTAGTGACTCTCCGGTTAGTGTAGATCAATCTACGTGGATTGAGTCATTTGCAGACAAATTGTGTCCTCCATATGTTCCTGACTTAAATTGCCTCCCTTCTATTCCTAACCTGATTCCTACTGTCCATAACCTAGAAACAGCTTTCTCATTTTCCGAACTACAGCTAGCTCTCAATGGCCTTATAGATTCTTCCCCTGGTGCAGATGGAATACCCTATTCATTTCTTAAGAATGCTTCAGATAAAAGCAAACTCTTCTTTTTAGATATAATTAACATCTTATTTGAATATGGTATAGTTCCTCCGCAATGGAAATCCCAAATTGTCATTCCAATTCTGAAGCCTGGTAAAAATCCAGCTGAGGGTAACAGTTATAGACCTATTGCTCTTTCTTCTGTTCTAGCAAAAACCACAGAACATATGATTAAGCACCGTCTTGAGTGGTTCACGGAAAATAAAAGAATACTAGCAAAAACCCAGTATGGATTTAGGAAAGGTATGAGTACCATGGATAGCCTTAGTATATTAACTACTGATATAAGGTCAACTATTATTAAAAAAGAATATCTGGTAGGTGTATTTTTAGACATAGAAGCTGCGTACGATAGTGTTCTCCTTCCGACACTTGGGAGTAAACTTACTCAGCTAAGTGTTCCAGAGAAGTTAGTCCGCTTTATATGCAATATGCTTCTGGAAAGATGTATTACCATTAAAGGTCCAAACTCCATGTCGTCTCCAAGAACGGTATGGAAAGGATTACCTCAAGGATCTGTTACTAGTCCTTTATTGTATAGCCTATATACTTATGACCTAGAACAGGTAGTGTTACCATTCTGTCAAATTTTGCAATATGCTGACGATATAGTATTGTATTCCTCTGGTAAATCCCTGGATGACTCCATTCGACAACTAAATAATGCCCTCCTATATCTTACAAAATGGCTCTCTCAGCATGGTTTATCTCTTTCAGCCTCCAAAAGTAAAGTAGTAATATTCACTAATAAGAGAATTGTCCCCCCAGCTATTGTTAAAATCAACAACGAAATAATCCCAGAAGATAACCAAGTAAAATTTCTGGGTGTATGGTTAGACCGTAAACTTTCTGGTGTTCGTCACCTAGAGCATGTTGGCCAGAAATGTGAAAAAAATATCAATATTTTACGAACTCTCTCTGGTGTGTGGTGGGGAGCCCACCCATTTACCCAGAAACTTATGTATAATGCTATAGTCCGTAGTCATATGGATTATGGAGCGTTCCTTTTGGATCCATACAATAAGGCTGCTATTGCAAAAATAGATAGTATACAGGCTAAGGCACTGAGAATCGTTTTGGGCGCTATGAAGTCATCTCCTATCAATGCTATGCAAGTGGAATGCTCAGAACCGCCTTTATCTCTCAGACGACAATACTTAGCAGATCGGTTCTTAGTTAAATTGGCCCAACAGGATGATCACCCTTTACTTCATAAACTTCAGTATTTGTCCTCGTTATATCTTCCCCAACGTCTTTCTGATGATCATCTCCCATGCCTACTCCGTAGTTTTCTCCTACTGTCCCGTCTCCCCCACTCACTGTTTCAAATTCCTAAATCTCCCATTTATTCTACGTCCTATGAGGCGTTAACCTTCCAACCCAACATTCTGTTGGACTTTGGAGTGGACAAGGACACGTCAGAGGCCAACAAAGTATTCTGTCAAAAAGTTCTAACTGAGTATCACAATTGGTTTAAAATATTTACAGACGCCTCAAAGTCTCCATATAGTCCGGTTGGTGCTGCAGTGTGGATCCCGTCTACTAGAATAATCTTAAAATATAAATGCCCCTCAGTCACCTCTGTTTTTACTGGGGAATCAGTTGCCATCCTAGAAGCTATATCATTTGTCTTATCCCATAACCTTAATAACTCCATCATTTTCACAGATTCTAAGAGCTGCCTCCAATCTATTTTATCTAACCCTTTCCGTTCTAAGTCCCGGTTCCCATTAATCTTTAAAATAAGAGAATCCTTATTGCAATGTCACAGAAGTGGTATTGGCGTGGTCCTTGCCTGGATTCCTGGTCATTCAGGAATACTTGGCAATGAACAGGCTGATACTTGTGCAAAAAGTGCGTCCCAAGATGGCTTGGTGTCACATTCTGTGATATACTCCCATGACTTGTGTACCATTTTGAAACCTATGATGCATAAATGCTGGTCCCAGAAATGGCAAATTTCTAAAACTGAAAAAGGTAAATTCTATGGAGATATCCAACCAGAAATTCCTCATAAACCCTGGTTTTTTAAATTCCAAAAAGCTAATAAAGTTACCATTTCTACCATCTGTCGGTTGCGCTTAAATCACTCATGTACCCCAGTTTTTCTCGCCAAACTCAGGATTAGGAACCACTCCATGTGTGAGTGTGGCTTAGATGAGGGAAATGTGGATCATATATTCTTTAGCTGCCCATTAAAACAATACTCATTGTATGATGTTATCCCTCCTGAAATTCCTCGTCCTACTTCCCTTAAACTCCTGCTATCCCTTGTTCATTCCAAATTTGTAAATATCTTATGTAAATATATTAAAAACAATAAAATTATAAGAAACATTAATTTTAATTTAATTAACATGTTCCTATGTATATTATGCATCTATGTTTGTGTTTGTTCTTGTGTTTATTCTGTATATGTCTGTAGATTGTTTAACTATCGCTGTTACAGAAAGCAAAAAAGGGGGAAAAAACACTCAACTGTGCAATTTAAAACCACCGTACATATCGATATTTCACATAAAATTTCTCAGTTTGATGGCCTATCTTCCCACTTGACATTGGCAGAATTGCGAACTCATATATTCGCAAAAGCCATAACAAAAAAAAAAAAAAAAAAAAATCCGCATTTTGCAATAAGGCGGTTTGTGTAAAGGTTTTCGAATGAGAGCTAACCTTTTCTCTTGTTCTAATCCATATCTCTCTGTATTTCCAGCAAAATCAAAAGACCCGGCTCACAAGGACACAGGCAACAAACAGTCAGACAAGCAAGACAAGGACAATAACAACGGTGATACAGATGACGAGAAGCACCAGGGAGACGAGAGACGGTTCGAGCCGCCCAGCCCGGCCGACGGGGACCTGGTGGATCTACTCGGTATGTAATCAAAAAAACGTTTATGGTACCTTCCTTAATATCTTATTTTTTTTAATTTTAGTATGTTTTTGTTGTAGCGGCAACGGAAATAAATAATTTGTGAAAATTTCAGCTTTCTAGCTATCACGGTTTATGAGATACAGCCTGAAAACAGACAGACAGCGGAGGCTTAGTAATAGGGTACGGAACCCTAATGAATTAAATATTTCAGGACATATCACACAGCGCCATCTAGGCCCATACTAAGCTTACGTTACATAGATAGATATGACTGCTTGGTAAAACTACGACAAGGTGCCTTTGGTTGCCACACTTGACAAGATTATTTTCTAGTCTTTGTGTCATGTAATAAAGATAAAGAATATATATCAATCTATTTAAAAAAACCTTCAAATGGGCCTACCATAAAATATGTCGCGTCGAGAAATTTTATATTTATATATTACCATATTCTCGATAATACTCGTAAAGTGTCACAAATTTGTTGTAGCAATAAATTTTTTTTTTCGGATCCCAGAATATTCAAAGTCTTTTTAACAGACTTCCAAAAAATAGAGGTTATTAAGTCTTCTGAAAGTTTTCTTTAACAGTCATAATGTTTGTGTTTCAGAAAGAGACATAGTACAAAAGAACCCCAACATCCGATGGGATGACATTGCAGATCTCACCGAAGCCAAGCGGTTGTTGGAAGAAGCCGTCGTGTTGCCGATGTGGATGCCCGACTACTTCAAAGTAAGCACAAATCAAACTCCTCCTCCTCATGTCTGAGGGTTGCGACCGTGTTTATTTGTAACTAGTGAATGCCCGCGGTGTTGCTTAAGTAAGAAAGTATTATTATCGTTTCAAGTTTCATGCAATCTTGTAACCCGATTTCAGTACTAGTGGTATAATACTAATTTTGTAATTTACAAATTACAAACTTACAATAACAGGTGACAGAAAGTAACTATAAGTACCTACTAACTTATAATAAGTTACAATATAGGCACATAAACAGTCTACATAAAAAACAAACAATCAAATAATAATAATTTTTGTGTAACAATTAGGATAAAGGCCCAACAATTTAGTACTTGTGGGTGTTTAAAATATGTTTCTGCAAAAGCTCGAACTATGGTAAATCCTAAGATTTATATACTCTCAATGTTAAAAGTCCATTCTTTCATTTCAGACTTTTACCAACTTTCACTTTAGGATCTTACCAAAAATCTTACTCGTTTTATAGTGGGTGCTCGCGGCTTCGCTTGCATTAAGAAGTAATACTTGCATCCCCTATTTCACCCCTTTAAAAGAGGCATTTCCAAGAATCCTTTCATAGCGGATGCCTACGTCATAACATCTACCTTCATTCCCAATTTCAGCCCAATCCGTCCATTGGTTTGGGCTGTGCGTTGATAGATAACTATATCAGTCAGTCAGTCACTCAGTCACCTTTGAGTTTTATATAGTTAGATTTTATTGGTACGTATACCTGTACACATTGTATAAATAAACGATATTTGTTATTAAAGGCACGTTAAATGTTGAAAATGCCATTTTAAAGCTACACTCACGAAAAAGTAAATACATAATTGACATATATGTTTGCAGGGCATCCGTCGGCCGTGGCGCGGCGTGCTGATGGTGGGCCCGCCCGGCACCGGCAAGACCATGCTGGCCAAGGCGGTGGCCACCGAGTGCGGCACCACCTTCTTCAACGTGTCCTCCTCCACGCTCACCTCCAAGTACCGCGGCGAGTCCGAGAAGCTGGTGCGCCTGCTCTTTGAGATGGTGAGGACGATAGCACATATTGAATATCATTACGCCTAAGCAAATGTTCAGCCAGAAAATGTCCTTGTTGAGGGAAACAATGGTGGAACGACAAAAAAAACATTGAATCTTGAAATTTGTAGCCAAAGTAAGACAAACATCATAGCTGTATAAATAAAAAATGAAATGAGGTAAAAAATACTTTAAATAAAAGTAATAAAATTATTACGTTAATTAGATAAAAGATAAGATAAAAAGATAAAAGATTTTTTATATGCGTTAATACATTTGTTAACATTGTAGGTGTCCCTGGCAACCAAAGTTAATTATTAGATAGGTACAGGTAAGAAACCTACAACGTAGGGGGATTAATATTTGTGGAGGAGGAAAAAAACATATTGAATCAGACGTTACTCTACAGAAATATGCAGTGTTGTTCCCCTGTGACTCCTCCCCAAAAGACAAATTTGTTTGTTTTTAGGTGTAGGAGGAACACATCTAAACCTAGGTTGTTCTTTGAAGCCGGTTATGAGTAGTTCCAGCGGAGCAAAACTTCATATTTCTCCAGAGCTTCATGTAGTGTTAGTGTGTTGTTCACAGCGGAAAAAAACACTACATATTTCTCCAGACTTTGAATGTGTATGTACGTGTGTCGCAGGCCCGGTTCTACGCGCCCAGCACTATCTTCATAGACGAGATAGACTCGCTGTGCTCGCGGCGCGGCTCCGACTCCGAGCACGAGGCCTCGCGCCGCGTCAAGTCAGAGCTGCTCGTGCAGATGGACGGGCTCGGCTCCATGTCCGACGATCCGGCCAAGGTAACATAACATAAACATATTTAGAAAATAGAAAAACATTTATTGGGACATATTTTACCAAATACATATAAGTACACACACATACAATAAATAAATAAGTCTGCCCCAATACAACCCCAACTCAGTATAATGCTGATTACTGGAAGCAATCAGCGCTGGTCTTCCGTTGGGGCTGGCTGTGACGTCACGTACGAGACAATGTTCCGTTATTGTATTGTCAGTATGATAATTATTCTGTAACTTTTGTATTAAACCAAACAACAGGTATCCTTTACCCATCCACAGATAGTGATGGTGCTGGCGGCCACTAACTTCCCGTGGGACATCGACGAGGCGCTCCGGCGGCGGCTCGAGAAGCGCATCTACATCCCGCTGCCCACGCAGGAGGGGCGCGAGGCGCTGCTGCACATCAACCTGAAGGAGGTGCAGGTGGACAAGGAGGTCGACGTGCGGCTCATCGCCAAGAAGCTGGACGGCTACTCCGGGGCTGATATCACTAATGTTTGCAGGTAAATTGTTAGGATATGTGTCAATTGTATATTAATTGAGCGTAAAAAAATTATGGACTGGCGGCGTGGATTCTTCTCCCAGAATTTGGGTTTAACCTTTAAGACAACGCCAGTTTATTTAAAAGTATGATATTATGTTAGTCTCAGTTTAACATTTGGCAAAATTTTTGAAGTCTAACCTTTAAAAAAACTGAAGTTATATTTGTGTCCCCCCAGAGACGCTTCAATGATGTCGATGCGGCGCAAGATCGCGGGCCTGAAGCCGGAGCAGATCAAGCAGCTGGCCAAAGAGGAGCTGGACCTGCCCGTCACCAGGCAGGATTTCATGGAGGCGCTCTCCAAGTGCAACAAGTCCGTCTCTAAGGGGGACATACAGAAGTACCTCTCCTGGATGGCGGACTTCGGCTCCTCCTGATCCTAACCACACGCGTGGACGACAACACGATGGCCTTAAATGCAACGTTTGGACTGTTACAGTATTACGAAAAGTATAAATAGTGGCATATCGCGGAACACTCAAATTGAATAGTTGACGACACAAAACAAAACATTCCCCCGTTTCGATGTAAATAAATGTACCAAATTTTACATGTTCTCCCGCTGTACTGTTCTCGTTTCTAGCACAATTGATAGGTAACAAATTCTGTATATAATTGAATAACTAAATCGAGCTTTGTTCAGAAGATCTGTCATCACATTGTTAGTTATTGTTACCTGGACTTACTTAGATTTACATTTCGAGATTGATAGATGATTAATATAACATTTTATGCCATAACTAATTTAGTTGTATACATTTTATACATTTTTTTTGTAATGAATTATTATTATGTTATTATAATAGGATTTTTTTTTTGGCATTTATTCTGTAGGTTTTCGCTCAATTAAAATTAATAGGCATGTTTTCATGTGATAACGCTGTATTACCGAAGTTTGGCACAAACAGGCATCATTCATATCGTGTTGACTAAATCGAGGTAAACTAAATAACTGTATAATGAATAGAACTATTCATTCATCTCACCCAGACTGGAAAGATAAATTAATTTCTGGTAAACTTTTCCAAAGTAATAATTCGGTAATTACCTATTATAATATGTATGTATAAAGAATTCAACCTTTGTCTCTGCCTGTTTGTGAAGCCAACCTCAAGCTTGTCAAGTTATATTCACTCTGTTACAAGCATCTACTAATGTTCTAATCGTAAGATAATCTACAGTGTAATTAAGAAAATTAGCAATAGGTATATCGTGTTCATCAATTCTCAATGAATATTCCTCGGTATTCAATGCAAAGCAATTCAATTTTGGTTTATTATAATAACTCTGTAAAAGACATGAAGATAACAATATTTTTGCATCAAAATTTAACAAATCTTTTAGAATGCAGACATGAAATAAATCGTTTTTTAAAACTTCTTTGTTTTATTATTTCTAACTTGATAACTATCTTTAAAAATAATGGAAATGTGAAAGTTCGGCCTCGACCGCGCGAACAATGCAATGAATGGGGTTGGCAACTGTCAAAGTGGCGCTAGTATAGCTAGTTCCCAAAACATTGCTATTTTGTTCGTACTAGGTATATAGTAATAATATTATACTGTAAACTTTTAAAATGACGCGCTGTATCGTAACAAAATGCTCAGAAATTGGAATACATCATTTTCCGAAGGACAAGAAAACACTAAAACTTTGGTTGAAAGCAAGCCGCCGGGAAAAAATCACTCCAACAAATAATTCGAGGTTATGTCGTAAGCACTTTGTGGAAAGTTATTATGAAAAAATCAGTTAATACACAGGTAAACAGCTAATCAACAAATATAAACTCACGATTAGCTCTTAAGATAAATTCTTTGATTTATGTTTTTTTTTGCAGGAGTTTAACACCAGCATAAATATTTAAAGAAAGGCGCTGTACCATCTATTTTTGTTTTATTTATTATTCCACGGAATACACATCCAGTTACAGATAAGGAGAAGTCAAGAGAAGATAGATTACAAGCCCGTAATCTTAGAAAACAGCTTTTTATCAAGCCCTCTACTTCCCAATGCTCTGAAGACATTGTGCCACTTGATGAAGAAAGCAGAAAAATTAACAAATTATTATTATTATAACTTCTAGTGCAAAGATATTATATTCAATCAACAAGAAGCCTACCTACCCCTTGCTGATTGAAAGAATCTTAAATTCTCGCAACAATCTCTAAAACTATGTATACATTTGTCATCCAGGTGCGGAAGGTTTCACCACAGAAGAAGATCACGAGATGCTGTCCCGCGTCGAGAAGCAGTTAAAGCGTCGTTTCGCCGTCGGCTGTCAAGTGTCGGAGCAGACCATCATCCAGGACTTCCTCAAACAGAAGTATCCAGAGCGAGCCATATTGAAGGTCATTCACACCATGATACGGCGGGGCGAGCTGCAGCACAGGCTGCAGAGGATGCTCTACAGACTTTCCTAATATTTGATTTCCATCCCCTTAGAAGTTTAAAAAACAAAATGATTTAGACTTTTGGCCATTATAGGTACTCTCGGTTACAAGTACAACAATGGCAAATCTTTATAAGCACTTTATTTGAACAGCATTGTTAAAGAGCTATTCTGAAAATCATTTACAATAAGTCTAGAAAAGAAGATTATTCACATAATGACCTTCAGGCTTTCCTAATATTTACCTGACTTTACGTCGCTATACCGCCTGTTCATATTACAATAAAAAGTGCCTTTTAGAAATAATGGTAGGATTGAAGCTATCATCAAAGTAAGAGTTTGTTTTCGTAAATATCTGAAGTGTTACTAAGTTTTGCGAATCACCTAAATCAAATAATAATCAGTTGATTAATGTTTTGTGTCGTCTTAACTATCTCTGCGAACACCAAAAAATATATAATAAATTACTTGTTAATTTAAGTTTATAAGCAAGTCAGTCTTGTGTTGTTCTCTTTGTACCTTTGATCAATAATGTTGCTATTCTTGATGACCTTTACATGTTATTAATAGGTTTATTATTCTAATAATAGGTACTAATAATTGATAAATCTGTATGGTTATTTTTTCCAATAAAACTCGTAATATCACTATGAATTTTATTCATTTGTTCTACATTTGGAAATCAATTATCACAATTGGTTCAAAGCACTAAATAAAGCTATTTTTATATCAGTTTTACTGATATTGTGGGTGGGGAGCTAATTGAGCTAATTAACAAAAATAAATAACATTCCTAAGCCTAGAATATATAAATAAAAATATATGATATTTGATATTGAATCAGGCGTTACTTTGCGGAAATCCATTGTAACTGAAACTGGAGAAATATAGTGTTTGTCCTTAACGTGGTCTTGAGATCCACGAAGGCCACGTTGGTTAGGAGGTGAGGTGTGGCGGTGGTTCATGGAGGAACACACCTAAAAATCGCATTTTGTAGCCGTGAGTACTGTTCCAAAATTATGGACTATTCACCTTATTTAATCTATCTATACATATAATAAAGCTAAAGGAAGTTAAAAATCTGAACATAGAAGATATTAGAAAAAAATAAGCGTTTGGATTAACTTTAAATCGATACTAAAACACGTTTTAGCAGTTTTAATTTTATGACTGTGTTTAAATTGTAAGTCAGATTAGTTTGGCCCATCATAACTAGATGGCGCCCTATTTTATCCCCTTAGAGAGCAACGCCTGATTACAAAAAACTAAAAAACGAGGAATAATTATCTATTAAAAAAATTACGCATGAAGTATTTTTTTTATACAGATATTATATATGTTTTAGAATCTACAGAAATAAAATTATCAACACTTTGTTTGTGGACTTCCTGTGAATAGTTTTAAAGAATCATAGCGTTGTAAGTCAATGAATTGAGCGTCTGATTTGAGCATGCGCCATCAAACCGCCACTTGTAGCTTACATTATATCAAGTTTTAAATAAACTTTTTAACACACTCGGTAGTTTACTTTTCTATTTATTGCCATAATAGTTCTGTTTCACCTTCGTATTATATTAAATCAGATTGGATTTGAATTTACCTGCAAGATTATTTCCGGTAAATCAAATTATTGTTTTTGGTGTTTAATATTATACCTAAAAACATTAAAGATAAGAGAAACAAATTTGATTAATCTTTTATATATTATTAACATATTTGTTATGTTTTTAATAACTTTAAAAGGGTATCTGACTAAATTATGTAGTGGCACAAGGTGAGCGGCAAGTGGCCGGAGCGTATTCTAGCTCAGTGATTGGTCCGCCGCCACATTTTCGTGGAATGCATGCGATGGTTTCGTGCTTCACGGCGCGCGATTGATTCTCAGCTCAGTCAGCGTTCGAGAGCCGCCGACGCGAAACATTTCGGCAGGGAACTCTGCCCATTTTTCCTTCGACAGTTTGAAACTTCCGAAAGTTTTTATTATTCATAGGATAATAGTCGCGGGGGTGGAGGCCCCAGCGACGTGCCTCAGCGGCCCTACCGGTCCATCGCAGAAATACTGGACATGCGCCCGGAGTCTGTAGCAGCGCCTGTTGTCGCCAGAAATGTGAGTAGGTACCTACAATTTTACAAGATTTTAGTTTTATTCAATTTAATCGTTAATTCGTTTCGATTTCAAGCCATTTTATTTCCCAATAATTACGTAGTTTCCACGAGAGTTATTAAATATTTTACTTCGTAGCTCGGCTGTTGTTTTTCACGTGAAATAACTAAGCGATCGTTACATTGTAAGTACGTATTTCGCCGAAATGACCCGCTGCTCCCACGACGTTATGATTTTTTATCGAAGATAGTTTTCTACCCTCGTTTAATTCTTATTTGTAATATAATTTTCTTAACTGATTTTTAATGACTTGCGTAGGTAGTTTTAAAATGTTGGTAAAGCCTGTATCAAACTGACTCCATATAGATTGCGATCGTTCTTGAATCGCTGCACACTCCAATATTCTCGCTAACAAAGTACCGCTATCCATCAATTTAAGTACCTACTATTCAACTGCTGTTGTTAATTTAATCCGTACAGAAGTCGAGTAGCGTCGCGTCTGGAGATAGTATTGTGTACAGAGTTACATATGACCTAACATTTTTTTACGATTAATTTTATTTTGCTACCTTCTGGTCATCTCTCTTTATTTAGTGTCTTTGATTACTGTAATTCGATTGTGATTGTAGTTTTATCGGTCGTGGTCTCGACGCAGCTGTACTAGAGGTCCCAGTGTGGAAGTAGCCCTGTAGAGATGGGGGTGCATTTGGATACAGACATGCTTTTTCATGCTCTCTTGACTTTGTATTCGTTCGGATGCGCGCTGTTGGGCTTGCATTTAGGATACGTGCTTTTGTTTAGATCTAGATATGATACGTAGATAGTAGATATTTGTTTGCAGACTTGGTCCATATTTAAGTTTTATATTTTCGCGAGATTTTACTAATAAATTTAATTGCGATCTTTAGTGCTTAGGCTACCTAGCTACATATATATATATTTTAATATACGTGCGATACACAGAGCTTTGAAGTCCATGCTTGTCGCCCTGTGACTAGAGGCGAATTCTTTCTTTATTCGATACAAAACAGGTGTCACCATTTACTAAAACTAACACACTTTCGGCACGCACACTACGACGCACGTTCACGCATGTTCATGTACACAATACGCTTCAACTTCATCGGCTGTGCAATGTCGATATTTTTTTATCGATTATTTACACATTTACTTCGAAGATGGAAATATATGTCTTTAGTATAACTATATTATTTAAGTACAAATTATAGAACTAGCTATGGCCCGCGGTGTTATCCGATGTAAAAACGTTTTTATCACGTGGGATTAAACAAACTCACACGGTCACTTATTTTACCCTTCTGAACAAATTCTCAAAGTTTGGCTGAGTATTACTAATTTGTTGGGAGTTTTGGGCTTTATTGACTGGACTATTATAGCAAATTAATTAACTAGTTGACCCCTACCACGATTAAATACTTGGCTTTGACTTTTTATTCGACTCTACCTTTTGTAGAGCTAATAAGTACATTATACAGTTCAAAGGTTCCATGTATGGTCAACTTGGTCGATTATAATATTGTGAGATTTAAGAAACGACCGAAGCAAAGTAGTATTGGATTAGCAGGTAATCAAGCAAGAAGCAGGGAGTTAATTATTATAAGAAATGCGGCGTGTTGTTATTAATGGCACTCCTAGAAAATAATCTATTGTAGTTCTCTTATCCATCTCGGTATTAAATAAAATTATTAAACAATGTGTTCCTCTTGTGCACGTACACGTACAACACCTGCAACACTGGGAATGTTATAGCAGTTGAACAGGACCCAAACGTTTAAGTACCACACGTAATATATTTTTTTTTATTCGTGAATGGACTACGGCGCCCAACACGATGTACATGTATCCTGCCCAAGAGAAATTCACTACTACGGGGAGTCACAACCTATAGTCATGAGGAAATACAATAAGACTCGAGGAGCGAGAGAATAATATGATTATTATTATTAATTATTGTAAAGAAACTCAGAGCAAGGCAATCGCGATAGATCGTAGATTATAACGTTGCGTAACATCAGGCAAGTTGTAGTCAAGCGTGAGCCTATATCATGTAAAAAAAAAACAAAGTAAATTATTATTGATTGATTTATGTCAGCCATCAACGTTATTGTTGCCATCCAGTTGTGGAAAATGTTGCCATTGCCAACAACAACATTGCAAGCTAAGTCCTTAAGCATATTCCAAAAGCTAGTGTATCATCATTATTTATCATCCATATAGTTTAATTATGTACCTATTGTATTGTTTATTATTATTTATTAGTGTATTATCTGAGTTTGTATTGTGTTCTTTCACTTATTTATTTATTTTAATTTATAATTCTAAATCCTGTCCATCCAAAGGTTGCCTGGAAGAAATCGCCTAAGGCGATATGTTCATGTTTTTTTTTGTTGGTGTGCATTATTGAAATATCTTGTTATGTGTCAGGTATCGGCAAGCTGTCGGGCGAGGGCAAGCAGCTGGCGGACCCCGAGGTGCTCCGGCGGCTCACCTCGTCGGTGTCGTGCGCGCTGGACGAAGCGGCCGCCGCCCTCACGCGCATGCGCAGCGACCAGCCGCCGCCACACCACCGACACCATCCGGACAAGAAGTAAGGATATACCCAAGGTTTTCATGGTAGCAACAAAAAGTATGAGATTCTTCCCAACTAAAATTCCAGACGCCTTCAAATATAGAGTAAATACCTTATAGGTATCCTAGGCGAGCTGTACTCGAACACACATCTGTATTTTGTTAAAAAAAACCGTAGGTTTGTTTTTTTATTGGTCACAAAATAGGCTGACATGATTATATATATATTATATATAATATTCGTTCAAGATATATACAGTACTTTTCATACGATATTAGTACAAATATTCTAATTTGTTATACGTAGGGAGTCAAACAGGTATGACGTTTCTTAACAAAAAATACTTTTCGAAATCAATATTTCACTAAAAATAAAACGAAGGCATTATTTCACATTTATAGTGGAAGGTTGTGGAACTCCCTGCCTGACTTTCTGTTCCCCACGCACTATTATCCAGCGATCTTCAAAGCGAGAGTGAATCGGTTCTTGTCGGGTAAGCGCGCTCCATCTGTGGCCATAGCCATTGCTTGCTATCAGGTAAACTATGGCCAAGTGCAAACATGGTAAATTAAAAAAAATATAAAAATAAATATAGTATTTGCTTGTGTCTATACAGTTCGTAACAAATAGCAACATACAATTTTTGCTGAAAAATGACTCATACATAGCGCAGATAAGCTTTAAGCATTGTATCCGCGGTCATCAACCAAACGCCCGCCTACTAACATCAAGTTTTATCCTAAAAGAACGCTGCTGCGCGCACTCCTGGTGCACTACTGCGCGCACTCCTGGTGCGCTACTGCGCGCACTCCTGGTGCGCTACTGCGCGCACTCCTGGTGCGCTACTGCCCGCACTTAAATCTACTTCTGATCTCTAATATTATCTTTTCTTACTACAGGTTGCCGGTGGCCAAACTGAGGTTGGAGGGGTTGCTGCGAGACATCCAGGACTCGTACTCGTACTCCGCGCACTCCTGGTGCGCTACTGCGCGGACTCCTGGTGCGCTACTGCGCGCACTCCTGGTGCGCTACTGCGCGCACTCCTGGTGCGCTGCTGCCCGCACTTAAATCTACTTCTGATCTCTAATATTATCTTTTCTTACTACAGGTTGCCGGTGGCCAAACTGAGGTTGGAGGGGAGACATCCAGGACTCGTACTCGTACTCCGCGCACTCCTTGTGCGTTACTGCGCGCACTCCTGGTGCGCTGCTGCACGCACTCCTGGTGCGCTACTGCGCGCATTCCTGGTGCGCTACTGCACGCACTCCTGGTGCGCTGCTGCGCGCACTCCTGGTGCGCTACTGCGCGCACGCCTGGTGCGCTGCTGCGCGCACTCCTGGTGCGCTGCTGCCCGCACTTAAATTTACTTCTGATCTCTAATATTAGCTTTTCTTACTACAGGTTGCCGGTGGCCAAACTGAGGTTGGAGGGGTTGCTGCGAGACATCCAGGACTCTTACTCGTACTCCGCGCACTCCTGGTGCGCTGCTGCGCGCACTCCTGGTGCGCTGCTGCGCGCACTCCTGGTGCGCTGCTGCGCGCACTCCTGGTGCGCTGCTGCGCGCACTCCTGGTGCGCTGCTGCGCGCACTCCTGGTGCGCTACTGCGCGCACTCCTGGTGCGCTGCTGCGTGCACTCCTGGTGCGCTGCTGCGTGCATTCCTGGTGTGCTGCTGCCCGCACTTAAATCTACTTCTGATCTCTAATATTATCTTATCTTACTACAGGTTGCCGGTGGCCAAACTGAGGTTGGAGGGGGTGCTGCGAGACATCCAGGACTCGTACTCTTACTCCGCGCACTCCTGGTGCGCTACTGCGCGCACTCCTGGTGCGCTACTGCACGCACTCCTGGTGCGCTGCTGCGCGCACTCCTGGTGCGCTACTGCGCGCACGCCTGGTGCGCTGCTGCGCGCACTCCTGGTGCGCTGCTGCCCGCACTTAAATTTACTTCTGATCTCTAATATTAGCTTTTCTTACTACAGGTTGCCGGTGGCCAAACTGAGGTTGGAGGGGTTGCTGCGAGACATCCAGGACTCGTACTCGTACTCCGCGCACTCCTGGTGCGCTACTGCGCGCACTCCTGGTGCGCTGCTGCGCGCACTCCTGGTGCGCTGCTGCGCGCACTCCTGGTGCGCTACTGCGCGCACTCCTGGTGCGCTGCTGCGCGCACTCCTGGTGCGCTGAGGCGCGCACTCCTGGTGCGCTGCTGCCCGCACTTAAATCTACTTCTGATCTCTAATATTATCTTTTCTTACTACAGGTTGCCAGTGGCCAAACTGAGGTTGGAGGGGGTGCTGCGAGACATCCAGGACTCGTACTCGTACTCCGCGCACTCCTGGTGCGCTACTGCGCGCACTCCTGGTGCGCTGCTGCACGCACTCCTGGTGCGCTACTGCGCGCACTCCTGGTGCGCTACTGCGCGCACTCCTGGTGCGCTGCTGCGCGCACTCCTGGTGCGCTGCTGCGCGCACTCCTGGTGCGCTGCTGCGTGCACTCCTGGTGCGCTGCTGCGTGCACTCCTGGTGCGCTGCTGCCCGCACTTAAATCTACTTCTGATCTCTAATATTATCTTTTCTTACTACAGGTTGCCGGTGGCCAAACTGAGGTTGAAGGGGTTGATGCGAGACATCCAGGACTCGTACTCGTACTCCGCGCACTCCTGGTGCGCTGCTGCGCGCACTCCTGGTGTGCTACTGCGCGCACTCCTGGTGCGCTACTGCGCGCACTCCTGGTGCGCTGCTGCCCGCACTTAAATCTACTTCTGATCTCTAATATTATCTTTTCTTACTACAGGTTGCCGGTGGCCAAACTGAGGTTGGAGGGGGTGCTGCGAGACATCCAGGACTCGTACTCGTACTCCGCGCACTCCTGGTGCGCTACTGCGCGCACTCCTGGTGCGCTGCTGCGCGCACTCCTGGTGTGCTACTGCGCGCACTCCTGGTGCGCTACTGCGCGCACTCCTGGTGCGCTGCTGCGCGCACTCCTGGTGCGCTGCTGCGCGCACTCCTGGTGCGCTGCTGCGCGCACTCCTGGTGCGCTACTGCGCGCACTCCTGGTGCGCTGCTGCGCACACTCCTGGTGCGCTGCTGCCCGCACTTAAATCTACTTCTGATCTCTAATATTAGCTTTTCTTACTACAGGTTGCCGGTGGCCAAACTGAGGTTGGAGGGGTTGCTGCGAGACATCCAGGACTCGTACTCGTACTCCGCGCACTCCTGGTGCGCTACTGCGCGCACTCCTGGTGCGCTGCTGCGCGCACTCCTGGTGCGCTGCTGCGCGCACTCCTGGTGCGCTACTGCGCGCACTCCTGGTGCGCTGCTGCGCGCACTCCTGGTGCGCTGAGGCGCGCACTCCTGGTGCGCTGCTGCCCGCACTTAAATCTACTTCTGATCTCTAATATTATCTTTTCTTACTACAGGTTGCCAGTGGCCAAACTGAGGTTGGAGGGGGTGCTGCGAGACATCCAGGACTCGTACTCGTACTCCGCGCACTCCTGGTGCGCTACTGCGCGCACTCCTGGTGCGCTGCTGCACGCACTCCTGGTGCGCTACTGCGCGCACTCCTGGTGCGCTGCTGCGCGCACTCCTGGTGCGCTGCTGCGCGCACTCCTGGTGCGCTGCTGCGCGCACTCCTGGTGCGCTGCTGCGCGCACTCCTGGTGCGCTGCTGCGTGCACTCCTGGTGCGCTGCTGCCCGCACTTAAATCTACTTCTGATCTCTAATATTATCTTTTCTTACTACAGGTTGCCGGTGGCCAAACTGAGGTTGAAGGGGTTGATGCGAGACATCCAGGACTCGTACTCGTACTCCGCGCACTCCTGGTGCGCTGCTGCGCGCACTCCTGGTGTGCTACTGCGCGCACTCCTGGTGCGCTACTGCGCGCACTCCTGGTGCGCTGCTGCCCGCACTTAAATCTACTTCTGATCTCTAATATTATCTTTTCTTACTACAGGTTGCCGGTGGCCAAACTGAGGTTGGAGGGGGTGCTGCGAGACATCCAGGACTCGTACTCGTACTCCGCGCACTCCTGGTGCGCTACTGCGCGCACTCCTGGTGCGCTGCTGCGCGCACTCCTGGTGTGCTACTGCGCGCACTCCTGGTGCGCTGCTGCGCGCACTCCTGGTGCGCTGCTGCGCGCACTCCTGGTGCGCTGCTGCGCGCACTCCTGGTGCGCTACTGCGCGCACTCCTGGTGCGCTGCTGCGCACACTCCTGGTGCGCTGCTGCCCGCACTTAAATCTACTTCTGATCTCTAATATTATCTTTTCTTACTACAGGTTGCCGGTGGCCAAACTGAGGTTGGAGGGGTTGCTGCGAGACATCCAGGACTCGTACTCGTACTCCGCGCACTCCTGGTGCGCTGCTGCGTGCACTCCTGGTGCGCTGCTGCCCGCACTTAAATCTACTTCTGATCTCTAATATTATCTTTTCTTACTACAGGTTGCCGGTGGCCAAACTGAGGTTGAAGGGGTTGATGCGAGACATCCAGGACTCGTACTCGTACTCCGCGCACTCCTGGTGCGCTGGTGCGCTGCTGCGCGCACTCCTGGTGTGCTACTGCGCGCACTCCTGGTGCGCTACTGCGCGCACTCCTGGTGCGCTGCTGCGCGCACTCCTGGTGCGCTGCTGCCCGCACTTAAATCTACTTCTGATCTCTAATATTATCTTTTCTTACTACAGGTTGCCGGTGGCCAAACTGAGGTTGGAGGGGGTGCTGCGAGACATCCAGGACTCGTACTCGTACTCCGCGCACTCCTGGTGCGCTGCTGCGCGCACTCCTGGTGTGCTACTGCGCGCACTCCTGGTGCGCTACTGCGCGCACTCCTGGTGCGCTGCTGCGCGCACTCCTGGTGCGCTGCTGCGCGCACTCCTGGTGCGCTGCTGCGCGCACTCCTGGTGCGCTACTGCGCGCACTCCTGGTGCGCTGCTGCGCGCACTCCTGGTGCGCTGCTGCGCACACTCCTGGTGCGCTGCTGCCCGCACTTAAATCTACTTCTGATCTCTAATATTATCTTTTCTTACTACAGGTTGCCGGTGGCCAAACTGAGGTTGGAGGGGTTGCTGCGAGACATCCAGGACTCGTACTCGTACTCCGCGCACTCCTGGTGCGCTACTGCGCGCACTCCTGGTGCGCTGCTGCGCGCACTCCTGGTGCGCTGCTGCGCGCACTCCTGGTGCGCTGCTGCGCGCACTCCTGGTGCGCTGCTGCGCGCACTCCTGGTGCGCTACTGCGCGCACTCCTGGTGCGCTGCTGCGCGCACTCCTGGTGCGCTGCTGCCCGCACTTAAATCTACTTCTGATCTCTAATATTATCTTTTCTTACTACAGGTTGCCGGTGGCCAAACTGAGGTTGGAGGGGTTGCTGCGAGACATCCAGGACTCGTACTTGTACTCCGCGCACTCCTGGTGCGCTACTGCGCGCACTCCTGGTGCGCTGCTGCGCGCACTCCTAGTGCGCTACTGCGCACTCTCCTGGTGCGCTACTGCGCGCACTCCTGGTGCGCTGCTGCGCGCACTCCTGGTGCGCTGCTGCGCGCACTCCTGGTGCGCTGCTGCGCGCACTCCTGGTGCATTGCTGCGCGCACTCCTGGTGCGCTGCTGCGCGCACTCCTGGTGCGCTACTGCGCACTCTCCTGGTGCGCTGCTGCGCGCACTCCTGGTGCGCTGCTGCGCGCACTCCTGGTGCGCTACTGCGCGCACTCCTCGTGCGCTGCTGCGCTGCTGCGCGCACTCCTGGTGCGCTAATGCGCGCACTCCTGGTGCGCTGCTGCCCGCACTTAAATCTACTTCTTATCTCTAATATTATCTTTTCTTACTACAGGTTGCCGGTGGCCAGACTGAGGTTGGAGAGGGTGCTGCGAGCATCCAGGACTCGTACTCGTACTCCGCGCACTCCTGGTGCGCTACTGCGCGCACTCCTGGTGCGCTGCTGCGTGCACTCCTGGTGCGCTGCTGCCCGCACTTAAATCTACTTCTGATCTCTAATATTATCTTTTCTTACTACAGGTTGCCGGTGGCCAAACTGAGGTTGAAGGGGTTGATGCGAGACATCCAGGACTCGTACTCGTACTCCGCGCACTCCTGGTGCGCTGCTGCGCGCACTCCTGGTGTGCTACTGCGCGCACTCCTGGTGCGCTACTGCGCGCACTCCTGGTGCGCTGCTGCCCGCACTTAAATCTACTTCTGATCTCTAATATTATCTTTTCTTACTACAGGTTGCCGGTGGCCAAACTGAGGTTGGAGGGGGTGCTGCGAGACATCCAGGACTCGTACTCGTACTCCGCGCACTCCTGGTGCGCTACTGCGCGCACTCCTGGTGTGCTACTGCGCGCACTCCTGGTGCGCTGCTGCGCGCACTCCTGGTGCGCTGCTGCGCGCACTCCTGGTGCGCTGCTGCGCGCACTCCTGGTGCGCTGCTGCGCGCACTCCTGGTGCGCTACTGCGCGCACTCCTGGTGCGCTGCTGCGCACACTCCTGGTGCGCTGCTGCCCGCACTTAAATCTACTTCTGATCTCTAATATTATCTTTTCTTACTACAGGTTGCCGGTGGCCAAACTGAGGTTGGAGGGGTTGCTGCGAGACATCCAGGACTCGTACTCGTACTCCGCGCACTCCTGGTGCGCTGCTGCGTGCACTCCTGGTGCGCTGCTGCCCGCACTTAAATCTACTTCTGATCTCTAATATTATCTTTTCTTACTACAGGTTGCCGGTGGCCAAACTGAGGTTGAAGGGGTTGATGCGAGACATCCAGGACTCGTACTCGTACTCCGCGCGCTCCTGGTGCGCTGGTGCGCTGCTGCGCGCACTCCTGGTGTGCTACTGCGCGCACTCCTGGTGCGCTACTGCGCGCACTCCTGGTGCGCTGCTGCGCGCACTCCTGGTGCGCTGCTGCCCGCACTTAAATCTACTTCTGATCTCTAATATTATCTTTTCTTACTACAGGTTGCCGGTGGCCAAACTGAGGTTGGAGGGGGTGCTGCGAGACATCCAGGACTCGTACTCGTACTCCGCGCACTCCTAGTGCACTGCTGTGCGCACCCTGGTGCGCTACTGCGCGCACTCCTGGTGCGCTACTGCGCGCACTCCTGGTGCGCTGCTGCCCGCACTTAAATCTACTTCTGATCTCTAATATTATCTTTTCTTACTACAGGTTGCCGGTGGCCAAACTGAGGTTGGAGGGGGTGCTGCGAGACATCCAGGACTCGTACTCGTACTCCGCGCACTCCTGGTGCGCTACTGCGCGCACTCCTGGTGCGCTGCTGCGCGCACTCCTGGTGTGCTACTGCGCGCACTCCTGGTGCGCTACTGCGCGCACTCCTGGTGCGCTGCTGCGCGCACTCCTGGTGCGCTGCTGCGCGCACTCCTGG
Organism: Macaria notata; assembly: GCA_927399415.1. Lineage (NCBI taxonomy): Eukaryota > Metazoa > Arthropoda > Insecta > Lepidoptera > Geometridae > Macaria > Macaria notata. Next base: position 6,878,607 of record OV656741.1, read on the forward strand.
TGCGCTGCTGCGCGCACTCCTGGTGCGCTACTGCGCGCACTCCTGGTGCGCTGCTGCGCGCACTCCTGGTGCGCTGCTGCGCACACTCCTGGTGCGCTGCTGCCCGCACTTAAATCTACTTCTGATCTCTAATATTATCTTTTCTTACTACAGGTTGCCGGTGGCCAAACTGAGGTTGGAGGGGTTGCTGCGAGACATCCAGGACTCGTACTCGTACTCCGCGCACTCCTGGTGCGCTACTGCGCGCACTCCTGGTGCGCTGCTGCGCGCACTCCTGGTGCGCTGCTGCGCGCACTCCTGGTGCGCTGCTGCGCGCACTCCTGGTGCGCTGCTGCGCGCACTCCTGGTGCGCTACTGCGCGCACTCCTGGTGCGCTGCTGCGCGCACTCCTGGTGCGCTGCTGCCCGCACTTAAATCTACTTCTGATCTCTAATATTATCTTTTCTTACTACAGGTTGCCGGTGGCCAAACTGAGGTTGGAGGGGTTGCTGCGAGACATCCAGGACTCGTACTTGTACTCCGCGCACTCCTGGTGCGCTACTGCGCGCACTCCTGGTGCGCTGCTGCGCGCACTCCTAGTGCGCTACTGCGCACTCTCCTGGTGCGCTACTGCGCGCACTCCTGGTGCGCTGCTGCGCGCACTCCTGGTGCGCTGCTGCGCGCACTCCTGGTGCGCTAATGCGCGCACTCCTGGTGCGCTGCTGCGTGCACTCCTGGTGCGCTGCTGCCCGCACTTAAATCTACTTCTGATCTCTAATATTATCTTTTCTTACTACAGGTTGCCGGTGGCCAAACTGAGGTTGAAGGGGTTGATGCGAGACATCCAGGACTCGTACTCGTACTCCGCGCACTCCTAGTGCGCTGCTGCGCGCACTCCTGGTGCGCTGCTGCGCGCACTCCTGGTGTGCTACTGCGCGCACTCCTGGTGCGCTGCTGCGCGCACTCCTGGTGCGCTGCTGCGCGCACTCCTGGTGCGCTGCTGCCCGCACTTAAATCTACTTCTGATCTCTAATATTATCTTTTCTTACTACAGGTTGCCGGTGGCCAAACTGAGGTTGGAGGGGGTGCTGCGAGACATCCAGGACTCGTACTCGTACTCCGCGCACTCCTAGTGCGCTGCTGTGCGCACCCTGGTGCGCTACTGCGCGCACTCCTGGTGCGCTACTGCGCGCACTCCTGGTGCGCTGCTGCCCGCACTTAAATCTACTTCTCATCTCTAATATTATCTTTTCTTACTACAGGTTGCCGGTGGCCAAACTGAGGTTGGAGGGGGTGCTGCGAGACATCCAGGACTCGTACTCGTACTCCGCGCACTCCTGGTGCGCTGCTGCGCGCACTCCTGGTGCGCTGCTGCGCGCACTCCTGGTGTGCTACTGCGCGCACTCCTGGTGCGCTGCTGCGCGCACTCCTGGTGCGCTGCTGCGCGCACTCCTGGTGCGCTGCTGCGCGCACTCCTGGTGCGCTGCTGCGCGCACTCCTGGTGCGCTGCTGCGCGCACTCCTGGTGCGCTGCTGCGCGCACTCCTGGTGCGCTGCTGCGCGCACTCCTGGTGCGCTAATGCGCGCACTCCTGGTGCGCTGCTGCGTGCACTCCTGGTGCGCTGCTGCCCGCACTTAAATCTACTTCTGATCTCTAATATTATCTTTTCTTACTACAGGTTGCCGGTGGCCAAACTGAGGTTGAAGGGGTTGATGCGAGACATCCAGGACTCGTACTCGTACTCCGCGCACTCCTGGTGCGCTGCTGCGCGCACTCCTGGTGCGCTGCTGCGCGCACTCCTGGTGTGCTACTGCGCGCACCCTGGTGCGCTACTGCGCGCACTCCTGGTGCGCTACTGCGCGCACTCCTGGTGCGCTGCTGCCCGCACTTAAATCTACTTCTGTTCTCTAATATTATCTTTTCTTACTACAGGTTGCCGGTGGCCAAACTGAGGTTGGAGGGGGTGCTGCGAGACATCCAGGACTCGTACTCGTACTCCGCGCACTCCTAGTGCGCTGCTGTGCGCACCCTGGTGCGCTACTGCGCGCACTCCTGGTGCGCTGCTGCCCGCACTTAAATCTACTTCTGATCTCTAATATTATCTTTTCTTACTACAGGTTGCCGGTGGCCAAACTGAGGTTGGAGGGGGTGCTGCGAGACATCCAGGACTCGTACTCGTACTCCGCGCACTCCTGGTGCGCTACTGCGCGCACTCCTGGTGCGCTACTGCACGCACTCCTGGTGCGCTGCTACGCGCACTCCTGGTGCGCTACTGCCCGCACTTAAATCTACTTCTGATCTCTAATATTAGCTTTTCTTACTACAGGTTGCCGGTGGCCAAACTGAGGTTGGAGGGGGTGCTGCGAGACATCCAGGTCTCGTACTCGTACTCCGCGCACTCCTAGTGCGCTACTGCGCGCACTCCTGGTGCGCTGCTGCGCGCACTCCTGGTGCGCTACTGCGCGCACTCCTGGTGCGCTGCTGTGCGCACCCTGGTGCGCTACTGCGCGCACTCCTGGTGCGCTGCTGCCCGCACTTAAATCTACTTCTGATCTCTAATATTATCTTTTCTTACTACAGGTTGCCGGTGGCCAAACTGAGGTTGGAGGGGGTGCTGCGAGACATCCAGGACTCGTACTCGTACTCCGCGCACTCCTGGTGCGCTACTGCGCGCACTCCTGGTGCGCTACTGCACGCACTCCTGGTGCGCTGCTACGCGCACTCCTGGTGCGCTACTGCCCGCACTTAAATCTACTTCTGATCTCTAATATTAGCTTTTCTTACTACAGGTTGCCGGTGGCCAAACTGAGGTTGGAGGGGGTGCTGCGAGACATCCAGGTCTCGTACTCGTACTCCGCGCACTCCTAGTGCGCTACTGCGCGCACTCCTGGTGCGCTGCTGCGCGCACTCCTGGTGCGCTACTGCGCGCACTCCTGGTGCGCTACTGCGCGCACTCCTGGTGCGCTGCTGCGCGCACTCCTGGTGCGCTGCTTGCCGCACTTTAATTTACTTCTGATCTCTAATATTAGCTTTTCTTACTACAGGTTGCCGGTGGCCAAACTGAGGTTGGAGGGGTTGCTGCGAGACATCCAGGACTCGTACTCGTACTCCGCGCACTCCTGGTGCGCTGCTGCGCGAACTCCTGGTGCGCTACTGCGCGCACTCCTGGTGCGCTGCTGCGCGCACTCCTGGTGCGCTGCTGCGCGCACTCCTGGTGCACTGCTGCGCGCACTCCTGGTGCGCTGCTGCGCGCACTTAAATCTACTTCTGATCTCTAATATTATCTTTCCTTACTACAGGTTGCCGGTGGCCAAACTGAGGTTGGAGGGGGTGCTGCGAGACATCCAGGACTCGTACTCGTACTCCGCGCACTCCTAGTGCGCTGCTGTGCGCACCCTGGTGCGCTACTGCGCGCACTCCTGGTGCGCTACTGCGCGCACTCCTGGTGCGCTGCTGCCCGCACTTAAATCTACTTCTGTTCTCTAATATTATCTTTTCTTACTACAGGTTGCCGGTGGCCAAACTGAGGTTGGAGGGGGTGCTGCGAGACATCCAGGACTCGTACTCGTACTCCGCGCACTCCTAGTGCGCTGCTGTGCGCACCCTGGTGCGCTACTGCGCGCACTCCTGGTGCGCTGCTGCCCGCACTTAAATCTACTTCTGAGCTCTAATATTATCTTTTCTTACTACAGGTTGCCGGTGGCCAAACTGAGGTTGGAGGGGGTGCTGCGAGACATCCAGGACTCGTACTCGTACTCCGCGCACTCCTGGTGCGCTACTGCGCGCACTCCTGGTGCGCTGCTGCGCGCACTCCTGGTGCGCTGCTGCGCGCACTCCTGGTGCGCTGCTGCGCGCACTCCTGGTGTGCTACTGCGCGCACTCCTGGTGCGCTGCTGCGCGCACTCCTGGTGCGCTGCTGCGCGCACTCCTGGTGCGCTGCTGCGCGCACTCCTGGTGCGCTGCTGCGCGCACTCCTGGTGCGCTGCTGCGCGCACTCCTGGTGCGCTGCTTGCCGCACTTAAATCTTCTTCTTATCTCTAATATTATCTTTTCTTACTACAGGTTGCCGGTGGCCAAACTGAGGTTGGAGAGGGTGCTGCGAGCATCCAGGACTCGTACTCGTACTCCGCGCACTCCTGGTGCGCTACTGCGCGCACTCCTGGTGCGCTACTGCGCGCACTCCTGGGGCGCTGCTGCGCGCACTCCTGGTGCGCTACTGCGCGCACTCCTGGTGCGCTAATGCGCGCACTCCTGGTGCGCTGCTGCCCGCACTTAAATCTACTTCTGATCTCTAATATTATCTTTTCTTACTACAGGTTGCCGGTGGCCAAACTGAGGTTCGAGGGGTTGCTGCGAGACATCCAGGACTCGTACTCGTACTCCGCGCACTCCTGGTGCGCTACTGCGCGCACTCCTGGTGCGCTACTGCGCGCACTCCTGGTGCGCTACTGCGCGCACTCCTGGTGCGCTACCGCGCGCACTCCTGGTGCGCTGCTGCCCGCACTCCTGGTGCGCTACTGCGCGCACTCCTGGTGCGCTGCTGCGCGCACTCCTGGTGCGCTGCTGCCCGCACTTAAATCTACTTCTGATCTCTAATATTATCTTTTCTTACTACAGGTTGCCGGTGGCCAAACTGAAGTTGGAGGGGTTGCTGCGAGACATCCAGGACTCGTACTCGTACTCCGCGCACTCCTGGTGCGCTACTGCGCGCACTCCTGGTGCGCTACTGCGCGGACTCCTGGTGCGCTGCTGCGCGCACTTCTGGTGCGCTACTGCGCGCACTCCTGGTGCGCTACTGCGCGCACTCCTGGTGCGCTGCTGCGCGCACTCCTGGTGCGCTGCTGCCCGCACTTAAATCTACTTCTGATCTCTAATATTATCTTTCCTTACTACAGGTTGCCGGTGGCCAAACTGAGGTTGGAGGGGTTGCTGCGAGACATCCAGGACTCGTACTCCGCGCACTCCTGGTGCGCTACTGCGCGGACTCCTAGTGTTCTGCTGCGCGCACTTCTGGTGCGCTACTGCGCGCACTCCTGGTGCGCTACTGCGCGCACTCCTGGTGCGCTGCTGCCCGCACTTAAATCTACTTCTTATCTCTAATATTATCTTTTCTTACTACAGGTTGCCGGTGGCCAAACTGAGGTTGGAGAGGGTGCTGCGAGACATCCAGGACTCGTACTCATACTCCGCGCACTCCTGGTGCGCTGCTGCGCGTACTCCTGGTGCGCTGCTGCGCGCACTTCTGGTGCGCTGCTGCCCGCACTTAAATCTACTTCTGATCTCTAATATTATCTTTTCTTACTACAGGTTGCCGGTGGCCAAACTGAGGTTGGAGGGGGTGCTGCGAGACATCCAGGACTCGTACTCGTACTCCGCGAACTCCTGGTGCGCTGCTGCGCGCACTCCTGGTGCGCTACTGCGCGCACTCCTGGTGCGCTACTGCGCAGACTCCTGGTGCGCTGCTGCCCGCACTTAAATCTACTTCTGATCTCTAATATTATCTTTTCTTACTACAGGTTGCCGGTGGCCAAACTGAGGTTGGAGGGGTTGCTGCGAGACATCCAGGTCTCGTACTCGTACTCCGCGCACTCCTGGTGCGCTACTGCGCACTCTCCTGGTGCGCTGCTGCGCGCACTCCTGGTGCGCTGCTGCGCGCACTCCTGGTGCGCTGCTGCGCGCACTCCTGGTGCGCTGCTGCGCGCACTCCTGGTGCGCTGCTGCGCGCACTCCTGGTGCGCTGCTGCGCGCACTCCTGGTGCGCTGCTGCGCGCACTCCTGGTGCGCTGCTGCGCGCACTCCTGGTGCGCTGCTGCGCGCACTCCTGGTGCGCTGCTGCGCGCACTCCTGGTGCGCTGCTGCCCGCACTTAAATCTACTTCTGATCTCTAATATTATCTTTTCTTACTACAGGTTGCCGGTGGCCAAACTGAGGTTTGAGGGGTTGCTGCGAGACATCCAGGACTCGTACTCGTACTCCGCGCACTCCTGGTGCGCTACTCCGCGCACTCCTGGTGCGCTACTGCGCGCACTCCTGGTGCGCTACTGCACGCACTCCTGGTGCGCTGCTGCGCGCACTCCTGGTGCGCTACTGCGCGCACTCCTGGTGCGCTGCTGCGCGCACTCCTGGTGCGCTGCTGCGCGCACTCCTGGTGCGCTGCTGCCCGCACTTAAATCTACTTCTGATCTCTAATATTATATTTTCTTACTACAGGTTGCCGGTGGCCAAACTGAGGTTCGAGGGGTTGCTGCGAGACATCCAGGACTCGTACTCGTACTCCGCGCACTCCTGGTGCGCTACTGCGCGCACTCCTGGTGCGCTACTGCGCGCACTCCTGGTGCGCTACTGCGCGCACTCCTGGTGCGCTACCGCGCGCACTCCTGGTGCGCTGCTGCGCGCACTCCTGGTGCGCTACTGCGCGCACTCCTGGTGCGCTGCTGCGCGCACTCCTGGTGCGCTGCTGCCCGCACTTAAATCTACTTCTGATCTCTAATATTATCTTTTCTTACTACAGGTTGCCGGTGGCCAAACTGAAGTTGGAGGGGTTGCTGCGAGACATCCAGGACTCGTACTCGTACTCCGCGCACTCCTGGTGCGCTACTGCGCGCACTCCTGGTGCGCTACTGCGCGGACTCCTGGTGCGCTGCTGCGCGCACTTCTGGTGCGCTACTGCGCGCACTCCTGGTGCGCTACTGCGCGCACTCCTGGTGCGCTGCTGCGCGCACTCCTGGTGCGCTGCTGCCCGCACTTAAATCTACTTCTGATCTCTAATATTATCTTTCCTTACTACAGGTTGCCGGTGGCCAAACTGAGGTTGGAGGGGTTGCTGCGAGACATCCAGGACTCGTACTCCGCGCACTCCTGGTGCGCTACTGCGCGGATTCCTGGTGCGCTGCTGCGCGCACTTCTGGTGCGCTGCTGCCCGCACTTCTGGTGCGCTGCTGCCCGCACTTAAATCTACTTCTGATCTCTAATATTATCTTTTCTTACTACTACAGGTTGCCGGTGGCCAAACTGAGGTTGGAGGGGTTGCTGCGAGTCATCCAGGACTCGTACTCGTACTCTGCGCACTCCTGGTGCGCTACTGCGCACACTCCTGGTGCGCTGCTGCGCGCACTCCTGGTGCGCTGCTGCGTGCACTCCTGGTGGGCTACTGCGCGCACTCCTGGTGCGCTACTACGCGCACTCCTGGTGCGCTGGTGCGCTGCTGCGCGCACTCCTGGTGCGCTGCTGCCCGCACTCAAATCTACTTCTGATCTCTAATATTATCTTTTCTTACTACAGGTTGCCGGTGGCCAAACTGAGGTTGGAGGGGTTGCTGCGAGACATCCAGGACTCGTACTCGTACTCCGCGCACTCCTGGGGCGCTGCTGCGCGCACTCCTGGTGCGCTGCTGCGCGCACTCCTGGTGCGCTACTGCGCGCACTCCTGGTGCGCTACTGCGCGCACTCCTGGTGCGCTACTGCGCGCACTCCTGGTGCGCTACTGCGCGCACTCCTGGTGCGCTACCGCGCGCACTCCTGGTGCGCTGCTGCCCGCACTCCTGGTGCGCTACTGCGCGCACTCCTGGTGCGCTGCTGCGCGCACTCCTGGTGCGCTGCTGCCCGCACTTAAATCTACTTCTGATCTCTAATATTATCTTTTCTTACTACAGGTTGCCGGTGGCCAAACTGAAGTTGGAGGGGTTGCTGCGAGACATCCAGGACTCATACTCGTACTCCGCGCACTCCTGGTGCGCTACTGCGCGGACTCCTGGTGCGCTACTGCGCGGACTCCTGGTGCGCTGCTGCGCGCACTCCTGGTGCGCTGCTGCCCGCACTTAAATCTTCTGATCTCTAATATTATCTTTTCTTACTACAGGTTGCCGGTGGCCAAACTGAGGTTGGAGGGGGTGCTGCGAGACATCCAGGACTCGTACTCATACTCCGCGCACTCCTGGTGCGCTGCTGCGCGCACTCCTGGTGCGCTGCTGCGCGCACTTCTGGTGCGCTGCTGCCCGCACTTAAATCTACTTCTGATCTCTAATATTATCTTTTCTTACTACAGGTTGCCGGTGGCCAAACTGAGGTTGGAGGGGGTGCTGCGAGACATCCAGGACTCGTACTCGTACTCCGCGCACTCCTGGTGCGCTGCTGCGCGCACTCCTGGTGCGCTGCTGCGCGCACTTCTGGTGCGCTGCTGCCCGCACTCAAATCTACTTCTGATCTCTAATATTATCTTTTCTTACTACAGGTTGCCGGTGGCCAAACTGAGGTTGGAGGGGTTGCTGCGAGACATCCAGGACTCATACTCGTACTCCGCGCACTCCTGGTGCGCTACTGCGCGGACTCCTGGTGCGCTACTGCGCGGACTCCTGGTGCGCTGCTGCGCGCACTCCTGGTGCGCTGCTGCCCGCACTTAAATCTACTTCTGATCTCTAATATTATCTTTTCTTACTACAGGTTGCCGGTGGACAAACTGAGGTTGGAGGGGGTGCTGCGAGACATCCAGGACTCGTACTCGTACTCCGCGCACTCCTGGTGCGATGCTGCGCGCACTCCTGGTGCGCTGCTGCCCGCACTTAAATCTACTTCTGATCTCTAATACCATCTTTTCTTACTACAGGTTGCCGGTGGCCAAACTGAGGTTGGAGGGGGTGCTGCGAGACATCCAGGTCGCGTACTCGTACTCCGCGCACTCCTGGTGCGCTACTGCGCGCACTCCTGGTGCGCTACTGCGCGCACTCCTGGTGCGCTGCTGCCCGCACTTAAATCTACTCCTGATCTCTAATATTATCTTTTCTTACTACAGGTTGCCGGTGGCCAAACTGAGGTTGGAGGGGGTGCTGTGAGACATCCAGGTCTCGTACTCGTACTCCGCGCACTCCTGGTGCGCTACTGCGCGCACTCCTGGTGCGCTACTGCGCGCACTTCTGGTGCGCTGCTGCCCGCACTTAAATCTACTTCTGATCTCTAATATTATCTTTTCTTACTACAGGTTGCCGGTGGCCAAACTGAGGTTGGAGGGGGTGCTGCGAGACATCCAGGACTCGTACTCGTACTCCGCGCACTCCTGGTGCGCTGCTGCGCGCACTCCTGGTGCGCTGCTGCGCGCACTTCTGGTGCGCTGCTGCCCGCACTTTTGGTGCGCTGCTGCCCGCACTTAAATCTACTTCTGATCTCTAATATTATCTTTTCTTACTACTACAGGTTGCCGGTGGCCAAACTGAGGTTGGAGGGGTTGCTGCGAGTCATCCAGGACTCGTACTCGTACTCTGCGCACTCCTGGTGCGCTACTGCGCGCACTCCTGGTGCGCTGCTGCGCGCACTCCTGGTGCGCTGCTGCGTGCACTCCTGGTGGGCTTCTGCGCGCACTCCTGGTAAGCTACTACGCGCACTCCTGGTGCGCTGGTGCGCTGCTGCGCGCACTCCTGGTGCGCTGCTGCCCGCACTCAAATCTACTTCTGATCTCTAATATTATCTTTTCTTACTACAGGTTGCCGGTGGCCAAACTGAGGTTGGAGGGGTTGCTGCGAGACATCCAGGACTCATACTCGTACTCCGCGCACTCCTGGTGCGCTACTGCGCGGACTCCTGGTGCGCTACTGCGCGCACTCCTGGTGCGCTGCTGCGCGCACTCCTGGTGCGCTGCTGCCCGCACTTAAATCTTCTTCTGATCTCTAATATTATCTTTTCTTACTACAGGTTGCCGGTGGCCAAACTGAGGTTGGAGGGGGTGCTGCGAGACATCCAGGACTCGTACTCATACTCCGCGCACTCCTGGTGCGCTGCTGCGCGCACTCCTGGTGCGCTGCTGCGCGCACTTCTGGTGCGCTGCTGCCCGCACTTAAATCTACTTCTGATCTCTAATATTATCTTTTCTTACTACAGGTTGCCGGTGGCCAAACTGAGGTTGGAGGGGGTGCTGCGAGACATCCAGGACTCGTACTCGTACTCCGCGCACTCCTGGTGCGCTGCTGCGCGCACTCCTGGTGCGCTGCTGCGCGCACTTCTGGTGCGCTGCTGCCCGCACTTAAATCTACTTCTGATCTCTAATATTATCTTTTCTTACTACAGGTTGCCGGTGGCCAAACTGAGGTTGGAGGGGGTGCTGCGAGACATCCAGGACTCGTACTCGTACTCCGCGCACTCCTGGTGCGCTGCTGCGCGCACTCCTGGTGCGCTACTGCGCGCACTCCTGGTGCGCTGCTGCCCGCACTTAAATCTACTTCTGATCTCTAATATTATCTTTTCTTACTACAGGTTGCCGGTGGCCAAACTGAGGTTGGAGGGGTTGCTGCGAGACATCCAGGACTCATACTCGTACTCCGCGCACTCCTGGTGCGCTACTGCGCGGACTCCTGGTGCGCTACTGCGCGGACTCCTGGTGCGCTGCTGCGCGCACTCCTGGTGGGCTTCTGCGCGCACTCCTGGTAAGCTACTACGCGCACTCCTGGTGCGCTGGTGCGCTGCTGCGCGCACTCCTGGCGCGCTGCTGCGCGCACTCCTGGTGCGCTGCTGCCCGCACTCAAATCTACTTCTGATCTCTAATATTATCTTTTCTTACTACAGGTTGCCGGTGGCCAAACTGAGGTTGGAGGGGTTGCTGCGAGACATCCAGGACTCATACTCGTACTCCGCGCACTCCTGGTGCGCTACTGCGCGGACTCCTGGTGCGCTACTGCGCGGACTCCTGGTGCGCTGCTGCGCGCACTCCTGGTGCGCTGCTGCCCGCACTTAAATCTTCTTCTGATCTCTAATATTATCTTTTCTTACTACAGGTTGCCGGTGGCCAAACTGAGGTTGGAGGGGGTGCTGCGAGACATCCAGGACTCGTACTCATACTCCGCGCACTCCTGGTGCGCTGCTGCGCGCACTCCTGGTGCGCTGCTGCGCGCACTTCTGGTGCGCTGCTGCCCGCACTTAAATCTACTTCTGATCTCTAATATTATCTTTTCTTACTACAGGTTGCCGGTGGCCAAACTGAGGTTGGAGGGGGTGCTGCGAGACATCCAGGACTCGTACTCATACTCCGCGCACTCCTGGTGCGCTGCTGCGCGCACTCCTGGTGCGCTGCTGCGCGCACTTCTGGTGCGCTGCTGCCCGCACTTAAATCTACTTCTGATCTCTAATATTATCTTTTCTTACTACAGGTTGCCGGTGGCCAAACTGAGGTTGGAGGGGGTGCTGCGAGACATCCAGGACTCGTACTCGTACTCCGCGCACTCCTGGTGCGCTGCTGCGCGCACTCCTGGTGCGCTACTGCGCGCACTCCTGGTGCGCTACTGCGCGCACTCCTGGTGCGCTGCTGCCCGCACTTAAATCTACTTCTGATCTCTAATATTATCTTTTCTTACTACAGGTTGCCGGTGGACAAACTGAGGTTGGAGGGGGTGCTGCGAGACATCCAGGACTCGTACTCGTACTCCGCGCACTCCTGGTGCGCTGCTGCGCGCACTCCTGGTGCGCTGCTGCCCGCACTTAAATCTACTTCTGATCTCTAATACCATCTTTTCTTACTACAGGTTGCCGGTGGCCAAACTGAGGTTGGAGGGGGTGCTGCGAGACATCCAGGTCGCGTACTCGTACTCCGCGCACTCCTGGTGCGCTACTGCGCGCACTCCTGATGCGCTACTGCGCGCACTCCTGGTGCGCTGCTGCCCGCACTTAAATCTACTTCTGATCTCTAATATTATCTTTTCTTACTACAGGTTGCCGGTGGCCAAACTGAGGTTGGAGGGGGTGCTGTGAGACATCCAGGTCTCGTACTCGTACTCCGCGCACTCCTGGTGCGCTACTGCGCGCACTCCTGGTGCGCTACTGCGCGCACTTCTGGTGCGCTGCTGCCCGCACTTAAATCTACTTCTGATCTCTAATATTATCTTTTCTTACTACAGGTTGCCGGTGGCCAAACTGAGGTTGGAGGGGGTGCTGCGAGACATCCAGGACTCGTACTCGTACTCCGCGCACTCCTGGTGCGCTACTGCGCGCACTCCTGGTGCGCTGCTGCCCGCACTTAAATCTACTTCTGATCTCTAATACCATCTTTTCTTACTACAGGTTGCCGGTGGCCAAACTGAGGTTGGAGGGGGTGCTGCGAGACATCCAGGACTCGTACTCGTACTCCGCGCACTCCTGGTGCGCTGCTGCGCGCACTCCTGGTGCGCTGCTGCGCGCACTCCTGGTGCGCTGCTGCGCGCACTCCTGGTGCGCTGCTGCGCGCACTTCTGGTGCGCTGCTGCCCGCACTTCTGGTGCGCTGCTGCCCGCACTTAAATCTACTTCTGATCTCTAATATTATCTTTTCTTACTACTAAAGGTTGCCGGTGGCCAAACTGAGGTTGGAGGGGTTGCTGCGAGACATCCAGGACTCGTACTCGTACTCCGCGCACTCCTGGTGCGCTACTGCGCGCACACCTGGTGCGCTGCTGCGCACACTCCTGGTGCGCTGCTGCGCGCACTCCTGGTGCGCTGCTGCGTGCACTCCTGGTGGGCTACTGCGCGCACTCCTGGTGCGCTACTACGCGCACTCCTGGTGCGCTGGTGCGCTGCTGCGCGCACTCCTGGTGCGCTGCTGCCCGCACTCAAATCTACTTCTGATCTCTAATATTATCTTTTCTTACTACAGGTTGCCGGTGGCCAAACTGAGGTTGGAGGGGTTGCTGCGAGACATCCAGGACTCATACTCGTACTCCGCGCACTCCTGGTGCGCTACTGCGCGGACTCCTGGTGCGCTACTGCGCGGACTCCTGGTGCGCTGCTGCGCGCACTCCTGGTGCACTGCTGCCCGCACTTCTGGTGCGCTGCTGCCCGCACTTAAATCTACTTCTGATCTCTAATATTATCTTTTCTTACTACTACAGGTTGCCGGTGGCCAAACTGAGGTTGGAGGGGTTGCTGCGAGTCATCCAGGACTCGTACTCGTACTCTGCGCACTCCTGGTGCGCTGCTGCGCGCACTCCTGGTGCGCTGCTGCGCGCACTCCTGGTGCGCTACTGCGCGCACTCCTGGTGCGCTACTGCGCGCACTCCTGGTGCGCTGCTGCCCGCACTTAAATCTACTTCTGATCTCTAATATTATCTTTTCTTACTACAGGTTGCCGGTGGCCAAACTGAGGTTGGAGGGGGTGCTGTGAGACATCCAGGTCTCGTACTCGTACTCCGCGCACTCCTGGTGCGCTACTGCGCGCACTCCTGGTGCGCTACTGCGCGCACTTCTGGTGCGCTGCTGCCCGCACTTAAATCTACTTCTGATCTCTAATATTATCTTTTCTTACTACAGGTTGCCGGTGGCCAAACTGAGGTTGGAGGGGGTGCTGCGAGACATCCAGGACTCGTACTCGTACTCCGCGCACTCCTGGTGCGCTACTGCGCGCACTCCTGGTGCGCTGCTGCCCGCACTTAAATCTACTTCTGATCTCTAATACCATCTTTTCTTACTACAGGTTGCCGGTGGCCAAACTGAGGTTGGAGGGGGTGCTGCGAGACATCCAGGACTCGTACTCGTACTCCGCGCACTCCTGGTGCGCTGCTGCGCGCACTCCTGGTGCGCTGCTGCGCGCACTCCTGGTGCGCTGCTGCGCGCACTTCTGGTGCGCTGCTGCCCGCACTTCTGGTGCGCTGCTGCCCGCACTTAAATCTACTTCTGATCTCTAATATTATCTTTTCTTACTACTACAGGTTGCCGGTGGCCAAACTGAGATTGGAGGGGTTGCTGCGAGACATCCAGGACTCGTACTCGTACTCCGCGCACTCCTGGTGCGCTACTGCGCGCACACCTGGTGCGCTACTGCGCACACTCCTGGTGCGCTGCTGCGCGCACTCCTGGTGCGCTGCTGCGTGCACTCCTGGTGGGCTACTGCGCGCACTCCTGGTGCGCTACTACGCGCACTCCTGGTGCGCTGGTGCGCTGCTGCGCGCACTCCTGGTGCGCTGCTGCCCGCACTCAAATCTACTTCTGATCTCTAATATTATCTTTTCTTACTACAGGTTGCCGGTGGCCAAACTGAGGTTGGAGGGGTTGCTGCGAGACATCCAGGACTCATACTCGTACTCCGCGCACTCCTGGTGCGCTACTGCGCGGACTCCTGGTGCGCTACTGCGCGGACTCCTGGTGCGCTGCTGCGCGCACTCCTGGTGCACTGCTGCCCGCACTTCTGGTGCGCTGCTGCCCGCACTTAAATCTACTTCTGATCTCTAATATTATCTTTTCTTACTACTACAGGTTGCCGGTGGCCAAACTGAGGTTGGAGGGGTTGCTGCGAGTCATCCAGGACTCGTACTCGTACTCTGCGCACTCCTGGTGCGCTGCTGCGCGCACTCCTGGTGCGCTGCTGCGTGCACTCCTGGTGGGCTTCTGCGCGCACTCCTGGTGCGCTACTACGCGCACTCCTGGTGCGCTGGTGCGCTGCTGCGCGCACTCCTGGTGCGCTGCTGCGCGCACTCCTGGTGCGCTGCTGCCCGCACTCAAATCTACTTCTGATCTCTAATATTATCTTTTCTTACTACAGGTTGCTGGTGGCCAAACTGAGGTTGGAGGGGGTGCTGCGAGACATCCAGGACTCGTACTCGTACTCCGCGCACTCCTGGTGCGCTGCTGCGCGCACTCCTGGTGCGCTGCTGCGCGCACTCCTGGTGCGCTACTGCGCGCACTCCTGGTGCGCTACTGCGCGCACTCCTGGTGCGCTACTGCGCGCACTCCTGGTGCGCTGCTGCCCGCACTTAAATCTACTTCTGATCTCTAATATTATCTTTTCTTACTACAGGTTTGAGGGGTTGCTGCGAGACATCCAGGACTCGTACTCGTACTCCGCGCACTCCTGGTGCGCTACTGCGCGCACTCCTGGTGCGCTGCTGCGCGCACTCCTGGTGCGCTGCTGCGCGCACTCCTGGTGCGCTGCTGCCCGCACTTAAATCTACTTCTGATCTCTAATATTAACTTTTCTTACTACAGGTTGCCGGTGGCCAAACTGAGGTTGGAGGGGTTGCTGCGAGACATCCAGGACTCGTACTCGTACTCCGCGCACTCCTGGTGCGCTACTGCGCGGACTCCTGGTGCGCTACTGCGCGCACACCTGGTGCGCTGCTGCGCGCACTCCTGGTGCGCTGCTGCGCGCACTCCTGGTGCGCTGCTGCGCGCACTCCTGGTGCGCTGCTGCGCGCACTCCTGGTGCGCTGCTGCCCGCACTTAAATCTACTTCTGATCTCTAATATTATCTTTTCTTACTACAGGTTGCCGGTGGCCAAACTGAGGTTGGAGGGGGTGCTGCGAGACATCCAGGACTCGTACTCGTACTCCGCGCACTCCTGGTGCGCTACTGCGCGCACTCCTGGTGCGCTGCTGCGCGCACTCCTGGTGCGCTGCTGCGCGCACTCCTGGTGCGCTGCTGCGCGCACTCCTGGTGCGCTGCTGCCCGCACTTAAATCTACTTCTGATCTCTAATATTATCTTTTCTTACTACAGGTTGCCGGTGGCCAAACTGAGGTTGGAGGGGTTGCTGCGAGACATCCAGGACTCGTACTCGTACTCCGCGCACTCCTGGTGCGCTACTGCGCGGACTCCTGGTGCGCTACTGCGCGCACACCTGGTGCGCTGCTGCGCGCACTCCTGGTGCGCTGCTGCGCGTACTCCTGGTGCGCTGCTGCGCGCACTCCTGGTGCGCTGCTGCGCGCACTCCTGGTGCGCTGCTGCCCGCACTTAAATCTACTTCTGATCTCTAATATTATCTTTTCTTACTACAGGTTGCCGGTGGCCAAACTGAGGTTGGAGGGGGTGCTGCGAGACATCCAGGACTCGTACTCGTACTCCGCGCACTCCTGGTGCGCTACTGCGCGCACTCCTGGTGCGCTGCTGCGCGCACTCCTGGTGCGCTGCTGCGCGCACTCCTGGTGCGCTGCTGCGCGCACTCCTGGTGCGCTGCTGCGCGCACTCCTGGTGCGCTGCTGCCCGCACTTAAATCTACTTCTGATCTCTAATATTATCTTTTCTTACTACAGGTTGCCGGTGGCCAAACTGAGGTTGGTGCTTGATGAGTGCTTGTTAGACATATTCTGACAGCACAAGTGGCGCCATCAGCCGCTCAGTCTGAAGTGTGGATTTTCGCGCCTGGCAGTTAGTAAACCGTAGCCTAGTGGTTAAGGCATTCTGACAGTAGCAGAAATACGCAGGTTCGAATCCTGCCGGTCGTGATTGTTTTCGCTCATTTTTCCAATAAAAGTTTAATTTAAAAACAACCATAGTGCAGGTTAGCACTTAATAAATTAACTCATACTTATCCGTTATACAAATTTAAGACTTCAACATGATTTCAGACAAGATGCGCTAAATTATTTTCTACTGCGCTACTTCTATTTAGTGCACCCAGATGGCGCTAATAACAAATAAACACTAACATCATATTTTCTCCAGGGAAACCTGCAAGAACGAGTTTGTGATCCCGCTCGGTGCTGAACTCAAGGCTCTGTACTCGGAGCCAGAGATGGGACACAGTCTGCGCTCGCTCAATACTGAGAGTGTGTTACCGCAAATGAAGATGATGGATATTGCGTGAGTAATAAAAAACATCATCATCATCAGCCTAATGCGACCCACTGCAGGGTATAAGCCTCCTCCCTCTTACACCAATACTCCCTGTCTTGCGCTAACATCTTCAGCCCACTAAAAAGAAGGAATGATATAAATTAGAGCAAAGTAAAAACCATAATTCACTTACTATATAAATATCATGTCAGTAATATCTACGGGCCATATTTTCACTCGAAGGTGAGAGGAAAACCTTCGAGTATGACGCATATAAATAAATGTTAAAAATTTAACAAACTTTCTCTTAAAACTATAAACTTAATCGCATCCGAAAAACTAAGGATCGTGGACTAATAACCACAAATATTAATAACGATGTTTTACCTGAAATAAAACATATATTAAATACTTACCTTATTTAAAACTTAATAAATTGAGAGTGGCAACCGTGTTTTCCGCTTCCTTTTTCCCTTTCTTTCGATCTTTGTGCACTTTTATCGTTCTGTCTCGCTCGCACACTCACACCAACAGGCGACCGAATTATGAAGGTGAAGATGGTTCGACCTCTTTTCATTGGCGTCGAGTTTTCCGCTGCGACAAGTCGCTAGCCTTGGAGCAAAAGTGGAATATTAATTTTTATTGAAATTCTAAAATTCAATTTGAAGTGTGCCTTCTCCAATGGAAAGCAGTAAGTTTAATTCCACTTGACTTTATTTTATTGGTAAAGTGATTTTTAACGGTGTTACCGTTCGACCTTACCATTTCCTTTTATTATCAATTTTCTGATCTATTTCTTTTGCTTGACTTTAATATTGTGTACTTGGAAACTGAATTATATATCTACCCTCAGTATATTTTAATCAATAATTTTTAACGTAATTTTCAAAATTATTTGTGGATTGCCTTTCAGTAAATGCCTAAATGCTGGCGGCGTTACCTCGCTGAATCGCCAAACATAAGCGTTGAAATTTTCAACAAAAAAAGAAAAAAAATATTATAAGTATACTTAATTAGATGATAACTTTGGAAAAATATTTAAAAAGCAAAGTTATCATCTAGAATGTATATCCGCAAAAAACGCCTGATTCAATATCCTAAATATGAATTATTTCCTTCTGTTCCAGGGAAAGCATAACCGACATAAGCAACCTGTACTCACCATACTTCCCGTTGGAAGTAGTCCGTGAGTTCGTGATGCAAGCGTTAGCAGACGCCGTGGAGACCAACCAGGTGCATAACAGGGACCCTGTGGGAGGCACTAATGAGAACTTGTTCCTGTAAGTATAATTATTCATTACTAAAATAAAGAGGTTAAAAAAACCAGGAATGGAGCAAAAGCAAGAAGGCAGATCATACCATGTGAAATTTGTATTTGCCGTTCACAACTGAATAGCTATACCAAAGTAACAGGGTACCGGAATAGGTCTCTCTAGACTTCCACTGGAAGTTTTTCGTGAAGGTAAGTCTGTACTCGTAATTTTACTACTGAATGACTAATCTGAAGTACCAGGGCACCAGACAATGGCACTAATGAGAACTTGTTCTTGTAAATATAGGTTATGTTCTAGTAGTTCTTGTGGTATAAGTAGGTTTAGGTAAGTGTGATTGAGTACAACGTCTTTGACAGTTATTTAAGAAAATGGCGTCCTGACTTGTACGCATTGCAAGCGGACATTTACCACTAAAATTGGCTACGTAAGCCATTCGAGAGCATGCCAGCTACGCTCTAAGAACTCTTTTTGTTTTTGACAACACACGTTGTCGTATTATATGTGCAGAAAACGGTCGCCGTAGCCGGAAACGGCTCGGAGGTTTATACATATAACCGCTATGCGGTAATGTACTTTAAACTCACAAATGCGAAAATAACTGCCAGGATCAAACCAAGTTTCTGACACAATAGCTATATCATGTATCTTTTCTTGATAAAGAAGAGTTTCAAATTCAGCTCGCTTCGGGCGGATGCTTTGTGCATTCCATTGTACTCAAAAGTTATGTTTCCTGTAAAGTGCCGGCTGCCCTTTGAATATATTATTATCAATTTCGTTTCACATGATATGGGGACATCATAAATAAATAAAAATCATTTATTTGAAACAGTTAATATGTTAATTTTTAATTTTAATTTCAATAATTGACACACTGGAAGAACCCTGGAAACTGCAACACAGGGAATCTCAAAGCAGTAGACAGGACCCCAATTTGAATTTGAACTTGAATAATTTAGATACTTTATATACTTAATGTAAAAATGATAACATGTTTTAGTGGAAATAAATTTTTATCTTTTATCTTTTTTTTTGTTTTACAGTGTTAGCTTAATCGATGACAATTTTTAACATTATAGCAACAAGTTTTCCTTCAATATTAAGCTATCTATGCAGACCTGCATGTCTAAACTAAGCAGGAGCTTGTATTTTAGATATACATGTTCCCCATTTAAAATATAAAGATAATTATAGGTACTGATAAAGAGATGCATTTCTCTGCCCCTGTTTAATCAAAGTGCATTTTTTATTTATTTATTTTTTGTAAAGTAACTTGTACCGTTTATTTCCAGGCCCCTGATCAAGTTGGTGGACCGGCTGCTGCTGGTGGGCATGATGCGAGACGAGGATGTGGAGAAGCTGCTCATCATGATCAACCCGGAGACATGGGACCCTACCTTCGATAAAGGTCATTTTAATTTGAGAGATTAAATTATGTCTTATGAAATAATAAGCCTGATAGCTTAGTTGGCAGTGTGGCTTTGTCTTCTAATCAAAGGGTCGCAGGTTCGATTCCCGCATAACACAAGTGATTATGAATTTTAAGATTTATCATTACTTGTGTTGAGCCTGGTCGTTTCTATGTATAATAAGTATGTATTTACAAAAGAAAGGTATATAAGTATTATATCCGTTATCTAGTACCCACGACACAAGCGTTTGCTTAGTGTGGAGCTAGATGGCGCTGTGTGCAATGTCCCGGAAGAGTTATTTATTTAATACCTTTTATAAATAAAAACTTGGGTAAGGCTACTTACCTAAGCCTAGATTGCACGTTTGAGCGTCGCCACCACGGAATAGAAAAAACAAGGGAAGTGGTGCTCGTATCTCCTGCCTGTGTCACAATTAAGCGGAATATCGCAACATTCGCGGCGGCTTTGATTAGTCGTTCTTAGCTGCGTGAGCTAACAAGACGTTCCGCACTCGCATAAAAAAATTGTTTAAAAATAATTCATGCCCTGTTGTTCAATTATTACGTGTAAAAATGAAAGCAGGAAGAAAAATTTATCAAATGGAGGAGTATCGTATCACCGGTAAGCTAAAATCACTGATATATTTCAATTTAATATTTTTTTTCAAATCATCACAATAATTACTTGGTTGAAAACTGAAAATCAACCTTAAACCTATTGTGTTAAAGTCCAAGTCAAAACTTAGTTAGGCAGACAGCAATTCTAGAAGCTACGACGCTACTCATTTAGGGATGGGACATTATATGTCAATCGTTTATCGATATCGATACAATCAAACAAAACAATATATTATTTTTTATTGCACATTTTAAATTTCAGATTTCCTCAAGATCCATCTAAGGCAGAAGAATGGATTAAAGCTACAGGCAAACAAAACTGGATGCCTTCTAAATCAAGTACCATCTGTTCAGAACATTTTGATGAAACATATTTCCAGATTTCCAAAAAAGGTTACAGATATTTAAATGAACATGCTGTTCCCACTCAGAAAATTTTAATTTTTCAAGTAAGTACAAAATATGTTATACATATTAACCAACTCCAAAAGAAGTAGGGTTTCAATTTGACTTTATTATATTTACGTTATGCTATGCTTTGTTTGCATTATTTTACAGGATGACAAAAATGAGCCGGGGCCGTCTAGGAAACGGCTTCGGGACACGACGCCGACAAAGGAAACCGGTAAAGATAAAGACTGCGCATTGACTAACAGTCCTACGTGCTCAACTCCAAGAAAAAAAAAATTAAAGATGATGTTACAATGGACTCAAAGTAAAATAAGGAAGCAACATTTAAAAATCAAACGCCTACAAACTCGGAATCGTAGATTAAAAAGAAAAATCAACAATATTGAAGAAATTCTAAAGTCTTTAGAAAAGAAGTTCACCATGTCAAGTGAATACCTACTTAGCTTGAAAAACACAAATATAAAGGTTTGATTGTTTGTTATCTTTAATAATAAAATATAAACATGCACAAACTCATATCTATCATAATACAATTGAGAATTATATTTAACTATTATTGTCAAAAACTTAGCGTTTTGCAATTTTTCATTCGATTTATATCAGTTTTCAATATTTTCTTACTAAATATTTTTGTTATGTATCAAAATATATATAGTGCAATCATTTCTATTTCGTAGGTTAACGAACTGGTTACTCGCATGGCTGGCAAATCACCTAAAGTACGAAAATATTCACCGGCGCTACGCAGTTTCGCATTGACCTTAAATTATTATTCTCCCCGAGCTTATGAATATGTTCGAAAAACTTTTAATACGTGCTTACCTCATCCACGTACTTTAAAAAAATGGTATTCAAAAGTGGGGGGAGATCCTGGTTTCACCAATGAATCCTTTACTGCTTTAAAACGTAAAGCAGATTCGGTAAACTACGAAATTCTAGCTACCTTAGTCATAGACGAAATGAACATTCGTCGTCGTATTGAATGGGACGGCAGTAAACTACACGGGTACGTAGACATGGGAACAGGATTAGATGGAGACCACTTAGCTGAAGCAAAAGAAGCTTTAGTTTTTTTAGTCACGGCCATAAACCAAAACTTTAAAGTTCCAGTGGCTTATTTTCTAGTCGACGGTGTAACTGGACTGCAACGCGCTGAACTAGTCAAAAAATGTTTAGAAATGTGTCATGAAGCTGGAGTTAAAGTAGTTGCGCTGACGTTTGATGGATGTGCTGCAAATATATCTATGGCGGGCCATTTAGGTTGTTCTTTTTTGACTAATAATATGAAATTTGAGCATCCTGTCACTAAACATCCTATTGTTGCCATACTTGACCCGTGCCATATGTTAAAATTATTACGAAACTCATTTGAAAATTATAAAACTTTAATTGACCAAGATGATAACAAAGTTTTGTGGCAAAATCTAGTTGATTTAAATAACCTTCAAAAAAAAGAAACGTTTCATTTAGCAAATAAATTAAAAGATCGACACATTAACTTCAAAAACGAAAGAATGAAAGTGAAATTGGCTTCGCAACTTTTCAGCACAAGTGTTGCGGACGCCATAATGTTCTGCAGAAAAGATCTGGAAATTGATTTATTCCAAAATAGTGAGCCCACTGAATTTTTTTTAAGATTAGTCAATAATATCTTTGATATTTTCAATTCAAGAAATTTACATTTTCATGGATTTAAAAAAGCATTAAATATGAATAACGCTGTGCAAATTTTTGATTATTTGGACAAAGCTGCAGAATACATAAAACATTTAAAAATTGAAAATGGCACTTGTTTAATAAACAGTCCTCGAAAAGTCGGTTATTTAGGCTTTCTTGGCTGCATAGAGTCCATAAAATATTTATATAAATCTTTGATAGAGACAAAAACATTAATTTATCTACCGTTTTATAAACTAAACCAAGACCACCTAGAACTATTCTTTTGTAATATAAGAGCACATGGTGGATCAAATAACAATCCCACGGCGAGACAATTTGTGTCTGCCTATAAAAAAATGTTAGTCCACGTAGAAATTAAGGACTCAGACAGAGGCAATTGCACAGCACTTGAAGAAATTTCTATTTTAAACTGTTCATCTGCAGTGGAGAGGATTAATTTAAGCACAATGCGATATGACGTTAGCCAGGAAAATGCTGAAGAGGAGGATGAAGAATTCGATGAGATGAATTATATGCATTTGTCTGATTTCAGTAAGCAATCTATAGCTCATATTGCTGGTTTCATAGTAAAACAATTAATTAAAAAAATTAAGTGTGATATATGTGTTAGTGCCTTAGTAGCAGAGCAAAATCAGTCACTACATAAGTTTATAATTGCAAAAAGTAAAGGAGGATTGTTATATCCTTCGGGAGATGTAATTAAAGTATGCCAAACATCAGAATTATTTTTAAAAGATTGCATATGCATAAAAAAATGTATTGTGATAAATAAAATAATGCGCCAATTCATTGGCACGTCATTATTTCAAGATATAAATTATCATCAGTTAGGAGAATTTCCTGCATCAAACCATATCACAGACCTCATGAAAGCCATCATAAGTAAATACATAAATATACGCATGCATCATTTATTAAAGTTAAAAATCCAACAGTCAAAACGACAACTATTAAATAAATATGTCTTGTTTAAAGGTCAATAAATATATTTAACATACATATTTTATCTTGTTTTTTTATTCATTTTAAAATTCCTGTTATTATTTTCCGTTCCTTATTAAAACCCGTATATAACAATCATCGATTTAAAATTATCGACCCTTGATTCACATCCTTATCTGAGTAGCAACAAGTGCATACCAATATGACATTTATTTTTTAAGTAATAGCGTACTAAATGGAATAAATTGTGTACAGCGCCATCTAGTGATGGGTGGCATAACCCGTTACTACTTGCTATTATAATAAATAACTCATCAAATATCAAACCTAACGTATTTGTTATAAGACTTAATTTTGAAAAACAATAGTCCAGCCAATTATAGTATTGCTTTTTATGTGTTGTGATGTATATTTTGATTTACTTATGTGTGAGTTTGGCTACACCGGTACCCGTACTGAGTAGTTATAAGGGCACTTCCCCTTGTTTTTCTGTTCCGTGGTCGCCACCGTCGTGTTTTTTTTAAATTTTATACTTTTAATCTGATAAATTATATTCCACTGCTAAAGTCGTACATTTGTGGCCAGCTTTTTGAACCAGACTTTTTTGCTATTATAAAAAAATTGCAGGAAATATGACATTGACCTGGCTTTTTTCCTTCGAGCATCAATCAGATTTTTTTTAAGCTTTGATTATGACTAAAGCTGTTTTTTTTTAATTATTGACATGTAACTGCTATTTGTTGTGAATAAATATCTAAATCTGAATCTGACGTTTCCAGTTTGATCATTAAAGACAATTTAAAAATTGGCTTTATTTGCTAACATTATCATATTAAATTTGATTTCCCAGAGGGCAAAGACGAGCACCGCAAAGGTCTTCTCCACATGAAGATGGCGGAAGGAGCCAAGCTACAGATGTGCTACCTTCTACAACATCTGAATGATATACAACTGAGGCACAGGGTGGAGGCTATCATTGCGTTCGCACATGATTTTGTAGATCTGCAAACTGATCAGTTGAGGTAAGTCTCGAATGCTTAAAAAGAGTTTTTAATGTGTTTTCTAACCTGATGTAATTGGGATCAAACACCCCTCATTGTCCTGATTTTGCCTTCTTTATCCATTTCTTTTATGAAACTTAACGCTAGCGAAGAGAATTCCAACAAATGGTTAATTAATCACTTCATTTTGGTGGGTGATATTGATGGATACAACTGTGCTACCTTCTACAACATCTCAATTATTCATCTTAAGCACAGGATGGAAGCTACCATTGCGTTTGCTAATGACTTTTTTGGGGATCTACAGACTGATCAGTTGAGGTAAGTTTCAAGTACTTTGCTTGAAGAGAAAAACGAAGAGCACGATATTATTATACTTAAGTTTAATTTGGATATGCTCAAACTTTACTCCAGTTCTGAGCATGTTCGTTGAGTGTTCTGTGGACCCTTCCTCAGGAACCGTGTCTTTTACATGCGAGGGGAAGGAAACTAGCTTCAATTTCAGGGTGAGCTGACATGTGTTGATAGCATGATGGCTTGTTAATCAGATTGCTGATTTGAAGGTCACGCGTTCAAATCTCGATCAGAGTACAAATTTTGTAAGTTTGATTTGGTTTAGCTCAAGTTTGACCACGGCTGCAATAAGCCACCCGTGCTAAGGAAGCGTTCCAAGGAAGAGTCATTAGGTGCAATATGTGGTTAGTTTACTGATACGGTATTGATTGGAAAGTCGCGAGATCAAACCCAAATACAGGATAAGATTTTCGTATGTTTAATTTGAATAAATTATTTTTTATCTTGCATGTTTAACAGTGTTAGTCACATGTAAAGATAACGAAACCATTCGTGCTACATTTATCCAACAATGAAATATAGGTATATCATGTATCCTCAATTTGTAACAAATAACCCACCAGTGGTTTGACTCAGCGGATGGACGAGTCATGCTCCAAAATTAACACTATAATAATATACCCAATTAAGGTTTCTTTTAAATAGAATTTCTGCCTCCTCTTGCTGGACAAAAGACTTTTGTTTGTCAAGTCCCCCCAATTAAGGTTTAGAATTATGCAAAACAAACCAATTTTATTTTATTTTATTTTATTTCATTGCAGATGGAACCAGAAACCAAGTTATTCCCGGTCATCTTCGTGGAGGCCACATCCAAGGAGATCCTCCAGATCGAGCTGGGCAGGTCCGCCACCAGCCTGCCGCTGAGCGCCGCGGTGCTGCCCACTAGCGACAAGCACGTCATACCGCAGTTCCCGCCCAGGCTGAAGGTGCAGTGCTTGAAGCCACATCAGTGGGCTAGGGTAAGTGGATTTATAGTCTTCTTTGACGTTATTTTTCAGTCCATTCCTGAAGAAAACTTTCGTAAAGTGATTTTATTAGCTGATTTTCCGTTTGGTAAGACATTAATGTCCCTATTTAGCAGGCTAAGAAAATGACAGTAAGCTTAAGGTCGTGGGTTCGATCCCCACATGAGTGGGCTAGAGTAAGTGACATTCCTTGATTGATTAATTCATCAACACATTTCTTGACTATCCGCTCCCAAACAAAACATTACTTGCATATATTTATATATATTTATTTCATGTTGGTGTGTAATAAAGATATATTTTTTTATTATTAATTATTATTTCTTACAGGTTTACTTTTAGGTAAGAAGTTATCTTTTTCTCTTTATCTCTCTCACACATTTTCATTGCAGGCGCAAGTGTTTCAATCGGTTTGTAGAGTTTTTGTTTGTTTATTTAAACGCGCATCACGCAAAAACAGCTAAACGAATCAACATGATGTTTAATATGTAGGTAGTATGAAGCTGTGGGAGTGACAAAGGCTACTTTATATCCCAAGTAAAAAAAGTAAAAAAAAATACAGAAAAAATCTAAGAATAATATTTAGTTAAATTCATTTTTATTATTAATATTTTTTTATCTAATTTTTTGCAGAACTTCCTCTAGAGTTTACTTTGTGCGGGAGGTATGTTCGTTATGAAGAAATTCGGCTAAATGTGTTATGTTGCAGGTACCAAACCAGTCTCTGCAGGTGCACGCGCTGAAGCTGTCCGACATCCGTGGCTGGTCCATGCTGTGTGAGGATGCAGTGTCTATGCTGGCTTAGCATATACCGGGTATGTCCTTCTCTCTCTCTCTCTCTCTCTTTGGGTCGTAATTCCTCATTGCTGAGGGTTGTGACCCACTAATATGTCTTACTAGAATCACTATAATGTGCTCGTAATTTACGAAGAATTTCAGTTGTTGACTTGCGTATGGCTGTCTCTATATTATAAAAATACATACCTATACGAAAGTTTTTTTTATTGTGCCAAAGATTAGTAGGACTAGGGACATCATTAAATATCTATACTAATATTATAAAGCTGAAGAGTTTGTTTGCTTGTTTGTTTGAACGCGCTAATCTCAGGAACTACTGGTCCCAATTGAATTTTTTTTTTTGTGTTGAATTGACCATTTATCGAGGAAGGCTTTAGGCTATATAACATCACGCTGCAACTAATAGGAGCGAAGAAACAATGGAAAATGTGGAAAAAACGGGCAAAAAAACGGGAAAAATGGGCTTCCGTTGCGGCTGCTGCAAAACGGTTCAAGTCATGGGTAACAACTATAAGTTATAAAGCTGAAGAGGTTGTTTGCATAAATAAATATTATGCCTAGAATAACTATTCCACGCGGACGATCTATATTATGAACGAGCGTGACGATAATACTTTAGTTCGGTTGTCCTAGACTTAGATAGAGCAGATGGATCCTATACAGCTCCATATTATGCTTACAGAAGAGTTTGTGTAGATTATCCATAGAGTTTGCCAGTGTAAACTCGTACAACAAATTTTGCGTTACATTTACATTATTTGCTCCAAACTAAAACTTTTTATTTCATGTTTTGTTCTGATCATCGCGTCAAATCCGTATCTATGTATTGTATAGATTTCGTGATATAAAACACAAAGGTTATAACTATACCAAAGGCATGAACACAAATGTATTATATTTAAATTTGTAGTACCTAAATCATAGAAGAATAACGTTAACCGGCTAAGACACTTTGTAAATAGCAGTTATACCTATAGTTTTAAATCAGAATATAAGACTTAATAATGTCTCTTGCTTCGGCAGAGGGAGTTATAATAAAATAATAATATAATAAATAATCGTTTATTCATATAAAACTTAATGTCTACGTACATACCTAGTTACATAAATAAAGAGTTTTTTGTTTCTTTACAAAGAATGTTCAGCCGCTCAACAGTTAGACAGTTTTTTATACTTTCAACCGTAACAAGACAACACACACTTATTTCCAATGAAACGCGAAATATCGTTACTAAAAAGAGAAGAAAAGACATTATATCAAAAACCGTGGCTACGCGCACCAAGTTTGGAGGAAGAAGTCTAAAAACCCTCGGACCTTTACTTAATAATCTGTCTAAGAACGTTGATATTGTCAATGTAACCAAACATAAATGGGCAAGAACGTCAAAAGTTGTACACTGCTTAAAAATTTTGCTTCATTTTTTTTTGTAGAATATCCTTTGATATTTCATATGAATGAACTCTAATAATTCTTTTTTCTGAAAATCTTAAAAGTTTTCTTGTAAAATCGTTTTTTTGTGAGAAATTATCAATTTTCTAACAGTTGGCATTAATTTTTTGTCAGTTTTTTCAAGTCAATTTTGTCAGTCCTTCTATACGTGCAGTCTGTGGGCCACATATACCTACACTCAAGGCAATCAACGCGCTACGAGTGCAATACAACAACGCGTTCAGGATGCTGTTGGGGCTGCCGTGGCGCTGCAGTGCGTCGGGGATGTTTGCGGATGCAAGGGTAGATGGTTTCCACGCCGTACTCCGCAAACGGGCCACCTCGATGCTCAGCCGCGTCCGAGGCAGCACTAACAGCATCCTGCGGGTTGTAGCTGCCCGACTCGACTGCCCCATCATCAATCACGCCGCTCAGCTACACATGTTTTACGACCCTTTCAAAAAGAAAATATTAGTGGGTAACAAAGTATTTTAGAGTTTGACATTTTTATATTTTTACTGTAATCTTTGACATTTTAATTTTATTTTTATTAGTAGACATTTAATTTTAATAACTCGGTTTGATTATTGTTTGACATGCCTGCTATGTAATAATTTTAATTTAATTTTATCTTTAATGTGTATGGACTCAAAGTCTGAAATAAATGACATTTATTTATTTTATTTTATTAATTTGAATCCTGTTCGTTACCGACTGTTTTTGGTTCATTAGGATAGTAAAATACATAAATATGTGAAAATATTATTTATTAAACGAAAGGAAACATGTTTTTTTACATTTTAAATGTAATAATCAGTTTATTAACATAGAAACACACCAGATTTATCTACCTTTCCTGTCCAGTACGTTACTCATAGTATAAAATGTATCACAAAGTTTATCATAAAATTCACAATATTGACCGTTTACATAATAACCTATTTGAATGTATTGTATTTTAAGGAGTAAAATTATTTCTTTAAATAATTTATAAACGTATTTTAAATATTTTTTAATATAATCAACATTTTAGGAACTTTAGTTTAGGGTACAGTCTCGTAACAGGACATGTTCATAACGAACAGGACATTGTAGGGTTAGGTTTACATGACGCTTAAAAGTAGGAAAAACTAAAATAATATAAAAAGCTTGAAACATGGACCGAAATCGTTATCATTATTTATTTAGCCTAATACACTAACAGTCTTGTTGTAAAATGTTGATTTCATGTATTTTAATTTGGACTTCAAACCTGAATCCGAGTCTTGACTTTTTCTGTTGTTCATTGTTGAGCTATTAGTACCTGTTCTTAGCGCAACTCCATCAATATTGTCTTCGTTTTGATTTTCATTTCCTGTGTTTTTACCTTTGCCTTTTTTTGATATCTCCATTGTTGATTTATTTTACTTTTTTTTTCATCATCGAGCTGTGAATGAATTTTCTTTCTTTTAATTTTTATGCGTTCTTTGTCTTTTTTCTTCTGTTCTTCATATTTTTCGGGATTATCTTTTATTTTTTGGCGATAATGGCGCATTTTTTCAGCTGTCGTTAGCGCCATCTTGAAATCTGAAATTCAATTTAGAATATTTATTATTTTAAACACTAATGTTGTAATTTTTTTCTGTTGTTTAATGATCAATTAAAAAATTTCACTCCAGAAATCGGAACTAAAATGAAACAGTATACATTTAAATTATGATTAGTAAAAATGTCTAATAGTAAATATGAGTCTAAATAAAGAGTAAAAAAGGCGAGTTTTCACCATGTAAACTTTGCATTACGTGGTCCTGTCCGTTACTTTCAAGTCCGGCCTATACGTTACCACCGCTATAGTCACAGACAGGAGGTAACGGAATCGGGTATTCCTATACGAAATCATATTATTTCTACAATTGCTGATATTTGTCACACATTTCTTAAAAAAAGTTGTATGATATATTCGGCACCATAGAGGTAGCAGTAAATAGGTTTAATGATTTTTTTAATTCAAATACTTAGTGCACACGATGTTCTAAATTTAATTTACTTTATCCTCTAGAGAATAAAAACGGCTTTTGCACTCAGATATTGAAGAGCAAAAATACTGTTTCCGAGATGGTGGGATGAAAAAACTATTACCTTTCAACAAGGTCCGCCTTCCGTCCACGTAAAGAGGCACCACGTTTTTTCAGCTCATCTTTTAACTCCTTAATACGCCAATTCGAATACATATTGGATATTATGCTTTAAAATGCTTTAGTTAAAACTTAAAATACTAATTATGTTTGTTTGTTTACAAAAAAACAACACAAATGTTTGTTTACAACAAACAACACTGTCACAGCAGTGACAGCACAATGACAAGGGACCTAGCTATGCTAGCGCCATCTGCATTTAGCTTTGTCCGGCCAGGGCTCGGAGGAAATATCACAATGGAGGGAGCCATAGAGATTTTGAGCGTGGCCACTTTTTGCTAGTGTGCAGTTACAGATTTGCATTAGTGTGTGTGACTAGTGATGTGTCATTCCCATCAAGTCTATCGATGGAATATTGGTGAAGTGAATAAAAATGCATGTATTTTATATGAATTGTTTATTTTAAAGAATTTATTATTAAGAATAATAATCTGATCAAGTTAGAGATTGTGCAAATTACAATAAAAAAAGAGATTTTGTTTTATACAAATGAACAAAAACTTACCGGTTGATAATATGATGGGTATTCTTCGAAAACGGTAGGTATTGCATCACTTTTGAGTTTTTTTATCTGTGATCCGGTGATGAAACAGGTTTCTTCGAAATGTTTCGAACACAGTCTGGAATATTTTGTTGGCTCCCAGTTATCACGCCTAACAGCTTTGATCCACTCACTTCTCATTTCTGGACATTTTGGAAACCTACAAATTAGTTGTACGTTAAAAGAAAAAGGAAACGATATGTACATAATTCAGTGTAAAAAAATACATTTAGTTATGACATTACATTACATGTAATTAGGCACAATTTTATCAAGATTAGAAGATATATCTTGTACCGATATATCGATAAAACTAAAATCTATGGTACGGACATCACTAGAATTGATGCATAAATTATCTTTTAACACTTTTTCTGTTTTAAGACAGTTTTAGACATTATTTTGACACAAATCACATGGATGTATATAAACTAGATTGTTAATATGATGGTACAATAGCATTTTGGCTAAAAACATCATCAATTTAGCATTTACAATGACTTAAACATTGTCACCAACTTACGAATGAAATGACAAATCCGGGTCTTTTACACCTCCTTTTGTAGTTCTTGATGAACATGACACTGCTGAGCACGACATAGTTTTACATTTAACTTTAAACAAATCTGTAACACCGTAAAATCACTTGATATTCTTTAAAATTCTAAAGCACAAACGCAATGTTTTGGTCTACTAGTCGGTCATAAAAAGACACGGTGCGGCGTTGCCAGCATGTAAATTTGCTATCTCTTTTACTCGTAGCTTCATTCTGAAGGAAAGACAAAGACACACTTAAGTGCTTTACACACAGACGTAAGAGCGGCAAAGTCTCTATGGCTCCCTCCATTGTGATATTTCCTCCGAGGGCCAGGGCCAACCCCATTGGCTCATTGGCTGTCAAGTAGTCGCTGCAGAGTGCAGCGTCATGACGTCACGCGGCCTCTGATTGGGTCGCTCGCAGCAACATCTCGTCTCGTTAAAGTTCGTGAAGAAACGCAAATAAAAAGAGTGGTGAAATGTACAACGCTGTAATGCCAGCAGTAATCCTAATCTGATTTTTTAAAAAAAGCAGTTTGCGCGATAGCAATATTTTTGTTCTTTCTGTAGAAGGAAAAATATAGAAGAAGTATTACAGGTAGGTATTTATATTTTACATGCTCCCCCCGTGATATTACCCGTTAAAATAATAAGTATAAAAAATAGCCCCTGTGTCCAAACAGATTCAGCCGATCTCATATCAAACTTATGTTTGTTTTACATTACTGCGAGTGCTAATTATTTTAGTAACAGCTGCTTCCTCTATCAGTTACTATCCAATCAATTTATATATTCTTCGATTACTAATGCAACTGGTAATCCATTTGAATGTATCAGTTAGTCGAAGGATCCGTTAAATTGTAGGTCTTAGCTTTTTGTTATTCCCGCTCTCAAGAGAATAATTTTATTCGTCTGGGGATGAATTAAATTATCCCGATCATCAACCTATTTTTGTTTCTTTATTTTGGAGATCTTTATTATTAATCGAGTTGTTGTGAAACGCTCACATGTTTAGCTATGGTAGGTATATAAAAAAACTCTTTTTCTCTTTTTTAAAATTTGTCAATGGGTCAATATATTATCTGTGAAAACACTTGTCAAAACTGGTCATGTTGGTACACACACGCCGGAAACGATCAAGGTATGTTCAAATTTGTGCTACTTTATAAAATTTACTTAGCGTTAAATATGCAAACCAAAAAAATATTTCATGTGTTTTCATCACATATCACTGTTTAGAAATATTTACGTTTTTTAAGAAAGGGCAAAGTATATAAAAGTTTACTATTTTGACAGCGTGAACTTAGCAATGGTTGCGTTGGCGCCACCGGAAACTGAGTTAGGTTTAGTTGGTATCCCTGTAGTAACTACGTGGTCGCAATAGTATACAAAAATGTAAACATGCGTCTTTTATATTGTAAAAGCTAAATGAAATTTCCGTGAATTTATTTCAGAGTTGCCTCTTCATGAACACTACACCAATAGTTATGTCATCAATGTATGTAAATACACTAGAAATTAAATAGCAACAATGTTTTTTGTTACCGAAGTGAACATAGGCAAAAGCGTCGTAGACAAGACAAACGCTTGCTGCAGATTCAAGTCCGTAATGGCGGACGCCAATAATTTTGGAACATTCGTGATTGTATTGTTCTGTGCCTAAGATTTTTCTGGATCACGGTTTTGGGAATGTGTAAATGTATATGTGAACAAGTAACCTATGAAAATACGTGATAGTGATAAGAAATATAGTTCAAACATGACAAAAGCGCTTGCTAGCTATGTAACCTTTTCCCTAACCTCGTTTACGCCAATGGTGTAGATATTATGTGATCGATGTGTGTGCTTCGGTGAACGATATTTCGTCCGTTTCGTGCTTACAATTTGTGTCTCGTTAATCGTCGAATAGTGATGGAAGTGTCCGCGTCGCGGTTTTGCAATCCGACGCCCGATTTCGATGTAACGTAAGCGAGCCGGTCGATCGCTGTTGCGAGTGTGCAGGGACGGCCGTTGTCAGCCGAACATGGCTGCGACGCAAGCAGAGTCCCAACGAAACGAAGTGAACGTAGAGCAGAATCCATCCGATCAGCTCAGTGATTCTCGTAACGCTTTGTTACAAAACGGCACCGACAAGTCCGTCGGGCGCGTTCCGCCCGATGGCGTCGTGAACACAAAGAGTAAATCGCCGATGTCGGCCGATCCGGGCCAGCCGCGTGACGCTGGCGAGGCGCCCGTTCACGATCGGGGCGGCGACAGGCCAGGACCCGACCAATATGTCCCCTACCGATATCCAGACGGTGCCGATCCGTACTACGGGCAAAGGCCTGGATTTCCCGGCAAACCGCGGCCTCCCGGGCCGCAGCAAGCGCGATTCTTTCCCGGGCAAGCGGTGTCCCAGGCGCCGGGACCTACGCCCACGCTTAACTCGTTGCTGCAGTCGAGTGGCGCGCCGCCACACCGGTACCCTAACAGCTACGAGCAGGCACCGGCCGGCTACGGCCCCGGCCCCGGCTGGCCTCCTCAACGCCCCATGCCACCTTATAATCCACAAGGAAACATGTATAGAAATTCAACAGTAAGTACTTTTATAATTACTTATGTTCTTTTCTTCAAAAGATTGAAAACATAGTGTGTTGTTTCAAACATTAAACAAATGTAGTAAACAAAGTATGAAATGTATCTATGTATCTAGTATCTATCAGTTCACTAAAGGATTTAGCAGTATAAACATTACAGAGTGGAAGGTTTCTCAATATAATTATAGTGTTTTTGATTTCCAATTTAGTGTACTTTTAAATGACACAAGAGACTAAATATATATGCATGTAGTATGTACTAAAAAGCATTCTAAGTAATAAAACCTGAGATAATTGATTTTGAAAGCTTTTTTTACTGAATTCCTTGTGAATGACAAGGTGAATAAAAACATTTTTCCTAACTATTTATCCAAGTACCTATGTATAAACAACTTCAGAATCATACTATCATGTTTGCCTCTAATTGCAATTCAATAGTACTATCTACAGACCCAATCTGTTATTATAGTCTTGTATGATATCAACAGCAATCTTCTCCCAATTTCTAAGAAACTGTGTTACTCGCTTCTTGTACATATTTTGACTACAAGTTTGTAGCTACACCTACCATCTTTATTTGATTATACAGTGATTTAACAGATGATGTTTTGTAATTTTAAGCCCTTTATTTAATCAATACATAATATAAAATAAAATTGTATCCCACTGTCTGTCCTCCATTTACGATTAGATTAGTATTAAATTCTGCTACATAACTTGATGTTATTTTGTAGATCATGTATATGTAATATAGACTGTGATGCTTTTACATTATATTTTGGCTTCTGACTTTTCAAGTTAACCTAATACCATATGCATCCTTAAATTAAAAAGGAGCACAATTTATTTACTAGGCACACACCACAACAAATAAAAAATACATAATAAACAGTAAAACATTTATAGGTACCTATTGATCAATTATCTTGCTATTAGACATTTCAATCTGCACAAACCATTGCACTTACAAATCTCCAGATAAATTGTAAATGTTGTTGTCCTTCTATCTTATTGAACAATTACCTTTAATTTTGTTGTAAAAAATATCCCAAGTTGTCTTATAATCTAAAAGATTACTAAAAAGTTCAAGTTGAGAGTCAGTTTTAGCTTTGACTAACAACATATACCTAAACAGAATATCTCAGCTATTGACTACATACCTACAACCCCTTTCTTGTCCGAGTAACGAGATTTGGTTGACAGAATGCTACAAATAATGCTATAAACAAATTGAAAACTAAATGACAAATTAGAATAAACTTGACCAGTTAATTGCTAAATTTATCTAAATAAAGTAAACCCATGCCCGCAACTGCAAGTTTTGCGGGAAGAGCAACATAAATTTAGGATAAAACTATTGTCGCCAAAGCTATGCTCCCCTTGCTGGTGGTGTTATTGTACTCTGTTGGGTAATGCAGTTTCCCATAAGGAGTCATGACCAGTAATGAGGGATAATGATAAAAAAACTTATTTTGTTGTATGCTGGTATATTAATAAAAAAAACAATTAGTATTTGTGCATTAACTATACACAATGGTACCAAAGTTGTGACTTGTGATCGGAGCATTGGCTAAACTAACTGCTAAATTCACTTTAAGTCTTCTCTATCACAAATTTAATAAAATATTTATGTTGTTAATTTTTTCAAACTAAGTATTTGTATAAATTATAAACTAGTGGACACCCACAACTTCACTCGCATTATTTCAGTATTAAAAGTAGCCTATAACACTCCTGAAACCTCATACTACCTACATACCTACCAAATATCATGATGATCCAAACATGATCATCCTATGTTAGCAATTATTGTGATTTATTTTATGTTACTATACTTAAATGTACTTATTTTGTGAAGATTTTATGTCAATTTATAATGTCAAAGAGTTTGAAATGTCAAGAATTATATGTTTAGATTATATTAATAAAGAACTCTCTTTCATACCTTCATCATCTTATTGCTCTGCTTCATCCACTGCCAGTATGTCTTAACAAGTGACTGGCCCAATAACACTATGTGAGAGAGTAGCATAAAGTCTGACATAGACTAATCCATTGCTCATTGTGACTCACTTATGGTTGGTTCTTTGATGTTGGTTCATGTTTCAGTTTTGTCGTAGTGGATAGGGGTGTCTTGTAGAGTTTGTTAAGGTATTTTATGGTTTTTCAAAATATATACAGCTTGCTGGTAGATATTAGTAGATAGCCAACCATCCTAATTGGATTTATCTATTGAGATTTGGAGCATAGGAAAGACCATAGAACACATGTTACTGCACTGTAAAGTAACAAAAGGAGCATGAAAAGCTCTGACAAGCTCAAAACAGAAACAATAGCTAACAGTGCAAAGGGTTCCATTTATTTATTTGAATAACAGGTGAGCAGCAAATTGCTGATGTGCCCATATCACACTGTGTCAAAATTGTTTTATTTAGTCCACACAAAGTTCAAAAATTATACAGTCCACTGGTGCATCAATCACAAGTTAACAAGAGATTTTTTTGTTTTATGTAAACTGTCATCAAGCCGGCTCTTAAAGTTGTTTACAGATGATGCACTGACCACCTCTTTTGGCAACCTATTCCAGTTGTGAACCACTCTGTTACTGAGTATGTGGTGACCTGTGTTAGTTTTGGCAGAGCATCGCTTGATTGTCTGGTTGTGTCCCCTGCTATGATCACAACAATAATACAAATAATCCGTATAAACCAATTTGATGTATCCGGGAGGTTGTATAGTAAGTTTAAAAGTCTCTATAAGGTCTCTGCGTAGTCACCTTTCTTTAAGAGTGGTAAGCTGCAAGATTTTCAGCCTTTGCTCATAGGTTTCAAGGAGATTAATGTCCTTCCGGAAATATGGGCTCCAGACTTGGAACCCATACTCATAGTGGCCTGATGTATGTAGGTCTTGTATATGGGTGATTCTCAGTTAAGAGGTCACAAGTTGTATGGGAGCTGCGGCGAGACAAAAATGTTACGTAAATCAGCTGTTTTCAGTACTAGTGTATTAAAAGAACTAATTTATGCACACCTGCGTGATGGCCAGTCAAAGTATCCACTTTTCAGTGTTTTAATAGAGGCCAGGGGAGATAATCCATCCAGGGGAGGGAGTAGTAAGCCAGGGTAGGATAAAATGTGGCCAGGGGAGGGAAATCGTTCTTAGAATTTTGTTAAATAAAACATTTTTTTTCCATCAATCAACTGTATTTATGACACTGAATCAGTCTCTTGTTATCACACAACAATTAGTGCTAATTTTTATAAAAACGAATGAGTATCACAAAAAATAAGCACTTACAAATAAAAAAAAACTATTAAACTTCTTTGAAACCAAGTAATTAAAACATTATAGAAAATCAACATACATTTCTTAACAGTCATTTTACTAATTCAAACAACACTTTTCCTTTATAGATAACATACTTTACTGTAACTCTAAGACTCAGAAGTAACTACGTAGTATAAAAATAGTTGCTATTTAATCAGCCTTTGATATCACCAACCAACACTGTATTAAAAATAAAACTTAGTACTATTAAATTATTTGAACCTAAGTAGTTAAACATTTCTTAACAATCATTTTATTATTACAAACACCCTCTCCTAATATAGATAACGTACTTTACTATAACACTTAAAGTACCTACATAGTACCAAAATAGTTGCTATTTAATCAGCCTTTTGTAACGCCAACCAACCTTTCAATACTGTTGTTTTTTAATATCTAAAAACAAGTAAATTAAATGCTAAGAAAAAAAAACAAATTAGTCTCTAAGAAATGAGATCGTTCTTACCCGCGTTCAAAAACATCAACACTTTCAAGAAAAGAGTAGAAAATTCGCTGGCCTTTCATTTTCAGATTTGGAGGTGGTAATTCCGTAAGTATCTGTTCCCACGAAATAAAAGCAATGTCTTTATCATCAATCTTGAAATTCTTTCCACTGTTGTCACATATTTTACAGAATACGACTTGTATGTCCTCGTCATCCTCAACCCCAGTGCACATAGCTACATAAGGGTATTCTGATTTTCCGCTGAACAGTTTGACCAGTACGAAGTCTCCATTGCTTAGTGTCTTTCTTCCAGATGTTGAGGGTTGTTGTTCTTCGTTTAGCAGACTTGTTTTGCAAACAACTGCTTCAGATGACTGTGCAGACTTCTGAGGTGGAGTAATATCTTTCCGGTTTTTCAGTGATGACAATGGTACATCAGAATCAGAATTCGATTCATAGGCATCCTCAACATGTAGACGAGCTGATGGATTAATGGTTGAGTAATTTAATGTACCAATCACAAAGTGGTTGCAGATATCAATGTCGCAAAAACAGCTTAGACTTTTCATTACTAAGCGATGACGAAAGAACATACTTCCTGTAACTTGATGCACTTTCAGAGTTCCTGGGAAAGACTTTATGCTCTCTTTCATTGTTTCGAGTTATGTTTCTTTTCTTTCCAATTTATTTTTCATTCTGCTTGTATGTTTTTTGTACTTTTCTACAGTCTTTCGAAGTTGTTCAATTTGTTGTGTCTGGTTTTGAATAAGTAAATTCCTTGCCCTTCTCGCACGCGCCGACCTTAGTGCTGCATCTTGTGTTTTTTTTGAGTTGCTTGTAGATTGATTCTGCCTCTCTTCATTATCTGTGTAAGGAGTCACTTCAACTTGAGCAGCTGCACGAAATTTTCGTTTCTGATACTTTTTACGCCATAACTGTTTAGCTTTCCGATGTTCCCTTGGTGTCATTTGATTTACAGTTTTAATTTTTCCTTTAAGTAAAAAGGATACTTTCGTACTGTTTTTTTCTTTTTGCTGGGCGTACTTGTCGGGATCATTTTTTATTCTTTGGTAACGTAACCTCTCTGCAATCCTTTTTTTTCGAGACGTTCTTCGTTGGTTTGTTTTTTTCGAGGTGCCATGATCTACAAAGATAAATATTAATTTGATATTAATTTAGTTTGAAACTACAACAAAAAGTTCACCACGGGCCTAATTTTTTATAATGGACACATATTTTTAATAGATAAAGTGATGTAAGATTGTTTAAAACTGTATTTGATATTTACATTATCTCCCCTGGCAAATCAAGTGCCAGGGGAGATAAATTTTCTTCAAAAAAAGAATATTTCGTCGTAAAAGTACTGAATTTTTAGAAATATCAAGGAGTCACAGGAAAACATGCATAAATTCAGATGAGAATGAATACTAAATAAACTGTTACAACTAATCAAACACTAAATAAAACTTACCAGGGTAGATAATACCTTCTCGAAACACGTGGCGCGTGGCCGAGTGGCGCGACCCGACTGACAACCAATGAGAGCCGTTCGTCCGTTCCCGCGTCGTTTGTTGCTAATTCCACACTTAAATGAACATGTGTCATGTGATTCCGCGCCGAAAAGTGTAACCTTTTGAATATTTTGCGAATTTTAATAGAGGCAGGGGAGGAGAGTCAAAATGTGAGGGACAAATAATGTATACATTTTTTTACATTAAAATATACGTTTAGTATTACTTCGATAATACGATGTTATTTGTTGTTTATTTTTGTTTCTATAACTTATTCAAATGGAAGTGTACATTGGCTATACTATTATTTGAACAGATGACAAACTGAGAAATTGGAAAAGGGACATGCCAGGGTAGATAATATTTTGACACTTAAGATACGATTGCTACAAAACTATGTCGATTTTAGTAATAAAATTGACTGCCAATATAGTAGGTGCAGTATTTTACGACATAAATGCGTTGTTTACCACACATTTCGGGAAAAAGTGTACATTTTTAGCTCCGCCGCCGAAATTACCTCTTAACTGAGAAGCACCCATATCTTTATGAATAGGTCAATAGTAATAGTAGGGAATGTTTGACGGATTACATATATAAAAGAATTAGCCTTCTTAACAATTATATTGACGTGATATT
This sequence comes from Macaria notata, assembly GCA_927399415.1. Lineage (NCBI taxonomy): Eukaryota > Metazoa > Arthropoda > Insecta > Lepidoptera > Geometridae > Macaria > Macaria notata. Next base: position 6,917,708 of record OV656741.1, read on the forward strand.
TTATGCCCACTGAAACTTTGGAGAAATAAAAATAGAAATCTCCAAAGTTTCAGTAACAATGGATTTCCGCAAAGTAACGCCTGATTCAATATCTTATGTGATATGCCCATCTAGGCTGTAACCCACGCATGGATTATTCCTTCCCAAATGAAGCACACTACACTTGGCAGCATTGTGTTTGATAACCCAGTCTCTGTTCCAGTCTTGTATCCATTCAAGATCTTCCTGTAGGTGTCCTGATCTGATGAGAGGATTAGCAAAGAGTTTCCCGTCGTCAGCAAAGAACTCTGTATGACACTCTATGAGCTCAACAAGGTCAGTTATGAAGAGTCCAAACAGCAAGGACGCCAACACAAAGCCTTGAGGAACGCCACTAAACACCTGTCTGCACTGTGATAAATGGTCTCTGACTCGAACTTGAAATATTCTATCTAACAAATAGTTTTTTATCCATGTTAAGAGTTTCCCCCTTACACCAAAGTGGTCCAGTTTTGCTAATAGTCGTTGGTGCAGGACTTTGTCAAATGCCTGTTCAAAATCAAGATACACAACGTCGACCGGACTTCCACTGTCCAGTTCCTTGCACCAGGTTTGAACGCAGAAGAGCAGATTGGTTACCGTTGATCACTTCTCCATAAATCCATGTTGCTTCACAGATATGATGCACTCCCTGTTCAAGAAGTGTAACTCACACACTTCTTGAACAGGGAGTGCATCAGTTTACAAATTATTTTCTCCATTATTTTAACTACTATGCTAGTAAGACTGATAGGCCGAAAATTTGCTGGGTTGGTTTTGTCACCTTTCTTGAATATGGGAGTAACAATTGCATGTCTCCAGTCCTGCGGCAAGTACCCTGATTCAAAAGAGCTATTCATAAGCACAGTCAATGCTGGAGCAATAGTTGTTTCAATCAACATAGCTCTTGAGTCGACAAAAGTATAAGTGGAACAGCTACTCCAGGAGTCCAAAGCCATGCTCCAATACTTCAAGAAGCTTGGCTGGCCAATCAAACCAATCTCCCAACACTAACAACTAACAATACCTCAAGTCTGCAATGCACAAAACATCCCAAAAAATATCCATGCAGGATTCTTTTCAACCCCTTATTGAATTAAAATCTGGTGCCTATGCTCAGCCAAAACATGAACTATGTCCGAGATAAGTGAGTTATGCCACTGTCTGTGTGCTGGTGGCCCTGCCCTGTTCCACCAGCATTAGGCTGGGTTACGGCAAAAAACGGTAAGAGTTAGGCATCTCACCTTGTTCTTGAACATGTTAATCTAGAGGTACACAACCAACAAACACTCTAGTACTTAAAAACTGATCCTAAGTCTTAGATTAAATGAGCCCATAATAATTTATGAGCTTGATGAAAACATTGTGACAAAGCAGACAGTGATAACTTTATACTACTTGAAGCACACACATAATTGAATTGTTTGACCATTATTATGCTAGTCAGCATAAAAAAAAATATAATAAACATTCTTGGCACAAAAAAAATACACGAAACTCCCCAACGAGGACCCTTTTTGAGTTATGCTTCTGTATACTAAGTATTTGAGTTTTTTTCAGTATACTATTGGTACTGAAAAAGCTTAGCCTATAGATCTTCCAGTTAAAGTTAGATATTTGTTATTTTTGTTTCATCAGACAAATGAGGAGCCTCCTTGGGGAGTTTTCTGTATTTTTATGTTCATACATTTCTTAATATATAGCCCTATATAATATTTGTCTGATAGATAAATATAACATCCATGTGTTTTTCCTATATCTTGCAACCACAAAGTAGTAATAAGATATTTCTTGTGATTATATTGTTTTAAAATCTAAAAAAAAACACGTGCTTAACATTTATTTAGATTAAATGATGTGAGATTAATACTATATATTATAACAGGTAGATGCCAGAGTGGCCACATTTACTACTATCTCAGATCCAATTATTTAATGACTTAAGACAGTATTTGTTTGGCCAGTGTTCTCATAAAAAGCACTGTCAAGTCAAACAAGTCATTCTATCTCCCTAAGGCTTGTTAATTTTAGAACTCACTTTCTATGCTGCATTGATATGGCAGTGCAGCATAGAAAGTGAGTTCTAAATAAAATAATGGATTTTCTGCCACAAGCATCGGTCTTCCCGTCACTAGAGTGTGTCAGCACAAGCCAACACAAGCAAACAGAAAAAAACATCGTGGAGGAACAACAAAGCCGGCTCGCCGTCGCCGTTAGTAGATATAAAAACGAAAGCGCACGGCGATAGTGAAAGTTTGATGTGTAGGCAAATATTACTCGCTTCCAAGCCGAGATTTGTGCGTTCACGGCGCAGTTCCACACGGGGTGAAGGGGTAGTGCGGCGTGAGGAACCGGCAGCGATGCTCGGCCGGGCTCTACCCCTGTACATAACAATCTCGTACATAATGTACGAGACTCCGGAACGTGTGTTTGACGGAATCAACGTGAATGGAACTTGACAGTCGACACATGTATCTATCAGGAACGACGTGAACTTTGTGTTTTCACTCCGTTTGTGTCTCGTCCGTTTAGCTTTTCAGCGTTTACCGTCACTACGTGTACGATCATCGATTATTTTTATTGAGTTTGCTTCTAGATTGCACAGTATAGAGCAATTTTAAACCTATAAAAACCTTGAGTTTTCTGTAGATACACTACTGTGAAGATCTTCAACATAATTTACTTGATTTAGTTACCTATTGTAGTATGGTAAAGTAGATTCGTATTAATTTGTATAGCCAATCCCATTCACAGTTTTCAAACTGACCAAAGGGTAACTAACCCCTTTGGTCAGTCTGTCGCCTTACTATACAGCCGTGACCTACGTTACTACGAGACGAGAGAAATAACGTGTCATGCAACCCATCGTACCGCCAAATTAGAATGCTGTTTTAGACACATGTCTAAAAATAATGACCATCAACTGGCAAACATTGGTAATCGCTTGTGAATCCTCCGCTGTCAGTTTTATGGAAGCTCCAGTCACCTGCCGTGGTTAGCAGTTTACATTTGTTTCTTACACAGGATAGGATCAAAAATTATTTCAAAAGCCAGTTGCAGTAGATCTACAGAAACTACACACTTTAAGTTTAAGCATAAACATTGTCTCTTAACTACTTGCAATTTATTCTCCTTATGAACTGAAAAAGCTTTTAAGACTAGAGTGTAAGTCGTGTGTGTCGTCTCGTAGCTCGTAGTACATAAACCGTTTAAATCTCGCGAGCTGTAGGTAGATAGGTATATGTGGTATTCCACAACTGGCGGTCATAAAACAATGCATCGAGCACGTGCCTGTGTACACTTTCGAGTTCACATTCAAGGTCGTACGCATTTGTAAGGATGTATCCGTAGGCCGGCCGGCGAACAAATACCGGTTACGTAACAATGTCCCACTTCCCACGATGCGGTTATGCTTCCGTCCGTCCGCCTGTACGATAATAAACATTCATCAATCTAACTATTGTTCGTTTCGCACCGATTACGAATAATCTCCCATGAATCCGATCAAATTGTAGGTTTGGCTAGAAAGAATGACCTTCCGGTTTATTAGATGTTTTTGATCCGATTCTGATAATATCTTGCGCGGTGGTTCTTGTGATTGTGGCTCATCATTTGGAGCTCCTTTAACTAGTAGGCAGATATGCTCAGAGGATACAGTTATTTTGATTTTCTACAAAACAATTTGGTAAATGCTCACTTGACACTATTTGCTGTAGCCAAGCTGTGAATATTCTCAGCTGTTTGGAAATTCATAATCGTATGGAACAATCGCGTATCGGACGGGCATTGTAATCGAATTCGCTATGACGTTACGCTGATTATTTATGAATGGCTCAAATAGGCGAGCATTGTGGAATTAGTCATTTATCTCGGCATGTTGTTTACCCACAATCGTGTTAGATAGTTGTCGATAAGGAGACACGTGGTTGCGAGGTCGTCGACCCGACATACTCGAGCTCGCCGACAGCTCGGTAATAATAATAAAATGTTTCCGTGCGACTGGTTCAAGGGCGAGCCGCTGATATCGGCGCCCGCTATATTTAGATTTAGCTGTGTGTGTGCTTGCCTACCTACACAATTGTCTTGCATCTGGGTGGTATCCTCCATTTATTCAAATAGCTTTCGCCTCCTTCGATCTTACTCCCGTGCGACCGCCTTGCGATCACACAATTTGAACTCTATGGTGTTTGTCGCTGATGGTCGCGGCTCTGCTACGATCGCATCCTTTCTGTTATTCAAATGAAAACCTTATCGTAAAAATAAATTATTATTATAAACGTATCATTTACGATCATAAGTTAATATGTACGTAAATGTAGATTGGTAGTTTAATTAGGTAAGTTTACGTACATATATAGGCAGATATTGAAGGTAAATCTGGAAGCCTGACCTCCTAGTTTGTTTACTAACAAACGACATACATATGTAGTTCAAATCAGTTTCTGATTCCCAAAGCAGGCCAAATGATCAATTAATTCAACAGCAACCTCTGTATTTAGAGCAACGAGGGGCAGGGTGGTACCTACTGTGCGTGGTGCAGTCGGAGTAAATTGCGCTCTCACTTTCGTATCGCAATAGCGGCGGTGTGTACATTAAACCAGATGAATGGGCCGACGGAGGGCGTTCGTTCTGAGCCGTGATGTGGATTTCGTAAAATCAATGCGAGCCGCCTCGGACCTGCTGGCCGACGGATAATCGTGTCATTGTGCCTCTACTTGGATGATGGATCCGACCTCGATCTACCGCAACGGGTCACTCACCGCTTAACTGCTCTATTATAATTTCACAACGTACCTATGTCGATTTAATATCAGTCTAGACACAAATTGAACGATGAATGAATTAGTCGATCGTCTAGTTTCATTGATGAAATCTACGTAATGAATCATTAATTGACAAGCTTTATGAGCTCTTACTTGAATTAATAAAGAACCACTTTACGATTTTAAAATATCCAACACCCTGCCACATAAACTGTCATACGATAACACTTACGTATAATATTCCTGTGAACACATGTACGTCACAAAACAGCGCATCTTGAAGTATGCGAGAGGGTGCACCTTATATCACGACGAGTAATGGCGAACAAAAACGTCACTCGTCACGCGGGCTGCATTCATTCATATAATATGTTGAATGTTGTAATGGGGTCGTTAAACCGTGGTGACGTCACGTAATTGCCGGCTCCCTTCGCTGGTCTCGGCGTTCAAATCAAAACGTCAGATTTATAACAAGGGAGCGCTCTAGGTCAAGCTCTTTATCGCGTTTCGCGGCACTGATAAGATAACTAGTTCGACCGATGGTTAATTAGTTTATCGGGTGTGTGTCGTCAAGACGCTCGTAAGATATATGTAGATAGTGTGAAGAACAGTCCAGTAACGCTAGAATTTGTTTTTATGATAGGTAGATTTATTTGTAAATGCAAAGTTCATATGTAAGAATACTGCATTAAGAGACAAGTGGTACTTGCATCTTTTTAAAAAAAAGATCGATTAACACTTCATCCAGTTTGACATTTCTTTAAAAGAATATACTTTACTGTTCAGCATAACGGCGTGTTCGTAGTAATCAAATGAAAAACTCAAAACAATATTACGCAACAAACTCTAACATCGATAAAACATTTGAGCGCAAGTATCTTCATAAAAGAGGCCATTGCCAAGGACTTGCGTTGAGCTCAGTCTGAAAGGTAAACGACTTCCATTAAATTATATTATACCTACATATGTTATGTTTGTATCGGTTACGTGATGTTGCTTTTCACGATGTTTACAATATATTTGTGAATGCATTTCGTCGTCACTTCTCAATACTACGCCGACTAACGACGATGATATAATATGTATATCTATATTAATATGTTGTCTACAAAAATGTAATAGTGAGTATAAATGTTAGAATAACACTGTTCAAATCTTGTGTACGTAATAAATATATAAAAGCTAATTTACCTAACATCTTTGATTATCAGTAACACTGTGATTGGTCCGATAAAAATATGCAATTCTCTATAGCAGTCCGATTCCGAACATTTTAATAGTCCAGTCGGGGCAGACATTTAAATAGAAAAAAATCCGGGGAGCGATTTTTTTTTAAACGTCAGTGGGGGTGGTTGGAAGTATAAATCTCGATTTTCTAACTAATCCCGGTAGAGCATTCGCCGCCATCTTGTTTTAAAGTTCAATTATTATATCTACAAATATTGATTCTAACGTAAAAATGATGATGGCCAAACTTGTGGAAAATTAAATTTCCAACAACTTTGTATAGGACCATTTTTGCTCTAAAGTTGAAAATTAACGAGTTATTTCAAAAAAACGAAAAAATTTAACTGAGGAGGCATTATTTACAGTCTATCACGTGCTTGCCCATTTTTGCGAAAGGAAAGCCCACTTGGGGGTGAATGAATCAAAGGGGTCCGACCGCCACTCACGAGAAAACGTATATCCAGATTTAGTAGGCAGGCATAAGCAATACATACTACACATGTACGTATGTATGTGTAAAAGGAGTTCTATAATGAACCGGCTTGGGTGAGAAAGGGGTCGCTTTATTAGGTCAGTAACACTCCGAGATCTTTGTTTGTTTACAGTCCTCAGTTACTTTTCTTGTATGTATTGTGCAAGGGGAACTTCGCGAACTAATCCTAAACTTAATAGAAACAGCTGATCGGTACACACACACACTACAAAAAAGATGACACCCAACGCCTTTGTGTTCAAGTTGGTGCACAAAGGCTGTTTATCGAAATTGTCAAAGTAGGTACAGATACTTACATAGGTCTATATTTTTTTGCATCTATAACTATTATCTATACTAATATTATAAAGCTGAAGAGTTTGTTTGTTTGAACGCGCTAATCTCAGGCTACTGGTGCGAATTGAAAAACCTTTTTGTGTTTTGTTGGCCATTTATCGAGGAAGGCTTTAGGCTATATAAAATTAATAGGAGCGAAGAAACTTCGATCAATCGAAGCGAAGAAACAATGGAAAATGTAGAAAAAACGGGAAAAATTATTCATCCTTGATTGCGTGCGCTGCGGAAACGGTTCAAAATATCAAAAACATATGTATTAAATAAGAGAAATACTAATATTATAAAGCTGAAGTTTGTTTGTTTTTCTGAACGCGCTAATCTCAGGAACTACTGGTGCGAATTGAAAAATTCTCTTTTATTACTCATACTCTGAAAGTTGCCTGAGGAGCAGGTTGAAGGTAATACTTTTCATCCCTAGGGAGAATCGCTTTCAACTGACAGCTGTCAAATTATAAAAAAATAGTTCTTTTTCACATATCTATTGAACCATGAACCCAACTTTCTATACAGCCACGATGTAAAATTGAAATAACTTAAAGTTAACTAGATTTTCTGATACTGAAGATGATGAACTGCTACAGCTGAGACGACGAATAACATTATCTGTTTGGCTATCACTATAATAATGATAGCAGGGAATATGGACAGTTAGTTCAGAAACACTTTGTAAAAATAATTCATTATCCATACACACGTTTTTGAATCTTGCTCGCAAAAGCAAAGTTTTCACTCCTACAGCTTTCACAGTTCGAACATTAATGTCCCCAAAAGGTTTTTTTACATAATATAAAACAATAACTCATTATTAAAATTTTAAAAAGTCGCAATCGATTTTAAACCCGGATAAACCTCCACAAATGGTCTCATCATACCGACCAATAAGCCTGCTGCCTGTTATGTCCAAAGTATTTGAGAAAATCCTGCTTCATCGGCTCAACCCAGTGCTTGGTGAAAATAAAGTGATACTAAACCACCAATTTGGATTCAGACACTTCCACTCCACAATAGAACAAGTCCACAGAGTTGTCCACAAAGTTCGTGATAGCCTGGAAAAAAAGGAATACTGCTCAGCGGCTTTCCTAGATGTACAGCAAGCGTTCGACAAGTATGGCACCAAGGTCTTCTATTTAAATTAAAAAAGGAAATCCCTCACAATATGTTTCTTCTTCTTAAATCTTACCTGGCAGAAAGAAAATTCAGAGTAAAAGTGAACAATGTGGTCTCGGAAACTTTTCCCATAGCTGCAGGAGTTCCTCAGGGGTCAGTGTTAGGCCCTGTTCTATACACCATATATATAGCGGAGCTACCAGAGACAGACAATGTACTCACTGCTACTTTCGCAGATGACACAGCAGCCTTAAGTAGCAACCAAAACTCCAAAACAGCATCTGACCAACTCCAAACACACCTTAATAAAATTGATTGCTGGATGAAGAAGTGGAAAATCAAAGCAAGTGCAGCTAAATCCACACACATAACATTTGCTCTGAGAAAAGGTGACTGACTGTCCAAGAGTACAACTAGGACACGAGGAGCTCCCCCATAAAAATGAAGTTCGCTATCTTGGAATGTGGCTGGACAGACGGCAGACCTGGAAAACACACATACAAAATAAAAGAAATGAGTCGAATATTAGATACCGTTCTTTATTTTGGTTAATAGGAAGGCATTCCAGGCTGTCACTAGAAAATAAGTTACTTGTCTTCAAAACCATACTAAAGCCTATATGGACATATGGCATAGAACTCTGGGGAACTGCAAGCCACTCCAACGTGGAAATACTACAAAGGTTTCAAAACAATGTATTCCGAAACATTACCAACGCACCATGGTTCACAAAAAAAGAGCCACATGAATACCTGGAAATGCCCACCGTGAAGGAGGAAATTCAGAAACAGAGCAAGAGATACAAAATGATTGCAACAAATCTTTCAAAAAATGAGTCAGTAAGACGGCTTAAGAGGCCCCAGATTGCTGATTAAAACAAAGAAGGGATGGGGGTCACTGGACTCCAAACCTGAAAAGCCTGCACACAATCAACAGCACTGCTTATGGCTCCGCCGATTGAAGCGAGAAAGGAAATTGGAAAAAAAAAGTCGCAATGTTTATAACAAAATGAAAATTTCACCGCACAAAACTCGAAAATAAAGAGGAAAATATATAATGTAGGTACGTAATGAATTTACAAAAAAAAGCATTTTGGACCTTGTTCTCAATCGTTTTTTATTTCTCTTTTTAGGGTTCCGTACCTCAAAAGGAAAAAACGGAACCCTTATAGGATCACTTTGTTGTCCGTCTGTCCGTCCGTCCGTCCGTCTGTCAAGACCCTTTTTCTCAGGAACGCGTAGAGGTATGAAGCTGAAATTTATATCAATTACTCAGGTCTACTGTCCCTTGAAGCTGTGAAAAAATCAAACTTCTAAGCCAACGCAATCAAAAGATACAGCCATTTATGCCGCAAATTTTCGACACTTGCAAGGGAATCAAAACCTACAGGGTGCTTCCCGTGAACTCAGAATCTTGAAATTTGGTACGAAGCAACGTCTTATAGCATAGATAAAGGAAAAATTACGAAAACCATAAATTTTTAGTTACATCACAAAATATATTTTTTTTTAATAATCTTAATCTTACTACCCATTTCCTCATAAACGCGTAGAGGTATTAAATTGAAATTCATACCAAATACTCAGGTCTATAATACCTTTAAGCTGTAGCAAAATCAAACTTCTATGTCAACGCAATCAAAAGAAACAGCAATTTAAGCTGCATATTTTGAAACTCGCAAGTACTTGCAAGGGAATCAAAACCTAAAGGGTACTTCCAGTCGACCTTGAATCTTGAAATTTGGCATGAAGCAACGTTTTATACCACACATAAAGGAAAAATTCCGAAAACCTTAAATTTTTAGTTACATTAAAAAATATATAAAAATACCATAGTTATGACTCGATTGTCGTAATGAACGAACTTTGTAAACCTTGCAGGTTTGTACGGAACCCTCGGTGCGCGAGTCCGACTCGCACTTGGCCGGTTTTTTTTTGCTTATAACTTCTTTAATTTTTAATTTAGGGCAAAAAGTTATATAAACATATTTGTAGGCAAAATAATTTCCTACAAATTATGTCAATATTAAACAAATTTGTTGTAAGACGCATAGTTTGCGAGATATAGCGAAAAAACGTTTTTACCCCTTTTCCAAGAGTGGCGACCCCACAAACTTGAAGTTAAGCTTCTAGGGACCACCCAAACATGCCCCAAAAATAAAATTGCGTCCTCTAAGAAATGCAATATTCGGGCCTAAAATTGTAACATTTCAATGGACTATTGGAGCTTTAGAAGTCCTGTTGGTAAGTGCATAAGCAGAGACAGTTTGTTTGTCAGCCAAGAGACAGCTGTTGTGTGAGCCACCTGTTGCCTAACCACAGCCGCCTGGTTAGCGATACCGCGAGCTTGACATTCACAGAGCCTCGTGACGGCACAGACCGAAATAACTTGCCGTAACCGACCGCATAACACGACGTAATGCTCTTTCTATTTATAGCAACTTATAATTAAATACATTTGTATATTTATTTCCCGCTAGACTGTGACGTGGGCGCTAGATTACGATTAGAACGCGCGCATTTCTCAGCCGCCTCGTTTAGTTTGTTATGATTGGATTCTGTTTTGTGATAACGGTCTGCTGACGAAACAGTAACAACATCGAGATTCGTGTAATTTAATCATAACGAAGTTTACATGTGCAGTAGAAGTCGGATTTTGATATTGATGACTATTGTAGTAAATTTCACTAATCATTTCTTGCAAACGAGATTGCGATGAAAGATATAAATACATACCTATAGAGACAGGCCAACAGGTACCTCCACTGTACCTACGTAAATATGTATAAACCTGGCATGGCATTTTAACACTTAATTACTCACGGCTGCCCATAAAATGAACAAAGTGTTAAATAAACTGCATAATAATTTATAAGGTTCATTCGAAGCACAGCTGTGTTGCTAATCAGCCGCAGGTTAAAAACAATAATCACACTGGAAAGATAACGATTACTGTTTGTACAATATAATACGTCATCAATACTAATAATGTCTGAAGATACATGTATCATTACATTATAGCCTGACATATGTTTGTATGTATTGTAGTACCTATATATTTGTTGTTGTGTAGCACAATATTACGCATTGTAATATTTGTAATAATAATAAAAGGTGGCACTCATTGATGTCGGAAACGTTCCGTAAGTACAGTTATTCTCGGCACGTGGCGTCTCGGAAGTCGAAACAGATGATTCAATAAATACGTTTTACGTGCCATTGTTGATACTCAATACATAAAAAGTAAAACCGGTCAGTGGACCTTTTATCGTTTCACAGGAGCTCGATGAGACGAACGGGATAATAATAGCAATAACAGTCAATCTCATTCATTCTCTCGTTCTGGTAACACGTATACGTAGGTAGGTAGTTATGGCTCGACTTTTTTGTAAAGATACGCAAAGGGATAGCCCGACGGCGGCATTTAATATGTAAAGGAAGGCAAGGTTACACTCACACATCTGTGGCGTGTCGGTGTAAGATGCGTTTGTTTGTAGTGGAGGGAATCCCCAACTTTTTACAAACACAATCAAAGTTATGTAATGTTTGCTCGTATCCGTCGGCGCACGCCGCTCACTGCCGCTCATGTTTGTACGAATGCCAATGTTATACATTACAGGCCTCGCTCGCTCTCGGGTCGTTAACATCGTCTATAATCTATATTTAGTTAAGTACCTATATACTTTGTTCATTATGAATACCTTTACATTTTATAAATATCTAAGTATGTTTCATGAATTGTATTTGTATATAAATACATAAGCTAAATCGTCTAATCAATACAAATATTGTGTAATTCAATTGACGTATACGCTAGTTTTGTTGACGAGAAACCCTAATTATGATAAGGGGTGAAAAATGTGTAGTATCGAGACAGATAACCGAGATAGCATAAGAACAGACGCTTAAAAGATTTATATTGCACATTGCACTGTTGAGATATTATAACTACCACATTGATTACTGTTTTTCTTTCAAATAGAAGTAGCGGTTCATAATAGTGTACTTTCAAAGTAACGTGGTGTCTCGTCTTTGTCCTAGTAACCAACGACATTAATAATGTCGTTGCTAGTAACTATAACGCAAAAAGTAACTGCCTGAATGGGTGTCTTTCACCACCAGGGAAAATGATTAATTTTACAAATAAACATTCTCAAACTATACAAGACACGTGCCAGTGCCAGCTGTCGCTACCACGTGCTTAAGAATATATGATATTTATATTTAGCCAAAATGGGTTAATGTTTAGGCCATTGGTAATGACATAATAGCGATGCAAGTGGGTGAATGCAGTCGTGTCGTCGGGCCGGATTGGAATCCGGTCGCATTCCTAACGGTCGCGCACTTGCACTATCGCACTGCACTTCTCGCTTATAAATCTAGCATAATTTATTATTCTAGCCGAGTCGTCGTCGATTTCATTGAGTAAATTGCCGCTTACACTTAACTGGGGAATATAAATAGACATGCAGTTTTATAAATAGATGTTGTGTGCCTAATTGCTTTTAATTGTCTACATACACTAAGTATATTATTTACTGTTTTTGTTGTACGTTGCGATATTCAACTGAGTAATTTTATACAATAACAGACAGTTTGATACTACTTTAGTTTATAATTTTCCAAGAAACCTATAATAAAAGTTTACTAGCTAATTACTACTTTTATTACTTATGATTTGGTTAAATTTGAATACTGGTACTGCTGAGCTGACCTTTCATAGATAATTATCTACTCAGTAACCAAATATCCATATTCTGAATCTAAATAACTATATACTCCTGGGCTAAAATGCACATAACTACACAATACATTCTGACGTACCTAATAGGGTGTTGAATATAACCCTAAAAATAAAGTTCTGACTAACGTAACTCATCATAAGTTATTCGGTGCATCAGATGTTAGTTAGCTCACTTTTGGTCTTCAGTAGTGTCTGAAGTACATAGTCTAATTATTATTATTGAATAAAGATATTTTGAAATTGAAAATTGAGTGTCTGAAGTGAAGTGAATTTACTTAACTACACTTAATAATATATATGTGTTACGTAGGTACATTTTAGTATGTGCATACTATTGATCTTTATTTTAACTATTTTACGAAATTTATGAAGACCATATTAATCAATAACTCTATTACGACGTCGGGTCATATTTGGTATGTAAATAAAAATATCGGTGATCAACTTTATTTATTATCAGTAATTTTACACAAAGCCTTGTTTTCGCTTGTCATCGTTACTGTATAAATAAACCAATGCCGCTGACGGTATTGGGTGTCCTTATATCGAGCGAGTGGCAAGTGGAGTGGCGAGGCCCGTCTCAGCGGCTCCAGCTTCGGCCGGAAAACTCGCTGAGGTATCGCTGGGTCGGATAATTACTTATTAACGTAGGTGGAGGCTGGCGGCGCGGCGGGCCGGGCGAGCGCGAGCGATCGATGCCGCGCCGGCCAATGGCGCGCCACCGCCCCCGCCGCCTGCACCCTGCGCAACCCTCGCCCCTCCCCGCGCTAACCGCACCTCGCAATACCGCCCCTATAAATCATTGAATCCGCATCCGAATTCGTAAAAATGTAACTCTAATTGGCGAACACGGGTCTCATACCTCCCGACTCGAACTGCGCTCGGAACCTTCGCGACGAGCCTGTAGTTTCAGACGTAAAACATTGATCAAAGTGTAATAGCGCTTCCCCGTCGCTACCACTCGACCCGACGTTGGAGCCGGCCTCCGACGAATAATTGAATTTCCATCATAGAACAAAATGAAAGCTGAAAACTGAAGCGGCCGACTTTGTTGGCACACCGAATTATTTCGGACGTCAATTATTTAGTACCGAGAATGCCAGCTCGGATATTTATATTTATAGTAAAACAAACATACTTACCTGCATTTGTATTAAGCGTGGATTGGTTATTTATGTGAGAGATATATGGAGCGGATAAAGGAAACTGTTGTTACATTTATTTTCAGTTAAATTTATAGCTTGGTTGTATTGAATCGTGGATTATTAATAAATAGAAAATATAAACTTAGTTACACTTCATTTATGTTCTAGTCAGATACTAACTACATAAGTAAACAGAATTTCCCATGAATGAAGTTGTGAAGTCTTAAACTTAAGTTCAAAGCTATGTTTGAAGGACAAATATCTATACATTCAGATTTATTTGCCAACTTCAGAAAGTTGTAGACTATTGAATGGCTTGTTAGGTTATGAATTCAAAGTTGTATTTACGATCGAAGCTCAGTTGTTCTAGTTCTAGGTACCCAATTGATTGTATCGTCGTTTATTGCTTAGTTCTGATTCTCTGAATCTCTTGTTTCCATTTCCTTGTAGTTACTGTTGTTCCTTGAATACTACAAAAATGTTTTGGTAGAACTTACAGCTATAAAGAAATCAAAGAAGAGATATGTACATAATTTTAAAATGTCGGTAATTATCTAATTTATAATCAATTGGTTCCAATTTTAATGGGCCTGATTACAAGTTTTATAGTAGTAAACGTGCATTGGATGGATTGGATAACTATTTAATATGTTCTTTGACTTTGAAAATAACAATTTTTTTATATTGTATCAATATCTGAAAGATTTTTATATTTATCAAATTTTTACACATATAACTACCTACCTAGTTAACACGAATATGTTACCATTGTTTGTAATATATGTACCTCTAAGTAACTGTCGTTACATCGTGCCTCAAATAAATATAAGATCATATTGTGAATGAAATATTGTTTGCGGTAATGCACCATGCATACATATTGTACATATTTAGAGCTTTTTGTACTTTTTGTAAACCCTCTATACCTGTCTACTCATGTATACTTACATGTATCATACAAACCGACCAATATCGAGCTACAACAGCTTTAAAAATAAATCTGAAGGAATTTATCGTAAAATCAATTAACACATGTGTCGCTTCAATGAGCCTCCACACATTTTTATATATAAATTGGGGTGCGGCCAATTTGGAGGGTTGTGATTCCCACGTGGAGGTCAAGGTCATTCCTATCAGTATCACTCAACAAGTTGCGGTTCTATCGTACTTTTTTATTTGCGAACTGGATTGCATGGAAAAAAGATCTAATTTATTAGGGTTCCCCTTCCAATATGTCATCAAATGTACGTGAAGTGTCGCGCATAATTTGCATTGCTAATATGTAAGTAGCAATGCAATTATGCGCAACTACATGGGCACAGGTCTGTTATAAAGCTATTCACTGGTAATCTTTTTAATTTTGTCTTAAAATTAAAATATTTTGATACACTATTCTAGACAACATTACTTCCATATGTATATTACTTACCTTTATGGGTTTGTGTTGTAATTGATTGATGATGTTTAATTACTTAGATTTACAAATGCAAGCTGAAACTACCAATTAATACGTCACCTCGCTGGCCAAAAATAATTGAACAACTATTTCGCAATAGAAATGTCTCAACCACTTAGTAAGTAATATTTTGTATAATGTCTTCGTGTAGTAGGTGCATGCAGATCAAGTAACAACTGAACTCCCTCTGTCAAAAGTCCTACGGCTAGATCGAACTATACAATCTGCCAAAAAATACCCAATTTGAGAAATATACTATGTACATATACATACTTACTTACCTATATTTATTTTTTTTATTTTTCATGGCCCCATCTTTGCACAGGAACTCCTGATTTCTAGCCCATTTACCGACAAATAACTGACAGCCAATTTTGAACTTGCTACTGTTACAATAGGAAAACATAAACATTCACATACATGTCCTTACATTGTGTTTTAAGTAGTTGTTGCTATTAGTCATTCAAGATTCTCTAAGAGCGGTTTGACTCTGGGCACCAGAGCTAGCCACTCTCAAACGAACTTACCGAGCTTAAAAAACTATATTACGTATTATATCCGGTATCTTGTAACCATGTCACAAGCGTTTACTTAGTATGAGGATATTGCTAGATGACGTTGAGATGATACATATATCCTGAAATATTTATTTATGTGTTGCTTTTGTTGTTCCAGCCGCCACGGGGTTACGGCGGGCCCCCGTACAGCGCGGGTCCCCCGGGCGGCCCGCAGCAGCCGCCGGCCGGGTACGGCCCTCCCGGCTCCTACCCGCAGCGGTACCCGCCGCCGGGGCCTCCGGGCGCACCCAACACGAGGCCACCTTTCTCGCCACATCAGGTAAATATACTCACTCATTCATTTAGTTATTGTCAGTGACAATTAAGTAATAGGACATTTAAGTCTTAAAAATCAGATAGATATAGATGAACGCTTTGTTGGACTCTTAACCAAAAACAACAACGCGAAAACACATTCGAAACTACTGCAATTGAATGAAACTGAATTGTAAATTAAATTAATAAAGTAGGTTGTAAGAAAAATTGTAAAGTAGCTAGTAAGAAAGCGTAGATTAGGTTCCCCCATAAACCGCCTGGGGAGTTAGACGTATTCACATAATAAAAATAAAAAAACTGAATTTTAGGCGGCAGTAGGATGAAGAGGAAATGACAGCAAACATCAAACATCAGACATATACAATTTGTACTATACTATAATACTTGACTTTCTGTACCGAATTATATGTATGTTCAGTGGTACAGAGTAATATATACAAGACATTTCACATGTGTACATGTCACAGAGTGATGATCACAATATTCACAATGCTTGTAGTTTTACTAAATTTACTAACATTTTCATAATATTATTATTGAAATTTATGTTTGAATTGATAATTAAATGTTTCGGGAACTAGTCACTAGATAATGGTTAGAATTGCTATACTTACCTAGTTATTTACTATTCGTTTGTAAATAATAATAATAATAATAATCATTTATTGACACAAACAACATTTTTTTTTAAATACACAATAGTAGCCTATAATATAATATTGGAGAATATGTGTTATGTACATTTTTATTTGAGCAATGAATATAACCGGTTCTTCTGAACTAAGCAAGGATGCGTGTGACTCAGCAAAATATTAATAGTCATACTAGTATGTGTGCCTGCACCGCTAAACTAAGCAAAGCTTGTGTCTTAGAGGTGCATGCTCCCCAGTGGTAATGTTATTAAAGTAATTCCATATGAGCTGTTATCAACAATTTACAATTTAATCTTAAAATTACATATAACCTAATTATTTAATTATTTTCTTACAGTTTGGTGTGTATGTGAGAGTGTATTTTGTGTAAATGGGTATTATGGATGAAAAGAATCAGAATGTGGTTGACATAATATAGTAATTGATATAATTTCATGAGTAGAGTGTAAAATGTATGTGTCAGTAGAATGTGTTTGTGTTTAGAAGTTGTGTACATATTATATGTGATAGAGTATAGTGTATGTGGTAGTGTATTTTAACTGATTGCTTAACTTAATTATTTCGGAAAAGTTAATAGGTTCTCAGTTTCATCATAATTTAGTTTTTTAAGATGTTCAGTGACAGTCTTTTTAAGGGAATATGAATTTAATTTTGTTAGATCTTTTAATTTGAAAAGTTTGTTGTATAGGTGGATGCCTTGGAAGCAAGGGAATTTATGAATAAAGCAAGTTTTGAATTTAGGATATTTAATTTCTTTGTTTTTGCGCCTAATAACATCATGTGAGCTAGGTTTAACGTTTTTGTGCTGGTTTATGACAGTTTTAAGTATAAAAATTTGTCTGACTGTTAAAACTTCAGCTTCTCTATACAGTAGCGCCGTTGGATATCTAAGTGGCAGAAATTTACTAACTTTTAGAATGGCACGCTGTGCTTTTTCTAGAGGAGCTAGATGTGTTTTGGCCGCTCCACCCCATGCATCAATGCAGTAGGAGATTAATGACTGGCAAAGTGCATAGTAAGTCATTTTCAACACTGTGTTGTCAGCTACATGCCTGATATTCCTAAACACAGCTATTAATTTGCGCACTCTACTGGTTACCGAATCTATATGTGGTTTGAAATTTAGTTGACTATCAATTAGGACTCCAAGGTATTTTATAGAGTTAACCCTATCTAATTTTTTGCAAGAGCATTTGTTTTTATCACATATATTCGAATCTAGGTAGTTGTGTGCAATAATATTGTAAGTTGAATTTGGTTGAGATTTCTTTAGTATAGAGAAAGTCATTACCTTAGTCTTATCTATATTGAGACTAAGTAGATTATGGGATAACCATGTCATCACAGTATTAAAACCTGCCTGTGCCAATTCGAACACTTTATCCCACTGCTTTGATTTAAAAACCAGGGCTGTGTCGTCGGCGAAAGTATATATATTACAGTTAGGTATGTTTAAATTACATAATTCGTTTATATAGGCTAAAAATAATGTAGGGCCCAGCGCGCTTACATTTTATACCTACATATTGAAACAACCAGACTCAAGGGCCTCGGAATGTAGAGCCAAGTTGCTGATTCTTGAAACATTTGAAAATACACCATGTTACATTTGTCGCATACATCGTTATGGGTTTCATCGCGTTACAGAGAGCGCATCACCAATTATGCATACAAATGTAGATGTGCATCCGACTGCAGATTAATTCTGATTGATGACTAAGATAATATAGCAGGCTGGCGGGTCATTGTCCCCTGCACATATTACTACTACTATGTACGTGACACCGCATCCAACAGACATGACATTATGTTAAATCATCTCAGAGTTCACAATCAATGCCTATTTATAAAACAAAAATATTCATTTATATCGCCTTATCGCCAGAAAAATGTCTATAAAAACTTGTCTCAGTCAGTTCAAATTGCCTTTTATGACAAGTCATGTCTGATTTTCTTTTCATTTATTGTTGAATATCTACGTGAACGTCATAAAAGTAAATACGCCATAAATTCCACGATGAAATGTTTCATGCAAGCGAATACACGTATGCTATATGGTGCTTCACGAAATGCGTTCTGAGAACGTATTTAATACCTATCTACATAAGCCCCGTCGTCGTATTATATTATACGATTCATATTCAGGTCCGAAACTAGAGAGGCGACTTGAACGTTTCTCAGAATCGTTGAGCCGGCGGCGGCGCGTCGGAGCCTCATCCACTCACGTGAACATAAACGTTCTATCATACTTAAGGCTTGTGCGTAAGAACTTGGCTCTAAAAACGATGGGACTAAGTTCTAGGTTGGCGTGGGGCCCACAGCCACGCTCGAATGACGTAAGCCGCTCCGCGCGCTTGCTGACGTAAGCTCGTTGTGCAACGGAGCCCGAGGTACGCTTGAGCAGGGTTCTCGGAGCGAACTTGCTAACCAACTAGAAAGATGTGCTTATTATAGACTAGTGGTATTGGCAATATGTCTAATCGGTACTAGACACAGAGGCACCTAAAAGTATACCTAGTTAAGAAATACATTTATTATTTGTACGAGTACGATACACTACACACTATAACTAATCATAGTTAACGTAGCCCAGGAGCGGCCCACACGAGCAGTGTATGTTACTCAAAGAAATGTTTGATGATGGTATACCTACTGGCACTCATAACGATGAACAAATACAAAATTTCACATGGTTTCATGAGCTATGCGCCGAAGACCTGCGAACGATTGTAAACCTTCTTTCGTATGTTCTAAGACGGAATTCATTCATTAAAACATTCATTTCTACGCATTCAAATTGTTGATAATTGTTTGTTTACTTTAATGATAAAAACTCCTTTGCATCATTAGTAAATTAACGGAAGACAGTTTTAACGAACAAACCTACAGACAAACAGTTTTTTTTTAATATGATTTTTGTGTTCTATTGCATCAATCCCCTCAACTATTTTTCTTTTTCAAATGTCTTCAATGTACAGACACCGACCGGTTACAGCTTTATTATATGTATTTATTTTATTAGTAGATACGAATATTTATTATATTAGTAGATACGGTCGCCTGGTATATATTTTAAAATTACAACTTGTGCTTTATGTTAAGTTACTA
Source organism: Macaria notata (assembly GCA_927399415.1). NCBI lineage: Eukaryota > Metazoa > Arthropoda > Insecta > Lepidoptera > Geometridae > Macaria > Macaria notata. The sequence goes on from OV656741.1 coordinate 6,937,590, forward strand.
AAAACTGTGCAAATTAAAATATTTTTTGTGGAGACTTACCACCACGACAAAAGGCTGTACGTGTAGGAGTAGTTAGATTCGAGTAATATCTTACTAGATTTGCCACTAGTTGTCGTGTTCAATTCATAGATACATATTTGACTGTAAGTATTGGTTATTCTCTTTCTTGGAATACGGTATTCTTCTTATCGAATGAGAGTGAACAACTCTGGTGTCTGGAATACGGTAAACTGTAAACGTAGTGGCATAAAACATAAACATATTTATTGCAAAAACTTTACATTGTACATAGAAATTAAGGCTCTGCCTTCTGCTTTGGTTAACAACTGTGTTGCAGAAGGCAAGGTCTTCCAGTGGAACATTACTTAGATGTTTTACAATATATATGTACTTTGCTATTAATATATTATAATTAACCTTAAAAAAAAAAGTTAAAACAACATTCAAAAGTTCGTATTTTTCAAGGTTTGTATATTGCCCATGTTTGTGAAATATAGTTGTTGTGTATTATGTATGTGTGTATGTATGTACGTACGTGCGTGGGATTATGAATGCTTGGATGATTGCTTGTTCGATTTGTTACATTATGTATTTTTTAAACAGTTTTTCTGTATTATCATAGTCTAGCATGGCTAGCCATTTAACTATGACAAGTTTTAGTTTATGTTGTGTTAGTTGTTTAGTGTCAAAGTAAGTGTTTAGATTATTGTACAATTGAGGTGCAAGGTGACAGTAATGTCTCCAGGCGACTTCACTGTGGTATGCGGGGACTGGACATTTAGATATCCGCTTGTCAGCACAGGGTAGAGTAGGTATAGTTAATTTATGATATCTACGTATGCATTGTAATATGAAGAGTTTACGTACTGTAAGGACGTTGCATTTTTTATATAGGTCTTCAGTGGGATACAAAAATGGTAGATTGAGCGTGACTTTTAAAAGCGCCCGTTGTGCTCTTTAACATAAACACATAATATGAGTATTAGTAGTTAAGTGGTGTTAGTAGCATAAACTGGTAAAAATTTTAACATGATCCAGACAATTCGAAGTTGGGGCAAACTGTCGCGGTTGTTAGAAGCTAGTCGTTATGTTATGTGGCATCTTGAGAGCTCGATAGCTCCTCGGAGATACGAGCCGCATCCGGGTGCAATGAATGCGACGACGTTTTCAAGGACGCGCCTCAGGTGATGACGTACGCGCACCCCACCTCCCTGTTGGCTCCCGCGGGTGTTCCGGCACCCACCTAATAATGCACGTCTACGCCCTGTCTGCCGCGTCCGCACTCGTTGCAGCCTTGAGTGTTGAGGGGACACCCCCGTTCGCACCTAGGGTTGAGCTTTAAAGCTCGCCGACCGCTGTACGCTCCGATAAACGGCTGCCCGACGATCCTTACAACATCAAAAGTACGCTTCAGAACACAAGTGCATTTTCAGAGGTTGTCTGGCCAAAGTGACACAACACGTGACGTATGCGATTATGGCATATTGATAGACTGACAAGTAGTGTAAGGCGCGTCGATAGGCTCGTAACAACAGCGGCCATTGCCACCGCAATTCGTTGGTGCTCATAGTTAGTATCGGGCTGATGGCGCTCTAATTATCGTAATAATAGTGAGGTGATGCACGAGCGGGGTGGCGGCCCCGTCAGCTGAGCGAAAACGAAAGTAAACAGAACTCGGTCAAAGGGTTTGTACTCACCTACCCGCAATATTTATGTGGGTACGAGGGGGTGGTACCCCACACCCGTTTCGGGCACCCTCCTTTGATGGATTGGTTGGCGACTGGCTCGGATGTTCTACTAAAACTCAGCTCAACTCGGCTGCTAGGCGTTAGTCTCGATTTCCTGATTCTCTCTGCTCCGACAAACTTTTACCGCGAAATTATTATTCAGTGAAAGTTCACGGGATTCTTTGTATTTTGTTTTCGGCGCGGGCAACCACCCTACCCACCCCTGTTTCCATTAAATGTGTTTTCTGGTCTTGAATCGTATTTCTAAAATCACTTTTAGTAAATATTTACAAACTTGGAAAGTTTACAAATTGAACCCCGATATGATATTATGTTCTATCGCAATGAATTTGATAAAGTTAAGTACACGTTCATAATAGTTAACAGAACTGTTTTCTTACTGCAGTTTAAGTTATTGATTAATATTTCTTTTCCTATTGGGTTCCAACTTCAAAAACGACAAAGGCTGCTGCTGTTACTGACAGGCATAGTATTCGGATTATGGCTTATTCGTATCAAAAAATAATGACGCAGGCACTTTTTAAATGAAAGCTTCATTCAAACTATAATTATCACGGAATAACCATGTGCTATCATGAAGCTTAAATTAGAAGGATAATACCTGACAACCTATGTACAACTTTTATCTACAAGTGAATCAAAGCTGTATATAACCAACTTCGTAGTCGTGTCCCTCGTTGCTGCTACCGCGGAGGAGTCATGACCAATTGAGCATGACTTCTCCGCTCAATAAATTCTTGACCACTATACATCGTGGTAAGGCACCCAGGTCTTTCCATGGACCTACTGATACATTTAACACTACTGTCACACTGTTACTTTTACTCACTCACTTACCCAAGATCCAAGCAAGACAAATACGTTGTAATACATTCTAATTCCCGTATCACCAAAAACAAAAGCCACTCTACAGGTCCTTACCACTTGTATGCATGTGCACCGTGAATAAATAATGAGCTTTTGCATTATTGGTTCGTTATCAAGAACAATGCAACGTAATGGGGAGGCCGTGAACTAATGACGTCACAGTTATTCAATTATCGTCAGCTGGCAGGGGGAAAACATTAAAAGTGAATGACTTCTCTTGACCTGGATTAGTAAATATCAGGTCCGCTTTGATCTAGCAGCCTTGAGTCGTGACGCGGAAACTGGCTGCTCAGTGAAAGCTTTGCGATTGTCTGCTGCAGGTCTGGTTGCAATTGTTGATGCTTCATTCATATGCAATAATATGCGACATATGCGTTTTATTCTCCTTTATGAAGCTGTGAGAATGAGTACTTGTCACCATTATGTTAGGAACTTTCAATAACTTCTGCAATTCTTCAATAAAGTCTGGCATACATGTGTCGCAGCTAGGTCACTTAAAAAGTAATTAGTCAACAATTTTAGAGTAACTATACAATGAATACTTTAACTTTGACTGTAAATTTTGTCACAGATCTTTCTCTCTCTCCCTCTTCGAGTTGTATTTCTAATTAATAAGGGTTAATACATACAACCTGCCATAACGGTATGTTTGACTCAAATGTATCCCTAATACGTATCTGAGCAAAACAGCAGGACATGTAAATCCTGTAACGTCATGAATAGGTTTATACCTACCTACTTCACAAATGTAACACCAATCATTGCATCACTATAAAGGAGCACAGTGTTTTACGATGCAACCCTACCCTCATTCCACGTGTACTATACATGTATAGAACATTTTACATAGGCTTGCAGTAGTAGGCGTAGATGCGTTGCACTTGTTTGCAAGTAAACTGGTGTGCATAATGGATGCACGGTCAAGGCCGCTCGTGGCCGCCGACCCGTGCATGCACGTGCCAGATTGTTTTATACCAACTTGATAGGTGTTTTGTGTGGTGTGCGAGCTTTGCTAACGGTCTCTATTGTTCCCGACCGCGCGCTATGTGCCGCGCCGGAACGAAACTCGGATTGGTGTGCAACTTTCGTTACTCTGATATTGCTCTGACAGACTTGGCAAATTTCTATACATGAATGTATTATGGTAATGAAATGTTTTATGATTATTCCATGGTGGTACTGCCAAATTTACTATTTATTTTTAATTTCAATGTAATTTGTGTCTTAAGTTACTCTCTACCAAATTTATTTTCATATAGGTACTATGCGTGCCAAATAAGAATAGGATCGCGTTTGCTGCCAACTTCACACGATAACTGTCAAAATAGTACTGCCAGCAAAAAAAGTGCATAATAATTTATTATTCATATTGTGCAATAATTAATTGTTCATAGATAGGTACAGATTAAGATTAATAAGGTAATATTTTTTTTAATCATTATATGATTTAAAAATACTATTCTTGAATTTTATTAATGAATAATTTTGGATAAATTAATTCTACAGGTATGAACATTATATACATAGTTAATGCTACTAATAATATTATATATTATGCTTTTTCTTTCAAATCCTACTCATTTATAATTGACTAGTAGCACTCCACGGTTTCACCCGCGTTAATCCAGGATTAAAAGTTTAATCCGGGATAAAAAGTACCCCATGTTTGTCAGGGTAAATCTAGGATTCCAATGATGAAAGAATTTTTCAAATCGGTGCAGTAGTTTCCGAGCCTATTCAATTCAAACAAATAATCAAATCTTTCCTCTTTATAATATTAGTGTAAAAGAAAATAAAAAAAATCTAATACATTTTACGCCAAATCTATATCAGATTCGGTGTAAAATGTATTACATTTGCCAAAAAACGTACATTAAAGATTCAAACGTAATAAAATTTTTGTAATTATTTTTTTGCACACCATACACTTTGGGTATTAAGTTAGCGCGTATTGTTGAACAAAATGGCGTCTTGACAGTCCTATTCTTATTTGGCATGCATAGTATGCAAATCTGTTCAGGCGTTTAAGAGTGAAAAAGTTTCAGTAACTTGAGACTTGCCTCTGCCTTTCTAATATGTGTTACTGTGAATACACCTTGAGTTAGGTAAAAATAACTTGTCCAAAGCCTACTTATCTAAATTTGTTGCCCTTGCTATGTACCTAAGTTAACCTTCTTTCCTAGATGCTAGTAGATACATGTGGCTTCGCTCTCGTTATGTCCTTAAAGTTAGGTTAAAAAAAATCAAGATGATCCGACACTCTGTTGAGAACAGACCAACAAACAGGTTTTCGTTTTGTGATGACATTAAATCCGACGACATGTGTCTTCCGTGGAAGGAGCTGGGCGTCCACCACGATGTATCTGCTCAAGAGAGCTCCCCTAATGAAGTAATTCTACTGGGGAGTCACGATCATCAGTCGTAAGGAAATAAAAGCGATTATGATATAAAAACCTGGAATGTTAAAGTTGTGTAACAAATGCATGCGTTGCATTATTTGCAGGGCTATGAGCGCGGCGGGTCCCCGCAGCCGCCGAGTCAGCCGGGCGGCGCCGCCAGCCCCGGCGCGGCGCAGAGCGCGCCCGGCGCTATGTCTCCCACGCAGGACTCGCAGCACCCACCGCACCTGCCGCCGCACCCGGCGCAGCCCTCGCCACAGCACCAGGTAACATATTATGATAAACAAGTAGCAATTAAACCGACGGGGTGAGGAGGCAACGTGCCCTTTCTTTGCCGTCTTTCAGTACCCGTTCGGACCAACATGACCGCTTTTGAAATGTGTAATAATCCTTATGTGAAAAAGTACTGCATACATTTTAAGCCTAAATAGTTAAATCATTCACAAATTTAACCATTTCTGACAATATTATCGAACTGACTTGGTCCTTTTTTGACACCTTGAATAATATTCAAAGCAAATGTAAACTGGCTGTTATTGAGCGACCGAGCCAAGATCAAGTGAAACGTCACATCTAAACCACATTACATTTTAAAGGTTTTGAAAAATAAGCGTTTGCTTTTCCACAGCAATAGACATCATTAGCAACTAATCGACTATTTTCAGTGCCAAATAGCTTACTGATACAATGTTGATGAAACTTACACTTCCCTACAATGAAACTCGTATACAAAAAGAATACTAATGATATTTATACTTAACTTCCATAAACAGACAAACATATGAAAAATCTTCGCTTCAACATGTGTTAGGAAGCCTAATAGATTATCATATTCAAATTTACTCGGTTCAGATATCTCGGACACATACTTGACGACCTTAAAGACGATGAGGACGTAGAAAGGGAGCGCAGGTCGCTAGCGGCTCGAGGAAACATGCTGGCCCGCAGATTCGCCCGTTGTACGGACCAGGTCAAAATCACGCTAAAACCGTATTGTTAGGGGTTGTACACGGGTGGTCTGTGGTTCAAATGCTCCCAATAGTCTCTGGATACCCTGCGAATCCAGTATAATAAAGTCTTCAGGATGGTGTTGAAACTTCTCCGATTTTGTAGTGCTTCCAACATGTTCACGCATAACGACACCGACGGCTTTTTAATGCTCTCTTAAGGAAGAAGGTGGCGTCGCTAGTGCGGAGGCTGCGGGGGAGTGACAGCATCATCTTGAAAGCTTTAGCGGCAGACCCGCATGCGCCTGTACTGAGACATTTCGTGCGGACTATGATTCCGCAAGGAATGCCTCCTAAGTACATGACGTATTAAGTAATGTAACTACTTGTTAATTATACTAACCCTAGCCTGTAAATCAAAGTTAGTTAGTTTGAATTTGAATTCATCCTATTTTGACAACATCACAAATGCACTTACATACATTCAGGTGAAATTGATATCCTCTTTCTTTTATGAAGTCTGTTGATACTACAACTCAGAGCAACAGAAAGAGGCAAACAGCGGTTGAAGTACATTTAGTACAAGTATTACTATCTTTATATATTTACAAAAAATATCTACCGTTAGTTATAAATACCTTGAGCTGTAAAAGATCAAATTGAATTCTTAATTTATATATTATTTCCTACCTATCAATTTTCAATATTTATTTATGCATGTGACAATGCTCTTTGCTTTTAACTACCTTTTTTATAAGGCATCTTTGTTATTTCCCAATCCCATTAGTTTTAAAACATTGGGTATAAGGTTAGAATATTTTCCTATTCACATTTGAATTGCAGTAAATAATAATGAATAAGCCAGCCAGAATAATGGCCTGTCCAGTACATAACACCAAAACATAAATCGTCCGGTCCGCCGCCGACAAAAAACTTGATTGGACAAGGAAACTAAACCCGTGCTCAGAAACTTACGAAACTAGTTTCAATTGAGCTCCGTCGTGACTATTACACAGCTGTTAATTCATAAAACGATTACGTTGATATAAGAAACAATGTAATCACATATAAAATATTGTAGTAACACTTGCTTAGCAACACCGCTTCTTTACATAAATAAGTCGTGCTAAAAATAAATCCGTTTTATCTCTATACACATATTACGAATATGACGTGTTTTGTCTATTTATGTCTTTGCCAATGTTATTATTCTTATCGTTGGACCAATAATAGTGTTCTATTACTTAAGATTTTGATAAAGTTTCATAGTTACATGTTTCAATAAAAGCAAATCTTTCCTTTTTATCATTTTAGTGTGTGTAATGAAAGAATGTGGTCTGTTCAAGAATGTGAGATAAAAATGTAAGGTATATAGAATACGTTTTTGCCTTTGGAAATGTACTGACTTTAAAGAAATGAGTAGCTTTTTCTCAAATATATTGTCAAAAATATCGAATTTTATTCGTTTTAGATACCAATCAGGCAATCTACCAACATTGGAAACTATTTATCATCGGCGAGAGGCAGCTACCAAAAGACTGTATTTAGCTCCGTTATCATTCCACGTTTCTCACCGACTAAGATGTCGGTAATAAGTAGAGTTTGTGCCTGAGTGCGTCATGTTTGCATTTCGTTCATCGCGCGGAACGTCGCCAGGCGGCGCGCAGCGGAAATTTTTCGATGATTCTGGCCCGCCGGCGATTCGCGCGATGCACAGGCAAGAACGAGTAATACTAGTATACTCAACTGACAGATATTTCTCATGTGCTGATCAGTTTGTCAAAGCATATCATAATTTAATAAACTAGCCAGCTAAGCCGCGTGCTTTCATTACTGTGTACATACAATACCTATACGTCTAAATTAAATTTAAACGGAAAGTTTATTTTTATTGATTACATTTTATAAGTAGGTATGGTAAGTACATAGAGAGCCCCATATTCTCATAATGTACTTGCTGAAATTGAACAATTGTATTAAATTACTAAGTCAAACCAGTTTCCGATATTGTATTATTCACAGTTTATCTTAAAATAAGTACTACTTTTTAAGTTAAAATAGTTTTATTCATCTGCCTCTTACTTGTCTGTTATCAAAATACATACTACATCAAACTGAGATAAACAGTTTCTTGCTGTGTATTTTGACTTCAGATTTGGTCTCATACATAAATATTTGTTGGATAAAACCATGCAAGGATTGTTCGCAACCCTAGAACTTGCATATATGCTTGCTAAAGCAATCTTAGTGAATTTGTTTACTGGCACACTAATATCTGAACACAGCGCGTCAGCACCGACGCAGATAGGAATCTGTATAGCTTTAACGAAATTGAAGCCACTCTATATGGAAAGTATAGTAATCCACGGCGCGCGGCGGATGGAACTTTGGCTATGAACTTTACTGTTATCGCTACACATTAAACTGCTGCCGAATGTACGGAGTCCCTCGCTGTTCGCAATTTTTAAAAATTACCTCTCCCGACCATAACTATTTCAATAAACTGTCTATGGTCATACCATACCCCTCATAATGGACAACTTTTACTTTCGTTATGTTTGTTTTCCTGTTTCTTTATTCCTCTCCCTCTTCGTTTTTAGTATTATTGTAATCATTGAAGAATACGGGCTTTGTTTCCTTGGCATTAACAATAATTTTATACTTAGTAGCTTTCATCCAATAAACATAGCTTCTTAGTGCTTTTTCCTTCGATTAATTCCGTTATTTAATATCTCGATAGATCGGTATCGGTTACGGTGTATGAGAAAAGTCAGTATCTCTACTGAATTAGTATTCCAAATACGGCGATACTGCATTAGTTGACGTCGAATGTAGAGCGCAATAAAGGCGGACAAGACGCGCCTTGCTTGATGCAGTTCGTGACCGTCCGACGGCGTCGTGGTTGATCGCTTCGTCATACTTCATCGCAGTCTCTATCAGAATTCATCTTGGAGAGCGTGCGCCGATTTTGGCACGCTCACCTCCACATTTACATATCTCCGTTTAGTGCGGCACCAGCTGCACGTGCCCGTCTAATGGAGTCCTGACACATGTTGTTATGCCGCTCCGTTACACGCCAGCTTTCCAATACAAAACACACAGCATAACAAACTACATAATAGTTATGCATCAGCATAATAAACGTAGCAGAATAAATTCCACATCTTGAAAACATACGATCCAAGTGATAATAAACCCCCGGTGCAAAAATTAAACATAAGATATCAAGTGATCGGCGAAGCGAAACAAACGGAGCCTCGGGGAGCGAGCGTCTTCCGTTGATTTTATACCCGCGGATATGGAAGTAAATGCGGCCGAGGCAGCTACAATTTATGCTAACGTAAACCCGACCGGCTCGGTTGCCGTGCCGGGGCCGCCGTCTCTACCTACCGAGACCGACTCTGCAGACTCGCTCGGCGAACAGCTTTATGCCTTTAGCCTCATTCCGCCCGCTGCTCGACGACGCTCACGTTACTCGCTCTAAAAGAAATTCTTGTTTCCAATCAAACTTGAGAACGTTTCTAATTAAAATACTATTGCTGAACTCCCTTGCAACTTATTTTTAAGTAGGCACTCTGTTAAACAAAGAGAGAGCTGAAAAGTTTCATTGTTTGCCATAAACTAGTCCACATAAATCAAAATTCGGTTTGAGCCGAGGCTCTACTAGGCAAGTAGCGACCATATCCAGCGACGTCGGTAGAGAATTTTGAGTCAAGGGTCATTCCAGCATCGTGATCGCTCGAGAGTCGTACGGTCGAAATGAAACGTCGTATCTTATTTTATGATTAAGCGGCTCGAAAGCGCTTTGTAATTTTGTTAGTTCCGCCTTTCTGGTGCTGGGGGCTGAGCGCAGAGAGTGGAGATCGATGCGAGCGCCGAGTGCGGGTGCGAGCGGGCGACCAGCTCCGGCCGCTAGCGCCGTCTCGCTCCCTCGAACCGCCTACCAGGCAGCCATGTTGCGCTCGACCTGCGCTCGCCCGACCGCCATTGTAGCATTCGTTGTCGCTGCTAGGGATGTACACTACACCTCCATGTCGATATTTTTGTATCATGTCGCCTCTTGTAGATATGACAGTTACTGACTCAAGTTTATTTGCGCTGTTTTCAAACCGTCGTCTATACATTATATTTTTAACGAATGAATCTAATTAATTTATGATTTATGTTTAATCCTCTATCTGCATCTGAATCTTAATTTTGCATATTTTTAATGCTTACATTGAAAGATGTTAAATACCATTTATTTATTAATATGTGATTGCTACATTTATCCAAATATTTATTGCACTAAGCAATGTCAGACTGTTTCTAAAAGAACCAAGAACTATAGATAAACTAAATAACTGATACCACAGTGTTCTTAAAATAGACTCAGCAAAAAGCTTTGATGTAGGTATATTTCTCGGACTCAAAGCTACCGTCTGAAGATATAAATCGCTTTGAATATGCTGCTTCATTTGCGTTTAGTGCAAATAGAGAAGTGCTTACGAATGTCGATAAAAATTGTCGATAGGAGAGGTATGCAGTGGACTTATAGCCGCGGCTACGGAATTAAAATGTCAGACGTGCGGCAGCGTGGGGGCCGCGGGCGGGCGGTGCGGGGTGTGGTGGGAGGCAGCGGGCGCCCGCCGTTATTAATAACCATAAGCCAGCAGACGCACGAACGTCCAGAGGGGCCACGCCAGCCGCGCAGTAATGAGGAATCACTAATTATATTTTACTGGACTTTCGTATAAAAGCAACATAAAATACGCCGGAGATATACAACATAGACACGCTTTTAATGAACGCTCACCTCTGCACGATGCGATATTAAACAACGCTAATAGCCAATTACAATTAATTACGCGTTATATATGCTGATCTTGTAGATATACACGCCTATAAATCGTCGATATATTTTATAGTTATACGATATGGGACCCGGGAACTGGGACAGAATGGCAAGATAATAATACGGGTGGCACGGCACCGTCCGTTTAATATTCCCTCGCAGTAGGCGCACCTCTTGCCAGAGACAGCTCTACCCGTTCGCTCCCCGACGTTCGCCGACCCAGTAAAAACTCCGTATATTTTATTGTCAGGGAAATATATTTGTCAAAGGCCGAGCGATTAATTGGTCGGCTTTTCTGAACTGTGGCCTCGGGGAGGCTTCTTTGTTGAAGGGATGACTTGATGCGCTATTCGGAAAATTGACTTTGATCTCGCAAGTTTTCTGTTATTTTTTGTTGTTTATAAGCATTGTCCTATTAATATTGAAATGTTACCAAAAAGATTAAACGAAAATCTGATGTTTGCTTTGTTAGTAAAATATTACGTTATAACGTTACGTTTCAAAGTATCTCTGAATTATCTGTAAAAAGGTCAAGAAAAGCATACTAGAGAGCACATCAAAACAAGTTCAGCGTTGTTTTTGTAAGTACACAAGGATATAAGCGAGTTATCGCGGGCTCCGCTACGTTATGGTAGGTAATAACAAAGTGCAAAATGCTCCGGATTCTCGCAAGTGGAGTGCGGCCCGCTCTATACTGGAATCCTGTAAAGCGCTGACTGCGGGGCGCATTCCCTCCTGCGGCAGACTCACGCCAGGGCTGTCGAGAACTGCCGACTTGGATAAATTATGCCGCTCGCCCCCCTTTTGCAATCTCCGCAAAATAATGCAATCCAATTGTGAAGAGAAGAGAAACTGACATTTGTCTTGTCCTTTGTGCGCTTCACCAATCCGCTAAGTTATTATAATGCACGTAAATGAATATACAAGATCGTTTTGACGGGCAGCCCTGCTAGTTGGTGTGGATATTGCTTCAGTGCTATTATTTTAGAGAGGTAGATGTGACTTGTATAGGCTGCCTGCATGAAGGTGACATGAATATTTGTTCACAAACGTACAAAAAGTTGTCTTACTTTGCGAGTAAAAAACATACGATTTGAAAGTAAAATGTACATTTTTAAGGATGTGTTATGTAAATATAGTTTTACAGCTTTCATTGATAAAATAAATAAATAAATAAATATTCCGGGACATTGCACACAACGCCATCTAGCCCCACACTAAGCAAACGCTTGTGTCGTGGGTACTAGATAACGGATATAATACTCATATACTTTTCTTTTGTAAATACATACTTATTATATATAAAAACGGCCAGACTCGACACAAGTAACTACAAATTTATCTCAACTATTTATGTATATATTCTCTGTAAATACACATTTCTAGCAGCTAACTACATAACATATATCTATGTACTGTACACATATGTAATATATACATACATGTTCTAATTATTTGCACGATATTTACTACATGCATTCAAAATTGAATGCAAGCTGTTACAGCTCTTCCATTTTTATGGCTCGTCAAGTTCCATAAACACCTGTAACTTGCGAAACTCCATTATCTTGAGATGCCACTACTAGCGAGTTCTTGTTCCGTAACTTCACAAAGTTTTTATAACCCGCTCCCGAGTGCGAAGGACCAATTTCTGGAACGTTTATTCCCTATTCACCGTGAGTAATAACCTCTCAATTTGGCTATAAAACTTGGATCTAGGCAATGGCATCACGGGCCCACGATAAAGAGATACCATCGGGGACGCTCCGCGCGGCTGTTTGCAATTCATTATAAGTTTGAAAAGGACTTACCTTTGCCGGTGGGTGTGCGCTTTGCGAGTCTAGTTCCGTTCCGACTGCCAGGAATGTTCGCTGGAACCGAGCTGCCCCACGAGGGTTCTCTCTATTAAAGCCCCAAGGTATTTCTAACGTGAATTTAGAGAAAATGTGGACTTTTATAGCTTGAAACATTCATATGTTTTGGTAGATGAATGATGATAGCATGAAAAATTGTTATTTCACTTTTTGCTGTTTACTTTAATAATAAGATCCATAATATAATCGGTAGGTACTATAAACGAGACAAACGCGAGGATACGATGCGAGATAACGATCCCATAACGGGCTATCGGACATTAGCCGCGATTCCCACCAAAGTCCACTCGCTATCATGAGAGACAACATCATTAATATGCGACGTTCGGGAGCCATACAACTGCGAGGGACGCCGAGAGGTCGACAGGAGGTTTATATATAAACTCCTGAAATCTTTTGCACGAGAAATATTTGAACCTTTTCGCTGAAAGATATTTCGCCCGCGTTGGCTTCGCTGCTATGACTGACTGCGCAGACAAATATGTTGTAGACTAAAGTTGGAGCTACTCTTACACAGTTTCTGCGAAATATTTATCGGAGTACTGTTCACTTCAAAAGACATTTTGTTAACTAAATATTTTATACGTGTACATGTTTTTTTGGCAATATCTAGTTTCATTTTACCTTGTTTGTTTGAGGTTTGCAATATTACGATAGTCGTTAAACATTTCAAAGCCCTTGTCTCGATTTGAAAACACTGACACCAGAGAAGGCCACTTTCATACATACTTAATTACGTACTTACTTTCTTTTGTAAAATTGTAGGTACTTTGTGGCAATTGAAAATTGAGAAGGAAAGCAGTTGTAGCGCAATTTCTTTGTTGTTCATCAAAGAGCTGGTAAGATGCACTTATGAATTCGGGGTGAATTATTGTAACAAGTTAATACCACCACGATTTAGTGAACGTAGAAGAATAGTTAGTTATTTGTTGGTTCATTTTCCGTGCAATTGTTCCCGTTTTTAGTGCAAGGTTTGAGTTCTCGCTCTACAGAGAACGGCAACAATGAACAAAACTAGCTCCGGGTTAAAGTTTTTGTCGTAGTCGCTCGCTTCAAATTGGTATTTAATTCGAATTGCCGCTCGCGCCCGACTTCAAGTTAACCAATTTGTTAGACTGAGTCAGGAATCACTCCATCGTCTCTACTCTATGATTTTTAACAACAACTATTTTCTTCTTTTCTTTTCCTTTCTTACAGTTTACCTAAAATTTTCTATCGTTATTGCCCTAGTTAAGAAAAAATTGTCCTATGTATGTAAATTGTACAATGTTTAACCAAATTCTAATCCATCTCTTTACCAAAGTTTGTCTAAAACCGGTCTGACCGTATACACGTTAAGAATGGCTAAACTTACACACTCATATGCATACTACTTACAGAATATCGCCTTTATAGCGTATGAGTGTCTAATTGTAAAAATAAATTTAGGAAATATTGACGCAGTTCTTATATTCTTCCAGGGATATCCACCTCCTCCCAGGCCGTCCCAGCCGTCCACACCAAACGCCCACGATCCTGACTCCGTAAGTACTTTTATGTTATTTCTCATTTTGTTTACTCGCGTTTTGAATCGGAGATTTATCTCAAATCAAATCACTATAACGTAGTCTGGCGTAGTAGGGCGAATCACGACAACAAAAAACACGCTAACGCATAACTAACTGCAAAAATCACCACTTCAAAACATTTTTGCTAATATTAGTGCAAAATATAAATGAAAACGTCGGCCTTGATCGTTTATCTTTATACAATTCTTATATATAAAAATTGTAATTTGCTCGCTGGTTTTAATGCCGACCGACCATATTTCTTGTTGCGTATTGCAATGAACAATCAATCAGAGCTGACTGCTCGGATGAGTCGAGCAAGAAGCGGGCTATTAAAAAGCTATCAGTTGCCGACTAGTCATCCACCTCCGCGCTCTAACATCACCAAACTCGTATGCAAATCGAGGACATTCAATCAGAACATGACTTTCAATAAATTCACTCTGAAACTCTTCATCAACCCTATTGTTCATATGTATTTACAAAATTGTATAAAATTAATAACGGACTACAGATATTTTCAGAAAAAGACTGTATGTTCCGCTAAATAAATATGTAACTTGAAGCCATGCGTATAATTTTAAACTATCGAAGAAACTGTGTCGAATCAAATTAGGTAGTAATACAGCGCAAAGTTATGAATAAATGCCACAGATCTCGCGGAACCGGTTTGCATAAATTGCCTACCTGCGTCTACTACGTCAGCCTGACGTCGAACCGAACTGATACATTCAGCTGACGTATGTATTTTAATTCGCGGCAAATGGTTTACTTAATCGATTTATGTTTTGACGGCGAATAATAAAAATGAGTGAGCGCCGAGGCCGAGCGGTGCATTACCCAAGCACAGTTCACTAATGGCTGAATAATGTACGCAGCTAGTCACGTAAAGAACAAAGTGCGGAGCTCGTTTCTCCACGTAATGAAGCCGTGTTCGCTTTATTACATCTCGACGGGCATATTCCTTTATTTTTACAGCATGATGATGATAAAATCTCGCATTTACTGGAATATTACCCTCGCTGTGCTCGTTTCTGGGGTTATTTCCAAACTTGACATTCACTTCTCGCTAAAAACCAATTTAATCAGGTTGAAACGTGAGTTAACTTCCGTAAAAATATTTTGTCAATACATAACTATTGCGCGTTGTCTTCTGTTGTTATATGTTATTATAAATTTGCCATACGTTAACCAATTCAATTGCCACATGATCTGCTCTAAGTATAACCTAACGTGCCTGCCAGGATATAATCATAAGCACAGTGTCTTCTTTAGCGAGCACATGTGTGCGACTGTTAGCGACCTCGCTGCCTATTTGTGGACTGGCACTCCATATTCAGAGCTAGCAAACCGTCCGCGGTGACACTTCACAATAAGCTCGTTTGCTAAATGGTGTCGACTAAAGCGGCTCTTTAAAACTCTCCCGCACTCAGACAACGCTGCCTCTAAACGTAAAATTGTTTACTCGACTGTTTCCAAGAGAAAATAAAAGCAATTTCCTATGCGATAACACAAACGAAGGAAATTGAAGTGTCTTTACGTCGATGTCTATTTATTTGAATTAGAACCAACACGCATGATTCTATTTATTGCCGCTTGTAAGCACATAAGGTGTTCTTCTTGGTATTGTCGGATTTAACGGAATCTATTATTTTATATGAGATGCTTTCAGTTGCTATAAAATATTCTCAGTAATGATAATAGAACGTATTTGCGTTTTTTTACAATGCAGAATGAGTTCGTGCACCGGAACAACCCCAATACACCGGTGTATAAGCAGAGCCGGGGCTGTTTGATGTTGATTGATACCGTTACGCGGCTCGCATTGTCTCGCCGCCGGCCCGCGGCCCGGGGGAACCCAAATGCGTAGAATTATTAAACCGGGGCCCGGCTCGCGATGTGACGCTTTTTGTAATGAATGTACCGAATTGAAGAGCTCCCTTCTCGGCGCGCCCGAGTGCGGCCCTGCCTGCCACCCCGGGCTTATTGTCAGAGCTCTATAAAAGGAATTTGGAAAATGTAAGTTGCCGAGCCGACCTTTTTATTCCTTTATCGACCCGTCAGCTGTTCAGATGAAGGTTCAACTTGTTACGTGGATTTATTACGTCAGCGTCACCCACCACTTTACACATATTTAAATGGAATCGTATTCAATGACACCTGTTTTAGTTCACAAGGTAGCCTTCTTGGAAGTGCGAGATAAGTTCTACGATGCGGTAAAGTGTAGGCAGAGTATTTTTATATGTAATCAGCTCGTGTGGCAACTATGTATGTAAGTGCCTACTTCAAAAAATACATCAAGTTGCCATAGCTCCACAGAATAGATAATAAGTTTTCTAGTAGATTATATTTTTTATAAGACCTTGAGCACTAGAATCGATAAATAATAAAACTTTAAAATCGAACTTTTATCATTTAAATAATTTTATCCTCTCCATTTGATACAGCGCAGGCAAGACTTAAATATCAAACATTAGTAACGCGGAGCACAAAAGCGGGCGACGGAATTATTCAGCGAGTTCCAAGCATTCAAAGTGCGCAAGTATTGTGAAGGGTTCTAATTCGAGTTATTTATTTATGCAAGTTTACGGTGCCATACTGAATGACTCTGGAGAGGTATGATTCCTTTGCAGCCCTTCTAGCATAGTAATATAACGTTTTAGTAATTGGTATCTTATGCCATAACGTCTTTAGTTGCGTTGTCACACAGGCAGATGTTGCGGTTTAGAAATTATTAAAACTGTTGTATATTCATAAACTTCGATTGTCCTAGTAGGTGGATTAGAATTGTTTTCCACTCACCGTGTTTCTAAGTAGATGCAAATGACCACTGAGAATGTAGAGAGAAACTCTATTAGCGCCACTCTTAGTAAATGCGCAAAGTGTAAGTGGGTCTCATGTGCACTACCCGGCTGCCGACAAAGGGACTCCGCTAATAATGTAAAAGTAATGCACCGAGCGAAATATTCAAATGTAAAAAGAGAGGCAGCGGTGCTTGCACGTTCCATAATAAACGAGATTGAGTGGGGCGGTCTCCAGCAGACACAAATGAATGACGGTAACAGCGTGCAGCGTAATCAGCCGTCGCCGGCGAGCGACGTGCGTTCGCATGTGAAAAACAAGCTCAATACACTTTTATACTGAACATTTTAGGGCAAATTTTACACCAACGGCCGACGCGACGCTTAAATAACGTATTGTAATATTCAGCTAGTTCTGTGATACATTTGCGCAGGGGGAAGTGCTAAAGATACGTTTTTACTGTGTTTGTACTGTATTATTTTTTGCAAACTAGAATAAACTTTGTCTGAAAAGCTAATTTGTTAATGTTATGTCAACGTTTATTCTTTCTAAACTTACAAAGAAGCTACGGTACCGTGCTTGATAAAATATTTCCAGGATTTAGCGCAGTTCCTACCCAGCGCAAATCTCATTTAGTGAACAGGAACTGTTCCAACAAAATTGCGAGCAGTCAGGCTGGAGGCGTGCGCGAGTACGTTTCGTTTTTAATTGAATAAGCAGAGGGTGCTACATAATCCGGCAGCGGCGCAACCCGAGCGCCGAATTTCACGTTGACTCCGTTTGTTTTTGTTCACCAGTCTTTGGACTGCCTACTCTCCTGCCGCTACTTTCTCTCGATATCTCCGACCCGGCAGGTTTTTGGACTGATTTATCGCGCCAAATGATTATTTTCGATACCGGACCGCCCACTTTTATTTGCGGGTTTTATTTAATTTTATAAATGATTGAAATATGTTATTTGAGTTTCTCGTTTAATTAATCGCGGGCTCGCTAGTTTGCGAGAACGAATATATATTTTCCATTGATAAAATTGAAATGTGAGTTGCGTATATTTTATGTAGTCGTTTGGACAGATGGATGGAGCGGCCGCATTCGGCCGAATGTAATTATTGCGGTCCGATTTCGATAATGCGCTGCGAGGCCGCGCGAGCAGAATGTGGTTGCTCGTTTTGTTGCATTTTAATAATTTATTCTCGGCCGAGCCAGATAAAGCCTTTCCGTGTTATTTCAATTTTGTATTACGTGTTCCAATTTCGCTCGTGTTCCATTTTGTTGGTTATCTGTCAAACGCCATTGTGATGAACGAACTGAATTAATTAATCTTGTGCATAATCAACGCCATCATAGGTATTTTACGTTTAAAACTTATTTATGTATAATTATTCGCTTCAAATATGCACTGTGAGATGCATTAATTTACGTTTACAAAAACATTTCTTTATATAGTTTCCAACGGACACATATTTGTTACTAAATCTCATGTGTGAGAAATAACATCTTTATATTTGATTTTATTTTCATTTTTGTCCACCGGGACCATGAGTAATTTACTAACTCTAAACTCTATAGGTATATGAAACACAACCGTATATAAAAGCAGCGAATCAATGCTATCTTTCCATCACAGTGCGTGTCTTTCAGAAATAAGGCAAGTACATAAATCCAACAAGAAACAACCCAATTATGCGTCGTAAGTCGAGCATTTTGATCGTGCTGTAAAAACGCTAGATCGCCGGTTACGAGGCAGTAAACCAGGCCCGGCCGCTACTCGCAGCCGACTCCAACTATGCTGTAATAGGTGCTTTTTGAACTGCGGACTCCCTCGTTACCCGCATTGCTTTATCATGCTCGTATACCGCTCTTTTATTTCCCTTACCATTTCTCCACTGTTTTGTTTGCTTTTGATGGTAAATGAAAATTTGTCGTCAGATATGCGATCATTTTGGGATAACATACCATGTGACTCATCTTTCGATGGGGCTTTCCTCCGATTGAATAATGTTGTGAATTATTTACAGAAATAAGTCTCATCTCTAATTATCTTAAAATGTTATTAATTTGACCAATTTTGTCAGACATTTTAGTTGACATGTACTCGTAAGTTAGACAGGTAGTAAATATTGGCATGTTTGATCACATCTACGCCCATAGTAAACAGAATTCTCTCTAAATACTGATTACCGTTACATATTGCGTGTGAGATGTAAAATGTAATGCGCTCCGGAGTAGTTCGAGGCTAGACTAGCAAATATAAAAATATAATATTTCGGCAACTTGGTATATATTATGTAAGTACGTGTTGAGTATCTATATTAAAAAGAGCTCAGATATGCAAAAAATAATTCTGAACTTATCCCGTATACTGAAACTGTAGGGAGAATTCGCTCCATATTTCAGATAGTATTTATTGGCATATCGCGCACATGGATCTGAATAAATAAACAACGCGAGTTAAAGCTGTAAGGTGCACTTTACGGGGCCTCTTCTCCGAGTCGGAACAGCACCGTAAGCGTAACTACGTTTGTCCCCAGTCAATAGAATACTTGAATAACTGCTGTTCGTATCGTATCGTAGACCTTTACCGGATCGTTATTACGTTAGAATATGCGGACGTATGCTGTGGATGTTGTCGTAAAAGCGACCGTGTCGTTTTATAGCAGGGAACGGGGTCGCGCCGCCAGAGCACTCCGCCGTGCTGGGTGGTCGTAACATAACCTGAGACCACCCTTCTCGGATGTTTATGAATTTTCACCAACTAAACAATATTACGGTCCGTGCAAGCCGTTTCGGGGAAAGTTTATCCACTTTGTCGAAGTCGAACATTGACTCACTGACGAGTGGAGTTCCCAACTCGGATGGCTGTTTATATCCCGGGATGACTCAAAGCGACTGAGTACAGCCTTCCTTTCTGTTAACTTTTAACCTTTCTGAAGCTTTTAGCAGACTCCCAAATCTTACCAAACTTCACTTGACTGGAAAAGTAGATGAATAAGTGTGTGCGTGACTACTGACAATATATAAAAGTAAGTTGTAACCGACCGCAGTAAACGGTTTCCAAGCATCGACTGGGATGAAATGAATATTAGGCCTCAGTACCCACAGTGGGTTATTGTGATCGTGACGGCATTGACCCCGCGACCCCCGGTGTCTATGACGCAACCAGTGTCACCGCAACCATCAATCACAAGATGCTTTGTGACATTGTGACGTTTTGCGACCTGACACACTGAAGATTTTGTTCCGCTCACGAGGGATCAAGAACCGATTGTGAGTATAAAATGCTCTACTCAAAGCCATTTTTCACTTTGCACTTAAGCGGCAAATGTTATGTCAGAACGATCAATCTACAAATCAATATGTAAACTTGTATAGAATGTGGTAAAAGTTGTATTTTACTATGGGAAAATGGTTTAGTAATACGTACCGCTGAATGCAACAGTGTTGCTTCAAGGATTGCGTTGAGTAAATAGGAGTAGGCAGTAGGAACTATGCGGCGGGAATGATGTCATCTGATTGCTCGGGGCGGACGCGGCGCGGCCTCCGCCGGCGATTCGTGACCATCGCACCACCGACTCGTGCATACCTAGCCTCACTTCATGCTGAACACACGAGCATGTTTACTGCTTGTTTCGCCTCCATTCGCTAGTTTTTATGCCTGACAGCTCGACGTGAACATCGCTAATGACACCGCAAATATCATCGAATTATCCCCACAACCCGACCATAATGATAGATATACAATCGACCTTCAATCTACACCACACACAACCCATTATTATTCTGAATTTATTTAAAGATGGCCCCTTCCTGTTGGCCGCTATCCAAGGGGTATCCCCAATGTTTACTAGACGTTTTAATAATTGTAGTGTTTAATGTTTGTGGGTTCATTTTATTTCAGCTTTTGTTTGTATTCGTCATTCTCATGCCGTTGTGTGATATGCGTTCGTTTCAAAAATGCCGCTGGATGGATAAGAACATTTTTTAAATCTCTGTAACGAGGCTTGTTCACGTAAGTAGGTACATGTAGTAAAACCAAATTATGTATCAGTTATTCACAGGTTGAGAGGTGGAGGCAAAACCGCACCGAGTGTTTCTTGTTAGAAAGCGAGAGTACCAAGATTCTGAGGCGAACGCTTTGTGTCGTCGAATAGGATTTGTAGGATTGTAGGATATTTGCTTTCCTTTCACTCTTCATTGAACTTCAGTTTTACTTTCCATTTGTTTACCCAAGTTTACAAGTTCCTTACTTCTTGTTCCCTCATTATTATTAGTGAGGCATACTCACGCACACATGTTACCATTATACTTAACCATACTGTGCTCGTTACATAATACATAGTGGTATTATGCTCATCTACATACGCGAATATGTATGACGTTAGTTACATGGATTACGATACTGATTGTAGTGACGTACTAGATTCTCTCTACGTATACAACGCAGACAGACTTTCCTGTGTTTGATAAAAGACCTTCAAATGTTTACGCCCACGTTTATCTGCGCGACAGATACTAATCTGGTACGTGAATGTTGACATCCAGACCTATAGGTCAGGGTGGCGATAAATATATGTATACCAGAATCAATAACAACATTATCGATTCATTTCCATCATATGAAGAGCTTATGTCCAACTAGTAAAGTACCAACTTGGGTTGTAAAGTTTACGATGTACTGGTGTAGTATAAAGGGTAGGTATATCGTAGCTATAGGTTGGTTGTGTTTATTGAAGACTGGCGTCGTGGTCCGGACGCGGGGGATGCCTCCAGATAATAAATAACGAGTGCAACGATTGCGACCGCCGCGCCTGGGATAAGGGGGGTCCGGGGAGGGCCCAACCATTTTAATGTCCCGGCGCCAGACTTTATATTAAACATTCGACCTTGGCAGTGGCCTACATCGACACCGGGACACGCACACACGCCCACTTCTCTCTCGTCACGAAAAGAAAAGTTCATTCAGTGTTTCGGCAGTTGTCGACGCTATAAATAATAACCGTGACGTGTTTACTCATCTAGCACGCTATTTAAAACCTTATCTTTGTCGCGTTCCATTGACACTGTTGAAGGTCGCTGTATTGTTATTTGCTACCGTGTGTTGTTGTTACTGTTCGATTTTATCTGTACGGCGAAATACCTGCACTCGCTTTATCACCTGGTGCGATATCATTGTTTTTCCTTTGTACATGAACGCTTATCAAACATTTGAGAATCAACTTGTAATTTTGAATTATATGTCGTATGTATGTTTCAAGACTACCAAACGTGGATACCGAACACAATCTCTTGCACCACGTGGTGGTGCCTCGTGAGCAAAGAATATTAAATTTCAGAATTTTCTGATAAAATTGGTGGTCCAATATACCTACATAGGTCACAGGCTACACGTGTGTGTTGATGTCACATAGAAATGCGTATGCCACTCAATTTAATAAAAAAAAATACAAATCATAATACAAAAGCAAATTGCATTAATTACACAATATTTTGCACGATAATTCAATGTTAACACTTGATAATGTTTTGTATCGCCCAAGCGGAATGGAAAGAGTAACGTAATCACTTCCAGTTGCAAATGATGTAATAAATTACCGTTATTGTTATTGCGTGGAGCGAGTGAGTAATGTGGGTCAGTGACGAGTACCGAGGCAGGGTCGAGATGCCATTGACGCGTCTTTATGTTACGTGTGTTACGTCACTGCAAGGTATTGTTTCGCCGAACAAGGAGGATGCATCCGTCTCCATGCGGCTGCAGTTTAAATCTGCAGCGCCACATTCATTAACATAACGTCTCCGTTTGCTGCTGTTCGAGTCCGTGTATTGTTACATTTCAATGCCAAAGGTCCTGTCGACTTGTGTTGTTTAATTTTAAAGATATTGTAGGTTCAACAAATGAAAAATGATATCGTGCTGTATGTTCTCGACGCAGTTTTGTTTTTATATTTATAAGACATATACTGTAAAGCTAACTATATAATGCATTTAACACTGCGTGTTATTTTCAATTCAACATAGGTAAGTTTTACTCAGCGCAGGCAGTGTCGGTGCCTGCAGGTGTTCAGTATCATTTGGAAACTGGTCGGGCATCCGGTTCGCGCGGCGCTGAGCCTCCGCGAACAAAAACAGATGGCGCCACCTGTACCCTAGGACTCTATAAAATTACTTTACGACGAGAACAAAGGCACTAGATTTCAGCTGTTTTAATATTATTTTGTATCAAAAGCTAGTGTTTGGGAAAACAACTTATACATTTTATGACACATAAAGGTATTGGGGCAAAGTTTTATGACGCTATCAGCTGCAAGACAAATTGTCTAATTACGGGCCGGCTCTGGCAGCTTATGTAACTAATGGCGGTATAATCGCTCCCGCGGAATCCGATCGTAAACACGCTCGCTAACCCACTAAAACATATTTCTTTTATTTTGCGCAGCGACTGCCTTCGTGCCTCGGAATTTACTTTAGCCCGCCACTTTACACAGAACTGGTGTATATTGGTCTACTGGTTCCCCCTACATCGACAATGTAGCCTGTTCATATCCTTAAAATATATACTTGTAAATTTGGCTGCTTCCAGCGAAACTGTAATACGAGTATATGCATAAGCTGAAATTACAAATTTATATTTATGTACATATTTAAAGATGTTGCACACAGAATTATCAATACTCGGATAAAACAATCAAAAAAAATTTGACTAAAAATATGTATGTTTAGTGCAGATATGTGTATTTGTGGTAGAAGGTAGAAATATAATTTGTTATCTGTATAAATATTGGCAATTAAAATAAATAATTTGTTTTCTTCTTCTAAAGTGGAGTACAGGTATGCTACATGTAAGGCCTCTAGTGCAGATGTGTAGATCCAGGGTACCTAGGTAGAAAAACACCTGAACGTCCAATGTAAAAAAAAGTTATTTCATCGTCTAACACGTCTGTTGCTGAGCAGTAAAGCTACAACAGCAACACTACTCACAGCGGTGTTCCAAACAGAAGCATAAATCCAGGAGCACGAAGCGAGGGTACCTCTCTCTGCATATTTCTCTGCGTCTCCACTCGGGGGGAATAACTCGCGTATCTCAAATGTTTCGTTGTGCATTGCTTACATTGTCCAATTTGAGGATTGTAAATAAATCATTTTAATGAGCACCCAATTAAGCAAGCGCGTAGCTTTTGGAACGTTTGAGTAATATAATATTCCGATTGCTTTACTAAACATTGCAATGACTGTGATTGACCGACCGAAGCGAAAGCTAATCAATCTTTTGTAAAAATAATTACAGATTGATACACAATAATTATATGTATAACTATTATCAAATATGTATTTATTTTATGTATGTACGCTCGTTCATTATATTGAAAAGGGTTGAGCTATTTTAATCCGTGTGTTTGGGAAACTGATGAAAACTATTTCTAAATCATAATAAGCAGTCTACATCTAACTACAAGTGCTACGAACATGATTGCTACGATTTTTTGAGGTCTACGACAGTTCTACGTCACACAAAAGACACAAACGCCTATTGGATATTAATAATTTGTTTACTAAGTATATGAAACTGTGTGATACATACAACACTGTACAGTTAAGCGTATTGGATGGTCAGTCTCAGTGCGCATATGCGTTGACCTGTATTCCCAATGGGCCATCAATGTTTGCAATGCGACAATAATGAGCTACTATATTGACGATAATATTACTATTGCTCTTAACAGATCAATATCTACTAATGGAATAGTTGCTCTACGTGCCGTTTCAAATTTGTCTACCTCGTAGCTATATTAATTATAGACTTCCTAATGGACCCTAATATATTCAATAGCTTGACATTATTATCAATGTATTTGTGCATTAATGTGTCGTAATTGTGGTTAATTTAATTCATGATTTTAGTAGCTCTTAGGGTTCCAAAAACATAAATAGGAATAATCTAGTTTATCTTTTTGTTTTGTATAAAATTACCCAATAAGAGATATCTTTATTAAGCTAAAATGTAATTAATTATATTATTCGACACTAATCACCTCGTAAAAGTGTTTGTTTATTTACTTTATACTCGTATTTATCGAATATTTTTATGATGTTCTTATACTATAATCACTACTAAAGAGAGAAGCGTCACAAAAACTCGCATCGAAGTAGCTGAGCGGTTGAATATCGGTGTTACAAAGTGTAGAAGCAACAAAATACTGGTTGAGTTGGATAGTTGGTAGAATGCGTGCAGCTCGATGCGACCCCCCGCTCTGGCGTGCCCTCGCCGCTATACAGTATACATATGGGTCGGAGCGGCGTGCCGTCGCAATATCAGCCCGGTGAAATCGCTCGCCCGCCCGCCTCGTCGCACCACTCGCCTCGCCTGCGCCAGTCGCCGTGCGCCAACTGAAACGCGCGCACTTCTAGCGCATTATCAACTCCACGATATTTCTCACATCTTTCGCGTTTCGCCTGCCTTATATCGCCCACTATTCGTCGATTCCTCTTTCCGACACCGGTTCGTGTACAAAATTTTCCTCGAGCGATAATATCGATAATTGACTTTTGAGAACTGCCATATTGTTTGTGTGTGTGTAACGAGTGCATGTACGAGGCTCGCCCGTAATATTCCGGCCACCGTCGTTTTGGGGAACAGTACAAGACGGCTGTCATCATAAGGCTGCCTGCGAATACAGTAAGTATCGCGTCGACCGCATGACTCGATGTAAAATGGGACGATTCTTATCTGCTCTGTATGTGTGCGCGTGTCCCGACGAGCCGCCTGTCCGTGTGTGCGTGACATCCGACCGCCTCCGCGTCGCTGTGTGCGTTGGCTCAATACTTGGATTCTATTTTGTGGCGGAGCCAGCTACATGTTTGTTTTTATTATCATATGACCAGCGACCGCACTAACTTGAATTCGCCGCTCTCCAAATGTACACTTTGAATATATTTATGTATGTACCTACTTAAGTTTTTCAGAATATTTAGGTACATAGGCTTTTTATATGTTTGCTGAATAATCGATAGGACCTGGAATACTTAATTGCAAAATCAGAAATATTTTAATTTGTATATTTAGGATATCATTATTATTATAATTGCCAACATGATACATATATATTTTTTTATTCGATCTATCTTTATACTCGTTCGTTCGGAGGAACTTTGCTGTCGGCATTTGATTTGATGCTGGGGCATAAACTTGGAACTGTTTTCTGTTAGTATGAAAACAACAATAAGTATTATTTCAGATCTTTTGCATCTTACATTCTGATTGCTGAAATAGTTTACAATTATAGATTAATATATGTTCGTCTATTTCAGTCTACGTAAGTGTCTGTGTAAGCCAGTACAAAAGATAATGGATCTTTTGTACTAGCTTACTTACTGTATGGAAATTTAAAATCTAATAAAGTTTATCAGTTATTTGATCTCACTGTTACTAGATGCGTTGTCTAGTTTGAGTTTAGATAGAATAATGTTTTGCCCTGAACCAGTTGATAGTTTTCCTTTATTCGGCAGTTTTCCACTCCACTACAGTTTTATGTTCAAATATCAGATTGTATTTAATATTGAGTATCTATAAAATGATAGCTACAAAGTGTACCGTGCTTGCAATATGCTAACATAGCTTTCTGTCGAAAAGAAGTTTTTTCCCAAATGCTTGCTACATCTTTCATCTGCTTATTACTCGTATCATTAGGAGTGATTTAGTCAACACGTGAGCATACAAATTGAAGAGAAAAATAACAAGAACACAACTTTTCTATCTATCAGTATATAACTTTCCTTTCGTGCCTCATCATGGCTTTTGCACCAAAACAATGTACCTATGCAATAAAAAATAATGTGCTGGATTAATTTCATTTGGCGAACATGAAATTGACGTAATCATTATTCACATTATTATAGTTACAGTTTCCTCGCAATTGTGTGTTTCGATACAATTACTCAAGAACATTGTTATCATCGGTTTGCACATGTGTTTGTATAAGTTTCTGATTATTTAATGCGGTCTCACGCTCCACAATATCAGTAGAAGAATGTCCTAACAGTCGTCGTGTTGAAGACGACACGGATGAATTGTCGATTTTATTCGTGCCGCCGTAAAAACTATAATGCGGGAGAAAACGGCGGGCGTTTCGCGCATTCCTCTTCCGTCCGTCGCTCATACAAATTACGATGTATGTTACGTATAGCTATAGCTAGGTAGGTGGGCCGTCATTATTTATGTTCTCTAACATTCAGTCGGCTCAGTGGTGTGGGTTAAAATCGGAGCAGTCAGCTGATCGTCCGTGCATGTGTGTGTGTGCGTTCTTCGGGAAACACCTTTCGATGACGTGTGCGAGCTTCGTTTAATTGGACATTCACATTGTTCCCTCGTGTTTTTTCGTATCGTCATAATGATTGATATGCAAGATAAAGACATGATGTAACAAAAACACATCGATAGCCAATACAAACGTTTTTCGATGCCGGGCTTTGTTGTCGATTGTTAAGACAAGTAGCAATCAAGTTTTTATAAGTAATGGTAGTATTGTAGCTCTACTAATTAAAGTTATCAACACACGCGGAAGCAGGCGCTGCTGGCAGAAATATAACATACCGAACACCGAACTTCAAACAAACAGTATTTGCAAAACTAGTTTTTATTCTAGTTCAGGTGACAAAAGATTCGTTTGGCCCGTTCTATTTCCAACAAATAAGGTTCTTGTCTCCATGTGTTATTTGTAAAGCACGACATTGAGAAGACCGGATTGCTTTCATAATCAAACTTTGGTGATAAAGGCAGAAGATCCATATTAGTGATGATACCTACACTTGCGCACTGAAGTTACTTCTGCAACGAGCTCTTGCAAATGTTAGGTGCTTGATATACACTACACAATCTACACATACACATCTTTTCATTGCAAGCTAAAATTTCCAGTTACTTGGTCAACCCTAGAATTATTTCAAAACAAATGTATTGTTTCAAGTTGTCACAGCCTAGTTCTTCTGTTAGGTAGGTTCTCGCGTCACCGGCGACTAATTGATCGCTCCACGTCACGTTACAATCAAACAATAGTAGAGTTGTCGGGGAAAGTTGAGCTCCGTCGCCTGATCCACCCGCCCCCCCTTCTTCACCCCGCGTCACAAATAAATAAGCCAGAGCCGACATCCGACAACAATAATAATAATTCGCTCGGGCTTGATCAGCTGTTTCGTCGACACCGACCCGAGTAACAGGTGGCCTATAAAGACATTCAATAAAGTGTGTACCACTTGCCTTCGTTGCGGAACCGTCTATTTTACACAAATATATACCCCTCTGTTCACCCACACATAGACACGGGGTGCCCTGACTCCAACACCTCTACATAAACTGCTAACCGGGACGTGTGCCTCTTTTTTTATCAAGTTGTTATCAAGTGATGAATGTTCCGATACCATCAACAGTCATCAACACCACCTAACTCTCCTTGCCGAACACTAATTGCTCAAAATTTGAACTATAGCAGCTCTTTGACTAGGCTGTGTTCTTATCCTTAACTATTTCTCAAATTGAATCAGTTAATTGTTGTAATACATTGCATACATTTTTAAGAAACGCAAACTTTTCACGGAATAGATAGATCTTGATAATAGAGATCTGGAGTTATGTTTGCAAGAAGAAGGGGGCTGTGGGTGGGCGAGGGTTAGCGACCTTTTGTCCCTCGAGCACGTGCTACTTGTGCAAAATTATCCGAGTTTGGAAGTGTACCTACATAGTTGCTCGTATAATTTAACCCGGTCTCGTCACAGCGATGCCCCTGGCCACCCCTCATGTTTACCTTTCATTCGCTCCGTCTTTACTCTCAGCTAAGCCGTTTAACTAGCTAATCAATTTCGTTTGAAGTTCGTAGTTTGTCTAACTATATCTCTAGAACAAAGTAGTATTTTATTATTTTGTGGATTGATGGAGTAACATATTTTTTTTGTTTGTCTTATCTCGTTTTGAGATTAGTTTTTTTTATACTTGACAGACAATACCGACAGGCATTTAACCAGCAGGTTGCCCCTGTAATGATGGATGAACTGGAATGGAATGAATTGTGATTGCATGTAGACCAAACCTCTCAAGTTGGTCGGAGAGTCAATCTACAACCATTGCTAGGCATACTTGATTCGAGCAACATTCACAGTGTTGTGGCTAGCAGAATGCAACGTTAAGTATTTGCTCTCAATAGAACCATTCTCCGATATGACGAGCCGGTTATGTAATGTAAATGTTTACGTACCTACAGCACGTGCTCGCAGCCACGTGCCCACCTCGGAACACTAGCCTTGTGAATTATTTATTTACGACAACATTTTCGCACGCCGGTCAATGAACTCTAGTTTGATCTTGGAACGCATTTACGTCGATTAATCTCTGCTCGTCGCGTACCTATGCAACAACAATTTTACTCCGCCTCTATGACAGATCGTGTAGATACAGACCAGTGCAGTTCCAAGATGTGTTTCTTCTGCTCATGTTATACCAAACTCCATTTGGTTTATAACATGCGCTTTAGTAATATCTATTAAGGTTATTTTTATTTTATTTATCCACAAGAATCAAACTACACTAAATACCTTGCTTCTTAAACGTATGTACAAGAAAAGTAGTGATTTTGAGTAAATAGAATGTGAAGAAACGGAACCGTTTGAACGCCAACCACATTAAGACTTTCTTTTCAAATTTAGGTAAATGTACCTTACTCTCAAAACTACGAGCAAAGAGGAGTTTACTATTTTAGAATATAACATAGATGCAGCTACATGCGAGGATTTGCGGTTATTTAGAGTGGTCGTAACGCTCGTCAGCGGTCTATTTATAGGACGTCAGCGCCCCCGTGCCACTGACCTAGCCCTCTGCTTTATGCCCGTCTAACTAGCCATTATGTGCTTCATTCTTTACATCCTACTAAATGTCTATTAATCTTCACAATCGTTCATTTAGCCACAATAAGAGTGAAGTGTAATTGTTTTATTTACTTGCACTGGATGTTTTTGAAAAACCTTGTATGTTTTCTGATGCACTGCGCTGTTGCCTGAGCATGCAATACTTGATCTTCACTTATTTACTAAGATTACAACCAAAAGTCGTTATAAATCTAACATATTTGGATTATAACATACAAGACATGGAACTGGTTATATTGTGCTATTATGAAGTACCAAGATAGAGCGGTATTTTTTCTACAAAACTGTTAAAAGTAGTCCACTGAACGGCAACATCACTAATGTTTCCAGACTTTAATGTCTTCAAATCTAGAGTTAATAGGTATCTTCTAGGTAAGCGTGTTACATCCTAGGCTGCAGCAATGCTTAACATCAGGCAGGCTGTAGTCAAACGTAAACCTATCCCATGTAAAAGAAACTATAATTAAAGTAAGTAATTTAATTGCATACTCAACGTAATTGGTGCTTGTTTGTCACCATTCAGGTAATTTATTAATGAAGCTATTTTGCAATTAATAGTATATTATTAGCAGAAGAGATAATTAATTCCTAAACAAATAGTAAAACATACGTTACCAACGATACGTACCTATTAAGTATTACTAGATATACAATTACAATGATACAATACTATCTCAAAATTCAAATTCAAAATATGTTTATTGGATTCAGAAAACTTACAGCTAGGTACTATTTATAAATACATATAAAAAAAAAACAAAACATATTATTATTATCTGCCTGTATATTCCTATTCCCTACTATTACGTACGATTTCAACTCAAGACAAGAACCACTAGGCCTGACCTGTCTTCAAGGGCTTTTCGTGGGTACCTACCTGCCTATAAGAGTCCAGTCGATCAAAGGAAGCTCACAACAACTTCAAAGTGTACGCAGAACCGAGGGAGCCGGCTTGTTAATAAATCACCGGACGAAGGGCCGGGACTATTTTGTTGACTCTACGTGAACATTGATTCTAAATTCTGTATGATAGAGAGTACATTCTTTTTGTTGCCGTTGTTCAATCTTCTTATGCGGCCAATCTAATTTTCTGTTATCCCTGGGGCCAATAACGGCACTGTGATAAACAATACATGAACATGAACATAGGTACCGCACCCAGCCAGGACAAGCCTGCTCCGGTCAAACCGGCATACCGGGGGGCACGAGGTTGTGGAGCGTGGTTTTGTGCTAACGCTCCGGGATGGTAGTCGACCGGCTATGCAGCCAGACGCCGATTTGGAGAAGGTTGTTATTAAGGATGGGGATAAGCGTTAGTAAAAAATGGTGTTCGTTGATTATTGAGTTGACCCATCTTGGGGTTTGTTAGTGTTTGGCTTTGCAAGCACTATCTTAATATGTTCGCTGTGTAATGTTGGTTCTATTGTGAGTAATCATAACCGCGTCGGGTGTAGTAGGTGGATCTTTAATGTGGGTCGAATAGATCCTATGTCGCTAAGGGATTGTTCTTGTGTCATCTGACGGCCTTTCCTGGGGTATGGTTGGTGCCTGCCTGTTGGTATGTCGTTCTGTTTCCTCATCAGATTCGCTGTCGGTTTCTGCCATCTTATAGATCTCCCTGGCAGCTCTTATAAAGTCTCCTTTGTTTTTCGCCATGTCCTGCCAGTCAGATGTTTTCCTGGGGTCCGTTTCATGAGATAAAGAATCCTTCCACGTATAGTTAGGTCTACCAACTTTAAGATCTTCCGTTGCTTCGATCTCTTGCAAACGGCGCCGGCACTCTTTAAGTGTATTTCTAGCCTCTATATCTTGAGGGTGATGCTTCTAATAGAACTTCGCCTTCTGTAGGTTTGTAATTGCCTCTTCTCTAGCCTTAGAGTACCTTCTTTCATGTTTGATAGTCTTATTGGCCGCCATCTTCATGACGTTTGTTATCACTTCCCACGATAGCGGCTCTTTTCGGTTTTCGCCGTTCCTGCTCTTTTTGGTTTCCTCTAATGAAGTTTCTTGGTTTTTTTTTTTTATTTTTTTTTTTTTTTATTTTTTTTTTTTTTCGCGTGGTGTTACTTTGAAGCATCTCGTAGTTTAGGGTTTTGTAGTCAAACTCGTTCGCAACGTTGGCCCTGGTTAGTCTTATTGGAGGTCTCGTAGAGTCCCTATTGGAATTTAACGTGAGGGCAGGGCGACCTAACTTTGAACAAAAACGCGCCACGCTATCAAAATACGTTCGCAGCGTACGTTCGTAACCTACGCGCAAGCCAAATTGATATTTAACGTTTCGATTTACGGTTCATATTTCACTGCATACAGTTCGAGTCTCAAAGTTATCATGGTTGCCATTAGGAATGTAGATTTAGTACAATAATAAAATTGTATTATTTTAGTGTTTATACTTAATTCTCAGTGAATTATATTTCGATAAATTAATACTTTATCAGTAATTATTTTTTATGTGTTATTATAACAAAGTATGGATTTACAATTTTTTTTTTTTTTTCCTAAAATGTTTACTAAATTAATCCTGTTTTTCTCGAATTCAACTATAAATTGCTTATTAAAGTAGCTAGATATAGTTACCTATTTATACAATACAAACAAATTTCTCATACTTTGGGGAGTGATGTGCCGTTTGATCCACGACTGTCGATCGTACTTTACTGTGCCCTCCGCTCGCTGCGTGTTCGGAACAGGGAGATAGGTTTCTGTTGTATTATTTATTCTGTGGTGAGGGGCTTCAGGTTTCCCCATATGATTCTATGGTCAGATAGGATTGTTTTTTCACCTTTGATGTAATTAAAAATCTGGTTGTTTTTGGCATCTGTCATTATATGGTATATTTGCGATGTTTTGTTTCCCGACGTCCAAGTCAGTTTACAGCTGCGCCGGCCGAATGATTTGTCCAATCGAAGATTTTCCCGTTTCGTTACTTGTTTGGTGTGGGAGATTTTTGCCTCTTTGATTTTTATCGCGAAGTTCATGTGTATCTGTGAGTCCTATGTGGGCGTTGAGGTCACCTCGTATGATTGTTATTGAGTTTCTTGGTTTATTCTTGGTCAGTTGTAGTAGCCGAGTCGCGTCGTTTGCTGCTGATGACGTTAAATTGGACCTGTGCGTTGTAGTAATGAATAGAGAGGCTCCACTGCTTGTATCTATTGAAGCAACCATATTGTTTGTGTTTGCTTTAGTCCAGTTCAGCCTTAGGCCGCTGCTTTTTCTTATGAGAATAGCTTGGCCTCTTCTGTTGTTGTTTCCGCTTAGGTGCCATGTATAGTGACTAGATTCTTAGGTCCCGGATTTTAAGTGAGTTTCCTGTAGGCAGGCAATATGGATAGATTTTCCGTCTAGAAACTCGTCAATCTCTCGTTTTTTAGTCAACGTTGCGGCGCCTCTAACATTCCATGTGGCAATGTTTATGTTTTCATTTACTACCTGTTTTTGTTGTTTGGTGTGACCTGGGGCGGGCAAGTTTGTATCCGGACTCATCTGGTATTCTCCTCTGGGGTGCTAGTTTCAAGAGTTAGACTTAGGTCATTTTGCGTGGTGCTTGTACTTATTACTCCTAGGTGATTTTCATAGCAATCAAAGTGGTTCCCCGTAATTATTAGACCTATGCTACCTGCGGTGTCGTTTGGTGCCTTAGGAGAGAAACATACTGTTTCTTGTAGCGGGGTATTTTTTTTTTTTTGAGAGATTTTGACGTTAATACTATAATATTCCGCTGCCGCTATAAGTATGTCTGTGCCGCCCCATGTGCCATCTTGGTATTGTGATAGAATGTAGTTCCTGATTTGTTTGCTTTGTGCTGAGCTATCTAGATTACTTCTGTTCGCTAGGTACATTTGTGGATCGTTTTGGTTTTCCTCAACGTGGCGTGCGAGGTCTCGTCGAATGTGTTGGTGGTCAAAGGTTAGGCCATACAAGTCGTTAATTTGGTGGGCTATAAGCGCGATACAAGCAGTTGCCGTCTCCTGGTATTTTTACGATAGGGTCCCTATTTTCATATCGGCTTTGTGCCTTACCGTGGCGGTATCGCAGAGGACGGGTTGTCGTGGCTAGCTCGTGATATCTTTCAGGTATGCGCGTGCTTGGGGCTGTGAAGGAAGCTTATATACTATGTATTACTTATTAGTTAACTGGTGTATCATGCACTATACTAGTTCCCTTTTGCCTTTAACGGAAAAGGGGAGTAAGTAGCACTCGAGTGAGTACTTGGGTCTCGTCTAGCAACTCTAAGTACGAGTCATTTGGAATAAGTCTATTAATTACGCTTTATGTACTAGTGTGTTATGTGTATAAAACAAACGTCTGGGCTTTATTGTACGTAGAAAAAATGACTACAATTAGAAGTAAATTTTGAGCTATGTTTAACAAAGGATGACCCAGGGGGTGACATCGGGTGGGTCATCCTAAAAAAAAAAAAAAAAAAAAAACCCTAAAACACACAGCTGCAAAGCTGTGGCGGAAATTAGCAGATGATTTTAAGAAGGGTTTTTTTTTTGGTTGTATTGTTAATGGTCTATTTATTGCTTAGTTTTATGGGTCGGTATTTGTTTTGGGAATGGATAGAGTAATATTTCACGCGCCTTTTTAAAATCTTAAGTTATTGTCCAAACGGGCCTGCAGATGTGTGTAGTTTTTACTCGTATTTAGGCTTTTGTGTTTGCCTTGGGAAAGTAGATTGTCTGTGTTTTCGCATACGTTACGAGTAATTACGTCCGTGGTATGAGATCGTGTAATCTAGTCTACCCTTGTAAATTTAGCAGGTTTTTACTGCAGTTTGTGTAAATATGTATTTTGAAATCGGATAAGCTAGTTACGCGTAGGTTTGATCTAGGTATAAGTAACCGATGTGACCGTACGGTGTTGGTTGCTGGTATGGGCTGCTTGAAAACAGACTTGTCCCTCGTGGCAGACGTCTAGACAATATCTTAGGATATTGAGGAAGGAGAGACCGAAGAAAAGGGGTTTAGACCACGTGTGGCTAATATGGAACAAGCTCACCGAGTTTTCCTTTTGTTGGAGTGGGTTTCCCCGCGCTGGGCGCTGATACCGCTGTTACCGGTGGCCTCTGGTGGCGGGTCACGTACACTGGTTGTCACTCACTGATACATGTAAAGATTATAAACACGCGTTGCACGGCACTTGATTATAGTCACTTTTCGCGGGGCCAGGAAATTTACCTAAGCTAGAAACCGTCAAGCTTTGCTCGCAGCCATTGCGCTAGCCGCTGGCAGATGTTGTGCCTATTGTTTACTGGATCAATTGTATTGACGAGGCTCTATTGACCGTTCCCGAAAGCGACCGCTCGTCACGGCGTCCAAGACGAGACTCCAACGGCACTGTGATAAACAATAACATCAAAATCAGTGATAGATTTTACCACAATATAGATTCCAGATAGCTATGAAACTAATACATATACTCTGTATTCATTTTAAAAGGTCGTGGAGTATACGGATGTGACATAAGCATTTATACAATATATTGTCTTATCAATTAAGACAAAATATTGTATTAATGCTTCTGAGACAGCTGAGCTGAGCTAGAGCTAACTCTTCAAGATATCCAGCCGCATGCAAATGTTGGAGCTCTATGTTTCATGATCGTGTTCGGCCCGTTCCCAGTCCGCAGCTAGTTATCCCACCTAACTATAGTATACGGATTATGGTAACCAACTACGTGCGGTTTAGCGGTGAAACCTCCGGTTACTGTGTCGCTGCAAGCACCAACCTCCATTCACTCATCACTGATCCGATACTGATACCGTGTTTCAGGATTAGCCTAGAATGAAGACTAAAGCTACGACGTTTTAAAGTCCTTCTGATATCGAGCTGCAATTGTCAGTTGGAAAACAATATTTTGATAAATGTGTAAACACGTACAGGATTCCCTCCGCGTGGGTTCATACATATGCATATTGCACGATATAGACGTTTGTATGTTGTAGTAGAGGAATGATTTTGTGTTTATTTGCATCGGGATTTGGGCCAAGTGCACTCGGTCAGTCCGAGGCGGTCTCAATTCCGGCCGCTCGGTTGATAGGCCCCACGCCAACGCGTATCGTAATTTCTAATCACTCGCGACAGCTGACTGGTTTGCGCAGATATTCCAACGACGCGACAATTAATAGGCGACATTTATGGCCTATGAAAAATGATTTGTGATTTGTACATTTTACCATGCCGACTGTAAGTAAGTACTTGTTGTATGTTTAGGAGATGGATTTAAAAACTGCCGCTAAAACTTTTGATGAGACTATAATTTTGCTAAGAGAAATATTATCATCATTAATACCAATGTATAAATAACTATAAATCGATAACTGAGTACCAAATGCGGTATTTTTTCGTCGAGCTAGCTCGAAGTACCTATTATTAACTCATCAGATCTATTTTACTATTTTCTACGCATATATCTGAAAAACCCTCAACATATCTCTACTCAATGTGATCTTGATTGATATCTATAGTACCTATATATTATTCCCCGAAACATGTTCAATTGATAGTTACTAGAATTGGGACATGTGTGTAAAGAAAGCAAAAAGAGGTTGTGAACAAAAGGCCAGACGGAATGTATCAGGTTTTGCATGGTAATGCAACACTATTCGAGAGTCGCGCTGCACGTCCCGACAGCTTCCAACAACAATAATAATTAATTGACTCGTCCGTTCGTTATCGTGCTTTTATATTGACGTTCCCGAGCGAGCGAGCGGACGAGGCACATTCGGAATGAAATTTCCATAAAAACTTTTGTGCTCCGGCGGACGTTGCGAGCGCACGTTAAAATCGTCGGCTGGCAATAAAACAGCGGCCGGTGCGGCGAGGCGCGACGAGGCGCGGGTGCGAGCGGGACGGCACACAGATAATGGACTCTGTTCGGAGTGAAGAACGCGGCGATGGTGCCCGGTGCGCAGCAGCGCGCTCTAGCGAGCTCCGGCTCGGCAAAAACATCGGCGCAGTTATCTCCCCCGCCCCGCCCCGCCCCGCACCCGGGCCCGGCCGATCGACGCCGGAGCCTCCCGCACCGCGCTAGCCTCCTCGCAGGGGGCGCTTTAACTTGGAAAAGTACACTCTACGTATAAAACTGCGTTTGACGTTTTGCTCTCGGAGAAGCTTTATCTAATCGCGGTTAACGTCGCTGATTCGTTGCTTGTATCAAGAGTACATCGACTGCTTTACGATACGGTACGTATTTAATCAACATCTGATTAATGCACTAATTAATCAGATGTTGATTTTACGCCTATACAGTACAGCACCTAGCTGATAACTTAACCTTAGAATTTAGAATGATATCTAAAAATCTAGCATTACAGAGTGACTTAAATATAACATGGTGGATAAAATCTGGTAGTGAACTAGTCAGTTTCTTTTTTTTTAGATATACATACATATATATACCTATG
The DNA here is from genome assembly GCA_927399415.1 of Macaria notata. Taxonomy (NCBI): domain Eukaryota; kingdom Metazoa; phylum Arthropoda; class Insecta; order Lepidoptera; family Geometridae; genus Macaria; species Macaria notata. Next base: position 6,974,922 of record OV656741.1, read on the forward strand.
TATAGATATAGTTATGAAGAAGAATTGAAATTCGTTACAATATCGACATATATGTTGTTCTCGTTGTTGATATGTTTGTAAGGTAACTCTAGAGTTTTCTTACATTTAAGCTGATTTAACAAGTTGCATAAATGATAAAATCTATATACATAGCGACAGTAAAAGCGTATGACTACAAAACCCAACCTAGTTATGTCCTGCCATCTGCAATAACCAATGTTTTTTTATCAACACTGGAGACGGCTCCAATGTCCTGCCGCGCGGTCGGTTCCCGACCCACACATGTGCACGCTGTCCCTTTTTTGTACGCAGGTAGTATTGTAACTAAGTTTAGTTTTAAGTATTGTTTTGTAAGTTAGTATTAGCGTAGCCATGTAGGCGAATAAACGTCCTTGGTTCATATAAAAATGTTTCATTTTTGGAACCCCTGCTTCTACCAGCTCAGCTGAACCGTGCGTACCTGTCTGGCGCAGCCGGTGCGGATAAAAGGAAGTCCAGACTTCTTTAGTGACATCATCAGCCGGTGTATGTCACGAAGTTCTGGAACCTGAATCCGCGAACCAAACAAATACGACTCCTGGACGCGTGTGCAGCTGTAGAAGAAACTGGTTCGAGGTTGGAGCAGAGGACGGCGCCGGCAGCTATACTCATGGAGGGTTTGCGACGGCATGTGAGTAGTACCCATCACTAATCCCATGACCTCCTACCTATTCCGCGAACTCTGTAAGTGGGACAAACATCGCTTGCTTACGAGTTGTCGCTGCATTCTGCATTAAAATCGGCAGGATCAATAGCGACTTAGATAGATCTTAGGCTAGGGAGCTTGTAACTGAGACTAGCATCGCTCGTGTTACAAGTTGTCACTGCATACTGCACAAAAATCGGCGGGATGCATAGTGACTTAGGTAAGTTTAGACTAGGTAACTTGGGAGTGAGACAAGCATCGCTTGCTTACAAGTTGTCACTGCATACTGCACAAAAATCGGCGGGATGCATAGTGACTTAGGTAAGTTTAGACTAGGTAACTTGGGAGTGAGACAAGCATCGCTTGCTTACAAGTTGTCGCTGCACTCTGCACTAGAAATCGGCGGAGTCAATAGCGACTTAGCTAAGTAGAATTAAGCTCTAGCATTAGATGAGGCTACAAAATCTAGCCACCTTAGTTAAGTTATAATGAGTAATGTAATTTTGTGTGTTAGGTATTAATTTAGTTACATACTACTAATTTCAGTTATTAAATTCAATATTTCTGCTAGTTTTGAGATCATTTTAATTACTTAGATGGTTGTCCCATACCGTAAAACAGTTTATGTTCCTAAAACCTATCCAATCCTATCCTCAAAGTGATGCAGGTAGCTCTGCCTGTCGCCTTCATGATGTCTCCTGATACTTCAACGAAGTTCCAGCTCTGGTGGCGGTTGAAACTGCCCTACATAAAAGTGTTTGTGCAAGCCGTTAAATTAAAACTAGTGAAATATTTTATCTACAACAGTGAAATCCCAATCAGTGCCGTACTTTGAAAACGTATTTGTGATAACGTTACTGGAGTGATGAAACAACGTTACATAAGAGTGAAAAAAAATGCGGAACAGACAATGGACAATTATAACAGGTTTTTGTATTATATACCTAACTAAAACTTTAAATGTAAATTTAGTTTAACTATTTAATTTTCTCCGTAATTGCATTGCCTATGTGTTTATTCGCATATCCATGTAAAAACAATCATTTGTTGTTCTATAAAATGGCCCCATAAAATGTTGAATGCAGTTTCTAGCAAGTAACTTATAATTGAATGTAAAATCTGCCCAAACCTGTTTATAAATTATAGACTGCTTCACTTGCTCTAATTATTTTTACATTTGCATTGAAATATTTTATATACAATGTACTACTAACTTTTTGTTTATTATAACAGGTCACATTCATCTAACATTCCTACATGTAAAACTTTGTATAATTTTACTTTATGTGTAATTCTATTAAAATCGTTAAAGTAATACCAATAACAATCTTTCATATGTAAAAATTTTAAGTTTTATTACGTTGATTTATTCATTGCAACCACCGAAGTGAAACTATGTAATTGATAATAAGTTGTAAAAAAAAATGTTATATTACCGCGATCTGTTAACACACATACCATTATAATGTAGTAGATATTCAATTTCTAAACTAATTATAAAAAAATCTTATCACACATCCTAATTCTATTTTTTAATTTTAAAATATGTAAAAGGCATTTTAACTTGAGAAAAAAGAAACACATTTTTTTATTAATAATTTAATTTTAATTCGTCTGCTGAAGCATTATCTTTTGATTTGTTGCCCCAAAGTGCGTACGTGTCATAATGTAACGACCACATAAAATAAAATATGAACAAAAAGCGTAACTTTGTAAAAAGGAAATATAAAGACAATCAAATTTAATATTAATTAATAACATTTATTGCTTGTGTAATAGAAAGAATTTAATCATGTTTGTCCATATTATTTGTGATCTGACTATTTTTGCAATATTTATATTATTACCTGCTGTGAATTTGTTATTCTAAATCCATACTAAATAGCATAATATTTATTAATATGTATTTTAAATAATAGTAACATTACCTATCATAATACTTTAAAACGCTACTTATGATTTCCATTAATAGTCTATACTTCAATTGTTTATTTATACCTATCTACCATAATTATTTTGCAATTATGTTGTCTAAAATTAATTCAGAAAATCACATTATATTTAGTTGAATTTAATCAATTGTTTTGTCTCAAACTAATGGTAAATTTTAATTGAGTTCTTCATGTTTTGATAAAAGTCTGTGCATTTTCACTAATATGTAACTTAAATGTTTTTACTTAATGTATTTTTTATCCTTTGCACTTATCCATATAAATTTTATTATTGTCTTTCTAAACCCAAATGTAATTTTCCTCTGATTTATTCATCATCGTAAAATTTCATTCTTATGGACGGAGGAGTTATGTCCTGCCATCTGCAATAACCAATGTTTTTTTATCAACACTGGAGACGGCTCCAATGTCCTGCCGCGCGGTCGGTTCCCGACCCACACATGTGCACGCTGTCCCTTTTTTGTACGCAGGTAGTATTGTAACTAAGTTTAGTTTTAAGTATTGTTTTGTAAGTTAGTATTAGCGTAGCCATGTAGGCGAATAAACGTCCTTGGTTCATATAAAAATGTTTCATTTTTGGAACCCCTGCTTCTACCAGCTCAGCTGAACCGTGCGTACCTGTCTACCTATCTACAGTTTTCTTGTTACGATATCTTTGTAAACAACCGAGATAGTACGTAGCATATCACGTAGCATTTTTAGACAAATTACGATCAGTAGAGTTCTACTGATGCTACGAAATCAGTGTACCGCTACGAAAGTGCTACGAACATACAAAAGACATAAACGACGTGCCCCTGTACGTCGAAGTAGATTTTAACATTTATAAAAAATATATCTTATTACTTAGGTACATTTTTTTTCTTTTACCAAAGAATCACTTGGCGCTGATTTGCTATACAATTGTTGATATATAAGGTACACAGGCACACATATATGTAATTAGGTAACGACGCCTCACAGTTTTGCTTCCTTTAGTCCGGGATAGACACTCACATAATATCGCCGTTACAAATTTAGTGCGACTAGTTCGCATTGAGCACGTGTTAAAAACAAATTATAACAACACACCATCTATAGCTTATACATACATTACAACTCATTATCCGGTGTTGTTTTATTCACTAGTCGTACATGCGAGCACATAGATTTAATAAAGCATGTGGCCGTGCTCTATTGACTCTGAGAGCATTGTCGGTGGAGCCGAGGTTGCAGTGTCAAGGCAGGCAATTTCAGGTGTTTGAAACGCAACGAATAGTACATGCTACTTTACACACTTATTCCTTAAGTACTTGAAAATTCTTACAAATTTTAAAACCTATGCTATTTCGTGAAAATAGATATGCCGTGTAATGTTTACTTTAACAAAAAAATATTTGATTATTAAACTCGTCACAAATACCTGAGATGACTGGTATTAAATTACCATATCTACAGGCAGTTCAAGAATTTCTTTCAATATCTAGGTTAGCACATACAATGTATATACTGACGAGCTCGAGACTATTGTTTAATTTCATCATGAGTTAAGCTTATGTGTTTTTGTGCTTTCAAAGTAAACACTACAATTTCTTTACCCAATCATATGTCCACCAATTTGAACTATTCTTTAACCTAGTCCTGTTTTGTTTTGCATTGAGAATGAAGATAAGAACACATTTGAGTATTAAATGTGCATGTTGTATTGTTTCAGGATGTGCACGGCCAGAACAGCAATGACTCAGGCGGCAGCGGCAGCGCAGGACGCGCCACGACACCGCACCTGAGGCCTACGCCCAGCCCCACCGGCTCCAGCGGCTCGCGATCCATGTCACCGGCTGTCGGTTAGTATGCTAGTTGGCTACGTACATAAAGAAAATTGTTCCAACGACGTGACAATATACTCAACTATTTGAAACTCTATTCTGATGACCCGACATAAGAAAACATAGCAAAGACCAATACTATCGGCTCTGGATGTGTCGTGCATGTACCTGACACGATGCGGAGCTCTTTCAAATTGAACCTTACGCTCGCGGCTTTAGAGACTACAATCTTCGGGAAGAGTCGGGCGCATCCTTTTGATTTGTGACGGGTGTGTTGATCAGATTCGTTGTGCATACTCCGTCACCGGTAGACACGGGCTTTCCCGACATTGACCCACATAGAGCGGGCGCCCAGAGTACGCCGTATTTTGCCCCTTTTGCGGGCGCGAACCTCCCTAGCCCGCCCACCTTATGTACGAGTCGGGGTGGTCGCGGTATATAGGGCCTCGTGAAAAACTTACCCCCCACCTTTGGTCGGAGCACGCAAAACAGGACTTTCCACCCCTGTGGCCCAACAAGCCGCTCTTATATGCCTGACCGGCCGCCAACTACATAACTACACCCGCCTTCAATGTCATTGCCCTATTCCTTTCAATCAAGAAAATGCAAAGATCTGCGTACCTTACCAGCTGGCCACAGTAAGTGATGCGACCGACCTACGAAGTATTCATCTATCTATTAGTGATACAATAATCACTCCACACTATAGGACGATATTTAGATCTGTCAGAGACCTTGAGGCGGTCGGTGAAACCTCAACACCAGAGTTATACATACTTAAAGGACAATGACATACAAATACTGTATACCTTGAACAAAAATAGCGTTTGTATATTTTTATAATTATTAATTTGCCTAAATCTGATTGAACCTTCACATGCTGTATAAAACTAAAAGCACAACCAGAAACTAATCTAACAACTATGTTATTCGCAAAGTCGTGAATCGATCAGCACGTCTAGGTTAAGGTTGATGACGTCACGTCACCAGTTAAATCTAAATGCAAAGAATTCCATAACACCCTCGTGGGGCTTCCCTCGGAGTGACCTTGCCAGCGCCGGGCTCACCCGCCGGGCCGCATCTTATATACTTACCCACTGTGACGATTTGTTTGAAATAGGCACGTGTTTACATGGGGGCGATTCCGCTCTGTCTGACTTGTACGCGATACCACCATTCATTAATCATTATGTAATAAGGAGCAACTCTTTAATTGTTGTTTTGATATATTTAATTGCAATTTAATTAGTGCTTTACCATAATGATATCATAATCTACCCTACCTGTTTGTTATAGTAAGTTCATAGAAATTCTTACTCTGCCTACTTTACACAGTTAAGATGAAACTAAATTCATTTTCAGTAAATGGCTTAATGTAAAGTGCAGACCAATAAACTTCCATGACTTTTCTAGTGATAATTACGAATCTATCATAATGTAGAATTGTGAAACAAATCACGTATTGGAAAAGATTGTAGGTGGTTGGCTCTACTGGATTACGATAATTGTACATAACGATCGCTATGTAAGCTAACCACATCACCCCGTTTCGTTTGCCATAAAATGCAATTTGCCGTTTGCCTTTAACCGGCTGTAACGAACGATCAACCGCAAAATCAATCGTGGTTTGTTCACGTCGCCTGGTTGCCAGTACGAACGTGGCTTTCTCAAAACATCGGAGTGGCGAGCGGCTGAGCGCTGGCGACTGCGCTCCACTCGAATACCGGTTATATGACCGCAATACACCTCCGCTCCTCCAATGGGCGACGACTCGAGCGTGCCTCGCTCTCCGTTACCGCTCACGTTCCTGCGCCACACGCGCCGCTCCCCACTCGAGCAGCAATGGTCGCGCCGCCCGCCACTAGATTGTCACGAGCTGCCCGCCTGGTGGAAGGTTTACATGACTGCATGACGTCAACGGTTCGGCTTGTCGGACTTCTCGACTCTCCATAAACACCCGGTGGGTATGTGAAGTCTCACGATAGAAAATTATAGAACGCGCTTGAGGAAAAATACGCGCTGCGCTGTGAACGGTTGATTCATTGTCTTAAATGGAAAACATGTTGAAATAACACGATATTGACGATAACTAACCCGAGATAACACACATCGTTCAAGAAATTCTTTAAATTATGAGATAAAGTGGCACAACAGATGATTCATTTGTGATTTGATATTATTCAGTGCCTGAGAGTTCAAATCATTATGAGCGGTGTACTGATCAACTCCACGATCGTTAAGTCTTATCAAAACAAAAATAAACGACTGTTTATCAAAATGTGAGGATCCGATTCTCGTTCCATCGTTATTTGAACACAATGAAGCCGCAATACCGCAACCCGACGCGTTCGAAGGTGAATTGCGTATTGTTCGACGCCCGCATGCAACGTGACTTTCGAAAACGACTTTAATTTTCTACTAATAAGGTTTCTTTTGCGCAAAGAACTAGCAGTATCTGTCACTGTTCGAATTTCAACTTAGAGTTGATGCGATAAGGTAAAATATGTTTTAATCGAAGGCCCGCCGTAGAGTATACGGGCGCTAAAAGCGTTTCGCAGTCGTCCGTCGTGCGTATCGGCGGGCGCGCGGTGGAATGCCATCAACTAAGATAAGACTCGCTCTTGGGACTGAGGCGAATGCTGCTCGATTTGCCGTGACATTTGGAACCTATATTTACTTATACTCGTATCGTACACGATACGAGTGCGCGCTATCTGAATGTAGAGACTTGCATGCGCACCTTCAACCTGCTCGTTGCTATTCGGAAATCATGTAGGTATTTTTGAAGGGTCATTTGAATAGTACGCATTGCTGAGTAGAACCCACGTGAAATTGGATTTGTAAACATTACAATTCCGAGTTCATTGTCATCAACAAAGTGAAACGGAACTTAAAATAGAATATTTGAATTGTTATGCGCATATAGAATAAATTGTTGAGGCCGCCTCGGTACGTCCAGTTTTTTCGTCATTCAAATTCTTTAATGTTGCATGTTGGCCACGTGCCTCGGCGTCCTTGGCAAGGCCATCGACCTCGCGACGTACAAAAAAACCACGGAACACTTTTTGCCCCATCCCGGCATAATGTTTGTTTTGATCGTTTTCACGTAAACGATCCGTCCTGTCTTGTTTGGATACTTTTTTGTTTGTTCAAGGATCGATGAGGTCGTTTATATTATTTATGATCCACTCTTCCAACTCACCCCTCTTCAGAGAGCAAAAGAGATTTATTTCTATTTGTTTCTATTCTCATGCTTTTGGTACTCGCGTATACCAGCGAAAGATAAGATTATTTTCAACTAAACGTAATCTCCTTCTTATCAAATGAGAGTGGTCAACTCTGGTGTCGAGAGTTCATCAAGCCGCCCTCTCATCTCATCAAGGGCCTCTGACATGGCTTAACGACTGCCGTACTAGACAAACAGCCGGGACCTACAATTTAACCAAACGTAATAAAAGCGTAATACATGAATTTATATGCAAGGAAAGGTTAAATGTTTATATGGTGACTTTGTCATAGTTGTGGCGAATCTTTCCGCACTTTTCTTGATGAAAGAGAATGTAAAAGTGTGATTGTGTAAGTGGGGACCTGTTGCTTGGTGCGGTCCCTCCCGCTGCCCATCGCCTAATTGTATTCAGATTACCCCGGAAAAGTGATAAATCTCGTGAAGTCAAGGTCGGCGGAGGGTTCGACAGCCCATTCACCCCGTTCGTCTGCCCCCTCGGCTAATGGTGCGGACATTCTTTCCCCAACCTTGCTCAGACTTACCCGGTTTACTATACTCACTAGCTGTACATGTACCCCCGCTGCCTCCCGATGAGTACTCACCTCCAGACGCAGCTGCCTCGGAGCCACCCCATTTTTACTCACAGATTGTTGTATATTAAGGTACATACCCGAGATGAAAGGGAATAGGAGATTTTGTTAATGAAATCTTTTGCCCTATACATCTATTTTCATTCTTTACATTTTTGGGGCTTCCTGCATTGTGCAGACCGTTAGCCATGCATAATTAATTTGTTTAAGCCAAAAATACAAGCCATTAATGTATTAACTTGTTTACTCGACGCAGTCCAACAAAGACAATATTTTTAGCGAATTATAAATTCAGTGCAAATAAAGACTCATTCCCGAGTCTAGAATATGAATGACTAGTATGGTTGCGCACCGCTTTATTTCTTTAACTTATTCGGAACGAATGCTCGTTGTAAGTAAAATTGGGTCGGATTGTGTTTGCTTTGGTAGAGCCGGTGCGAAGTGTGGTGGTCGAGTTAAATGTGTCGACAAACAGAGCGGCAGCGTGACGCCAACGTTCGACTCAACTAGGCCGCTCTTGTTAGCGCTATTGTCTCTGCGCTGTTTGTAAATACGCAGCCTGCCACGAAGATAATATTTGCCTCACGAGGAGCTCTATTCAGGCTCAGCCTTCTGTCTATTAACTCTTAATTCTTATTAGCCTGTCTAGTTTGCCTTATGTTTTTGTCACATCATACAGAGTCTTATTAACGTAGGTACATTTATTTCGCCTCACTACACATGTGTGCGTAAGAGAATAATATTCTAAACATGTATATGTGTTACAAAGAGTGGCCCAAAAATATTCGTATAAATATGAAACAGGATTAATAAAAAGGCAAAAATACTTGGCGCCCACTTGGCGACGGTATCTGTTGAATTTTATCTCTCGATGGCCACTTGGTCGGGGCTCGATCGCACGAAACACTCCAAGTTACGAGGTCCCGTCTCATTTGGCTTATTGGACGTCGACTCGTTAGTTTGTGGTATCGGTCTGGTTACTGCGCGTGGGCGCGATCCGATCCGCGAAATGCCGCGGCTTTAAACCAGTACTTCAACTTGCCGACTCCACCTTGCGGTTAGATTCATCGCTCTAGGCTACTTTTAAACCCGAATATATAATTAATCGTTGAAAAATGATGTCATGGATGTAAGTAAGCTCCTTACTTATCTCTTGCTGGACTTTGGCTGATTCATCGAACGCTGTATTTCTTATTAAGTTATACTGTGGTTATACTTGGCAGTGACTGTACCTACGTGGTCGGTCCAGCATTGTTGTCGAGCTTGCGGCGGCATTTCCGATACATGGCATTGACACGACGTGTACAGTGCCTATATAAAATTGTATAGGTATATCTCGCGTGTAAATTATAGTATGGGGCCTTGGTTCTTAAAAGCAACTACTCGTACCTCAAGTGCATGTATTCTACACAAGTAACTTCGAAATAAATTGATTGCTATAGCGTTCAGTTCAATAAGAGATAAGTTATAGTTACTATCTTTCTTCAGAAATTAATCCTTTATAAGTTAAAATCTTCATCGTATATTCTTAATATTTCTCAAAACGTTCACAGCCCAGACAGAGATTGTGTGTAAGGCTAGGTTACACGTGTCTGGGTTGTGATATCGCTCTGGTTGGGAAAGTAGAGACCTCGGCGTGGGCTGGGTTACGCATGCGGCGACTGTGGCGCAGCAGTGACGGGGCCGCCCTTGACTTGGCTATGTTGCCGACAGCATTAACTAGAGCTCGAGCTCGAGTTGTAAGCCTTTACTTTACTACGTGGCCTCTTGTGTAAATCTTTATTGCTGTGTTTAATCTGGCAGAGGACAATATTTATCGACCAATATCTGGAAAATACAACTAAACTCGAAGCTACATAAACATAAACTTATACGCGTACTTCGAGAACCCATACGAAAGTATGCCAAGGAAAATGAAAGTAGGTCTTTGAATCGTAATGTCAAGACCGTGATCCCCTTTGTAACCGTGAGCCGCCAAGATAGTGTGTGGTTGCACTATTTTTACGAGACAGCGGTCGGATGCGGCGAGAGGGGCGACCCCATTACCGAGGCGCTACGTTACACTCATTAAAGGTCGCCGTGAACAAATAGATATATAGGTAGGTGGGCGCGTGTGTTATCTATGATTCACGGGCGCCTAGCTGTCTGTCGGCCGTCTGATCGCGCCGCACTATAATGCCCGATAATAGCCGCCTGATGAGATTAAACCGACGACCCTCGCACGTGATCTTGCCCACACGCATACACACAATATCTACTACGAGGTCATTCCGAGCGAATCCAAACTTGCAAAAAAAACTTAGATACATTTCCGATTCTTAGATTTTTGCACCTTGACGGAGTGTGCAAATGAGATCCCAGCGTTATACACTTGCGTTCGCGTTCTCACGTAACACTAACATAACCAACTCCAAATCGACCTACATAAAAGCTGCAATACCACTTTCGTCGTCGCAAATCACTGCCGCTCGTATCTCGGCCTCGGTCAATGCGTTGCGTGCATGTCGTATGCACATATACGGATGTAATAAAGTGCAGCGAGAATTCGCAGGCTAGCGGTGCATGCGGCTCACGTGCCTGTGGAAAACGAAAGTGATCGGATGCATCTCCGCCGAGTGATGGCAGCCGCCGCCGGCTTAGGCGAGCCCTCGTTAACTGTGTTATTCAAATTGTGTGCGCGCCGCCACACTCCGCGATCGATGCCACTCTCTAATGTTTGCCGCTTGCACTCTCGATTTAATTGAAACACCTAACGTTAAACTTCGTTTTGCATAATTAATACTCTGCTTGTGTCGGCGCGCTACGATTAGATATGGCTGTTTACAAAGTCCTCCGTCGGTGCAGGGTTACTGGGCTACCGCTCTAACTACTGTGATGTAATAACGATAATCGTCGTGTAGCGTAAGCAGGTATTAAATGTACTCGCATATCATGTTGACGTGTGTATCCACGTGGGGAGTATTTACATTAACGATAATGAGATTGCAGTATTTTTTCTAATCAATTCTCCTAGTATTGTTCGATTCACGTAAATAAATAACGTGTTAATCTGTTTGGTTTCCAGGCACACAGAACGTAGCAATGCCGCCGCGGACGTCGTCGTCGTTACCGGAGGGCGGCGGCGGGTCGCGCGGGCCGGCGCCGGGCGCGGGGCCGGGCGCCGGGCCACCGGGCGCGCCGGGCCCGCAGTACCCGCACGCGCCCTACAAGGCGCCGCACTACCCGCCGCAGCCCTACGTGTACCCGCCGCGCAACCACCACCCCTACCCGTACGGCGGCTACCGCCCGCCGCCTCCGCACCCGCCGCAACACTACCCGCCGCCAATCAAGGTACTACATCTTCACATTACCACTCTCTTTACATATTTGTTACCATCAGCCTACTTTATCGCAAAAAGTTATGCCAATCAACCTCTAAACTATTGTATCTAATGATGTTAACTGTGTGTGTTCCAGCAGCAGCAGCCGCGGCACATGGGCCCCCCGGGCGCGCCGGGCGAGGGCGCCATGCCGCCGCCCACGGTGCCGGCGGACGCGCATGACAACGGGCCGGCCGCGCCCGCCACCGCGCTCGTCACCACCGGGCCCGATGGCGCGCCGCTCGACGAGGGCAGCAGCCAGCAGAGCACGCTCAGCAACGCCTCCGCAGGTACATATTTATTACATGAGTAACAGCAAAACACTTTAAAGGATCCATTCTGTGCATCAAACACATGCGTGCACAACATTATTACAAACCAATGATCCAAAGTTCAGTAAGTTATACTAAACTAAAACCATTAATATAATACATAAATAAAATTATAAAAACATGACTAAGGTACAAAAAGAATTTGTGTAGCAAGCAAGGTGAAATACATAACATTGATATGTTATATATGTACATAATCATCCATGATCCATGGTTCTTATCAGCACGCTCCATCTTAGCCCATACCTGTTGTTTACCATTAAGCAAACTATGGTCAAGTACAATCCAGTTTCAGTTTAAAAAATCTGAGGTTTAGTTATGTATAGGTTTTAGAACTCGATTAAAATTAAATATGGGTTTTATAATAGAATCACTATGATCGTTATTTATAAAACCTGTCTTTTATGAACTAGTATCTTTAATAGTTTTGAGGACTGATATACCCACTAGTTTTCACTCGAACTGACAATCATGGAAGCCTGAGAGAGATATCATTAGAATGTGACAATAGGCAAGCGGTCAGCTTTGTCTATAATTACATTGTGTTATTTACTAGTATCACTGTAACCAATTATGGTTTGCATATTATACAATGGAAATTAGTGAAGACGATGCCGATCCCCCGCATCAGATAACGCATCCGACAAAAAAGTCTCAGTCCATTTTGGGTGCTGCGCTGGGTGCAGATTAGATGTCAGTGTCAGATGACACATTAAATTGTAAGTCCCGGTTGCTTTTCATAGTACATCATTCTTTAAGCCATGTCAGAGGCTCCTAGGCCCATTTGAAATCTCTTATCCCAGTGTTGGTGACTCTCGTACTAAGTTATTGCGCGGTATGTTCGCAGCGTCAGGCGACGACACGTGTGCGTCGGGCTCCGGCAAGGGCTCCCGCAAGGAGTACGGCAGCGCGGCGCCCTCGCCCTCCCCGGGCGGCGCCAGCCACTCCTCGCTGCACGACGACTACGAGGGCGCGCCCAGCCCCTGGCCGCGCCCGCCCTCCTCTCCCGTGAGTCACACACACACACACACAAACTTACAAGAAACACACTCATTCTCACGTAGACGGCTCCAAATAGCGGTAGGGTATCTAAGTGTCAAAGCTGGTCAGTCATATGTCCAACTTTGACGCTCGTTTTAGGACAGACTGCAAAATAGCCCATGATTTTGAAGATCAGATCTGGTGATATCGATCGCATATAGACCTGTACATATATTGCAAAGAATGTCCAGGAAACTATATTGTAACTGTATTTAATACAATATCAAGCAAGCCAAGATTAGATGGATAAATCTGGGTCCGTCCAAAAACATTGTACAGAACAGCCAACATATTCGACTCCTGTAGAGACTGCTGATGACTGTTTGATGACCCAAAAAACTAGCTGGTCCGCCGCCGCGCTGTAATGACAGTTTTTGCTGCAACTTCCAACTTGTACTTTGGTCTAACAAGTGACACGGCATCTTGGTTCTTATTTTTATTATTTTGGTTAAGGAGTAATTCTCTAAATTTTGGAAATATCTTACATATTGATCTAAAGTCGTAACTTGATAGATTCTTACTGCAACAGAATGTTCTCAATAAATCAAGGATTATCTATTATTTTAAGTTGACACACGGTAGTTATAAAAGCAACAATACGCACAATTTACTCTGAACACTGTATTGGGACTTGTGTTGTACATAATGTTACTGGAACAGTCTTTGTGGCGAACTATTTAGTTAGTAATCTTGCTTTAATGTTTTTGTGTATATTTCGTGTATAGCTGTATGAAGGGAGGCATTGCATTTTATCGTGTATTTCAGGTATTTAACAGTCACATACCGCAGGAGTCCTTCAGATCCAAGGTTTATATCAAGTTAAAAATCATAAGCATGTGTAGAGCTCGGCGCTATTAATTAACAAAGATACATTGTACTGCATGGTAGATGTTCTCTGCATAAAGCATCGTCTCCATTGGATTACATGTCATGTTACTTCGTTTGAAATCACATCCCATCGCGAACGTTGGAGAGATATCTATTGGCTTGAAGCAACCAAATGTATGTTCGCTTTCCGCTACTTTTCTCGATTTGGTGTTGGATTGCTTCAAAGGTTGGCATGCCTGTTTACGATCATTGGCATGTACTTCAGAATAGCTCAAGCGACGAATTTAAGTGTAATGTAGTCATCATGTGATAGAATAGAAACGTACATGATTATTCGGCTTGTCGGTTATGTAACTTGTTGCTAATTAGTGTTAAGTTTAGAGCATGATAGATCTCGCCTGCACAATGCCTAGATAGCAACAAGGTGTAAACTTGGTTCACAAAACTAAAACACCAGTATTTTTTTGAAAAAAAAAAAATGATACGCATTTTAGTAGAGCTGTCAAAACTCCTCATTTTTTCAATTCTATTTGTTTGGTTCTCTTGGCTGCTTCTTTTACCTTTTCTATCTTCTCGATCAATTCTATAAGATTCATAAAAATAAGGAGTTTTTGTCATAACGGGGCTGACGAACGCATGTCGTAGCAAACGGTATAACCAGAAATAATGCTACAAATTACAATACGTTACTCGAAATTTTGCTTCTAGGCGGAAAACCAAAGGAAACGACGGGGCGATCCTTCGTCAGGCCCGGTAATGGACATTTCATCAAACTTTTACGCTTACCTTTATACCTATTCATAGCTTGAGAACTTGGCTTTTGACAGGAAGCACTCACGTTGGATGGAATATCGAGTTTTAAAAGATGCTACTAAGCTTTATTTAAACAAGGATTGCAATGATAATAAATACGTGGATGTGATACATTATAACAAATCATTCGATATTGCCAAACAGGTGATTGCCGTTCGAATCCAAGCCTATGAATGATCGATTGAACAATCTAGGTGAAGTTCGCTGTAGAAACTAGATATTTCAAAAATATCAATAAGGTATATCCATGACTCACGATAATACGATAACAACACGTTCTTGCCAATATCAAGATTCGCACTCGTCGATAAAACAACTGTCTAGGTATATCTTATCACATTGACACCCTGTCACTAGAATAGCAAATGATATGCAATAGCTATAATTAAAAAGTAAGTTTATAAAACAAGATTAACTAAATTCATATTCGTTTTTTTGTACCCTGGTTTTAAATTTGTAACTGTAATCACTTGCTTTACTCATCGTATAAAACTTATTATCACAATGACGAGGTCCATAAGGCTCTTAGTTCATACATTAAAAAAAACAATAATACATATATTTTTGATCAAATTGAATTTATTTCTGAAAACATTAAAATCTGAAAAGTTAAGAATAGCAAGCCCTAGAAAATTGGTAATTGTACGAGCGCATGCTTTGTGAGTTATATTTGTTGCCTTTGATAAATGGATGCCTTATTGATATTTATATTGGTAATGTTAGTCTGATTTGTTGGCTGCATACACTCTGGGATATATCGAGACGACTTTGTTACACTGCCAAGTGAAATAAGGGAGATTATAGCCAGGAAAAATAATAATAAAAACTGGAGAGATGATATAAAACCGTGTCAATTATTTGGAAAAACAACATAGCTAAAAGAGTTTCCTGGGATCATGTACTAGCTTTTGTGTAAACAATAAACTAATCAACAAAGTCTGTCTATAAAGAGACTTAATTATGAGTACACCATACTGGAAATGTTTTATTCGTATTGAAACACAAAATCGAAGGGATAGATGTGACTTCATAACATAGACTGGCACAGTTAGATGCGTCTTCTAACTACTGTAGTTTCGTATAAGGGAGTGCATGCAGCCAGCAGTGTGTGTATGTGTGTGTGCGGTGTATGATGTGTCCCCTCTGCGCCAGAAGTCGGACTCGCTGGGCAAGCTGTACGAGATGGACGACGCGCCCGAGCGGCGCGGCTGGGTGGAGCGCCTGCTCGCCTTCATGGAGGAGCGGCGCACGCCCATCGCCGCCTGTCCCACCATCTCTAAGCAGCCGCTCGACCTCTACCGCCTCTACCTGCTCGTCAGGGACCGCGGAGGCTTCGTCGAGGTATGTACGCACTGTCATCAGCATCCTTCCGTCGCCGCGTCGTATACATCCTCACTGAGGATCTACCGAATGACATAGTTCACAGAAACTAGATATTTGTAGTTCCTGTGCAATCTATCTTATTAGGATAGATTTAGTTGTTATTGATGATTCTTTCTAAGTAAATATGTATATATACAATGTTGTAGTTAAATAATTAAAGAATTTTCAATACACCATAGCCCAGGTTCTTCCAAGGATGTTCTCGCATTATGTGGTCTTCAACATGTTGGATTCTTCACAATGATTTCCTTCGCCGTTAATCTACTTAATCTAATGTAGAATGCTTTCTATAAAATTCCCCAAATTAAGTTCTTTGCTTTCAAGGTACATACGTTAAGCAGATGACCGTAAGCGGCGGTGACCAGTTTTCCTTTGGTAGTACAATAGTCAGTTTCTCTTCTCTTTAAAAAATAAGTTGAAATTAACTGTCTGATGGTAAACATCATGCGTACAATTCCTGTTGCAGTATTAGGGCAACAGTGAAACTAAATTTTGGTGGTCATGCTTAACTAAAAAAGTTAGTCCTTCAAAATCAACGGTTCCGTAATTATCGCTGCATTGATAAACATTAGAAATTTAAAAATAGCAGCGTTAGTTGCTAAGATGACTGTTTTCATCGCAAGAGTGACGAACCAATAATTATGTATAAGGTATTTTGGTAACTACCTGTGGTTGTACTGATGGTTAATTTGTTTGAAGGAAATTTAAAAATAGTAAGATTAATAAAGTTAAAGGAATGAAAATATTGTACACAAACAAATGCGTGTATTTCTGTAGAGCTCTAAACCTCCATATAATTACGAAGACAACTTTGTTGCAAATGTCTCAAATGGCAGCGATTGTTTCAAGTATGTATGAACCATAAGTTCTACATTTTATCAGAAATATGTCAAGGTCCGTCCATTGTTATAAACGACCGTACATGTTTTCAAACATAGATATAGCTTGTGCCTACTGCAAGTCTATGTACATCGTGAGGTGGTCTATCCAACTAGCCGCTGCTGTAAAACTCAATCACTAAAACGAATGCACAAAACCCGGTACGGTATAAGCGCAATTCAATTCAATTTTACAGTTTGTAGCGGAAAGCATTCACAAACATCGATAGGCTCGAGTATCAGTCGGGTAAAACCGGCACGCGGTGTAGTGTGCATGCGAGAGACGCGCACTCGGCGGGATTTATGTCAGTGCAGGCGCAGCGGTTTATGTGCGCGGCCGTTGTGAGCCCGCCGCGCTTTAACGACGGCTCATAAATGTTTATCATCGCGCGCGGCACTCGGGTGCGGGCGCGCGGCGCCGGCGGTCGTGCGAGCCTCTCCACAGTACTGCACCGGCCGGCGGCATGGTGAGGCTCCCACGAGTCATCGCCTGTTAGAGTTATACCGCCACTAAAACCTTCGCTGTGTACTCGACGCGCCTACAGTGAGATTGCGTGCGTTTTTCAGGTGACGAAGAATAAAACGTGGAAGGACATCGCGGGTCTGCTCGGCATCGGCGCGTCCTCGTCGGCCGCCTACACGCTGCGCAAGCACTACACCAAGAACCTGCTCGCGTATGAGTGCCACTTCGACCGCGGCGGCATCGACCCGCAGCCCATCATCAACCAGGTCGAGGCCTCCACCAAGAAGAAGAGCGGCAAGTCCAACACCACCTCCAGCGCAGGTACCTCCCCACTCACTCACACCACCGCACTTTGATTAACTACAGTAAAATACTCGTGCTTTCCACTCATTCGCTTTCGAGCAAGATAAGTCGAATAGCGCGTTACGGTTTCTTTGCAATTCACTATACGTACATTATTACGCGAGCGCTCACACCGGCCGATAACAAGCGTCGGTTTTATGCATGGCTCGCGTTTTAGACACTGTTGCATTCCCAGTATTGCAGCACTAAACATAAATACTAGCTCTTTGTTGCTAACACACTCGCACAGATATTGCTCACAGACTTTCTTGTTCACAGCTGGTTGCAACTTGTCTCGTTGCTCGTCTATGTTTATATCTTAGTTACTAAGATTGTGGGTTACAGGTCAAAAATGATCTAATAAATATTAGCATATTAACCTACTCTGACTGTGACTGATCTAAGCAAAGATCTGCGTCTACTCTGATATATAGATGTTTGAAGATAATGCAGCTTTGATTGAGTTGTTGGGAAAGATATTGGCTGTTGTTAGATTTTATATAAATGGACAAGATTGCTTATTGTGATAAATGACCATTAACTATTATTGTATTGGTAGAAGGTAAAAGATGGGCAAACTAACAATTCAATAAATACGCGCTTTACATATTTCAAGTACATGTACATATTTGCAGGCGCGTCGAACTCGCAAGAGTCGTTCCCAGGCGGCGGCGCGGCGCCGGGCGCGCCCAGCATGGACTACCCCGCGCAGTACGGCGGGTACCCGCCGCAGCCCAACCACTCGCAAGGTACACCACACCACTACTAATACCACTAACACTAACACATACTCTCAATGTTGTGAGGATTGTCACTGTTGGGATCCAACTAACATCTTCACTTCGGCTTGAATCCTGACACTCACGATTAGTAGACAAACGTCACACACATAAATGAGTGTTTCAAAAATGTGTAGAAGTAAGGGACTTGTAAATTTTACCAATAGTGTTTAGTTCACTTTTAGTTAAAGTCGAGTTACAGTTCCTATGTTTTATCACTCACGCCTTACTGTATGTGTGACTTTACTAGAATGTTTTTTTTCTAAACACGTAACCGCGCAACGTAAGCGCTATTTAAAAACTTAAATTTAATGTCTCACAGTTTGATATAATTAAGATCAAAAGTGCTTAGACAGGCATACAAGTGTAATATAACAAACATTACACTGTACAGCCGAGTTTTTGTTAAAATTTCAACTATTGCAGTATTATTATCTAGAGTTTTATTTTAACTACATACTTTTAGTATTTTTGTACATACTCTTCACTTTCATACATAAATTGGTCCTTTCATTACTACTACGGTATCTTTCTTATTGAGTAACGTTTCTAACTCGGTGTAAGATCCATGTATATAGGCACGAGTTGAATGAAACTAACATCGCTGTACATAAGCTAGGTGACGTCGAAGGTCGCACGGAGCTGCATAGATGACTCGCGCACTTGTGTTGTCAATCTACCGGAGTTATTTAACCTAGACGAACGAGGATAACTTCTACCATTCGAGAAAATCGTTAAAATACGTATCTACCAAACGATCAATAAATATAGTGTAGGTACTATATTTATTGATCGTTTGGTAGATTTTTCCAGCTCTTGCTTCCAGCGAAAATTGCAACACTATTATTACATTTATGGGAAAAAGTTGTGATTAAACAAAATAAGGTTAAACATTGCTTTGGCATTTTCTACAAAATGTCTTAGGGAAAAATAAAATAATATTGAATCATTGATAATATCTTTTTAAGTAAGCTGGTTATTATGTACATAAACAGACTGGTAGATTGATACACATGGAGTGCTAGTTCTCATTGTGTGTGTTTAGTTTACACTAACGATCACCGATATCACTATTAACGAGCCATGTGTCATCAATAATGCTTGTCACTAATTCTAACTGTACTTATTTGAGCATTCACAGAGAAAACTACCACTGATCCAACACAACACTAACACGCTGGTCCGGCTATTAAAACATAAATAAGCCTATTAAATAACAATAGTGATTGAGAAAATGTCGAGTCATCGGGTTTTTGCAAGGATATGCTTTATTAGGATGACGACGTTGTAATCATATATTTTGCGTACATTGATTGCTGATCAATGTAATAACAGTGTTAGTTCTTACGATTTCATTAAATGCTGTTATATTTTAATACATTGACGAAGAGTAATGTTGACGAATGATTATGCAGTTTAATTTGGACTTTAAATTACAGTTTTGATGTATTTATCAAAAAATCATGAGTTTCAATCATGAACTGAACAGCCAAAAATAATTTTAGACATTTAAATTCTGATCCATATAGGAAAGAAAAATAAAACAAGTTTGATAATAGATGTATATTTATTACTTCAAATGATATTTTTAAGGTAATTCACTATTCCTTTTAATAATATCTTTATTTATAATATATAATTCAGCGTTGTCATCTGCATTGGAGCTCGAAATCGATTTGTTTTTTTGTAACACGGAATAGGCTCGATTGTTTTGATTCGGTTGACTACGCCTGCCTGATGTTAAGCTCCACTGTAGCACGATTGCCATCGGCGTTGATTCAATTCGCGTTTAGTGTGAGTTTGATGAGTGGTAGTAGTTAGTACGGGCATGTACCGAGTACTGACGCGCGTGGTGTTGTAGGCGGCGGGCCGGGCGCGGACAACCTCGCCGCCTCCAACCCCTTCGACGAGCCGCCGGGCCCGCGCCGACCGCCAGGTACACACACCACAACACCAGCCACCGACTGTAGTGCGTCCGGTACCTCGCCACCATCTGTACATGTAATAAGATGATATAGGACCTACCTAACAAAAGAAACAATAATCAAATCGGTTCATAGATAGCGGAGTAATCGAGTAACATGCACAAAAATTAATAAAGCTAAAAAGGGTCGATAGTCAGTACCTGTAATTTTAAAGATTTAAAAACAATCATTGTCACATGGAACAAAACTAAAACAGTAGAAAATAGACATTAATAACATAGAAGTTTCTTTCTTAATCCGTACCAAACTCCGCATGTGCTGGATACAAACATCCACTGCTGGCATCCATTTTTGTTAAATGTAAGGTTACTTTCTTGTTCCATGACAATGATACAATCCTTTACGATTGGTGGGTTCGTTTTGGAGTAATCATTGTTGTCGTGAAAGTCAGAACTATTTATATATGATATGCTGAGGTACCGGTCGCTATGACGACGTAGCCTGTCGTTTAAAAGACAGTGGGAATAAAATGTTAGCACCTTTTATTGATTCAGATTCATTTATTGTCAGTTATGTGATATTTCATTACAAGTGGTTTACAAAATAATAAACAGTTCACGACGCGTCAAATTGGTTATAGGTACATTTAACATTCAATAATTATTGTCATTTCATATTGGAATGCACATTTTATTCCTACTGATCTTGCTAGAATACTTGAAAGGTAAATATTGATAGTGTGTCTTATTTATTTTTGTATCATCTAATGTTTGGAGTGTGCATGCTAACATTGAGAGTGTCACTAACATCGTTTAACACTGAACCTCTACTGAACATGTCCTATCATTTCGATTTAATCATCTTTTTATGGATTCTTGATTTGAAACCTTTTGTAATTTTAATGATTATAAATATAATACTTTGCCGGGTTTTTTGTAAATATTATTGTATGAATTGCTTGTGTTGTTTATGTTTTCCTATTATCTTGAAATAGTTGTTAATATGAATATTTGTGTGGTTCCAGGTTACCAGCCAGGGTACGGCTATGAGTACGGCTCTCCCTATCAAGCGAACAGGCCGGTGTATTCCCAATATGGCCCCGAAGGGGACAGGTGAGCTCGCTTACCTACATTTTAATTAATCAATTTGCTTGAGATAAATACACAACTTCCTTAAGGAAGTTGTTCTTAAGAGAAGAAAAAATACAATCGTTTCTACAATGTAAAGAGCACTGGAAGGACCATGTCTCCTGCAACACAGGGAATCCTAAAACAGTAGATAGGACCCAAAAAATAAAATGTTTCTAAAATATCTATAAGGTTCTTAATACACATTACATACTGAGAAACTAGATTTAGCGTGGGCGGATATCGATAAGTTCATAAACGTTCCTGGAAAATATATATAAAACAATCAATTAAGTAACCTATGTGACTGAGATAAAGTTACTTTCACGTCATGGACACTATAGTTTTACACTTCCGCAATGTTGTACAGGATTCAGACGATACAGACTTAACCTTACTTACTTTTGACTTAACATTTGTTGTGTTATCTTGTCTTTGTTACTAATGATGTGCATGTTTCGGTTGCAGAGGGTACCGCGGCGGCGAGTACCAGTACGGCGGGTACGGCGGCGCGTACCGCGGCGGCGCGCCCGGCACGCCCCCGCCCGCGCCCGCCTACCCCGACTACTACCGCGCGCCGCACCCGCACCCCGCGCACCCCGCGCCGCCGCACCAGCCCAACATACAGCCCAACATGGAGGTATGTCACACTACAAGTCACACTTACTCGGCCGAGGACACTCTGGCCGCGCATTATATTTAATATTAACCTATAATTTATCGTAACACCTGTTGTAACGACAGCTGTATAAATGAAATATACTCGTGTATAGAGTATAGAGAGAAGAGGAATTTGCTCTCCAATTCCTTTAAAAAACCGGCAAAAACAGAGCTGGAGTTGCCATTTTAATATTCGAAAGTGAATCTATTCAATTCTAAAAAAAGGCAAACATAAGCCCGAGTATTACCACTCTGCGGTGTTGTAAATTCTTTGTACCATAAATACACATAAAGTCGTTTTCAAATTATAATTAAACAGGCCTAAAGTTTGTCGCTATCCACATATGAAGATTTTTTTGTTATGTATTTCTACTGAATTGACTGTTCGTACAATAATGCTTATGAATAATATGGACTACATTGGAATGTTTGCCAGTAGTGTCTCCATACTGTAGTGTGCGTCCGCTGCATGACTGGAATGCGAGGAGATATATCTATTTATTGTGTATGTTCTATTATATACTATCTCGCTTTGTACTGCACTTGGCGAATGGATGTCCTTTACAAACATGTAAAAGAAGTTCATCAGACTACTGTTTTGTCAAATTAAAACTAGTGCATTATATCTAGCTTAGAATAATATCTGTGAATGTATACCTTTTATAATTCTATTATCATGATTTGTACAGTTTAAAACGAAGTTATTTTAGTTTAGAATAAAACCGAAGCATTCTTTGAAATGCTCTATGGACTTCCAGCTGGCCACTTATTCAAACATTTTCCAAGCAGACTTAAAAAAAACTACTAAGCTGTTGTTTTAAAAAGGCTACGCCAAATAATAAAATGCAAAGCTAACGCGTATTTGCAAAATAGGAAAAAGAATTCTACTCAGTTTGTCAATGACTGTGTGGAAAAACAATAATGTCAGTTTTGGTCATAGTTTTTGTAAAATTGCATAAGTTCGCATTTATCTACAATGTGTAGTTCCGAGGAGCATTGTTGCAAGGTAGTTTGAATGAGTGGCCGGGTGCTGGGGCGGGTGGTGCGCGCAGTGACGTGTGTCTGTTGGTGTAGATGGGCGCGCAGTCTCCGAGTGTAAGCCTAATGAGCTCGCAGCTGGCGCGCCAGCTGGTGGCGCCGCTGCCCTCCAACCCGAGACCCTACGTACGGACGCCCCGTTTGTACCACGCACTCAACACCGCTTCCCATCGATTGGCGATACTCATGACTCACACCGGCACCACGACGAGCGAATCGTATCCGACTATGTCGTCCCATATACTCACTTACATATACTATACGTATTGTATCTATTTAAACTGACAGAGGTGCGCACAGCATCTCAAACTAGATCATATTATGCGCTCATTCCAATTTTTATTTACCTAATTCTGATTGGATATCTTTTACATTTTGATTCCAATTAGCTACACGCTACTTTTGATCTTAACCAGTAAATGTATATTCTTCACTTTTCACAGTAGTAATTACGTGTTTGGTCACACATTGATGATATTTTCTGATACGATTCTGTGATCACGGCCCGCGTCGCTACGCCGACCGCGGGGCCGGCCGCGACGTTCATATTCGCGCGACCGATTCATCCGTGGTTTTTGGCTTCATTTTTATTTTATTTCGGATATTCACTCGCTTGACGGAATTATGAGCTCACTGTTTACTTGTTTCTTCTGTTAACAAAATTTTGGCTTGCGGTGTGATTAATTGGCTTAACGAAGAAGTCGACAGTCCCTCGGCCTCGGTCGCACGGACTCCCGAAACTTATCACCTCTTCAAAATTTAACAAATTTAATCAAACATGGAAGTCAAGGTCTAGAGTGTGTGGTGGTGGCTTCGTGACCGATGTGGTCACCGTATCATGTGCATGCTTTGAGTTGTCATCGTAAGCCTAGCTGTAAGTTAACGAGTCGCCTCGTATACCGCGACTCGAGCGAGCGAGCCCCGTACCGCCGAGCGAGCGAGCCCCGCGCCGCTGAGCGAGCCAGCCCCGCGCCGCCGAGCTCGCTCGCATCGACTGCTACCATCATACTCGGGTGCACGGCCACTGTAACATTACATGTAATATATCGCTTCTCATCTCGGTTTGTACGAAACCACGTCCCGTTTCGAATGAGAAGGTACGTTCCTAAAATTCAGTTAGTCGAGTAAACATTTTGGAACTGCAGATCTTTTACGATCCGAATAAACTTCATTGCCAAATGCTACTTAGCATGGTTATAAAAAGAATGTACTTATGTAGAATGCTTTTGTATTTTAACCATGGTAAGGGCAAAATGAATCTCTTCGAAACGGGAGGCGAAGTTGCCAATCACGTTACAGTTGTTATAACTAGTTCTGTTGTGCCTACAGTACGGTGGCGGCAAGGGAGCGCCGCCGGGCAGTCCGGCGGGCGTCGCGGGCGCGGCGGCGGGCGCTCCGCGGCGGCACCCGGACTTCGCCAAAGGCGAGGCGGCGTACGGAGGCGGCGCGGCCCCGGGGGCTGCGCCCGCGCCGCGCTTTCCGCCCGCCTGGGGGCAGGGGCCCTTCCCGCGCGCGCAGCCTCCCTCGCCCGCCGCGCCCTGGCGCCCGCAGCCCGCGCACCAGGCGCCCAACTGGAACCACCAGCCTTACCAGCAACAGGTGACTACCATGCTCGTACATGATATTAGATTTTTCTTAAGTCGAAAATAAATAAATGTTCAGATGTTCAATAATAGTGTCGCATGTGTCAGGTATCTGGCGGCGGCGGGCTGAAGCGCGAGCTGACGTTCCCGGCGGAGTGCGTGGAGGGCGCCGTGCCCGCGCCCGACAAGCGGCGCCGCCTCACCAAGCAGGACGTGGCGCCCGTGGACGCCTGGCGCATCGTCATGGCGCTCAAGTCGGGGCTGCTGGCCGAGACCTGCTGGGCGCTCGACATACTCAACATACTGCTCTTCGACGACAACTGCATAGGTGAGGCACCGAGCGACACATTCTGACTTCATCCATCGCTATCCACCTAGTTACCTACTACTGAAGCTAACCTACCAACTGTTTCGCCGCAGGTTACTTCGGGCTCCAGCACATGCCGGGGCTCCTCGACCTGCTGCTGGAGCACTTCCAGCGCGCGCTGTCGGACGTGTTCGACGCGCCCACCGGCGAGCCGGAGCCGTGGTACGCGGCGCCGGCGCCGGCCCGGGCCGCGTCCCCTCCGCGGCGGCGCGCGGCCGCGCCCGAGCCCGCCGCGCGCTCCGTGCGCCTGCTGGCCGGCGAGAACTACACGCTGCAGTCGCGGCGGCGGCACCCCGTCTCGCTCAAGCAGGACGACGCGCCGCCCGCCGAGCCCGAGCCCGACTCGGACGGCGAGCGCGATGACCGCGTGCTGGACGCGTGGCAGTGCGCGGGCGACGGGCCCGCCGCCGAGCACGCCGTCACCTGCGTGCGCGCCGACCTGCACCTGCCCGTGGTGCGCGTGCTGGGCGGGGCTCGCGCGCCCTCGCCGCCCCCGCGCTCACCGCCCCGCGAGCCGCCGCCCGACGCCAACCTGGCGCCCGACGCCAACCTGGCGCCCGAGCCCATGGAGCTGGAGCCCGAGCGGCGGCCGGCGCTGGCCGTGCGCGACCCGGCCGGCGTGCTGCGCCGCCGCCGCCTCGAGGACTACGAGGACGAGTGCTACACGCGGGACGAGCCCTCGCTCAACCTGGTGGACGAGACGCGAGACGCGCTGGCGCGCCGCTGCATCGCGCTCTCCAACATCCTGCGCGGCCTCACCTTCGTGCCCGGCAACGAGGCCGAGTTCTCGCGCTCGGGCGCCTTCCTGGCGCTGGCCGGCAAGCTGCTGCTGCTGCACCACGAGCACGCGCCGCGGGCCGCCCGCGCGCGCGCCTACGAGCGTGCGGCGCGGGACGAGCACGACGCCGCCGCCTGCTGCTCGTCGCTGCGCGGCGCCGCTGAGTGGTGGTGGGACACGCTGGCCGCGCTGCGCGAGGACGCGCTCGTGTGCTGCGCCAACATTGCGGGCGGGCTGGAGCTGCACCAGCAGCCCGAGGCGGTGGCGCGGCCGCTGCTGGACGGGCTGCTGCACTGGGCCGTGTGCCCCGCCGCCGTAGCCGGCGACGCGCCACCCGCTGCCTCGGCCGGCTCGCCGCTGTCGCCGCGCCGCCTGGCGCTGGAGGCGCTGTGCAAGCTGTGCGTCACGGACGCCAACGTGGACCTAGTGGTGGCCACGCCGCCGCGCGAGCGCCTGGGCGCGCTGTGCGCGGGGCTGGCGCGCGACCTGTGCCGCCCCGAGCGGCCCGTGGTGCGCGAGTTCGCGGTGAACCTGCTGCACTACCTGGCGGGCGCGGGCGCGGGCGCGGCGCGCGAGGTGGCTGCGCACGCGCCCGCCGTGGCCGCACTCGTGGCCTTCATCGAGCGCGCCGAGCACGCGGCGCTGGGCGTGGCCAACCAGCACGGCGTGGGCGCGCTGCGGGACAACCCCGACGCCATGGGCACGTCGCTGGACATGCTGCGGCGCGCAGCCGCCACGCTGCTGCGCCTGGCCGAGCGGCCCGAGAACAGGCCGCTGATCCGACGCCACGAGCGCCGCCTGCTGTCGCTCGTCATGTCGCAGATCCTGGACCAGAAGGTGGCGCACGAGCTGGCCGACGTGCTGTTCCAGTGCATGCAGCCGGCGGACGCGCCCGACGCGGACTGAGCGCCGCCCCCCGCCCCCTCGCCCGCCCCGCGCATGTATATATAGTGTAACGCGCTGACTGTTCGTGTCGCGACCTTTCCCTCGAGGAAGTCGATGTGCTATAGTTGGATAACTGATGTTCGATGACGGAACGATTGTATTATACTATCTCGTAATTTTGATTTTTATAATAAAATGGGACTTGAATCTGTTTATTGGTTTTATGATGGAGATTTTATACCGAGTACCTTTAGCGCCTATCTGTAAGACGACCGTAGTTGAGAGTGTGAGGAGCTTATGTGGGTAATAAGATTTAAATTAAGTTTAATGTGAATTATTACAATAATCTATAATATATTGAAATTGAATCTGAACTTTATTTTTTTTATCAATTGGCTATTCTTAGTTTATTTCCATACCTCTTAATTCACATCTTCGATCATTATACATCTAGGTGCATTTAAAAACACGTTCCCTTTATGGTGGGTTCCACTTGAGCAGGGATATAGGAAAGTCTAGTTATCTCTACCTCCTTCCGTGAATCATGTTTTTTTTAAATATTTAATTATCTGAATACACACAAATGCAGTTTCGGTATCTACATCGATGTAACATTTTTCATGTTTGGAGAGTTCCATATACCCAGGGGAGATTGTTGGTAAACACGTTCTGTACACTGGCTCTCTTCTAAAGCCAAAGACACTAACATATTACATCCGAAATTTCATGAAAGTGAGGAGACTCTTTTCCAATAAAGAGGCAAGGCAACATGGCCATTCTGGCAGCAAACAAATTGACAAAAGCAATTCTTTTTTTCAATTAGGTACTTATTTTCTGTCATTTTATGTGAATGTTTTGGTAAAGATTTGAGTAAATTTTTTATACGTAATCCGATTAAAAATTAATACAAATACAATACTAAATCGTAATGAATAAGGTAGTTATTGGAGCCGATAACTGATGATCCGAATGTCTTTCGTGATAAATGATGGAGATACAATCTAGCGAGAGTAAGAAAATATTTAAAGTGTTTGACGCTTCTAAGCACAAAAGAGGCAAAAAGAGTAAGCGAGAAGAGGCTGGAGAGGTCAACTCTGATGATTCCACTAGTGTAAGTACCAATATACTCCTGTTCGATATCTATGCTCCTATCATTCCATAATGACATCTATAGCTTCGCTAAAGATTTTCTTGTTTGAGCCTAGGTATATAAAAAAAGACTTAATTACTTTATTTACAGTAATAAAATATAAAAACAAGTGAAGGAAAACTAAACATACTACTTCTAACTACTACAAAAAGGGGCACTTAGAAAATCTTTAGAAAAGCCTAAAGATAATCTAAGTGCTCCAGCCCACTACCAGAGGGCAGCGTGCCCAGCATGCTGGCTGCATTACCACGCTGGATGGCAATGCTGATACGTTGAGCTAGAAAAAATAAAATAGAATAAAAGTAGGGGTTTAGTAGGCTTACATGTTACATATTACAACTTAACTATTGGCAGACCATATTCTTATTTTACAAAAAAAAAACTTCGGAACTTTAACAAAATTAATCTTCATTGCAAAAGTCTTGAAATAATTTTATTAACAGATAACTTGTGTTGGCAACGGCGGTCGTTTGTTGTCCGTGAAGGCTAGTGTCCACCAACCACCAGCTGATGAGGACGGACATAAGAACACTGATGCTGCAAGGTACATGATTTAATTTGCCCCCCATATATCTATGCACATTATAACTAACTACAAGGCTAACGTGATAATATACAAAGTTTCAAAAATTAAGCCAATTATAGTAGGTAGGTAATCAATTTTATACATTAAAATGAATGTATTAAATTACAAAGATTTCGTGTCTAGAAAACCAATAATATGGTCTGATTATGTAGTTTTATATAGTCCAGTCTATTATACCCCCTGCACTAAATTAAACTTGGGTGTAATTCAAACTCAAACAATGTTTGTTCTTTAGAGCTCGATCCAGTAATCATTCGATCGTCATAGACGAATTACGGTCACCGCGGCGCCACCGGCGACAAGCGTAAGTTTAAAATTATATCTTACACATAAATTATTATTTACTTAGTATCTACATTATAAATAGTAAACGTACAACAAAAAGTAAAATAGGTGAGTACCTATATATTTGCAAAAGCAAAGTATATATGTACCTACTTAAGCATTACATCTATTATCTAGTACCCACGACACAATCGTTTGCTTAGTGTGGGTCTAGATGTGCAATATCCTGGAATATTTATGATTACGAATAATGTAATGGGGAAACAATAACTTTTAAAACACGAAACACTCTGAGACAGAATGCACTAAGAAAACTAAATTCAAATGTCTTTATTGCCATCACATATTTTACAATTTGATGCAGTAGGTACCTATGTGCACCCTGTGCTTATAATCTAGGGTATATGCTTAAGACTAAATGACTACTTATACTTTTTACTAACTTGTTTATATATTGTCATCTAGAAGAAAATCTGAAACTTCATACTTAGTACGTTTTCTTTAAAAGATAATAATAGGTATTAACTTTCCAGGCGCGAGGGATTATCACTGGCTTTGAAAGCTGGGCTCGTGTCGACGCCGCAGTCGGTCTCTCCACACACGGTAATACATCTAACTGATTATACTAGTAGGTATGTATAGAAAGAGTAGGTATTAGTTCGTGTTCTACGCTGCAAGGAACGAAGATTCAGGGAGTTTGGTATGGCGGTGGTAGTTGTAGATATAGATTTCCTAGAGTGACGGCTACTTTTTCTCCCGAAACAACTTATGTGAAGCCGTGACCAACCATTAGTTTTGGTATCAACTATAAAGAGTTATCAACAAAGTGAGATTGAACTGGTTGTTAATGGGAAAGCATGTTTCATCGAAAATCCATCTTTCCGTGATGCCATAAATGTCCTTCATAACAGCCACTTGGTTCATAAAAAAATACGAATTATTCGATCTAGTATTCAAATTCTTGTGTCTTTATGCAATCACATATTTAACAATTAAATGCCTTTAATGCGGACTAGTTATGACTGACTCCATAGGAACAGCCCGCTTGATGTAAAGCAACGCTGTCGAAGATGTATCTGGCTTGCCTTGAAGAAGTATACCCATTTACTGTGGATTTGCACACCCGTTCTAAATTCGTTTATTCAAATCGAGGGTCAATCTAGTAATAGTTTAAAAATACCTATTTGCAGGTTGTGGATGTGGAGCAGCCCTCTCAAGACCAAGACTCGTTGATATACAACTTCTTAGAAGAAGCCATCAAACGTGATAAGAAAAAGTTAGTCAATAGATTTGTATTGTTTTACTTTTTGCCTGAGTGAGAAGAAGCGTTTCTGCACAAAACGAAAAAAAACTTTATCAGTAATTTTGTTTGAAAAAAATTGATAACGTGTCTTAGAGATGGTAAATTAAAGTTTTAACTGGGTGTCATTTTTCGCAAGTGTGATTTTTCTTTGTTTTAGTAATTTAGGGTGTCACAACACTTTCAAATTATTTTTTTAGGTAAAAGATTACTTTTAAAAAATTTGATTCTTCATATATTATTAAAAATTTGGCAGACATCGTCAAGAGCGTCGTCACGGCGAGCGGCACAGCAGCCGCGAGCGCTACCGTGACCGGGATGACTCGCGCGACCACCACCGGCACCGGCACCGCCGCCACCGGGACGACAACCACTCTAAGGATAGAGAAAAGTGACGTATTTTTTGTAAACTTTAACGTTTTCTTGTTGACTATTATAATTATATTCTTCATAGAGAAAATTGTGTGTTACAAAGGTACCTAATCCTCTATACCTATGTACTTAGATTTTTTCAATTTTCAGGAACCGCAAAGAATTTGCTTCGCCGGATGTCAACAATGCTGTCTTGATGGAGACTTTCGCCAAAATCTGCGCTCAAATGCGCACAATGAGCCCTGTTGTAAGTAAAGTATAATCTAAGTAAATGGTATTATGTGGCATTAACATAAATAGCTGACTACTATATTAACTGACTATAGTTTTTACTTGGGTGTGTTACTTATCAGAGTTTTTTTTTACAGCAACGAACTCACAGTCACAAATCGCTACAGTGTGAAGTGGTATCACGTCGAGATATTCGTAGTTCGGAGCACCGTCCGGAGCGCCTGCCGTCCCGCGAGCGCACGCATGGAATCAATACACCAACGCGCATCCGCAGCCAGGACAACTGCCGGCAACCCAGGAGCAGGGAAAACGTCAACTCTAGGCACGACCACTGCGCTTGCCTCTACAACGAACCCAAAACCGAATACGAAAAAGACCCCAAATACGCATCCAGGATCAACTGTATCGTGGAACCGAAAACTTTTGAAACTCCATCGAGGGCTGTTGTCGGAATGAATCCGGACGAGAGATATAGAGGTTACCGCCCTCCTGAGAACGTGCCTACTAGAACTTGCACAGCTCCTTATAGAGACCGACCTCGCGAGCGAGAATACAGAGACGCTGATCGTAGACCGTACGAAGAAGAACGGAGAAGATATGTCGACCAAAAGACCAGCAGAAGCTTCGATACGCAACGAGAGGGTTATGAAGACGAACGATACAGACGCACAACGCGAAGCGATACGAAAGACAAGCGATACGATGATAGATATTACGATAAAAACATACCAGATGTGCAAAGACATTTCCCTAAAGAACAGAGAGCTCGGCAACCCGCAGATAGAGACCGCTTCGATAGAAACTCTGTGACTTCCAGAGAAGACGAGTTTAGAGACAGGGATCGGTATTCGGAGAGAGAGAGAGACTCGGGGCTTAGTGTGGCGGACGGAGAGAGCTTGATGAGTGCCAGGACCGGCCGGAGCAACTATATGAAGGCAGTCAAGGTAAGGATTATATTAAGTAACTGTAGTGAGATAGGCAGATGCTTTAATATAACATGTTGCAGGTCCAATCTAAGTGGGACTTTCCCAATGGCTCATCAGAAAGAAGCCTTAATGGAACTGCAGCTCAAAATTAGCTGCAGGGGATAATGATGAAGGATTTTATTGTCATAGCAATGCATCAATGAACTGATTTACTGATTTTAATTGACGGTTCCACCATTAATTTATTCTTTTAATTTCAGCAAGAGATATCAGAGCAACGCGAGGCGATGGACAAAATGATGAAATTATGGAAGGAGCTGATGAGATGCTTCAAGGGCATGTCTCAGGACAAAGATAAAGATAGAACTGCTAATGTAAGCGATTATTGCTTTACATTTATACAAAGTAAAACATCAATACTTATGTACTACAATTTTTAAAAACCTCGGGAAATTTGAATATTTAATTTGAAACGTTTACTTTTGGTACAGTTATTCTGTCCGCGAATTTCAAATAAAAAGCTGTGTGCACGTTCCAAGCAACGATATGATAAAGTAATTAAATTCTTAATGACATGAATTGTAACTTATTGTGTTGATGTTGCAGGAGAGTGCGTGTGAGAACGTGCGCGAGAGCGCGGCCACGCAGCTGCGGCTGTGGCGCGAGTGCATGCGGCGGTACGAGACCGTGGCGCGGGACGTCGGGGACACGGACGCACGGCTCATGGTACACATATACTTATTTATTTATTTATTTAATTTACAAGTTGTCCAACGGACACAGACACACAATAGTAAATAATAATATAAACACAAATCCAATTAAAGGACAACACGGGTAACACCACAATATATATACTAAAACTATGAACACAAACACACTACACCTACATCAACAATACAAATACTCACAAACTTACTTATCTTACTTAAAACAGAATAAGTATACTATACAATTTTATACTTAACAACAATAACACACAAATCAAACAAAGAACTCGCCACTCAGCCGCCGCCTCAACGAAGCCAAGCTAGACCCGAATGGATCCAGCCCCAACCGTTTGTCAGCAGCATTGTAACTCACACTTTACCTACCTATTTCTTTTATCAATTACTAGTGGACGCCCGCGGCTTCGCTAGCATTATTTCAGTATGAAAAGTAGCCTAAGACCTCATACTACCTACCAAAGATCCGTTTAGCCGTTTTTGCGTGATGAGCCTTTAAATAAACAGATAAACAGGCAATTTTTTTTATAAATTGTTGGAATATGTTCTGTTATCAATTTGAAGTACCACCATTAATTATTTTTAGGATTATCCTTGTCTCAACCATATTCGTAGCGAATAAATAAATTTTGAATTTGAATTTTGAATAGATACGATTTTAATACATATTTATGTCCCAAGCATAACCCTTTTGTTACATAAATCCTTTTAAGTTTGATTGGTTTGTCAGGAGGAGATAAACAAGCAGCGGTCGGAGATGTCCGAGATGGCGAGCATGTGGCAGGAGTGCCTGCAACGCTACCGGGACATGAGCAACGACTTCAACACGCTCAAGCGGCAGGTGCGTGCTGCCACTACAGTGGTGCTTCTATCAGGCAGGCTGCGTCACTGGGTCGTCTGCCAGTCCCCAAGGGGGAGCTGGTAGGGCCTCTTTGAGAGTGCTCTCTTTAGAGGGGCTGGGCTCCGGGGCACGCTGACTCCGAGGAAGTCACGTCGAGTCGCTCTGTCCGGCGGCGTTCCATCGACGGTCGGCGTTGCTCGACGTGGTGATGTTGGTGGTGAAGTGCCTGCCGTGGCGGCGCTTTTCTACAGCGCTGGGACAGACAGGCGGTGGTTCCTGGAGGTGGTGCAGGCGCGTCGACCTCCCGCTCGGGAACAGCAGCACGACGCACGGCGCACGCAACCTCACGGGAGGGAGCGGCTATTGCAGCGCGACTCAACAGGAACTATTCAAACGTAGGCCTATAAAAATAACTACTGTCCGCTCGTGCACGCGGAAGGATTTCTAATATGGGATGTATCTTAGTTCAGAAGCGATAGAGACTGGCATGAAAAAGGCTAGTTCATCATTCTTTATGACTGAACGTTATATATTTTGAAGTCGATGCAAATTCATTTCTTTATTGTCATAGGCATAAGCAACGGGGCTAATTTATTCTTCCTAAGTTCACAAGTTACTTTATGCTGATAATTTTATAAATGGGTAATAATTCAGACAATATTAAGTGATCATAACGCCTTTGTTCATATTTCTTATTCGCCTTTTCTGTAAAGTTGCTCATTTTTTCTGTAGGCGTTACAGCGAGTAATTTAGGTTCTTCTGAGGCTCCTGCTTTTTTAAAGTCTGTTATAAAGTAAGGATTATATGATTCCTACAATCAATCAAAACTTAAGGCCACGATATTTCACCCGAAAACGCTTTCCGCTCGGAAAAATGCCTACAGTTACTTTTTCGCATGCAATTCCACGCCGTATTAACATGAAAGCAAGGGCGAGCATCGCGCACATAGCTCCGGCCGACGAGTCTTGTCCACACGCAAACAATTTTGCACTATTTGAGCAGTTTTGCAGACGTTTTTGACGAAATAAATTCATATAAAATCAGCAATTCAGAATATTCTATTTATGGCTCTTTACTCCTCTAAATAATAACATTATCTTTTAGATATAATTAAATTGGTTTAAATTTCTGTACTACTTTTGGAAAAAAAGGTGAAAAGTATTTCAAAACAACTATTTTTCAAAAAATGAAACTATCGAGCGAAGTATACTTAATCGTGTTTTGGCGCTTTTTATTGTCTTAACACTGAATCAAAATTATATAAACTGAAAAAAAAATTGCTCTATCTTATATACTTCTATTTTATTTGATTTTTATGAAATGTCGATTTCACATAGCACCCCGCGTTAAGGGCGAGACTGTCTGTGGAGTATGCACCATCCTTCCCGGTCTTCAGCCAATTCTTTTACCTCCTTAAACGACATGACGATCGCCTTCTACTATATCTATCAAAACTATTAAAATGTAATAAAACTTGATGTTTATTCTTCGTATATATCAGCTGGCGACAGCAGAGAGCCCGACGCGGCTGCCGGCGGAGGTGGCGCCCCCTGTGTGTGCGGAGGGCGAGCACGCCGCGCCGCCGCCCGCGCCCGTCTACCGCGTGCCGCAGGGTTATTCACAGGTACCTGTATTTATGTATTAGGCTTTTACAGTAAATAGTTGCCGAGCAAGTAATCTTCAGTCGTGATGTACGGAGAATTTCACCCGTCTATAAAATTGAACCGGTAAACGTTACAAATTGTGAACATATGATGTGTACGCCCATCTTTTTCCGCAGCAATGGGATATAGCAATTTCAAAATCTAAAAATTATTCTCTCTCGGTATTTTATGAATTTTTTATTCGAGTGGTTAACGCTGAGAGAGTCAGAGTTTCAGTTTGACTACTGCCCGTCTTACGTTAAGCAATACAGTCTACTAAGATGCAACTCTTATCTAGTAGGTTTCTGTTTACCCCAATTTTTAAGACCCCAGATTGTGTTTCTAATCTTGTTTACTTTTTTCCAGTTGCCTCCTACACCAGCAGGCTACCCGTGTGTGGGGTCTCCGCTGCGGTCCCGTGCGTCGGCGCCGCCCGCGTGGTGGTGGGGGGCGGAGCACCCGCCGCGCCGGCGCTCCTCCCGGCGCTCCTCGCCCGAGTCGCGCGACGGACGCGACACGGAGCGCGACCGCAGGCACCGGACTAAAGATACCAGAGGTACCTAATAGCTACCTTCTTTCCTCTTTACCTTGTTTGTCCTGCACTGACATTAGACGTATTGTACATACCCTAACACTACCTAGCAACTCTCTGAAATAACGAAGCATTGTGTCGGAATACAAACTAGCCTATGTCGCTCTCGAGATCCTACATCTATGTCCAAAATCATAATATGCTGCGTGGAGGCGACAATGCCTGTAATTTTTAAGATGTATATTTTGAATGTGTCAATTTTATTATTGTATTATTTTATATTCCAGATGTACCTCGATACAAAGAGAAGTCGTCGAAGCCGAGCGGGGAGCGCTCTGAACATCGCCGCAGGAAGAGATGACGTGATTAACTACAAACTAAATAAACTAAGAAATACACACCAAAAATCAAAGTTAAATTAGAAAAGTTCTATGTAAGAAATACCAAAATATAATTATCTATAAAATTAACCTCTGTCACATTGTTTGAAATAGTGCAACCTTAAAATTGACTCATGTTTTATGTGTATAAGCAATTTTTATTAGTGTTTTGTTTTTTAAGAAATTATAATGTTTTAAAATGTCTTTATTTTATTTCAAAGTAGGATAATTTAGATATTATTTCTTATTTACCTTCAAGCAGATCATTTAAAATAGGTACATAATATGTAATTTAGTAAGGGAGATAGGTATGCGAATAGGAACAAATTGTAGGTAAGAGTTAATTTATTAAGTGCTAACCTGCACTATGGTTGTTTTAAATTAAACTTTTATTGGAAAATGAGCGAAAATAATCACGACCGGCAGGATTCGTTGTTGCTTGTTAGACATATTCTGACAGCACAAGTGGCGCCATCAGCCGCTCAGTCTGAAGTGTATGGAAATGAGTGTGGATTTTCGCGCCTGGCAGTTAGTAGACCGTAGCCTAGTGGTTAAGGCGTTCTGACGGTAGCAGAAATACGCAGGTTCGAATCCTGCCGGTCGTGATTATTTTCGCTCATTTTCCAATAAAAGTTTAATTTAAATTGTAGGTAACATAGCAGTGGGTATTGCAGCTTCAACAACTACTAGATACCATTCAAAGTTATGGAATACAAAGGAAAGCTCTACAATATACCTACACCATAAATTATTATTTTGCATAATATCTACTTGCTTACCGTCAGGCGAATTACGGCTAAGTGTAAACCCATTCCTTGTTAAGAAAATGAACGTTTTTTGAACAAGCCAGTTTTCAATCTTTATTTATAAACCTAGATACAAATGTGGAAGTAAACAGACATACATGATCTTTGACCATACCTACTTAATGGTTTCTAGGTCTAAGGGACAATGTTATAGTAAGTACAATAAAACTAACGAAGTAACACATTGTCTACATAATGATGTTTTCTTGAACTTTGTAAAATACCATTTATTTAAATACATTGTTAGTTTAATTCGTAGGTATGTAGATAACTACATACATAGGTACTAGAAATAAAACAATTTAATTTCAGAAGGTATAATTCCGTATAAAACTGCACTAAACCTACTTAATTGCCACAGAAATTGCAGGTGTTTTCCGTTTTTACTACTTTCTACTATGTTAGGGACACGTTACGATCCCCGTAATGAATATTATGACGCAGTGATAGAGAATAATTAATTAATTAATTAATATTTACCACCATATAATCTAATCTTGTTTTTTATCAAGCCCGACTACTTTTTCCGACAGTATCCACAGCTTGTCGGCCATATCATCATCTTCACCTTGAGGCGCTGTTTTCTTCTCTCTACAGTCTGCGAAGTATTTACCACTAACATTATCTACATCCTTGGACACAGCCAAGTGAATAGTAGTCTGGGCACCTTCTTCAGCTGTCTTGAAGAAAATACTTACAAAAAATCTAAACAAGACATTTTTGTCGCGGAATATATCTGTATTGACGGCCCCCGGGTGCAAACAATTGGTCGTAACTCCGGTGCCGCGCAGTTTGTCGCTCAATTTCCTAGTGAAGAGGATATTAGCGAGCTTCGTGTTGCTGTAGACTCGCAGTCCTCCCATGTAGGTGGTCGCTTGTTTGTGGAAGTTGTCGGGGTCCATCTTGCCAGCTCTATGCATCACAGATGACACGTTGATGATCCGGCTCGGAGCAGAGGCTTGCAACAGGGGCAGCAGCTTCACAGTGAGCAGGAATGGCGAGAAATGGTTCACTTGAGTCTCGAACGGAATGTTGTCGCCGGTTAGAAAGTTGCCGACGTTTCCAGTGCCGGCGTTGTTGATTAAAACATCCAAACGAGATTCAGATTTCAAAATATCCTCCGCGAAGTCGCGCACCGACGCGAAGGAAGCCAGGTCTATGTGTTTGTATGATACTTTCTGGTTTCCTGTGGAGTGTATGATCCGGCGGGCAGCATCAGTCCCCTTCCTCTCGTCCCTGCAAGCCAGGATCACCCTGCCGCCGCGCGCTGCCAGCTCCCTCGCAGTTTCGTAACCGATACCAGTATTTGAACCGGTTACGATTACGACTTTATTTTCCATTAGATCTTTGCATTTGCACTTTCCCGTAGAGAGCTTGTGATATATTTTGATTAGCACTATCGATATGATAGCGATGATGAGATACATGTTTATGACTGTCAATTCTTCCTTATAGCTATATAACCTTTGTTCGATGTTGGCTTCTCTGTTGTTGTGGTCAGCTGATACCGGAGCGATCGATATTAGGTCCTTGGGAATATTTCAAATTAAACAGATGCGCAGTTTCGCACCCGCGGCAGGAGTTCGATATTTTATAAAAATAAACTTGTCCGAAATATTATGACACCTATATCATATCAGTAGGTTTAGCAGAGATAAGACACCGAGTTAGCTTGCACCGACACCGGCCCTACACGTCCTGCACTAGCCACAGATGTCCGGCGCACTGAGCGGCTCGTTCTAACACATAGCTTGGTATCTGTAGACGCGACCTCGTTTTAGTTTCAGTTCACGGTTAGTAGTTAGTTGAAATCATGAAGCTCTTTGTTTACGTTACAAATTAATCTGTATAGTTTCATGAAACAGTTACATTTGATTGGATGTCAGATGTGCATTTTTAACAAAAGGGTATTCTTTGTTTTTAACTACCTACGTATGTCAAACCTTTCTGGTTTTTTATATAACTGACTTTAAAAAATGAGTAGGTATTCTACAAAAAAAAACTTGGACTGAAAGAGTGTGACTTGGTAGTAGCTTTATATCAGGTATTATTTTTCAACTTGTTCTGATTTCCTGGAAGCACAATGTACATTTATTTATTGGACTTTCAAGAACCTACTGTGTTCTTTTTTAGCTAAGGAAAACTTTACAGATCTTCAGATTGCTTGCAAAATTAACAAGGAAAATATTTCGATTATTATTACGACTTTTTTAAGGATTATCTAATTCTATGGGAATAAAAAACGAAACATAAACTTCACATAGTTTATTCGTATATAATAAATCCGTATTCAATCAATGGTTATAACATACCAGTAAATAAGTACTTTACAGTTAAATACATAATGTAGAGTTGTGGAAATTTGGCATTTTAATTAAAAAACGACAAAATTTCTTGTGCGTGTAGTAAGTATAATATATTTTAACAGTGGAAGTTATAGGTAGGTACATATATACTATGTTCAATATTGATCAGCTAACAACATTGGAAGGACATGTTTTGTATTAGTTTCTCAGTCTCTTTTAAAACTCTCAGTCGTTCTGTTGCCCAAAAGTATTCGGGCACGAAGACTCAACAAGTTCATTATTTATTATCTGGTTTGACGAATGGCAGAAATACGATATTCATATCGATTTCAAATTGACCCACTTACTTACTTGATTGATTGTTTCACTCTATTTGGATATATGTTATAAGTAATCCTTAACATATGTATAACAATGTAAGTCGTTTTTAATTTAGTTTAGTACATTTTCTTAAAATTCTGCACCTATATACCATGTCTTGTAAGCAAGTTCTGGGAGGGGCTAACCCTGGTATCAGACTTTTTAAACATTTTCATTTCTTGTGAATTACATAAATGCATCTTAATTCACATAATATGCTATTAGGGGGATGTATCCCCGGGTGCTTGTACTAATAATCGATTCACATCAACGGTTCAAGTTATATTGTATGTTTTAACAGATACAAAGAAGTCAAATAGGTATAGATAATCGCATCTATGTAGAGATTGGTAAATCATAGAGTAAGTAGGTCAAATTGAACATACAATACATATTAATAATATACTTAACAAAGTTTCTTACATCTAAACAATTACTTACTAATTATTCGTAATCTACAATTAATTACTGACTTAATTAAAATTGAGAATAAAATTGACTATAAATAATGAAAGGAACACAGCTAGACGCTCACTTTAAATATTTACTTACATACAATAGTGGAGAGTTTTATATTTAAGCTCAGAAATATATGTCGGGGAATATTATGTAATTATAAACAGAGGAATAACTATGTAGGTACCTATTATTTTTTGGTAAACAAGGTTCAAGTATATATCATTTATCTTAGTATCAACAACTTACTATGCGAAATATTCCAAAAAAATATCAAATGGTTAAGACGTTTGTAAGTGTGTGTAGGTTTGAATAAATAATAATGTATCACACCGTAAACAAAGTAAATAATTCCGTACAATTGGAATATTTGTAACGGTTCTATAGATACCTAACCACTCTTATTTATTACCTTTTTCTTAGTGTGGGGCTAGATGGCGCTGTGTGCAATGTCCCGGAATATTTATTTATTATTTTATTTATTATTTATTTACGTGCTCATTTTCAAGTAGGTATAATATTATAGATGGTTCGTAACATTGTTTTTCGATCATTTTATACAATGTCATACAATATAAATACAGCAAAAAAATAAGTTTCCTGTGGGGATGTAATTAATTTTCTAATGCAGATATTTAAACTCTTAAGCTACTGACACTTTGTTTCGGTTTTTTAGTTATTCTTTACTAATTTGGTAAGACATTATGGACTTATTTAATAGTCCTTAATGTCCTACAAAATTATTATGAAAAACAATTATTTCACGTGAATTATCGTATTTTGATTTAACAATTAATCTGAGCTTTGAAAGACGAAGAAAAATCTTAAACAAACATAGGTAACTTGATTTAACTTAGCTGAATTTCAAAATATTTACAGAACTAATCAATTTCAACTATAACTATTTGATTCACAAGAATAATATGTAATAAATATACAAGTTTAGATCATTAATATAATATTTAACACACGATCATCATTGACTTGGTTTCCCTATATAACTATATTTTCACAAGCGCCCGTCGAATCAGTACACCTGAAACAGAAAAATATAATATTTTAGTATTGGTTTACGGTTAGTTATAAAAATGTAGTTAGGGCAAAGATAGTCACACACTCACGCAATCAATTTACTTTTTCCGTTGGTAATACCAACGAATAATAATAATTAAAATCCGTTCTTGGTTACGATGGTGAAAACTCGGTATTTTATCAAATTAGGTAGAAGTAAAGGAGATAGTTATAAAGTAAGCTAACCTAACCTACACCCTACGTCCATTAAATTTACTCATATTTTGTAATTACATATATATGTTTGGTGGTTTTTGTCTAATTAAAGGTTTCATGTTGCAATAAAAGCGAGTGTGGCTTAGCGGTTCCATTGTCTGCTTTTCATCCTGACGTAAGCTGGTTCGAATCCGGCCCTACATCAATGACTTGTATTTTCAAGTTATGTGCGAAGGAATCAAACATCGTGAGGAAACCGACATGTTTGAGGACCACAATATCCGAGGACATGTCTTCCGTGGAAGGACCTGGGTGCCCACCACGATGTATCTGCCCAAGAGAACTCTCCTAATGAATTAATTCAGTCACGACCCTCAGTCATGAGGAATACGAGTCGAGAGAGAGAGAGAGAGAGAGAGAGTTGCAATTAATGGTTTTTATTCTTATTCATTCCAAAAAGGGTATCTGTTACTAGTAAGTTTAGTTCACTTGTATTGTAATATGAGGAATACAACTATGTATATATAAATGTTTGAGTATTATTGTCTATTACCTTAACTCCATACGCCATCTCGTACCCTCCCTTGCTCTGCATCTGGTTCTGCATGGTGTGCAGCAGCGAGGGGGGGATGTCCACGTCACTCGAGCCTGGAACCGGGGGAAGGAAACCATTAGTACATTAGAAATGCAGTATTAAATAAACATAACCTTGCTAAGAGAATGACTTGTTGAGGTTTTCTATTCTGTAGAGGTATTGGGGTAAAACAAAAATAGAATGAGTCACTCATTCTATAAAATAGAAAGGTTTGCCAGCAACTTAAAACACGTAAAGTTAAACGTTACAAACAAAATTGACGTGTTACTCTCATTGATAGAAATAAAAGTAGTCTATAAGTATATTCAGGGTTTCATCTGAAACCTGCTCAGTCGTTTAAGCAAGACTTAGAAACAATGAAACAAACAGTTTTCCATTCATTTCTTTGATTGACCAAAAGGGCAGAAAAGAGTCTTGAGTATTTTGTCCTACTCTTCGATCCTGTCCTCACTACTAATGTCACTGACGATAGTGGTTGTATAACAACGTTTACCTACTACTATGTATAGTACGTATCTAATAGGCCTGTCTAATTAATTAGTGACACAGACACATTAATTCATGCAAATGTAAACCTGTTACAGTGACATTCGACCTGGATACAATCATTACATAATATTATTCAGGGGAAAGTTTGTGAATGTGTATGTTTGTTCCTTCTTTGTGCTAATTGCTGCATCAACTTTGATGAAATTAAGGGCAAAAGTTACGGAAGAAGGAGATTCGGAAAGATTTCACACGAAAATAAAACTATGGAACATTAGTAGATCACAGGTATTGGTTAATCGTAACAGCTTAGACGTTGATTAGGCCTTTCGTTATCAAGTTAAAAGTTCCTATTTTGTGAACTTGTTATGCCTACTTTACACGAATCCGCAGGACGCTACTAGTCGTTACATAATATAATTGGCTCGACCT
This sequence comes from Macaria notata, assembly GCA_927399415.1. Classification (NCBI taxonomy): domain Eukaryota; kingdom Metazoa; phylum Arthropoda; class Insecta; order Lepidoptera; family Geometridae; genus Macaria; species Macaria notata. The sequence continues at coordinate 7,017,400 of OV656741.1, forward strand.
CGGCCGGGGTTGGGGCGGTGAGTGAATCATGGCAAGAGATCGTTTGGACAGACTGGCCGACACGCCACTCTCACACTATGTCTAGTAATTAGGCTTGTAAAGGTCACTTTGGGGAACGGATCCAGTATTGCAGTGCTTTGCTGAAACATAAACTATATATGTTTGTATTTGAAGATCATGGCACTATTATCAACCTAATATAGTCTATTACCAAATTTTGTACAAATTAGTCTAGGCACTTGAATCGAATTATTGAAATTATTATAAGAGCTAGAAAACTTTTCCTAGGACAAAGTAAGTAGATAAATCGTCTCTTTCAATTAGTTCAAAAATATTTTGTTCCGTAAAAGCATTAATGAATCGAAGCACTAAAAGAACCTTTCTTTTAAATAGAAAATTATCCTTAGTCCAACTCTGTGCACTCGTAAACTTAAAACCAGTGATTTATGAAAACGAGACCATGAGGCAAGACTACAAATCACCATAATGTTATAACATAATGACTCCGAACCGCGAAAACAATGGCTTCACTTAGCTAATAAACTTTTGTGAAATGTGCGATTCATCATTCGTTTAGCTTCACTGGGAAATCACAAAAACTAGTAACGATCTCTTAAATAAACAAATTTACGTTACAAGGTGGTAATTTTTCTAAAATTGTTTAACTTACTTTAAAAGTTGTTTGCTATAGCATAGGAGAAATATTTGCGAGGACTAATCATGTTATTATTTTAAGCATTTTTTATAACAACAGTGGCTAACGGGCTACCTGATGTATCGAACGTTCTAGGATAAAAAAATTACCTTGTTTGTAAGTGTTTATCCAATTAACTATCTCTTATCATAATACTTCCCGCAGGTGATTTAGGACTGTGAAAATGGAACACATTTTCATACAGAAATACACATATGTTTTTGTTTTAGTAATAGTAATGTGTGATGATCATGTAATTTTTTTAGACTATACAGTATTTAATTTTACATTTAAATAAATCGATATCTTTTTATACGGTATCTCAACTTTGGCTATTTTAGTAAGCTTTGTGTCATTATTAATTTTTTTTTGTAATTTTCTGTATTTATTTACAATAATAAAATATAAAAACAAGTGAAGGAAAAAATTGATAAATTGATATTAATAGGATTAAAATTTTACATATTCTGTTAATCGCATGCAATTAACATATTGCAAAACTATATAAAAGCGACTAAATTGCTCTTCAAGCGAAGTGCAATCGCCTTGTGGCTCAGATAAGTCATAGTTCAAGGTAGCGGTGATTCGGCTTTTATCCAAAACGACCTTATGTCTTAATCCTCTCGGGGTATCCGTGTCCGTAATCACTATAGTTTACAACTACCTGTCACGCGCGCGATGTTTACTTTGTCCATTTTTCAATGGCTTTAAAAACAAGGAGGTTGTTTTGTTATCACATAACTATGTCGCTTTGGATTGATGTGAAAATATATTTCACCGTTCCTGCAGTTTAGTCAAATAGAGGAAAGTCATAAAACAGACGATCAGTCACAATTTGATAGATTTATCTTTGAAAGATAAATAGCCGAATACGCTATACATATGTATATGAAGCTGACTTTACAAAAAAGATAGTGATGAAATATGTATATATCATCAAATCATAACATCAACGAAAATAAAGTCGCTAAGTCGTAATTAATGATCGTAAGTTGACGAGATCACATTATACATACAGATGTTCATATGTTGAATATTAAAAAGGTGATCCTGTCTGTTATGTATACTTAATTAAGATTTTAATTTACAAATAAAAACTGAACGTATATTAACGTTTGTATTAGAGCTAGATTTTTTTACAACGATTAAGTGGTAATAATATATTGTTTTTCGTAGTGACATGTGCGGTCACCCACCATGATGTATCTGCCCAAGAGAACTCCTATACTTGTAGATTCTGCAAGGGGTTTTTGTTTTGTCCCCAATTAAGCATAATCCATCTTAGACTAATGCTACTGCTTACCATCAGGTGAACTATGGTCTAGTGCAAACCTGTTTAGTAAAATAAAATGGCTACCTCTTCTATGTGTCGACTCTTAGTATTGGCTATAGCTCATTTTTTATAATTAACGTGTATGCACCGAATTATTTTAGCACAATCATAAACACCGGTATTTTGATACGAGTCCAATGTGGAATCATCGCAGTGTCGTTGTTTTCTCGAGGAATAATAAGCGAAGATGAGCGACGCGGAAGGCATGCTTAATGCATTAGCCGGACAATCTACTGGACACGAATTCTGATTGTATTTGCCTGCTTGTTTTAAACGAATACTGAAATTGAGAGGTTCAGGTTCAACAGTTAAATTGAATTCTAAAGGATTTTGTACATATTATATTTTCTTCTTCTTATCGAATAAGAGTGGCTAACTCTGGTGTCGAGAGTTTATCCAGCTGTTTTTAGAGCCTCTGACATGGCTTAACGACTGTCATACTAGAAAAACAGTCGGGACCTACAATTTAACGTGCCATCCAACCCACGGAAGCGCCCAAAATGAAATGCCACTTTTCTGTCACCCATGAAAGGACTGACCGCGTCGACCTTTGCTTAAATTTAGCTCAGCTAGCAGAGGCAATCACATGAGATTGATTACCAATGCTAGCTGAGCTTAATTTTTCCATTGAAAGGTGTCTTAATGGCAAAAATTTGTAACTTTAAGTAATCATATTTGTCTAACATGGAAGAATGAGATAGATCTCTAACTACACCGAATTAAAAAGAAAACCAAATCATAAACAAATGTAAGTATGAAAATTTCACAAAAGATAAAGAGGCGCCTTTCGAATGCTACGTGTTACCATAGCGACTACCGGGAATCTTCATTTTCAACTCTTTAATTAAGGCCGCTTTTGAGGGTATGTAACCCTCTGGAACTGATATTTTATTTCCTACATAGAAGAGCAGTCATGAAACCTTGTCAGGGGAATCTAAGTGTTTCATATTTGAAATTTATAGTTCGTCACAGTCATACGCACTTTCTATAAAGATTTTGCAACAGCAAGAGATCCTACAACTCTAAGCAGTATTTAAGTAGAAAGACAAGCAGGAGCCTTGCTAAGTTCTGCAGATAGACTTAATACACAAGTTTTGTGTCTTCAAGTGTGCCAAGTGTTAGTTGTATTTGCATAAGTAAGGTGCTTGTAGCGTGTGTTAAGTCAATTTAAACATTGATTAGTTAACGAACCGGACGACATCCGGACTTAATGCCTTGGTGAAATTCAATTAAGTAATGTACTTAAGTTTTACGTATACTTGTAACAGTCTATGTTTGTTTTAACTTATACCTACTTACTTTTGCTTGCATAATATTTACTTAAATGATGTATGTTAAGTATGTATTTTCATAAAATGCAAAAAAGGCTTGCGTGTATGTGATGCTTTAACAATGTTATAATAAGGTTATATTGCCCTAAGGTACTTTTATCTTTATATCTATCTATATCATTGCAAGATGTAGGTACTAATAGAAATAGTAGATTAGATACTTAGTCTATCATGAAATTTTCTTTATTAACATTAACCTATGTAAATGAACACAAAACACCACAATAACTCGAGATAAAGTAGCTGTGGATTACAACAAATAAGAGCACTAAATAATCTGCTACATTAAACAGTCGGTTAGCGCAATAATTAAAATGGTTTAAACAGTTTAAGCACATGTTGTCCACACGACGAGACATATTAATTAAACGAATAAATTGCGGCAATCTTCTTAACCAGTAACCAAGTGTTTCGTAACTTTGACCTGACACTTGGCTTGTTGAAGTAATTTAACAATTATTTATTTAATTTCTAATGTCTTAACCTTGGACATGTGTCATCTATCAAAGACCTTCAGTGCCCTCCTCGATCCATTGTCTGTGCAACAGAATATACGATGGAGTAGTGTCGTACTACTCAAGAAAGGATAAGTACCTATAATACGAATAATAGGCATGTATCAAATCAAAAAATGCTATCAAATTTGATAACTGGGTACTTTTCGTAACTAAGTAATTGTCTAGAAGTTACAAAAGTTTCCAATTCTCGTAGCTAGTTGCTTAAAAAGCTAATAAGCTATTAGACGCATTCTCATTTCACATTGCTCACGTAATTTTTTTTCAACAGATATTACACTTGCGTAATGTTTTTTTATCATCTTATTACGTAACTCCTATTTCAGCCAAACATATTGTTATGTTACTAACTATGCGTCATAAAATAATAAGAACAAAACACGCAGGTTTGTATTTAAGCCGGTGACGGTCGGCTGGCTTGCACCCTCTCCAGCTGACCCCAAGTATGACTCAAGTGCAAAGTGTAATACTTACACGTTGGTACTTGTACGACTTACTTTAGTTATGGATATAAAGGCTACCTAAATATTTGTTTAAAACCAACCTTCGCGCTTCTCTAGTCACAATATGCTATTTCTCTTTTCATTCCTTTCCTCATTGATTTTTTTCATCATTCGTCAACCTACTCTTATCTAGTTCTAAGTTTATATCTTTTCTCTTGTATGCCTTTGTTGCGATCTTATACTGTTCTTAATGATACATAATATATAATTACTTTTAGCAATAAATAAAATAAAATAAATTTTATGACATAAATGGGTTAGCAAAAATCATCGTAAATACCTACTAGGTATAATATTTATTCTGAGCCTCTGGAGTAGCCCTTTATAAGGCAGAGACAACCGTAAGTAGTAGGAAAACAAAATTTAGGTATGTTATTAAGGATATTTTTATATGATTTTTAAGATTTTTTTGAGTTCGGAAAATCGCTGGGAAATATGTGGAAAATTTGGTGGCAGTATATGTGCCACTGCCCGTACTAAAGTGATTATATTTCTGTAAATTTCAGTAAAATTCATATTTTTAATATTTATTATGGAATTACAAATAAAACGGTAAGTAGATATTAGATAACGCAAATGTTTATTTTTAGAAAAATATTCTTATAGCTAATAATAAAATATGGTGACATCAGTCAACTATCAAACTATTCATGAGATTCATAAAATTTATTCTGGCTACATTTTTTGGTCACTATCATTGGTATTTTTTTTTATAGATAAAGCCCTATTTTACTATCTAATGTAGTCTTCAGTTCTTTGTGTGAAATTGAGTGAAGCAAGGGTAAGCACACAGGAACAGTTTACAAGTCGTGCATGAAAACTTGCTTCTTACGTTATTTGTCTTTGTGCTACACAAGCGGCATCTGCGTGGAGTGTCTGCCTTATCTATCAAGTGTTTTCCAACATCTTGATAACGAATATCATCTTGCACTCCCACAACTTTCTGATAGCTGGTACTGACAGGAGCTTGCTTCTTCTTAGCAATGAAATTGGGTTCGCTTGATAGACTTCTCTTTCTCGACGTGTAGTTTCCTATGAGTGATCTAGCAATTGATAAGCGAAATTGTAGATTTGTCATTGGTCCATGATTTCTCGGTGAAACAGAGTGCAATATGAAAGCGTTGGTAATAGCCAAGTCGATCAAAAAATAAAATATTCTGCACCACCAACGCCTATTCCTTCGTCCAACTTCATACGTGCCTCTTTTCTGGTCAAACCTGTCAACCCCTCCCATTCTTTTTGTGTACTCAATAATTGCCAAAGGGCATGGAAAATTCTTTTTTGTGCCATTCTTCATCGTTCGCTGACAAACGGTCTTTTCCTTGGGGTGAAAGGCTGTACTCAACAATGTTACATTTTTTGTGTCTTTCCAAATCATAAATGCAACATCGTTCTTCACTCTCCATTTGTAACTTCCCCTATCAAGCTTTACCTTACTCTTTTTCTTTTGTGTCTTTACGAATTTCGGTAAATCAGCTCTATTTATATTGACAGTGGCAGTAGAATGAATGCCATTGTCATAAAGGTATTGCATCAAGGGATATGAGGCAAAAAAATTGTCGAAAGCTACATGTGCTGGAACTTTCTCTTCAATCAGAGTACTTGTCAGGGATTTGACCACATTAGCACCCAGACCTAATTCCGGTATATTGTTCTCATTTTTCCCAGTGTAAATCTGGAATTCAAATACATAACCTGTACAACTATCTGCACGAACCCAAACTTTGAAGCCCCTTTTGATAGGTTTAGCTGGCATATATTGTTTCAAAGATGATATTCCTTTGAAACGTATCATAGCTTCATCTATACTCTGGGAAGTTGATTGTTTAGCTTCTCTTTGACAAGCAGTGTTCAACATTTCTAATAAAGGCCGAACTTTATACAATTTGTCATAATCAGGACTTGTTTTAGGAGGGGTTTTGGAATTATCATTCAAGTGAAGGCTCTCTAAAATTTTTTTGAATCTTTTACATGTCATTACTTGAGCAATTTCGTCGACTCTAAAAAATGGATCACTAGACCAATATAGATCTATGGATGGTAAAACGTGAATACCCATCAGAATAATAATTCCCAAAAATGCTTCAATATCAGACTTTATAACTGGTTCCCAATGTAAAGTCGCTTTCTGAGAGGCATACAGATTAGTTTGCTCTACTATATGATCAATTACTTCTGCCGAAAAATATCTCGAAAAATAAGCCATTGGAGAAGTCCTGCTTGGAAAGAAAACCTTAGGTTTCAAGGTAACTTCATCATATTTATCTGCATTTGGCCTGTCCGGCCACACACTACCTTTTTTCCAGTCATTATCATTCTCTTCACCTGAGGAAGAGTCACCAGAAGATTCTGAAGAAGACTCCAAAGTATTTCGTGATCGTACTCGTGAATGTCGGACTGGTTGCAATATTTCGTCGTCGCTGTCTTCAATATTGGGTACTCCTACATTAGGATCTATATTTTCTGTATTTTCAGTGTCATGAGAAGGAAGGAAACTCACAGGGCTACGACTTGATGGTCCAGGCGTTGGACTTTCTCGATTTTGAAAACTATTGCAATCTTCCAATGCCGCACGTATTTCTAAACAGGGTTCCACGCCATCATCACCCTCGTACTCATCTACTGAGTCATCTGGATCTTCAGGAAGTCCAAACATTTGTTCCAGCGCTTTCTCAATATCTTCATCTCTTAGGTATTCCTGGAATGCAAACGGGCAATGGCATTTATACTGCCACCAAAGTAAAACAATGAGCGGGCAGTGGCATCCATGCTGCCACCAATAAAAATTGAAAAAAATAATAGTTATAAGATATTGAGAGCCAAAATCACACGTAAAACGATAACAATAAACATAGAAAATGATAATAAAAAACAAATCTTACCATTTTAGCCAAAATCTAAGAAGATCTAACTGGATGCATTTTTTAAACAGAAAAACACCACTTTCCTTCAATAATGGCTACCTAGATTGACAGCTTTAATCTATCTGTCAAATGTCACACTTGATTTTGACGTAAACAATATTAATGTTAACATTAGTGAAAATAAACAGTTCCGCCAACAATACACATATGAAAAAAAAAAAAAAGTTGGTGGCACGTATGCTGCCTTTACCCTATAAAGGGGTAGAGGAGAAACAAACAACATTATCCTGTTCGCACTGTCGTGTCATTACACAGAACTGTGTGTGTGCGACACAAACACACACAAAAACTTAGTCGGTTCCTCGGTACAGACAAGAAGAAAAACAGTTAATTTGAAAAACGGTTTAATTTCAATGTATCAAGTGGTACTACTATAACAAAGATGCAATTTATCAGTGTGTGTTTAATCTTTTAATATGTATCGGCTGAATAAGTTTTGACGAAATTTGATACAGATATATGTACTTAGTTTAGCCCCTAGATCAATACGTAATGTTTTGTTAATAAATGTGGCTAGTACAGTAAATGTAAAACACACCTAGTTATTTTAGGACGTTTGGACTACGCGACTTTGGAAAGCGCGTTAAAATCTTTTTGTTTAAAAAAGTCGTCACTTTCACAAGACATCAACGCGTACCTTCTCAAAATGTCTTCTAAATATTTCTACAAAATAATGGTGACTCATGTATTTTAATGTGAAATTATTCTGCTAAATGAGAGGGTTGCAGGCAGCCAGACGGAACCATTGGCGTGATAAAATAAATTGCAATCAAGTAGTGTAACTCTTGCTCTAACCTAATTATGCGGGTAACACATCGCAAATAAAGTAGTTATAGAATTACAAGTACCTACGGGTTAGTGTAGATAATATAGAATTAAGGTACGTTTATTTTAAATTGGATGTGTTAAAGATTGATTTATATTCCCATCGACTCATAGACTACCTAAACTACTAATGTTATCAAATTGGTGTAAATTATGTACAATAAAATGGTACATGTACTCACATATATTTAGGTCCTGTTTTTTCCTAAAAATGCCTAAATGTATGCCGTGTCGAAGTATTATTTTCAGGCCTGGATAAAATACATAAATGAGACAGTATTTACAAAATATTACAATCAATTTTAATGATTGGTGCTATCTACGTAAAGATGTTGACTAATATATGGATTATGTATATTTAAAATATTGCCTTACAATGATTTTTACTGTACTGTAATCTAAATATATAAAACTCAAAGGTGACTGTCTGACTGACTGACTGATATAGTGATCTATCTACGCACAGCCTAAACCACTAGACGGATCGGTCTGAAATTTGGAATGAAGGTAGATGTTATGACGTAGGCATCTGATAAGAAACAATTTTCGGAAATGCAACTTTTAAAGGGGTGAAATAGGGGATACAAGTTTTACTTCATAACGCGAGCGAAGCCGCGAGCACCCACTAGTTTTTTATATAATACACTTCCAACAAAATAGCTTCGCGAAACATAAACTGACCAAACTAGCTACAAATAAAGTTAGCTATGGAAACCATCTGTCGTCGAGTGTACTGGAATCATGTTAGGTTAGGATGAGTCAGCGGCCGCCGAACTCGGGCTATTTTAGAATCGCGGACCGAGATGTACGAGTATAGGCCAAGACGACAGTAACGTTTAAGTACGACTTTGTTTTTTAAAGCACTGTCTTTTATGGTAGAGAAAGAACTACGATTTAAACTGTTTAGTGTTTGTTTGAGCAGTTTATATTGAATGCTCTTTTTATGTTATCATCATCATCATTCCAAGCCTGTGTGTCCCACTGCTGAGTATATAATTAAAAGTTTTTGAAAGTAATAACTTTTATATTTGTTTTCTATTGTTTGAGTGACTCTGTGTAACATGCGTTATTTATGTTGTTAAGTAAGTACGTAGATGCCTACTTGTTTTCATTTAAACTTGGTCAATAAGTTAGTACATACACAATGCTTACTCATCAATAAAATATGGTTTACAAGCAATGCGGACTAAATAGCTGAATTAAATAATAGAATGCACAAGTATAGGTAGGTATAGATATGAACTTGTGCCACAAATTGTCGAGATTGCAATTTTTATACCTCTGAAAGAATTGTGAAGTTTTCATTTGAAGTCCGTTCCGATCATTAATTAGATGTAACTGACAGTTAATTAGTGCGCCTAGAAAGCGGTAGAAAATAAGATAAAAGTTGTCTTGATTTGGAACGTAGTAGAAAATATAATGTATCTATTCAACGGACACGGAACAGAATTCCACTTGGATAAACATACGAATATCAGTAAGCGAATAAGATGAATTTATATCGATACCAAACCAATACCTTTTGTCTATACCTATTCATAGATATCCAGGTAGTGTAAAAACTACTCATACAAATACAGTCCACATATATTACCTAAAAGAAATAAATACAACCACAGTCTCTGTCTTGTCTTATCCAAAGTTTCAGACATTCGTGTCCCTTTCCGTTGATGGAATATTCTCGTACTAAATATAAAACGCAGGACACCGGCAGCTCAGCGATGCGCTCACTACGAAAATACCACCTTTGTTAACCATTCATACAGCGATTTAAGCCATGTTAATCCGGGATTAAAAGTGGCTTATATTTCAATCCAGAGTGTATCCATACTACCATATCTTTACTACCATATACCAACAAATGTACCTGCTCATTTGTCACATATGAAGTTAATGGCTCTTTAAAATACTAGTAAAATGAAATATAATAAATAAATAAATATTCCGGGACATTGCACACAGCGCCATCTAGCCCCACACTAAGTATAAATATATATGTATATGTATCGTATAAACGGTATGAATTTAAATGTTAATTATGTTAGATTTGGTAAATTGGTGGTGATTAATTTGCTTGTCTCTTTCCCACTGATAGAGTTATCTTTGGAAAAGTTTGAATAAATGGCATAAAAGGATTTGTTTGCGGTCAAATTTATCGGTCAAAGTTACGTTGTCATTAGACTGTCTTGATAAGGCAGGACGGAGGAAACCGCACGTATGTGATTAGATTTAATTCCATATTTAACGATTGATTGATTAAATATGAAGTGCAGATATTTAATCAGTAGATACATATGTACGTGTAGGTATATTTAGCTAGCCAAATGTGAATTCCCCTGGTGCTACTCGCATAGGTATATCCGGAGTGTAAAGGCAGTTTTTTTTACATAATATAGGCTTACGCTTGACTACAACTAGCCTGATGTTAAGCAACGTTATAATCTATGATCTAGCGCGCTTGCCTAGAAGAAACCTAATATAATATTACATAAACTATATTTTTTGTTAATATTATATTTAACTCCACTCACTTAGTTTTAAAAATGTTATAAGCTTTTATTATCATATCTACTTATAAAAAAAACTCTGAAAGTTGTTTTCTAAACCTTGTGAGTAATCAAGTTTAACCAGTTTACGTCTTCTATCCAGTATATTCGAAGCCAATCCTTAAAAAAAACTCTGATAGGTATAGTCACTACAACACCCCTAGAACCTGTCCGAACGTCTACCCGATACCTAATTCGGAAACATAGAACTACACTTGAATGCTAATCAACTATTTTTTTACATAACACATACACACTCTGTACCTACACGTTTAGCATATATATGACACCTTAAAATGAGTTGCATAAGGAAGGATCGGAATGATTTTACTAGTCCTTGCAAGAGAGGTATTATGTAAGCTCTCTTTACATCGGTCCAGTAGTCGAGGCCGCGTACTGGGTCGACTGAATTATTTGATTTAGGTAAGTAAACTATGCTATAGTTGCTTCACTAATAACGTTAATCTGGCAAGTAAATATGTGTATGTACATTAAATGAATATATATAATGAATAGATGCTGACATTATATTATGTTAAATGAATGATTGAATGCATTTATTGTCCAAAAACTAGTTATATGTAGTACAGTTAGTTGTGATAAAATGTTTGTAGTTACAAAATTGTACGTGTAAACTCTCCTGAAAGAATGTACAAGTGTTTATTATAACAGTTCAGAACTGTTAAGAACTTACAGCTCACTTGATCACAAACTGGCATTGTGTAAACGGGGTTAAACATTTAAACTGTCTGAAGAATTTTTAATGAGCAACATACTTTCCTAATCAGCCAAGACTAGTTTTCTGAGAAGACTTCGCAAGAATATTCTGCAGTGTTGGAATAAAAAGTTTGAAACCGCGCAAAAGTCAGAGAGTGGTGTGATTTGCGGCTAAAATGCTGCTGTGATTGAATAATATAATGCTGAGGTTAAAGAAACTTTATTTACAGCGCATTTTGCATTTTTGCGGTTTTGCTTTCTCAGAAGCAGCAATACTGTTGGCGGGCCGCTTGCAAAATGTACAATATTGAATTGAGGACGAAGCTCGAAACATGTTCATCATTTCACAATGTTTTCCATAAATTATATGGAACATTTACCGCTTCTAATTTGGCTAGACGCGTCGTAAATTTCACGACGCATTATGCATCGACTTCATTAATTTTGATCATGTTGGATAACAGTTTCACCAATAAATTATATTCGAGTGACATCTAGACTGATGTTGGGACCATGTTCAGATAGATGTGATGCAAGCTGCATATTGATTCAGCTGAATAAACGAACCAGTTGCAATATTATTGAAAATTATATGTATAGTATCATAATATTATATTGTTTTTGTAAACACTTAGTCTAGTTAGCACTTATTTCCAAAACATACTTTAATTTGAAATAATACACTTTAGTTTGTATATTAGGTAGTTAAAAATTTGTTTGGTTTTTTTAATGATAACAAACCATTTTGAATTTTAAACAGCAAATATACCTATAATTGCTTTGGAATTTTTTGAACATTTTAGTTTGTATATTAAGAAGTTATATATTTTTTGTGTGTGTGTGTTTTTTTAATGATAGCATACAATTTTGAATATTAGACAGCAAATATAGGTATAACAATACACGTGTAATTGCGTTTTTAAAAAGAAGAAAGTCTAACTACGCATTTCTAGATATGTCGGTTCCCATCTAAATCTTGATAGGAGTAGATATCAGATACGTGGATTATATTGACAGATCTCTTTTATCTCAATTGATACACTCGTGCGCACTTCGCTAATTCTTATTATGTATTTACCAATGATATTCTATATAAACTGAGATAGATGCTCTGTGTGGCGAACTCAAACTAAACGAATTAGCCTGGACGGCTCAGTCGCCTCGAAGCTGTGAACATACGTTTATCCCTTTCTCACAACCGGGTTTTATAAATCTCTGATCTCTTTTACTTTCCTTCGCCACGTGCTAGGGCGATTTTCAATGAGTATAACGTCTCTATTAGTAAAACCTCATTGGTATTTACCTGTCTTTTATATCGAGTTGAGTTACTCATGTTTTAGGTGCGCATATAAATAAAATCTACCTATATAGGGTTACATAAATATACTTGTGGTACATCGAAACAATCAACTTTTGTTCTAGAACTTTCATAAATTTAGTACGAAAAAATAAAATAAAAACCATTGATAAATCAAAAAGTTTGTCAATACACGACCAAATGAAATTTATAGATGTAGAGATGGTACTAAATACATTATTGGACGAAATATCTGTTCATTCCATTCAAATCCCACCAAAGTATCTCACGACTAACTTGTCTTGTTACCTATAACTAAGTATCTCATAACTGTTTGCGCGAAATCATATATATGTACTCGTATACGTACAAGTAGGTTAAGATTAATCAAAACCTAAACTAAACTTCAACGTTTCCAGGATACCCCCAGTGTCTGGTGGTTTCCGGTGTGCGACGAGCATGCCAACTAGTATGTCGACTGTCGACCAGCAAGTCAACCAGTGTGTCGACTGCTCGCTGCTCCACGGTCGTTCACCTTGGCAGAACGGGGGGCTTACCACAAGGTAAGCAGTATTGATTTAATACTGCTTAGAGTATTGGTACAATCACTATATTTGACGTACAATAAAATAGATGGCGAAAATTGAGGGTGATACTTTTATCATCCAATATTTTTTTTTATTTTAGCCTTTGCTGATAGTTATGATAGAGTAAAGTTTGCAGTCACAAAGGAAACATTTTACCCGCTGTATAATACATCAACATTTAAAAGTAATATTACTTTTGGGTAGTAAACAAATACTACTGCAATGAGATTGGTTAGAAAAAGATTGAGCTAAGGGCCTACGGCGTTAACAATAAGGTCTTTAAGCAGAACTGACCCAATATCATTGAAAAAATTGTACCAAAACGTACAACTTGCTCACAAAGCAATAGTACTTTGTGCTTCATATGCAAAAAAATGCATATACCAGCGACATAAACAGTATTGATTTGTGATGGAAACGAAATGCTACTACAACAAGAATGATCGGTAACAGAATATGGTAGGAGGTCTCAAGGTCGCCTAAGACACGCAGACCCTACATCACGAGGATTTGGCCGTCGCCTTCGAGTGCTGATCACTGATAACGGGACATTCGATTGTGATAAGTAAGTGTATTACTATTGTATTGTATCTTGGCGAGATAAATTCTTTTTTAATACCTACCTAATATTGTATACCACAGGTATAGAACCACTGTGGTGTAGTTTCTATAAGCGCCTCATTTTAATCAATCCTATTATTTTGGTTGTGAAAATGTTTTAGATGTAGATTTTGATACTACACTGTGATAGCCTTTGCTTCATATTGGGCTAGATGACGCTTTGTGATATGTATTGAAATAATTATCTTCCTGTCTTATATATAAAAATGAATCGCAAAATGTGTTGGTAAGCGCATAACTCAACAACGCCTGGGACTGATTGGCTCGTTGAAATTCAAGGATGGTATTTACGGCGAGAAAAATTCGAAAAAATGACGAAAAATCTCTAAAAAAGCCCTTTTCTTTTTCTCATACAAACGTTTTCTAACTAACTAAAGAGTAAAAGAGTCAACAAACAGGACGGAGTCTGTCGGGTCCGCTAGTTTATTATAGAACAAAAAGGTACGAAAAAAAGACAACTTTATTCGTTCTTAGTTTTTTTTCCAGACACCCGATATAGACTCTATCATCTCCTAGGTCTATCGCACGAGTTTAGTTTAGCATTAATTAGCTAGATTAATTGACTGGATAAGGATATTCCCAGCCAGGTACGGACAGAATACTAAACGCATCGCATCCATTAGGCACTTATGAATGGATCTTGTTACTTTGCATCTCGACAGTATATTCTAACTTGAAGAAAATTGGATAAACGATAGGGGACACAAATCATGAATATTTATAAAATAAATCATAATAATTGTCTGTATTTTGTCTGGAGACGTCTGACATTGATATTACTACAACCAAGACACAAAGGTTTGCTCAAGCTCAAGTCTGATCGGTTATTGGTCTGATATTTAGGCTCTATCGTTACAATGTACCTTAACTGGTAATTCTTATAGACAGATAGATAAAACTCTTTATTGTAACACACATAAAGAAAAAAAGTCAAACAGAAACACAAGAGACTTAAAAAATTGTGCCACAACTGGCGGCCTTATCTTATGAGCATTGTGGACCTAACAAGGTGGTTTACTCTCGGAAATCCAGCAGTTTTAACACATAACATGACAATGTCTCCGCCCTTTGACGGATGACCACTGCTGAACATATGTACAAAGAACTTGATTAAATTTAGGTATACATAAATACCAGCTAGCACTTACGTCATAATTATTTATACTTTTTACTAGCATAAGTTTTGACATTAGTGATAGCTGGTGTTATATAAAAAAAATGTATTATCTTACCTATGTGGCCCGTGTGCTGGAAGTTGGTGGGGTTCCCGATCATGGAGCGGTCTATCCGCCGCCGCGTGCGCTGCGCCTGCGCCGCCGGCTGATAGCAGCACGCGAACCACTGCAACCACATCTCACTGCCTGTGCTGGCCATGGCTTTGCTACTTCCACCGACACTAGAGACACTAGACCAGCACCAGAGGTACTAGACCAGCGCTAGAGGTACTACACCAGCACTAGGACCAGCACTAGATCCACTAGACCAGCACTAGAGGCTCCCGGTGTTCGCTAGAGCCCCGATCGAACGCGTCCGATCACTCCACTCTCTCTTCGCCGATATTTAAGCCACGAAAGATTACTGTCGAGATAATCGGAGATGTATCTCGTATCGCGTCACTCGATCACGGCCGTGGCTGGGGACCGATAGCGCCCGCAACATGCCCCCGACACTGCAACAAAACGAAACATCATTCGCTAACGATGTAGGAAACGTTTATTGATTTGTAATCAATTTGTTTGAATACCGATTAGCTTGCTAATGGCGTGCGCAGTAATGAACTGTTTGCCGGTTAATTACCGTATTGGCCTTACTGAGAAGTCATTATGATTTGTTCGTCACGCCATTGAAAAAAGGCTTTTGATTTATATTGTCTAGTCGTTGTGATTGTTTTGCAAGGATACGGACTATGCTATTTTACATATAGAGCACTAAAGCCTTTCAATTTAATGGAAGTCTCCTGATAGCATGCCGTGTAACGGATATACAAACCCCTTTCTAGGCTGACGTGTGACATGCATTAGCTTTGAATTACAGATTAAATTTTCTATTTCTGAGTTGGAATCGAATCGAATGTAATGGAATAATGTTGTGTTTTCTGTCCTGCCGTCTGTAAACCTGTCTTATTGGCGCGAAAGTGAGATATGTTGGACTAGAAAATAATAATTGCCCCAGCACTAGCAGCTAGATGGCTTATTATTATAAATAGGTAAAAGTCATACACGTGGTATGTTTGAAGTGAAACTGGACATTATTGTACAATTTCTAGCTCGTTTGATTTACCGCTGGCGGCTACTTGACCTTTAAAGTTGGCATATTTTACCAGTTTCGCAGATTTATTGATGACCTTGGAGGTCATTACATATTTACACATCAAGCAAGAATAAAAAATAATTCGTGGTCACGGAAAATTTGTAGAAACAAACAAGATCATCCTTGTGATAAATCTGTGCAAAGCAGAGATACCATATTCTCAGAAGACATACATATGTACATACATATTTAGACGATACATATGTGGTATATATTTTTTGCGATACAAATTGCCTTTGCCTTTAGAAACAGTGATAACTAATCTAAAATTTTCTTAAGTACTTTTTGATAAAATAAGACAAGATCATGATCTGTTATACTGAAAAGAATGGCCGGTGCGTGATTTACTAGTATGTACATATGTTATGTACATACTAAGATTTTTACGTTACCTATAGATACCAAATATAAGATCAGATATAAGGATCTTATGTAAAAAATACATTTTATAATCTACGCGCATGTCTCTTCTATGTTTATCTTCACGGAAGTTCAGTAGACTATGAACATATAAGAGACCATGACAATGATTGTCTTTGGTTTATGAAGCGGTTATCCTGCAAGATAGTATTTGTACTAGAATGTTTACTGTTGCTCACCAAATATATTGGGATTAAAATGATCCGAAAATTAAGTGATACTTTTGTAGGTGTCATTGAATCATTTATACTTGTAGCTAATATGGAAAATAAGCTGATCATTTAAAACACTTAAGTATAATATAAGTGCCTTTGTGTTATAAGATGTGTAACGAAAATTTATCAAATTTTTATCTATCATGCACCATGCATTGTAATCTTGTGTTTTTTCATAGTAACAGTACTTTTTTCCTTGTTTGGTTAATTTTACATGTTTACCGTCTCTTTCTTTTTATTACAAAGACGGTTGCTATTGGAGATAAATCGTGTAAAAGTTTGATAAATAGATCTATAAATGTTGTCATAGTACAATAAAACGCCAAAATATCGAAAATAATTAAGAAAGGGCTCGATTGTTGAGTTAAGAATGGGCAGTGAAAGTGAATGCAGTAACTCTTACCTAACCTGCACTGCACTCGGGAAAGTGGATCGGATATCAAGCCTCTTAATGACAATGCGGTTTTACCGTGTCGTTAACTTTATTGGAAGCCTTATCTGTGGTATGGCCAGTCTACATAATAAGTTGTGGGTCGTAATGATAACGTAAACATGGCCCGAATCACTGTCCAACTAAGTTACACTTAATTGAACTGACATAATATATTGTTTAAAAGAAATTGAATGAAGTCCGGTAGGCGATTCAACGCACTCTTATATTGTAAAAAACAAACTTTATGTAAATACAAGTTTTTATTAATAATATCTATAAGACATACCATGCCAGGATGTAGCACGAGTTTTGTTCCCAAGTTGTAAAAAAATACTTAGACACAAACCTTGGAATGCATCAATTTATCAAAAACCTTAAAACACATCAACTATATGTACTTACATAGTTTCGTTTTATATCCCTTCTTGTAATTTTTAACGTCTTCTAAATCACAGAAACATTTCATTTAAATGGATAGTTTGTTATTTTTATCGGCCATATAAAGTTTTATTGTATTTTTAAATAAGGTAGCCCTAAGCATGACACGAGGTGTTCTGTTCACGCCAACTACAAACAGAAAACTACAAAATACTGAAAAAAGCAAATTTTACGACGTTAATATATTTAAAATTAATCGTTTAACGTATGTTAAAATTAAAAAAAAGTATAGATTGTTACGTAAAAGTAATATCTTGTATATACACAAATTGAGGGTAGTTAGATATTAAAACAAAATAAAAAAATTGTTTGTGTAACCTAGCTCATAAGACGTTATTATAATTAAATTATGAACATACTGGGAGATGACTCTGGCCTCGTAACACAGCCTAACGGCTACCACGAGGTCAGAGGATTCGAAACATTTTGTGAAAAATATCTTTGCAAAATAAATGATTTTTGTATTTGTATTTGTATGTATTTAATCCATAGAGGTATGGTTTATTTTAATACAAAATAAACCATATTATCTGCAAAATCTATGCAATTTTTATTCAAACATTCACTAATTTTCCCAACAATATTGTTGCCAATTCAGTTACATAATTTAACACAATTAGCAGTTTCGTTTCGATTTTAAAATCGATAGCGTTAACAAACAGTTTGGTCATAAACTATTAGATAGTAGCCAGTGGCCTTCTTTCGATATGATTTATTTTCTTATTTTATTTACCTCATTCCTATATTATTTTTTGTGTTAGTATTTTGCCAATGTACAAATGCATTTTTATAAATATCAGAATTGATGGAATATATTGAGAAAATTGTCTGTTTTTAGTACGAGCAGTATTGTTTCATGTATCTCATAAAAATATACATATACATACATCTAAAATAAACAGAGGAGAAAGACGTCAAAGTAACATAATTTCTTCTCCTTGATACTGTAAAGTTCAACAGTTATCTGCACATTGACACTATCCTTCAAGAGAATAATAGCAGTGACGTCAATGCAAGCACAGACGTATGCGCATAGGTAGGTACATACTGCAGCTTGCTAAATAATAATTATAATAAAATGAACTCACTTGTTCAAACTAAAGAGAGTATTGTTTTGGATTGTATCACTTTAATTAGAAAAGGTCGAATAGTTATTTGCTATTAATTGAATAAGTAGGTAAAGGTGTTCCTTATGAGATTCTTCCAGCAGATTCTAATGCAATTTTGAGATGAATTAAAACAAAGTTTGATATGAATGTGCAACCAATATGGATTTCACTTCACACACGTGTAATTTCGCGTGTTGTTTTTAATAATAAAAAAGTTTGATATGGGTATAAATCATACATATAGTATGAAATAGAATACTTCATAGTCAGATATTACCAAGATAGCACTGCTGGGTGCCATTAATGAATACATTATTATGCATGAGCATAATATGGTATCTATGAGTAGGTACTGGAAACCATAATATTCAAAGCCACGTCATGTACTTTTTTTTATAATAGGTATACCATAAAAATATCAATAATTTCGCCCTAGGCTAGTAATCAATCAGAGCTTTATATTAATGGCATCCGATTCACATTATGGATGAGACATACAGAGCTTTAGATGTATTATGGTATGGGGCTGACTGATGTTGTTTATATTTATAACCTGACTTGATACTTATGAGAGACATTTATAAAGCCACTTAATCATTTCAGATACTTTTAGCATGGTAAACAGTGTCTCATTTTTTAAAATAGTAAGTTATTCTTTTACTTTAACCAACTTAGCACTTACCAATTAACTCATAGTAATATTAATTGCCAGGCTGATTAGTTACATGTGCGGGTATCGTTTCAATCTACATTTAGCTCAAACGCACAACCATTAACAGTCAAGTAAAAAAACATTTTTAAATTGTGATACAAAACACATATTACTATTACTTACTTTACTTCGTCAAACTGAGAACCTTCCTATTTGTAAAGTAGGTGAAAAATAAGTTTTGATTTGACTTCCAAAGTCAAAGTACAAACATGTCATACATCCATATGAGTCAGGGTTGAAAGTGGCGCAACTAACTCCGCCGACACAGACGCATCTATTCCGAGAGGAGTTATCTCCCGCTGCGACCTCTCGCAATGACGAGCTCGGTGGATACTTTCAGACATTCATTTTAAGTGATTTAAGTATCATTTTAAGTGGTATAAGTAAACATAGAACGATAAACAGTTATATGTGTGAACGTCTCGAAAATTTGTAAATTATCGCATTTAAGTCGAAAGTTTCATTTTTTACATAAATTCGCGTTTGACTAGTGATGTTAAGTATTACATTTGTGAACACTCGTATACTGTTGTTCCTGTCCCGCTAAATGGTTGATATGTGGTTTCAACGAATTGTTTTAAACTTGATCTGAATAGTTCTCTAACTTGGTTATTTTTCAACATTTTCATGAATAAAAACGAAACACAGTCTCTCTTCCAAAAGATTTATTATCATTAATGCCTTTAAGATATGAATACTTTTGTAAGTATGTCGTTATGCCTTATCACGTTAAAGATA
The DNA here is from genome assembly GCA_927399415.1 of Macaria notata. Lineage (NCBI taxonomy): Eukaryota > Metazoa > Arthropoda > Insecta > Lepidoptera > Geometridae > Macaria > Macaria notata. Next base: position 7,037,668 of record OV656741.1, read on the forward strand.
TAAATATTTAATTACTAAAATTGAATGAGCTTATCGAAACGAAGTTTAGACTTTTGAAATCACTTCGAAATAGACTTTTATCTCAGTAAAGTTCCATCCGTATCTTAATTGGAGTTCATTAATGTAAACGAGAGTTTCCCTACAGTTTGAGTGATGCTATTTATCAAGATATTATTATTCTCTCTGCACCCTTAGTCCCGAGAGTGACATTAACATTATTTTGTTGGTTTTAAAGTGGTTAATTATACTTGAAACAGTATACATACCATTATCTTAATGAATATAGAGATAATTAAACTAAGCAACAATAATAACATCTACAGTAACATAAGGAACAACTTACAAACTTTACAAAAAGCTTATAGATACCTACATAAATATTTAACTAGGGGCAAATCTTAAAACTGTTATTGTAAAATCAATAGATCAGTGTCATCTTTGAACATTATTGTGTGCTACAAACATTTTATATCACAATCTATGAACTAGCAAGCTTCTTAAAGACATAACTTAACCAAATTGAAATAAAAGATGTATTGATTTTCAAGTTAAACCTGTTCGTCCGTCGCATGCGCAGGCAGAGCGATCGATCTTGCGCAGTAGCATGCGGGTGATTGAAAGTAGGTGATCAGTAATCAGCCATCAGAATTAATCTGATAAACTTTACAGTTCCGTAGGAATACGCTTACTTATTTACTTTATACTTAAAAGCAAGGCAATTTATATTCATACTTAATATCAAGGTGTGGTGGATTTCAGGAAAATAGATCGACAAGCTAAAACAATTTGATCATCTGAAATGTTTGGCCTTTTATATACAATCGTAAGTATATTTTTAGTAAAATGATACATGAGAAAAGACAACACGGAATTTGTGAGCTAAGGGTGCATTTTTTTACAGTTCAAGACACAGACAAATTCTAGGCGGATCTTAAATGCATTCGACATTATGTATTAAAATGTTATGCATCTGGATCGCAAAGGCAAAAGGCAAATTTGCAAGTAAATTATGCGGGCATATGCAGCCTTACCATTTCGTATCGGCCCTGAATGTATCGCTTTATATGTAAAACGAGCTATAAAGACTGTCGGATGCGGCTAATCGTAGACAATACACAGCTGTAAATCTAGCTAGCTATATGTCATGTGCATACAATCGATCATAACAAAAATGTTGCTTAAGTTCGGAATGTTCGGATAGAGTAAAGCGACTACGTTGGATTATGGAACTGGGTGACGACAATATGAATGTTCGGATAGAGTAAAGCGACTACGTTGGATTATGGAACTGGGTGACGACAATATGAATGTTCGGATAGAGTAAAGCGACTACGTTGGATTATGGAACTGGGTGACGACAATATGAATGTTCGGATAGAGTAAAGCGACTACGTTGGATTATGGAACTGGGTGACGACAATATGAATGTTCGGATAGAGTAAAGCGACTACGTTGGATTATGGAACTGGGTGACGACAATATGAATGTTCGGATAGAGTAAAGCGACTACGTTGGATTATGGAACTGGGTGACGACAATATGAATGTTCGGATAGAGTAAAGCGACTACGTTGGATTATGGAACTGGGTGACGACAATATGAATGTTCGGATAGAGTAAAGCGACTACGTTGGATTATGGAACTGGGTGACGACAATATGAATGTTCGGAGAGAGTAAAGCGACTACGTTGGATTATGGAACTGGGTGACGACAATATGAATGTTCGGATAGAGTAAAGCGACTACGTTGGATTATGGAACTGGGTGACGACAATATGAATGTTCGGAGAGAGTAAAGCGACTACGTTGGATTATGGAACTGGGTGACGACAATATGAATGTTCGGATAGAGTAAAGCGACTACGTTGGATTATGGAACTGGGTGACGACAATATGAATGTTCGGATAGAGTAAAGCGACTACGTTGGATTATGGAACTGGGTGACGACAATATGAATGTTCGGATAGAGTAAAGCGACTACGTTGGATTATGGAACTGGGTGACGACAATATGAATGTTCGGATAGAGTAAAGCGACTACGTTGGATTATGGAACTGGGTGACGACAATATGAATGTTCGGATAGAGTAAAGCGACTACGTTGGATTATGGAACTGGGTGACGACAATATGAATGTTCGGATAGAGTAAAGCGACTACGTTGGATTATGGAACTGGGTGACGACAATATGAATGTTCGGATAGAGTAAAGCGACTACGTTGGATTATGGAACTGGGTGACGACAATATGAATGTTCGGATAGAGTAAAGCGACTACGTTGGATTATGGAACTGGGTGACGACAATATGAATGTTCGGATAGAGTAAAGCGACTACGTTGGATTATGGAACTGGGTGACGACAATATGAATGTTCGGATAGAGTAAAGCGACTACGTTGGATTATGGAACTGGGTGACGACAATATGAATGTTCGGAGAGAGTAAAGCGACTACGTTGGATTATGGAACTGGGTGACGACAATATGAATGTTCGGATAGAGTAAAGCGACTACGTTGGATTATGGAACTGGGTGACGACAATATGAATGTTCGGATAGAGTAAAGCGACTACGTTGGATTATGGAACTGGGTGACGACAATATGAATGTTCGGATAGAGTAAAGCGACTACGTTGGATTATGGAACTGGGTGACAACAATATGAATGTTCGGATAGAGTAAAGCGACTACGTTGGATTATGGAACTGGGTGACGACAATATGAATGTTCGGATAGAGTAAAGCGACTACGTTGGATTATGGAACTGGGTGACGACAATATGAATGTTCGGATAGAGTAAAGCGACTACGTTGGATTATGGAACTGGGTGACGACAATATGAATGTTCGGATAGAGTAAAGCGACTACGTTGGATTATGGAACTGGGTGACGACAATATGAATGTTCGGATAGAGTAAAGCGACTACGTTGGACTATGGAACTGGGTGACGACAATATGAATGTTCGGATAGAGTAAAGCGACTACGTTGGATTATGGAACTGGGTGACGACAATATGAATGTTCGGATAGAGTAAAGCGACTACGTTGGATTATGGAACTGGGTGACGACAATATGAATGTTCGGATAGAGTAAAGCGACTACGTTGGATTATGGAACTGGGTAACGACAATATGAATGTTCGGATAGAGTAAAGCGACTACGTTGGATTATGGAACTGGGTGACGACAATATGAATGTTCGGATAGAGTAAAGCGACTACGTTGGATTATGGAACTGGGTGACGACAATATGAATGTTCGGATAGAGTAAAGCGACTACGTTGGATTATGGAACTGGGTGACGACAATATGAATGTTCGGATAGAGTAAAGCGACTACGTTGGATTATGGAACTGGGTGACGACAATATCCATTAAACCGATGTCGTTTCCAAAGACAATGTCAATCTCAGTTTAGGGCAGTTTTTCAGTTCCGGGACATTGCACACAGCGCCATCTAGCCCCATACTAAGCAAACGCTTGTGTAGTGGGTACTAGATAACGGATATAATACTAATATACTTGTCTTTTGTAAATACATACTTATTATACATACAAACGACCAGACTCAACACAAGTAATTATAAATTCTAACGTTCATAAATACTTGTGTCAAGCGAGAATCAAACCTGCAACCCCTAGATTAGAAGGCAAAGCCACTACCAGCTAACAGGCCAGTCAAATAAAAACAACAGTTGAAACATATAAATTACATACAAAAACATCCTGCCAAAGAATCAGTTTTACTTATTATACATATTATGTAACTTTAATATATCTATCTAATTTAAGGATTAATGATTCGGGGGAAAAAAAGATTCTTATAAATAGCTAGATAAGTATGTTATATTTGTGCAAGGTTTTCACAAGTACCTACAATAGGCAGAACAAACGATTTTTCTAAAGTAACAGATTGAAATCCCGTTCTAAGTATAGAGTAGATATATTGTGAAACTCGGCCGTGAGAGGTTCTCTATTATCTCCTCTGCCCTTAATCTGAGGCAATAGTTTGTGTTAGATAACACTTGGCCAAACATCTTTTGGTGTTAAACTAATCTTTTTGTTATTCTTCAATGAAGCTGAAAGATACAATCTCCCGTTGTATTGTTACTTTAGTTTAAGGTTTTATGGGATAAGCTTGTGAAGTTTTTGTACACTGTTCCTATTTAGTAAGTAACTTATGCTTGTTAATAAAGGGACATACCACACTCACTGTATGTATATCCAGAATAATTGCAATTGTAAAAATATATTTTTTTAAGTTATTAGTCTTTTTATTTTATTACTACAAAAATATTATAGTATACATATTATGTTTTATGAACAAAATATTTCTTCATTCATTTTAAATTAAATAATTGTACACTTAAAGAAAACTTTTTTGCATGAGCAAAAGAATAGTAGGCATAAACAAGTTGATATTATAAATACCTAACATTCATCTCTATTCATAAAATAATTAACCTAGGTATTAATTCATTCTCTATTTGATATTGTTATCTAATATTATCTAGCGAGTGACGCAGGAGCTTGCATTATTCATTCTCTTGAAATAGTGCTGGAAAGGTCAAGCGAGATACAGTCCGCAGATTGTCAATAACACGTTATATTTCTTACATTCGCTGCTAAATTCCTCACTGCTAATATATGTATTTATTCATAGAAATTAAATCTTCTATTCGAATTCGTTTCTTACTGGTTAAGCACACTCTATCCTAGACCGTAGTGATTGCTTACCATCAGCCGAATTGCGGTCAAGTACAAACCCATTCCTTGTTAAAAATAAGAAATTTAAAAAATGTATTATATTAAAATTCAAACTAATAGGTTCTCTAAAAGAGTCGCTTCTTAAAATAAGGAGTGAAATAAAATTCCTATTTATATTGTGTAACCAAGTACCTATGTGATGTAGATGATATTTGCTTTAAATAATTTTTGTATAAATAAACAATTCAATTTACACACATAAAAAATGCATTTTTGCTTGTTTGTAATCTAAAGATGAGATTAATATCCTATTGCCTAGATAGTTCTCTCCATTCATGAATCATACACCATTGTTAATATCTATATCATTGCATAATTCCTTGATCACATATTAGGATCGATTAACGCCCCTACCCAAATAGAAATACTACGTTACGAAAACAAGGATACTACTATTCGTAACAGATACTTTTTGGTATTAATCTACTATAAAAACGGAGAAACGCATGTTAGTTGAGGATGTGCTTAATAGCAGGCCATTATGGTCAGAAAAAAGTTTTCGCAAACCGCCTGACGTCACGATGAGTTCATATTGACGGCAAAAACCAATGTACTGTCAGTCTTTAAGTTATATCATTGAGGCTCAGCATATTTTTTAAGATAAATCAGAGGCCCTTAGGGCGGCTGTAAAAAATCTAGACATTTGAGTTGGCTACTTCTACTATCATAAAATAAGAAGATTTAATTTAAATTATTTGTATTTATTTTATTTATGAATTTTATTTTTGTCAAGTAGGTAATGCTTTTTCAATACATTTTCAGTAGAATTTGTTGTAGAAAACTATTAATTAGAGACTTCTTATAAGAAGGCCATTAGGGATGTTTGCATCGTTGGACGTTTTTAGAGAACGCCGCACCGTCTAATAAACAAAGTATGAATCATAGCTAACAATGAAAGCAACATATTCTATTTTTGTAGTAGGAACATTATTATAAAGGAGGATATATAAAGACCGATACATAATTGAAGTAACTTTCATTATACTTCAAAAATTGACCTACCATATCGAATAATCAAAACCTGGAAATATCGAGCAGTATTAGAATAATTATGCGCAATATATTATAGTATTATGTACATTGCAAGCAAAAAAATCATTGAAGTTAAAAAGACAATATTTTGGGAATACATATGGACTCTGATCTATCTTGGAATTCTCATATTGAGCATGTATGTACAAAGTTAAGTCAGTTCTCTTGCGCGCTCTACATGTTGCGAAAGGTTGCCAACGAAAAAACACTACCTACTTAGCTCCTACCATGCCTATGTTGGTTCTAAACTGCGATACGGGATTTTGTTTTGGGCTAACTCTACTCGGAAAGAAGCAGCTTTCAGAGCTCAAAAGAAGTGTATCCGAGCTATTTGTGGCCTCAGACAAACAGATACATGTAAACCTTATTTCAAAAGACTAAATATAATGACTCTTCCCTCGATATATATCTACGAGTCTGCAGTTCTAGTTAAGAAGAATATTAATAATAATGAAGTTGTAAAGAGTAGACGTCGCGACACTAAGAACACAATTCGTGTACCAAAATGTAGACTACAAATGTACAGTAAGAGTAATTTTGTAAGGAGGGTTGACATTTATAATAAACTTCCAAATTTGATGAAGGAGATTACAAACGTAAATGTTTTCAAATATAAATTAAAGAGATTGTTAATTGGCAAAGTGTACTACACGATTGACGAATTTCTTAAGGACAAAATGCAATATAATGACATTTAATTTAAACAGATATAATTCAATGAGGTATTATTAATGTTGTAATTTTAATTTTATTTTTCCGACGGTTTATTTATTTTTAATTAATACATGCATGTGTGATCACCCTCAAATTTATAATGTCATTTATGCTTATATGTTTCTTTTTTAAATCTAGTTTACACAGATAATTTTTGCATACCTTAGCAGGTTACAATGAGGCGCGCCTAATATTAATTTATAATGTATATAACATCTATTGTGATACCCATGTTTTGCACAAATAAATAAATTGAAATTGTACAAACTCACATGTTGTTGTTTTTAAGTCCGTAAATACATCAGTTATATGTTGATGTGTCCGTTAACAAAAGTGACTAGTGTTACACTAAAGAAAAGTTCACACAGTTATACTATTCATAGGATCACCGAGTTATCTTTACAATCCCACGGTATTGTATTGTTCTAAACAGCATTTTATTTCAAGTACTGTACTTAAATGAATTGCTTAAAGTGGATTTTAATAAGCGAGATAGTGAGTTTATAACTGTGAACTTTGTAGAGTAACTTTTTTATAAAAAAAAATAATAAGAAATAAATCACATGGCTATCGAAAAACATGAAGCTTTTTTTATAAAATGGCACCCAAAAATAATTTTAAATGTATATAAGTGATGGCAATAGTACTACTTTTAGGTATGTACTTATAGGTAGTTTAAATTTAAATAAACTTAAGTTACTTTGCAATTATTTTAAAAAGGTAGGGAATCAAAGAACAAACTTTAGCAATTTATCGATAATACCATGGAGCCACGACCCATTGTCTCGTTATTTAATTGAATAATTTGTAGGTACAGATTTAAGTATTGTAATTTAATCCTTTGCCCGATTATTGTAGCCTAGTAGTCAAGCCGCATCTTCTATGTTTACCTGTCCCCAATGTTGTTGGCTGACCTGTTGAGCCAATTGTCCATGCCACGTTGCATCATGCCAGCCCACGGCGCCCACGGCCCAGGGACCATCAAAGGCGCTAGAAATAGCTTGGCATCCGCCCGCCCAACCGTTGCCATGGAAACCGCCCTCGCCAACACTGGAATTTACTGTAAAGCTCGGCTTACTGAAGCGTTGTTAAAACAATGTAACAGAGTTTACAATATTTGCCGAGTGTTTCGATTTGGTTGGATAGTTTTATGACCAAATATTTTAACGTTTGGCGCAAGAGATTGTAATATAGATTGTATTTGCAACAATCGTTCAGACTACGTGTATCATGATGACTATTATTTTAAACTGACATTTATCAGCACTATTAGTAAAATTTTTATATATTATTGGAGTGTTACTTTAATCCATAATATCTTCTTTTTATTTTCATTGTAGTAGTTGCCTACTTGCGAGTTCTTTTCAAAATAATTTTATTTTAATGCAGCATAGTCTTGCAATCCAATAAACTTTACAAATCAACTTACTATTTTAAGCATACATTTGTAGTTTGATTGTTGCTCCGTATAATACAGCCGTGTCGGTGAACATAAAAAGTGTTGGAACGTCATTGTTACTTCCTTATTAGAGTCGATAGGTACTATTTGGAGGGGCTTGTATCAAGTAGCCATAATTTGATAACAATAGCTCACACTAGGGCTGAAACACTATTATACACAGCACTATTTTAACGTTGTGTCTATGAAGTTGAATCTTGTTGTCTATGTAACTACATAATAGAGTTTTTTACACTGGATAGTGAAACCTCAGTGTTGTTTGTTTTACACTGAAGCTACAATGCATGTTAATGGTACTTTCGCATCGAAAAATGTTCGATGACAAGTTAACAGTAAAATGTCTAGATGTGTCTATGTTTTGCTCATGTATTAACTGCATACTAACTTTATAGCTTGGCAAAGTTCTAAATATTTTGGAGAACTAAAGACGTATTTGATAACTTCGGTATACAATCCGTTACTTAAAACTCTTATTTTTATCAACAAAAATGATCAGAAATATGTAGCACTTACAGTCCGATCAGTTTACCTAACCAAACCATTGTACTGTGCAGCCCTATTTCTGGGCCTTCTCAGACTAATATTCAGCAGAGTGAGCTATATTTATCGCCGCTCCACGATGTGTAGCAATACGCATCAATATCTGACCGACATTACTCTACAAGATGGATTGCGAACTATAATGCATCTGTAAACAGAATTTATCGGGAGAAATGTTCTTGCGAAACAAACATTAAAATATTGGTATTTTTGTGCTAAAGAATTTTAATTCTGGTAATGGCATCTGTAAGACAATCTGGGGGTAGAGTTGCGTTTCTCAGATGATCGGTTTATATTATGGCTAGATGATGCTATGTGCAATGTCCTGGAATATTTATTTTATTTATTGTAAGTACGTCCCGGTTGCTCGTTGCTGAATTTGTTATAAACACACACGCATTCACACATTTTACTGTTCACTTGTCATCGCATATTTTACGATCAACAAAGTACCATTAACATTAACAAGACAAGTCTATAAGTATAACTATTTCCTAACCAAATTGGGAGCGGTCGTGATCTGCGGTTCTCCAAACAGGTTTTATACAAAATATTATTACATACAATGAATAAGCTTTTTATATCAGGTTGTATTATAGAATGGAAGCTCGTAACTGTACCTACATAGTCATTTAGGTCAGTCTTTTGGTAACATGACAAAAAACTCATTATAAATTCGGCGATACATTAGAAAGTAGTCTTAGATCGTTAGACTACGAGTAAGGTGGTTGTAACCTGGATTTATAAATAAGAACATACTCATAGATGCATTCTCAGGTCGTGGACCGAAAAAAATACTTGACGTTTTGATCAATCATATGAAGCAAAGACGGTTGAATTCATTTGTCTTCTACCTTCTACTTATAGAAAACGAATATCGAATAATACATACCTACAGAGAATAACATATTTCTAAAATACTTTTTCATGTGTGTACATCTATCTGTCTATACATATGTCACGGCAATATTGTTATTATCATAAACCGTTTACATTCTTTGAATTCTTACCTGGCTATTATGTATTCTGTGCCTAGCTGCTCTACACAAACATTATAGTTAAGTTTTATAAACATGCACATGGACCTATTTTAGGCATTACAGAATATCTGGACATATTTATTATTAAACAGTTAGTTAAATTTCTGTGTTAAATACTTGGCAAATATTTTAAATCGACCGTATCGAACGGTTTCAATTTACTATTTCCATTTCTGTTTATTTCGCTCTATCTCGCAATGAGCGCCGAAATAAACGATTCTGTTGCAAAAGTTTACCTTCGATTTGCGGAAAAAACCTGTTCGATTTAGAACGAAACTGAGCTTGTCCTCAATCCAAATGTTAAATATTGCACCGAAACACTAACTCTCGCGGCTTTGATTATCCAGGTCGGACTTAGCCTAGACTTGCTGAATGACCTGACATAAAATCACTAACATATAAAACTTCAAAACTGTGTGTAATATAAACAATATTAGTTTATGTTTGAGATTAGTTTTGATCCTTTTACTTAATTTATAAAGGTTAGTTGATGCTATAAATTGGAAACATGGCAAGCGGAACACGATACCAAATTAATAAAAGTTCACAATTTTGTTTCTACTAAGTGTAAGGTTTTGAACACTGCTAAAGTTAAGTTAATATATTATATTATTAAGTAGATATTGCCATTTGAGTCAATCGATTTTTTATAGGTTCTAGTAATTTCTTGTTAAAATACTTCTTGTCTTGTCAATAATTCTTGAAACACACATGTCCTACCCAATGATTCCGTGAGTTATGCCCACTATGCACATCACATTTTGCCCATTGTGTGCTCGTGCCCGTTCCGCGTGCAGTTTACAAGCCATTGTGTTAAGATGGCAGATGCTCGGACTATTGTAGTGTACCCATTGGGATCGTGATCCTTGCCAATAGATCACATACAGTTAAGATAGTCTAGTATAGTCTATAACTAGTCTTTACTCATGTACAGTCAAAGGCAAAGATGTATTGTTTTTCTGTAATTATTATTTTATGTAGAGCTATCACTAGATATCATAATGCTAAAGGATTTTTTTAAACAGGTTTTATGCCCAATAGCTGTTATTGATTAATAATATTGAGTTAAAATACCAACGCGATGATTAATTATAAAACAACTATTTATAAAAGCTATATGTGTGTTTTGTTTAAATTTTAAAATCAACGTTGGATTGGAATGTGTCGTAACCTTGAGTCCGAGACGAGAGTTTTATGGTACCGAATCTCTCGTGTCATAGTTCGGTCATTAATCCATCACAGGTACAGCTTTCCAAGATATTTCTTTTCTACAAATGTCGCTGATAATTTTAAAAGTAAACAGCTGACTATTATTCTCTATTCTTGTGAATTTTATGTCTACAGCACACTAATCAATGTACAAAAAAGGGAACAGAAAACTTGTGAAACAAATACAAATAAATCAGTGTACAACTACAAGTATGTACGCCTGAAGGAATAAGAATGGCTATTATATTAAGAAAGAAAGAAAACTAGCGCCCCCGCCCGGCTCCTCGCGATCACCTGTGCATAATATATATATAGGTACATATACGTAGGTATAACAACCTTCCTCTTGGAACACTCTTCTTTTTTGCTAAAACCACAAAAAAATCACTCGCGTAGATTTTAAAATCCAAACATAGGTATAAAGAGCGAGTCGACTTTGTTTTGTACGATGTAGTGAAATATGTGTATTACACAAATCACACACACATAACATTAACTGTAAAGCTTTAATGATCCTCTTTCCTGACAGCAGCGTTAGAAATTATTTGGTTCCGGTTTACTTCAAATCAAAAATATTTCTTTCTTCATCTTATTGAAGACACAATCGTCACAGGTTCTATTTAAACGCGCCAGTCACGCTCGAGTCTTGTTGCAAAGTTCGTCTGCCAACAACAACACCTACTTTAAGAGTTAATGTGTCTTACACAAATAATTTACCTACACTTTGGATACACAAGTTTACTCTTTAAAGCTCTATTGATCCTTTTTTGTTACAGAGCGTAAAAAATGTAGTTCCGGTTTACATCAAATGTATTTTTTACAGAAGGACAACCTTCTGTAAATTAAGAATCAGGCTCTATTTAAACGCGCCAGTCACGCTGCGGCGTTGCCAAGTTCGTCGGCCACCAACACATACTTTATGAGTCAGATACATCCGTACTTACTGTTACCTAAACCTAAAACGAGCTGTGAAGTGAAGCCATCACAATATACCTACTAATACAGGGTAAGGAAAGATTCTATAACACCCCTATTTTGGACACAAAATTTAGAATAAATGTTGTTTGTTTGATTCTGTGTTTTGTTTTCTATGTCCAAAATATATCTAGATCTATTTGCTTTTTTTATTTATTCAGTGAAGAGGATATGGTATAAATTGTTATATCGTACAATATATATGAACTGATAGACTGGCTAAGACCACTAATTAATATAAAACTTCCTTTTTTACATTTATTGCATTTTTGTAACACATTTCTTTTGTATTATTATTATGTTTTGTTGCAGCGAAGAAACATGTTTATGCTCTTAACACAAGGAACAGTTCTGCAAAAGGATTCTTATGAATTTTGCTTTGCCTAGGAATGAATCAATACATAAATAAACCTGTATATAATGTTCCACAAGTTTTCCTGCTTTGAGCAACAGAACTGTATTGTGATGACTTCACATGATAGACTCAATTTATGTCATTTTCAGTTTTGTAACTTCACAAGGCATTTCAAAACATATAGAACAAAATATTCCTAATGCCTATAGGTGGTATACATTCAGGATTTACCGGGGTCAAAAAAAAAAGTACATACTTAGGTATAGTTATCGTCTTGTAGCATATTATAATATAGTTTAATATATGTATCTAGCTAGGTACTCAATAAACTAAGAATTGTGTTTATAATACTTTCCTGTATTCAATTTTAACTGACTTCAAAAAAGAAGGAGGTTCGAATTCGACTTAAATATTTTATTATTATTCGACACATAGCCTCTACATAATTGTTTAATTCAGAGTTCAGACACGATCAATACCAGAAAATCAAGTATTTGGATATACATAGAATTAATAAAAATATTCGTTACATAAGCATTTCAACAAATTGATTGCCAGACGGGAACTGTATAATATGTGTGATTTATTTATTATAATTTTAGCCACTGAGTTCATCAAAGTTTTTTAAATCTTCTTCCATGAAATCACTAAAGCGTAGTTTACAAATTTACTTTCCTTTATTTTGAAATTAAGTATTCAAAAAATTCAAAACTGTTCTGCTGATGAGTATGTACATAAGTAATTAAATTCAACACAACGTTTATTTAAAGAATCGTTTAAAGAAATTAAAGGTCGTGCATTTCAAGTGTTGCAATAATTGCCTTGATTGTTTGTTTTCCTGAACGACAATTATTGAATTACGAAATACCTAATGACTGAGTCGACCTGCTATATCGGCGAATTATAACTTATACTCGTAAATTATGCTCTATACATGAGAATACATATAAATAATAATTAGAAAAAGTAAGTTTATCATCTAAATCACCAAAGCAAGTGTCTAAATTAAGTAGATATAAAGATTTCATTTTGTAATTACTATACTTTATATCAATTAAATTTATTAAAAGTACATTACCAAATGTACTTTTTGAAAAGTTGTTATAAATTACCTATCTCTTCTTACGAGTACCTGTCGAAAGATAGCTTTGAATGGGCGCAAACTTAAACAATAGATGTATAGAAAACGAAAGCAAAATGTTTTCCATCGGTGAAAAGAAATCGATAATAATAGAGAAATTAAAACAATAGGCGATACCAGCTCAACTTAGCTGTATCAAAACACATGTCAAGTCAAACGTTATTGTAAACATCACTTGTGTCAGCTTTGTTGGATATTTTACAATACTTAAACAGCATTTATAAGATATTGGATATGAAAAATTATGTATTGTTATCAGAGGCTTTCAAACTATTGTATCCAATATATGACAGTAGGGAAAGATGATGCTCATAGAGAATCTGATGCTGTTAGAGAAATGAGTTGAAGATTTGTTTCAGAAGATTGTACATATATCAATTTTCTTCCTATTCCTACTGTTATTTTTGTGGTTTATGAGACGTGTCCGCCCAAGAAAACTTCCCTAACGTATTCTGAGAAGGAGTTACGATCCTCAGTCATGAGGAATTTCGACTTAAAGAGAGAGACGTAATTATTAAATTTCATAATGCTAAATTTAGCTTAGATATTTTTTACACTGATTTTAATTTACCTACGTTCTAATTTATAATACACACACATCAGATTCTTGTTATCACATAGATTTCTAATTTCCTTTAGATTCTTATAGAACTTTTGAAAAATACTATTTCAAATGATTTCAAATCAATATTTATCGAGCTTGTTCACGCCTCATTATGTACACGATACTGAGAACTGAGACAAGAACTCACATTTTTTGTCCTCAAGGCTTCTTAACCTTAGTAAATAGAAACTAGGTCTTGTCAAGTCTATACAATAGTCTAGGTAAAGATGATTCATGCATTTTGAGTATTTAGCAACTGTACAGTTGGTTACATATCGTGCTGGGATCATTTCAAGCAGTTACCGTTGTATTGACTGACGGGTGGAAATTTTACAGGTGTAAAAACCTGAAAAGAGGGTTTTTCTGATGAACAGGCTCGTACCGTACATAATGCATAATTTTCTTTTTTTTTGCTTGAACATTTCGTTTTATAGCTTTTTGGAATGATCTCTAAAATTTTCCACATGCACATATGTGTGTAGGTACGTAAGTATTAATAAGTTACAGTGAATTTTATGTTTGTTATAACCTGCCAAACATTCTTTAATTTCTTCACTTCTTGTCTTTTGAACACATTTCTTTCACTTATTTACTACCATTTTTTTGCAATAAGTACCTATGTACAAAAAACTAGGTATTCGAAAAATTTTCGTTAGGGCCAACTAAGCTATTGCTCTACAAAGTGGTTCATCTGCTGAAACTCTTTCGCAATTTAGTAAATTCAACTGCTATGTAGGAAGATGGTTCGTATCTTTTAACGTAAACATGATGTCACGGTTTAAACAAATCTACATACTTACTGCCGTAAATGAGGCACTTAATATGAGAGAGTCTAGTACAGTATTGTCAAAATGTGTCAGTTTTAAAACTGACACATTTTGACAATACTGTAGCCTGCAGCACAGGCTCTTTGGGTTACCCAGTGCAGGGCTCAGTCAATTTTATCAACATACAACTCCTACCATACCTAATCACAATTCGATTTTTAGACAGCTTTGAAGACAGCTTTAATCTGTATAGGTACTGTGCTTTTTAGTTTGATACAGATAGCTGAATGACGGTAGCTATAGATAAAAGAATTTACAACTCAAATTACATACGAGTACGTCATGGTTTAAGCTACAGTAAACTAGACTCAATCAACTCAAAGGGTAATCAAGGAAACAAATGAAGGTAATACTAGCAGCTGACATACAATTTACATTGTAATTGATACGAATACTATCCCGGCGTAAATAGGTAAACAGACCGCAAACATAGACCGCACGTTAGTCATCGCGGTTGATATGATAATACAAACACGGCTCGCTGGAGCGTTCGTGGAATCATCGGATATTATAAATATTCATGTACGGAGTAGAAACTAAGCGCCAAGAAACGTCTGTACGGGAGTTCAAATGAACAGATGACTAACGGAATCGCGACCCGCCATTCTTTTCACCCTATCAACTTATAACTAATCAGATTGCGGCTGTGATATAGTTTAGTGCATATAGACAAGTTTCTGTAAAATAAGATGCTCATCCCCAATAAAGTTCGAGAAAAGTCCTTGCTGCAGGAGAAAAATCGATATCTAAGTATAACTACAAAACTTACGAGTAAAAATAAAATCCTCCCGGCAAGTTGTATACGTGTATCACTGTCGTCACTCAGTACTCGCGTGGAGTAATTATCACAAGAATTTGTATTGTTTACACACTAGTCCGGTTAATGTTGTTGTTTGTGGGATTTAGATAATGTTATTGAGAGCGAGAGACGTGCTCTCCCCGCGCCGGTCGCTTGGTGACTTCTGCCTGTGTGCGTGGCTGGCGTGAATGTGCTGCGCCGGTTCAACTACTTAACTGAGAAAGGTTATAACTTAACCCACGTTACAACACTAACTGCAGTTTTATTGTTACTTTATTAAAAGCTATATTAGTTCAATAATGAATCCGCATGCACATTGTGTATGCCACGGTCGTTTACACATTTCTTTTGAGTGAGAGAAAAGGCGAAAGGACACTGGAGTCGAGACTTGCCACGTTATATTAGTGTGGTGTGGTATGTATGGAGGAGTCGTTAAAATTGTTAATGACCTCGTAAGCTCGTTGATTGTCTAACTGGGTGGCGTGCTTTGGGGGGAAATTTACATTTTGTACATTCATATGTTAACTAAGTAATTATGTTTATCAGTACCCCATCAAGCCTTAAGTACTCCATCTCCTCCATCCATCCTCTCATCACAAGTTCAATTATCTTAAAAAGCCTTTATCTAAGTGTGTAACCGAAGCATTATCTGATTATTCAATATTTTCTTAAATTAATCTTGTAATTGTGTAAAAGATTAAACCGTGAAAACAACGGCCTGAAAACAAGTACATATCTGCATACATATGAGTAGTTTTTCAGAACTGTATACCTAAAGCCCTATATCTCAAGAACCAGTTGATGACCACTACCCAGCAGCATGGTAACATTGTCCCTGTATACCACGAGACAGTTGTGGAGTGGCGAATAGTTTTCCACTTGAACGCTGCTGTGAGCAATATCCACGCATGCTGTAGATATTCACTGAGCACAGAGGAGAGACCAACGTTTGAGACAATGGGAAGACACGTTAGAATGTCATTTATGTGTTTTTAATATACGAATTGGACGCATTATTAATTTAATTTTACGTCAATTAAATAATATTATTGAAAAAGAATTTAAAAATAAAGCAAGTACCAATTTCATGCAGTATTTGTAGTATCTATATACGAATAAAAAAAAAGAGACCCTATATAATCATAATAATAGTTTGTTATTATAATAATTTTAGAAGCTAGCGGAGGCAATTGCATGCGATTACCAATGTTAGCAAAGGTCGACGCGGTCAGTCCTTGGATGGGTGACCGAAAAGTAGAATAAATTTTTGGGTGCTTCCGTGGGTCATTCTCCCGGCTGTTTGTCTACGCACGGCAGTCGTTAAGCCATGTTAAAACCTATAAGGTTGGCTTGATAAACTCTCGACACCAGTGTTAGCCACTCTTATTCGCTAAGAAGAAGAATTATAATCTTGTCTCCAATATATTGACAAATGATGGTCAATTTATCTTGCATGGGAGGTCCGGGCGCACTGAGCAAAACCATTCAATTACAAGGGTAATAAGTCACTGCAACCATTATTAAGGTCTGCTAATCCCTTAACTTGTTTACAGTGCCATTGTATTCGTCTTAAGTACATAGATGGTTTATATTTATACACCAGTATTGTTTATTTATTGTTTGGCCGCGATAGTAGATATTCAACTACGTCGTCTATAGTAGTAGAGGATTTATGTACAATTTATGTACCCATAAGTATTTAGTTTTTAAATTAAAACGATCGCAAGATTTACTTGACCGATCCTAAGAAAAGTTAAAATAAAACCAGTTATAGGATCCTAATCGATCAAACTAAAATCAAGGTAATTTTTTAATGAACTGAATAATTAGGAAGTTTGGAGTTTTCCATTAGTAACGTGACTTGGGTGGATACAAATTAAGTATGTCAGTACATATTAACAGTAAAACCTGCGTAAGTGAGAACTGGATAAGTGAGAAAACTCTATAAGTGAAAGCTATAGCCAGGACCCGTCATTTTAAGCTCCCAAAACCTCTATTAGCGAGAAACAGAAACCTCTATAAGAGACAGTCGGTTTTCCCTCGTGGACCTCCGTAAGTGAGACTGCTACTTATCTCTATAAGCGACAGTCTAGCTTTATTTTTTGAATTATTTAGGAAGAACAGATGACAAAAAAATTACAAATTGAACATATGTTATTTTTTTACTCTTTCTTAACTTTCGTGGAACTTCCTACCATTGTTTTTGTATTGTTTTCGTCGTTTTGTTTGTCGTCAATATTGTACCTATTCTATTTCGTTGTTATTTTATCTCTATCTTTTCGAATGGACGCTGTGTACCATCTTGTTTGTCGGTCTTACTCAGTTTGTCGTTAATCAATTGCGAAGGAAAGGTCTGTTCTGCATAATTTCAAAACGGAAAATTAATGTACTTTCATTAAGAGATAAACTTAAAATGGTTAATGCGTTTGAATCCGGAAAATGATCAAGCAATATTCCACAAATTTTATAAGTTAGAGAAAAACATTCAAAATACAAAAAACAGAAACCCAAACGAAATTAACGGATTGAGTGTAAATAAGTTCTAAATAAAATAAAACTACACAGTGCATGATTTTTTGTTTCGTTTTCGTACCTCTATAAGAGAGAAACTCCACCATGTACCTGCATTAGCGAGAAACTCGGGTGAGTGAGAAACCTCTATAAGGGAGAATGAGGTAGTGCTCCCTTGAACTCTCGCTTATCCAGGTTTGACTGTATATATAATATACATTTGTACATAAGTAACATCTACACATAACACACTCAACAAGCAGGATAACGATAAAACGAGGATAAACTTAAATTGCAGAACAAATATATTACCGTCTAGTATTTACTTTAAAACAATTACAGCGTATACCTACTAGTGTAGACTAGTTTTAACCAACTTCAAAAAAGGAGGTTATCATTTTTTTTTCGTTCCGTTACGCTTTGAAAAAATAAACAATAATTTAACTAATTGATAAAGTTTATGCAAACAGATCGGATTTTGATACAGTTTTTGTGATGTTTTGAGATTTGATTGGTGCATATTTCTAGCTATACGTATTACGATGACAACTCAACAAGGGGCGACGCTGTATATATCTCTCATTACACCTATCTTCTAAATTATCAGCCCGATTTTGATGCGGTTTTCTCTGATAGGCTTAGATTTGTTTAGCAAATGAATTTATTTGTGTGATTCGTTGATTACTCACTAACTGTGCATTAAATTAGTTTTTAAATTTCTTTCATTATGTAATTTCTTTGGTGTGCATTAAAGACATATGTTTAAACAAACATTGGTTGCTACACCAGATCACGTTCAGCTTCGCCAGCGTCCTACATTCCGCGGCAGATGGAGGTGCTGATTCGTCAGTAATACTTTATATAAGATGAAGATTGTTAGAAATAAACGTTGTTGCGATTGAGAGTTCAGAGTTAATTATTACAAGAGAAAGTATTGTTTCAATTCACATCCCACAGTCCCAGTAGAGTTATATCATAAGTAGTAGGTGCTAGTGAAAGTTCTGCTACTAGTTAGTTAGAGGTAATCAGGAGTGTATCCGTCAGTACCAGAGCAGCAGAGAGTCGTCGTGGCA
Organism: Macaria notata; assembly: GCA_927399415.1. Taxonomy (NCBI): domain Eukaryota; kingdom Metazoa; phylum Arthropoda; class Insecta; order Lepidoptera; family Geometridae; genus Macaria; species Macaria notata. The sequence goes on from OV656741.1 coordinate 7,056,713, forward strand.
GCCACATCAGGAAGAGGAAGCCGGCTGCACGGACCTGTTCCAGAGGCGCACACGCGACTAAGAAAAGGGTGAAGAGTCATCACGAGGTCGACGAGAGGAGCCGCACCAGGAGGAGGAAGCCGGCCACACGGACCTGCTCCAGAGGGTCTCCGTCACCGAGTCAACGAGCTACGGGTCATCAGCCCGTCCAGCACCAATCCCACTGGAAGGGCGCTACGAACCCTTCTCAGTCCTCCCACCACGGCCAAGACTCCCTCGCCGTCACCGTAGGTGATCCTGTGTATGAGCCTGTGCACGGGGTGGTGGGAAAATCATTTCCTTCCTTCTGTCCTTCCCCCTTCCGCTGGGTGTCTTAGGTCTCGTGGCACCTGGTATCCTGCACTTATCTATCTGTGTATATATTGTCTGTGTAGGTATCGTTAGGGCTAGGGTAGTAGGGCAGTAGGTAATTAAGAGTGTCAACGTAGAGAGTAGGTAGGAGTTAGGGTAGGTGGTGAGTATTCCAGACTGTGTGTTAGAAGATAGGAGTAGGGTGTAGTAGGTAGGTTATAGGGATAGGTTGGTTGTAGGTAGGGAGTACAGCTGGCAGGTCCCTATAATTTCTCTGTACGGGCTTAGCTCCGTACACATATCTTATCTTCATACATACATTTATATATTATTAGTGCCTAAAACTAAAAAAGCTAGGCCGATTCTGATGCTGATTTCAACATTGAGTTTGTTATTGATCGGGGTGGTATAAAAGAACACCTGTTGTTACACTAATAACTACAGCGGACTTCAGTATCTGCCATCAAATAACTATCTAAGATTTCTCGAACATTTGAACATTATTTTTATCAATGTACGTGTGACCTATTCATATCATAATCTTGTCAAATCCTCAGTACTGCAGTAGACAAGAGATAATAAAATAGTATCGCTCATTTTCTTTATGAAATTCATAAGGAGATATTTTGTTGTATTTCTTGAACAAGTATTGACGAAAACGCTGTTATTCTTATCTAGTATACTGGTAAACGCCCGCGGCTTTACCTGTGTTTTTTGAAAATATAATAATCTACTTTCGTCACTCGTAATACTATACTCATGTTACCTACCACCATTCCTAAAATAACGATGTTCTGTAGCTACATTGCAGCGAAAAAAAAATACACTTTTGATTTAATATAACGGTAGGCAAAATTCGATTCATTTAAATATTATGCACAAAGGAAAAGACAATAATGTATATTTACTAGTAGTCATTAGCATAATGCCGCAAAAATGCATAAAGTAAATCAGAATTAGATTAAATTTTCTTGACCTACGGACATAAAATCAAAAACATGTTTATCCTATTACAAATCAATGTTGGGGCTAGACTGATTGAAGCTAGTTCGTTGATAATGTTTCCACTGTATGTAGCGATAAGGCGAGTGTATTTAAATATTTGATAGTTGAGATATCTAGTACTCTGTGTGGTGTGGCCGCGGGGTGCGCTTGATCATGAAACTATTTGTAATAATCAGCGCTCTTCTCTTAGCAGGTACGATACAGAAAAAAGAGATAATTTACTTTAAAGTGTTAATTAAAAGTAAAAAAGTGCTGGATAGTCTCATTGACAGAGATTCATAAACGAATAAATTAACAATGTCTCGGTTTAAATGTTAATTAGTGATAGTGTTGTGAAAAACTAAACTTCTAATTGAGAAGAATGTATGTGCAGAATTAAGTGTCTTTTGAAGAATAGTGTACGATGCGCCCTGCCATAGTTTTGTGATAAACTTATTTTATAGACTACAATCGTTTTTTTCTGGTTAACCCTATTGTTTCAAAATTGATTACTGCTAATTTTGGGCTCAAATTTAATGTATCTACGTATATGTCGTAAAATAATCGGCAAAATCATTAATTTATTGTAAGAATGTAACAAACTGCTTTTATGCTTGTACCTGATTCATATTTATTGTACAGCTGGTACTGCACAAATATACTTATATTAATGGGTTGAAATATTAGCTCACGTCACGTTCAATAACGGTAGGAGTAATTAGAATCGAGAGATATCAGACTACATTATTTTGACAAGAACATTGTTGCATACACATGACCAATATAACTTGTTTTACTTTTCAGGAGCCAGCGCTACCCCGACCCCTGTCGACCGTGTAGTAGGCGAGGAATATGCGTTCACCATAACCGCTCTCCTTCAAGAGATCTCATCATGCGTCCTCACCACCCCTGCTGGAGCTAGGTTGGAGTTCTTCCCTGGAGTAGCGTCTCAGCACGGGGATAGATACGAGCTACAGCCCATCACTTCCATGCCAGCTTGCTCCATCCTCGTCAAGGACCTTCAGAGCACAGATTCTGGACTCTGGGAGATTGCCTTTGTTAATACTGCTGGCACTGGCAACTCTCAGACTTTCCAAGTCACCGTCGGAGCTGAAGTTGATGATAATAACGGTGGACAAGGTATTATGATGATAAGTTATAAAAATTTTGGTGTGGGACAAAACAAGGGTAAAGGTAAGGTTTGGATGATAGACGCTTCTGCAAGGTTCATGCGAGTCACATACATTTTCATACATGTACGTCGGTGGCGTGTTATACAAGTACAAAGATTACAGAATTATGTGATGCAGCATAATGATATCTTTATGATTAATAGTATTTATGTCTTGCCATAAATATTGTTACGAAGAAAAAATATTTTTTTTAATTGCAAATAACATTTATTACTTTTACAGTGTTTTAGTTTAATACATAAATATAAAACAATTTAAAATATAAAAAGCTTATTCGAAGTGGTCTCCATTGGATGCAATACAGTCCTTTAAACGTTGAGGCCAGTTATCAATAGAAGCACGCACTCCTTTCATGGGAAAATTCTTCACTGCCAATCGTATGGATTGTCTTAGGGACTCCAAATTATCATGGCGTTTAGAGCAAGCCGTACTCTCTAAAGCTGACCATAAATCATAATCCAGCGGATTATAATAAGATCGGGACTAGACGACGGCGAGTCTTCAGCTCTGATGAAGTACGAAACGTTCGCTTCCAACCAAGACTGCGTGGACCGAGCTTTCTGACCCGGTGACGAGTCTTGCTGGAAGGACCATACTTGGTTATTTAACATTGTGTTGTTAAGGGGCTTAACTACCTCCTCAAGAATGGTATTTTGATACACTTGTGCCGATGTTTTGATACCTTTTTCACAAAAATATGGCTCAGTCACTCCTTCATAGCTAACACCCCACCAAACCATCACTGAAGTCGGATAATGCTTACGTTGCACTCTATCGAGTGATTGGGACACTTTCTTAGAGCTTTGAGCATAAATACGGTCATTTTGTTCGTTAAAATGTTGCTCAATTGTAATAAAAAATCATCTGTAAACAATTTTTTTCTGTGAACTCCCTTTGCGTACCGCTTCAGTAGTTGTTTCGATTTTACCACCCTATTCTTTTTTAAATTATCAGTTAAGAAATGACCAGTGCCTCTCTTATAGGAAGCAAGTCCTAAGTCATCTCTTAAAATACGCGACATGGTTCTAGGTGCTATCTTCATCTCCCGAGATAAAATCTTTTGCTTTCGGACAGGATTTCTTCGAATTATTTCCCTTACTGCTTTGACCAACTTTTTCGTACGAACACTAGGTACGTGAACGGCCAGGTAGGTACGTGAACAGCCAGGTTTTTTTCTGTCACAAACAGAGGAGGTCTCATTGTACCTATTAATAGCCCGGTACCCAAATATTTGACCAATGCCAAGTTTATGGAGAGTTTTAAAAATTGCTTTTGGCTGCATACCTACTTTGTGTATGCAATCACAGCGATTCGGTTCTCTTTATCACCTCACTCCATTTTAATATCGCAAAATATTGTACAAATGTATTGGCGCCAAAACGAGAAAACACAATAAACAATCGTATAAAGATTCCAAATTCAAATGTAATATTTTTATATTTTTAATAGTAACAGTATTTATGGCCAGACTAAGTATTAAGAAATAGTTCAGTGCGTTTTTTAACAACGGTACAAAAATCTAGGGTCTGTAACAGAGATGGAAAAATGTTTTAGTGGGTAAGCTTAAAGTGTTGGTAAGTTACGAATCTCTTGATGACGTAAGTATTTAAAAGTACTAAATTCCTTTCAATATTTCCTTTATGTTAATATGTGGGAAAGTCATTAGGCATCTGAACTATGACAAAACATCTTAGCTTTTAATCAATTTACACTGAAGTTTTATCAGTATAATTTGTTGCTAACGTAAGTAAATCGCTGTAGATCACTATGATAATAATGTTAATATTGTATCGGTATATTACTTATCCGAGACCAAGATTAACCTTAATAAAAGAATCCAGTGTTATAACGGTCTTCAGTTACTCTCAGTTAATCTCAGTCAATCAGTTCAGTCTCTTTGAAAATCTATTGACGAAGATTGTTTCAGATACGACACCTACACCAGATGATGTTTCCGGAGAATCCACGGAAGTTACCACTACTCCAGGAAACGATGGCATTGAGTGGCTGGAAGTCCTCAAATTTCCTACAAGGATCGGCCAAGTTGTCGACATATCTCTTCCACGAATAAATGACATAGAAATATGCTCCTTACACCGCATGTATAATAATGAAATTATTGATCAGGACATGCAATCTTCATCAGCGATTTTAGCACATGAATTTAGCCATTTTGCTTCGTGCCGGTTCACTATAGGGGCCATGACAGAAGAACTTTTAGGAGACTGGGCTGTTTGTGGCAAACGTACAGAAAATAACAATGTAATAGAAAGATGTCAACCAGCGACAATATATTGGAGTAAGTTTCATCTATATAATTCTATTTCACCTTCCCTATAGACCCGTAACTGTGGTGATGAATTATGAGTAGTACGTAACTCGTGTACCTACAATAAAGTATTCAGCGGTCAAAATGATTTGACACTTGTATAAATTTCAGACTCCGCCAGCAATCCCGGAGCAGAATGGCACACTGATACTCGGGAAGAGTTCGACCATCCCGTGCATTATGAAGGGACACTTAGTCCTGTTGTAATCGGAAACGGAGAAGTAGTAGCTTGTCATATCGTTACCCCGCAAAATGAGGATTTTCAGGTCACACCTAACTCTCAGTATGATGGGATTAAGGTCACCATCGAACACTTTGCCTGCAGGTTTGACATCGGTCCTATTAGCACACCTCTCTTAGGAAATTGGGCCATTTATGGTCTGTTCACTAACTCAGTGGAAGGACTCCATGAGGTACGCCTCCCATTCAGCATGCATGTTTACGGTATGTAAGTGCTCCACAGAAATAAATAAGATGTCAATTAATGTAAAATTGTGACAAGTACGTGATAAGACTATTTTATTGTAGATCAGGAAAACCCTCACAATCAAGCATACAATACCTCTATTCTTGACACGGTGACCCGAACTGTCAATATGGGAAATACACTCAATTTACAAGTGGCAGGTGCAGGCCATGTAGATGGCTGTTTCTACAGCAGACCTGGAGGCGAGATGTATATTATGGGAAGCAGCCTCCAGCTTAATGGAGCAGCTTTTGTGCAAGATAATGACGGCAGTATTGCTTGTACTGTTGCTGTAGGCCCAATAACTGACACTCTACTGGGAGATTGGACCGTCATAGGAAAGTTCAGTAATAATGGCATATACACAAGAATTGAACAAACATTCCACGTGATCGAAGAAGGTTGGTTGAGATCATAACTAATACAAATAAGTGACTTTACCCAGTAGGGTTTTAAACAATCTATTTATTTATTCTAGATCCTGAAAACCCGATAGAGGATGACCGAAAAATTACTTATCTGACTGCTCAATCTGTGCAGACAGAGAAATATCTCAGCCATAAATTTGTGATTCCCTCACACGAATTAGTTTATGGTGAAAGCTGCCATATTAGGACACCTGACGGATTACAGTACGAACTGATCCCGGGATTCAATAGAGTTTCCGGAGTAGAATTTGTCCAGGACTATGATGTGGAGTGTGGTATTATACTCTCGGTGGTGTCAGAGGCAGTGGTCGGGGAATGGACCTTGATAGCGCGAGCTAGGCATCATTCAGAACCAATCGAGCGCAGATTACCTATTACTATCAACGTTGAAGGTAATATTCGATTAAAGGATTATTACACAACGTGTATCAAGTCACGTCTATAGATAACATCTGAAAGACGCAATATTTAATTTGAAAGATAAAATAACGAGTACTGGCGCATAATGTAGGTAATTAGGTAAATATGTTTCGTTACAGAAATTGTGGAAGCTTCAATAGATACGATCGCTCTGGTCGAAGGGGAGGATATGTATGTTAGCCTGAAATATCCAACGGAACACTTTGAGACCTGTAGGCTGATAGGACCTTACGGGTTTGAATGCCAAGCTGCTGTTCAGAATCCAGATCAAATGAATACGTGCGGTTTCATTCGCAGAAACGTACAGACTTTCAATACAGGAACCTGGACTATTACTTACGGAGACAGAATAGTTTACAAGGCTAAAATAGCCGTCACTGGTAATTTGGACACAGTTAAAGACGAACTATAATAGTTTCTTGCTATCTTTGTGTGACTAATTTTGTATTCTATGTAAAAGTAATCCATCATTACATCTACACATTCAACTCGCTTACACTCTGCAATTCACTATCACTACCGCTTGGCTTCGAAATCGCAACCTATTTTATGAGCACAGCTCACTTATAAAGAATCAACGGGGTACATGGCTTAAATATGAACTAGCCTAAATCAATGTTTGGCTGAATAAATGAATACTGAATACTGAACTTTTTCCCATAGTAAGGACTTTTTCTTCACTTCTCTTAGTAAGCGAGCCCCAGAACATTGCCACCCCTGGCGTGACCACTACCACCCTGTCCCTGGTGCGAGACAGATCAGTGAGCCAGTACGTAGGCCCGGAAGACTCAGTCTACTGCAGACTCGAAAGCCCTCAGGGTGTGGTTGAGTTCGACAGCTTCGGAAAATGTCAACTGACCTTGGACAAGGTCGGCTCGGAACATCACGGCACTTGGAAGATGCTGGTCGCAGCTTCAGGCAAAGTGGTGGCTGCAGAACACAGCCTTATCATCAACGTTGTGGAATCAGGTAAAGAATTCTATACATTTAATACAGCTGAAGAGAGTCAAATAATTTAACATAGAAGATATTATAAATACCTACAATGTTTAGGTATGCTGTGACCGTTTCAGCAGTTTTTAGAATTTTTGTCTGTTTATTTAAACGCCCATAACGTAAATACGGCTGAGCGGATGATCATGATTTTTAAGATGTTGGTAGTATGAGGTCTTAGAAGTATCAAAAACTACTTTTTATCTTAACATAATGCGAGCGAAGCCGCGGGAGTCCACTAGTTTCGAATAAATAAGTGAGCTTGTCGAACGCCTAACGGCGAGTTCTGGCTGTCACGTTTAAGAGCAAGGCATTATCCAGCTTAGGCTCCAGTGTCTCATCTGGTGAGGTAATAAAGGTTAACTGCTTGATATAGAAAATAAAGGTTTATTTCAACAAAGATATGTATTAAAATAGTATGTTCGTAAAATGTAACTGATGAGCTGCAGCAAATAACAAGATATAATTTTTCCAAACAGCAAGGGTACCTATCTAAAGTATGTAGGTACACCTTCCATCATATGACTAATATGCAAAATTCTTTATTTACTACCTAGACATGCAACACAAATTTAACATTACTAAACCACTCAAAATCTTAACTTTTATTAAATATCAGTCCAAACATCAAATCATTTTTACAGCGATTAACATCTGTTCCAATCTTAACCTTTCCAGGTGGCAAGCCCGTGGTCTCGACCCACGTGGCCCAAGAGAAGCCCATAATAACAATCGCGTGCTCCGTACAGCCTGCGTCTGCGCAGGTGACTGGCTGCAAGTTCCAGGACCCTCACGGCAAGATACTCATCGCTGCCAGCGGACTGCAGGAGGACCGGTACAGCTTCTATGGTGCTGGAGCCAGGTACCTTCATAGTTGCAATATTAATAAAACCCGAATAAAGCCTAAAACACAGGAGACTTGAGACCCGCCTCCTTTCTTTGAAGTTGGTTAAAAAGATAGACACGGTCTTATCTTACGATATCTATATATTTAGAGAAGACCAGTTATGCAGGTGAACTGTAGTCAAGCGTAAATAAAACCCATTTAATTAATCATTAATCCGTGATAGGATTGGTCATCAGAAAATAAACGACCACTTTTCACTATTCTAGCACCGCATCGGGAGTGCTGACTCACGAGTGTGGTATCCGCATCAACGGGCCGCTCACCTCGGACCTGGGGCTGTGGCGCTGCGCCCTGGAGACCGCCACGGAGACCTACTTCGGACACCTGCCCGTGCTCTGCCCCTGGGCGCTGCAGCAGCCTGAGATCGCAGCTGTTGTGCAACAAGGTGACCTTTAAGCATACGATAATACGATTGCTGTCAAATTTGATTATAATAATAAAAGCGTTTATTTCAGACAGAGTCCATTCATACCTAAACTATTAAACACATATTAATACAAATGTCCAAAATCTTATAAATGTCTCTATTTATGATGATTCAATCTAATTATGATGATTGCTGAAAAATTTCGGCCAGTCTTTTGTTTATATCTCACATTTTTTTTAAATGTGTGGAAAAGAGAAGATTGATGAACCACTCGTTGATGAGGTCTATAAGTAAGACGGCTAGGGAATAAATTCGTATGAAAGCTCAAGAGCCTGTAGGTTTTTGACTGCTATACTTTATTTTTTTTAATTTAACGTGCTATCCAACCATTCCACGTGATGAAAATGCAACTCAACACAACATTAAAGTTCAAGTTCTTAATTTAATAACAACCTTCATGTAATTGATTTCATAATTTCAATTTTCAGTGCCAATCCTGAAGTCGCACCGCTCGCTGGTGTCGGTAGTGGAAGAGGATCCCGCCGCCCTCTCTTGCTCCGTGGAGGCCAACATCCGCTACTGCTACTTCCGCGCAGCTAACGGATCCATCTTCACTGTCAGCCCTGGTACGAGTCAGAGAAACTTCACCAACAAAATGAAATGCTATTTTTACACTACACATAGGTGTTTGATTGTCAAGTTTGGCGCGTTGTCACTTAATGCGAAATTCACTCAAAAGATGAGTACCTAGTCCACAGTTAAGCATACTGCACTGGAAAGCAAAATCTTTTAGATTATGCACTTTTTACGTAAAAGCGGTAAATTTAAAGAGACGAATTGTTTAATATATAATTTATCATCTTCTATTTAACGCTCTTACCTAAAAAAGCAAGAGAGATGTATTTTGTTAAACATACCGTTGGTTATATAGAATATTGTAGAAACAAGTTAAAAGTAGTTTACAAGATGTTAAAAATATGCATGCTGCTTATTAATAATTCGATTGGTTTGACAATAGTGTGATAAATAGTAATATATACCAACCAATTTCTACCCAGGCATGAAATCCTCCTCCATGGAGTACGTAGGTGCCGGGTTCGACGCTGGCGAATGCGGAGTCAGGTTCCACGGGCTGCACCCCACCGACAGCGGCCGCTGGGGCTGCCACGTGGGGCTGGTGGGAACCCACGAGGAACAGCGCGACCAGTTCCAACTTACTGTACATGGTAAGTGGTGACAACGAGATTCAGTGCGCTGGTGGTGCCTTGAGCACAGAGTTGTGTGTTCGCTGGCAGCGGAAATATGGAATAAAGAAGAAAGGAACCATTCTGACATGTTATTAACTTAGACTGTTTTTTGCGGTTGTCTCTATTTCACCTGGCGAAATAACGACGGACTTTATAGATTAAAAACACTAAAAACTACTTTCTTGGTCAGCTGTTTAACGGAACGAATAGAGCACATCTCTATTGACCTGTTTTTTATAATATTTTAGAGTATTTTAAATGGAATCAAATAGTAATTTCTAAATACTAAATTTCCATGTCTGTTCCAGAGCGTATGAGCGTCGACCACTTCCACGGCCACTCCGGTATGACGGTGCGAGGTGTTGTGTACGAGGGCCGCGCCGTCGAGTACTGCCGCTTCGTCAGGATCGACGGACTTGGTGCGTACCTCGATAGAAAGACTTTATAAAGCTTCATTTTCTTATCGAATGAGAGTGGCCAACTCTGATATCGACAGTTTATCAAGTTTATCTTTTTTAAAGCTACTAAATAGTCTTGCTAAGTTAAGAAGTCGTTCTGAACGTACGAAAATTTTATATTCAGATTCAGATGAAAAAACTGGACCAAGTCATGTGCCAAAAACTGGACAAAAACTTGTTTGTCTATTTTTGTATCAAAAGATAAGAGTAAATCTTAAAAATCAAAGAAAGTAATCTCTTTATTTAGTCAAACATTTCTGAAATCAATTCGTTGAGTTGATCAAAGTCAGTTTCGTTAATTCATTACTTCACAAAATAAATACCTACTTCAGAAATGTTTATTTTAAATTTTCAAGGTTACTTTTTTTTTACAAGTAATGGGTTTGCACTTGACCGTAATTCGCCGGATGGAAAGCAATCATTACGGTCTAGGATGGAACGTGCTTATATACCCAGTAAGAACCGATTCACTCTCGCTTTGAAGATTGCAAGGTTATATTCCGCGGGGAACAGGGAGACACTAACATTATAAAAATTTAATCCTGCAGGTTTCACCAACGAGAACATGCCCTCCCAGTACACATTCACCGGCCTCCTCGGCAACGGCGAGTGCCAGTTCACAGCGCGCGACCCCACCATCCTGGACCTGCACCCCTGGACCGTCGCCGCCAGGATACGGGGGCAGGACGCGGAGCTCAGCAAGGACACCATGGAGTCGCTCCTCATCGGAGGAGGAGGAGGAGGAGGAGGGGAGGAGCCGGAGGATAATCCACCTCAGATCATCTACATCACTAATAATGGAAGTAAGTATAAAGAGGCTGGTCAAAAGTTATAATTTTAACATCTTTCGTCAACTATTAAAAATAAAAAATTAAAGAGAGTCTAATAGCTGATTAGTCTACTGTATTACTACTGCTCTTGATTTACTAATTTATCACATTAAAGTACCCATTCATCTAATTTGGATTATTAGGTACTTCCACAGAATTCCTGCGAATTGAGAGTTTCCTGCGGACTACAATCCAGGGGTTTTCAAATCTAGAGTTAATAGGTATCTTCTAGGTAAACGTGTTACACCCTAGGCTGCAGCAATGCTTAACATCAGGCAGGCTGTAGTCAAACGTAAACCTATCACACGTAAAAAAAAAAAAAAACATTGTCTACTACTATTAGGTACTTACTTACTATTACCTATGCTATGCTATCACTTAGTTTAACTGTCTAAAACATATTATAATTGGTTCATATTAATAGACAAAGTTAGCACAAAGAACATAGAGTCGAATTATCGAGCTTCTTCATTATGAAATAATATACTAAAAATAAGAATATCAAAACTATAATATAATATCTTGTAAATCTTTCTGTTCCAGTGGCCATCTTCATGTACGTGTTCTTCGGCTTGGTCCTGGTGTCCATCCTGATCGGAGGTCTGTTCGGTCCCAAGAAGAACCGCGAGTGGACCGCGCAGCGAGCCTCGTCCCTTCGCAGGAGCATCTCCAACAGCTTCCGCAAGCAGCCCGTGCAGGACTCTGCACCGCAATACACACCTTAAACACTAAGACTTAAAGGTTACTTTAGTACTGCATTCGAGTTTTTGAGGATATTTCATTAGAGTTAACATATCACCCTACCCTTTAATGATGTGGTTCTGAAATGATTTTCATAAGATCACCAAAGACATTATTGACAACTATTACGATTACCAATATTTTTAGAATTATATCTAAAATTGTAACTTTCTATGCGTATTATGTCAAATAAATATCATCTTAAATAATAATCGTCAGATGTCATCTGGTACAGTTAACGTCCTTCTATATACTCGTACGTACTTATATTGATCTATAGAAGACAGAATTGATTATAGTTGTTCATACAGGATTTAAATATCGATATGAAAAACGATATTATGTTTACCTTTTATAATAGTTTGTATTAAAATCTGAAATCATATCTGTGTTGTTTTCTTCCATCTTCTATGTGTGTATCTATTAAATAAATAATCCTGAAACATCAGAATCAGTTCGAGATGACGGTTATATTTATCATGACTGTGATATCAAGTACTACCTACATCTACTGATAGGTTACGAATCGATTTGAAAGTGATAAAGTGAAATAAGATCAAATAGTTGTATTTGTTGCTATAGAATGCATTTTAATGTGTTATCATGAAAGTCGCCGTGCTATCATAAAAATATAACATTTTGCCTTTTTCACGACACACGCTTTGCTATACAAATAACTGTAGGCACACACCGATCACATAGGACTCAAAACTGAAATAAAAATGACAAATACAAAAAAAATGTCAATAAAAATATAATTCCTCCGTCTCCATTCCACCGTTGAACAAGCAGGAAGTCAGCGGGGCGTCACCGGTTTATGGTGGAATTTCCAAAGACTCGCACGAAGCGCTTTGATTCCTTCATAGTAAGGACAGCGAGACTATGGAACTCTCTACCTGGAGCCCCGTTCCCAGAAAATTATAACTCAGGGGTCTTCAAATCTAGAGTAAATAGGTTTCTTCTAGGCAAGCGTGCTATAGCTTAGACTATAGTGGTGCTTAACTTCAGGCAGGCTATAGTCAAACGTAAGCCTATAAAAACCTATAAAATTTGGTAGTCTCCAGAGTAGGTAGATATTTTGTTAGTAGGTTTTTATTGAGTCATTGCTTACTTGTATTTTCCCACTACCATTTCACATTTGACAGGTTTTTTTGCAAAAAAAGGAACGAAATAATGTTAATACATAACGTATAACAATAAAACAACAGCTAAATTTGGACTAGGATCTCCTTTGTTTACAATATCTTTCGTTCCTAGATTATGTATGTATAGGATTTCTACACAATCTGAGTCATGCATGTTGGTCGATAGGCAGAGGTTGATTATATAGATAAAGGCAGTTTCGACAAGAGAATACTCGTATCTACCAAATACCAAATTTATGTTAAAACATTTCTTGCCTATATCCCCGATTTATCATAATTATCAGCAAGCACTGATAATTGCGATTAAGTATAATCAAACATGTAACTACTAGGCATTGAGCTATAATGTACTTACGTAAGTACATTATAGCTCAATGCTACTAGGCACAAATTAGTAGGGCAGTGCGAGCACTGAATATAGTTTTTAATCTAGAATCGGTTTAGAAAATAAGAGAAATGTTCGTATCAGTCGTTTTATTTGTGTGTGCGTTTGTAAGCGGAAATGGTGAGTGAAAAAACGTGTGTGTTCAGCACCTGTGTGGTACCTACTTAGATTATTTCACCGGTAGGTCATCAACTGATAAATTCCAGGTTGTTTCATAAATCAATTTGTATTTCATGTTTTCTGATCATCGAATATAATTATGAGTTAATTTATTAAGTGCTAACCTGCACTATGGTTGTTTTAAATTAACTGAATATAATTGTTTAACAATGCAAATAAATAAATGAATCTGAATCTAACGATTTTTTTAAAAGCTATACATCTGATATTTCTTTACAAGACTTGTGTTGTATTTATGTAGATAGTTAAATCACATATCATACATTTAATACATAAATAAATCAAAATTACCTACATGTCATCGACTAAACAACCCGCCCTTAATCGTTCCCGGAGCAAATGTGCCCATCAAGCTAGCTTGGTTTGCAATGGCAATAGCATGCCGTTGCGCCAGAAACGATCCAGAGCGGGAGTCACCAGTCGTAACTAAGTTTCTGCCCAATTTCCCCGAAATAAGTAGAAGTAAATAAGTTCGATTATATATACAGGTCAGCGTATAGCCGGCGGCAGTCCCGTGGAGATCTCCAAGTACCCCTTCTCAGCGGCGCTCCTCACCAACAGAGGCCAGGGTTCTTCCTACAGCCACGGCTGCGGAGGAACCATCCTGACGAGACGTGCCATCTTGTCGGCTGCTTCTTGCTTCCATACTGGACAGAAGTAAGATTATTTCTTATCTAGTACATGTACATACCTATATGTCTGTTTTGGAAGGGAATGAAAGCCTATGTTACCTACTCTTGAGATTTTATACTAGCTCCATATTCACAATAATATCTTGCTCTGTTGCGGCGTGAAAGAGTAGCAACGATGGTATGATATACTCCAAATTCATTGAAGTTTTCGTGCAGCTAATTTGTGGAAAATAATATTTATTTATCTGGCAAAATCTAGAATGTAGGTAAGTAATGGTACATCTAAATTGTTTTCCCAGCCCCGACCCAGCCAGCTGGTGGCGCGCACGTGTCGGCACATCCTATAGCAACGCGGGCGGTACCATCTACTTCATCAACCTCATCACCGTCCACACCGGCTTCTCACCAGCCACCTTGGCGAATGACATCGCGTTAGTACGGACGACGGCTGATCTGGTACTGACCCCTGGATCTGTGGAGATTGCCCGGCTGTCGGGGTCTGCGTACACGTTTACTACGAACAATGTTGTTAGAGCTATTGGTTGGGGAGCCACATCGGTAAGATATTACCTATATATCATATGTCAATTTATCACTATCGTTTTCTTTTACGGTAGTTCAAGTAAATTGTAGAAATTTTAACGCAGATTCACCTACCGTATATAACGAATGCAATGATAAGCTAATTGTAATCAAACTTAGAGTAACAAAACAAGTCATGGTAAAAAGAGATAAAAGGCTATCGAAAACTACTACATCAACTCTCTAACGCCTATTCATTACATTATAGCAATACGCTTGTAAGCATTGGACTTATATGCGGAACTATTTACAGATATTTTATTTTACTTTACGGTATGAATTCCAGAACGCAGTGCAAGCTTCCTCCGCGGAGCTGCGCGAGGTAGACGTGTTCACCATCGAGCAGACGACGTGCTCCAACAGGTGGGCGGCGCTGGGCGTCACAGTCACCGCCAACAACGTCTGCACTGGCTGGCTCGACGTCGGCGTAGTTGGACAATGCGCGGTATGTTGTTTTACTGACTACAGGGGGGCTAAACATCAGGCAGGCTGTAGTCAAACGTAAGCCAATTCCGTTTTAAAAAGACTAGACTGAGTATACCTATTATACTCGTAGTGGTCATAAAAATAAACAAAAGTAAGAGTCTATAGGACCCAAGGTTATTAATGTTTTTTTAATATATTATAAAAACGAAACCGAAACGAAGGGCTTCCGCGAATATAATTCCGGAGAATTATCATTTCATTTTTGTCGTTGCTTTCTAATACTCGGCTTGTTAAGGCAACAACAAATACGCGTACCTAAGTAGGTATGTACCTACTATAAGCATTACTTGCTTAATCGCTTATACTACTGCCACAATTGGCGGCCTTATCGCTAAAAGCGATATCTTCCAGGCAACCATTGAATAGATTGGATGGTTTATAACAGAAATAGATAAGATAAATAACACAAAAAAAACAAACAAACGCAATTATAATGTAAGTACATAAACATAAAACAACCTCTTGTTTTTCCCCGAGCTTTTTGAATAAAGAGACTACTCTGTTACTACCATATGAATAAAAGCTGGTAAAACATTGATTCCAGGGTGACTCCGGCAGCCCCATCTTGGACCAGAATGAGGGCTTCGTGATCGGAATATTCTCCCGAGCGGAGGGCTGCGCCAACTCCTGGTACCCCGACATCAACACCAGGCTGCAGCCTTATATCTCCTGGATACTCTCCAACGCTTATAATTAAAATATTCATTAATGTACATAATTGTTCCTTGTAATAAATTGTTTTGTTTTCTAGAGGTTTGTGTTTGATTCAACTTCTGTACAGGCATGATCTACCTTGTGCGGGAGTCGAACCAATGGCATACAAAGAGAGAGGCCTATACCCAGCAGTGAGATAACGCCGGCTGTGAATGACGATTAGGACCCAAATATAACCAAACCTACAAGATAGATCTACGTAAATAAATATAAACAAAATACATATGTATGTGTACTTCTTCTTGAATACTTCTATTTTTAATTATATAACGACTCGTTAATTGAGAATACAATAATCACCTTTTGAATTTAATTAGATTTTGATACTGTTAGAATTCGATAAACTTAGTAATGCCTACTTGTTATAATAATTGGTTGGTATATTTTTCTAAACTGAACATTATGATATTTTTACACCAGGGTCAGGCATTTAGACCACAAAGTTAATATTAAACTTAATAAATAATTAAGAACTTACAATTTAAACCAATATCTAAAAACCGCATGTATTTTTATTTACTTACCGATATGAATGAACGCCTTGTCTGTTTTTGATATCAGTATAGCGGCAACCATCGTGAGATGTGCTCGATTGTACACAAAATAGCTGTATTATTCATGGTGGTGTTGTGCGATGGAACTAGTGTCAATTATAAGCACGATGACATAGAGGGTACGTATTTTAATCAACATATGATATCTATGCACTCATTTTATGGTATCGAATGTAAAGAATAGGTCGCATGCCTGAATCGCTTGATGGTAAGCTCCTTGACTATTATTCTAGTCCAGTTTTTAAATAATACTGGTTAGCGTTTGATCATAATTTACCTGATGGTAAGCAGAAATTAACGGCTAAGACGGAGCGTACTGACTCATGTAACTTGTATGGAAGTTCCAGTATGATTCTCAGTTAAGAAATTTTGAATTCAATGTGTCATTGCACTGTTTATCAATAGGATAATTAGGTCAGTTGCAATACTCATAGTTGGCGGCAAGGATTTGGATTTTTATAAAAAACCCAATATAGTGTACATAATAGTGCATGTATCTAGGAAATTTTAAATTCAAGCTATGGTTTAGTTGATTACACAGATAATTCAGATTTAAACCGCAAAGTAGAGGTTAACAAACACACTTAACTGTGTCACTCACAAACTCTTGCCGCCATAATATCAGTTTGATAGTGTGACCAATACGATACGCGTGAAAGATTACGATAATCGAATCTGTAATGCGAACGATAACAATGTTTGCCTATTTGCAAACTTCATCGCTTTGAACCGATACAATCGAGTGTGAATGAGTTGGTACAAATATCTATTGGACTTATTTTATGCGTACAAATAGTTATAATACCTATAGGTTGTTGTTATCTAATGCTTTTAAAGGTAACTTTATTACTTACACCAACGCGGCAACGCCAGCAACTTTCGATCTACGTGTATTGGAACCTCGCGAAAAAAAACAGCTAGCCCATACAGGCGCAATCGAATTTTCAATAGTGTATAATAGGCTTTATTAAAATATGGTAAGAATTAATGAATTAAAGCCAAATGGTTATGTATAGCTTACGACTGATCCTGTATATGTAATAACCACTAGTGTATCTTTATTATTGCAGCTAGCTAGGATATCTTCTTTACCTATCTACCTAATCTAAACATGATTTCTTTTTAATCTAAAAACCTACCCCGTTCACCACATTTAGACATATTTCCAGGGTAGATGCCTATACATTGTGTTGTTTATACTTTATTTAACTCAATCAAGGACTCAGTCAATTCATTTTACATACGATACATGCAATAAGGTACAGTAATCGATTCCAAAGTCTAGATTTCTTCATAATTTTTTTAACACAGAGTAAATACCGCAGCATATCTTAATTAGGTATTGTAGTCCATAAGCTAATCGAGGAGATATATTTTATGACCGTTTCGTGACAAAAACATGTTTTTTTTTTTTTTTTTTTTTTAACTTGAACGGGTTTGCACTTGACCATAGTTTACCTGATAGCAAGTAAGGCTATGGCCTAAGATGGAGCGTGCTTACCCGATAAGAACCGATTCACTCTCGCTTTGAAGATCGCTGGATTATAGTGCGTGGGGAACAGAGAGCCAGGCAGGGAGTTCCACAACCTAGCGGTACGAACAATAAAGGTGGAAGCGTACCGTTTCGTGCGGGTCTTAGGAACTTCCACCATAAACCGGTGTCGTCCTGCCATACCTCTACTCGTCCGGTGAAAGAAGGGCGCGGGCGGAATTAGTCCGTGCAATTCCGCGGCACACTCTCCGAAATGCAACCGATAGAAAACCGACAAACTGGCGACTTTGCGACGGTGTTCAAGACTTTGAAGTTTCGCTCGGCACAGTTTATTATTACCAATGATCTTCTTGGCTCGACTCTCAATGGCCTCTAGTGCCTCAAGTTGGTACTTGGCTGATCCATCCCAAAGATGCGAACAGTACTCCATGCACGACCGAACTTGTGCTTGATACAAAGTAAGCAGCTGTTCCGGCTTGAAGTACTTTCGCACCTTCGAGAGGATACCCAACTTTTTGGCTGCAACTTCGGCTTTGGACTCAATGTGAGAGCCAAAATTAAGAGTAGGGGACAATGTAATACCAAGAAGATCAAGGTGGTCAGTTATCGGCACAGTCGAATTTCGGAAAGTGGGGGCCAGCTCGAATGGCCTCTTTTTAGCGGTGAAAAGACACGCCTGGGTCTTCGCAGCATTAAACCTGACTAGATTGGCATCACCCCAATCGGAGACTGCCTTGAGAGCCAGGTTTATACGCTCGACCATCGCCTCCCTGAGCCACTGGATCTCGGCCGCACTGGCCCGCGCTGTGGATGTATAGCTCTCTACAACGGTGCTGTCGTCTGCGTACCCAAAGGTTCCGGGTTTCAGCAGATCGTTAATATGCAGCAGGAAAAGAGTTGCAGAGAGCACCGACCCTTGAGGGACTCCGGCATTGATAGCCATTAGATCTGAGGAGCAGCCATCAACGACTACTCGTATAGACCTATCCCTCAAAAAGTCCGAAATCCAAGCACGAAGCCCAGCGGGCAGGCCGTAAGAGGAAAGCTTGCTAATAAGGCCATCGTGCCAAACCCTGTCAAAAGCCTTAGAAATATCCAGGGAAACCGCCAGGGCTTCCCCGTATTTCTCAATGGCTTCACTCCATATGTGAGTGGCGTACACTAGAATGTCTCCAGTGGACCGATTCTGCCGAAAGCCATATTGTCGGTCACTGAATAGGTCATGCGATTCAAGGTACGCCAGGAGCCTGCGGTTCAGGACACGTTCCATACTCTTGCAGAGCACGGACGTGACTGAAATGGGCCGGTAGTTAGAAGGGTCAGCACGACTACCTTTTTTGGGCACGGGCTGCACGTTAGCAAATTTCCATGAAATCGGCACTTTGCCAGTCTCAAGAGAAAGCTGAAAGAGGCGCGTCAACACAGGAGCCAGCTCAGGCGCACATGTCCTCAGTACTATAGCTGGAATACCGTCAGGACCACTGGCCTTGTTCACGTCCAGATCGCGTAGCACTTTACGGACCTCCGTTTGGCGAATCTTGAAATCCGACATGGCAGTCGAACATTCAAGAGGAGGAGGAGGCGAAGCACCACAAGCATCAAGACGCGAATTTTCCGCAAATAGAGAAGCAAATAAATTTGCTTTCTCATCTGCAGAGTGAGCCAGAGATCCGTCAGGTTTCAGCAGTGGAGGCAATGAGGGGCGGCAGAAGTTCCCTTCGATCAACTTTGCCAGGGACCAAAAGGCTTTACTACCCGCGGGGTACGAAGCTAATTTGTTCCCTACTCGGCCAATGTGATCGAAGCGTGCCTTCTGAAGAACCTTTTTGCAATGTAAATATATACTTAAGAAAAACATGTAAAATGATTCTACAGTCAATCATTCTTCGTGTGCTAATGCAACCCTCACTTGGCCGTTTTATATTATTCAAATATTTAGTAAAATCTTTCCGTTACTCGAATATATAAAAGCGAACGAGTTGATTGGTTTAACTATCATGCCGCAACAGAGCAACGGATCATCATGGATTTTTATATGGTGCTAGTAAATAGGCTACTTTTATCTCCTAAAAACGGAAGCAAAATAATAACTAAATATAAATCAAACAGCATACTTATGCCGTTTTGTGGTTTTAGTTTTGTAAGTTAACTTACAAAATTTACGGCTAAATATTATCACAAACCACTGCACTACTGATATAGCGACTTATCATAAAAATAAGAAGTTATTTAGGTACCGTGTGTGTAAAACTAACACAAGGTTATTTTTAATTCCGTTGCATGCATATGGTTTAACAAGTGATAATATTTTTTATTTGCATAATTATAAAACTCTTGGAAGACGCTGTTCAGTTAATTTTTTTGTATTTTTAATAGCTGTTTCTAAATATGTTATATAAATAAAATTGTCGTTAACGGAAAATCATGAAATGGCAATTATTAAGAATTAATAAATAAATCCGACATTTAGATTTATACGTCAATAACCACTAATTTCCGATACCGCTTGGGCAGGCTAATTAAAAACAAATTTAAATAATGACGTTACTAGTTAAAATAGACTCGAAAATGATATTTATTTTTATGTGCAGTTTGCAACCGCACACTTATTCTGTAAAAAAGAGTATTTAATTAAATACAGTATTCAGCAGTACATAAACTCACACTCATTTATAGTTAAGCCACGTACCCTCTGCACATATGATGTAGCTAATGTTTTACAGTAAACATCAACATGCTAATTAAGTAACAAACTAAACGTAAACAGTTCGCTATAGTTAGCACTAATTAACAAGTTAATTTGTAATTTTTTATCACAAACTTTTTGAGATATTTTAAAGAAACCTCAAAAAACGTTTAAACATTCTTGATTCCTATTATCTAACATTATACTTATTTTACTTATTTCAGCAAAAACAAAAGTACAATTAAAACCAATAGAGATCACCTGCAGTCCCAACGAAATCATCTTACTGACAACCCCAGTCGTCAACTGCAAGAATTCAAAGTACCACTTACTCAAACCAAATGGCGATATTTTACGGACAAAGATATCTACACCTAACACAAATGTTAAGTTCAGAAACATCCCTATACACGGGGTGGTTATAAAATACATAAACGAACAAATAAAAGCAATTTTCCCACCATTGATGTATAAAATAATAAACCTGGCCACTGAAGACGAGAACGTGGGGTATTTAGATTTTGTGGAGGGTAGTATGAATGAGAATGATTTCATGGTGGGACCCTTGCTGGAGGGGGACCACGGGAACTGGGTGCTGAGCATATACTGCCAGGATGATGGCGGAGAATGGCTCGAGATGTACCAGGTCATCACTGTGACAATTATTAGTAAGTATGCGTCGCACAATCATTGTTGTCCTTTTAAGATAGGTTCTGTATTGTATTCTAACGAATAAAAATAGATACGCAGAAGAAATTAACTAAGTTTGTGTTTTAGCCATTATAAGTACCAAAGTCTGGTATCAGTGCCACAGAGTTATGCCCCTGGTATATTATACATATTACTGTTAGGTTTTGCCTATCATTACATTTCCGCAACTAGAAGAAAAGTCAATCAATAAGGCTTATTTCTTTGAAAGTTCTTGTACACACCAAATAAGCACTTCACCCTTTTTGAATCAAAATGTACTATAAATATATTTCAAAATCAATTATTCAGCAAGCCGCTATGTTTCTCACTATAAAAACGTTACAAAGTTTTTTATCTTAACCGACACAGCCATTGCAGACGAAACATAAAAATTTACTGACACTTAAATGAAAAGCATTTTTATACAACCATAAAAATCTTATCAAATTATTATTTTTCTTTTGCAGCATACGTCGACATGGCCGAATCTAAAGTGGAACTACCAGAAGGCAGTACCTTCAATTTAAGTTTCCTTTACCCAATCAAAGGGCTCGAAACTTGTGAGTTGACTGCACCTAGAAGCGTCAGTGATAGATTCTTCGACAGAGATCGTATAGACTTGGATAAATGTGGGTATGTCGTTAGAGATATCAGGAGAAGCGATGAAGGACGGTGGAAAGTGATCGGTGTAGGACGAATGGTGTATGAAGGAAAAGTAGAACTCAAGGTCACTGAAGACAGGACGCGGAGACAGAAGAAAAAATTAGGATAACATCGAAATTTTGGAGATACATTGTGTGAAGAATGAATAGGAAGTATTAAATTCAGAACTTAATTATGTAAGAGAGGCAATATATTATTGTATTTAAAACTTGTGAAGTGAAAGTAGAAATCTCAATGTTCAGTTGAAGGTTCAATTTTAAAATCAATTTATTAACATATATTATGTATTTACTATTTTATAGAGCTCATTTTAATAAGCTCTTAAAAATCTAAAAATACAACTAATAAATCTTTCAAAATATTGCCACTAGCAAATTCTGTATTGATGTCTAGTCGTTATGGTTATGAAATAAAATAACAATAAGTCACTTATTTATATTTATTTACAAACAGTCTTATAATTAAAACATTAGATATTTATCTACACCATTGTAGCCATAAATAGTCCACAATATTATATACTTCACAATAATCAGAGTCGCTATAGAAGCTAAATTTTCAAGATTCTAATATCTTCGCAAGTTTGAAGATTTTTTCATTAATCAGTCATTGAAGCTGTAACAATTTAACACTATTTTATCAAAGTAACATATTTTGTACAGAAACACTCGTTAAACTCATTCTGCTTGTAAAATGTAAATCGGATTGAAATACAAAAGCAGTGAACTTGAAATACTGTAATCACTCTCTTGCGGTGCTGGTAGCACTGGATAAGTAACTGATAGCAAGCAGTCAAGTCATTTTATAGGATAAGCAACTGGCGTCCAGCAGTAAAGTCATTTTAACGCAATCATGAGTTGAAAGAAGCAAAGCGTAGCCACCGAACCAACAATGTGAAGTGCCTGTAGCTCAGCTAGCGGCTGTAATCGCATGCGACGACGCGGTCTGTCTCTGGGTGGGTTATACTTTGCTTCCAACAACGTTAAATTGGAGGTTCCGGCTGTTCGGTACAGCAGTGGTTACGCTATGTCTGAGACCTCTCGGGCGGTCTGAAAACTTTCGACAGTAGTGTTTGTCACAGAGCACTGACCAATCAGCGCGTAGCATGTTACCAACTGGCTGGTTACTCGCTGCAGTTGCCGGCACTCCCCGACCAGCTGACACTAGAAAACCTTTAGCCAGTGTCTCTTACCAAGTGGCTGGTTACTCGCTGCCGCTGCCGCTGGCGCTCCCTGAGCGGCTGGCGCTGCCGGAGCGGCTCCCCGCGGCGCTGCCCCCCGCCTGCTTGTCGCTGCCCTCCGAGTCCGAGTCCTTGAGCGCCTTGGCGCGGTCGAGGCGGCGCGCGCGGTGCGTCTCCACGTCCGACGCGTCCGACTCGGACGAGTAGATCGCAGCGCCGGTTGTAGCTGGAAATGAAATATGTTTGTTGATACATACTTACTATGTAGTTAGTAATTTAAACCAATAAAATTATAATTATATTCAATAGAATGTAATGATATATTAAAAAGAAACAAAGTGACTAAAATAAAATGAGGGGTGCGCTCAACTGACAAGAATCTAACTAGTTTGTATGGTAGACCAGCTTGTACTGCACTTTCGTACAAAGAAAACCTCTGATTACGCTCCGTTTATGTCTAAGATCTACTTGGGCCTACAACAGTCCGTTTCAAAACAAAAAATCTGTTTATGTATGATTGACTGAATTTGCAAGGTTTACTTAACAATAGTGAAAAAATATCAAAGTATCTCACATTTACAACCATCGTTGATCAATGAAGTAGCATGTAATGCACTTGCTTTATTGAGTGCAATGTCCTGCGCAAACTGAGCGATTTATCAAACGCGAATCAATTAGGTCGCTGCCAGAGATCTATTGATGGTAGGTATTTATAGACATTGTCATGCTATGGTATTATATCATATTATAGTAGTTCTGCAAACCATAGTCCTCACAAAAACATTTTTTAGCAACAACAATTATTTCATATAGTCTTTCTCGTTTTGTTTTAATATTTATTTACAACGTAATTCTATAAACATCAATACAAATGTATACCAAAATTATATTAAATCATAGCGGGACATGTCTGGTGCTTTCTGTTATCCATCTGTGTTTTTTAAATATATAAGCAGAAAAGTGTAGTTTGTTAGTTTCATCCAATTTTTGCAGTTTCCTTGACATATAATACTGCCGTGTATGTGTTATTAACGGCGTCTATCGTTCGCACTAGTTTCTCGAGCAATATGGCATGTTTCGTTCAATTAGAGTTAGTGATGAGAGGCGGCGCTCAACTACCTTTCATTTGCTACTACTAGTAGTGACATCTAGGACGAAATTATATATTCTATTTTCTTCTTTATATTATTATATTTTCAATAAGACAGCGAAGTAATTTTTGTAGAGACTACAGATATTGAGTGTCGAGTGAACCTAGAGCGTAGAAATATACTCGAATGCGCGAGTTGCAAGCATACCTTAATCTCGTGTGATATATAAAACTTTTCAACACTAATATATAGTCTATGTAATAATCTAACGTCTAATGTATCTCCTTATCAAATTACCTTAAATTCCGTTTAGTTGCTTTCATGTTAAGATAAACAAGAAAAGAAGAAGTACAGAACACACCAACTTTCGCCTAAATAACATTAATAGGGTAGACTCACGCTTAACTCCAACTCGGCTAATGTTAAGCAAGGATTCCATAGTTTGTTAATCAGCTGGTTCCATTCCAGTAAACGTATGCACCTTGGACCATAGCGTCGCTTGTGAGGGTGCCGCTATATGCAATCTAATAATTAAGTGCCTAGAAAAATAATAGTGTGAACAAATGTGTAGTCACCCTTCTGTCCCTGCTTGTACTTGTTCTTGATGGCGGCGAGCGACACGCCCCCCTCGTCCTCCGACTCGTCGTCCTTGTGCGCGCGCGCGCCCCCCGCACCCCCCGCGCGCCTCTTAGGCCCGCGCCCGCCGCCGCGCGACCGCATCGCCGCGCGCAGCTCCATCTCCTCTTTCTGCAACACCAGTTAGTTTGTGGTCAATAAACAATTTAATTTTTCATGCATACTAAGATATAAGATGAATAACAAAACTAAATTTTAATGTTTACTTATCTTCATAGCGAAAATCTTGGTAATTAGAGACGTCATCTTGCGGTGAGTGAACGACTCGGTGGAGTGCGGTCGGAATGACAGCTTGTAAGTACGCTTACTATCTAGCTAGCTACTTGCTCACCTTGAGCTGGTACTTCCTATCTGCGTCCGGGTCGGCGCCCACTTGCGACAGTATCTTGATGGCGGAGGTCTTGGTAGAGCGGTCGGCGAGTGACAGCGTCATCTTGCGGTGAGTGAACGACTCGGTGGAGTGCGGCCGGAATGACAGCTTGGTGCGGAACACGGCCTGGCCCTGCAGACCTGTGCCTTGACGCACGAACAGGTGGTTGTGGTCGCCCTGGAACATTCACATACACGAGTATAATAAAGAGGACGAAAAAGGACGTCAATTTCTACTAAGACGAGTATCATGTGCCAAAACAAACACATGATATGCTATTTTTCCTCTTGTACCTGTAAGTTTCACTTAACTGGATATCTACGAACAGTCAGTTTTGGATCAATCATCTAAAGACATATCGTGTCGAGAGTTGCAACTTCTCAACAACTCGTTATCGGGTAGCGTATGAAATGCATATTGTAGTCAGTTGGCTATACACACTTACGTAAGTTTTATTTAGCTGCCATATCATTATAAATTAAGATCAGTCCACGTGTAAAAATCTGTAATACACTTATTATGAATTAGTATTTATGAATTTTAAAATTTATAAATACTTGTGTCGAGCCTGGTCGTTTCTATGTATAATAAGTACCTATGTATTTACAAAAGAAAAGTATATAAGTAGTATATCCGTTATCTATTACCCACGACACAAGTGTTTGCTCAGTGTGGGGCTAGGTGGCGATGTGTGCAATGTCCCGGAATATTTTTTTTTTACTTACATGCAGCGGTTGCTTGTACACGTCGAAGATCTCGGAGCCGAGGTGCAGCGACATGCTTCCGTCGGACCACTTCACGATGCGTGCGTTGGACTCCTTGATAGCGTTGCCTTCGTCGTCGAACGCAGTGCGCCATCTTATTGTGTTCTCCACTTTTAGTTTTAGCCTGAAATTGTATAATTATTTTGATTTAGGGAAAAAGCAACTCTAGTATTGTTATCACGATCAATATAGTCAAGGAAGAAAAATATTATAAACTAAAAAGTCTCAGATGCTGCGAATTTCTTTGAAGCAAACCTTTAGCCTAATAAATTGATAAATTTTGAGACATGATGGCTGATTTTATTCCTAGCTAGTTCCTGCCGTATAAGTAGCATGGCTAATAAATTTGTATGCACAGCAGGGTTTGTGTTGGGTTCAAAATTTTGTTATTTATAAAAAATGCATTACAAAATAGACTTTCTTATTAAAATGGTACACATACCTAGCTCGACCCTCCTCATCCAATGTTTCCTCCTCATCAATTTCATCCTCGTATGTATTGGGGTCGTAAGGCCGGGTCTCCACTGACAAGAAGTTGGGCAACTTCACGAAATGCAGCTCTTTGCCCAACTCCGTCCAGATCTTGGGCATGTCCACGTCGATTCTGGTCTCTGGGATCTCTACCTCTTCTTCTTCCCCTGGTTTATCACGATTTGCCTGTTGAATGAATGAATATGATTAATTAAGCTCATTCATCTAACCTGTTGTTATAAATATAAAACCACTATTTGTGGGATTCGTTTTTGTGAGTATATACATACATACTCACACAGAAAAGTAGAATTAAAAATATCTATGTAACACTTTCTATGCACTATTTTGTCTTCTCTCAACTAATGATTGTCTCATCTCTCAATTATTTCTTTGTAAGTACTCTACAACTGATGACAAAGCTAGCATTGCTGCGTCACTAGATGTGCAGGTTTAAGGTGTGTCAGGAGTCCATGTATATATACCTCATCCCCACTCTTCCTGGCCTCGTCCCCAGATCTCCGGTCGTCATCCGACCTGCCGCTGCGGCTGCGGCTCCTGCTGCGCGAGCGAGAGCGCGACCGCGAGCGCCGCGGGGAGCCTTCGTTGTCTGTACTGATGTCTGACGCGTCACCGAACAATGCGTCTGCAGTCACTGGAATTGTAATAGTAAATAATTAGATAAGTAGCAAAAGATATGAGTAGGCCAGGAACGGGAAATTACGTTTTGATAAATAAAATAAAATAAATATTCCGGGACATTGCACACAGCGCCATCTAGCCCAAGATATTTATCTAGATATTTTAAGAACTTTGTTTGCCTGTGATATATGCAAAATGCAGCAAATGGGATGTCTCAGCAAGACTTTACGCTACCACTCAAAAGAGAAAATCTGCTCTATTGTTTTGTGATAAAAAGTAATTTGTCCTTCACACCTAACAACAAGAAGCGTTCGGATGACATTTGGTATACTTTAATAGTATTAATTGTTGTAATCGTGGATAACAAGTAGCTAATGTGACTATTTTTACCTATACCTATTACACAAATAATGTTAAAAATTATAACTATTAAAAACAATTTTAGGACTTTTTAAAACCACCATTTAAAACTATGTATGTGAAACTGGCTCATCAGCTAATTGCTGCTTATTTACAAATCAAATGAACTTATTATCTTACCAGTATCACCCTTCTCTTTTTCCCCATCTTCATCATCAGAGTCAACAATCTTCTTGGTTTTCTTCTTGGGCTTTCCACTGGTATCAGAGCCACTGTCTGAGCCTTCCTTCTTACGTTTGGAAGCTGCTTTGTCTGCATCACCCTCACTTTCAGAGTCAGAGAGCACTGCACGCTTCTTCTTGTCTGCTGAAATTTTAGAAAATGCAATTTATTAAAGAAATCATATGAACTAAGAATTACTTACAAAGAATGAATAAACTGAATATTAATAAAATTAACATTCATTTTAGTACATCACTTCTTACACTTATGAAGGTACTAGTGGGTGCTCGTGGTTTTACTCACATTAAGAAATAAGCATCCCCTAATTCACCCTCTTAAAAGTGGCATTTCCACTATGTCAGTCAGTCAGTCTCCTTGGAGTTTATATAAAAATGTATATTTAGACATATGCATTGCATGAGATATTCAATGCCCTGTTACTTCTTACCAGCACTCTTTTCCACATCTGAACTTTTAGATCTGGATCTGGAATGGCTTTTTGATTTACTCCTAGACTTGGACTTGGATTTAGACCTTGACTGCCTTGATCCAGATCTGAAATTAGTAACATAGTTGTTAAATCAAAGATGTACTGCTTCTGTTCAAGATAATTATATGTAACAACAGATTGGGCCATTGATAAATTATGTTCTCTGTGAAATTGGTAGTTTTATTTATTTATTTACTATGGCACACAAAAGAGAATATGTGTTTTAATTAAACATATATAAATTTTAAGCTGGTTTCGATCCAGAACATATTTACATCTTGCCAGTAATATAACTAGATGGACATACGTAGTGATTGGACTACAGAATATATATATAGTCTTAGAAACTCTAAATGAAATCATGTACTGATAGGAAAGTTTTGACAGTTACTCACCGAGATCTGCTTTTAGATTTATCCTTAGCCTGGCCATCATCAATCATGAGGTTCGGTGAATTAGATCTGCTTCCATCTGGTGTGGCGAGATTTCTGCCCCGAGAACCCTTAGAGGCAGGTGTACCAGACCTTGATCTAGACTTATTTTTTGGACTTCCACTTGCAGACTTTGATTTTGAGTGACTCTTTGCAGCTTGAGACTTGGGGCTCTGTGACCTGGATTTAGGACTTTCAGATCCAGACTTAGCACTCTGTGCTCCAGACTTAGGGCTCGCTGACCGCGACTTGGCACTCCCTGAACGAGACCTGGCACTTCCAGAGCCTGATCTTGACCTCCTTGACCCACTTCTGGATCTAGAAGCCCTTTCTTTAGGACTTGCCGAGGCTTGAGATTTGGGACTAGAAGACCCAGATTTGTTGCTTTTAGCAGAGCCAGAGTGAGACCTATTGGAGCCTGCTGGAGAGTTAGACTTGCTTCTTGATGCATTTGAAGCGTTTGATGACTTCCTGGATCGCCCGGAATGATTAGATTTTGGAGATTCGCTGCCTGATTTAGCTGGAGAGCCTGATCTGTAATGAAATAAAGATAAATGTGAGTAAATAACTTTGTATGAGAGTGGCTACTGATTGAAAATGTGAGACGTACTTCTGCAACAATATGTTATTGATCAAGCTTCTAATGACTCAATCTTACCTTGATCGACTGCCTTGTTTAGCAGACCGTGCTGGACTGGCACTTTTACTGCTCGAACCACTGTCAGAATCCGACCCCGAGTCAGTTTCTGAAAGTAGACAAATGATCTGTAAATTTGTTCATTGATGGTGTAGTGGTTTATGTCTTTCTAAGAGTTTTGTATGATACAACACATTAAACACACTTCTATAGAAGCTCTTAATGAGATCTGAATGCACAGACACAATGGAAAAATAGAAAAATACGTAATTTGTAGCACCAACTCATTTCCCGAATACTAGTACGTAGATACATATTATTACCTTCTAAGGTTTTTGGAGCCATCACGTTAATGTGTTTAGGAGAAATATCACAATATCTCAAGTTTTATGTGATCATCAGAGGTAAACAGCGATAAATCACGAATTAACAAAACTCAAATTTTAGGTTAACTTAGCTTGATATCAAAACGTCAACAAGCTTCAATTCAATCAAATCATCAATCCAAAAGCAAGCAAAACAAACAAACGGATCAATCAGAAAGAATCAGACGAACTTCACACAACAGAACTACCAACATAACAAAACAATTTGTAGATGTGAGGTTAGCGAAAGCTTGTTTTTCGATATTTAGATATAATCGACTAAATTGTCAGCAAATTTAATAATCATAATCATCATTAAAAAACTATGAAAGATATAGGCTCGAGTTTTTTGGTTATGACTCAGAGGAAATAGGGCTATGATATAGGTAAAAAATCTTATAGGTAGGTATGTCGGAATCTAAACAATGAGCTCGCTTTCTTTCTGGTATTCACACATACCTATATCTGATAAAACTGTATGATGAAAAAGTATTACAAGCAAGAGATGATTATCGTATCGTACATAAGTAATGTACCTACGTAAATTATGCGCCCATAACACCTGAGAGAACTTGACCGTGGTAACAGACTGACTGATTTTATTGCCCCCACCCACTCACAAATTAGAGCAAGAAGCTTTTCAACTTCCTTTGGGCCTTCACAGGAACTGATGACCCGGCCCCCGACCTAGGCCCTGGTTGTGTGACATAGCCATAACATACCATACCTACATTTAAAATTTACTCATAATGTTCGCCTGGTTTGATTTTATTAAGTTACTAACTTATTTAGCCCCCATTTTTTAAGTAAAATGAAGTTAATGTTAAAATTATTTCACAAAGTACCTAATACAAGGCGAGGAGAAATCAAACCAAAAGAAACTAGGTAGGTACAATAATATGTTCACCAAACCCCACAATCAGTTTTTATCTTGCAACACAAGGCAAGTTTACATCTGTTCCCTCTTGAATGGGGCGATGTTTTTTTCTTCCGCCGCGACCCGCGCCTTCAACTTACGAGATCACAGAATACTTCCAAGTTCCAACTTACTTCAGTTGAACGATGACCGCCGTGGGGGACGTGTGTGCCGGCTTGCTCCGCCACAAACACATCTTACTCCGCGAACTTACAGACACAAACATACTCGATGTGCTCGTTAAAAAAGGAATATTCAACGTACACGAATTGGAATTGATAACTAGTGCGTCCGAGAGTGAAAAGTGTAATTATTTCGTGGAGGTTGTTGGTAAACAGAGCGGCGTGCGGCTCAATGATTTGTGTGCTGTGCTGGGCAGGGAATGCCCGAAACTGGCCAAGGAACTCATGAATGATAGACACAGATTCATTGTCAACGGTGAGTGGTTTTAATTATTATGAGTTCTAAGTAATAAGTTATTGGCGAGCACGCCGAGCCTTGAATACGTTTTATTAGCCATTTAACAAAGAGTGTTTGTGCTTACTGAGTAGACTTATTCAATAGGTATGAAACCCTGTTGTTATGTGGGTAGGAAGCCAATTTTTACGTATAGTAGGTAGGTACGTACAATACGCTTTACAAAATAACTTAGCTGTATGGTATACAGTACATACCTATGTGGTACAGTAATAAAAGTTTACGAAAGTAAAGATGTAGGTATCGGCCTGCATTAGGTTTTAATTTGATTGAAAAATTGCATGACCACTTGCCAAAAGAAGGGGAGCAAAATTACAAGACGATTTATATCTGAGCCGAGACAAATGATAATTTTTTGCATGTGAAATTCGCCTTTAAAGCTGAGGAATAAGGGTGAAAGTTGTACGTTTTTATTACCAAATGACGGTAGTTTGATGCGGGTCACACGGGGTGGCCGTTGAATAATAGAATAGATGCGACCTCTAGCGGAAGTAGAAATCACTTTTCGGAATTCAAATTGTCTTTGACGTGTGACGGGGTCTGCCGGGGTTTATGACTTCGAATTTTGTAAACGAATTACCTATTGGGACGGGTGCCCTAAGTGGCATAGGTACCTATATCTACCTAAACAATAATAAATAATAAATAAAATAAATATTTCAGGACATATCACACAGCGCCATCTAGTAATGATAATGATAATCTCTACAATATAGTCTGCTTATAGTATACATATATCTAGACGTCCACAGCAGCACCAATACACTTTCTGGAGTATATGAGGAGGTAGTTATTTATTACATTTGTACGAGTGCATTCCAAATGGAATCCTAATAAAGAAGCATGAGTCAGCTTGCAGACGGCCGATGCCGATGCAGGAATCTTCATTAAATTAACATTAGACATTAGTAGTGCATGCTATTCTGCCTGCAACGAGGTAGGTAAGGTACGTAATATACCTACAATAGGTGTTTGATTTACCTAGCCTAGATCTTAACACCACTTTACTACTTACTAACTATAACTACCTAAACTTAGTCTACAACTATGCATTTAGATATGTGGAGATTGAAAATGTTCAATTGGTTTCTTAGAAAACACTAAAGGCAGAAAATACATGGCGGTAGATATATGTATATTAATCGAATAAAAACTACTGGTAGGTATAGTACCTAAGATACCATTTATATTATAAATAAGTATATTACTTAAAATACACTATAACATAAATTTATAACTTTATAGACATTAGGTAAGTATAGTGCCATATACAAATAACAATATCTAAAGATGATGATGATGTGTCTTTAAAGTTATGCTATGTACGTACGTCTGTACCCACGTACACTTGCTCATACCATGGAAACTAAGCTCCAATTACATTCTACTTTGTACTTATTATGTACTATAATGTAGGTAGTACCTGCTACAAAACAACTGAATACCTATTGAATTCTTCAACGTATGTGCCATTCTATAGGTCAAGAGTAGGTACGACACAATCATTAACTTCGTTGGTATTTCTTAGGCATTTAGTTCTTACAGCCTATGTTTTTCTATGCTACATTGTCACTATAACATATTTGGTGCGACCTTTTGGCTAAAGACTTTTTCTCACATTCTATAGTTTAATAGGTCACATAACAACATCAGTGGGTAACAATTTCAAGTTATTTTCGAACAATAATAACATCAAGTGTTGCCATGTGGTCGCAAACACCTGCTCTCAATTTATGAACGCAAATGGTGTTATTTTTGCGAACGGCAGATGTTTTTGGGATCCATATTTTAAAGGTTTAGGATAATAAGCTCTCGAGACCAATATTTTTTTCCACTATTGTAAAGCTGACACACAACATACTCAGTTCATTTTATCATCATTTTTTTCTTAAATGGTGGTAGTAAAAATAACTCCTAAAATAAGTTGATATTACTTTTTTATTTTCTTTACCGTTGTAAAATAACTAAATATGTTACCGTTGTAAGAGTAAATATCTTAATCCAATTTCCAAAACTCCTCAACTCAATTTCCAAATCGCCGCCACAAAAAGCAGTCTAAAAACCTCACGCACGCATTCTATAAAGCAGTCATAAAAGCATTCCAAACTTGCTCCAGCGAAGACATTCATACGCCAGGGAATCCTTACAAAAAGCATTACTTATTATAATGCCTACGTATAACAGGTAAGTGTTTAAGACGTTCCCATGGGGTATTCACACGCGGCGTCACACCCCATGGATCAGGCGGGTAGGGCGGCCTTTGACCTCTCTAATGGTACCTACACTAGATTTAATGGAGCCCGTCTAATTCACCTCCAGACTAACATTCAATTACTCGCCAATTACGGTATTCAAAGTTTATAGCTTTGTGACAATGTTGTGTTGTCATAGAACGTAGCGATCTGAAAACAGCTCTAATATGCGTTCTTTGTGGACTGTTTTATTTGTTCGTAATGCTTGTTTGTAAATCTTGTCTCTGTAGACTCCTAAGATTGAACTCTTAATTCGTTACCATAATTTTAAAGTTATTAAGTACATAGCATGATGCTTTAGTGAAGTTTAAACATGAAATAAGTAAATACTTACAACAACAGCCATTAACGGCCGCTTACCTGATAGACAGCGACGATGAAGACGAAGATGTGATAACTACATCAAATTCCAAACAGATAGTGTCAACAGCCCTTCGTCGTTAGCCCTTGAATACAACAAAAGAATTCGCCACACCACCACGGATGCCTGTATAAATCGATTCTGCTTGCACGTCTCGATGTTACGTCTCAGCGTTTAACATTTCGCGTCACTGTCCAAGAAAAGCTGAGCTGATCCAATGTCATTGGACAAGGTGGTCTTAGGCTGAGAAAACATGAACAGATCTAGAGTTTCTTCTGTATTTTTGTATCCTTTTGTTTCTCATAATGTAGGCATAATTACTACCCATGGGCACGAGAGACAGTGTACCTGTGTAAACAATCTTCTATACACAGTTTAAGTCTCTTGATCGTAGTTTTAGATTAATCAACGAATAACTGGCAATAAAACGCTTTCCTACTAATTTTGTCATTAACACAAACACAACAACAACAACTTTCCCTAGTCAATTCTTGCGGTTATTTTCTCCAACAATTTGGTTATTTCATTCACCATCTCGATTCTTACACGGGGGACGAAGAGTTCAGTGGCCGACACCGTATTGAATTAAAAATAATTCCCAATTAAGTAAGCTATATTGACTCGCAACGCTTGGCCGTGCATGTCGATGGATGCTTAGCTACGGTCAGCCATCGCTTGTTCGGAAGATCAGACATGATATAATAAAAGCGCGGATATTATTTCAGTAAGTAGTTACAGTATTTTAAGTCTTTTGTGGCTCAACGAACCAATCTTGCTATCCAACGTGGTAATGCGGCCAGTCTGTTGGGTTACGCTGCCTTTTAGTAGTGGGATCGCATCACTATCTTTAGGCTTTTCTGTAGAATAAAGATTTTATGTTATTTTTGTTTTTAGCGGTTACTTAAAAACAAATGTTTAGTTTTATACTATTTTTTAACATTCCATATTTTTAATTTGTGCATCATTCGTAACTATCAGATAAATAAAAACATTGTAAATATTTGAATTCTGATTCTGAAGCCAAGAACAGAAAACTATGCACCAAAAAATTGAGGAAACATTTTGAAACTTTGTGTGTCTAAATATTTCCTGTGTGAATATGAGCAATCTCGCTCGTGTTTGTGTAGAAATTGAACGTAAAATTCTTATCGATATTTATGAGAACCCAAATAAATGCAACTCTGTGTTCGTATCTCTGGCTTGCATATAAAATGACTCACAACTTCGAGATAAACTTCGAAGGAACTTGGAATCTTTGTTATACATATATTTTAGCATAAAGTCAACTTCTTTTGATCACAGTTCGAAGAAAATATTTGTTATTTGTGAAGTAAATTTGATCACAAAATGAAAGAATTGTTTAGTAAAGCAAACCGAATTAGACTAAACCGTAACTGAATACAATTTGGTGGTCCCACGGTTCATCGTTCTACCAATAAATTAGTTTACTTAGAAACTTTACTAACAACGCGTATATTTAATGTTGTATTAAGAAATATTTAATTTTGATTATGTTGTTATTTAATGTTATAGGAAAAAGCGTCTTTCTTGTTTTTTGTCACAAGATCCAATAAAAATATAAGGATGATTGAACTGGTATCTTAGTCGCGCAGATCTTAATTAGCTTAAATAGTCCAATGAACTAAATTGAAGAATAGGTCACTGCCGGCATTGTTCTGATTCAATTAGCGAATTCTCTGTCTTATTTGAGTGGTTGGATGTCATACTTATATAGTTGTAGGTAAGGTAAGTACGGTCTGAAGTAAGATTGGTAACACAAGATTTTTAAATAAATAATATATAAATCTTAAACTTTGTTTTTTACTTTTAAACTTATTTGGTCACATTATGCGTACTTTGCATTCTTATAGTTTTAGTTCACATAATTTGATCAACCAATTTACTTAGGTACTTAATTATTACTGATTTTGCTAAAGTCAACAACAAATCCGAACAAAAAATCAATCTATTTAGAAGTAAAGTGCATACAAGTCTAACAGCTCAAATCACATAATATTTCACACAATTACCGATCATAAAACAATGCGTTCTATTGATCTTGATCTGATTCGTTTTTGATACAAATACAATAACGACTTATTACAAAGAACTAAAGTTAACAAAGTTCATGCGCCTTCCGTGGGATTCTGTTCCTGGGAAACAAGAAAACAATGTGGAAAAATATCAGATTTTTGAAGAATAGCCCGATATAAGCTCGCGTTGTAATTATATGGAACATCAACACTGCTATTAAAGTAATTAACGATTATTTGTAAACTATAGTTAACGTACTCGTGATGGGCCATTACTGTCGGGTTTTTTTATTATAAGTGTAGTTATGTACGTTGCATATATAGGTACATACAAAACAAATAGTTACAGAAATTGTAAAGATTTTCTAAGTGACCTTTTAATTATTTTGTAGTAGTCAGTGTGTAGGTACTTAAGTACTTAGTATGTGTTTCCATTGTTCTTTTTAATTGTAAATAAAAATAGCAGATATAATACACAATATTTAAAAAAATATACATATAAATATAGCTACTTATGTACTTACATATGTGTGCTTGTGTAATATCAATAACTTTATGCACGATGAGTACCTAGTTGACCATGAACATTGAATGTACTTAAAAATATGAGTAATTAAGAATTGAAATGATTACTTGTACCTACCTATGTTAGCTTTCATGATAGCTGCACCTTAAAATGAGTTAGACAGCAATAACAAGTAGGTATGCTTTTTAAAATATATTGCACAACCAAACTTTTGAGTTTTAACATAATAAATAAGTATTTGTTTGAGTTATTATTTATCTTATCGTATCAATTTATGTTGTACACCACGTCCTTTATACTTAATCCTTTATTTATTCCTCTCCATCCAGTGGTTGCCTGGAAGATATTGCTTTTAGCAATAAGGCCGCCACTTGTGGCACTAGACTAGTTTCTGTAAGAAATTTTATTACTTTTGTTTTGTATGTGTATGTCTATAAAGAATTATCTATATATACTATATCTAAGTTTCTATTGTTTGTTAAGTTTTTATGCGTAGTTTTATTCTGTGGCGTAGGTACCCGAAAAGCTTTTATCTAAGTAAGTATTAGTTGATCAAATTGATTATTTTACTAAGGATAGTGTGAGAATGGTGTGAGGTCGTTTAAATGGTTACTGTTTAGCTTAGATATTATTACCATGGAACGTTATGGCGTGAACGGAAACCCATCAGCACGCGATGGAGATATACCGCCATAAACCTGTCACGATGCGCATGCATACATTATAATATTGATAGGGAATTTTATTAGAGTAAATTCATGGTTATAAAAGAAGGTAACTATGATTCTTTAGGTATAAGGGAGTAACAAAAACATAATTTTATAACCATTGCTCAATAATTTGCATCCAAAATACATCACTTCTATTTTTGTATTGAATAACTATTACATAATGTCTTATTTTATCAATTCACGATAAAAACAATATTAGTCGTCTAATCTACGAGTACACTTTGCCCAAGAGTGGGACACAATAGCTTAACAAAAAAAATATGGTTATACATTATGTATGTAACAATAAGGCAAAGCAATATTAAAATACTAGTAAGGCTATATTAACAACATAAAAAGGGGCACTTAGAAAATTTAGAAAACCCTAAAGATAATCTAAGTGCTCCAGCCCACTACCAGAGGGCAGCGTGTCCAGCTTACTGGCTGCATTACCACGCTGGCCGCATATTGTTTAAGCTTAACGAATCAGCACTCACATCACATAAACCTATAAACCTGTCACGGTGGCGCTCAAGGATTTTTTATTTCAACGTCACCATCTTTTACAATCAGCCGCCACAAGCTGTCACATTCTGATGGGACCGTTAGTTAAAAGTGTTAAATAAAAATTATTTGTTATTGTTATACTGCATGTTCTACTGCGGTAGAATACAGAGTTGATTTTTTAGGGTCAAGACAGCATTTCTGAACAAAACTCAAGGTATTCAGTTTCTTGTACAAAATCTAAATCGAATAGTTAATCAAGATTGAATTTGAGCTTCTTTGGTTAATTTTTTATAGCTGCTAAAATGAAATTAGTTTAGTTTTTAGTAATGTATCTTTTTATTAATATTGATTGGGAATTTAGATTCAATTGTTATTTGTCACAAACTTTAGATTCAATCGTTATTTGTCGTACATCAGTACAGTAGTTATTTTGTCAACAACAGTTGTATGAAGTAGCGAATGGCCTCACAACAACTGGCAGAGGAAGTTACGGCTCACAAAGCAAACCAATTGAGATTTACCAAGAACCGAGAACTCACTGTAAACTCGATCAGAAGGTTGCAGATACGGATTATATTTGACGAATTTCCAAATGATATTGGTAGTTTGAAATATTTATACGAGATATAGGTATTGTAAAGTCAAAGTTACCAAATTAGGTTCTATATACGAGATCATAAAAAAACTTATTTCATCTCAAATTTCGTATTAAAATTCACATCAAAATTACACCACGATAAATCAAGAACTACTTACCTATAGAAGTTAAAATTGTATCATCCCTTCTTTGTATTAAAGTGTCAGGGTATAAAATTATAGTGCGTTGTTTCAGTAGTAAGGCATTTGATCTCGGTTTGCTTGTAAGCCGATACAGGATGATGGGATTAGATAATTACGGCGAGCCTGAATACCTAGAACTAGCTACGCACTGACATCTTCACATCTGCTACATTTACTTACATTGTAATCAGAGCTTTACTTTGTTTTATAATTTTGTGTGTACATGTAATAAAAAATACTTATAACTTTTGATTGTGATTATGTTATAAAATTGCCAAGAACATCTTTATGTTATGTTTATGTTATATGACCTGATAATCCCTGATTTAAAAGAAAATAACAGTAAGTACCAATACTTTCTGATCAATGACGGAAACTGACCTAAATCGGTCTAATTTCTCAGCGGATATTTTCTACTTATGTATTACCATACTTTCCGGTCGCCTGGTAGTTATAATTCACCCTTCACTTGATTGACACCACTTCATAAAAGTAGATTAACATCTCTCCCAAGACACTCGTATCTTTGAGCCCCAGCCAAGAACTCCTCATAACTTCAAAGCAAGCTCAAGAAACTCTCATCGCTACTCGGCAAGCTAGCGTTGATACATGAAATCAGTCAGTTCTTTACTTACTCAACGGTCAAGTCAACAGTGGATGTTTACACAGCTCGTAATCGGGAGGTGCAAGCAATTATCGCGCTTATGCAAAGGTGAAAAAGGCGTTAGTTGGTTTAATAGAGTTCGGTGGTTTTTAGGGCTGCCTTCATAATATGTGGAAGACGATTGGTTGAAACCTTCACTTCTGACATTTCAGAGGAGTTATACAATTACATTAGTGATCTTCATATTAAGTATAACAACTTTTTTTTTAGGTTTTACTTAAATGATTTTACTTTTATCATCATAATTGTCTTTCGTTTGTCTGAATCACCCAAGCAAAACCGATTCCAACATTTCCAACAGACCAATTTCAGTAGTTTCAATTTTGTAATGTTAGCGCAAGCCTTTCATTTCAATACGAACTAAGATAAATAACAGCTACCTGGCAACCCTCGACAGTAATCGTTCTCCTGCATTTGTTTACCCGCGGTTTGAAACATACGAGTGCATTGAACCTGCATTCAGGCTTCAGGTGATACTGACACTATAGACATAGTAAATTATTTATTTTGAGACAAGCAATTACAATAATGTACGAACACGATTAACAACAAATTACAGTAAGTTAAACACATGTTATTTGTGCATATTATGTATCTCCGCATGTGCAAAAACTGATACGCTAAATTTCACTATGACAAACATGTCAAAGTACCGCTGTCGTTAAGCCATGTCAGAGGACTTTAGGGCGGTTTAAAACTTAACACCAGAGTTTGCCACTGTCATGCGAACTTACTTAGCATGTACACACAGTCAGCGCTGGTTTTCCGTTGCAACAGTTAATTTTAAACTGTGACCCAGGTGCAGCTCCATTTTGCCATTTATAAATGAACTTGCTATATCTCAGTTATAAACTGTTTTCAGTACGTTTCACGGCATCTAGGTCGTGCGGAATAATAAAGCAAGGCAGGTTTAGTGGAACTCGAAAATGAAACCTAACTGGGATGCATTAATTGGTATGATAATGAAGGTAGAAATGGATATATGATGTGTGTGTTTAATTTTAATTGTCGTATGATATATAAGTAACTGTGTAATACCTATAGTTATCTGCGTAAAAGTGGAATAGGAAACGGTATCAATCTAAGCTACTATACTGTAATTCCTACGTAATAGTAACTAATAGATGTGGAAATAACAAAGCATTTAAGATTTAATCATTGTTCGATGTACCTACCTGGTCTTTACGTGCAAGACAGACTTATGTATTCTTAATTGCTTTTATAAAATCAACATACTGACGCATATTATGACATTTTACCGTAGACAGCCATTACGCCTTTTATACTATCCTAAACTTTAATAAACTAGTTTTTATCCACGACTCCCTTCGGACATTTACGAAAAAAAAGCAACAGATTTCATTTTCAGGGATCCAGTCTACCTTCAGATCCAAAATCATGACCAATCGCGTTAGTTCAGTTTATTTTCTTTATGTAGGGCTTTGTAAATACCCTTCTAGATCTAATTCGATAGTATTTTGTACCTAGTACATTGTTGATATATTTTAATTGCACTACAAACTGCTAAGCTCCGAAGGTGCGGCTCGAATATAGGCGTGGACTGTAAAGTGCAGTCATTTGTCACACGATATTTAGTGCAGTAATATGCTAAAAGGCGGCTAAAAGGATGGTCTAATGACTGTATTTAGGAGCTAGGAGTGAGTCTACGTTATTAGGGCTTGGCTTTTATTGTAACTGTAAAGTCTAAGTTTTTTATTAAGCCGAGTAAGTAGTAATACGTATGTAGGCATATGGCCTGAAGGTGATTTGCAGTGCAACTGCACTATGGCAGAATTGTTAGTTTGGTTAGATTCAACATGTCATTAACAGACGCGCTGTAATCTGTTATATTAAATAACGTACTAGGTAATAATTACAACATTTCTTTACCAATCCCATTCATAAAAGTTTTCAATTGCTCACTCGACTGAGCTGTAGGATAATAGGTACTTATACAATATCCTATCATAAATATGTATGTATTGTATGCAACAAGATTACACGAATCCACCAATAGTCTTACATAAAGGTTTCTTCTAAATCAATTGTAATGCTTGTGTTTCCGTCAGTTGCTGCACTGATTTGTATTTATTTGTTCCGGATGTGATTCATCTAGGAGGTTACTTGTGTTGCCTGAACGATGGGGTTATTGACAATATTGCATTGAACTTGCCGACAGTGATGGTGTGTTTAGGAAAGTATTTTTTCATTTGATGGAAAAGTTTTATAACTTATTTTTGATCGTACGTTGTATTTGCAGAAATGAAATGTTTTTTTTTTTAATATGATGTATTAAATGATGATGATGTGTTTATGATGGTCTTTTGTTTAGACAAACACGCACTTAGACCCCATACACAAGGGTTTAGACCTTTATTAGCTCATAGAAATAGAAGTGAATAAGTAAATACAATCACCCACTAAGATCACTCTCATTCGTTAGTAATTCGTTCAAGATACGTTCGTGATTCATTTAATATTTTTTGCTTTCATGATTTTTTAATAATATAATATTTTGAAACAAAATATAATATTTTGTGTTTTACCACAGTTTTACATTCACAAGTGCACAATCGGTCGGTTGCAGTCGTTTGAATATTTTCAACAACATCGCTTGTAAAGTTGTTTCGCGAAGCAATATTATAAACTTTGACATTTTTACGACTTATTGTGGCTTTGTGGAGAACCAGTTGGTTGGTTTTTGCATGAAATATTTTAAATTAATAAAATATTGAAGGGAAAAGCTCGACAAGGTTAGAAACAATGGTCGATTGTTTTAGTTTCAATAAGAGCAATGCATTCGTTGCAGTATAACTTCCTGTATTTGTTCATTAGGGTTTTTCTAAACTAAAGTTATAAATATAAGAGTAAGTTCCGTTCCAGTAGACATGCTCTTCAGTTTATTTGTGGTTTGTTTTTCAGGTGACTGGTGGTCAAATGTATAATTGCCCAAGGGTAAAAAAAAACATGTTTAGTAGAAATATTGGTATATTAAAAGTTCGTTCTGATTTTTTTTACTTACCTACTTAAGTATACAATAGTTAGATAGACCACAGTTGTAACTTTTCTAGTTGTAAGTAATTACAAACTACAATTGACCAAAGCCATCAATTCCGCCATCCTGTTTGCGGTTAACTCAGTGCTTACCTGCCATAGTATGCATCTTACATGAGAAAAAAATATTGCCATCATCCTGCCCACATCCTGTAAAATCTGCCTTTTATGATGACACTGTAATCGTTTTGCACCACTCTTATAGTAGGTATAGCTAACCTCAGTTATGCAAATACGTTTTACCTGGTTAAAATGGATAACTTAAAACTTTTTAGTCAGTGTTTAAATGTATTTTTTTATACAAGAAATATTGTTCCACTCTAAAGTTACTTAATATTTTTTTAATGATAATAGTGTATTTGTATGATTAATCATAGTGTATGTTGTTGTTTGAATTTGATGTTTGAAATAACTAAACTAGGAAAGGCCTATGTTCAGAAATGGACAACTAGTGGCTGAGAAAGATGAAGAAGAAGATATTTGAAAAAGCAAACAATAAATTACGCATTATATATTTTTATATATTTATAAAATAAAAATTTATTAATTTATTCAACATTGCAAAAAATAAAAAAAAATATAAAAAAAAATAAAAATATATAAAAATTAAAATATATTTATTAAAAAATATAATTTAAATAAATTGTATTGTTACAGGTTACAACGCAGCTGATAGTGCCAAAGAAAATATGGTTATGAGCCACAATATTCACAGGTAAACTAAAAATAATAATCAAATTCGTACCAACTCAATTATCATCTTGTTTGAACACGGAATAGGCTTGTGTTAGACTACAGCCTGCCACTGTAGTCTAATTTCTACAACTTACCTAGACTACAGTTGTGCTTGCCTAGAAGAAACCTTGTACTATCGTTTGTATAGCAGAACTTGAATGAAGTCCATTCTATGTTTTAATACGTGATTTCTGTATAATTTAATACATAATTTAAAATATCTGATTCGTTTTGAATGTAATTTTATTTCTATTTGCTTTGATACCGTAAATAGAACTGCAACACAAATGCTGAAATTAAATTGTTTGAAAACATACTGTACAGTAGGTACCTAAATTTCTTTTTGCAAGTCTTATTAGAACATGAAATATTTGTATTCGCTTATGAAACTGCCATCAAAAGAGTCTTTTAAAATGTTTATACCTTATGTTACTAAAAATGCAATTTTTTTAGCTGAAAAGCACTTTTTAGTAAGTTCTTTCGTGGAACATACAAAATGTTGTATGTAACAACAGTGATCGTGTACAACATACATATGTACATACTCGTATTACTGCAAAAGCTAGATTCATAAAAACATATAAAATCTTTCTTTTTTGCTACAGGTGTGTGGACCGGTGTTTACCTAAACACATTGAATGGATTGAGTTTTTAAAAATAATGTAATTTTGTATTGTATGTTATGTTTGTATTGTATAAAGATGACACAGATCTAAATTCTAAACAAAAGAAATGTATATCCGAAAGGTCATACGCCAACAATTAAGTTGTCACGGCCATCGGACATTCATTGTGTCCTAACAGTATTATCACGGTATTATTGGCTCTGTAGCGTTCATGGGAGACTACATCATACAATGCACAGCCTGAACAGTGTATATCTGCTGTATAATAGGAAGTTATACACAGACAAAATTACTCATAGACTCCTATTTCTAGCATGTACATCCTGTAAAATTTCCACAACCTGCGCCAACCAAATACCAGCAATTTTAAATGTTTTAATTAATAATTATTTGAGTGATATCCAAGTCACCTAAAGCAAAAATATTCTAACGTCGAAGGTAGAGTTTGCATGTACTGGACGGGAATGGAAACGACAGTCACTTTGGTGTAGGTAACAGATTTTCATTTTGTACGTGCTGACACTGTTGACTATCCAGGCGCAGCTAGCATGTAGACGTGATAATAGTCTGCTGCTGTTTTTATCATTGTTTGTATTTTTTTCCCTTTTACAAATGTCTGCTGTCATTTTTTCTCAACAATAATTAGGCGTCTATTTGAATAAACGTCGTTAGAATACACAATGGTGTTTGCCAATGAAATGAAGTCAACTGGAACGAGAAAGAAGGATGTAGTAATGAGATTACCTACTTTCCAAGAATATAAGGTTCGTACAATACTGAGTATTGGTGGTCTGGATTGCCTAGTTCATTGCTGAAATGAAACTGGACCTTCTGCAAAGGACAAGCTACATTTTTCAGGTATTTAGCATCATTGTCACAGTAAACTACTCAAATGCGTTTTGCAGAACATAACTTCTTGCCAAAATTAATTAAAATCCCTCCAAGCTCTACTTTTAATCACTATTTCATACGTACAACTTAATTATGATTGCTTCTTAGAGCTTTTTCAATTTTGAATACAACTTTTTGAAACCTTTTCAAATTTCCGTGGTTTGGTCTATAGGCCGTTTTGTGTGAACTCTTTTGTGCCCGCCATTAGGGGAGGTTGGTTAACACGTGCTCTTTGTTTATATAAGGCCATTACCGGTACCTCTTATTTATTCTGTGGACAGGGTTATGGGTCTGTTAATTTTATCTTTCAAAACTGGCTAGTAATAATAGTATTATTTATTTATGTTAGCCTACGAAGTAGTTCATATATCTATGTATTACTGTTATGTTATAGTACGAGTATGAAGCGCTCTGGTACAACTACTTATTTACGAACATAATAATTAAACCATTGTAGCACCCAAAACTGTGATTTTGCGCCCAT
This sequence comes from Macaria notata, assembly GCA_927399415.1. Taxonomy (NCBI): domain Eukaryota; kingdom Metazoa; phylum Arthropoda; class Insecta; order Lepidoptera; family Geometridae; genus Macaria; species Macaria notata. The sequence continues at coordinate 7,101,290 of OV656741.1, forward strand.
TCGTATGTGACATGGCTCGACCCCAACCGGTTAACATGAAGTAAAAGTGTTTATTCAGAGACAGCTGTAGGTAGCACCTGTGTGCAAAAATTGGTAAAAACCAACCAGGTAAAGAAATTTCTGTTTCTGTAGCTTCTAGTTTCGCGCGCAATCAAGTCATCATCTCACAGCCACAGGTATAACCAGTTAAAAAAAACTTTGAAAACAGCTTTTATTGGTTCCAGATTTACATGTAAGTATTCATTTATGACAGACAACCCTGTTTTCACGTCGTTTTATAACCGTAGTTGAGTTATCGTTAGGTTACCTAATCGACATAATAGTGCAGGCGCGGCTTTGTTATCGACTTGTTTGCACATTACTGCACCTCAGGAAGTACCTTTTAAATAGCCTTTTCAATACATCTTGGAAGTATCATAATGTATTTTGATGATGGTTGACGTCGATCGCCTTCACTGTTATATTTTCTATAATTATCACTAATCATGAGTACAACAGTAAGTTTGTATGAGTGTCCAACTTCGGTCAAGTTAAGTTTGTTTAATTGCGTGTTGTATGTACTTGTTTGCATGTACTTGTTTGCATGTACTTGTAAAATTTGTATATATATTACTTAGGTACATATATAGACATAAGGAAATTTGAGTAAAACGTCTGGTTCAGCCACCGTTACCACATAAATCCTACCACTATGTTTTACGGCGACTTATCGGAAGCTTTGAAGTTAGAGCTCACGCTCATGTACATCACTTGATGCTCTCTCTAGATATGGGTGTTTCTGATCACCATAACTTCCTGTAAATATAATTTTAATAGATAGTAACATCGTGTAGAAATTTGCTAAGAAAACCTGAATTTTATTGTCCAAGGAACAATATGGCAGAAACAGTTAAATAAATAACTTACATATTCATGTCTACATTAGAGACTTTTAGAGCAAACTAGCGAAACATCATAAGAAAGCAAAAGGAGTTACCTTAGAGATAATTATGACCGGCATAGACTACAGTCTTAAATTCTTATTTACCTACTCATCGTAACAGCAACTTTAACAACCCAATTAGCTTTTACTACCTACTCCTTATTCGGAAGAAGCTCCAAACTCCAATCTAGCTCCTAATAGTATTTGGCGGAGTCGCCAATTCGCCAACATTAGTGCTGCCAGTTACGAACTAGGTCAATCTAGAACCGAACTACTGGCCCGTTTACTAAGGTAAATCCCGAACCGTGTGACCTGGCTTAATCTAACCTGTTAAACTGTTTTAAACCTTCTATAAAGGTGTATAAAGTGTGGTTTTGAATGGAAGTTTTCAAGACTTGAAAAATACTAGATGTCTTTGCGGGAAAAGTTTAATTTAATCTCGTTTCTAGAACACGTATACTTAATAAAGAGGTATGTCAAGATTTTACCAAGAAATCCATGTCTATTTACGGTGGCTTTTTATTTTAGTAGTAAACTGCCTAACTTATTTTTATGTCTGGTTTTTGGTGATTTCTACAATTCCTTGAATATGTGTACAGTTGTATTAACAGTACGAATATGTCTACTACTAAATAAAATTTTGTGTAAAGTTTGAGACGCCATCTATAGAAAGAAAATCATTAAAAATTGTAAACTAGTAGGTAACAGTTATTTAGAAAACTAAATAAAAAAAATAAAGAAAAAAAATTGATAAAACTTGAGAAGATTAGCTTATGTAAATCTTGTCAAAACTGAATGCTGTAATAATAAATCTGTCTTAGAATGAAATTAAGTATAACAATTTCACTTTCAAGTCAAAGACAAAGCTGTTGTTATTCAATTTATTTTACATCCAATATAAAGTTGTCATATATCGGCTACATTTACATTTGTCAGCATTTTTATTGATTCGCTAATTGGTTTGTGTAATATTCGAGGAAATATGTGTAGGTGCACAGTAGGTAAGTATACCTAGTTAACGACAATTATTTGCGGATAATATTGCGCAACCGCATAGGTCTTTCAACGCCTCTTCATATCACTCTAACCAGTAGGTAGTGTAAAAAAACTGATCAGCATTTAGGTAAATAGTCATATCCACATAAATATATTTTCAGGCGTGGATTCTTTGGCAGCCGGCCGAAGCCAGGCAGTCGACGATAGCGACGCGGCGCGACTGCATCGCGGACGAAACGAATTTAAATTTCGAAAATACGTAGTGTTGTAGCCAAAAAACTTTATCCTTCAATAGTGATGCAACATTTGCAGTCGTTATCTATACAGTAGTGACGTAGTTTAGATGCGAATACGAAATCGAAAGTGAATATTGAAACAGTGAGAGTGGAGTGAGTGCAATATTGGAGTGTGAACTATTAAAATTGAGCTTTAGCAAAACCTTGAATAAATAAGTTTCAATTTGAAATGCAATTCGGCGATTCAGATTGATATAGTGGCGGGTGAATAAGTAATAAGAATTATTGTTTATGAAATATAATGTGTAAAGTACGATTGCACTATGAATCCTAATTAACTACTCAGTGCATTTGTTGAACAGCAAATAATTGAGTAAACGATAGTAATTAGGAATAGCAGACGTGCAATTAGGACCTGAAAACAGTAGCTAGTTTATTTATAAACAAACAATACGTTGACCTGACGCGTATGCGTCAGATGCGAAATATTTCCGCGACCGGAATTTAGCAATGAACGACTAACGAGTACATGTTTTATGGAAATAGCTTTTCTTTTTTATCGATAAATTTACGATTACTGTTGTAAAAATTGTAGGATTTTTTGTAGTGTCCCAAAAAACTTGATAGTAAAATAACTTTCTATTTATTAATTAATTTTGCGTTTATTTTAAATGTAACTGAGATTCGCTTGTGATTATATCTAACAATCATGATTGTCATTGAATTTGTCGTCTTATGAGTCAAAATGGCGGAGGCGTGTACACCGCACACCAATTTACTGAATGGGCGCACTCTTGTCTCTGATCTCTTGTAAACGGATGATGTCATACGTTGTACTTACCTATATCACTACCAAACCAACTTATGGTATTGTAACTATAATGTTATTATTTATGTAGGATGTATGATTAATTGAGACATAATTTTTGTAGTTGCATTTAAGGATGATAAATCCTAATGCATCTCTTTCAGCACGCATCTAATTCTTCAAAAATATATGTATGTGATAGCGAATTTTATTTAAAAAGATGTTTCCTAATTTATTCGTAAGAAGCAAGTAACGATTACAGGCGATAAAATGAAAGTTCATCGATAAAAATACACTCAAACAAGATTCCCTAAATTATGAAGTTCAAATATAGAACGCGGAAGTTATATAAAATATAAATCAAATGCAGCCAGTTAGAGAGTGAAACTTTTTAACGTTGAGAAATAAAATATTGTTTATAAAACACGAGTTGGAGATTGGAAGATTCTAGAGATATTAATTTGTTAAAGTTGCAGTCTGCTGGCTTGTGCAGTGGCCCAATAACACTAAATCTGTCACTAACCGCGATCTCTACAGCTTGTAACCTGGAGAAATTTGTTTATTTTCTGCTTTAACTGAAGTTAACGCTATGTTATAGCACGGTACCGCTTTGGACCGCGTTAGCAGTATTTACTCATATACATACACATATATACTATACCAGTATATCTGCTGTTTGAAAAAAAATATAAAGGATTAGTGATAGCTGAAATTAAGGATTAACGACGATTATGGATTAAGAGACACCTAAGATACTTACTAGAGAACAGTTTACAATGTTATTTATTACTAGCTGATGCGCGCGACTTCGTCCGCGTGGAATAGTTATTACCATAAAAACGGTTTTAGTGAGTTAACCTTAAAACATAGACATATACTGTTGCGGACATTTTGTTAGATTATTTCAAGAGAAATAATTGTTTCATACACATTTTTTTGAGATCTTGAACCGTTTTCGCAGCGCATGCAACGGAAGCCCTCAAAGATGAATAATTTTCCCCGTTTTTTCCACATTTTCTATTGTTTCTTCGCTCCTATTAGTTGCAGCGTGATGTTATAAAGCCTGCCTTCCTCGATAAATGGTATATCCTTTTTGTGTTAAAAAGAATTTTTCAATTCGCACTAGTAGTTCCTGAGATTAGCGTGTTCAAACAAACAAACAAACTCTTTAGCTTTATAATATTAGTATAGATAAGGTAAACATAAACGGTTGATGTAATCAAGTAATTTGTCTTAAAACAGGAAACTTAAGATTTGCGAACATTACGAACCTTAACAACCTTATCGAGGTACTTAGTGCTTGTGAAATAATTACAATCAAGATTGTTTGGTTTTGATTGCATAATAACCAAGACAACTACTATAATAACACTATAATTTCCAATCGCGACATGTTAACTCTAGACAGGGTAGCTATAGTATATTCTGTGGCGACACGACCAAAATAAAGCCCGTACAAAATAACTCAGCGCGTAACGGACGGCAGCACTTCCTAAGAATATATTAACCTTCTATCATCCCTGTCATCATATACCAAGTTATTTTAGTAACCCTAAAACTAATATTAGTACGCCTATCGGCAGAATAATTGATAACTTGAATTATTGTTACACCTACAATGTTTGACAGTATTTGTTCAAATAAATGAATTTTGAGTCTCATTTTATCCGCGCGTAGAATTATCTAAGGAATTATAGTCAATGCGCGTGCGCCGGTCTCGTCTGCGTGGAAATAGGTCTTTCATGTCTGTCGCCGCTCGTAAATATGAAGAGGGCAGTTTGTTTTCATTGAGCCGAGTCCGATAGCTTTGCGATTACATGGAAGGAAGTCTTCATTTGAAAGCTTTCTCTGGAATATTATAACTGTATCCTGTAGCCTGTTGTCAAGATTTAGCTGCGTCGCCATTAGAGCGCTTTGCTCCTCTGAGATAATCCTTTTATAATTTTTTTAACATACCGAACTATAAGTAGGTAACTAGATATATTATGTAGAAAAGTTTAAGAAGCCTATTCTTGTTACAATCAATCACAAAGTGGTGTGAAAGGATGCTGACTTCGATCAGTAAAGTAACCAAAATGTTCATTTTAACTAGGTAGGTGTTTGGGTTTTGTGCAGAATAATGCATAATACTTACCATTACGCAAAGCCAAAATCTTGTGTGTATGTTTTGTTAATATTTTGTTCCGCTTTCGTAATTTTTTTAATTAAATAGTCCCCTGAGATTGTATCGGCTATTTTTTATCCCAAACAAAGCGGGTGAAACTGCAGGCGTCCACTAGAATCTAATAAAATCAGCAGAATACTAAAATGGTTTAAACTGATGGTAGGATAAGACACCGACGGTTAATTTATGTGAATCAATTGAACTCTGGGGACAACGTCATTCCTTCACATGCGGGTATGGATTGGACAATTTATTCTCTCTATTGGTTGTCAATGTTTGTTGAGTTATAGATTTTATAATTTTACGACCTATCATTTAGTCGTAGACCAATAAAAGATTTCGTTACGTTTGTTTTATTACAATAAGTATAACTTCCTAATTATTATATACTATTCTATTACATGTCAATGATATAACAAAATAAATTGTATTCCTGTACATCAATTGCCCGGAAATACTAGGAAAAGGAATGATATTATGAAGAATAATCATCAAATGACAATCACGCTAACATAACTGTACCCTTTTCAGTCCCAAACGGACGGATAAGTTGTAAGATTCTGTATTACCATAAAAGCTATTTTTTTACCCCGCATTAGCACGTGGTACAGCTAATCTACTTCAACTGCGTAACTTTGCTAATGTAAGTAAGTATTTTGTCTTTTCTTTGTACGATATACTTTTTGTCATATTGGTGCGAATGAACTGATCTTGCTAACGATTTCCAAGTCTTAACTAACAATCAGAAACCAATATTCTCTTCGAGAGTCTATTTTTACCGCATTTTCTCGGTATCTTGATGACATCGACAGTCGTTGATGAGGAGTATTAATGGAATGACTTTCGGGAATCCATCGGGATTTTTAGATTTTTTTCCGATCTATTGTTGTACTGTTAGCTATGGCTGATGCTTTTTACGTGAGATATTTCGAATTCTGGGATTATGAAAATTGGTGGAATATCCAGTGTTGTATTTTTTTTAAAGTGGGATACGTTTACGTTTCACTACAGCCTGCCTGTATCAAGTTGGTAATGACTCCAAAATTACATAACTAAATAAATTATATACTAAATAGTAAAACCGCCCATATGAACTACGATTAAAAAAACTGCTTAAAAAGTTTCATTTCTTTTCGACGGAAATACAATTTAAGTTACTAACTAGTTTTCTTAAATAAATCGACTAAAATACGGTTACATAGATACAAAGAAGTAACAAAAAGCGTATAAGATTGGCAATGTACCTATTTATATAGAACACAAAGGCCCCTTATAAATCGTGGGAGGGCATAAAAACTGACCGTCTACCTATCACGGGTCACCACACCGTAAAATTAGCTTCTACTAACATTACAGGTCGCTTTTCAAACATATCTGTAAAAAACCTGTCATGGCAATCTACTTCCTACTAAACATTAGTTTAACTTTGTAGGTACCTAACTGTAATTTGAATAAAATGGTCACGTACTAGCTGTACTGTTCCAGCTATCTCTATGTTGGACAAGTTTTATAATTAGATTTACTAAAGCTTGTTAAGTTAATTTTGAAATTGCTTTTAGGTGAAGGGGTCTAGTCTAACATTTGCATCAGTGGTTATTATATTATATGAATGTGTAGTGCATAGTGTAATTTTAACGGATCCCCGAAGATCATGGAATCAACCCAAATCGGTGAAGCAAGTTGTCGATATAAACGATGTAAGCCAGAACGATGATACACTATAATATACTGGGCTTTGTGGCGATGATTGGAGGAGGCTAATGACCATACATACAGTGCACCTAATTCATGATGATATCTGTGGTTAAAAATTACTTTGCCTATTGACTACCTCTATACTTAGTAGAAACTAAGAGGACATTAAAATAAACCTAATCCTAAAACAAATGTCGATGACACACGCTTTTTTGTGCCTTGTAACAAATCTTATGAGCAATCAAAGTCAAGGTAGGTTAGCAGGCAAGACGTGGGTTGAAGTTAATGTAAACAATTTGTATTTGAGACTTGAAGACAGGTGGTCATAAAAAGTGTTAGACTAGACAACTACATATTTAATTTACTTGTGTAGTTCAGTTACCTTATTGTACATGCAGTGTACGCTTATTGTCGTTGTCTTCCTCTTCTCCTCGTATTCCACATTACCGAGGGTCGTGATCGTGACGTGACTTCCCCGTAGAATTGATTCATTGACAAAGTTTTATTTTTCGGATCTGATTTCTTTCTATGTCGTAGTTAGATCTTAATTTCTAGAAATCTTTAAGATAATTTTTACTCTATTTGTCTAAATGTAACAACATACATTAGCATGAGTAAAGACGAAAGTTTCTGTAGTCTGAACTGTCATACACCCTACGTGCTGTTCAAATGTAATTTACAGCTTACATAGTTGTATTTACGGGATTTCATACAAAAGCGACCTTTTGTGTCAACTCTTAAAAAAAAGACGTTACTTATTGCAGAGTTTTACAAGATTTGCCGAGAAGTGTGCCACTGAAGTCAATGCTCTGTGATTCATACTCACTATTAATACTTGCTAACCTAAATACAACTTTACAACCTTTGTACTAAAAGTGAAATTGGTTTAAAATACATTTTACTCTTACTCTAATACGTGGTGCACGTGCAGCTGAAATTTGACAACCTAATTTGGACTCTAAATAAATAGATTTAGCTCTTAAAATTGGTAAGCATGTTTTTATTCTTATTAAGATTGAGATTTGGCTCGATTGTGTTTAAAAAGCGATGTATCGCTCCATCAATCAACATTAGTAGAGCTTTTGAGATTGAACTAGTGTAGTTTTATCTTGATAGATGGATTTCTACTATTACCTCTATGTACTCTATGTACTGATGAAGTTTAAAGTTAAACGTCAAGAATTAGGACGAATTTGTATGTAAGAATGTATTATTACTTTAACTACAAAGATTACAATAGTCGATAAACCATGGCCTCATATTAGGCCGTTATTTTTATGGGCCTGAGATCGTTAAAAGTTTAGCAATCATGGTGGACTAAATGTGGCTTATTTTGCAAAACACAGGTTTAATAACAGAATCTAAATTATTGTCTTTAATTTCTTGGCTACATTACAAAAATACACGATATTATGCCATGATTAATTATCTCATTCTACTATAGGTTTATCCACCTCAGGCTGAAAGTTAGAAAAAAACATGCCTTCTGCTGATAAAATAAATTCCTTAGTTTAGTATAGTGTTTTGAATGATTTACACCAAAATTCTTCCCAGCCATGACCAGCTATTTCCGTTTTCTTGTTGACATTTTCCACATTCTCCGTAATTTTGAATATTTATTTCCCTCGGAATTTCGAGGAGCTACCTCCATGCAATAAGCAAACACACTGAGAGACGCCCACGCAATACAGTCAGCACAAGAAAATTCTTCATCTAACTGGGGGCAGCACTCCTGCAATGCCTGACTTTTAAAGACCACAAATTTATTTTTTATTTTTTTAACATGAGATAGGCTCACGCTTGACTACAACTTGCCTGATGTTAAGCAACGTTATAATCTACGATCTAGCGCGCTTGCCTAGAAGAAACCGGATAAAACATTTTATATGAAAACTCTGTGTTGTTTTTAGGTTTGTATGGCAAACAAGTTTGGTTTTTTGAAGCCGGTGGGGAGCAGTCGCAGCGGAACAACACTACATATTATATTTCACAATAGTTTTCATCTGCAATGGATTTCCGCTCAGAAACGCCTGATTCAATATCTTAGAACTTTTTAGTTCCAATTTCATCCGCTCGCAGAGTTATCATGCGTGGAAGTTACAAGGTATTCTTAGGAGGTGATTCAGGGGTTGTGTTGCGTTTTGTTTTGTTTTTGGACCCCACATGTTGACGGTTTGATGGACAGGGTTTTCTAACACTGAATTCATTCGATTTGTTGGATACGGTTCAGAATTTAAAGAGTTAATACTGTTACTCTGCAGCTCTTCAGACTTCATTCGGCTTGGTCAGCCAAGTTGACCAACATACCTGCTGTAATGACTATTATAATATTTTTATAAATGTTTAGCAAATTGTTAAAACTCTCAGGATTTTCACTTACTAATAGCATGCTCACCGAGTACAACAATATTTTTACTTAACTTTTAGCATCCACATTTTTTGTGTTCTCATCACAAAAAAATATTAAATAGTGCAATTAGGTAAGTGTGTACTCTGAACTTTCCTACAGTTTCCCGTTACAGTTTTTTCACAAACCATGTCGTTGATCTTTGCGATGACAAGTAACATTTCTTCAATACACGCCATATTAGGTCATCTTTAGCCTTTTAAATGCCCACATTGTGGTCCTCAAACAAAGCACTTGCTTTGTTCGTCGCCTTAGATGTTCGTTACATTTGTGTTGCCAGGTAATTTTTTTTTTGTAAACAAATAATAAATAAGCCGCAATATACTTTTTAGCTTCTAATACATCATTTGCTCTAATATTCATAACTTCATATGGGTTACCTACATGGGGTAAAACTTGATTTGTGGAAACAAAATGGAAATAAAGAAATGCTTATGTTCAGGAATATCTCGAGCAATCTTCTTTAATACATTCAAAAAAAAAAAAGTCTTTAATACATTCCATGTCATTATTGTACTTAATTTTGTATGATTGAAATAATAGTTTAGTTAATATAAAAAAAATATAGCTTTCATTTCAGCTACTCCAAACAAATTATTTATTCACTTTTTTTATTATAATCAACTCATTTATCTCTTTTGTTTCATATAATATTAGTCATTTGACATGAAGCTCTTTAAAAAAATATCTAAAATATCACTTTTCGAAGGTAATTCAAAGCCTACGCTGACAACACCGGCTGTCCAGTGAACCGCTGTGGCATACAAATGCGGTGACAAATAGCTCTGCAGTACTAGTACAAGTCACTTTGTCTGTTACTTGTTCGTCTAAATAGTCAAATGACCATTTATTTATAACTAGACCTTATTAATATAACGAAAGTCCGTGGTGTTACCCGCGATTAAAGTATGTAGTTTTTATGTTAATATTGGGCATAATCTACATCTATGTATAATCTAATCAAGATAGAGTTTTAGCGGGAAGAAGTTATAAACAAATACTAAATAAAACTTATATTGGAAAATGAGCGAAAATAATCAATTCCGGACGGTGATCGGAAATACGCAGGTTCGAATCCTGCCGGTCGTGAAAATTTTCGCTCATTTTCCAATAAAAGTTTAATTTAAACAACCATAGCGCAGGTTTAGCACTTAATAAATTAACTCATAAATACTAAATAGATTGAAATTAAGCATTGAGAAGTTTATGTTACAATAAGTTAATGCTACATCTTCTTCTTGATCTATAGGCAGGCTGTAGCTAAACATAAGCGGTATATAACATAATTCAGTGATAAAAAAGAGAACTTTTATATCCCATGATTTTACTAACAGATTACTATGGTAAAATCCTTGATGTTCCTTACTTTTCATTAACTTCATCCTATCTATGTGTACACGTTAAGGGCAATGCTGAGCAATTTGCTGGGCGACTGTTAATTTGTTGTAGTTGGATTCAATTGAGAAAGTGCTGGGAAATAGGTCGGTGCATTTTGTTGCAGTGGACGTAATGTCACATGATAAAATGAACAAAGACCACTCCTTAAGCTTTGATCTACCCGCTTGGCTTGGAACCACTGCTAATACTACTAGAAAAATATATATTAAACTGTGGCATTGATATAAAATATCGGATATATGTCAAATTTATCCATAAACTTACTTTTGTTTTTACACGCTTCAATCGCACTATTTAAGGATAAAAGTAACCTATGACATTCCTAAGACCTCATACTTACCTACATACCAAAAATCATGACGATCCGTTCAGCCGTTATTTATTATTTACTTATTTTTACACTTTCACAAGTGTTTGTATCCACATTATTTCGTGCTCCAATCGCCCCTAAGTAACGACAATGCGTACAAAAACTATCAATGTTCTATCATAATCTCATTACGTCGGTCCTTTTCTTTGTGACTCACTGACGACTGCCACAAAAAACGGAACTGGATAGTATACAGCCCTAGCGCAGGCACGCACTACACTCGATACAACAGCCACGATAAGAATTTTGGTAAAACAGCTTACCAAACGATGGCTGCAAATTTAAAAATTATAGTTACTAGCAGACTTAAATGGCCACATAATAAATAGAAACTGTACTGCTCACTTTTTTCTAAGGTTACAGTAACCGTACGTCAGCAATTATCAAGTTCTTATAAAAGTGGCTAGAATCTCGTGTCAAGAGTCATCCAACTGAAAGTAGGCTACGGATCTTACAATAAATTTTCCGTTCCCCCGAACTTTGATCGTGCATGTACATAAGTTCGCCACTCACAGCTACATATAAATAACAATAACGGTGAAAACAGTCGTTTTAGCCGAATGGTAACAAAATACATTAACATTTCGGTAGTAGTGCGTATCCCTGAGGAATGTGCGTTCCGTCACGTTTCGGAAAGGGATCCCGGAGCCACGGAATGGTCGAGAGATTGCTTTATTTGGTACAAAAACAATAGAGCATCCACAACTTGTAGCTGCGGATAGTATGGGGAAATGCCGTGGCTTCTCGGATCTAGAGAGATTTATTTCTTACATGGGGGTTGTGAAGTTACAATCTAATACCCATTTAAATGTTCCTGCCACAGTACTAGTAAATGTTTAACAATGTATTGTTACTTTGTTAGTTATCACGTCTTACTTACTAAACTGATCTTTGATCAAATAACTACTGGATGATTCAGGTTTTAAGAAAGTGGGTTTATACACGAGAGCTATATTTAAACAGTTTGTATGTTTGAACAAATTATGAGTAACCGAAACAAAATAGAGAATTATAGTTTTTTAATTTGCTCAACGTTTTAGCTCAATTGAAATAATGTCAATGAACTAATAGGTAATGTAATATGATTTATAGATGCTCTTAACGCACTAAGTCCTAACCTAAAAACAACCTATAGGTATTAGTCCTAATCACGGTGTAATCTTATCTGTCATAAGATTACACCGTGAAAAGAAATGGTCCTAATTGTCAGACACACCCGAATCATACCCTTATCTGCTTGTTTACACAAAGTTTACACATTTTAACGAGGTCACAATATTAAAAACTTCAAAAGACATCAGACGTGTTCTAAAACCCGGCTTTTTCAGTAAGTGCTTGGAAACAAACCTTGAAATGTGAAAGCAGAAAATTGAGTGCAATACCCGTAACTAAAATTCTTAGCTGAAAACGCAGTGATTTCTACAGAAATAAACCAAGATGAGTGAGTGTTGCTAAAATAAAATTGCTACTTAGAAAATAACTTGACTGGGTTTTTAAATTGGTTGCAAACAGAAATCAATCTCAAACAACAGTAATTTCAAACGTGTTCGCAAGGGCTTTTCATCTGTCGAGTTTTTAACACATCGTGTACAAACGATCAATTTTTTTTTAAACGTAAATAAGTGAGACCTAATTATGAACGCCAATTATGTCAAAAGTATTGGGACTAAATAAACAACACAATACGCACGTTTAAAGACCTATTCATAAGTGTTACCAATAACCAAATAACAATAAAAAATGAATAACCAGCATCATTCAATGAACTCCAACGATCACTGGACTAGTTAAAAAAATCAAAGGCCCGTTTGATAATCTAATCAGTTCATAAAGTGTTCTCAAATTCGTTTATTAGCCAAAAAGGGATTACAATAATGTTGGCTGTGTAAAACCACAATACTGTGTATATAAGTTGTTAACTGGTATCAAGCGTTGGACAATCTTCAACTAAGACCGATCAGGAGATCATACGTTTCCAAAGTGTTAAATCAAGACTATAAAACGGAGCGTTAGTTTCCAAAATGCCGTCGGTCCTGGACATGGGCCCGTTCAGCCAGCCAGAATGGAGTGACTCCAGTGACTCCATGGAGCCGGCCCCGCTGCCACAGCTGGGGTACTTCGTGCCAGTGCGGTGCAGGTGCGAGAGGAGCGCCTCCAGACACGTGTGTCGGAGAAACAGACGGTAAGTATACCAGCAGTGGAGGTATCCAGGACTCTAACTGAAACTACAGGAACTAATTGAAAAGCGATCAGGACTATCCTTGTTGCCAGTTTATCTCTAGTTATACTGCTCCATGTAGTTTTGAGCATCAACTTTCCAGAGCAGTGCACAGTAAATAGGGTAACCTACAGTAGTATATGAGAACTGTGATATGATGTGACGAATGATAAGTTCAACTCTATTAGCTATATAGCCCTGTAATTGAATCTGTTCGTAGATAGTTCAATATCAGGCCTGCAGGCTACGTACTTAACTATTGAAATCCTAAATGTAACATCTTCCTCCTCTTGTCCGCAGAGAATCTCCCCGCTCCCGGCGCTCGATCTCGCAATGTTCCTGCAACAGCATGTCGCGCCGCTCCTCGGCCGCCGCGTCGCCGCAGCCGCTGCCACCGCTCAACAACACCGTGGAGATGTACGTCGAACCAGTCGTTGAAGATGTAAGTACTATGTCAATTATTATGCTTTAGCTGACCAGCTGGTCGAATGCACGTGTGTATCTTGTAGCTGTTTACTCACTCATAAACTGCATGACTTGTTCGCACAAGATGCTGTACAGAATACCAACTTGGATGCCCTGGTAATTAAGCTTGTGAGGTTTCCAAGCGATTCTAATTACCACAGTTTCACAAACATTTGCTATTATTATGGTACATGTTGTTTTTGGTGTACATATATTACCTATCACCTCACATTATGTACAACAAATTCACAAGTAGGTATGTATGATGTATGTATTTGTGTATGTTTTATCTCTCCCTATAATACGCGGTTCGCTAGTTTTGCATGGTACTGATTGTCCTGTGTATAATCGATGAGTCTACGATATTGATTAGAATAGCTGTTTGCCATTGAGTTACGTAATAAATCTCCAACCTTTTCCATAAAAAAAAGCTCTCGATGATATCAGACTTACTGGTTTATTGAGAAAACTTAGGCACACCACTGCGCGGCAAGTTTAACAAGCTATCCATTTCTAATAATCCTCCTGAAACCAAATTTTAGAGTCAATATCTCATTTCTCGAAGCAATTTAGTACAATCATTTATCATGCGACTAAAGTAGGCTTGCTTTTAGCGCCTTAGGCGCCAAAATTTGTTCGGAAAACCCATTTTAGGCCCAATTTATGAGTCTACGAAATCTTTTCATCCGTGCAACAGGAAGGAATTACAAAATGTGGCTGAAATATCGATGCTTCCGTCATCGTGCAAAGGGTGACAAGTCTTATTTTACTCATATATGATGTTGAAATTATTTTCTGTTAGGTGAGGAAATTGAAGTTATGAGACATCTCAATCCTTATTTAGACATAGCACTGATACTAGATCTCTTCAGTTTACCATCCTGTGAATGTTGTATTTAGGATCTTGAATACAAATTCATACCACATATTTATTATCACGAGTCATTCATACGTTCTGTTTGTTTGTACGATACACAACCAGATTCAATATTAGTATCATTCTCAAAACAAATCCAGGAAACGATTTCCAAACATTTTTGAACAATCATATGCATAGCCATCAAGATAATTAACACGGGAAATTTTACAAATTTAAGTCGAATGTTTTACTTTTATTTTTCCTGATTAGAAATTTTAGATAAAAATTTTAGCATGCACTCAAAAGTAAAAGATATTTGGTTAATTTAATTTATTTTAATGTCCTTCAGTTCTTTTTTTTTCTTTTAAAACAGTGTTTGATTTGCTTATTTTTGTTCTACTAAATTTTAAAACAATTTACGTGATATATCTTCATACATCAAATTGTTCGGACTTATATTTTTTGATGACTTTCTTCATGGCTTTAGCGATGTGTTCAGGTTTGCTGTAGAAATATTTGTGTTGGGTGCTGCCTTCTTCATTGTAAATGTTGCTGTCTACTTGGCCGTTAGGGTTTAGGAAGAGAATTCTGTAATAAAAACAATGATTAAGTCAGAGAATGTAATACTTAGCTAAGTATTAATTAACTACGCTTGGATCAAAATGTCATATTTATGGTAGTTTTACCACAGACCTAAAATTAGATAGGTAAATATAGTAAATGTGGTAAGAGCGCGAGTATCATCCATTATTCAGACTTTACCTAAAGCGCTTGGGTAATGTTAGGTGTGTCCGGCTAAACCAAATTTTATTTCAACTTCCAACTTTACCCGTATCATAGGTTTACATATTATAAACTTTACCGTGGTATATAGGATCCATCGGGGGCAAATGTACTCTGTTTGGGTTCATCGTCATCGACCAGGTTCACCATAACCAAGTGTCTGCTCAAATTCTGAATCTCAGGAGAGTTAGCGAATTTTGGCTTCAAGTTCTTACACGCGGGGCACCAGGACTTGTGAATGATGACCATCACCGGCTTCTTGTGATTGCTGGCAATCTGCAGCCCTGAATCTAGGGAGCTTGCCCAAACATACTTGTTCCCGAAACCATTGTCACTTCCATAAATAGGCCCATCGCTATGTGAACACTCCACCCTATTGAAAATCCACGCGAAAACAGTTTTCGCGACGCTGCCAGTAGACATAGTTTGTATTGGATTGAAGCTATAGACCGAACGGTTATTTTGAGCCTGTTATTTACATTTTATTAATTTAGAAACGCAAGTATCGTTAGCCATTTTGACAAATATGAAATTCAAACTTCAAAATTTGAAACCTTCAATCTGGTTGGTCGAGCATAGAGAGCCATCTAGTGAGTGAATGACGAGGCTTTTCGTGCGCGGCGATACACTGCTGGATCAAGCACTGTGCGGGCGAGTTCTTGTTTGTACACCTACTATCGAAATATAATGAAACGCTTTGTAAAGGCTCTCAGAGATGGCGCTACATGTCGATTTTATTGTGTCAATTAAAATAAGTTTTGTTTAGACTGCGTTACAAATTAGAAAACTTGTTCTAGTATTATTACAGACGCCCATAATGTATTAATTTAATAGACAATGAACAGCGACCTTATAAATAAATAAATATTCCGGGACATTGCACACAGCGCCATCTAGCCCCACACTAAGCAAACGCTTGTGTCGTGGGTACTAGATAACGGATATAATACTTATATACTTTTCTTTTGTAAATACATACTTATTATACATACAAACGACCAGACTCAACACAAGTAATTATAATTTTTTAAAGTGCATAAATACTTGTGTCATGCGGGAATCGAACCCGCGACCTCTAGATTAGACGGCAGAGCCACTACCAACTAAGCTATCAGGCCAGTCAAATTATACTGCTATAAAATTTATTTCTCCCACTGTATAGTCCAATTTACCCTGGAGTGCCTTACCCTAGATATACAGATGCTTACTCATTCACAAACCTTTAGAGCGATTACATTCGTGTAGTCTCGTAGATTTTAATTTCCCTCGGGGCAAAACTTCAGCCTGACGAAAAACTATGAAATAAATAAATCTTTTGTCTGCTCCGCAAAGATAGGCTCTTCGGAGATAATTTTCGTATTTTGTGAGCAAACTATTGTTTCTTTGCA
Source organism: Macaria notata (assembly GCA_927399415.1). Classification (NCBI taxonomy): domain Eukaryota; kingdom Metazoa; phylum Arthropoda; class Insecta; order Lepidoptera; family Geometridae; genus Macaria; species Macaria notata. The sequence continues at coordinate 7,117,999 of OV656741.1, forward strand.
TGTATACAATACCAGTAGGTATGGCAAACGAAATATGCCGTTGAAAACTTTGTAGGTTTGGCAGCCAAATTTAACTTCCGGCCATTATGTAAGTACTTGCCTATTAATTTAATCGTTTGTATTGGTACTTTGTTTTTCGATCTATTATGGTTAGATACTAAACGTGAAGAAGATGCTGCAGCATATAGAATTGTCACGTAAATATCCATAAATACATAATGAGAACTTTTCAAAGTCGGTGGTGTGTGACGGCGCGCGTGCTGGTTTTTCTCTCGTTTTCAACTAAATACATAGCTATGTCGATACGTCGCGCTCCACGTACCCTATTGGGAAAAGCAGATAAACTATGATAATTAGATGTAATGTGCACATTGCTCGTATCTCTGCATTCCCCGGCTCCAGCACGCATTGCAAGCTGGGACAACCAGGCGGCCACGCGTCCCGCTGCCAAGGCTCCTAAAGATCACAATATTTACATCAAATATCCATCTTTTAGACAGCCTCGTTCCCTACCTGATAGTTCATAATCAAACTCAAATGTAGCAGTGGCTTATTTTTTAATTTAGAAAATAAGTTTGACTTGATTTCTGTGCTCCGCGCGAACTCTCCCAGTGACCGTGTAGAAGTTAGTGCTTCGAGAATGATTAATATGTACGGGAACCAGTCCCGGAACAGAAGCCTGTACGGCACGGTGCGCTCCATGGTGCCGGCGCGAGGCACTCCCATCGCCTCCATGGATGACATCTTGTACACGCCGCCCTACTTCTACCATATACCACCGCCACAGCCGCTCAACACTTTCCCTGGAAGGAAAAGACGAAAAAGGGTAAGCAAGATTATGGCTTACCATACCTTAATTATAGTTTAAATTATGCACAACAGTGAATAGTTTAAGAGTGCGTCATCAAAATAATTTAGACGTACAAATCGTTCGATTATGCTTTCGATCATTAAGTCTATTTTAATTAGCATAAATTCTACAAATAATATACAAACTTACTTATTTCGATGAATACAGCTACGGCTGTTTGTTCCAATGTTTCCCCAGGCCAAAAAAGTCATTCCTGTTTAGTTGGTTTTTGTCTGAAATCGCCAAAAATTTGAAGCAGATGAACTAGCCTTGTCCATTCTTCTCTTATGCTTTGGATTTAGACTCAATTGTGGGTTTGAGAGGAAATAATTGACATTAGGTCAGAAAATATAGAGAGGCAGAGTGAGTGAAGTTTGTTTCTGAGAAGCAGATCCAGGCTGACCTACTTCTTGACCGCGAGTTGGTTCAGTCTCTGCCGCTCAATAATCGCAGACATCAAGTTGTAGGAAATATAAAAGGATCCAGTGAACACTGCCACGTCTATGAAAAGTCTTCGAGCGTTCATATTTACAGTATATAATCGGTACTTTTATATTTTTATCAAATTTTTCTTTACATAACTTAGCACATTTTTCCAATTTTTTTGTTTGACAAAGCCAAAGTATTTTACTTCACAAAGAAAAGAAGAAAAAGAAATTGATGTCTCAAGAATATTTTAAAAAGTTTGTAATCGTTGCTAGGAAATCAACAAGAAGTTCAAAACGCTAAGTTTTTTAAATTACAGTAGTAAAGAAAACAGTTCAGTAGTTAAGACACAATCAGTAAAGCTCTGTAGTTATATTAAACCATCAAAATACCTAATTTCAATCTCACTCCATCTATTCATAAAATCATGTGTATAAGAGTGGGTACACCATATCATGCCTACCTACTACTACTTCTACTAGAAATTACAAAAACTTTACCATAAATATCCAACTTTGCCAATGAATAAAATGTCTGCAACTAATGTTAAACCAGATGTTTCCAATAACGCAGTTATCGTGAAATATGTTTGGTTCCACATTGACACTATCATGTTTCCTATCAATAATCCAGTGTGGGCGTCACTTTGAGTGCAGATGCTTTATATATTTACTCATTGAATTTTACCTAATATAAAATATTATATAATAAATCCCTACGTTATTCGTTAGTGAAAAAAATAAGTCCGTCTTACACTGTCGAACTATGGTGGCGAGGCTACTCAAACTGCCCTAAGGGTTTCTACTCTTATGTAGTGTATGTAGTTATCTATCTAATGTTTAAGGCAAAATACTCTAACCAATCATTATCATTATAAACTGCTTGCATTTTCTAAGTATACAACCCTATACATCACATCAAACTGCCTTGTCCACAGCAGCCAGAATCAAACCCTTTATACATAACAAAGATTTATAAAAAATAATCAAACAATATTTTAAGAAAAATCTAGGCTGTAATTGAAAAGGTATAATATCTTATATTACAAAATATAATTAGAAGTAAGAAGTACGAGTAGTTATGCAGGCTTCGGTTATATTCAGGGCGTCACGAGTATTTTGTTCGGCATAAATGAAGTAGGCGTCCATACAGCTCTTTGAATTAACGGAGGACGGACCATGTTTCACGGCTACTGTATTAAGTTTAAAACTAAACTTGGTTTATAAAACTTGGACTTATTTACATACATCTTTAGAGCATCCTTCCAAGTGTGTCAAGCATCCAGCCATCGGTCCTCCACCATTAAAGAATTAGCAGTTTCATTATACAAAGGCACTACAAAATATAACACAAAGAATAACCTTAACAGTGTCCCGATACACAACATCGAACTAAACATAATTATAATTAAAAGTTTGCTCGTGGTACAGCGAAGACCTGCAAAAATGGCACTTGAAAAGCACATTACTTCCAAACCGCCACGTTCATTCTGGATTTTTACTTAGTACTGGTGTGGCGAGCGCCTTGGTCGTCCCGCCGTCATCTCTGTGGTCCTGCGGCCTCGCCGCGGGCCTGCGCTGCGGCCGCCGGAACACCGACAACAAGGGCAAGTCGAACATGCCATATGAATACGCAATACATGAAGACATCGACATCACTAGTACTATTAATTTTAGTTGCTCCTTTCTGTCCATTTCCAGGCTTCGGTTATCTTTGTAAATCCATTACAAACCAATATAACAATATGTATATAAACAGCGGGATTTCTTGTAATAATTTAGATTTTTCTAAATGTTGATCATGTCACGCTTGATAGAACGACAGACGTCAATGGCTGCTGTAGACAAAACTTCTGCACGTCTTCTCAGAGAAGTTGAAGATTTATTTTGAAAGTTGATGTCTATGATACACTTAGCCGAAAATTTCTCCGAAAATCTTCCCTAAATAGCCGTGAGGGTTGGATTTGGTCAATAATTAAGAATCACTAGTAATTTAGTATGTCGTACCAACATATAGACCTCTGTACTCGCGTTCTACTTGTGCTGCATGTAGTAATGGTACGCGGCGACGACCGTTACAGATACTATGAGAGCCTTACAAATTTGCTGCATGTTATCTAAATATGTTATTAATATCAAAATAAACACTTCCCAGCAATAGGTTTGCTACATTGGATATGTAAAATTGAAAGATGTCTCTGCTGGTGCCATCTAGATCTAACATCAAAAATCTATACGGATGGGTCTGTGACGACCATTATAATATCTTGACGGAATGAAACAGACAAAATATCTGTAACTTAAAATTTAATAAATAAGTGTTAGGTAACAAATATAAAAATAATCAAAAATCACAATAATCTGGTGGCTCTGACGACATACTTAATTCTCACTTAATACATTTCATCTTCATTCCAACTTGCTCACACTCCACCACCGGGCATTCTCCGGGACAAGGTTGTGGTCTCGGAGAATCTTTTACAACAGGACATGGTCCTGGGAGGTCCTTTGTGTTACATTTCTTCTCTGGCGGAGGGTCGCAGGGGTTACCTAGCGGTCTTAGGACAGTCTTTCTGTCACGCTGTGGACATAATATGGCTCCGTAGCTATAGGCTAGAGCTGCTACACTGGCTACAATCAAACCCCACAGCTTTAGCGTATCTTTTGTCCCTCTTGTATCCATTGGACGTGGTAACGCGGTCTCTTTGTTACTGAGAAGGGTGTCAAAGAACTTTTTACTGGTGAGATGCCAAAGATGCGTTGGTTTGGGTTTCATGATGGGAAAGGAGTTTTTCGCCTAGGATACTTTAAATTTTGTGATTGTGATCGGATGATTGATAGCAACGGTGTGCTAATTCAACTCGTGGATTGCCATTATACTTATTCTGTGGGTCCTAATGTGAATAAATCTGTAACAAAATTAAAGGTGTGATATTATTATCTCGTCGGCCATTAATTAAAGCGTCACCCCATATTTAGTAGGCGCCTTATACAACTTCGATAACAAATTCAGTTCTCTCGATTGTAGATACATAAAAGCTCCACACAATATATTGTCCTCAGTTTGTAGGTCCTGGCTATTTGTCATAGACAGATGCTATCAAAATGACCTGAAAAGCTTTCGACACTAAAGTTGGCCACTCTCATTCGAAAAGAAAATGACTGTAGTGAATAATGAAAAGAATAAAACGAATTATACTATTTCTAACAATTGCAAAACTGAAAAACCACTTTAACACTATTTAAAAAAAATGTCGGAAGGGCTCCAGCCCACTTCCAGAGAGCATCATACTTATTATACCTACAAATCTGTGTAGACTCCAATACTGACCTAGGTACTATCCTTTATTTATTTAGCTTTTTCCCCCAAATAGTAGCTATGCTTGAAAAGAAGGCTGATGTTGTGGCTAACACTAATAACTCGTGCCGGTACATCTCGACATTACTAATTAATTTTACAATTTTTTTGGTTTATTTTTGTTGACTTTTTGCGTAGGTTTTTTTGTGTAAAGTGTGGTTATTTATTGACTTTAGATTCTGACAGTGAAAGATACGATCAATGCCAAAAATCTCTTTCTAAAAACAAAAATTATAAGATAACTGTTTAATAAAAGTTTAAATGTTAATTTATTTAGGAAAACTGCTTAGAACATAGCAGGTATTCTTTGCTGTTGTGGTGTTATTATGAAATCTCATAAAAATAATAATTTAAGATTTTAAATTTTATATTAAGTTTTAGATTTTAGAATATTTAGTTTTAATTTTACCAACGCTCTAATTCCCCTCTTAACAGGGTAAATGTAAATATATTTAAGTATGCTAATAAGAATTAGAATTTTGAATAACGTTGCTATTCAATACCTAACTCTCTTAAAACTTTAGATAGGTACCGTAGAGATTTCTAACAATTAGTATAAAGTCTGTAGCTACATGGACAAGCACTCACACCTGTGCTGTGTGGACCTCGAGGCACCACAGATAAAAAAATATAGAAAATAGCATCTAAAAAAATGCCAATTACATCCAGCTAAAGAACCAGGTAAGAATAACCCTGGCCGCGGACAGAATGCGTTACACAGTGGGGCTCTTTTCAATCTGGTCCCGATGTCCCATGTATCTATTGATCTGTTACGTCTGTGTGTGTGGGTCCCTGCGCAGGAGTGTCCCGTGTAGAGGTTAACTCTAGTGGCCTTCACCAGAGCTGCACTGGGACCGGTTCGATTTATCGAGACCCAATCATTTCGGTGATTCATTCTCAACACAAAGACTCTTACACCGAAACCTGCATCTATATTCGTAGAGCCTACGCCTAAACGATGTCGAATCAACACGTGTTTCATTCTTAAGCAAATCGGCCGATAGGCTTTACGACCGGTAGCGCAAAAGGAATTCCTACGTGCGAAGTATTTAAAGTAACGCGGTAATGTTAATTGGCTATTTGGCGACTTCGCAACGCTTGTTGTGGTTTCAAACTAAACTTTCAAGCTCCGAGGCTCGAGTCCGCGCCGTGCCTCCGTGTAGTGGGAGAGCAAAACCTGTAGAACTGTCCGTTCTCGAAGACGGAGTACCTGCTCGCCGGCCGTCCCTTTCACTCGTACTGTAACGACCGCTCGGGCGGGAGCCTCCGTCTCACCGCACTCTGGTATGCAAAGATTGATAGCGTATAAGTCCATTCGGTTCCGAGAGGGCTCAGAAATCACGCACGGTTAAGTTTTCGCCGCCTCGCGTCCTCAGGAGCGGCTTGTGCTTCACGAATATCGGGAAGTTTGAATAATATCGTTGCAGTAAAACAGTGCACTAATGTCATTACTATTGATTGCGCGGTGCATGCTGTAAGCCAGTGAAGCCCTAGCGGGGTCAGCCCAGGCGCCGCCGCGCTCGTGGCTCAGTGTTGGAGTGAGTGTGCAGTGAGTGAAGGTTGTCGGATGATGGTGAGCGATGGACCCCACGGCAGACTCGGGGCTGGTGAATAACCTGAACCACGTCCGGACTGACTCTCAGGTAAGCGAGGCACCAAACACGTTTCGTTGCATGCCTATGCCTAGTTTCGATATCTCGCGTTTTTGTCTATTTCGTTTGAGGATATAAGTTGTTTATACCTATATATACTTATGTTTATAGTACATGTTGATAGTAAAGTAAGCGCATATAATGTAACTTAGGCTTTATTACAAAGTTAACAAACTGACAATAACTACAGAATAGTTCAATAACCAGATTTATCAAATTACATATCTAATAATCCATTTAAAAGTTATCTGAATTTAAATAGTCAATCAATAAATGATTTAGCAACCCTTGGCTTAATGATAACTAACTTATTTTAAGTATGTATGCGCGTACGTTGGCTTTCGTAGACAGACATATGTACAAACAGACGGACAGTGAAAATTCGTTAGAAAGTTTTTACAAGGATATTTTTATTCTTTTTTTACTCTCTCCTAAAGAAAACTGCAGAATGTCTTACTTTTAAAGAAATGTTTATCATATTTTTAAACCAACCTAAGTTAAAATTCTCATCAGTACAATGTAACGAGGTATCCATCTCAAAAGTTACATTATTGTGTCATTGTACAATTCACAATATAAAAATAGCCGCTTCACAAACGAGTTTCTAGTCGTATTCTCACTTTTGTATGGAGTTGGACATTGCACACCGTAATAATACCTACCCGGCCGTACATACAACTTGTGCAAATGTACATTGACTCAATCTAAATATACATATGTATAATACAGGCACAACATACAAAATATGCCCGGGCATTTTTAAACCTTACTATCAAAGACCATAAGGTAAACACACCACACAAATATTTCTGTTTGTGCCTCATTATTGGTTGTCTTTACTCCTCTTAGGACAACTATAGTGACAGTTTCCTTACAAAGAAATAACTTCGTTCTTCACTGTTAACAGAGTTTGCAAACAAATCGCCACCGAGCCACACTCTCTCAGTCTTTACAGTATATATCTTCCTGTATACCTGTGTATGTATGTAGGTACATATATTTTTTACAGTTTCTAAGACCTCGGCCAATACATTATGTCTGACTACTTTCATATCCAATGAGCCACGTGAGCTGTCGATCATTGCAACAAAAGTTTTAGATATTGTTACAAAAATCTGTAGTTATTATGCTCGTGTCAAATTCATTTCAAAAGCGAGTATTGAGGAAATAATTCTGAATAATCATGACTTAAATTTTTCACATGGTAACGAGCAGGGGCAGGGGGGTGAAACTTGATGCAAATATAGAAATATAGTACCTACCTACTGCTAATCTATCTATCTTAATCAGATACATAGGTACAAAGTTTATTTATAAAAATAAATACATATATTTGACACACGAGAATCGTATTTTAGCTGATTGCAGGAAAAAGTCGACGTTATCATTAAACTGCTTTGAGCTTTCGTGTTAGTTTATCGATAGCCTCTTATCGAAAGGATTACAATAATTTACAGATAAAGCAATTTTATGAAATACCTACAGTACCTACTCTGCCAGCATATTTTTAAGTTGAATTGATGGGATTTAGGGAACGTGTGAATCTTTGACCTTCTTTTTAAATTTACAAGATTACTAGAGTCTTTTAAAAACACATTACATCTAAAACTTATAGAAATGAAGTTAAACGTGGGCTTTATTGCCTCTACATAGCTTAGAAGAACCTAAAAAAATTCTAAAAAATAAGTATACAGCATTACTAGGTATATGTCCGGTGGTTTTACATCTCATTGCAAGTGTTAAAAAGAATACCTAATTCTACCTACTAAAACATTTTCTTGCAAAACCATATTCGCGGAAAGCAAATACAAGGATCTCGAGTCTAAAACTAATCTGTAACATTCTAGGAAAGTATAAACGGACTGAAGCAAAGCCTCCAATATACATACATACGTAGTACTTATATAGAACTGCAAGCAGTCTGGACGAGCTCCCAAGAAGAGCGAGATGGCAATACATTTATTGCGACAAGATTCTCCAAATTCCCTCTATTTGAAAGCTTAGAACTCCGCTTGAGAGAATAAATTCACTGTGGAAAAAAATATATGTTATTCTGTATAGTTTTTCAAAGAGATTGTAATTTTAGAAATTTCGATACTTTGAAACATGAATCCAAAAAAAAAAATTTAAGTTAACCCTTGTTTTGTCATGTATTTCCCTGAGGCTCCGAAATGGGGAGAAATAATACATACCTTTCTTTGAAGGAAATGTGCTACACATCATTTTGCTATTTTTGGCACATTAGGATTATCAAAATATTGGTTTTTCGATTTATTATGAATTGTTTTATAGCTTTTGCAACCTATTTTGAGCCGATAGACGCGTGGGCGTCGACGTTCATCAGTAGCTAGCTAACGTTCGTACGGGAAGCACGTGCCACTCCGCGCAGCTCCATGCTCCAGTTTTCGAAATATGAAACGACTCAAACTATAATTGCTCCAACTCGACAGTTTGTTTGAGCTACTGCTAGTGTATGGTAGTGCTGGGTTGGTTACGAATAAAACGATTTCTAGATATATTTTTTTATAAATTTGAAATATAGCAACAATACAAGTAGCAATTAGAAAAATCATATTATTAATTAAAAAAACAACGATACAATAAAAACATTTTTTTTGTGTAATAATGTATTTGAAATTTATTGAATATTTATATTCACCCATTGCAATAATAATAATAACATCTCAAATTCCAAAATAAAACAAATTTCAACATGATTTCGTTTTTAGAACCATTTTTTATTTCAAATTATATTAATACCTTATGTCTAAAAAATAAAACAAAATATTTCAATTTAAAATAACATAATATTATTACATCTTTCCAAAACCGTTTTTTATAGTGCAATCGATATTAGACTTTATGCCGCCGGTATAGAACCGCTCTACTTGTCAAAGCCTAACTAGTTTCAAATAACTATATTATATTTTCTAAACATGAGTTGTCGTTTTTCGTTCGTTCTAAACCCATTTTTTTGTAGTGCAATGGATATTAGACTCTATGTCTTCGGCATAGAACCGCTTTACCTGTCGAAGCCAAACCACTTTCAAGTAACTACATTTGTAAACATGCAAAAATAGACTTAAACCGTATTGACATAGAGCTCACATTTGACATTTTTGTTCGTAATTGTACTACGTTTTATTTGTGACCGAATGAATGGTTTGCATACAAGCGTTCGTTCCTTTTTTGAGTAACTAGTTTTCAAAAGCGTTTGCATCTAAAACGGATAATATTACCGTGCGTTAGTAATAAAATAGCAATTAGTAATATATTAGATACTAAAAATATTTTAAAAGTTTGTACTTTTGCACTAACATTTTTTGTTATGGTGATGGTGCTTTTCTAACCAACGGACATTTTAGTGCGAAATATGCCGAGGCGAAAGAAAAATAAAAAACACCAACAAAATCAAAATTGCGCAAGTCGTCATTTGAGCACATGGTGGCGGCGTGGTGGTGGATATAGGTACAAATCTACCTTTTTATTTTTATATTTTACCTTACTGCTGCGTAAGAATAATGACGTGTTATGCCCGATCCACAAATACAGTAACGAAACATAGGTAGGTACCTACACAGGGACAATAATAACTATTGGTAGTGCAGTAGGCGGCCTTATCGCCTTATTCGCCGATCGAATTCTACCAGGCAACCTTTGGATGGACATAAAGCGAGCTACATATACGTATTGGTCGTACCTATATAGGTAGGTACCTACTGAAATATGTGTATGTATTTATAATACCTAACCTATAATAATATGTAAATATAGTCGTAAAACTATCCTCAAAAAATATTATTATGGAACTACGAAAGTACTAGAAGTAACTATAGGTACCTACCTGACTTCAATTCGTTTGATCGTCCAGGATAACTTGATCTTTGCTACTAAAATAGCCCGACCCGCTTGCAGCTCTCAGAATATGGCCGCTCTGTCGTCTCGCGGGCTCGTGGTTGGTTCGGTGAAAGGTCGTAGGTACCTAGTAGGTAGGTTATTAGCGCTAGCGCTATTATAAAATAGGTGGCGCTTACGCGTAATCAAAAACAAACTCTAAAAGAGTAGTAAATCAAGACTACTCTTTAGTTGTACTCTTGATTTACTTCTATCACAAAATAAATATAGGTACCTACTTACCTAGGTACATAAGTTGCATTAGGCATTCTCGAGTGTCAATCTGCTGGCCCTTCCTGCATGGCATCTCTACCTAGGTCGGTAGGTACATAAAATAAAACCGTCCAAATGTTTTATTTTCACATCACGGATTTCGTAGAAACATAGTTAATTTACCTATAAATTACCTAAATATAACAATCAAACTTGTTAGGTATATTTTTTTTACATTATAACCTTTTTAGGGGTTCGTCCGTACCTCAAGTAAACCTAATAGACATCGATCTATCTAATAGAATTATTTTGTTGCCCCTCTGTTCTACCTGTTCTTTCTTGTTTGATCAAGTTTATTGCTTTCTAAGTACCTAGGTATCTGTACGTACCAACTGAAGTTCGTCTGTCCGTCGGTCTGTCACCAGGCGATATCCCATGTAGCGTGATAGCAAGACAGATGAAATTTTCACAGATGACGTATTTCTGTTGACGCTATAACAACAAATACTTACTAAAAAAATATATTTATTTTTTGCTTTAGTGTTATTAGGGTTCCGCGTTATTAATAATGAAATAATGGATTTTAGTATGTTTGTTTGTGCAAAACGATGTGTGCGAGTATAATTCAGTTCAGCAGAATTCAGTTGAAAATAAATTAATAACGTAATGTCTATTTCTATATTTTATACCTATGATTTTTTTTTATTAAAATTATAACCTAAACATTTGTTTTAATTACTGCAAAAAAAATAAGATAGTAGTTATTTCATAATTATGTATGTATTACTATTATTGTAATCAGGAGTCGTCGTGCGGGTAGTAATAATAATGATGTGAGCGACGGTGAAGTCGTGAACAATGTCACCAACAGCACCGATTGTAGCGTTCAATTTATAGAGATGATGATTTTTGGAAATCCAAAATGGAGTATCCCTTAGAGCTATTTTACAAAGAATGCATATTACCAGAGCTAATTGACCCTCGTCACACGCGAAAAATGCCTATAAGAGATCCGATACACATACAAGTAGCAATAGAATAAAAAAAAAAATAAAACAAGACAAAGAAAACTGTAAACGCAAATGGAACAAAAATTCTAACGATAATAATGGGCAAAAAGTTACGGTAATGGACGCATCGCAATCTTTTGAAGAATGGACGAAGAGTCCAATCTCCAAAAAACTGCGGCCAGAATTCATTTCTCCCAATGACGAAGGCGATGGCGACAATGAGATGATGTACAATAACATTCAAAACTGTAGCCGTCAATTAGATTTTAACGAGTTTTAATACATGCGCATTATTACATAAAAAAGCTCCGTCCATAGAAAGCTTCAAGACTCAAGTAAAAATATGGTATTTGTCATCATTACAGTGAGATCTATGTAGTTCCTTTGCTATCATCATCTATGTATGTGTATAGTATATACTCAATCAGTATTTATTAACAATATGTATTAATTTATATTATTTTTGGTATATTGTTATTATATGTATTAGGGTGTATGATTTATATGTATAGTTTATTAAGTAGGTTTGTAGTATGTATTTTTAATCTAATCTTTTCTTCTTTATTTATTTTATTGTATACCACGTCCTCTGTTATCTCTTATTTATTCCTTTCCATCCAATGGTTGCCTGGAAGAGATTGCTTTTAGCAATAAGGCCGCCACTTGTGGCACTAGTATAAGTATTTTTTTCTTCTTTCCTTTTAATTTTATCGTGTGTTACAATAAAGAATTTTCTATCTATCTAATCTTTTAAATGGGCTGGTAAACTGTTTTGGTACATTTATTGTACTAGTAAATAATTATAATTAATAATGGAGAAATGTGTGTTTAATTTAAATATATAAAGGCACATAAGATATTAATAACACATTCGTATTTTTTTCGCCAGACCCATATAAATACGCCAGAGTAGTTCCTAGTAGATGCTTCGTCAAATTAGAACTCGCAAGCGGCGATCTCTAGAATTCTAGATTACTAGCGGCGCCCCGTGGTGTTTCCCGCGTTTCGTAGTTATAATATTAATGTAGGGCCTAAATATCTCCTTGCCAAATTTAATCCAAATCGGTTCAGCTGTTTAAGCACAAAGAACGGCCAACATACTTACACCCTCACAAACTTTCGTCTTTATAATATTACTGGGATGGGATTGTACGGAACCCTTCGTGCGCGAGTCCGAATCACACTTGGCCTTATAATTAATTTATAAGCCACAATAATTCTTCTGCTATTCGGGGTTCCCAGAGAATATATAACACTAATTAGCTGCGTTTCATTTGAAACTGTTTTCGTGTTGGTGCCTAACTCGTGCATAAGTATTTTTTTTTATATTGAAGCGCCATATACTTTCGCCGATTTTATACCAGGTAAGTACCTAGGTATTACAAGTTACATACTACTGGATTAATAATTTAGTAGGTAAGTGCTTACTGATTTCAAACAACTGTAAACAAAGTACCTATATAACTAGTTACCTACATATATGTAATATAAAGTTATAAGTAAATTAATTAATACCGATAAGGTAACTACCATATACCACGTATATTGAACCTACTTATGAATTACCTCTATCTGTATTGGTATGAAATAATAAATACCCATAACAACAAACAAGTAGCAATTTGAAAAATTATACCGACTTTTTTCAGTGACCATATAATACTGTACGAACTAATTTGACTCCCTTCTCAACAACCCGCGCCGCGTCCCGCGCGCGAGTCGCACCCTAGCCGATCCCCGGCGGCCGCGGCCGCGCGGCGCGGCCCCGTCATGTTAGCACGTCCGTCCGCTACGCCTTGAACATGATTATGACCGGCTACGCCGTTTCTTATTTGAGCAATTGTCGTGTGTATTGAGCGGCAAGTGCGGGGCCGGGTAGGCAATATCGGTCACGTGGTCTTTGGGAAGCGCCCCCTTAATAATATAAGCTCAGCTTATTGTTGCAAACTGTAACGTAATGTCTATTCAAAATATAATCCAATTAAAATATCTCTCTATTATTGTGTCTTGGAGTATATTTCACTGACAATAGGAAACTAGAATTAGGTACCAAGTTGAGCCAGAATCTAATTAATTTCGTAATGACTCAGTCATAACTGTACAGATATAGCTTATGTTGAAATTTACCCATTAGGGTAGGTATACAAAGACATAGAGTTAGCATCAGTGTAACCACAGAAATGTTAAAAAGTACGTTAAGTATTTATATTTTGTTTAGTTAGGAAACATGATCGATGAGTCAGGAAATCCAGCATATTCAAGTTGTCGATAGCATATTGAAAATCATACCATCAAATAACATTGAAAGGGAGTTTATTGCGTAGTTATTTTATGATTATTCCTCTTCTCGGATTTTTTAATATAGTTGTTGTACTTCAGGAACGTAACATAAAGCCGAGAACATGCACTCGTCGCGTCATAAAAATACACATTGTGATTTACAAACATCGGTGTATAGTGAACTTGCAAATGAGAGAGGCGATTTTTTGTGGACACCCCAAACTCGGCTGTAGGCACATGTGAGTGACGTCATGGTTCCTTCGGAACCAGTTTCGCGCCAATTCGCAGCTGTCGGCGGCAAAGTGGTTGCTCGCAAATACTTTTTTTCTGGCCTTCGCTGGCCGTTCAGCCTTCGGTACACCGTTAACTTCGTCGATAATTAAAGTCCTTGTCTCCGTAATATGCTATTTTATAAGGCCTGAAGTTTGTTTTACTCGTTTTTATGGAGCTCAGGTAGCGATTCTTTGTTCGTCTGAAAGGACTGGTTTCAAACGCTCAATGAGTCATGGGTTTAAATTCCCACGTTTAGGTCCCATCAGGTTCTTTGCCCATAACACATCCGTTCATGGTGCATTGATATTCAGGCTCTTTAAAGGGTGTGTAAAATGTCGATATAAAACCGTGTTTGACGCGATGTTACAAATGTAATGTTGTTAGTCACGTGCGCGTTCTCTTCCAAGGTCAGACATTCCCTTGTCTTGCCACAAGTATGCATTTACGGCCATAACTACGGCGTTAATCATGTTAGATGAATAATAATGATACCTATGATCTAATTATTTTGGTAATATTATTTGTTTTTCTTTACATTGATATTATTCGGCAAAAAAACCTAATCGTATCTTTTTTACTGAACATAGTGACATTATGAATCCTTTGAAATATAAATTAAAAGGCTCTCTTAGAAAAATATATTGATGTCATATAACATATACTCCCCACTAAGCTAAAACCTATTTTAGCGTATTCTTTCATAATTTATTAAACAAGTCTGGTGCATCGAAGTCAAACCAGTGTCCTTCAGATCATACATCGTATTCCCAAAATCCTATTTAGCACTGTGAAATGTGAATTATCTGTGCCGTTAAGATGCTATCATCATCTTTAAGCTACACTAGTGTACTTAGCTTGTATGGTATTATGTATTCTGTGACTTAGCTACAAAAATTAGCTATACCTGTGTATATTCCATCTACTATCTACAGGCACAAGAAACTTTAATTTCACGTTGCGTTTGTGAGTGTTACGCATCATTTGAACACTATCGGCATGCCGATGCAAAACTGGCCGTGCATCGAATGCATCGCGCTTGCATTCCACGTGAGTAACGCACTCTATGCTCGATCGTATCCTTCACTTGTGTTAAGTTGGTGATAACAGATACTTAAATAAAATATAGTATTTATTTTTGTGCCTAATAGCATAAGTACATGGTATTTTTCTTTACGTGTTTCCTCCCTTAGAAAATTGTATGTGTCTTTGCGGATTTTACTCGCAGCATTGTATAAAAACGGAATTGTTTTTATTGATTTCGTCATTCTTCTTTTAAGTGGTTTGAAGGGGCTTGACAAATCCTATGAAAGTACCTAATATATAGTCTTGAGAGTATAATAGGCTTATAATTCCAAAATATTTAGTATAAATTAGGTAATAAAGATGAAATACACCAACGGTTAAAAATACAACCTACTCTGCATAAAGCATTTCAGAAGCGCAATCATGTTCTGTATAATAGGTACATATAGGTACCTAACCAGAGTAAAGTATGTAAAATTATGATCCATTATGTTTTCTTTAAAACCCAATGGCTGACTAATGTTTCAAAATAAGTCCACCCCTTCTTCGAAGTTTGCGCTTTATTTCTGCAAAGCTTTTAGCGTGGTTCCTAGAATAGTGTCCATTCAGGTACCAGCCTGATATAGGTCGTCTGCAGAACTTCCCGTCTATGTCCACAAATAGCTGCGTCATGCAAAACAACTGACCGACGACAAGTGCATTTGCTTCGCAAGTTTAACTGACTTTCTATGCCCGAGATTGTACTCTGTGCCCGAGATACTACGCGCATAGATTTTGATTTTCTACGTGAAGTAGGATCGTGGTTTATTGGGTCCGTACAAATTAATAATCACATCACAATAATGTTTTACAGTAAAAAATAAAAATTAGTTAGTTTGTATTGTGTATTACAGATTATAAATTACACTTGTATGTGAAGTAAATTACAAATACTGGAAACTGTGTTCTAGCCGTTTCGTATTTGATACGAAATCCATATTTTTTCAATCTTATTGCGATCAATAGTACCTAAACCACTATACCACTGTTACAAACAGATCGTCCCGAACATTCCAGTTCAAAAATGCAACATTTAAACGCGTAATCCTTAGCACCTCACAAAATTCCAAGATCGTTTCCGTATCTAAGTTATAATAGTTTAACCATTGTAAAACAATGCTAATGAGAGAAAGAACATTCATTCTCAGCAGTTAGTGGCAAGTAATAAGTGACTTCTAACTAAGTAACTGTAATTAATCTTTTTTCCACTTAACCTTCAACTTCACGTAATGATGAGATAGGTAGAGCAATCGCTCGTTACCCACATAAATCACATTTTATTTCCTACGATTATCGCGTTACAGATGATCTAAACGATCTAGCCATAGATTAAGGAATACATTAGATGTAGTCTTGCAACGATTTGAATAGATTTGCGCGCCCGACTGACGGATAACTGAGTTTGACGACTAAATTTTATATGGTGGCCATACAATTTTGTTACCAATTTTTTCAGAAATGTTTCACGCTTTTATCACTCAAATATTGTCGGAATAAGTAATTCGTCGTTTCGTGTAGTGAACTCTGGCGTCAAAACATACCAAACCACCCAAAGGGTTCTGACTTTCTGAGATAATGTAACGACTTTATAAGGGAGAAAGGACAAGTGTCTTCTGTAGAAAGATCTGGACGGTCACCACGATGTGTTTACCCAAGAGAACTCCCCTAACGAATTCAATTCTGCGGGAGAGACACAACCCTCAGTAATAAGTAAATACGACTCAACCAGGACGAACGACTTTTTCATCGGAAGTAAAGTGTTACAATCCATCTAATATATTTACTTTATCTGTGATCTAGACTAAGAAATTGAATGTTCTGCCGGTTCACGGCCAGCATCACGCGAGGCGTGTTTTCGCGCGTTTTCTCTGACCATAAACAACCATAGATCGCATCTGGCCAGTGCTCGGCCGGAGATTGGAAACTCTTTTCGATTCAATTAACTGTTTTTAGTGGACTGGAATTTGCGCTGGTAATTATAAACGATGCGATAACATATACGATGATAGGTGTCTGATGAAAGCTTTAATATTATGTAGGTACCTGCATTACGATACGAAGCAAATAAATGGATCCTCTGTTAAAAAATGAATGATGTGGCTGATTTTATTTCAAAACTAGCTGTGCCTGCGACTTCGTCTGCGTGGTATATATATTTTGGACATTAGTTCCTTGAATTTTGAACCGAATGAAATTGAATTTTTTTCCAATTCGCAGCGCAAGTAACGGGAGCCTTCAAAGATGAATAACTTTCCCCGTTTTTCCACATTTACTATTGTTTCTTCGCTCCTATTGGTTGCAGCGTGATGTTATATAGCCTAAAACCTTCGTCGATAAATGGTCTATTTAACACAAAAATTTTTCAAATCGCACCAGTAGTTCCTGAGATTAGCGCGTTCAAACAAACAAACTCTTCAGCTTTATAATATTAGTATAGATTTAATTATTTATTACTCTAAGATAGAGCAAGGATTCTTGACGTTTTCTTTATGAACGTATGTACGTAGGTACGGCTACGTACTTAGGCTCTATGCAGCACACTAAGAAAGTACGTATACAAGCATGCACTTCACCGGCTAAAGCTACCCATTCAACATTGTAGATCCAATTAGCTAAGCTAACACCGAGGAAGTAAATTCCTGCCTCACGCTTACGACTATTTCTCTACAAATTACTTCTCCTGACTAAATCAAAGGTAAGTAAACCGCTGCTGGTTTCTGCAGGAATGTTACTTGGCTTTCTTCAACTAACCGACCAGTCTGCAAAAAGTAAGTGTTTTGCGCATGATGGCAGCACTTCTGCAACATGTTGTAGGTACTTGTAAGACCTTAAATAATATAATTGTATAACATAAGATACGGAGTATACCTATCTCTATTACAGACTTAAATAAAATAAAGTTTACAAACTAATTTGTCCACTTTGGGCGACCTCATAGGTATTTTTTGTAGCAATCTTTGAGTGTCAGGGATTTAAAATTTATAAACATCATATTCATAGAGTAATATATTCCTAAGATATCTGTCAGAACTCTTAGTTCAGATTTTGGCCACGTGCAAAATTATCTAAGACAGATTGTACGCACTATGCATGTAAATGCATAGAATAAGCGTAGCAATAGCGTAGAAATAGCTTTTATGGCAAAGTTTCACTTGTCTAAGAAAAGTGGTTTCGTTTTATCGGCAATTTATAGTGAGAAGTCCTCCTCCTCCTTTAGTCGCTTGCTCACTGCTGAGTATCGTGATGGTCCCGACCCACTTGGTGGACCAATAATCGCCATTTATGTCGATCCGTGGCTTCATGTAAGTATACTTGCTAGTGAGAAGTCATTCTATGGCGATTTTTTGTGGGATATTCAGGTGATATGTTTATCACTAAAGTAGATCGATCGGTGTGGTATGGTATTCATGTAAAAATCATGTAAGGACATTTATTAGGTATCAAAGTCAATATAACCGAATCAATTCTAATAGATTATCTAACCAATCAGATACATCCAGATCACATTATTGAAATGCATCTATGTTATTTCAGTGACTAAGTAAGGTATGTAAAATACATAATAATATTATGGAATTTTTAACTTTTATAATAGTCTTGTCTTTTATTAATTGTGTTTACTTACGTGCTTATTTTTCGCTTATTTCTACACAAAATAGGCATCGAACTTTTACTTTCCTTAAACCGGTCTAATATCTTCACCTGGCTAGAGGCAGCCATCGAGCTGAATATTTTATATCTAGAGCTTTAAATGAGGCAATAGCTAGTTTGGAATTATTAACTAAGATTACATGTTTATGAATATTAATTAAGAGCTTTCTTATATTAATAAATCAATCAAAACGCACGTGATGTTAGCTAACCACCTAATATATTATGGCATCTTCGTTTGACTGTCAAGTTCATTCTTTTATAGAAATACAGTCTCCCTTCAGGTGAGAATCAAATGCCTAACTGATAGGTGTTTACTGTGAAATACATTTAATTATACTCCGAGCCGCCGTACGAAAAGTGTGAAATCAGTGTAGTGTTTCCTAATTGCGTATATGTTGTCATTTGTCATACGTAATATCTAGGCTGTGTGGTCGCTGTAATATCTCAATGTACGTACCTACTTGGCTTGCTTGCTTTACAAAAAATCGATAAGATCGTAGATTTTCGTGTCTCTTTCGTTCTTGTATTCTCTTGCTAGGTTCTCATCACGATTTTTCTCAGTTAAATAATCCGAATCATAATCACGCGCCATCGGATTCGTGATGTAACAAAACAACCGTCGCGTGTTCCAAAACGATTACTGTAAACAAATCGAATAAACGTTTTCGAATGCTGAGAAAATAGTTATTTAATCGTTATTGCTGGATAATCATCCAATGTAATTCAAAAAAATATTGTGGTAATCCATACTTAACGATATATGTATCCACCTACATAGAACTTTCGCAAAACTCGTAGATATAGTAAATATCGAACCAGCTAAAATAGTAATAACGTCAACTTAGTTGAAGATAAATCTTGGAAGCTATGCTATCCTAGCATATCACTTATGCAATTACAAGTACAAAACAATTAAAACTATTGTGGCAAATTTATCCTTTCGTGGTTGTGGAGGTATTCTTGTATGAACCAGCATTCCGCTAAATCAGATAAATCGGAAAATCTGGTGATAATGATAAAAGTTGTGTTTAATTATTATAAACATTTTGACTAAATGCGAGTCTTTGCATTGCATTGCAATAACGAATAGAAATTCTGTGAGTATTTTACATTTTACAAGTTGCATAACTTTTAAAATGTCGCGCTTCTGTGTTTCTACAGAGTACCAACCATACAAAAAAGAGAACGACCACTCACATCTTTCCTGAGCATCTTTCCAATAGAGCTGCTCGTGGCCAATCACGTTATGCTCAGACGTTATGCGACCTTCACGCACACACAAGCGAGCGACCACCGACTCGTACGAACTTCACTTTAGTCCATTTCATCTGACATTTGATTTCGTTCGGTCGGCCATTTTGTATTGACAGATGGGACATCCACATGTGCGTGTTTATTTTCGATATTTATAAATTAAACTTATATCATGGCTATGTTAGCGGGGCCTCGTCGTAAACAGAAAGTGATAAATTTACGTGCTAAAAACAGTGATTGGAGCAATGATCCCAATAAATTCGGACAACGAATGCTGGAGAAAATGGGCTGGAGTTCTGGCAAAGGACTCGGAGCCAAAGAAAACGGTATGGTAGAGCATGTAGTGGCCAGATACAAAAATGATGAAAAAGGACTTGGTTTCGAAGACAGGAACGATCAGTGGACTAAACATGAAGATGATTTTAACTCGTTATTGGCGAATTTATCAAATGGTATGTATTCATAACCTCTATTTCTGGGAGTTTGATAGCAAGATTATCTATGTGAATTACTTCATTTTTATTATTGAGTATTCAAAACACATGCATTCTGATTTTTTTTTATTTTTATTAAAATAAGTATGGAAGCGTAGTATTTGGGAAATCTCATATATAATCCTGTATCTATGTATGCTGCCTTCTGGCAAGGAGCTGAAGCACTCATTATTTTGTAGTAGTTAAAAGTAGTGTTTAGTTATTTTATGCCTTGATTTTTTCAAGGTTTTTATTCTAAAGAATGGTGTTCCCTTATACAGAGTGTAATAATATTTAAATAATTTCAGGTGATAAAACTAAAGTAGCTCTACACAGTGGTGTTTCTCTGGAAGTAAAGTCTAAGAAAAGCAAAGCTCGTGTCCATTATCACAAGTTTACAAGAGGCAAAGATCTAACACGCTACAGTGAAAAAGACCTAGCCAACATTTTTGGAAAGAAAACACTGAAAAATGAAGAAACTGTTCAAGATCCACTAAATGAAGAAATTCAACCTACTGAGCAAGTATTTACTGAAAAGGGAAGTATGGAGGATTACTTTAAAAGTAAACTAAAAGCTTTAAAAACAAAATCTTCCATAAATTATAATAATGTTGTTGAAAAAGAGGATTATGAAGCAGAATATAGTTTCCGAGGGTTCGCAGGGACCTGTGAAAAAGATTCCAGATCAGATGATTATCAAGATAATGGATTTCAACGATTTCCATTTTATAACACAGGGATTAAAGGAAATGAAGACAATCTTGTTGATTCCGCGGAACCTGAAATAAAAAAATCAAAGAAAAAGAAAAAATCAATAAAACATGATGAAGAAATACAAGAACAAGTTTGTTTAGAAAATTCAGTTGATATTGTGACACATGAAATAGAAGAATCTTTTGAATCTGTGAAGAAGAAAAAGTCCAAGAAGAATAAACAAGACCCACCTCAAGAAATTGAAACTGAAATTATAAAAACCAAGAAAATGAAAAAAAGAGAAGTAGAAATTCCTACTAATGATGTCATTAAAGAAGATAATGTGCCTAAAAAGAAGAAAAAGAGGAAAAATAAAGAATAATTTAAATAATTCTAAGTTTGTTTCAAAATGTACTACCTGACAGTTACTTATTTGCTTGTGCTTTATATATTATGCTGGCAAGATTAATTCATAACAGTTGCCTGTAAATAACATTTTGCAGTCACAGATCTATTTGCTTAAATGTAGTTAAATTTTATACATAGAAATAATTGACCATAATATAAACGTTTTTCAGCATGAGGGTCATCTAATTGCACACACACATCCACTTATGAAAGGTTAAATCAGATCAATTGCCTTAATACTAGCTTCAAATTGGCTATTTTTTTATTACCACAGCATGCTTGTTAATTGTTCTATTTTAATGTTGCCTTGATCTGTAAAAGCACATTCACTTCACATAATAAGTGTAGTTTTCTGCTACTTTACCACTATTTGTATGTTTTTGTGGTAGGTACAGTACTAAATTTTTTATGCTATAGACGCCCGTGGTCTCTCTGAACAAAAAGTAGGGATGATAATGATGATTGAAATATTCACGCTATAAACGTTGCCATGCCTGCCATTGTAGTCGATTAATCGTTAGGTCATGCCTAGCGGCGGCCATCTTGTTTGGTTGATTCAAATGTCATTTGTCAATATTTCGCTGTCAGTTGGTTGTTATGTCACCGAGAAAACATGGTCAAAGCCATGAGGCTTTTTAGAATTGTTTTTTGTCGTAAATAACACAAAAATACATTTAAAAATCAGTTAAACAACTATTTTGGGAACCCACAAGGGCTAATTTTAGGTGTATGCAAAGAGACGTGAAAGCTTCAGTCATGGTCATTCACGAGGACGACGCGCCTACCGAGGTATCAATAGTCAAGCATAAAATAATTTCCCAGGATTTACACAACAGTATCACAGAGTTTAATAAAACCGGCAAAAAACGATCCAATATTTCTGAAGGCGCACATAAAGTGATAACGGAGACTGACGAATGCATAAAAGCCAAAAAGAAGAAGAGCAAGAAACCTGAATCAACATTTGCTTTGGATTGCAACACCACAAGCATTACCGAAATAAACACAGAAGACTTAAATGAGCTCAAATCAGTTTATAAAAAGTGTAAAGAAGTGATAAAGAAAATTGAAACCAAATATGGTCACTTGCTGGATATTGATGCAACAGATGAGCCACTGGATAAACACAAACAAAATGAATGCCAATGTACTTTCAATATGAAAATTATATATGATGAAGAAGGACGAGAAGTCTCAATCAATAGCAAGCCAAGTAATCACATATGCCCAAACAAATTGATGGTGCATAAAAATGACACTGTTGTAATGGCTAGTCATAGTAAAAACATTCAAATAGAGCATCATAATGAAATGACACATCTCTCAGACAATTTACAAGAGTTGCGTCGGATACTGCAGGACCCCACTATAGAGACCACCTACAGAAACCAAGTAATAGATAAATTAAAATTGATAAAACAGGAGCATTTAAATGAAGTGAAATTTAACAAAATAGCTCTCATTGAAAAACTCAAAACAAATCCCGAGGAAGTCCTTACATTCAGTGGTTCTAATTTAGCTGTGATTACTGGATACCATCATTTTTGAAAGTAGTTTTTTTTTATTTTACTGAATAATTTATTGATCAACATTCTGGGAATTGGAATAAAAATCTGTAAAATTTTATTTGTAACTATATTCTGTTTTGCAGGCTTGCCCACTTAATTGTATTTGTTGATTCCCAAAAGGAGTAATTTATATAATGCACCATTAAATAATTCATTTTGATATAAATGTTCATTCTAAAAAGCTTTTTATTTTGTCAGGAAATATTGTACAATAAGTTTTTATCTTACATGAGTATTATGTAGGTATATAAATCATAAATCTTGCAGAAGTGTGTATATTAAGCAATTTTAATTTTAAGATACAAGACACTGTTACAAGATATCACCAAAAATACCACTTTTGTTCAGGTTCTAGCAAACTAAATTCATAGCTGTTGTAAATAATGTATCTGGTTATTAGATTTGTATAATGATAAATCTTATTTAGCTATCTCTTTAAATAAATTTAAGCCTACTTGCTCAGTTTAATTTAATAATAGTGAGGTTCTAAATTAAATTCCAGATATAAGGAGCTTAAGTAGCTAAGATATTATTGTTAATTTAATCAGTAACTAACATAATGATAAGCAAGCAAAATTCCTTCCTTGTATTACATTTTCCTGGGCAAGTGGTAACCTGTGTCATAAAGTAACTTAGAATTAATTCATAAAATTTGGTATTCATCCGAATTTGTGCCTTATACTAATACAGTATAAATAATTCATGGAATGTAATCAATTTGTTGGAACTTTTTATATTTTGAATCAATAGATAATTTCATACACAATTAATGTCTTTTATTAATATTTAGTACATACCACAATCACCTTAATTCTTATAATCAGTTTTAAATTAGAATACTCCATCCTAGACCATAATGATTGCTTGCCGTCATTTCTGGTCAAGTGCTAAACCAATTTGTCTAAAAATATATCAGCTGTGAAAAAGCTTGTTTGTAGGTATATACATTTATATAGACTCTTTGTATGTATGTTCACTATATACAAAACATATTAGGTATGTGTATATGTAGATGTAATACTACTTTATTCTACTACTAATGTATGTTACTGTCTGTGTACTTATTGGAAAATTGTTCTCTTAAATAAATCAAATAATATCCTGTATATCCTAAAAATATAACATCCATAAATGGACTGCCTTGTAAGGGTTAACAATTTATACTTAAACCTAACGGGAAGACGTCACCCGGGAAACAGAAACATCTCGTCCGGGTGACAACACACTGTTATAAGAAATTACTAACCTAGTTTTGTATGTATTAATACAGTGAATTAGATGTAAGTATTTTTGAACCCAATAAACGTTTTTTGTATTGTATTGTAGATCCTAGGTTATTGTCCGTCCTAATACCTACTGAATGTTTATGCCTGTACTCAGTATTCTATAGCAAGTCAATATGGACACCAGAAGCATTATAATGGGTATACATCAAGCCAACTCACATATTATTCTCGCATATGCAACATTGAACTTTAAAACTACTAGTAGTAAAGATAAAATGATCTTCAATATGGTAAACATTCTGGTAGGGGATAGAATGCCCATTGTTTCCATCTATACAACTTTATCTACTACATATGTATAGGCATTAAAGATTTTACTCTGATTTCATTTGTATGCTCTTGGATATAAGGTTGGATATTCTTTACATATAATTGGACACTAAATTGCAAAGGTACTGAATAATGATGTGGTATCACCAAATAGCTATCCTACCGGGAATGTCAGCTTTGTGAATTGTAACGAGAACTTGACGCTTTAGTGTCGCGGTTTTGTATAGCATTGATAAATTGTCTGTTGGTTTAAGTAATGGTCTTCTGTGGTTATAGATTAATATTTCTATTATTATGAGCTGAGCTGATAGTAATTATTTTTTAAATAAAACTAGACAGCACTTGTCCCCAATTTACCTGTGGGTAAGCAAAAATTCTGGTCTAACAATAGATCATAATTGAATTAATTAATGCTTACCGATTCAGTCCCGTTTTGAAGATAGTTAGGAAAGATTGATTTAATGATTGTTGTAAAGTATGTAGGTAGATAGGTTGAGTCCTATCAAGAAAAAATTTTACGCTGTTAAACTTGATATCATTACTGTCCAGCTATGCCACTTAAGTACTCTGGACATATACTTACCTAACTATTTAGGCAGACAGATAGCTATACATAATACATATTTAAATAACAACAGGTGTCTGAAATCCGTTTCCAAACCTACTTATTACAGCTGTTTTCTTCTTTGTTTAGTCAATACGCGACTGCTACCCATGTACCTACCTATCTGGGCCATATTGCTCTCTTTTGGTATTGCTTCCGTTCGCCCGCTAAATTACGAGTAAACAAAACATTGATTTACATAGCTGTATAACATTCAAAATTCGAACGTAAAAAAAGTAAATCGGCCGCGTTGAAATAACAGAGTTCGTTAGAAAAATTAACAAGCTGTTCGTACATTTGCATTCCGTAAGGTATTAGGAGGCTTCGAGCAAGCGTGGCAAGGCTGTTGTAAGTAAAGGCGCGTAATCTCATATGGCGCGAGGCGGCGTCATCGCTGGACGCCTACAAACAAACCTTCGCAGCGAAACTTTAAAAAGTTCACATTCTATATTCGAACCGGATGAATAAACAAACGACAAATGTGTGATTGTGACTTTTGTTAGTTTTAGTGAAGAATTTGGTGCAGAAAAATGAAGTGTTGTTATAATATTGTTAATTAATTAACACATAATAGCTAATTTGTAGTGTGCCAAATGAATAATCTGAAAGATATAAGTAACCAGTGCAGTATGAAATTGGATAACTTTGGATTTGAAAAATTACAGGCAAGTAAGACAGCTTTCAATTTAAATTTGATGTACATATTATGTAGGTACCTATATCGAGTAAAAAATAAGTTTTTTAGCTACATTTACCTACGTTTTAGGGATAACAATTTTTTTATGGACCTAGATTGCGAAAAAATTAGGAAACCAAAGGATGATTATTAACTTTCGGTTACGGTCTGCGCTGTGGAATGTGTAATAGGTACTTAAAATAATATAAAGTGCAACACACCATAAAACAGCGCGTGGTGAAACCCCGGTAATTATCTGCAGGCACCATCATAAGCAGAGCCTGCTCGAGGTGTTGTAACTAGGAATTATTTTAACAACTTTAGAAATATTTGTTTAAGTATCCATTCATCTAGATCTAGGTAGACTACAGCATGCACATATTATGCACAAAAGTAATTAATATTTTTATACAAAGCTCCCGTAGTTTGGTTCGCGAATATGGATGCGGTCAGTAGGTAGGTACTTGGATGAGTGACCAAAATTAGCATTCCTTTGTATTCTGTGCAATCGTCAAACCATGTCAGAGGCTTCTCTAGCTTTCTACTATGTACTTATATGTATTATATAGTCAGGTAACTTGTATGTAAGTATGATTTTATTAGTAGTTACCTACTAGTTAATCTATGACAGGGCAAGAAGTGTAGATGGCAACCTGACTTGATATAGGTGAGGTAGTTGTGATCAAGCGTAAGCTTATCAGTTAGGTAAGTAATCAATATTACCCATACATACGTCATTACCCATCATCGATATAATCACTCATCAAATATATGTACCTATATGTATATACTTACCTAATTTTAAATTTACGTGTAGCACCTTGCCAAGAAGGTCCTACAATACGAATTAATTTAATGTTAATCACTTACCTATTTTATTACTTACGCAAGAAACTTGAATAGAAATATTTATAAGGTGCGTATGAATCATCGTTTTCTCATTTAATATCTAAGAAAATATAAATAAATACCTACGTGTCTTGAAGGTGACATCCGCCAATATATTTTGCCGTTGATGTCATCAATAAATTAGATAACAATGGACGATTATGGATGTAATAAAGTTATCCAAATAGAGTGTTATTGTCTCAGTCCAGTCTAGCTTGCACCTTACTACAGTATCTATTTATCATCACTATAATCAGCCTCACTATGGCCAAAGTAGAACCTACCAAGCTAATGTACCTATCAAGTGTGAAACACACTACCAATTTTCTTTTTATCAATTTTATTTTTATTCATTTCCTTAGAGCTAGTGAAATTTATGTGTATTTAAAATAAATATCTTTTGTCTAAAATGATTACAAGATAATGCGCAAGTTCGAGCTTATTATTCGTGCTTTTTCAATTAGGAAAAATATCTATGTACCTACTTAATCTACTCACTTTTCATCATTTTCTTTTTGTAAGACTTTGCGAAATACTTGATGGGCTTGGCCACGTTTTCACCATATTTACATAGGGCTAACTGATTCCGTTGCATAAACATGGTTTAGTATATCTGCGTAGGCGCCATCGAAGGGCGTACCATCGTGGAGCTTTGAACTATTGCCTCAATCTTATAATCACGACTATTGTATCACTCATTCGCCCAAATATGGATGCATATTTAGTAACTGATTAGTTTTTCAAACCTGTCTCGTTGACGGAATCATAATTAATTAATTCCATAGCTTTATCTATTAAATCTGTCGTGTTAAACAGGCGCCCGAGTGCCTACTCGTATTTGACCATCTGTTGCTTATGGTTTTGGTCACACCTTAATTAAATACCCACCTAGTTATAATACAACCACTTAGGTATAAGAAGAAAGATAATTAGGTAAGAAGATAATAATTATCAATTTCCTAAAAATAACACAACTTACAAACTTGGTCTAAAAGTTTCTACGGTATTGTTACTTACTTGTTTTTAGTTTAAAAGTCTTTGTTGTCTTTGCATACAAGAGTGTTGTCTGCATCAAAATTCTTCATACCCGATGGGTTGATAAATAGACCGCCTACAGTCGGCATCCTGTTGTCAGTATTCATGTCAGGACATGTCTCGGACATTCTGGCTCAAGGACGGACACATCGGTGTTCAGGACCCATCTTAATTACTGCTCCAACGACCCAATAAAAAGTAGCGTGTTGGTGATTCAATTGAGCTCTTTTTTATTTTTAAAGCAGTTCGTGCAAATTTTCTTTCTAAGAAGCTTTCGTATTTTAGTGAGGAATTCACATAGAAAGTTGACAAGAAATTTTAAATACCTACCTACCTATCACTTTGAATAAAATTTTCGTCTTGTCATGAAAGTACGTTTAATTTCAAACGTCCTGACTGGCTTTCATCGAAAAAAGTTTTCTTCTACTATTTTTACACAGCAATGGATTTCCCTACAATTCGTTATGCATGGAGCTCCACATAAACACCGTTGTCTGTCCGTGTCTCTTTTACACTCGTACCTATATTGGTTGTAACTTTACTATTAGCATATGAAGTGTATTTAGGTGCTTCAGTGGACGCTGCTAGCATGGCAATTAGTACGCTTCATCAATAACAATCATTGGTTTCTCTACCGTTGATATCTTTAAAATGTAATGTTAAATTTTTGTAACTTTACTTGTACGGTTTGAGGTTTAATTTTCTCGTATTACTTACTTAGGTACTTGATTTACTTAACAACAATATACATTCTCAATTCTCTTAACAATATTAGTAACGATACAACTCAGAAGCCAGCCTAAGAATAAGTACTTACTACTTATTTTATTAAAAGTAGGTACGTCTACCTAAGTAGGCACCTATAGATAATATACTCCACTAAACTACCTACATCACACTACAGTTCACTACAAATACAAGTATTCTCGTCGTACTACTTAGAAGCCTACTAGTTTTCCACATTTTTCCAGGAATTGCAAGCCACTCCTGATTGCGTGAGAAGTTCGTTTCAACAATATCCTATGACTCCGATAACCTGCGCTAAACTAGCCATGATATTTATTATCTGTAGACTATCATTACGGGTATCGAGGGTTGGTCTTTGCACCGTTCTTTGGAAGCAGAATATGCTTAGAATTTAATTAAACTGATGTTTATTGCGCGATAATAAATTCCAATTAGCATTTAGGTTAGGTCCTAGCTATTTCGAGGAGTTGGTTGACTAAGTATCTAATTTCGTATTCGATATTAATTAAGTTTATATGTATAGGTTGCTCTTTCTGTGCGGCTTTTATACTCACTGACTCTACATAGGTACTTATGAGTATCTTGCCACCCACTAACACCAGCGCAAGAAATGGACTGTTTTGTGAATGTAGGTAAATATTTCACAATTAAATCGCTAAAACAATTACCTAGTAATAAATTTGGCTTTGAGTAAGGTTCAAAGCTGGATTAATTGATTTGTTAGTTGTCATTCCATATTAACGCCAGTAACACCGTGACTCGATAGCAGTCAGCGAGGCATCAAACGATTACGTCTCCATAAGTATGTAGGTACACATTGCACTTATACTTTCATAATTTCACTTAACCCAGAACCAAGTCGCAGAACAAAAGCACCGATAATGATGCCTCAGTATCATCGACATGGTATTTTAATCGCCAGGCAACTGACGAACTGTTGTTACTCAACGAGCCTTTGTTGCTTACTATCCACTGCTAACAATGCAGCTATTGACAAACTGATTGGAAGTCTTTGATTACTGGGAAATGGTGGACTCATCATAGCGTGTTTTCACAGAATGTCCGGATAAACTGATGGATAGGAAAAAGGTAAATTAAATGTGCTCCTAAAATATATATGACTGTTGAATAGGTGTATTATATCTCCATACAACGTCTTATTCAAATCGGTTCAGCTATTTGAGAGCGGATAAGGTAAACGCACTCACACACTCAGAATCTTTAGACTAACTATATTATTTAATGTGATTTACGTAACGCCATACAAAACAGTACAATTATTATAGTTTAATGGTTATTGTCATCTGATAAGTAGGTAGTGTTTTAGCACTCAGATAAAGGACTAAGCTTCTGTTACTCGCTGATTTTATCTTATAATTGATGCATTTATGTTAGTTATAATGTGTATTTCTGCTTAGATCTAAGTATGGCTAATGGCCAGTCTAAGCTAGTTGCAAGCTCGTTTTAGGTCAAGGCCGAAATCGGTAAACTTTGCATCTTTGTAGCTTTATCTATGTTTTTGTATAACTATATATTCAACTTTCTGTCTATTCATCGGTTGATCGAGAGTTGACTATCTACGTATCGTAATTTTAGGAAACGAATCTTTACGAAATTTCTCTGAAAACCAACTCTACGTACCATACTTTTAAGATAAATAAACAACACTAACAACAATCCGAGATAAATAGTAGCCTTTATCGTAATATCTTTATCTATAATATCTCCATATCATATTCCATCCAAATCAGTTCAGCCGTTTGAGTGAAAAAAAGTAAAAAACGTACACACAAGCACAAAATTTCGCCTGTGTGATGTCAGTGGCATGGTAGGTATATTCATAAGTCTCTCCTTCCTTCCAGACGGCAGAACGCAGCGCAGGATGGGAGACACACCGGGTGCGGCTGAACCGCGTGCAAGGGTACGGGTTTGGTATCGCCGTGTCGGGAGGCAGGGACAACCCACACTTCGCGAGCGGAGACCCTTCCATAGCTGTGTCCGATGTGCTGCGCGGCGGGCCGGCGGAGGATAAGTTGCAGTGAGTGTTTCAATATCTATTCGATCTATTCATAGATCCAGCATAGGTACATATCTCTAATCGCTGACACAAGAATCCATCAAAAATCTAAATATCTTCGCACTCATGCTCAATGATACTATAGAAAGAAATTTCATTTGTTGGCTAGGCTACTTATTTGAAGAACTGGTCGCCATCACTTTCCGTGTATTCCCCTAATACATACATGGCACAAGGAATTAACCAATCTTCCATCTCAATTCCAGAGTAAACGACAGGATAGTATCCGTAAACGGCGTGCCCCTGGAGAACGTAGAGTACGCGCGCGCCGTGCAGGTGCTGCGAGACTCGGGCGCCGCCGTGTCGCTGGTGGTGCGCCGCCGCGCGCCTGCGCCGCCGCCCACCGCACCCACCACCATCAAACTAGCGCTGGCTAGGAATGGGAAGAAGGAAGGTAAGATCTCTTACTATCTTTTTATCGTAGGTTACCATCAAATGACGATAGCGATCAAGTTTTGTTCAGAGAAAATTACAATTAAAAACACAGGGCTTATTTCTAAAAATGTATGTAAGTCTATAAAAGAAGCAAGTCTCTACACCGCCGTAAAAATATTATGACCGTATCTATTTCACCATATACGAATATACAACTTTATATTTTAATGTATCATTAAGTAACCACAAACCCTTATCTCCATTCCAGACTTCGGCATAGTCTTAGGATGCAAGATCTACGTGAAAGAGCTGACAATGCGAGCACGGGAGCAGCTCAACCAAGCTGGGCAGGGGCTGTGCGAGGGAGACGTGATCACCAAGATCAACAACACTCCAGTCTCTGATGCCATGACCCTGAAGGAAGCCAGGAAGCTGGTGGATTCCTGCAAGGATCGACTCAACCTGGTGATAACGAGGGAACTCATCAGGGAGGAGACTGTGACTAATGGAAACTATCAGAATAATTATAATAGCTTAGGTGAGTAGCCCCTTGGAAACTACTTAATTGAGGTTGAATATGTAGTTTACTTAGTTTTCTGAATAATAATGCTTGTTATATTTTTTTTTATTAGGATATGCTAAAATTAAACTTGGTAAGCACGCTCCATCCTAGACCGTAATGATTGTTTACCATTAGGCAAAATACGGACAAGTGCAAACCCATTTCTTGTTAAAAAAAACTTTGAACTGAAATCTTACTATTCTAAGCATTACCTTCTCACATATAAACTTCTTAAACTACCTGTCAATTTGTATGTTGGTACATGGCTGGACCTTACATGAATACTTCTTAAATATTTGACCAGTGTTGTGAATGGCAATTAGGTTTGTTTTTACCTAGTTACAAAATATTGCTAGTAATATGGTCCTTGTAAGAAACTGTTCCTAAGTTGCAGTAAACTCTTGTTCCACAGAAGCGACTCCCCACAACGCCTACCCGACCCCCGAGCCGGTATCATCCGGGTACTCCAGCAGCGGCCAGAACCTGTACGTAGCAGCGCCGGTCCGCGGCGGGCCGGAGCCTCGCGCGCCCGGGGAGCGCCGGCTAGACGACCAGCCGCCACGGCCGCCGCCGCCACGGAACGATGGTACGAGACTTTTTTATGTGGCTATTAACTAGCAAATAACTTGAAGTGACATCCCCATTCCTATAAAAGAGATCAGATACTATGCGATTGGAAAAACTAAAAAATACAACACAAGCGTGGCGGACACATTGTTTATATTTTTTTGAACCTAAATTCTTTTCATTACCTACTATGTATGTACATACATACATGCTATAAATCCTTTAAAACTGTACTCGTATGAAAATGAGTCATTTAATGTCCAGTTTTTAGAGTGTGCCTGTTAAAATTATCAAATTTATGTTACAGATTACTACAGCAGTCGACGACAGCTATACGAAGAAGAAGCAATGGGCAATCAGCAACGAACTAAACCACCGTACGTAATGAAATTATGGTTTAAAATATGCCCTTCATTGGTTGAGGTACTATTGGTGATAATCCTCTCAACCAAGCCTTAGGTTTATGACAAATTAGTTGCTTTCTCTTTAAAAATGTTTTGTCCAGTGGTTGTAAGGCAGTTCATTGGCCAAATTTAGCTGAATGCTAGTTATTAGTTTTCAAATTTGGAGACATTTACTCATATAGGCTTATCATAAGATTATTTTATTCACTTTTAGATTATTTTATTGTTATTTAATTTCCAGGAGCGAGCCCCGTCTCATCAGCTTCCAAAAGGAAGGCTCGGTTGGTCTGCGACTGTGCGGCGGGAACAGGTCGGGGGTGTTCGTGTCGGGCGTGCAGCCCGCCAGCCCCGCCGCGCTGCAGGGGCTGCAGCCTGCTGATAAAATACTCAAGGTCAGTCATATTGTACTCAAGGTCAGTCTAAAAAAAATAAAATATATAAAGCCATTTATTTTCCAACTTAAGTTACATTCAGGAGTAATTGGTTCTAGGTTAGTAAAGAATTATAATTAATTTTCACTTTCTCTTAATGTTTTATTGGGCACCAAAATTTGAGCGTAGGTCTATAGCGTAGGTCAGTCTAACAATATTAAAAATCAGTTATAATTTGAACCCTATCTGATCAATGTCCAAAAAAGGCTCGGTTGCTGCAGCTGCAGCTTGTTGATTAAATACTCAAATAATACACTTAAAATCGGACATATTTTCAAGTTCAGTCACATTGTACTCAAGGTCATTCCTATTACGTTCAACATCTAGTCATAAAATACTCAAGTGCCAGTATGTATGTGATCCGACTCATCAGCTCCCTAAAAGACGGTTCGGTAGAGCTGCGGCTGTGTGGCTGACCAATGAACAGAGCCAGTTCTATTAACGTACAGGCATGCCTCACTTTAGAGGACAATATTCTGTCATATGGGAACCACTTCAGGTAACCTAGTTGTTAGGTAACTTTAATTTACATTGTCCTATCAGATGTTTGTGATCTGACTAGTGAATGTAAAAAAATAGCCTAAAATAAGAAAAAAGACAAATATAAGTTTATTCTCACGCTTACTTCGTCCCCAGGTGAACGAGATGGAAATGAAGGGCGTGACGCGCGAGGAAGCTGTGCTGTTCCTGCTTAGCTTGCAGGAGCGGATCGACCTCATCGTGCAGCACTCGCCTGACGAATACAACGCGGTGGCCAGCGGCCAGATGCGTGAGTATATACTCGTACTTATGACTAGTGGACGCTCGCTACTTGGCCTGCGTGCCGGTGTGCCAAGAAAAGCTTAACCTATGTATGTCACGTACTATAACTATAGGACTTTATATTATCATTATACCATAAATCACGAAAATTGTCGTTCCGTTGTATTGTATCAAGAACAGAGTGGGATCCAGTACATTTTATGACATTTCGATAACTTTAATGCATCATGCTTTTAAAAATAAGTCTTCAATTTATCTATTAACAGTATTTCCTTAGTAGTATGTGCTAGAATATCAACCCCTATTGTACATTCAGATAACTTGTGTTGCTATTAGGTATATAATGTTCAAATAAACTGAAGAGAACATATTTTGTCTTTACTACCATGTTAATAAGTAATAACATTATTTATCTGCTGTTGTTCCAGCGGGCGACTCGTTCCACATAAAGACGCACTTCCACTACACGGAGCCGACGGACGGTGAGATGTCGTTCCGCTGCGGGGACGTGTTCCACGTGGTGGACACGCTGCACAACGGCACTGTGGGCGCCTGGCACGTCTATAGGATAGGTATGTACAATTTTATACTAATACATGCCAATACACATACTTGTCCTCGACAATCTAACAGCTTCTCGCATTGAGATAAAAATCTAATAATAACTGGAAATGTTGAAGTGGAATGCTATAATAATAATAAAAAAGTTCTCTTACATGGCAAAATCCAACAATATGGTCTGACTAACACATGTCCGCGGGTTCTCTTGATTTGTACCGGGACGGGACTAAAGTGTCCTGTCATGTAACTCTCAGAGTAATAGGTACTATCAGCATACTAAAATGACTATAATCCGTAGTTCCGTCGCGTCTTGAAATATGTATCAACTGTTTCTTAATTTGACTTTTTGGCTCAAATTTTAAGCCCTTTTTACACCAAACAGACTAACGTTTGTCTACAGCCTGCCTGATGTTAAGCACCACTGAAGTCTAAGAAAATAAAGCTCTTTATATAGTGCAAAGATCAATTCTAAGTAAACTGTTCACAAGTTAGCCTTTGTATAAAAATAAATTTCCCTGCCCATCCAGGTCGCAACAACCAAGAAGTCCAGAAAGGCACGATCCCGAACAAGGCGCGCGCGGAGGAGCTCGCCACAGCGCAGTTCAACGCCACCAAGAAGGAGATGTCCGGGAACGACGGGAAGCACAACTTCTTCAGGAGGCGGCGCTCCACACACCGGCGGAGCAAGAGCTTGGGGAAGGTCAGAATTAATAAAAGTTCAATAAACCAAAGTCCTGGTGAAGCGAGTGTGGCGCGGCGCTTTAAGCATCTGCTTTTCGACCTGTCGTACACTGGTTCTAATCCGACACTACACCAAAGGCTGGTTTTTCAAGATATAACTACAAACTACGAGGACATGGGTATTCCTTGGAAAGACCTCGAGCGTTCCTATACCTAACGAATTAATTCTGCGGGGGAGTCACAACCCTCAGTCGTCACATTATTGTTTCGTATTGTATTAAGCGAAAAATCATTTCTAGGTTTGGACATGGCGACATTGATATTTGGGCAAAATACCCTAAATACTCAAAAGTTTATTTCAATGTTCATCCTCTTTCGTCCCCAGGAGCACTGGGACGAGGTGGTCCTCTCGGACAGCATCAGCAAGTTCCCGGCGTACGAGCGCGTGGTGCTGCAGCAGCCCGGCTTCGTGCGCCCCGTCATCGTGCTGGGCGCCGTGGCCGACACAGCGAGGGAGCGCCTGCTTCAAGACAGCCCCGACAAATTCGCGTCGCCTAGTGAGTACATGAATGTGAATCAGTTCTCAGAAAAGAGTGATGGTGATGAACCGCTGTCAATGATCGAGCTATTTTTATGTTTATCAGTCAGCTTACCTCCACCAGATTGCTATCTTAGATTGAAAAACTATCCGCTGGC
This sequence comes from Macaria notata, assembly GCA_927399415.1. Classification (NCBI taxonomy): domain Eukaryota; kingdom Metazoa; phylum Arthropoda; class Insecta; order Lepidoptera; family Geometridae; genus Macaria; species Macaria notata. Next base: position 7,153,688 of record OV656741.1, read on the forward strand.
TGGGTCGAATAATTTCTTGGGTCGATTACATATTGACGTAAAGCTACGAGACATTATTTCTCGTGGATGCCCACGCGAAAGAAGCGATAGATCTTCGTAATTTTTGGTATACTAGTAAAATAGGGCTAAGAGTGACATAGTTTATTTTAACCACTTAGCCATTTAAATTAGATTAGAAATTAGTTAAAATAGGGCTAAGAACTTAGAAAAGTGTGGTGTCTCTTTTTTCAATGGCTAAGTGTGACATTCCAAATCAATGCCGTGGAATGCACCAATACGAAATAATTAATTATGATTGTTTTCCACAGAAATGGACAGCACACTAGAAGACAGCAAGAGCAAGCCGACCGGCATCATCCGTCTCTCCAGCATCCGCGCCATCATGGAGCGCGGCAAGCACGCGCTGCTCGACATCACGCCCAACGCAGTGGATAGACTCAACTACGCGCAGTTCTACCCCATTGTCATATTCCTCAAGGCTGATAACAAGCATATCATTAAGCAGCTGCGAGCGGGGTTGCCTAAGTAAGTGTTTTGTTTGTTCACTATCATCATCATAATAAAAGCTATTAAGCATGCTTAAACTGCCTAGTGTGTAAAATGAAACTAAGCTTCAAGTAAGAACTTGTATACTTTATATTATCCTGACTAAACAAGCAATAAAATGTAAATTAAAAGCATGTGTTTGCTGTACTACTTATATTAGTAGGTAGCATTAGTTTGTTTCTTATTTACACTACAACATTATTACTAGGTAATCATTTTGTTTGACCTTTAGAGATCATTTAGTTTATGGCATGGTGTTTGGTTTTTTCCTTTATTTATAGAATGATCAAAGTAAAAATGAAAAAAAAAACAGACGGCTGATTCAGTAATCGTTTCTAAATTTAGGCATGTAAGAAAAATAATAGCATCGCGCAAGTGATACATATTATCCCCGTAGAAAATAGTACCTACTACACCACCCGTATCATTGATTACTAAAACAATATACCCTTCCTCAGATCAGCCCACAAGTCGTCTAAGAAGCTGCTAGAGCAGTGCCAGCACATGGAGCGGGTGTGGGGCCACGTGTTCACTCACACCATCACCCTGAGCGAGGCCAACCAGGGCACCTGGTTCAGCAAGCTGCTGGACCTCATACAGCGGACACAGCAGCACCAGCTGTGGGTCTCCGAGACCAAGGTCAGTTCTACCTCTGTGTGGATTAGGGTTAATGTTACAATGTATGTTCATTGGTTAATTGGTGGTATGGTTAGAGAATTGAAAATTTGGAACACTTTTTGATAAGCCAAGAAGTTTTTGTTTAGACAATGTCCTCCTCCTCGCGTCGTTTACCTCACTGCTGAGGGTCGTGACCCCGCCACGGATCACCTTCTCCCGCACGATCTTGCGACATCGACTCCGGTCATTTGCCTTGTGGATGGCTTCGTGACCTCTCGTATCTGGTCAGTCCAACGCATCGGGCTTCGCCCCCGCGGCCTTATACCCTCGATCTTGCCAGTAATTACCAGCTTTTCAAGGTTGCTCCCACCTTTACGAGCTATGTGACCGAAATACTCAAGGACTCTTTGTAGGCAGATGGACGAAAGCATTAGACAATGTATCCCGAGTAAATGAATCTGTCAATCAAATAAGATTAAAAGTTATTATTAGATCAATGGTTACATTTGAAGGCTTGATTAGTGGTTGGCGATATGGTTTCTCTGTAAAATTATACTGAACTCTTGTACAATAATTACCTACTAGTCCAGTGCTCAATAAATTAAAACATATAGGCATATAAAAAGTGTTTCAAATTATAATCTTCTTACGTGTATTATTGTATAATATGTATCACTGTTACATAAAGTCCTGCAGACTTTAACTATATATGTATACTTGTTCAATATCCGTCTGTTATAACAGTAAGCGCATCATGCTTCGAGCTGGTTGCTTGGTAAAGGCAAATTGGTGCATTCGGTAAACTATACTTCTTGCTCTTATTACTCTGATTAATATGAATGTGAATACAATAGTTAACGCTGTTGAATTCACATAGCTTTTTCTATGTATTCGTATATTATTAACTAAAACATTTCTGTTCTGTCTTGGTATAGCACGTTGAAATGGTGTCGGATATATACTTCCCGATCCCCCCGTCTCCGTACCCTGCCTTTTATCCCATATCATACCCTATCCCTTCTTATCCCCAACTGGGCCGTCCCCTCAGTTCCCCGCAAGCCATGCTTCCAATGAGCACTAACCACAAACCTCACGATCATGTGTACGATGCTAACAGAAATCACGTAGTGCCTTATTACTACTCCGAGACACTCACTTGCATGCCCGTGCCTAACAATGTGTACAGCCAGCCTAACAAAAATAGACACACTCTTGCGAGCTACCCGTACGATGAACGACAAAGTTACTACGATAGAAAAGTCAAAAGAGTGGTTAACACCCCAGAACTTTCTCCAGTGTTTGCTAAAGGGTACCACACTCAGTCTTTTAGACCTTATAGCGTACTAGAGCAATCTTGTAAGTCCCCTGTTGCAAACGATCAAAGACCATCTTCAGTGGTTCCGATGTCAGAACATTATAAACCTGCATCTTTTTTCGTCAACGAAAACGTTGTCCAAAAAACAGCCGAAGTCCCCGAATGGAAGGCTAAGCTACAAAAAGAAATGCCTAAAATAATGTTCAAGGGTTTAGAAAAGCCTTTGCGACCGATTTGTAGAATACCCCACTGTAAATGTAGTGTAAAACTAGATCCAGAGAGATACAGTGAAGTGCGAACGTTGCCCACTGTTACCGAAAGAACTTTGAGTAAAGTCAGAAACTTATCATTGCCCACTTTGAAGTTAGACGAGCTTGAAAATGGCACCAAAGAAGGACAAAATGAAGCAGAGAGAGATGTCCAACCGGTTATGAATAAACCTATATCTGAACAGCATTTAGGATACGTTTAGGACCACTAAGCCAGCTTGAGATATGTTCCTAACGTTATAGATATCCTTGTAACTTTATTTGCTCACTTTACTAATCCTTATTTATGTATATTGGCTGCTTGTTTGTGCTTTTGTGCTTTTATTATATTTTTGTGTTAGTTAATTTTGTAGTGATATGTTATTGTTTTATTTTACCAAAGATTTCAACCAAAGATTTATACCTGTGTAAAATATACCTACCTCTAAACCAGTTTGAATGTTAACATTCTAAAACGAATCACACGAAAACATTTTTCGGTTGTCATTGCCTTTGCTGATTTAAAAGGATGACGAAGATAACAAAACTTGTGTTTCTATTTTGCCAATTACAATGGATTATTTAGAATGTTAACACAACGTGTGAAATACCCAAACATTAATCATTCACAGACGCTAAAGCTCGATTTTTAGTTTCTGTACGTGTTAAGTGCAATCATTCATTTGTCTTGTCTTATCACCCCATTCCATACCCACCCCGCCGCCGACGCCCAACGGACCAAACAACCAACAACAAACAGAGGCCGGAGCCGTTGTCGGATGACTTCCTGTTCTCAATGTCTTCAAGTACTGAGAACCGGTTGTCTTACGCGTCAAGTCCTGAGAGCGACCTGGAGGTGTCGCCGCCGCCCGCGCCGCGACTTGTCAAGTCGTCCTCGGACCCCTCGATAGCGACCACGCAGGATAATATGGATCGGGACGACGACCTCAATCACATGCCCGATGCTGTGCCTCCACCTTACACGGTTCGTATTCACGTCATCGTTGCTAACAGATGCCACTAAAGATCTTGGGCTTTGTTTTTTTAATCGTCGGGGATATTAAGCCTATACGAAATTCAGATTCGTATTATTTTAGTCGTTAAAAAATTAAAACAATATGGTTTTAAAGAGTATGATAAATAATCGCTTACCATCAGACGATTTGTGTTCAAATTTAAAGTCAATAAGTAAAAAAAAAACATTAATTTAGTATCTTTTTTCTAATATATTTTTCATTCTTTAATGACTACTATAAATAATACAATAAAAATAAATACTGTAGGTACCTACTTTACTGTTTCCATTTTCAGCTACCCATCTACCTACTTGTATTGTCTTCACTGTGCTCCCTAACTTTTCATTCATTATTATATTTGTTTGTCACATAGGTATTGTAATAATGCCTTTTTTATAGAAGTGTATTCACACCTATTTTCAATAAACAGCAGGGTGGTTACGGCGACATCAAGTATGGTTTCTCGGCGAGTACAAACGGGCCCACCACCAACGGGGCCCACGCCCCGGGCCACAACATGGGGCTCCCGAGCGAGGCGCCGCCCTACCACAGCAACCTCATGGCTCACTCGCCACCACACTCACCACTCTATGGGACAGGTATGGAACATATTTATTTACCATTGAACATACAATACACTACATCTACGAGAGAAAATTTGTGTAACGTTCGTGCTGTTAAAAAACAATCTGAATCTAAATATGTATGTGTACCAACCATTTATGTTTTTTACGCAGTAAAGAATCATGACTACAAGGTTGACGGATTATAAGTAATTAGCAAGAATCATACGTGCCGCAAAATATGTTATATGGCTTGTGCTAGGTGGATTATTAAATTCAAAAAGATAATAATGTTGCAAATATTTTATAGGAACGTTGACTTTATTCACTCAGAAATAATTGTCTGATACACAAACATCTATATCGGTAATTTCAGTCCAACTCAGGTAAAATATCCACAAAAAATCCCTAATCCGGTTTTCGATAATCTTAATTTAGTATCGAAGCCTCTAATTTCGGGACCAGGTAGAGACACTCGTCTGCCTCTTTTGTGTCCTGATCCCCTTACAATTCAGTCGCCAATAACTATTTTTCATTTCGACAACTAACAATACTAATAAAATACGGAAACTATTAAAATTGTGATAGTATATAAATTTCGTAACGTTTAAAATTGATTACTATTTCTACATGGTTATCAGAATTTATCTAAACGTGGCGATTGTAGTGGTTAAATGTCCACCAGTGTGAATTAAAAGTGAGTCAAGTGAAGTTTAGCGTAACACCATACCTGAGGCTGGAGTAATCCTAAACATCTCAGTGGAATACAGTCAAATACGAACCTATACCTACTTTGTAAAGAAGTATGTTTATTTTTACATATTTATCGACCATTTGACAAGTAGTCTAGTCAAGTGTAACCCTCGTGTAAAAAATACCTGCTAAAGTGCACGTGAGTGATACAACGTTGTGTTCGCGTTAGTTCCAGAGCTGCCCCCGCGCAGCGGCGCGGGCACGGGCCCTGGCCCAGGGGGCCGGCCGCCGGGCGGCGTGCTGCTGCCCGCGCCACCGCCGGCGCGCCCGCCGCACACACTCCGCAACAATCCTTCGGTAAGTTACATGTTTTATAAAAATAAATAATTTACTCATAAGAAAATAATATCTGTCTTTCACTTTCGTATTTCCTCACTTGTACATGTAGAATATATTGTATGAAAATTACCAAATTGAATGGATACAATGGAACAAGGTAGAGAACAAGGTGATGCTGATACAAGCATTCGATGAGCTTTCCCGTAGGTGCTCATAGACCAAACATGCGCATAGCACAACAAGCGTGTCAGTCAATATATAAATCATTATAATATTATGCAGGTGGAAAGTTACTAAACTTACTGTGTATTATTCTGCAATATGTGGAGTTATGTTTAAAACATTTCAAAACAAATGTTGATTTAAAATATTCTGAAGTTTCTAGAAAGAACATTTCGAAATTGGAGCAACACGCAAATACACAGTTTTGTATCATAACAATGAATAACGCATAAGTAACATGAGACGATCACCTTGCCTGCCCTATAAATAGATAGCAGCCACTTGATTTACAAATTGTGGTTTCCACATACTTGACAAAACCTCAATCGTCCGCCAGTTCGTGATCAGAGGTCCTTGTTTGCACACGTTTTTGATTTACCAATAAAATGTATCCCTGGCATAAGTTTGACGCGATTTCTCTACGAAGAACTAAATCTCAATATTTCGTGGTAAATATCATTATCTATTTCACTTGGGTCGGTCTCTTATTGGTCTTATCTGATAGAAAATATCACGCTTACACATTTAAAATTTCTGTAGTTTCCGAAAAAATAAAAAGACAATACAAAGATAAAATCCGAAATATCATATCATTTCCAATTCCGAAAATATTACACTCACATATGCACAGATAAGTCAAATCGCTAAACTTTTGAACTGTATAATATACAATTGCCAGGATATTATGCATTTTCTTTATTTTTATTCACAGACGAACAACCGTCCAAGCGCACAGGAGCGGCTGTTCGGTCCCAAAGACTCCCCCAGCGAGGAGACGGCGACGTACTCCGGCCGGCCGACCAGCATGGTGATACAGCCCGCGCAGAGCCAGGGGTCCCTGGACAGGCATCGACAACACAACCAGGTAGAGAAAAACTTCTTCGTAAGAGAGTGGACCTAACTCTTATGTCCAAGGTTTTCAAATCGCAGTAAAGCGATAGTATCATAGTGCAGTTAACACCCGGGACTTACAATTTTTGTCTGCTTATTTGTTTTATGTGACTATTTTTATTCCAGCCAAATTCATACGACGGCGGCGCAAGCGCCGGGTATGAGTACGGCACGGGGCGCGCCCTGCCGCCCAACGCACCTGACGACTTGAAGGTCGCACCGCCACCTGCCAAGTAACTATACCTACTTAAATAACCTTTTTTATTCTGATTAACTGATTATTTGTTTTGTATCGGTCTTATAAAACGCATTATTACGATTTCAATATGTTAAAACGAGCATTGAATTACTTAATATTGTTCTGCTCCTCTTCCTCACCGGCTTCAGATACCGAACAAGTTCCTAGGTAGGTATCCGTTTTTAAGAGTCGCAAAAGAAAACTTAAAATAAAGACTAAATCTTTCCACGGAATAAGCCTTCTTATTTTTATTAATGGAGTTTTAGTGTTGCTTCCACCTCTTTACGTTTATTATATTATTATTACGAGCCTGTATTGTCCCATTGTCGAGCCCTCTTTCCATTTATTTCTATCCAGTGCTGTTGTATTCCAATCTGATAGGTGTTTATCCAGGTCGTTCCTCCATCGCTTTCTTTCTCTTTACGTTTACTAGAGTATTTGTTTGAGGCTATGTAGGTATATAAAGTTCATACTATTATCTCCGTCCAGCAGTAAGATGGAGCCCCCGCCGCCACCCAACCCGAGCGCCATGTCGGCCTCCAGCCCGCAACGCAACTCCAACTCACACGAACACAACTCCCTCGACTACACTCGTAGCCCTGAGAGTAACTACAGGTAATATATACCCATATTTGCAAAGGAGATTTAATAACCAATTGTATTTAGGGGTAGGTATGCTTATACCCGTGCGTGAAGCTTATGTCGTTTTATTTTTATTACGAGTATTTACAAACTTATATGGTTCAGTACTTGTCACGTGTCGCTAACGCTAGCTAGCAAGAAGGCAGTATTTTCTGTTCTTCCTATACCTTGTTTGAATTGTTGTTCAAGAATTCGGTTCCGGAACATGTGCCTATAAGCGCAATCCCTATAAAAAGGCATAAATGCGAGCGTAACGATATAGTTTCCGCAAGAGTAAACAGTAAGAGACGATATAGGAACGCCACCGTATCAATTCCTTTTGTTTTGTTACTGAGCCCGTATTTCCCAACACTGTATTTTATTTGTATTTTTTTTAATTGTTTATTTTAACACACAATTTGTGCGAAATTATTTGTTGTTCTAATATAATGTATGTTAAACCAACCTTATTCCCGTTCAGTCCGCACCGCGGCGAGTACCGTGCGGCGGCGGGGCGCGCGCCCAACGGCGCGGCGCCGCTGCACGCGCGCGGGCCCTCGCTGCCCAACCAACCCACCAACGAACACGCCAAGTACAGGTACTAAGTTGTTGACAATCCGTATTTATTCATTAATGATGTGTATGTGTCAGTCTTATCGTAGATTATAAAGAAAATTTTAGTTCTAACTTTAGCAATTTTATTAAAAACTGCTTTATAAAATTTTGGCAGTCCAAAACAGGAACAAGTTGATTAGGTATACGAATACCAGTCTTTTTTGTGATATTTCATTAGTTGTAGAACAACAATAAGTTGCAAAGATATTTAAACACCAAGTTATTAGTATTGGGACCATTCATGCACCTTGTACAGCCATACTTAGCTCATTCTTATACTTGATCATTCAAGTATCCTCTTATTAACATTACAATTCCTTTTCAGCGCGCGCACCAACTCAGCGTCGCAGGCGGACTACCCCGGCCGGGGCGGCGCGCCGGTCCCGCCCTACAAGCCAGTGCCGCCGCCCAAACCCAAGCATTACCGCCCGCCCGACGCCAACCATGTACCTAGGAATGGGGTAAGATCATAGAAAATAGGAATACTTTTAACCCGACAGAGATGAATTAAAGTGGCTAAATCTGGGGTCAAGAGTTTATAAAGCTGGTATCTCGAAAGTAAATAGAGCAAAAGACTCAAAAGTTCGGTAAATCTATATAAGTGCAAAAACATAAGTATGTATACACAATTTTTGTACAATATTTTTGTATTTAAAATTGTTTGCAACCAGTCAGTATATACAGTTTAGTATATACAGTTTACAAATCAGCAGGTTGAGTGTATTGGGTATGTTTAGTTCTCCCTATACAATGCATATCATATTACGTATCAGTATAAGTTCTAACCCCTCCCGCAGGGCATGGACGTGGGTCCGGGCGCAGGTCGCGGCACGTACCCGCCGCAGTACTCGCACCAGCACTCCGCCTCGCAGCCGCACCGCGCGCCGCCGCACAACAACTACCACCAGGTACTTCATACACTATCTAGGTGAAGTATTAAGTAACATCAACAACAACACAAATTTAAGTGCGAGGCCCTTTTCTGTGGAACATGCGCCATCTTTTTCGGGTTTTATCCGAAAACCTTGACCTTATACGACATGACGCCTGTCTTCTGAAGTAAAGGACTTCCATATTTTTTTGATCTTCTTTAAATGCCCATGGAAGGAGAAAGTGAAAAATTAAATACCTACATTTTCGAATTTTTCACTTAGAAAAAACGAACTGCATTCAAAAATTAACCATATTTTCATTATACCAGCAGGGCAACATGTACGGCTCCCCGCTGGGCGGCCCGTCCCCGCCCTACGCCGGCCCGCCGCCGCACCACCGCGCCATCAACCTGCCGCACAACCCACACCTTATAGGTAATACTAATTACAACCACAAAGTGAGGCGTTTGATCACTAGCACAATTACAAGACAAGTAGCATAATTTGCTAAGCGATAGTAAAGAACACAAATAATGCATGGGGTTAAGATGACGATTCTTTGCGCTACGAAGTCGATAAAAGAATGTACTGGAAAAGATCATCTATGATAGAATAATAGCAGATATGTAAGATCCCTCGTTAATAATTTAAGAACGCAAATCGTCGTAAATGATGACAAATACTTACTAACAAATCAAATACCAAGCGACCCAACAACGACTCAGTATTAAAAATAAATTTTGTACCTAACCGGTATGACTTACATTGGTACTTGTAAATATTTCCAGATTTAGCAGGAAGTAGAGAACAGCGAGGCTCTGCGTTCGAACTCTACAGAAAACCTCAACACATGCATAACTTGAGGTGAGTCACACATCACTACGCAATATTATACATACAACTGTTGAATACGTACTCCCAAAACTAGAAAAATTTGTTATAAAATTGAAATTACGAGTAATGCATGTTCCCAAAGTTCTAGAAAGTTCTGGAAGAAAATTCCCTGTTTATGTAAAGTCTGTACAATTTGCTCTAACATGCAAACACCGATCGCTTCACATCGACTAACCTCGTCTTGTCGGGCCACAGTGTAGCTGGTATCGTATGTGGTTATATATCCTGTAACATATCTATATCGGGGAGATAGCGCAGTGAACAAACTCTAGGATACTACTGACAATCAAATATTAGTGCCTACAGTATAACATTTACTTTAGGAAGCCTATTCTAAGTAAATGTATCACTTTTAAAACTATCAAATGTTTTGTTCTATCTACCCCTGTTTTTATATTAAATCGAACTGTGGTCTGAGTTTCCCTACTGCTTGTTCACTGTGGCGTTATTCTGTAAATTGTAATAACATCTGTATCTAGTTAGAGTATTTAGTTGATGAACGAAAATTGGCAGTGCGTGTCTGCATTTTAGTGCAATTTGTTGAATTCAATTTAAAAGCATATTGGACTAAGTTGTCCTTTACTTATACTCAACCATTTTTAGTTCAGAATATGTTTATGAATATGTCTTATTGTGTTTATTTCATATGTAATTATTTTAACGAAGGTATTTCATTGTTCATATCATCCTTGGAGTTTTTCTGTTTCGTTATAAATTTTACATATCCATTTTTCTTACGTATATCATTAAATTGATTACAAGTTTTCATCTTCTGCTGACAATTATTTCAATATGCTTTTACTGAATCACAAAATTCATCCTTTTTTAAATTGCCAGTCATAGAGACGATCCAAATTTTTCAACCGAGTCCATATACACGTTGAAGAGTCTGGTTTGTCCTTCCAATCATTGAGTAACTAAGAGGGTGTTTGGTTGTGGGTTCCGCAGTTCATCCGATGCCATGAACTCGAGTGTGGAGCGCGACGAGACGTTTTCACCAAAAACTAAAAAGAAATTATCCAAAAAACCATCATTCATTAAAAACGCCGTTCTCGACCTGTTCCGTTCAAAAACAAAAACCTCCCAAAAAGTATCTCGACAGAAGTCGCTCTGTGAAAGCGACTTGCAGCAGAGACATCAATCGTATCAAATGCCGATGTTGAGGCGAGAGAAGTCCGACCTCAGTGATATGAACACTCACATTCGAAACCAACAGATCAGGAACCAAATGCTGCAGCGCAGTAACTCGTCTTCCTGCGAGAAGCCAGTGTTGAAACCGATTCTAAAGCGACAAAGTTCATTCTGCGACGACAGAAGCGGGTCCGTTTGCACCATCAGAGACTACGACGCAAAGCCCGTATTTAAAAACTTGAGGAGACAGAACTCCATGTGCGATTTCGAAACCGAACCGAAAGTTACCCCGCTGTTACGTAGGCAGAACTCTCTCATCGAGTACAATAGAAGAGGCATCTACGGCCAGACATCTAACTTCAATATGATTACCAAAATAGATCCAATCTACCAAAGACAACAGCAAATGAAGCACGAACCGTTCCACCCTACCCAACCGCTACCTCCAGAACCCGTTTACCAAAGCAAAGAGCACGTAGTTTATGATCCTATACCTAAGCCCAGGAGAACTTATACTTCTTCTGTTTACGATACCTCAAGCGAAAATCCGTACGGGAGTAGGTCTGAAATGTCTAACCAAAGCTTTGAGAATCCATACGGAAATTCCCAAACTTTACCAATGCCACTTTTAGATCCGCCGTACGCTACAAGAGCGGAATGCATTCGTGAAAACCCATATGCTACACGAAAAGAACTAATGACAGAAAGTCCATATACAAACAAACAAGAAATGGGTAAGCAGTTGGATTCATCATACAGTGAATCACCCTATTCGAGTAAGGAACAAATTATGAGAGGAAGAATGTCAGAAAGTCCGTACACGACGAAAGAAGAGATGTTGCGACAAAGATTTTCTGAGTCACCATACAACACTAAAGAGGAAATGTTAAAACAAAGAATGGAAAGTCCATTAACAAAGGAACCGATTTATGGGAAAAGAACTTATGAACCCCCTCCTAGTACTTCCTGGACTGAAAATCCTTATGCAATAAGACCAGATAGGAGACTGCATACACCCATCAACTATCCTGGTAGAGTTTCACCTATGAGTAAATGCATGAGTGAACCGCCCTATGCTTCCAGGTCAGAAATGATGTCTAGGATTGGTCAGACAGAATCTCCTTACGCTACACGATCAGAAGTCAAATCTAGTTGTTCCGACACTCCGTATGCAACTCGACACGAAATAATAGATGCAAGGCCTGAAATAAGGCCGGCGTCTGCTGAGTGTACATACGTGTCAAAGCAAGAGATTCTATCACAAAAAGCAGCACTTTTAGCGAGCAAAGAGTCCACTTACAGCATTAGACTAGAAGAAAAGTTGGAAATTATAAAGCAAAGAAATCAAGCTAAGAAGGAAATGATTTATCAAACGAGAAAAGAATGCAATGACAGCGATTCAGTTAAAATAAGAGAACCACTATACGTTTCTAAACGAGAACTTAAAGAATGTGTTATTTACGAGTCTCATCAAGAAACAAAAGAAGTGGCTGCTGAAAGAAATGCACAAGATGGTAGTGCGAGGAGTAGTCCGTACGAGCTCAGCGACGCGAACCACTTGTCAAGACGCGAGCCGATATATCAGACCAAAACCGAAGCACAAGAGGGCAAAGACACTGAAACATTCCAAGAAATAGATTTCTCGAAGCTCAGATTAACTGAAAGCCAAACAGATTCTGAGAAAGAGAAATCAAAGAATTTAGAAACTAAGATACTGAAAGGCGAGCCCATGTATGCTCCCAGGTTACATGGCAAAGCGGATCATATCTCAAATGCTTTGAAAGTGACAACCTCTCCCGTTCCTTACGAATCAACTACCTCCATGGAAACGCATTACGCTTCCGAATGTAGCATGAATTTCGAAAATAAACCTCAGAGTACCCCTTATACCTCTCAAGACTTGCAAGATAAGTCTTTAAAATCAAATAGAACAGTAACATTCTGCGAACAGATACTAGAGAAGACTGAATCGAGCCAAGAGAGTTCTCAGAACATGTCTTCCAGTCAAAACGAAACGACTATTATAAATAACCAGACCACCGAATTGCAAACATCTCCGACAGACAATAACGCCTCTACTAGTAAACCGGAGGAAGTAACTCCGGATGGGCCTCATACCACGTGGGGTATATTTGATAGTGAAGGAGGTGTGTTGGAAGACAGACAATGGGGCGTTTCCCTAATAATACCTCCGAAAGCAATAGCACCAGGGATCAAGCAAAAGATCTACTTTACAGTGTCCGACCCCAGGCTCAGCCAGCGCGTGGGAGGACCTCCCATCGATATGGACAACGGTAAAGCTTTTGTAATGAAGCACGCGATGTAGAACTAGACCTGCACTACTAATTAGCCTTTTAACGAATGCAACCGAATCGGAATTTACGAATAATATTTGGGAGTTTATGACGATTTTTGGGATTTTTGTGTGAGCTAGGAAGCTCCCTGTTTTTTGCGTAGATGGAATTAGTTTTGTTTGGTATATTGTTGCATGGATTTTATTGCACCGCATGCGATGTTACATTATGAAATTTATGCAATTATAAAATTTGTGTATAAAATTTACTCCTATTAATTATAAGTATCATATGTTAACCCTACTCATTACATTACCAGTAACAAACACCCAACCGAAACATGCTTGACCACCACATTAATATGACATTGTGCTAATCCGATTCATACCTAACAGCTCCCATTATTTACGCAGTTACTACAACACAATACACTCGTACTTAGAGGTAGAAGAGAAGAGGCGGCGACTGTTGTACCTACAACCTACCGTATGATCGTATGTGACCTTAAGTTAATTATTGTGCACTGTACAACATTGCATTGTCTTGTTTCTGTACTTTGTCTGCGTTTTATGTAACGACCACTGTTTGAATCAATACTCAATTTTTGGGCTCTAACTAAATTAATTTATTATTAGACATTTCAGAGAGAATTTGTTAGTAAAAATATAAAGTATTACGTGCACTTTTTTCTTATGTCAAATGTTATTATATGTCCCGATTTTCTTTTACTATTAATTTTTACAGTATACAACATATGTAGTATTTATTTATATTCTCTAATAATTTTCTATCGTGTGATAATTATGTGTCTTTGCTTATTATTCGTAGAAATGGCTTTGCATGTATAACATAGTGTGTTAAATGTGTGTTGCGATTTGTGTTTGTGTGTTGAAATATTCGTTGTCACATCCACTACCGGCTAAAAACCTTTTGTTACAAATCTTTTTCGCACCTTACCCTTTACCCAATTTAATCAATATTTAATAAATTTGTAATTTTCCCTACCAATCACATTTTACCTTAGATTGCTTTACTGATTTTACCTAAATTCAGTTATTTATCTTCAATTCGTTTTTCGTGCATAATTCCAAACAGCACCATTTTGTTTTTCACTACTTGCTTTTCCTTCACATTTGAACATATTTGGATTTTTCTTGGAGCATTATTGTAATAAAATGTGTTTATTTGATGTATACCGACTAAATTGATAAACTTTATGTAGGTACCTAGGTATGTGGTTTTATTACATCATTGCCAACAATCTTGTTTTTACCAGTTTTCGCTGTACAATACATTAGTCGACCAACATTCCGTGCGGAACAGCTGATTTCAATTTCTTATCCAAAAGTTATAGAACTAGAGTTGATAAAATGTAATGATGAACTGAATCCGGTTTGAAAGGCCGTTAAATTACATCTTGTATTGGCCCAGTTATGAATGTTCCAAGACTAATCCGTCTCAATCAACAAGATCCTAAAGCTCATTGTCAACTGCAGGTGAAGCGATGCTGTCTCCGCTAGTGATGTGCGGCCCGCAAGGGCTGGTGTTCCTGCGGCCCGTGACGCTGCGCCTGCCGCACTGCGCCAACGCCGTCCCAACACTAGGCCTCACCATCAAGGCCACAGACACAGAGGCACACCTCAGCACAGACTGGGATCAAATACATCTTCCCACTACAACTACACTTAACACTGTTGCTGTTAAAGTTGATCATTTCTAATGCGTTTTTTTTGCTTAAGTTTGGTCTCGAGCAGTGTTTTTTTTTTAGATTTTGAGCGGTTTAATTTGTATATTAGTGTTCAAACAACAGAGATGTGTAGAAATGTTCATAAAAATATCATGTTCCGAGACCAGACTATAGTGATCCAATTGAATATGGGAATTGTATTGTATACCTGAGTTGGTGAATCTGTATGCTGTTAGACTGTTTTAAACATTACATTGAACGAGATATAAAGCAAAAAAAATGCTCTTACGGTAGATCATATTTGCATGTCTCTTGTAAAAAGATATTCAATTTCAGGTGCCTTTTAATGGGAAATTTAACCATTGACTTCTATGTAAGGAGACAATTTTGCCTAGTATTTTAACTGTTGCCATACGTTTACTTAAATTTTTGGATTGTTGGAATTGGAGAAATTAGTCACATACTAACTTACATCTGTAAGAGTTATTATTGTGTATTGACACGACTTTGAACTAACAATGTCATAAAAATACATCCACACTCGTATTTGTGTAATATTCACTGTAAATTTCCCACCAAATATTTCGCCTTTATATTCTGTAGTGGTGCTAAAATTAATTAAACCGTAGAATCTCTAAACCACAATGAGCTTGTTGAGTGATACGAGTGAGTTAAGAATTTAGCAAAAATTTGTGAACTCGTTATTTAGGTAAGAATGACTGAATCACGACGAAATCGTACGATTTTACGGTATTTTACACTGATTTTGCTATAATTACATATTTTCCAGCGAAATCTGTAAAACACCAAAGGCAATGGATGAATTGAAGATAGAATTAATTCGACACTTCAAATTTTAACTAATCTTAAGTCGCCTTACCATAATGTAGATTAAAGGATAGTTTTAGTCATTTTGTTAACAATAACATTATTTAACAATCAACTATTATTTAGCAATAAATAATCATATCGGAATGTTTATTCGTATGTTATTAATTCGGCTTCCGTAGATATAAATTCTGAATTGTAAGATAAGAATATTATCGTGCTAAAGAAATTCCTAACATAAGCCAAGCATACATACCTTTGTAGTTCCAATCCCGTATACTTACTTAAGTCTTAATTAATACGAGTAATATTGTATATTTTATTGTTATTAGATGATAAGTCTAAATCGGACTTGATTAAATTTTTTATCTACTTAATTTGCATTTTTTTACACCTAGTATTTCGACAAACACTTAGACTAATTATTATCAACAAACAGCCGGGAACTACTATTTAACAAGTCATCCGACCCACGGAAACGCTTGTATATAAAATGTAATGCCACTTTCTGGTCACCTATCCAAGAGTTGACTGCGATAACCGACAGTTAGCTTAACATTTGGCAATATACGGATTATCGTATTTTTTATATGGTTGTAGTATAGGACCCAATAGTGATATGCACTTTTTTATCACGAAACAAAACGACAAACTTCAATTTTAATATTAGAACTTTTGTGAGACATTACATCAATATCTTAACTAAACGCGTAAACTACATAGAACAAATAAGCCCTAAAAACTGTTTGTTATATCGCCACTGCCACTAGAGTTAAAAAATAAACTACTAGGTTAAAAAAGAAGGAAGAGACAAAGCCTAGTATTTTTTGTCAAAGACATACAAAAAAATCATATGTTTGTGGTAGCATAAAACATTCGTTGTGTGTGTCTTCCGTGGAAGGACCTGGGCGCTCATCACTATGTACCTATTTGCCCAAGAGAACTCTCCTAACAAATTAATTCTGCGGGGGAATCATGACCCTCAGTCATGAGGAAATACGACTCAAAGAGAGACATGAATAGATACAATAAAAAACATGTGTGTGTGAAAAACATTTCATAATCACATAATATCTACTTAATCAAAGTGTATCTACCCGAAAAGCTAGCTGCATTGCCCCGTTGAATATTTAATTCGTTGTATTAATTCAAGGGTCCAGACATCGAGATTACAAACCTACGTGTATTTGTCTCCAAAGCTAGGTTTACTGCATCTGTAGAAATGTATTGCATTGCTGTCAGATGATACAGGAAGAGACCGGCTATTATTCACGAGTACATCTTTATGAGGTCAAGCCGAGCTATGTCGAAACTCGTGTCATCCAGCGAGGCTCCTAATAAGTATGTAAGGGACTGATGGATTGTAGGGTATTATACTACAGGGGCTGGTGATTTTGTGATACATTTTAAAAGCTAGCTATGCCTGCGACTTCGTCCGCGTGGAATAGAAAAAGATTTTTTGGGCATCATTTTTATTTTTGCAAACATCCTCTTCTGCTTTACAAATTATAGCCACGACTTGAACCGTTTTCGCAGCGCACGCAACGGAAGCCCCCAAAGATGAATGATTATCCCCGTTTTTTCCAGATTTTCAATTGTTTCTTCGCTCTTATTAGTTGCAGCGTGATGTTATATAGCCTAAAGCCTTTCTCGATAAATGGTCTAATCAACACAAAACGTTTTTTTCAATTCGCACCAGTTGTTCCTGAGATATAAAAATAAATAAACATACAAAATCTTCGGCTTTATAATATAAGTATAGATTTTAAAAGCAGTAACGATAACGATATATAGTAATCTTTTCGGAAACTCGCGAAAAAAGTCAGTGATTCAATACTTACAAAAAGATCGTCTAATTGCAACAAGATACGAATATGTATGTCAGTCACTTACAGGGTTTATCGCGTATTATTTTTATCGTAGGACAAGAGTACAAACCACTCTTGTCCTACGATAAAAATAATACGAATATGAAACGAATGATGAACAAAATATGCTATTGAAAAATTCGCTTTAATTGCTAGTATTTATCTAAATTAATCTCCATCTGGCTCTAGCAATTCCTGTATACTGTAGGTAGCACAATAATGTGTAGCATTATTGTCAAACTTAGGTACATATATTGACTGTAGCATGACAGCAACGCTTGAAAATGTATTGTTCCATTTGAAAAATGTTTGTAGTTTCTTTTTGACTCGTTATTATTCATATTACAAAATGGCATTAAAATTTTACCCTAAAAAAATTGCTATTCAATTCCATATTCATAGAAAATCCTTAAAATTGTACCAAGTTTTGAACCAAAATATGTTAAGATTATGATTAATTTTGCAAACCATTCATAACTCAGCCAGCCACAAGATCCTTGGTGTCGTGTCGTGCCATCTAGCGTACATTAAGGGACGTGTCATGCAAACCATAATGATTCCATTAGATGTAACACCACGATCACACGACGGCTTGAGAACCGATCTGATGGGGTGTTGTAACACCCATGCGTAGATGATAGTAATTCCGAGACGCTTAACCAAAAAAAATCTATGAAGGTATTAAATATTGTGGTATTATTAATCTGGTTAAAAATAGATTCTAATATTTTCTAAACTAACTGTTAGTTCTGCTAAATAAAAATTTAAGTTTTAAATAAATAAAGTTGTAGTTTGAAAATGAAACATTGACATATGACACTTCAATGTTAGATGTTGGCTTGCTTGCTTGTTTTCGATTAATATCTATCGGACGCATCTTTGTCACACTATGAACCTAAATGTATAAATTAACCTAACATGCAGTAGGTAACTTGTAGCCGGCCAATAAATATCTAAAATCATAAAGCGCCCAAAGCGATGAACGGCTCAGTCAGCTTTTTTTCGCGCGGTATATGTATATCTGGCCCTATTTATTAATTTGGCTTATACGTATCGGATTTTGTCCAATATACAAAGGCATCTATAAGATGTGACATCGATGTTTCACGCTAATGTTGTCCCTCGTGACTCAAATGATGCAGTTAACGCCGATCTTTATAGATACTGCCACTGACACTGTGCAATTATGTTTTGAATGTTTACCTGAAAATTGCTTTGTTGACACTTCATGCTCCTTGTATTTATATAGAGTTATAACTTTATGTTGCTTGAACTACTTGTACTCTGTGACTATACCTATAGATGTACTTATTGTATAGTAAGTTCGTATGGGAGTCGAGAACCTGGCTTTGAGAGTTGATATCCAAGAATTCCTGATCACTCTCTTCAAAGAAAACAAGCAAGTCAATAAGTTCTAATGAGAGTGGTCAGCTCCGGTGTCGACAAGTGTCAAAGCGCACAAAGGCACACCCATCACGATGTGCCGGCCTCTAGAACTATGACTAACAGCCAGTAGGTACTTACTGTTTCTCATGTCATCCGACCCACGAAAGCGCCCAGATGTAAATACCACTTTTTACCGCAGTACATTAGCCATGGGATTCTTTCAAAGATAGTGATTACTAAATACCCATGTCATCTCTCCACTAACGAGACACGGGACATGTACATTCTCCTGTCACGCCGAGTTATTTAGTTGCTGATTATAATTTGCCGGCCATTGTTACTGAAGAGGACCGTGTAGGTATTACTCGAGAGGGCTATAGAAAGTGGGTAAGTAGTTCTTCTAGGCTTTAGTTTTTTGTTAGGAATTTATTCCGAAGTATAACATGGTCAAGGCAAATAATGTCTTTGACAAGCGTGAAAAAAGTATGTTAGATAGATAGATAGATAAACTCTTTATTGTAACACACATTGACAAAAAAAAAGACAAACAGAAACACAAAAGACTTAAAATAATAGTGCCACAACTGGCGGCCTTATCGCTAATAGCGATTTCTTCCAGGCAACAGTAGGATGGACAGGAGTCGAAAGAAATATAAAGGCTATATGTTTAACATGTAAAAGCGAAAGTGAATGTGTTGGGTTTGAGCGACGGATCATCGTTATTTATAATATGGTATAGGGGTTAAAATGTGACATATGTTACTGATTATTTCAGAACAACATATGTAGTTGAAGCTACTGATAGCTAATAGTTTGTTAACAACTAAGCCTTCAGTGACTCAATTTTTTTGTTTTGATATGTTTAATTTTCTGTCATATTTTAAGTGTTTGTTTACCTATATATCTGACATTCCTTGCATGAGTTTATTTACTTGGTGCTAAACCCGCACTAACTTTAATCTACAACTTTTGTACATAAATTTAACTATTTTGAGACAGTATTTACAGTTTAAGTTTAAGTCTCATCTGCTTACTAATGGACCTTCCAAAACCCATTATTATAATTACATTAACATGTTGATATTACCACACAAGTTGATACATCATTATTAGTCGCGCCAGTACGTAACTGATAAAGTTGTTGTTCATAGCTTGCATTAAACTTTCTAGCACCATTTAAAAAAAATACTGCTCATTATTCGGCAAATTGTGGTCATGTATAACAACAATTTAAGTTTTAAAAACATGCTTAAAATATACAATGCACGTTATATTTTTTTTTGTATATTTTTTTAAAGTTTTTTTTGATCACATGAACTCAAAACTTAAACACATCCCAAAATCAAGTATATTGTTTGATAACTTTGGTGATCGCTCTATCATCAAAGACAACTTTTCAACATTAATGATAATTTTGATTAATGTCGTTGTAATTTTGTATATACCTAGACTTCTATTGTTTGTAAGATTAATTTTGTAGTCTTTGTAACCAGTTTATTGAGGTATTTTGTGGTATCATATTTTCCATAAAATACTATCTAAATTTACGTTGCACTAACACCCTGATACTCATAGTTTGTACATTATGAGTTTAAATGCTCTTATCAAACAGTTCAAAGGTGAAATTTTAAGTTAATTACTATGTTACACTTGCACTCGACGTTTTTACACCTGCCAACTAAACCACGATTACTTGATTGATGTGAGCTGTTGTTTTAACAATTTTTATAAATAAAAACACCATCACATTAGGCTGGCATAGCTCCATTTCATTGTTTTATCTGGGCTTTTTTCTTTTAAAGATAAAATACATTTAAGATACACCAAAAGTAAATTGTAAGCGCGTTGAACTCTTTTATACTGAAATATAAAAAAATTAGTAGGTACCGCTTACAAACGACATTAACGCGCGCTAATTAAATTTTAGTTATATCTTTCAGGCGGTTTTCACCTCGCTGAAAAAAAGGGAAAAGGTATAGATAAAAAAGTTTAAGACTATAAGAGGGAATGAATAAGATCTAAGTCTCATCGCAAATGTGTAAAATTAGTTTTGGTTTAGGTAAAAAATCAGATAATACATAAATATTCTTGTGTACTTATTTGTGATGTAGTATCATAATTACATAGTCCCATCAGACCACTATTACTTCTTTAATTTTATAGCATTAGATCCTAACACACACCCGAAAGAAGATAATTGAATTACTTTCACGCACTATTGTTTCTATACAACCTACATTAGAGACACTTTGAATGCAGATAGTAGGTACTTATGTATCTAAATCTGCTCAATCATCCAAACTAATGCTATTTGCTAATCTAGACTCTCTCTTCGAATCAAACTAATTGTACTGACTCCCGACCTGACTTCCTTTATCTTGAAACTAATAATTCATCTAAAATACTAACTGACCTGACCTGCGCTTATGATCTGGTAATTCTATTACATTATCTTCAAACAATAATCAACTTTACATGAATAATAATAAAGTTGAGATTGAAGTGGAACGTTGTGTGGGTTTCTAAGTTTTGGCAATATTTCCAGGCAACTGTTACTTATAGATATCGTGCGTTACTGTAATGTAATTGATAATTATATATGTGGTTTTTTAAACAGCTGATGTGGTTTTAATGTGGGAGTTCCTGGCGAGTCATAGGTGAGGTTTTCGTAAAACATGATTTGGTGTAAATTGGTACCTACTTGTAGTTTGGTATTGGCTAATAATTTACCTTCTACTAACAGGTAATTTATATGAATTATATAGTTGATATGATGCGTGTTGTGAATAATAAATCTTATATTCCGTTTTATTAATTGTTGTTTTTTAAACATGATTGATTTGTTCATTTGTAGGTACCTAAGCCTGATACTTACGAGTATGCTACAAAGATAAATAAACTGAAACAGTTTAACAACGAATTATTTCATGAACTACTAACTGGTAGCGATCGGATATTCGTACTTTTAGTAAATATTTCGGTTTATTTATCCTGATAGTGGTAGTTTCATTTCTATAACATCAGATAATATTATCAGAGTAAATCCAGCATATCTAGGAGTACCATACTACAACCATCAATTTATTAACCCCTAAACCCCTTAATACATGCCTGCACCACCACGTTATGGCATTGACTATGAATAGTTCACACAAGTTTGGAATGGGTAATCCTGCAAAAACAACGATATCGACCCATTGTGTGATTGTCAGTTGTAATCATTACGAGTGCACATTGTGTTGAAATATTCGTAACAGTTCAATAATTTTATGCAAACTTGAAAATATGAAAGATAATATGCTCATTTCGTAAAACTACTCCTATAAAATATTCCCGCGAGGGTTTTATACTCATAGATTAGTTTTAGACCACATATTGTGTATCCGTTAATATATCAGAGTTGGACAATTTATCGAATATGTTTTTAGTATGAATTGGTGCATTTTTTAAATAAGAAACAAATAAATTCTCCGCGTTCGTTATTGTGTTATGGTAATGTTATCGAAAACGAAACCTAATCTTAATTAATTTGAAACAATGATTATATTTATATATATTAAACTATATAGTCCCCATAAATAACAACCATTAATTAATTTTGCTAGCATCATTAATAAAGCAAACTCAATGAGATCACAAACCATTAAGCGCTTGTAACCTCATGTTCTCATGTTTATGGAACAAGTACCGATGACTCGATGTTTTCTCCCATAGGTCAAAATTAAGTCATTGCGTAGAAGCCTAGGGCTAAATGACGATAGAATAGGTCTAAGCTACCTTTAGGGTGTTATTTTGACATTTACATTCCAGAATTGATGTTATCTGTTTTATAAGTTATAATTACTTATTTACTGTATTATATATTTGAGGGCTTTTTAAAATTATTATAACTATAAGTTTTTTTTCGATTAGGATTAGGATTAGTTAAAGTATAGTAATTTGTGTTCTTAAATAAAATAAAATATGTATTTTTGAATACCCGATGCCTTTTATTAGTCTTATGTTTTAATATAAGTTTGTGATTTTAATTAAATTGGTTATCAAGTGTCCCAATCATGATCAGTTTTATCGGTTCTATTGTTATATTCACATGAAATTATGGTAATAAATGAGACAATGCATATATGAACATAAGTAAATTTTAAGTTTGTGACTGACAATATGCGAATTAACGCTCGTGAGTCGCACGTTTTGTTTTTTATAACTCTATTTAACGCAGCTGTCATGGTTTTTTTAATTTACTGATACTATCAACTAACGCAAAATTTATCACGTATATATCAATATTTGAATTAATTTGTAAATCACATATATATCAATATATAAAGCGAAATTATGTATGTTGGTTTGTTTGTTATTGTTTATAAGAGTATGTTGTTCGTTTACGCTGTAACAAAGCGAAAAACATTGTGAATACCAACTAGCATGCTGATAGAAACGAGACAGGCAAATCCGCGGTCATGCATTTTTATTTGGTGTATAGATTTTTCTGTGTGTTGATCCAAATTTTGAATTTCAGATCGTCTTTAAAGTTCTGCAAGTCATAACCATTACACATCTTTGGCACAATATGGTACCAAAATTTACAGTTTTAATAGCCATGTCAAAATATTATTTGACCGTCATGTCCAAGGACAATGTTGTCGTAAAGGTCAGAGGTGAAATGACTACTCTTAACTCACAAATAATAGTAACACATATCGTCCAAACTTGACCTTCTTTGCTCTGCCATTATCGAAACATCATTGTTATTTGGGACTATCATAATTACACGTAAACATGGTGTATGTATAGTGATAAGTGTGATAATATCAGTCGTTGGTAATTACATGAAAGATATAGTATCGAATTGATCGAAGGATTAAATTATAAGGGTAACTAGTTTATAAGCATCATTGAAAAGTGAACGAAATTTAAAATAAATACAAACCATTACAGACATCATTGTTTTTAGGTAAGAAAATATAAAACATGGAATCCAATAAAGAGACCGTGTGGTAATTCCTACGAGTCCCGATTTCAGCAACATACAACACGAGATCATACAGGGTTATTAGAGACAGCACATAAATACACCAAATTATAAGTGACAAGAATTAAAAAACTGTCAGTGAGACCATATAAATTACGTAACAACACAGAATTAATTGCCTAATAAACACTGTAACACTGAATATCATTCATTTGAGGAAATCAAGGTATAGGTTATACAGATTTACTTGGAAACACTGCCAATGAGAGTTAATTTGATTGATAAATGAAATATGTAAATACTTAGCCTGTTTTTGGAATGATAAGATGATCAAATTGCGAGAACGTGCTTGTTTGTATGTCCTTTGCCTATCCTATCATTGGATTTTAAACAATCAGCACTGCGATACTCATCGAGAGACATGTACCTATCAAGTTTCAAAGTAATTTTATCAGAAACTTATTGTTATAAGTTACCCTGTATAGTTTCACAACGCGCCGAGCATGATCCAGTTAGAGTTAATAAAGTAGGGGTTAAAGTGTAAAGGATGAAAGAAGACGCTGCCACGGCACGTTCTCAATGAATCAGTGGAATTGCTACATTGTAGCTAATATCTGGCTAATATAAGCGAGTGTGGCTCAGTGGTTCCAGTGTCTGCTTTTCATCCAGACGCATCCTGGTTCGAATCCGCCCTACACCAATGACTTGTATTTTCAAGTTATGTGTGCATTTGCACTCGCTTAACGGTGAAGGAAAACATCGTGAGGAAACCGACATGTTTGAGGACCACAATATCCCAGGACATGCGTCTTCCGTGGAAGGACCTGGGTGCCCACCACGATGTATCTGCCCAAGAAAACTCCCCTAATGAATTAATTCTGCGGGGAGTCACGACCCTCAGTCATGAGGAAATACGACTCGAAGAGAGAGCTAATATCTGGGACAAAACATATCTCTTCTATAAGAGTATTTTATTACCTATATTAAAGGATTATTTTTTCCACTGAAGCTAATTTGCCTGATTGTAAGCAATAGATGGAGCGTGCTTACCTAATTAGAACCAGTTCACTCCAGCTTTGAAGATCACTAGATTATAGTAAGTGGGGAACAGGGAGTCAAACAGGGACGGAGGCAATTAGGAGTCTAGAGATTGGTGGTAGTGATATGTTCATTAAATGCTCGCTTTTATTTTGTTAAGTAGCTGAAAACACTTTTTATATGTATAATGTGAAAATGCCACCAGCATTCCAGGAATGCTTTCTTCCACTGCTAGTCTTTTTTAATCGTATTTATATCCTAAAAACGTCACCAATTCAGTATAGCTTTGTCTGATAATATAATCGAATAGGTACATTTTGTTTTTGTATTGTAGGTATCGTTAGATACTACTCGTACTCACAATTAGATAAAATAGATACCTTACAACAGTTACCTTTGGAATTCCTGTAGCATAAAATACAAAATACTTATTAGTTATTACACTCAACATTTAAAAGCTTAGTAACTTTTGAACCATAGTTTATAATTATATCATCGCTTATGAATTTACGGCACATCTACTAACGCAATAATGCAAAATAACAAAACCTATATTTACTATCTATACATCGCTTTATTTTAATCAGCGAAAGATAAATCTTCATTACATTTTGATGTGATTTGAAGAACACAAGATCCTTTCTAGAAATTCTCGACTTTATGTGAGCAGCTTATAAGGCTCAAAATTAATTGAATGTATAATCAAGCATTCTTGAGAAGCATCACTTCAGTAGGTTCTATTATGTGATTGAAATATTGACGTCAGATGTCGGTTGTCTTGTGAAATCAAGCGTATGGGCATCAAAGGAATGTATGCAAACCTTCCTTTTATGACAATAAATAGAACTAAGGTAAAACCTACATCCTATGTATAAATTTTTTTTGAACCTAATTTTAGTAAAGGCTATAGCTATGGCAGGCGAGTATACCTATAATAAGACTTGATAAACTAAGAAATTGTTTTAAAGTGTTTAAAAATAATTTTTTTATTCAGTACCTACATTATTTTTCCCCTGAAACGACACAGCACATGCAACACCGTGGTTGATAATGCCAAAATTAAATGAACTTTAGTTTTAAGCTTTTATAAAGATTTTCTAAGTACTGTATAATTTTCTAATCCCTTGATTTTATGTATTATTATTGTAAATAAATGTTTTCTTAGAAAAAAAAAGTTATATAATATCCCACTTATAATATAAAAGCGAAAGTTTAGTATGTATGTTTGTAACATCCTTATGCTTAAAAAGCTGAACTGATTTCGCTGAAATCTTCGATTACGTAAGCTATATACTATTTATCCAAGATTAAAGAACCTAGACCCTGCTAGTATAATATACGAGTATGTCCCATATTGCGTCCATTTTACGGCAATAACTATAAATTCAAAAGTATTCTCGAGATGCAATTTTATCATTAAACAGATAAATGTTCAGTTTTGGGTAAAAGCGGTCTGAGGTCAGGTGAAGTCGGGGTTAAGTATCTTATCTGTCGCAGGCCTCTTGTACGCACGTCTAGAATACTTTAGTATTCATTACAGATACCTAATGATGTTCAAAAGGAATTGTATGTATGAAACGTTGCGAGAGAAAAATAAGGCTTCAGTTTTGAAATTTCTTGAAGTAGGAAGTTTTTAGGAAGGAGTTTTTATTTAGAATACATATGCCATGCATCCTAGACCCGCAACTCATGTCCATAATCAAACCCATCGGACTAAAGATTGCACTAAACCATACCCCATAGAAAACTTGCATTTTAGGAAATCACTAGCAAATGACAGACATTGAATTTAATTATTTGAAATGCATTTTACGTTGTGTAAGTAAATATTACATCCATGTGGAATATTTGCTGCAACCTTAAACCTTTAACCCGCTTTACCAGTTACAATGCCATAAAACAGAACACAATCGCAGCTTCCATAAAGCTTCTATTAGCTTTAAACCACAGCAACCGAAATGACCTAGAGTACATCTATGTAGATCATTTTGCAAGTCCACCGCTGTGAGAGCTTGTACCACCACCTCTACTTTAACATATTGCGGTAAAATAAAGACTAACTGAAGGACAAAATACCTGCCATATATATATCATCATATATCTAGTCTCTTAGCGTAATAACGCACTGAACAATACCAGAGATTAAAGTTCTAAATGAAAACATTGCAATTTGGTTATGATATGGCAAGGCTATGCTAGTTTGTTAATTAGAATATCGTCGTTTATGGAATCAACTGAAAAATAAATAATCGTTGTCTGATTGTAAGCGTTTCTTTTTTAACGAAAATTCATTCAAGTTCGTTCTTTTAAAATGTTGACAGACCCATCGGCATCTCGACATAATATCATGTATTGTGTATGAACATAGTAATCTGATATATCACTTACGTTATTGGTTCCTGAATGTTTTGTAGCACAGACGTTGTAGTTAACTAAACGAAGTCTGAATATAAGATGCCGCATTATCACGAGTTGAAAGTAGATAGTGGTACAGGCTCCGTGCATCCCTTGCCGAGCTAGCCTCGTGTAGTGGTGGAGTAGAGCACATAAATATGGCCGAGCGCCCGCCACCTCGCAGTGAGGACCCGCGCTTGCGTCCCGGACGGACACGGTGAGTTTATAAACTAAAGGATCTGTGGGTCAAGTTTAGTTAGTTTAGTTTAGTGAAAATTATAAGTAAAAGGATCTATGGCACGAATTTTGGAGACGTTCTCATATGTTTTTTTTATATTTTGTGTTTATTTTTGTAGTTTCATGATTGACGAAACCTTAATAAGTTATTACATAAGGTAATTTATTTTATTTCGTAAAAAGTTAAAATATAAAAACAATTTGATCTGGCAAATAAGTAAATTTTTGTATAAGTGACGTCACGAGCTGCGTGAATTTCGCCGCCCAATATTCTTGTGACTGTCCTATAACTATTTTATATATACAACACAACATTTTGTTCATAGTATATTTTCTAAGCCACCTAATAAGCACGTATAATTGCATTTATAAATAGTGTGTATTAGTTTAGTCAAACTTAAAAACGAACACGTAACGTAAACAAAAAAAAACCTAGTACAAATAACACAAATAACCATATTTGTTTCCCATAACCTATTTCAAACACCCAAGTAAATGTGCTAACAGGTGACCAACTGGCCATTATAAGAGACCTTTCTAAACAAGCACTAAAATATTATAGACTTGAAGCAAATAAATGTCACATAAATACAGCAAAACTTCAAAGTCCATAATTAAGACTACAGTCAAAGTATTATATTCTCAATGTTAACACATGACTGTAAAACTGTCCATTCACGTAATATTTTGTCACTTACCTATCATCACTACCTATGACTGTTACACAATAAAACTGAAATTAACTGCAAACTTTCCTCATAAACATATCTTACATAATTATTATCAATCACAAATCTAACGTTTAATCTAGGAAAATATCGTACAAGATCAATTTCATGGCTTAAAAAAAAGCTCATATGAAATAATTTACCAATAAACCCAAATGAAAACTATTCAATGTTTTGCACTGCAAAGTTTATTATATTTCAACAATATTCACAAGAACTTGGTCGGGCAATGAATTACTGAAAAACTTTTCCTCCAAAGTAAAACAATATTAAACTTTTGTTGTAATCAATGCTAAAATTTTACGAGAATTTCACAAAAAACACTTAATGTGTTTTTTGTGAAACCTAATAAGCACGTCTAGTTTATTTATGTGATATTTAAATATTATTCGGGAACTGTAGGACAACATTACCAAGGTGTGATAATGTCAACAAGAATGCCAGCATCTACACAATGTACTGGTTTTCTCACTATACCGCGTGGTTTTTCCGCACAGATCTGTTGACAATGCCATAGTTTTTGTATCGTATAATAATGAACAATCATAGTGCATTGCCAGCGGACAATGATTGTATTTTTGCTTGCTTCATTAATATTGTTAGGTTTGTGAACTTTTATCGGTGACTAAGATTTTTATTGGGCATTCATTGATGCTTATCATCTTTGCCGCTGTTATTGAATTGATTATTGTAATATATGAAGGCGATAGCTTTTAAGTGAGTTTATTCGTTCCTTCAAACAAAAACGGCTGAACTTAATTCTATAAAACATTGAAGCTAGCTGGATTTTCAAATTGGTTACTAAGCCCGGGGTAACGCGACTAGTGTTTATAAAACTAATAACTTTACAAACCGTTCAATTTTTTAAATACGTGAAAATTAATGCTTTTCATTATACCTACGAGTAATAGCGTAAAACTATTTATATATTATTGCAGACACAAACTTGGTTACCTACCATAGTTCAATTTTTAGTTTCTCAGTTGTCGAAGAAGGTTACGAGCTATTATGTAATAAAATGATCATTTTCAATATTGTGCTGTATATATTTACGCAGCAGATTTTACATGAGTAATAAGCTCTGACATCAACTTACATAACATAATTGAACTAGCCCCATATGATATTAACTATTAGGTACGTGAAAATAAATGTAAACTAGTTGCTTTCCCACAGAAAAATCTTATCCAACTTTAGTTAATGTACTATGTTTAGAATTACTAATTTTTTTACGTGGGATAGTTTTAAGTTTGACAACAGCCTGCCTGATGTTAGGCGTTGCTGCAGCCTAGGGTGTAACACGCTTATCTAGAAGATATCTATTAACTTTCTGTAAAAGTGAAATGCATAATTTCTTATCAAAAATAAATATCTGATAGATACTATGGAAAAATTGTGATCCACACAAATCTTACAAAAAAGTATACTATTAAGATAAAAACTTTACCTAACCTGTATTTCATTTAAGATTTACTATCTCTGCCTTATCAGAATCAAAAGATCTTCTTTCAATTACTTAATAGTCTACACGTTTCGTTTAAAATCGTCCATTTGGAACAATGGTCACTTTACGGATTACTAATGTCTCTCACACTCTCTGAAACTGGAGGTTTTCAACACTTCTTTAAGATGTTTAACTATTTTAAATGCAGAGTTAGCCGTATTATATCATGAGATAAACGGATTGTAATATTGCTTCATGAGTAACCGTTTTAACTTGTGTTTTGAAGGCTTACGGACGTAAGTGGGTCAAATAAGAATTTTCAAAAAGGTTGACCCCAGTTATGTAATAGGTACATACTGGAAAAAAATCGTTAGATTTTATAATGCTGGATAGAGTAAAAAATGTGTATTACGCGTATATTGCAAAACATTTATATTGAATTAAGAATTAAATTTAGTTTTAAACAAAAAATCTAATTTACCTATTTACATACTTTTTATCCACGTTCTATTTTGCAACATATCCTATAGTTAAGTGAAATAAAATGGCCACTTACATAAATAACATACCTTCTATGTAGTGAGAATCGCCCTTAGGTATAACTGAGATCGTACCTAGAGTACCTAATGGGAATCCTATTGCAAAATATGCCTTGAGTGAAGTGCCAGTCACGATGTTCACTTCGTTAAAAATACTAAAGCATTTTTTTTGGTTATTGGTGAAAGTTTATTACAATTTTTTTTATTGTCTGTTAATAGAATCGTTAAGTTTAATTACACGTGCATTTAATTTTTAATTTATTTGTGTTATTGTTTCAGATTTTAGTTTAAGATCAATCAGCAGCACCAACAACATGCTGCGTTCATCAACGTTTTGCAGTAAGTATAATTTATATCTATACAAAAAATACCTAATACTACGTGAATTTTTATTGAAAGATAAATTATGTGACACTTACTTGTTTGTTATAACAATCTCATATCATATCTATTTAAATTATATTCTATTGAATCACAAGTAAAATGTTTCTTATTTCTAATGATTGACATATATTTTTGTCGCAACATAAAAACTCTTTGCCACAAATGAATAGTTATTTCTAATCGCATTGTAAAAATACATCAATCCCGATGCTCAGATATGCAAATATGTCATCTTTCATTATTAACGCTTGCAGTAAATGTTACCTCAAAATAACATTTTATAAGGTAGGTATTCCCAAATTCAGAGTGCACAAATTTTTAAGGCATGCATGCATTTCATTTGTCAAACAGTTAGCCTATTAAATGCAAAATATGGACAGCAAAATATTATTTAGGTACTTTATTATGATACGAACATATCATCTTTCATAAACCCAAAGCGTATGCAAAATATGGATGCCGAGTATTATTTGCTTTATAATACGTTTCATATTCCCTCTTTCACCAGCCCGGTAAGGCTCGGACTTATTCAACCTCTTACCTCATATCTAGCACGTATATGACCCGCACTCGTGCGCATCACATCCCAACGACATATTCTCTGACCAATTTCTTCGTGATTATATGAACCTGTCAATCGTGGGCTCACATATTGTCAGAAAACATGATATCATTTATTAATTTTAAATGTTTGATATATAACAGAAACCTTTTGTAGTATGTACTAATCTATCGAAGTATATGTCGAGGATATGTATTAAAAAAAAAACTTCAAACACAGCAATCAAAGTGCGGGTAGCATTTGACAAAAAAACTCATACTACGAAATCAGATAGATAGATTGATTGAGATTGATAGATCAAGTATCGATTCCATCAAATTAAAAGCATTGCTACTGTGAATAATCATAACTGTAGGACGTATTTGTGTTCATTATATATGAACGTATGTACCTTATAATTTAAACATTTGTTTTTTCTAAAGTCAATGTTAAAACAAATTTAAAAATAAAATTATGCAAGAAATAACTATATCACTCTATCTTTTAACTTATATAGTCACTCAATACTTGCGTATCTAAAGTAGAAACATTCCTTCAACTAATCATATGCAATCAAATAACGCATTCGTATCTACAAATCAATAGTGCAAGGGTTAATTGTAAACCATGTGAATATGAACCTATTACATTATCTAACTATTGATTGACTATATTTGGACGTTTAGTTTAATGTAGACTTATTTGTAGAGAGCGTTTTGTACCTAACTACAAATTAAAGCTTCGGGAAAATGCGGTTAGTAATAAATTATATCTATAATATAATAAAAAAATATGTAACACGAGATGACAAATTTAAGCAAATCCAGTAAACTAAGCAAGCTGTGAAGTGCCCGTAGCTCTGCTAGCGGCGGTAATCGCATGTGATTAACAATGTTAAGCAAACGTCGACGCGGTCTGTCCTTGGATGGGTGACCAAAAAGTGGTGTTGGCGGGATGACACGTTAAATTGTAGATCCCGGCTATTTATCATAGCATGGCAGTCGTTAAATCATGTCTCAGGCTCTTAGGGCGGCTCTCGTTTTGACCACTTTCATTCGATAAGAAGAAGAAGCAACCTGTCACTGAATCCTGGTTAACAGTGTTTTCGGGGATTGAAGAGCCGGTTCTATTCTATAAGTACAGGCATGCTCTATCTTGACCATAGAGTCACTTGTCCGAGTGCAGGTGACCTTACTGTCAAAATAAACCAAAACAATATTGTATGCATTTAATAGTAATATCTACATAAAACTTACATTTTATTCAGAAAAATGTAAGTCAGTAATAATATTACATGACAAAGCAACCAGGTTAAATTGCTTGTAATAAACTACACATGTATATCATCCTGTAACAAGAATTGTAATCTTAACACCATTCAGTAATTCTCGCGCGTAAGATGTTATCCCAGGATCAGTTACGTAGTTCTAACTAGGGTATCTCTTATCTATCGCTGTTAAGGTTTTAATTGTGTATTTTAATCGAGATATGAATAAAAATTTGATGAATGATGTAGGCAATGAGTTTATTTCCTTTGTTTTGATCTACTTGCGGGAATGTAGCAAGCTGGATACACTAGATTATGCCCAAATCATATCACGTTACACGCTAACACAAAATTGTGCGTGAGACGGAGAATATTTTCCTTCATCGTGGTTATACGGTATAAATTTAACCAAATTAATTGTTGTATTAATTTTGGTCTGGACACAGCCTACATTTTGAATTAACACGTGACGTGGGGTACTTTTCTCGTATCAACGTGGGGTACACAGCGGAGCTTTTTTATAGTTTACCTACAATGAAGAAAAAAAATATAACTCTATGATGCCAAATTCGTGCTTAATATAGTTAGGGCCAGTCATATGAGTTCGAGCAAATAAATGACAGTCATTTAGTATCTCACAAAATACCTGAACCTAATTACATGAAATCATTGAAAATATTATTATTCATTCAGTACAGTACATATTATTATAGTAATTACTCTACCATTCCTATTATGCTAATGATCATGTTTCATTTTAAAATAATGATCCAAGAACCTTTACAAGACGCATGCCTTCCCATGAAAATTTACAGCAAGTACTTGCTACAGTCAATTTTACTAATTTGCCAGTAAAATAAAAAAATTATAATCAAATGAAATGAAAGGTAGGACAATTTTCAAATCTAAATCACAAAAATTACTCTTTGTAAGTACCTACTTATATATATTTAAACCATAATAGTAAATAGTTTTTATAAAACATGAATGTAATAAAAAATGTTTCAGAGCGACGCGTTGATGTCTTTTGTATGAAGTAAATTGGTTTAAAAGTCTTATGTAGTATATAATTTAAGCCAACGGACTACAACTCACGTAACGAACCTCGATTAATTCATTTACATTTTAATTGAGAAGCATATTCTATTCTATATAAGGAGGTGGAAATGCGCGTGAAAATGCATAACAAAGGAAAGCGTAAATTTTATTCTACGATGAATGATTAGTTTTCATTGCTAGGTACTCGGCTTCATAGAATGAGAACTCTAATATAATAGCAAGAAATTATCTATAAAATCTTCGGTCTAATTGAGAACCTATTCCTTATTATGAAGTCGGTTAAAAATAACCTTTTCCATAGAAACTACTCAGTATTTATCTAATTGAATTCGAAAGATCTAGTTACCTTATGTAATTGGAGAATCCTCAGAACTATTTTGGTCGTGATCAATTTACCGAAGCACTGTAACAATGAGTATTTATGTATGTATGTAGTTAACAAATAATTGATTTCGTAGTAATGCATTAGTATTGTTGATGGCAATTAGGCGGGAACTAGTACTTGAGTAAAGTAAAGGCAAGTTGCAAGAGGTCATGAGTTCTAGATAGGTTATGTACCTAAGTACATATGTTACACCATAACATAACCTTAGAGTACCAAAAATATAAGTCTATGAGATTTAGTAGTCCTTGCCACTTCTAAATTTCGTTACCCACATTTTTTTTTTTTTTTATTAATATTTCTCAGTGAGTTTTAGTTTCTACAAAGCTCAAAGTACATATATATCGACGTTTAAAATATTACATTTTCATAGGTTTAAGGTCGTCATATTGCGAAAAATAAGAAAACTCAAGTTTAATACGTGTATCCTGTATTAGTTAGCAAAACAGATCAATGCACAATGGTCCCATTTGTAACCTAACAACTATAGTCTTTATATTATACAATTCAAAGATACTCAGATATAAACCTAACATCAATCTTCACACGTTTGTACGCCTTCGGAATCAAGAATACAGTGTTATAATTTTGCGCTCTATGCAATTAAATATTAGGGCTAAATTGGATTAAAATGTAGAGCAATGTCTTAGATGCTTCCTTATTCCATTGTTCTATATTCGTGAGTTCTAAGCACGTTCGACGCCACCTAGTGGTGAGAAGCGTCATTTTGCGGTAACTCGACCATTTTGGGAAATGGGCAACTTCTAGCCTACTTCCTAGTTATGAAAGAGACAATAAACGAATTTCCATTAAAGAAATATATATTTTTTTTCTCAGTTTAAGGGTGTCCCTGAAAAAGTGTCAGTATATAAATAGACATGTACGTATGTATGAACAAAATGATTTACATATCTTGTTAGTAATTTGTTTGGGAAATCAGTTTCCTTTCTTATGCTTCACAATAAACATAAAGCTTAGTTGAAGCTTACTTAAATCAATTCACTATGAAACATGAAACAACAAAGCGATTGATGCAATCAATCCACTCAATGTCTAATTAATTTTAATGATTTTCATACTAGCCATGATTTGATGTTACCTCTGTAATCCATGTAGGTACCTATGTACTCGTATATCAAATTGTAGGGCATAGTTGCTCTAGGGCCTTTAAAACTTGTCGGAAATAAGTGTTTCTGTAATTCTATTGTGACGACAGACGAGCTGTCTTGTATCATAAATTATAGGCATTTTCATTACGAAATTATGCCTGAGTTTTAGCAAGGTAGTGTCAATTTGCAAATCTACGAACCTGTGCTTATCAAACTCAAAGGTATGATTTGTATAATTTTAGTGTTGAGTTGTTAAATTAGAGATGATTGAAGTCAAATTATTGATGTTTACGTCCCATCAGTTTTAGAATTGGTTTAAAGGGCTTAAACATAGACTAGTCCAAACTGTTTCTCAAGTAACTCATCCATAGGCAATTTAGTACAAACGCTTGTCAAAAATGTGGGTCAGGTCAAGTTTCTTCGAAGCTATAAGAAAAAATGTGGCATCGAGTGGAATCATTAATATCAGACCATTAGCCTCGTAATAGCACTTACATTGTGCAAAGTGACGCTAAACTGCGTTCAAACATCGTTATTGCGAAAGTCTGGGAACAGAGATTACAATTGCGTGTAGAAAATAGGTTCGGAACCTTGATCTCAATGTAGAATTTTGGATGGACGCAATTGGAAAAATGATTCTTTGTCAAGGACAAAAATACGCAGTAGGTTGCGTGCCAAAACTTGTAAACAAATATCAATTTATAACCTCTATCTATTGACCATAATATTTCTATAAAATTTCTAAGAGCATGTAATATAATTGCAAACAGAAGTAAGACTTTGATCTTTTAAACTTTTTTTAATGTTCATATAAAGCTCTGTTGTTGGATAGTACGAGACTTGACTTAGAAATAACTTTGAGGATTACGTGTCAAATAAGGTGTAATCTTATTTACTAGACGCTAGTAGTCGATGAGTTGAGTTTAAACCGATAATCGAGAGCTTTCATGATGTCCGGGTTTGTAGTAAGTATAGTCAATTAGCAATTTTTCTACCCATATATGATAATCCATCGATCCAAGCGAGCTGTAGTCAAACCTGAGCATGTCAGATTTCTAACAAAGTAATTAAACATCACCGTATAGTTCTTGGTGCCATTTGGCACCAATAGGACTCATATCATGAAGCACCTCTCTTGATGGTTTAATACTGTTTTACCATTTCTTTATCCAATTACAAGCAGCCCCATAATTTACTAGGCATGTACCATGTACCGCTGGACAATAGGCCTTCGAGATGACATCGCGTGAGACCGCCCTAGAGCTTCGACCTGTCGCAACGAGGAACTTAAACACGATCTAACTGATGTACTGATTCATCGGAGGTTTTGTGATGCTGTAATACCACATTCAATTTAGATCGTTTTGCGTCTCGTTATGTAGTAAATTGGTACTTAATGATGGCCCGTGTAGTAGGTAACTATCGCTCGTTTGATCACACGTTCATAATTTTTCCTTTTTATTTTCAGTGCTACTGGCTCTTGCCGTTGCGCAAAGTGGCTACGACTACAACAAACCTGGCAAGCCGTTCGGTCCTGGGACCGGCTCAACCACAGGATATCCTTCCACTACTCCGTACTCAAACAGACCTGGCGACGATTATCCCAGCTCGACTCCTGGATACCCTGGGTTAGACTACCCGAGCGGACCTAACCAAGGTTATTCTTCTGGACCAACTGGACAAAGACAACAATCTGGATACCCCGGACAGGGACCATCAGGGCCATCATATCCCGGGCAAGGTCCGTCCGGACCGTCGTACCCTGGTCAAGGGCCTTCCGGGCCATCGTATCCTGGCCAAGGCCCCAGCGGTCCACCCAGCAACTACCCTGGCCAATCTGGACCTTCTTACAACGGACAACCAGGCCCAGGCAGACGTCCAACCGTTTCTGGACAAGCTGACTCAAATTACCCTGGACAAAATTATCCTGGCCAGCCTGGTTTTGGACCTGGGGGCTCAGGAGATGACTCTGGTGCTTATGACAATGGCGACTACTCCGCTATACCGGGCACTCCTGATGTTGACTACCCTATCTTGACAGAAATTCCACAGACTTCATTCAATTGTAGATCTCAGCAGTACCCAGGATACTACGCTGACGTAGAAACTCGTTGCCAAGTGTTCCATGTTTGCGCCAATAACCGAACGTATGATTTTCTTTGTCCCAATGGAACTATATTCTCTCAGCAAGATTTTGTTTGCGTCTGGTGGAATCAGTTCGATTGTAACTCAGCCCCAAGTCTTTACGAAATCAATGCTAACATTTATGATTACTCCAACACTGGATCTCAAGGCTCTGGTGTGTCTGGTTTCAACGACTACAACCGGAATCCTTCTTATCCTGGTAGCGGTGGACAAGGGCCATCATATCCTGGTGCGGGAGCACAGGGACCATCTTCTAACTACCCAGGTGGATCCGGCCCTAGAGGACCTTCTTCCAACTACCCGGGTAGCTCAGGACCACAAGGTCCGTCTTCTAACTACCGCGGCAGCTCTGGCCCACAAGGTCCATCGTCAAACTACCCGGGTAGTTCCGGCCCCTCGACGCCATACCCGACTACCAGCGGGCCACAAGGGTACCCGGGAAGTACGGGAGGATATCCGAGTTCACAAAGCCCCTCAGGATATCCTGGCTCTGGACCGTCAACGCCATATCCTGGCAGCCCTGGTCCTCAGGGACCGTCATCCTACCCCGGCAGTCCTGGCTCATCCACCAGCAGATATCCTGGAACCAGTCCGAGCTCGGCATACTCCGGGTCGCCTGATTACTCCGGAAACCAAGGCTACCCATCCGGCAGGCCAAACGGACCGAGTTTCCCTGGTGGCAACGGAAGACCAGCGCAACCGAACAGAGAATACCTTCCGCCCAGAAATTAAGCAAGTTTCACATCCCGCAACCAGTATTAGTATTTAAGTAACCAATGCAAACCACAACAGCTTCGTCCAGGTTAAATTAATCTGGTTGGTCCAGAGACGACAGTGTGATAATTCTATTAATTTAAGTTTTAGATCAGTATTTTTAGTATATTTGCCAAAATGTTAGCAAAATGCCAGTAGCTAGAGCGTAACGTTGATAAATGCTCTTGTTGGTGCTGTTTATTCTCATAGAAATGTTATTTTAGACTAAGATTGAGTAAATATTAAATTTTAATAATATAATTTTGTACTCACCTACCTAATCAGTTAATGTACTATTGTTGTTTACCAAAACCAGCAAAAATTTCGAAATCGTGTAATCGTGTAAATGTTTGTTCAACAGTAACCAAAAGTTACCAAATCTAGTAATTTTCTACAACATCATGTTCTACTCTTTTTTACATAGCAAAACTTGTGCTAGTAATAAAACAGATATTTTAATATATTTTCACATTTTGTAATGTAAATACACATTTATTTCAATAAAATATGAGCATAATTTAAAAAGTGTTTCATTTCATTAATTAAACTAATGTTATAAAGCTGAATAACTTAAACTTTAAAGCGTCTGCTACGTACCTGTATCATATAATATTAAATAAGTGCTATTTGCGATAGGTACCTACATAATGAAACGAACTACATATAACAGAAAACTTTAGTTTAATGTTAAAGTAAAAAAATAAAAATAGTAATTTTCAACTTCAATTAGCTTAAAACCAAAACTAGATGCTCTTACGTACTCATGCTTACTTCAAAATAAACTTAAAATACATGTTTTTAACTTACTAATGAAACATAAATCAAACATTGACTTAAACAAAAACACAATATTCATCTTATAAACTGAAGAGTAATTATTTTTAAATCAGCGATGTTTACGAGATTATCGAGAAGAAAGCGCAGTGCCTGATTTTTTAGCGCTCACTGGGTTCTTCTTTTTCAGTATTGGCGGCGGTTGTTTCGGCAAATTATTTGTAACCACTTTTTGCAGCAACGTGTCTATATCGATGTACT
This sequence comes from Macaria notata, assembly GCA_927399415.1. Lineage (NCBI taxonomy): Eukaryota > Metazoa > Arthropoda > Insecta > Lepidoptera > Geometridae > Macaria > Macaria notata. The sequence goes on from OV656741.1 coordinate 7,192,600, forward strand.
CATCACAATATTCAGGAACATAGTTTCCATCGAATGTGATCCTCATGAGCCCCGTGGTGCCCGGCGGCTTCTTCAGCTCGCTCTGATACTGCAGCACCTCTCGGATCCTTTTCACTGAGCTATACTCCATGTTGTTGTACGCCAAGTTCAGGGAACACAAATACATGTTGCCGACGCAGTAAAAATATTTATCCCTCAAAAAAACATGGTAGGTATCGAACGTGTCAAGAAATTCGCCAATTTGCTCTCTAACTTTCTGTACTATTTCAGGGTAAGCATAGTTGACTTGACCCGGCCGTGGTTCGTCGAATGTCGGTGTCGGCGGCGGCGGCGGTGCTTCTGCCAACTTTTTGCCTTTTTTTGGGCTCACACTCTTGTGTGCTTTGGACGAACCAGCAGATCTCATAGATTTATTACTCCTGGATCTACTTGCTACAGATCGGTCGGCTCTTTGCTTCTCCGCCAACATTCCCTTTACCAAATCGTCGTATATGGATATTTTTAGACGATTATATTCCAGTCTTTTGACCTTCATATTCACGATTTCATCGTGTCTCATGGGAAATTCCTTTAAGCTATTCAAAATAGCCATTCCTCCTCTGTCCGTAATCATATTTCCAGCTAGTCCCAGATGCAAAAGTTGTCGATTTCGTCTCAACACATCGGCGAGTGCTATAGCTCCATCATCAGTTATCATATTTGAGCCTAAATCTAGGGTTCGTAGCATGCCACCCGGAGTACCGGTTTCAATACACGAAGCGATCTCTTTGCAACCTTTATTGCCCATTTGGCATCGTTGCAAAGACAAGTGTCTTAGCTTAGACGTCTGCTTTAAAAGCTCGGGATAGTTTAATTGTGGTACACTTGTATCGTCCAAACAGATATCTGTCAAGAAGGACTGCGGCAGAAACTTCGCTATTTCATGAAGCACATAGGCAGTCAGCCCGCCGCGCACTATGGTGAGCTTAGTGAGCATGGAGTGGTACGGCAAGGTCAGACCGAGCACTTGAAACACAATTGGACTTATTTTTAAAGGACATCCTGTTATAGCCAATTCTGTGAGATTTTCTTGAAGAGTATAATAAGCCTTGATTTCGACGTTTTCCTCGCTAGCTGTTGACTTTAATGCTTTTAATTTTTTCTCAGTAGAATAGGAATAAGTCATGATCTCACTTTCAATTTTGGGTTTTATATTTTTCACGGACTTTGAGCTTTGTCTTCTGTTTGGTATAACAGCTTTCACATACTCTTCTGCAAAATTAAAGGGTTTTATGTATGTTAGTTATTTGACATAATACTTATCTATAAAATTAAGATATTATCCGGTTAAACTTTCCAAAGCCGCCATTCAAGGGGGGGTTGGGGGGGAGGGGTGAGGGAGGGGGGGAGGGGGTAAGCCCTCCCCTAAAAGGGGGGGGTGCGGAGATCAATAGTTTTCGAGATATGACCATTTTTGTATTTTGAGGTTAAGTACTACGATTTCACTATGGGGTACTTAACTACCTAACCCAACACTTGCACTACAACAGGACTTGGCTCCTCCTCGCTTCGCTCGTCGTCGCATGTGCGTGGTAGAAAGCAACCTAACGAACCTAATCTACCTTCTGTCACAGACAAGTAACTTCGAGTCCAACACTTGCACTACAACAGGACTTGGCTCCTCCTCGCTTCGCTCGTCGTCGCATGTGCGTGGTAGAAAGCAACCTAACGAACCTAATCTACCTTCTGACACAGACAAGTGACTTCGAGTCCAACACTAGCACTACAACAGGACTTGGCTCCTCCTCGCTTCGCTCGTCGTCGCATGTGCGTGGTAGAAAGCAACCTAACGAACCTAATCTACCTTCTGACACAGACAAGTGACTTCGAGTCCAACACTAGCACTACAACAGGACTTGGCTCCTCCTCGCTTCGCTCGTCGTCGCATGTGCGTGGTAGAAAGCAACCTAACGAACCTAATCTACCTTCTGACACAGACAAGTGACTTCGAGTCCAACACTTGCACTACAACAGGTTAGGTTAGGTTTAGCGTCCCGTAAAGTACACCCCAACCCGCTACGCTCGCTCACTCGACCCCGCCATCCCCTTCTATTCTAACCTAACCTCAAGCATGCATCGAAGAAGAAAGAAAATTACTTGACACTGGCAAATACGCGAAGAGTGTAACGCCAATACTAAAAAAAAAACAATGGCGTCACGTTTCGTTCATCAAGTTACAAGTTACACACAAAATATTATAACTACGTAAAAATTTGCGATCAAATAATAAATAAAATTACGTATTATATGTATTTTTCATCAATATATACGTAATTGTGACAAAAACTAAACATTACATACACATTAGCAAATAAATATAATAGTTTGATAAGTCGCACGCTTGTATGTAATAGCAGTCCGTAAAACGAAACGCTAATGGCCGTCATAGTGTCAAGAAACTGTCAAAACGAAGGATTATTTTTCGATTTTAAAAAATTAATATCTCGTAAACTAAGCGTCTCCGCACTTAAATATTTAACGTGTAGCCTTTTCTAAATATTATCTACTTCTTAAAAAATTGTGGACCTCCAACGCGAGTGGCGGCTTTGGAAAGTTGAGCCTATTATCCGACTAAGCTATGCTCATATGAATAGATTTCTGTGCGCGTTGGTACCATTATGAATGTTATGCAAGGGAATTCTTACTGAAAAAATATTCTTTAACTAAAACTGATTTGCGCGCATATACTACCTTGAACCATCTTGGTGACTATGACTTCATCAGGCGACTGCCATAGCAAGCACATCCAGGGCACGAACTCCTCGAAATTACTAGGCGTTACTTTGTCATCAGACGAGCCGGACTTGTAGTCTCTCACCAGGTTGGACGCTTGGCTCGACAAACGAGCTTTCGTTGGTTTTACCATAATTTTTATCCCAAAATTACTGTATTTTAATTTAAATTATATTTGCACCTTCGAGCATCCATCAAGACACAGATTTTATTTCATTGTATTTGATTGACAATGTTTATTTCACATGTAACAAATGAATGACGTTCATTGAAAGGTTTAAAGCTAAAAAATAAGGATGTAAGTATATAATCTTGTTTATATTCTAAATACTTGTACTTATACTTTGATATTATTTTAATGCAAAATAGGCTCACGCCTTAATATTTATTTATTTTATTTTTTATTACTACAATTCGCCTGATAAGCAAGATAGCAAGGCCTACGATCTAGCGCGCTTGCCTAGCAGAACTTGAGGATATTCAGCTTCCTGCTAGTTGAGCTTTCCACCAAAGAATACTACTTATTACTTTTTTGAAAAAAGGGACTGTTACTCTTTCTTTTACTTACTGAAGGAGCGATACTTCAGGATTGGAGCGAAAGAATCATCGAACTCAAGGTAGTCATTTATAGGCAAGGATACATTACGAATCAGCTTTGCCATCCAGCGTGGTAATGCGGCCAGCATGCTGGGTACGCTGCCCTCTGGTAGTGGGCTGGAGCACTTAGATTATCTTTAGGCTTTTCTAAAGATTTTCTAAGTGCCCCTTTTTGTAGTAGTTAGAAGTAGTATGTTTAGTTTTCCTTCACTTGTTTTTATATTTTATTATTGTAAATAAATGTCATTACGAATATACGATTATAACGATATTACCACTGCAATATCGTAAGGTCTCTTTATACGTTGAAGAGAAGAACCTAATTTCGAAGCATTAAATCTCACAGCATTACCTCAGTCATATCCATACATAAACCTATAGTCAAAAGGTATCCATATATTATTATTTTCGATGTAAGTTTATTCATTGTAATAAAATATTTAAAAATAGAAAATGTTAACTTTTTCGCGCCATAAACCTGATTGGTCAATATCAGAACACAAAGACGAACAAAAGAATAGCAGAATAAAAAAAGCTCTAGCGTTGTACCCGTCCGTAGCGACCACAAAATTAATCGACTATTTTATTTTATTTTTAATAATCTTTGAATATTAATAAATCAGAACATGCAAATGACTTTTTTTTTTAATTGCCTCTGCGGCACCGCCGCAATTTCGCCAATATAGTCTGTTGTGTCACTGAGACACTGAATGAGCAACTGTCATCGCCTGTCATGTCATTCATTAGTGTCTATGGAAGATTCGACGTTTATCCAGACGAGTGTGTTCATAGTTTTTTCTACAATTCATTTTGTAGGAATTTTAACAACAAACACGCTTGTAGTGAAACAACTGTTGTGATTTCTACTGAATACCAAACGTACAATGATACCACAAATCTCACGAGAACCTTAGACGAGGGACTTTGTCTTGAAGAATGACATAATTTTATGCTATACAATATTGCGTATCATGTAATTCTTGTGGTTTATTTTGCGGGCTGTTGGTCTATTTCTGCCTTGAGCATCTTCATTGCTGTAAGTATTTCCTCTCCATATCCTTACAAACTAGTCTTGTTAAATATCTAATCAAGTAAGTTTATAAATGAGGATGAATAAGATAGTGTAGTAGGTACACTAACAGGACAAGAAATAGAATGTCAAGGTTCAGACTTGATATTGATACGTTAAGCGATGACCAGTGTTCCATGGTCACTTCTAAGTTGCATATTATTTACTTACCATATTATCTAGATATCAAATATCACAACACATACCTATAATCTCACATCATAACAGCAGGTGTTACAAAATAGTATAAAAGTAGATACTTACAGTGAAGATATTTCAAGTATGTAAACATTATTGAATCTGTGTAAGTAAAAAAGTAAAGTAAGCAATTAAAAAGTTTCTTTGCTTGTTTGAATATATTTATGAAAGTTTTGACTAAAATGTCTTGCTTTCTGATTTCCAAGCTGATAAATTGTGAATACTTTTACTTAAACTAACTCTTGAGGTCATTGTTTATTCATGTAATTAGCATTAGTATGCTGAAAGTTTTTTCAGCTTATACAATATAAGATACATGTACAAGTAATAGTATGAATTTTCCTTATTATTTCTACAACCACCTGACACATGAATGTATTTATTTATATAGCTGTACAGATGGCTTGCTATGCATACTAGCTTTATCCTTAAATATGTATAAGTAAGATTCATATACTAAGCTTCTTCTGTTTTGTGAGCTTAGCTACATTTTCTCCAACAGGACTACTTTAGCCCTTGTTACAAATTGAAACTACAACACAAAGTAAATTTTATTTTACATTATTTTTTAAATTATTTGAATCCATCTCAGTCCTGAACCAGTGTTTAAAGGCAGGCAGGCTGTAGACAAAACATAAGCCTATTCCATGTTAAAAAAGAAGAACTTGTAATAATACTGAATCAGAGTAATAATATATAAATAAATACTGAATCAGAACATAACCCTACTGTTGCCTATGCCATAGTAGGTTCCCACATAACAAAGTATGGTTCAGTTTTTCTGTCTAAAAGTGAAAGCACCATTGTCAACAGATTCTTAGAAATCATACAAAGTGTGTTGAATAATTTTACCTACTATATTTCTGTGCCTAAAATAATACAGACTAGTATACTTGCTTTTGGATTGTATTAAGATATATTTACAGAATTAAATTAATAATATCTTGGTTTTGTAGATGTTGTATTTCTGATATAATTGCCTACTTAGTTTGTTTCTTATGACTTAGACTGCAGTTAGTATTTCTGTTAGTGTTCCTGATATCTAATAAGGTGATTTGTTCAATTTGACAATATTGACCATTAGGCAGTGAGTGTTAATAAATTAAAACAACCTTTTAAAATATATTTTGTACCTATAGTATAGTATAATATAGATATAGGCATAGCCATAAGTTTAATATATTAGTTAAACTTATGTCTTACAAATAAATATCTGAGAATGTACAAACAATATCTTATCACTTATTTTGTGTCTCTTTTTTACCTACTCCAGATGAAGTGTCCATAAATGGCAGCCACAATGGATAGGTTCCTGAACTCGTTTGCTCGGCAGCTGTCCCGGACCCTGGACCCCAGACATGACTATGAGCCACAGGCCTGCTTTAGCTCCTTCTGCAAACATTGGCAGCAGGCTTATGACATTATTGTCAAGTCTCAGGTAAGTTTCATTCAAAATGTTTGCTTATTATGGGACTAGATGGCACTGTGTGGAATTGCCCAGTTTTATTTTATTTAAATACTGTGAAACTATGTAAAATACAAATAAGTATGTTTCAATGTTTCACCATTCTGTTGATCTAATGTTCAGCCATTTGCACATAAATAAATGTAAGAATAGTTGAAAAACTCGATGTCAAGGTCAAATATGTAATAAATGTTACATTCCACAAATTTCAATTGACTTGAGGCTCTAGTTAGTATTCTAGTTAAATACATTTTTTTGTACATAAAACTGGTAATGATGGTCAACACAGTCATATTTATAGGATAAGACAGTAAATAAGTAGGTTTCTGGAGGTTAGAAACATAAGCATAAATAGGTATCTGATTAGATCCTACACAATATTGTTGTCCATATGATATGAATGCCAGGAAAAGAAACTGAATATGTCCCTAGAGGTCTCCTGTTCTATTTCGAAAAGATATTAATAATATAAATAAGTACGAAGAGGTAACCAAGAATTTACATAATCCATTGTTTATGTTTTGTATCAAATTTGCTCAAATATTTTAAATGCTACTGAAGATTTTTTAGAGTTGTTTTGTTGCAAATTACTAGTATAACCTGTGGGCTTACCCACATTAATCCAATAATTTCTAGTTAGTTACATAGCTGCTGTAAATATTTCAGCCATCCCACCTGCACGACGATGTCCTGGGAGTAGTAAACCACCTGGAACAGCTGGCCACTCTGCTGGTGCTGGAGGCCAAGGCTCGGGAGAGTGGCTCGGAGACCAGCCCCGTCTCCTGTCTGGAGTACTTGCTGAGTGAGAACCTGCTCGATAAGCTTTATGAGTGGGCTGTGTGTACTGGCAAGTAAGTACACATTAAAATCATATTGTATTGGATAGTAATTACTAATTTTAAGCTTAATTCCAAGTAGCTGATGATATTCTGTAATTTCTTAAATGCTGTTTAATACAGTTTTTTAATTTGTCAACAAATAATTTTAATACCTACAGATAGAGTTAGGTAATCCCTTGCTTTTCTTGGCAATATCTTGATGAATCTTGATCATACTTAGATATTGTTTCAATAACACTGGCCTTGCATGATACATAGTATGTACTTGAAGTTATACTATTTATGCTAGTGACACATTAAAGCCATGGAATGATTTGGATGCAACGTATCTGCCTGGGAGAATTCTTACAGTGATTTAATTCTGTGGAGGAGTCACAACCCATTTTACTGAAGAAGAATATGAGTCAAGAAAGAGGGGCTAACGGAAACACTACATCACAGATTAAATATTTGCTTAGCAGGAACTAAACTACTTAAAAAGAATTAATTATGTCTGTAATTCTATATGTCTGAGTCAAATGTAAAATGGATGTGTTTATCATTACATGAAGTCTCTGGACAGTCATTATAAATTTACTTCCTCTACGAATCATCTAATTTGTTATCTATGCAACAAAATGTGAACTCTAAATGTACATCCTTAGTAGGTACATCAGTTAATGATGTCGTATATTTTATGTTTCATTTTGTAATGAGATGTAATAGCAATTGGTTATCCCTTCGGAGTTACGAAGGTCGGATGGCCTTCGTCCTTTGAAAAACCAATTTAATTCTGCCAAATGAGGTAGCCGATCCGATGCATTGGGAACATGGCTAAACTACGAGTAAAAACAACAATTGCGAAGACAAGCAATATGTTGTGAAACAGTGCTTGTAGTAAGTAGTAAACTCTTATTTAATGTTATATTCATCATATTTATTGCTTGTAGTAAGTAGTAAACTCTTATTTAATGTTATATTCATCATATTTATTGCTTGTAGTAAGTAGTAAACTCTTATTTAATGTTATATTCATCATATTTATTGCTTGTAGTAAGTAGTAAACTCTTATTTAATGTTATATTCATCATATTTATTGCTTGTAGTAAGTAGTAAACTCTTATTTAATGTTATATTCATCATATTTATTGCTTGTAGTAAGTAGTAAACTCTTATTTAATGTTATATTCATCATATTTATTGCTTGTAGTAAGTAGTAAACTCTTATTTAATGTTATATTCATCATATTTATTGCTTGTAGTAAGTAGTAAACTCTTATTTAATGTTATATTCATCATATTTATTGCTTGTAGTAAGTAGTAAACTCTTATTTAATGTTATATTCATCATATTTATCTTGCAATTTTTCGACACAACATTTATTAATATTTGTGAATTTAATATATGCACTTGCTATATTAATAAAGTCACGTATTAAGCCCAAGTAGATAAGAAAATATTTGCTTTTGTTCCGATAATTGATAATGATATCGCTAAATAAATTAATCAGCTACTTATATTATTTAATCAATTGGGTTGAATAATCGACCTATTCACTGATAAATCAAATAAGGCCTACTTCACTTAATTTGATGCCATTCAGTATTAGTTGATTAAAATATTTATGCTGAACTAGTAGATATCCGCGGCTATGCTTGCGCTTTTAAAAACACTCAGGACTATAATTCCAGGAATCACACATATCTGAAATTACAATGATCTAATAATGCTCTAATGGGGCGTGATGCGCTGTGGCGCTTGGGTGGATCGTATGACACGTTAAATTATAGGGTCCGGATGGAGCTGTCGTTAATTCATATACGAAGTCTATGGCTATAACAAGCTTCCCGAGCAGGTCACCACTGCTCCGTCACTAGGCAGCTTTAAGTCTCGCCTCAAACGCTGGTTGATCGAGCAATCGTTTTACAGCTATAAAGAATTTTATGAACTATAAGTAATTAAATATCATTAATTATGAAGTTTTTATTTAACTTATTATTTTTATATGGATAAAATAAGTACTCTAATCGTATTTTGTATACTGTGAATAATTGACGTGTAAACTTTATTTTAATTTTTTACCAATAAATGAGTTATGAGTTATGGTGTGTTAATAGGAATTAGGAAGATATATGTTTGTAATGACAGTGACACTTGCAAGAGTCTCCAAACCAAATTAATAATAATTTCTTCTGTAAGACTACAGCGGTGCTTTACTTACAATACTTTTTGTATTGTTATTTTTCTATTACAGATACGAAAATGCAGTCGAATTGGAACAGCTCAGGTTATATGGGATAATTGTCAGTCACTACAGCTCACAGGTAATAATCACTAATTATATATAATATAGTATGTATACCACACCTAAATGAAGTACCTACATATGAAAACTTGATTTGTATAGCTGAATACATTTTATCAGATTTCTGACACTGTTTAAAAAGGACAAAACAATGGTCAACTAAGTAAAAAAAATGTAATCGGGTGTTATTGACTTCTTTAACAAGTTTTTTTGTTTGCAGATAATAGCAGCGGAGCCATTTTTAAAGCCGCTGCTGAAATTGCTGACTGGATTCAGAAATGAGTTGTCGTTACCGAATTTAGAAAGTAAGTGACAACAAGGTATTTTTATGGTATCTTTTACATTGACTTTTTTTTTCTTTAAATTTGATCAATTTTTTCGAAAAGTTTGCAATGTATACCTGCAAAGTAATGCTTTGATGCAATATCTTAAATCATTTAATACTAAAGTCTGTTTACGGTACATGCGGAATTTAAGTTGTCGACCTCATTCTGTCATGCTCTTTTGACTCTCATTTGAGATATTTATCTTATCTTCAAGCTAGGTACATGTATATTTTACAGGTCAATTAGTAACCGTCCTGAACCAGTTATGTGTGGCGCTGATGCAGAATATGTCTCTCATAAACCTGTTCTTTGTGAACAACCGCACCAATGGGGAACAAGATGAGTGAGTATTATTGTATTGTTTGAGCATTTCTTTTTGCAGAGTAGCTAAAAGCTACAAGATATAAAATATAATTATTTTTGATGCAATAGCTTAGCTCTCGGCTAGTACGTTTCTCAAGTATTTTTGACTTGAGGTAACAACAGTCCTAGTATTTTAGTTTCTTTTCTAGTCCAAATTTTCCTCCTAAATTCACATCAAATGTAAAAGCTTTGATTACCATGCGTAAGTTAGACTGTTCTGAATTTCAGACTTGTTTGTCAATCTTCGGCGTCACACAGTGTGATATTGGTTTTGATAAGCGTATAAGGCAGTGGCAGGTTTTAATTGTGATCCAAAGAAAACTTTGAATCATCACTACATAGTAGATACTGAGCAAGGTCGCTTCCCGCGTCTGTCTGTATGTATGTAATCTTTAAAACTACGCAACGGTTTTTGATGCAGTTTTTAAAAGAGTATAATAAAAAAAGAATAATGCTAGTGTGTTTATACACATATGTTTGTTTCCATTCCAGGTTCATAATAGTCCGCCTCCTGCTAACGTGCGTGCACCGCGAGGGCGGCGCGGGTGCGTCCGCGCGCGACGCGCTGCTGCTGTGCGCCAAGATGTCCGCGCGCGCGCCGCCGCTCGCGCGCTACATGCTCGCCGGGACCACGTGCCCGGTGCTCGCTACAGGTATCTACGATAATATGAAAATTTCTTTTAAAAAATGGGATATATCACTGCACAACAATAATTTTATGTGTATATGTATTGCTGTTTAACAATTACATATACTATGAAAGGTTCCGTTTTATGACATTTGATATTTCGACCTCCCGCTACACTAGCGATCCTAGCGGCTAATTGGTGAAGTGGCTAAATATGAGAACATTAGACATTTCGCAGACTTCACAATACATTACCGCCTCTAACGATCATCTCGTAAAAAAGAAAATGTAATGATGTTTGAAATGAAGTGCTCATTGTTAAAGTAATCATCACAATCACTTTTATAAAGATCTATTAGTAAATCCTACCCGAAGTTCATAATTTTCATAATATATAAAATAACCCGTTACATTCCAGGTCTGAGCGGGCTGTACTCGCTGCTCCCGCGCACGCTGCCGCCCAGGGCGTATCGCCTGACGCCGGACGACGTCAACCAAGTCAACAAGCTCACGCTCTTCATAGACTCACTGGAGTTCTGTAATGCTGTGGCACAGGTAATATACAGAAATGTACATGTCGCTAAAATACAGGGGTTTGGAGATATAAATAGAAGTACGAATATTCTTAGGTGTATTGGGACTAAAATTAAATTGATCTTTCGTTCCCCTGCGGTGTGGAAGCGTAACTAATAGACCACTTTCGCTTTTCCAGTGATGGAATAGTAACACAAAGACAATAATTTTTGTAGTGTTACATAATTGTAGAAAGAAAATGTTCTAAAAACTATAACATAAAGATCTACATACCATAATATTATTCTGAAATATCATAACTTATAAATGTTTGTGGTAACTTATTTGAAGGTAAACAAAAACGACTTCCAGGTTTTCAACATGTATATTTTCTCAAAGCGCCATGATGCATAACCCCGATCATTTTCAAGTTAGTTTTTGATTAGAGTGGATTTAGCACTTGGTAAAATAAACTAATATATACATATGCTTGTCTCCAGGTGGCCCACCCGTCCATAAAGAAGCACCTGCTAGACCTGCTGTACCAGGGCTTCCTGGTGCCAGTCATGGGACCTGCCTTGTTACAGGTAACATAACTACAGGTTGTGGTGGACACTGCTATCATGAGTGAAAGTGCTTTGGGATTTATATGAATGCAGGAGTTTACTGGTGAGCAGGAATTATAGAGGCTGAGCGTCAGTGCCAACATATTGGCTTATACGATTTGAAATAATAAAGAAAAGGATTATATTTCTTGCAATAAGTAAATAAACAAGTATATTTGAGTGTATGTTTGTTTACAGTACATATAAGTAAAAAAATACATAATAAGATACTATATCAATTATTTATTATGTAATCATTGTTATTAAAATTCAATTGTAGAATTTGGAAATGTTGAAATCAGTGGTATTGATCCTATTGCAATGCCGCCTCGCCTCTAAGAGTTACTAGCCCAATTTATAATTTTCTTTTAACATAATACTTCTGATAATCCTGTATTTGAGCTATAAAATGAATATAATTTGAATATTTTTACTAACTTTCACAGGAAAAAGAGCAACTGATTAAAATTAGTTATTTGTATAATAATATTTATTGTAAGAATTAATTTTCTACATTTATGTATGGCTGTCTACTATCTTTTTCTGTACTTGGACATAATATCACAACTACTATACTATTTGCTTACAGATTCATATTTTATGTGTATTTATGTATGAAATATTTATATTGAAATCGATGTTTGATATGATACACGCTAGTAATAAATCGAATGAAATGTATGCTCAGGAAGCAGCTATATTTGTTAAATTATGTTATTATATGCTGTATTGTTTTGAATAATAGTTTGATCATTTTCACCACCGATTCCGAATTAATTTAATTACAATATGAAAACACGTTGAAGCAGAAAATTTGCGTTAGTGGTTATAAAATAATCAAACTATGTATTAAATAATGTTTGTCTGGTCGTGGCCTCATTTATCTATGAAACTGTACACATCGAAAATGGATTCAATAATTTATACAGTCAACAAAAACGGTTCTGTTCACAAAGTTATCATTTGCTAAACCTTTGTAGAGATTATCCCTTAAACTAATTTGAATATAATATATCCAGTATAAATACATGTATATTGATTCAGTAACTTGAATCAACAAATTGTAACAATTAATATATTAAACAGAAGTATAAAATACAGTTAATTTATAAGTTACTTATTGAGTCGCCCTGCCCAGATGAGCCATTATAGAGGCGGCATTCCCAATCCCAATTTATAAATATGTATATTTATACTAGACTTCTACGTCACTTATAATTCTTACCAAAAACTTATCTACAATGACCATATTACCTAACAAGTAACTAAAAAATATGTATGTAAATCAGAGAAACCATTTTCATAAATACAGTCCTTAGACAAATAGGCCAAAAGTCACGTGATATCGCTTCATTGCACGGGTTGGTCGCACCAACATTACCACGGTTTAGTGACGGTTACAATACACTCTATTGTCTATATAATAGAGTTGCATCTCCTTTGTCAAACATCTCACATGATTGGGCATTCATACTCATAATACTGATCATTATTGGCTTCTCACTAACTCATTGTGTGTTGACTAATACATTTACATGTTATATGAGTTTCATGGGATTTTGTACGTTTGATGTCTTTTTGGGTTATTTATACGGTTTTAATAGTGTTACTTTCTACTATGATTTTACTCATTTTGACTTAACAATAAATGTTGGTTAAAATTCATTCGAGTGCCTAACAGATTCCAAACTAGTTTGTTATAATTTTCCCCTACATTTACAATGTAGGTACATTGTATAAAAACCAACATTACTTTCAAGCATACCTTCAAAGTGTTCATTTTATTTTGATCGAAATATTAATGTCACATCAAAAATGTGTAGGTATTATTTCTACAAAAAAAAAACTCCATACAAAAATCAACCTAAACCCAACACAACTAAGCTCAGAATCGTTTAACAACTGTCACTCAACCGTCATACAATGAAGCCATTTGCGTGCCGACCGTAGACGAGAGCGGACGCATTGCAGAGCGGCGCTAACGAGCAGGCGGCCGCCATGGCTTACCTGGAGCTACTGCTGCGGTGTGTCACGGAGAGGGGGCTACTCAGGACCGTGCTGCATTTCCTCTTCGTGTATGAGTATGATGGAGTGAGGGTCATCGACGTGTTGTTGAAGAGGTTGGAAGGAGATTCACAGGTTGGTGTGATTTGTATGCTATTAGTAGGTGATGTATGCGTACGCACCTAAGTTTGAAAAGAGTAAATTGACCTTTAATAAGTCTTGGCAATTACAAGAATCATATGAGTTTGTTGGAATACAGTTTTTTTTTTATCTCTGTGTCGCTTCAAAAGTAGCACAAATGGAACTGGGTGTAATTGAAGTCAGCATCTAGAATGCCCTGTATATCGTCTGGTAAAATTACTTATCGAAAACTTGTCGTCAAGATTTCAAAGCGACCAGACCTAAAAGGAGACCCAGAATAAAGTGAATGTATATTCTATAAGATTGGGCTACTAAAGCCGAACATCTTTGTCTACTATGTATACTCGTATGATACAGTGCTAAAACTGTAAACCTCATCATAAACTCATACCATTTGTCCAGATATCTCTCGTCTCGCTGGCTCTCATGGAGACGCTCATCAGCCTGAACTGCGAGGACGTGATGTTGGAGCTGGTGTTCAAGCACCTGCTGTCTGGGAGCCACCTCGCCACGCAGCGCCTCACGCACCCGGAGCCGTACAGGGAAGCTGCCGAGGCATTCCTGGCTCTCACTCCGCACTGTTGTAAGAGACCGTTAACCAATACTAGACAGGTATGTGGTGTCTACAAACAAATGACATTGACAGAAATGTAGATTGTAAATCTAAGATGGCCGCCGCAGCAAGATGGCGGAAGTATTTGACAGTAGTATACATTGTACATCCGAGATGGTCGCCATAGCAAAATTGTGGATAAAAACCGGCCCCGGGTCAAAAACACTGATAAAAAAGCCCAACTTTTAAAATACCTACATATGGGACCAAGATGCAACTACAAATTGTAAACCCTTCGAAGATTAAGGCCCACTTCCACTAAGCTTCATAAAAGAATGTGAGACAAAAATACGTACCAAAAATGGCTAATGACATGGCAACATGTGTTTAACGTGGTGCGTTTTTACATATGTCACCACACTAACAATTTATTGAATCAGTTTTTACATTATGGAGATTTCTGGGCATTGAAAATAAAAATGCGCATGTTACATAATCATTTCATTATTACAGTGGGTAGACGAAATGGCCAGCACTGGACGAAGGGTGCTCGATTTCAGCGACAGAAGAATGAACGGGATCAGCGACGATATAGCCATGGGGAACCTGGTCACAGATCCTAATCTCAATTATGGGGTATGTTGTTATCTATTTTATTAAATCTGCATGTCTTTTTTGTTAAATTGTATAATTTTTATAATAGATTTATATGATTTGATTACATTTTTAATTTAATTTTATAAGTTGTTTTTCTCTATTATGTGATGTAATTAGTATTGACTTGCCTATTTTATTAATTTTCTAATTGCTTCCATTATGTTTAATCAATTTTCTCTATGCAAGTTGTGTATGTTTTGCGTATGGACTAAAAGTTCGAAATAAAATTATTTTATTTGTTAAGCCTTTTTTGTTGTTGGTGTATTTGTTCACATTTTTGTCTAGTTTGTTAAATTAACCGTGTACTTTGTTCTAGAACCCAAATGAAACGTTATACGGCAATTACCACGCGTATCTCTGCGACGCTCGCTTCGAGATAGTATCTAGAACACTCGCCTGCGCCAGCTGGAGCCGCAAGTACGACGCCGTCCGGCGAGAGACCAACAACAACAAGGAAACGAGAGAGATAGACCACAACCAAACGAAAGAGCAGGACAGCCTTATTTCCATCTGTACCAGCGAATACGACACATTAAAAACAAGCGACACTTCCGAGAAAGAACCTCACAGTCTGACATCGTTGAACGAAGAAGTTAAATTAATAAACAGCGAAGGCCCTAGTGATGAGAAAATAGATATCGAGGCGAAAGAACACGACAGTTTGATTTCGATGGGTGATAGTAGTGACTATGAGAGTTTGTACAAAGACGGCGAAGATAGTGATGTGTTTGTGGAGGAAATGTTCAGGAAGAGACTGGGGAAAATGGAGGAGAGCAGGGACTATGAAGAAGTGGCGACCGGCAAGACGTGGAGGCGTAGCGCTGAAACCATAATCGGTAAAAAAACAATACTATTTATCACTTTCATAAGAAATAATTTAATACAGTTTATAAGTTCCAATGACAAAGTGTCATAATCATATTGAAGTTTAAATCAATAGCAATGTCGTATGTATTTTTGCATACAGTTCATGAACAGAATGAACACTGCATAAATATATGTCAAATATATAGTCTGTTTTTATCCTGGATAGTCTAGAATTTTACCACTAGATCACCTGGCACGGAACTCGGTCTACCGACACTATTGTCCAAGGTGGATCATTATCTGCACTGAAATAGAATAATTTCACTCATAAACAATAATAAAAAAATGTTTTTATTTCCAGGCCCATTACTAACCTGCATGCTCAAGAAAGCCGACGCCTTCCTTCTCTCCGACGTGACGGTCAACAGTCGAGTGACGAGCGTTATTTGCAAACTAGCTGCCTTACCGACACCGCTGCTGACGTCACTGCTGCTGTGCCCCGGCTACGTACTGCAGCCTAATGTACCGTCCTTGTATCAGGTAATTAATAAATAAAATAATAATGTCACTAATATTACAATTGGGAAAGTTTGTAAGTTCAGATATCTGTATTAGTTCCTTCTTCACTCTCAGATGGTTCAACTCATTTGAATGAAATTTTAATTAAAAAAAAACACAAAATAAAAATCCCTTTAAAGCCCACCGGTACAATAATTCCTAAACGCAGAGTCTTTGTGCAATCCGGCCCAAGATTTCTTCATTACCTATTGTGCCAAGGAAAAATACTAAAAATAATTATACTTACGCCTCCTATTTGTTGTGTCCCAGGTGCTGAGTAGACTGAAGGACGAAGTAGACGCACTGACGGAGGACGTAGAAGACAAGTGGCGCCAGCTGGTGGACGAGGCGCGCGTGTACTTGCTGCAGCGCGAGGCGGCGCTCGCCACGCAGCGCGCGCACCTCCCTGACACAGGTACGCACCAGGCGCATCTAGCGTACACAGGCACGCACTCAACGTACACATGTATGCACTTAGTGTACACAGGCACGCACTCAGCGTACACATGTATGTACTTAGTGTACACAGGCACGCACTCAGCGTACACATGTATGCACCTAGGGTACACATGTAGGTATGCACCTAACGACGACATACGGTGCTTGATCCTAGAGTGATAGAAAACATCAGAAAGCCTGCTCCATTCTATCGTGGATCATTATTTATATGTCAACCGCTTCATGTCCCAGGTGCGGTCCCCCGCGGCAGTGGCCCGGCAGGCGAGGAGCCCCCGTTCCGACGCGCGGAGCCCAAGCGCCGCAGCATCTCCGCCAGCTTCTCCAACATGTTCGCGAGACGACTCTCTGGTAACTTACATTTTAATTATGTTCATTAAAGAAAGAAAGAAAGAAAATATATATATTGAGACACACAAAATTTGACCTATTTACTAAATACTAAAATTACATGCTAAGAATGTAATGTCTCAATACAGCCGCAACTCAGCCTAATGCTGATGGCACAGGGCCACTAGCGCTGATATTCTGTTGCGGCTGGCGGTGACGTCACACACACTCAGAGAACATAAAAACTAAATACAATAACTAAACTAAGGCACAAGCACAGAAAGAAAAACAGCAAGAACAAGAAGATACTAAAATAACCTTAATAGTCTATACAAACAAACAAAGATAATAATAAAATATCAATATATAATGATAATAATAATAAATTTAAAACTATGAGGTATCAAATTACACTGGTCTCATGTACCAAAAGGGCTTCCTTGTTTTGGTGGACAAACATAATTTTTTTAAGACTTATTTTAAAATTTTAAAAGAACATTCATTACAAGTGCAGTGATTGAAACTGACACAATTTTTGTCGAATAATGGTCTCTCTCAATGCATGGAAACGTGCGCCACAGTTACTGACGAAAATAGTGCAAAATTTTAATAGAACTACTTTCATGGTAAAAAAATGCTAAAAATAGAAATGCATTTGCAGCACTTCAGTCTGTTTCAACATTGCTACATTTGTCGGTGTGTTAAATAATAAAAATGCTTAGTAATTTTTTTTTAATAAATAACCATGAAAATGTTTCAACAATATTTACAATACATTTTAGACAATTCTGAACGATGTCTTGAATATTTTTTTGTTTGATTTGTTCCAGGTTCACCGCAAGCGCTGCCCGCGCCCCCCTCGCCCACCCCGCAGAAGAGGCCCGCATTCACCGACGACAGTTACTGGGCCGCCTCCGTGACGCACCGCACCATCCTCAACGCAGTGCTACTGGACGAGTGGCTCAAGGAGCTAGCGGCGTTGTGCGAAGAACACGCCCTCAAGCTGTCCTCAGATTACTACGAAGACGATTCGTACTTGAAAACTGTGGCGTTATGACTCAGGTCGACGGCCCCGACCGGCCAGAAAATTAGGAAACGTGTCACCTTTGCGAAGGAACACTATTTGTTCAGATAAAACGCCTTAAAAGTCTCTTACTTTTGTAAAGACGTATAAAGATCTTTAGATCAATTTTGTAATAGTGGTCAGTAAGCTTAGAGGTCGCCCACCAATGCAGGTGACATAAGAAAAAACCGCAGTGAGAACCTGCATTCAATCTGCGCAGGACCGGGACGAGTGGCGTATTAGAAGAGAGGTCTATGCTCAGCAGTGGGCGACAAGGGGCTGATGATGATGATGAAGCTAGCAACATGCTATAACGCGTCATACAATTAGCAATTTATCGCAGGTGTGCGATGTCCCTTCCAGATTACAGAATATATTTGTGCAAATGTGGCGCCACTATTACTGCAATACAATATAACTGGATGCCGGGGTGCGACCGACCGATGAAATAATGTGATCGGGATTGTAATTTATATACTTCTGTTGAAATAAGCAAAGTCGGGGCTGTCAATTAAGTGGTCTTATTCTAACTTTCCGTCGATAAGTCATGTTATATGTAAACTAATGTGTTTTACTAACGTGCCTATGTGTTCTAAATATACAAAAAGATGGTCGAGGTTGTGAACAATATTGGTATGATGCACATTGCACAATAATATCTGGAGTATGTGACGTGAGGTTATGCAAAAGAAAAAAAGCTTTTATAAAATGACTTTACTGGGTTAGTATAATATAAATATGTATATTCAAAAAGTAAGAAAAAAATTACAGCGTGAATAGGTAACGATAAAAATTGCAATATACGCACATTTTAAATTGACATATGAGAAATCTATACGTTAATAGGCCAATGGAATTATATTTTGAATGAAATTAAAGAATCTGTGTATTATATACCAATAAGATTCGTTTAGAAATATTTACATACGGTGTAAGACATTGAATGTGTGATTTTACAAATTGAATGAGCACTAAGTAAAATGATTTTAGAATTACGATTTTCAAAGTTACTTAGCAAGTAGTACCTCGCAGTACACTTTTTATGACATTCACTGTGAGTTGCAGAAAAGTCCTATAAATTAATTATATAACTGTAGTAATCGAAAAAAATATAATTTGCATAATCTCATATGTTCAATTTGCAGTCAGAAAATGTTTATAGAAGAAATACCTAACTGATAAAATTTTCTTTTAATGTATTTCGTTTTTATCGAAGTCGCGATAAAACTAATGTTTGTTATTATAATTTAGAGCTCTTTTCTGCAACTTGCAAGCCCCACTTCTTTTATAAATCACTTGTTAATTCAAACAAATTAGTAACTTATTCAATATAGTTTTTTATAACACAACGATTGCGATTTATGTAAGTAGTTTTACATGATTTTATTTTAGTCTGACGTTAAAAATAATAGCTTTCTTTTATTCTTTAGTTTAATTTGAGTTTGTAAGCATCACATTACTTAAATCTAAGTACCTAACTTTAGTTCGTATTTTAGTTAAATTTTGATTTTATGACTAACGTGTTTGCCATCGTAATTTATATTGAACTGTGATCATTTTTTAAGAGGAGTTGTTTAATTCTGACTCTAGTAACAATTGTTTGAACAACTTTGTTTTTAAACTCTTCCCATTTATTGTCTTAATTTTTTGAAACTTTTGCAATAATAGTTTTATTATCCTTTAGTGCTTTTATGTTTTATTATATTTGCTGTGTTTCTCAAGGTGTTTGTTATTTTCGTAAAACGATTATTTGTGTTGGTGTTTTTGCTTGAAATTGAATTCATTTATTGTAATATTTATAAATACATTTATTTTAATTAAGGCCTAATTTTCTGCATAACAATTTATAACTAATCATTTTTATATGAATTTGTCTTTATTGTATCATGAAGATATGTATTTCTATCCTGTTTTTATATGTTCTGGTATATCTTGTGTTATCTATACCCTAACAATGTTTTATTCAATGACACACATATTTAGAAATGTTAGATTGTATTTGCATCAAAGTAGATACTTATTTCCGTCCTGTGGATGAAAATTATTTTGTAATAAATTTAAGTAGAATTTGTATCCGATATCAATAGAAATATCTTGCCGCAATTAGAATTGTTGATTACTAAACATTTGTGACCCAAAGTATTAAACAAACATTGTATCAACTACATTAAAAAATTATAAAATCACCGATATTTAAATTTGACTTCAATAAATCAATCACAATCATCCCTGACTTTAATTTAAAAACAATATTGTCCTTTCTGTTTGTCTCCTTATTTTTATGCACATCATCCTAAAACGACTACGGATCTTTAATTTTGGTTTGATGATTCATATTTTCAAGAATTGGGCCCTGGGACACTACCTACTTTTTATTCCGAAATAACGCTTGCTAAGCCGCGGATATTATCTACTAGTAGTTTTAGAACATAAAGCTGCTTGAAAGAATCGTGCGATGCTAAAATAGTTTAGATAATCAAATGTCAGATAAATAGAAATTGTCAACGTCATTGTCCAGTGGGAAGGGAAGGAAGGGAAACCTTGTTTTGATTTTTGATGATTGAATTGATTGATGATGTGATCGTGATGCTGACTTGACTTGTGAAGTTGTGTCGATTGTTGTTACTTGTTTAATTTTTCCAAAAGACAAGTTGTTGTTTTATCGCGACGAGTAATGTTAAAACTACAACCCGATAATTATTATACCTAGGTACTTGATTCGACAGTCAACACAGGGATTATTATAGTTAGGTGTTGTTTTGTTACTGCAAAGTACAAAATGTCGGATGATGAGGTTATAAAATTTGAAATCACTGACTACGATTTGGACAACGAATTCAACTTTTCTAGAGGACGCAAAGCAAAGAAAGAGCATCAAATTTACGGTTCGTGAACTAATCTGTATAATACCAATACATATAATAGGAAAACAACTTTTCTGTGTGACGCTTCGTCAAGTAGACTTAAAAGCAAGCATCTGCAATACGTCTTATATTTCAAAAACCCATTTTTTGCAGGTGTGTGGGCAAAAGACAGCGATGAAGAAGATAATGAAGATAACATACGTCAAAGGACGAGGAAACCTAAAGACTTCTCAGCTCCTATTGGCTTTGTGGCCGGTGGGGTTCAACAAGCTGGGAAGAAAAAGGAGGAAAAGAAGTCTAAAGGTATAGTATATACCAACTACTAACCTACCTAAATGTATCTAATCATAGTGCTAGCAACAACATATATACTTAGTGTAAATTCTAATAACATTATTTGATTTAGCAACCACCTCCCTAAAGCAACATAATAATATTCTTTTTGTTTGGACTCTATACTCACCAATGTTACACTTTCAATAACAGGAATGAATTAGTAAAACTATCATCTAAATAAGTAAATTAGTAAGAGACTGTGTTTTCAAACTAAATATAATAAGTATAAGTAAGTTATGCAGGTAATTTTATTACAAATTATTATTCTCTTTAGCAAAGACCTACGAAGAAACGGAACGTATGGTCAAAGTTTATAATACAGGTCTTAAGCAAGGGATAGGCGAGACTGACACACCCTGGACAAATATACCGTAGCAAACATACCGTTCTTGCTATACTACCAGACACAACACATATGACAAGCACTGCATCAACACCAATACATGCATGGCTGGCATTCAGCTTAACTGCCCGGTGGTTGCTTAGCTGTTCTTTCTTACACACACACACACACACACATACACACACACACACACACACATACAACACAAAACAGAGTAAAAGCAAGTAGCAAATCTAAGGGTCTTGAACAAGATATGTACCTACTTAGTAAATTGTTAACCTTGTGACTTTTCTATGGTAGAATAGTTTCATGTAGTCACATCATACATCAACAAATGTCTTTATAAAATTATTGTAATCATTTTATTCTACTGGAAAAGCGCGAATTTCAAGTATGGAATTAAATTCAAATTTGGATCACCGAGATACAGGTCTCGGCCTAGTTCGGGGTCCGTTGTTATGCACATAATTAGTTATTGATCAATTCTATGCGAGTTACAAAATTTTATATTAATTTATTTACGATAAATAATATCAAATTTGAGTTTATATACTATGTACTAGTTATCACGTCATTTATAATTTAAGATAATTAATCATTAAGTTTTATCAAACAAGAATGTAATGAATTATTTAATTTTTATGTATCAATTTGTGCAAACCATGAATTAATGTTTTTGGAAATAAATAATTTTTATCTTATCTTTTATCTTAAATATAATAACTATCTTTACGATAACATTACACATTGTGATTTAATATATGGAGTTTGCACTGTATCATTTTTATAAATGATAAATTAGTTGCAGTATAATTTTCAAATATGTATTACATTTTTCCATTCCTAGTTCATGTGATTGTCAATTGATTTAATGTCAATCCTATCTTTCAGAGTTAGAATCATCAGAAGCATCCACCTCGCGGGCAAGGTTTGCTCCGGACAGTTCTGATGAAGAAGAACAGCCGAGTAACCCTGATGAGAGTGAGACAGCAGGCATCAGGAGGAAAGGACAGGGAATGAGATCAGCCAACATTGGAGGCAATATGGGAACTTGGGAGAAACATACCAAAGGAATAGGAGCTAAACTTCTGTTACAGGTATTCATTACAAATACAATTTATTATAGACAATGTTTAACTTACATTTACCTACCAAATTAATAATGTAAATAATTTTAAACCCAAACATTTTTTTTTAAAAACAGAATCCATGTCACTCTGAACCTTATCTCTCATTATTACTCTTACTTACTCGGTTTTGGCTTAAAATCGAAAATTTTTGCACATTCATAATTATAATGTTATGACGTGATGATTTTACCAATATACAATGTATCCACAGATGGGTTACCAACCTGGCAAAGGTCTAGGTAAGGACCTGCAAGGTATATCAGCCCCTGTAGAAGCCACCGTCAGGAGAGGAAGAGGTGCTATTGGTGCATACGGACCTGAAAAAGCAGCTGTAAGTACATATAATAAAAAAACAGCTTTCATAATCATTTTAATTTTGTAATGGCTCAAATTTGCACTTTATAAAATTGCCATTATCATTACACAACCCAAAAGAAGTCATGTGTAGACTGTACCTATAATTATTTAGTTTTGTATGGGACAGAGTTTGTTTTTTTTAAACTTCATAATTTATAATTTCAGATTTTTTGAACTTCTTCTTTCTTTTCGCAGCTTCTTTATAGAAGCTGCTTCTTTTTTGATCTCTCATCTCTCTCAGTTCGGAGACTTTTGTTAGTTGATTTCCAAACTTGCTAAGAAAGATGCAATTCAGCTTAATTTTTTTTACTCATCTTAGCTTACTTCTTAATTTACTCTACACAAAAAGTAACCGCAATTGTTATACATTGCAGCAAAAAGCCAAGAAAGAAGAAGAGAAACGTCTCAAAGAGAAAGAAGAACAAGAAAAAGGAACCACAGAAAAAACTTACAACTGGAAGAAATCTCACAAAGGAAGATATTTCTACCGAGATGCAGCCGATGTCATTCAGGAGGGGAAACCAACCATGCATACTGTGGCAAGGTAGGTACACTTTATATGTAGGGTATAAGGGTGGATTTCGTTTGACACAAATTTTGCTGTCATGTCTATCAAATGTTGTGTTGTCCTGTGGACTTTCCTGTCCTGTTACATGATGGATGAGATATATTCAGATATTTTAATTAAATTCATTTCACAAATCTCGAGATGTCATACAAACAACAAACAGATCCTCGCGATTTTCCTCACGTTGTTTAGGGATAAAAATTATTCTATTGAGACATTTATTAACATCATACTTGAATTCGAAATGATCATTCACTTTACACCATGGAAAATTTACAATCGAATTAACAAATACACTTTTACTCTTATATATGTAACGTTGTGCTATTACAAATGTTTTCAGCAACGAGCTCTCCCGAGTACCCGTAATCGACATGACGGGCAAAGAGAAGCGCGTACTGAGCGGGTACCACGCGCTACGCGCCGCGGCGCCGCGCTTCGAGCACGAGCCCCGCCGCAAGTGCGACAACTTCGCGGCGCCCGAGCTGGCGCACAACCTGGCGCTCATGGTGGACTGCTGCGAACAGGTGAGCAGGAGGACAAGTAAAAAAAAAACAAAGCTCAAGTCTCGTGAAATTGAAAATTAAACTCGATTACGCCACCGCGGCGGGCCCGGGAAAAAAACGCTCCGTGAGTCCTTAGCCAAAAACGTAGGATAAAGTAGTTAACAATTAAGCCTTGCAACTTTATTTTGTTCATTGCCAAGCGAAACAATTCTGCAACACTTTTGAATCTGTTCCATTCCCGATTCTGTTCCAATTTCCAATTTTCCGCAACCAGGACTTGTGTGTGTGACCGACTCATGTTCTCCCCGCAGCTTTTGCCATAGTTTTTTAAGTGCTATGGTAGCAGTGTAGGTACTTCTCTTTGCTAATTTATTTCTCATCAATAAATTAGCAAAGAGAAGTACACTCTACTACAATTTTCTTGCTTGCCAGAGATAAACAAGCATAAGTCTACTGAAATTAAGTGAACATTCATTTTCAAGTTACACTTCAAAAGCTCATATAAGTAAGCAATTAATCCCGGTCCCGGCTGATTGTAATAGTATGGTAGTCGAAATATCACGTCTGAAGCCCCTGGGGTCGTTCGAAAAACTTTACTAGACTCTCATACAAAGTTACTTACTTTATAATGGTATAATAATCTCCCTGCTATCCCTAAATCCTGTATTTCTCTCCAGGACATTATCCAAAACGCGCGCGAGCTCCAGGCAGCAGAAGACGAGATTGTGGTCCTGGAGCGGGACCTGGAGGAATGCAACATGAAGCTGCTGGAACATGATGAGGTGGTCGGCAAGGTGGAGGCCATCCTGCAGCGCGTGGAGGCACTCAACCGGCCCGACATATCGCTGGAGTCGACACACGAAGTACTGGCTGACTTGAAGGTCAGTGAGCCTGGAATAATTATTATAGTTTCTGCAACCAAGAAAGTCATTTGAGGCCGGCTCAGTATCTTATTATTATCTTTTTATCTAAATCTGAAATTATAGACAAAGAAACAAATTAATAGTTTTAGAAATAAATCGAATCGTTAGTTTGCACAGACACTCATCGTTATAATGGGTTGGGTTAAAGTTGTTAAAGTTAAATAAACCTGTGAAAATGATCAAACAGACTCAATCAATGTACCTTATATGTACAAACATTGACATATTATCGTTATTGCGTATCGAAAAGTTGTGATAAGATAATGTGATCTAACAATCTCTAAACACTAAACATGTTGTTTCAGGAAACCTACCCCCTGGAGTACGAGATGTTCGGGCTGGGCACCATCGCGGGCAGCATCGTGAGCCCGCTGCTGAGCGCGCTGCTGGCGCCGTGGCAGCCCCTGGCGGCGCCCGAGGAGCCCCTACCCACCTTCCTCAAGTGGCGCAAGCTGCTCAGCGAGGAGGCCTACAACAGCCTGCTGGCCCAGCACTACGTGCCGCACATCACTAATGCAGCGCAGTCAGTATACACAAATATATACATATATACTCAATACTGAACTCCGCCATTTTACTTGTTCTGTTCATAAGTTAGTTGGTTGATAGAAAAACACTGTCCCATCTCAAATGTCTCATATAGTACCAACTAAGCTAACAGTCCAGTAAATAAACGAATTATGCAATTTGCTCCTTTTCTATCTTCGAGTCGTATTCCTCATTACTGAGAGTCGTGACTTCCCTCAGCATTGATGCATTGGAAAAATGATACAAACAATGAATCAATGTATTCATCATCTATTTAGCTAGTGTAGATATTACCAATGATAAGCAATCGTACTCGCGGCCATCTTTGGATGGTGACCAAAAAAGTTTGCAGGCCTTTTGGGCGATTTGCAAACTATCGACACCAGATAATATGGACACTTACTTTGTATGTGTTGTTCTAGGTCGTGGAACCCTCGGTCGCCGGGCGCGATGGTGCGCGCGCTGAGCGCGTGGGCGGCGGCGTGCCCGGGCTGGCTGCTGCAGCAGTGCGCGGCGCGCTGCGTGGTGCCGCGCCTGCTGCTGGCGGCGCGCGCCTGGGACCCCACGCACGACACGCAGCCCGTGCACAGCTGGATCCTGCCCTGGCACGAGCTCGCGGGTGCGTGCTTGAAGCTTGCATACTCTGTTTGTAGCTATCATAGTCTGTTTGCTGCTTTGATGGTCTCTTTGTCGTGATTTTTGGTTTGGTGATAGCATTTTTTTTTGTTATATAGGGTAGCCTATTTTTATCCCAAGAAAATGCGGTAAAATTACACTCCAAATCAAATTCGTTATATGTGATTCATCACGGTCATTTATGTGATTTGCTAGCTATAGCAGTAGAATTGATAATAATAATGGTCTCGTGTATCGAGCGCGCTGCCATAAATTATCTAAACGTAATCTGTAGCGAGGAGATCCACAGTCCCCATCATTGTTCACACATGTGCAGGCGAGTCGCTGGCCACCGCGGTGTACCCGCTGATCCGGTCGCGGCTGGCGAGCGCGCTGGCGGCGTGGCACCCGGCGGATGGGTCGGCGCGCGGCGTGCTGGCGGCGTGGCGCGCGGCGTGGGGGCCGGCGCTCACCGCGCTGTTGCACCACCACATCGTGCCCAAGCTGGAGCACTGCCTGCACCACTCGCCGCTCGAGCTCGTCGGCAGGGAGAACAGTGAGTGCTCTGTCCAATACTATCTACCTCGGCTTCAATATACAGAACGGGCTTGCTCATATTACGTGTTTGATTCGACATACTCAATTGCGTGCTTTTATGCAAACTGTTGTAACTAAGACAAATTTAATGATGAGCTATGTCTGTGTCGAAAAACTGTAGCCCTTATCAAAACAACATTGAGAAAACAATGTTGTATGATGTTTGCAGCGGCGTGGCTGTGGTGCGTGGAGTGGCTGGAGCTGCTGGGCGCGCCCACGGTGGCCGCCATCGCGAGCCGCGCGCTGTTGCCGCGCTGGCTGGCGGCGCTGGCCGCCTGGCTCAACTCCAACCCCACGCACGCCACCGTGCTCAACTCATACACGCAGTTCAAGGTAACACCTAGCCAGCCGCGCGCTGCTGCCGAGCTGGCTGCCTGGCTCAACTCCAACCCCAGGCACGCCACCGTGCTCATCTCATACACGCAGTTCAAGGTAACACCTAGCCAGCCGCGCGCTGCTGCCTGGCTCAACTCCAACCCCAGGCACGCCACCGTGCTCATCTCATACACGCAGTTCAAGGTAACACCTAGCCAGCCGCGCGCTGCTGCCGCGCTGGCTGCCTGGCTCAACTCCAACCCCAGGTACGCCACCGTGCTCATCTCATACACGCAGTTAAAGGTAACACCTAGCCAGCCGCGCGCTGCTGCCGAGCTGGCTGCCTAGCTCAACTCCAACCCCAGGCACGCCACCGTGCTCATCTCATACACGCAGTTCAAGGTAACACCTAGCCAGCCGCGCGCTGCTACCGCGCGCTGCTGCCTGGCTCAACTCCAACCCCACGCACGCCACCGTGCTCAACTCATACACGCAGTTCAAGGTAACACCTAGCCAGCCGCGCGCTGCTGCCGCGCTGGCTGGCGGCGCTGGCCGCCTGGCTCAACTCCAACCCCACGCACGCCACCGTGCTCAACTCATACACGCAGTTCAAGGTAACACCTAGCCAGCCGCGCGCTGCTGCCGCGCTGGCTGCCTGGCTCAACTCCAACCCCACGCACGCCACCGTGCTCAACTCATACACGCAGTTCAAGGTAATACCTAGCTAGCCGCGCGCTGCTGCCGCGCTGGCTGGCGGCGCTAGCTGCCTGGCTCAACTCCAACCCCACGCACGCCACCGTGCTCAACTCATACACGCAGTTCAAGGTAACACCTAGCCAGCCGCGCGCTGCTGCTGCGCTGGCTGGCGGCGCTGGCCGCCTGGCTCAATTCCAACCCCACGCACGCAACCGTGCTCAACTCATACACGCAGTTCAAGGTATCGCCTAGCCAGCCAACCGGAACAACTAACTTGTGGGCACATTTAGGCCCGCTAAAAGCATATATGTACCTACAGCTCCCACAGGGAAAAAAACTCTGAATAATATGACTCGGCCTCTTGGCCTAGTAAGGCTTCAAACAATAAAGACTTGCCTTTCATTACCTACTACGTATTCCTTTATTCCAGAAAATGTTCCCCGAGGAGGTGCTCCGCGAGCCCGGCGTGCGCGATGCGTTCCGCAAGGCGCTGGACATGATGAACCGCAGCACCGACATGGAGCTGGTGGAGCCCCCGCCGCCGCCGCGCCTCGCGCCGCCGCCGCCTGACATCAAGGACACCTCGAGGATTGCAGACGCGTTGGCTTCGGGTACGTGGACTTATCACCACTTCTTTTTGAATGAAAGTGACATGGGCTAATATTTATGTTAAAACATTGGAAGCAGACACCATATCCACACTCCATCCATCTTTTATTAGATATGCTCTATCTTCTTACTGTTAACTCAAAAATAACAAATTTTTATGTCTATTCCTTCATATAAAACAAACATGGAATTAATATGTGAGACTGTAAAAAGTCTCTGTCTCAATATAGTAGACTTAGAAAATGGTGGTATTGTGTTGTATTATTCAGTAACATTTAGCTAATTCCAGCAACCCTCGTTTATCTCTGTTTGTCTAACCTTTCTTTTATTCTCTATTTCAGCCACACAACAGAAGAGTTTCTCCGAGCTCCTCGAGTCAAGATGCGTGGCCAAGGGGATCACTTTCGTACCCATCATAGGCAAGACCAGGGAAGGAAGGCCTCTCTACAAGATTGGAGAGCTCCAGTGTTATGTCATTAGAAATGTCATCATGTTCTCTGATGATGGAGGACGGAACTTCGCGCCTATTAGTATAGATAGACTGTTGAAATTAGTGGAGGATTGAATATGTACAAAAATTAAATATAATGATGAAATTATATAAAATTTGTTTTTTATTATTATCCTAGTGGACCTCCGTGCACGTGGCTTATTTAATCGGGTAGTCTTTATAAAGTTATGCATGCTCTTTAAAAAATTACCGTCGATCGGTAGCTTCGAAATAGAATGTGACTTTAGAAAGAAAAGAAGAAACAACAATGCAACTCTTTATTAGTAAACAACATAAAACATGCCAAATCTAATTGTAATTAGATTGGTTTTAAATTCGAAGTTTTGTATTCGATTTGATAAAAATTTTAGCCTAGTCTAGTTGTTAGTGGCAAGCATTTAGTGGAGTTTACTAAGTACTACTACTATACATACTTACTTACGAGTTTATTAAGTAGGTAACAATAACAAAAAAGACGTGCTTTTATAATCTAAGATGTGCTTAGTGAAGTGATAAAAAACCTTTCTTTTACTTGTACAGTAATGTTAGTAAGGAAGTAAATATTTAAGTACTGGTAGTAACATAAATACTGTATCATTCATTTGTACTATATGTTGTGTTAGCAAATACAAGGATAAAGATCATAGCAAGGGTAAATTTATAATATTATGGCAAGTCTAGAATAGCTAGGTACTTCTTTGGAATTTGGCACGAAATAGACTAGGATTTTGTTCTGATACAGATTGACTAAATTAATGAAACCTAAATGCTAATAAATTCGAATGATCTCAAACATAAATCTATGAAATTATCTTATATCTCAGCATCCTTTTGACTTTCCTGTATCTTTTTGGTGGGCGTCTGAAGAAGTATAAGAGAGTTATTATTGTCAAAATCTTTTAAAAGGAATCAATATCCACACATGAGTAAAATATTGTCACATATACACATAAAAGATTTAAAATATCCAACTCTTAAATTTTTCTTTAAAAGTGTAAGTTTGGTTCTGACAATAATATCTCTCTTCATAACACAAGCCTAAGCAGCCTTATTCCTCTGGTAAGTAAAAGCCCTGTAGCACTGCATAGCATTCGCCACGCCCAGAGTAAAGTTGCACAGCGACAGAGAATAGTTAATGGGCTTTATGACCAGACAGTATCTCGTCCAGATGAGGCCGGTGGCTGCGAGCGACGCGGACTGGGAAGGCGACACCCTGTCCAGCGGCCGGCGGAAGTCGTCGATAGATGCCGCTACGAGAGCCTGCGGAGTGGTTGTACTAATAATATGGGTCTATATGGCTCAGCTGTAGATGACTCCAAAATAATAGATTAGTCTTAATAATTTAGTTGATAAGCAACAGAACAGGTTTCAGTTGTGACACCTGTGTGCTGTGCTGTTGCTAATCAATAGAGTAGCCACTATTATTATTTTCTCTAATTGGCACTGAATGGAAATAATTTCTCTGGTGGTTACGAAAAAGCAGCATGTTTGTTACAGAACTAGTTATGTCTTCGAGAGATTAATATTATTAACTTAAAACACACATGCTATTAGGTAGCTAGTAGTGTTTTCCTAGTTTTACTTTAATTATTTATGTAAGTAAATAAATTCTATCAGATTACCATACTTCCCTCTTGCACATTGTGATGTCCATTGGTGTTTCATGCATTTCCAAGTCGTTTAATTTAGATTCTTATGATCAGCCTTCACCTTAAGTGCCAAGACAATTGAGAAAAGTTAGTAATGAAGAACCTAGAGAATACAAATATGAAGGTTAGAAATATAGTGAGGTAGAAAATGAAAGAACGGAAAAAATATGATTATAATATATTTATTTTCCTAGTAAAAGGGTACAAAAATACACATTAAGTAATTTTAAAAACAAATATTTAATAAATATATTTGCTTACATTTAGTTATGGAATAACAATTACTAAACAATGTAAGTAGTTCGAGTCGCCTGCGACTTGGATTTGTTTAATATACCTACATTTATGACAGTTATAATTAGATAACAATGATCCTACATAATTCTGCTTATCATAGAGCACAAATTGCAGCCATAAACTTTAACTGGCCATAATACTTTTTCAAAAAATTTGTCAGTGCCAAAAACATATACAATTTAGTGTAAAATTTCTAAACCTAAAAAAGTTGAAATTTTTAATACTTGTGATAATGATTCCAAATGGTTTGTGTGTAGTGCTCAACCCCAAAGCATGTTACCATGAAATGATTACATATTCATTTACTTAATCCCGTGACATTCTACCTAGTTACTATGTGTCTCTATCCTTAAATAAAAATAAATAAAATTATCTACCTATGTATTACCCAGTAAATTACTTCCAATGCTAATAAATTTTCTTCTATATCAACAGTACCTAAAATACAAGTTTTGCTTTATGGTCATATAATATTAAAAAAAATGTGCAAATTCGATCTGTGGTACTGTCAAGTATTACTCAATAAAGTACCACTCTTACTGGTTACAGAATATCACTACAATAATAACTGGCAAAAGTGTCGGTCTTATGAGTAATTTATTAATGATCTACTATTACACCCTTTGCAAATCTATCATTGTTTATTTTTTAAATTCTGTTCGTGCTTAATAGCTCTGCTAAGTTGGTACAAGTTGATTATGGCTACAAAGACATTGACAGAGAAGAGGCTGTAGTTTTTGGGTATGATGACAAGGGAGTAGCGAGACCAGATAAGGCCTGTGGCCGCGAGGGATGCACACTGGGGGACGGACAATGTCTCAACCGGACGAGTAATGTCACCCAAACCAGCAATCACCAAACCCTGAAAGTGTTAACATGATGTCATAATGTGGAGATAGATAGTGCCAAGTGAGAGATTGTTGTCAACATAAATATAACTCAATCAACTCTAAAACAAACAGCTGTACAGATTCCAATCATAAGGTTGTACAAATGTACTATTTCTTTATTGCTATCAAATTATAAAATTTGAGTTAAATCATAACATATGTAATTTATTGGATTATATGCCATCATACACAGATAACGTTCATGGTTCTATGTAATAAAGAGATCAATGTCAATAGGGTCACTTTAACATGACATTATCTATAAATGATAATTAAGAAATATTGATTACATTAATGTATTATGCTTTAAAATTATTCAGTTTTATTGATGTTCACAACACAACTAACAACAATATGAACCCAAAATGTATTAAATGTATATTCAGTGAATGATTATTTTTGAAATATGTATTGACATAATGTATCTTAAAAATCACATATCATCACTTTAAGTGATAAAAATATAATCTTAAAAGAACATGCATTGAATTGATTTATTTCATTCTTACAATACTACTATAAGTGGGGGGTATATAGCATTCGACAATATCATGGCATGTTTTAAGTCATTAAGGAATCTGCTGTTATAGGGAACTTGGCAATGAGATATTATGCATCAACTGTCTCCGACCGACGTCATAGGTAATTTCGCGGACGCGGTCATTTGAGGTCTGTTCAGCATTTGCATAGATTCTTCTATATTATACTTATTCTTTTATATCTAAGCCCAGGATCTGATAATAGTATCAGATCCTGGCATTAGATATAAAGACAGTTTCATTATATTCATGGTAAATAGTATTTGCGACGCTAACATTGGCCTCTCACGAGGATAAGTAATATAAATAGCATGACCTTGGTGATAATATCCGCACTTACCCATTTGAAGGCGGGAGCCCAGAAAAACACAGTTTTCGGACCTAAAATAGAACAATAACATGTAAGTAAAGGAAGAATATCTTAAGAAATAATATGAGTTCACAAGATCCACGTACCAGCTTCGTGATTCCAAAGTGGACGAAGTTTTGCTGGAACAAATTTGTCAGCGGCCAAAACAACGGTTTTGTAGATGCGTGACATTTTGTTTGTAATTCAGGATTGATCTGGACAGGAATGAGGAAGGGTGGTGGTTGTGGCAAAGGTGCTAATTAACATAAAAATAAAAACTAGTTTACATGACCACTTTTGAAAAGGAATGACAAGACAAGACAAGACCTTCAAAAATTGATAAGATAACAATTTGAAGTATTGAAGAAGTTGACATCTGACATTGACGGTGGTTGTTAGGTATGGATGCGTTCCAAAAAAAAGAAAAATCCTTTGTATAGGTAAAGACTTTTGATACGTAGATCACAAAATTTATGAACGTAGGTATGTATTCATATATGATATATTTTTTTAACATAATCAAACATGGGCGCGGATGTGAGCGTAAAAATGTAATGTGTCAAGTAAAAATAATGTGATTCCTTTGTTTATTTTCATTTTTCGTTGACTTTGTGTTTACTTTTGTGAATATTTTGTTCACACATGAGTTTTGTGTTTTCGTGATTCTGTTTGAACATGGGTACCAGCACAATGGGAAGCGATTTGCATTCCGATAAACAAGACAAGCTTCTCAAGCTTCAAGCTCGAAAGAAAGAATTGGAGCAAATGCTTGCAGCTAAAAATGAAGAGCTTTATAAGTTGTGCGTTCAAGAAGTGCAGCTAACAGGCGTAGTCCCGCCGGAGGCTCCGTTGAGTCCCGATGTGCCTCAAAGGGAAAGACTTGGTAGTGTTCGTAGCGATAATAGATCAACCGACGGAAACGATGTCCATGACGGCTCTGATACTTCCTCTCGGCGTCTCAGAGCTCCACTCCATGACTCAGAGCAAAGTTTACGTAAAAACCTCTCACACAGGCTCTCTACTCCTTCAATATCGGGAATATCAAACAGAAGTGGTCATCCGAGATATATTCGACGGCCAGAGACCAGCTGCTCGAACTTCTTTCCATCACCTCCTCAGGATCGTAATACAGATACATTTTCTATTCATACTTCTCATACATATCCAGCCCTGGCTGGACGTATTGAAGCTGTAAATGAAAACACGCAGAATGATGTTCCGCCGGCCATGTATAGGCACCACACGATGACTACAGAGTATATGAATAAAATATACTACACTAACAATGGTCCTGAAGCTCAGAATGTGTCTCGTTTGAGGGAGACCCACTTTAGTTCTAGCCATCCAGACATTGCCACACATTATAGTCATGCAAGTGTTGCACTTCACCAGCCACAAAATGGCATGCGGAATACTCCCCTTCTGTACCAATATGCATCACATTTGAAGGCTCAGAGTCAGCATCTGGGAGTGTTAGCTCATCATCATCAAGGGCAGTCTAAGCGTAGAGCAGAAGGTGTCAGGAGAAACACACTGCAAAGAACACAGACTTACCATTTGACTTCCCACAGTGACTACAACCAGCATCTAGAGAACATGACTGATCACTACAGGCCTCCACCACCGGTGCACCAGCACAGATCACAGCCTGACATACAGGAGCCTCCACACATTGTTGAGAGAGTGGCCCCAGTGCCCAACACATTGCCTTTACGTGAACATAACACTATAAGGAATCCCATGCATTTGCAGCTACAGGTATCTACTGATGATTACCACCGAGATGACAGGCATCCTTACCCAGATGCCATGAGTCCTGTTAGTATGAAATCTGGATACTCAAACTTTGACTCTGTGAGCATGAACAAATACTCACCTCTCTCTCCTAATGACATGAAAGTGAAAGAGAAGGGATGGTATGAGACCTCTTTGGATTCTCCGACTAAATCTGAAGCACCTCTTTTGAAAAAGAGCTCGAGCTTGAAGAGAACTTCTAGTATAGGCAACTCACAGGCCTATGAAATAATGATCTCATCAGGGAGGCATTCAGCAATGCAAAGCCCTAGCCTAATGCCACAGAGCCCCAACCACATCCCTCAAAGCCCACCTGTAATGTCTCCTAGTGCAGTCTCCTTAGAATCGCCTAAGAACTTGACTGTTATTGAACAGGGTAAATGTATACCATACAAAGAAGAGACTAAACCATTTGAAATGTCAGACTTTTACAAATATTCTACTAAGTTTAGGCAGCCGAGTGGCCCAAAGCCCGCCATGGCTCATCCTGGGCCAAGTGCTAATAATCCATACAATAAATTACCAATGGAATTGCCACAGTATGCTCAAGATCACTGGCATGGCCAGGCCAAGTGATGAAATAGTTCATATTTATTTAGGAGTTTTATGTACCTAACTAGACATGCAATTTGATTAATTTAGTAAGGTCAAACAATTTTTAGTTAAGGCTAATGCAACTAAAACAAGTTTATAATACTTAATAAAATTTTGTACATATAAATTAGGCCAGTCTGCATAACCTAAAGCTCATAGTATGTACTTATGGATTTGTTAGATCTCTGTACTAAAAAATAGTAGTTCAAATGTAAATTAGTATTAATTCTTCACTCCACTATCCTTGCATTAATAATTATGTCATTAATTTATTTCATACTGTTTGGAACTGTTTGTTAGTAGGAATCTAGTGAATAAGAGATTTTAAATTTATTTTACATTTGATTTGATAGTAATCATCATTTGTAATGTTCTTTAAAAAATATCTAGTATTTGTGAAAAACATACTTAAAACTTCAGCTAGTTTTAAGTATGTTTTTCACAAATACAACATTGTATTAAATAAAAGCTTCTGAAGTAACTACAATTAGAATTTAGATCCAATTGAAATCATGCAAGACATTAATTTACTTACCTTATTGCCAGATTGTGATATTGTATAATTATTTGCACTCAATATAGTTCATAATAATTTTTCTACTCTAGGGCACAAATGGTATCCCATTGTTCATCATTCTTTGCTCTCTGTTTGTGTGTAATTTAGAATATTTGAAACAAACCATTTTCTTGTTGTAACTAACATAAAATGCCTTAGCCATGTGATACTTTTGTCATTCATATTTAATGATACATTATGTCCATAATATAATATATTTCACATGGAATTTAAACAAAAGACTAATTAAATACTTGCCAAGCAATTGTAAGTGTAGCTATTGTGCCTCTTAAACGTCCAAGTTACAAAAAATAGCATTTACATATTAGGTATGTGTAAATATAAAATGTAGTAGGTTACATACCTACGTCTAGTTAGAAAATGTTTTAGTTTAGGAACTACCTAGTAATTGGACATATATTAAAGAGATGTTTTAAAAATGTATAATGAATGTGCATTGAGCTTATCATTTTAAATGGATCACAAATGTACTAAAATGTAATAAAGGTTTTTATATTTATACATTTTGTTTACCACTATCCAATTATTTAAACAACCCCCATACTTACTATTATTAAATACTTGAAGTCAATAGTGCGTAGTAGTTTATTCTAATTATTGGATTAGGTATACGATTCAAGAACTAAGGTCTCTTAAAATTACAGTTTTCTCTTTCCGACGAGAGGAACTTTTTTACTCTATATAGACGTTGTTTTTTAATAAATATTTCCTGACCAAACTAAAGAACCCATGTATTGTAATAGGCTCAAGCAAAGCATCTTATAACATTGAAGTTGAAGGGTAGGTATAGGTCATAGAGTAATATAATATACCAATAGGTAGGTACTAGAGATTATATATCGTACCTATAGTAGCGAACTCTAGCGAAGAGAGTTGAAGGGTTTAATGATGTAAGTACCAACAATAACTGATCATACCTAGAATTCTAGCACCAAATGATAAACTAGCCTCGTTTTGGACCTATAGGTACTAGAACGAATTGCGAGCCTATTTCGAAAATTCGTTCGCAGTTTATTGTCAACAGCACAGAACAATGCTGACGGTTGATACACTGCATCATTCATCATGTCGCAGGTGCCCCGTATACATGAATCCTGAATTTTTCATCTGTCTAAAACTCAGGAGAATTTGCCAATAGTTTTA
The DNA here is from genome assembly GCA_927399415.1 of Macaria notata. Lineage (NCBI taxonomy): Eukaryota > Metazoa > Arthropoda > Insecta > Lepidoptera > Geometridae > Macaria > Macaria notata. The sequence goes on from OV656741.1 coordinate 7,229,538, forward strand.
CGCCTGTAATGATCTTTATAGCAATTTATGATCTTTCTTTTCGGAGCCTAATAGTACATAATGTTCTGAAGATGTTACAATCAGAGTAAGTACCTACTACGTAAATGCATAAGGTGCATTAGATTCAGTAAGTTTTGATCATGGAATTAGGTAGGCAAAGTATTTACGAGATTGCAAATTAAATATATTATCAAAGTAATTAAAACTATAATATAAACATCATTCCAATCACAACGATGAGACTAGCGCAGCAGCAAGAAAGTACACATTTAAAATATTTAATTAATACATCAAATATTTAGATTGGGTTAGAACATGCAACACATGTTATTAAAAACATCAACTCGTTCTTTTGATAGGTGGTCAAAAAACCTGGGGTTTTTTAGCATGAGCTCTCTGCAGAGCCAGGAAGAACTCCTGCAGAGATCGCTTCCCAGGGTTGAACCCGCCTCCCAAGTAATAATCATCACCACCTGGAAACAAATTAAGTATTTTTACATTTTGGAAGAGAGCAAAAATAATAGGACCGCAGGATTCGAAGTAATTTGAACCTACATCTTAGGATTAGGTACCTACTAAAGTTTCTAGAACTTGCAAGCATTAGGTACGTACTTTTACCACCTAAAATATAAACGGAGTACCTAGGTAGGTAATTTAATAATTAAGTAAATTGACTCGTTTTCTAAGCTCGAATTCCGTTTTAAGATAAAAAATGATTACTAGGGATTCATGGAAAAGTTATAAACGCGACAATATAATATAATATAATATAATATAATATAATATAATATAATATAATATAATATAATATAATATAATATAATATAATATAATATAATATAATATAATATAATATAATATAATATAATATAATATAATATAATATAATATAATATAATATAATATAATATAATATAATATAATATAATATAATATAATATAATATAATATAATATAATATAATATAATATAATATAATATAATATAATATAATATAATATAATATAATATAATATAATATAATATAATATAATATAATATAATATATGTTACGGTAAATGTAAGTAATATTGAAATTATACATATTTACCAACGCACACGGTAAATGTATTGAATTTTAATTAAATTGGTTACAAACAAAATTAGTCAAACAATAATACATACTACAAATATCAAGAGATCAAACCTGTTTGGTTAAGCAAAACATAAAATATATTCTTATTAAATAAATGTATTAATATATGTGTAGATATAAGTTAGTTGGTGAAATTTTTGTACTAGCTTTAAAGTGCCGCCATCATTCGGTATCTGCCTAAATAGGATCACGATAAAATCAACGATCTAGCGCGCTTGCCTAGAAGAAACCGGTTTACTCTCGACTTGAAGACCGAGAAATTATAATTCAGGGGGAGTCCTTGGAACCTCAAATGTATAACGGTGCCTCCTTGCCGAACCTCTACTCGTGCGATTTATTTATTTTATTTATACTTGTATTTATTCTAATAAAAATTTTGATTCTGATGTTTGATTTCATTATTTACTACATTTACCAAAGGGGTATGGTAATTATATATAATTACCGGTAAATGTGATTAATTCGAAAGTTTTTACCACTTTTACCAAGAGCACTGGTAATTATGCAAAGCTCCCGGTGATTATACATAATTACCGCATTATCTACATTTACCGTAACATATACAATATTATGTCTGTGTTTCTTTTACGTAATTTTTTAAAGGTTGGTAGGTAAGTAAGTATATTTTCTGTATGTTATGTTTTTTGGTCTTTTTCCCCTGTTAAGGCACATCAAAGCGACGGATCGTCGTTCGTTTTTTTCATAAGGGTTATATAATTGTAAATGGCCCTAGATAAAATGTGGGAGAAATCGCAGACATCCACCAGTTTACCACTTATTCAATTAAAAATCTATTTATTCAAATAAGTCCAGGATTATTATAGTTAAATGGATGAATCACACAAATGATAAATGCAAAAACATGATGATACGCAAAAAAACAATAATAATAATCACACATAAGAAATACGTAAAGTCATGCTACTAATTAATATTTAAGTCGTTAAGCCATGTCAGAGGCATTTCATTAGGCGGATTGACCATTATGACCCCAGAGTTGGCCACTCTCACACGAACTTAATTAAACTACCTAATTAAAATAAGTATGTGTTACCTGCTCCGTTGAGTTGTCCGTTGATGCAGCCCTCGTCCCACATATTAACGCATCTCTTGCCGGGGTTGAACGCACCCCCGAGGTAGTAGTCATCCCCTCCTGAAATGTCATACTTATCATTATCTATACATATATTATAAACCTAGGTATCATAAATCAGAACACAGAATATATTGTAAAAAATTGATTGGGTATACTTTAAATCGATTCGACAGAAGTTTTAGCAGTTTCAGCGGTTTTTAGATATTTTGTCTGTTTATTATGTTTTTTCAAACGCTCATCACGCAACTAATAAAAATATTTAGGAGCCTAGTCCTTCCCAGTTGAAAATATAAAGAAAACAATCTTGAGCCGCCTCATAATGTGTATTCTTTTTTTTAGGAACAGTAAACGTTTAATTATTTTTTTTGTTATAAGTACCTACGGAAATTGAATTGATTTTGTGAAATAGACGCGCGCTGGGGTTAATCAAAGAGCAGGCACTAACCGGCTCCGTTGAGTTGCCCGTTGATACATCCTTCATCCCACATGTTGACGCACCGCTTGCCGGGGTTGAAGCCGCCGTTCAAGTAGTAGTCGTCGCCACCTGCAATAAATAAATATTTCAGGACATATCACACAGCGCCATCTAGCCCCATACTAAGCTTACGCTTGTATCATGGATACTAGATAACGGATATAATACATATATACTTTTCTTTTATAAATACATACTTATTATATTAAAATATTAAACAAAGAAAGAAATTGGATATTATTTATTAATCCGGGTTAAAAAGTGCCCATGACACCGTAAACTAATTAGCCTTGGGAGTATTATTATATAATACTCCGAAGTGCTAATTAGTTTACATATTTACATCATTTCCGGGGAGAAGTAACAAACATACAATTATGCACAAACATTCGCGTTTTGTAATATTAGTTGAATGTGATCAATCATTTGTATGAAAATGGCAAACTGTTGAGATATTTCAGACAGCCCCTGTCTATATCAAATCAAAATACTTTTATTGCGAGTTACTTATAGACTCATATGGTGGGTACATACATATGTACATACAACTAAAACGTTAAAAACAGTAATTACATGAATAGTGTTACAAATGCCTTTGTGGTATCGGAATAGGAATATGTCTATTGCAGGCAGTGTTAATGTATATGCAATCTTATCTGCCGGCAATCATTGCCAGGATGGTGTAAAAAGCAATAATTTCTTAAGTTTGCCATTTCAATTTAATAAACTAATAAGGATAAGGATTTCATTATACATCACAGTAGGTACCTTAGTTGTCATTAGCGTTATGGTTTCCACTTACCAGCTCCGTTCAGTTGACCGTTGATGCAGCCTTCATCCCACATATTCACACATCTCGAATCGCCTGGAAAATTAAAAATAAAACCTTTTGAAGCGATAACTTATTAATCTAAGCACTTGCTATACATACCTATTTAAAATAAGTATAAGCATGTAACCTGTTTTATGCTAGATATTTTCTTGTAATGATGCTCGAATAGAAAACACAATCTCTTTGTGCTTTCCTGTGATACAACCGCCTATTTATTGCTTATAGCTCCGTGAGTGTATTAGTGAGCAAAGGCAACGGTAGGATGCCGGTACCAAACCACCTCCCTACATAATAAATACTTACCGAGAGTCGGTTTTCACAACCCTCTGCCTATTTAAAACTTCAGCACCAGCGTGTTACTTATTTACGCACATTACAAATTCAAAACTAACTGCGTAAAGCAACAACAAAATCAATTTCTGTAACTTACTGTAAGTTCGCGGGTGTGCCACCAAAGTTTTGCAATAAACAAGCGAAATTACGCTCAAGAGTACTGTGAACGCCTTCATTCTCTCTGAATTACTGAAAACTTTGTTTTCTACCCGCAAAAATTACTAATTTACTTATTTTTCTGGAATTCTATTAAAGTATCACGAAGTTAGATTTGGCGTTAATTTATGAAGCGAATCTTTATTTGGTAAAGTTTGGTAATAACTGCACCATTCGTCGCAGCTTTTATACCAATCGGGAGCACTTCAAAATTTAATTAGGGGTTATTGTCATCAAAATATCTTCCACTTCAGATAAGTTTTAATGAAACCCGTCGAATGAAGGGGTTATCAATGACAAAACTTTGGGCTGGAGTGTGGTTGTCAAAAACAAACTTGAACTTGATGAGCGAATCCGGCAATTTGAACCGTCTCTAAACAAGATGAAGATGGTAAACGATGATTTTATAAATATGTAAGACGTAGAAAATGAAATTTTTTATAATCTAACAGCTAGCGTACTTATTTGACGTATTTGTCTATCACACCTGCTCGCATTTTGCAAGCATAAGTATGAAATAAGCAAATATTTTATGGTAGCATACCCGTGAGAATTATGCAACACTATAATAAAGTATTTAGCTGTCGCCGTTATTTGAATGAACAGTTATAATCGCGAGGATAATAGGTAAAAAGATTAAATTTATTTTAGTATGTAAGTATGATAGGTATATTTCCAGGGTCTTATCAAATCGCTGTCATATCGATCCAAATATTGATAGCAATTACTATCGTGGAACTGAATTACTAATATAAAATAAAAAGAAACCGTAATAGTTACATATTAATAACAATCAGAAAATAGTTTCTAGGTATATAAGGAGTCCCAAGTAACGATAACTTTTTTGAATATACAAAGATCAAAAGTAGGTACCGCGCTTTACACGTACTGAAACCACCCTAATACGGTTAGATAGATAGATGAACGTTTTATTGGACATTAAAAATACAAAAGATAAACACATTTAATAGTAGGTAATGTCACAAATAGGGATCTTGGAAGGAATTGGGTTCGACTCTTGCCCAGTAAAAGGGTATATTGCCCTTTTACTGGGCAAGAGTCAATGGGCAATGTTAAGTAAAAAAAAAGTGTAACAAACCTCATGTCCAGCATTCAGCAGATGTCGGACGACGCCGTTCCCCAGAATATTGTGACTCTTGCCGGGAACAGGGAACATGACGAGGATCTTGTATGCATCACTAACATACGCAGCGGATAGAACTGTCACCAGCAGACAAACTAACTTTGCCATTTTTGTTTCTGAAAATTAACATCGATATTATAAACTAGTGGACGCCCGCGCCTCCGTTCGCATTATTTTGGGATAAAAGGTAGCCTATGACACTTATAAGACCTCATACCTACTAACTACCTACATAACAAAAAACATGATGATCCCGTTCAGCCGTTATTGCGTTTGAATAGAATGAAAAGGTTATGTGTTAATTACCAGTAACGTATGGTTTTACGAATGCACTTGAAATGACATGTTCTATTCTTTCTTCTTTATACTTTTAGCATTGTTGTTATATTTGATGACTGGCAAGCACGCTTCACCACACCTTGACTATTACCTATACTAGAGACCAATAATGAGCATTAAGCGATTTATGGTCTAATTTGGATCGAATTTAAAATAAGCCGTATAAATGAAATATGCCGCTGAAGATAAATGAAATCTATACGTGTCTCTAATTATTTTTGTAATCCTTCTCGTATCTGATAAGCAATGTAGGTTACCAATTTCGTAGGTAGATATTTTTATGGATAGCGCTAATGTTGTTAATATGTGGTTATAAGGTTTCGTAAAAATTAACAAAATTGTGTATAACAGTAAGTTTTAATAAGGCAAGCAAGTCACCGAATCATAAACTCCCAAAAATGAAACAATTCTCGCTATGCAGTTTTATTTCCGTTGGCCTGTACTTTAACGTGTTAATCATAACATAACTATTTTGGTGTAACCCGATCTTAATAAATAGCCAGTCATGTGAAACGTAAACGCTTTCAGATTTACATCATCCACGTTCCATAGATACAGTGACAGATACAGGTGTAGTGTGTTAATCATTGGATGATATAAAATAGCTGAATCATATGAGTAGACATTTATTTTTAATATATCTGAGCAAGTTATGCTGAAGTATCAGTATTTAGTCTCTTGAATTTGTTGTGTATAAATAGATTAGAGCTGTCTGATTTTAAATTGTTAGTATTTAAGTGCTGTAAAGTAATTGATGATTTGTGATTCTTGATAGGCAACTTGAGAGTGTATTGTACAGTTTATAGACACAGGTATGTCGTAAATATTTTTGAAGTTCTGTGTTCATACATCTTATTTTGGTATACGTACCACTAACTGCATTTATTAGATATTAAAAATAAAATAAAAATTAAAAAGCCTTTATTTGCCTTGTTTAAATATACGATATGAACAGTTAGTAATAATTAACTATATTTAAAAAAATAAACAGTATTCTGTCAAAATAACTGTAATTACTATGGTATAACAATTTGAAAGTGCGTTGTCAGAGCACCCAGAGACGTGGAGACACGTTGTGCCATGTGTGTCGATCTTGCGCCGCTCGGGTCCACGTCGCGCCCGCGACCTGGACGAAGTCATCGCACCACGCGCGCCGTCTCGGGGGTGCCAGTGGAGGATGTGCTCACTCCACCGGCCATCTGTAACTCTGCAAACATGACCGGCCCATTTCTATTTAAGCCTGCAAAGTGTGCAAAGCATCGATACTGCATCTATGACTTTGGTCTTTTGTGTAATATCGTAATTTTTTACTTTGTTTACTAGTCTTAGACCCAGCATCGATCGCTCTGCGGCTCTCTGGAAAGTGGCGATTTTTTGGGTTAACTTTTTGCTCAAGGACCATGTCTGACATCCGTAAAGAAGTGATGGAAAGATAGTGTTGTCCATCAACCTTTTTTTTGAGATGTACTGGTATCTTGCTTTTGAATATGTCTTTGTTTGGCCAACATTTCTTCAATGCAATTGCGATTTGCGAAGTACTAGACATTTCTGTTGTTTTACCGAGTTTGATGAGCCACCAGCAAATATCCAGTCGTAAAAAAATATTGAGCTCGCTTCACTCGCGCATAATTGCATATAACTCTTTCAATAGGATCATGTTAAAGTCAAAACCTAAGAATCCTACTCTTACGATGTATGTGTACGAAATGAAACTAAAACGTTGAAATTAAATTTATTTAAAAAAACTAAAACCGAGTTCAAGTGTCACTAAAAAGTTTATAAATAATTAATTTTCATTTTTACGACTTCATAATTCAATTTTTGGAGTAAAGAATTTATCAAAATATTGAAACTTTAAAAATCCTATAAGTATTCCTTTTGAAAGCTGTAATATTTGTTGTCAGTGTAATAAATTTTATACAAATCGATGTAAATTTTCAGAAACAAAAATGGCAACGTTGGCGTGGCTGCTGGTGACAATTCTATCCGCTGCGTACGTTAGCGATGCATACAAGATTCTAGTTATATTCCCTATTCCCGGCAAGAGTCACAATATCCTGGGAAATGGCGTCGTCAGACATCTGCTGAATGCTGGCCATGAGGTTGTTTATTACTTTATTTTTACTTACGTCATGAATTTACAAAATAAGCATTTTGCACCTTGTTCTCAAACGTTTTTTTGTTTCTTTAATTTTTAATTTAGGGCATAAAATTATAGAAACATATTTGTAGGCAGTTTGCTGCAAATTATGTCTTGGCAAAATTTTTGTAGGACGCATAGTTTCCGAAATATAGCGTAGGTTGTTTATTGCGAAATTTTCTTTAGTATTCTTTGTTTCTTCTTTAATTACATTTTACACCTCTTTTTTAGCTAACTTAGCATCTAATCTCACTCGTTTGACTATGTACGAGAACGTTACTAAAAAAACACAAGGGTTTTTTGTTAGCCTTCAACGTATTTATTATTAAATAAATAAATAAATATTCCGGGACATTGCACACAACGCCATCTAGCCCCACACTAAGCATACGCTTGTGTCGTGGGTACTAGATAACGGATATAATACTTATATACTTTTCTTTTGTAAATACATACTTATTATATATAGAAACGGCCAGACTCGACACAAGTAATTACACATTTTAGCATTCATAATTACTTGTCTCATGCGGGAATCGAACCCGCAACCCTAGATTAGAAGGCAGAGTCACTACCAACTAAGCTAACAGAGCAGTCAACTAATTATTGGACGTTTCTTATTTTTTTTCCTTTAAAGGGTTATTAGAATTGTGGTTTTTGTAGTTCCTACGCCATACTCGTATACGAGTCATACATTATTCTAATAATCAAACGATTTAAATTTAAATTTGGGTTTTCATTCGTCTTATTTTATTAATGTTTCAGGTGTCATATATTACTCCAACTATTAGCAAGAAACCGCACGCAAACTTGACGCAAATCGATGTTTCTGATAACTGGGAAATTTTATCAGGTTTTGGTTGGTACTATGTTCATTTATCCAATACCTTTAGGTAATAATTACGCCCTTAATTTGTACCTTGGTGTGGTTGTATATATATGTACATATATACGCCAAGGTACAAATATGCATATTTTGTACTAATCCATATTTATGGTGGACGGAAATAGTGGAGTTGAGTCCTAGTACCGGTAAACGGAATGTTGGTCTACCACCAATTAACCAAGTAAGTAGTCTGAAAACGTATTTTTAAATACGTAGAACTTACGATGGAAACCGGCTCATTGTACCACATATTCCACTGAACGTTGCATAAATAAATCATTTCCTGTGTACCTAAATAGGTCCTAACAATGCTCTACAAATCAAATCTCTTCACAGAAATATAAATTCTAATAAGATGTGAATGGAGCGTAACTATATTTTTTTTTTGTTTTCGTCATTTACAGAAGATATGCTTAATTTTGAAACCGTGATGAGTAGCAGTTCCAAAGGTTCGGATCACACGATGTTCGCTTTCATGTTCCACATGATGTCTGAGAAAACTTTGGAAAATCCGAATGTGCAGAAACTGTTCGCTGACCAAAGTCAACATTTTGATGTGGTTATTGGGGAGTGGATGTTCAGTGAATTGTATAGCGGGTAAGGATGTTTATACTTTTGTGGGAAATAAGACAACAAAAAATACCATTCACTTTGTCCATTTTTACAGCATATAATACATATATATATATATAGGTACTTCATTATTAACCTACTTATTTTTGTTGTTACAGTGTAGCAAGTATTTATAGTGCACCATTGGTCTGGTTTTCCACGGTGGAGCCTCATGGGCAAGTACTCGCTCTGATAGACGAGTATATAAGCACCGCATATAATGGATATTACATTGATAGTCTTCCACCGTTTTCATTCGCTGATAGGGTCAGTGAGTTGTGGCAAACAGTAAAGAACACAGTTCTAAAGGAGACGTAAGTATCTCATATCTTATTTTTTCATTTGGTGACAGTTTTAAAATCTTTTGAGAAGTTTTTATACACTCAGATACAAATAATATAAAAACACATAACATTAAAAATAAATAAATAAGATTTAATATCTTCCGTATCTACATTAGAAACGGTTATTACAAACACGCTTGTAGGTACAAAGCCTGTTATGTTTGTTACAGAATAATTCGTGGTCTACTGTGGTGGGATTATGGAAGATTGTTAGCTCCACACATCAAAGCTCGAGGAAAGGTTGTTCCGTCTATTGAGGAGTTGAAATATAATGCTTCTCTCATGCTCGGAAACTCACATGTTTCTTTGGGCCAAGCCACCAGGCTTCCACAGGCATACAAACCTGTGGCTGGATACCACATTCTTGAAACATTCGACCCTTTACCAGAAGATCTTAAGAAGTTAATGGACGAAGCCAAACATGGCGTCATTTACTTTAGTATGGGCTCCAACCTGAAAAGTAAAACGTTTCCTAATCAACTGAAAAGAGAAATCCTAGAGGTTTTCGGAAGCTTAAAACAAACGGTGTTGTGGAAATTTGAAGAAGATTTACTGGATAAACCAAAGAACGTTCACATATTGCAATGGGCTCCTCAGCAAAGTATCTTAGGTATTTTTTTATATACTCAAAGATTTTATGGACTTGATATAAAAGCTATATTACTTATAGGTATAATAAGTTACATCACAAAGAAGTTCTTCCTTTAATCTTAGACGGTAGTAATAATTACCAAGCTGGCGTAAAAAAGTTAAATTGAAGTTGATTTTGGCAGTGTGGCTTGATTAGTCTATAAGCCATGCCAGGGGCCCATAGGCGATTTGAAAACTGTGATACTAGATTTGGCATCAGGACTAGACAAAAGAAATTCCAATTCAAAAATGTTATCTTTTGTTAATACGGTCACTTTAAAACATCTGTACCTATGCTTCTTTCCAGCTCACCCCAACTGTGTCCTCTTCATCACACACGGAGGGTTACTATCGACCACAGAGACTGTCCACGCAGGAGTACCAATTATTGGTATTCCAGTATTTGCTGATCAATTCGTGAATGTCAACAGAGCCGTCGCGAAGGGATTCGCTAGAAAAGTGCCCCTTTCATACAACATGGCCACGGAAATGAAAGAAAATATTGATGAAATCTTGTCTAATCCTAAGTAAGTGGCATTTTTCATGCTAATTATAATACTGATATATTTAATGTGAATTTTTAGTTTTTTTTTTTAGTTATGCGTGATGTATATGTCTACAGGTACTTTTTTTCTTAATTTAATATTTTCTTGGTAAGACTCCATAAAGTTTCTACCACTGCTACTAGGTACTATTTAGTTGATGGATTTATTACACGCATATTTTTTTCAGGTACACACAGAAAGTCAAGGAGTTGTCTTTCATCTACCACGACAGACCCGTGAAACCAGGCAAGGAGCTGGTACACTGGGTCGAACACGTGATCAACACCAAGGGAGCTCCACATCTACGCTCCCCAGCACTTCTGCTCCCCTGGTACCAGAAAGCGTATCTGGATCTCGTTCTTCTTCTAGCGGTCCTTATTTACGGTATAAGAAGAATCTTGAAAATTGTGTTGCCAATAGCCTTTCCCAAAAGATTTGGGAGCAAAGTGAAACAGAACTAAAATGTGATCTGTAGTTTTTTTTAATTTGAAGAATTGATTAGTGAATATATAACAAATTATAATTCTGTCTTTTATTTTTTAAATGATTTTAGGACATTATTTATGCATAACAAGTAGCCTCTAAGTTTGTCAAATCTTTTAAAATTGTATATTTAGGCTAACCCTTTCAAATAATAATCGTGTACAAAAAATTACAAACTCAAAATGTTGAATGCTGGAAACACGCGCAAACAAAAGGTTCGAAACATATGATTACATCATTCATCGTTGAGTAAACGTCTCAGGAACACACACGTATTCTTTTATCCAATTACGAGTAAAAAGAAAGGGGAGACAGAAATGTTGGGCCCTTCAGCAACTTTTATAAAAATGCTGAATTTGAGTGTGAGCTGCGGTTACTTCTGTCAGCATGATTTTCACCATCGCATTCGAGTTCAGGTATCTCAGCTATTTTTACGTCCTACTGATTGGTCACAAAAAAGGCTCAAAGCATCGTGATCATAAAAAAAAAAACAATTTCAAACAAGCACGATGTGTCTAGCCAAGTCGAGCTAGTTGCAAAGCCAATAAAAATCAATACTCCTTAGCCCTGTAGAAACTTAAAAAATATGCTTATCATAGCAAGACGTGACATTTTATTTGGTCAAGTGCTGATACGTACCAGGTTATTTCTCCAGATACATAGCTCTTCGAACGGGGATAATGGCGAGTTTGCACACTAATTCTTGGTTTGGTGCCAAATTACTGGCAAAAATGCTCAGAAAAAGTACAAAGTACGAAGCTTACTGCTGCTGAAGTAATACAGGTAAGAAGTTATTTCGAATTTAGTTAGGTATCTATATTACGTGGTTGTGAGTATGATGTGGTTTTGTACGAGCATTAATAGAACATTGCCGAAACACATCGGTAGGCGTTTAGCGGCCTTTGATGTTAATATTCACAAACTTTATAATGGGTAATGGAGGATTTAAATATATATATATATATATATATATGCTAGTTGCGAGTATGTATAGCTCTTCACAGATTCTCGGGCCTTACGCCCGGTATTTTTAAGGCATCAGTGGGGCCGTAGCCAACACTGAGAGGCCTTTTACAATATTATAGGTACTTAAAATTAAGTAAAAATTACAGATAGAGGATGTAGGTATATAAAGTAACTATTGCAGACATGGTATTAATATTACAGGCTATTGTGTTGAGTTGTTCATTGACTTAATTAAACTGGTCTATTGTACGAGGAACGGTACCCGCCAGTTATGCCTCATTCATAAAAATTATAGCGGGTGATGACTTGCCACTCACTAAATGGGCCCTCCACAAAAGGCAGCCTAAGATGACGCCGGAAGGGCAACATTGGTGTGAGTGGCTTAGGGTGTCGAGAGGTGTGCTGCGCGTTCTCTGAGCGGTACTAGCGGCGTTATGCCCTTTAACACTTCCACCCTGGAGCTTAGGTACTGAGCTCTTGCGTCTGCCACTCCCGGACGGCCAATCAAGGCAAGCCAGGAGGCAGGGGGTCTCATTTAGCCCCCAGGGAATCGGGGTCCGCGGTGACGCTACTCACCGACGACTCGCCATGAAGTCGCCCCTGCGGTTAAATGTATAGCTCATTATTATGCCTGTCACCAGATCAAAGATATTTCCATAAGACTTTTTTCAGGAGACGAATTAATTTAGTGTCGGAATATTTTATTTAAAAATGAATAGAATTTGTTTATGGATAGAAAAGGATTAGCAGAGAGGTTCTTATTATCCCACGTTTATCCTGGCAGGACACCACCTAGCATGTCATCCAGCCAACAGCTGTCTACAACTGGACATAGGCAGCCCAAGGCACGCCACTCCGCCCGATTTTGTGCTTCTCGTCTCCACATTATCCCTGCTACTTATACCACCTAGCATTATAATATAGTAAAAGAGCCCTTTTGCATTCGTAATTAAAACCACCAAACTACAGCCTGGCTCTTGCTAGAAGCACATGGCTATTCATTAAAACTTAAAATCTTAATTCACTGTCTTGAAAAGCGACCGTGGAACCAGTAACTAACTTAATTGGGCATATATTTTAACTCAGGTTGAGAATAAAACTGAACATATACATACTGTACTTACTCGTACGTATTTATATTCGTCCGGTTTAATTCGAAAAGAAAACATTTTAAATATTCAGGCTTTATTTCTAATTTTAGACTGAAAGTAGATTAGATTTATATTACCTGATAGGATCTATTAAATAACATTGTATTCGATATAAAAACTACTGTATAGGTACTTAGACGTGGACACATATTAAAAGCCCTGACAATTTTGAGTACCTAACGGTGATATTTAAGTCACTCTGCTTCTATGTACCTGCAATAAAATATCTTGTAGAGATGCAATAAAGGCTAGGCAAATAGAAATAGAAAAGACGTCAGGAGATTGCTGCACAGAGTAGAGACAAAGAGGAATCGCAATATTATAGAGATAAATATAACGATATAGTAATATTTCAAACATTGTCACATAGTGTAAATGGATTTTTTGTTGTGTTTAGAAAAATTAAAATCGTTAAAATAAATCAATATTACTAAAATATGTATAAGAGAAATATCACATAATGTATTAAGTGAATATCAGTAAACATATATCAGTCAGTTATGAATGCATCTCATTAAAATATCGCATACAATTCTATAAATTCTTCGAATTAGTACGAAAATTTACAAAATAATTATGCGAGCTCTACCGAAAAATATTGCTATGAATATTTAAAAATAGCGCCTCTTCATTTGATTAAAATCCGCACTCGCAACACCTTGCTTTAAAATGAGGCTAAAAAAATCACGCCTACAGTTTTCCAACAGCGATACTCGTATTAAAAACAAGTGTCAACATCGCTGAATAAAAAAGTTCGCAGAAATTATTTCGCCGGAAGCATAAAAAAGATACTTTAGTACCAGCACGGCGCAAGTGGCGCGGGCCGTATGGGCGCAAAAAATATCTGTATTTTTTCTAATTACATTTTTAGTCGTTCCATTGCCGTAGAATTTTCGGCATACGACCTTTTTACGCATGACGTTTATTTCGTTATATCTTTAGAATTCCGTGGAATTTTTAACAATGATTTATGGCGTTACGTCTCTTAATAAACTAAGTACAAGTAGCTCCAGAGAATAAATTAATTAGGAAGGAACAGTTTCATTTCTTCAAGCTCTTCTTTTATGTATATTTTAAGGTCTGCCTAATTGTTAGCAATGCGCTTAATCTCTGTTAAAATGACGATGATATACGATCACCGTCTTGAAATAAAACTGGATGTGCGTGCGATTGATTAGCTGTTCAATGTTTTGTGCTTTTTAGAAAACAAGTGAAGAAAATAGACATAGCAATGATCAACTTATAATTTAAGAACTTTTTATTTCCAATAATAAAATATAAAAGCAAGAAGGAAGAAAAACAACATACTACTTCTAACTACTACAAAAAAAGGAGCTAGAAAAGCCTAAAGATAATCTAAGTGCTCCAGTCCACTACCAGAGGGCAGCGTACCCAGCATACTGGCCGCATTACCACGCTGGATGGCAATGCTGATACGTTGAGCCAGAAAAAGGCCAGCATTTTGGTCATGCGTCAATCTTTCTATATCAACTTATTGATATAGAAAGATTTTTAAAAAGAGACAGTAAAGCAGCTTCGTCAACTGATAGAAGAGATACAATTAAAATATATAAATTAATTCTCAAAAACACGCTACTTATTTAGAAAAAATATATAATAAACGACTTAAACAGGTAGTCCTGTCCTACATTCAGTACCTACATAGACTGGATCTGCAAATGTCTGAAGAAGTATTCAGCTTGCTCCAAGTTTTAGCCTTTTAGAATAATTATTAAATTACTTTGTATCCCTGCCTAGAAACAAAAGCGTAAGTTTCGTTTTAATTTGCTTAAAGCTGCGAGCCTTTGATGAAATGAAATTGTTCTGTAATAATTCCCGTAGATATTTCTTTGAATCCTTTAGCATTTCCTCTGTGACCTTCTGACTAGTCGTATCTCGGAATTTAAATGAAACCGCGCAATAAAATTTAACGTATCTACTTATTGACCTTTCTAGTCGATTTTAATGTTATTTAAACAGTTAACAAAATCGCAATCAGAATATTAATTGACCTTTAAACTTGGTTATGTTACATACGTAATTTTTAAATTTGTATAGCATACATAAATTAAGAGATAAAGAGAAAAAAAAAATAGAATCACAAGCGTAAGGAGGAAGAGAAAGAGAAGGAAAGAAAAGAAAAAAATAAATAAAATCAATGTATTTCGAAAATTTTACTACTCTTTACTACACTACTACGACATTATGTTATTGTTTGGTCAATATTTATAGCACACCCATTGTCGTTGTTACTAACAGAATGTTAGATATTATTAGGTAAAGAGACTCCTTATCACAAGAGTAGTGTAAAGTGTGCCAATAGAACAACACAAGAACCTTTGATCGAGCAGTCGAGCACAATGTCTCCGGATGGGCCGACCTGTCCAGTGTCCACCGTCCAGTGTTGTCACACAATCGATCATGGACTGTCATGGACTATCGAATGACAACTTAGGCTGTAAATTATTGAAAATAAATGAAACGTGGTTTTCTATTTTTCAGACTGGTTTTAGTTTATATATATGTATATCTCATAATAGGCCGGAGGCCTATGCCCTGCAGTGGGTCCCATTAGGCTGATGATGACGATGATGATGTATATCTCATAAAGAGCTTGAGTCGCACGATGTACGGCACATCCACTCCCACATCCTTATATGTGTGGTGTTCAACATATTAACTATCCTGTGAAAAAGGACATGTAAATGTAAGTTAATACGTAACTATGTATTATGTTGTGTTGTTACTAAGCCTACACGTAGAATAAAATGTTGCAAAATTTTATAATTATCACTAGGTACATGTTTTTATATGAATTACATTCCACATTCTGTGTAGCACAGAAATCTAAATAAGATTTCTGTGCTGTGTAGGAGCGCTACGAACCGTGTCTCGTCAACCAGTCACGAGTAGGTAGTTTGTGTAAAAATACAAAATATTTAACTAACATTTTTTTTCTAGATGAAATAGAACTAAAAAAGAGTATTTACATCTAAAAAAATTTAAACAATCTACATGTGGTATGGAGCCAAGAACGCTGGCTGCATTCCCACGCTGGATTGCTATAGAAATCCTTTGCGCAAGGAACCAGCCAGCGTTCTTGTCTCTAGTGATGTCAATCAACATTTTATTTAATTTTTTTATAAAAGACTTAGTGCTTTTACCCCACGGACCAAAAGTTTCGAAGCCAAGCGGTACGAAAATATAATCAGTCGATACTGATGTATATTTTCGAAGCTTGGCTTCTTCTGCTGCGTCCGCCGCGGCTCCTGCCGCTTGTACTGTTCCACTGAGGCGAGAAGGAGCTAGTGTATCGATGCAAGTTTATTTTTTCTAAATTACATAAATTTTATGAATATATTTCAATACTAACGGGTTAAAATAGATACAGAATTATCAAACAGACACAGTTCGTTTCATCAATGTATCCGGTATTAGGAACGAAACAAGTTATCAGATAAGGATGATAAATCGAGCTACATAAGCCTATTTCATGCCAAAAAAGAATAAGTTTTTCCTGAAAAAAAAACTTGCATATAATTTTGGGTTGTGAGTTTGTCACTTGATACTGGAGTGTTTGTAACTCTGTGTGATCTCGTTGAACGACGGCCACATCCGGGACGGTCATTTTATTATTCATTCAGTGTCGGTCTATTTCTTTTACCTATCTAGAACGGTTAGGGTGGAAAATAGGCTCTTGGACGTCGTTTCCATTTTCTATTCCCATCCTTATACCAGCTATTCCGATAACGCAACAAAATGAGTCAGTATACAATACATACCTCGTTCAAGGCTCAATTTTGGATATAATTTTAGTTTTAGTAGTTATAATTTATTGTAAATTTTATATTGGATAAATAAATTTTGTTGTTTAAAAAGTCTTGTCGTTTGGTAAGCAATTTTTCTGGTCTAAATGTATGGTGATTTGACTTTTCTCATCCAGCTAGGTAGAGTTGATTATGTACTATAGGTATGTGCTTGCGGAATACTATACACATCTTTTTCATTTGGATGACGGCTGAAAAACTAGCAAAGATAAGATGTGCTACTACTCTGGAATTAAGACTCTTACCATGAGATCCTCATGCCTCATACAGTTTTGGTATCTATAAACGATTCAATTATCTATTTATCGAGTCACATACACGAAGCCTTAATTACTAAACGAGTGGCTTCATGTCATCCGGAAACTTGCAAACAAAGAGCCATTAAACCTGTTTCCGGCAGAGGGAGTCATTACCGACTAAACTCAGACAGGGCTGTTTTATCAGACGGTTCCATAGTCGTATAAAGGAAAACGCCTGGTAAAATAGTTTTGTCGTATAGTAGGTACATGAAACATTGAAAGCCTCAGGAGTGATATAACTTATGCCATCGATTTTTCCACATACATATATAAGTTGTTAGTTTTGAAACGGCCCCCGAGGGGATTAAAGTTACAACCCTTTGTAACATCCGAATAAGGTGGTATATGAAGTTGAGCCATAAAAAACTAATAGGTTTGAATACCTACTGACTTCTGTAAAATGGTTATCAAAGTATAAAAACGCAAAATGAGCACCTTCCTGGTTTTATATGAAATTCGGATTTAAGTATATGTATGTACCTAATGGATAATATTTATATAGAATATATATTTTTTACACGATGTAAATCTAATAACAATATTGCCAATTTCTCTGCCACGGCTGTGGCTGTTCTGATAGCATGTTGTTAATAGTTACATATATTATTATATCATTATTATTTCACATACTTACACATTCTCGATATGATTGTTGGATTAATATAAGTATATTTTTTCAGATCAGTGTTTAGACGGTTTCAAAACTGATACTAGATTTTTTTAGTAGATCTCTAAGACTTCGGAAGCAGTCGAATGTTATATTGTCTTTGAAATAACAAGTATGCAGTATCACACATTAGTATGACCTATTAATAACAAACAGGAAAAGTTTGGATGAAACAAGAAGAATGCAAATATCAAGAGCACAATATATATTAACGAGTACTATAGCTATTTTCCTTGACGCTTTCATCACAATTAGCCATGATTTTGCTTAAGAAACAACTCTGAAGTGCATTTATTTAAATTATTAATGTTTATTAAACATGTAGTTTTCTTACTACACTAAAACTAGAACCATTCAAAATGTTGTTATTAAAAGTTCTTGCATTATTTATTATATTATTTGACGCTTATCACTGCACGCATAGTATAAATACAGGTATGTACTAATTTAACTAATTTGTGATTGGTTCAATCAACATCATAACTAATATAACTAAGCGGTCTAGAGGTAAAACTCAATTGTTATATACTCGTATGTATATAAGTGAATTGTCTTTGTCGCCTTAAAAAATCTGTACTTTGATTTGATATCTTGACTGTAATATACATGTCTGTTTTCAGCGGGACATCTAAAACACCCTATATGCGAGATCAAAAACCCAGAGTTGGTTGACGATGGTAAGCCGTACCAATATGCACAGAGAGATGAATTGGACGCTTATATGGCTAATATCACAGGTAAAGTAGGACATCATACTGAGATTTCTATGTTTATTACTAAAAAACATAACAAACAATACACATTCTTGAGATAGGATTACTGTCTCAAGAATAGCTATTAGTAATCAACGTTTATAAAATTGGATTCAAGTTATAGGCCGAATGACGTAATATACTTACCAGTCTTCGCGCAAATTGAAAGCATGTGCCTGCTGAACAATCACGTTGTCCTTCCTTCCTTCACACCAACTTCTCATACGTCTTATTTATGATTGGTTTTAAAGGTTTGGTTCTATTCTACTGGTCTATCATGGGTTGGTACCATGGTTTGTCCATTATAGCATGATGAATTTGACAGCTGTCATGTTTATACCGTTCTCGCGTATACGCGAGAACGGTCATATATGCGTTATATATATTATATGTATATAGCGTATAGTTATTTAGCGTCATATATGACGTAATAGCTAAAAACAATAACTATTATATCCGTTATCTAAATGGATATTAATTACCTATCTTATTTAAATACTTACATATGACACTTATGTTTACAGGATGCCGATTGGATCATTCTGTAACCACATGGACGGTGCCAAACATCACTTCGAATATAACTGTTCTGCAGAAATTCGCATTTCGTTTGAGTGAATCAGCACGATTTCGAATTACATTTTATTCTGATAATGATTGGTTTACTCTATACAGGTTTATAGGTAACCTTTGTTTGCAACTGAAAAAAAAACCTAATAGCAATACTTTATTATATCAGCCGATTTCATATACTTCAGCGATCAATTATACATACCTATAGTTTTACAATATTTTTGAGTAATCCGGATGTATTTTTTACAGATATAATAAATAACAATTCAAGAAACAGAATAGCATACCGATATACGAAAATTGCAAATAATCCATTTCGGTTTGGTCCGAGTGTTTTTACAGACTATAAATATACCCGTAAATTATTTTGTGGGGACTATTATCAACCCTTCTACATTAAATTAGAGAACGGTAATACATGCACATACACAAATAATATACAAATAATAATATTATTATGTTTTTAATCTGTTATGAAGCTATGTCTTGATTTTGAATTTGTATTTTGCTATTAAACGCATATTTAGTTTCTAAGGCTGTATAATAATTAAAACAAATTCAAAACAGTCATTTTTATAATGTTTGAATATTGTAATGAAAATATAGCGTTAGGAACTATTAATAAAGAGGTATATAATAGCATCAACTGCAATATATTAGCTTCATATCTGATTGAAATTAAAAATAGTATTGAATGCTTTCAATTCCATCCAGCCTTTAAATGCCTTAAAATCTGAGTCTGGTATTTACTTCTATTATAGTAAAACTAAACTCTGGCGTCGAAAGTTTTTGTACCCCCATGGATCTCAAGAACAAGAATTATGCCTTCCATGACTATAGATATGACTTAGAATATAATAATATTATTTCGGTATCGTACCTGAGGCAGACGTTAGTAGATATTATTGATCAAGACTATTTCTTTACTTATTTTTTTATCAATTTTCATTGTCACATTTTTTATTTATCGTATTTCAGGAAGCATGTCTTTTGGTAAACAGTGTGAATACAAACCCCTTTTTGTGGAATGGATTGGTATGAGCAATGCGACATCCATGGCTATTGAATTCATGACAAATTTCCCTGGCAACATTCTTCATGACTGTCCAATCGTTGATCCAGGTCATTGTTTTTTTTAAACTAAGCATTAATATAAGCATTGCAACGAGTTTCAGTTTCAAATTTAAAATCATTCTTTCAACCTTGCTGAATATAATCATGATGTTGCATAATATTTTGTCACAAACAATCTGTTGATTCTAACCATATAATACATAATACATTCTAACTTTAAATTCTCTCTTTATATATCAACGTCAGTGTTACGTTAACCATTATAAAGTAAACATTTAAAATCTCGTTACTTATGTGGTCCAAAATATGTGTACAATAGTGTATAGAGAATTATATTATTATTAGCTTCTTTCAATTCAAACAGTGCAACTTGTTTATTCTCTGATTTAAACTAATATCTTTATCTTATATATTGCTTGAGTGTTATGTATGACGTTAATAATAAATTAAGCAGCAGTTTAATACACATAATATATATTCTTCTTCCTTTTATCGAATGAGAGTAGCCAACTCTGGTGTTGAGAGTTTATCAAGTATAGTATATACTTAAGATAATTTAGTTAATATTGTCCCGTTTTTAAGTTCTTTTTACTGAGTAGGTAAACTTTTTGTAGTAGATGAAGATTTTTAAATGTCATTTACAAAAGTCCTATATCACGCTAATTATAATTAATTTAAACGAATTTCCACAGATGAAGATATGAGAAACACATCTATGTGCAAAATTAATGTTCCTAGATCCATCAAACAGGGCAATAAAGTGTATCATTACGAGCCTCGAGACCGAATGGATTTGTACATGGCTAATATGACAGGTAAGTGGAAAGTACACTTGAAAAGGTAAAATTTTTCGGATAGAGCAGTTATTTCATTCCTAGCAGAAATATGTTTTTAGAAAACAAAGATACAAATCTTATACACTACATATTACATATTTTGATGAATGATGTAATGCACAGTCTATTAAGGAATCTACCTCGTTTTCAATCATCATCATCATAAATTTAAGGGCCGGGCCCTTGTCTGTGGAGTATGCGCCATCCTTTCCGGTCTTCTGCCAATTCCTTGACCTCCTTATACGACATGACACCCGCCTTTTCTTTTATTTGGTCCATGTATGATCTTCTCGGCCTTCCTCTTCCTCTTCGGGCTTCCAATTTTCCTTCCATGATGTTTCTTATAAATTCGTCATGTCGTATAAGGTGGCCAACCATCTTCCCTCTTCTGTTTTCAATAGTTGCCAGTATTGTACGGTGTTTTTGGACCATGCTCAGCACTTCTTCATTGGTCTTTCTTTCTGTCCAACTAATTTTCTCCATCCGCCGCCAGCACCACATTTCAAAAGCTTCTATTCGTTCTCTATCTCTTTGAGTCATGGTCCAAGTTTCGCTTCCATAAAGAGCAATACTCCATATGTAAGATTTTATGAGCTGTTTTCTTACGTGTTTTGCAATTTTGGATTTTAGTAAATGTTTCTTCCGGTTGAATGCTGTTTTTGCTATGGATATTCGGGTTATTATGTCTTGAGTGCATCTTGAGTCTTCTGTTATTACGCTTCCTAAATATTTGAATGAATGTACTTGTTCTATTGGGTTATTGTGCAGTTTAATGGGATTTCTATTGTAAATTTGGTTTCTGGTGATTGTCATAGTTTTGGTCTTGTTTGAGTTAATTTTGAGGCCTATTTCTTGAAAAGCTTCGTCCATTTGTTTGATTAGTTTTTCCAGTTCATTTCTATTGTCGGCTAAAGCTGCAATGTCATCTGCGTAACGTATAAAGAAAATCCGCTCTCCATTCACTTTAATTCCACCGTTTTCTGATTCTATGATTTTACTAATTGCATTTTCAATAAATATGTTGAAAATAGTTGGTGAAAGTGGGCATCCTTGTCTTACTCCTTGTCGTATTTTTGCTGTTGTGGTTTCAGTTCCTATGTCTATTGTGGTTTGCTGATTTTTATAAAGGTTGTATATTATTCTTCTGTCTCTATAGTCTACTCCAATGTTTTTTAAAATCGTAAGCATCTTTTTCCAATTTACTTTGTCAAAAGCTTTTTCCAGGTCAATGAATGCAATATGTGTATCTATACCCAGATCTATTCGCTTGTTAGTGATGAGTCTTAGAGCCAGTATTGCTTCTCGTGTTCCTTTTCCTCGTCTAAATCCATATTGGTCTTTGGTAATATTTTCTTCGGCAATGGGTCTTAGTCTATTGTGAATAATTTGTATGAGTATTTTTGAAGCATGTGATATGAGACTTAGTGTTCTGTGTTCTTCGCATTTGTGGGTGTTAAGTTTTTTGGGTAGAAGTACTGTTTTAGTGGTTTGAAAATCATTAGGAATGTTACCTGTTAAGTACATTTCTTGGGTCAGTTTAAATATTTCATCTAAGAGAGGGTCACATACCGCATATTTGATAAGTTCTATGTGAATTTGGTCTTCTCCTGCTGCTTTTCCATTTTGTATATTTTGTAGAGCTCTGTCAAATTCTTCTCGTACTATTGGTGGGCCTAAATCATCACAATCTATTGAATTTTCTTCTTCTAGATCTTTATCATCCAGTCCTGCTCCGTCGTATAATGTTTCTATGTAGTTTTTCCATCGTTGTACTATTTCTTTTTCGTCCAGTAGCATTTTTCCATCTGAGTCAAGGATTGCTGTGCTTTTTGTCTTGTGTTTAAGGTCAATTTTCTTAATAAGACTATATGCTTTATCTACTTTTCCTTCTTTCAGGTATTTTTCAATGAGTTGACAGTCTTCTTTTATTGCATTTTCTTTGGCTTCATTACATTTTAAAGTTATTTTGTTGGTTAAAGTTTTATATTTGCTTACACTTGTAGCATCAGTTTTATTTTTCAGCTTCCTGCGGTCAAGCATGAGGGTTATTATATCCTGTGTCAACCACTTTTTTCTTGGGACTATTTTTACTTTGTTTATACATTCATTAGCACTAGTACGTATCATGTTGCTAATATTTTTCCATCTTGTTTCTATGTCTATTGGACTAGAATTATTTAATTCTATGCTATTTATATAATCTTTCAATTTATCTCCTAGCTTATTACTATATTGCACTGTTGTATTGCTCGTTTTATCCTTAATACTAGTGAGATCTATTTTCTTCGGTTTAGTTTTTCTTTTGTTTTGTTGTAATTCCAGATTATGTTTGCTTATAAGTAAGTTGTGATCGGATTTTATATCAACGCCCGGTAAGGTTTTGCAATTTGTGACGGATCGTTTGTATTTTTCTTTTACTAATATGTAGTCTATTTGATATCTCGCTGTGTCTCCCGGGTTTTTCCAAGTATACAATCTTCTTTTGGGTTGTTTATAGTGTGTATTGAGAGGTACCATATTATGTTCTTTACAAAATTGAACGAGTCTGTTTCCTCTTTCATTTCTTTTTCCTAAGCCAAACATTCCAACTATATTGTCTTCTGCTCCTTCGCCTAATACTGCGTTAAAGTCTCCCATAACGACTAGATAATCATTTTCGTGGACAATGTCTAATATGGAGTCTATGTTATTATACATATCTTCTACTTCGTCTATGTGGTGTCCGGTAGTGGGCATGTACACTTGTAGAATTACGATGTTTCTGTGTTCATTTTTTATTATAACTGCTGTTAATCTATCGCTATGGTGTATGGTATTTGTTACTTTATCTCCCCATTTTTTACTTAGTATTAGTGCTGTGCCGTTTTTTCCTTGAGTTTCTCCTGTATATATTACTCTGTGATCCCCGTTCCAGTAATCTCCACTTCCTCCCCAACGAGTCTCACTTAATCCTACTATATCTATCTTACAGTTATCCATTTCCATTAACAGATTCTCAAGTTTGCCTGCTGGCAACATCGTTTTCGCATTGAACGTACCGATTGTACAGGGATTTCGCAGGATGACGACCCGGGTAGCCCTGTTACTACCCCTGCCGGACTCGGACCGCCACGGCATGTTACTTCGCGGAAGCCCGTTGTCAAGAACGTTTACTGTATTAGGCGACATTTTCCATTACTCCAAAATTGGGATAAGTAGTGCGGTGGTTTCCCACTTGCCTTCCGCACCGCGGTACAAGAGCTGGTTGCCCATCAGTTGCTATCCTGACCAGAACCCTTCCAGAGCCTTCCTCTTCGGCCTCTCGCCAGTACCGGTGTTACCGCTGCCTAACACCGGGGAAACGCTTATTTAATGGCGGCGTTTGATCGCCATGTCACAGAACCGTTGTTGGACCTTTTGTAGCACTTTATAGGTTAGCCCGCTCCACCAGACTACCCACTACGTCCTGATAGTTCCGCCGCTGTTGGTCGGGGACTGCTTATTGGTTATTCGCAGCTAACCACCATATCTGGTGGCCGTTCCACTATCCGCCACCCGTGGACCCCTCCGGTGTCTGTCAGCTCAGCCCCGGAAATTTCAATATTCAAACAAAAATTAAAAATGTTTCTATTAGATAAGGTGTATTATGCTGTTAAGGATTTCATAGGTGGCGATTTGTAAATTGGTATAGTTTATTATTTTAAATGTATAAATTTTATTAAGCGTTTGTAAATTAGTTATAATAATATATATTTGCATGCCTTGTGGGTTGAGTATGGTGTTCTTATATAATTAAATGTACCATCTTCTTTACCTGTACCTACTCTGCAAATAAATGCTTTGACTTTGACTTTTTAGGAATGGTTATGAATGGCTGACAGGCCAATCATAAATCAATACTATATTTAATGAAATTATTAATTAATAAACAATATACACAAATCTAACTACGAGCACATATTTACATTTACCTAAATTTAAAACATTCACATATGGTATGGCGCCAAGAACACTGGCTGCATTCCCGCGCTGAATTGCTTTAGTTAAAATCCCTTGCGCAAGGAACCAGCTAGCGTTTTTGTCAGTAACGTTGTTTAATTTTCATCCAATTTATTTAAAAAAATGTCTTTCTATTCGTAGGATGCCGATTGAAACCGATGGAATATGATGAAGAACGTATGAGCGTGTCGCCGGTGCTAAAACAAAGGTTATCTTTTAAAAAGCCAATAACTCATGTGTTTGCACTACGAGGAAGTGAAAACGCTTTTGTTCAGATATCATGGACGTATTTGGGGAACCAATCGATTATACCTTATCCACACATTACGTTAATTATAGGTCAGTAACCATATGCATATATACTTACTAAAATATAAATATTTTAAAAATAATAATAGGCTAGTTAAATAAAAGTATTGTCTTTTCACACGGCATGGATTAGCACTTGCCTGATAATCCGCATTCCTTGTTAAAAAAAGGATGGAGCTTGTTTACCCAACAAGAACCCATTCACTCTCGCTTTGAAAAAGTTTTAAATTTTTCTCCCTTTTTTGAGAAGTTGGTCAAAAATTATGTGTATTATGATAATAGTTACGTTGATGTACCCGATTTTAATTTAGAGCATCAAATAAACTTTAAGTTTTTTTTTACAGAACTGGAGAACTGGAGGAATTTTACAAGAACTAGAACTAAAGTAACTGTTAAATATACGAAATATACTAGAGAATATGCTACGTTTGATATTACAAAAACTGGGTATACGCAAAATTTAATATCTGGAGAAAAATATCAGGCATTTTACATTAAATTTGACAATGGTAATGTATGTCACTACATAGTATAAGCCAATGTCGCATAATTCCCGGGAATTATGCATAATTACCAGTGCTCTTGGTAAAAGTGAGAAAAACATTCGAATTAATCACATTTAACGGTAATTATACATAATAACCATACGCCTTTGGTAAATGTAGTAAATAATGAAATCAAACATGGCAAAAAACAAAACAGGCAAGGAGGCACCGCACTGAATTATAATTTGTCGGTCTTCAAGGCGAAAGCAAACTGGTTTACTTTACTCTACTCTACTCTACTTTACTTTATTATTTTTATTTTATGTTTTGGCAACCAAACACCAAACAGAAGGTTTGAGCTCTTGATCCTCTACTCGTGCGATTTATTTATTTTATTTGTACATGTATTTATTCTAATAATATATTGATTCTGAAGTTTGATTTCATTATTTTCTACATTTACCAAAGGGGTATGGTAATTATATATAATTACCAGTAAATATGGATAATTCACTACATTTACCGTGTGCGTTGGGAATTATGCATAATTCCCGATTATCCACATTTACCGTAACATATACATAAACATATGCTTGCATGCTTAATATACATATTAGAAAACCACTGATAATTTCAAGATTTCTAATGTGAAGTCGTAATTATCTAGCGCAAAAATATGTGTTTATACACATATTTCTGCACTAGATTAAAATAATATACTAAGTATTGTATATCTTAAAGAGGTCTAAAGAATAGTACGCGATGGTATAAATTTATCTCTTAGGGATAACCCACTCATACAAATTTTTAGCTTTTACGTTTTACGAAAAATAATGACTTATTTACGAAGCCATTTTAACCAATACAGCTCTTTATAAAAGTCACGTATAATAATCCGGGTTCTACATATATTAGCTATTTTGATTTATACATAAATTGTTATGCAGTTTCAGAAACCATCTCGTTTGGAAGTCTGTGTAGTAATCAAACTTTATTTAAAGAAAAAATCCCAACAATACAAGATGCAGACATGCATATTTGTTACGATACAGACGTGATCGGGAAAATTCTCTATCAATGTCCTCACGTTTTGAAAGGTAATTGGTTTTTATAAACAAACATTTTTGGAACGAAGAAAATAAATTATGATTTAAGAAGGTTTGAAAGAAACGTCGTGGCAAGACTGCGCAAAACAGGATTTGTTGGCGTAATAGGGAGGTGGCTTATGTTAGCAGTGGGTTCTAATAAGCTGATGACGTTAAAGTTCTTGCAGTTTAGATGTTTTTCGACGTACACAAAAAGAGTACAAATAAGTAAACATGAGATGGAAAAAGCTGATAGAAGTGACGTCGCTTTATGTCAGAGGCGAGGGCGCACTTTTGGTTCGCTACCCCAGCTTATTTTAAAATTACAGAAATTTTTGTTTCGCAGTGTTAAGCCAAGACATGGAAGAAGGAAATAAAGCAAAGATGCAAGAAATAAAATATTTGCCTTCTACAATAATCCAAGCAGTATGCTCCGTAGTCGCTGTATGTGTTGTAATACTGATAGCAGGGATCGCTAGGAGTGAGTTGTCTACATTTAATAAAGCTAATGAGGGTTGAAAATCTGTACAGTGAAGATATAAAAAAAAAACATTTTGGGAATACTTCGAACCGATAGCAGACCACGTTCCAATAATTTAAAGAATTTTATCTACACTAATGTTGTAACATTCTATTTATGTTTCTCTCTTTTCACTCGTTACTATTATGAAACTCGCTGCGCTCGTTTCATAAACTCACACTCGTGTTTTAATACCCTTCATTATATGACAGTTGCATAAACTACTATTGTCAGAGTATCTGTTTATTTAATTAAACGTGCATCAGATAAGAACGACTGAACTAATTAGTACACTTTTGTGTATAATAATTACAGCATGTACATATATAGGCAAACTGTTGGAATTCCTGTCTTCAGTGCCAGGGTTCACGGGTTTTATCCCGCACAAAATTAATAATTGTACATTTAATATGCAAACATTTGTGTTTAATTTTATTTTGCAGGGTATTGCCACAAATTAAAATGCTCCAACCAGAATGATAATAACAGTGTGGCGCCGCTAGAAGAAGAAGAAATGAACAACATAACCAGATCCGAACCTTCTGCATCTGGTTTAATATACGACGACCCTTACATTCATCGGATTCATCGGTCAAACATCGGTAAGGTATTTACTGTAGTGATACAGCGATTTTACACGTAAGTGTTTTCGAAAAATAAAATGATAAGATAGTCGATGCCTAATTACAACAAAAATGTTTATTTATGCAACCGAAGTAAGAAAATAGAATCCTGAATTTCAACCCTGGTCATAATTGGTACTCGTATTTATAAAATTTAAAGTTTATTTCGTAACCACAAATAACTATTTTGTTTTACTGAGCAGAAACAGTAAAAGCATGTAACCACCAGGTAATGTGACGCGAGAACCGCGAATGTTACACTCTGGTTGAAAATAATGGTGTTCTTTACAAAAAATCAAATATAATAAATTTGTTATACTAACTTAATTGCGTATTATAATAAAGTCTGTATGTTTAATAAACTGCCACATAGATTAATTAACTTGCCTCCAAACGCTTTTAAGAACATTATTAAAAACTTCTTTAGTATCAACCCATTTTATACACTAAACGAATACATGAGATTGCCTTTGACAGAATCATCATTTGTGTATGACCAAATTGTTTGATAAGTTTACTAATTTAATTTAAGTATGTACCATATAATTAAGAAAAATGTAAATTGACTTGCCCAATGTAACGAGATGTTATAAGGTGAATAAATTTCTATTATTCTATTATTTTTTGTTGTAGATTATCCTTCGAATACTAGCCACATCAGGCTTCCAGACTTAGTTCCTGAAGAAACTAGTATTAGTGAGTATAAGTCGCTTACATAACTGAATATTTTGCTATATATTGCCCGCGGCTTCTCATGTCTGGATGAAAAATTCTGCTTCACTTCAAATCAATGTAATCATACTTTCTAATAATAATTCCTAATGTCACGGTCAAAAATTAAAATTTTATGCCACTCCTTATAAAAAATCTTAGATAACGAATTATTATAAGCATTTATTTACAATAATAAAATATAAAAACAAGGGAAAATAAACTATACATACTACTTCTAACTACTAAAAAAAATGGGCACTAGAAAAAAAAAGAAAAGGGCTAGTCTGAACGACATCATTCGCCGGGCTTTTTCCACTGCCAATGTTGCAGCTATGCTCGAACCGAGCGGCCTAGCACGTGACGATGGAAAAAGACCTGACGGTATGACTCTTGTGCCCTGGAAGTTGGGTCGGCCCCTTGTGTGGGACGCAACTTGCGTCGACACATTGGCGCCGTCTCATCTGTCTTTGACACGGTGTCGGGCTGGAACGGCGGCTATTATTGCCGAGCATCACAAGAGGCGCAAATATGCTAACCTCGGCCAAGGTTGGTTACATATTTGAGCCTTTTGGAGTCGAGACTTTGGGGCCGTGGGGTCCGGGAGTCCATACTATTCAAATTCAAAATTCAAATTCAAAGCATTTATTTGGACACACAGGACACAACAATATATACATACAAAAGTTAACAACAGATAGAAAAGAAAGGTATTACGATACATTGATGTATCCCGTGCGTCAAAAAAGGTCATACCTCAGCATTAATGCTGCAGATTGCTCTGCAGCATTCAATCCAAAACCTAAGCCTAACCTAAATTCTATTTTCCAAAACCTCTCGGAGCGCTTGGTTGACGCGACGCATGACCAAAATGCTGAACTTTTTCTGGCTCAACGTATCAGCATTGCCATCCAGCGTGGTAATGCGGCCAGTATGCTGGGCACGCTGCCCTCTGGTAGTGGGCTGGGGCACTTAGATTTTCTTTAGGCTTTTCTAAAGATCTTCTAAGTGCCCCTTTTTACGAATTATTAATTTTTGAAACTTAAATGTTATAGGAGAAGACACGTACGCCTGTGTCTACGAATCACGAATGGTGCGATTCGGTACCACGGAAGTAAAAGGTTAGACTCATTTTGTTTTAGTCTATAACACTCTCAAATCTCAATGCTACAACTAAAGCCTTGGTATGATATTGGTCAAGTGAAACAAGCTATTTTAATCGTGCTTTTCAATGTTCACAGATCGCTATCCACCACCACCTCCCGATTATGAAAATTACCAATTCAGAAAAACTTAAATATTCATAAAAAAGCGGTTACACGCGGTAACATAACAATAAAGCAGAACTTTTATTATCGTTTTGTAGTCGTTGGTTTTAATTAAAATAAATAATTTCTATACAAAGATTTAGTTATTTTAACGCCATTAAGAGGTTATGCTTTAGTTACCTTACTAGTAACCCTGTACACATAAATATATCATCATACCTCAATGTTACCCAATTCTGACTATATCATATAAACACAATCATTTTTTAATTCAAAATCGGCGAAAATCAAAAAGTAAGTAACTAGCAACGTCAACATTCTCAAATAACATACCGCAAAAATAATATCAGAAAGCACAATTCTCTTAGCCAGAGACAGTCGTCGACTTGCAGTATTAAATTCCAACAAAACTGCATGAAACTTTCAGAACTATGTCGCGGCAATTCAATTTATGAAATTGTGGGTCTGTATACGCTCTTACGGGTATGACTTGAATACTAATCGGACAAGTTTTTCTGTCTTTTCAGGAACAATAACATGTTCTAAACTAAAAAGTTCTGAGGTAGACAGTTTTAAGAAGTTACTTTATCACTTCAACATGTCTTAAATATACGAATCACTTTACGATTCAATTTGAAATATGATATACGTACGCTATTATGACAAGATCAACATACATTTATTAATATTATTCAATTGAAACCGTTTTCAATGGAATTTTGGAAATACCAACATTATGATAAGGTCAAAAAAATATTTTATACTGAATGGATCAAAAGACTTTTCGTACAAAAATATTTTGTGCCTAAACAGCAACTGAAGCTAAAGGATGCGGACAAAGCAATTATAGATGAAAGAACAAATTCAATGAACTCACGGCTAAATAAAACTGCGGCGTAATTGCGAACAGTGTAGGTAAACTAAGTACATATTTAATGTTAAATAAAACTGTATTTTTTTAACATGGCTTTGGTTTTTCTTATTTAAGTATTACACATTACTAGCAGCCTACCATAGTATCGTCGCGCCATATAAGTTCAGCTGTTGGGACTGAAGAATCTATGAAACATAGACATTTGCTATTATAATATTAGCGGGGAGGTTATTAGATTAAGTACTTTAATATCAGATAAAGAACTGAATATTTTAATCTCATAAGGAAGGCGTAAATCTATCCCACGTAAAAAAAATCTAATAAAATTTATTTAGTGTCACATGGTCAATGTCAAATTTTATAATATGAGTGAGAGTATGCGGTCATCGAAATTAACCTTATAAAAGTTTAGGTACTGATTTTATTGTCAGATTGCTGTATAAAAGACTGTAAAATAGCGTAGTCATACAAAAATAACAAAAGGTAGGCGTATTATGAAATATTCTTTTGTAAGTAACATTCGATGTCGTTAAAAAGTATTATAATTTTTGATTACTAATATTATTCTTAGAAACTTAATTCACATAATTTTAAAATTTGAATTTCTATTAATTTAATTATTTGAGCTCTTGAGCAATATCTGCTAGATTCTGCAAATTGATATACTTACTGTTTTAAATATATGGTATACAGTTAACAGTCAACGCATATCAAAGTAAGTAACTCAAACATTTCCTGACCTAGTAATAAATTTGTCGAAATTTTTACAATCGAAATACCTGTATTTTTAACGAACTAACTTTTCATCCAAAACGTGTTGCTGAAACACGAGCACAGAAACTAACGATATATTTTTAAAACAACCTAGGATAAGTATAAATCATGACGTGAACTCGAGTTCGCTTGCGATTTATTATCAATGCTAAGTAGCTATTATGCTAATGTAGCTAATTGATGCGGTCAATCTTTGGATGGGTGACCAAAAAGTGGTTTTTCCATTTGGGCGTTTACGTGGGTCGAATGATGCGTTAAATTGTAGGTTGCAGTTGTTTGTCACAGGACGGTAATCTTAAAGCCATGTCAGTGGCTCTTAGGACAAGAACAATTTTGTCACCAGGGTTGTCATTGTATTAAAGTTCGGTAGGTAGGCAAAGGCAATTATATCCACTGTGTAAGTTTCCCGTTCTATTTATGTGATTAGTCCCCATGGTCCCAACTACCTCTAGTAATGGACGTCAAATGTAATTTCTCGCTAACTCTAATCAAAAGAGGCGTGTGAAGCTAGAGAAATAGCGGGATGGGAAAATCACCTATAGGAAAGAAGAAGATCTATTAAAAATAATAAGATCTATTAATTACTATTCCTACGGTTACCTGGAAGAGATCCCTTGCAGCGATAAGGCCGCCATTTGTGGTATTAGATTTAATTCTTTTTTTTATGTGAGTGTCCAATAAGGTATTAATAAAATTAACCTATCTATCAGAGGCGGCTCGTGAAATTTTTTGATGGGGGTTCACAAAAAAAAACAATTGAAAAACTAGGGCTTACCATTTATTTTATTTGTATACTTACAAAAGAGATTCCAGGATTCAGGGATTCCGAAGATTCATCATGTCCCCGTAAAGCCACTTGAAATGCACCACAAAATACCACACAATCTATTAATCGCCGTAAAATATACCGATTTTCATCAACGCGTTCATTGAACTCTCGGATTGATTTTCTATACGCAGAATCGAGCGCCATACGAATATGGATAGTTCTTCAAAATTTCATTCTTCGACTGATTCATCTGGCCAAAAATTTATTTTACTTTTAGGTGTGTAACATGATGTTTAATGGAAATAGGTATACCAAATAACATATATTTGGATGAGGGACTCGTTTCTATAAATTAGTTATTATGATAGGGACGTTAAAATATTTTGTGTCCAGATAAATCAGAATTTGTTACAGATGAATCAGAAATAGAAATACAAAAATAAAAAACAACTCTTTATTTAAAAAAAACATATTTGAACAACTGCAATTGTCTCATTTAAGGAAAACTATTATAAGTTATCATATACCTACAGTATACATTATGGTAAGATAAAAAATATTATTTAAAAAAAACTCTAAGCTACATATACTTTTTAATTCTCTCTCTTTAATTGTGTGCAAGTGACTATTAAAGTTCTGTATACTTATATACTCATTTTTCATAATTCTAAAATCATAGGAAAATGAAGGTACAAACGCGTCGTTCTAGTTCTGAAGTTCTGGAGAAGAAAATTAACATTACCACCTCACAACTAGCAGGATGGTTTAAGAACAACGGCCTAGCTCTAAACTTATCAAAAACGAATTTTGTCCATTTTAACTTGGCCGGACATACCACCATACCCTTGTCGGTAAGCTTGGAAGGTAGAAGGTTAGACCAGGTGTCAACGACAACTTTTCTCGGCTATGAGATCGACAGGGGTTTAACCTGGGAAAGCCATATTGACAAAGTGTGCGGTAGGATGAGCAGTGCGTGCTTCGCACTGAGCAGAGTCGCCAAAGTGGTATCTGCAGAAGTTGTAAGAATGTGCTACTTTGCCACCGTTCACTCCATACTGCAGTATGGAGCGGAACTGTTCGGCAGAGCCGCGGAATGGGAGCGGGCGTTTAGGCTCCAGAAACGAGCAGTTCGAGCCATTGCCAAAATTCCACAGGAGGAGCATGCTCGTCCATATTTCGTGAAGCTAAGCATCCTGACGTTGCCATCATTGGCGATATACCAAGTAGCGGTATACGTCCGATCAAACCTGGCCGCGTACCAAGTAGTGGGCAGCAGACACTCGTACCCCACCAGAAGGAGAGACAAGCTCGCGGAGCAGTCCCGCAGCCTGGCGCGGACGGACCAGTCCACGCACGTGATGGGTCCCAGGATCTATAACAAGCTCCCCGGGCAGATCATCATGGCGCCTTCTTTAGGTAGCTTTAAATCTCGCCTCAAGCGCTGGTTGATCGAGCAATCGTTCTACAGTTATGAAGAGTTTTATGAACTGTAATTTATTATTAATAGCTATGAAGTTGTTATTTAAGTTTTTAGTTTTATTTATATTTGAATAATTAAAATACAATCAGTTGTATATCTACCATAAAATAATTGACGTGTAAACTTTATTCTTTACCAATAAATGACTTATGACTTAACTTTTCGCAGTGTCTTCCTCAAAGTCGTTTTCTTGATGACGAGATCTTGAATTTTTTGAGGAAGATGGAGTAATCATATAATCTTCATCACATCACATAATGTCAGATACTTTTGTCTGTTTACAGTATTGATGCTTTATAACCCAAATATATCCTCATCGTCAGAACTTGAACGATCGCCGACACTTTTCTGATGAAGGGTCGATAGGACATCTCTGGTGAACTTTAGAGTATATAACTTTTTCATCTATTGAAGAAGTTTCTATGCAAAAGCTGTCGTCATCGGGAAGGTCGAGGTCTTATTGGACTATATCTGAATCTTCTCTAGGTTGAATTCCAGTAGCAGAATTACGCCACTAAACAGCTCCTTTTGTGCTAGAAAAGGGAAAATCTATTTTTTAATGATTCATATAGTGTTTTTACCATATCAATCAGGCACAGATGAATCAGAATTTTGCCTAAAATCATGCATAACTCATCACACATATAGATTTCAGTATTGTCATTTTTCTACAAGAATCTGTAACCCCAAAGTACCATACGAAACACAGATTAAAGTTGTAAAACAATCAGATAAATTTTATAAAGTAGGCATTGTAATCAGTAGCTCACCTGAACAAAGCACAGATAAATCAGATATTTACCTTCGTAACACTGCGATCTAATCCAACCAGCCGCACGTCCACCTTCCAGGTCGTTCGTTACAGGACTGCCTCCCCTCGTGCGGGAGTGCAGCCTCTCGGGAATAATACCCGATCAAATACGGTCAAGTGCAGCCTACGCCATATTAATCAGTATTATACGCCGGACACTTCTTATTTACAAACACAATTACATAGTTCTAATTAATAACCATTTTTTTTGTAAGAGACCGATTCATCTTCTTTCGATATAATTAAGTCTTAAATTGATTTATTAAAACTAAATTGCGTCATCGACCATTTTGTTCCGGAAAATGGCAAGCGGACACGCTATATGAATCAGAAGAACCAACTTTAAATATTTTTATTTTGTATAAAGACTGCAATTATTTCTAAAATATAATTTGTCCTACATAAGGACAAACCTAAACTGTATATAAAAAAATAATTCGTACCGTTATGTAAGTTGCTTACAGAAATATAACCATAGACATCGAAAATGTTGCCTCTGAAGAACTACCCATATCTTGGCGGCCGAGCGATGCCAATTGCACTTCACATAACATGTGAAATTTAGATAGCGCATGTTTTTTCACTTTTATTGAAAGGTGCGCTAAATCATCAACACCCGTTTCCGTCCATGCAGATTCACCACCACTCGCGCCAGTTCCAAACACCAAATACGGAAAACAAAATAATTAATTGTTTCTTCACATCCTCACAACCAAGATGTTTTTATATATTGTTCGGATTTAAAAACACGGGTAAATGATTTGGTTTTCGAACTGCATTTTTGAGTAAGTGCAATTTCGGGTCGTGGTGGCCCCCTGGCTTTCAGTTGGAGCCGCATTTCGAGAGTCTTATCACACTGTTTAATAAAAAATACACTGTAT
The DNA here is from genome assembly GCA_927399415.1 of Macaria notata. Classification (NCBI taxonomy): domain Eukaryota; kingdom Metazoa; phylum Arthropoda; class Insecta; order Lepidoptera; family Geometridae; genus Macaria; species Macaria notata. Next base: position 7,265,401 of record OV656741.1, read on the forward strand.
TGTTCAATTTTTACACAAAATATCGCGCACAAACTATTTTTTAATGGGTAGGTACTTATTTTTTAAAAAACTGCGAATGAATTGTAAAATGAAGAAATCGAAACGATTCCTAGAAGTGAAGTTGTTTGTATACTTAAGAGCGGCAACAGCGCATTAATCGATATCCCGCGGCGCGCTCACGCACCGCACGGCTGGCTGAACGGTTTGGCAACGCCGCGCAGGAGCGGCGCTCCAGATTACGCTATTTCTCATACGATATCGTTGGTTTCACGAGTGAGCCCGAATCGATTTCTCTCTTTCGCACTCATTGAATACAGTACTAAGAGTCGTACCAAACTTCGTTTCATAGGAGCGCATCGCTAGCGCTCCTCTCGTTACAAATTGACGCTTCATGTAGGTACCTATAATATTTCTGTTGTACACCACGTCCTTTATAATCCTTTATTTATTCCTCTCCATCCAAGGGTTGCCTGGAAGAGATTGCTTTTAGCAATAAGGCCGCCACTTGTGGCACTAGAGTAATTTATGAAAGTATTTTTAGTTAATTTTGTTTTATAAGTGTGTCACAATAAAGGATTATCTATCTATCTATCTATAATATAATAGGTAATATAATTGACTTTTTATATGCATAGTAAATATAAAAAATGTAATGTATGTAAGGGTCTAATGTATTATAAATATATAGGTATATATATAAATTATAAAATTAGCTAGGTAAGCATGTCATTTTCGTGGGAGTGCACTGCACCAGCGCTCTTTAGGACGAGCCGCCTCTGCTATCTATACATTACTTTGGAATGATATAAATTCAAATTGTAAGTAAGTTTAGAACTCACGCCTGACTGTTTGTTCCCAGTGAAATGCAATCTAGCTATTTTGAAAGCGAACCAGTTCTTTTTAGGCAAGAGAAGCACTCTCCACCTCTGACCATAATTACTGTTAATATTAGTTAACAAAAAAAGTTATAAAAAATTACTAAGTGAGGAACCGTATTTAATAATACATCGAAATAACGTAGTCTATTAAGTCAAATAGAGTGGATTAGCCTGTAAGTCACATTTGTTCGTTTGAAAATCCCCTGAATAAAAAATATACTTTTAAAGTTCCATTGTTACATTTACGTACGTTTGTACATTGTTACATACATATACCACACTAATATCAACATAATTATTATTAACATGAAAAGACGACAACCACGATCTTTATTCTTTGGTACCCTAAATATCTCATTTGTCATTTTTCTGGCCCTAAGTGTAGGGCAGACTGCTTGATACAAAATAAAAGAGATCTGAGAGTGATATACCTATACTATTATTATACATATTTTAGATTAATTGATTACTTAAGAACAGTTGGTAAATAATATGGAATAAGAAGTAGTAAAATTAATATGTATTATTATAATTATCTCTGTTATCTTGTTTTAACATATTACACATAAACGTGTAGATAATTTTTTCTAATATCAATTATCAAATTATATCGAATATGTAACGAAATTTATATATTTTTTTATGATTCCGTGTAATATCTTAGTAAACCTTATTAAATTAATTCAAATAGCATTTTTTTTTCTCTTTTTTTTGTATAAAATATCAATTTAATACAAACTGAATATATGCTGTCTATTTGTCCGTTTCCTGGTCTATCAAAACCCGAAGGCTACTAAATTGTAGGGATTTATATGTCATTTTTTAATCAATAACCTATTTTTATTCTTGAATTAAAGCATCGATACCATAATTAGTAGAAGTAATCTGAGGTCCTGCTATACAGGCTGTGCAAGCAGACCTAGTGCAGGACCCAGAGGCCTACCGAGGTACGTGAAAGCATGATTGTAAATATAATTAATGAACAACTAAATGTACCTATTAGTAAGAATTTATGAAATAAATAACTTTTTACTTTACTTTTTTACTTTTATAATTACGTAAATAATCCTTCCGTCCTTGTGTAATTTTTATACATTTTTAACAGGTTTTTAATCAAGTGGCGAACTGAGTGCATCATGAATACATTGCCGCGCTTGATAAAGCGTTCTTCTCGTAAATTAAAAGCCTTTGTTTGTTTTATCGTACATGATTAAGTATGAAAGATTAATCTCACGTTTTGTTTAAACAAAAGAAACAGCAATTTACCTCGTAAAATTCGTTTAAATTATCTCAATTTTCATTGATTGGTGTCATGTGTGAGTTAATTGGTTTTATATTCGGTTATCAGTCATTTAACAATAAAATACATATTGGTTTTATTAATAACAGCAAGTATAAAACATACTGTTATATTAAATTATAACCGAATAAATATTGTTCTACATTTTTTTTAATTTTAATTGGAAAATTGATTCATTAATTTGCTGTCAAGATTTAATTATACAACTGAATAAAATCGGAAAATTTGCCACGATTGTGCTGAGTAAATGTATATGTAGGTGATTATAACAAATATTGTTTGTAAGCTATTTATTGCTTAAACTATCTATACATTTATATAATATTCGGTTCCAAGTTCACGTGTAAAATACTACTGCCAGTACAAAGGCACAAAGGCCGATGTATGTAGTTGGTTATTGAGCTGAAATAACTGCGATGCAGATCCAGTAATACGATACCGGGCTCTTGTTCTGCCCCGCTTGAACTCTTTCCAATCAATATCTCTCCATAATCCACTGTCCGATGGTTGTTGCACATGTAACGGTGGGAAAACACTTGGAACAATTCTCGTTTCGAGTTTGTGGTTGAGTACTGAACGTACGCAAATTGCAGTAAATATTATGGGCGCGTAAGTCGTTGTGTATATCTGTGATATCAAGTTGAGGCGTGATCTGATAACCTTTATTGGTGTTGGTTGATAATGTAATTATTATAAGTAAAACAGTGGTAGAGCAGGAACAGACTAGTAACGGTATTATTTACGTAAATCATGATACTATAATACTTTTAGAGCACAATTCTTTCTCTTTTACTACTAATTATGATAATTAAAAATTCTAACTGTGCAAGTATGAATAAATAAATTAATTTGTTTTGCATCACAAGGGAAATAAAGGTTTTGTCAACACTTTTAATAAACCGATTTTTACACATGACAAGAAGTACAAGTTTAGAAAAAAATCCAATGATTAATAGTAACGTGTTTTTGCCGTAATTAATTTCAGATTTTGTGATTGTATATTTCTTTAGATATCAAATTAGTGCCAACCCCAAAATCAATTTCTTCATCAGTATTCACGGCATCAGTTTTGTACTGACCACAGTAGCCAATTAGTCGTCGAAAATAGTTTTTCCAGTTCGCGTAACATAAACGATTCCGCTCACGCCCGCACCTTGAAATTGGGGCTCTAACTTATTTATGGAAAATTCTAGAGTAGCTTTGACGGAAACGTGAGGTGAAGGATTTCGTGAAGGAGTAGTTTGGTGCAGAACAGTGGCCCAGTGGCGTGGAAATTTGAATATTGTAGTTGAGGCTTCTCTTGAGCCGTGTTACCGTTTGCAAGTAACTGTCACGATGGGATGCTATTATGATCATGCCTGAATTTCAATATTCGTTTTGGTAAAAGTAGTTTATTTGGTAGATTGTGGTGATCCTTCAATTTATAAACTAAAGGGTGAATTTATCGTTAAAAATGAGGTAACTCAAATATTTCTTTAACAGAGACAGAACAGAACTAAACCATTCTATTATTTACTAATTTAATAAATGTTGGGACAGTGTTCCATATCTTTAAAACAAGCATTTACGTTAAACTTTACAACGTCGTAGTTGTATGAAACAAACGCTCATAATACGTCAAACCGCTGCTTAAGGTTTCAATATCAACAATATTGCATCGTTCGTGGAGGTATACTCTCAGTTTGCATACGTATGACATTGTACAGTGATATCCGAGCCAGGTATCCGGCCGCAGATTCTTTGGCATGCATTTTTCATATGCACCGTCTTTGACTATCGTTTTGAATGCTGAAAAGATGCTTTGAAAGATATTGATTTGTATTAGGTCTTTTGGTTTGATCTTTGTCGTGAATTTTTGTTTGTGTAGTTTTTTAAATCTCTGTTATAACGGTAATTACATTAAAAAAAAATACTAAGATTTTTAAATTGTTCGTTTTTTGTCACTTTTTTGTTTGTTTTGGTATAGTTGTAATATTTTCTCATGTCAATTCAATGAGTTAGCTTAAAATATACCACCGATACACATGTGATCCGTATCACTGGTATCTACGAATGCTACGTAATTTTAGTAGCGCTACGAAATTGCTACGCCGCGCCGACCGCGTGGCTTAAATAAAATTTCATATTCGTAAATCCGTGTCTTTCTCAAGCAAGCACTATACGATATTTATATTAAGTTAGTACATTAAAAAATAATTAAAACGAATGCATATCCACTACTTTGTCGGTATTTTTTCATCGCAAATAAGTACCACCATCTTATAAAAGTCACGATGAGCCGTCGCTCCAAAGAGGAAGAAACAGCAAAAAAAAACCTTAAAAATAATTTAAACATATAAATTGAATTTATTTAAACTTAAGTAAACCTTTACACAATAAGTAATGACTGATCAGTAAAGTAGCAATATATAACCCCACGCATTTTGCTGTAAAGTGATAAAACGAAATTTCATTTAATTTGGGCAGAATTTAACGATTGAACGGATTTCGTTAGGAGACAAATTTACTTTGCTCTTGTGACTTTTGAAGAGGTTTAATGGGACTGAATCATTTTGCATTGAAAATCAGTCAAATGTGCGTTTCGGATCACGTTTTGAATTTACGCGAGTTAAGGATAACTATTTGATATTTAGGGATTTGTATCAAAATTAATAAAGGCTGTTATTATTTTGATTGACTCAACATTAAGTGAAGAAGATATCCTGGATATTTTTCGAAGCCGTATAGGTATCAAAATAATATTAATACTTCCAAATAATAATAAAAAATAAACATTATATACACATCATAAAAAATAAAAAAAATCGAATCTACATTTTCAAAAGGTAGCGTACCCAAAATGCTGGCTGCATTGCCCCGTTGAATAGCTAGACTAATCTTTTGGGAAAAGTACAAGACAGCATTTTGGTCACGCGAAGCCTGTTTCAAAATGAAGAATATTCATTCACGGTTATGAGAAGATTCCTGATTTCACTAGGAACCAATGGGGCCTGAGATTGATTAATGATTATGAGTGACTGATGACTCTGCATATTTCCAAAAAAAATACATCCAAACATGTAGTAAGAGGTTATTAGTTTTTTTATAAAGTCAAGTACATAGGAAAGACAATTGTGATTATTTATGTGTGTGTAATTAGCATGTTTTAAAAATGTTGCCAAAATAATAAAGATTTCAGATTACCTGCATAAAAAGATGAGCGTAAATCTCTCTCAATCGAAATAAAAGACCGCGTTGTATGCTAAACATCTAAATACGGCGCTCCCGCCCATGCATAGTGAACAGGATATTATCATTTCCTGAATTATCTCGGAGCCAGTGCTTGCACGCGTATTCGTTCGCAATTTTTCGGGATATTCATTATAATATTACTCTATCTGTGTAGAGATTTAAAAAAGTCATACGATAAATAAATAATAATATCTCACTTTGTAGACTTAAATAGTGTACAGTCTATTTCTTAGTCAAATTTTACAATATTTTTCATTTATTTTTTTGTGGTGGAAGGTAAAGCAGGAAGTATAAGAACTGTATAAGAACTGAACTGGCTCTCAAATAAGACTGCCTAGTGACATGATGTTAACTTTGAGTGTGGTAGTGGCTTAGCTTAGCTTAAATTAGATACTAAAGAGTGTCCTATCACCTTGCCAATTTCATCATTTAGTTGTGGGGTGAAACGATATAAGCTACAACACACGAACAAACCTTGATTATGATTAAATATATGTGTCAAGTAAATTATTCATAGCCGTCCAATATTGTCACAATCCACCGCCGAAACAGGCACTGAAGGAAACATAATTTGAAATATATAGGACATGCGCACTGGTGAACTAAAACGTGTTTAGGTATTGAAACCAAACGTTTTAAATATTATTTTATTCGGTGTAGTCACTCTTTAAAAGCTTCAAATAAAAATATTTAAACAAACATAGCTGTATAAGAAATTGGAAAATCGCACAGAAGATATTATTTTTTATTAAAGATTACATATATGCAATGAAATTTATGCCAAGGAATTCATAATATGAAAATCACACGTTAGAATAAAAATATATCACAATTAATAAATATGGCGTCTGTGTGTGTACCTAATTACTTCGGTAAATTTAATTTCGGTTATCACTATAATGTTGCGTCATGTAGATAAATATCGACCATTATTAAATATTAATTATAATATATTATAAGCCTCATATTGACAAACAGATTAAGTAAATCTATTTTGGAACCATTGCCACTGTCAGAAAAAAATATCACACATATTTAATACCCAAATTATTATAATAACAAAAGAAAAGTATATAAGTATTATATCCGTTATCTAGTACCCATGATACAAGCGTAATCTTAGTATGGGGCTAGATGGCGCTGTGTGCAATGTCCCGAAATATTTATTTATTTATGTATGTTAAGTGCTGGCCCATGGTTAATTACAATTGTTTGTATATTTTTTTTATGAATAATAATAAATTGGTAATTTTATTTTATAAAGATAAAAGTTGTATTGTTAATTAGTAACTTTCTTTAAATTTCGTAAATAAAAGATAACAGTTATATTTGTAATAAGATAAAAATCTTAAATAGGTATATATTACAATGGCATGTACTTGAAAGATATTTCGTGTGGTTATTTACAGCTTCTTAAATGAAAAAATAAAACAGCAAAAGAAATCGTGTAAAGTATCGTGATAATTAACAAAATCTTATCACATGGCTATCATTAATTATCATATTATAATGAACTTCCTCAAATAAAGAGACACTGTAGCCGATAGCAACAAGTCAAATATTAAGTTTTTAAGTATTCGCCGGAAAATGTCAGGATTCTCTACCTACTGTGATGAACCCGTCGTGGCCGACACCAAATTGTTTCTAACATCATGAGAAAATTAAAAAAAAATACCTTTATAAAGCATCATTATTTTCTTTACATCATCTGTTTGTTAGTCTTTTACGCTTCGAAGGAGCTACGGGTTACCGTGAATTTAAATTTGAAGGTTGTCATCTAGGTAATCTGTATTTTCATTCTAGGATATCTATATATGGTTACTGGTAACAACGTTTAATTTTTAAGGGCGTTTTTTTATGTACTCTATATTATATGGATGAATTCTGGAAATTTGCAAACAAATAGCTGTTCTACAAATTAAGTTCGTTGTGCTCTAATTAATTAATGTATGGAGAAGTCGTAAAACAAAAGTGGTTGGTTTAGACCTACAGAAGCCGCTCTAAAAGGTTATGCGTTGGTTACCAATAACCCTGTATATAACAAAACAAAACAGAAGAGCTACTGAATGTAATAAAATGAAATTACCTACTAACAAGTGATACCTAGATCAAATTAATGAATAGTAAGATTTTTTTTAATTTAATTATTTCCTTTTTTGACAATGTCTTATAATATAAACTGTATTATGTTGTTTTCTTAACAAAGTTGAATATAAGTTTGCGTACCTAAATGGACGTAGAAGGAGTATCCATCTACTTATGATGCTTACATAGCTCAACTACAGGTACAAAGGAATCGGTTAATGAAACTAAATGCACACACACACACACACAATATTAAAAATCACACAATCATCAAACACTCATCAAGGCAAACATATGAACTACACACAATACCTACTCACCCACAATCAGATCACAACTTTTAACACACACACACCACATAGTACCGTGTTCTCAGCCGCATTAAATATGCTAGTATCTAACTAAGCTGAAAATTTGCTTAGTTTTTAAAATTTACACTGACGGACAGTAAATCAGATAATCCATGTACATTCTACGGATTTGTTACCTCAATGCTGGTATCACTGACCAAAAGTTTGTTTACAATTAGTTAATAATTAGCAACACATACATATTTTTGTAATCTTTTTATTTATATTTAGGACAGTATAATTATGTTTTAAAAACGTAAAATCAGTGTAAATATAGGCAAAGAAGCCTGCTGCGGCGGGAGGTACCTACTGCAGTCTTGCAATTCAGGACTCGTGAGGTACCTTGTACAAGACTCAGATAACCTTACCAACGTATGACACCGACGTAATTTACATGAACATGAACATAGGTACCGCACCCAGCCAGGACAAGCCTGCTCCGGTCAAACCGGCATACCGGGGGGCACGAGGTTGTGGAGCGTGGTTTTGTGCTAACGCTCCGGGATGGTAGTCGACCGGCTATGCAGCCAGACGCCGATTTGGAGAAGGTTGTTATTAAGGATAGGGATAAGCGTTAGTAAAAAATGGTGTTCGTTGATTATTGAGTTGACCCATCTTGGGGTTTGTTAGTGTTTGGCTTTGCAAGCACTATCTTAATACGTTCGCTGTGTAATGTTGGTCCTATTGTGTGTAATCATAACCACGTCGGGTGTAGTAGGTGGATCTTAAATGTGGGTCGAATAGATCCTATGTCGCTAAGGGATTGTTCTTGTGTCATCTGACGGCCTTTCCTGGGGTATGGTTGGTGCCTGCCTGTTGGTATGTCGTTCTGTTTCCTCATCAGATTCGCTGTCGGTTTCTGCCATCTTATAGATCTCCCTGGCAGCTCTTATAAAGTCTCCTTTGTTTTTCGCCATGTCCTGCCAGTCAGATGTTTTCCTGGGGTCCATATCATGAGATAAAGAATCCTTCCACGTATAGTTAGGTCTACCAACTTTAAGATCTTCCGTTGCTTCGATCTCTTGCAAACGGCGCCGGCACTCTTTAAGTGTATTTCTAGCCTCTATATCTTGAGGGTGATGCTTATAATGGAACTTCGCCTTCTGTAGGTTTGTAATTGCCTCTTCTCTAGCCTTAGAGTACCTTCTTTCATGTTTGATAGTCTTATTGGCCGCCATCTTCATGACGTTTGTTATCACTTCCCACGATAGCGGCTCTTTTCGGTTTTCGCCGTTCCTGCTCTTTTTGGTTTCCTCTAATAAAGTTTCTTGGTTTTTTTTTTTTTCGAGTGGTGTTACTTTGAAGCATCTCGTAGTTTAGGGTTTTGTAGTCAAACTCGTTCGCAACGTTGGCCCTGGTTAGTCTTATTGGAGGTCTCGTAGAGTCCCTATTGGAGTTTCACGTGAGGGCAGGGCGACCTAACTTTGAACAAAAACGCGCCACGCTATCAAAATACGTTCGCAGCGCAGCGTACGTTCGTAACCTACGCGCAAGCCAAATTGATTTAACGTTTCGATTTACGGTTCATATTTCACTGCATACAGTTCGAGTCTCTCAAAGTTATCATGGTTGCCATTAGGAATGTAAATTTAGTACAATAATAAAATTGTATTATTTTAGTGTTTATACTTAATCATCAGTGAATTATATTTCGATAAATTAATACTTTATCAGTAATTATTTTTTATGTGTTATTATAACAAAGTATGTATTAACAAATTTTTTTTTTCTAAAATTTTAACTAAATTAATCCTGTTTTTCTCGAATTCAACTATAAATTGCTTATTTAAGTAGCTAGATATACCTATTGATACAATACAAACAAATTTTTCATACTTTTGGGGAGTGATGTGCCGTTTGACCCACGACTGTCGATCGTACTTTTCTGTGCCCTCCGCTCGCTGCGTGTTCGGAACAGGGAGATAGGTTTCTGTTGTATTATTTATTCTGTGGTGAGGGGCTTCAGGTTTCCCCATATGATTCTATGGTCAGATAGGATTGTTTTTTCACCTTTGATGTAATTAAAAATCTGGTTGTTTTTGGCATCTGTCATTATATGGTATATTTGCGATGTTTTGTTTTCCAACGTCCAAGTCAGTTTACAGCTGCGCCGGCCGAATGATGTGTCCAATCGGAGATTTTCCCGTTTCGTTACTTGTTTGGTGTGGGAGATTTTTGCCTCTTTGATTTTTATCGCGAAGTTCATGTGTATCTGTGAGTCCTATGTGGGCGTTGAAGTCACCTAGTATGATTGTTATTGAGTTTCTTGGTTTGTTCTTGGTCAGTTGTAGTAGCCGAGTCGCGTCGTTTGCTGCTGGTGACGTTGAATTGGACCTGTGCGTTGTAGTAATGAATAGAGAGGCTCCACTGCTTGTATCTATTGAAGCAACCATATTGTTTGTGTTTGCTTTAGTCCAGTTCAGCCTTAGGCCGCTGCTTTTTCTTATGAGAATAGCTTGGCCTCTTCTGTTGTTGTTTCCGCTTAGGTGCCACGTATAGTGACTAGATTCGTAGGTCCCGGATTTGAAGTGAGTTTCCTGTAGGCAGGCAATATGGATAGATTTTCCGTCTAGAAACTCGTCAATCTCTCGTTTTTTAGTCAACGTTGCGGCGCCTCTAACATTCCATGTGGCAATGTTTATGTTTTCATTTACTACCTGTTTTTGTTGTTTGGTGTGGCCTGGAGCGGGCAAGTCTGTATCCGGACTCATCTGGTATTCTCCTCTGGGGTGCTGGTTCCAAGACTAAGGTCATTTTGCGTGGTGCTTGTACTTATTACTCCTAGGTGATTTTCAAAGCAATCAAAGTGGTTCCCCGTAATTATTAGACCTATGCTACCTGCGGTGTCGTTTGGTGCCTTAGGAGAGAAACATACTGTTTCTTGTAGCGGGGTTTTTTGAGAGATTTTGACGTTAATACTATAATATTCCGCTGCCGCTATAAGTATGTCTGTGCCGCCCCATGTGCCATCTTGGTATTGTGATAGAATGTAGTTCCTGATTTGTTCGCTTTGTGCTGAACTATCTAGATTACTTCTGATCGCTAGGTACATTTGTGGATCGTTTTGGTTTTCCTCAACGTGGCGTGCGAGGTCTCGTCGAATGTGTTGGTGGTCAAAGGTTAGGCCATACAAGTCGTTAATTTGGTGGGCTCTAAGCGCGATACAAGCAGTTGCCGTCTCCTGGTATTTTTACGATAGGGTCCCTATTTCCATATCGGCTTTGTGCCTTACCGTGGCGGTATCGCAGAGGACGGGTTGTCGTGGCTAGCTCGTGATATCTTTCAGGTATGCGCGTGCTTGAGGCTGTGAAGGAAGCTTATATACTATGTATTACTTATTAGTTAACTGGTATATCATGCACTATACTAGTTCCCTTTTGTCTTTAACGGAAAAGGGGAGTAAGTAGCACTCGAGTGAGTACTTGGGTCTCGTCTAACAACTCTAAGTACTTGCACTTAATACCTGCTGTTTATTTGGAATAAGTCTAATAATTACGCTTTATGTACTAGTGTGTTATGTGTATAAAACAAACGTCTGGGCTTTATTGTACGTAGAAAAAATGACTACAATTAGAAGCAAATTTTGAGCTATGTTTAACAAAGGATGACCCACCCGACAATAGAGCCTCCCAGCTGTGGCGGAAATTAGCAGATGATTTTAAGAAGGGTTTTTTTGGTTGTATTGTTAATGGTCTGATTTATTGCTTAGTTTTACGACTCGGTATTTGTTTTGGGAATGGATAGCGTAATATTTCACGCGCCTTTTTAAAATCTTAAGTTATTGTCCAAACGGGCCTGCAGATGTGTGTAGTTTTTACTCGTATTTAGGCTTTTGTGTTTGCCTTGGGAAAGTAGATTGTCTGTGTTTTCGCATACGTTACGAGTAATTACGTCCGTGGTATGAGATCGCGTAATCTAGTATACCCTTGTAAATTTAGCAGGTTTTTACTGCAGTTTGTGTAAATATGTATTTTAAAATCGGATAAGCTAGTTACGCGTAGGTTTGATCTATAAGTAACCGATGTGACCGTACGTATGACACCGACGTAATTTATGTAATTTTTTATTACTCAAAGCTGTACAACACTGTATTTTATGCACAATAAACAATTATTTTATTTTTATTTTATATCTTACAAGGACCTACTTACCCCAAGCAGTGCATATAAAGCAGCGTCCAGCCATAGTAGTACTTATAGGTATATAATTATTATATCCGAGGTCATGTGTTTTCCGTGGAAGGACCTGGCGCCCACCATGATGTGTCTGGCCACGAAAACTCCCTTAACGAATTAATTCTGCGGGGGAGTCACGACCCTCAGTCATGAGGAAATATGACACAAAGAGAGAGGAGATTTATAACAATATACATAAATTCATCCGTTTATACATTTGTAAGGTATGTTAATGGTGCATTGAACTGCATGTATTTTAAAAGTCCGTACTCGTGAGAAAGGATAATTGAAGACATAAAAAAGTACCTATAAGATTATAATTAGATGAATGAAAGTGTGGATTTATTTTGCATACTAATGACTTTAACAGGAAATGCTAATTCAAAGGGGTTAAAGATGTTGTAAAAAATATAATGGAAATAGGATAGTTACCGTTTGAGATAAAATCATATATTATGCCAAGAAAACACGACTTAGAGTCTGAATCTAAAAAAAAGATAGGTACATCAAAGAATCAAGCAAATAAATTTACAAAATGAGCGCGCAAAGTTATAGTTCATTGGCAAAATCAAATCGTTTATTTATTCAATAATAATAAACTAAACTAAATACTAAACTAAAAAGAGTATGCACTTTTAACCTTAAATAAAAAAAGCAAAACACAAGAGATTTATTGACAAAATAATTATTAAACGCATGTTGAAAATAGTTTTAACTAGGTGAAACTAACAGAGTTGGTACATTCTGTTTAAAATTAGCTCTATATTTTGAACCTGATAATGAATTCATATCAGCTATTTAATTTTATGTGCGTCAAGCGATTGACGTTGCCTGCTTTTAATTGTATTGCACAACCACTAGCAAAATTAACTTAATTAGCTACTGACCAGTTACATCATATTATTTATTCTCAAACAGTATATAAAAATACTGTAATTAAGGACTGGCCTGTTAGCTTAGTTGGTAGTAGCTCTGCCTTCTAATCTAGGGGTCGCGGGTTCGATTCCCGCGTGACACAAGTATTTATGCATTTTAAAAATGTATAATTACTTGTGTTGAGTCTGGTCGTTTGTATGTATAATAAGTATGTATTTACAAAAGAAAAGTATGTAAGTTGTGGCGGACACAAGCGCGCACGGTGTGGCGCCGTGCCCCTGGGTGGGTGGACGGCTCGCGGTTCCCGTCTCGAAAGAGACGTCTGCGCCGGTGCGAACCGTCCCTACGTCGCGAAACTTAAACTTGTGTGCGAGATGCCTTGAGGAGGCCTAGTCGTGAGAGATGCCTAGATAGGGTACTAAGTCTATTGTGGGTTGAAAGCAAAACCAATGTGTTGAATGTAGGAAACTATGAAACGAGGAACGGTACCACTATCTAACACCCCCTACGCTCGCGACCCCAGTCCAGGTTCACAGCAGCTGCCCGCGGTGCGGCTTCTTGTCAGCCCCTCGATGTCGCCGCGGTGCTCACTTCTTCGAGCAATCTGCAGGCTGGAATCCTTCTTGGCTGGGGTCTTGAGGGCACTTCTTCTTTCTTGATTTAGACGTCGGCTGGAACTACTACATACTTTCGACCGATTTTCAACCGCGGCACTGGAATTCATCGTTACCGCAAAGAGAGCCCCATTAAAATTCTCTATACTTTGAAGCAATTTCATTATGAGTGGCACCATTTCCCGTCCATATCTTTATTGATCTTAAAGTTACACACATAATATTTACACCATTAGAAAGCCCTTACAAAACTCTATTTATAAATATAAAATTTACACAGATCAACCAAGGACTTTAGACACAATCAGCAAAAAATGGTGAATATTTACACAAAACGCAACTTTCATCATACATTTTCGTTAATTACAAACTAACTACGGTCGTGATCCGCGAGTATCATACCATTCTAATTAGATCTCTTCACGCAGCATCTGTTTCACTAATGATACTCGCGGAGCGTGGACGAAAATGATACATTCTCTTAGTTTGTTACGCGCACTCACTTTCACTAATTGAACTCGAACAAGGCATGCGTCGCTGACTTCACTGTTCATATTAGTTCTTTTCATACATTGTCCACATGTCAGTGCATGCATCGCCGACATAAGTATTATATCCGTTATTTAGTACCCACGACACAAGCGTAAGCTTAGTGTGGGGCTAGATGGCGCCGTGTGCAATGTCCCGAAATAATTATTATTATTATTATTAAAAATAAAAGGCTGAAGTGGGTTGGTAAAGTTAATATCTGAAATAAGTATATATATAGGTAGGTATTTATAACATGACGACATAACTGATAACATGTTTTTAATTACGGTCATCTAAAAAGTTTTTGGAATGAATTAAATCAGATAACGTTAGCTATTAAAAGTTCTTATACGATTTTGTAACTGTATACTTTACAATTATATCTACCCGTTTTCTAATTCTCAGTTGGAAGAGAGGCCTACGTTCATACGATAAAAATTATAAGTCATTAATTTTATTAGATATAAGATCGTATATATTAAAGATATTTAGCTGTTGAATATGCCAGGTGCCAGTCAATATTAATAATTATGTTTGAAGAGATTGCCTTTTTATAAAAAATATTCTCTCGACAGTGGCTAATAAAAATGATGAGGCCTGTCTCGGCCAACTTTATTATTAAAGGTGAATTTATGAATAATGTAAAACTGGAGAAATTATTTCAGTGTTATAATGTTCTTAACGAATGGCGGCGTTTCACGGAAAATTGTACTGCGGGGCCTAATTGGATCGTTATATTTGAAGCCATATTATATGGTAAGAGTTTTTGATGAAATTGATGACTTCAAGTTAAGTTCTGTCAAATAATAATATCACTAATTAAGAAAATACTCGTGTTATTACTTCGATAATATCAACTATCAAGGTAGAGTAAATGGCATAGCATGATACATTTATCATGAATGCTTTACTGAATGGTTTGCCTTAGTATTAGAGATGTCCGATGACAAGGTGTCAATACTAATTAATTTAACTGGAATAAGGTTTGATGAAAATGAGCAGGCATCTAAAGCATTAAACAAACTACTATAATAATATGAAAACACAAACAAGTCAGTTTAGCTATAAAACTTGCTTTGGACAGGTATCGCCGCAAGCATATCTCGGATGTCAAAATGTAGTTGAGCTCCATATTTGCGGGGTGCAGTTGAATCTGCAGGCGAACTTCACACTAACTGTTGCCGTGTTGAGCCAGACGCACTAAACTCAGTTAGGTTTATCGCCAATTTGCTTCTAGTCGGAACGCGGTAACTTCCAATAACTGTGGAACATCTTGGACCCAGTTTAAGTGTTAATTTATGTTATATAGGTTTATTAATTCTTCTTGAATAAGATACCAGTAGGTACCTATAGAATTACCTTTTAAACCCTTAAAAAGGCTTTAGTGAAACGAGACAAATTTGTCCTACAACTTTGAAAGTCTCTGAAAAATAACAGCTGTTTAATTTTTTTTCAAACATCTCTTTCAGCACCACTTGTTCTTTGACATTTAGATATATAAATTGTTAAATCATTTGCACGGAATATGGAATATGGATAAATATATTTAATTTTTTTGTCATCATATTCGCAATTAAATAAAATTATAAATACTTGTTAATACCGATGGCGCTAATGCGGCCAGTATTCTGGGCACGCTGCCCTCTGTAAAGGATTTTCTAAGGGTCCTTTTTATTATTTTGTAGTAGTTAGAACTGGTATGTTCACAGCTTTTCCTTTTTTGTTTTTAAAATAAATATTGATGATTTAATTTCATTTATTTATCAATATAGGTACAAAAAGTACGATAAATATTTCTGTACTATCATAACCATAATGCATAGTTAAGAATACGTAATAGGAAATACTTCTATAACCTACTGTATTCCTCGTAATACTTTGTGAAATAAAACGACAAAGTGCTCGATATAGGTACTCTAGATCCGAGACAGATTGCATGTACTCGTGCCCAACAGTCTTTTGGGATATCTTCTTCCTCAGTGACTCGGCAGCTATTTACAATGTAACGTATCAACATCTTAAAGTAGGAAATAATATTTTTACCTATAAATAAAAAAAAGTAAAGCCACAATTTACTTATGATTTCTCTATCTTATATTTAAACTAGCTGTGCCTGCGACTTCGTGTGCGTGGAATAGTTATTTTGGGCATTCATTCTTTGAATTTTGAACCGTTTCCGCAGCGCACCCAACGGAAGCCTTCAAAGTTGAATAGTTTCCTCCGTTTTTTCCACATTTTCCATTGTTCGCTCCTATTAGTTGCAGCGTGATGTTATATATGCTAAAGCCTTCCTCGATAAATAGTTTACTCAACACAAAATAATTTATCAATTCGCTCCAGTTGTTCCTGAGATTAGTGCGTTTAAACAAACCAACAAACAAACTCTTCAGCTTTATAATATTAGTATAGATGATTCTTGTTTTCATTCTTTACTGAGCGTAACTTCTCCTTGGATTCAATTCTGGGATTTCTTTTTCTAAAAACCCATATAATTTGTTAGTCTTTATTTTGTTCATACTATGTAATGTTGCTGTACGGTGTGAGAGTGTGCCGATCTTATTCGTATGTAAATAGAAGGAGTCATATTGAAATTCTAAGGATTCCAAGGATGTGGGTAATTCCTTTTCGTAAACGGTTTCTAGCGGTATAGATGTACTTGTATGCTCAGATTTATGCCGGTTAATTTATGGACAACTTGGTTTGAAAACAGCATCCAAACAGAACAATTTGAATAAAACAATGTCAAAATAGTTCAAGAACAGTTTCAACCCCGCGTTAAAATTCGGTAACAAAATATTTTGTCTTATTTAACTCATTTCTGGGCGATTATTCAAGATATAAGACCGACAGTAAAAACATTTCACAAGTCAAGAGTAAACGGCTCGCTATTTCAAAATGGATGGCTCCCTAATTGTCTGTTACTAGATTTGATTTCATCTTATTTTCCTACCGAGATATTCATCAAAACAAACAGAATATTCAGAAAATAAAACCAAGCAATCTTGTGAAAGTTTTATGTAAATATACGACGGTGAAGCGCAATAAAACAAAAGGTTCTATACAGAACAGTTTTATGTACATATCTTGTCGATATTGAAAATAAGAATTTGTTTTTGCTATTTTTATAACAACTTTTTATTACAACTGATGCAAAACCGCGATAAAATACTAAAGCATATTAGTATGAAGTGTTAAACACAGTTATAGCAGCAGATACAGCAGTTTCATTATCTTTTGTCCACTAAAAATTGAATATTTTGTACATAATATGACATAGTACATAAAAATGCATAAATCGATACTTTGCGATTACTAACTTTGGTAACACTATACTAAATTCGTATGTTGCAACTCATATGACCGATAAATTATATCAATCTATTTCTCATCAAGTGATTTGATTAAAAATAGCCATTTAATTAACTAATATTACTTACTGGTGAATATTATTGACTAAAATAAAATATAAATATATTTAACCTGCCCTAGTACTAGAGTTATCAAATCAAATGAAGTGGCTGACTTTAAGCTAAATCAGGGCTTAATCTTTATGAGATGAACAACAAATTGTAATCTTTCTTTCTATAAACGAAGAAGCTAAACTGTTAAAGTCAGGTAAGACAATTATGTAATTAAATGATATCAAGATTTTTCTGTTATCTCTAATTGTAATCCTATCACACTAATATTATAAAATTGAAGGTTTGTTAGTGTGTTTGTTTGTTCTTTACGCTTAAACAAATGAGCTGATTTGAATAAAATTCGGTAGGAAGATAGTCTGGATTAACTCTTAATCTAATATGATCCCGAATAAAAGAAAACATTTAATTTGTAAAGAGATCTTTTTTACTAAAGCAAAGGGAGGTTAATTTATTTTGTAGTGGTAATCTTATAATTGGGATTCCCACACATTGCATGGTCAAAAAGGTCATCCGTAATAATACTTTTTCGCGCAAAATAGCATCTCGAACCGCGGTTGTATGACACCTAACTAACGTTTCTTTTCTGTTTTATGCAAAATTTAAAAGCAAACTCGTGAAATGAATTATAAGTGTATGTACGTAGAATACATTATACTTTCTTAGAGATTTATTTGTGCCATGAATTATATACTATTTGCTGAAGATAAGAATTGCTTATACGAGTGTATACAAGATTATGGTCATATGATGGGAACGTTATTATCTTGGAGGAAAACTTTTAATTTAAAGTGACTTCTTCAGAACGCAAATTTGAGATAATCAAACAGAATAATAGATTAACCATACCTACGTATTGGACTGTTGCGTTCTGATATAAAACTAGCGGTAGCCCGCGGTGATATTATGTATGTGCGTTCCAAAAAATGGGAATTTATTTCTCGTTTCGCGCGTGAAAAAGAAATAATGGCGTTGTGTGAAATATTCTGAAATTATTATTATTTTGATTATTTATTAAGTAGACAACTATGTGTCAATACAGAACATTTCTATCATTTCGAAATTCTACCATAATTGCGTAAGGTTTGACCATGAAAAGAAACATACACGCACAGGTATATAAAACAAACAATTTAAAGTCATTGAATATATGTATATTTTTTTAGATAGGTATGTATTTAAAATTAAAATAATTATAAAGGAATTAAGTAATTAATTATATACTTTTCCATAGAAAAGTTCAGGTTAAAAATTAAAGAAAAAGCAAAGGCTATGTATTGTATCGTGCTCGTAAATTTATTTTCTCTTTGCACTCATCGTTCAATGGTACAATTGTGCGTTAAGAATGGCATGATAACAGTCCACACCACACTAAGAACATTAGTGGATTTTCGAATAATTCTTACATATCATGTTGTTTACTCGTAACACGTAGTCTGTAAGTACGTTGCATACGTCATTAGTTTGGATGCATATATAAATTAACACAAAACATTGCTATAAATCATCGGAAGCGTTTTAGATATACGTCACAACATAATTTAATTTATGAGTAGGAGGTTACCTGAACTACAGGCGTATTTTATAAAGAACTAGCTGTGCCTGCGACTTCGTCCGCGTGGAATAGTTATTTTGGGCATTAATTGTTTGAATTTTGAACCGTTTTCGCAGCACACGCAACGGAAGCCCTCAAAGATGAATAATTTTCCCCGTTTTTTCCACATTTTCCATTGTGTCTTCGCTCCTATAAGTTGCAGCGTGATGTTATATAACCTAAAGCCTTCCTTGATAAACGGGCTATTCAACACAAAAATAATTTATCAATTCGCACCAGTAGTTCCTGAGATTAGCGCGTTCAAACAAACAAACAAACTCTTCAGCTTTATTATATTAGTATAGATAATTGTAATTATAGACGCATAGTATGATATTTAAAGGGTGTGTATTTCCTTATATAGCTAATATTGAGATAGTTCATTATCACGGGGTAAGCCACATCTTCAATATGCCCGTCTGCCTTAAAAGTTTTTTTATATGAGTAGCTATTTTCACTTGAACGTAATTATAATCTGTAAAATGAGCAACGGAACATTATGGCAAATACATGTATTTGCATACCATTATGTAATAGTGTGACAATTGGTCTGTTTATTCTACCTTCGGAGCGCCGCGGGGCAGCACGATTATTTGTATGGTGGAAGGACCGGGCCCTGAAGATAGGCTACTTTTAATATCATAATAACAAGAGCGAATCAGAGGACATCCACTAGTTAAAATATGTAAAGTACTATAAACCTTTCATATTTAACAAGATGTAAAGATAATATATAAATAAATAATAAGTAAATAAATATTATATTATATAATCATATAATATGTAAAATCATTCTATGTTTTTTTATCAAATATTTCTTATCATAATTCCTACTTGTTGAAACATATTACATGACATCATCTGTCTATTAAAAACCCATGATAATATTTAATTTTTCATTCGGTTTGTAATCATAATTAGTATTCATAACTGTTCTCATGTCATTGATTAAAACGGTCTCATGGTTCAAGAATGATTCGGCTTTAAATAAGCATATTATTTTCGTGAAGACACATTTAGGAGTAAAATGTTTACGGAGATAAAAGAGTGCTTATACCTCCTAGTATAAACACAACCTGTTGTATAAATAAATTTTCATTCATATTTTTTCACTCAGTTTTGCTCTTAACCTAAAACAAGCAACTCTGTCCTAAAAGGGAGTTTGTCGAATATTCATTTAAAATGTTTTTAATAAAAGAAATTCTCATTTGGGTTATTTTAACAGTTAATTTGGTAAATGGATACAAATTATTATTGTTTTTCCCGTTTCCTGGAAAAAGTCACACAATTTTGGCTGAAGGTTACGTTAAAAATTTGGTGAAAGCTGGTCATAATGTAAGTGTCTTATTCTTTTAATTTGTGATTAATGTGGTTATTTTTAGTAATAGTAGCACAATTTTAAAACTTCTAATTGTTAATTTGTCTCGATCATGATCCATATTAAATTTTGGACAGCTAAACGATAGAAGTTTGATAAAACGACTACATATTTTTTTAAGGATTAATTAAATCAATTGTCTTGATTGACTAGTTTTAATTTATTTGATAAATCCAATACAACAAGTACAATCATTTCATAATTTTGGCAGCAAAAATATGTTTGCATTTTTATTTCAAATACAAGACAAAATACATTTACTGAAATTGAAAAATAATAATAGTGTCATGCATGGAAAATAACTATAAATTTATAATTATCTTATTTACATATGATTTAATCGAACAACAAACTTGATGGTTTTTAGGTGTGTTCCTCCATATACCACCGCCACACCTCACCTCCTAACCAACGTGGCCTCCGTGGATCTCAAGATCTTCCCAACACCGCACCTTGTGTCTTGAAGCTTTGCTGTTCTCTTTCGGCAAGATATTCTAGTCGACACGTGTTTCGCCTCTCCACGAGGCATATCTTAGGAGACTAGAATATCTTGCCGAAAGAGAACAGCAAAGCTTCAAGACACAAGGTGCGGTGTTGGGAAGATCTTGAGATCCACGGAGGCCACGTTGGTTAGGAGGTGAGGTGTGGCGGTGGTATATGGAGGAACACACCTAAAAACCATCAAGTTTGTTGTTCGATGTCGGTTAAGGAGCAGTCGCAGCGGAAAAACACTACATATTTCTCCAGAGTTTCAATATGATTTAATGCTCATATGTTGTTAAACATATTCTACTCGTTTTAGTTTAGTAAGTGGAAACAAAACAATGAAAAATGCACAATCTGTTTGCATTGTTTACGAAGTTTTACAAGATTTTTAGATCATAATTTGAAAATATTTATTTTGTGTTTAATCCTTTTTTATGTGCTTATGTAATAATATAATAAAGTGACTTAGGGACAATATTTTACTTTTATTTTTATTTTATAGGTAACCTATGTGACTCCAATACCCATTTCAAGTAATGCGTCAAATCTTCGACAGATAGATGTATCATCTAATTTTGACCACTTCCAATTTGGTAAGCAAATATTAATCCATGCCTTTAATTGTGTTCCTCTTTGTTATTGTATCTACTGTAACTATTGTTAAGCTTGGCTTGTTGGTTAAACCATCGACATTCGCATCCTGGTTTGAATCCGATCCTACACCAAATACTTGGTTTTAAAGTTATTTGTGGAATTCCACCATGGGTTGATCTGTGCGCTCGCTTAGATATACTTACCCAAAATTGTTTGTAGGCTTGTGGTCTTTAAAATCAGATTTAACACAATGTCTTCTTTCATCGATACACGAATGCAAATCCACACATATTTTTAAAAATAAGTCATTGGATAAGAGACAGGGCCTTTCTAGACGATCTTAATAAAACGGACGTTTTAATAAGTCATTGGATAAGAGACAGGGCCTTTCTAGACGATCTTAATAAAACGGACGTTTTAATAAGTCATTGGATAAGAGACAGGGCCTTTCTAGACGATCTTAATAAAACGGACGTTTTCTTACTAAACCATATTATCTTATCACTAAAAAAATGCATAACAATTCTTAGCACACCTCGCATGTTTTTTAAAGATCAGTGCGCATTAGTTATCTATTAAAGATAAAATGTCTCGTTTTATACCTGCTACCAAAAAAGCATTTGTATAAATTCGGTTTGATAACAAATACTAATGCAAAGGTCGATGTTTATCTGTTCTTTTTATAGATTTTTAAAGCATTCAGCGCCACCTAACCCTACACTAAGCAAACGCTTGTGTCGTGGGTACTAGATTACGGCTATACCTAATACTTATATACTGGAAGAGATCGCTCTTAGCGAAAAGGCCGCCAATTAAGACGCTGATTCTAATTTGTATGTTTTTGTGTTGTTTTATATGTGGTGTTTTAATAAAGTATTTATCTATCTATCTACTCATATGAAACACATCCTGATATGGTCTAAGAGGCATAAAAAATATATTTTTATTAATACTTAAACTCTTACTGCAGGAGGTATTCCGATAAAAAATAAGTATTATTATTACCTATTACATAAAAATTCTATAAGTAACAAATGCTCCTTGAAAATTTGGTACATCAGTTTTGTAGGTTTGATTTTGCTTGCTTGATATTATGTTAGTTTATATACTCATTTACCAATATCAAAGACATAAATTACTAAAACAAGCCATCTTGTGTTTTTTTTCTTCTATATTTCACACTAGCTGGTGCGCGCGACTTCGTCCGCGTGGAATAGTTATTACCATAAAAACGGTTTTAGTGAGTTAACCTTAAAAGATAGACATATACTGTTGCGGACATTTTTTTAGATCATTTCAAGAGGAATAATTCTTTCATACACATTTTTTGATATCTTGAACCGTTTTCGCAACGGAAGCCCTCAGAGAATAATTTTCCCTGTTTCTTCTACATTTTCTATTGTTTCTTCGCTCCTATTAGTTGCAGCGTGATGTTATATATCCTTAAGCCTTCCTTAATAAATGGTCTATTCAACACAAAAAGAATTTTTCAAATCGGACCTGTAGTT
Organism: Macaria notata; assembly: GCA_927399415.1. Taxonomy (NCBI): domain Eukaryota; kingdom Metazoa; phylum Arthropoda; class Insecta; order Lepidoptera; family Geometridae; genus Macaria; species Macaria notata. The sequence continues at coordinate 7,288,420 of OV656741.1, forward strand.
CCTGAGATTAGCGCGTTCAAACAAACAAACTCTTCAGCTTTATAATATTAGTATAGATATAGTTAAATACTTGTTTTTTCAGCGAAATCGTTGGATATTACTAAAATACTAAACAAGCAAGTCGACATCGGCGGTGTTGATGTTTTTTATAAAGGAATGCATGATATCGCAGAAATTGCATTGAAACATGAAAAAGTCCAAGACTTATTTTTAGATACGTCTGAGGAGTTTGATGTCTGTATTATACAATGGCTGTACACTGATCTTTATGCTGGGTAAACTCAATTTTTTTTTCTGTACAAGTGCTTTTTTAATTAATTAGTGCATAAACTTTTGGCATAGACTGCAGCTTCACAAATTTTCAGTTTTCAGATTAGCATAACTGAGCAGTTGTTTTTTTAATTAATGTCATGTTTATATGCTAACACCTATCTCACATATTTTTATCGATAATTTATACTTGTTCATTTCCAGCGTCAGTACAGTATTTGGATGTCCCTGGATTTGGTCTTCAACTATGGATCCTCATCCCATGGTTTTGAGGCTCATCGACGATGTTCCGAACCCAGCCTATATACCGGACCACAGGTCTAATGTGAGTCCACCGCTGAACTTCTTTGAGAGGGTCGGGGAGCTGTGGACCTTACTCAAACTATACAAATTGAGATGGTAAGCACTCGTAGTAACACATGCAATCAACAAACCGTGGAATGAAGTGGTAAAACTGAAACTCAAATAATCAATTTATTATCGTTTTGCTAGAACAGTGAAAGTTAATAAGAATAAAATAAACGGGACCAATTCTAATTAAAATCTAGAAGTTGGATAATTAACATGAACGTATCAATTTCTAATTAATGCTATAATGGACAAATTTAGACCTTGAAGTAGAAAAAATGTTTGTAAGTACAACATAACAGATCCAAAACGTTTCGGCTTTGCATAATTCGAAAACTTAAAATTCACGTTACTGCGGGTAAAAAACGCACACACGACAGTGCTTTCTTTTATTGATATAAGTATGATGTTTATTATATTAATGATATCTCTTTAGGGAATGGTACCGCGAAGAGAGTCGAGTATATAAATTAGCATACACCGATGCAATCGAGAAGAGAGGGCGAGAGGTGCCTTGTTTCCACGACATAAAGTTCACAGCATCTTTGATGTTTGGAAACTCACACATTTCGTCCGGTTTACCTGTGCGTCTACCAATCAATTACATTCCTATTGCTGGATACCATATCAAGGAGGAAGTTCCACCTTTACCACAGGTAAGACCTTAGACAAAAGTAGAAATTATATTCAGTTTCAAAACCCCTGATATTGTTTTAATTATATGTACTTACATAGTTGTAACTAAGTACCTTGTTGATAAAGAATTTACTTATTTAATAGCATTTTTATTTATTGCATGAAACTAACACTAAGGGTTTTTAAGAGATCACTTGGCCAATAAAGGCCAACAAGTTATCTGGCGTAATAAGTAAACTTTCTTTTATGTAGGTACCGCGGGGGAATATTTCTTAGTGACTGGACACCCGCGGCTTTGCTCGCGTTGATAAACGTGAAATGGGAACCAACGTATAATAATGGTATGATTAATTGTAGGATTTGAAGAAAATAATGGATCATGCAAAATACGGGGTGATCTACTTCAGCTTGGGAACCATGATGAAAGGAAAAACTATGCCCAACGAGTTGAAACAAGAATTATTAAAAATGTTTGGGTCTCTCAAGCAGACTGTCATTTGGAAACTGGAAGAAAAGCTACCGAATGTGCCAGAAAACGTTCACATTGTGGAGTGGGCGCCACAAGCTAGTATATTAGGTACCTATTTAAATCATATCTGTCTATATGCTACATAAATGATACAAATAAATCATATCATGAATATGAAATAAGGAAATTGGCGACGACAATGATTATAATTAGGTGGCTTTATACTTTTTCCATAGTACTTTATACAATAGAAGAGATTGTTCAAAAAAAGATTATATCGAGAATTGTTACTGGTTTATTTTTCATCTCTATAAAAACTTGTACAGATTTTTCTTTTGTAAACTGTATCAGTCATCAACCTTTATTATGATGCGTTGTTGAATTATTTGATAAAGTGTAAGCTTTTCATGATGTCTTACGTTATCTTGATTATTTGGTTTTAAATTTTTATAGCATGCATGATTGATAAAACTATACTGATACCATTTTCGGCTACACGCTTCCTATATAATATAGCCGAAGTACCTAACATTAATAAAATAATCAATTAATAAATAAATACTGATCTTATGAATTTCTGTTAATAATTAAGCAATCATTATTAAATCAAACAGCACAAATTCTGAGTAAGCGCGGAAGCCAAAGTAGGACACTTTAATTAACAATTGACGGGCATTTAACAGCCGAGCTGTTTTAAGCAGTTCTACCCGTACGAGATATTTTGCTAATCTAATTATTTCCGACTTGCTGTCCCCAGCTCACCCCAAGACCGTCCTGTTCATCACTCACGGAGGCCTGCTGTCCACCACTGAGACACTACACTACGGAGTGCCAGTCATCGGTATACCACTGTTTGCTGACCAGTTCCTGAACATCAAGCGAGCTACCACCAAGGGCTATGGGATGCATGTCCCTCTGTCCTACAATCTGCCAGCTGAGCTCAAACCTGCCATAAATGAGATGATCCACAATCCAAAGTAAGACCTGTTTAAATAACAAACCGTAGAAAAAATAGTAGTTTAGCGTAAATATGTGTGAGTTTGTTAGTTCTATATTATTGTAAACTTCCATTCCATTGCAGACAGAATAAGCAAATCTTAATATGAACTTTTCAAGAACAGCTGTTATTTAAACAAAAATTGATTTTCCCAGGTATAAAGAACGAGTAAAAGAGCTACAGCTCATCTACCACGACCGACCAGTGTCGCCGAGCAAGGAGATGGTTCACTGGGTCGAACACGTGGCCAAGACTAAAGGAGCCAAACATCTTCGCTCCTTGGCACTCATAACGCCCTGGTACCAGAAGTTCTACTTAGACCTTTTTGCTATTGTTTTATCTCTCTTTGTTTTATTGGCTATAGTTTCGAAGAAATATTTTCCAATTGTAAGTAAACACTGCATACAACTTCTAAGAACATATTTTTCTAGTCAGAAAACACCAAAAAAGATCGAGTAATTAATAGATGTGCATGATTATTATGAACGCGTAAGTTATACATGATTATTATAAAAAAGATAAAAAAATCAAATTGTCATGGCAGTTATGTATTTTTGTTATATTTTTTTTATATTAAAATGTTGCATTTAGGTAATTTGTTTTTTTCCTTTTCTTATAATTATGTCCCAAAACCTTTCATAAAAATAACTAAGCAAGTTCAAATTGGGCAAGAGGGTATCAAAAGTAATTATTTTTATTGAAATAGAAATTATCAACATTATGCTGAATTTCTAATATTTAGCTAGTTAAGTGTAAATGATTCATTTTCACGTTCAAACGGTTGGACTAATCTGAACAAAATTTGGTATGGGTATGGTAGTTATTTGCTACGCTCTGGTAAAACGTTTTCATAGTTTAATCCGTCGTTCAGAACAGACCGTTGCTGCTTGCAACATGTTCATAATAAAAAATATATTTATTTTCACAATATCAACAGTTAATTTGGTAAATGGATACAAATTGTTGTTGTTTTTCCCGTTTCCCGGAATAAGTCACACCATTTTGGCTGAAGGTTACGTTAGAAATTTGTTAGAAGCTGGTCATAATGTAAGTTTTATTAGTGGACAGCGTCTTATGTACGTAAATTGTTATCGCTTTGCTACGTAATAATTACCTGCTGGGAAAAGTAGGTACTTTCCCAGTACAAATTCGTTGGATTGCTTGTTTTCCAAGCTTTATGAAAACGGCTCTTGTCACTCTCAAAAATTGATACTGTTAAGATATATCCTATCTTGATCAGAATAGTTTATGGTTCTTTACAACAATAGCAAGGTATAATAAATGATTTATTGATTTATATCTTTATATATAGGTGACTTATGTAACTCCGATACTTATTTCAAGTAATGCGACAAACCTTCGACAAATAGATGTATCATCTAATTTCGACCATTTTTAATTAGGTAAGTATTTTTTTTATTTTTAACAGTGAGGTGTGTTGATAACAAAACGTCGTAGGATAACATAAGTAAAATCTACCGAAAAAAAATTGCAGGTGAATTATTGGATATTACTAAAATCCTAAATAATCAAGTTGGCACCGGTAGTGTCGAAAGAGCTTATAAGGGCATGCATAAAATCACCGAAATTGCATTGAAACACGAAAAAGTCCAAGAATTATTGTTTGATACGTCTGAGGAATTTGATATCTGTATTGTACAATGGTTGTACACTGATCTTTATGCTGGGTAAGATATATATTATGTATACATATATTTTGACGAGTCTATTCCAATCTTATATTAGTTTACTGTATTATAGTTCCCGTAAGGCATGATTAAATTTAGTTGTATTAACCGGCTAGCACTTACGTCAAAAATTACATTAGTTTGTTGTGACATACTCACAGTTTTATAGACTGACTATAAAAAATACACAGCACGTCACAATAGGTCATCGCATTTTTCTTTTTATCCCAAATTAGCTGATACAAATGTCACGTGGACCATTTTGACCACGAGACATAAGAAACGTCATACAAATTATAAAATAATAAAGTAGTATTATTTATCCTAGAAATACACAATACTATTTTATAAAATCAATTATTTTGTAATGGAAAACTTTGATTGGAGTATTTACCAACAATGCCAGAACTAATTAGCATATGCAAATAACCATAATATTATGAAATGTAATATGTAGACAAGCTTACGGGACAGGAAGCTATGTTTTTAAAAACTACTTTAATTAAACACTTTGCCAATTTTGAGGCTTTAATTACTAAGGTTGTCCGATACTGAGGACCTAGGACTAACTTAAAGTACGTGTGCTCGATACAGAGAGCTTAAACTAACTGCCTGAGCCGGCCTTATCGATACCCTTATATTAACTACGCTACCTGGGTGGCATCACGCCACCAGACGCAGTGTAAGCAGAGTCAAATTACATAGACTGCTGACGCTGCGGCAGCTTCTAGGTATTTAGCCTAATACATTAGAGAGAGGTGGGAACTTAACTCCTCCCTCCCTAAGAGAGGAATTATCGGGCGCACGATTTTGAGGGCGCTTACGATAATTTCTCCAAATTACACATGAAATATAACATATTATCGTTATCATTACAAAAATCACTATACCTAAACACATATAAACTATGGCACTGAGGCTAGAGTCTTTTTCTCTATTTAATTCACTTTCATACACTTCACTGTTACGCTGCGCGTACGCCATGTACTTGACGTCATCGAAGTTGATCTCGTGCATGTTGAGTGCGCGTGCACCGGATAGATTCTCCGTCGTCGGGAACGGCGGCAAGCTTATGATGGGTAGCGGGGCCGTCTCGTCCAGCTCGTGGTAAGCGTGGTGGTGTCGGGCGGTCTGCTCAGCCACCGTGACGTCACAAGGTTCGTCGATGGTCATTACGTAGGTGCCGAACACAGGATACTTGGAGGTCTCATCGTTACATCGCTTCGTCAGCACCGTGGGCGCGCGTGTGAACAAGATCCAGCTGTCATCATCAATCCGCTGAAGCTTAACGGCTTCCAGGTGTACAGGAAACTGCTTGCAGCTGGTCAGGTGCGTGTCATATCTGAGGAGTTGTTCTTCGCAGGTAGGACCGCTGTACGGTGCTCGGTTGTCGTCTGTGCACAGGAACTGGTCTCCGGCACCAAGAGCGTGGCATTGTGTCACGATCGGTAAGTACGCTGTACCTTTCGCCAATAGGTAGGGATACTTAGGAAAAATGGTCAAGGTTTGGTTCAAGGGTTCATGGAATATAGGGAGCATGTACAATTTGTAATAACTATACGTAGAGTTATCTATGAGTGGAATTTCTAAAATAAATGTTACTTGATTTTTCTTTACATAAGATTTTACAGAAATAGTTTCCTCTATTTGTACTAAATTTATTTCAGTAGGCTCGTATACTAGTTTACCTACTTTAGCTATGAGTTGGAGATGATGTAATAACTCGGTAGAGTTTACAATTGATTGATGTAGAACAGAGCTTTTGCTTAGAGCTAGTGCGGTTTCAATTTCACTTAATCTTATAAATATAGAGCGGAAGTTATTCATAAAGAGGCTATACAAACCAAGTATGTATGAAGCTGTGGCTATATTGTTTTCTTTTTCGAGAGAGGCCTTGAGGGAAGTCTCAATTTGTTTAACACGGCTATCAAGAGTGAGAGAATTTTGGTGAAGTAATTCGGTGATATTTACAAGGCTGTCCAACATTTTAGAGGTCACTGTGAGCTTCTTCGAATAGATTGTTTGATCATGATAGATTTCGGAAATGATTTTGTCGTATCTAATCGCGTCATCGTGATCTAAGTTACCAGTGATAATTTTTATTATAGAGCCCATAGGGTTGAGGATACCTCGCTTAAAACGCTGAGGCATTAGTTGCCGAAATTTATTAATTGTTATCTCGCGGAGGTGGTCTGTATGCATGAGTATACTTATGAATTCGTGCGGGAATGTTTTGTTTTTTATCAGGGTTTCGAATTCGCTGTACTTTTTTATAACTAGCTCTAGGTCGGTTTGTATGTTGTCAAGGTTGAGTGTCTTTAGGATTGTCCATTGGTCGTTTTGCATAAATGCTTGGCCCTTTTTCACTGGGAGTATACCAGGGTTGTCTTCAATCTGTTTCAGCTGAAGCGCTGCTACTGCTGTGGCCAGCATTGCCACGCGCCACCTGTGGAGGGCGTTTGATATTTTTAATCGGCGCCTTTGTGTCTCGTCTCTCTGTCTCTACGTTAATAGGCACTACGTTTCGGGATGTTTCGCCTATCACTTTTGCCTTTTTGTATCGCGCCTTATCTTTGCTCTTTCGTTTGTTTATGTCCTTGACGTAGACTGTCTCTCCGGGTGAAAACTCGATTTGATTTTCTCCGCCTTTTTGTTTTCTTGTTTGTTCTTTGGTTTTAGTCAATTTTTCTGCGATGTGTTTATACAAGTATTTTATTCGTTTTGTGTGGTCTTTGACTAGTTTTTGGAGATAGACTTTTTGGAAATCTATGTTGAAGGGGCTGTCTGTGTCCGTGTGTCCGAATACTACCTCGAAAGGGGTGAGGCCTGTTGCTGAGTGTATTGTGTTATTATATGCCATAAGTGTGTAGGTCATAATCGTTGCGGGGTCGGTGCAATGTTGCTCTTGTTTGCCTAGTCTGTAGATTTCTATTATAGTTGAATGAAAGCGCTCTACAACGCCCATTGAGTTTGGATTATTTATTGTGCCAATGTGTCGATTTATTTTATGAAGGCTTAAAAATTCTTTCATCAGTTCGTTGTTGAATTCCATGCCTGGGTCTGAACTAATTTTTCGTGGGATTCCGTAAAATGAGAAATACTTCGTTAAGGCTTTTACTACTTCCGGTGTTGACTTGTTCGGAATTTCGATGGCTTGACCTAGCTTGCTGAAAGCGTCGACTAAGGTCAGGTAGTATTTACCCTCGATGGTGAATATGTCGATAAACAACTCTTGAAAGGGTGCATCTTGTGTCTGTGTGAGTTGTAAGAAGGGCTTTATAGGGTGTCTGTCGTATTTCATTTTTCTACAGTCTTCGCAGGCGTTGATAACGGCGGCTACTGTTTCTTCCATTTTCTCCCAACAGTAACTTCGTCGTAGTCTAACCAGTGTCTCTTTGATGCCTCTATGGCATGTCTTGCCTTGATGGTATTTAAGGACTATGTCTCGTTGTTCATTCTCGTCTATCACAAGTACTACTCTCTCAGTGCATTCGTGGATGTTAATCATGTCTTTCTTAAACAGCGCTATAACTACAGCATTAAACTGACGTCGGTGGTCTTTTTCCTCGAAATAGATGAAGTACTTGGTTTTTGGTCGGATGTATTCCTTCAGGAAGTCTTTCACTAGTTCCGGGTTGTTTTTGGGTAAAAACACCTCTAAAATTTTGTGTTTTCCGATGGATATGTCTTTTACTTGCATTTCATTTTTGAACCATGGATGTACCAGGATTTGATTAGGCTTGCTGTCGATTGCTTCGTGTAATATTGGTATGCCTGTAGGCTCTAAGTCTTCAACTGAATGTATAGTTTGTGACCTGCTACTTTCGGATGGTATAACCGGTCGTTCTAGTTCATCTAATCTCATAGTGTCGTCTGAGTCCGATAAGCTGATGTGGCTAGCTGTTGCTGTCTCACTTGAGTCCGATATTGTTATCGTGGACGAGTCTTGTCTTGCTTCCTTCCTTGCTGAGAGTTTTACAATCTTCTTTACCACGTTGTCCATTTCCTTCTGAAGCTTCTTATCTTTCTTCCTATCTTGTACGTTTACAGCCATTGAGTCGGCATCGTCGTCTGATTGTAAGGCGTTAACCTTAATTCGGCTCAAAGCGTCGGCATTGGTGTTTTGTTTTCCCTTTTTGTACAGAATTTCGAAGTTAAAGTCTTGTAGACGTAACCTCCATCGTGTGAGCTTGCTATTTGGGTCTTTCAGGGAATTCAGCCAAGCTAAGGGTCGTTGATCCGTGTATATGTAGAATTTCCTGCCATATAGGTAGGGGCGGAAGTGTTTAGTCGCCCAGACGATAGCGAGTAGTTCGCGCTCAATCGTACTGTACCTAGATTCGGTGTCGCTAAGCGTGCGGCTTGCGTACGCTATCGGTTTATCACTACCGACTTGTCCTTGTGATAGGACTGCTCCTAGAGCAACGTTTGATGCGTCGGTCGTTAAGATGAACGGCTTGTCGAAATCGGGGTATTGCAGTAGCGGTGCGTTGGTAAGCATTTCCTTGCAACGGTTGCATGCTTCAATGAAGTTTTGGTCCACTATTACTTTATTGCGTTTTTTTAGACAGGAGGTCAATGGTTGCGTGACCTTGGCAAAATTTGGGATGAAACGTCGGTAATAGCCGACGAGGCCTAGGAAGCTCTTAATTTCGGTAACAGTTCGTGGAATCGGAAAATTCATCACCGCCTTGATCTTGTCATTATTGGGTTTCAGGCCATTTTTCGTGATGGTATGCCCGAGGTACAAAACTTCTTTGCGTAAGAACTCAGATTTGTCTAATTGTACCTTTAAGTTCGTTTGTCTAAGTCTGTCGAAGACAAGTCTCAGTTTTTGTAAGTGTTCCTCTAGGCTAGACGAGTAGATAATAACGTCGTCTAGGTAAACCATGCAGTGTAGTCCTTGGAGGCCGCGCAGGATGTTATCCATTGTCCTTTGAAAGGTTGCGGGCGCGGTCTTTAGTCCGAAGGGCATTCGTAGGAATTCAAAGTGCCCGTTCTGCGTGCTGAACGCTGTCTTTTGTCGGTCGTTTTCTTCTACTTCAATCTGATGATATCCGCTAGCTAGGTCGATGGTAGTAAAGTATGTACTTTTACCTAGCTTGTCAAACAGGTCATTAATATTTGGTAGCGGATATTTGTCGTCTACTGTGATGTCATTCAGTCGTCTATAGTCAATCACCATTCTGTATTTTGGTTGTCCTGTCGCGTCTAGTTTTTTGGGTACTAAGTGTACCGGTGCATTCCAAGGAGAATGCGACTCCTGTATTATGTCATCGTCTAACATTTTTTGAACTTGTCTGTTTATCTCTTGGGTCTGAATAGGGGCTTGTCGATAAGGTTTAACATAGATTGGGTCTTCGTTTTTGGTTCGAATTCGGTGTTTTACGTGATTAGTGAAGGTCAAGGGTAAGTCATCGGAGTGGAAGATGTCCTTGTATTCCTTGCACAAGTTGTAGATCTTGTTGCGCTCTTCCTCATTCATGTGGTCGAGTCTAAGTTTTTGTAGGTTCTTTTCTAATATTTTGTCAATTGTCCCGTTATCTGTTTTGTCCTTGGTAAAGTTTACTTTACAATCAGTCTCGTGATGTCTTGTCACTTGTAGTGGTCGTGATACAGTCATAATCATTGTCTCGTCCGAAGCGTTCTGTATAACAGTGGTGGCGTAGCCATTGTCACACCTTACAAGGGCGCTAGGCATTCGAACGCCTGTACTGAACTCTCTATAGTCAAGTATAGCGTCGCCTGTGTGGTAGTTAACAGGGAGCTTTACTCTTGTCTCTGTCCGGGGCTTCAGCTCTACTTCGTAGTTTAAATCGGTGTTAATGATTTTGAAGCGTGTGCTTTCTGTTGTCAGTATAGACCTGCCTAGGTCTATAGTCGCTTTCAATTGTTGGAGTAGGTCGTTACCTATCACGCCGTCATAGTCTGGGTCAACCGTGTACAAGTAAAACTTGTGTGACATGTCGGTTTTGAATGAAGGTGGGAGTGGTATGTCTATGACTTGGTCATGGAGGCTTGAAGCGTGTGTGCTGGTGACCTTGAAGGGTTCGTACTGTATGAATTGCTGATACAGTTGGTAGGCTTTTTCAGGGTTCAGGAAGGACCTTTGGCTTCCTGAGTCAATCATAAATTTGGCATCAATTTCTGGTATTATTATGTAAGGTAATTTAAGTCGGGGGTCGCAATTAATTGTTATTGTGGTCACTCGGGGTCTCGGTTGGAGGCCTCCGGGGTAAAATTTTCGAATTCTTGTTCGTCAGGGATGTCAGAGTGGTAAGGGTACTCCACTGTCTCTAAATTGTCATTTTGTTCGTATACGTCATAGTCGTACTCGAAGTCTTGTTGAGGGTCCGAGTCGTGGGTCATGAGTTCATTGAGCTTAAAACCGTCGCGTGGTTTTTGTTGCGTCCTCATGGACACGTCAGTCTTTTGGAAATGTGGGGGATTAATTTGCGGGGGTTTGTAACCGAATTGTTGTGGTTGCATAAAATTATTTGGTCGATAACCGAGTTGGGGACGGTATCCTAGTTGTGGCCTATAGCCAAATTGTGGGTTGTTATTTAACTGTGGTCTGTAACCTAACTGAGGGTTGTTGTTTAACTGTGGTCTGTAACCTAACTGAGGGCGGTAGCCTGTTGGTTGATTTGGTTGCACGGCTGGTGGACGGTAACCTGTCGGTTGTTGAGGCGTCGAATTTGGTATTCCAAAATTAAATTTTTGTTGTACTGGTACATTTGCCGGTGTCATGCCGAATTTGAAATTATTTAGCGGCAAAGGGGCGCTAGATGTTATTGGCCGTGATTGTGCGTGCGCGCGCCTACGCATATTGTATTGATCATGGAAATTTACCTCCTTTAACACAACACTTAGCGCGTCTTCGATTGATTTTGGGTCTTTTAGGCGTACTATTCGCACCATGTCTTCAGGTAGGTTATATAGGAATGTGTTAAGCGCTAGATTGTTGTATATTATTGCCTTTGCAAGTTTCATATTTTGGTCGGGTAATTCGTTTACTTTTGACAGGAGTGAAGATCTTATTCCTTGAATTCTATTGCATAATTCCAAATAACTTTCGTTTTGTTTGATTTTTACGCCTTCCAATTCTATTGCAATGCATTGTTCGGTTCGCGGGTCGCCAAAATGTTGTATTAGTACAGTTTTTAAGTCTGGCCACGTTTGAATGTCCTCACGTTCTGATAACAATGACGCGGCCTTGTCGACTAGTCGACTTGTGATTGAGTGATATACTAACAATTGTTGTGCCGGATTTTCTATTCCTTTAAATTTATCAATGACATATTCTGCTTTACGGATAAAAAGATTTAGTGTACTTTTGTCGCCATTGTATTGGGGAATTAAGCTTAAAATTTCGCGGGGGATAGGTGTAATTTCGACTGGTCTTGACATTTCCTTGGTTTATATTTACACTATTTATCTTAAAATTAACACAGTTATACAATAAACACAATATAACACACAATTACTTAATACTAAGCACTATCGATTTGGAGATATATGCTCTTACTTTTGCTCTTACTCTACTAAGTTACTAATCCGTTCTATGCAATATTATAAGTCTATGGTTGATTCTTATCGGCTAGACTAAACAAAGTTTTATGTTACAGTCGGCCTTCTAACTAACTAAGCTATAGCGAGCGAGGATTAATCTCGTCTATAACAATAACATAACTCGAGGATGGCAGGGAGGAAATGAGGGAAATTGGCGAAAAGTCGTACTCACCAACCGCTCGTTCCCATGCCGCTCGGGGTCCGCTTGACTTATTTGTTTGTTTGCGGAATCTCGCCGACAGCACCGTGGTTCTATGAGGACCACCTGGAACACCTGGGGCACCTGGAACTTGCACAGCACTCGCGAGATCCTACCGTCTGCGCCAGACAAGCTTACGGGACAGGAAGCTATGTTTTTAAAAACTACTTTAATTAAACACTTTGCCAATTTTGAGGCTTTAATTACTAAGGTTGTCCGATACTGAGGACCTAGGACTAACTTAAAGTACGTGTGCTCGATACAGAGAGCTTAAACTAACTGCCTGAGCCGGCCTTTTCGATACCCTTATATTAACTACGCTACCTGGGTGGCATCACGCCACCAGACGCAGTGTAAGCAGAGTCAAATTACATAGACTGCTGACGCTGCGGCAGCTTCTAGGTATTTAGCCTAATACATTAGAGAGAGGTGGGAACTTAACTATGTAGTTACTGTAAAATATTACATTATTGACCTATGTACTAAAATTTTAGTATTTTTCAGCGTAAGCGCAGTATTTAGATGTCCCTGGATTTGGTCCTCATCTATGTAACCTCGATGAATTTCCGAACCCAGCCTATATACCGGATCACAGATCTAATGTCAGTCCACCGCTGAACTTCTTTGAGAGGGTCGGGGAACTGTGGACCTTACTCAATCTTTACAGATTGAGATGGTCAGTATATAAATATAGTAATAACACAACGTATTTCAATTTGACGTCATTTTCAATCCTATTTAGTTTTCCAGTAACATTGAAATATTTTAATTTCAGGGAATGGGCTGCTGAAGAAAGTCGAGAATACCAATTGGTATACGGCGACGCAATTCGGATGAGAGGGCGAGAGGTGCCTTGTTTCCACGACATAATGTTCACAGCATCTTTGATGTTTGGAAACTCACACATTTCGTCCGGTTTACCTGTGCGTCTACCAATCAATTATATTCCTATTTCTGGATACCATATCAAGGAGGAAGTTCCGCCTTTACCACAGGTAAGACCTTAGACGAAAGTGGAAATTATATTCAATGTAAAACCCCTGATATTGTGATATTGATGTGTAGTAGTTGTAACTATGTACCTTCATTTAAAGAATTTATTGAATTTAGTACTAATAAAAAACTAGCTAGCACTTTTCTTTTGTGCTTGAAACTGTTTAGCCAGAGATTTTTATAAGAGACCATTTAGCCAATATAAACAAACGTGCGTATTAAAAAAAACGTTCTTATTTGTAGGTACCACGGAGAAATATCTCTTATGATCAGTGGATGCGGCTTTGCTCGCGTTGATAAACGTGAAATGGGAACCAACGTATAATATTGGTATGATTAATTGTAGGATTTGAAGAAAATAATGGATAATGCAAAAGACGGGGTGATCTACTTCAGCTTGGGAACCATGATGAAAGGAAAAACTATGCCCACAGAGTTGAAACAAGAATTATTAAAAATGTTTGGGTCTCTCAAGCAGACTGTCATTTGGAAACTGGAAGAAAAGCAACCGAATGTGCCAGAAAACATCTACATTGTGGAGTGGGCGCCACAAGCTAGTATATTAGGTAGGTAATGGTCTATGAAGAATTTATCCACCTTGCGGGGGAGTCACGTCTACCAGTAATGTCTGAACAATGTGATTCAATGAGGATGAGGTGACTAGATTATTTTAGATCTATAAGTTGCGCAAGCTACGTACATAAATCATCTACTGAATATAAAAAATGGCACATCAATCAAAAACTAACACGCATTTAAGAATAAGAATACAAGACATTTATTGGGACTTAGCGGGCTGACCTCAACTGCATGCAACTCAGCATTTGACCACCACACCGTCTTGAGCAGTACCCACTTGTACGAGATATTTTGCTAATCTAATTGTTTCCGACTTGCTGTCCCCAGCTCACCCCAAGACCGTCCTGTTCATCACTCACGGAGGCCTGCTGTCCACCACTGAGACACTAAACTTCGGAGTGCCAGTCATCGGTATACCACTGTTTGCTGACCAGTTCCTGAACATCAAGCGAGCTATCACTAAAGGCTATGGGATGCATGTCCCTCTGTCCTACAATCTGCCAGCTGAGCTCAAACCTGCCATCAATGAGATGATCAACAATCCAAAGTAATATCTGTTTTACTAACAATCCCGTCGAAAAATATGTACAGTACTGGAATATAAAGTAATGTTTTCTTATGATAAGTAAGCTTTGAGACGTAGTTGTATAAAGGTGTGTTTGTTAACGTATTGTTTACTTCCATTCCATTGAAAGCAGAATAAGCAAATCTTAATATGAACTATTTCAACAACAGCTATTACCTATTTCATAAGTATTTGATTTCCTCAGATATAAAGAACGAGTAAAGGACCTGCAGTTCATCTACCACGACCGACCAGTGTCACCGAGCAAGGAGATGGTTCACTGGGTCGAACACGTGGCCAAGACTAAAGGAGCTAAACATCTTCGCTCCTTGGCACTCATAACGCCCTGGTACCAGAAGTTCTACTTAGACCTTTTTGCTGTTGTTTTATTTTTTTCTTGTAGTCTGACTTTCATTGTCAAGAAATATTTTCAAATCATCAGAAAATACTGTATAAAACTTCTTAATAGTTATTTTTCTGGACAGAGATCAACTAAGAAAGACTAGTTGCTAATCCTGTCTAAGCAGTTATGTATAGAGTAGGTTTTAGCTGATGAAACAAGGGTTCTAAAAAAAACTAATAGAGACGACGTTTTTTAAAAGTGGTGTTGGCGAAGAATTCTTCAGATTCCACGGACTGCCTTCCGCGCGAATACGTCTGTCTGTACTGTGTGAACCTAACATGGAAATCAGAAGACCCACCGTCCACGGTGCACAGCAACGGTCATAACATCGGACAATTTGATGGTGACAGCAAGGGTTAGATCAAACCCGATCGATCAGCGTCGCTCTATACTAATCTCGACAAAGCCCTTCACAATGCAAAAGATCGAATCAGATGGAGAAAGTTGGTTAGCACCAAAGTGATTTTCAGCAGGAGAGTCACGACCCTTAGCAATGAGGAATACGACGCGAGAAGGAGGACTCAAAGTAATTTCAAGTTCACAGAGGGTTACCTTCCTAGCTATTTATAAAGCAATAATCTCATATGGACATTTTATTATTCTATCCATTGTTTATACAGAAAATTAAATATACTCAGTTTTTATTTGTAACTTCATTTTATAAATATATTACCTAATTATATAAATGTGTTATAGTAACTTATTTTAGATAAATATATTTTTCACATGCGTTTTGATCGTAGCAATGTGTCGAAACACCATTGTTTTTGCTGCTTATAATTTTGGACCAGTATTTTTACTCGATGATTTATATAACTAGATTAAACCAAGAAAAGTTTTTGTTTCTTCCTTCCTTTGCGTACGAATTATCCGACATGTTTGAGGACCACAATATCCGAGGACATGCGTCTTCCGTGGAAGGACCTGGGCGCCCACCACGATGTATCTGCCCATAAAAAACTCCCCTAACGAATTAATTCTGCGGGGGAGTCACGACCCTCAGTCATGAGGAAATACCACTCAAAGAGAGATTTATTTTTTAATATTTATTACCCATTTCTAAAGTACTTAGTCTTTTAATTGTAATTTTGTTTTAAAGTATATCGATAATAATATAAATAATATTATGTATGTACCTATGAGGATTGATATACTTAAATTTAGAAGAATTAATTTTTAAAAAATAATTTGTACGTCTTGATTGTTTTGTGTAAAAGCGAGAAGATATCTTGAATTTGCAAGTAACAATCAAAACATAGGTACATCGTACTTTACTTTGTTCATTTTCCATACTCGTACAGTCAATTTGCTGAACAAAAATAGAGCAAGCCACACGATTAATTAGAACAAGAGAGTAGGTACAGTCACGAGCATAAGTTCACCCACGGCGGTGGGAACTTTGTTTGCTTCAGTAATGAATGCGACCACCAAACTTGTTGTGTTTACTGCACGCACACAGATATTTAAAGTAATAAATAAATATGCGATAAATATTGCGAGACGATTTACACAGCGCCATCTAGCTCCATATTAAGTTCTTGCTTGTGTACCTAATACTATTTGCGCAATGTCCACGACAGAAAATTATCAAACAAAAAAGGAGGCGCTAATCAAATAATGATTTATTTGAGCATCATGATCATAGTTTCGTCTCCGACTAGGTACTTTCTAAAGCGAGAGTCACATAGTTTTTATTGTAATAAAAAACCTATGACTTTAGCCAAAACTACTGCCTTAAGTATACTTTTAATTTTAAATTGCGATACAAACAGAACTCCAGTTCTGTTTGGTTCTCAGTTTGTTGGTAGGTTTGAGGTTACAATATTTGCGGGAGATGCGAATAAATGTTTTGTTAGTTGCTTTTAGAGTGGTCACTACTTTATAGGTTGAGTTTGTTTTCAATAAACAATGAATTCTAGTTTTCCACGGGTCGAGTTTAATTATAGTTTTTAATATAAAATGCGATAAGGCTCATATGTCCTATCACGCTCCCTAGCATACTCAAGTCACTCAAGCTTATCTGATTCAGCAAATATTTTTAATATGCTATCACTATTTTTTTTGTGGCGGTAGCCTCCTCTCCTCTTCAACAGGCTCTTCAACAGGCTTCACGTTTTTATTGCTAGCAAAACACGGGCATTGTTTAATCTGATTTTGATAATTAATTATTGTCCTGGGTTAGGTTGCTTGGTAGGCTGTCGATAACTATCAGCCATAAAATCCTAATTCTGTCAGCAAATGAAGCGTCTATGTTAGTAAAATTATGTGAGAAACACATAATCGTACGTATTGAAAAAAATATCAGTAAATTTAAACATGTTTTGATACGCCATGATTATTTATTTAACAGCTGAGGAAACATTGTGAAATATAATATAGTTCGCTGGACTGGTATATAAGCCATGTGCAGTTGCGAGGTACACTAACTTTGTCAACTGGATTAGCAAAGAGGTAATTGCTTCACGGCTGGCTTGGCTCGGCGGTGCTACTACAGACAACAGAGAAATATCACGAACCCATAGAAGAGTATAGTAGGTGAAGGGAAATCCGTCAAAAATTACATTTTGTACATTGTCGCCATGACTAAGTCGTAAAATGATCTTGAACTATCTACCTCACTTCCTATCCAATAACGTTTTTTGAACCGTTTTAACCGCCTATCTAGCTTATTTACTATAAATTGAATATAGTTTCGGGAAATTGCACATAGCGCCCCATCTAAACAAACGCTTGTGTCATGAGATATACTTATATACTTTTCTTTTGTAAATAAATACATATTATACATAGACCAGACTCAATATAACTACTTAATTGCATATTGAGAATGGATAATTATTTGAGTTGTGCGGAAATCGAACCCGCGACCTCTAGCACTGAAGATAGACATACTACCGACGGAGCTAACTAGCCAGTACATTTTAATGAATCAGTAAGTAATAACAACTCTGGTATAATATTACCATCCCCGTATTAATATTACGCGACCTGCTGTACACCAATGTTTTTGAAAGTAAAGTCTGTTGTATAATGCCCTCAGAGAATCATCAACGCGGTCACAAAATAATATTAACTTCAATACAATGTGCAATCATTTTGGAAATGGAATTTCCTTTTTGGTTGTAATGTTATGAATGCACTAACAAGTGAACATGATAATTAATTGTAGTGGCAATTGAGGCTTCTGAAACAATTTAATTTTCTTTGTGTTTTGTAGGCCCCTACAAAAATATTTCGCAATAATGATAAGTTAAATCACGCTTACTTTCCTATACCATAATAAAATTGCAAAAACTAATTCACATAAAAACTCCTTAGATGACAAGTCAAATAGAATAAAGCATGCAAACTATTTCGTCGATAACAAATTTTGAAAAAAGAATACTGGCCGCTCATAATTTGACACACGGCGTGCAAAAGAAAATTATGCGATTGGCATTTGTTTTTTCTGCCGTTTTTTTCTGAGCGTCCTTGCGTCTTGTAGTAAACTTTACGAATTTTGATAAAAAATGTAGTGATATTACGTTAATTAATATTGTATTAGGTGCTTAGTTGCTCTAATTAGTGGAAGAGTGTGCTGAAGATTTGCGACACGCATTACATTAAACATACTTGTTTGTAGAAAGAAAATGGTGTGAGAAAGTTTTTCAAATTCAACACAAATTACTTACGTATAGCAAATCTGGTGGTCATCAGATAAAATTATGTTTATCGAGATATCCTGAGTTCAGTGTTGACAAAATATTAGTGTCATGTATTATATAGACAAGTAAATTTTAGTGGTTTTCTCTGGAGTTGAGAATTTTTAAACCACCCTAGAGGCCTCTAAAATAGATTATCTTTTATGGTATTGTCTTTTGTTCTTCTATGCTATAATGCATACTCGTTCTTCCTATAGTAATATAGTTGTACGACGAATGGATAATCCGTTGAGAAATGTTTGAGCTTCAGTTGAAAAGTTGGAACAGGTCAAGGCACAGTTTTATGGGTACATTTGCTCATAAAAGTCAAACATTTAAAGTTTAATGTCATTAGAGCCTAGCCGCACACACTTTATACGCAGAGTAGAAAAGTGGATAGAGAGAGAAACTTCTTGCATTTGCAAGAAGTTTCTCTATCATATAACACATGTTTTATGTGTATTTACACATAAAACATGTGTTATATTATGTTCATATTATTTGTTTTATGGTCTTTACTGTTGTGAAAATAATATGTACAGTGATAAAATAAAATTAACTAAAAATCGATACTCAGCAATTCCATAGAAATAGGTTTGCTAATAGAACATGCTAGTACATAAGTATCGATCAGATTTTTGTAACCATCAATATCTTCTTGTTTTCTGAGAAAATCGCTGGTCTGTCTTGGATTTTGTTAATTAACTTAGATTTCTGAACAGTCTGTTAAGTTAGTCAACAGATTGTTTTCAAATTGGTTTGCAAGGTTGCCCCTCCCCATACGAAATGAACTCGTTATGAAGTTTATAGCTGTGCTTGCCGCGTTGTTGTAGATATTGTAGCTGGATAAAAATTGAATTACCTAAAATCTTATTCTAAAAAAGGATTTTTAGATTTATAAGCTATGGTTTGAATAAAAGTCATATCGGTCATCATCATCAAGAGAATTATGGTATCTATTATAAAAAATAACGTTTCGTGAAACTTACCCTCTGCTAGATTATCTACTCTGGGGCAGTAAGCGGTGGCGTATAACCCTTTATGTCTGAAGTTGTCCGACGCCCGACTGAATATGAATGAGCACCAACTTGTTAGCCTCACACTTGACCGTTCCTGAATATCGTATGAGCTTTCAACTTCGGCCAGACTGCATTGTGATTTAAAGGTGTTCCGTGAACGCTTTGGATAAACGTCTGGCTCAATATAGATTTTAAATGAAGGATTCTAAAAAGACAACTAGCCAACTAAGCGCTCGTAACTCAAATTTCACGATAGCTGTAGTATATACTTCAACCAATGAACGATGGAGCGTACCTATAAGTACGCGCCCACCGTTCATTGATTGAAGTATTTGTACACAATTACAAAGTGTGATGTAATGCAAATGCGATGCGGTCTATTTTGGATGGGTAGTCAAAAAATGGAATTTACGTTTGGATTCAATCATGGGTCGGATGATATGTAAAATGTAGGTTTTGACTTTTGATATGAACCCATTTTACACTGCGGACAGATTTCCATGTATTTCTCTGCAACTTCCATTTTCAACGAATTATGTATTTTATATTTGGCGTTTCTTATTTTGGTCTTATCTTAGTCATTTTGTTGTGATTTTTTTTATTTAATGTGGACGGCTACCCTAGCCAGATAATAAAAAATATATAAACAAGATTACATTGAAATGTATTCTTGTTTATTACATTAAAATGTATTCCTATTATATTATCTGAAATTAAAAATATAACGTGAATGAAATAAACAAAACAGACAATTTTTATAAAAATATATTTAATCATAAATTTCCATATAGGCTGCCAAGCCACCTAAGAATACAAACACAGATAAAAGGATCAAGGTCGCAACCCGTTTCAAATTAGGTATTTTATGGACTATTCTCTTCTTTCTGCGAGGTACCTACATATTTTATTTTTTTAGCTACTAAAGTAGCTTATTTGGTTGCGATTCTTAAAGGAGCCGAGGATATCAAGGATATTTTCTTTATAAACATTTTACAGAAGCAAGACAGGTCAAGGCCTTTTTCGACGCAGTCATATTTGGATGATTGCTCCATTTCAGTTTGACAAAATGTAATAAGTTTTCTGTATCTTTTTATTAAATTGTTTTTGTGAATATTTACGTGCACTACTGTAGTATATATACTTCGAAGTCTTATATATCCTGATAAGAGGAATTACATGCTAGTATTTTATTTATTATATTAATTCAACTGGGTCTCTATACCAAGGCTTTATCCACTAACATTTTAATTTTGACTTAGATTGTCTTTTTTATCGTGAAGTTAATTGAACCGATTAGTTGAGTATCATTTTTGTGTTTTTTTTTCTCTCAGTGATAATTGGTAAACAGATAATAATGTTATAAACAGGAGTATGTAGGAACACTCATTTTTGGTGTTTTATGCGTAAGTTGGTAGAAGTCCCAAGCTCTGTTAATTAAATTCTTTGCTGGTTGTCTAACGTCTTCGAACTATGCAAGTACTGCTTCAGAAGATTTCACATGCATGTTTGTTGCTGCGGCGAACTTTGTTCTTACTCGTACAGGGAATTGATAAACTTCTATTTTATACCGACTTTGTATGGAAGGGTTTTTCTCATTCGATATGACGAAGAGTTTGGAATGAAATACTGGGATCCATAGATGTCTCTTGTATAATGTGTACATATATGTATGTATGTATATGTTTTGAGATTATAACAGTGAATTAGAAGTTAGGATATAGGTAAAAAAGTCATAATCAGTCATATAATTAATGAAGTATTTCCATTTGTAAATTATCAGGGGTCTTGAAATCCAATTATAAAAGGTTTCTTTTGGCAAGCTTGTTATATCTTAGACTATAGCGGAGCTTACCATCAGGTGGGCTGGAGTCAATCGCGATAAAGTCATCCGTGTTAAAAAAATCATATGTAAATAAATCTTGTTATAGCTTAATTATGTTGACAGAAATTCAAGGCCTTCTTCTGGTTTGAATATTGTGCTCTTACAATACAATACAATACAATACAATACAATACAATATTACTTTATTATGCACACCAAAAATAAATTACAATATGAGATGCTTAAACTATAAAAGAATGCACAAGTGGGCGGCCTTATCACCTTGAGTGATCTCTTCCAGGCTCTTGTAGTTGAAATACATTTTTCTGGAATTTTATTGCATGATTTTGTCAAAGTTGTTACTGATAAGTTTAATCGGGTGTATGAAAGTATTATGAGTAATAGAAGCATAGTAATAGAAGCAGACAAGGCCGTCATTATTATCAAGTGCATAGTTCAATGTTGTTAAATAAATGTGGCAGAAACAGGACACTTGTTTATTAGTTGGAGATACGGAATTAACTAACGTCATGTTGTTCATTGTACATCAAACATTTTTTTTATATCGGATCAATCGGTAATAAATTCGTATTCTTTGATCTAAAAACTAACAATGGGAGAAATGTATCTTCATACTGCATCAATTACGTTTTTTCATTAGACTCGTCTTGTCTTTTTTAAACAACTTTTTATACAATCTCCGCAATACGTATAAAATAGCTAATATGACAACAAATAGATCGAGATACAGTTTCTGGTACCAGGGCATTATGAGTGCCACGGAGCGTAGATGAGGAGCCCCTTTGGTCTCTACCACATGTTCCACCCAGTGTACCAGCTCCTTACCCGGCGGAGTGGGCCGGTGGTGGTACACAAATGATAGCTCCTTTATTTTCTGTTGATAGCTGAAATAAAAAAAAGTATAAAAACTACATATATTTTCAACTGTGCCTTCCACAACTTATAACTTAATGTATTAAATCCTCATTAATGAGGGTCGCTATTTACCCGCAGAATTAATTCAATGGGCAACGTTTTCTTGAGCAAGTACTTAGTGGAATGGAGATAGATGGAACACATCCATGGTAGACACGTGTTCTCTGTTCTATTATGCCTAACCTAATATTAGGCGCATATTATCTACATAATATATGTTTTTATCGTTTTTACATTTTGCCTAGGGTCTAGGTATGTACCACGATGAATTGATCAATTAAATTCTTTGCTGATTTCATGATTTCACGTTCCATTGCCAAGAACATGCTTTACATTTTTCAAGAGTTGCCTGGTTTAATCAGTACATAACAGTAAATACTAAAATACGGCAATTATCGCAGCAGTAATCTCCAAGTAAAAATGACTGATCCCGAGCAGGAACAATGATATCCCCAACATTTTTGAAACTTGTTCTTTGCATACCAACAGCAATGTGCCTTTTGCTGTATAAGGTGCTTGTGATGGAAGTAAAAGATGGAATTTCACATATTAAATTAAGTCCCGAGTCTTAGATATAGCTACTAAAGTTTGTTTGTAAATAGTTGGTATTGATTCCTTAGGTTGTTTAGCAACCTTTTCTTTACATTGATGTATTTATAAATCTATGTCATTTGTTTGGCAAAGTTTGGACTACAGTTATTACTATGCATTATCGACTATTCTCTATGAGGATCACTGTAAACAATCCTTCACAAAGGATTCATAAGAAATAATAAAAAAGACAATTTCTTCTCCTACATGAATGTACCATTATATTCATAGTAGTTCTATTTGGAATGAAATCCGCGTAAAATTGTTCAATCCGTCAGTATAACAAATTGGAATTAAAAAAATCCAAAAAGGTCGACTATCGAACTACTGGTAGGACTAGATGGAAGGATTATTTTTATCATAAGTCATTCCTAATCGTAAGCATGACGAGCTCTTAAAAAATGTATCATCTTGAAATTTACTCACATGGGTTTTGTAAGGACTTCTTGTATGGCTGCTTTCAACTCCACAGGGGTGTTGTACGAAAGAGGTACATGTATACCGAATCCTTTTTTCTCTGCTTGTTTAATGTTCAGAAACTGGTCTGCAAACAGCGGTATACCGATGACTGGCACTCCGTAGTGTAGTGTCTCAGTGGTGGACAGCAGGCCTCCGTGAGTTATGAAGAGAACCATGTTCTTGTGAGCTGTAAATATACGAGTATCAGTACTGTATTTTTCCACAAAACAATCACCTATGTACACGTCACTTCTAGGGATATCTACACAAACGCCACTGTAGATTGTTTAAAGTGGTGGTTGTTTACAATGCCATTTAGCAATATTTGACTTGCGTTAATGTTTGTCATAAAAATGTCCTTACCTAATATACTTGCTTGTGGTGCCCATTCGACAATATGTACATTTTTCGGTAAATTCGGTAGTTTAGTTTCTATTTTCCAGATAACAGTTTGCTTCAATTCGCTGAATGTTTTCAAGAAGCTGTCTTTTAACTTTTGTGGCATTGTTTTTCCTTTCATCATGGTTCCTAAGCTGAAGTAAATCACGCCTTGTGGTGAATTATCCATTAGTTGTTGCAAGTCCTGAAAAAGAATAGCCACAAAGTCATGTTGTAATATTTGTATAAACCGATCTCCTGAGACGTAAAATTTTATTTTTGTGACAGCTAACGCGATAGTCGGTCACTTTTGTAGTAAACGACTGTATAAATTACATAAATTGATATGAAAAATCAAGATGGATTTAGTAAGTTCATTTATATTTAGAAGAGTAACAGCAACTTATATAGCCATATTATAAACTAAACAGTTAGGTACTATTTAATAGGTACTATATTCAAACCTGCGGCAATGGCGGTGTCTCGTCCTTAATATGATACCCAGCGATAGGAACATAATTCTGTGGCAAGCGTGTGGCCAGTCCAGCAGACACATGGGAATTGCCCAACATCATTGCAGCCTTGTACTTAATATCGTGTAGGGAAGGCACTGGGACGCCTCTCTTGGCAAACGCTGGACCGTACGCTTCGTTGAATGATGTAGTTTCCTTAGATTCAAGACTCCTGAAATATTCTAGAGTTTTTAGAGTAGAGTATATTGATATACAAAAACAAATTAATCGTAGTTTGGGTTGCAAAAGTCTGATGCAATCTCTCTGAGTAAAAATAAATATTCAACTAATTAAGATTCCGACCTGCTTAAAAAAATATCGGTGGCAAATGGAAACATGGCTTAGAAGAACGCTCTCAAATTGTACTTTATTGGTTGATGAGATGTGGATTTATATGTTTGCTAATTTTTGAAACTTCATTTCACGTCAAAAAGAAAGGTAGACGTTTATTTCATTTACAAGGAGCCCCTTTTATATTTTGTCAAACAAAATAAAGTCTATCGTGTAAAAATAGTGAAAACTTACCATCTGAGTCTGTGTGTATTTATAAGTGACCAAAGCTCCGAGACCCTTTCTACGAAATTAAGTGGTGGAATCAAGGAAGATGTTAAAACATCTGGGGTGTATGCTGGGTTAGGAATCTCATCGATAAGCCTCAACACCTGGGCGTGAGGCTCAAGGGAAGACGACCAGATGTATGGACAGTTAAATACTGCTGGGACCCTGAAAATATATTTATCAGAAATTTACATTACAATATTTTATTTATTTAATAATAATTAAAACGGTCGCAACCAATTACATTAACTATTTCATACTCACTCAATCACTTAACAATGTCATATAATAATTAAAATATACATAATAAGTTGTAAAAAGTAAAATAATAATCAGTCCATTCAAAATATATGATGGGCAGGTCTGAAAATGTTTACAACTGATATTTTAAACATTTTGGACATATTTTTTTGGTATCCCACAGAATGCAAGAAAAAATATTGTGTTCAATATTTCCGTCAAAAAATGATAATTATTTTCTTGCATTTATCACAGTCATGATATGATACACGATATGTAGATATCATTCTCTTTAGGAAAACGTGATGATATAAATAATGATTAACGGTAATAAAACAAGAACTAGCAACTAGTGCTATTTGCTCAAAAGGTCATTATTTTTTGTACGTATTACAAAAAAAAACTAATTAATTAACTTTTCTTCTAAAAATATAAACGTATTTTTTATTGTGATACTAACAAATGCATTGTCATGTATAGAGTAATTTACTCGTAGGTATATTGATAAAAAATTACAATTAGATATTTATCGTAATCTAATTCTACCTACATACATACACGCAATTGGAGAAACGTGTCCGCGTGGATATTTCATTAGGATGTGATTAATAACAAGTTTTTCATAAATGTATATAATAATTCATTAATATTATATACCTAATATATGTTTATATTAATGAATTATTATATATGTCACCGTAAGATTGTAAAGATCGTTAGATTACAATCTATCTAGCGAGATTGTACTGTTGTAGTGCAAGTGTTGGACTCGAAGATGATACGGTTCACAATCTATCGATAGTTTTTCTCGCTAGATAGATTGTAATCTAACGATCTTTACAATCTAACGGTGATATATACATTACATACATTTATGATTAATAATAGTGAAAAAATGTAATTCTCATGACCGTCGAGTCAAAAATTGGTTAATTTTTATAATGTGTAATATGACAATATCAAGTTCTAGTCAAACTACTATTTAAAATATTAAACTTATCTCTAGAAAGTAGACTGATCAATAAATCATTCTGTTCACATAGTAGCTTGGTGCATTTTACATAGACGGAATGGTTAGGTACTTACTTAATCTTGCGTTACAAATACTACTGATTCATTTATTCAAAGTGTTGATAAATATTATACTTATCGTAGGTTGTTCGTGGTTATTCCCTGTCATCCTCGTATTTCGTATATCGACTTTTGGGCGTGAAACTAGTTTGCATGTGTCATAATGCGTAATTTCCTATACTTTTTCTCTTTGTAGTGTTACGGGATAGGGGGCTGTTTTTCAGGAAAAACACAATGCCTTAATTTATTGCCTTTAATTCGACGATGTTTTCACACACAAGTACCTAGAGTACTACGAAAAACACTAAGCACGCACGTTCACTACACAGTACTTCACTTAGCACTTTCACACTCGTAATATCGCTTCGGTATCGCTTGACTGTTCGCTTCGATCGCTTGATTGAAACTGTCCTCTGGCCCGAGCTGCGCCCGTTTATATATCGGTAAGAAACTTCTCGAATGCTTTTGTATTACTTGGATCAAAACACAACCATAAAACCATTGTTATGCAAATTAGTTTCTTTTGTGTTACACTTAACAATGATGAATGTCGAACAATCTGGAACGCAATTAAAATGAGGTAAACAACTTGTTTACGTGTATGTGTACGCGCAGGTAGCTGCCGGTGGTAACGTGAACCTTCCAGAAAGGTCGCAGCGCAACACTACCCCCTCCTTAGACGTGCTCGTCCCGAGCACCATTGTCTTCATGGTATCTCGCCAGCCGGTCCACGTGAACGATCTTAGGTCCACCTCGCTGACCCTTCTGTACCCGGAATGTGATGTCGTTGATCTTGGTCACCACACTATACGGTCCATCCCATTTAGCTTGCAATTTCGGTCGTAACGAGTTTTCATTTTCTCAGACGATTGTCGGCCAGAGTCTCGAATTTGTTCATTGATGTCATTTATCTTGCTCCGAATATGCGAGCCTTTCACTGACGCACAACTGGTACAATTTTTAACCCATTCTTCCACATCTTCTTTGCAGTTGATCCAGTAAAATCGTTCTCGTATTTTCAACAGGGTCCTTTTCACCCCAAGATGTCCTCCTGAGTATCCTTCATGGTAAAGTCGCAAGATGTCAGGCACTCTCACTTTGGGAACAATCATTTGCAGATGGCATTGATTTCCACGAGTGTTCTCCCATTTTCGGCACAATACATCTTCGTGAATGACGAGACTGTTCCATTGTGTCCATAAGCCCTGTGTCACTACGCTCATTCCAGCAACGTCACTCCATGTCGGTTGAGTGGCTCCGGATTCCATCCAGTTTAGAATTGGCTTGATGTCGGCGTCCTCGGATTCAATCTTCCTCCTTTCCTTAGGAGTTGCCAGTAAGATTGACATTTCAATATTCAATACGATTGCCACCGTCTTTAGACCATCGTACACGTCATTGTCATTATCAAGGGGGATCAGGCTAGGGAAAATTGTATGCTGCATTATGATGGGCAGCTTTTGAACTCCAACGAGGGCTTTAGACTGTAGTTTTCCGGAGATGGAATTCTTTAAGATGATCGAAGCGGTCGCCATGGGGAATGCCTGGCTTAGCCTTGCGAGGGTTATGGTGCTAGTGCTCAGCGCGGTAGTGGGCTGCTTCTTGTCTGGAGAGATCCCATAAGTTGTGGCCTTCTTGCGAATGAGCTCTGCAGTTGTGCCCTCACACCTCAGCAAGATCTTGTGGAGGTTGTTTCCTCTCTCCAGGAATAAGGTGATAACATTTTGCTTAGCATTGCTGAGTTTGTTCTGCTCGAATTGTTTGTAGCATGCTCATCAGTATCGACAAGTCCACGGGGGCAGATGCAGCAGGGCGGGCAGCCGGAGTCTCAGTTGGGCTCTCTAACGAAGGCTCTCCAGGCAGATCACGCCTGCTGTCCATACTCTCGCGGCGGCGCGTCTGCTCCTCGGTCCGACGAGCTTCTTCCCGACGTTGGTTCCTGGTGCGCACCGAGTCATCATCCAAAGGCAAGTGAGGCATTTTTCTTCCTAATCCCACTTCTGACACCAAATGTTACGGGATAGGGGGCTGTTTTTCAGAAAAAACACAATGCCTTAATTTATTGCCTTTAATTCGACGATGTTTTCACACACAAGTACCTAGAGTACTACGAAAAACACTAAGCACACACGTTCACTACACAGTACTTCACTTAGCACTTTCACACTCGTAATATCGCATCGGTATCGCTTGACTGTTCGCTTCGATCGCTTGATTGAAACTGTCGTCTGGCCCGAGCTGCGCCCGTTTATATATCGGTAAGAAACTTCTCGAATGCTTTTGTATTACTTGGATCAAAACCATAAAACCATTGTTATGCAAATTAGTTTCTTATGTGTTACACTTAACAATGATGAATGTCGAACAATCTGGAACGCAATTAAAATGAGGTAAACAACTTGTTTACGTGTATGTGTACGCGCAGGTAGCTGCCGGTGGTAACGTGAACCTTCCAGAAAGGTCGCGGCGCAACAGTAGTTTCGTTTTGGATTATGAATTTTTTGGGAAATCTAACTTACAGTAATTTAAAAAATCTCACCCAGCGTAAAATTCAGTGTACAGCCATTCCACTATAGCTACATCGAATTCTTCTTTGGTATTTAAGAGTAATTCTTGTACATTTTCATGTTTTATACCCAATACTGCTACGTCGTGTAAGGCTTCGTATATAAACTGTGTATCTGTCATATCTATTTCATTGTTAAGCACCTTTTCAAGGTCCAATGCTTTCACTGAAAAGCGTAACAGATTTTTAATTGTAATCTTAATCAATCAATAGATATTCCTTCACAGCATTATTTTACATTTGTCAAATTGTCAGCATGAATTATAATTATTCATCTTCTTCTTATCAAATGAGAGTGGCCAACTCTGGTGTCGAGAATTTATCAAGCCGCCCTAAGGGCCTCTGACATGGCTTAACAACTGCCGTAATTAAAAAAAAAACAAATTCACACCTTGGTTATCAGAAAAACCACAAGAATCTTAATGAGAAATCGTAATTTTCTTTTAGAATAGCGTCCTAATTATTATTTCGATGTAAGTATATTATTATCGATTTTAAGTGAATTTGCACAAGTGAACTATGAATTTGTTATTATATTTTATTCTTGTTGTATTATATTTTATTATTTATTCTTGTCACATGGACAGATAACTATTTATAGCACATTATTACGAAAACAAACAGAAAGATAATAATAACTAATGGCAAAAGGCTTCTAGTATATTAGTGCTTCTTCTGTGTATTTATGATATTCTTGTTTTGTATTGGTGAAAATAAGTTTGACTAGTTTTTCTTTAAAATTAGATAAACAAATATTAATGTCCCGTTGAAATAAGAGGAAAAAAGGCTCAGTTAAGTTACTTACTCAGTTGAAAGTTATCCATGTTTGATGAAACATCTATTTGACGTAGATTTGGTGCTGGATTTTTAATAGGTATTGGAGTAACATATGTCACCTGAAAAATAATCAATGTGTCATAAAAAATAACTGAACAAGTAGCGCTCAGAAATATAGGGAAAAAACTGGCGAAAAAAATTAAGTTGTGCATATGTTTTAAATTTATATTGGTTTAGACATTTTGGTAACTTTTAAAACAATTATTTGCTTCCAGAATGTTATGTGTGTATTTAATTGTTATTGTGTATTAAGTTGCTGAGATATTTCTATTTTCACTCTTATTATGATTAAGTTTCCAGAGTAAATTAGAAATACTTATTCTAGCCAAAGTACAAACATGTCTATATATAATTTATATGTTTATATATTATGATCTTAAACTACAGTGGATCTTATCATAAATTGTATTTTGTGTCATAAGGCGAGCTGTAGTATAACGAAAGCCTATAAAGTGATAAAAAGTTTACTGAACTACATCAAAATAACAATAAAACACTGAAAAACTATTTTTTGTATTAAACTTCGTGTACAGGTTTTTATTTATACAATCTATTAAAATGTATACAATAAAGGTATTAAAATTTATACAATATTTTAAATAATTATGTATATTTGCTTTGGATCTTGTGCGTGAGTTGTTTTTTTATAATGGACTTACATTATGTCCAGCATTCAAAAGATGTCTCACATAACCCTCTCCCAAAATTGTATGACTTTTCCCAGGATACGGGAAAAATACTAACACTTTAAAACTACAAACTAAATTTATTAATAGCACAGTAATAATTGTCCATTTTAATAAATGCATTTTACTCTTGAAATCTGTTAGATAAAATACTACAAGTTGATTTATCACACAAAATAACTAAACACTGTATGGTTATTTTCTTATAAATTTTGAATACACGGGTGAGTCTGTGAGCGATTTGTTAATCAATGGTCTCAGGTCAACCTGATATCAGTTCGGAACATAACAACATACAAAGTAGTGTCACGATGGCACACTGGCTTGATACTCGGTGGGTTGCATAAGCAATAACGTAAAAATTATACATTAAATAACAATAATAAGAGGTATTTTTCTTCTGTCACTGCTCGTGTACTTTTTCTAATTTCTTGTTATACCTATATAGTATCAAAATACGAGTAATTTTGAATGTACCTGTTTTCGAGTGATACGATATACCTAGGCAAAAAATAAAAATATTATGAGGTACATACATACGTACTAACTGTAAAAATATTGCCTGCCAAATGTACCTACTTATCCTCGAGTACAAACATGTGTAAATATTTTATTTACAGTGTATATTTCTAAAGGTTTTTTAACGAGAGCGAGGTAATAAATTTGACCTAAATGTATGAGATATTTAAAAATTGGATTAAGTTTCAGTATAGTATAGCGACCTATTAAGGCTTTCAAATGAGCCAAATTCAAATAAAAATATCGTCCTGAGAGAAACTAGCCATTTATTTAAAACCATATATACATAACCAGTCATTTGTAAAATGTTTGATGCACGCTCTTAGAGTGTGATGAGTGAGATCATAATTGTGTATTCTATATCAGTAACTATGTACTGATAATTCATCAGTATCATCGGTATCTCGGACCTAATCAGACTACACATTGTAAATGATAACAATTACAAAAAAATATGATAATTACGATTAGAAGTAGCTGGAATCTTTGATTTAATGTGTCATCACACCTACTAAAACGTCCAAGGATAATCATACTATCCTTTGATGTATTATTAAGTATAAGTAAATATATAACTCAACATACATAAGCCAAAAATTTAAAATAAAACTTATCTATTCATAAAAATACAATAATATCGAACGCACAATATAAATTTAAACACCAAAGTCTTTTATGGATAAATTAGTAAAATTTTGAAAGTAATAATTTATGCTAGACACCGGAAAAGCGTGCCTGTCGGCACAATTTGATACAAACCTAAGTCCGGAATAGAAGCAAAAATAGTGCAGATATGTAAAACTTTCCCTCATATTTCTTCGTGGCACTACAGCTTATAAATTCTTATAATGTTATGGCACTAAAGGCGAAATGAGAGCGTTGCGTGGCTTCTTCTCTCGAGTTATTTTCACTTAGTTTTACCTTTCCACGTCTGTTTCGTTAAAAGTGCGAGCCTCTGCTCATTATTTATTACAGGGGATAAGTGTTTTGGCTACTTTCTCACCGTTTCAAAATAAGTATTTAATCTGTACTTGGTTATCAATTAAAGTACTTATATTATATTTGGGATGGGTTGATTTTAAAGTAGGACATTTTTCATAAGGTCTTGTTTAATATTGTATTAAGAGTTTAATTACTTATTGTATTAAGTTTCTTTCCGGCTTCAGACATAATTAATAACTACGGAAAATGAATTAATATGTTCTTGACGAGATTATATAATATGATGCATACTGTGCTGCACAGTCTGCTTACCTAAGGTATTTTTATGTATTCATTTTATGACATAAATATCCTTCTCTTTAACATTTTATTACCAAAAGTTTAATTAAATTCGTCTAAAAGGTACGAGTATCTTGCCTCTGAAAAGAAGTTAATCTTGAAAGAAGTTAAAACCGGTCCTGGGTTTTACTAAAAAATCTGGTTGCTAACAAATATTTAATTGATTTGAATACTTTATCTCGTTAAACTTTTCATTTTGTGTAACATTTTTCTGCTCTCAAAGAGATAGGATATTTGAAATCTCTAAGATTTTCTTCTTAGAAGATTCTTTACAAAACTTTGACAAAGAAATTATAAAATATTCATGAAAATTACTTATAATCTTGAAAGGGTTTAATTTATATGTGGATATCTTTTATGGCAGGCCTTTTTGGGGCCTTATTAGAACCAAAGGGCTAGAAAATTTAAATTAAGTTTTCTGTATAGACTTTACCACAGCGTTATCGTATTATACTGAAATGAATTTAAGGCTTTTTTATCAAAGCCATTTCTATACGTATTACAAAACACCATTATACGACAGCGTAAATAAGTTTGTTGTTTTTTTATCTAATTGTTCCTCTTTCATGCCTAAACATATCAATGTCATTTACCGTGATTTTTTATATGGTAAATAAATAAATAAAATAAATAAATATTCCGGGACATTGCACACAGCGCCATCTAGCCCCACACTAATCAAACGCTTGTATCGTGGGTACTAGATAACGGATATAATACTTATATACTTTTACTTTTTGGTGGGTCTTGTTAGTAAAAAAGGCATTTTTTTATTCTGTAATAACGCAAAATAAGCTACGGATATTTACTAGTTATACTTTACAAACGTTCAAAACGATTCGGCGGCCTTTCTACATACAGCAATAATTACAGAGCCATTTCTACAAACGCTAAAGACGTTCAGCCTGAGGTCAAATAATTTGCGCCTTGTATACCAGGAATGAAAATTTGTTGGATATAATCATTAAAGTATTTCAAGTTTTTTTGTTTTATCTATGTTTGTGTAAATGGGGCGTCGTTGAAGTTTTAACTTTCATTATGAAAAGGTTTTCTATCTATTTACTGGTTACCTAACCATTATTGTCCAATTCATTCTTGTTACATATGTTTTTAAAGTCTTTTTCACTGATTTCAGTACATACGTCTTGACTTTGCTGGCTTCGTCCATGCTGCTATTGAATTTCTATTTTGCCAGTTGCAAAAAATAACATTTCATTTTATTTTTTGACTACATAGGACAAACACTGAAAGAATCATTTTAATTTACATGAAAATTACATTACAAACAATTTTTTACAGGTTCAAATCACATTAGCTACATAGGAATTCTGTCTCTATTATACATTTTTTTTTCCTGATTTTACTTACAGCTTTATTAAACTTACAACAATATATTTTTGCAATGCACTGAGTAATTAGTTGAGTAGTAACTGATACGACGCAACCATCACATCCACGCCTTCTCACATCTCGTAGAGTAATAAGACGGCAGATGGCTCATGAATAATCAATTGAGACACATAACCATATGTTCTCACGTGCCTAGGATTCGGAGATATTGAACGCTTTTTGCGCGTAATTCTGAACAAGTGTGGTATCTTCAAGGTTGGTTAGGTAATAAATTTGATCAAGTTCTATATTACATCTGATTATTGGCTGGCTACTTTTCTGGTATTCTTGTTTCCCAATAGTTAAGGTTAGATTGAGTCATAAGTAGGTATATCAAACTCCATAAAATCCGAGGAATGAAAGAACCAAGATGCCCATCACGCTATGTGTGACTTTCGTATAGCTTAATTTTTTGGGTTATCATCACTTTGATCAGGTACACCTGCTTTCTTACAATCTTCATATTGAAGATTGGAAGTCACCTAGCAAATTGTTTTTGCATTCTCATGCTACTGCATTTAGATGCCATGGCTGAGTTTCGTCATTTTGGATATTACATTAACAGAATGAAGCTAACGAAAAAATTAAAAAAAATTGGTCAGTTTTAAAGGCTTATTTAACTTTTACCCAAAAAAGCTACTTAACATAGCTTTGCTCGCTCAAAATCTCATGAATACTAGTACTCAATGAATACTAGCAGTTATTACTTACCCTTCCTTGCCTGTTAAGTCACGACATTCCTCCAGCCCCGGTTTAGGTTGACCCTGTTAAACTTCGATGTTCAGTCTCGCAGTTCTGGCGAGTCACGGCCTCTATATTTATATTGAGTTTACCACAGAGTTGTTACTAAATTGGATTGCTTAAAAGCAATCCCATTTGCGATCGTTCTATTGAACATTTTAGAGGTTGTTTATCCATTTTTATAGTAAAATTGAAATAATGAAAACACTACATGTCAGTTTTGTGTCTTATATAGGTATAATCAAAAATAGTACTAAGGTAGCTAGAATTAGTTCATAATAATTTAAAAAAAAAACCGGCCAAGTGCGAGTCGGACTCGCGCACCGAGGGTTCCGTAAAATTTATGGTTTTCGTAATTTTTCCTTTATCTATGCTATAAGACGTTGCTTCGTACCAAATTTCAAGATTCTGAGTTCACGGGAAGCACCCTGTAGGTTTTGATTCCCTTGCAAGTGTCGAAAATTTGCGGCATAAATGGCTGTATCTTTTGATTGCGTTGGCTTAGAAGTTTGATTTTTTCACAGCTTCAAGGGACAGTAGACCTGAGTAATTGATATAAATTTCAGCTTCATACCTTTACGCGTTCCTGAGAAAAAGGGTCATGACAGACGGACGGACGGACGGACAGACGGACAACAAAGTGATCCTATAAGGGTTCCGTTTTTTCCTTTTGAGGTACGGAACCCTAAAAAGCAACGTAACTATATTATATTTTTATATTGAAGAATTTTTAAGGAGTGTCTTAATAATCTAGTAGTAACTTTTAATATCTAGTTGAGTTGTTTTTAAGGTTCAAAGCGAAAATGTATTTTCCAAGTTTGATAAAATTTCATACTCTATGTTTCTAATCCATCGAGTGAGGCGACATTTTGCAGGAACAAGCGACTCATGGCAGGTTAATTTGACGATAAACGATTCCAAAAATGACGCTAAACTTGCTTTAAGGGTTAAAATGTTGCTTGGAAAAGCTGAACACCAAGAGATAAGACGATTACGGATTTGCGTAATTTTACTTCCTAAGTCTTGGTTGTGATTTTAAATTGTATATTACTCTGAACGGGTAACCTCTTCCTCGTAATATCTTGAAGTAGTAATATAAATCAGTGCAAGTACGAATACTACTGCATCCAAGATGTATGTTACAAAAATACCTATGTATATTCATAATACATATTCGCTAAAAAGCCCATCTTAATAAAGTATTTAGTGTGATATTGTAATTTTTTACAGATATGGTTTTTATATCAGGCAGCCAAAACATATTACTCACGAACTTGTGACTATTGTAATTATCATATTACATAAACAAATGACATTTATTTCAGAATATAATAAAATAAAATAAAATAAAATAAAATAAAATAAAATAATAAAAATAGCCTTTATTTCCCTTTTAAACGTATAGTTGTTCACACTACAATATTTTGATTTGATTCATGAAATTATTATATAAATGTCTAGTATTATTGTAGGTAATGTCAAAATGGATATATGTACCTAGTCAGGTCATAAATTCTGTCACATGTTTTATATAAAATAATTGAAACAACTTTATTCTTTATGTAACCATTTATATACCAAAATGAACTTAACAAAACATAGATTCTTATGACAATAAAGTTTATTCAAAATGACCTCCGTGATTTTGAAAACAGGCCTTCAATCTGCGCGGCCAGTCGTCTATCGCTGCACGAACGAGGTCCATGTTAATATCGGCGGCTGCCTTAATCAAGGATGTCTTGAGTGACTCCAAATTGGGATAAGGCTTTGAGCACGCCTTTTCCTCCAATTGTTGCCATATCTTGTAATCTAACGGATTCAAATCTGGACTGGAGGAGGGCCAGTCTTCGTGCCGGATGAAGTCGATTTCACGCGCCGCCAGCCAGTCTTGTGTGCTCTTCGCTCTATGAGCTGGCGCCGAATCTTGTTGGAATACCCAGTGCTTGTTATTGAACATGATATGAGAAACAGGTTCCACAAGGTTCGTCAGGACTGTATTTTGATACACAACTGCATTCGTTTTTACACCTTTCTCACAAAAATGTACCTCTGTTAAGCCCCAATAAGAAACTCCCAACCATACCATGAGCGAGGATGGAAAATGACCTCGTTGGACACGCGGAATACGTTTGCTCGCTTCTTCACTACTGTGTGCGTACACCTTATCATTTTGTTTGTTGTAGCTCTCTTCTACGGTAAAAAATTTTTCATCCGAAAAAAGAATTTCCCGATATTTTTTTCCCGCGTACCGCTTCAACAAAGCGCGGCAGTCTCTTCAGTCTCAGGTCCATTAGACGAGCATTCAAACGATGTCCTGTTTTTCTTCGATATGCCCGAAGCCCTAAGTCTTCATTTAACACCCTTTTCACTGTGGTTCTGCTTAACCCCATCTGAAGGGCCAACAGTTTCTGCTTACGTTTGGGATTTCTTTGAATTCGCGCCTTCACAGCTTTTATCACTGCTGGAGTCCTAACAGACCGAGGGCGACCACTTCTTGACCTGTCATCTACACTAGAGTCTTCATTGTATCGTTTGATGGTACGATAAACGAATCTTTTGGTTATATTCAAATTTTTCAGTATGTCAAAAATTTGAATTGGCGCGTAACCGCAACGATGCAATGCAATAACTGCAACACGGTCCTCTTTAAGCGTCCACTCCATATTTAAAAATGAGTAAAATTCTTAAAAGTATACATTTTTATTTTCATGAACAATTCGAAATTCGAATTCAATAAACTTTTTTGTGGCCAGCATTCTAAAAGAAAAGTTTTTATGTGTGACAATACTTATGACCTGACTAGGTAAATGTAATGTCAATGTCTGGTTATTGAATTAAAATGTTATTTATTTATTTAAGGGATCGTCCAACTTTGGACGTAGGCCTCCTCCAACTCATGCCATGTATGTCTCGTCTTTGCTGTTCTTGTTCAGAGTTTTCCTGCCACCGCCTCTATATCGTCTCTCCATCGTCTGATTGGTCTTCCACGCTCTCTCCGTCCATCTCATGGCTCCCAGTGAAGTATTCTCTCTGTCGACCTGTTGTCTCTCTGTCTCGCTGTGTGCCCCGTTGGCAGCCGTCTGAACAACATCGGTCATTTTCGTTTTTTTTCTGATATCCTTACTATCGATGCGGTCTCTCAGTTTTATTCCTAGAATACTTCGTTCGGTTGCTCTTTGAAAATGATCTTAGTTTCTTTATCGTAACTTTTGTTGGGGCCCACGTCTGACATCCATATAAGAGAGTTGGCATTATATTGGATTCAAATACCTTTTTCTTCACTCGGAGTGGTATGTCACCTTTGAAAATTTCCTTATTGCTCCAATATTTTTTCCATTTCAGAATATAGTAGGTACAAAACCTGTATAACATAAAGTAACTAATTGTATGTATTTACAAGTCTTACACATAATATTAAAATATACATATACCTAAAATAAAATATGAAGCAAAAATAATATAGGCATATTATAATGTGGGTATATAGAACATCTTGTAACTTACCAAACATTAACTACTAATATTTTAAAGGGGTACTATCTTGGCAGGTAAATGTACCGTAGTTCACTGACTCCAAATTTTATATTCAAAAATGTTAGCATGAATATTAATTAAATTTGCGATTCTTAACAAACAAGATGCCAAGTTCTTCTGCGGAAAAGTTGTTTTTGTTCCACCTCCATTTTAAGTTAATTATGCTGATCGCTGACCACAAAGCCACGATTTTAGCATGGATTTTGGTAAAACTCATTTTATTATTTTCTTCTTTGAAATACTAATGTGCTTATATTAGCCAGCAATTTAAAGAAATATGTATATATATATACATATATAGGTATATATATGCTGTAAAGATTAAATTTTGGGATTGCCTTTATCATATCTCTGGATATGAATATATTCCTAGTTTCAGTAACTGAGATCCAAATTAGAATGCAAACCTATCATTTCCCCGCAGACTTGGCCTACTGCCTCTATTTAAATACTTAGTGCCACTTGGAAGGCCGCAGTTTGGATGTGAGCCAGAATGAACTAAGGCCTAAAAACTCATTTTGTCGTCGCTCGCCCGTTTCTATTTTAAGGTAATTTTTAACCGCACTAAATTAAAGTTTTCAACTGGGATTTATGTGTCGTGAAGAATCTGGAATATTTATGGCATGTACTTACAATACTTAAATTTAAGGCGAAGTTTCTGAGTCTTTAATTTTTGTAAAATGTATGGAATTGTACTTTCTGACCTATTATTCTTCTGTGTGCTATTAGTACCACTAATAATACTTTATCTCCTTGTCTCTGTTGAACTAGTGTTACTGTCTCGTACGTACGTACATACATACCTGTCTCGTCTCGTTGCTAATCAAATAGTTTTTTTTATTTAATATCATTACTAAGTGTCATCTTATTATGTTATTTAGCTCAGTTATTATAATTAGTAATTATAATTAAGTATATTCGATTACATACTCGTGCTTTATTTATTAGGTATTTTAATACGTATTGTAATAATAATCTGTATGACAAACAAGTTAATTAGAGACTTTATTAACATGTCAATGCATGCCTGCGTTATATTAAATTATAAAAAAACCTATGTAAAGATAAAGCATTTTTATTGATACCTACTATAAAATTGAAATATATATGTCGTAGGATAATTCGATACTTCGAATCTTCGCGGAAATCCTAGGGATTTGCGAAAACGCAGATAATTAGACATAGGCGAAAAATTATCTGTCCTGTTGTAGTGCTAGTGTTGGACTCGAAGTCACTTGTCTGTGTCAGAAGGTAGATTAGGTTCGTTAGGTTGCTTTCTACCACGCACATGCGACGACGAGCGAAGCGAGGAGGAGCCAAGTCCTGTTGTAGTGCAAGTGGTGGGGCAAAAATCCTGACTTTGTCCAGTAAGATTTGATAATTTTTCGCCTATGTCTAATTATCCGCGTTTTCGCAAAACCCCTAGGATTTCCGCGAAGATTCGAAGTATCGAATTATCCTACGACATATACATATATAAGTACATTATGTAAGAAGAACCCATGGTCAAAAAATCCGTTGGTCTATCCGAGATACAGGCCTGGCCTAGTTCGGGGCCCGTTGGAAGCGCACATAATCTAGTTCTGTTTTTATAATACTGTATTGATCTAATTATATAAATGTGCTACCATGTATAACTGTACTGTAAATAAATTTATATTTGATTTTTGATTTGATTAGTGACGTGACAGTGAAACAAACATAGCAACATACGATTTTACGTTACTCATATAATATTATGTCTAAATTATATGAAAATTAATTAAAATACTCAATCAGTTAATTAAAGGAGAATTGTCTTTGCCGATGTAATATAAACAGGAACCTACTGTCTATTTCATGTAATTTTAACGAGACGTCTGTTTCTACTGTCATTTACGGTATGTTGTACAAAACCACCTCAACGCTGCCGAGAGAGCTAGCTTGTATTTTTTAGTATTCAAAACAGAAGGTTGATTTTGTTATGAAACTTCAGCAAAACTGCTGCATTATTCAACAGTGTTTAACTTTTATGATGTTTTAGAGGAACCTTTAACTTAGGGTAACTCAGGTTATTACACGAAGAAAACTACTTATATTACATACCCACGATTTAGTTTGCGTTCTTATTGTTTTTTTAATAAGATTGACTCCTTTATATATTATATAAGCTATACTCGTGATAGAAAAGTTGATAGGCAGAATTTTGGCATCACGATTTTACCTGTAGCCGGTACGGTGTCCACTCCGTTTCATAATAACTATATATATTTATCTTATTAATCTCATTTTATTAATGACTACCTACTGACCATTAATTGGTATTTAAGCAGTGTTTAAAAACTCGATAAATAATAAAACTACTTATCCGGTTCGTTCATTTTTATGAGTGAGACGGTTAAATGACATACAATGATATTCCCTCAATATTTTATTCCAAAAAATTTCTGTACATTAATGTAATTAATTTTTCTTTATAAATATGCTATTCTTATATTAATTCTTTACAGTAAATGATATTTACAATGTGACAACCAGCAAACTAAAGCACCAATTTGAACATTCAAAATATATTCGATGAAAGTATTGTTAACTTTAATATATTTAACATATTACAGTCTAAAATAAACTATTTAAACCGGAAAAAATATTTTTATAAATTCAAAAATATCGAAGTTAATTTTATCGATACAATAGTAACCTTCAGACACAAAACAAATTTTTGTGGCTCTTATATAACGCATTAAAACTTGATATGTACTAATAACACATTTTTTAACTTACATATTATAATTAGATTACACGTTCTATAAAAACTTCCTTTGCCTTATTAATATAATAAATAAGTGCTGTATTTGATTGATATTCTTTATTTCTATTACTTTTTTAGATTCTAGTGCGTGAAGAAGTGTAGGTATTTAAAATGATAACCTATTTACAGTGTAGTGCATTGCTTTACTGAAATTTTAATTAAAAGTATTCATCTAAAATATAATACATTTCATATTATTTCTGATATTTAGAAGATATGCTACGTTGACAGTGAAACAGTAAGTTTTCAATAAAAAATATGTGATGATATAAACAACTTTGTCACAAAATTGAATGATATGACTTTATTTGTATAGACATTTAGAGAAAATATAACTAGGTTAGTAAGTATTTTATTTAATTGTAGTTTTTTCTACATATAGAAGTAATCGTTTTACAGTTCACTTGTTATTATAATTAAAGCAACATTTTTTAAAGAAGGAATAAGGTGAAATTATGGTAATTTAATAAATAATATAAGATGTTTCATCTTCACCTGATAGAACTTTGCGATAGATGCCTTGTACTAACATACATACGTTTACATTTTGTTTTTATATTATATGAAATTTCATTTTAAAATATAATTGATCAATTTATACACTACACAAATAACTATACTTTAAACTATAGTATATTGTATTATGTACAAATATGTACAATCTCACTAATGGTCCTAAAAGATCCTTGGACGGTTTTGGGCTCTTGAAAAGGATCTTCAAAATGTAAAAATGTAAGTGTCAAAAGTTTTATTCTGTATGTAAATAAAAGTATGCCAAGTGTCACGAGTGAATATACAAATTTTATGTATTACGCTGCATTGCCCAGTTTATGTCATTCTAGCTAAATACGCATCAGACAATGAGATAATGTAGTCATCTTGTACATGTTTGATAATATATACAAGGTGTAACAGAAGGGTGTGACAATATTAAAGAGTATACATATATATCATGTAAGGAGACATATACCAAAATATGAAAAATTAAATCGCATATTTTTTTTACCATACAAAAATTAGATAATATTTTTCACTTGATTTCGTGGCAGCCTTAGCGAGTGATCACTGACCGAACGAAACCGAAATAAGCACACATTATTTCATCCCGTTCTAGCATTAGTTTTAACGCAACGTATTCTCTCTCTCTCGCGCTCTCAGAGAGACACCGCCGTCAAAAGTCAATGAACGCTCAAAATGATAAGATGTAGGGTTGCAAGTCTTAAAGTTTTAATGAAAGTTTAACTTATGATTACTCGAAATCTATGACAATTAGAATTCTGAAACCTAGTGGGCTGTATTCTATATATACATAGGTATGTATAGTATAAGTATTGTCACACCCTTCTGTTACACCTTGTATAAACTACTGGGATTTGAGGCATTACACCCATTTTTACAAAAATATGATAACAGTTAATAGTAATGACACGCTGGCTATTGAAATTAAGGGTTAGTATGTCATATGTCACTGTCATTATTGTAAGATTTTCTCTTACCTGATCTTTTACTTGAAAAATCCTCATCTTTGGTTAAAAGGTTAAAAATTCAAGCAAATTAGGTACCGTTCCTAACTAGTAAATTATTACATCCAGGCAAAAGATACATGTTCATGAAGCCACTTACAATCTCCAAGCTTTGTGTCGTAGTTAGGTCACCTAGTTAGGTCACCTTACATCATTGAACCAGCTTCCAAGCGCTACCAGCAGGGTGGTGAGAAGTACACTCAGGTAGCTCGTGGTGGTTTTCACACCACTTTGTAGCTCGGCCAGACTCGAACCTGCAAATAGTAGATGGTGATACTTTTTATTATTAAATACCTTGGCATACGATAGCACAAACTTGTAAAATTGGCAAAAGTGATACTGAAAATTGTTGTGAATGCTCAATTAAAGAAGACATATACCATATTATTGTGGAATGTGTTCGGAACGAAGCCGAAAGAGCTCACTTCCAAATGGTTACGGGATTTAATTA
The DNA here is from genome assembly GCA_927399415.1 of Macaria notata. Classification (NCBI taxonomy): domain Eukaryota; kingdom Metazoa; phylum Arthropoda; class Insecta; order Lepidoptera; family Geometridae; genus Macaria; species Macaria notata. Next base: position 7,330,723 of record OV656741.1, read on the forward strand.
AAAGAACTTGGCGTGTGCATTCTGGCTGAGCCCATGTCGGACTCGGCCATATTGCTATATCAATTAGTACTAGTAGGAATTAAGCGTAGATTATAAGTAAGACCCAATAGAGGTGACATGGTCATGTCTGACCAAACCCTTTTTCAAATAAAGAATAAAAAAAACTTGTAAAATGTGATAATAGTTTTAATATGAATATAATTGATAAAATTTTCTCCCTAGCTGGCTTTTAACATGGAATATTTAAAATTACTTAAATCTAAATACATAAACTCAAAAGTAAGTGACAACTGACTGAAATGTTGATCTATTAACGCACAGCCTAAACCACTCCACGGATCGGGCTGAAATTTGGCATGCAGGAAGATGTTATGACGTATTCCGCTAAAAAAGGATTTTTGGAAATTTTACTTTTAAGGGGTAATAAACTTGACTGGCCTGTTAGCTTAGTTGGTAGTGGCTCTGCCTTCTAATCTAGGGGTTGCGGGTTCGATTCCCGCATGATTCCCGATTTGACACAAGTATTTATACATTTTAAAATGTATAATTACTTGGGTTGAGTCTGGTCGTTTGTATGTATAATAAGTATATATTTACAAAAGAAAAGTATATAAGTATTATATCCGTTATCTAGTACCCACGACACAAGCGTTAGCTTAGTGTGGGGCTAGATGGCGCTGTGTGCAATGTCCCGAAATATTTATTATTTATTTAATAGGGGATGCAAGTTTTACTCCTTAATGCGAACGAAAACGCGAACACCCACTAGTACCTAATATTCTTGACAATAGTCTCTTGTAAGATTTTTCGATAATTTTCCGTCAATAAGTAGTTCCGTCAGTAAATTCTGTTCTCGGCACTACCTAGTTCTGTTTGATTCAATCTATTTGAAACTGGAATTTTATTGAAATGCTCCTCGTTTCCCGGTTGGTGTGCTTTGAAAACGTTTTTTTATTCCAATATTATGGTCGCTGATGTTTTTTTTGCCTCAATTTTTGCACAATGATATTTGTATATTTTTGATCGATCTACAATAAAATGAACACTCCTATTTTATTCACTATTAATATATTATATTCATAAAATACAATCTAAACTATAGCAAACGTTACGCTGTTGGTTCTGTTTCCTTTGGTTGGACTATATATTTATCGAACTTCAAGTCGAGACTTTATTTGGTTTCATTTTGACATTAGAGCCAGATTTCACACAGCCACTTAGTTTTACAGCGGGCAAATTTTTATGCGTGAGCCTATCTTGCATAATAAAAAAACAATACAGGTACCAAGTCATATGAAATTGTAACTGTTTCTAACCGACTTCAAAAAAGGAGGTTATCAAGTCTTCTGAAAGTTTTATTTTATGTTGATTCTTATCAATGCTAACCAACGAAACCAACCTTGTAATACATGTACCCTGGCCACCGCACGCATCTGTATAGGTGCTTCCAGCGCACACGTGTAGTTGCCAGCATCTTCCATTTTCAGTCTGGCCACCTGGAAACGTGTTAAAAAGTTACAACTAATCATGACTAACTTTTGATGTTACCGGTTGTACAACGTGTGAAATGATGCTAAAGCAGGTACAGTAAAAATAAAATAAATAACGTAAAATATTTTTTTTATTTATTCATTTATTTACAGTGTGACTGGTTGCCACACAAATGAATTTTGAGTTTTGAATTTAAATTTCGAATATTAACTAACAATTTTATAAGATTTGAAATATTAATTTTAAATTTTTTTTGTAAACATAAATAGAAACAGACAATCTAGCAGTAGATGAAGTAAAAACTCTTTTTAACTTTTATTCAATCGCATGCCCATCTAATATCCTTCACAAAAACGAGCACTGAAACTGTCGTTACGTACTTTCTATGGTCATTAGGTTATTTTCACAAGCTAAGAGTATTTCCAGATTCTCTTTCATCTGACTTTGGCCAGAATTTGGCCAAACTTTGTAATATCTCAAACCAAGTTGAGGCAAGTTAATGTGAGGTCCATTATCTTTTGTAGGGATTGCATTTTTTCAAGTAGCTCTTAGTAGAGGGAATATTTAAGTCGGCACTTACAACGCTCGCAAAAATATTACGGTAATTTAGACGCGAAGAGGAGAAGAGAATTAGTGGCTTGGATGTTTTCACTGAGTATCAAATGCACAGAGAAAGGATATAACTACTCCTACTTTTCTTTGTGTGCACCTTGAGTAGCTAAAAGGCCTATTTTTATTTTTATTCCTATAAATTAATGACGTTTTTATTGCAACGATTTGTGTTGAGCTTACATACCATCGGAGGTATATGCGAATAAGTATTATTTTCTTTTTTATTATATGCATAATATACAGAGTGGGTATTGTTTATATTGAATGTGGTTCATTAAGTTTTCATTAATCACATTATTACGTTAGGAATTTCTCTCTTACATTTCAGCTCCAGTTCTCAAGAAAACAGTTTCAGGTGCACGGTAAGGTTTACTAAAGTTTACGGTAAAACATAAACGGCTTAGTAAGTGAGAAGTGTGTTGACTTAGAGCTACAGGATAATAGCGTGAGCTATGCAACTTACGTGTCATATACACGTAAGACTACATAGACCGTACACTTACACCTTTAAGTATAAAGCTGGTAACTTAATACTCCTTGAAAATCTTTTGTTTCTCCATAGAAACAAGCAAATAAAACACTGTCAACTGAACTTGGTTATAATAGCAGTTAATTTCAGAAAACATACTAAATCATAGCTTTAGCTTTGAATACAATTGCATAAACAATACAATACAATATAACATACCGAAAGGAAAAATAGTGATTAAAAAAAAGTATCAAAAAATTTACGTGTGTTTAAATATTATGTATTAACTACATATTTACTCTGAATGTTCGTGGAAATTTTATTTGTTCTTTTAGTTAATACCAAGCCTGGATATGTGTTTCATTACGTAACACCAGCTATTTCAGGCGTCTAAATGTCTTTTTCCCGTGAATTAACTGCGCACACAAACTGTTGTAAATAGTGTGGTCAGACTCAGCCGGTAACCAGTTACAGATTAAATAGAGACGCAGATTGCCACATTCAAATAATTTATTCAGTACCAACAGAGTACAATAACACTTATTCATGCTCTTTTGGGATGAAAATTCGTCTCATTGTACTGCAATATCTATGTATATTAATAATCATGATAATTCCGTCAATACGTATCGGCATGATTGTGATGTCTCGTTGTTTTCCATGAATTACAATCAAAGGTCTTCAAATCTAGAGTATGTATTATCTGGGTCAGGCAAGGTAAAGTAAAGGTAAACACAACTTAAATATAACATTACATTTCAGTTGTGGTGCTTAACATGAAGCTGGCTAATTATAATGTGTTAAAAAAAATCTGTTTCTTTATTCTGTATAGCTGGAGGTCTGGCAGGTGGGATTAGGGTTGCTACGAGCCTTTAACATCGAACTTTTTAACGCTAACTTTTTTGGTTAAACTTAGTAATACGAGTAGATACGGGTCTACTTAAGGTTTTAGTTTGTGTTCAGTTTTCTTTACGACAAACACTTTGAAAGGTTTGTGGTTAAAAATATTAAAAGTTATTGAAGTACCTATATTGTTGTAATAGATATACTTTTTTAACTAAAGTACTTTACACTACGCAAAGATATTTTCGACTTCTGTAAAGATAGGAATACAATAAAGAGACGAAGTCATTAGAGTCAATCAATTTATCCGCAGGGAAAGTAATTGCTACAAATAAATTATTTTAAAATAAATTATTTTACGTTTTATGCAGTGCTCATTCAGAGTTTTGCATAGCAGATACCGCCTAAGGCAATCGGCTCCTATCTGTAATTAGTGTTGTTTATTTTTATTGTTACTTGCTTTTTTTGGTATAAAGTAATATAGTTAGTTAGTAACCCTGTAGGTAGCAGATTAATGAGGTGAGCCAGTCCTAATGTCCAGAATGATAAGTTAGTTTTTGTCGGGTCAGAGGAAGTTAGTTTATTTGAGCTTGATGAGTTGAAACGCGGCCCGAGATCTAATAGCCTATAGCGGGCTTTTAGTTACCTTAATGGACGGGAATAGTCTATTAGTAGGTAATCTAATTCTGATGGTTGAGGTGTTCTGTTCCGATCGGGTTTTAGATGCTGACAGTTAAAGTTCCTGTTGCAAATGCGTATCGATAATCTGTGTTTTGTTTTAGTCCTAGTCTTTAATATTCATTACAAAACGGTGATCGTTGAAAGCCACATTGTAAGCAATTAGCGTTTTATGGGTATTTATAAATATTTTGTAACGTTTTACGGACAAGTATTTTTGACCATGAGGCAAACCTACCTGAAACTACATCCTCACAATAGTCTCTCAACTCGATTGAGGTGTGCAAAGCACAAGAAGCTTGATGATAGATTGAATGAAATATTTATGTAATACGAGTATGTATAGTAAAATTACTAAAATTATTTGCATTTACCTAAATACATAGCGATTACAGATGTGTCTATGTTAAACTACATACACCACATATTAAACTTTGAATTGTTTGAATTTGAATTGTTGTATAACTACATATTTTTACATGTTTACAATGCATATGTATATAAATGTACCTGCAAATGGCTGGTCAGAGTAAGATGGTCAGTCTCAATGAGCACTCCCCCCCGGACCTCATCCAGCGAGTTGGTGTTGTTCCCCCTCCACCACAGCAGCGCCGGCTCCGTGTCTCCAGCGTGCAGGTGCAGCACAGAGCACTTGAGGGACAGCGTCTCGCCTGTCTCCAGGAACGCTTCCTTCGCCATCTTTATAGATGGCGCTGAAAGACAAGAATGGTGTGAGCTATACACTTTTTACAATCGTAATGCTTATTAATGGTGCAGTAGTACAATAAACAGAAATTTTACAGATATTTGATATAAAGGTAGTATGAGGTCCTGGGAGTGACATACTACTACTCTTTAGTTTCATATTAATATTTTCAACGTCATGATAAAACATTTCTGATGCATTTTTAACACTTGTAATGTAATGTCGCATGTTTTTTAGCATATTCTCATGATCCATTGCTACTTTTGTATTCATATTTTCCAATGAGTCTCTTCTGATAGTATGCAAAAGTTCATGATGTTTGGGCATTTGATTTTGATATTTCGGTTTAATTTATTATGTCAGGATTCTAAGACATTCGTAGTGCGATGAGTTTGGCCCTAAAAACCCCATTGTTTCATATTGTTTTCTCGGAGCCAGTTTTACAGTTTTTGTCGCGATTTCGTGGGCTTATGCTGATGCAAACAATACAATTCTGGTGTAGTCATCAGGGTCAATAGACTTACTGACAACTCATTCGAAAATGACTCGGCCAGTTTGTATCAACATTAGTGAAACCGGCCACCAAAAAAAATGTAGTAGGGAGGCATTTCTACTACCACTGCGGTCTTACTCTGATTTTGTGTGTAATATGTGTGATTGAATTTTATTTTATATTACTTGGATGTTTTTAACTCGCCCACCATAGCATAAAGCTTATTTTAACCCTCAAACCTTAGCAAAGAATAAATATTAAGATAGTGCACAATAAGACTGTACATATTCGTAGATATAATAATAATTAAGAATTAAATAGCGCTTTTTTTCTATATGTCCTATCCTGTCACGATATTACAAAGGAGGTGTGACAGGTGAATTGCAACATATCTTGCTAACTTACTTAGGTTACTACCTTACTTTACTAAGTTAATTTCCATTTTTTGATAATTTCTAATACCTAAGCATGTCTGAATTTTAAACACCCATCGTAAAAACTAAAGTCGAGTTTACAAGGCAACAATGACACCGAGTAACCGTCGACTTGCCATCGCTTGAGCCAAGTTCTGGCAACACTCGTAAAAGTCGATGGGTATTTTCAACAACAAAAGTTAAAGAGTTTGAAAAGGGAATTTGATGCTCCTCCTTGTTATAGGCTGCTTACGGTTTCAACTCACGTTTGTCTTGTTCGGCCTTCTTTCAAAACAAATTATCAAGTTCAGGACAACTGGTTGCTTGTTTTCGATGCAATTTCCAATTTTTCGATGTTGGGAGTGAGACCTTAATATAACTTTGTGCTTTAATGAAGCGCATGTTGATTGGTAAAAGATATCTGGCGTTCATTTTTAGTAAGGGCTGGTGATAATGCAATATCAAAGCGTAATTTTAGTTTAAGTTGTTCCAGCAACTGCCATCTTAATAATTTAATGATGTTTATAAATTATCTTAATTAATCTTGAAACAGTTTATTTACGAACATACAAAAAATACTCAAATATACAGAAAAATCAATTACAAAAGACAGATCATTTAAAAAAAAACTAAGCACACCGTCCATACTGTCGCTGACATGGTTCCTAGAATGCTGGCAGTATATATATAGACTCAAACGTTCAGAGAAATGGCTGCCAGCCCTGAGATCTCCTTTGATCGCCAAGAACCAAACGTTTGCTAATTTTTTTGACAAATAATTTAACTTTAAAAAGTCTCAACAGATAGCGCCAAGAATTAATAATTTGCGTTAATCTACGAGTACTTTCGGTGTTTACCGAGTTGGGCCTGCAATGCTGCAAACCAAGCGCTACGATCGATGATTGATGTTCAGTAAAGTCAATCTTTCTAACATATACCTAAATGTGTGTTAAATGCAGAGCACTGCACGATCATAAAAACTAAAATTAAATATGTAATTAATTTATAGCCTTTGTGGTATTTCCTTCAATCAGGTAGGTCATGCAAGTGACAAACAAAAAAAATGACAGTCAGTTTGACACTATTTACAATAATAAAATATAAAAACAAGTGAAGGAAAACTAAACATACTACTTCTAACTACTACAAAAAGGGGCACTTAGAAAATCTTTAGAAAAGCCTAAAGATAATCTAAGTGCTCCAGCCCACTACCAGAGGGCAGCGTACCCAGCATACTGGCCGCATTACCACGCTGGATGGCAATGCTGATACGTTGAGCCAGAAAAAGGCCAGCATTTTGGTCACGCGTCGCGTCAACCAAGCGCTCCGAGAGGTTTTGGGTTTTTCTTTTTTTTTTTTTTTTTTTTTTTTTTTTTTTTGACACTTCGATTTGCCATTCGGATTTGTTGGACTTTTTTGTTATAATTTTTTCGTTCACGGTAAAATATTTGTTATTTGTTTAGGTTGTGCTTTCTTTTCCCGAAGGGGATTTTGTATTTGTTCCGTACATAAGTTACTTACTGTTATAAGCAACAGTCGCAAAGAATCTGTCAGCCTAAGTAAATAATTCCACATTTTTCTCTTATGATGTACTTCCATTTTGTGATATGTTTCCTATTTGTTTTTTCTCCGTACTTACCATGTACAGTGAGTCTGAATCTCCTCAACATTGGTGGATGTGTAGACACGTGACAGCAGTAGACCCCGGAATCTTGTACCTTTGCGTCTGCTATAGTAAACTTCCAGTTTTCGCCAGCCAGGTCCACTCTGTACCTATGGAGAAATATTTCAATAAAAAAACAGCTTTCCTTAAAAAACTTCATGTCATCAAACTGTTTTTCCTTTTTTTTACTGGCTCAAGTTTGTATTTTCGGTTATCAATAGTAACTTTAAAGGTTTTTAGGATTTGACAAAAAGTATTTCATAATAATATATTGGTTACATTGAATGGTTACATTGAAATGCAGTAATATGTTTATATATATTATGTTTATATATAGTAGTACATACGAAGGAAGTTTATTTCTTAGATATTTTTCTTGCAAAAATCTCGTTGTACTTCAACAACTTGCCACTCTTCATGCTGTTGTTGCTGCTATTATTTTTAACAAAATGTTACCTTTTAAAAAATTACGGTTTCTATTAATTGTTATTTTTTACTCGTTATACCTTAGCAACTTGCCACTCTTCATGCTGTTGTTGATGTTGTTTATTTGATAAAATTGTTACTTATAAATGTTTACGTTTCCTTTGCTTGTTGAATCATTTTTGATTTTGGAGAAAGCTAATAGGTATTAGAAGTACTAATACAAATAATTGGTTCAATGTTTTTAAGATTGGTGTTTACTAGTTGTTCTTCAACAGCTTGCCACTCTTCATGCTGTTGTTGCTGTTTTTTATTTTAAAATGTTATGTTATTATACACTTATTTTAGATTTTGCTGAGCAAAGTCATGTTATTTTCTAATGAAAATTATAGTTTTTCCATCAAGTCGTTCGTTTCAAAGTGATTAGTGATGATTAAATACTTTATTTTAATACTTAATTGTGTTCAATCATCATGTTCTTACCTTATATCTGCAGCGTGTGTATCTAGATTTACTGTCAGAAGTTCAAAATTTTCATCTTCAAAGACTCTTAGCCACGACACCTGAAACAAAAAAAAACTAAAATCTTGTACAATTCAAACAAAGTTTTATTTTATTCTTAGTCGCTTTTTATCGTGAATTAAATATAAAAATTAAATTCATATTGTTGGTATAGATCACCTCTTTTGTAAAACTTATTTTAGACCTCTACTCTGAGGTTGTTGTTTTCATCTCTTTTTTTATCGATAATGTTTCTGAGAATTTGAGTTATTATTATTATATATATTTATAGATTTTTATCTATCTCTCGTTTTCGAAGGCTACTAACTAATTTTCGCGGGCTTGCGGCCAAGCGAAGACTATATACTAAAATTTAATATATATCATGCGGGTACTTGGTTATCTGACGAGGGATATTTGCGGACTATGTATTCCATTTTATTGATTTAATGACATTTTTCTTGTTCTTGATAATAAATCTTCGAGCATGGCGTGTAATGCCTTCCGGTTCAGCTAATTTCCAGCACCTCTCGGTAACTTTTGGACAAAATGTACGCTGCCTGCTAAACGGAAGAACGTCACACACAGGTATATCTAATTTTGATCAGTCCCGAATTCGGATAGAGAGCTTGTTTTGATGATCAATCGTCGAATTCCAAAAGCTTCTAAAGTGAGTGATGGATGGGAGGTGGTCATTTAGTTAAGTATCTCAACTCACCGTTTTATCCCTCAGTGCTGTTACTTTACATTCAAACAGCACGGTTGAACCAGTGTCTGCGTCTATGACAGTCTCATCCGAAGTCAGATCTTCAAATGATGGTGGTCGGAAACTGCAACGAAATACTTATGAAGTCATATGTTTATCAATTATTATAAAATTACGGTATATTTATAAAAATATCACAATTAATTGTCAATGGTTTTTTGGTTTTGGTTTGGTTTTGTCAATTGGTTTTTCATAAAAGGCATTAGAGATCTGTTTAGTATTCGACGTAGCTATATCATTGAAACTCCCTAAATCAATTCAGATTCCATTCGAGTGCCACAATCCACTTGCAGTTAACACGACGGCCCGCCGTTTTGTCGCCATAAAAAAAACATTACGAATTCAGTGTGTCGGTCTACCAGATTTCCTCCGGGTTTGTTCGTTTGCACTTCTCAGGCCAATTCTCTAAGTTGTTTACCGCCTTTAAGGGTCTTTTCTTGGCCCAGAGGTGGCGTAAAAGTGAGTTTAGTGCGGCACACTGCGGAAAGGCTTGCGAACTTTCAGCCCGTGGTGAGTATCGTTGGTAAATATGAATGAATGGTTGCCGCCCGCAGGCGCTTTACGATTAAGGGTCTAATTCTGCGAATAAAAGAAAAGTAAAGCGTTATTTTGGGGGTTTGCTTCTATTTTATTTAAAGCTAGCTTTTAAATTTAAAATTAAATGACTGTACCAAATTAAACATAATGATAATATTAATTTTACCTAACCTATATATTACGTTTTATGCATATGTACCTGTAAAGTTTGATGCGGTTTTATCGTAACGTAAATTTTTGTCTGATTACAATGCACCTTGTTTTGGTTTTTACAATTCACCCCAAACTTAATTTACTAAAAATACACTCATCAGACACTAGTTCATTCGTCAAAGTGACTGTCTGGTGACTTTGTGGCCGTCTCCCCAGGGGCGATGGTACCTTATTACATTGAGTCACTGCAATAATATTAATAGTACTATGCTGTCCACTGGAGTTAATAACTTATGGAATTATGCTTTTTTCGTTTTAAACTATTTTTTGCTGTCATAACGTGAAAGTATCGTTTATATTATCTTGGTTTTTGAAGTTAACGTCTCTCTCTCCTTCTTCGACAATGTTAGGTAAAAAAACATTGTTAAGTTATTCAAAGAAATTATCTGAACTGGATCGAAGAAGTTAATATTCTGGTACATTTTACACAGGGCACATAAAGCAGTTTCCATTAAAAAAAAAACTTCAAAAAATATGTTTAAGTAGTTTGTTAACAAACTAGTTACTCTAAAATAGCAAGCGAGCATGTGCTTGTACCGAGAAGTAGGTACATGTTTGTCTCTGAACTATTCCGCCTACGTTTACCCACGCCAAGAGCAACAAAGACGGACAACTGTGTAACGAATTCACTAACATAAGGCTGATACATATAGGATGAAAGAATACAAGACCCTTTTTTACAAGGAATGGGTTTGCACTAGGCCTCATTTATATTTAAATAAATCTGAAGGTAATTATATCCTTAAATAGTGCACATTCAGAACTCAATACACGTCCAGTTTATTGTGTTGAGTTTATTATAGGTTTTGGTTTGTATTGAGATTTTCGAAGTTTTTGTCGTTGGAGAAACAATGTACGTGTTACGTTTATTAAGGTCCTAAGTCCCTGGAACACAATCGTGTTCCGTATACAATCCCGAGTGTGTGAAATGCTTTATTTAGCCCATCAACAAACCTGTCAAACAGGGAAACTCACCTCAATTGAGTCCTGAACAAACACAACAGATCCACTCCACGAGCTATTCAAGAGAATATCAACTATACCTCGATAACAAATAGATATTTTGAGAAGATACGAGTAGTATGATACGAATGTAAAAAAGTCTTCCTTTTACAGCATATTCATAAAACCATTCACATAAGCTATGTGTTTTCATTACTCATACAGACTTCAATGTCATCATCTACAGCCTTCTCTATCCCACTGCTGGGCATAGAACTCTCTTTGAATGTGCTAGCTGCGTCGATCTTGTGCAGACCTCATCCATCAGTGTTTTGACTTATATAAATGTATTTGTGTATTCTACATATGTGTATATAGCCAAATAGTTGTCTTGTCATAAAAAACCAATGTTATGGTCATTTTCTGTGGCGAAATCTTTCACTTGATATTTATTATGAAAATCTTATCACAGAAAAATTCAGACAATACTTTGTTTAACAAAAGTTTCCGAGCAGTTCCCACTAGTTTTACCGAACAGTCTTACCAATCGAACTACTGGGAATTTTCTTCCCAATAGACTTACTAATAAGTAAGACTTTTCGGATTTCATTTTTTCCAGTTTTTTTCCAGTAGTTTTACTCTGTCAAAAAATATAGAACATAGATATTGTAATAAATAGACTTGTAGCTTTATTAAGTCTTAGATAAACAAACATAAATGCATTTTTTCCAAATGACACACAAATAATACGCCCTTTAGCGAACTCATTGATGTCTCCCTCACTCTAACTCATGAACTCACTGAATCGTAACTCACTTTTTTTGTTTGGCAACCAATTTCTAGACAAATATTTTTAATACTTATATCCCATTTTTCTTGATCATAAATGTATTCCATTTCATCCATGATATAACTCCAGCCGTCCTTAATCATTTCCTTAGGTAAAAATGGCAAAAGTTTGCAAAGTGACACTATTCTTCTACCCGTATTTAGTTTTAGACTTTCGCTTTTTCTCTTTATACTCTCACAGTAATGATAATAGCATCCGCTTTGAAATATTTTCGGAAAAACGTACCTTATACCCTTTGTCATTGCATCTTCATAGTCTGTTCTGAATTGCGTAGGGTTCCAGTTTGGTATTTGGCTTTTTATTAATTGCAACTGTGTTATATATGTTTGCGTGGTTTTGTCCGGGAGGAAGGCGTAGATAACGGTAAATTCCCAGTAGTTCGATTGGTGACTGTTCGGTAAAACTAGTGGGAACTGCTCAAGTTTCCAGCTGGATAAACAAACTCCTTTTGCTTGTTTTTTGAACATAAACAATGTTCAAAAAACAAGCAAAAGGAGTTTTTGTAAGGAAAGCAGACATATAAATTCCTGAAATCTATGCCTCTAGGGTTTTGGTGCTGAGATAAAAATCTTTAAGGGTTGCCTTCTTTAGAGTTTAATATATTTTCTAAGAATTCTTTGTCTATTTACATTCGATTAGTAGACTTGTTGAACCTTTAAAGTAATAAATAATCGCATCCAATACCTAGTATATGTCTCTGCGAAGCGATAGTTTCAGAGTAAGCGCCCTTTATATGATATAGTATTGTGTATTTTTGAAGATTTTTATCATTTTAAGATGTTCGTTTATCTACTAAACAGTTCAATCACTATTTTGAAATGATTTAAAATAATGTATGGATGACGTAGCCATGAATCTTGTATCTCATACATGCCAGCATGTTAACAAAATGCTCCTATAATGAATAGTATAAATCTTATACTTCATTTTAAGTTATAATATTATTATGTTCTTAATATGCTATTGTCTTTGCAAATATCGGAGAACTTACATTTAATTGTTACTACAGCAATTACGGTTTCATTTAAGGAGGCCGGTCACAGCCCTTGGCGGCCAAGGTTAGAATCTTATTAAGGTTAATTAAAATTTGTCTTGTCTCTAGCGACCATTAGGTCTCTTTTTTAATAGGACAGTCTCAATTTTCAGCACTGTTTCTCTTTGTCAACGTAAGATAAGAAAAGACGTCTTAAAACAATATTCACGAATTTTGAACGGGAAAAATAGGGTTTAAGTATATAAATATTTTTTTAAGGTGTTATATCAAACACAATCAATTATTACAATTGTTATTATTTCTGAACGATAGCTTAGGATATTCCTTTTCACTACAGTATAGTCGCTTATAATCCATCTTAGACAACAGTGTCGCATTTGCGAGAGTTGGTTCTGCTGACTGTTGTTCAAATACTTAGCTGGCGAATGAATATTATATCTACAAGTGAACTCACACTCCTACTCCACTCCTTTCATTAATTAATCATCAAAGTATTTTGTGATATAAAGCATCAGCACCGTTTTCCAAAAGAAACGACCTCAGTTCTAACATAATTGCCGTAATGAGAGAAAAACGTGTCTTAGAATTTGGCGAGGACTGCAAAATACTCTGCCCTTGGCCCGAATATCTTGAATAGTATGCGAACGATATTGTTCCACACAAACTTAGGCTGTGCAAGAATCTAGCTTATGTGTAGTGTAACAAATACATACGTACCGCCATACCGTTGTAGTTAAAGCGAATTCTGTAGGCTAAAATGTAACGTCTGATTAACTACTGAGCAATATTTTTCGTTAAATTTGGAAATGATATAAGTGCATGAAATTTTAATCATAGAGATGAAAATATTATAATATGAACGGATATACTCAAGTATTAAAAGGAATTGCGTTTTTAACCGTTTTTTTCCACAATTGTTTTGTTGAATTCATGGTTCTATTAAAAAAAAGATAAGATTATGTCTGTGTTTACCCCGTAAACTTTACGACGATACCCATTGTTTCACGAGATCCCTCCCTAAGTGAGTTTTTACTCACAGTAGATTTATTTTCTAGCTTCTATGAATATTTCAATGGCTAGTTTACATGTTTCTGTAATTGAATCATCATAATTTATGTTAGTTTTGATAAACATCTGTTTTGCCAATAAAAATAACACCCAGTCATTAATTTAGAAGTTAAGGTTTACTAGGACATTCTGCGCTTAATGGTAAGCAATCGTTATGATCTAGAATCGTGCTTACCCAGTACAAACAACGCAACTAAAGAAATAGGATGTAACCTACAATATCAAGATGACACCCAGTGAAGATGATGATTAAACTATAATAATTGTTGTGTATAAATCTATAATTCACATCGTGTAGCGCTAAATTTACTCAGAATAATGAGAAACTTAGTGCTATAGTAAGTAACACAAAGAAGAGTTCCGTAACAGTTAATTAGGGCAGCCAATCAAGCGCATCATTCAAGCTGCCGGCATGTAAGCTCAAACAGAAACTAATTTCGGTTGATACGAGCCCGCGATATCTCATTTGTCGGTCTAATGAAGATCCTTTTCAGACTGCCACAGGCCTATCCCACGCGAGCATCATGCTTTCACACCGATACGAACAAACCAATCGTCCCCTTCTGAATGTTAATTTATTATATCTTTTTCATATGCACTAATTGGCACTAAATCCACTTTTGTAAATATTGTTTTATTACACAGAAACATTGTTTTTAATATACAATAATGGCAGAAACTCCGGGCACTTCTTTTGTAAGCTTAACCTGTTTTTTTAAATTTATTAAAATCTAATATTATTTTCACAATTTCATACCAAAACATGCAACTAATTAAGAATAAATTGGTAAGAATCTGTCTCTAAGTTACTCGATTTTTTCATGTAAAGTAAAAACGTGCAAAGCAATTAAGAACTTGTTAGTATTCCTCTCCGGTGTGACAGTCAGCTCCGTAATTTCCATCCACATCACGTCTATACAAGAGTTGGCAGTTTGAATAAAACGGGCCTCGTTGGGGTCACACTTTTTCTTTTTGCTGAAAAAACATGCTTTTTCCTCAACATATGTTTGAGATGTTCCTTTTATAAATTAGACTCTGAATAATATCATAACTTTTCTCCCTTTATTATCTCGCGTATATCTCTCCTGCTTATTTTTGGTAACTCTATTTTAAATTAGGAAAAGTTGTAAGTTGTTTCTAGAAAACTAGATGAATTTTTCATGAATCCTCGCTTAAAAAGTTTTGTTAAGCTGTCACTTGGCAATTTTCAACGTAAAATTTAATAATATTGTGGTTCGTTTTTAATAATACCGTGATTCGTTCTTAAGTAAAAGTACTTTTCTATTTAAAGAGCTACACAAAACATCTACAACAAGAAATGGTCTCTGAAAAGAAGTTCCAGCAAAACTTCGAAGCGGATTTAGCTCGAAGAAATCTCAGAAACCATTTAAGTATATTTTAAAAGCTGTTGACGTCTCTTAAACCGTTCCTTCTTTAATATGTAAATGTGGCGCATTAGGACAGATTGTCGTTGCGAATAAAATAACTTGGAACGCGTCTCTAGGCTGTGAAACAGACTATAAAAATTCACAATAAGCGGCCGCTCGCGAACTCTGCAAGTCTTTAAACTTAATGCACATTGGATAAATCTTGGCAGGGACGTAGCTCAGGCCTAATCAGGGATGGATCATTTAAATTATAAAGTAATTATATTAAATTTAACTGCTAGAAACTAAAATAATTTTATTTTTACGGGAGTTTTTTTTGCGTTCAAACGGACTGACAAACCGAATTTAAATGCTTTGGAAGTCTCGTACCTGCATCTCATTTTGGTGTTTACAATTTTTTACCGCATTGAAATGTGATGAGAACGATGTATGGATGAAAAGGAGCAGAATATTATTTACTCGTAGTTTATTCACTTAGAATAAACTACGAGTAAATATTATTTCAAAATGTTTTTTGTTTTATCTAATTTAAATCCAAATAATTGAGCTCTTAGTTTTAGGCTATTTTATTTACTAATTAGAATCTTAATAATTGTTAGAATAAAGTAACTATGTAAATGACATAGACATTTACATAGTTAGATAGATGGCGCTGTGTGCAATGTCCCGGAATATTTATTATTATTATTATTTTAAATTTTGTTCATAAATTAGTATTTCGAATTAATAGTTCCCAGTAGCGATAAAACGAGCAAAACTTTCTAAGGATGAAGCCTGAATAGGCCCCTTTTCATGCCCATGGCGTTCATGATGCTAATTTTATTTATTTTTATCGCTCTACTTCATTACTTCCCGCGAATTTCGCTGAAATCATTCATGAATACGAATGTTTTTATTTTGCGTAAATTACGCGTCTGATATTTATATTTAACAACCGTGACGAATTTTTAATTGAGTTCAAAAATTAAGGGTTTAAGGGTTGGCGTGATAAAGGGGCGCCTGACATCCATCTCCTCTTTGAGGCGGTTTGTGGGAGCTTCCTTTATAAAACATTGAAAACCAATTTGAGCTCCGATAAAATGACACAACAGCAAGCATAAATAAAATAAAATAACAAATATTATTCTCTGTAGGTATTTTGTGATTTAACAATTATTGTTAGGATAAAAATAATGCAGAAACGAGCAATAAGAGTACTTGTGGGAGGTAGATATAGAGTCTTGTAGAAACCATTTTAAAGAGTTGAAGATATTGACGTCAGTGTCGCAACATATATTAGAGATTGTAAAGTTTGTAAAAAGAAATCCACATTTGTTTAAACTTAAGTCTTATAACTTAAATAGATCCAAGTTATACAGAGTATTGTTAGAACCTACTGTGCCTAGGCTGTGTATGACTAAGAAACTACCCACTATAATGGGAGAGAAACTGTTAAATAAACTCCCCGCACACATTCAGTCTATGAATAACGATCAGCAATTTCGCAATAGCGTCAAACAATTATTGTTAGATCAGACACTATACAGTTATAAAGAATACTTTGAAAATGACTACAGTCAACTAGCAGTTGATTCTAATCTTGCTTAGAAATTAAGTAATTAACTACTAGGTAAAAAGTGTGATGCCAAATTGTCATTTTAGCCCCTATACAGCTAAAGTGACAGTACCTAGATTTATTTAAGTTTACATATTGTATGATTACATACCTATTATTATGTTTGACATGATTTTAATAACAAAAAAATTCATTATGTTATAAATAAAACTTGACATTGTAACTTCTAAAATTTTATTTAAACTAAATGTTATAGATTCAATTTGACGAGATATTGTAATTTGTGTAGCATATATATATTAATACTTATAGGTATACCTTTGTTACAACTTTACATTATCAATAAAGATTCTTTATCTTTTTATCTTTATATATTATACTATATAACTCCTAAGCTCGAATTGATCATTATACTACACCTAAGGCTAATATTGAAGAAGTTTTCAAGATTTTTTGTTTGTTTTAGAGACGCACATATTTATATTTTGTTTTTTTTTATTATCTAAAGAAATAAACCGTATACTAATATTTTGCTTCTGTGTATCTCATAGTTAAATTATATCACTGCACAAATAGTCTTTGAATAAAGTTTAATGTGATAAAACGTGAGTCCGCTCTCTTGCTCGTACTTTACGAGCATACTGCAGCTTCCGTTGCAAACATAAGTTGAGGGTATCTTTCATCTTTACGTGTAAGACCTTTTAAGGGGCTCAGGGGTTTCCACTTCTAGTTTCGGTTTACTGCTTGCGTCCCATTTATCTTCCTTCATCAATCTTTTTCAGTGTAAGGGTTCTCTCACACGTTTGTACTCAAATCGATTGTGCATAAAATTCAGTAACGTTGAAAGTATTGGCAATGGAACGAAGGGAAATCTCAGAAAAAAATATTTGTAGCAATTTTAATGTAATTCAATTCACTTACATTATATAATGTTGAAAAATGGAATTAGAACACAACATTAAAAGTAGAATCGCGAGGCGAAAAATATATGGGTGGCTAAACAAGTTTTAAACTATCCCACAGTTCATCTTATACTATTTTTTAAATCAGGATTATATGTGTAGTCTGTCCTATTCCTAACTGTAATCTGATTATCCTAAGTAAGTCCCGGGATTCGGCACCAAAACTCAATCGCAAATAGGTCGTCCTATTCGCACCCAAGCGTCGACATTCCTATTCAACCCTAGCGGAGGAAAAAAATCATGAATATTTTCATAGAGCATTTCATCAGCTTCTCCTTCCCTCGTTATTTTAGGTAAATAATCGAAGATTTTTATGTTATTTTGGTATCAGAATGATATTGTTTTGAAAGTCGTATTTTAACACTAAGGATATTAGAAATTTATCGTATTTCGGTAATGTTTAATTTCTTTTCTTATTAGCAATTTCATTTTGGTCCTTTGTTTTGGTTATAATACATGGATACTTCCCTTCAATTATCAGTTATTAGAAATCATACGTACTTGTCATGAAAATGCTTGTTGCTCGTGGCATACGAATCGAAGATGTAGTTTAGCATAGGTGAGTCAGATTTGCCCTTGGAGTGGCCTCGTCTGGGTTTCGCAGTCACCCGCGGGTAGCGGAAGACGGTCGGTGGTGGAGACATGGTGAGGTAGCGAGTGATTGCCTCAGTTGGAGATACTGGAACATGATGAATTCGTCGTTAATTACTTTGGAAGAAATGAATACTTAGAAATTAAAACATTTATTGGCCTTCCAATTTGGGTAGATATACAATTTCTATTAGTAAGTACGTCTATATGTGTGTTTACTCTTGATTAAAGCAAAACTGATTTGAACCATCGCTGTAGTCTAAAATACGTGCCAAAAGTGTATGGAGTTTGCTTAGTTACAAAGCTTGTTTTACTAAGCACGCTCCATCTTAGGCCATAGCCTTACTTGCTATCAGGTAAACTATGGTCAAGTGCAAACCCGTTCAAGTTAAAAAAAAAAAAAACTTTAGTTAGAATCGGGATGATTTTGCCAATTCACTGATACTTAGAATGCAGCTTATTTCGTACATCCTCAAAGAATAGAATGAGATATTAGAGCCCTGGCAGCGCTCGCGGAAACTGGTGCATTTAGATTTCATTTCAAATACAAGTTACGTGCATTTGACATAAATTGAAAGCAGTTCAGAGCTAAATTAGGTTGCCAAGACCGAGGTCAGGTCGCTCGGATAAACACAGAAACGGGAAGAAAATATGGCAGTTTCGTTTATTGATTCACCTAATGTAGATATCTACTTGAGAATTCTGTACGCATCTGAGGAAAATGACGACGCGCATGACGTAGTAGTATATTCCGCCTTTGTAACTTAGTTTGAAGGTTTCATTTTTATTCCATTTGGGAGTTAGCACATGTGATGTATTGGGGACTAATCTCATTTAATACGAGAACGTTACCTTGAGAATAAGGTAAAGTAGAGAACTTCGTTAGATTAAATACGAAATTCAGCCCAAGTGTAGGAAAATACGAGCGGCAGTTTTATCTAATAATGGGGGGAGTCTATCTGACTCTGAAGTAGCTCTGTTGCTCAAGAGCTTTTAATCCTCGACAACACGGGGGAGTCCAGTATTTAGAGGTGGAGGTTTGACCTAATACAATGTCTCTCCACTGGACAGTGGACGCTTCGGCTTGATGATACACTGTAATCTCTCTTCTTGCAGGGGGCATTGAAGCTTTTTTTAAAGGCTGGTAAGCTGACTGGAATCTAAATTAATTGGAATTCAAGAGGTTGAGAGAGTATAAAATGTAAGAATGGGCAAGAGATAAGTCCGTCCTGTCACTGGCTCGAGCCATAATTTGATATCAGGAGAGTTAGATTGAATTAGATACATACCTGTATGATGATGGATTGGATGTACGATCTCATATCTAAGGCTGGTCGAATTCGGAATCATTATCCGAAAAAGACCCTGATCGTAAACTCCGAAAGCATAAGGAGATTGAGTGTGATATCGAGCGACCATGTGCTAAGAGTCTGGAGGTGATAGAGTGGACTCTAACGAGAGTTATTAAAATGCCCTAGATAGTGCTAACTTATCATTTTGGTTTTGTTTATGAATTCCAGTTTTGGTTAGTAATAGGATCGAACCGCGAGTGACTGGACATGATTAAAATAATAACGATGTGACGAAGAAGAAGTACTGGTTACCTGTGAAGGTTGAGTGAGGCGCGATGGTCGGCGAGAGCGCCGCCATGACGAGCAATATGCGGTGCATACCGCCGCATCCTACCCGCCGAGCGCACACTCTGTAACAATGACACAGATATTTAGTGTTATATTTTTAATCAGATGCCTTCTTCTTAGTCGTATTCCTCATAATATACAAAGTTGTATTCCTGAATGATACCTATCCTCTGATTTTGTGATACACATATAAAAAAGACTGAAAAACTACGACTTTCTACGGTGTATTTTGGCAAAGTCGTTCGAGAACCAATGTAAACATTTTTTTGTGATATCACGACCCACTAACGCTCAGTATTTTTTATCAATTGTAGTTTTAATTATGTAAAAACACAAAGAAATTCAAATTTTAAGCGGAAGTCGACTAAAAAGCTATCCTCATATATGGCAAAATCAATACATACAGCCAAAACTATCACGAATGTCGAGAATCACAGTATCTTCCAGGAAATACTCGTGTGTAATGGATGCGACTTTTATTCCCACTACGTCACAAAGTTTCTGTAACAAAATACGTAAGTTGAATGCTACCTTTTAGACCTAAACCTACTTCTGCTCTCTGGAGCCAAGCCGAGTTTGGAACGCAGCTGCCTCTTCGAGAATAGAATTCTAAAACTACGTAGAATGGTATTTTACTACACAAATGAATCTAAAATTGAAGAGTTAATTAAAAGAGAAAATTGAGTAGAAAGTAATGCAAACTCATGATGATGAAACAGCCCGTTAGCTCATAGTCGTTAATAGTAGTCGTTATTGCCGTCAAAACAAGAGTATCTACGTTCTAAGATCAGATACATACAATGACATAATTTATGTGCTGCAAAATTTATTAACTATAATTGTATATACATTTTTTTTTTTTTTTTTTTTTTTTTTTTTTTTTTTTTTTTTTAAATATATTTTTCACAAAATGTTATTGAATCCTCTGACCTCGTGGTAGCCGTTAGGCTGTGTTACGAGGCCAGAGTCATCTCCCAGTATGTTCATAATTTAATTATAATAACGTCTTATGAGCTAGGTTACACAAACAATTTTTTTATTTTGTTTTTATATCTAACTACCCTCCATTTGTGTATAAATTCAAGTGGTATGACAACAAACAGTGTAGGCAAGTAATGTAGGCAGTCACTCACACACGCACAATCGTACAACTCGCCCCACCATCGACTTCTTAATCAACTGACGCATAATGTAAACACTAGTTTGAAATTCATGTGCCAAAATAAATCTATGTATTTTGTCAGCCACCAGTATCTTTCGATACACATTATATCTACTATTTTACCATGTTTTTCATATTTATTACATGTTCGGTAGCTATATAGCAAAGTAGTATAGTAATAGTGTTTCACCTCTAAATTTTAAAGTAGATTCAAGTTCTGTCGTCTAAACGACGTTATCGATTTCAGTGTGCTTTTGACTCTAGCTTGGAAATTTTTAGACAATACGAACTGAAGTAGAAGATACTCTTTGTTTCGGAAAACTTAGAAGCGCACGGCACTAGAACATAAATATATCTTTATATTTTAAAACAGCTTCACTTTATAGGATTTTATAAAAGTCACGTTTTTGATTTTTTGATTGTTAATGAAAGTTAATATTTACGTAACTTTCATAAAGACATGTGATACACAGCATATGTAGCACAATTTAGTATAAGAAAAAAGCTCAAAAATCTACGTCACTATCTGGCTGCAATAGATATTATATTTTCATTTGATCATTTTCTTTAATTTTCTCAAGTTTTCACAAAAATACAGCTACCTATTACTGTTTGTTTTAATGATATCAGCTAGTTATTTGGCAAACAGACAAGGTCGCTGCGAACCTCAATTACCGCAATCCTGTTTGGGACCGAATTGAATTGACCGAGGCCAGACCCTGCGTTTTGAGTGGAAAGGATGACCACAACACAATCTATTTATTGTAAGATGCTTGAGTAAAATGGAGTTATGCGATGAATATTATTGTAATCTGTTTCAAACTGTATTCATTGATCGACTTGTATATACCTAATATTAGATTAATAATCCAACTGGTAATTTTTTAAGACCCGTGATTCTGTAAAATTGAGATGATATGTGGTTTTTCAAAATGCTGCTTAATAAATAATCGTTAATGAATATTTTGTATCATATCATACTTGCCATGGATAAAATTATTTTGGACCATAATATTGCACGATAATTACTTAAAATAACAATAACTGAATGCTTGTATCAGTAAATTCGGTAGGAAATATAATTTCCTGCTGTGAATCATTACACTGATTTGTAAAACGTCGAAACTTGGCAACAAGATAAGGTTGCGCAAAGTTTGTTAGCAGCAAACTACGAGTGTATCGATACCGAACTTTAGCCAAACAATATTATTTTCGTTGCGTTACAGCGCAATAACAGCGTTTTTGAAGTCCATAAATATTTAATACAAAATGAATTTGTAATCTGTGAATTTAATAATTCTGTTATTCTTGAAGTAGTATCCCATTTTTGTGGGTTGTGGGAAGAATGTAGAATACTTAGAATGAGGCAGGCACAAAACGAAAACAAATACAAGTTATGAATAATCCTGGTAATTATAACTCATTAGATTTTTATGTATTTCAGGGGACGTAGGAATTAGTTGTTTGTGATGTATCGAGAATAAAAAAAAAACAATTTAGCACTTAAAAACGCAAATTAACACTAAAATTCTGTATGAAATATTACGGCCAACGAATATGCATATATAAAAAGGCTAGATATTTTGGTTCCGTTATATAATAATTTATTCACATTTCTTTTGTTAACCTATACTGTCCCACTCCTGGGCAAAGCTCTCCCCCAACTCCCTCCATGCGTCCCGGTCGAAGGGCTCCTCACGCCAGGTACCCCCAAACCGGCCTTCATCTACCACGTCGCCCTCGAGGTTCCCACTATTCACAATAATAATACATAAAAATAGGGGAAAAAAAACTACAACAAAAAAAGGAGTCACTTAGAAAATCTTATAATTATTGTATAAAAGTGTACGTTCTGTAAGTGTTACACTGTGTAAAGGCTTGATGAGGCAGAGTTCACTTGGGATTACAACCAAGTTTGCACGCCTCCAAGTGTTAATAACACGGAAACATGCTCGTATTGATTAAACCTTTCTTTTTAGATTACACTAAATACTTCGCTGCAACATATATGTACATTATATGTGGTATAGAGATAGTGAAAGCTCAGTGTTTGAGAGAAATCGTTGAGATTTTTTTACAGATGATGAAATAAGAAATATATAATAATCTATTTTTGCTGGCATATATTTCTTTGGTACAGATAAAATACCACACATAATTCATTACTAAATCAATCTATATAACTCATTTTTATTGACCCGTTTAAAACTCGATAAAAATCGCCACTTCACAAAATATGCCTAGCTGCCTAATTTGTATATTTTCTTTGCAGAAGTTTGTAAAGCAAGCCATATTTTCACAATTTCCGGCTGGTTCGTTATTGGTAGCCTTTTTATGAAGCCAATTTCTTAGAATATTCCCGTTCATTTAAGTTCGGAAGTTCACATTGATAACATCAAATATGAACTTGTGTCGAAAAATCAAATAAAAAGGAAATCTTTTGAAGAAGACACGCGTATTTGTATAATAGGTGTCTACGTATTTGAAAGGAAAAATGGAACTTTTGTAACTGTGTGTTTTTTCTTGAAAAGACAAGTTTTTCAACGTTCGCTGTTTTTTCTTCTTACGAAAATTGAGTTACACGCCTGATTTTTCTTCGAACCGACTTGACTTGATAGATTATAAAGCAAAAAGAAGGTTATTCGTGGAATAAACGGCTTAAATAAATTGTTGAAAATGTTATGAAATTGAACCAAATTAGCACCGGCAAACACAAAGAACATAAAACCTGTATCACACATTTAAAAAATGTCTAATTTAATTCCTATTTTCAATTAACAAGACCCAACGAGCATTTGCAGTAAAATCTTGGTACAATTTAAATAAATCATCAAAATATTGACAAGAGTTCTTGCCTATTAAAAATTACTTGCCTATTTACTTTTTTTTTCTATATGGTGTTTTGTCAATGTATACTATATAAATTGATTTATTAATTTACTTCTTGAGTTCAGCATTTATTAACGCTATGTACCTTTTATACAATACAGCTGTAGTAAGTGCTATATTATATCCGGCAACAAACAACAGTACCTACTAGTTAAGTTAATTACAAAATATTTGTACAGTAATACACACTAATGAATAAAAAACTCACATTTACTACATTGCTGTCATACGTGGGTTAGTGTTACTGAGCCTTGCACTAGGTACATCAAGGGTCCTGATTTGCAAGACTGCATTACCTCCAAACGCAGCGGCCTACTTTGCCTCTGTTTACACTTATGTTAATATCAAAATCACCCGTTTGAATAATTTATCATTATCATTTAAATAAATTTATCATTTGATTATCATTATATCTTATAAATTATCATTAATAACTCATCATATTGAGATGCAGATAGTAAAATTAATTATTATCCATAATGATTTTCTGACATACATATTATATTATTAACTTTTAGGTCTGAGGTAGTGTAGAAGCCACTTTATCTCCTCACATGATGTCTACACTTTGCTAACGAACGAAGAGCAAATCTGAATAAATCTCCGCACTCTCATCTTACGTACGTTTTAACGAGGAGTGCTAAACTAGACAGATTTTAATGTAAATGTACGTACATTAGAATATATCGTATCGTATGCACTGGTTAAGTACAAAGTTTGCGAGCAAGTCTGAAAACTCATTCGGGATTCATCTGAACTAAAAGCTATCCGGACTGCGAGTGTTTATTTAGATTGCATTGTAAATAGCTGACCATCTGACTGTTATGAATAAAAGGCTTACCTATATAGTTTTAAAATTTAAGTAGTAAGTATCATAACTTTTTTTATTTCAAAATGTCAACCATAATCATACTAACCACGAGCATTTGATAATTTATGTGTTTTTACACATATTAAATATGTATTTATCAGATCAATACAATACACTCTAATTAAGAATCGCAAAGCACTGTTTCCGTTCATGAAAATCGAATAGCCGAAAATTAACGGTGTCATAAACGAGCCGCAAACAACCGTTACTTGTACCAAACGAATGCTCTGATACTTTGGCGGTCGAAAAAAGCAATTTTCTGCCTTTTAAATGGTAAATTGGATCATTCATTTACATTTATACTTGGGATCAAAATAGTGTCCGGCCAATTTGAAGTCGATATTTTTTTGGCTATCCATTATGCTATATTGTAATACATACACACATCTTTATGTGATTGTTACATTTAAAACCAATTAATTATTAGCAATTTCTTATTTATTATCTCATTTTTCTTCATTCCTAACAGGTACTTGTACTTACTACGTTTACAATTATTATTTAATGTTATGAGTTTTTTTATGATAAAAGATTTTAAACAAAATATATATGCACACTAAAATTACTCCGTACCTTTTTTAGCTATCCGACATAAATTCGGTGACTCTTTCATCTCTATTTTTGTGTCTCTGTTTGTACATTCGCATAATTGAAGGTTTTTATTAGCAACGTTTTGTTGTCACGTAACGTAGGTGCGGCAATCCCGGGGGTTATTAGTATAATGTGTTTTCTGTATCCGGCCAAAAAGGTATTTTATTTCCTTCGTTTTACAAAACCGTGCGTAGGCGGTATACAAACAAATGGACACTGTGAAATTGGCACCTGACTTTTGAAAAGTAGTTTCTTTTTCTGCTCAAACGAGGAATTTGGGTTTGCAATTAATTGTACTAAAGCAATTTTACAAAAAAAGAATTGCCGCACCTCGTTTTAATTTTTCAAAAACGTTTTTGGCTATTCTGTAGCAACCCGTATGTACTTGTTTGTACTGAAAGAATTTTTGTTTGTACATAAACCAATAAAATTACAAAAATAAAAGTCGATATTTTTTAAACTTAATGAAAATTTTATTGAATCATATTAGTGAAAAAAATTCAAAATAGGCTCATCGTCAAATAGATTTAAAAACAATTACAAAATGTTCTAAAGTCACGCCAGAACTGTAATCGTATTCAGTCAGTTCATGTTTTATATAATATTCCAAGATATTCCTCTCCATCACAAAAACCTTTTTTTCCTGGTTTTCTGGTTCCTCAGGAATGTGGCAGGGATATCGAAATTGTTAAATGTAGAATCAAAAATAACGAATCAGACGCTAGATCAATTTTAAAAAAAAAGATGCAGACGGTCTAGAAACTGAGCCCAAGAACTCAATGGCAGATTTTTTGAATATAAACATAAATTGGCGAGGCCTAACGAAAACTGAAATAGAACCTATTCGCAAAGACGCAAAGAAACGAGGAAAGTATTGATCAACTTGCCCTGACATAGAATTTGTCAACAAAAGACCAAAACTGCGTTGGGCTATGCCTTTGTTTGTAAGCGGTAACACGCTAGGTCCCGCCAAAATTGAGAACCGATTCGTAGCAGTGAAGTATCAAAAAATAACGTTACAAAAACATCGCTAGAAGTCATGTTTCCGATCTACATGACAAAAATGAGGGTATTTCAAATAAATATCGTTATATCAGTTGTTGATAACAAAACCTTTATTTACGATCAATGGGTCGACTATACCGAATACGTTATAGTTTTTTAAAATATATAATATTATACCCAGAAAATTAAAATCGATCATGAATAAAAGCAGAAAGATTGCTTTGGTAAGTTAGTAGTTGCACTAACCTTTATCCTTTGAGCTGGTTGATGAATTGCTTAGTTTTTGTACCAAACGTCAAATTTTCGAGGTTATTTTAAAATTCCGATGCTCCCTTTCCTAATTTACCACTTGAACACATGAAATAAACACTTTTAAAATAAAAAAAATCAAATAGTAAAATTCAACGAAATTTATGATGTTGAGACGCCCGCACACAAGAAAAGAATGAGGTTTGACAGGAGGACGGCGCTACAGGCGCTACATTGACAGTGATTCGTTCAAAATTTCTTTTTATTTTGTGTATTTATTTTCACAGCTTTAAAAAGAGTGACGCCTAGTACATACAGAAGTGAGACTACATAGTTAATTAAGAAATCTAGAGCATGCAACGTCGTCGTTAATAACATACAATATTTAGACAAGTCGTTGCATTTAAACTTGCTTTGTTGTATCTAAATATCAGTACGCGGATTGCCCGTTCTTAGTCGGATGCAAATTCAAGAACCAAAAAGATTTTTTTTTCGGTTATCAACAACATGTAAATTAATGAGTATTTAAATTGCTCATCTTCACTGTCTGTATGTAGGTATTGTCTTATTAATTAAATTTTTATTTTATCAAAGAAATATTTCTGCATTTTTGTTTCCAAATATAGTATTTAATGGCAATGTTATATTTAACTTAGCTGGTGTATAGAGAGAAAGTTAGTATAAAGTTATATATTAAAAGAAAGGTTTTCCTGATTTTCTTCTCCCAAGAAAACTTTGTTTATTGAGAAAAATATCAATTTCTGTAGGAAACTAACAAACAACCAAATAACAAGTCTATGATACATTATTAGCTAATTACCGTAAGTTAAAATCCATTTCGGTATTTATCAACACATTTGTATTCTACTCGATTTATCTCAATATCAGTAAATTAATACAAGCATTGCTTTATTTAATAAACACGGCAAGCGAAAACAAAATTTCATTTAATGATGATAATATTTAAGGAAATTTATGAATACTTCCGCCAACTTATTTCGGAAATAATAGATATAAATCATGTTCGTAATCTCTATGGAGCCTTATTTAAACACAATTTAGATGTTAAAAGATTCTTTGAACCGTTAATGCTGAATTATGATGTTTGGTTTCGGAAAACACGACATTTCTCTTTGTTAACTAATTAGATTTTTGGCAATAGATGAAATGTTGTGAAAAAGGTTTAGAAAAAGAAATATTTTATTGAAATTGTCTTCAATATTCGGCCATTTTCTATGCCATTGTTTATGTTATCGTATTATTTTTGTAAGACTTTTCGTTGATTTAAATGCAAAATGAACAAATAAAAGTATAAAATTTAGAATATTTATTATTATTAGTATATCAAGAGCCTCTTATTATTTTCATTTCAACCGATTTAAAAAAGGAGGTCATTAATTCTTCTGAACGTTTTTTGTAATTCGCCAAAACATTATGTAAAAAGCTAGTCAAGATGGAGCTTCTTGTTTATCAGTTAATATAAAGTAATAAATCTAGACAAAATATAAAAAGGTGGTTTTCTTTCTACTAAAAACCACTATGAAACACTTTTTTTCATTTTACAACGTTATTTTTAAGGCTAATAAAAATGTACACGTTATCAATTAGAATGACTTTTTGTGTTGATTGTACTAGTGAATATTTCGACGTCTACAACCCACAGCAAAGCTACCCTTTTAACGTTATTTTATCATAAAGGGAACGTGATAGTCCCCAGAGCCTGTTCCGTTTTCCATGACACTCCATTTTTACCAACATAGAAGAAAATATATAATATTATATACTTTATTTACACATTATGAACTATTAAGAAAACGTATCTATATTTTGTAGCAATGAACTGAGATTTTGATTTTTTTTTCATTTACTATGGTATGCATACGAAATTTTATAGTCAAAAAATGTAAAGAAAATCAGCAGTAAAAAGACGAATAACTTAATATTCTTAACTTCACCCGAAAAATAATATTTCTTTTGAAAAGCAATTATCATGTCTTGACGTTGAAACTCCCTGTAGACTGTGGTATACCTGAGTGACACAGTAATAGAGTGAAATAATAACGTTGAACGAAGGCCTACGCGTGCAGCCTGTTCGCAGTAATCAATATTTCTGCTGTTTATTGATGTTATAAATTAAGCTTCTATAGTTTCCATGAAACGAGTTTGCAATAAAAATGTAGAGAGGAAAATGAAGTTGCCTTTTTTTTGAAAACGATTTAACTGTCTCTTTTACACTCAAATTAAATATTTTGTAGTTATCACAATAATAAACACCATAGAAAGTAGAATTAGATAATGAATTTATGCAGATCCCAATTGTGTGTTTTTAAACAACAGTGTCGCTTGTGCGAGGGTTGGTTCAGGCGACCTGGTGATAGAATCTAGTGCAAATTGTATGAAGAAATATTTATTTAAAGCATTTTTAAACCTGTCCTACTTTTGAAAAATATGATAGCGCTGGGAATACTGCACAGTACTATTTTTCATCTGCCAGTTTTTATGCTGAGACAATAGAGCGCATTAAACATGTGAGACACACTTATGATGTCAAAATGATAAATTTGTATGCACAGGGGTTGGTTGACTGTGTTAATTTTAGAATATCTACAGCTACAAGCTTCATTTACATACTTGAACGAAATAAACACCTACTACGCAAGTTTCTAGATTTTAGTTATGACAATTTAAGAGGTTCATAAAATGGTTCGAATATTCTTGACTCTAGAGTTACCATCTTTTGTGCAAATTTACGTTACATTACTTAATTTTTATGACAAAATCAGACTTCTTCTTCATAGAGGTTTATTAAATCGTATCTCACGGTTAGAATAGGCAATTTAATTCTACAATTAGTAAATTACATAACACAAAACGCCGTTGTTAATTAACCTTGATTAAACATAAACTTGTTGAGCATAAGAATTTGTACATCAGTAAGGATAGGTATTTCTTAATATTAAATTTAATGTAGCTTAATTTGTGCTTTCCATCACGGCTGTTAAAGCTTTTCCGATCAGTCTGGGTAATATATAAATATATAATGTATGGCAGCAGGCTTTTTTTAAATCATGGTAACAAACATTGACTTACTTATTTATCTCATTTTTATTTTGACTGATTTTAAATAAAATATTTTATTAATAAGTTGGCAAATCAAATATGAATAAAATTCTGAGACTGCGGTTGCGTTGTTGTTTGTATTTTATTTATTTATAACCAATTATTTATATATTTACAAACATACATATAACCTTTTTCAATAAAACCACTGCGTCCATACTACCAGTAGAAGTCCAGTGAAGCAACCCCTGCTTGCTTACGTTGCTTAATCTACTAACTTAATAACACAGGAATGGGATCGCAAGTTAAATGTACATATTTCTCGCCTCTTTGTAATTGCAAAAGGTGCTAATGCGATTATATTTAAATTAAGGCCTTAATAAAGTGTCATATTATTGTAGTACTAACGAAATAACCAATGTATAGTGTATGTAATTATTGACTTGAATTACAAATACCGGGAAAGATAGCGCATCCATCACAGGCACCTTGCCCTTAAATTTGAAATTAATGACAAATTGGACAGAAACAAGAGTAAAAATAGTTGTACAATGTCCAGTTGAACACAAATAGAAAAAAGTTAAGTATTTATTCTGTTTTAGATGTGTTAATTAAAGTATCAGACGTTCTTTACTGGTATATCTTTTTTATTGATAATGATTAAATGAAATTAAACGTTTTTATTGTTAAATAACATTTTGTTAAAAAAATAAATAATAACACACCACATAAAATAAAAACTTAATAATAAACTTAAATTTTGTTGTAAATAAATGAATACGGAACTAAAATTAAAACCTATCTAAGCTAAATACAAACTATCAACAAAACCTAGTTAACTTACAAAACAAAGAAAAATAGAACGAAAACTATACATATTGGTTTCATTTACAACCGCAGCCGCTCCACGAACAAAATGTGCCCAGAAAACGACAGCCTTCCCGCGCTGCATGGCAAGGGAAATTCTTGGCGTTAGAACCAGCACGCTGGTTGGTTGGCGCTGCAGCGCAGGGATCATGACCCTTATCTTTTAGACGCTTCCCCAACTCGGAGATAATTTTTTTCGCATCCAAACACCACGCTATGGGCTTGCCGTTTTTACAGAAAATGGTACTAAATCGTAGGCCGGCGCGATTGCACCGTATTTCAGCCGCTTCTCCCTGGCGGCAGACTTCGCCGCCGCGCCAGCAGTGTGCTGGCTCCCAGCATATGTGCATACGGAGATGGCATCCCAAATGACGCACCGACCTTTATGCCACGGCACCAAAGTAAGTCCGGGCGTTTACCGTCCGAACGCGACAAACCTGACGCCTCTAGAGGTTGATATACCTATACATACTCGTAAGTTCACAAAAAATCAAATAAGCACAATATAAGTACACATATTTCCTCCATATGTTGCCACATTTTGTATGAAATTAATATTATTTTGTACGACTTCTACGTGTGTGAAACCGTACAAAATACCTTTGTGGCATATATTACCGTTGCGTGCATATAAAGCTACACACCTTTTATTTAGACCCGCCCTCGTTTAAACGGGCTTTCGCTAAATATGCATGTGTTGTTTCATAACTTTACCATGATATCATTGTCGTGTTTTCATGTCGGCGATTTAATAAGAACGGTCGGTAAATTATTTATAGCTTTATTTCTAATTAAACAATTGTTGTTTACTTTTTCTGTTCGGCGGCGTTGGAAATGTTAGCACACCATATTACTCGTAACTAAGTTATACATATAAATCAGCGTACATATTCGTATACTTATGGGAGTAAGAGTTTAAAATAAAATAGTAACAAAACTAACTACACAACCATTTTGAAATTGCATATAATTCTCCGAATTGCTACTTGGACAAAATCATTTTCTTTGCAATAATTTTCCAACAGACGTGCCTATATTTCAAATCATTTGTTGAGGTAAAAGGACACCACTACGAGTCTCTCCTTCAGTTGTGCACATTAAATTGAAAGCGTACTTATCTTTAGTACGCTCACGACAACTCATATTTTTTTAACGTCCGCTGTGGAAACTCACCGAGAGCAACGGATCTTCCGAGGATTGGATAATACATTTAGCTGTAGATCTGGACGGTTTGTTATAAATATACGTTCAACTATGTTTAGGAAACTTCGTCACTTTAGTTTAATATTTATAGGTATACCAATTTATAATTTCAATGTCGCGAAAAGAAACATTACCTACCTGTATTTTTACGGATTAAGTAATTAAGACAACAATAATTACAAAGTGTCAAAATTGACAGAGGATGTCTCCTTCTAGGCACTGTAAGTTTTTGTCGTGACTTCCCCGACGTGAAACTAACTAGCTAGTTGTGTAGGTGGGAATGAAAATGTACTCTTGTCTTACCCGAGGCACAATCGCTGTGCGCAACTATTTGTATTCATATTTATGTTTAACAGTCGCCAAATACAAATAAAACAAAATACTTTTATATAAAAAAAATCTTAAGTTACAACCTTATAAACTAAATAAACGTATAATGTTGGCATTGGGATTCACTGCCATCTCACACTAGGAATCGACGTGAGATGGCAGTTTAAGCCCGCGCGAAATATGCCTCTTTTGTGTACATTTCTTACAGTAATAAACTCTTAAATATAATACTAAAATCTAAAACATTACCAAGTTTTTTAAAAAAAAAAACAATACGAAAACATAGCAGCGAATTTCACCCAAATGTGACATTTCAGTGTTGCTAAAATTTGAAAAGTAGCCTCCCTGGCAATGTTTTTTTTATTTTGTATGTTGTATTTATTTTTCCTTATGTATACAAATACAATATTATGATAATGTTATTTTAACTATGTATTTACAAAAGAAGTAGGCATCGTTGCATAAGCGGCAATAAAAATTGTGTTAAGTGTGTGCTTTACGATCGTGAAATATACATTATGTGATGTTGCGAGTGTGTGTGCATTTTGTTTCTTACAATACGAAGACCAGTTGTTAAACATTGCCCATGTTTTTGTTAATAGCTTTATTTAATTTACTATGCCATCCGTCAAGATAGTTATTGGTCTTGTGACGATTACCAAACACGGATAGGACAGACAACACATTTTTATTTGGTTTTGATCTAAAAAATTAATTGACAAACTTATTCATTTTTAATTTAAACTTCTATAATTATTTCTTTTGGTGATAAAGGTAAAAGATCAGTGAGACCAATTATTCTTCTTTAAGCTTTAACCTAATGGCTCAAAAGATTATTTTTTTCACATAATGATGGTCACGAGGTAAAAACAACCAATAATTTCTGCTTTAGGGTAAAAATTGATATTTTGTTGATGACTGCAGCTGCTTCATAGTCACAGTGGGCTTTAGTAATTACCCATCGACAAGTATTGGGTTGCTTGTGATACTTGTGACTGTATCAGTTGAAATACCTTTTCGTTGGTTTGCTGTTTTTATTTGGCATTAAAGCAAATAGAAATGGTTTGATGTTAACGGTATGTACTCTATGCTGCTCACATAGACAGCCGTTACGGCTTAGGACAGCTCTTAAACGTGCTGTCTATAACGCATATTGTATGTTTTTTTACGTCCGCTGAACAGAAAATTATATTCTGTCATCTCATTTTGAATAATTTCCAATTTGCTTTTCATTTGTGAAAATTACCAGTAGACGGTAAGGTGACGTTCTTTAAGAAAATGTTTCAAAAGAATGACGACGGTCTTTCATGATTTCGGACTCAGAAGTTGTCACTTGATACTGCTTGATAAAATACTGATAGTTGTGCGAAGGGCATTCAGAGTAATTAATTACTTAGACTTATATATACTCTACTCAATTCCCTATGACACAACCAGTTGGTATCTTAGTTGTGCCACAAAAACTAGTTGTGCCTAATGGAAATCGGTTGCTAAAGGGAATTAAAATTCCTGTTAGCACAACCAGTTGTGCCAGCAGTAGAGCGTCGGGGAAGTCACGGTTTTTGTTCTGAAAATATATGCGTCCCTAGTGGGTTCTGACTTTCATTTTATTATTTCTTGTTATCCTTTATACGAAAGAAAGATATAAAGTCTGTGACGACCGAGCAATTTGATTGTTATGGCGTGAAATAAAATAGTAAACGGTTCGTGCCGGAGTAAGTGCTTAGTAATAATCATTACAAGATTAAATGTGAGTACATCACATCAATGTTTAATAAAAAATATTTTTATTTATATTTTTTATTTAAGAAAATACACTACGTATTAATCTTACACTTACTTAAATTTTAAACTACATGTGGTTCGGGGGCAGGAACGCAGGCTGCATTTCTGCGCTATTAGTTAATAACAATAGAAAAAGGTATACTTATTGGTGAAGCACTAAGTGGTTTAAAAAGTTTTTTACATACGTTTTACGTAAGTATTCTCTAGAGACAAGCAGTCTTCAAATAAAAAGGCTTTAATCGAACAAGATTACTTTAGCGAAGAGCATTTTTAGAAACCCATTAGCGTTTTGCGCAGGGCTGATGATATCTCTAACGGTCTTTAGCGTTTCGCGCCAGACCCTGTGGGATCTCGATCATTTTGTAAATAACACTCGTTTACTTCAACTAGTTGCTAAATTATGGCCTATAAATGGAATGGGTTGGTTAATTTTTATGTAACAGTTTTTTTAAATTACGTTCGATTTTAAAAATAAAATTTGGTTTTGAACGTTATTTTGCTTTGTTTCAATCAAATTTGTGGCTAAGCGTAAAAAGAGGTACAAGAATCACAGATTCTCAGGGTAATCACTTTTATGTAGAAAGTTTTAAAACTGTCCGGCTTGAAGCCTAATTGTAACTGACTCGAATAAACTCTTATTATAAATGTTTTTATAAACCTACATATCTGTCATACTAATACATAGAACAACATAAATATATATACATACCTATAAATAATAAATAAATAAATATTCCGGGACATTGCACACAGCGCCATCTAGCCCCACACTAAGCTAACGCTTGTGTCGTGGATACTAGATAACGGATATAATACTTATATACTTTTTTTTTACCTATTAGAGAATAGCATACAGGTTAATATGTGGTTCTATGTATTAGATTTAGGTTTATTTAATAAAATACGTCTTCGACTAAACGAAACATGACGTACTCACTTCAGATTATCTAGTTTTATTTATTTAGCACCCGACAAGACTCAGTTCTTGTCTGCTGGTTCTTGTAATTTCAAGCTCACGTATCCACACAATTTCTGAAAAGTGAGTACATCTACCAAAATTGTATTTGACTAAGTGTATTCCTATGAAACTCCGCCAGAATCTTGAACATAGCTTCAACAAGATATGAATTATATACTCTCTCTTTGATTATTGTGAAGTTTTGTTTTAGCCTAGCTGGCTTGATAAAGTTGGTTAGTTTGTTAATTATGTATTAATAGCTTAATTGATATAATATATTGTCTGTGTTAAACATGTTAGTTATTCAAACATTATGATTCAAAATAATTTACATTTTGTCTTCTTCAGAATGTAATTTGATGTAGGAAATATAAATACTTTCTTGATACCAAGATGGTCTGTGGTGGATTGTAATAAAAATCTTTGATATACGTAAATACTTTATAAATATTTTCGAATAAATAATTAATTAGCTTGTGTTATAGTACTTACATTTGGAAATTTATGTCTTGATAGAATTAGACAAAATCGTACCTAAACTACTATAACTTATTTGTGAGGACAAGCAAACATTACAATATTTAACGGGGTTTTCTATGCACTAAAAACCGGGATAATTATAAAGTATACTAGAGACATAATTATAAAATATAAACTAAATCATTAAAAAGGTTTTTTATTACGAGTAAGCTTGTTCATTTTGGAATTAAGCGCCGGTAAGGCAGCCTACTTTCTACGTAGGTCATATTGAAATGCTAAGAAAATAAGTACACTAAAATATTATGAAGACCAAATTGAGAAAAGATCGTTTCCGCAGTCATTCTGCGACGGTACGAGAGGGCAATAAAATTGTTCTTCGAACTACCTACGGCACTGCGACGTTTGAAACTTATTTATACCTAAAATATTATTATACCTGTCAATTTCTAAGCTATATTTACTCGTAAATGTATAAAGTTAAGTAAATTAGGACTGCATGATAATTTTATACATTTTTTCATATAAAATACCGATTTCCACCGAAAAAAATAATCAGTATTGACCAATATTAGATATGTATTAAAAGGTGCGTAAAATTAATGAACAAAATGGTGGAAGTATTTTAACTTACTTTTTTGCCAATGTTTACCAAAACAATAAACGTTAAATAAACCGTAGCATATCGTCTGATAGCATAAATTGGTAAAATATTGTCCCGTTTATAGAAATGTCCTCGATTTCGTGCAGTTTTTTGTGGCCGTCAGTGGGTCACATGACACTATCAACTGGTCACACCACTCCACTCCACGCAACAATATAGGTTATCTAGATCAGACATACCATCTTCTTTGTTATTTTAAATAACATAATAAATACTTATATGCTTAAAACAAATAAAAGAGAAAATAATATCTAATTAGCTGAAAGTTTTTTATGTGTAGGAAAAACGAAAATCTTTCGCAAGTTTCAATAAAAAATATGCGCAAACCAAACTCCGTGTACTGACCATCTTCACAAACAGATTCATAATCACATCTTCGCTTCATAATTAGTAGTGAAGAAATAGTGTTACATCAAACAAATAAAAGCAACAGTTAAAATAAAAAACTCGCGTTTTTAAGTCGGTTTAAATAACTATTATAACAGCCGTGTAGCTTTTCCAGTCAACTATTTTTTGTCAAGTCCTACGAAACAAGGCATGTCAGGGATCAGCGACGGATAAGTACCGGATATTTTCCGGTTTTCGGACCATTTTTACGGAACACAACGAAGGTTCCCTAGAGCATGGAAGTTTAGATAAGAAGTGCAAATAATATTTTCGGTATACAGTATATGTATCTTTGTAAATGACATAACAACTATCTATCTATGATAAAGTTTAATCGTAGTGCAGTGGAAAAATAAATGATTAACTGTCTGTGCCTCCTTTAATAGCAAAATCTTGTGAAATGAGTCTTAGAACATTTAAACTTTTAATAACTTGAGCTTTGAATACGCTTGAATCGATATTGTTTTTAAATTAAATTCATACTAACATGCTGTTAGTTTCCAAAACAAAACAAAAGCCACATGTTGATTGAAAGGAATACAATATTACTTTTTTGTTTAATGTGTTTTCGCACCATTTCCGCCATTTTCATTCCATTCTCGAAGTCTCTATAGAACTGAGCCATTTCTAACAATGGTTTGTTACAGAGTGCTCTAAAATATAGCATGGAAACAATTCACGGCGACGACGTCCGCGGAAATTCAATCTGCCAAAATGTGTTGCCATACAAGGCAATCAAGAAAGCCCTCGTTTAAAAACATATTTTAGGTAAAATTTGCTATGCTTGATTATTTGCATCTTGACGATTTCGATTGATTTTTTGTTTCATAATATAATTTATTATTATTTTAATGTTCGTAGAATCTATGTACCAGTCTGTAACGCTTATAATTAATATTTCATTATTTTAATTATATAGATTGTTACTTGGCCCTGCTGATTGTCAACAATGGCAACTTTATAATCAAATTGTGAACAAATAATATTTCTCCAGTAACAACCGTATCAAAGGCAATTACCACCAAATCAAATAACGCCACCTATGTAGCCAGCAGAGGTGGATGTAAAACTATTTGTATTAATCTTTAACAGCTCACAAATAGTTTTAAAATAATATTTTTTGATGATGAGACGGAAGCTTTGTTTTTAATTTTAATAGTGTACTTATCATTATAAATTATAGTAAACATTTTCTAAAGGAGTGTTGCTTTGATTTTCAACTTGTAAGAAATGTATTTTTGACAATGAAATGAATACCATGTGATCGTGAGTTTTTTTTTACTTAGTATATTTTATTTTAACATGAACAATAGAGTTTGCTTCTCTCATTCGATAAAAAAATGAATACTATATTCTATTGAGCAATCTGAATCAAGCCTACTGTAAAGTTCACAAAGATACAGATATTTTTTCTATCCCTGGCAACATTAGTTTGAACGGGCTATATCTACACTTGGGTCATTTTTCTCCGACTTACATTCAAAGTGTTAAATTGTTTTGTATCTGGTTGGCAGTTACTTCAGTACCGTTTTGCAGTCTCTGTCATTGTTGACTGCAAAACCGATAAAATATTGCTAGACAAATAGTTTTTTTTTACTATATTTTTTAACTTGAACGGGTTTGCACTTGGCCATAGTTTACTTTACTTTTGATATTAAGTATTATTCAAGTGCGTACATATTGCATATGCATAGTCTGGTAGTATGATACAATATGATCGTGATTTTATCAATATTGTACATCCCGATAGTAGGTTTGATTTTTAGTTATGGGAGACATTATTTCCACAACTGTCTTTAGTTTTCAGATGTTATAGTATTCTTATTAAATAATATATTTCTAATTCCCAAAAGTAAGTAGCCTTTGTATCGTATGCTAAACAAAAAGCAACAGACAAGCACTAGCTCATTATTTTCAAGCATTTTAAAGAAGAAAATATAAGTATAATATTCTACTGCACAATGTTAGCAACGGGAATATATTCGAGAAACATGAAATTATTCGTTTCCGTGAATGAAATTTCCAGTCCGGCTATTAAAATAAAAGCTGCTGAAACTAAAATAAAATTAAAATCTTGGTCATATTGTTTTACCGTAGTAATTTCATGTCAGTGTTTCCAAGTTCATAATAATTGTGCCGCGGCGTGAACTATTTTATTAATCGATTCTTAATAAAAGGAGCTATTCAATTCGAATGAAAATTTTATTATTTTATTGAAGATGACATAGACAGACTTTTCTGATTTAACAAAAAATATATGTAAAGTCACTTTTATCGCATTAATTACCCCTAGAGCGATAAAGCTCTCTGGGATTTAGATTTTTGACATCAGAGTATGCTACTCTAGTACAGTGTAAATATGTTCACACCAGTGGAATTATATAAGTAGTAAGAAGGTTCTAAGTAGGAAACGGCACCTGTATTCAACAAAAGCAAGAACGACGCGCTCCGTTATTCAACAAAGGCAAAGTTATTGTAGAACTTTAGAAGTAGACGCAAAGATTCTAAGTCCCTATCTATAACTGACAAAGGAGATAACACCTACGACCACACTCACGTATCTAGGAGTTACATAACAAAACCTGCGAAACTAGATTTACACTTCAAACTAGTTCAAAATGGAAGTGTCAGAGATGTCACTACTGGGGAGTAAGGATACTTCACACAGCGATAAAGCAAATGGTTTTCTGTATCCGTTAAAACTCACGCTATGTGACATGCCTGTTTTGTTCGAAGCTTTTATAATTGGAACTGAATTTCTGCGGAATTAGTAGTCATTAAACGATAACATTTGTATGGTTCTCTGTCATTTAATTATATTAAAAACAACTTACAAAACACCTAGATAAATTTTAAGAGTAACTAATTTAAAACAATAACTTTAAAATAAACTTAAAACAACTATAAATTGACAACTATATAATCCAAAATAGACCTTACAAATATACTAAACTTAAGTCGGAATCTGCGGGCAAGATGTCTAAAATGATGGCGGCGTTACCTCGCTGAATCGGCAAACTTAAACGTTGACCGAGGTAAGCTCCATGTCTCGGATCATTAGTTATGTCCACCAGCCGCTATTATATTAGAAAAATATTTTTATGTGAATGCCTTATGGTGTTTTTACTGGTAGCATTATTTGAGAACCAGTTAAGTTTAAGTAATGTAAAAGTACACAAGAGTTATTTTTTATCTTTTCAATTGATTTCAGATAGGTAACCGCTATATTAAATTTATCGGAACGTCTCCAACCCCTCCTATTCTCATAGGGCTTAGGGTAAAATCCCTTTTCCCTGCCAAAGAAGTGAACTCACAAAAACGCCGCAGCTAGATTTTAAAACATGTGAAACGTGTATTTTTTTCGGTCCTGGCTGTCAATCACACAAACAACAACAATCGATGCTCTGCACAAAAGGGGCCTGTGTTTGACAACTACGAGTATACGGACATAGAACCGATTGGAAATAACAAAATATTTGTTTCAACGGAATACATGAATTTAGATATTCTAATCAACGTTGACAAACCGAATGATTAAATATAAAGTTGCAATTTCATAATTGTCTCGTATTCATCTTGGCTGTGTTGTAATATTATAATTAATTTATATCCATTAGTCATATTAGCATAATATGAATTAAAACAAAACTATAATGATTCTTTTTGCTTTTAGCGGCATACTTAAAAACTTACATAGTGAAATTTGTTTGCAAAAAAATAAGATATTGAATCAGACGTTACTTTGCGGAAATCCATTGTTACTGAAACTCTGGAGAAATATGTAGTGTTTTTCCGCTGCGACTGCTCCTTAACCGACATCTAACAACAAAGTTGATGGTTTTTAGGTTTGTTCCTCCATATACCACCGCCACACCTCACCTCCTAACCAACGTTGCCTCCGTGGATCTCAAGATCTTCCCAACACCGCACCTTGTGTCTCGAAGCTTTGCTGTTCTCTGGTATATGGGAGAGCACACCTAAAAAACATCAAGTTTGTTGTTTGATGTCGGTTAAGGAGCAGTCGCAGCGGAAAAACACTACATATTTCTCCAGTTTCAGTGCAAAAAAATATGTAGGCTTCCTTATGATTTTTTTCAAAACCTTTTATCATCGTTTCTGTCTTTTCTCCTTACTTAATTCGTATCATCCGTATTCAGAACAATACCGTACTTTAAAACAATAAAAAGTATTTGACACTTATTCATAGTATTGCGATATTTTAAAAGCAATTTAATTAGTGTCGAAAATTCCAATTAGGGGCTGAGAATAAAAGGAAAAAACGGAACAATGGATTTTTCCCTTTTTTGTTGCAATCTCATTACGAGTTAAGGAAGTCATTTGTATTGTATAGGTACAGGGTGGTGCAAAAAGAGAACGAAGTACACCTAAAGCTTTCCTTTTTTATTATTTTTTTAACTTCAATCCCGGCATTGCTGTAGCCTAGGTAGTAGCACGCATTCCTGGGCAGCCTCTGGATTGTAGCTTGTAATAAACACATTTTTTGCAATAAAAAACCAAAATGTAGTAAATACTTGCCGTGGTTTTAAGTATTAAGAGACTCTATTGCAATTTTACAAGTAAGCAATAATATTTTTTTATATATGTCACATAATTAACAACGCATTCTCTATTATTATACGCTTAAGATGTCCATGGTTTCATTAATTTTAATTGTATTTCTTAACCATCTTAACTTCTTCTAAAAACCTGTCCTGTCTGTGAGACAAATCATGTAAATTATATAATGAGGTTGTTTTCAAGTAAAAAAATATTTTACTTTGTTAATTTTTGTATTGAAATTTATTCAAACATAAAACTGACGTAGACCAAAATAATTATGTACTTTATCAACGAGAATTACACTATTTGCCCACTTTTCATCTCGTCGATATATTTATATGTTCCTCGAAAACAAACTAACAAAAAAGATGCGGTCAACTTTAAGTTGACGATGATTAAGGAAAATATAAAATTCTTACGTTGACTTATTAAATACATTTGTCAATTCATTACTTGATTTAACAAACGGACCCTTGTAGAAGAAAATGTGATTACGAGTACTTTGATATATCAAATAATAAATAGGCGTATATAAACGTAATGGCTTGTAAGAGCTTAAATTCCATGACCATTTTTATCTCATCAAAACATATTATATTTTTTCCTGGATCAACGAGATCTAAGTAAATTCGTTTATCTTTCTGAGACGGCCGAGTCTACCTCAAAAAGGTGAGGCCAAGATTTATTTCGTTGTCTTGATATTTTATACTTACGAGTTTTTTCTCCTCCCGTGACAGTTTCGTAATGAGAGACTTTTTTCAAGTCTTTTGAGGAAGTAGGATGGAAAAGAAAAATAGGGAGCAAGGTTTAACAAGACATCCGTCACTCAAACGTGGGATCGCGCAACTTTTTTGGGGTTTTGTGCACTTGGAAATACAGTTACTTACTAGGTAATATGGATGAAAATTAGAATAAGCTATATATTTTTTATCCCTATCATCATATATCATAATATGTATCTATCCATCACTAATTATTTAACGTAGCTTTAAAAACTATGTATTTGTAATTGTGTAACAATTGTAACGTCTTTCAATTTCTTTTAAAACAATAAGATTACATATGATACAGGAACTTTCCCCGTTTAAAATAACATGTAAGTACTTACAATATGTACAAATTAATATATTAGGTAAGATAAACAATCTCTAAATAACCGTAAAGAATGTGTAGTTTACTTTAGAGGATACATAAGAATGAGTAACATTTAAAAGATTTAACAGTTATTTCGACTCCAGACCAAAAATTCCAAAAATTTTTAGTTACTCTGTTCTTTAATTAGAAACACACTTAATCTAAGTAATACAAATAATATCGACACATTTATATGCAGTTTCCCAGAAAACCACTGACAAACATGTACATTTCATTCACAAATACATTTACGAAATTTGTGCAAACATTTTGAAACTTATAATGATATTATAATATTATTTCCAAATTTTTGCGAATTCCAACCATATCACAAAGATAAAAGAACTCATATTTAAAGTTGGGTAAAAACACAGATTTAATAGGAAACACACAACACATATTTAATGTAGTCAATATAATGTAACTGTGTATTCCTTGGATTAAATGTATGTATGTGTCTACCTTGAAAACATACACTAACATGAATTTTTAAGTAAATTTTTGAAATATTTCTTATCAATCATAGCTTTAATTACAATAGCAGCTGATATGATAAACATGGCTAAGATTTCTTAGTAATAAACAGTTTAAGCTTTGAGTACAAAAGATTCATTTATTTAAGTTGAGTAGCAGTGTGGTTAGTTAATTACCTACCTGAATCTGGAAACGCCTCAACGCGTCCTAACGCGTGAAAAAACTGTTGTGAAAACATCACTTTCAATCACCACAAATTCACAAGTCACTAAATTCAAATCGGCATTTTATCAACGGAACGTTAGCGGAATTCCGTAATAATGGCCAACAATTTCATCGCGTGTATGATGTTGAAAGTTTACAGACAAAAATAGCGCTTGTCTTGACTACGTGTAGTCGGGCCGAAAGCCGGAGCCGTACTGAAGGCAGTACCTCCCTCTTGAGGGGACGCGATGCAACCTGGAGGAAAATTCCCTGAATGAAGCGTACATTGAGCATTTTTACTGATGGACCAAGCATTAGAGCTAGTTACACGAACGATTTGTACTTATTATCCCGCTCTGAATTGCGTTTGATCGTCAAGTAGCTCACTCAAGCGCGAATGCAGATAAAAAAGGGAAATGTTTATTCAACCTACATTTTCCAATGGGTATTTTTACGATTGTATAAGTTAAGTTTGACATAAAATGATATGAATGGTTTTGTGATGAACGTTGCTTTTATTATAATGTCTGTCTCTGGTGTGTATGATTTTGAGCACATAATATATATTATGTGCGTATTTAAGTAATTTTAATGGTTAAAATGTTTATTTATAACATTTTACTTTGTTAGTAAGACGTCTACTTCAGCGTTCCGTGTTAATCTATAAGGATCAGTTGAACATAAATTGCAAAAGCGTCGCCACGTTACACAAGTACACCACGACTGGAAAATGTCTGCTTTTAAGGTTGAACAAATGTTTACATGGAATAAAGTCTAAAAATGGCATAACACAAGATTTTTTTTATACACATAGTCAGAAATATTTAAAATATCTACCACAAAAATCTTGCTTGTATGCAGTAGGTACTCGATTTATATATTATCTAACACATACTTGGTATAATATAAAGGAGTAATTTAACGTTGATGGGAAATACAAATCGTCCATCGATGGGTGTGTTTGTTTTGATTGGCGTTAATCCAACATCGACGGCTGGGCGCCTATACCGCCTCAAGGGATGGAATAGGAAACGGGATTTAAAGGATTACGTACATTTTTAATTAACATTTTATGCCTATGTTCCTATTTCTTGTAATATATTTGGGGAATGTGGTTTTCAAGACAAATGTGTAAGTGTTTGTGTAAGTAGTTTATGTAAGTAATGTGATTAATTTTGCTTTATATGTGTGTGACACAAAATAATTATCTATCTAATGTGATAGATTGTAAACTGCAACGTAGTCTAGAATCAAACGAGCAAAATTTCGTGAACACAATTTGGTAATTAGCAGTTCACTATTGCCATAGAGTTAATTGAACCTTCAATAAGAAGGTGTAAATTGTTAGAGACAGAGATAAATATAGTTGCTTATTTCTCCTACGGTTACCAAAAAATGTCTCATATTATGTCCTGAAATATTTTTTTTTTTTATATGTTTTATATACGTATAAAACTTAAGGGAAAAGGTGGGGTAACCTTCTCCCTTATAATAAAATGGTGTACGTATAGATTGTCATCGGGTTTACATGTTGCTAACTGTCTATTTTATGACCACAAACAATAAGACCACATAATCCGCTGGGCTCGTGTGATTGCACGTTCGTGACGTCCTATCAAATTCTTTTAGTCGTGAATTACATATTTATTTATTACTAGTGGACGCCTTTGGCTTCGCTCACATTATCTTGAGG
Organism: Macaria notata; assembly: GCA_927399415.1. Lineage (NCBI taxonomy): Eukaryota > Metazoa > Arthropoda > Insecta > Lepidoptera > Geometridae > Macaria > Macaria notata. The sequence goes on from OV656741.1 coordinate 7,375,084, forward strand.
AATAACACTTCTAAGAACTTATACTAACCTTCATACCAAAACTCATGATGATACGTTCTGCCGTTTTTGCGTTATGACAGTTTAAATAAACAAACAAACAGATAAACAGACAAACCTACAAAAAATCTAAAAACTGCTGAAACGTGTTCTATTATGGATTTAAAGTATACTTAAACATTTTTTTTCTTAATACCTTTTATGTTCAGATTTTAGAGCCTCTTCAGCTTTATTATATGTATGTTTACAGACATGACATTTGTACCGATTCCTAAATTCAACTGATATGTCCCGCTTCTGTTCAAAGGTCTCTCTTAACTCCCTGTATGTAACACATTTTCTCGCCAGGAATCCCGAAACAGATCGGGATCGTGACATCCTGATACTGAGGTTGTAACATAAAAGTTTACAGTTTTGAAATTAACATAAAAATGTATGCACGGAACATTCATTTATCCCGAAACAATACAAGCGACGCCGCGGACATCCACTGGTAATATATAATTTTGACACTGTTTATATAATCCTGCATTCCATGCAAGTCATTTGAATAATAAATACTTGTGTTGAACACAAGCGATACAATCAAAGCTATAATGAAACCGGGATTGAACGCGCGAGTTAGATAAGTAAATACCAATTGGACAGCTATATCGATTTCATTCCATCTCTGTTTGTTTTACAATCTATTTAATTTGGAATTCAATGGTAATCTGTTTAGTGGATGAGTGTTTGATATTGGTATCTGTATATGTACTAAATCCGTCTTATTACAAAACGTGGTTTAAATATTAGCCCAGCACTTTGAAAATAAAAAAATGTGTTCTTGTTGTTCAAACATCACATACAAGCAATCAAAATGTAAACAAAAATATGAACTTTGATTTAACATTAGTACATTTTGACAGCTTGATAATTATGACAGATGACAGACAATCTTCGAATAACTAAAACGGACTTGGTCTAGACTTATATTTAAACCGCGTTTTGTAATAAGGCCCAATATGATTAGTTGTGGATTGCTATTAGTAACAACCTGCGTTACGTGGAGCAAATTGAGCATGACTAGATCGACTAACATCACCATAAGCGTGTTATTGTATTATTTCTTTTAAAAAAATGGATACAAGATCAGATATGTACTCTAACATACAATAAGTTGCAGAGCCGTATTTAAAAATGTTTATAACAAAACTAGCATACGGAAAGATTTCTACGGAAACCTTACCTCTTATTACTTTAAGCAGTTTCGTTATTCATATCAGACACGTTTAAGCTGTTTTAAAACTGAGTTCACCACATTTTTTCCCAAGGCGAACCACTGACTTTCATTAATCTTATGTAAACAAATGCAGAAAAGTTAAATTAAAAGGAATATTTACCTCCTAATGTATTAATAATCGAGATGAAAACACATCTAAAATATATTAGATATTGATGTAACATTACCGATATCGACATGAGTAGGTCTTACTTTTACTACAGAGGTGAAGTTCTGACAAATAACCCAAGTAGAATAGCCATGCGGCTTAATATAGGTACATATTATATTTAGGTATATGACTTATTTACAACGATTTTTTTACAATATAATATGTACAATATAATTAAGTAATTACATATATGGTTGCCTACATATTATATTTAGGTATATGACTTATTTACAACATATTTTTTATTTTTTTACAATATAATAATGTATGTATATAAAAAACAACAACAAAAACAAATATCATAAAAAATAATACATATTATTATTATTAATTAAGTAATTACATATATGGTTGCCTTCTTTTAAATACGGTTGTTTGGATATTATTTATTCAACTTTGTATAGTGTGTAAGTCACAGATTTAAGTATTCGTCTAATATCCAACCATAAGGCATTTAATAACTACCACTGCTTTTTACGCTTACGCTTTTTACGGCGGCGGCAGCAATATAAACACAAATGACTAAGTATTATAATTGTAAGTGATTCAATCGAATGCATTAAGTTTTCAAAAGAGGCGGCTGAAACCATAAATAACAAGAGCACTGAACATATAATAATACACCGGAGGTAAGACTTCCAATTCGCTATCTCTGAATATTGATAGTTCCACGAAAAACGGGTCGTTTCCTCTACATCTCGTACATCGATCACCGCTAACCTCGATATATGATACCTGTTTCCAGTACTTATCTTAATGCACGAGTGTTTGTGTGGAGGCTCTTTAGGAATTGATTTGAACAGAATCTATTTTGATGTGCGTATATTATTACACCGCCTGTGTTTGTTGCCGCCACAAATAGATTGGAATTATAATCATTATTGTGTTTGAATAATTAAGTCACTCAATATGGAGGTTTAGGTACATTTTGAAGGTTGATAAATGTAATGTCAGACATTTCAAAAGAGATGAATTACAATCGTTTGTTTTTGACGGAAAAAAGGAATTATTAAAAAAATTGAAAATACCAATTAGTTTTCACTAAAAGAAAATTATACTCCAGAACACACAATACCAATGAGTAGATGGAAAAGTTTCAATGTTTTTTTTATATATTTTGCATCTCCTTTTTAATACAAAATTTGTGGTGTTATTGTTAAAAATGTCGTAGAAATATCTGTGGTTTGATAAATTACAAGTAGGAATAAATATTGTGGGCATCATAACCAACAAAATTTAACAAAATTTGATCAAATTTAAAGTGGAAAGCTGATTAATCAAGATTACTTAGATCAATGGTGTTCAGTATTTTTAGTATGTTTTAATTAATTGATCCCTCTGGTCCTGCGCAGTTCAATAAAATTGTCGGACAATCAGTAGTCGCCAATGTCAATTTGGCTTCAATCGGATTACGCGGGATCTCATTATGGAATCGTTTTACCGACCGCCATTCAAAGTGCATATCAATGCAAACCAAATGTGTCTTGTTTGCAAAATTGTATCGATAACACGATAATCAACGCTACTGAAAAACGTGAATGACATAATGTAAAACAATTTACCATATCCAAATTAATATTTTGAACTCCATCTAATACAATTAATATTTTTTTAATGCTTAACCCATAATTAGATTTTCTTAATAAACATATCCGATATGATAGATAGTATAGGAATCTGCATGTTTCTGGTAACTAAATTTATTACTTATATCCAAATCTTACAAATTCTATTATTAGAACACATAGGTACATTCTCAAATGCCCACTGAGGTTTCGGTTCGATAATTCGTGATATAGGTATAATGCTAAGTGGCATCTTGCAGTAAGGTAGATTGTATCATTTTTATTCATCAACGTGTCTCAAGGTGTTGTGTAACAAACATGAAGGTTACGGAACCTAATTTCCCTTCAAAGCTCGCATTAGCCTGTCGTCGCCTCCTACTAGATGGAGACTGGCTCAGTTAATCACGTCAAGCAGAGTACAAAGACTGGGGACAACTTAGTACTCGCCTCGAGCTTAGTGTTCTAGAATAAGCAAGTTGTAATCTACTGTTACTTACCTAGGTTTGTAACAGGACAGTCTGGGGCTATTGTTAAGCGGAGTAGTAATTAACCTCTTTAGGGGTTAGTTTTCGTGTAACAAAACTGCTTGTTGCATACATGCAATAGTCACAAGTACCATAGTCAATGTAGACCATGGTTGTATTTTTGTTGATTTTAGAATTGTTCATTATATACATAATATGTGCTAAATAGACATAAATATATAGGAATACAACATGAACTTAGATAAAATTTTATAAAAAACTGTCCATATTATCGCTGTGCGACTGCGTTCCCAGGATGCTGGCACCATTTCCTCTTTGAATAGATAGACTTAAATGTTTTCCAGTTGAAAATAGAAAATCTGATAAATAATTTATAGTTTCAGACGTACTGTTTTGAAAATAAATAAAAAAGCTTTCTAGCAGTCGCAAAGTAACAAAGAAATTCATTTTTTTCTTGATGCACTGATTTCTTGACATTATACTCGTAAATACCCAGCACCACAAGCTTGTACAATGATTTACGTCAGCTAACAGCATACATGTTTTATTTAATTTTCCGCTATCTTCCCGATCTCGGAAAAGCTGAGATTTGTGCATCGTGTTGGAGATATATCGCGTGTACACGTCAGGCGTAACGATTGCACACGACGCCTGCAGCTGACGAACTACTTCATGATATGCACGGTGCAAGTTGGGAGATTTTTGGTGGAGTTGGGAGGTCTTTCTTGTTCCTGTGGGGAAAAAGTAGATTAAGAATAAAAAACCTTGTTGATCCTTTCTGCAAAGTTCAAAATTGCTTACAAAAACTATGGGTAAGTTTCAAGTTCATTTTACCTACATATATGTTGTTTTTTTGATTACGTTTACAAGTTTTTTTTTACATAATACGGCTGAAATTTTTACAAAGTTTGTAATAGCAGTATACAATCTGATGATTAATTTTAATGGACAGCAGGTGTGGTAATTTCTTTGTTTACCCCAAGACCACTGACATTGGTTTCTAAACCAAAAGGTATTTCTTTTCCAATCATCTTAGTTACTTTATGGCTAACTGATCTCACACCTTCCTCTCGCAGCGAAAGCATCAAAATAAAATGTAGGTAGGTACTCCCTACAATGACTATGAGACGATAATTCCTAAACTTTCATAACTATTAAATGACGTATTACCTTATAACTTGTACCAGCATTTAAGCTTCAGCTAAACTGAAATAATGAAGCTGATTGCACTCACCCACCTCTCTGATTAAAGGCCTGATTAGTTTCGCTCCACTGAACGCTGCATCCCCTACTTGAGACGCTGCACTTCCCACCACCAGTACGAGGTACTAGCTAGTAGGCACTATCAATCAGCCGGCAGCTGCTAATCAGCTCATCAGTCTTCGTACCGCTTGTGGACATTTGATGGAGGTACATTTTGTTCTTCACGTTATTAAGACTAGGTTAACTTACATATACGTATGTGTCTATTTATTTGCCTACACTGTTTGTTGTCATACCACTTGAATTTATACACAAATTGAGGGTAGTTAGATATTAAAACAAAATAAAAAAATGTTTGTGTATCCTAGCTCATAAGACGTTATTATAATTAAATTATGAACATACTGGGAGATGACTCTGGCCTCGTAACACAGCCTAACGGCTACCACGAGGTCAGAGGATTCGAAACATTTTGTGAAAAATATCTTTGGAAAATAAATGATTTTGTATTTGTATTTTGTATTTGTATTTGTATTTGTATTTGTAATGAAATAGAAATAGTAACTAAAGTAACTTAATAACTAAAGTCAACATGAATAAGTAAATATTTCGGGTCATTTTACACATTGTGTATTTTGTATACTATGGTACAAATAGAAACAAAATTAGATCGTATTCTATTCTTTCTAAAGTTTTTTTTCATCTTATAACAAAAACATTCTTTTGCAAGCTCATATAGCATTTTGTGTTGTGGATGTGCTAAAGTCCAAAGACAGAAGCAAAAATTCAGAATTGGTGGCCAGGTATAGTCAAATTTGGGGCTTACCTACTACTAATTATACGCCCAAAGAAAAGGACGCACGTAGCTCAGAGTTACCTCCGCTGGTTTCGGCTTCAACCACTTCTGCTAACGAGTCGCCTTCACACGTCGGAATAAAGCTATGCCTTTGAACTTTTTGTCCTCACCTTCTATTTCAAATGATTTAAATGGAAATTTGGCCGCGAAACAAATTGGGACGGCAATTGAAACTGGCTTTAGTAGAGGCTTAAGTTGCCCAAATGCGGCCCCAAGTCAGCTGCTTCAAAGTTTTTGAATTTAAAACGTTTTCTTTAGTTGAAATGGCGGTTTAAATTACTTTTGTGCTCGGTTTTTGTTTAGGACATATTTTAATTGATCATTTTCCAAGTCAGTCGGTAAGATATTTATTCAATAATAAGAAACAATATTTACACATATTAACACTACTAGAACTAAAAAAGAGTATTTACATCTAAACTAAATTTAAACAATCTACATGTGGTATGGAACCAAGAACGCTGGCTGCATTCCCACGCTGGATTGCTATAGAAATCCTTTGCGCAAGGAACCAGCCAGTTGGTAAGAACAAAGTCCAATGAAAAAAATGATAGACCAAAAGCGAATGTGTGGTTTTTATATCATTTATGGTCACTTCAACAATTCTTCAATCTTCGATTCTTCGCACGTCTTATGTTGTGCAGACCTTGTAGCTTGGGAAAATGGGGTTCCATAATAATTCATTTTGTCGGTTTTAATGATCATCTCGCTATCTAATTGTATTATCATAAAATTTCAAAAGTCCAAATAAAATACAATTCCAGCTTGCTAATTGCAACCTAGCTATGCCGGTGATATAAAGCTGGTTGACGAGCCAGGCCAGTGAAACAGACTCCACAACACACATGCTTGATAAACAGAACTGATTTATATATATTTAAATTACAATATCTGTGTCTATTATTCTAAGAATTAAGCTCATTAAGTGATTTTAGAATAAATATATGACTTTATCCTTTAAAAAACTATCCTGGCATGTCTTTTAGCTTACTAGCTTAGAAATATGTAAAGCTAGTTCGTCTACAAGAAGTCAAAAACACTATCTTATAGCTCTGGATAGCTGTCCTGGAACGAAAAACTGGCCTCGTCTCGTGTATTCCGGGCATAAAGGAAATAAAATTATCGCCAGAATTTACATTGAACATTGATGTACATAAACTTGTAGGTTGAAATATTGAGTCATAATTTCAAAAGAACCTGATATAGATATTATAATAGGTTGATAGTAAGAAAAATAGTTTTGTATTCGCAGAAAATGTTTCAATCTCGGCTACCAACCGTTTTATGAACGTAATGGGCCTATTATTATAGTAAATCAATTATCTACTCAGTTATGTGTTTTTTTCTCGTTAGGAGTGGTTTCATCTAAAACTTGTATTAGCGGACTGAAGAAAAAATATATTTTATAGAATTGTACAGCTGGTAGCCACGCGGCTTTTGGTCTGGTTTCCTAAAGTGAATTATTACTGATACTCATTTTGAATTGTATTTTGTTCGAATATATTGTAATTTCCTTGTCCATTTGTGGAGTCCTTGGTGTTTGATATTTTTATAGCGGGCTGCTGAAAAAACTGTCAAGATAGGTAGTTTCTTCGCGAACGGAATTCGGTATGGATATTATAGGACCTTCTACGTTCTTACTGTAGTCTGAATATACGTCAAATAAAACAATTATTTTGGAACTGTAATGCCTTTGTAAACCGCGCGCTCTCCGCCCTCTACCTCGAAAAAGGTTCACCGTTTAAAAAAAATAGGTATATCAAAATTTGTAGAGAATTTTGTATTCTATAGTATAGATCATATATACAAATTGCATGAGATATTTACAAAAAACCGATTTTTGTGACCTTTGAACCTTGAAATTTAATAGTTGCGCACACCCTACCATATGTAGGTTTTGAGACAACTTTTAGGGTGTCAATATACAACTATTTACAGACTTACCAGCTGGGTATCTCGAATTCCGAGGTGAACTTACTATAATATAATGACTGGACTAATTCGCTTATAACAAATATGGAAAACCTTAAAATTGTCGACACTATTAAACGTCGTTCTTTTCTTTCATTATGGTGAATATATGGACAGACAGATATGATGCTAACGTTCAACATTATGAATGTTTATTAAAAAAAAATACTCTTTGACATATTTCATAATTAATGTAATTTCTTGGTAACGTCATGTGCATGTATACAGAATTTAAAATATTATAAAGTGCTCCACTTTCCGCCCACAGGCACACAAATATAAAGTAGTAGTATCAAAGAAACTTACTGCATGATAAAATGGGTTTCAAATGATCACATTAAACCATGACATCGCCATTATTTCTTTTATCACCGAACATGCATATAATACTAACATCACATTACATATACTATTTACCTGGTAATTAATAAAATAAAACACAAATCCCCGTTAGTTATAAACAGCATCAACAATAAATTGTCAATTAGGAATGACAAAAAATATTTAGAATTGTCTAATTAAATTATTCTGCCGCGGACACCATCGGATGCATTATCAAAAATATATCAATGCTTTATTTACAATAATAAAATATAAAAACAAGTGAAGGAAAACTAAACATACTACTTCTAACTACTACAAAAAGGGGCACTTAGACTATCTTTAGAAAAGCCTAAAGCATAATCTAAGTGCTCCAGCCCACTACCAGAGGGCAGCGTGCCCAGCATGCTGGCCGCATTACCACGCTGGATGGCAATGCTGATACGTTGAGCCAGAAAAAGGCCAGCATTTTGGTCACGCGTCGCGTCAACCAAGCGCTCCGAGAGGTTTTGGAAAATAGTATGGGCTCTCGGACCCCACGGCCCCAAAGTCTCGACTCCAAAAGGCTCAAATATGTAACCTCGCCCGAGGTTAGCATATTTGCGTCTCTTGTGATGCTCGGCAATAATAGCCGCCGCTTCAGCCCGACACCGTGTCATAGACAGATGAGACGGCGCCAATGTGTCGACGCAAGTTGCGTCCCACACAAGGGGCCGACCCAACTTCCAGGGCACAAGAGTCATACCGTCAGGTCTTTTTCCATCGTCACGTGCTAGGCCGCTCGGTTCGAGCATAGCTGCAACATTGGCAGTGGAAAATGCCCGGCGAATGATGTCGTTCAGACTAGCGTGGCGGCTAATTCTACCAGCACTCCTCGAACATGAGAGGCCGTGGTGCCCGAGCTGGTCGACATCAGTACCACACTGGCAGCGATGCGGTTCACAGCTCCTCGCACCCAAGCGCAGGCTAAAAATGTTGAATCATGTTTCTAAATTATCAAATGTTGCAACACTTTGTTATTTTTTTTAGTATGAAATTGTGAATGGGACGATTATATTTCAATTTTTTTTAATGTAAAACAAGTAGACTTCTCTGGAAATGATGTCAATAATTTTGGACAGACCCACAACTCGCAAAAGTGGTCGTCTTATGAAGTGGTCAAATGTTTATAAAAATATATATATAAAAAAAAAGTTCTCTTCAGCTCAGTCAAACACCTTTGTGTTGGATCTTTTCTTATTTTTTTTTTGGTATGAAACATTATTTCAACATGGCTACATTTTATATATTATTTTAGTACCTCTTCGTAGGTACTTAGTTTTCTTAGGGCACAAAGTTGAGCGATGCCGTAGTGAAGTGTTCAAACAACAAGCTGAAACCAGCAGACAAAATATAAACAACTGTAAACAGCGCGTAACAACCTCATTAATATTAACTATCTCTAGTCTAATGTTATTTACACGTACCGATTATTTGACTTAAAAAACATTTGCTTCGATTTAAAGTATGTAATTAATTTAAACTAATTAAATAAAACATTAATCTTTTAATTTACTGGAATTGTTGAAATTGAATAGAACCATGAGGTATATAATAGTAGCCTTGCTTGTTTAAAATTTATAGTTCTATTGGTACAAGTATAATACAACGAGAAAAAAAGTTAATTTTTTTTGCTTACTGTGATTTTAATGTTTTTTTATTTAAAAGAAAGATCAAAGAGTTAAAGTACCTACATTGTATAATGTGTGTGGTTCAATATTGGGACAAGTTGCTAAAATTGAAAAAAAAATTGACAACATACGATATCATATCGTAAAACTGAATTTATTTATGTCTTTTGTATTAAAATCGTGGTGTATAAAAGGCCCGCTATGTCGCGGATAGCTAATATCTTATTCATTCTATTTGAGTCGTATCTTGTCAACGTAACTTGTTGGTTAACTCGTTCATCTGTTTAGCAATTTAATTACAATGCTGATATTCAATTATTTCTATTGCTTAATTTATGTAGGTACATGACCAGTGATATTACCTGCATCTAAAACTAAACCCAAATTATTATTGTTGCTGTGCGGCAGTGTCCCCATGATGTTGGCACCATTTGAAATGTCAAAATGTTTTTTTTTTCTAAAATTGATTGCATAAACGGATCTGAAATATGATTGGAGAAGAACATTTACTTTTGGTAAAATTTAAAGATAGACCAGCACTTATTTTTACCCAGAAAATATAGCAGGACTGAGCGGGTCTCCCTGCTGGCACCTTTTGTATGTGGCCAGACATTCTTGTACTAAGATAAGGTTGACAAGAGTCACAAGGTAGGTCCATAAATCAAAGTTTAACCCATTGACCAGGCACTTTTGGGAGAGATGTCAACACATCATTAACGAAGGCGAGTCTGGCCTCCTTTGGCTGTTGAGAATAATTGCGCAAAAACACCTTCTTGTCGTCCATGTACCTATTTAGTTCTCTCAAATCGTATTTCATCAATTTCGAGAATGTCTTCCATGGGATTTGAGCGGAGCTCAGCAACATCAGATTGGAAGCACCCACCCCTGACGGTTGGAAACTATATTGATGTTCATCTCGTGCGTCAAGAACACCCATTTCACTCTTGTATTGGCTTCCACTCTCTGGAGTAGAAATTCTAGCTGAGTACGGGTTGTGAGTAGATTGTGACTCTGTTGAGACTGGGCTTTTGGCTCTAATGTATCGTGACGTGTTTGGAGCGCTCATTGAAAGAGTTTTTGTGTCAATTGCCTCCATGAAGTTGGTCATAGATTTGGAGAATGTATTCCACATAGCGGCACTCTGTTCCAATGTTTTGTTGAATTGCGCCCCTTGTTTCTGAGCAGTTTTTGCAAGAGTTGCGATGATGGTGGCTGTAACAGCGATCTCTGTAATTGTTTTCTGGGCATTTTTCGAAATCCTGGTCTGATACCCTATCAATAGAGATCTTTAACTATATAATAAAAACATTATAAAATAAGTACCTATGCTAAGTTTGTAATTACTGTCGAGGTATAGTGTAGTTTTAAATAGCGAGACTGTAATGATACACGTACACAAGAGTCGTATATTACGACCCATTATATTAAGATAAAAAAAACAATTTACCATTGTAAGCAAAACCGCGGCAAAAATATGGCTCCTGCATGAATACAACAAACACAGCATTTCTTAAAAAAACATTCTCGCAACGATAATTAAAACATTTCGACATTAAGTACTTTTATCACACATATTGAAACGTTATACTTACAGATGTATATACATACATATATTAGCAGTAAATACACAGTTATAAAGTTTTACTAGGGCTGTTTGATTGTATGAAAGTTTAAGTTTACTCACTCATTTTGATGTTAAATCTTGGTGTTTTTGAAAAATGTTCCATTTGATACTGAAATCACATTGGCGATTAAAAAAAGTTCATTACAGCACGAATACCGTAATGAAAAATAAAGTAGTAGTAGTAGCAATATGGTTCTAATTAGTCGTGTGATATGAGTCCTGTTACAAGTAATTGTTTCAAATTAAAAGATTTTTATTATGTTTTTTTATTTAATTTATTATTTGTCTGCCCCCGTACAAAAGCTTGGAAGAGGCACGGTAGCACTGCTACATACATTTAATTTATGATATATTGCGGGCTGTTGAATGCATTGCTAATGCCAATATTAAGGAAGACATCATAAACAGCTGACTGAAGAGACGAGCGCGTTATTACACAATTTAATTTATTCATATAATTATAGTTTTAACTCGTTTATTCATGTATGCCAACGTTAATTGCAACAGAGATCAGAGGAAGCATAGTGTCGGTGCAGTGGGGACCAATAATATCTCTGCTACAGAGCATCTGTCGACATAGAATGGAAATTATATTTAAATATCTCGGTAAAATGATCGTCATTATACATTATTATACAACCGTGACTAATAAATTTTTCAACTGTTTTCCAATGTGACTAGAAGAAAATCGGCCAATCTGGCTGCTGTTTTTACTTTTTTTTTACTGTATTTACAACGATAATATAATAGAAAAACAAGGTAAGAACTACTTATTTCTGACTTTTACTTAGAACTTAGAAGAGCTTATAAAAAGCTGTCACATTTTTTACTTCTACAGTTTAGGGTAGGATCCATGGCGACGGATCATACTCTTGCCAATTCATCACCACAAAGTTACAAACATAGCCTTTCATTACAATAATAAAATATTCACCAATAAGGTTTTTTTGTCACATGAAAACTGGCCACTCTAGCGGTATAACACTCAATGCTAGCGTAGTTCGGACTTGGCTAATTTCCCCCGTTTGTTTATCTAGCACCCGTACATTCGAAGTCCTTCCTTGCTCTTCACTTTTCACCTTATATACTTGTATATAAGGGTCATTTTTGTTTGTGTGAAACTAGTGTTTGCTCAACACCACGTTAAGTATTCAGATTGCTACAACAGAGGGATGTTTACTGTGATGCTGTAACTTAATGGAATATGGATTATAATTAGTAGCTATAAGCTTTAACGTACATAGATATGCTGGAAGTGTACATATATAGTTCGTGCGTCGTGTTGAATGCATGATAAAACATACTTAGGTAGTCAATTATTGAAAGATAGGTCTGGTGAGATAAGTGAATTTTCAACTATTTTGTTTTGCTGGCAGGTAATTTATTTTGAAATGATCACATTCAAAATAAGTTAACGTCGTATTGAAATGTAAATGATTTACGAAATAAAAAGTTGTGATGATTATAAAAATTAACTATTAAACTCAAATAAAAGCTATTTGAAATATATACAAAACCAAAACGCCGCACTGACCTCTGTGCCACGACGCTAAAGTAAGTCCGTCCGGGCGATTACCAGCCGTTTCAACTGGTTTTTAAAAGAGGAGCTTCTTTGTCGACGCTAAGACTACCGATTAGATTATACACCTCGTTTGTATCTAGTGAGATTTTAAATTGTTGCTGCATTTTCAATACCTTCATCTTTCACTGTTCACATATAAACCGATTAAATTAAAATATTATTAAACATTGTGTATTATTACAATAAGTATGACATGAAGAAATATTTTTGACAATAGATACATTTATGTACATATATTACAAGTAAAGAAACTAAAAGTATACGCTTCTTGCTTAATATTATATAACATGAGACAATTTTAATTACAAATTTGAATTATTTTCCCATTTATTCACTTCTATACCGTTTAAAACGCAGTAGCATATGGTTTTCTTTTTGAAAATTTTCATGTTTAGATTTTATTCAATGGTGACTAAAGTCGTTTTCTAGATAATTTATTGCACTAGCACTTTTCGCGTCCTTTTGGCTAGGCCTCAAACTAAGTACAAATATGTGTATCCTGTACATTTCAGCTTTTTTCGAGTACATATTCAAATGGCGAACTTTTTTTATTTTTGTTTTACATAGGTACAAGTATTGTCTTTTGTAAGGAATATCGTGCCACCCTACGGACGAAAGACAATAAAATAATATACTCAATATCATTTCACTAAATGAGTACTTTTTTTACATCGAAAAGGTATGAAAATTTTATAGCTAACCCTTAATCAAAGTCGTTTTGTGGAATTGTTTTTATAAAAGAAGTTGATAGTTTCGTATAAAACCAAATCATTACCTTAATGTAAATATTAAACACCAGAAAAGAGTATTTCAGCTAAACGTTACACTGGAGCAAAAAGTATGAGAAACGCGAAAGAAATTTAATTAATTTTCTTAGCTGTAGAAGCAACGGGTGCGGGTCGTTCGTTATTGTCTGGATCGCAAGAAATCTGTTCAGCTGTTTCGGATAAAAAGCGCTAAGTGAAATAAGATTTCACTATTGTATTGTTACACTTGTGCCCTATATTAATTTGTGAAGGTGACCTGATGCCACACGTTCAAATTAAAGTTTTGTCGTGACAAGTAGTAGACAAAATATCGTAGAAAAACGTCTACATACATATATTATATTTTCCGCTAGCACTAAAGTCAAGCTAATTTTCGTAAAAGATACGTATAAGTATTTTAAGCAGATAGGTATATTTTACTACCAAAACATTGAACAGTCTCTTTTGGCTTTAATATGCTTTTACCAAAACGGAGACAACCTACGCCTACACTTTACGCACTTCTGTTGCTTCCCACTCAGTTTACCACTATTATAATTCATTGTAAATTACCAATTACGGCCGCAAAACTTACCTAACACCCACACTGTAATATACTGATTTTACGTACAATTTATATCACAACTTTGCACTGCGGAGTTTTCTTTGTTTAATGTAGTTTAGAAGTTTGCTTGCATGTTGTCGAGCCCTGCTAGTAAGTTGAAACTTAGAAACTACGTTAGAGCTTCGTAACGGCACTTGCGATGCGTCAGGTGTTATCTAGCTGTTAGATGCAGCATCAAACGTAACCAGACTTAACGGCAGTAAAATTAATACAACTTAAACGTTTAAATCGCGTATTTTTAAAAGTTTTAGAACAAAAGCTGTAGCTTTAGACCTACAGAAGCTGTCCTTTAAAGGTTATACGTTAGCCACCAGTAATCTTATATACACACACCCTAGTACAATTTCTCCTCAGTATCTCTCCTGCAGTGGGTCCCATTAGGCTGATGATGATGATGATGATGATGATCTCTTTAATCTCAAAATGAAAAAAAACTTGCATTTTTGGTAGATTTCGTAACCTTATGTAACCTGTTGCATATTTTTCGTTGTTTTCCTATAATATTGTCGCGCCGCGACGCTTCTCGAAGGTTCACGTTACCACCGGCAGCCTGCGCGTACACATAAACAAGGTGTTTACCACATTTTAATTGCGTTCCAGAGATTTCTTACTAAGCCCAGCATTTGGGGCGCAAACGAACTACGTGACCCGCCCAATCCCCATTTTAATTTGGCTGCTTTCTGGCCAACGTCGGTGACACCTGTCATGGCAAAATAATTAACTTATAAATAAGAAAAACAAATAATCCATAACGATCCCTCCGCAATCAGTGGATGCACCCAAAACCTTATAGGCCTTCTTCTTTTAATTATTCTGTGAAGTAAATGTAACGTTCAACAGCTCGTTTCTGGTGTGTGTGTGTGATTTAAAAATTACTCCACATGCATTCATTATTTTTATGATGTATGATCCAGTTTTAATTTTGCATTTTGGTTCACAGATTGCTCGATTCTTTGAGGGAAGTATCTAGGATAAAAAGGGTGAGAATCGAGTGAGCGATAACAACTTTAAATTGGACTTAAAGGACGACTTGTCTTTAGGGGCGACAAGTCTAAAGCTATGTGTTTAATAGACAACGTAACCTAGCTTTGTGTTTAATTCTGTTATCTCTGCTCTTCGGTTATTTTATCCAATATAACGCAGTAACTTAGTAAAAAAAAATACTAAGCTGAATAAGCTATAAGATATGCTTACTGAAATAGAAACTGGCTAACTAACCACTATCTAGTTTATTGTCACATAGACGCTTGCTTTTCTGCTCTAAAATTACTTGTCAGGTTTTGTTACTCACGACTTGTATATTATAAGCTAAGATTAATTACTAAGACGCGCAAAAGAGACCAAAGTTAAAATTAAGTTAGGCTCCTTTGAATAAATTACTAAGGAGTATGTAAACTTAGACTTGTTTTCTATGAGGCCACGAACTTTGCAGCTCCGCGGAAACTAATATACTTCGTAGAAACATAATTCATTTAAACACACTCGTACCGTGGTACATTTTTAATGATACGTGAAATGTTAGCAAGGAAAAAAATCATTACAATGCAAAAACGTTCTTATCCACGTAAGATTTGAAAAAATGTAGAACGAGATTCCCATAACATAATTCTGAAAAACGTGACAGTAATAAAAAAATAACTAATGTTTATACTCTGTATATTCTTTGCTAATATAATGATTTATTACAGTCTGAAATAAAAGTACACATTTCAGTAACATTGCAAATGTCTATTTCATAAAAACTTAAGTGAATCAGCAATCTCATGTCAAACTAATTTTATTGATAGTTTTTTAAAAAGCATTATTATACTCCGACCATAAAAAAATCAAGAAACTTTCAGTTAATTAATTTTACCAATTTTAGTAAAATCATTTATATGGCTTTCCACTGTTGCCTTTAATTATGAGAATATGCATCCCAAAATGTTTTATTTATTATTTTGCGGGCGGACTATGCAAACTATGCAAATAAAAATAAATTTAGTTTTTGTACGATATTTGTTTGAGATTTCAAGATAGTTTGGACTTCAAAAGTCCTCTAAACATAGCCAAACCAGGCTCATTTACTTTCTTGTAGAATTCTTCTTGGGCACACTTGTCGAGCCATGCTGTCAAATTTGGGTACCTGTAAAAAAAAATAGCCTGGTCAGGTTTTAAGTCGTGATTGAGGCGGTAGAGCCTACGCTTGTGCAGTAGTTGGCCCTGTCAGACGCCTCTCTTCAGTGCTCTGGACAATAATTTAGCAGTAAGTTTTCTGTCATTTATGTGTCCATAATCTTTCTGAATAATTTTCTTTATTGCTTGTATTTTCCATCCTGTTTCCAGTGTCAATTTTTCTATTGCTTTTATCGCGATATCCTCAATTAGGTAGGTACCTACTCGGCGACTTGATTATAATATCCAGGCCAAACAAGTTTGAAACGAACGAAACAAACAACAAACGAGTTGAGTTAAATACTAAGGTAAGAAAAAGTAATGATATGTTAGCTACATAGCGGTATGACGTAACACACAGACAAAACGAGGGAAGAGAAGCGAAAATTTTTAGCTATCACTAAGGGCTACTTGAACAATGACTCTTTATTTTAATTGTTTCGTCAAATGCGTTTTGTGTTAAATGTGGGCCTAAAAGTTATAAGAGTGGGGAATTATTGCCTGAGTTACGAAGGTATCACTGGAGTATAATATCAGCTGTATGTTAGAGATGTTTCAATCTGAAAAGCGTGACGCGACATAGTGGCCTAACTACGCCTGTCTATTCTAAAATAGAATAAAAATATTGGTTCGTTAATGTACTCAAAATATGAAGTCGTTTTTCATCTATAATGTCTAGTATGTAGCGTATGAGTTTAAACGACCGTAACGTTAAGTTAATACAAACATTATAAACAAAACTTTGCTTATTGCCGTAATTAATATTAATAATATCATCTTGTATGTGTGTAAGAATTAGGTAATAAAATAAACTTACAAAGCCGCATCAACTGGGAGTATTTCGTTCATGGATGACAGAGTGCTGACGCAGCAAATGTCAGCCAAAGTCAACTCGTCTCCAGCCAGCCAGGGGCCTGTCAAAAACTTCTCGGTGAAGTTGTAAGCCTTTTGGATCTTCTCTAAGTTTTCGGGACGGAGTGATTTTTCGCCCCAGAAGAACACAGGCTCCTGAAATGTTTTAAATATAATATGATTAGTTTAAAATAATAAGATTACAGCTCAAAAATTTTGCGTCACAGGCCTATAGCCAAGGATCTAACGCGGGATATAGGATTTTGTTAAGTACAGGTTAGCTCACAAAGATTCTCAGGTAATATTTTGATATTAAGAACACTTTTAAATGTATTGAATTCAGGTTGTATATGTATCGTTTGACGTTCACTTTTAAGTAAAAGCCAATTTTCAATTAAAGGACAATACCTAATGATTGATTATGTACATTAAGTAGGAAAAAGTCACAAATAGTAACTTAAATTGTAGCTTACTTGTTGAATATGAATTGAGTACCTAATCTTGTTACAATTAGCATTTCTGAGAGCGATAGTAAATGTGATGAATTTCGTTTTCTTTTAAATAAATTAATTACATAATTTAAAAAATAAAAATAAAAAACCCTTAATTTGCCTTAACATGATATAAAGCTTATTCTAAAACAAAATTAATACTACTTAATCACGAAATTTATATACTTCTTCTTCAATGTAGTGTGTGACGTCACTCAATGTTGTGTGAAGGCCTCCTCCATGCTTCATCATGTGTCTCGTTCTAGTGCTGCTTGCATGTTATCACTAATTTCTTAATTTTCTGAGAGACTGCTTCAAGACAGCCATTTTTAACTTTATTTTTAAGTGCGGTAAATATGATCAGACATTCTTTGTTCTTGATGTTTCTATGAAACACACATATTGATGGTGGTGATATTTAGTTCCTGTGAGTGGTTTCGAGTGTTTTTGATGATTGCATTGCGTATGACATCAAGGGTTGTAGTCATTAAACTCCCGCGTTGACCAAACGTATTGGGAGCGCTTGTGTATTTCTTTGTATAATTATTTTGTTATGTATATTAATTGTTGGGTTCCGCTTGATGTTGTTTTTGTATTTTTCTATTTTTCCTGGGCGCCACAGTATAATATTAATATTCGTTGGTGTTTGGATTGATTTGTTTTCCAGGTTGATGTTTCTTTAGGAATGCTGCGATTGTAGAGCTTGGCGCTGATTGTGTGTTCTCACTCGGTCATGTGTTTATTTTGTTTCAATGACATGCTACTGTCACGGTCCGATTTTTCCGGCGGGCTCACTGATACAGACAAAGCCCTCTTGTTTGTTGGTTTGTCTGAGATGATAATTTTATCATATTTTAAAAAAGCTGCAACTCCGCTTTCTTTGTATTGTAACAATTGGGGAATAAAAGCTTTTCTTTTTTCCAATACTACCTGGATTATGTATTTTCGTGCCTAATGTTGTGAAAGTTACCCTGATAAGTTACCCTAATATTGTTGCTTTTCTTTCTGATTGTTCCCACAAACTCCAAATCTCTCCTTTCACATGCAACGTTCATCTTATTTTGAACTGTTTGTATTATTATATTTTTTAGATCGCTGTACAATTTTTCCTGCTCTGACAAGCCCAAAAAAATGTTATTCTTTTGACGCAGTATCTTGTCCTAATAGTCGAGTTTTTCTTCGTGTTTACTTTGAGATATCTCTGTTTTAAATTGGCAAAATTGTTACATAATTTTAGTTTAAAAATATTAACAATATCTAGTAATTTACGTAAAAAATCAATGTCACTTACCACAGTACTTCTCGACGCAGGGAATAAAATTCCACTGTCGAAATGTAGCCTTTGGTCAATGATGGCACGTTTTTTAGGATCATTTGGATACAGCGAGTCGTTGATGCCATACTTTGTCACCAAATAAACAGCTATAGCATGGCTGCAAATAATAAGGAGTAATAAATTAATTGCTTCGAATTGAATTTTTGCGTAAATTGATAATATTATTATCAACCACGCAAATTTCTAATGCATGCCCGATACTGATGGCACCTTGAGACAACTCCCTCTGCACCTCCTGAATGAGGCTATCTCTAATCAACAGATTTTGACGCGTGCTTTTTTTTACAACGTTCCCATGTTTCATCGATATTTCTTCTGATGGGATGTAAAAAGTTCAATATGTTTGGGCATTTGATATTGATCTTTCGATATAATTTATTATGTATTGCGATGATTTTCGCCACACACACAAACTCTTATGCTTTATTTATTTTTTAACCATGTTTTATTTTTTTATCTTGGAGCCAGTTTGTCTCCATTGTAGGCTCTACGCATATCTCAGAATAATTAAACAAAGATTTACGTGAAAATACAAATATATTTCTTATTTTCTTATAAAATCATGTCACAGTACAATTATTTCAGTCATTGATAAGGTTTGCTTACACCATGAAGTTAATGGAATATTTTATTTTCTCTATTTTTTTCTCTGCATCGCGCTATGATGTATACCCACCCATTAATAATCATATTTTCTGGCAGTAGTGGAAGCACTGTTGTCAGTTTAATGACCTTGGCCTTGGCTTGAAATCTGGGCAAGGTATATTTTTTTTGGCATTTTTATATACTGCTTGGGTATAGTGGAAATAGCAACCCGAAACGCATATTCTTCTTGAATTTTTAGAGTCAAAAGGACTTCTAAATTTTGCAAACGAAATTTTAGGTTAACAGAAACAGTGTTTCAAGGGGATGTGACCGGATAGGAAATAACAATGTTCATACCCTTCCTGATGTACCATCATTACAAATTCAAATAAGTCACTTAATAGCTGACACAATTTACAAAATTATTCTCTGCTTACTCGTACCTAATTATTGTCATTTTCTTACCCGCAGTTATAACACCTGCTAGTTTTCCTACGATTACTTTATTCATATTAATTGCACAATATCCTTGAACCCAATCATACCCGCAGACCTATTAGAGAACATTAATGAAGTAATTATACTTCACATTTGTACGATTTTTTATTATACAAGTATTTTTGTCGATGCCCGTGAGAACTATCGCAATGCTAACTTGCTAACAGTAAAGAAAAAATTGCTTTAAATTAATATTTGGTCAATCTTACCTATCCCAGATACAGAAGTCATCATCTTTCAGCAAAGGAATAGTGTGCTGCGGATTCATCTGAATAACAAAGAGAAAAATCTTTTTTAATAAGTGAAACGATAATTATGTTTTCGTTTTTATTCCATTTCTATATAACTTATTAGTTACGTTTATTGCAATGATACTTGTGGATTAGTATAATTAGTTCTATACTAAAAAGTGGTATCAACACTTTTTTTGTGTGTTTGGGCTGGTCATCACGAGTACAAATGCAAAAGTTTGTATGGTGTTAGTGTGTTTGTTCCATAATCAGACTTCTACGAATAAATCGATTTGGATGAAATTTTCTTTGGAGATAGATTAGAATCTATTGATTGTAAGCTTATGATGATGGAAGGTACTTTAGTGTATTCTTCTTTCAAGTGGGCGCCTTCAAGCAGGTTGACGTCAACGGATTCCACATCCGTGAGTCCCAGAGCTGCGATGGTCATCTGTACGGCCCGCACCGGCGGGCTCGCGTCCAACTTGTATAGTGTTAGAACCATGGTGGTAGATTGTAGGCGAGGAATAGCTGTGAAAAAAAAAATTATAAGATCCAATAACAGTATTTTACTAACACAGATGCAATCCAGTAATTTTGTTTTTTTTTCTAACTCACTATTACAAAAAATCTAAAACTTTTGGTACATTTTTGGTCTGTTTGTTCCGCTATCAGACCTTAATCGTTTGACAGGTTATCGTGATTTTTGATATCTACTCGAATATCTGTGGAACCCTTAGCTTTTATCTAGAATATTAATTATATGCAGACCAAAATCTAAGTCATACTAACAAGCAGGCAGTAGTAGTTTCTAACTTTACAATATTCCTATCCAATCTTGATCAAAGTTCTCGTCTGATAAACAGAACTGTGTCTACCGCTTGTTTCCAATCAAATGGTTTAATAATATTGGTGTAACTTTGTGCAATAACGCAGCAAAATTAGTTTTCTAACGAAGTCTCTGAGGTCTATTTGAATCTGTGCTCACTTCAGTGCGCTGCCATAAACGCCTTTTGGTTGGTTTGTTTACAAATATCCTGACATTTTAGATACTCGTGGACGGCAAAATAAAAAAATATACAAATTAAACAAGTTATCAAACAATTAGCTGAGATTTAGTTTGACACAACTTCTGAAAACATTTTGCAACCGAGTCCATCACGCGAGTCTTTACAAACTTCCCACTGATAAATTCTCACTGATGTTGACTATCATATTTTGTGAGAGATAAACAAGCCAATAAAACAAAACACACATTTTTATAATGTACTGGTACTATGTTCAACTAATGAAAATGTAAGTTATCACAATCTACTTACGTATGCTTGAATCAACAATGATGATTAGTCTAACATCAATGAGTTTTATTTGAAGGTACTTTGTGAAACCCAATTTAGGTTTGTTGTCGTTGGTTAAGCAACAATCACTTCAATTTAAATGCAAAACGAGTAACCGAGTTGGTGAGATCACCGAATTGTTGCGGTAAAATAAAACAAGCAAACATACCTTCCAGTTTTTGTACCATAAATACGCTATATTGTTTTTATAAAAACATCATTTTGATTCTGTTTTTATAAGATTATAAGCCGGAATAATACAGTCGTGCTGCTTAAAATTACCCAGCTATTAGAACTCGATTATATTTGACCTTGACTATGGCACAATAGCTTCAGGATGCAGTGGTACATAAATAATTTAAACGTTATTATAACGATTTCATCTGACAAATACTACAGCAAGCATAACTATCAGCGGGCAAACCAACTAAAGTTCATAATATCAATTGACTACGATATGAACCACAATACACACACGTTCAAAATTATCATTGTTGGTAAAACAACTAGCTATTGTAAACGAAACGATAAAACTATGCAACTAGTAGATAACAGAGTATACAAAAATGCACAGAAATTGTAGTATTAAATTTTACACAGTATTGTAAAGTATATTTGAACCAAACCATGGGAAAAATATGAAAATAATTAGGTAGATATAATCGTAAAATGGCATACCTGTGTAGTCAGTGGCACGTATGGACTGCGTTTGAACGCTCAAAGCAAGAAAACCGGCTTCAACATGGAACCGGTATGATGTAGGAATGACGCGATACTTTAGAGAAGGCATTTTCGGTATTTAGAATTTATTTCCGCAATGTAATGATGCGAAACATGATTAATGTTTTGTTACAGATACTGATTATTGTAAAATTGTTTGTAAATTATTGAGATACCAAAGTTGCTTGTCAGATTTTGTTTCTATATTAAACATTTATGTGTTATAACTAGTGTATGCAGCCGGCTTTACTTTGTTGTTTTGTGTTTTTTACTCTCGAAGCCCTATGCTACCTCCACACCAAAAATCTACAAATTGATTTATTCCGTTGATGCTAAATGAAGTCAGTAGCCGATAAAGTTACTTTTCAATTTGTGCATATCGTTTTTTCATACATCGTTGTCATATAAAGTGTAAAATTATCCAATTGCATGTGTGTCGTTTGTCTTAGCTATACATAGAAATGACAGTTTAACCACACACATGCTAGGTTCAAATTGTTTACATTTATGAATCTTGAAGTATGTAGTTTAGTAACAGCTAGAACAATATTTTTGATGAAAACAAATGACTAGAAATTACGTGTTTCGGCGTAAATTTTACTATTTTTTTTTCTTACGGTGGGTTTACTTACATTACTTTTAACAAAATGAGTGAAGGCAATAACAAATTTAAATTCAAATGTGGGCCACAGCTATTGCTAGCCATCAGACCAGATCCAAGTACGAACCCCTTTTAAAAATTTCCCCTTTATTTCAAATTATACCATAGTGATGTCAATTTGTTCTCATAATTTCTTCACCAAACTTCTTTCAGCTAGAACCAAAAACTGTCTGTGTAAGCTTTGCTAGTGTAAGTTCTCAAAGAAAATCCAACTGCAATTTAAATCCACCCGACATGAGTTCTGTTTGCCCAATTTTCAACTAAGTTCCGCGAAATCATTAACGGATGCGGATCCTTCTACCCAGAGTTAATTGGTTGCGAAATTTAATCAATTTCGTAAGTCTATTATTTGTAATCGTATTGAAGGAGTTTCCTTGCAAATCTGTTTCAGAACATAGTGAGTACCTAACAAGTGTATGAAGGTTTCTTGGTTTGCTGAGAACTTAAAAAAAAAAACAAAAATTGTGTTTTGACGAAGGTATGATGTACTTACCCGCTTATTATGATTCATTTCATAGAAAATAAAAATGTACAAGAGTTATTAAATAGGGAAGATATACCTGCAATCACAGACAGTAAAAGTCATTATCATATCACTGGTTTTAATTGTTAAATAGCAAGAAATAATAAAAAGTGCTACGTACCTAAAGAGATCACATGGTAGGTACATTACAAGTTCATGATTAAAATCTTAATCTCCAGGGTGCTCTTTTACATACAAAAGGCTGAAAAGAAACTCCATTAATCACTCTCAGACGGTGTCAATGTAAGTCTTTGCAATTCCATCTCAGCAACGAGGTAGGTACTTGGTTAGAGGGTTCTTTATTTTAGGTATCCGATGATACAGGACAGAATCAATTTCTATGGTATTCGCATTTTGTTTCTCGTTTTCAGATTTTGCGTCCCGCAGTGTTATCCACGTTAGACATAATAAAAAGTGTAGTGTATGGGTTACTGCGTAGTCTCATATATCTTCATACCAAATTTTATCCAAATCAGTACAGCCGTTTGAGCGTGAGGAGTTAACAAACATCACGCACAAACTTTCACCTTTAAAATAATAGTCCCATAGTTTTGGCCTACTATATATATATTTCCATGGAATACGCCTTTGATGTAGGTACTTATTTTTCGGCCTATCGAGTATTCTACTACCTTTCAAATAACACATAGCAAAAAAAAGGTAATTATAATTTAGCTTTTGAATTTTTAAAAGGATTCCGCAGTTGTTTTTAATTAGAAATTTCTGATCCCATTGATTTGGTAACTTCTCATGATTTAAAATAATTGGACACACTCAGCACTTGTGCTGCGCTGCGTCCGAAAGCAATAAATTTGGTCAGAAATCTGATATTCTCTGACCATTGGACCGTACTGAAATACCCGGGTACTACCCACTGAAAAATGTTCAGTTAAAGTCGTGGTTTTTATGTTGTCATAAATAACGTATCAGTAATTCATGTACCTACTGCAATAACAATGAAATAAACTTTTAAAGTTATTAATTTTAACAGGGCTGCCGCAGTACATACTTACATATAATTATAAATAAACATCAAAGACTTCAGATCATCCGGCTAACGTAAGTCCTCAAATGGAATGTAGGTACATATGTATATCTTTGTAAGCCTAGCGTTGACTATGTTATGGGTTAAAACAATGTGTAAATGGAGGGACACCTTTTTAATAATATGAAAGTATGTATTGTTCACGGTAAAAAAATGATTTTAAGATAAAGAACTATAAATATTTGTTCGTTTATTTAAATTCCAAGTATGAATTAGTGACTCATTACATTTTTTATCGACAATTTATCACTGGCTAGATGTTCCTTTTTTTCTTATAGAATTCTTGTTGAGAACAACGCATCAACCAAGCCATTGTCTTCGGGTATCTGTCAACAAAAATATGCGTAAACCGTAGGGAGAAATAGCTGCCAGCCCATCACATAAGTATATGTTTTTTTATTTGAGGAAAAAATCAAAGCGCATCTTACTGGATGACTCTGAAAAACTTCAGTTTAATTTTCGTAAAAAACGCTACCTTTTTATTACATTTTAGGCATGTCTTTGTATAGTCGTTAAACCATTTAAATGCCAATGCCAATTAGCCATATTTCATTTTAATATTAATCATACAAATATGGCACTGCTTAACTGAACTAGATATAGCTCCTAATTGTTAAAAAAAATAAGGCAGTCATTGCGCGGTTCATTTCTCGAGCCAACTGAATAATTAGGATACTAAGTGAGCATCATAATTATTCAGTTGGCTCGAGATCAATGGACAGCAATTCATTCAGAGTGCTGATGGAAGCAACACAGCACAAGTCTGCTACGGTCAGTTCCTCTCCAGGTATCCACGTGGTATTCGATAGAAATTTCTCAGCGAAAGTGTATCCTGATTCACTCTTCGCTAAACCTTTTGGAAGCATGTCTTTCTTGCCTTCGAAGAATATGCGACCCTGAAAAGGATATTATTATTAGACTACTGTACAATTAAGCTGGTTTTTAATATAAAAAGATTGCTGCTTTTTTTTAGTTTATTTCTAGCATATTCTGTTATTTATAATAAAGGGTGTCTCAGCGCCGATTTTAAACTTTAAATATTTATTTAAAAAAAACTAATTGCATTTGAAATATTTTTATTGCTGTAAATTATAATGTATTGTTGCGGATTTTATGTACGGAATATTACACCGTCAAGATGTCTTCCATCACGGCGAATGCACTCTTCAAAGCGGACAAGCAAATTGGCAGAGACACGTCGTTGAACGTCAACTGATCTCTCACTTCTGTCGTTATTTTAGCCTTCAAATGCTCCAAACTCGAAAGAGGGGTATCATAAACTCTTCCTTTTAGATAACCCCATAAAAAAAGTCAGCTGGGCTTAAGTCAGGAGATCGAGGTGGCCACAATATGTCTCCAAAGCGGCTTATGATTTTACCCGGAAACAACGCTTTTAGTGTATCCATGGAGACCCTAGCTGTGTGGGCTGTGGCTCCATCTTGCTGAAACCACACACTTGACTTGTCAATATCTTCTTCTTGCAGTTGCAGTACAAAAAAAATATTAATCATATCAATATACCGCTCGCTCGTCTCTGTAACTGTTGCACCTCAGTCATTCTCAAAGAAATTGGTGTTTGACTCAACGAAAACTCATTGCAAAAGTACGCCTCTACTGCGTACGCGCGTTGCGCGCCAGACCACTGCGGCATGGCGACTAACATAACAAATCCGCACTCGTCACCGACCGAACGCTACCACTCCCCTCCCGCTAGCCCCGCAGGCTCCCGAGAAATTCGTGTTTAAAGTTCAAAATCGGCGCTGAGACACCCTTTATAATCTAAACTACAACAATATAAATATTAACTTTTCAACAGTCACAACTAAAAAAAAACATATTGTTTAAATCACGAAATTGGCGAGTGCTAATTTAACATTAAATATTAATAAAATGTTATGTTGTTGAGATATAATTCATGATTCAAATTACAGCTTTTATATCATGTACTTACGTCTACTTCTCGCAGTGCAGGGTATAATATACCGCTATCAAAATGTAACCGCATGTCTATGATTGCCCTTTTCTTTAATTCATTGGAGTAAAAAGAATTACCCTTGCAGTATTTTTCGAACAGATATGTTCCTATAGTGGCTGTGAGTTAAAATACATACATGAAATTGATAGTTTAAACTTTATGTTCATACTTATAATAACACATGCTTACTACTGGTGCACTAGTGTGGTTTTACTACGACAAAGCAACATGTTTGTAATATGACTTCGCGACGTTTGAATTAAATGTAATTATTGGGAACCTCCATGCCAAAAATCATGATGATCTGTAACTTTCTTCTGCTGCTACTAATACTCAACTATAAACATAGCTATTATGTATTTGTAGTGTAATTGATAACATAATTATTTATTCCACCAAAATTTGGCTTACCTGTCCCACAGGATAAAACTATTATCTACCAACGTTGGAATCGTATGCTGCGGGTTGATCTAAAGTAAAAAAATAGTAATTACTGGTGCAGGGCAGGTGGATACGGTATATTAAAAATATTGGGTTGGTCGTGGTAAAAGTAGACTTAGGACCCGCTGGCGTCAAAATTCAGGCCGATTTCAGAGTGCCTGGCGTGAAGAGGCTATCAGCCAGGACATATGCCTAAGGGTGAGACAATCTAGGTTAATAATGGATTGATTAATGAAAACTTTGTAACTTAGCTTGCCTTCAAAAACCTCTTCTTTTTTATGATCATCGTTCAATAAGTTAAGTTCAACATATTTGACGTCTGTTATCTTCAATGCTTCTATTACCATGTACACGGAGCGTACTGGCGGACTGGAGTCCATTTTATACAGAGTAAGAACCATGGTGGTAACTAAAATAAAATTTATTTACATTTGTGTTTTATTATCCCGGGAAACCGAGGACAGAAGGAAGTGGAAAGATGTCATCAAGGAGAAGGTGCTGGGAGGTGGTGGTCACGATCCTCAGACATGAGGGATACGATTCAAGGAGGAGGATCCCGGGAAAACAACGTGGTTGAGAACACAATCCATGGACTTGAATAATCCGTGGAAGGAACTGAACAGCATGTTAATACATAGTCATGCAAATGAAATACCTACATATGATAATAAGTGTTAGATGGATACAAATATATATTTATTTCAAAACAACAAAAATTAATAGTAACACTTCCAAATAATAATAAAAAATAAATATTATATATACATCATAAAAAAATAAAAAAATAATCTACATTTTCAAATGGTAGCGTACCCAAAATGCTGGCTGCATTTCCCCGTTGAATAGCTAGACTAATCTTTTGGGCAACGTACAAGCCAGCATTTTGGTCACGCGAAGCCTGTTTCAAACGCCCCGACAGATCTTGGTAGAGGTCAAGTGCGCTCTGACCCCACGGCCCAAGAGTTTCTACCCCAAACGGTACAAATAAATAGCCCTTGTCTAACTTAGAATATTTGCGCTGTTAGAGGAGCTCTGCAGATGAAGCAGCACCGCCAGCCTGTTTGGAAGATGTTTCAAGATAGGAGGGCGCCAATGTGTCGACACAAGTTGCATCCCACACCAGCGGCCGACCCAACTTCCAGGGAATAAGCGTCATCCCATCGGGTCTTTAGCCGTCGTCGCGAAACAAACCATTCGGCTCTAAAATTGCTGCGACGTTTGCAGTGACAAATGCCCGACGAATGACGTCATTCAGCGTACTATGGCGAGCAATGCGTCCTGCGCTCTTTGCACAGGAGAGACCGTGGTGACCGAGGCTATCAACCCTCTCTCCGCAGTTGCATCTATGGGGCACGACGCAAGGTGATCCAATGCGCAAAGATGTGGCTAGCCGGAAGGTCTGATTATCCAGAAGGTTGCCAACATTGGTGGACGGCAGAACTTGCAACCAAAGACCCGACTCCCAGCGAGAAGCGGCATGAAGACGGGCGCGCTCTGTGACTGAGCTGGACGTATTTAATAGCGCCTTCCGTTCCAGCTCACAAAGCGGTCCATCCCATAGCCTCTGAGAAGAAGGATCCCTGGGCAAGTCATCACTGTTGCAGGCTATTATCCAAGCGTTTAAAGCTTCCGAGAAATGGACTATTTCGAAAGTATCTCCTAAGGAGGGCTGAAGAATTTTTTTGATCAATTTATTTGTGCTGCCGATTGATGACAGAAATGCCGGCAAAGAAACTGATGAAATTTTCCTAATAATAATATTTTTCCTAATAATGATAATAATATACTTTCTATTATAATAATATTATAAATAATATTTTCTCAACTTAATAAAATAGCAAATAAGTAAATTAAAATATAAGCACCTCACTTACTTATTTTTACTTCAACTCGTCGATATGTTGTGCAATTATTTGCGCAAATAATGATGCTGGGTTCACGATAGTGGAATGAACGTTTTTATCAAAAACAAAAGTATTTATAATTAATTTTTAAGCACATAAAAGTTCCTCTATTGACTTTTTTATGACTACTTTTATCGCAAATCTTTATTAAAACAAAACCTATATGACCTAACAAACCATTATTAAAAATGGTTTGTTAGGTTTCGAAGATTTCGAAGTAATTCTAAGCAAGGGTCACTTAAAGTGACGAAATTATGATTTTTATTGCTACCATAAAATTTCAATTATTGGCAGTATTTTTTTCTCGAATAAATTTGATTACTTTGTTTATTTATTTAGTAACCTAACTTAAAATTTGAGAGCGTCTATATTTCCTGATTAAAATGGATTCTCACTCAAAGTAAAAGAAATGATCAATTTAGTTGGATTTAATTTTTGTACTTGTTGCTGCCTTTTTATTAAACATACACACTTTTATTAACACAAACAGCAATTTAAAGAATATTATAGTTAAAATTAGTACCGCTGCTAGATCTAGGTATATTTTCTGGTACCAGGGGACCATAAGAGCTGGGGATCTTAAATGTGGAGCTCCTTTGGTCTGTATGACGTGCTCGACCCAATGAACGATTGCCTTGCCAGGTTTTATAGGCCGGTGGTGGTGAATGAAAGACAGTTCTTTGGCTTTTGTTGAATATCTGAAAGATAAACATTTAAGTATATTATGTTGTACTGTTGCTATCAATCGTTGTGTAAGTATGGTTTAAGTTCGTAACTATAACATCGTCTAAAAAGTAGCCTATGTTCTTAGTTCTTAACAATGGCATCTGGCAGTCCGATGTGGCGTAAAAGAGAAACTGTTAGATCAAGACACAAACAGACGTAAGCTTTTATAAGATAGTATGATACGATCCTGTTATACATTACACATACCTTGCATCATTCAAGACTTCTTCAATAGCAATCTTCAAATCGTCAGCCATTGAGTAAGACAAAGCGACTTTTCTACCAAAGCCCCTTCTCGCGGCCGTGCCTATGTTCGTGAACTGGTCAGCAAACACTGGTATACCGATGACTGGTTTCCCAGCAGATATGGCTTCGGTAATAGAAAGAAGACCGCCGTGTGTGATGAACATCAAGACTTTTGGATGTGCTGAAAATATTGTAATAGTGGCTATTTAAGTACCTAATCCTATTTTTCTCTGCTTTATTCTAATTAATATATTCGTTAAAATAATCTTTTCTACAACTCGTCTGAACCACCTTAGGGTACTTTGGGAATTCTGCACCTCTTCGAAAGTTATTTACGATGATGATATAATACGTACAAACTAATCAACAATCACAAATTACCATTGTAACCAATTTATGTTTGATTTGTCGGTCTTCAAGTCGAGAGTAAACCGGTTTCTTCTAGGCAAGCGCGCTAGATCGTAGATTACAAGGTTGCTTCACATCAGGCAAGTTGTAGTCAAGCGTGAGCCTAGCTAATAAAAAAAAAACCAATCAGTAGCATATAACGTAATCTTTACATTGTTTTATGATAGGTATTGAAGAAATTCACGAACTTATAATATGACTTTACCTAAAATACTTTGTTGTAGAGCCCATTTCAAGACATGGATATTTTTGGGTTTATCCTTTAGTTCTTCTTCAAATTTCCAAATAACTATTTGTTGCAACGTCCCAAACATTTTCAACAGTGCTGCTTTGATTTCTGCTGGCATATCTTTACTGCTCAAATTCGATCCCATACTGAAGTAAATAACGCCATGCTTTGATTCTTCTATAATTTTTAATATATTCTGAAATTAATAATACTTATTACTTGTAACATGATCGTATGTAATTATTTTTATAAATAATTTAGTCAGAAAATATTATCTACTGATTAAATAAAGGAAGGATGACAAAATGTAAAAAGGTAAAATATATAACGAACATTCATCGGTGATAAACACTCCATAGACAAGACATCTAAAATTAACAGAAAGAATAGAGACGTGCGTTATGTTATGAACAGTAACAATTTCTATTTTATTTTAACCTTACTTCAGGCAATGGTGCAACGTCTTCATCTATATGAAAGCCTCCAACGGATATATAGTTCTGTGGAAGCCTCACAGCTTGTCCCATAGATACATGTGAGTTTCCCAGCACAAGAGAAGCGTTGTATCTTAGTTCTTGGAAAGATGGCGCTATTTTCCATCGCGCGTCAATATGAGGTACTATAAGTCGCTGGTGTTCGTCGTATGTCATGTATAGAATGACTCTGAAAAAATAATGTATTGAACATATAATATACTTTTTAGATTTATTAAAAGAATAAGATATTAGGTCTGTAAAATCTATCTACTTAAATCCTTCGATTACTTGATTGGTTATGTTCATCTATCGTTATCAAAATATGAAGCTCTGTAGTGTTATATATTCACTTATCTGATGTTTAGATATTTGACCAATTCTCTATTTAATCTAAGTTCGTTATTGTTAGTTTCAAAGAAACGGTCACAACTCTCAGTAATGAGGAAGAAGAAGTAAATAGTTAGCAGATATTATTGTGGTAATAGTTGTGGTGTCATTTTAAGGTTATCTTATATGTTCGGTCCTCCCAATACACAAAAATATTTTAGGGAAAATTGAAGTATACAAGGACCTTTGTGTCTTATGATCTAGACTTACGTTTCTCTCAAAACCGTCTGCTTAACCATGAACCACAGTTCCCGTAGCCTCTGCAGAAACGTAAGAGGAGGCTGGTCTTCAATGTCAAATGTATTGTAAGAAGGGTTCATGTACTCGTCAATGGTACTCGAAATCATCCAGTGCGGCTCGATGGACACGAACCAGATTAGTGGAGTGTCGTAGATTTTTGCTATTCTGTGAAGAAATAAAATGTTCATTGTTATCTATTACAGTACAGAAATAAAAACAATTCATATTTTCAGGTACCTATTGGAATAGGTAAATATTTCTTTTCACACTAATTCTTATACTGAATTTTGGCTTGTTTGAATGCCTGCTAGTTAGTGTGGGTGTGAATATTTGTTACATTCAGAATACAGACTATAATTGATCAAATCAGTCTGATTTACCCGTTTATTAATACGGAAGTGCGCCACTAGTACAGTTACAGTATCTATCTACAACCTTTATAATACGTGACTTATTGTTTTTACCCTGCATAAAGTTCAGAAAACATCCATTCTGCAATGACAACATCAAATTCTTGTCCCTCATCTGCTAGAAGTTTCTGGAAGTTTTCATGTTTGAGACTCTCTCTAGCAAACATCAAACCAACAAAAAATAGGTAATTTTTTAACCAGTCTTCGTTTTGTTTCTCCATGATGTTTGTTAAATTCATACGGCTTTCTGAAAAAGGAAACACAAATTTAGTAGGTAATCATCATTATCATTACTAGGTATTTAGATATTTTTCGTGACATTCCATTTGGGCGTTTCAATCGGTAAGATGATACGTTTAAATGTAGATCCCGGTTGTTTATCGTCGTATGACAGTCTTTAAGTCATGTCCGAGGCCATATGGTTCCTTGTATACTCTCAACACTGGGGCTACCTCGCAGATATGACAAGATGATATGTTTTTTTTTTGTAAAAAGCCTGCTTATTCCATATTTGTATATTATTTTCAAATTAATTAATTAATCGATTGGCTTATTTATTTTCATGCATGACTCTTCGTATGCATCACTTTTTCTCTAAGAATATTCTGAATAAATTTCACAGCATCCATTAAAATAACGTTAATCACAGTTCGCCGTGTTTGCTAACAGCAAGACGAGCTTACTTGGAATCATATTAGCATTCGAGCTAAGATCAACTTCTTGATAGTTTGCATCTGCTTGCCGACTCGGGTACGGAGTAACGTATGTGACCTGAAATTGAATCACGAAATGAGCGGTAATGGTTGCTAAACTTATTCATGCGTGCAATTATAGTTTGAAGCTTAAAAACATATTTGGAAATGCTAAAGGATTCAGTGGTGGTCAAAGGCAGAAAACTTGTCCATCAATTTTATGCATTATCTGAGTATATATTAGGCACTTGCATATTTGCTTATTACTACAATGCAGTACGTCACAATTAAACATGCGGGATGAAAAAGTGGCAAGTACCTAATCTACGGATAAAAACATCTTTTACCAATGTCAGTACAGTACAATAGAATAAAAAACATACTCACTGTCATATAAATTTTAACCTTTATTATTACAGTTTTTTTTAGCTCTAATGCTTCATTCCAGTATCCACAATAGTGTCTAGTAATTAACTGCTACCTACATATACCTACATAGGTATATAATGTACATCCAAACTGGTTTTAGCTTGAAGGTAGAACTAGCTCGTATTATTAACAAACAATTTTGACCTTCAAAATATTACTATAGAATACAGAGTTCACATATTACTGTATAATTTTACTTACATGATGCCCAGCGTTAATCAAATGTCGAACTACACTATCGCCGAGAATTTTGTGACTCTTTGCGGGGATCGGAAATATCACCAAGATCTTGTAACATTCTGTGACACATAGCGAGAATGTTGTTAATGTCAAAAATAAAAATAATAATTTCATTATTTTTTCTGGTTAATCCTTTTTTAAAATTATACAACTAAGCACTTGAAATTAAATTGTTAAGTCAAATGTGTGCGAAAATAATAGATAGGTAATGTAAATAATGCACACCACAAGCGTGTTATCGGAATAACGTCGACTAACTAACCTGTAGATAAATGATTACAGATAGATATGAGTGTGATTACTGTGTTTAAATTAATCACTAAGCTACAGTCTTGCTTTTTGTTTAAATCTACTTAGTGAAATATCTATTTTGTGTGGTCACTGCAAGAATGTACATAATAGCAATTTACATATCGGAAAATTAATATTTCAAAGCGATTTTAATCCTAAATGATTATATTAGTTAAGTAAAATATGCCTAGATATGCAATGTTACATAAAAATATATATGTACTTTTTTGTAACAAAATTTTCCACTTAATTAACCTTCAGCTTTATTTCAGACTTATTTGACGAATACAATGCAGTTATTTTAATTACAATTTCTCTCAATGATATAAACATGATCAAAATCAATCCAGCTAAGTCGATGTAATATCTCTGGTACCAGGGTACCAGCAGTGCAGGGGAGCGTAGATGGGGGGCTCCGCCTGTTTTGATCACGTGTTCTACCCAATGCACTATTTCATCTCCTGGTTTTGTTGGTCGGTTATGGAATATAAATGACAAATCCTTTGCTTTCTCTGTGTACCTGGTTGACAAAAAAAACATAATTATTATATGTATTTCTGGTTTTTGTGGATTAACTTTACTTTAATTCACTAAGCCGATGCAGAGACAATTTCTAGAATGGAGACCCCTTTTCGGCAAGCGTAGTGGACGAAAGAGAAAATAAAGGTTTAAATAAATATTTGATTAAGTTGGTCTCTCAGATATGAAGGGGATTCAAGAGTGACTACAACGCTCAATATATTGAATGAATAACCTTGCAAACAAGCGAAAAAACATTCGTATAATATTTGTAGACTCAAATAAAAAAAAGCATTTTCTCATTAGTTTTAGGTGTAATTTGTTTGCTCCAATACACAAATATTGCTTAAATATAAATATGATTGTCAAGAAAGTTTGTTTTAAGACGATTAAACAGACGAAAATGGTAAACCGGTCACCCTGAGTTTGTTAAAAGGTTATCCGTGAAATAAGATTAAGGGAGTTAAACCCAAATGATTAAACTAATAGAATATTTTAAATTAGTATATCCGCCTATTTCTTTTTTTAACATGAAATAGGCTTACGCTTGACTACAACTTGCCTGATGTTAAGCAACGTTATAGTCTACGATGTAGCGCGCTTGCCTAGAAGAAACCGGTTTACTCTCGACTTGAAGACCGACAAATTATAGTTTAAGGGGAATAGAGATTCGGGCAAGGAGTTCCACAGTTTGGCTGTTCGCACGATGAAAGTCGAAGCAAAACGCTTGGCGCGAGTCTTTGCAACCTCAACTGTATATCGGTGCCTCCTTGCCGTGCCTCTACTCGTGCGATGGTGAAATGGGGCTGCAGGAATTAAATTATGCAATTCCTCCGCACACTCTCCAAAAAAACATCTTACATTTTGCCTATCAGACAAATAAAAAATAAATGTATTTCACACGTATACATTTTATTGAATACGCTCCAGGGTGTATAGGCTCCAAATCAGTAAGATTTACATTTGTTAATAAATGTGTGGTACTTAAGTATATTATAACTGTGGTAATTGAAAGACTTATGGCTCATAGCAGTTTTATAGTGTAAATTAACTTAAAACTTAAGGCGTTAGGTTTGAACTTCTCTAACAAGATAAACGCTCAACATAGTATTCATTGGAAAATGTCTCTAAAATAGTTACGTGGAATTGTTTAGTATTTCCAAAATGCCCGCGTGAAGATCTTTGGTCGTGGAGTATGATAAATCCACTTTTATGGCGTATCCTTAGCTAACAGCTCTTGCTACGTTAGAAAACTGATCTCCATATACTGGTATTCCAATTATAGGTTTGCCAACGTGAATAGCTTCTGTAGTCGATAGGATACCGCCGTGTGTAATAAATATTCGGCAGTTTGGATGAGCTGTTAGTAAAACGAAAAGTTGAACAGATGTAGAAAAAAAAGTCAGGTGACATAAAGTGTTTCTACGATTGATGTAATCACTATTGATATGTATTGAATTTCCAAATCAAAAACCAGCACAGAACAAAGAACGAACCTGGTAAAAATATTTAATTATTATCTTATCCATGTGCTTACGTTTTATACGCTAACTAGAGTAAAATGGAGCTGTTTTTAAATAAATTCCGTAAACATGTCAATTTCCTTACCCAAAATGCTTTGCTGAGGAGCCCATTGAATGACATTTAAGTTTTTTGGCAAGTTTTCAAGATTTTCTTCGAATTTCCAAATAATAATCTGTTTCAATTTACCAAACATTTGTACGAATTCTTCTTTTAAAGTATCAGGCCAGTCGTTGCTTCGAATATTGCTTCTCATGCTAAAATATATGATTCCATTTTTGGCGTTATCCATAATATGTTGCAAATTCTGTAGAAAAAAGTGTTTTAGACATTTACAACTTTTTTAAACAAGTGTGATTCAGCTGGGAAAATGTTTTAAATCTGAAGTACATTTACGCATGAAAAAAATGGCAACGTGTTTGCAAACGACAAACACCAAGAACACTTTTCTCCATCTGGGCCCACCACCTAGTACTTGCTTTATAGATATTTTCATTCGAGCGCTCGAGTAGGATGGTTTACAAAAGTTGAAGATAGCTAACATAGAAGAAGATTATAGCATTTAGTACACGTACGAGTATGTACTACGAAATTTACGGGAGTCTATCATCACTGAATATATTGCACCAATAAAAACTGGTAAAATAACTTACCTCTGACAAAGGTTCAGCGTGGTCCTCAATATGAAACCCTCCAACTTGTTTGTACATCTGTGGCAGTCTCAAAGCGGTGCCCGTAGACACATGAGACATGCCCAGCACCAGTGATGCGTTATACTTTAAATCGTTGAAGGATGGTGCAGTTCTTCCTTGCGCTGCTATTATACGAACTGCTATTTGGTTGCACAATTGAGTTTGGTAAAAGTGTAAGTAGCTGAAATAAAGTAGTATATGAATCTCTTTTTAATAAAAAAAGGTTTTTTAGGGTTTCTTTAGCGGATGGGCTAATGATGTTCTGTAAATGATGAAACCAACAAGTAGTGGAAAATGGAAATAAATTTCTTTTTGTTCTGTATGTGAGGCACGGACTATTTTAAGGATTTTAAGGATAATCATAATGTATAATTCGGACCATAGTACTAGTGTTGTTCGTTTTACAGTAATGACTAAAAATTACTCAAAAATACTCACACATCTCTGTAGACGATAAGTTTGATAGATTGCCATAGCTGAGATAATCTCTGCATGAAATTGTATGGTGGATTATCAGTGACCTTTACACCATTGTATGAAGGGTTCAGATGCTCGTCTACAACGCTGAGCAACATAGTGTCTGGTTCAGTACTATAGAACCATATTAGAGGCACGTTGTATATGGCGGCGAACCTGTAAATGAAGATCCAAAATAATCTTGTTAGTCACTTAGTTAACTTTAATTATTTGTTTTCTTTGAATTTTGTTAAATTGTTCCTAAGAATAGTCTCAGCAACAATTTAACAAAATTCGACGAAAACAAACGTTTAAAGATGATAATTTATGATACGATGCATATTTGTACATTGATGCTACCATGGCAATAATAAGAATTCAGATGTATTATCATAACATAATTTTATGACTCATTAAACATGTTGACATTAAAGTAATTCGTCACCATCATCAGCCTACCGTGGTCTACTTGTAATAATGGCTTTCCTAAATCCCACTAATCAGCCCAGTTGTAAATTAAATAACGTATCTTACGCTGCAAAAGCTTCGTTAAAAAGCCATTCTGCGATCACCAGATCGAATTTGTGACTTTTGTCTCTCAAAAATGTTTGTACATTAGGATTTTCCATGGTCTGAACTGCCAAGAGTTGGCCTAAATATGGGAAAAGCAGTGGAGAGCTGACATCAACACTCCCTTTCAATATATTTTTTATCACGCGCAGTTTTTGTATATCTGCAATGTAAAATAAATACGTTTGTTATTTTCAATCAAATATTTAGAGATTTCTTAATAAACAATGCAATATTTTTATTGCTACCTTGTGGTATTTTAAATATTTTTTAAAAGAATAAAAATACTTTTAATTTCATCACTAAGAAATCAATAAAATATAACTAGGTACATACATACTATCTACTTACCATTCATCAATCCCTGCAAATCGCTGGTGTCGATTTGTGTAAGATTTGACGAAGGATTTTTATCTACATACGGAGTTAAAAATGTCACCTGTAAAATATAACAAATTAAAATTCTATAGAAATAAATCCAGACAAATTAATTGATACTTTGAAAAATAATAACCTCATGGCCAGCTTTTAACAAATGATTCACCACAGATTTTCCTAAAAACGAATGACTTTTGCTAGGCATTGGAAATATCGCCAAAATCTTAAATATTTCACCGATTTCACTAATGGCGATCGTAATCAATACGTATTTTACTATCATAGACATCTTAGTTTAAAAAGTTTGAATTTATTTTTAAAATTACTATTAAAATTATTCTCAACTTCAGTTTGAGGAGATCAAATGAGAATAAGATGATTAGGTTTAGGTTCCCACATTCATAAAAGAAAAAAATAACCTTGATCGTATAATGCAAAAAAGGTGATTCGTTTATGTCAACAATAATTATTCATCATTTATTAATTAATGTAATTGGCTCGCGCCGTTTTAATTGATTTGTAAATAAATAAATAATACTATTGTCTCTTCTGTATTAGAAAAAGTTTAGCTACTTAATTATCTTTAGGCTTTTCTAAAGATTTTCTAAGTGCCTTTTTTATGTTGTAGTTTAAAATAGTATGTTTCGTTTTTCTTTCATTATTTTCATATTTTATTATTGTAAATAAAGATTTATTTATCTATACTTATATATTAAAAGTTTACCTACTTAATATTATAATAATGTTCTACTTTGAGATTTTAATTATATTCAGAGTCATTAAAAAAAAATCATACATTTCGTTAGATCAAAAGATTGTTCTGCTATTTAAATTTTGACGAAGGAAAAGTGGAATCAATTTGCGGGAGCCGACAATTTATCTTCAAAATCTCTCCAGTTTTCGCGGGTCGAATCTCTCAAATGTACAAATCGGGCCCAAGTTCAGGCAAGAAATTGTTCAATTTGCTCCACAATGATTGTAATTTATAACCGTTTGCTCTCTTACTGGGACCTTCTTTCTACCGTAACGAGAGGAATTGTTAGCGGACAGTTTATGAGTGGGGTATATTTGTTAAATTGATAAGGAAGTGCCTGAAATAACGTGGGCCTTTATTTCTTCGGACCGAAAGCGGTCAGCGCAAATATTTATTTCCTTTCGTCTTTACTTTAGCTCTGTTTCGTTCCGTACTTTCTGTGATGACATTCTTTGTCAGCGCCTTGTGAATGTTGTCACTTGTACCGACCTACTCCGGGTTAGATTTGGTAATTTAATTTGTTGTAAAACTATCGTTTAGTATATTTGTATGAACGCTTTGATAGATTCAAACAAAATCTTATTCATGAAAATATTTAATTCATAAATATGATCAAGTTTAAAAAATATTTTAGCCAAACTATATTACAACGACTTTTTAATAAGAGAGTACATATTGTTTTATCAGCTCAAATAGATATTTTAGCTTTTATTTTTAAAATTCAAATTAACATCTAATTGGATTTAGCCGGAGTTATAAAATAAATGTTGGTACAATGCTCATCAATTTGTGACTTATTTACTCAAATTATTACAGCAAGCCTAATAATATTTTCACAAAACAACTTTATGATATCTATACTAATATTATAAAGCTGAAGAGAGATTGTTTGTTTGAACGCGCTAATCTCAGGAACTACTGGTCCGAATTGAAAAAATATGTTTGTGTTGAATAGACCATTTATTGAGGAAGGCTTTAGGCTATACGAGTATAACATCACACCGCAACTAATAGGAGGGAAGAAACAATAAAAATGAAGAAAATGTGGAAAAAACGGGGAAAATTATTCATCTTTGAGGGTTTACGTTGCGTGCGCTACGAAAACGGTTCAAGTCGTGGATAACAGCTATAATAACTCATAATGCTGAAAAGGTTGTTTGCAAAAATAAATAGGTACCTAAAGCAGGGTACTCATCTAGCCGTGTAGCATGTAATGTATCAGATACTGTATCAAGTGAGTACATAGGCAAGAGCCCGCTGCTCGCGCGTGGTTCGCAAGGAGATCGCAGCGACCCGCCGAATGGCGGTATCGCTGCGAGCACAAAGCGGCTCGCAGTATGCGCGTGGACGGCAACACGAGCACTTGTGATGACTGTGGACGAGCCGTACTCACTTGAAGGCTAGGAACGTAACATGCTACGTTACGTGGCAGGTAACGTAGCATGGCAGGTGAGTACCCTGCTTATGATGCCTAAAATAACTATTCCACGCGGACGAAGTCGCGAGCACAGCTAGTTTAGAGATAAAATCACCAAAATAAGTAGTAAATATGTTTAACATGTTTCAGACTCGTTGTCTAAGCTAGAATCAGACAATTTAATTCTAAAAAGCGATTACACCTAACCTATGTTAAAACTGTACATCTATAGTTAAGGTTGTACTCTACGTTTACATAACATCCACTCAGGGGTTACTTAGTCCAATACAGCTTACTAGGAACGTGTAAGTGATCTCACATAGGCCTATTAATCCTACGTACATATGTACATACCTACCATAAACCTAAGTCAGACCATCGTCGAGTTGAGCTATGTAGTGCCTTGTGTATTTTTTTCCCTTC
Source organism: Macaria notata (assembly GCA_927399415.1). Lineage (NCBI taxonomy): Eukaryota > Metazoa > Arthropoda > Insecta > Lepidoptera > Geometridae > Macaria > Macaria notata. The sequence goes on from OV656741.1 coordinate 7,415,418, forward strand.
GCGTCGTATTCCTCGTTAACGCGGGTTGTGCCTCCTCCGTAAAATAAATTCATTGGGGAAGTTCTCTAAGGTAAGTACGTACACACATTATATACATATACATCATGATGGGCGCCCAGGCCATGCCACGCAACACTCATGTTCTCGGATTGCCTAGGCCTTGAATTTAAATTAATACAATCGAATCACTAATTTTAAGTTTATTCAACACAATTTAGGTGCTATTTTATCAATAAATAAATAAGATTCTGAACAAAAATCTTATAGCTAATATATTCCGCACAACAAAACATTCAAGAATTGTGCCAAAACGCTCAAAACGAAGTTCACTATATACAGTATTGTCAGTACATTAACTTACCTATATATTTATCAGGTTGTTTTTAGACTATTAAAATATTGTTATATTATAATTTAAAATTCTAGTCGGATCTTTGACGCAGCTACATTCTTTCGGTATTTGACCACCAGGTCATGCAAATGTTATGGTCCAAGGTGCAGTACACAATAATATAGGTATGTATTGCAACTAAAGTTCTTGTGAAAAATGATGCTTCCGGAAGACGCCGTTAGGTGCTTGGAGATAGGTTTTACATCTAAAGGGGATACGAGTAGGTAGCCAGATGGATTTCTGAAAACACTATAAACCCTACCACCATCCTAATAACCATGGGTTAAAGCGACCTACCAGTAACATCTTTCAATCCCATGGTTTGACTAGAATAGCCAGAATTGCACTTGGTCACTGCATGGTAGTGTAACATGGTTGCATCTGACAGGCGAACCACGTCGCATTCTGTTTTATTTCCACAAAACGTTCCCGATTGCACTCTCTCGTTAGCTATTTGATTTGGCGGATACTGTTCAAGGCAGTTTGTAATTTTGCGGCTGACCAACTGGATTTTCGGGGGAGTTATGGATAGAAATTAATCATTTTATACTATTGGGTTGTCGTGTTTATTTGATAATAGTGTTTAATGTTTATTGTTATATCTATAAATATCTAAAATCTTCTATGGTGAAGTTCTAAAGTGCATCGCATTACTAAGTAAAAAACAGTAAATAATAGTGTATGAAAATTATGAAGCATTTATGAAATTTAAGTTGTCGTTTCTGTGATAACTTGATAGATTATGTTATTGAAAATAATTATAACTAGTCTTACAGAAGGCGAAAGTTTGATATTTAAATAAAATTAATAAATAAAATATATTTACAATTTAGATAAATTAAAGTCTATATGTATATTACATATTTACTTATATGAAGATCACTTCGAATTTTCTTATGTAACACCGTTTCCCACACCTTTAGCACGTACCACCCACACCTTTAGCACGTACCACCCACACCTTTAGCACGTACCACCCACACCTTTTACCGTTTTCTTTTACTTTATTACCTTCATAAATATTCTTCAGTTATCTATCGTCTATTTGGCAACAAATTTATTAGTAAGGTCTTATAGCTACGATATCAAGACTGACCTCTAGCCAATGAGTCGATAGATGACCTGAGAAGAAAATATATCTTAAACGTTTACCACGCCTCCTCGTGCGTGTAACATCATACAGGATTATTTGATATCAAGCACTCAACGCGGTGTATACGTCTACCTAAACCTAAATGAAGTAATTCTGCGGAACATTATGACCCTGAAGATGCAGATCTTGTTTGCAGTCCACCAGAATCAAATATGACTTAGACTACAAACCATGAAATTTTAATATTGTATTTTTTTTTGTTTTTTTTTTATTTTTTTAGGGTATGCAAAAAAGATTATAATAATAATTGTGTAATACTTGTATGATAAAATGCATGTGAGTACCTATGCATATTTTTTTATAAAAAATTCGAAAAGTAGGAAGATACTATCAATATAAATATAACCGCGTATATATCGCGTGGTTTTGGAACTCCATGCTAAATTCTCTGTTACCAGTATACTACAATCAAGATATTTTAATCGAAACTAACCCGATTCCTATTTTGCAAGCTCGCTCTATGGAGATTTTTAAATGATGCTCGGGTTTTATTTTCCTCACACCAAAATTTCGGGACGATTGGAATTACATATGAAAAGGCAACTTTGATATGAGTGGTAATTAATAACCCTGTATAGAATATGTACTCAAACCTTGGACTAGTGATTTAAAGCTCCTTTATCGAACTGCGTACAAACGCCAATCTCCATAAATGTTGATCAAGTGGAGTATTGTTTTATTTTATTTTTTAATACACTTACACATGTACATGACAAGTTTGTAAAAAAATCTTTTAATGCAAACGGTTGAATAAATCGAAATCAGGTCATATGCAGGTGCATATACATGATATCACCTTACATGACGTTATTTGTAACTGAATTATTTCTGTATTATGACAGTTCCTTGGAACAAAACAAACAAAAAATAAACAAATAGTTGCTGGAAAGAAACTTTGCTTAAAATTTATAAAAAAATTTGAAATTCAACCGCCTTAAAATTTTCTCGTTTAAATAAACTACAGAGCTGTACGTGTTACGAACAATAATTTCATTTTACTTGCAAATAATTTGAATTATACTCTGAGTTGCTTGCGTTTCATCAGCAGGATACGAGTAAAACCTTTCCCCATTCAGAATTTTTGACGCAATACGTTTACGGAATTAAATGGAAAGTTATTTTAATTCACTTAACGTAAAAAGCTTTGTGTGAAGAAAAATAAACTTCTGTTGTGAGCGAGCTAAAGGAATGTGTACACACGTTATATCTGTGATCTACGTACTTTTTTATGCCCTTTTACAATTTGATTTATTGGAAACAAAGGTAGGTATGTATTAAAATTTCTTTTTTGTTATTTGTATTGAAAGTGCTGCACTTTATTATATTTTTTTAAATATCACGATTTTGTGAGCGTGACATACCAGCTACAGTTTATTTCTTCTTATATTACTCCTGGTATCAACATTCAACACTTTGATCATTACTGTAATGTCGGATTGTTTTCTTTCAATTTCAACAGACGTTCCGAGATTAACATAAATTGTGATACGAGAAACCCTCATTAGAAATGTTGATGCGATATCTTTGAATGTAGCCCGAAAAGCCACAAAAAAAGCAAAAGCCATCGTTTCACGGTGATACACACGCAAATTATTGCTTTGAAAGAAAGCGAACCGTGATAATTTATTAGAAAATGGGTGGCTTTTTATTCTTATTTGGAACATTTCTGGAATAACAAAAAGAGCTTTCAGGTTAAGCTATTTAACAAGTGCTGAATCCGTAATAAATTGAATTAAAAGGAACTTCCATTCCTTTTTTCATTATATAGTTTGTTAAAGAAAACATTCTTGTTACAGACTGATACAATTAGTCGATATCTGTAGTCTTAAGATTTTTAAGTGTTTTTAACTTGCTTTGTCAGTGTCTGGGCTGTGAAATCAGTTCTCAGTGACAGTTTGTCTTGATTTCAAGTCAAACTATAACTTGAGCACGGCGGAGCAATTTGGCGCGAGCTGTTAATGGGCCAATTAGAACAGACTAAGTACCTCTACAAGATGGTAGTTTTATTAATGAATGCAATTATTCGAAACAACTGCTGCATTAAGAGATACGGAAAGCGTAGATTGTGCAGTTCTTCTTACTACGAAGTTTTAATTTGAAATTTTTAAAGTGAACCAATTCTTTTCGAAACTAGTTAAGTAAATATAATAAAATATTTTAAAATAATCTTCTTAATAAACTATTTTACCATTTTTTTGCACCACGTACAACCAAACATAAATTATGTATCTCAACTTTTCGGACCACAGTGATCAACTTTTCGAGTATAGCATCAGGTAAATTAGTAGACAAATGCGTGACTTCACATAATGATAAAATGCATACGTGTTACAGAGATATCTATAGGTTACTTTAATTTTAATATTCATACCAAAACACTGTCACATTATATACGCATTGTGATTTGGTAGAGGTAAACATTCTCACAAATTAAACAATTTAATAATCGAGTTATGAGATTGAAGTCCACATTACAGTAGATATTACATCAGTTAAATTCCCTAACCGTAATAATAGGGAATATTCACGACGACGTTCAAATATCTAATATCAGCTCATCAGCTGCCGTCAATGGTGGCAAATTGTTCCGATATCCTTTTAGCCTAGCTTTACTGGTGCTGTCGTGAAAATCGATGGTTTGTACTAAGCTGCTTAATCTGGTGAAGCGTACCGCCAGTATAGCTTACAATTAGGCGAGGTATTTACCATGCGCAAAGTTTATCGAGATAATGAGATAATGGGAATGTGTGGCGATGAGCTCCAGATAGCTTTTAATTCATGAGTATTTTTTATTGAAAGGGTCGTAATTTAAGGAGATTTTTTTAGAATGCGGTATTATTTATTTTCCTTATTTTCTGGACAACAAAAAAATACGGTTTGCCTTCAGATTATTTTCCCGCTATGACTAAGTCCTAACTAATGAAAAGATTTCTTAGCTTACATACATTTCTGACCATTAAACTAACATTTTTATTCCATAAATATGAGATTTATGGATGTGTTTGTCGCGAAACATATATAAGTACCTCGATCAGCCAGGTGCATTTTCGTCCCCAGTTTATTATGACAACATTATCATTTGTTACAGTGAAAGCAGCGAGCGTGACATAACAACATACCTTCCCATTTACAACACCGTACGAGTATATCGTTGCTACCTCGTTTCACGGCGCAGCACCAAATATTTAACAATTTCTCCATTTTTTACATTTTTCTTGTCACATTTTGTAACATTCTATAAATATTAGATTTTGATATTTTCTTTTAGAAGACGTGTATTTAGAGTGTTGTCACATTTTCTTTAAAAGGTAATAACGCATCTAATAATGCTTATTAGGTATTTTACACGTGCTGACATATTTAATTGTGGCCAGTCTGCTTATTTTTCCTGCATGATAAAAAGATCTAAATGCGTGTTTTTTTGTTGACTGTTCTTATTGCTTGCCATTAGAGAACTTGTTCGATCCTGATTATTTCATTAAAGTACACTCGAATTCGATCAGGTTCATAGGTAGGCAAATTGGCACATTTATAGTCTTATAAATTTTACTTGTTTGACTATATATTATGATGATTATTATTTGTTTGTAGATTTGATTTGATTTGATTATGTATTTGTAGAATAAGTATTGTTTTAATCAATTAATGTAATTGGCTTCGGCCGTTTTGATTGTTATTAAATAAATAAATATACTGCATGAATTGGACAATTAAATTAAAAGTGTCAGAGAAAAGGAACTTCCTGATATTCTGTGATTGCTTTTTTCATTAAAACCGTTTATTTCTTAGGCTGTATTCAGCCCCATCACGCAACAAGCGTACTTCTCGTGTGTAAGATGTCACACACAAATACAAATACTAACATATGGATGTTAAAAAACTTACCTGCACCCGTGACTTGTTTGTTGTCGGTCTTAAAGATTAATTAAAATCACATTCTCTTATTACTATTGCAATCTCATTGTAGTCATAATTATTATTTTAATTTTAATTCTATTATTAATGTATTCATTATTTTGTAACCTAATGAAATATTTCAATTTACTAATAATAAATATAATATATAAGATAGAATATAAACATATGTAATTATTATAATAGTCACCTGTATTGTGTTGTATAGATAGATATGTTGCATAGATAGATAGTTTCAACGGAAGAACCCTGGCTACTGCAACACAGGGAATCCTACAGCAGTAGTCAGGGCACCCAATGTAAATACTCTTTGCAGCCTAAATTAAATTGTGTAAATGTAAATTATTAATAACATCATTGCATTATGACATAACTAATTTTAAGTACTGTGTTCATGAAATGTGTTTTTAAATAAAAAAATAAAAAAAAAAATTATTCCCGGTTATAAATTAGTACTGAAGCGCTACTTCTTTAATGCAATAAATCATTCAGGTTTACTCGCATCCGGATTATTCCAGATTAAAATGTCAGTGCATAACTATTCTGATGCGGATGTACATTTTTAATGCTTTATGCTTGAATTGATTAATCGTTCTAATTGTTGTTTTTTTTATTATTTGAATAGGTACAATTACTTCGTCTTCAAGTAATTTCAAGTTTTAACGTAAGATATGTACATAAGTTGAAACATATTGGGTACAACTGTTGCCAGCTAGAGGCTAGAGTACTTAACTGTCATTTTCTAAAGTTTAATTTTTTGAAGTGCAAGTTTGTATTTAACTTGAACTTTTTTATTTTGGAAACGTAAGTCACTGTCTGTGAAATGAAATACTTTGTATTGAATCAATACCTAATAATTAGTTTATCTCTACATCCAGTATCAAAATATATACTTTATATAAACTTGCCAGTGACTGTGCAATGTAAGTAGAGCGAGGTGTATGCAAATTATCGGGTAAAGAACAAAACAAGTGAAGCCAATAAAGGTGCGCTGATCACGGTCGAGTACACTGCGCCCCAATTTACTGAATTTACTAGGAATAATGCAGAATACTAACTTGGAAATATACATGTTTTTAACAAAAACGGGATAGTATTTGACTACAGTTGTCCTGAATGATATATGTGTATAATAAAAGATTTATTGGTACTGTGAAATAATTGTAACCAACAAAGAAAATTTTAGTATTAGAAATGAAGGTTCATGTACATACCTACATAGGGTTGTTTATTTTTAGGCGCACAACATCCAAAATCTTGAACATTTTTTTACAAACACTCTTGGAGAGCAAGTACGCAAAAAAAATGATCTGACCTCGGGCCTTACACCCGGTATTTTTATACTATTTTTATTATTTATTTATTAATAGTCTACAAAACAGGCACTAAGCTAAAACACACATAATAAAATGTAAAATAAAAAATATTATCACTATTTAATATCGTTACAATGTAATATTACGGATTCTTTTGTTTGGAACTGCGCCAAAGCATGTCCATAATTTTTAAATTGTGTCCGAGTATCTGCAGTTTCCCATAATCGTATGTTAGTGATTTTGTCCGAAAATCCGTGCCCTGCGCGTAACTACTGTAACAGGATACGGATGGGATGACGATGAAAATTTTATTTACATCCGGTTAGTCGTCGGATATCCGTGTTACGAGTGCTATTGACACATTTATTGTCTTTCATTCTTGCTATTCGGCTGATTGTGTACGACAACTTGTTACATAATAAATACAGTGTAAATAGAAATAAGGCTTCATAGAAGTAAGAATATAATAGAAACGCAAACGTTACTATGTAGAAGGTAAAGAGAAGAAATCGGCTTTTCTATTTAATAACCTTTCAAAGCTGGTTCTAAAAATCAACCACACATTTTTTTGGAAATTTGCTTATGAGTTTTCATATCGAATAGCCTTCTTTTCGATATATTTTATAATGTTGTGTGTTTTGATGTATTGAATCACTTGAAAAAGATAATTTGTAAGCTATGGTAACTTTTCTTCTCTATCCATAGAAAAAAGTTTCTTTGCTTGAGCCCTAAATCACATTCTACCAGTTATTTTTTTTTCAATACCGGTCCTTTAGAGATTTCCAGTTTTTAGCTGTCAACTATAATAAAGATTTTTTGTTTCTAGCACGATGCAAATCCAGTCCAGCAAAAAAGTTGACCAGCTATAAAGTAACTTGAAAAATTGGCTCAGAAATATACGAGCAATGTGTCATGCAGGACACCGCGTGGGCTGATAGGTGCAGTGCAGGCTAGATATTTTTTTTTCGACCTAAAGGAGCAGTTTAGTGCTGTTCGTTTTTTGTAGAAGCTTCTTTTTTGGTTATGAACAGAATACATCAAAATCATCGTTCACTCCTTTTTTCCCTCTGCTGGGTATAGACTTTTCTCTACTTGTACCATTTGTGACCTTGTATACTAGTACATTAAATTTGAAACCCTTACATAATTTTATTCATTTTAAAAATGTAGTTTCCATAAATATACAGAATTCTCTTCTATAAATATGTAGATACAGCCCACTTTAACTTGTACGATAGTGATGGCCAGTGGTTAAACCGAGTACCGGTTATAAATAAGGATTACCTCCGGTTTCCCGGTTATTCGTCTCTATTATCCGGTTCCACAAGGCAGCAAATTGTTAAAAGCAAATTTACTTGTTTTATTTGCATTTGTGAAGTGTACGACAGCATTTGTTAACAAAAATATATTTTTGGTAGTTTGCCATATTCTTAACAAAATATTTATCACTAACATATATAATACATAATAATATATTCCAATAATTTTATTTTAAAATGGATACCTCAATTGGTATTATGGTAAAAATCATCTAGAATTATACACATTTTAAAAATATAAATGAGACTAACTATTTATTTATTGGTATCTGATCAGAATCTTAGAGGATTAAAAAAAAATAAAAACTAAAATAAAACTTCGAGAATTCATTGAATTACTTCAAAGTGCTTTAGGATTGTATTCCAGCTGGTTGTTGTTGGTTTTGTCTGAAGACTATTTAATATAAAACATTTTACTTTAGACGTGGTGTATAAGGGTCGGCAACTAACTCTAGCGGAGACCGTTATTGCGCAGAAGTACAAAATAAGGTACCTGAGGGGGGCTAGCGGGATGAAGGGCGGGCGTGCGGGGCGCTGGTTGGCTCTCCAGTCGCTTGCCGTTCCCCGCGTACATACGCCACCCCGCGCACATCCCGTGGTACAGTCGCGTTATTAATTTTATTATTCAATAACTATTTTTGTTACGTATGAATTAATTTGTTGAATTTAAACTTTTAAGTTTGTTTGTGACTAAAGTAAATATGCATAAAACAAATAAATATTTCAAGACATATCACTCTGCGCCATCATGCCCCATACTAAGCTTACGCTTTTATCATGGGTACTACATAACGGATATAATACGTAAATACTTTTTTTGTAAATACATACTTATTATACATAGAAACGACCAGACTCAAAAGAAATACCTAATTACCTAATTTTAATATGCATAATTTCTTGTGTTATGCGGGAATCGAACCAGCAACAGCAGCAGCAAGAACCTTGATTAGAAGAACAAATACTGTTTTGAAAAGTCAGGCAAGGAAAATGTTTAATGACGTGATTTTTTTGAAAAAGTGTATCTATCTAATTAATTGATTCTCCGAAACAAATCAAAATTGAGATTCACGAAGTTACAAATACTTTACTCAGTCATTCGGACAGCAACACTGTAAATTTGAGTTTTGATTAAGAGTTTATTTTTATTTATTTTGCATAATTCTATTTGACAAAAAGACATTGGAGTCCAGAATAATAGTTTCATATAATGTATTGTGTGCGCGACAGTACACATGCGCAGCAATCCCCTCCACGTACCGGCCAGCGCTACAGTTATGTGCCTACCCCTATAACTTTCGCAAACTTTTAAAATATTTTTTATTGTAAAGGTGTTGCGGACAGCTGGACACGCTGCAATACATTTTATAATTACTACTTATGAGTAAATACAAATTAGGAATCAGTTAACAACTTTAAATTAATTATAACAGTGAAATAATCGAGTTTGTTATTTTCCTTTCTAACTCACTATAACGACCCTACGCTGCAGTGAGAATTTTGCTCGATCCGATAGGGGAAAAATGTTGCACAAAATACACGAGCGCCGGTGATTTACCGTGCTTTGATTGTCGACGAAAACTGCGATATCATATTTTACTAGCTACGTACTCGTGTCACTGTGATCCAATCTGCGGGCTTTTTGATTTTTGTTTTGGAACTTTGAATTATGTGACGGTCTAATTTTAAAGGGAAGTGTGTAACCTTGGTAGGTAATAAGTGATTCGACGTCATTTGCTTTATCCTATATGGGTACTTGAATTAGGTATGTGTGTTTCTTGCTAATAGTTTTAGAATAAAATGAATAAAGGAGTCAAACCTAAGAATGTTGCAAGATTGACAGTTTTAGATTATTTTTATCGTTACCTTGGAAATAACCTACTTAAAAAAGAATTTTACTGTAAAATAAATGAAATGGAAAATAAGGAACATATCTTTTAGAATCAATAGAATAACACAATAAAAAATAATCAATTTTACAAAAATGTTTCTGAGGAATTTTCGAATTTTTTAAACTTTTTTTTGAAATTATTTGCGTTTTACTCTTTGATCGGTTAACTATAATCTAAGTTCCTTTATTTTAAAATAGCATCTCAAATGTAAATTGTCCAATTGATTTTTTAGTTAAGTTCATAAATGTTCTTTTAAATGGATTTAATAATAATTCGTGGTAAACTTATTTTTTTGTGCGTAAAAGCTGTTAGTCAATATAATTATAGCCTCCAGATATGGGTGTAGTATTTCAGACATATTTTTGTAGTAAATGTTCGGACTATCATAATATAAGACAGATAGTTCCATAAATTTGCCAGGCCTAATAAATTTGTTTCTATGATTGAGAGTAATAGAGAGTAGTAGAACTGTTTCTTTGACAAATTAGGTTTAGGTTTAAAAAACTCAACATTATATTAATCACTTACGTGTAAAAGCATAATAAAAATTTATCAATTATTACGTTCGTCGTCAAATCAAATTTCGTTACTACTTTACATCTAAAATACAAACAAATATGGCGCAGTCCGTCCATCGCATTCATAGCAGTGAGGTGTCCGTTAATACGTGTTGACAAAGTCTTTTATTGAAATAAATTTATAACATTAAATCCTATTTGAAAAATATTAAAATATCATTGATAATTATGACGATGTTTGATATGTGAAATGGTTTATAATTGATTCAATTCAATTCATTTATTAATGCACAGGGTAGTTACATACAGATAGTGTTTCAGCGAGACATTGTGTAATATCTCTGTAAGATGTAATATCTAATCTAAAATCTAATCTCTATGTAAGATCTCCATAAGTTTGCCTTTAGGCATGCAAACAGTGTAGGCATACTGTTACACATACAAAATATATATATATAATTTTAACTAACAACAAGGATTTTTTCAATTTTTTATTTGCTTCCTTTGCTTACTTGAACATACTTTTTTGCTTACATTTAGTAAAGAGTACTACAATGACAACATTATCTGTGTATTGACTTTGTAAACAGGATTCTTGTGCCGTAACTTAGTGGAGGAATATCCAGACAAGAGAAACATAATGCCCGGACTGGGGAAACATAATGCTTGGACAGTTTATGAGCACAAGCGTCCGCGTCATATAACGTAGGTAGGTACCTGATATCTTTGCGGACGTGTCACTGGCAAGCCGCGATAAAAGACTTTGTGAAATATGTCTAGTTAGTTAAAAGTTTCCCCATTATGTCACTGATTTGTTCCGTCTATTGTTTTTATTTAAAATTAATATGCCATTATAATGCACATGTCACAGATAAACAAAGGGTGTTTTTTGTAAAAACTGTCTTCCTAGTAAAATATACAACATACTATACATTTAAGATAGCGGCATATAAGGTTTTATTATGTAAGTACATCATAATATAATGTTACCTAATTAATTTATTTTTCAAATTTTAAAACCTATATGAAAAATTCTTATTCTATTATTATTTAGCAAGAATATGAAAAACAAGAACAAATATCACACATACATCAGCATATAATATGAAAAAAATAAGAAATTTATAACGAATGCTTTTTTCTAAATTGGCCGGTAGCATGGACATTATTATATTAAACGCACACATGGCTCACTCGATGTGCTGTGTCTGAGATGGTTTACTTTGTTTTACATTAGATATTGTAGAGGAGTAGTGTAACTGTAAACCAGCTATTGCAATTAATTTTAATGAATATCCATATCAAACATCACAGTATAGATAATTTGATGCATAAAAAATAATATACATATTGTATACTAAATAAACATATACAAGGCATAAAAGTCCGTAGAGGGCCCTGCCTGTTGATATCAGGCCGATAGTGATTCTGATGCTACCATTGTCAAAAAGTGTACCGAAGTTGGCAGAAGGGAAGGCATGTAGCCATTGGCCAGATTCGTGTTGAGAAACTGCAAGAAACCTTGCGCGATTGTTGTCACCTGCTAAATTTTGTTCCAAAAGGTTAAGTTGTTTCTGTACCAATAGGGCATCACAATGTTTCTGGCAGGATGGTTCAGGAACAGAGAGATGTCCACGATGCCTTTTTAACTGCCGCCCTTCACACAGATTACTTTTTTTTATTTATGGTTTTGAAGGAGGCCGCTGCTGCACCGGTGCTATTGGCGGCGGAGTGGGCTCCAGTGTAGGTGGTGAGACAGGCGGCGGGGCAGACACTGATGTTGGCCCCACGGTCACCTCTTTATCACTGCATTTGGGGGTGAAAACACATCTTGTGAAGGAGACGGGGGCCGCGAACTTGCATTAAAAGCCACCGTACTAAATACGAAATATACGAACAACTGTGTAAAATATTTTTCCTTTTTCAAGAACCTGCCATGTAAAAAAAGGAAATATGTTTTTTTTATGTCAAGTTATGTTACTGTTAATTACAACAAAACTTAAATATTTTATGTCTTACCATCATTGCTGAAAGTTTAAAAGTGAATATGTTTTCTTGAGCGCCAAATACGTCAAGTTACGAAGTTCTAACTGACTTAGCTGTTTGATTTGAGTCAGATAATTATCAAATTGAAATGTTAAATTTAGAATTATTTTATGTCTGTCATTAGAATGAGAATAATGGGAAATATCAAGAAATTAGCATGAAATATCAGTCACAGAGTTGAAAACAAACAATAAGGAACCGATTTGTCCTCTCGTAAAGTTTGTTTGACGTAATGACAATTGGCGTTAATTTGGAGTAAGTTTTTAAAACCAACGAACTGTGAAAATATATTGAAACGTAACGATTTATTCATATTCTAATTTTTAGGATTTATATCTCTGATAAGGAAGAAGAACTTATAAGATTACAACGAGATTTGCGGTATACAAAACAGAATTGTCTTTCAAATGAGACTGCCAATACACGCCGCACCTACCTAACAAATGAAATCATTTATTTGCAACAACATGGGTGATTATGGTATTATGGTACTATAGAAAGTGCATAGTTATAATTTAAAATGAATACATTTTTTCTTTTTATGTCCAATATCAAAATATTGTAAAAATTAATAAAAACTACGCATATTTCACTATTCTCAATTTTCGATGCATGTCAATATAAAACATTGCAACATACCTATGTATTTTCTATATAAGAGTACAGGTGGGATGAAAAATAATATATATAGTATTCACCTTATAGTATTGGAGTATCTACGTGAATTATTCTACTCGCAATAATCAAATAAAATAATGTAAATTATAGTTTCAGTTACTTGAAAAACAGTTTCCATTTGACACAAAATTTTATCGTACAAAATAATAGTAATTGCTGTTCATTTTGGTGATTCCAAGTAGTGCAATGTATATTTGAATACCTACATCTCTGGCACTAGCACAATGTGGTCTAAACGCCATTATTAAGGTGGAGCCCGGATGGGCCACGACATAATGTGATTGCTTGATCCTGCTTTGAAACTCGGAAATTTCCAAATTTAATTGAAATAACTGGATTTCGTGGTTTTCATTAATTGAAAACTTCGGCTCCTGACGGGTGAACTGGGTGAACTGAAGTTAAAAGGCTTACTGTTGAAAGTATGAAGAAAAGTTTATAATAGCTTGCAATGACGTGAATGTTTATATAATATTATTTGACAGGATGATATGGTTCAAAAACAAAAAAAACTTAAATCGTACAAGTAGGTATTCGATCCAAATAGTTTCTCGAAACCCTAAGGTTGTGTGACGCAAAATATGTTTTGTATGTTTTTTTTGCGTATTTACTATTTGTATGAAGCATTTCAATTTCAGTTTTTGGTACGAGGATATTATTATGAAAATTTATAATATCAAATGATTTATGGTACGAAGATAAAGTAAGTGCGTGTGCAATAAATAATACGGGCGCTGAATGTATACATAACACATCGAGTAATAACGGTTTTACTAACGTTGTAAATTTTACATCATGTCCCTTCTTTTCTTTTCTGATGATTTTTCAAGTGCAATTTGCATGCTATTTATGCAGCGTGTTTATTTGGATGGACAGAACTTAAGTCTTTTTAGTAAAATAAATCCTGCAGCTTCAAACTGTTGCTTAATACGAGACACTCGTTTTAACAGTTTGTAAGTTTAATAGTAAGTTTATCTATTATAACATTTTCTTAGTTTAGTACAAGCTGTGATAGGTTACAATTTGCTTTTGAATGTTTCAGTGACTTTTGTAAGCAAAAGCAAATGCGGCTCGGTGGAAAAGGCGTCCACAGTTCATTTGTATGCATATTTGTACTACTTCAAACTATGCTATCAAGCTTGACTTGTTTCTCAAGTAATGTGTGGATGTGTTCTCGTTTAGCATAGAAAGAAAACTTTGCGAGGTAACTGACCTGTTTGAGTACTACGAAGACCAAGAACATGTGAACTTGGAAAGATCTAAGCGTTAACCACGAAGCAGCTGCTTTCTTAAGAAGCACGGAACTCCACTGCGAGAGATTCAAGACCCTTATAAATGATGGATTACAACTAAGGTGAAGAAGTTAAATATGCTAAAGTAACATCGATAGAAATGCCACATACCTACATAATAAAACCACCGAGTAGTAAAAAATGAAGCCACCCTTTCCCCAACAAAAAACTCGTATAACTGCGCCACCAAAAACATGAAACTTTATCTTCCAATATCGTATCTCGTTACTCGGTTTGTTATGTAAATGGTCTCGATGGCCTCCTCAATTCGCTCGGTTGATTTCTTCCAACGAAAAAACTCGATTGTATAAGACTCGATTATATTCGTTCAGATTCAATTGATCGACGCTGCGCTGTTGATTTGTTTGAACGTTTATAGTAGGCTTTTGTTATTCACTGATAAGGCGTTTGGAGTAAGTGGTGTTTGAGGAAAGGCAATGGAGGGACGGTAATCGGGGAAGAAGTTTTTTAAGAGGCCTGTTAATCTTACTATGGAGCAGTCGCAAAGCAGGAACTTATTTTATTTTTAGCGTAACGGGGGTCTGTAGTTCTAAGCGGAATCGAGAAAAGTTTTTTAAGGGATTTGGAAGTTTTTAAATATAGACCAGCCCCAGGGCAGGAAGAATTTCAAACAAAACTTAAACAATGTAACATTTTCATTTATTATTATTTCAGTGTTAGAGTTTTAAAAATGTTTGTTAACAAAATTCTTTACGTTTCACGAACAGAGTTTACAAATCATAGCATCTTGAAGTTAATATTTCATACTCGTACTGCTGTGCTCGTACTCGTTTATATATTGTAAGTATAAAAATACAGTTATATTATACAGTTATATTGATGGCAAAATAATCATATATTTTTAATGTTTAGTTTGGGCAATGATCTCATCACATAACATATTGCCATATAATGAAAAAATACAGCCTCGTCTAGGCTTAATTTTGCTTCCTTTAATAAAAATGAAGGTTTTACGACTTTCCCAGTTGTCTCCCGATGTCATCAAGGGAAATTAATTTGGGAGATCTTTTTATTAATATACAATTGAAAATGTTTCTTGAGGAAAACCCTCAAAATGTGTTTTATGCGCATAAAAAATCTCACATATTTTGAGGTTCAATTAATTAACTAAAAAGTCTATTTGCATTCATTGTAACTTTTTGGTTTATAAAAAATAATTTTGATTATTTCTTTTGAACCAAGCAAATGCTTAAAACGGCAATAAATCATGGGTTACATTTAATTTTTCAGATCGACTGTTTCTACATTTCAACCCGACTTTGCATGAAATCCCGCCGCTATGACAACATTAAAACTTTCCTGATATTATTATTGGGGCCCGGAAACCTTGGCCGACTTCTACTTTTGGGACGAGTGTGTTGATTTCAGTGCCTAAAACTAATAGTAACTGTAATTTGGCACAATATTAAAGTTGGAATATTTATTAGAATTTAGTAAGTACGATCATAACTTAGTGTCCCATATTTTTATAGCCTAGTATCGTATAAGTTTAAATTATTGTGTAATATATTAATTTATATATCAAGTTATTAATATAATGTTTATAATAATATTATAATATTTATCACTCAAATAATGATAACATTTCAATATTGGAAGGAAAAGTCGAGGAAGATCTGTGCAGCGGTAGCTAAAATAATAAGCGAAATATGTACATAAATTATTAACGTATAGAAGGAGAAGATTTATGACCTGCAGTATGCTTTATAAGCAGCTAATATTATTTTTTTAATAATTTTTAACACTGTGAATGACATTGTGATTATACTTTGCAAAAGCTAGCCTAATGTTTAAAAACATTAAAAACAGATGTTGATGCAGCTGTAACGTGATCGTTTTCTCAAAAACTCTATTAACTGACGTCTAAAACATTTTATCATCATTAGAAACAATCGTTATGAGATCAGTATAATACATTAATAAGTTAATAAAATAGTGATTATTATGTGAAAATAATGTGTAAATTCAATTATTGCTAAGCAATCACCAGAGAAGAATATATTTAACTTACAAATTGAGTGACATAATCAAACGTGTTAACGAAATTCGCTCCGGTAATTCACCTTTACCGCCATCTTTTATGATAACATTGTCTCGATAAATACAGACATTTTACGAAATAACTATAAAGCTCGAGAAAACTCTTTGAACTCTTTGTGGTAAGTTGACACTTTGGCAGAAATAGACCGAACGTTTACTTTATCGGCTGTAAATAATCGCTTGAAGCCTCTCAAAGGGATAAAAAATAAGGCTGGAAATATCTTGCCTTCAAAATAAGTCGAATGAAGATATTTTGTGTAAGGTTGATTTATTGTTATAATAAACTTATAAGGACTTAGTTGAAGACACGTAAATAGAGCTATTTCCAACTCCCAGTAACGTTACCTTATTTAGAGACTAGCTGTGCGCGCGACTTCGTCCGCGTGGAATTAGTTATTGTGGGCATCGTATTTTTTTGCAAACTACCTCTTCGGCTTTATAAATTACAAGCTGGTTCCCGCGACTTCGTCCGCGTACCTATAGTTATTACCATAAAAACGGGTCTATTGAGTTAACCTTAAAAGATAGACATATACTGTTGCAGACATTTTGTTAGATCATTTCAAGAGAAATACTTCTTTACTACATATTTTTTTGATATCTTGAACCGTTTTCGCAGCGAACGCAACGAAAGCCCTCAAAGATGAAAAAATTTCCCCGTTTTTTTCCACATTTTCCATTGTTTCTTCGCTCCTATTAGTTGCAGCGTGATGTTATATAGCATAAAGCCTTCCTCGATAAATGGTCTACTCAACACAAAAAGAAATTTTCAATTCCTACCAGTAGTTCCTAAGATTAGCGCGTTCAAACAAACAAACAAACTCTTCAGCATTATAATATTAGTATAGATAACTGTTGAGCCATAAATTATAGCTGTTACCCACGACTTGAACCGTTTTCGCAGCTCACGCAACGGAAGCCCTCAAAAATGAATAATTTTACCCGTTTTTTCCACATTTACCATTGTTTCTTCGCTCCTGTTAGTTGCAGCTTGATATTATATAGCCTAAAGCCTTCCTCGATAAATTAAATATTCAACACAAAAAGAGTTCGCACTAGTAGTTCTTGATATTAGCGCGTTCAAACTAACAAACTCTTCAGCTTTATAATATTAGTATAGATATATATATTTAGCAATTTACCTAAAATAATGTCAATAACTTATTGGAATCAAGTTGATACAAATTACAAAAATACTGTGTCTTGCTAACAGAAAATTTTCCAGTATTCAGTTGTAAAACATTTAAAAGGTTGTGTATTTGTAAAACTCAAACTGTTGTTGTCTACATGCAATCTAGACATCATGAAAGATTTCATTTCTCTAAAGATAAGCGTATTATTTGAAGGAAAAACGCTAACTATCCGTTGTAACGAACGATAGCATGCTTTTGGTATTTGTCTAACAAAATAACATACTCTACTCATTTTCATTGTCTTGATAAGGTCCTTTAAGGATCCCACCCTACCCTTACCACCACCATACCACCTACCATTGGTTTCATGCTAAAAATGATATTCCGTCGCCCCATTTCCAAGTAAAATAAGACCAACAAATACAGGTAGGTAATTAATTTTATATTTTAGCACTTTTTGTTAACAAATTATTTCTAAGAGATTGCAAATCAAACGCAATAATAACAAATTGCATTATTAATTCTACAAGTACGATGTTACTGAACATTTCTAACAGCACATCTAAGGTAGATAAAGCGTGGTATAAACATTTTTTTTACACGGAAAAGGCTTACGTACGTTTGACTACAGCCTGCCCGGTATTTAGCACCGCCCGTAGTCTAAGATATGACTAGCAACCGCACATAAATATGTTAGCAATCAATCATTATCGTCAATAATTCGATGAACACGGATACATTTAGTTCCCCGGCCGCAGAGGAACTACAAAATCAGCTGGCATTCCAATTCAAACCCACGCCCGACGGGACATACCGTATAGCGGTGTACGACTGAATTATTTATACGACTTCCTCTTGAAAGTAGTACGAAACAGTGCATAAGCACACGCTTGCAAAGTTGAGAACATGGCCGTTTGAAGAATTATATTATTCAGTAAAGTTGTAAAGTGAGTCATTTCAAATACTTTAAGGTGTCACTTTTTAGATATGTACTAACGTAATGTGAAATCCAGAAAACACCAAAAAATTATGGGAACTGATTGTCACTCAAAGTTAGGAAATAATAATATGTATTTTAAGTAGAATTATCACATGTTCATCTGGGAAAATAATTAACTAACGAGTTAATCTAGTCTGTAAAGTACCGAATTTACGAATAAGTAAATAGGTACATTGTACCTACGGTGTTTTTTCTTGACTTGGCTTTATACAGTTACTGATATACCAACCAGACCAACAAAACAAAAGTTTACTGTGCATTTCTTTATATCATTGTATATCAATGTATGTGTGTGTTTCAATGATAAATTCTTTAGAGTTTTTTAACATGAAAATATAATAGGTACCTATTAACCAAAAATTAAAATTATGCTATCTCCTTCACTGCATTCTATTATTATAGTGTAACGTGAGCGAACGCTAACGTGGATTTGTGGCCAATACACGAAATGAGGCAGTAATATTGTAACTATGACAAATACGGCGAATACGACTTGTTGGCTTGTTTAATGTTATGAATTATGTGCGCTCAAAGTGGCCAAATAGGCGTGTCTGGTAAGTATTTATCATCGCGCCGGGATTAATAGCCAATATAATGGCCAGCGGACCGTTGGCAGAAACAGTGTGATAAATATCATTTCAGAGGGCGAAGAGTCGAAAACAGGTCTCAGGCCGATTGAAGATGACGTATATGCTTGGAAATCAAATAGTTTAAGTGTTTTTACATAAGATAACATAAATGAAACAAATTGAGAGAAATAAAACATGGCAGGGCTGGCTAAGGACTGATAATATACGAGTACTGATTGTAAGTTATAGTAGTAACTTGTATAAGAGATAATCTTAAACTACCTGAATCTAATACTACGACGAATTATATTCAAACGAAAACTCATTGGTTGTAAGAAAAACCTTTAACACAACGAATGCTTAGTACCTACATGACACAGAATGAAGCATAAATTGTATATGTATTTTTGTAAATTTGTAATTATGCTAGCTTTAAGTACTTTAGTACTCTCAGTTCTCTAGTATCTTATAAAAAAGCTAACAATGCTGAAACATAATATTTCCGGTGATGGAATTCCTTGGAAATATCAAGCTTTACCAATAAATAAAATATTTCTTAAAAGCTTTCCATTAATGTTTGAGTATTGGGATAGTATTTAAGTAGGTACTAGGGAGTTTCTGGGAAAAAAATCAGTACAACACAAAATAATTTTTTTTGGTTATCATAACTCATTCTTATCAATTATTATAGAATACTAACCCAATGCTGTAGTTCTGTACATAATTTATTTATTTTGATATTAAAGTGAAACATGTTTTTTTTTCATTAGCTGAACCCGCAGCAATACTCACATTTGGTGAATTGTTATCGAACTTAAATTACGAACAAGATACACACAGAAAAATCTTATTAAGTTCCGACAAAAGAGAAGGTTTTAATGTATTGGGAAAACTCGTATATATGTTTAACTATGTGTGTGTATGTCTATGTCTGTGTCAAACGGATCAATCGGTTTTAATAAAGTTGTTTTGTTTGATGAGTGATGATTTCACACGTACCACCGTAAAAGCATAATATAAAGTCTTTTCACTGTGGTTAAAGAGAGGTCAACTATGGCTTCAAAAGTTTTTTAAACCGCCCTGAGGGCCTCTGACATGACTTAACTATGTTTTTAATGCACACTAGAAAAAATATCTGCCAAACTATACAAATATTTCACCACAGTGACGCATTTCAATTTCCTTCATAGTATTTTGAGTTGTAATCTCGATATATCCAAGTCTGGATCGGTTCTAGACTATGTCTAGCTAGACTCTAGCTATACCTAGATACACTGCACGTGCTAGCTCACCAATACCGAGGCTTAGGCGGCGACCAATTATTTGTTTCAATTATCGAACAAAATGCCGCTATTGACAGAAAGAAAAGTTTTAATTGGAATTACTCTTAAATATTTGTAGAGATGATTCAAGTACTGCGATTCAACGTGTTGAATTATTTGGATTATTACATGTCTGTTGTTCGTATTACACTGAGATTTTATTTTCCACGTTAATATAATGTACACTTGATGATTTATTTACAAAAAAACTTAATCTTTTGTCTAAGAGTTTGGTAACGTTTAAACATACATAAGCTCGTGTTGATTATATTCTTACGAGAAGTACCTAATACAATTCCACCAGAACTTCAAATTCGCCAATCTACGAATATAAGAGCCGCTATGGACTTATTTAGATGTTTGTCTAGCGACAGATTTTCCGCGTTTTAATCGTGAGTATACCCGTATGGATAAAAGTTAGCAATATACCGTAGAAGATTGAAATGCTAAGCTAATCTCTCGCCCATCGAGGCGGGACAAAGGAGCTAAATGTAAAAGGGTGCAGCTAAAAGCCACCTGCACGATGTTCCGGACATAAATCTAGTGTACACTCTAGCACGGAAGTGCTTCGCGCCGTTATCCTTTACTATCACTCTAGGTGCTCAAATTTTGCGGAGGCAAGAGCTTGATATGTCAATGAAAAGCAGTACTGTAGAAATTTTGAAAGAGCGAAAAAGGTCTCTATTTATACTACTGACATAATAAAATTCAATTGACGTGTTTGATTGAAGGAAAACCTTTATACATATTTAATGAAAATCATATCACAGTGACTTTCGGAACTCTTGGTACGCTAAGTTAGTAAAAAAAAGAATTTTAGTTTCTCGGTTTGTGGCCAACTTTGCACATGTAACGGCTAATGCAAATAAACTAAAAAGTGTTGTTGTATCTACTTATTTCTGATAATATAGCATCATATATTCTAGTGTGCGTAACTTAAAAACCACATTTATTTCATAACCACATCCCTTCACACTTTATAAAAATATCAGCGCTGTAGCTGTTCACTAGATCAGCAATATCATGCATGTAACAGCAACTTTTCTACATCAGATGGGGCTTGTAGAGATGTTTACATAGAGTTTTTATGCCGGATATGTCTTGTTTTTAACCAGATAATTTTAGAAATTGCGTAAGTAGTTAGTAGTTTACAAAAAATGTAGGTACCTACCTTAATATAATTGATTGTTTGTGCTCCTGCGCCTTGCTTGCGAGGATTTTCTTTTAATTTCTTTTGTTGTTAAAAGTATCAATAATAAATAATTGACCACTATATTATGGAAATTTGACAAAAATTGTGTAATCAAAAGTGTAGGTATACAAATTAACTGGCTCTCAACGTAGCTACCGGCATATATACGTAAGTACGTGGTCGCAGATGATTCAATTGTTTTTTTTTTAGATTGTTTAATGGTGTCCGAAAAACAATTATTGTATTGCCGGTTAGTTTTATACATCTCTAGTGAGGCGGCTTACATTGGCTCTTTTCCAACGACACACGGCAGTTCCTGTCCAGATTAATTGTAAGTACTTTTGCCAAATGCAGGCTAAAGCCAAAATTTATGATACGATTTCACTGCTTTTGTTTAATATTTTATGTGGGTAAGTAATTCCTACTTGAAAACAGATATAATGGTAACTGTTTTTAGTTTGTAACTTTTTTCAGAACAGAATATACTTTCTATACATGGTTTTGTTAACTTATTTGTCACGATATTCATATAAAAGATCTAATTAATTTCAGGTAAGTTCTTCTTAACAAATAACTATTAATTAAATAACAAACATTTAATGAATGTTTGACAACATACTCATACACAAAACATATTACCTTCTTGCTCACTTTACATTGTAGAAGTCAAAAAGTAATCTTTTCAGCCTTTTACAGTGAAACAGCCTCTATGTATATAGCAGGTGTGCTCTCGCCCTCATACTACCACTTGCTCAAGATGAAAAATAAATTATAGCAAGCGCAAACACAAATGCACTTATCTTAAACCCTTGAGCTGAGACCTCTCCAATGCGGCAACATAATATTTTATCTGAAGATTTTTATTCAATTATTCAGACACTTTGCATTCTGTTGACTGTAAGTTAATATTTCATAGTTGTGACAGTTTATGCTCGTACCAGAATTTCTGAGAGTAAAATTGGAGAATAAACTCTGCTGTCGAAAGCTGTGCACATGCTAACAGATTTTAAACCTAAGCTGAGATTAGATTTGTTTCAAACTATTTCAATATGCAAGACGTAGGTATGTAGTTTTGATTTAAACAGACAATACCTACAATCAAAGTTTTATATTAAATATTGTTTGATCAAGGACACCTTAAACAAAGATACATTAAGTATGGTTTTACCTATTGCTGACAAGCAAATATAATTATAAACATTAATAATGTTAAACCGCAGTGAGAAAGGTTTAATTGAAAATATTTAATCATAACTTAATAAAATATGAAAACTTCAAGTTTTTCACAGATGAGAAACGAGCGATATAAATCGCGCTGTAAATTCAAATAGCCCGGACAAGTTCTCAGTGGGTAACAAAGCCGTGAAAATCCTGCATAGTCCGGGATTTTCGGATTAACCGGGATAATCCGGGATGGAATCGCGAAAAGTCACTGTTAGTTACGTAAATTTCACGACTGGACAGTTTTGGTAGATTAGGCGAGATAAGGCGATAGCTTTTGAGTGGTTCTGAAAAATGTGGTGACGAAAAAAAATCTCGTGTTAGGAGAGACGTTTTTAATTTTAGCTAGGTACTTTTTTGAGTTTGAGCAAGGAATTTAGTAAGTACTAAATGAATCAGTGTACCTACTTTAAATGGGCACAACAAGTTAACTTGTCAAAGAATTCTAACAATGGTATCGGAGGAACAGTGAAACGGATAAAAAACTTTTTGAAAAACCAATACCAATCAGCTATACAAAATTTACATTGATTTAATTGATTTTCGTGTCGATTCAACATGCAAGAAATATTTTCACAAACTATTCCTCACTCACTTTTTTCGATTCCCGATGCGAGTTCATTTTATGCTTTAATCAATTCGTGCTTTGCATCGAATCACAGATCCAAAATTGAACCAAACTTTTCAACATTCAGAAAGCTTTAAGAGCTAAAATTCCGAGTCGGCTTCCGAGTAGCTAACGAGGTTAAAATTCACCCAGCGCATGAATCAAGTGCACAAAAAACGACATTTATCTAGGACAAGTGCACATTTTCCGTGCGCACCAGCCTTCATTTTCTAGGATACAGTTTGACCGAGTTAACATTCATGGTGGAATTAACGAGCTTAAGTTTTTTGGTAAAATTGTTGTATTTAATGTTGTTTATTAAAATTACACACACACAATACGTTTTTGATCGAAAAGAGAGAGGAAGAGAGAGAGAAATATTTCCATCAACGGTACATTATGTTATGTATCAATATATATAGCATACTAAATACTTTTAAATTTTATTTAAAGAGATTAAAATAACAGTTGCAATTTAAATCTCTCTATTTTTCTAGCTCTGTAAGACTTTCCAAGTTGCCTTCCTATGAACTACATATACCATGCATGATGAGAGTAAGCCGGTTTCTACTAAGCAAGCGTCCTACTTCGTAGACCTCAATATTGAATGTTGTGTTTAAAGCAGAACATCAAACGATAACTGAAGCCGAATATTTATTTTTACAATCCCGTGTCTCTATTGCATTAGGTATAAGATACATAGTTAGGTATACATAATAGTCGACAGTGTCGTAAATTTCAAAAGTTTGCACTTAATACAATGTTTAGAAATAACGAGCCGGTCTTGATGGTCATAATATAAAGAAGCTGGCCACCGGTGAACTCTGCTCGCATTATTTTTCATTTAACTGGTGTGTCCGCGTCTCATTTTTATAGCCGCCAGCTATTTTAACGCGGACCACACGGAACCGTGTATTTTTCCGTCCAGTGCCTTGATTTTCATGTTTTAATGGGTAAAAATAGTGAATTGCGGCATAAAAATTACACTGGCCACTGGTAATTTTTAGACTGACATAGGTAAGAGAAGGAAAAATGACAGGAACAAGATCAAGAGGTCGAAGCCCAACTAGATGGTCCGATCAAGTGGCTCAACATATTGGCTCGAGAGCAAGTATAGCCATACATGAAGCCACGGATCGACCTAAATGGCGATTATTGGTCCACCAAGTGGGTCGGGACCATCACGATGCTCAACAGTGAGCAAGCGACTAAAGGAGGAGGAGGAAAAAGTACATTAATTTATCCCTGAAAATGAAAACTGAGGTATTATGTTTAGGTTTTCCTTTTTCAATCCAAAAAAGAAACAGTGTGGTCTGACTAATTTTTATTTAAAACAGATGATTTTTATGTAACGCTGCTTATCTGAAGATATTGCAAGCGTGGAAAGAGTTACGAGCGTAGAGACTGCGTATGTAGCTCATACCATACTATGATTATTTGTAGCTACAATTTTAATACTAATCAAGATTGAAAAGAAACATATTACCTTTTTACAGCTCACGCAGCTTTATTAAGAATAAAATATTATAGTATATGTATATTTTTATTACTAAAAGGAAGATTTAATACTGCATTTAGTCCAGCACTATGCCACTATGAACCGTAGTGTGATATTAGAAAAGTTTATTAAGAATTTTATAAGTTGAATTTTCTTCGTTCTCCACATTTTAAGGCTACATTGTTTGACAATTTTGACAGATGTTGTTTATTAAATTCCGTAGAGATAAACCAAGTCTCAGCAAAGCGTCTATAAAATTTTACGATTTATATTTCAGCGTAAAACGGCTCACAAAGTTGACTAAAATATTTTTACACAATATTATTAAATGACGAAACATACGTGTGCAAAAAGATTTATATAATAGAAAATACACATAACTTCTCAATGCAGCATGACCAATTGTTATGTAAACACGATTTATTACAATAAGACATAATATATATCGAGAAATAAATCTTTTTTTCAAATAAACCTAAATGTGTACACGTCCTACACTTGAATCACAAAACCAAGGTATACATAAAATTCTTTTATTTATATAATATATGTATATTCTGTTATGGTTTTCTATGTTTATACATATATTATATTTTTTTATTAACCTGTTCAAATAAGTAATAATAAGTTATAAATAAAAATACCGGCAAACACAACACAGTCGTACATTTTGTATAACCGTTATTTGTCAAAGGCCGTTCACGACTGGTTAATCCATCTGTCTGTCCTAAACTATACATATATATGTGTGTGTACCAACAAACCTAGATATCTATAATATCACGGGCTTTAGGGTATTACGAAATGATTGAAAGCTGAATTAGGCGGTGACGTTTAGTTTAAATTTGTTTAGACGCGAGGCTACGTTAGCATTTATTATTCAGACTATAACAAGGGTGACCTACAGAACAAAGCAATGACATCCAAATAAACAAAGTTGTGTTTTTTATTTACATCAGTCGTTAAATTTGGCAGTTATTACTGTAACTGCAAGTAATGCGATAGGTAACTAATAAATGGCAACGTATTTTCAACGTATTATAGCTTTATTTCTTAAGCTTAGTTGATATTTCTCGTGCTTAAAAGTATTTTTCTAAGAAGTCTATAATTTCTTAAGTGCATTATTAATAATGTTCAATAGACACTTGGGTACCCGAAGTAGGTACTCCCGAGATATGAGTGGGTTCGGTAAATTTATTTCGCATTAGGTTGTGATAAGGTGTACAAATGGGTTAAATAAAAATATTAATTTCGGATTAGTCATGTTATTTTTAAGCAAAATTAAAAAAATAAATACATTGGTATAATGTCACTTTATTATTAACTAGCTGTGCCAGCGACTTCGTCCGCGTGGAATAGTTATTATTAAAAACGGTTCTAGTGAGTTAATCTTAAAAGATAGACACGTATTGTTGCGGACATTTTGTTAGATCATTTCAAGAGGAATAATTCTTTCATACATTTTTTTTGATATCTTGAACTGTTTTCGCAGCGCATGCAACGGAAAGTTCTTGAAGATGAATAATTTTCCCCGTTTTTTCCACATTTTCCATTGTTTCTTCGCTCCTATTAGTTGCAGCGTGATGTTATATAACCTCAAGCCTTCCTCGATAAACGTTCTATTCAACACAAAAATATTTTTTCAATTCGCATCCAGTAGTTCCTGAGATTAGCGCGTTCAAACAAACGCACTCTTCAGCTTTATAATATTAGTATAGATAATTGTTAAGTTGATAATAATACACAAGTTCCATGGTAATGGTGACATACTTTGTTAATTGGCTAATTCTTTTACAAGAGTTAATTTGATAAAGTAAAGGCGCAAAAATGCGTAAGTGCCTACTAGTCTACCCACAATTTAAATCTTTATCACAAGTTACACTTATAATACGCAACTTTTTATTTAGGAGGTTAAACATTAGCTCTCGATCTTGCCTGACTTCGACGTGTTATTAAGACTCGATTGATATGATGGTTTTTAATTTCATTGGTTTCACACAACGAAGCCGAAGGTGAATGACTTTTATTGATAAATGGTGGCGATTCGATTGGCTTTATCTTGAATATACATAGGTATCACTACATAAGCTCCCTGTCTTACTGTTTTTTGTATTCAGCTGCAAACACTATTAAATTAATCTAAGGTCGAGACAAACTAAATCGTTATTAGTCATTCAATTTATTTTGGATCATCACGATTTTTGGTATATAGGTAGTATGAGGTCTTTAAGGCTTATCATATAGATTACTATTTATCCTAAAATAAAACGAATGAAGCCGTGGACGTCCACTGTATATGCAGCTATATACTTTAGCTGTAATATTATACATGCTTATGGATTTCATTGTAGCGTTTATTAACAAATATAATACATGAATAAAAATAATATAAGCATAGCATAAAAATAATTGATTATTATTAGAAAAGTAATTTAAAAATCTAAAATAAAAACTACAACAACGAGGACAAAAACCTCTACATTCTTAACTTTATTAATCTAATTTAATCTAAATTGTAGGTATTCACGTGCATATCAGTAGTTACATTAAGAAATGGTAATTGCGTTTACATTATACATATGTATGTAGGTACATGGTGTCAATAAATTGTTCCTCACAGAGATCCATCAGATAACGTGGTAATCTCTAAACCTATTTGTCGAAAGCCTTTAATGCTCTGATACAGTGAAAATAGTAGGTTTGCTTGCAAATACTATACATTTTATTAAATGTCTTTTGTTGTTGGATAATGGAGCTTATAAATCTCAAAACTGGAAACAGAAGACAGAAGGAAAAATAAAATTGAGTAAAGTATTTACACAAAAAAAACTTATAAGAGTGGCCATCTCGTGTTGAGAGTTTATCAAACTGTTCTAAAAGTTGTTGATATGTGTGTATCTAAGACAACTTCTCTTCTTCATAGTCCTGTCCCTCACTGCTGAGGATCATGACTCCTTCTGATACTGTTGACTAGTTGTCGCCATCGGTTTCGTTCTGTTGCTTGGTGCATTGCAACATTTATTGGCATCTCCAGCTCTTTAGTTATTTGGTCAGACAACCGTATGAAGACAGCTAAAACAAAAAAAAAACTTACGAGTACTAAAGTTTTTCTTATTAAATATCTTTATTTCAGGCTGATGCGATATTTATTCACATTTAGTTATGTATTAAAAACCAAAACTTCATGGTCACTGTTTATAAACATTAGTCCTTCTGTAAATGTAGCATCCACTGTATCTTCATTTACTGTGGCTAGGCTCGTCTCGTATTATCATGGCGTCTCTTTAATTAACCAAAACTAAACTTATTAATTCCGTTACACATACAAGGTACGGTTGGTTAGAGGTTAGGGAACCGTGTCGGTCCCCGAGTTAGATTAAATCCTGACCTTGTTTAGAGCTCCGCTTTGGTAAGCCTACTGCGGTCTGTGGACATGGGGAGGTTAGAATATTTTGTATGACAAATAATAATAAATACAATATACAGTTTAATATTATAGTTACTAATGTCGGATGTAGAAATACATGAAAATTTCTCAATTTCAATGAATGTAGACTCATTTAAAACGTTAGATGATTGGTCTTGGTTCGAGCTGGACCACGGTAAAGCCTCCTAGTTGTGGTATTGAAATAAATACAAAGTAAATTAATTAATTTGATAACTTCAAACATTTGAACCCAACAATTAAAGAAACATTTCATAAGAACAAGGTACTAAACGATTTATTCTACCATGAAAAGACAAAAGCTTTCAACATTTCACACACAGAGAATGTAATCGAAACTGCAGAAGCGTAATGGCGTAATAGCATTGTGTAGGAAGCCCCGGTATTTGCGGGCCTCGGGCGAGTTAATCAGTGGTCAGGGGATACTACTATTAAGTATTATTGATTTTAAAACTTAGTTTGATTCATTACTAAATAGATAGATATGTAAGCTCGTATTCAATATTTATTAAAAACGGTGTGAAGTTAATCGAGAGAATTTATTGTTCGTTTTAATTGAACCTTCAAGATTTGATCAGCCATTTTTCATAACTACACGTTTTATTTATGTGTGTAGGAATTAAAGGATGTGTAGTGTACTTTGATTGATAAAGCTAATTATTTATTAGCTTAGTTTGTCATGTAAAGTTACGCTGGATAATATGAAGCCATTTAATAATTTCAGTTGACATTTGTACATACCAGATAATGAAGCTAGTTACAATTATATAATATTACAATAGTACACATATGCAGTGCAAAGATCCAGGTTTTTTTCAAATTACCATACCTATACTATTTTTATGGCAAGCGTGCTTATACTGCTTATATATAGACTACTAATAGTAATAGCCCGGAAAGATGGCGACAACCTGGAAAAACTGATGATCACAGGAAAAGTAGAAGGCAATAGATCCCGAGGCCGCAGCCCAACACGTTGGTCGGACCAAATTCGCACCACTTTAGACACTACAGTCTATAATGCATTGCATGTTGCCGAGGACAGAAGGAAGTGGAAAGATGTCATCAAGGAGAAGGTGCTGGGAGGTGGTGGTCACGATCCTCAGACATGAGGGATACGATTCAAGGAGGAGGACTAATAGTAAATATTTTAGACATGCTCAAACTTGAGAACTACGTATATACGCAAATCTCACTATATAGTCTTCTTCTTCTTCTATATATGTATAGGTAGTTATAAAGATATTTAAATCAACAATGTAGGGCTACTCAACTATGTTTAGCCAAATAATTAAAGTTTTGGTTGTAAATATATCATGTAATAAAACAACAAAAATTAATAGTAATACTGCCAAATATTATTTTTTTGGTGGATTTGTCGCTAAATGAATTTCAAAATAATTGTACAAGTAGGCTTTAAATATATTGCTGAAGTTTTATTATCTCAATTAAGTTAAATTTAAATTATTTTGTAATCTTTTTTTTTATCAGGCTCGAAATTACAACATTTGTAGAGCTACAAGTAGCCCCGTTCAGGGACAGAAAACATCGACTTCCTTCCTCTCCATTAGGCGATGCAGTCGTTATTTGCGCTCTCTTGTCGCTTCAACAACCTTCGCCTGTTTATGAGATTTACGCGCTTTGATTTTTGTCGCTTGACTAGTTTATGACTCGTGATGATAATAATAGTAGATATAAAACAAAAACATTTCAAAAATGTAATAAAACAGTTGAAATCAGTAAGTGTTACTTGTGTACCTATACCTATAATGATTTGTAGCAATATTTTAAAATCTGTGGGGATTTTGCTGTTTAAACAAAAACCTATTTTTTTTAACTTACTTATAATATTGAAATGAGACTTTGAACGAATGATTTCGCTTAAATCGCATAAAATGAAAGAGTTTGTGTTAAAATATAGTGCCATATCTAGTATTATCAGTTTCAAAAATTGACACTGCCGCTGTTTGAAAGACAGTCCTATATTTACTTTAAAACTATCGTGTTGCCAGATAGCGGCTTGAAGCGTATTTTTCTTTTCAAATAATACCTCAATTTTAATAGTAAAAAACCTTTGTTACAAAACATAAGAGTTATAAAAATATATAATATAATAAATAATTATTTTTTCCTTTCATGAAATCTTTACTGTTTTTTTGGCTTATTACGAGCGTATAGGCATATAGTACCTAATATGATTTATATTATAAATTTATTCTTACTACTCGTAATTAGCCTACTAAAACACTTACTTATGATGAAATTAAAGCTATTTTCTTGGCTATGGCCAGCAAGCCTTCTAAAGCGGTGTATTGCCACCTCGATTTTAGTCCGGTGAAGAGAGCTGGGTTTGGTTGCACTGAGATGGGGATACCATGATGGGCAACGGATCAACTTGGACTCTTGGCCATGCCTTGATGAAGTTCTCGCCCAGTATTTCCAGGATTTTTTTTCCATGTTCATCAATGGTATTGCAGTTGATGGTCCACCTCCTGTCCCCAACTACAAATTACGTAATTGGTTTATTTATTATTTAATTTTTGAAATTTTAAAATTCGACCAAGTAGGTTTTTTGCTCAATCTGAGCCTTCTTTAGTTGCTCCATCTACACCTTCAGCATTTAAACATGTCGCTACTTCCTTCCGCTTCCTTTTGGCGTATTCTTTTGCCTGCACGTTTCGGTTGTGGCCAACTGCGACATCCCAGTTCGAGTTTAAAAACTCCCAAACGCTATCCATAGGGAAACTCGGCGGTACAAGCGGCTATTTTATGTCTTCATCAGGAAATTCATCTTGATATCATAAACAGCCGTTTTTTCCACATCAATTGTTTAATTTTATTGGTATTTTATTTATTTGAGATACTATTGGTATTGATAGCTGACTCTGCAGTTACGCTTCTTCAAGCATATGTTTATTGGTCAACTGTGTGACTGGTTATTGGCTTTATTGCAGATATTGTGCAGATTAACACATGCGTTTACAATCGAGCAACAATAAATGAGCCAGTAAGCAACAAAAACGTGCCTTTAGGAACCTAATTGTGCGCTCTATCACATTCCTTGCTCGCACTTGAATATACATAAGTATGTATGTATAATATGCCTCAGGTGATTCTGGTAGTGCATCCAGTACGGGAGTAAGCATAGTCTTCCGTAGAGGATAGCCAACATATTCATGTCCGCGTCACAAATCTATTAGATACTAAATTATATTATTATGGGCATAACAATAATATATAATGAGCCCTTTACTTGTGCCACAGCTTTTGATAATTTTAGATAGAAGTAGTATTAAAACTATACCTACCAGACCAATTTATTTTTGTGCATTGTACAATTTTTGTACATTTCGAGAGTGATAATGATTGCCACAGAAAAATCGTTCTTCATGAATACACGGCTTCAATATCGCCACATGTGTACAGTCAATACATCCCAATACTCCCGATATTCAGATTTTTTTATAGAATCTGAAATAAACTAAATAATGGGTGATAGAAAATCACAAAAAAAAACATTAAATATGTGTATATTTTTTTTATTTTAATATTATCTTACTGAGTTTTAATTTTGTTTTTTTCCATGTTCTTGGGAAGCAAATATTTTTCTTTCTTATTTGTTTGGTTAAGGCATTTGGTTACCTGCCGCAGAATTGCGGATACAGTTTGTTGTACCACAGAGTGGCCTCCTCTAGCACTAGTTAGCCGCTGATATGACCCAGCGGCATAAAACGACAAGGAAGTTAGTACCTAAAATGAGACTATATAACCCACTTAATTTAACGTTACAACTATTCATGGTGCTGATAATCATTCCATCCTTTGAAATCATCTCCTTCATCCTCATCCTCTCGAAAAAATTGCGAACGAGATCTTTTGTTAGCCTACAATTTCATCCTTTTTACACTTAAGACATCATATAGGTTGTTATGTAGCTTATTGTATACTAGCTGGTGCCCGCAACTTCGTCCGCGTGGAATAGTTATTACCTACCATAAAAACGGCTCTAGTGAGTTAACCTTAAAAGATAACAATATATTATATTGTTGAGGACATTTTGTTAGATTATTTTAAGAAAAATTTTCTTTCATACAATTTTTATGATATCTTGAACCGTTTTCGCAGCGCATGCAACGGAAGCCCTCAAGGATGAATAATTTTCCCCGTTTTTTCCACATTTTACATTATTTCTTCGCTCCTATTAGTTGCAGCGTGATGTTATATAGCCTAAAGCCTTCCTCGATAAATGGTCTATTAAACACAAAAATATTTTTTTTAGTTCACACCAGTAGTTCCTGAGAATAGCGCGTTCGAACAAACAAACAAACTCTTCAGCTTTATAAAATTAGTATAATATTATATCCCAACTATACTTATTTATAAAAAGTAGGTTTGTGTGGTGTACGCATAGTGTGACATAGATGAACAGCTATACTGCTACTTTATACTTTTAAGCACAAGATGGAACCTACTTTAGCTTGTGATAAATAAATGAGTTATGATCATTTTGTCTAATTTACATAGTAAGGCTAGCCTATTTAGACAAACTTGAGCGGCTACAAAATTATTGTATCAGATTCATTTTCGGACTTCGCAAATTTGATCATATATCTCATTTTCGTTCGAAACTCAAGTGGCTGCCCATTCGCCTTCGCCGGAATACCCATATTCTCTCTCTTGTTTACAACATCCTTTTCAACCCTTCTTCTTCTCGCTTAATATTAGTTTATGTTTGTACTAATTATGTATAATATGTATTAGGATGTATGTCTTTATGTTTATGTACATTATAATTATATTTGTGTATATTATTTATTCTATCGCATCTATTTCTGTTGTACACCACGTCCTTTATAATCCTTTATTCATTCCTCTCCATCCAAGGGTTGCCTGGAAGAGATTGCTTTTAGCAATAAGGCCGCCACTTGTGGCACTAGAGTAATTTATGAAAGTATTTTTAGTTAATTTTGTTTTATAAGTGTGCGACAATAAAGTATTATCTATCTATGTATCTATTTACAATAGTATATAACGTGGGGCACTGAGCAAGTCACTGTTCTCAAAGCTAGGCTACAATAACATTCTATATAACGATGTCTTGCTGTGGTACTGGATCATCGGGATAGTGGCCTCTTCAGCTTGCTGCTGGCTGCTGAGTAATAAATAGCTGCAGCTTGAGATTTTTTTTCGTTGCTCTACATATTCACTGGTTTTCAATATTTTCGCAAATTTTGTGCAAAACCACGCGCAAATAACCATTGTATATTAATTAAATTATTTTTCTTTTATATTTTAATAAACTATATTTATGTTACTAAAAATCAAATACGCAGGCATATTGCAACGTATTTACTATCGCAAAATTATCGTAGAGGCAATGATTCTCCTTATATTATACCTACGTTGTGGACCAGTTTCGAGCAAAATGTGTCAGGACTGAATAAACAAAATCGCTTGACGTCATCAAAACCTCGCCGCGGCTGCAACATTGATCCTACCTTGTTTTAATGTCGCAAACTAGACGTTGTAGTACTGATTATCGTAGTAGCACTGCTGCACTGCAGTACTACTATAAGAAGACGTTGTGGTAAGCTTGTTGATATTAAAATAAACAAAAATACTATTTTTAAATGAATAATAAGTTAGTTAATTGAATCAAAACAAACCAGGTTACTTGCACATATATATTATGTACTCACTTTTAATTGCCAAGCTTTCTGCGTAAATCAATCAGAGTAACCGCATTCCATCAGGCCTAGACAAAGGTTTTAAATGTTAAACCAAAGAACAAAAAGTAGCAGATTTGTTAGTTTCTTTCTATCTTCAGTTTTCATCTAAATCTTCAGTATTTGCACTATTTTTAGCACTTAACAAACAGGCGTATGAGCGTAAAATCGTGTGATGCATTTACTGAATTTTCTTCTTTGCAAGGACGCATCTTATGGTTTTAAATTACAAACATTTTAATATTATAATCTTAAAAACCAAATTGGTTACAATTTTGAAAGGCTTTCAAATCTTAGCTTTTTAATTTGTAGGCATTAAACGCAAAACAAAACCACATATATATAAGATCTATGTGTAGTTTTGTTTTACAAATATTAATAAAATTATGCCTCGATAAATCTAAACAAACATTGAAACCAACAAACATTGAACAACTTATTATGTAAGATATCAATCTGTTCATCTCTATTTTACTGCGCAGATCTAAATAATTTATCAACTGATTCGGCCAGCATACTGAAGTAGCGGGGTATATGCCCAACTATAAGTTATGTGCGGCCAGTCCGGGTTAAAAGACAAGATAATAACGCGAATATACCTTATCCTACCCCCATGGTAGGGTTACCATTATTTACCATTTTAAGTTTTTTTACAAAAACAACTTCCTATGTACCTGGTAATAATGTCTGAATTAACAAATAATTTTAACAATTCTCTCTCCCTCTTTAACAGTAAGTTTGAC
Source organism: Macaria notata (assembly GCA_927399415.1). Classification (NCBI taxonomy): domain Eukaryota; kingdom Metazoa; phylum Arthropoda; class Insecta; order Lepidoptera; family Geometridae; genus Macaria; species Macaria notata. Next base: position 7,450,452 of record OV656741.1, read on the forward strand.
TAATAATTTATTATTAAATGTTCAGTGCTAATAAAAAGTCTCTTTTGTTCGTTTTCAAATTGAACAAAAGATGGACAGAAATAAAACACTGATACATTAATTAATGAACAGGTGCTCCTATTGATCAAGGGAAATAAGGCGAGTAAAATAGTAGTTTTATTTTTCTAAATTTCAACAAATAAACGAAAGGTAACCCAAAGATAAAAAAAAAACAATCATTATATTGTTGATGACATTTCAGCTAGAAAAGCTCTTAAAAAACAATCGCCTTGCATCGGTTTAATAAAAAATTGTCAATTTCCACCTATAAACTAGATTTGTCTAGCTTTTACCAGTTTATCTAACATCAAAGACAATAGACTCCCCAATATCCCCCATAATATAGTGATGTACCGCACCCACGGTACGAATTTGAACCTAGCACTTGCATCGTAGAAATGGTTTCTTTATGAAAGGTCCTGGTCGCCTAGGTCCTTCCACAAAAGAAACACGTATTTGCCCAAGAAAACATCCCAGATTTTTCAATTCTGCGGAGATAAGACTATCCCATATATACTCTTACGTACCAAATGAAATGAAACCACGTACATACTAGGTTAGATTCTTGAAATCACGGCATACATCTGCCTGATGATTGGGTCGTAGCTATTGAAGGCAGGTGCTGATTTGTTCTGTAGGTACAGAATTTTGGTTGCTGGGATAGTTTTTTCGATAGATTTGTATATAAAAGCAAGATGTCTGGTTTCCATTGTCTATGGGTTTATCTCTTGCCTCGGGGCTAGTTGACAGCAGATGGTTCTGTCGGCTCGGAACCCGAAATATTGTGTCGCTGCCGAACTGTGAGAGCAATTTGTTGCCCCATCAGTTTGCTTCCAAAATATATATGGTTTTACCAATGACTGTTATAATTAAGGTCTTGCAATTTCAAAATGTATAAATTAATGTCACCAAATTTTAGCTGAAATGAATCTTGACATTAAAACATATTTAGTAAAATAATTTTAATCATGAAATCCAAGTCACAAGTCAAAGTTAAATTAAACTAATTAAAATAAAAACGAAATTATAAGTTTTTGAATATAAAATTAAAAAGCAGAATTTCTCTCATTCATGACAACTTCATTACTTTTCATTTGGTGCTGTTGTTAAAATCAAACTTTATTATTTTCTTCCAAAGTTCCAAGTTTTTTTATCATTATGTCTTCTTCATAACTTGCAAGAGATCCCTATAAAATGAGTCACATGGTCAACCCATAAATGCCTGTGCCACGCACGGCTAACCCTCCTAAGCATATAAATAATCGAGCCCACAAAAAGGGACTGGCTTTCCAGCGGTATCATTCAGGAATTTGCCAGTGAATTGTCTTGGGTCAATTTTGTTTAACTTCCTAGAAGATTAGGATAGCTAACGCATACAGATTGATAAAGCATATTACGAGTACAAAAAGTAATAGTATGTAGGTACATATGATAATACATACATATACCTATATAAACACAAATTTAAAAAACTGTGAATATTACGTACTTATGCGTCAGTCTGTTTAAAAAATAAATAAAGTGTAATAAATATGAAAGTATTGTATTAAATCTAATATATTTATTTACCAAAGTGCAGTAAGATAACTGGTTCAAAAATGTAAATAAATTGTGACTTCCATCTAACTATATTAGGTATGCAATAACTATAATTTGGTCATTAATAATCTACTGACATTTTAAATTCAATAAAAATTCAACTGGATCTTCTATGGGTTCAATACTCATGTGCAAAATTAACAAACAATTCAAAGAATCTCAATGGTTGTTAATAAAATCAATTTAAATAAGATTTAACTGTCAAAATTATACCAAATTGACCTCATAAAGCTGACCAGTATTAATAAAGCAGTAAAATTGTTCCACAAATCGACCGGATTCCCGAGTTCCGGCCTCGTCACGTTGTGGTTTTATATTACTGCTACACGAGTGTCAATTAAGGTGAATTTTCACTAAATAAAAGTAAATTACCTACTTCTGTATTATTTTAAGCTTAAAATCAGGCGGCTGTTAGTCAACCAACGCAAACCTATACCCCGTAAAGGAAGTCAGCGTAGTTGTTAATAGTTTAGGTAAGTATTGTAACTCAAAAGCCAAATGACGAGTTGTTCTTTTTTAATTTTGATGATAAGAAATTAAAATCAAACATGTATTTAAACTTATATCTTTGTTTAATCCGTGTTATTATACGTTATAATACAGACATTTCTCTAGAGTTTAAAAAACAGGCAAAATGTTTCAAGAATATAATACGAGTTATAGCCGTATAAAACCCAATGTGTTTTTCGATTATACTTTACAAAATAGTCTATAAGAAACGTGGAGCAGGAAATGAAATTCATCTTTTTATGGAATCATGGGAATGAACCTTTATCCGGACGCAGTTTCAGAGTGTATTTGTATCCGCTGATACTATATAGCATATATGAGCAGTTCTGGCACAAAATCCGCTGATATCGGCAAAAATACAACACACATTCGAGTAAATAGTTGTATTTTGTCGATACGAATCAAGTTTGTGATTTTGTGGAATAAAAATGTTATAATTATTATTTATGTACCTAGTAAGTACTAACATATTTTGTAACACTATATTTCGGGTAATAACCTTAGGACATTTTAACCAAAAATTAGTGATGCATGACTTTGTTGCTCCCTGAAAAAGAAACAAACCAACCCTTTTTAACTATCGTTCGTTGATTTGTTTCTGTCTTACTTTCAAAAATCTATACAAAAGGTATTTGGCAAAACAACAGCGCCTGGACCAAAGTTTTCATGATTATAATATGACGAAATTTCATATTTTTAAATTATCTGTCTTCATTAACTTTTTTTCTTTTCACTAATGCGAATGTGGGTTGACGACATTAGAACAACCGCAGGGAGCACCTGGATTCAATCTACGCAGGACCGGGACGAGTGGCGTACAAGAAGAGAGGCCTATGCTCAGCAGTGGGCGATAGCAGGCTGATGATGATGATTTACTTTATTGACAAGTAATTACAAACATATTACCAGTCTTCAATCAAATCGCAAAGTTCTAATAACTATTTGAAACTTCTATCCCAAAGCCAGAATAACAGCTATTTGGCAAACGATAGCAATTTGGCCAAAAATTGCAGCCAATTGCCATAGTGCGAGTGTAGGTATTGTAGGTGCCACTTGGTTGAAACAATCCTAACTGAAATTGCTTTAACTGTATGACCAACTGTGCACTGTAAAAGTTCGTTTTAGAAGTCGTATTCTATAGTTTATTTTTTTACTAAAGCTGTCTGTTTTTTTTCTTGAACTATGGTTCTCGTAGTTTAGCTGAAAAAGCCTAATCACTCTTTTTATAAAATAAAAATCATCTACGTATATGATTTTTTACCCATAACTATTAAATAACAAGAAATTGTATCAAGAAGCCTAGTATTGATTTAATAATAAGCATTGAAATCAGGGTCCAGTTCAGAGCAAACTTACCAGTTCAATTCACTTAAACCTAGTTACGGCGGACTTTGTTAACTATTGTAACTTGATAAACGTCTTGGGATTTCGAATATCGAGACTTAAGTTTCGGCGACCAATTAGCCAATTTAGAAACCTAGTTACAGGAATTGTAAATGGGCACTCGTGCGAGATACGTTGAAAGTGGGAGCTAAGTCAATTTAATCTTATTTAAATGTTAAGGCCCCCATCCAAACTAGCTTTGCTGATGATTCAATGGATAAATTTAGTTATTGAACCTTGAATACATTACGTTCCTATGTATTCGTTGCTACTAGAAAATATCACGTATTGCGCGTATTGAAGGATATAAACAATAATATACAATAAGGTAGGTAAATAAATAAATATGAACATTGTTTGTCATAATCAATAAGTTCAATTTGATATTTGTTTTACATAATTATACAAAGTATTCGTACAGAAGCTCTGAACTGGTACCGCATAAACTGCAAATGACTTTCAAAAACATAGAATTCAATCACCGTCTGATCAATTCGAGTCAGTTCAGGCCCGTCGCCATCGCAAAAGCCATTCCGAATAATCCGCGTAAATAATATGAGCAATTTCGCGAAAAAATATAGTCGCTCTGAGAGTCATCATTGGAATACACAATTCACTCTTAAAATTCATAACAGACCCTTTAGGCACTGAGATGGCGAGTAATAATGTCACATAACAGGACACTTTTTAGCCTTTTGTCAATTCTGGCTTGCATAAGATGATCCAATGTCTGAACATTAAAGATATTTAAAAAAAAATGGAAATACTTCGAATTGATAACAGATCACGTTCCAACAATTTCTGTTTATCTGTTTATTTCTCTGTTTATATGTGTCTCTGTTTATTTAAACGCTCATTACGCAAAAAAGGCAGAACGGATCATCATGATTTTGGGTGTAGGTAGGTCATAGGCTACTTTTATCCTAAAATATATTTTTTTTTTTGTCGTTCCACCATTGTTTCCCTCAACATAACTCAAGGACATTTTCTGGCTGAACATTTGCTTAGGCGTTATTAATTTTATGATCGGTCTATTAAAAACGTCACATGCAAAATTTATACTAATGAACTGATTTTAAATGTTGTGAATAAAGTATTTCAGTGTAAAATAAAATGAATGCTTATACATTAAAATATTACAAAAATAAGAACCGTAAAATTTATACAATAGATACACGATAAGGAGTCTTACTATAAATTACAGTACTAATTTTCATATAACACGATACACACCGCTCTTTTTTTATCTTATATTTTTTTTTTATCGTTTTTTTTTTTCTTGTCCGTTTTTTTTTCCTCTTTATATATATACATATTTACATTTTTATCTATTTATCTACACAATGTACAGTTAATATATAAAAGGTAAGTGAGGCGAGACTTACATGCTCAGCATGTATTCTCATTTCATTTCCCCTTTCACATTTTTCTATATTTAAATCGACTATTCCTAATACATATCTATTTATTTTGTTGCTGTAATCTGTGTATGCCTATATATTAGTTATGTATTGTACAAAATACATTTAATACATAGTTTTCAAAATCTTATTAGTTTTATGTGCAATGTTTTTATATTAGTTTATATTTTTACAAGGTTATGTACAAGTTGTATGTTTATTGAAAATGGTGTAGGTGGAGATGTTTTATTTACATTATTTATTTCGTCTGTTACAGATTCTAGTTACATTTATGCAAAAGTCAGGGAATCGAATCAAATCAAATTCAAATCCTAAAATATTGCGAGCGAAGCCCCAGGCGTCCGCTAGTTAAAAATGAATTACATTGTCTGTAATTTAAACAAAATCGATCAAATCAAATAGGTACAAACGAGTGCTTTGATGTATTAAATTTGCGACGGTAATTTATGAAAGTTTTGACCGATAAAATATTTTACATAAAAATTACCGTGAAAATTAAATTAGTAAATTATGCGGAAAAAATATTTTTACCGAGGCTAATTGTAATTCAATTAGCCTTAAAACTTTCACAATTTGAAATTTTAATAAACATGTTAACAAATGCAAAAAAAAAATAAACACACATTACAGTAACGATTTTAATACCTACAACAGTACCAAAACTACATGTTAAAATTCTATGTTTATCCTATTAATGTACATGTCTTGTCCACACAATCTCGTAGGTTGATTTATTTTCACCTACATAAAAACCCTCTGACCGCAATTTGTGCCGAATAAGAGTATTTGTGAGTAAATTCTAATTGTGTCGTGCGCAATAAATGAAGCCAGGGGCTACTCGCCTACTTTAAGAGCTTTGAAACTTAATACGGTTAAAGAGCAAAAGAACAGTTAAATTCGGTTGAATTAATTTTGTACCTACTTGTAATAGATCTTTAGAAAATAAAATAAATCAGAACAAGACTCAGTTTATGAATCTTCAACTTTATTTATGTCTGATTTTTTAGGTTAATGAAAGTCTTGTCTTGCTATTGGTGGCGTTTTTTTATATATTTGTATAACACAAAACTACTTAAATAATTTGACGACAAAAAAAAACTTGTACCTATAGTACACGAAAAATAAATATAGGTACTCTTGGACATACGTCTTTTTAAATTGAATGAAGGACAATTTTATTAATTCAAACAACTCATTTGCTGTTTTATTTTTAATTTTTTAATATTTTTTTCAAATGACTTCAAAATACAGTCTTTGTTAACAAAGTAAATTGTATAAGAAATTGTGAAATATTGTCCCACTCAATGTTGCAAGTTTTTTAATATGCATTACTGAGGCGTGGCCGTAAATGCTTGGTAAGTTTTTATTACTTTAGAAACTGCTTATTTTTCATATTGTAGAAAACTTTGGCTTAGTTACTTTGTGTTACAAATTATTTTGGAACACGAAAATTGTGTTGACGTTCTTCAAATTGATTAAATAGATAACAAATTTATATGTGGGCTTCTAATCTTATAACCATGTATATAAAATCAATCACAAGTTCCAGGGACTCAAATACGGCGAATAAATAACTTTTTGTTTCAAGTGTTTTTTTTTTCGAATTTGTGTAACACCTACAGAACAATTAATACTTGATACTCGTTCATTTATATTTAAATTTGCCTATAGTTTTTAGTCATACCAACCTGAAAAAAAATATACAATAAAAAAGAAATGAAACTTAGATTACAGACTGTTTAATTTTTTTGGAAAAAATGAACTTTTAATTAAGGTTAAAATCAACACTTAACCTTCTAACTACACTTTACACTAAAAAAGATCTAAACCGATTTCGAATGGATTTTGTCTATTTTTTTTTCTTGGTCGTATCTCTTCTAACCAGGCTAGGTCCTGGCTTGGAGCCAGAGTTTCTTTATTGGGAGATATGACTTACCGGGCTTAATCCCGTTACTTAGGTTTAAACCAGAAATAATCGCACGCGTGGAGTTGAAAACTTTCCTAAATCATACTTTGGAAATATAAATTAGGATACTTATAACGTTCGTTACTCGATATTTTATTGCTTTCTATTTTATTGGTCATCGTTCAAAATCTATGCATAGTTTATTTGTCGATAGAATTAAATAATTGTATATGTAAGCAGATGAAAATTTGAAATAGAGAGATAGACTATTCTTTATTGTAACACACAAAATAAAAAATAAAATACAAAGAAATAGATTAAATATAAATAAAACTTTTAAATAAAAAATATTAAAATTTCAACATAACAAGTTCCTTTTTTAGTAGGTAAGGACATGTTTTTTTGTTGTAAATAAATTTTAAAATCATAAACTACCTACCTACTTAAAATACAATGATGTAGGAGTATTTTATTAATCAACGTTATTGTATGATTAATCGCAGATTTGTTTCGTTTTATCTAATCAGATTCTTGATGATTATTTTCGTTTATAAATCTATTCCAAATTTCACACATATCCACGGAGCTTCTGTGAACATGTGGCTGTATTTGTTTTTTATAAATTGTGTTGTGTTTGTGTGCGGCCAAGATAATAGATATGAGTTAAATATTTTACATTACAACGATTTTCATGCAAGGTACGAGTTGTTTATACAGGGTAACTGGTAACTAACGCATAACCTTTTTAGTGTGGCTTTAGTACATCTACACCAAAAACTTTTGTTCTACAACTTATGGAAATTCGTGAAAAAAAATCAGCTGTTCCATACATTTTGTCGAAAATTTTCCATACTTTTGTATGGAACAGCTGATTTTTTTTCACGACTTTCAAAAGTTGTTTAACAAAAGTTGTTGGTGTAGATGTACTAAAGCCACCCTTAAAAGGTTATGCGTTAGTTACCAGTTAGCCTGTATACAAATTATGATTTTATTAGTGATAGAAAAACATTTCATCGACACAAACATAAAAAATCATAGCGTACTATTAAAACACCAAACAGCTATTTTTTAAAATTTTGTCTCTAAAGCGACACTAATCATTTTAAACAATATTTTACCATTACCTAATGTTATTCAAAACGATTATACACAGTGACAGCCAATAATTACTGCATTAGAACATAATCAAACCTCTTCTCTCAAATCATCTTTTTTCAAATTGCCTCATTTTATAGGTTTGTAGAAACCAGTCCATGGGGTTCCACATGCTACCCAGATTCAGCTCCATGCATCGGTGGCTTCGCTCGTCTCACCACCCTCATCAGGGAGCGGTTGGTAGCAGAACCACATTCCCTGCTCCTCAACGGCGGAGATAGCTTCCAGGGCACTATCTGGTATAATATCCTGCGGTGGAACGTCACTCAGGACTTTATGAATGAATTGCCTCATGATGCTCATGTAAGTATGTACTTGTACATATATTATTACAGTAAGGAAGTATCGAATTATTTCAAAAAGGAACATAAGCTATTTTTATTCACAACCCAACGTGGACGAAATTTAAAGTAACCACTAGTAAAATGTATATTAACGTCAAAGTATCACAGTGAGTTGTTCAAACTTTCCTTCTCATTGGGTCTGCTAAGCTGATATGTTTTTAAGAATAAGAATAAAATAAATTTATTGTCACATGAAACAGTAAATAGACACACAATAAAAAACAAGAGTACAAAATAAGGAGTTTCATGTCACAATCCGGCCCCAACTCAGCATGTGCAGGATGCAAGCATCCAGCGCTGATCTTCCGTTGGGACCGGCGGGTGACGTCACGAACGTAGATATATCATAATATAATACACGTAATAACATAAACATAATACAGCGAAGTAAAAATAATACACATACAATATAAAGAGTACAGAAAAATATCACAAACAGGCAATGGATTATAGTAGGTAACTAACTACATATATGTTAAGTGCATTAACAAATAAACGTATCAAAATAATAGATTAAAACACGAAGAAAAAAACTAATACATTATTATATCTAACTAAAAAATCTACAAACTGATTATCCAAGTAATAGTAATTAACAACTAGACATTTAGTTCCACAGAATACATAATACAACTATAATTATGTGCAGGATACGTAGCCAATATGACAACACTCTCGCCATAGTACAAGCATATTGTACCTAATATGACATCCGCAGGTAGACATCGTTTTATGGTGGAAGTGCCGAAGTGTCGAACGCAGCGCTTTGCTTCTACGTTTATTGTACGGACGGCAAAGCTCTGGAACACTTTACCAGAAGCTGTGTTTCCTGCGAACTACAATCCAGGGGTTTTCAAATCTAGAGTTAATAGGTATCTTCTAGGTAAACGTGTTACACCCTAGGCTGCAGCAATGCTTAACATCAGGCAGGCTGTAGTCAAACGTAAACCTATGACACGTAAAAAAAAAAAATATATTATTCAGTAAAAACATCATTGGTTAAAACTAACATATTTAACTTAACTAAATATTAATTAACAAATTGTAAAATGGCCTCCAAAGAAACACTAAATACTAAGTGCAGATTAGGTAACAAAAATACCGATGTACACACTCTAAATAATATATATTATATAGTATAAGTAGGTATAATACACGCATATATGTGCACCAAATAGACTAAAACTAATTACATATGTGCGCTCACGGAACGATGTAAATAACATTTTATGTAGTGATGAAATGAAATGAAATGAAATGAAATGAAATCTTTATTGTCTGGTAAACTAGGTATATACAGATGTTCAAATTACAGAGCTTCGTCATGTTTGTGATATGAGTCCTCTAGTTACTGCCCATTTGGGCTTACAGACTGTCCTTAGAACTATTTGAATCGAATACATAATTATGAGAATACATTTTAATAATAATACAATTGATGACACACTACACAAAACAAATTCAATTAAAAAAAAAAAAAAAAAAAAAAAAAAAGTCATAAAGTGATGATATAAGATTTACATGATAATATATGTCAAAGGTGATGCTGCGACGAGCCTCCGCACCAAATATCTCTATAAGATCTAGCTCAGATCGCACGCGCAGAGCAGGAGTCCCAGTGTCCCGGCGAACGAAAAAGTCCTCGTCGGGTCCAGACGTATTTGTATCCTTGAGATGGAGCCGCTTCGCGCGCTTTGAAAAAAATATTTTTGTTGTATCTCGACAAGCGCTTGTTTACGTGGAACTTAACAGGCGGCGAGGCAAGACCCATGCCATCCGTAGTCAGGCCGCGGCGAACGAGCGCAGCTTGAAGAAGCGAGTCGCGAACCTGCTGGCGGGATACTCTCAGTATCAAAGGTCGCGGGCGCGGGCGCATTGCCGCCGCCTGATGCTTCCTTCTCGTTCGCGGCGGCGGTGATAGATGGCGCGCGTTTAAAACTAGCTCTTTCCACAGAAATAATTTCATGTTCCGCTAACGACACACCCAACTTAGAAGCAATCAATTTGACGAGCCGACCCACGTTCTCACCCTGCTCCTCCGGTACACCCGATATCTCGAGGTCATTTGCATATGACACCTGATCGCGAACATTCAGCTCCAATTTTAGATTATCGACTGTGGCGCGCAGCTGATCTATGATTGTATTATCGCACTGCTCTGAAGTCGGCTTAGCCTCCAAAATCGACAACCTGGATTCTACTGCGTCCAAGCGGCTACCAAACGCAGCGAATTCAGCACGTAATGATTGTGTTTCTGCTCGGTGCAGACGGACCTCCCGCAACACTTCTCTTATCTCCGCTGACACATCGGGGGCTCCAGGTGAATGGATAAACCCGCCCCGTCCCCTCGCACTGGTTCTTCTGTGTTGTCTTTTCGCGGAGTGTGCACCTTGCATTCGGGGCACTGCCATGACGTTGAAATTTTAGCATCCTTGGATATGTTGACACAGGCTCGGTGATAAACAGAGGCACATTTTGTACATTTTGCGTTATCTACACTGCTGGTGAAGCGGCGACGGCAGGCTCTGCACTTAACACTCATTTTATCGATTGTAATTAATGGCGCACTAAGTTCAGTGGTACGAGAATTGTTTATGTAGAAATGCGAATGATATCTACCCTCTTCTTGCTTTGGTAGTGAAAAAAATTTACTGATAAACACTACGTATTTTGGTCACGAAGTTAAAGTTTTATATGCACTAAAATAGCACTATTTATCGACAAAACAATGCCACACAATGTCAATAACGTTCTAGTTAACTTGCACTAACTGATCCCGGTATGTAAACAAAGTTATAGAATTAAATTGACGGAGCACAAAAATATGCGTTAGTACGACTATACACGATATGAGTGTGACGTCACGGACGACAATATCGTAGTCGATATTGTCGTCCGTGACGTCACTCACTTTTTAAATTTGCTAGGCCAAAAAAACCATATAAAAGATACATTTGGATGACCATTTCGTTTAAATGTATTCACTACAGCAGCGAGACGTGTTACAATTCAGGTTCTAGGCAATCATGAATTTGATAACGGCATAGAAGGCGTGGTGCCTTACTTACAACACCTGGATGCTCCGGTGGTGACAGCCAACATCATTGATGCTCTAGAACCTTCCATCCAAGGACTATATGAACATAGTATAGTGATGGAGAAGAACGGCAGGAAGATTGGCATCATTGGAGTTATTTTAGCTGATACTAAGGTAAGGTACTACATTTTATTTAAAGGCAATAAATATACATTGCCACTGTTTACATCGGAAAGGCGATTCACAAATTTTTACTCGATTTTTCATCGCTGTTTTTTTTTCGATTAAAAATTTTCTGAATTGAAAAGAACACCTTGCTCAACGATATCGTGAATTAGAATATAATGTTATACAGTCGCTAGTTTTTCTCAGTGCTCCTTTCGTTTAAGCTGTAGTTCAATTTTATGTCAATGCACTCGTAGTACCTCTTAAATAGTCTGTATGTTTAGCATTCACGTGTTTATACAGCTTTTGTTAATAGTGTCTATATAATGTGTTTATATCTAATAAAGTAACACTTTATTTATATTTTTTCCAGAATATCGCTATTACTGGAGATTTGGAATTCACTGATGAAGTTGAAGCTGTAAAACGTGAAGCAGAAAAACTGAATGCAGAAGGAATTGATATAATAGTGGTTCTATCACATTGTGGATTAGACTTGGACAGGTAAGACAAATGTGTAGGTCAATTATCAATTATCATTATCATATGTTTAGGTTTTCGTAGAGAATACTGGAAGTATTTTGTAACAGAATCTGTTTAAACTTTACCTGGATATGTCTGTTAAAATGCACTTAGACATGCTCCGTCCAGGCATAAAAGAAATGACAAGCAAAAATAATTAGCCATGATGTACATAAATACATAATACACAGATTGCTAACATCTGAATAAATAAATAAAAAAAGTAAAGAAAAAATCTGATGTACTTAGTCATCATCATCATCATCATCAGCCTAATGGGACCCACTGCAGGGCATAGGCCTCCACCCTCTTACGCCAATACTCCCTGTCTTGCGCTGTTCTTGCCCAGATGTTTCCTTCTAACTTTCTTACATCATCCAGCCACCGTTGCACAGGTCTTCCTACACTTCGCTTACCTAGCCGTGGGTACCATTCAGTTATTGCTTTGCTCCATCTGCCGTCAGTACGTCTCGCCAAGTGTCCAGCCCATCGCCACTTGAGTTTCGTAATACGAGACCCGACGTCTTCCACCTTCGTACGTTTTCGGATCTCAGTATTACGAACCCTGTCGCGTAACGTAATGCCTAACATGGACCGTTCCATTGCTCTTTGTGCGACTCTCATCTTTTCGATGGTTTCCTTGGTGAGCGTCCATGTTTCGGCAGCATACGTCATTGTGGGCAGAACACATTGGTTGTAGAGTCGTGTCTTCAAGCATTGAGGCATTTTACGGTCTTTAAAAATATCGCTTAGTTTGCTAAATGCCGCCCATCCGAGTTGGATTCGTCTTTTGATCTCCTTGTGTTTATGCTCTCTGCCAAAGGACAAACAGTGTCCAAGGTAAGTGTATTGTTCCACTACTTCTAACTTTTCACCACCAATCTGGATAATTGGTTGTGAATCTCCAGAAGCGTTGGTCATCACCTTAGTTTTGGACATGTTCATCTTAAGGCCCACTCCAAGAGAGACATGGTGAAGGTCTTCTAACATCGTTCGGAGATCAGACTCAGTTTCACTAATAAGAATCAGGTCATCGGCAAAACGAAGATGGGATAAGTGAACACCATTTATTGAGACGCCTCTATTCTCCCAGTCGAGAAGCTTCAAGACGTCCTCCAAGACCGCTGTAAATAGCTTGGGAGAAATGGTGTCCCCTTGGCGTACACCTCTTTTAATCACAATGCGATCTGTAAGAGCATGTAACCGTACTTGCATCGACGCTGATTCGTACAGATTGCGGAGGATGTTAACGTATCGTGCATCTATGCGGCAGCGATGGAGTGAGTGAAAAACAGCCCAATGTTCAACGCTATCGAAGGCTTTTTCATAGTCCACGAAAGCGAAAAACAAAGGTCGGTTGTACTCTTCACACTTTTCCATCAACTGTTTCACAGTGTGAATGTGGTCTATGGTAGAAAATCCGGTCCTAAAACCAGCTTGCTCGATGGGCTGGCATTCATCAAGTTGGCGAGTAAGTCGGTGGGTAAGAATTTTGGCAAAGAGTTTATAAATCTGAGGAAGAAGACTTATGGGACGGTAATTACTAAGTTTGGAATTATCTCCTTTTTTATGCAGTATTGTAACTATTGCGTTGTGCCATGAACTAGGTGTGTTGTTTTGTGAAAGAACGTAATTAAATAATTTTACAAGAACTGCAACTACAGGTTTCCCTCCAGCTTTTAAAAGCTCGATTGTAATGCCGTCTTCCCCTGGCGATTTATCAAATTTCATTTTATGAAGTGCCCAACAAACTTCGGATGGTAAGATAGGTGGTAGTTCTTCATTATTTCGACATTCTACTGGGTCTGCTCTGGGATCATTTGAGTTCTGTGGGACTGTTGTGGTCGACGAGTACAAAGATTCATAGAATTCTTTGACAATTTCTAGTATTTCGTCCCGATTGTTAGTTTTTACACCATTGGGTTTAGTTAAACTATTTATTTGCGATGTTCCTTGATTTAACTTTCTTCTAAAAACTTTTGGGCCTCTGCTTTCTTCGATAGTTTTAGTTATTGTTTGGGTAGTATGTATCCTTAAATCTTTTCTTATTGCTTTGCGTATTATTTTGTTTGTCTTCTCCAATTCCTTCTTGTCGTTAATATTGTTTAGAGTTAGCTCACGGCGTTTTTCTATTAATTCTAAAGTGTTTTGTGACAATTTTGACTGTTTTTTTTTTGGTCTAGCTCCTATTTGTTTATCTGCAATTTCTAAAATAATATGTGTAATGTTTTGATTAAGACTGTCAATATCCAAATTCACCTCTTCTAGTAATTCGAACTTATTCTTTAATTCTACTTGATATTTGTCTTGTAGTAGGCTAATTTCTTGTCTATTGTATCTCTTCGATGTTTTTACTAATTTTTTTCTTTCTCTGGTTAAATTGAATATTAATTCTGCTCTGACTAATCTATGGTCGCTTCCTGCTTTGAAATACTGCAGTACTGATACATCATTTACCGTGTGGCGTTGTGAGGAAATGATGTAATCCATAACCCTCCCTCATGATGTACTTAGTACCGTCTCATAATTATTATATTACAGGCAAATAGCAGCTAACGCAGGTCCGTACATAGACATAATCGTTGGAGCTCACAGCCATTCCCTCCTTTACAATGGTAACCCCCCGCATAGCTCGTTTGTAGCAGAAGGACCATATCCAGTGGTGGTCGACAACGGAGATAGGACGGTATGGTTTTTTCTAAAATACTTGTTGATAAAAAATGCCCAGAAGATACAAATTTTCGCCCAGTTTCCTAATAGCAGTTAAACACCGTTGCAATCTTAGACGCACGCTTGCCTATAAGAAACCTATAAGTAATTGCTATGATTTTTAATTTCTGCTATTACATTTTTCCTCTCTTGAATAAAAAAGATATAATTTAAACAGTGACAATATCTGACCATCCTTTCTTTTTTAGGTTCTAATAGTACAAGCAGCAGCCCATACACAATATTTAGGAGAAATCAAATTAATCTTCGATAACGCTGGTAATTTGCTGGAATGGACTGGAAACCCTCACTATATTGGAAACAAGATAGAACAAGGTAACTTGCCTTGAACTGTGTAACGAGAAATTTGAATACAAAAGTAGAACAAGTGATGATTTTGTTGAAATGTCACGTGCATCCAACTCACATTTTTTGCTTGGAACTGGGGCCAAAATTCCTGTTGTAATGTGTTTGCTTAGCTTGCAATAAAAAAAATCTGATTTATAAAGAGTGCCAAAAATCTATAGGTAGTTCTAACTACGCTTAACAATCTTTGATATAACAACATCACGTTTGCTCCTTGCTTATTAACTATTTAAAACTTACACTACTTAATTACTGAAAACTAACTTTTTAGCTCAAGATATCTTAGAGAAAATCAACGAATATTTGCCTCTAATCGAAGAAATCGCGTCGGAAGAGGTCGGCGTGTCATTGGTGCATATGCCTTCCGACTGTACGTGTAGTGAATGTTTGCTGGGTAGCTTTATATGCGACGCGTATATGAATGCGGTGAGTATATTATGTAAAGACATGCTAGAAAATTATTTTGGTTAGGTTAAACAGTACATAGCCTTTATGTTACCGTACCAAATTTGATTCAAATCTGTTTGTGTAAAGGACGCGGACCTACGCGCAGGCATACATTTTCACCCATATAATATTAGAGGGTATTAAGGAAATGAAAAATGTTACTTATGCACAAGTATTTGAGTAAAACTAAATAATGCCGCATCATGCACGATGCATATAATTTAAATGTTCATAATAAACTTATACGATTTGTTTCTACAATGTAGGCACTGCACTTGGCTGAAAATGGAAGTTGGCATTACGCTCATTTCTGTGTGATGCCTCGAGGGGGAATCAGAACTGATATATTGGAAGGAGGTAAGAAGAAAGTAATATGTTTATTTTCACTTTGTTGTTGAATGTTATAGCAAATATAAAATATGAAGGGAAAGGACACGGTGTATAAAATGACACAGTACCTGCAGCATGCGATATATTTATATACGAAGTAGTTACTTACAAAAACAATCAAAATTATATTTGTTTCATATCTCGTAGTATAAACTTATTATACTAAATAATTGATTTCGTTTTTTGCAGTCGTGACCTTCGAATCAGTGATAACTGCAACTCCGTTTGAAAACTTCATAGAAGTAATGGAGTTGAAAGGCGATGTTGTGATGGAGGTGTTAGAACATGCCCTCGCAGGCGACCCCTGGCCCGGCTCGAGGATGGTGCAAGCTTCAGGTCAGTTTAAAACAGAGTAACTAATGAAAAGACTAAAATAACACCTTTATTTATGTAAAAAGACACCAGAGTTGGCCACTCTCATACGAATTTACTTATACTTTACTCATACAACAACGTTATAGTTCACGGAACCATTCAAAACAAACAGAGACATTCAGATTTTCTTGTACAGATATCCCACTTTTCTATAATCCTTTCTGAAAAAAAGTAGATGAATAGCTATTCTTATCTTATATGACTAACGTATAAAAAAAATAAACAGCAATTAATTATTTCAAGGAGCTTGGCTGGCTGGGTTAGGCAGAAATGGGGAAAATTCACAAAACGCCCCAAGCGGGATGTCAGTGCAGGACTCATCGCCCCCACCTTAGAATAAGAATTAGAACAGCAATTTATGCATTGTGGTTTGTCTAAAAAAAAATTTGGCTCATTACAATCCCTAATAACAATGACTACAACTCACCTATTATTTTATATTTTAAGGGCTGCGAGCCAAATTCGACGGATCCCTACCTCGTGGTTCGAGAGTACTTAACGTCACAGTCAGATGCATAGATTGTGACGTCCCGAGATATGAGCCATTAGATTTGGATAAATACTACCGTGTCGTGACGCAGTCGTATATGGGAGAAGGAGGCGATGGGTTTACTGTGAGTATCCATATGTGATTGATATTTAGATTTCATCAAAGGAGGAAATCAATTTAATTTGGACATGTTTGTCACGTTACTATTGCGCCAAATAATTAAGTTATTTATATTATTAAATACGTGGTTTCATGTAGATCTAATGGCACATTTGAAAAAAAAAGCATAAATAACATCGTAATGCCTTTGCAAAAAAATTAACAACAGAACTGAATAGGCACTGCAACAGAATTAGCTACGGTTGTTTTTTCGGCGAAATGAGTGTGTAATTTTTTTTTGTGTATAATTTGTCAAGTATTTATCATTGAAATTGGTTTTGTACTCGTACCGTGGCGATTGTATATTTTTTTTAAAAAAGGTATTTTCTTTTTAAGATAAAACTTGATGGCAATATTAATAGGTACTGCAAATAACATTCATTATTTTCGTCATGATGTTTGCAACGTGAGCTTCAGACGTACATTTACTGTCATCATTGTTTCGTACATTACTTATACTTTATTATTTTTAATTTCAGATGTTAGCAGAACACCGTAAAAACGTGCGCGTGCTTGGTATGGACTATGTGATATTAATGGACTACATCAGGAGTCAATCCCCTGTGTTTGCAGAGCTTGATGGACGCATACATATACTGAATCCATGTCTATAAGTAGAAATATGTATAGAGCTACGGGAAATTATGCTATAACCTTAAAAATGGTTTTAATTCAGCATGATTTAATCAGATTTTCTAATCAAGCGCGTTAGATCGTAAATTACAACGTTTCTTATCATATCAGACGAGTTGTGTCATGGCGTGATCTTCTCTAGCACAATAAAAAGAAATCAATTAAAAAATTGCGATTAACGCAAATTCCAAATACAGCTGGAACCAAAGCACGAGTAAGGCTGTGAACATATTATATTAAAAGATATACGACACGCACACTCTCAATAATGAGATAAATTACATACCTTAACCATTTAGTATTCATATTTTTTTTTAAATATCCTTTGTATGTTGAAATGTATTTCATAGTTATTTCAATAACAATGAGTCGTAGAAGTAGGTATAGCCTTTACTAAAGACAAAGTAGCAAATTTAGATACACAAAACTAATTCGATTATCGACACGTCAGTCTTAACATATTTTTATACAAAAAACGTTGACGAAGCTGGTAGTTAGCCAAACAAAATATGTTTGTTGTCAGTTGTGGTTGTCAGCTTATTGTAAATTGTTATTACTGGCTGTATGTATACAATGTATTTGGGGAACGATGTCGGAGATTTTAAGGGTAAGATATATGGTCGAATTCACCGACAAAACACGCTTCGCTTTTTTTATGCTACCTAGGTAAAATGGCAGCCATTTTACTTTTTATGTTATGGAATCACGACTGCTTGTGCTAATTTAGTGATATTTTGGCGTATGAGCCTTCTATAAACCTAAAAAATGCCCCGTTTGGGAGTTGATAGTATAGCCAATAGGTGTGTGAAATAATATTTTACAAACCATATTTCATTTACTCAAAAAAAACTTATAGCTGAAAAACATGTTATTTTTTCATTACGTTTTTCAAATAATTGGATTTTTTTCAAAATACCCTTAAAATCTGCGACATCGTTCCCCAAACACATTGTATAATACGGTCGCAACAGTCGTTAAGACATGTCGGAAGCCCTAGGGTGGTTTGAAAACTCTCTACACAAAAAAAATCTCTCATACAAACGGAGTTAGTTACTCTAATGTTTTACAAAGTCATTGACTATCGCAATACAAGCACAAGGACACTTGCAATCTTTATATTGAAATACAATAGACTACACAATGCAGTTATATATTGTACGTATGTGTAGTGTACTAGTAGTATCTCGTATTATATGCACGGAACATGTACACGAGATTAAATTAGATAAACAAACATGTTATCTCTAATGCACAATGCAATATTGCTGTGATGGCAAACATTCTGTTGTTACTGTTGTTAGTGAAGATAGTGGCATGTTTTATTTAAGAAATGCACTAAAAAAAATATTGTTCGCCTCGAATTCAGTGTTATGTGTGCTTACAAAATGTATCGCATTATATCGAAGTGAAAACGAGAATGTTGAATTTTAAATGTTTTTTCTTTCTGAAACGTCTAAAGAGCGACGAGTTTTTGTGGATTTTGGTATTGAGACATTAAAATTTTGTGCACGAAAATTGGAATATTGATATAGCACGGGCTATCTATATTTGATTACTTGTGGTGTCAAACTGGTTGGAGTAAACCCGTTTTAAAATCATTCTCTTCCAAACTTTTAAATACATACAGCATTTAAAACTAGAGGTCTGTGTTGAGCAGCAGTTCACGAAGTGTGGTGTGGTTTTTAGTAATAGCAAAATTCTTGAAATATCAAATACTAATATTTTATTTTAGAGTTATTTGGTGTCAATATTTAATTTTAGATATACAGTGAGAATTGACACAAAACTTGTATAAAACATAAATATAAAGGCATAAATTAAATTATGTAGAAATACAGATTACGTGACAATATCCAACCATTGCCGGTATGTTGCAGTCATGTGCATGCGGTCAGACAGACTCTTAATAATACTGTTGTAATGTCAACTCTGGACATATATATGCCAAGTTGTTATTAATTGATTGAAAGACGGAAAAACATGTGCGTGATACCTGATAGATTGCGTATGATTGTGACCCTCATATTATAACGCTTTATCTCAATTGATTATGCTTATCAAAATCAATGGTACACAAATTTAATAACTGAGAGGTGTGTAACAGCCCAGTTTTAAATGACTTATGTAGTGAACTTATATTAAAATAAGAAAAATGTGGTTGCAAAGAAGTTTAGCAGCTTTATGTGTGTTGGTGTTAAGTTCATTGGTGGCTGGACAAAGTGATAATAATAATCTTTATGCGTTAAATATTCTACACTATAATGATTTTCATGCAAGGTAAGCGACGATTATGTTTTTATACATTTCATTAGCCCTTACTAGGTATAATGATTTTAAGAAGTATAGAATATATATATATATATATATATATATATTTCTTTAGTGGTATATTCAACAGTAGGAAATTATGCATAGTGATTGTATTTTTATTTGTAAGTTTTTGATATTGAAATAATGAATTTCTAGAATATTTACATTCATTTTGAAACTAACAAAATTAATTTCAATAATCTATAAATTCGTGGTCATTTACACACAAGTATATCAGTATACCACAAAACAGGAATTTATAAATTTTGGCACACGTATTAGACAAAATTTAGAGCCCTTTTTCTAATTTTACATTGTTTGTCTATGTCTACATAAGGCAGACTATTTGTAGCATTAATTTCCTTATTTCAAGTTACTTAATGCCGATGTCTCATTAGCAGTTATATCATTATTTTATTGCTAATAACATACAAGATAAACTTATTAAATTTATAAAAACATTGGTGATCTTATCACATACATAGATACTTATAAGATACGCTATTAAATGTAATTCCAAAAAAAGAAAGGGTTTTCTTAAATCTGGTTTGTAAAATTATTTGTCGTAATTACTTGTAATTTTTGCAAAGATTTGAAAAATATTTACATATTTGAACCTCTACTTAATAGGTGCCCTAAAAACGAAAATGTGACTATTCATACTTTTCATGCCATATCATAATGTGTTCAAGTACCTACAATTTCCATAATTATCATACCATTATACAAAAGCAAATATAATAATAATTTGTCTTCACGCCACAATCACAATTTTACACCTTTATTCACAGATTTGTAGAAACTAGCCCCTGGGGTACAATATGCAACCCAGAGTCAGCACCGTGCATCGGTGGGTTCGCCCGTCTCACCACCATGGTGCGACAGAGGATGGCTGCAGAACCCCAGTCTCTACTCCTCAATGGTGGGGACAGCTTCCAGGGAACCATCTGGTACAACATCCTGCGGTGGAACGTTACGCAGGAGTTTATGAATCTGTTGCCACATGATGCTCACGTGAGTTATTTATCATCGTCATCATCATTCTTATTTGCAACCACACCTTTCAACATACAATAAACTTGCATCTGACCATAATAAGCTACATATTAACTTAAAAGGATCAGCACGTCACCAGTATAGATCTCTTTTGTCGTATTCATGGTCTGAATATTAATAAAATTGATTAAAACTAAAGAATATTTTAACTGTTAATTGGAAAGACTTGTATTATAAAATATGATATTATTATATGGGATGTAACCGGTCTGTGTCCTTGTTAACAGATAAGGCAAAAGAGCAATCAAATAAAACAAACATATTTTTTTATTTTTTTAAAATAAAAACGTACATAACTATCAAGCAAATTATCAATTTAAAATTTACATGTTAAGGTAATAAAACGTTTTATGATAATTATTATCATTCCAATTTAAAATATCCTCTGTTTTTTAAATAAAACGGGTTTGGATGCAATCACAACTTGCCTGCTAGTTATAAGCTGATATTTATTTTTTTGAGGATATTTTGTTATGTACTCTTTTTACTGATAAAGTTAATTTGTATGAGAGTGGTGTCGAACTCCGATATGATTTTTTTTCCAACCACCTTAACTACCACTAACGTATTATAACGAATGCAATATCATGCCAAACAGCTGGTACCTACAATTTACCGTGTCACCCATGCACGTAAACTTCCAAAACCTAATTCCACTTTTTTATTTTCTGATACAGGTACTAGGAAACCATGAGTTCGACAACGGTATCGAGGGTGTTGTGCCGTACTTAGAACATTTGAATTCTCCCGTGGTGACTGCCAATATCATCGATGATGCAGAACCAACCATCCAAGGCTTGTACAATCATAGCATTGTGGTGGAGAGGGAAGGAAGGAGGATTGGAATTATTGGTGTTATTATTGCATCTACTGATGTGAGTTATTATTTGTTAATGTCGATTGAATAAAAATATTATTATTCTTTAGATGTTCATCACTTTACTGGAATAAGTATTTTTTTATTATCATTAACGAGGATTAAAGTCCTGAACTAAATAATTAAAATATTTATCTTAGTACATGGTGTAAATATTTAACTAACAAAGTTGTATAATTTTACAGACATTAGCAGCAACCGGGGACTTAAAATTTACAGACGAGGTTGAAACTGTGAAAACTGAAGCTGAGAAGCTGCATGCTGAGGGAGTTGACATCATTATTGTATTGTCACACTGTGGCCTGGATATTGATAGGTAAAGACTATACTTTCATTATTATTCATATATAATTGTAAATTTTGGGAGGTCCCAATCCTTTTCACTTGGTTCAGACAGTAAGTAAAAAAGTTTATTTATTTACACTCTGTGCTTTAGGTATTGACACTTTCTGCGTTCGAGCTTTTTAAACTACCTGCCGGACTCTTTGTTCACCGCGAATCTACTATAAATCTTGCGATATTCAAAGCGAGACTGAATCGTTTCTACTTTTGTTTTTTTTTAGGGAAATAGCTCTACACAGCGGTCCTCACATAGATATAATAGTAGGAGGTCATAGCCACACGCTACTGTATAACGATGAAGTGCCGGATGGAAGTGGTTGGGTGGCCCAGGGACCTTATCCGGTGGTCGTGGAACAGCCTGAGAGAAAGGTGAGCATGCATTTTTAAACGACACTAAATAATGACGGTATTCGTTTTTCATTTAACAAATATTATTTTAGTTAATTTATGTAACGGCATTGATTAATTAGTTTTTAATTTATATTTTCGAATTTTATATCGCAAATTGTATATTTAATTTCGCAAAGAAAATTTTGGTCACTTTTAGAAGCAACCGAAATTTACAAGAGTTAGTAAAGTTTACTTGTTTAATAAAATATTAAATAGCTATAATTTATCAAATGCATTTGTAGGTGCTGATAGTACAAGCGGCAGCTCACACAGCCTATCTCGGAGAAATCAAATTATTCTTTGATGATGCCGGAAACCTCATCGAGTGGGAGGGTAATCCGCATTACATTGGAAATGAAATCGAACAAGGTGAGAATAAAATAATTAAGTAACTAATCATTAAAATGGTCTTTTATGAAACAACATCAAACCTAATAATTTTTCGTATTTACATATGCCTTGGCGCATGCATAAATAAAGCATGAAGATATTATACTCATACGTGATTTCAGGGTAGGTAATAAGTATTAGACACAACACTGTCTTTTGCAAAATATAATCCTTAAGAGATATTATTGATGTATATGCTTGAGACAGTTTAAGTACAAGCGAGTCCAAACCGGTTCAGATATCAGTAATTATGTGTACTAATCGGTAAAGTTTAATGATAAAACGGAAATAAGACATTATTGCTATTGAAAAAACAAACGTGACAATCAAGTGTCGTTGTTTGTTACACTGTCTTACCACTCATTGCTTTTAACATTTTGAAAACGTATGTTATAGCACCTGATATCCTGGATAAAATCAACGAGTACCTTCCTACGATCCAGGAGCTAGCTTCAGAGGAGATAGGCTCCAGTTTGGTCCACTTGTCGTCCAGCTGTGCTTGCAGTGAATGTAACCTTGGCAACTTCATCTGTGACGCTTTCCTGCATTCTGTGCGTATTTTTGTTTTCACGTTTTGTTAAATTTCATCATCATCACCCACCTTACTTACAAAAAGAAATTAACCATTTCTACAAAAAACTTATCAGATAGAGTTGAAGTTTTTTATACCACTTCTGGGCAAAGGTCACCATCAACTCTCTCCATGTACCCTCAACAGCTTCATCTCGCTAAGCAACATATTTTTGTTAATTAGTTATTTGTTATTTTCACTCGAAGTTCAAACAAACCACTGTCATGTGTAATAATTGTTTTTGTTTTTACAAATAATGCGGTTCACTATCATTTAAGAACCTAAGCCAAATCTGATAGATTGTAACTGTCCTTACCATAAATACGAGTATACTTCTTAGAAATAAAGAAAAGCTTTTTGTATGTTTCTACTCGTAAGTTTCTCTTATGTAATGGTACATTTTATTGGCAACTAAAATATTCTGCGCTTTTATGTTTTATTAAAATTAGTTTGTTTGGTAATTCCAGGTTCTAGACTGGAAAGAAGGTGACAACTGGCACTATGCTCACTTTTGTGTTATAAACCAAGGTGGTATCCGAGCGGCAATCGAGCCTGGCGGTAAACGTCTTTTATTTCATTCTGTTTACTTCTGTATACTATTCTACGTCCATAGCTTTTGCTAGAATTCTGGTACACGTAATTAAAAAAATAATAAACTTGTAAATGAGAAATTTAATACATTCATCATATCGTGACAAAATATTTCAGATCTCAGAATGAATTTGTGTTCGTTTAACAGTAAAAAGAAATATTCCAATATTATCGTTTACTACATTTCTGCTGCAAAGCCTAAAAATTGTATTAGGTATGTAAATCTAAATTTGGTGATGTACCGATTTAATTTTTCGAACTGCTGTACAAAAATTACTGTATTTTTCACAATTTCAGGAGTTACCTTAATGTTTTCAATCCATTTTTACATTAACCTCCAATAATTTATAGAGTCTATACTACATTTAGTAAGAAAATACGTTCAGGCAACTGCATCTTCGGAAAATATTTGAAATAGCAAAATTTCCTCTAACCAACTTTTACAAAAGCCTTCAATACCGACTCCAAGCTATTATGTGAGTAACATAAGTTCCATACTACCGGAAAACTACTTACAATAATGGATCCGAAATGGTCGGAAAGGTATTGCATACGATTGAGTTTATCCTCTCTTATTCGCTTTTATATTGGAAATATCTTATTAAATTTATTTTGACTGTGAGGGAAGTATATGAAAAGTGTTTATTCTGCTTATGTAACGGTATATTCGAAATATACCTATGCAAAAAGTGAATTCTAATTACATAATATGATAATGTGTAAACAATTAAATCTTAAAATTTTCTTGGTCTGGCGCAACGACCCAAAGTGATTCTTGGCCTCAGATTCCAGAGATTACCACCGGTCCCGGTCTTGAGTGGCTTCCTGCAAGTCAGTCGCTGGTAGATAACGCCACGTTTTTTTCATATAAAATAAATTTTACCCATGTCACTTTCAAGACCTAATCTTTTCACCATTCCATTGCGGAGTGAGAGAGTAACATACACAGTTCTGCTGGCATTGAATGTTATGACATAAGATTAAGTCATCATTTTTCTTATTTCAGTGATAACATTTGAGTCTGCAATTCTGTCGACTCCATTTGAGAACAACGTCGAAGTGTTTGATCTAAGAGGAGACCATATCATGGAGATGTTGGAATACTCGGTAGCTAATGTTCCTTATGCTGGTGCTAGGATGCTTCAAGTATCAGGTATGAATATTTCCTTTTTTGTGCTTTTTTATAAACCTTATTATGGTATGATATTGGATGATGTGTGTTAAAGCCTAAAAATAAAATCATCCAGTTGAATTGATAACCTCTACGTATTTTTGGAGTCATTAATATTATAAAGATTACACATTTTTTTACATTTATGCGCAAAAACGTTTTTACCGAGTTCTTCAATAAAATAGAATAATTATTAACTCGGTTTGTATTTATATGATAATGTCAGAATTGTATGATTTTTTTAAATGAAGATCTATGTAGTCTACACACATCTGTATACATCACTCGATATCAATCGTTTGGCAATCTTGTAAATCATCATATTCTTATCTAGTTAATATTTTTTGCGCTCTTAAATTTCTTAACTATCATAAAACTAGTCACTCAGATACCTTATTGGTTAACTCCTCGTTTATTTTATGAACGGCTTTCTTTTTTGTCCAAATTGTTTCTAAAACATACAAATTCTATTACATCTATGATAGCAACGTATTAATAGTAAGTTAAGGTGAAATATTATCATAGACTGTGATTTCAATCTAGAGTAGTATAGATAGTAATTCCAGCAGTATTTTGCTATGTAACTCCCGCTCAAGATAATTTTACACGTAGTTAAAGTTGGAGCTAAAATGTTTTGACGGGTAATATGATCTTGTAGAAGGTATAGTTCAATAAATATGGCAGTAGTGTCGCTACCAATCATACATAATGTAATCTTGTATAGTTTCTAATTAGTTAACAGACACTCTCATGAATATTAGATCGAACAGTCAACGATTATAAACACAACACGATCTGTAACTATAATGTCTAATCATAGACAGTTATAATCAGTATACAGAAGAAATTATAATATTACTCGTATTATAAGCAATAAAAGTTTTGGAATGCAAATGATTATGATAAAATAAATAAAATAAATATTAAATATAAATAATAATTAAATATTTATTTATTTTATTTATTAAAATATAATAATTTTGAAAATGCAATATTCTTATCGTACGATTCTTTTGGCATGGCTAAACTACTGACGTATTATGATATAACAGCCGAGAAGTAACGTTAAATAATTTCATTTGTAGCATTTTTTAAATAATATCTGGAAAACAAGTAGTTTCAGAAAAAACTCTTATTTTTTGGCCTTTAAATATCTCTTAAGTTGCATACTTCCAATAACCGCTTATTTAAGTTGAGAATGCTTTTGATTTTTTCTCTTATTGATATTTTTCACGATTGAAAAGAATACTTCCTAACATAAATAACATTTTTTATGTATATTAGACGGCCCCTTATATTTTACAAATACTTAAAAGGCTTATTACACAATGACTAACCTGTGTAAATACCCACAGGCATTCGCTCAGTTTTCGACGGGTCCCTGCCGCTAAAATCTAGGGTCGTCAACACCACGATTCGATGCATCGAGTGCTCTATACCAAGATATGAACCTCTGCAACTCGACAAGTACTATAAAGTGGTATCGCAGTCGTTTATTGGCGAAGGCGGGGACGGATTTTCTGTGAGTGATCAGCCTTACTTTGCACGATCTTTTAACTAATAAAAATATTAAGAGAAAAGCCTGCACCCAGTACTTGGACGAAATGGCTTTGGATGATGATGATTGACTAACAAATTTCAAACTACCTTTTTAATTTCGCCAGTGGCTTCTTACGGTGTACAGTGATCTGATCAGAAATCGATGTAGTTTATGTATAAAAGTAAAGTTTTATCTAAATCAGTTAAATTGCCGAAGAAGCAACAGACATGCAATTTATGTTATAGTGTTGGTTTGTATAAATATATAATTGGTTTGTATTTGTACACTTATGTTTTCATAACGATGTGGTCCATTAGATATGTCCAAGCCCATGCAGTTAGCTAAATATGAATATTACAAATGTATTGATACGGTTTTGTAAATTTAGTGGTACCACAATAATAACAGTAGGAATTCTAATGTTAAAATGCTTTATTATGCATCCTCATCACGCTTGTTTCTCAAAGATATCTGCATAAAGTTCTATAAACTTCTGTATGCAAAATTTACCACTTAACATGTAAATTATCTTCTTTAGTCAATTCGCTTAGCGATAGGAGAAACGTACATATTTAGACTACGTAATGTTTAAATATTTCTTTCAAAGTTAGTCATATTTTATGTTTTTAATTTTTTGTATATCCTAAATCAATCTATTGCAGATCCCTCGTTAAAACTTCACCAAATTTGTACCAATACAGTCAAATTCAAAAGAAAAATAATAATACCATCTCTTTAGAAATATGTTACCATAAAACAGCTTTTCTGAAAATGAAATTATGTGTGTTATAAAGGAATCGAACCCGCACCCCAAGATTAGAAGGTAGAGTCACTACCAACTAAGCTAACAGGGCAGTCACAAACTATACTAAATAAATAAACGTTTATTTGTTCTTTCACAAGATCAGTATACATAGTAAAGCGTACATTGTAATTTATGCTAAGAACTAGGGCTTATAGGTTACTATACAATAGCAGATAAACACTGGACGACATACTACTCACTTAAGATACTTTACTGTAAACAGGCATGTCATTGTTATATCATTGTTACGAACGAGTAAAATCTAAAATAGACCAAAGTTAGCCGTTTAATAATATAATATCGAATCCACGTACGACAGGCATTAGCATGATATTGTTTCCATAATGCCGGTCTCTTGACCTTCTCTGGAGTAAAGAGATTTTAATATTATTTTAAAACTAAGTAATAGCTAACAAAATTTTTTTTCAGTAATAATAACACTAACCAAGTAACCACACAATTTTACTAAATTATGAACAACAAAAGTGAACTCTTTGATAAATTTTACCTATTGTATTAAACAGACGTTTTAACAACTGTTACGCCATTTCTCGCTACTGAGTGACTAGTTTTATGAAAATTCTTTACAAGTTGCGAAATCTTCTTGTGAGCTTGAAGTGTACTAGAATCTAGGAAAATATCAACTTTAAGAAAACTCTCGACTGTGATGTTTGAGTCTCAAGGCTTTCTTTTAATTTTCATGATACTAATACATATATTATACTCTGCATATGTAACTTTTTGTGTTATGTACTTTGTTTAGGATATATATAGTGCTAACCTGCACTATGGTTGTTTTAAATTAAACTTTTATTGGAAAATGAGCGAAAATAATCACGACCGGCAGGATTCGAACCTGCGTTTTTCTGCTACCGTCAGAACGCCTTAACCACTAGGCTACGGTCTACTAACTGCCAGGCGCGAAAATCCACACTCATTTCCATACACTTCAGACTGAGCGGCTGATGGCGCCACTCATATCGATGTACTATGGACACCTGATATGACGAGAAATGGGCCTTTCGCGTTTTAATTATGAGTTACATTGAGTTTATAAATATTGAGACATTTTCTGATGATAATTTCGTATAATAAGGTTTAGTTTATACCTTCCAGGAATTCGTACAGTATTCGACGGATCGAGACCCTTAGGTGATAGAGTGTTAAATATAACAGTACGTTGTATAGAATGTGAAGTGCCTAGATATGAACCTTTGGTCTTAGACAAATATTACAAGGTGATGTCGCCTGATTTCATCGGACAGGGCGGCGGGGATTATTCTGTAAGTTTATATAACTAAATAATATAAAAAATATAAGGTCACCTTGTGGTGTTTCTTATCACAAACAAGTTAAAGCAAGAATACTCTGTTATTCAGTTACATAGCGTTATAACGTATACAATATGTTATTTTTTTCTACAATATTATGTCCGCGATATAGTACACCATTTTTGTATGTTTTACGAAAAAGGCATTAAAAATGTTATTAATCTATATAAAAAATAAAATATGTGTAGATTTAATTAAAAAAAAAGATTTAAAACGGTCTTTAGAGGGTTAGTAAAAGAGCTCAAGATATAAAATATATAAGAATTATCAAAGGATGTTAATAGATCTTCCTTTACCTCGTTTTAACCTCCTTTCCACGCTCTTTTTCCGAAAATGTGTGACTTTTATTCTAACCCTTTCGTGATTTATACGATAGATTAAATTAATACTTTTGTGGATTTTTAAAATATCCGAATATTAATGTGAGAAAAGTAGGCAAACAAATTTATGATACAAAACTCAGAAAGCATTTTAATAGCACTGGATTGAGCTAAAATGTGCTCATTGGAACCAAATAATGTAATTTTATGCAGATATCCTTGAGATTTAATATCTCAAAACTCGCATAACACCATTATACTCATAATTTGTTTTAGATTCGATTGTAGTTTACTTTTTTCTCCGGAAACCGGTTTCTAATAAAATAAGCCTAATCATTTCGGGACTGTAACATTTTTATCGTTTCAGATGATATCTGAAAACCGGCGTAATGTTGAAGTAGTTGGCGTCGACTACGATATACTGATGAACTACATTCGGAGACAGTCCCCTGTGTTCGTAGAAGTGGATGGAAGAGCACAAATTACCAATCCTTGTATAGTGTAAATATATAAAGGTTTGGAATGGAGGTAGATGACATTGTGGGTGATTTTACGATAGAGAATGTTTTAAACTAAATATTAATAACATATCATATTAAAGAGATTTTCATAAAAAATATAATTCAGGTTATTTGTTTATGAATTGTCCTAAGCTAAACTACTTTGTTCATAAATATATACTAAGTGAAGGGCTGTGTTGGATTTTGATTGTTATGATTTTTCATGTAATATAAGTTAGAATCATTTTAAACTAAAACGTGTAAATCAATGTGCTTATGACAAGGTAGTAATAATAAAAAATAATTAAAAACTTCAAGTACAATTTTGATAAGGCTTGAAAATATTAGAAATATATATTCTGTTTCAAGACAAAAGAAATTGCTCTTGAACGTTTCTGGCTAGACGCAACTAAATTCTGTTGCTAATGAACTCTTTCAGAATATTTCCATTTTACTAAAAATATTATAGAAAACTGAAATCAAGGCATGAAAATTTCTCTCTATTTAGAATGGAGCGTGGTTGAAAGGGTCTGTAAATTGTCTTAACGAACCTGCGCCTTTAGTTTTGTAATTCTTTAAATTTGGCACAAACTTTGCTCGATCTCGACTTATAAAATACTCATTAAATCTAAAAAGTTCTTAAAATAAATTAAAGAAAAACTTACTTAAATTCTTGTAAGTAAGGTATCATTACCTTGAGCTCAAAATTAAAAAAAAAGAATATGCTAATATCATATTTCTAAAACAAACTAATAGCTATTAAAAATCTCTAGCATTATCACACCAAATGGTTAGTGTAGCAAATAGTAAAATAGTAAAAGAAAATAACCAGTCTAGAACGAGAAAAAATAGCCTAGCTACACAGGCTAGACCAGAACTCGGCCACGTAGAGTATAGCCATTAAAGCAGGCAGAGAGCCCGACTCGACCAGAAAGAACACTTTGTTAGGCCAGCAGTTTTTATGGGATAACTAGAAGTTTTTAAAAATAGGTACCGATGTTTTTTTTTAATTTATCATTGTGTCGAGAGTTTAAATTAGCGCCAGGCATCTCCATGATGGTTTAGATTGCTGCAAAATAAAATACGCATTAGTTGTGATAATGTAAATGCATTTTTTTTTCTTTTTTACTGTGTCTGTAGCGTAGGAAGATAACTAGTCAGCTTGTCTTCATAAAAGAAGCAATCAAAGAAAGTTTAATAAGGTGGTTTATAATCTGGAACAAAGTAATTAGGAATCTTAAAAAAATACTCATAGCAGAATACCTAAATTAATGAAAAAAATGACCAAGTTATCTCATTATTGCATTGATATTTTTCAAAATAAATATCTAGATATAATACTGATTTTTAATATTAATTTATTCAGGTTTGCAAATTAAATAAAGAGATGAGAAACAAAACTGCAACAACATTGAAATGAAATTGTTAACAAAACTAAGAATAGGCACCCCATACCTACGTGCCGGCAAAATTAACTCTATCTCAAAGTTTTCCACTTTGGTTTTGTATTGTTGACCTCAATGTCGAATGTAGGTGGGCTACAAAGAAAACATCACACAACCTGGGCTACAGTTTTACAGGGAGTATTTTCCTGGCGATTTTTACTTAGGTTACTTCTTACTTGTGAATTTTGGCATTGTTACAAGAATTCAGGTGTAATAATGGAAATTGTAATAAATAATATATTTGTACATAATTGCAAACATTGAATGGGGGTATTTTTTAATTTATGGCGATATTAATTAGTGAGAGAGATATGAAGAATTATTCAAACTAGAAACAACACTTATTTGGACAAAAAACCGTGACTTGGCCAAGAATACTTATTTCACGAGGCATCAACTCAATTTTATACTTACATAACCTTATCAGTTACTGATAACTACTAACAACTATTTTTTTTAAAGCTTAATAGAGGATCCACTAATAAAATAGGTATCCGTCCACATTGCATCCATTCAGGGCAGATTAGTTCGATGGTGAGATACAGCACATTACCTCCAGTTAAGCCCTAATTGGAAGTTAAAACTTCATGCGCTGAACTAATAGCGCGGAACGAACGAGCTCAAATGTTACGGTGGAGTTTACGAGTTATTTTACTTTATTTAAAAAGGGTGGGTGCAGGATCTAGGCTTGACATGTTACAAAACATGTAAGGGACATTATAAAGTAAAGTTTTTGGAAACGTCATTAGGTATGCCTAAACAATTCTTAATAAGCTTTAGTATCACCAAGAATATAAAGACATGCGTTGAGAAGCGGCTGTGCTAGTAGATAGCTAGTAGTATAAGTAGCGTTTTAAACATCTACAGATGAAGACAAACGCCAAAAAAGGTAAGACTCAATATTAATATAATATAACCTGGACTTTGTTGTTCATAGCGATCTCTGTTGTCACTCAGGCAGGGGTTGACACTGTCACTCAGGCAGGGGTTGACACTGTCACTCAGGCAGGGGTTGACACTGTCACTCAGGCAGGGGTTGACACTGTCACTCAGGCAGGGGTTGACACTGTCACTCAGGCAGGGGTTGACACTGTCACTCAGGCAGGGGTTGACACTGTCACTCAGGCAGGGGTTGACACTGTCACTCAGGCAGGGGTTGACACTGTCACTCAGGCAGGGGTTGGACGCCAGTGCAATAGAACATTGAATATTGATTAATTTGATGCATAATTATTTATAAAATAAGCACCTAATTGCGTTTTGCGTAAAGACATGTGAATGTTTTTATAGTATTATAAAATACACATTCACAAAACAATAAATTATGTACAACTAGTTAAAGTAAACATAAATCCAAGAAGAGGCCATTGCTTGAAATTGAGCATAGAAGGAATGTGCCCTCATTCGCTTAAATTTTATTGCCCGGACTACCTATTTCAGCACTCACCATTTTGTTAAATTTTGTCTTCATAAAACTTAAATGCTTACACCATTTTCCTTGAAGAGGCATTTCAAACATTGAACAACCTTGAGAGTATGATCTCATAATCTGAGGGTTTGAGGAACACATTCGAAACTGTCCTTTTTAAATTAAGCAGATAACATCAAACTGGCTTAATATCTGGTAAGTCTCTAAAATGGGCACTTATCCCGGTATATCGCCCTTTCGGGCCTATTTTACAAATCACGATTAAAATATTGATACACTGATCTACATGTTTCATGTGATTAACTGCAATTGTTTTCATGCTCTTTATGAACACATTAATTTAATTTTACTGCAGACATTGCCGTTTGATAATAGATTTAATCAGCTCAATTTAGTAAATAAAGTTATCATTTGTACGCAAATGTGTTGTAAAGAAGTCATTCTAACCATTTTTTTTATTATTAGGTTTCTAATGTATTAAAAAACTGGTTTGTATCACTTTAAAAAATTAGGTAATATCTGAGATAATCATTACGATTCTATTGTGCGTTTCGATTTTGCATTGCATGCGTTTTATGCAAACTCATCTCATGGTTAATGTAGACGCGATCTAAAAACAACAGAACGAATGTTGTTATTTTTATTTATTAAGGTAGCTCTTAGTTAAAACCGGTATTCAGCCTAAGATATAGTTCAGGAGGTCCATTAATTAGGAAAATGGCTTTGAGAAAAAACAGCAACTAAGACCAGCGAGTTAACTCTTTACCTTTTCCCCGACTTGTGTACTTTGTGAAGATGGCCCCACAAGTTATTCTATCACATTTTTGCCTCAGGCCTGGCCATTTTGTTTTGACGAGGATGTCGACCCCGGGCCTGGTTAATCTCCAATTAAGCGCTAATGGTTATTGCTTAAGCATACGCTATACGCGTAATGCGCTTTTGCCTTGTGATAAAATGGGATGGTTGTCTGTTAGTTGTATGGGATTGAACCTGAGTGTTGGCCATGATTGTTTTGGGGGAAGATTTGTGAGGCAATAAACATATGTTAATAAATTAAGTGAGATTGTTGTATATTATCTATATTGTTATCTAAATATATAAATCTCAAAGGTGACTGACTGACTGACATAGTGATCTATCAACGCACAGCCCAAACCACTGGACCAATCGGGCTGAAATTTGGCATGCAGGTATATGTTATGACGTAGGCATCCGCTGAGAAATGATTTTTGGAAATGCCACTTTTAAAAGGGTGAAATAGGGGATGCAAGTTTTACTTCTTAATGCGAGCGAAGTCGCGAGCACCCACAAGTGTTATATTAAATGTTTAAAACAATAAGTCATTTTTATATGTAATGCGTAAAATTTTATGAAATACTAATCCAAAAGTGTCATTTTTGTATGTTATGCGTAAAATGTTATGAAATTCTGCTCCAAAAGTGTCATTTTTTATATTTCCAAAACACGATCGAATGTTTATCCGCTTGTTATTATTATTATTATAGGCCTCTATCCTTCTGAAATTATTTTGTATATTAAACTGTATCGCAATATAGATCATTGACGAGTAGATTGCCACAAAATCGTTCGTTTTAAATTAAAGTTTACCCAACACAGCTGAATAAGAGAATGGGCAGTTTATCTGTAACAACTAATTAATACACATGAACTTATCTTTAGTTTATTTATGTTCATAACTAAGATACGGTCCTAAAGTGATATGGAAGTCCCTAAGTCTTTCAAGCAAACCCACGCGTATTCCTTACTCACTAAAAATAAAATAACGGAACCGTTGTCCTAAACAAACATAATTAAAATTGTAAACGTTGATAAAACAGCGCAAAATAACCTTCTCGCAACGATGACCAGTGCAAACACAGACATATGTTATAACGTGTTTGCTGAATTCATTCTTGCATACCACTCAAGGGACTAAATAATTATTATTGCTAGAAAACAGTGGTTTAATGCATACTTACTTAAAATTAACATTTAATATTTGCCCAATTCAATTGTTTGATAATATGCCATTGTGCTACAAGTTTATCCTATGGCTCAGCCAGCATTTCTTGGGGATAAAAAGTAATGCCATTCTTTTCTAAAGATTTTCTAAGTGCCCCTTTTTGTAGTAGTTAGAAGTAGTATGTTTAGTTTTCCTTCACTTGTTTTTATATTTTATTATTGTAAATAAAGAAAAATTCTTTTCTCAACTACCTTAATATCGAAAATTTCAGCTTTGTGCCTACTTACAGTGCTAAAGAAAAACCAACATTTAAGTTTGTTCAACAACGTTTAATTTGTCCTACAACTTTTATCTGTTTGCAGTTAAACTTAAAAATCAAATGCATGCAGTGCAGTGCTATTGACAATTTAGCACGCGAGAAACATCTCAAGTATTTAATTTCGTCTTGTTCACAAGTGATTCTTCTTCTATATGTCACGGGACGCTACAATACAGACGTACATATATCTAGACATTTTCAGTTTAATATCCACGCATTGAAATTTCAGCTTCGTATGAAAGTAAATTCAATTTGGATTCGTAGAATAAAAGTACAGAATACAATTTCATTAGTACTATTTGACTTTGAGTGGGGTCAAACATACCTACATTTATTTTGTAACCCTCAGTTTGTGGGAATAAAACATTGAGCTTACATTTTGCGTTTTGCTATTTGAATTGCAGTCTTAATTTGTCGACAATATTATAACGGAAAACTTTTGCAAGGCAATCTATTGTTTTTGTCATATTACAATAAGAAAAGCAGTGAAGCTGTTGATAATAATTTTATTATGGATACAATCAATGTATTTGGTGAGTTCGTAAGTTCAAAAACTGGTTTCAGAACATCAATACCTACTAATCATTATTGTTCTACTATTTATGAACATTATACAGCATTAAATGTAGTGTAGTTAAATACAGAAAAGTGCTTTCTTAATGTGCCACAGCCGCTTATTTTAACAAAAAGCTTAAAAACCTAAACCTGATAATTAAGGCAATTTATAAGAAAAATAATCTCAATTTTTTATTTTTTATTCATTTTATTAACCACAAGTGGGTGCTCGCGGCTTCGATCGCATAAAGAAGTAAAACTTGTATGCCCTTTTTCACCCCTTTAAAAGTGGCATTTCCAAAAATCCTTTCCTAGTAGTTGTTTACGTCATAACATCTACCTGCATGCCAAATTTCAGCCTGATCCGTCCATTGGTTTGGGCTGTGCGTTGATAGATCACTATATCAGTCAGTCAGTGAGTCAGTCACCTTTGAGTTTTATTATATTTAGATGTGCTAAGGGAACTAATGCGAGTGTGGTTAAGTGGTTTCAGTGTCTGATTTTCATCCTGACGCACCGTGGTTCGAATCCCGCCCTACACCGATGACTTGTATTTTAAACTTATTTGTAGATTCGCATTCGCTTAGCAGTGATGGAAAATATCGCGAGGAAACAGCAATTTTTAAGGACCACAATATCCGAAGACATGTGTTTTCCGCGGAAGGACCTGAGTGCCCGCCACGATGTATCGGCCCAAGAGAACTCCCCTAGAATTCATTCTACGGGGGAGTCACGACCCTCAGTCATAAAGAAATACGACTCGAGAGAGTTACCCTAAACAAAATATTACAAACATTTTTCACATATTTTTATATACACAGTCGCTTACACTGCTGGAGATGCTAGTAAGATACCAAAAATGCTGTACAACCATTAAGTTAATAGAATCTCAAGCGCTTTAATGATTTTGATGAAATTATTACTAAAATTCCAATGAGCGCCTACCTAACTTATTGAGTATTTTCTAAAGCGCTGAAAACGCTTTTGCCCACGAAATTTGCGGTTTCACTGTAGCTTAATTAAAACGAGCTTAGAGCTTCGCTGATGTTTAGCAATTAACGAGTTCCATTGGAAACTAGTTTTATAAAAATCCGAGTTTGGTGGAAATTTCAGTGAATATAATCGTAAAATAAACTTTCATTTAAAGCTTGATAATTTTCGAAATTTCACTTTATTATACCTAATGCGATATTAAAATTAATAACTTGATATATACATAGAGTGAAATGTGAAAACTGCCTTATTTAAAAAAATAGAAGTGTTATAAATGTTTTAGAACTCTTTATTTTATGAATGGATAAAGAATAAAACTCCTTGAATTAAAAGCTGATGGATTATGAAATATATATTCATTGATATCAAAATTAAAATTTTAATGAATTTCTGTGATGACAATTTATTTATTAGGTTTGATTGGATGAAGAGTCAAAGATTGATTACCTATGGTAACTTTGGTTTAATTCACCAATAAATCATCAAATCTTAAATAAACAATACTTAGATTTACTTTATGGCTAAGATTTAATTTGCCATCTACCTACTCCCATATCGCGCAATACGCACAATGAGTTTTCTACCTTAACTGAACACGTTCGAATAAAGCCTTGTTACTGCTTACACAAACAATCAAATGTTACGTTCGAATTATTTTTATAAAACTCTCATACACCGACGATTAAAACTCGGCGCACAAAAAAAAACATTTAATAACTTCATTCTCACCAAATGACGGGAGTAACGTTTGTAATACGTTGTATTAACGTAACGTTTGCGTAAAAAAGGCGTCACGTTCCATCCGTAGGACATGGGCACGTACTGGGGTCGGTCGTAACGCGCCAACGTGTCTGACCGTTGCATCCGTGCGAAACAGGGCCGGGACAAAGTGGTCTTGCGTATTTTGATTAAGTTTTAATTATGTTAGTCAAATTCTAATTATGAATTTTAAAAATCTATAATTAACTTTGGTGGAGTCTGGTCGTTTCTATGTATAACAAGTATGTATTTACAAAAAAATATATAGGTATTATGTACGTCATCTAGTACCCACGACACAAACGTTTACTTAGTGTGTGGCTAGATGGCGCTGTGTAGAATATCCCGGAATATTTATTTATTATTTATTAAATGAACAAACTACAGGCACTACCGGAAAAAAACAACAAAAC
The DNA here is from genome assembly GCA_927399415.1 of Macaria notata. Taxonomy (NCBI): domain Eukaryota; kingdom Metazoa; phylum Arthropoda; class Insecta; order Lepidoptera; family Geometridae; genus Macaria; species Macaria notata. Next base: position 7,488,172 of record OV656741.1, read on the forward strand.
TTCTACTTCTTATCGAATGAGATTGGCCAACTCTGGTGTCGAAAGTTAATCAAGCCGCCCTCAGGGCCTCTGACGACTGCCGTTCTATAACAAACACGAAACAAATATGGACCTGATACCTTATAATAGGAACGCAAAACTTCTTCAATGGGGTTTCCTCTTTCATCTAGCAGGTATCAGGATATGTCTCTCTCTTTGAGTCGTATTTCCTCATGACTGAGGGTCGTGACTCCCCCGCAGAATTAATTCGTTAGGGGAGTTTTCTTGGGCAGATACATCGTGGTGGGCGCCCAGGTCCTTCCACGGAAATCAGGATATGTATTTGATAGATAGTTCTTTACCCCTTACTCGTCGCATTGTAGAACGTGGCTACCATAATGTTACAGCAAACTTCAGACGTTGTATGAAATCAAAATGACTTAAAATTGAGCTCATCGCTTGCTTTTAAAGCACCAACTAGATCCCCTAGATTCTATGCAGCGGAGAGCCGTCCGAATTGTCCATGATCCCAAGCTGACAAAAAAGTTGGAGCCGTTGAGTCTCCGTAGGGATGTGGGATCCCTCTGTATCTTTTATAGGCTCTTTTTTGGGGAGTGTTCTAAAGAGCTTTTTAATTTAATTCCGGCAAATCATTTTCATCACCGGACTGCTCGGCACCGTGAAAGAGCTCATCCTCACATCTTGCAAAATTGGAGCTCCCACACAGTCCGTTTCATGCGCTCGTTTCTTCCGCGAACTTGCAAGATGTGGAACGATCTTCCCCCTGAGGTCTTTCCACGGAGCTACAATATGGGGAGATTTAAAAAGGGTATTCACAAACACCTCTCTAAGCTGGCAAAGTCCTGCAGCACCTCTGGAGTTGCAAGTGTCCATAGGCGACGATGATTGCTTACCATCAGGCAGATCGTCTGCCTTTTTGCCACTTTTTTTTTATAAAAAAAAAAAAAAAAAAAAACCAATTATAAAGCGGCAGCGCCAACATAAAATGATATTTGATCAAACTCGTATGTTTTTTTTACGATTTTTTTTAAGACTGGACTAAATTTGAACATCTTCAGGTTTATTTGTCCGTACGAAGGCACATCACTAATGCGTTTCCAGGGAACATTACAACGCTGTGACCTCACCGTACCAGCAGGTGCTATTCAGTGACTTTTTATGAAAATACGAGATTCCTATATAGGTACAATTGCTTACTTACAAAAAAATATTTCTCTTGTAAGCGTTTAAAAATATATAAAAAGTAGTGGATGCTCGCGGCTTCGCTCGCATTAAGAAGTAAAACTTGCATCCCCTATTTCACCCCTTTCAAAAGCGGCTTTTCTAAAAATCCTTTCTTAGAGGATGCCTACGTCATAACATCTACCTGCATGCCAAATTTCAGCCTGATCCGTCCTGTGGTTTGGGCTGTGTGTTGATAGATCACTATAATATCAGTCAGTCAGTCAGTCAGTCACCTTTGAGTTTTATATATTTAGATGTAGTACTCGTGCGTGCACGCATATTCGTTTCATAAAGGGTGCATATTTATTAAAAAGTAATCAACCAATAATATTTCAGCTCCAAAATAAATAAATCATCAAATAAATTGAACAGAAAACCATCACCTAACATTGTAATAGCCATTACTGAAGAATGAGAGAAAATATTATTTTATGCAAAAAGCTAATATCAGAATATCTCTCCTAGAATCAGCAATATAATAATATAATAGTTCATTGAGTATCAAATGGTTAGGTTAAATAAAAACTAAATAATCAGGTTTATTAAATATTCATTTCTTTTCACTGTTTTGAGAAATACTTTAGAAATACAATGTCGTGTGTCTTTCTATAAACACTGTTTTAGCTTGAATTACTATGACCCATGAGTGATTTGTGAGTGTGCGGTGCTAATTTAAAAAATAAACATCCAATTATATTCAATTAATTTTAACCATTTTGTATCAAGCACGATAACCTACTCTGTTTTGTTTTGTATTTAGGTATATTATGTACAGTCAAAAAATATTATTATTAATATTATACTCTAATTCATCATTCACTGTTTATTGGTGTATGTTTAATTTTGTAAACATTCTAGTGTTCATGTGGCAGCCATTCATCTGTTTCCTTCGGCATACGTTTAAATCAGAATCTAGCCCATCTAAGCAGATAATCTGCGCGTGCAAAATAACCACGTTTCTGCGGTTATATTATGGGTATATCAGTCAGTAACAGAAGTGTAGATATTGACGCCATCTTCGATATTGGCGTAGGAGAGATCAGAATACCAATTTATGGAGCCTTGGGACGTTTGGAATAGGCCTTCAACGATGATATTATAAACAATAGATACCTCATCTTGAAAGAAAAATCTGATCGTGTCAAAAAAGAGAAGAGCTATAAATTTACGATACATGCTTACAGTATTATATCTATATACTTTATTGGTTTTGTCACCAAGGATGTGCAATGTAACCGTACTTTTTGGATAATATCAGATAAATTTCATTGAAATTACTTTTGCCTATACTATACATATACCAGACAATATTAAACCTATACCGTCTTAAACGTGGTTTAAATATTAGGCCAGAACTTGTAAAATAAAGTCTTTTCTAGTTATTCTTATATCACAGGCGCATGCAAACAACCAAAATGTCAACTTCTCAATGGAACTTTGATTATCGTTGGTAACATTTTGTCAGTTTGATTATTACGACAGTAGATAGACAAATTTCGAACAACAAAAACGGAGCTAGTATTTTCTGGACTAATAGTTAAACCTCATATGATATTATTTTTGATAATGGTGCTGATTGATAGATAGATAGATAGATAGATAAACTCTTTATTGTAACACACATTGACAAAAAAAGACAAACAGAAACACACAAGACTTAAAAAAAAATATAGTGCCACAACTGGCGGCCTTATCGCTAATAGCGATTTCTTCCAGGCAACCGTAGGATGGACAGGAGTCGTAAGAAATATAAAGGATGGGGTGTTCAAAAAGAGAAAATATATACAAATAATAAAAATATTCAATAATATATATATATATATACATATACATACAATAACAAATAACACATATTACATATACGTGCAAATAACTATAAATATATAAAACATATACATATTATACCCATATACTATAACGACAAAAGGAGACAACTATAAACACACGAATTCAACAGCAGATTATTGAGCTATTGAGTTTAGGTACCAGTTTCTAACCTGAGTTTTGAAGGCCTCGAGAGTCTGAGCTTGCTTGATACACAAAGGCAAGGCGTTCCACAAATGAACAGCTCTTGCTGCGAAAGAATTTTTATAGAAAGAGGTGCTGGCCGTAGGAGTCTTAAGAATAAGCGTACCTGATGACCTCAGATTTAGGGAGTGGGAGTCATGCACATAGGAAAATTTACATTTTAAATAGGACGGGGTGGTGGGATTGAACAAAATGTTGTAAACTAAAGTAAGGATATGAGTATTCCGTCGTAGCTGAATGGGAAGCCACTTGAGCTTTGCGCGAAATTCGGATACTTGATCATATTTGCGTAACCCAAATATGAATCTAATACAGAAGTTTTGTAGGCGCTCAAGTCTGACAAGTTGATCAGAACGTAAGTCTAGAAAGCAGGCGTCAGCGTAATCTAGGATAGGTAGAAGAAGAGATTGAGCGAGCGCAACTTTGGTGGCAGTGGGTAAAAAATTTCTGAGACGTCGTAAAGACGCCCCGGACGCAAACATTCTACAACTAATAGCATCCAGATGGGCATCCCAACTCATGCATGATTGCTAAATGGTCTGCGTAGAACATCATTGGCTTGATTTCTGCAGGATTTATACCCTAGTAAATAAATCTAGTCCCATACTAAGGAGACGATCATAGATATTCAGTAACGGATATAATTCCTAAGCACTTGTTTAGGAATTATATCCTAAACACTTGTGGAAGTGAGGTATCTATGGAGTGTATAGTCTAAGGCGTTCATTCATAAATATTATAGTCCGATCATCACGTCCTGATGCAGTGTCAGATAGAACTGGATCTGTGAATATATTATGCATAAATACTGAGCCTATTTTTAGATAAAATGGAAGAAGTATGCGTGTTTTGATTCGGGTTGGTAAATTTAGACGTGCGGATTTTGGACGGAGTTTTTATTATTTATTTGAAATGGGTACTTAAAGTACGTAATTTACAACATACCTCCTCGGACGAAGATATTATATGGCTTATTGATTTGTTTGTATATTTAAAAAAAATTTGGGTTGTATATATATTTATATTATAAGTATCTAAATAAAGCAAAATATTTTTATGCCAATAAACATGGTCGTTGTCTGATGTTGTGAACGTTATGTATAAAGAAATGATCTTTAATTAAATGTTTGAAGAGTATATTTAAAATTTACCACTGCAATGATAAAACTCTGTGTCTGGCAACACCTACCAACTTCCAGTACCTAAATAAAAATACAAGAAAAAACATTCGCCATCCTTCCCATTGAGAGAAGTAAGCTGACAGGAGAAGCCGTATCTACTGAATAGGTATTTGTGAGATGCTATCATTTATCATGATTAAAGAACGATGCTGGAAACTGACTTTTAATATCGCGGCATTTCGGATTCGGCTGCTGACTGGCCGAGATAATGCAATGAGATTACGGTAAAGCCGGAAGAATAAAAAGTTTGTTGTGTTTTGGGCTTCCTACTTGCAATTCATAGCAACCAAAACCGCGTAATAAATTTGTTTGTTACATAAATATTTCATTTGACTTGTTTAGAATTTGCCTTTTTTACTGTGACCTACACATATAAAAGGTTTTTATGCTCACTAAACTTTTATTTATGTAATCATTTATTATTTACCAATATAATGATTTCTCGGTTTTCAATGTAATCATACTTACTGGCTAATAAAACATTTTCAATAATTAGTTTGTTGGTGTGTGCTATTCATATTCTAATGTAATGAATATCATCTAAACCGGAACAAAAAGCAGTCCATTAACCAATCTAGTCCTAATTTAATTCGAGAACATTTTTGTTCTAAACAGTTTATCTGTTTAAGTTTTACTCTTGTTTTACGATGAATATTAAATATTCATCGTACATATATACATTACTACTATAAATGTTATAGTAGTAATGTATGTAGGTATGTACATTGTACATAAAGCAAATATCTAAAATGACCTCAAGTAAACATCATTAGCTTACATTTTTATTTCAAAGAGTAGTTTTCCTTTATCCATTTTATTCTCTCACTTTTCTAGATTGATTTCCTTCTAAAAGTATTATCCGTTACGCAATTAATTATTCCATGGCCGGGAAGGGAAAATGGGGTAAAACGGAATGTCGGAGGTAGGAGGCACGCACTACCTCTCTAATGAATTGAACACAAGCACTATCGTTGTTTATTAAATTTAAGATGTAAGTAGTGGTTTATGTAGGGGAAGCAATGTTTCGGATTTATCAGATTACAATTGAATTTCGGATTTATAATATTACAAATGATGAAAATGCTACTTTGCTAGAATACCTAAAAATAATAATTATCATGAGTTTTAGAATGATTTATCTACGTTGTTTAAAACTTACATAAATACAACGATATCAACACAATATGAGAAATTCCTAATTTGGATCATAACTAATCTTAAAGAAACAGTTCAATCCTGTCTTAGTGAGGTACTCCTGGAAAATACACGCATATTTTTCATAACGTCGATGCACAGAATGGATTATTACCTTTAATGTGTTTGCTGTTACTAATGGTTTTTGCTCTGCATTGTGTTGTGTGCCTAATAAATAAATAAATAATGTGAACAATATTTGATTTTGAAAATTTTGATATAAAACCTTATTTACTTTATTATTCAAACCTAACTCTCCAGTCCAGTCCAGAAGAGTATGGTGTCCATAAAAAATTGCACTATAACATTGATTTTTAGAATTAGTTTTATGCACTTCACTATACTTTGCCTGATGGTAAGCAAAGACTATGGTCTAAGGTGAAGCGTTCCTACCCGGTAAGAACCGATACCGATTGTCACAAGACCGCTTCTATTAATATTCGATTCTAATCGTTGCCATATCCAAAAATGGTGTATAATATTGATTATTTCTTCCTACTTCGTAGTTCTGTAGTGTTATGTATGTATGCATGCATGTATGTACATATATTGTGTATGGTCCGCATAGCTATCATAGTCCATGGTCATACATTCATGAGATTCGGGCCACGGAGTGACGGCGCAGAGAATAATTCACGTGGGCCTTACCAGCGACACTCTGATTTATATTGGGTTGAGAAAACTCTTGACAGACGTGCGGGGCTTGGAATGTTTTAGACATGTCACTGGCTTAAAACCATTCAATATTTTAAATCATAAAATCTGAAACTAGACGTGTTTTGCTCTAATGTGCAATTGGGCATACAAAGTATAGACATCTTTATACGTTACGGACCTTTTTTAAAACTAATTTCTGGAAAGTTATTTTGAACTAAAACAGGTTTGCATTTGACTACAGTCTGCCTTATGGTAAGTAATAGGTCTAAGATGGACCATGATGAAAATATCATCAACATGTTTATATCTAAGAGTTGTCTTGCACTCATCTACATTATAAATCCTTGATATTGAAACACGGGCATTACACATAGCTGTGTCAACGGTTTATTCTAAGCTTTCTTACATCTGTAATCCTAAAACATACATATCGGGAAATGTACAGGCACGAGAACTTGATGAATTTATTATTGCGATTTCATTTATTCACGTCTCTTTTTGCCGCATCCTGTCGTCGAGAAGGCGGAGTAAGTTAATAGTTACATGCTATGATAAATTAGGGTAAGGTTTTTGAGAACTTCTGCCTTGTCTTTGTTTTGACAAGAGCAGATTTGGGTCATGTTGGATTTTCGTAGCCTTATCATAGCAAGTACCTACTCGTAGAGCGAAGTAAAATTGTAGGAACATCATTCGCTACGACTTGGCTACGATGCTACGTAACATAACTGGGTTGTTGTAATACTGCTATAAATATAAATTTTACATGCTATTTTTAGACTTTTAGCACTTTACTGTTCATATCATAGAAATTCACGTAATCTACAAAAACAAAGAAATACGAACGCCAGATCACTGTTTAAGAATAAAATAAGAACAAACATTATTTATTCTTTCGTTTTAATGCGAAAAAAAGAATACAGTAAGCTATTCCCGTTTTAATACAATTTACTAATTACCTGGTGTCAACAGCATAAAATAAAAACACAGGCATAAAGACCAAAAAGGAAAAATTTGATCCATATTAAGTTTAAATTATTTTTCTAGGAATGTAAAATGGTAATTTATTTTAGAATTGAAAATGAACTAGGTAGGTTCTTATTTAAATTCTGATAGTTTCATTATTACCCATTTATTTAATTTAATACTACTTATTGAAAAGCTATTTAAAAGTTCTAAGTTAAACTCATACCACGAGTGACTTTTTATAAAAATAATATGTAAAAGCTATACCTACAACGTGGGAATCCTTTTCCCTACCTTTCATTTGTCAAGTTAGACGTATAACAGACAGAACTATTACCTAGTTAGCTTTAGTCTGAGAGAAATCCTAGAACTTTTCTTTTGTAAACATTTAGGCACTCTGTGTAAAAATATTTCAAACTCCTTATTGTTAGATGTCCTTTATGGGTTTATATAAAGTGTTCAATTTATATTCGTTCGTAACTTTTACTTGTCAGTAATCTCTATAATCGAAATTATTATAAAATATACATAAATGAAATATAAAATATCTTCTTATTAATAATCGCATTATTTAAACTGGGTATCTTTTGATATTATGCGTGAAAGAAAGGTGGCATACCCAAAAAGTTTTCTATACAATATAAATTTAAAAAAAATATGGACGCAAAGAAAATCTTATTGCATTTTACCTTCTCGCCTACGAGTACGAGTACGAGTTTGATGGATTACATAATAATGTTTATTAGCATAGTCCATAGGTATATTTTTGTGAAATCTCTCTGAAGTATTAATACGGCGAAAATCTTTCTAAGAAGAATAACTACTTATCGAACAGCTATAATTCCGTTTGATAAAATAGTTATTCTGACCGTCTCTTGCTCTCTTTAAGTTGTTGATAGGCGTCGAAAGCCACAGGTGCTCGTTTCTAGCTAAATAGCTATTTGTAAGAGAATGTTAACCTTTTTCAATAAAAAGGGCCGTGAAAAAAGAACATTCCTGTATACGAGCGTAACTAACGATAAGTATGGTACTTAAATACATTATAAGTACGTACGGGCTTCAACGAAAATTGGGTATCAATATAACAATTCGCTATTGAAACTTGTTGAAGATTTGCTCGTATTTTTATAAAAAAATTAGCATTAAGGGTTAAAACTCCCGTGGTATATCCTGTAAATCGCGATTATTCGTCGAAACCAGGCGTGAAAATGAGTACGATTTATAATTACGAGGCTTTTAATTTTATTTTGTAACTCTTTGCCTTGTTCCCTATTGATGATGTCTGCTCCCTGTCCCATAAAATCGATTGAGAACATGTACACATGTACATTGTGAAGTCGTTTTTAAATGTATGCATAATAAAAAAGGTTTCAACCAACCTAAGACCAAATTCGATAGTCCAGTCAGCTGCTGACTAGGCCATCAAACTTGTTTTGAGCTTGGAATATAGAACACCCCCCGAATATTTGTATCTCCTAAAATCTCACAAGTCTCTACAACCAACTGAAGTAAATATGGTCGCAGATTTACCAAAAACTTGCTTCTAGTAATGTTAGCGACGTTCGCTCATGAATAATTTATATTTCTACGACATGTTGTATTTATATCAACAATATTATTTTGCCAGACCACTCGCTTTATATAAAATAATATTATTTTTTCTAGCTATTATCAAATAGCTTTTTAATGGACTTAGCTTTTTAACAAGACTTCAGTAACTCGCAAAAATATATAAAATAATAGAATTTATTTTAATCTTATCAACTCTACAGTGTGAGGGGAATATATTTTAAACAAAGTATTGAATTACATTAGTTGGCATAATAAAAGTAATATGTAAGGGAATTTTGAATTTATAAAATGAGAAATTCCTTTGAGCATTTATAGACTATATGATATCGCGAGTTTTATACCAACAATATACACTCAAAAGTTCAATATATATTCGTTATTATTATGTTAGTATGAAAACATATATAAGAAATTTAATGACTGACTAAACAAAACATTGCAGCCTTTGTCGTCAATATTTTAAGCGTATACCTACTAAGTTAGTATACACATCATGATACGAGAACACATGAATCTACAGTTTCTGATGAAGATAAATAATACGACAATGAGTTCAATACTAGGTTTGGAAAATATAGGTATAACAATGGACGCAAAGGTTCAAAACGGGAAGTTTATTATCTGATTGCCGGGATTGCGGGATCAGGCCGGAAACGCAGTATCTGTTGCTTAGCTCGTTAGCGGAGCGTGTGACAAGGATCTTAACGGTTTTGAGATAACATTAAACAAATAAAAACTCATCATCACAAATTTGTGGGCAAGGCCCTTGTCTGTGGAGCATACACCATCTTTCTCGATCTTCTGCCAAGTCCTTAACCTCCTCCTTGTTTCTATGTAAACAAGTTTAAATAGAAACAGAGTTTTTTGAATATAGCCGTTTTTGCTTTTCTCCACAAACGCAAAAGCATCCGTAGCTCTCGTATCGGCTTATTTACCGGCGAGTGCAGACGCAATGTAAGATCAAAAGTAACTTAGCCGCTACATAGAAATCATTTCTCGAAGATGGAGATGGACAATGTTGATGATAAAACTATTGTAACTGTTAATCAAACATTTGATAGAAGGAAGATGCTGTCAAGATTAAAATACAAAAAAAACTTTAACAAAACATAGCGAGCAGTTGCATAACGACTCACGAAATCACCCAAGTGGAATATTACTTTGAGCCACCATTCCGACTAGTGATCGCATCGGCCATCGTTTATGGAAAAATCGCTCGTAATCTACACTGATTGAAAAAAAGATAATCTATCAGACAAAAAACCCACTAAAATCAGTAGTAAAATGCACCGGATGGAAATGAAGCAATCAGCAGCAGCATGGTCACAGTAATTCCAACAGAATTGGGTGGAATTAGTTTGTGTGGAATCACTGATTGTTCGAACCGTTTTGTTGCCAACTTGCAATCTAATTAGCAAACAAACAGACGTAAGTGCTGACATTCATTAATATATATAGGTATATTGGGAGGAAATTACAAAGCTTTAAATAGATTTAGCACTAAAATGTTGTATAAGTATATTTGTCCAGAAAATAATTTGTAAAAACATATAGGTATAATATGTATGATGATGAACTCTTATTCAGAGTGGTCACCGAACATAGAATAATTTAAATGAAAATGTCAACAGTCAGTAAATTAAATTAATAAAGTAGGTTGTAAGAAAAATTGTAAAGTAGCTAGTAAGAAAGCGTAGATTAGGTTCCCCCATAAACCGCCTGGGGAGATAGACGTATTCACATAATAAAAAAAAAATGCTACCCTAGGTGGTCCACAAAACTATAATTGTATCATAAAAACCTTAACAACTATTTATTAGGCGTATTAACATGATTTTATACATACATTATTTTTAGACTTTAACGGATTTTTAATGTAATATTTCAACATAAGCAATCTCGAGGATATCAGTAGGTAGATACTAATAAATTTTATACAAGGCGTGTGTGTAAGCTGCCTAGTTAGGTCTTTATTTTATGTTATATTTTTCTGTAAGTAAACGTTTATTTTTATTAACTAGCCACGTTTGCCATTACGCACCGTCTCGCCTGGCTCGCAAGTAAAAGGGAGCCAAAAATCTTTCTTAGAAAACAGCCACCAACAACTGCTACTAAGCAGTAGATGAGCTAAATAAGAAACGTATTCAGCTAGAAAGGTTCTTTACTTCAGTTCTTTTCATAATTACGCCTGGATATCGTATAGGTATTTGGAACTTCATTACTACTCATATTAACTTTTCTTTCTTTTGGTGGCCATATTAGGTAGTTGTGCATTCAAATTGTAATTGTGTTAGAAGACAGTTTTGCGTAAACCTTCTCAAAATTTAACGAAAGGTTTTTAAGTTAATATTTTTTTTGTTAACATCTATACTTCTTTAAATATAATAAATGTATGTAATGTTGGTAAGTACATAGTTTAATTAACATCAAAATAAATAACATAAAATCTTAGCTAAATAAACTCAGGTGTTATGAGACAGCAGATGACTTTCCTCTCACATTTTTATTCATACAAAGTGACACAATGCCCCAAACTTCACTTTATCGTAAAATACTGATGGTTTTCCATCATCCATTCCCAAGAGAACTCTAGAAGCGGAGCCGACGAAACCGCGAAGTACAAATCCCGTTGCGAATAAAGAAAAAGGGAGATTTCTCTGAGTAATGCTTTTTTCTTTTCTCCCGACGGTAAAAAGGCTCAAGTTGGAAACTGTTTTGCATAAAACCGGAGATGTGCAATGCATTTTTATATCATAACGGTTTAAAATCTGACTTTATCGGGCAAAATTATACGGGAATGTTTTAAAAAAGAATCAAATAATAAAATATAAAAACAAGTGAAGGAAAACTAAACATATTACTTCTAACTACTACAAAAAGGGGCACTTAGAAAATCTTTAGAAAAGCCTAAAGATAATCTAAGTGCTCCAGCCCACTACCAGAGGGCAGCGTACCCAGCATGCTGGCCGCATTACCACGCTGGATGGCAATGCTGATACGTTGAGCCAGAAAAAGGCCAGCATTTTGGTCACGCGTCGCGTCAACCAAGCGCTCCGAGAGGTTTTGGAAAATAGTATGGGCTCCCGGACCCCACGGCCCCAAAGTCTCGACTCCAAAAGGCTCAAAGATGTAACCTCGGCCGAGGTTAGCATATTTGCGTCTCTTGTGATGCTCGGCAATAATAGCCGCCGCTCCAGCCCGACACCGTGTCATAGACAGATGAGACGGCGCCAATGTGTCGACGCAAGTTGCGTCCCACACAAGGGGCCGACCCAACTTCCACGGCACAAGAGTCATACCGTCAGGTCTTTTTCCATCGTCACGTGCTAGGCCGCTCGGTTCGAGCATAGCTGCAACATTGGCAGTGGAAAAAGAATAAAAATAGAATATAATAAGAATCAAACTAGAATATAATATGTCTCATAATTCAAATATAATCAACAGCGCTAATTTGGATTGGCATAGGTTTTGTTGCGTAAATTTGTATTAGCATAAATTTCCAATTATTAACATATTGCACTATAATAATTGCAAATATCTTGTTACTTTTGTCGTATCTGTATTAGCAAATTATATGTGTATTTTATTAATTGTGATAGTATCTAAGTTATCTCATAACATAAACATGCATACTACGATATAATTTTAACCCTTTTTCCGAGATTGTGTATAAGTAAAGTAACAAAATAAATACTACCGGTATTCAGAGAGAACTTGGTGTCAGTGGTGCTTATTTTTAAATTAGCTCGACAAGCTTGGACGCCGGCCAAAATTATGAGAGGTTTTCAAAACGTTTCCTGAATTTTTATGAGGCCTTAAAGACATCTCTGAAATTAAAGACAATCTTAACTTGATGAGGTTTGTTAGTGTTTGTGTATATTATTTACAAAAAATTAATAAGAATTTGATTAGTATGCGGAAGTGAATTACCATAACCAAGAAACAATCAATTACACATACTAACAGCAGAACCTACAGACCTGCATCTGCATATGCTAAAATAACCAGAAAAATAGGACTTTTCCAATCAACAATAATTATTCTCAATCTCAAAATGTATATTATTGTGATGACAACATGTCTGATCCATCTAGCAAACCAAATTATACAGCACTACTAAGTTATTTTCACCCCTAAACCAACGAAATAAAAAATACCAAACATAATATAGGTACAGATTTAGTACAGATGTATCAGAAAACTGTACGAGACAGTGATTTATTAGCCGAAGAATCAATCAAAAAACAAGACATTTATCAAGTCGAGGTCACAATTTAACACCTTTGCAGCCAAAAAATCAGGTGTTGCTCTGTATTTTTGTGTCATCAATCACTGGGTTTGAGACCTTTTTATACGACTTCGAGATGCGAATGAGGGTCGTTGTGTATGATTTTGTTGTGATTAGTCCAAATGACGAATGTATTTTAACTTATTTGTATAAATTAGCCTGTAGTGTGAGTCAAACTCGCTCATGAGCGGGCATATAGAGATAAAAGTATGTAGTCAAGGCAACGAGAAAAAAAAGCACATTTAGCACCCATTGAAAATTACTTCAAACGCAGTTTTAAAAATAGCTCCTTCAATTCAAGTACGTATACGTACAAAGATTTACGAGTAAAACTTGTTGAGACCCCACATACTGCAGGTAAAAAGCCGACCTACTTCTAAAGGAAGTACGTTTATGTAAAGTAAGCTAATAAATCTACTCTATGTAAATTGGCAGAGCCTAACTAGTCCGGTATGTTTGTTTCATTATAAAGGTAATAAGTACATAAGTACTTAACGAACCTCTTGACCTTAAAACGTCTTTAGGGATTGAATTTGGTGACTCATAGAGTGTGAGTATTTTTTGCCGGTTTTTCCGGCTTATTTTTTTACACATTATAGGAGCTTTCGTTCTTTAGCTCCCTTTTGAATAAAAACCGCATTCCATCCACGGTTTAATCTATTTCCATACTTTTTTCCATTGTTCACTCTCATACGTTGACAAGTTTTTTTCCTTATAATACCTGTTTTGATCTCTAAGATATCCACTTCTACAGTTAAAACACAAAAAAAAATAACAAGACAATATTTTTTTTTGTTTCATACACAGACACACTTTCCGAGACAGATCAAAATTACTGGAATTTGCCGACAATCCGACCAAATTCCTCCTTGACGCATACCTAAAGCCTTACCAAACCTCACATAAGATTATCTTAAAATTAATTAACATGAACAGGCACGGTCACGATAGGAACCATTCCATTACTGAGATAGATTAGAATTTAGTAGAATTAGTAGGACAAGCGTGTGAAAATTACCTTACACGAGGGTTAACGTCAGCCATGAATGAAAATTACATTTTAGGGTGAGCGACGGCTAAGGGTTAAGTAGATAGGGTATGATAAGGTTAAAGGTTGTAGTTGACACCGTTTTAACAAATAAAGAGTTTAATTGATTACCTTAAATAAAATCAATTTTAGTTGATTGTTTTAACACGATTTAGGTTTACCGTTTGACTACAGCCTGCCTGATATTAAGAAGCACCACTGTAGTCTAAGATGTAGCACGCATGCCTAGAATAAACCTATTTAGGTACTCTAGATTTGAAAACAGAAAGTTACAGACAGAAAGTTTTTTCTTTCTGATTCTCGTTCGGTTTCTGGTTTCTGGTTTTCGTCTTTATTTGTATTGTTAACTACAAATAAATAAAAGTACCTATACGTTAATAAACTATGTAGCTATACCTGCATTCAAGCATTAATTAATTTTCTATAACCGAACTAAAAATGTTCGTTTTATAAGAACATTTTTCTCTTCCTATATTAATATATTTCCTTCAAAATAAGAATGAGTCAGATTATAAAATTGTTTGATGTAGCTAATTAAAATATTCTTTGCTTCAATTTAGTCATTAGAAAAAACAACCTGATAAATTAAAAATAAAACGAGAAGAAAAGAAATTCAGAAAGTGTTAAAATTTCATGAAATCATTTTAGAAGCTGAAATGAAATTCTCGCTTTCTGAACACATAGAAGTGTTAATTGAAAATGCCTCTACGTTGCCGATACGTGAAGTTTTATGCACTGAGATGAAAAATTAATCAACTTTTTTCGTCAATACAAGAAATTATGTAGGTCATTCAGAATTATTCTAAAATGACCTATTTCTACTTTAAAAACTGTATTCAATTAAATAATCTAAAACTAACCGAACATTAAGTAAATTCTGTATATATTACATCTATATAAGTGTAATTACAATTGAAGTATCTATGTACAATTAAACAACAAAAATAATAAGTACCTAAAATTACTACCAACTAATGTTTAAGTGTCGTTGTGCAAGTGGACCTAAATATCAAAGTATATGTGGTAAACAGTCGTTATAAAATATACAAAAACTGTCATGTAACTGCCTGTCCAACTAAACTAGAACATACAACATGCAAGGAAACATTGCAATAATCCCGACATGCTCCTATTTAGCCCAACCCTACAGTTTGTCTGTAAGTCACGTCTCAGTACAGATCGTAACGACCATCCCGTATTGTTCAACCAGCAGAATACGGACTTATCTTGCACTATTGGAGGATGCAGGTAACAATATTGTAGGGGAAAATGTTTTGCTTGGCTTATGGAACGGCGTAGGTTTTGTTATCTTGGTTTCTGACGACAAATGTACATATTTCATGTTATGTAAACTAAAAGATTAAAGATAAAAGATTTTTCATTTGCGTTAATACATTTTTTAACATTGTAGGTGACCCTGGCAACCGCTGTAGGATTCCCTGTGTCCCGGGGTCGAGGTTCTTCCGTTGAAATTAGATTTAACATATTTTGTTGTTATTAGTGGAAGACTTAAATAAATGTTATTTAAATATTAAATTCACTTCACTAAGTAATTATATATTCATTATAAGATATAATATCAGGATATCATAATAACATTTCATAAAATAAAAAGTTTCGGTAGACCTTGATAACCTTTTGTTTTGGAAGTCGGTTAAAAAGGAAAGATACTTTTGTACTGTGATTAATGACTACATATGTATGTTCTTGAACATGAGTAATGTGACACATCGTTATACATAGATAAGTAACATTTTGTTATGTCCTACGCATTTTAGACATTCGTGAAATTATTGCCCTAGACGACTAAAGCCTAAAAGGCCTTAGTTACTACCTATGTATACCTACCAGTAACCCTTGTTGCTCGTTCTCATCTAAGTTTGCCTGAAAAAGATCGCTTTTAGAAATAATGCTGCCTCTTGTTGCAATCGTTTTAATTTTTCGATGTATTTATTTTATATTTATCCATCCATCCATGCATGATGTAGTTTATTAATAAGCTTATGTCATAAAATCACATGTTCTGTGAACTATTCTGTTTCTATTTTATTTTCAGAATCATGTAATAGAGTCCTCACGATGAAAATATATTTCCAGGAAGAAAATCTTTTGATCATAGTATCCCAAATTAAAAGAAGCTTTATATTTCAGATTTTTGAATGCTGGTTCCAATTTCCTTGAAAAAAAAACTCTGAAATTTCTCACCTTTAATTAGATACAAGAACGTACAACATACATTCTTAACTAAATCATATCATTTTATTTACTTATGTATATTTGTATGGAGTATTGTTCGCACCTTTGGGATGGATCTGCCAAGTACCAGCTTGAGGCGTTAGAGTTAATTGAGAAGCGGGCAAAAAATCTCATCGCGAAAGACTCACTCTGTAGCTCAAAATTACAAAGCCTTGAGCGCCGCCGTAAGGTGGCCAGTCTTTCGGTTTTTTACAGGTTGCATTTCGGAGAGTGTGCGGAGGAATTGCATAATATAATTCCTGCAGCCCCATTTCACCATCGCACGAGTAGAGGCACGGCAAGGAGGCACCGATATACAGTTGAGGTTCCAAAGACTCGCACCAAGCGTTTTGCTTCGACTTTCATCGTGCGAACAGCCAAACTGTGGAACTCCTTGCCCGAATCTCTATTCCCCTTGAACTATAATTTGTCGGTCTTCAAGTCGAGAGTAAACCGGTTTCTTCTAGGCAAGCGCGCTACATCGTAGACTATAACGTTGCTTAACATCAGGCAAGTTGTAGTCAAGCGTAAGACTATTTCAGGTTAAAAAAAAAAAAAAAACTTTGGTGTAAAATATAAACTGACTTTTTTTAAATTAAATAAATCTGTCTTATTTTGCACCATAATCAATAGAAAAAATAAATATAATAAATCCATCATAACTTCAGTTTGAGTAAGAAACTATTTCTATCATAAGTAATCAGTATAAAGGTTTATGTAACCAGTTTGTAAATTTAATCTTAATCATTATTTTAATCTCTGAACACCCACGCAAGAATTTTTCGATTTAGATTGTTTTATTTAAGGGAAAGATAAAATTAATTGTTAAAATAGGCTCTAATTAAATTTAGTTTCGTTGGAAATGATAAATTTTAGATAAAATATTAATCTTTATTGCACACCTACACAAACTATTATGGAAAAAAGTACAAATTAAAATATATACTTACCTATATACATATCATGTAACCTGTGGATGGACAGGGATAAAATAACTGTCGTTGGAAATATCCTAAATCACTTATTATAAAAGAAACTCAAAACTTATTAAATAGGGTTACCATAGAAATTTCCTTTTAAGGACTGATTAAGATAAAAAGAGCAACAATTTTAGACAACGAAAATTCCCAATGAGATTATTCTGGTGTTTTTCAGGTAACACAACAATATAAACCAAAAACACGTATGCCTATAAAACGAATATAAAACACAAAAGCCTATAAGTTACGAACTAAAAGTGGGGATACAAAGGTACAACGCAACAATCTAGGCAGATTTATGTGACATTTGAAACGATCTGACCGCATTAATAACTTGGAAGCGACGTGGGTTGACAAATCGCAATAAAGAGGGTCTTATAGTTCGTCGCGGGAAATCTTTTAGTTTCAGATGTTTGGTAAATTGTTTTTATAGTTTGAACAGGTATTTGTACAGAATAGTTGAAAAAACGGGTCGGTATGCTATCTTTTCAAGTGTGGGGTCACTTTTGCTTAATGTTTATTCATATATGTAATGTGTGTTTTTGACTACGATTCGACCGATATACATAAAGCGATGTACGGTTTAAAGTAAAGGATGGTTGTTAAAAAAAAACGTTTTTTCTTAGCTTAAAGATCGCCCAAAATTTAGTTTCTTAAGCTCTTATTTCCTAGGAAAGCGGTTCCGACATATAGCGGCCGTTATACAGCGGCGAATGATGTCACTAGAACGTTGTCTACGTAAACGAAATGGCGCGGTTTCCTAGAGAGCGGTAACTTGCACCGTAATTTACTTTAATTATTTTTGCGTCCGTAATATTAAAGCCGCTATATGAAGGCACTGCTGTCCTAGGAAACCAAAGCTTTAGTGGAATAAGAAGTCTGAAATTTTTTGGTATGTACCTACATACTCGTTTTTTGAATATCTTTCAAAATCAAAACTCTTCTGATGGGTCGGAAGCAAGGTTCGTAATGCCGCTACAATATAACAGAGACTACATAAAAGCAAGATCCACGGAGGCCACGTTGGTTAGGAGATGAGGTGTGGCGGTGGTATATGGAGGAACACACCTAAAAACCATCAAGTTTGTTGTTTGATGTCGGTTAAGGAGCAGTCGCAGCGGAAAAACACTACATATTTATCCAGAGTTTCAGTATGTAACTGAGTTACATTTCTATAGTATAGTTTATTTGTAGGCTATAGATAGAAACAAATGAATGCTTTCACACGTACAAACGCACCTATTATGAAGCAACTGATGTTCTCATTCACTCCCAAGCCACGTAGCATCGTAAAAGATAATGAAATCCGTTATTAACACGCTATTATCCGTCAACGGTTTAATTATTATCCTGTTATTGCTATTATTAACACGTTTTATTTGTGCAATGAAACATATTGCGAACGTCAAAGGTAAAACAGTATTGTTGTGTATAATGTTACGAATATAATAGTATTATTTGTTTGAAAATACTTAAGCTCGAATATGGTTTCCATGATTTATTTTAATGGTTTGCCAATTGAAATGCGATATTGTTTGAATGATCTTGTGATGAAAAAATATCATCTGACTTCTTCTACTTATCGAATGAGAGTGGCCAACTCTTGTCAAGCCGCCCTAAGGGCCTCTGACATGGCTTAACGACTACCGATTAAACAGCCGGGACCTACTATTTAACGTGTCATCCGACCCACGGTAGCTGAACAGCTGGCATAAAATAGGACTGCATTGTATTACTGTTATTTTATAAATATCTAATTTTAAAGAAGAGCTTGTACTTCACAACATTGGTAAGAACTTATGTACATTCTACTTAGTGTAAAATAGCGCAAAATTCATGAAATAAATATGTGTAAAAAAATAAGACAAGACTACAAAATCATCTTACTTTTTCCATCTAATAAATGTAAAGTATTAATTGTGTATTTTTTTTTGATGCACACAATCAGATAGCCAATTCTATATGTATAGTTAAGAATCGGTTTATTATTTATTTATTTTACTTTTTCATTTCATGAAGTTATTTATTTATTTATTTATTTATTTTACAGCGCAAGACAGAGAGTATTGGCGTAAGAGGGAGGAGGCCTATACCCTGCAGTGGGTCCCATTAGGCTGATGATGATGATGATTTATTTATTTCAAACTATGCACAGGATACCTAGACCTTACCACCGGTAGCACGCGGTAGGTACTTAGCCAGTGTCCCACAACTCCCTGCGTGCAGGTGTGGTGCAGGTACCTCCCATGACAGCTTATCTGTTTGAATTCCACGCTGGTCTAAGTTACGAAAGATTTATTTTATAGAAATACTATTATTTCACCCAAAAAATAACTATTATTATTTCAGCCACAAACTAATCAAAGCATGACATTTACAGCATTTTATATAAGATCAGTGTGTTCGTTGATAAGTTGATATATGTCTTTTCTATTTCACATCGCATAAAAACGACGCAAAGATAGATCTTAGGGATTCTGACGTGGTGGTATATAGGGTTCTGCTAGTGACATAGGCGACTTTTTATACATATAAAACGGTAGTGAAGTTGCAAACATTATGAACTTTATAATTTCTAATAATATTCCAAACATTTACAGACAAATAGAACCGGTGCTTTAAACCTACATAATACATAAATAGTCGTATTTACAGAATTTGTAAGAAACCAAAAGTTAAAGAGTCTCCTGTCCTTTCCTCTTCATGTGAATATTCCTATTTTGATTTAAATCTACTTTGAAGGTATATTATTATACATCTCTCTTAAACAGTACTCCATTTGGTCGCCACCTGCATTATCCAGTGACCGAGTTAGGGTGACCTCTAAACAGTCCCGATTGCAACGAATTAACACTGTCCGACAGTGACCACAATTTACTAGATAATTGAGGACAAAATTACGAGTCGGTTGTTTCAATGATTTCAGCGGTCTGCCTTTTGGACAGTTGCATCGGTAAATTTACTTTATTTAATGCTGATTTGTAAATTGAATATGAAATTGGATTATGACCAAAATACAAAAATGTGGGTTGTTTTTCACTTTAGTTCAACAGGATTATTTTGAATAACATAGAAAGTGTTAGTATTCTATTTAAGCCAATTTTTTCACATTCCAACTTACTTTTTTCAATAAACAAACTTAACAAACTCTTAAACAGAAAATACAAAAACAGCCACTATTAAAATAAACTTTATTGTAGCAATTACGCAAATTGAAAGAATTTCATCTAAATACCAACTAAAATTCCAGCTATTTTTGTTGAAAGTTGTAAATTAATTCAGCAAAAAGATTCACTAACGTAAATTGGAAATTATCTGGCGTTTTATGCGAACTAAGAACGAGTTAAGTGATAGAATTCCTTTGATGAAGTTGATCCTAGATCGAGTCATGAAGTCTTATCTGTCATAAAAACCAATTTTAAAATTCCTTTTCATTATTAAAAGTCCCTATATTATCCCTAAATATATCGTTTAGGAATAATTTTACGAATTATAACTAGACTTTCAGACCAATAGCAAGATATCCAATAGTTCAGCTATCGGAGATTTTCCATGCGGTTACCTAAGGTCATCAAAGTTGACACGGCTTTTCTTTTGCATAGGTGACCAAAAATGGCATTCCATTAGTAAGCGTACAATATGACCTATAAAAGTGCAGGTTACTAATCAAATAATCAATCCAACATTGTTTTCGACTATTAAACATGAAAATGTAATGGGTACAAATTAAAACTCATGACCATTAAGGTCACTCATTAAAAGTATAACTACATATCAGAACCAACCCTAACAAAGGGCCTCCGCAACGCGGGGAAATTAAGACAGAGAATTAAAAAAAAAACATTGTTTTCAAAACTTGGTAAGAAGCTTTAGATCGGTGTTCTTATCTCAACTCAAGTCGTTTCTGAAAAGCGACAAATGGTACAGACAGACAGCACAAAAACTTAACTGAGAGACGGGTTTAAAATTAATTAAGCCCTCAACAGTTGACAGCTAGTTACCAAGTTGTCAACTGTTAAGAAGTTCGTTTCGACCCAGCTAGTTGGTCTTTGAATCGAGTTGCAACAACTATTCATTAATAATACTTGAACCAACTTTGTTAAATGGTTTTTGTGGTCAGACATTAGCATTGCACTTAACTTTTTGCCCTGCTGTTCGAGAACTACAAAATGAATTGTAAAATTGAGCTTCATAGTACTTAGCGGCACAGAATGTTAATCCAGGCTTATAAATGCTTATGAATATTGTGTGATCTATTTTCATCCCCAATTTTCAGTGTTATTGCATTAACTGTACGTGCGTAAAAATGGCATGGATAGGTACAATAAATGTCTTCTTAAATATATCCTTAAACGGTTTCGATATGGAGGAGAGTTTAGAACCTAATAGACTTTTTGCCCTAAAGTGTAGTATTATTATTATACTCGGTGCCTAGAGTAACTCCGGTCACACCACCGCAGGGCATTGCTCGTATTTTCAACCATAAAATCAGGATCAGGTAGAAAATTACTAGGTTATATTGAAACATTGATGCGTTAAACATTCGTATTGCATTGTAACGCACAGCTTACAGACACGAAGTATTGTTACGTGCGTTAAGCATATATCAACATCATAGCAGTATTACTTTGTAGTGGAAATGAAATTTTACTATAATGCCACTGAGTATAGCCAATATCTCTTGCTAATATATACCCTAGCACCACGAGGCAAACGTCAATATTCTTCATCATCGTCATCACTGACTTTATAAAAATCTACAAGATATAATTGATTTAAGTTGCGCTCGTACTGTTATTGCAGCTTTGGTTTATATAACCACGAGTGCAGCTGCAAAAACAAGCTAAGCGTATAAACATATTATATATAAGGTCAGGTCTTCCTCAGCAATTAAACAAAACTGAGATTTTGTAGCTAAAACCAGGTTTTATTAATAAAGTGGGTAACAATTTTGCTTAATACTATGGTTATAAACTAGATTATCTGTATGTGTCTGTAAATAGTTGTATTACTAACCTAAAACTAAATCAACAAATAATGTTCATGCTTTAGTAGTTGTACTGTAGTTGGTTTAAATAATTAATCTATTAATTTGTAATTTGTTCAATATTTTTCACTTTCACATATCACACATTACAGTACTTTTTCATTGGTTATGGTAGCTGTCAATGTCAATCAAATCATACATCAAAGCTGTCAAAGCTTACACATATATAATATGTATAAATTATGTTAAAACGTGCGGCTTTATCACCTTAAGTGATGTGTTGAAGTGGTGTTACTATAAACTATTGATTGGGTAAACATTGTGGTAGGGACCAAGATAGCCCCAAAACTATCTTCTTAAGTAGGCGGGTGTTTCCAATGAGGCAATTAATCACGTTACACCTAATATCCGCCTTCCGAAGGGCCCTTACGTACTAGTGCTGGCCAATTCATCAGATTCATTGCCGTATCTTGAGGTAACGCCTCCAAGAGGAGCTCATTAATTATACTATCAAGAGAACATGCTATCTAGATTTTTAATTAATATCACCCTTATAAAACTTAAACTTAACTTTATAAAAGGGACCAAAAAAATTGCCATTTGATCTCCAAACTCCAATGTGAAAATGGCACCCGATGTTGATATATAGAAAAGTTACAATTGTGTAACTTTTAAGTAATTGTATTGTTATGCAAAAAAAACTACTGTTTCACGATTATATTCTATGTGATGTGGCATCATTATACAATATTCCAGTTTTTCTTATTGAATTTGAAGGTTTACAAAGTCTTGAGATAATAAAATACAATGTTATTCAACAAAATCATTAGACAGCATGTTCTTTCAAAATGTTTTTGTAATAACACTATTGTATTGGATAATAATCTGAAGAAAGCTTCGTAACTATTAGATCCTAGTCAGTTAATAATAACTTGAACATAACCTTTCTTTTTCAATTAAAAATTAAAGAAAAACTGGTACCTGTAAGTAAGAATTAACGAGAGGGTAAAATCCTCTACATTTCTAAACGAAAGATTTTTCACCAGTATTTTATCTCTTTAGATATTCCCAGGTTGATGTTAACGACTGTTTTCTTACAAAGTAGCGCTAATTAGATCTTTTAACGCAAAGAAAATGGTTTTTTGTTCAGTATCCTACAAGTTTTTATAGGCAGTGTGGTTCTCAAACTTTTTATAGGAACTGATAACGATTGTGATTTCTTTTAGGGCTACTTTTTATGAGGCAGTTTGAGAAACACAGGTGATAAACGGGAAGGTTTAATCATCCAAGAGTAAAAATATACCAATTTGAGGGTTTTATAACCGACAAAATTAACGACTTTTTCTTTTTTCGTTAGTAACTTTAATTGAGCACATTATGTTACATATTTCCAAATCCAATGATTGTGTGATGCCTTCTTAAATAGTCAACGATCTAAATATGTATTACTCATGCAAGACATAGTAGAATTGATGTATTTTTAAGATAATTCATTTATTTTGAGCCTAATAGACATAAATACTCGTATGTATACTATGGAAAGACTCAGTGCTCACTACGATGTAGGTATCTGTTCAATAGAACACTTTAGTTAATTTTACGGGCAAATCACGATACTTCAGTGCCTCATAAATATGAGTAATTACCAAGGAGAAGTAAAATTAATCAAGCATTACACATTACCTTGTATTTTAAGTAGTTAGTGCTTAACAATACTCTTGGTATGAAAAGTATTATAATATTTTAGGATGGGTGCTCCAACTTTGTTTTATTACTTTTCGTTACGATTTCTTTGAAAGACCCAATCAATATTCGTATTTTTTTAAATAAACACACATACGGTACTCGTTACTTAATTCTATTGAAACTTACTACTTGTATTTTCGTTTGTATAGTCAGTCGGAAACAAATCCTAAGAAATCCTTCATATTTTTCATACTGAAAGCTCATTTTTGTGATACGCAATGTGTTTGCACTTGACCATTAATTGCTTGAAAGTAAGCGATAATTATGGTCTAGACGATGCGCGTTACGGATATTATTATGTAAAAAAAATAACGTATAGCAAATCAGACTCCCTATCCCAGGGAGTATTGGCGTAAGAGGGAGGAGGCCTATACCCTGCGGTGGGTCATATTATCCTGATGATGATGATAATGAAAATTTACTACCTATAACGACCATACAACAATGCTAGATTTGCCAGTAACCTTACATTGTTACAGAACCAACAGCGGCTCTTAAACTATGCTTTGTAATGAATAACTTATGAGTTTTAGTTTCAAAAACTTTTCTTGTTATAACTTTTCTCGTTGTATCGGAGTTCGTGTGATCATTATGGTTACTGTTCGGTTGTTATGGAATGTAACAAAGGAGTTAATGGTGTATTATAATAGGTAGTTCATGCAAAGTCTCAAACAATATATTCATAAGTGTGTTATAGCTTATAGGAAGTTTAAGCTAATCCCTGTACATTACATTCATAAACTTTATTATTATCTAGTAAAGGTGCGTAGGTGAATCTGTTTCTTAAACTACGTTTGTTATAAGTTTTACATCATCAATTCCTTCAATGATATTTTGAAAAGTTTTAGATATTTATGATAACTTTTATTTTAATAAATACAAATAGTTTAGTTATGCGGTAAAATGATGAAATCATATATTAGAAAATCTTTATTCTTATGTGTTGAACATCAGATTTTTCAAGATATATATTCTGCGCATATCTATATATACCTATATAAAACTCAAAGGTGACTGACTGATATAGTGATCTATCAATGCACAGCCCTAACCAATGGACGGATTGGGCTGAAATTTGGCATGCAGGTAGATGTTATGACGTAGGCATCCGCTAAGAAAGGATTTTTGGAAATGTAACTTTTAAAGGGGTGAAATAGGGGATGCAAGTTTTACCTCTTAATGCGAGCGAAGCCGCGAAGTATCCACTAGTTTCTGTATAAAACAGTAAAAAACAGATTTCTTTCAGTCTTTAAATAGCTTTTTCTCAGATTTTTTTTATTTTACTGCCAACAATTCTAACAATATCCAAATTACTATCTAAAACGTTTGTAACCAAGAAGCCACGGACCCGAACCAAATTGATTGTGGTATTGAATAACCTGAATAACCCTTTGTGAAACCAGTTACTATCCCAATTTCCATAATAGGACATCGAAACCTGAGATTTCCATAATGGGCCAGAGGGCAGTCCGGTAAGTCCCCTTACATTGATGATTTTAATAAATGGAGCCATGTTGAAATTTGATAGGATGGAAATTTAGTAGTTGTCCTTAAAACTTGTCTAATAACTTGATGATTTTGGCAGCTGTCATCTACGTAAATATGACGTTATCTAATAGCAATAAAATATTATGATATAAGAATACGTATGTATTTGTATGAACGTGTATCACCAGGCTTCTTAGCTTACTCAAGTTATCTGTTAGGTTTTAGGAAAAAAACTGAATAATTAATGTTTATTGAATATTACGTAGGTAGTATAAACAAACAAAAACGTTAGCCTAAATTATGATATTATATTTGTGCAACATAATAATATATTGACAGCACATCCTACTCGCTTTGACCAATGTTTATCCAAGCTTATAGTTTGAACCGCCCATACTGCATGTGTTTAAGCATTAGGGCTTAGCCTCCTTTGCATTAAGCGTAGGCGATAATAGATGTCCATCCCAACTGCCAATTTGGCACCGACATGCCATTTATTTGTGGGAACATACTGTTCACGGTCCCGTGGCTCGGGAATTAGGGTCTCAGGCGACCTAGGTAATTAACGACTAGGTATTGTCCTGGGCTAACTACTAGGCTTGTATTGTACCAGATTTTATATGCTGGGCCTGTAAGAGAATATATTGGTCTTGAATTTTGTTATGTAGGTACTGCCTGTATCGCCTGATTTACGAAATTAGTAGCGCTTTTGGTTCTTTAATTTAGAAGAACCGCTATGTCCTTAAAAAATGAGTATTTAAGGACATAGCGATTTTTCTAGATTAAAGAATGTAGTGTCTATTTTAGTAAATAATATATATCAAACCGATCACATGACTTACGAGTAAATCTATACTATAGTGTTTTTGTATTAAACCTGGTACATACTCGTATCATTTGTAATCTGTTCAAGAAAATTAATGAATGATTATAACCCTTAATAAAGAGGTGTACGACTGATAATTTTCATAATACACTTTCATGAGACAAAGCCATTTAAAATTTACAAGGGATGGTTTTCATACCAATAGGCTATCGCTTGCTGAAACTGTGACGATGACATGTAAGAATTTACTTATCAATAAATAATTTGACTTAACTCTCAGAATAGATAATAATCTACTATGTGGCTCTGAAACTATGCTTGCTCATAAGACCACTAGATAGCAGTAAATAGGTGTCTTACACCAAAATTACTCGCAAGACGCCACTAATATTCCTCAGGCTGCAATTGCGGTCACAGTCCGCAATATTCAGATACTGCCAATGTCATTTACATGCATTAGTAATTGATATTGGTCGACCAATTATACGCTGCGGTAGGTGTGGAGGCGACGACGTAGAATCTAGCCTTGTGATTAATTATTACGAGGTGGGGTTGTATGCTTGTAGGGAAGATTGGTGTACAGAGATGTTTATTGCAAACATTTAACTTTGGTAAATTGGTTTTTCACATTTTCAGTACCTGCTATATTTTGCAAGTCATGCGGTGAAGGCAAATTTCCACCTCCCTTAATGGTAAAGGAATACATCCCGAAAAAAAATGCCTATACAAGAGCATTGAACTATATTACTAGCGTATAGTAATATCTCAATGTCCAAGAGAAAGAACTTCCCCAAGGAATGAATTCCGCAGAGCGCCATGATACTCAGGAATGAGAATCAAGACTGAAAAAAACATTCAGAAGAATTGAAAACCTCCTTATTTGAAGTCGATTAAAAATACAATATGGTTAATATTATAATACTCGTGTGTAACTTGTGTTTTGTGTCAACTCAGACAGTCTATATTGCTATTTAGGTATTAAAGCTTACTACATAATAATAATACATTATCACACACGTATAAAAGACCACAATTTCCCTCAAAAATATAATGTGTGACAATCGTTAGCATTTTTCCACTGATGTCTTAATAAAAGGCAGCCCGAGCAGGCGGCGAGCGGCAGGCGGTAGGAATACCATTCCGTAATTTGGCCGACCCGGCGCGTGACCGGAATGCCCCGTCGCCGCTACGAACCGTCTTCTTCTGGTTAAGGTGGCTTTCTGAGACAGTGTAATTAAGGCTGAAAATGAATTATTTTATATACTTATATAGGTATACTTAGACAACGTTAAATGTATTCTTTATTGTTATTCTATTCTCAGGTTACTCCTATTTCCCGAATCATATGTGTGTCATTGATCAATGCAGTAATAATAATTGTGTTACATACCAATTTCGTTAATATCGATCCCAATATGTGCTTTTTGAAATTGAATTAGAATATATGAAATATATCCGTTTACACGTTTAGGGTGTGTTGATGATGATTAAAATAAAATATTGAAATCGTAATATCGGAAGTCTACCTGAAGTCGGTCCCGGTAAACTGATTAGCGCACGGCTAATTGCATCCGAGTTATCGTCTAACGTTGTTATTGAAATCCTGTTGCTCACGTCGCAGTTTTGGTCACTTTGAAGTTTTCTGACCCATTCTATTGTTGAAAGCTTTTGTGTGCTCAAAAGCTTGGGCTATTTTTGTTTGTGTAAAGTTCAGTTCGTCAGCCAAGTTCGTTTGAAATTGTTTAGGGAAATTAATACGTGTACATTACACAATAATAGCAATTATTAACACTGTTGTAGACAATGGAATTTCTGTAAAATGGCATTACTAAAATAATAATGAAATTGTAATATATCTGATGTATGTTTATAACCTAAAATGAATATTAAAAATGTCTTTTACAATTTTCATGATATTATTTTATTTATGTTGGCCTTTTGGACATGCGGGGACCAAACCTATATTTTAGCAACTTTCAGTATTTTTATCTTTACACTATTATTAACTTTCATTTAAAAATCAGCTAGGCAGATATATGAAAGCTTTTATTTTACACCACTGAAGCAACCAAGTTGCATGATGAAGTAATGTCAGTAAATAAGAAAGTAAATCTCCCTGCATCTCAATTTCAAGAGCGGAACTTCAATGTAAAATTTCCAGAAAGTACAACCACGATCGTAAAAATAAAAGCTTCCCGTAGTAAAATGAAAAGTGGCTAGTCTAGTGAGGTACCTAGTAGTGTTTAAACAAAATAAGGTTGCTTGGTATAAAGTTAAAAGGCCCGTAGCTTTTTATTAAACAGACTCTAAGATAAATAATTAATAATAGTTATTTTATGGTGAGAGCTGCTAAATAATGGAACTCCCTGCTGGACTCCCTCTTCCTAGTATATAATCCGGCGATCTTCAAAG
The DNA here is from genome assembly GCA_927399415.1 of Macaria notata. Lineage (NCBI taxonomy): Eukaryota > Metazoa > Arthropoda > Insecta > Lepidoptera > Geometridae > Macaria > Macaria notata. The sequence continues at coordinate 7,517,001 of OV656741.1, forward strand.
AGAGAGTGAATCGGTTCTTACAGAGTAAGCGCATTTCTTCCTTGATTCTAATGATTGCTTACCATCAGGCTAATTATGGTAAAGTCTCGTAGCTCTCACCCTACCATTTAGCTATATAGTTGTGGTTCAGACTTAAAAATCTTCTAAAATAATGTATTCAATTACTAATAAATAAATAATAATAATAAATATTCCGGGACATTGCACACAGCGCCATCTAGCCCCACACTAAGCAAACGCTTGTGTCGTGGGTACTAGGTAACGGATATAATACTTATATACTTTTCTTTTGTAAATACATACTTATTATACATACAAACGACCAGACTCAACACAAGTAATTATAAATTTTTTAAATGCATAAATACTTGTGCCCCGCGGGAATCGAACCCGCAACCCCTAGATTAGAAGGCAGAGCCACTACCAACTAAGCTAACAGGCCAGTCTAAACTGAACATCAAAAATACATAAAATAATTATTATCCTTGCTCTTTTATTAAAACTAATTGAAAACCTACTATTTTAATGCAGGAAAGCAATAATTTTAATTCGAAGTACATTATTGTGTATGTAGATTTTGTAAGTGGTAACAAAGCTTCTGAAGTTTAAGCACAGAGTTACAAAGTTAAGGTACCGAAGCTTTTAGTAAATTAATGAGTTGTTTCTTCGCAAATTTAATTATTTTCTCAGTAAGTAAGTAAATGTACGGGTAACTTTGGATTGAATGGGATTCAAGTTTATAACTCGTTGTGGTCAGAAATTAAATTAAAATGTTTGATTAAAGTTTTAAATATTAATAATCAGTAGGTACAGCAATTTGTAAATCTTTTAACTTGAAATAACATTATTATATTAATATCTACCTACTCAATTATTTCCTTGTAAATGACGTTTTGGTTTTTTTTTTTGTTTTGAAACAGACTATTTAATTATATCTTTTGAGATTCTAAACAAGCTCCACTCTAGGAGTCATGATAATACAATGTTCCATTACTCTGTGGCGGCTCGAAAGAGAAACAAAAAAGTAACTTTTAATGTTAAGTATATATACATATTATTTTTTATATGATTGGCACGTTCTAATAAATTATGTGAAAATATCCAATTCCGAAGAAAGTTTCTTATTCTTGTAGCAATTTCTTTTGCGCAACTATTTACTTCAAAGCGCTTCCCATCAGTCTTTCAAGCAAATAACTTTCTTATGTCTCCATATTTCCCAATAGGCCGCAATTGCTTTCACACTGGAGTAAAAAAGTCTAAGTTTTTTGTCACGTATTTTACTAATATTGATACAACAGAACCCAATTCAAAGATGACTTTGTAATATTTTCAGTGTCTGATCTATACCTATCATGTCTTATTTAACCCTTTTTTCCGAATCTAATTTAAAAGCGTGAAAGAGCAATAAATCAATTAATATGTATACACACTTACTATGTCCAATAATAAAAAAACTATGGCAGCACCCCGCGATGTTACCCGCAATAACCCAGAAAAAAAAATTAACCAAATCGGTTCAGCATTTTGAGAATTAAGAAGAAACAAACATACACAGTCACGCACAAACTTTCGAATTTACAATATAAGTGAGTTAAATTTAACGTCCTGAGAGCACCAGTAATAAATTCATATAAGAAAAATATTTGCGTTCCTCAGTGGAACAAAGTCGATACCCGATGCTCGCGGGCGGGAAGACAATCTTCTCGAATCTTAGTTGATGTAAGTATCTACCTGCCTTTTGTAAACGTACTGTCACGTACAGAAGTTATATTTAGTTAAAAAATTGAAAATAGTAATAAATTAATATAAAAAAAAATGTCCCGGCTGTTTGTCTAGTACGGTAGTCGTTAAGCCATGTTAGAGGCCCAAAGGGCAGTTCGATAAACTCTTGACATCAGTGTTGGTTACTCTCATTCGATAAGAAGAAGTTTAAATAATAATACATATAGGTACCTGGAGGTTACTCACAGCATCATCTAGCCCTATCTAAGCAAACTATTGGTTAAAAATTGGTTAATAGATTATTGTGACAGTGAGGTAATTATTGGTGATTTAAATGTTTAGATCGCAAGTCAACATTACAAGTAGTGCAAAGTACAGTTTCATTGTCTTAACTAATTAATGCAGTTTTGAACACTAATTATTTATTATTTATTTATCCAAAAAATATACCTCCTTTTTACGCCATGTTCCGCATTACTGATGGTCGTGACTACCCCGCAGATTTTACTCATTCTTACTGCAAAATATACAAGACCTCTATTTTGTTCTCGCTTGTACCTGCATTATGTAGGGATGATGGAAAAAATGGCGAATGCCAGCCGTTTGCTTCAATCAGGAGATGGCTGAGGAAGGTATCGAAGTTATTTGTTACAAGTTTGTTACTACATAAAATCCGGAAAATTGTGTGTAAAAATGCGCAGTCTTTTTTCTGAGACAGACAAATATTCTTTGCGTAAAAAGGTCACGGTAGTCACGAGTTATATGTTTTGTGATATAAGAAAATGGTTTTTAATACAAATACATTAAAAATAAAGTCTACTCCATAGTGTATATGTGTAAAAATAATAAAAATCGTGACCAGTTATCCAGACACCACAAAATAACAACAAAAAAGCTTATAGACCTAAAAGCAGGTATGTCAACCTCTTACGTCACTTACGTGCTTACTTTTTTCGTCTTTTCTATCTCTATTTTCACAATAACTTTACTAAAACTTACTGCTAAAAGGAACGACTTTGTAAAAACATTATTATATCTCCGCCGAAGCTTTGTACTGTCATCACGAGCACCTAAATATTTGAGCGCGGTTGAACAACATAATTTCCACAAAAACAAATTCTATTTGCGAACGCCTCACAAATTCAAAGTAAGTGCAAATATTTGTTATAACATAGAGAGACATTTTTATAACATTCCACATTTGCTCAAGCAACCGAGCCTTATGAATAGAGATGAGAAATAAAAGATTGCTTTTGACGAAACAGAGTTACGAGACTCGTAATTTCTTAGATGCCAGACATCTTATGATATGGAAATTAAAAACTTGCCGGGTTAGACAGCTTAACCTAAATAAGAAGAAAAAGAAAAACTTTTTATCATTAGACATAATGTAAAATTTTATTAATCCCGATAAGGATATTTTTCACTTAATAAAAAACCTTGTGTTCTCCACATTCAAATTTTCAATTTTAGTAGTTTCGCTTGGGTAATATTTATTTTTTTCTGTAAAGTGATTATTACGACCATAATTTTCTACTGATATGACTAAGCGATTTATAGATTTACTTTATAATACCCTGAACAGATAATTATTATAAACAAATTAAAGAATATTTTTTTTAAGTTGTGACATTTACATACCAAATTACTTACTATGTTAGACATGATTTTAATAACAAAATGTCCCGGAATATTTATTAATTTATTTATTTAATTTGTGCAGGATTCTTATATGATTTAAATACTAATAACATGTTATGGTGGCTGCAACTTTACAGTATCAACAAAGATTCTTTATCTTCATGGAAAAGTAATTGACCGGAGTAAACGTGTAGCTCTAAAGAAAATCTTATGTGAAGTCTCGTAGTCTTCTCAAATATTGCCTAATTTCATATTCCTAAGAAACGGGAACGAGTAAACAGTAATTCTGTGATCCAAAATTGGCACAATAAACTTGTTGGGATGAGAAATAAGCAGTAGACTGTGCTAAATGAGACTATAATTTTAGTTTATGCCTTTACGAAGTTAGAATTTATAGCCCACGTTTGTTACATTAAATAAATATATGAATTTCTTGTTCTTTTTGTAGAAATTTTAGTTAGTCATTATATATGTTGATTAACGGATTATAGATATAAAATAAAGTAAGTATATAAGTAAAAGCACAGAATACATAATACAAGTAAAAGTAGGCACACCATATAATTTCAAGAAGGCAGTTTAACAAAAGTAAAAAAAAACTTTTAAACCACTCATATTATTTTATTTTGTTTATTTTATTAATGATTATGTGTCTCTGATTCTTGCCAAATAATCTCATACCACCGATTTTCTGAATATTATGTAAATGAATATTGTATAACAACAAACTATATCATTTATTTTTTTTATATTATCCGTGTAAGTTACAATTAACAAACCCTGTCCAGTTTTGCTGTAACAGACACAAAGCTATTTAATTAGCGTCGGTGTCAACAGAGGGGAGTGTCGGCACTCGGCAGTCAACACGGCTGGAACGAGCTATGTAAGCTGCTGCTTTTGTTGCCATGTAAATGTTGTCTTTTCGACAGATTTCCTACTTATTGTTTAAAATACTAGAAAATTAAACAAACGTACAAAGTTTCATTTGATAGCCATATTGCATCGCAGGACAGATATGCTTCACCATGCTCCACGTGTTGCATGGGCGGGTGTTGTTTCAGGAGAGTGGTTTTAAATATAGAGAGAATAAGTACCTGACTATTTATTGTACAAAAAACTAATATGTATTCTGTGAAATATATTATACTGAAATATTATGAATAAACAGAATTTATCTTTTAAATCCTAAACTAACTCTTGACCTAAAATATGTAACTTTGGTAAATTGTAAAGGGAAGTTATGTTGGAAAATAAAACTGACACTTATTGTCTCGTAGGAAAGCAAGTTCCTAAAATGAAGACAGTTACAACAGATAGCGCAGCCTTCCAAACATGTAAATCAAGACTTATGGTAAGATGGTTACTGCTCACACGCAATTTGCCTGAAATCTAAACTGTTACTATAATAACACGTTACGTTAGTACCTATTATATTTATGCAATATTGTATAACATCAAAACGCGGAAAACACAGAAATAATTTCATAAATTCCGCTACAAAAGTGAATTTTCCGCAGATTCGTGACAATATCGGCTTACAACGAGCATTGAACATTGCGTTCGTATCTGAAAACTATTTCAAACATTGCATTTTCACGCTTTGCAGTGCTGAATGCTCATGCTCATTCGAGCATTTGATGCTTCATTGCTTTCATATGAAAAATGAGAGTTTATTTTGTGACCAAAGCCGTGGTTTCTAGAATTCTAGTACGAATGTTTTCAAGTTCGGCGTTGGGATCTGGCAGTTCCTAGAATACAGTAAAATCAATAGACACAGTTTATAGGTTTCTAGGGGAAATCTAAGAAATCTAAAATAAACAACTCACATACAAAAATGTAGGTTGTAATGTGTGTAATGTCCTGTGTATATTAATTAATGTCATTAGTCACCCTAACAATTTATGTACCATGAGAACGCCATACACGACATTTTTATTATTGTGTGTTGAGTCTACAAAGTTATAAATTATATTGACGCAGATTTAACAACGTAGCGACGCTCCTTCAACGTATAAACAGATAAATTTAATGTAAGAAGAACCAAACCTAAAACATGCAAGCCACGAACAGAGGTACTTGTAGTTCTTCGAATTGGAACATTAAAACGGAATACAAACTAGTTGAAAGTCTTGGCTTGAATGTATTGGCTTGTTGCAAACACGTCTCCCGCAAAGTCTGCCGCCGTATATCTGTGGAACCGCAGGGAAACGGAATTGGGTAGTAGTCTTATTGACATAGCATAGAAAAAGACAGACCTTGTGATGAAAACACTGGGCCATGAAGACTAAAATACCATAAAATATATCTGTGTTAGTAGCCACGTTATAATCTACGATCTAGCGCGCTTGCCTAGAAGAAACCGGTTTACTCTCGACTTGAAGACCGACAAATTATAATTCAGGGGGAGTCTTTGGAACCTCAAATGTATAACGGTGCCTCCTTGCCGAAACTCTACTCGTGCGATTTATTTATTTTATTTACACTTGTATTTATTAATAAACATTTTGATTCTGATGTTTGATTTCTTTATTTACTACATTTACCAAAGGGGTATGGTAATTATATATAATTACCGGTAAATGTGGATAATTCACTACATTTACCGGGTGCGTTGGTAATTATGTATAATTACCGGTAATTATACATAATTCCCGATTACTTACATTTACCGTAACATATATATTATTTAATAGCTTTGACAACTAAACTCCAGCTTGCTTATCTGCTTCAACATATTATTATTAAAACTTTGAATACGAAATTAAGAAATTCGCAAAACACTTAACAAAACAAGAGAAACTATTTGCCTATAAAAACTTAAAATAACTACTTAATATTCTCCTTTGAAACCAAATTCACAAAAGCTCAATAGAAATTCAAGTGCCTTCCAGCTTTGTAGGATCGGAAAGGTGTTAAACTGCAAACATTTTAATATTAAGTCCGATTCGCAAGGACAATCGTCGGGAAATAGCTATTTTGTACCTACGTTTGTGCCAAAAGCAATTTTAAACGCCTGACGCTTTTCTGAAAGCAATCTCAATCTGACTACACAACGAGTTTTCCAACAAAATTACATTTTACATTTCCATGTAATGATTCTAGTGCAGAATAACTTAAATTTGTGTTGCGTAATATCTTTATAAATAATATATTTAAAAATTAATTTTGTCGTAAGTAACGGCTTAAATAAATTTTAAATTCAATTTATTTTATTAAATGTAAAAGAGACCTGTCACAACCGTAATTTAATTAAAATTCCCATTGATACGTTTTATATATTTTTCATTTAAATCGCGTATATTTTTGCAATATTACAAAAATATAGTCTATTTTATGACAGAAATATATTTCGTGTATTCAATTTAAAGCCAGCATTATTGCGTTCGGACTAAGAAGCTTTTTGTCGCGGAGCTGAAAAATTCAGGCTTGGTTTCAAACTGAGATTGATATTCCATATTTTAATATTCTTAGAAGATTTTCATTCGGTCGGCCGCGGCGGGCGGTCTTTTGGACTAGCTGGAGAGAAGACTGAATTTTCATATCAAAGACTTGATGTAAAAATGCTATCTGGACGATCTCAATTTTTAGTAGGTACCTAATAACTTTGATAAAAAATTTACTCGCAAAAACTCATCTTCATTTTGAAATTAATGAAGAATCTTATTTAAAAAGTATTATTTACTAGATTTTTATAATTATTGTAAGCCCTTTCTAGGGTTTTTAATATTTTGATGCATCATGATCTAATGGTCTAATTATGTTAGTAGCAAACTGTCTCGATACAAATGGTTTACTTATCTGGTCGTTTGTCTTACTAAAAAAATATAGTAGCAAAACCTGTAATCAACACAAGACATGTATTGTGATATTTGAAATGTGTAGCTCCTACTTAAGTAAGTACATACTCTTGATGTAAGATTATCTACAAGTGGATTGGTATTGTTACAAATTGTTTGCAACCTTTTTAATGACTTTCAGATTTAGTATAAAATTTCATTGACATGACATTATTTTTAAAGCGTTAATTCACTCAAATATATGAAAAAAAATAACATAACAATTTTCTAGTATAGGGCTAGATGACGCTGTATGAAATGTTTTGTTATTTTTTATTTGATGTTCAATATTTTTTCTTCAATGAGCAAATAATGCGATCTGAAATAATTAAACCCGAGAAACCAATAAGCTAAACCACAAAATATGTAATAGAACTGCAGCAACAATATTCTACACAGCTACAAGTAAATATTAAATATACTACTTTTCCTTATATATTGCAATGTGCATCACGTACAGCGTGCAGTGAATGAATCATTAACCGCTTTCAGTTGTAAATAGTGAATACTATACCTTACTACTACTTATAAGTAAGCAACTATTTATCAGTGAATCCCCTTACTGACGTGCTGTGTACACACTGAATGTAGAATATTTAATTTAATTTATCAACTACATAATTATGAAAATTTGAAGGATATTTCTCTTACTCGGAAAGTTCTTACTTTATATCTACGCTAACGCTTCTAATGCTCACTTTTATGAAAACTTTCCGAATTTATAAAACAACACCCTGTATAGTCTGATGTCAGTCACGCAGTTAAAATGAAATTGTACAATCAGGATCTTCGATCAATTATATCAGGATACCTTACTTTTATTTTATTTTGTAGATAGAAATGACAGAAATAAAGTGGCGAATCATGGCTAACGAATGAAAACAGCGATAATGTGTAGCACACAAATGTAACAGTTTTTATTGCTGCTAACCTTGGCACTGTCTCAAGTCATAATCGATCCTAGAGTCAAGGACATGGGTGCCGGATACATGAATTTAATCAACTTTTAACAAGACAGTCGCATAGCTCGTAATTAGTTATAGTAATAGTTACTAAATGATCACAAAATTTTACATGCGCAATAAAAGGTATTAATATAATGTAATGTAAGTATAGCAAAGTTATTCATACTTTTTGTTATCTACAATAAAATTTTATTATTTATTTTCGTTGTAGATAATTTCACCAACATATCAGTGTCAAAGTGACAGTGACGCTTCATTCAAAATAAATTAACAACATTAATGACAGTGACGTCTTTTCTACCACGCTATGATGTAGGTACCCTCAAAAACACTATTTCGCGTTGGTTTCGTTTTAGTTTTAGTCGATGCTTCGTCAAGAAAGATGGCAACACAACATCTCAGGCGCGGACCTGTTTGTCAAACAAAAACATCACAAGAAGTTAATGAATACCTGGCCTAAAAACTCCTGCTTCGAATCACGTTAAGGAAATTACTGCAAGTTTAGTTGTCGGGCACCAGCTTGCTTGTATGCCAGTGCACGATACCTCGCCTCGTGATAAATATATTGCAAATGTGTTGTGACTGTTATTTATGATAGCTAAGGTGAGTAAAATAATATTCCTTGTTATAAATCAGGTCTATTTTAATTTATCATTTAAATTTGTGTAGCTTAATTTCAATGTTCAATGTTCATTTATTCATAAAGATTATTTACACGTCAAATTCCATACATTTCAAGGTGAAGACGTAAGATTATGTAACACATCAAATCTGTTGTAATTGGTAATAGATTGATAGCTTGTACGTTCAGTTATAAGAACTATCATTTTGGTTACATGATAGTTAAATCTAAATTTAACACAACTGACAGTGGGTTAATTCTAGTACCTAGTAGATTTGTAAAGCACAGAATAGGTATCAACTACGAGTACATAATGTTGTTGTTATTGAAACTATAGCAATAATTACACGACGCTTTGTTTATTTTATCGTTATACCTACTAAGTATTTACTAAGCAACTTATAAGAACGGAATATTATCGATATTGTAGTAAGTTCGTTTGAGAGTAGCCAACTATGCAATTTTTAAACCACCATAATTTGTAGTATGTGTGAAATACATATATTGTACCTATGTAATTTTTCGAAATAACAGTATAAATAGATCGCTAGCGCACCCTAATAGTCGAAAACATGGTCTAAGTTTACAAAGCAGAAAAAAGGCGTTATTGGTAGTTCCAAATGGAAAAAAACTATATGACATTAAATAAATTTTAGGAGATTTTAGGTAAAGTTTGTTCATTCCTGACAAATGTTTACAAAACAATCGTTCCTAATCGTAACAACTTTTTTGTTTTTCAGATGGAATTAAGAAATACATTATGCCTTTTCCTGTTGTTTTTATCAACAGTAACTGTAAGCAATGCTTACAGAATTCTTGTTGTTTTTCCAACGTATTCCAAAAGCCATAATATTTTGGGACAAGGAGTCGTTACTAATTTACTTGCAGCTGGTCATGAGGTAAGACTTTTTTATCATTTTATTTATCAAAAAAGTTAACATGCAATAATTTTTTTAGGTGGACGTGAATAATTATGGTATTATTAGTTACGGGGTAAATGATTTGGAGATAGATTCAAAAAATAACATACTCATATTTGAGATTTATTTTTAATGTCAAATAAAAACTTTGAGTTAGTAAAAACATCTTGAAGATGTGTCAGGCAAGATATTATAGTTGATGTCAAAATAACAGCTTCATTTCAAACAGGTTTTTGTTGTATTTGGGATTCGACATGATTTTTATTCAAAATAAGGAAAAATATATCAATACAGTAGAAAAAAATAGTAGAACTAATTAAATAAATGTTAAAATAAACTTGATATGAATGTAACTAATTTATTAGTAGGTATACCATCTACTAATTTCAAATCCTTATTTTTTTATCTCAGGTAGTTTTCCTCACATCTTTTCCCCGTGAGAAGCCAGTACAAAATCTAACAGAAATCGATTGCAAAGAAAGCGTTGCCGAAATCATGAATGAAGCCGATAAAAGTAAGTATTACCGAATATGATACAAAAAATATTCTAGAACTTACCACATTTTTCTTTACCACATTTTTTCTTTTTTTTGTTACAATCATGTTTTTTTATAATTTTCATTTATAGTTGCTGTATTATGTTTAAATTATAACGAATATTTGTTATTTTCGATTGTGTAACGGACCGGCATAGTCGAATCTCGAAAAAATCCATAAGTAAATAAATAAAGATTTAAAAAAAAAAATCACTGGTTTGTTGCAAAATATTTATCAACATAATCGTGCACACTATTGGCGTAATAAAAAAACACCTTTGTTAGTAACCGTGAACTCAGAATTAGGAGCAATACCCATTCATACCAATGACAAACATGAAATGTTTTCGTTAAATACCTGGATGAGCAATATAAACCTTTATCAGGTTGTATTCGACTCAATCCCATCGATAGACCGCGCGAAGCGAAGTTATGACGTCCGTAATATAAATGCGATTTGTACTAGATATATTAATGATATGTATAATACAGATTGTTACAAAATCTTTACGGATGGATCCAAGGATGGTCCGAATGGAAGCGCTGCGTTTTTTGATCCAATACAAAATTGTCACACCAAACTTAAAATTGATTCAAATGTATCGATTATGCATATTGAATTAATCGCAATAGCAGAAGCTTTGGCTTACATTTCCTCAATCAACTTAAGTAAGTTTGTTATCCTCACGGATTCTAAAAGTTAAAAAAAAAGCCCAACGTTTCAGAATCTCCAACGTGTGATAACTGCGGCCTTCGGGAAGATGTATACCATATACTAGTGGAATGTACGCGGAACGAAACTCAGAGGGAATGGTGGTTTCAAGACGAATTGTATCAGATTGGTTTCTGTAACTGTATCCTAGCAAGCCCGACTTTTGACAGGGCTATTACATTGTACAAGTTGGCAGAATTAGGTCTTAATAGACCTTATTCTTCCATACAGTAAAAAATGTGATTGTAGGTACTATGTATAATGTTTATAAGGCGATATGGTCGCTCAGCGAGAAAGCCTCTAATAAATTAAAAAAAAAAGTTCTGAATAATTGGATCGGACTCACCGGATCGCTTCCTCTTAGCCTCAAAACGTGATCCATCTGATGATGATGAATCCGACTGTCCATGGATAGACGACCGCGGCCGCTTGGCACCGCGCCGCAGATCCGTCATGGATTTGGGCGAAGCAGTGTGCTCACTGCCCTGATCCTTAGCTTATATAAGACCCGATTATCGGGCGAGCAACCGGGCACCGCGTAATCACTCATGGTCCTTAAGTTATTTTCGAATATTTTTACTCAATCACTCACTAAGACAGTCCATATAGTTCTCCGAGAACACTGTTGTATTTAAATTTAAAAATGTTCCAAAATAACACGTAATCGCGCACTAAAACAGTTCATACGGCTTTTCAAAAAATGCCGTTATATTCAAAATTAAAAATGTTCGATAAAAACACTAAATCGCGCACTCAAACAGTCCATGCGGTTTTTAGAAAACACTGTTATATTAAAATTCAAAAATATTGCGGAATAACACTTCATCGCGCACTAAAAGTCACCATGCTAGGTCTTTCCGAAAGACCACTAGAAAGATTGTTCGGATAAAAACCGATAAAGATCTTTAAAACTTGAAAATTAAATAGAAATTGCTCGAAACACGTTAATTCAAAAACGTGCGTTCAGTTTGAGAAGTAACGACGCTATGACGGAAAGTGATCCACCGGGTGGTGGTCTCTGGCGACCAAAGAGAAAAGTTAGTGACAGGTGCTCTGATTGGACGACAAGGTAACCTGTGATTGGCGGAGACCTGGGAAGGCGCTGATTGGACGAAACTAAAGGGAAGTATACTACGCATCTCTCATTGTTTATGCTGGGCATCGTCACATGCTTATAATATATTATATTAGTAAATATGCGCCGGAACGATAACGACAAACATAACTATTCGCACAAAATTCTTCTTGTGATGAACGGTCGATTTTTGTAATCATTTTAATTAATCAAATGCCTTTCATTAATTTCAGTGGAAACTTTCAAGCTAAAGAATTTGATCGGAAAAAAGAACTTCGCCGATTCTGTAGGCTTCTTATTTTTCGTCGCTGGATTTTCTAAGCTCTTTTTGGAATATGAACCGGTAAACAAATTTCTAAGTGATCCCAAAGAAAAATTCGATCTCGTCATAATTGAATGGTTTTTCTCAGAATCTATTGCAGGGTAAGTTTTTTATACTATTTATTCATTTATTTTGTGCCTGCCTAAGCCTGAGTTTATTATAAATGTAAATTGAAACTATTGAGTGGATAACTTGATTGACCCATTTGGCTTATCACATTGATAATTTTGAATACAAAATCTTTTATTATAGTTTGTAATCTTATAACAATTATTTATCGTTTGAGAGTCGTATCAGGTCGATATGTTTGCAGATGCCCGTACAGATGGCTTTCATGCGGTCGTTCGCAAACGGATATTTTCTCTGCTAAGTAGAGTTCGTGGTGGTAACAACAGCATTCTAACAACTATAGCTGATAAATATGACTGTCCCATCCAAAGACACTGGGTGAAATCATTAATCTAATATGTTGTTTAAATTAAAACAAATATGTTATTTTAAATATAGGTTACTTATTATAATAGTTTATGTTTCATGTAATAATTGTACTTTTATGGATCTTGTATCTGAAATATAGAGATTATTATTATTATTATTTATAATTTTCAAGGAATAAATACATACATAGACACAAAACACATACATATATTACAAATTGCATCTTAGACTACAGTGGTGCTTAACATCAGGCAGGCTGTAGGCAAACGTTAGCCTCTTCCGTGTAAAAAAAAAACTAAATTCGTACTGGTACTTATTTGGAATTAAGATCAACATGCTAAATTGATAATTATTTAATGAAAACGCGTTATTGATAATCTCTTTATATTGAGTCGTTGGTAAAAATACATGACAGATATTTTCCTTATATTTTCCAGAGTAGCACCCCTCTTCGGCTGCCCGTACATGTGGGTAGCATCCACAGAGGTCCACGGCCACATACTAAGACTCATTGACGAGGTTCCCAACCCTGCATACAGTGCTGATATATTCTCGACCAGCACACCGCCTTTCTCTTTCTGGGACAGGGCTGTTGAACTGGCTACTGCTACTTGGAGGCAGTTTATTGTCAAGTGAGTAGTATTTTTATTTTATCTTAGTGGTAGTGAATGGCCTTGGCTTTGCGCGTGTTATTTCGGACTGAAAAGTAGCCTATGTCATTGTTGGGACTCTATACATCATTTATACCAAAAAATATGACGATTTGTGACTCCTCTGCAACGTGAGTGAGGAACAAACTATGCAATACACATTTATTGTGGTATGATACGGTCTAGGCGGTTAAAGGTCCCAGAGATCAGTGATATCGACTGAGATTAGTATATTATTGGTATCAAACATTTGTTTGTTTTTATTATATTATCCTATTTACAAATTAATATGTCTTGGGCGTGTTTGATTTCATATCTACAAAATTTACTCATTACTATAATAATAATCTAGCTGTAGATGGTGAAGATGATCACACTAAATTTGTATTGTAGTGTGTAATTTACTCTTCTGATCACCCTATTTCAGTTGTAAGATAGAGAGATTCTAATAATGCTTTTAACATTTTTCCAGTTTCTTCATCTACCCATACGAGAAGTCTTTCTACCACAGCTACTTTCCTCCGATCGCAGCTAAACGTGGCATCACGATGCCTCCATACGGAGATGTCATATATAATGCTTCTATGATGTTGGTGAATTCACACCCTTCTGTTGGTACTCCATTTAAACTGCCGCAGAGTGTGAAATATATAGGTGGCTACCATATTGATAGGAAGTTTGAACCACTGCCACATGTATGATATTTTTAATTTTGTTGATACAAGCATTATGAGTAAAATTGTTGATACTTTGATAGAAATCACTTACACCTCATGTTTGATTTTAATATCACTGAATTTTCATACGGCGTGGAATGTCAAAAACAAATGCTGCACTTTACCGTAGTACAGTCAAGAAGGCGTAAGCTGAGCTTTGCATTTGTGTGGGTGTACATAGATAGTGTAGGTGAGACAACCGGCTTCTCCATCGTGCGATAGCGCCATCTCACTCCCCCGCCCACCTGCCATATTTGATTTTATTGTCTGAGTGTACTTTTGGTGATCACTCACACAAATGCAAAGCTCAGCTTACGCCTTCTTGACTGTAAAAGCGTAGACAAGAAGCCCAAATATCTAGGATGTGTACACTTAATTTAAATGAAATAAAAATACGAATTACAACTTTGGAAGCAAGATTTGTTTCTGACTCATCACCGCGTAATTTTTTAACGATTTTGATGTCATACAAAATGATAATTAATTTATTGCAGGATCTTCAAAAAATCATGGATAACTCAAAGCACGGCGTGGTTTACTTTAGCATGGGATCTAATTTGAGAAGCATAGACATGACTGCTCACATGAAGGAATCTCTACTGAAAATGTTCGGAACTTTGAAACAAGATGTGATTTGGAAATTTGAAGAAGATGAGATGAAAAATGTTCCCTCGAACGTTCATCTAGTGAAGTGGGCACCACAAACTAGTATTTTGGGTAAATATTTTTATGTTTTTTCTGTGTATTAAATTTAGCACACAAGTAATGTGCTCGGATAACTTAATAGATCATCATTTTCATCATACATTTTATCCGATATTAACAATCAAATCAGATAATTAATATTAGGTACAATGGTGGATGTTTGTCTGTACGTACTTTTTGCGCCTTTTTACCTTTGAATCGGTGTGGCTTAAATTAGTACGTCACACATTATCTACTTTTTTATACCGGATTAAAGTTGGTAATACTGTCCATGCAAATACATCCAAGTCAAATACATAACCTCCTTTTATGAAATAGATCACAAGTTATTTATTATTTTTCACAGCCCATCGGAACTTTAAGCTGTTCGTCACTCACGGAGGTCAACTATCAACAACCGAGGCAATACATTTCGGAGTGCCCCTCGTAGGATTACCGATGTTCGGAGACCAGCACGTTAACATGCAGTCAGTGGTCAAGAAGGGATTCGGCGTCATGTTGAAAATGCATGAGGATATTGCTGACGAGCTCAAAGCAGCCGTGGAAATGGTGATACGGACTCCTGAGTAAGTATATTTATACATAACAATATTACTCATACAAAGACTGTTATCTAAACAATTCTCATACCATTAATTCTGTTTTACAACAAAATTGAAAAATTTTGCTGCCGGCGCAATGTGGAACAATACTGGATACGCTCCTCATAATACGAATAAATAAATCATTACCCATTTTTTAACATTATAACAGTCAATATAATGTACAAATACGGTAATTCGGGATAAAAAGTATTTACTTTGTCACTTTTGGTAAGTATCATATACTATATCATAGCCAATCACGATGATCACCAATATGTAAAAAAGTTATAAAACGGAATAAATAGATAGATAAGAAAACGTTAGGTACATATATACAATATATATGTATATCAACAAAATTAAACAAGTCTACAAAGAAGATATACATGTACTTTCTGCACACTCGAGCAATACAGAACGTATCGCCGAGTTGCGTGTATGGATCTAGCTATGTCAATAAAAACACCATGTGGAAAGCCTTGGATTCTGTCTAAGATACCTACCGAAATACTAACAAAAAAAAACACGTTGATCTGTTGCTCCGTTACTGTATGAAAACCTGATAAACAGACCACCAAACATACTTTCCCATTTATACAAGGATATGTATTAATGGATCCAAAAATAACTTACATAACAATAACTACATATAATAGAATGGCCATTCAAACCTCGAATTAATTAAGAAGTCGCAATAAATTAGCGGTCAATGTCAAATTACAGTGCTCGCTGTAGTATGTGACTATGTATCTTCTTTGTGTATTGTGTATGTCATTGATAACATGCGACGATTAATACTATATAGGTATCTATAAATGATATGTACATCGCTTCAATATGTATTATTATAATATTATGAATTAATGGAACTCCATGATCCCTGTGAATAAAATCTAGCTCATAGCGATCTGCAAAGTGAGAGTGATCGGTTCTTACTGGGGATAGATATATAGATATACACTTTATTAAAAACACCAGTACAGAAATTTACATAAAATATTAATAAAAAAACTTAAGCCGCTTGTAGCGATAAGGTCGCCAGTTAAGACACTACTTACCTGGCGACCTTATCGCTACAAGCGATCTCTTCCAGGCAACCAACGAGGTGTTCTAAATGTACTTACATATGTGAAATTACATAAATACATATCATAAAATAAACATACATAAATAGCAAAATCAAAAAATACACTAATACATACTTCTATACATATAATGATAAGTAATAAATAAATATATGTCAAATAACAATAACTACCTACAATAGCATATACTTTCTATTCAACTTGAGAGGACAAATACAGTTTAAAAACTTGGATTAGCTCCATCATAATGACAATTTAGCTGTGGTCAAGTTCAATCGCATTTTGTTAAAAAAATACGTTAGTATGCAGTGTTTGATTTATTAAAATTATTAACAATAGTGAATCAGGTGTTACTTTGCGGAAATCTGAGATTCTGGAGAAATATCTGGTGTTTTTCCGCTGCGACAAAACACCATATAATTCTCCAGTCTCAAGAACTATGATATTGGTTCAGGGTAAACAATCACAATAGCAAATGTAATATTTTCGAAATAATTGTTTCAGATACGCGAACACTGCGAAATATCTATCGTCTATTTACCACGATCGTCTGGCCACTCCAGGGCAAGAGTTGGTGCACTGGGCCGAGCACGTGATCAAAACTAACGGAGCACCACACTTACGCTCCAGAGCTATTATGGTAGCCTGGTACCAAAGTATTTATCTAGACTTAGCTGCTGTGCTAATTTTGATAATACTTGTCTTAATATATATTATCAAAAATATTAGGAAAATGCTGAAGAAACCGGACGGTAAGAAAAAGAAAAACTAGACATATTAATTATAATATTGTTTATAATTTTATAAATAATGAGACGTTGAATAAATATTCTTATAGGAGTTCTGTTTCTATTATTTCTTACTTCCTTAATTAACTTAAATCTATACTAATATTATAAAATGTCTAGGCAAGCGTGCTACATCTTAGACTATAGTGGTGCTTAACATCAGGCAGACTATAGTCAAACGTAAGCCTATTTCGTGATAAAAATAATAATAATAAATAAATAAAGCTGAAGAGTTTGTTTGTTTGAACGCGCTAATCTCTGGAACTACTGGTCCGAATTGAACAATTATTTTTTTGGGACCATTTATCGAGGAAGGCTTTAAGCTTTATAACATCACGCTGCAACAAATAGCGAAGAAACAATGAAAAATGTGGAAAAAACGGGGTAAATTATTCATCTTTGAGGCCTTCCGTAGGGTGCGCTGCGAAAACGGTTCAAGTCGTGGGTAACAGCTATAATTTATAAAGATGCCCAAAATAACCATTCCACGCGGACGAAGTCGCGCGCACAGCCAGTAATACATAACTATGTAAGTAGGTATCTTATTGGTGTTATGTAGGTTTCCTATTTATAACTGTGCTTAGACACTTATGCTATTAGCTATTAAATTATACCTAAGTACCTGTTCAAAAATTATTCTTATTCATTGTTGTGTGGCCTTCGTTAAACTATTTGTATTCTTAGCATTCATATGACATGATAATAGACAACCCAATACCAGGTTATTAATGGTATAGTTATCAGCTTATGTACCTATTCTGAGGTTATGAGTTAGTCTGCAGTTTCCAAACTACGGCTACGATACAAAGATTTTTTATATCAGCAATTTGTGCATACTCGTACAATTTGGTTAAATCGTTAAAAAATGATTGATTCACTTGATAAAATCTACTTGAGAAGCGTTTTAAACAAATTTTATTATTGGTCGTCATTTAAACATGTCTAGCACTACCTGTATGCAATAAATAAATGAAAATTCATACCATGCATGCATGAATCATGAAATCATGATTTATCTTTTGCTGGGAACATGGGTATTGATTTTAATGAAATACTACTTGACTGGAATATCATTTTATGTAAGGGCATGTTAATATCATACAAACAAAAAAACAAGAAACGTATTATGTATTATAATGTACCTACATAATATACTATTAAGCGCTTAACGCCTGCTAAATATATAGACACTGATTGCTTTTAGTATTGCAACAGGCGTGATTTGAATTTCCTGACAAATTATTTTTGTAATAATAATAATTAAAGTATACCAACACTGTTACAATGATTTCTTCTTTTCATAGTTTTTGCTTGCTGATAAAACCCTTGCTAAAAATGCTTTTAAAACTATTGCAGATACAATTAAAATCACTAAAAGTAAAGCTAAAAGATCCAAGTATAGTTTCTGGTACCAAGGTAGGAGTAATGCGACGGAACGCAGATGTGGCGCTCCTCTCGACTCTATCACAAGTTGTACCCAATGTAGCAACTCCTGTTCGGGCGTTGCTATGCGGTGGTGGTAGAGGAATGACCATTCTTTTGCTTTTTGGGCATATCTGCAAAAAATAACATTTGAAGTAATTAGCTATTGTGTGGAATTGTCTGACTCTGCTGTCGAATTTTCGAAGTTGCCATAAGGGCGTTTCACATAGCTTATTGATTGCCATACACAACCAGGCAGAACCTACAAATTAACGATTTTTTTAAATTACAGAATCAGTCAAAATAAACACTACAAGACTAAAATAAATCACGTCAAGCACTTACTTCGGATTTCCCAGTATTTCATTGATTGCTACTTCCAGATCCTTGTCCATATTATACGTTAATTCCACTCTCTGACCGAAGCCTTTGTTTACTGCTTTTTCAACATTACCGAACTGATCAGCAAAAACTGGGATACCAATAACCGGTTTCCCGAAGTGGACTGATTCGGTGGTGGACAGTAGACCTCCGTGAGTTATGAAAAGAATGCAGTTCGGATGCGCTATAATAATAAGTAATTAGTGTAATAAACACACATGGTGACATTGATAACAAAACACACATGGTGACATTGAAACACTAACATTGATAATTTGATAATTTGACTCTTTAGCCATTACGTAGGTACTCTTTGGGTAAGTTCATGAATGGAACTTTGCATACTACACAAGGTCTAAAATAAACACATAATAATATATGTTTCAAGACATTCTATACGCAATTTAATAATTCTTAGGTTTGATCTAAAATGCTTTTCAATTTATCCAAAACCCACCAAATATATAATTCAGTGACCTCTCATGGCTAATCGTTTCTAAAATAAGTATAAGTATGATAATTAAATAATGGATACGTTTGAATGTAACATGTGGTTAGCTGTTACGTATTTTTATTTATATTTGTCTAACTAGTTAGCCTTGAAGTCTGCTTCGCTTCCTAATGTTTACTAGGCTTATTTAACGTCGACAAATAACATGAAATAGATCTTATAATACCCTAGTTGTTTTAGAAGACATTATTTTATCTGATGTCGGCATTTTCCATGACAAGACATTACATTTTATATATTTTTTTTCTTAAACAGTATAAATAAGTTCATTACTTATTCAATTTTAGACAAAGGTTTCTTTTTACAACAGACAACATCCCTCCGCCGATCAGGAACCTGCGCAGTACCTATGTATAGTTTTAAAATAAGGCTCAAAACATTTATTTTGGAACACCAGAAAAGGGAAGCTTCATTAGTCAATGACACCAGCGCTATCTAAATTGAACTGTATATATATATATATATATTGTATGTATATAACCGTAATATAAATTAAATAGTTGATACTGCGTACTCTTTTGTTGAAAATAGAATTGTTTTTCATCGTCCATCTTATTTGTATTTGTTATTGGTATTTATTAACTTGTCTAGGTATGTCTTTGTTGTTTCTGTTTAAAAATAAAAATAATTCCATGTATGCGTGCGTGACAACATCACCAACCCCAACGGAAGACCAGCGCTGGTTGCTATGCAGCCAGCATTATGCTGAGTTGGGGTTGTATTGTGGCAAATATGTATTTTATTTAAGTAGTTTTAAGTATAGGTTTATTTTTACATTTATATATTTCTTGCTTGTACTTATTTGATTATTATTTGCTAGAATAAATGTTTTTCTTTCTTTTTTTATTTATTTGGACTGTAAAATTATTTAATTTTTTGTCAAGCTTTATCATCATCATCAGCCTAATGGGACCCACTGTAGGGTTTGGCCTCCTCCCTCTTACGCCAATACTCCCTGTCTTGCGCTGTTCTTGCTTTCAAGCTAGACATCCACAAAATAAAATAGGTACCTACAGTGCGTGGACAGAGATTAATAGACAGATAGGTGCATTTGTCATAATTGTATTGTTCTTACCTAAAATACTAGGTTGTGGAGCCCATTTCAAAATGTGAACGTTCTTTGGTAAATTGGGAAGCACTTCTTCGAATTTCCAAATGACAGTCTGTTTTAATTTGCTGAAAATGTTAAGAAAACTCTCCTTCAGCCTTAGAGGAATGTCTTTGCTTTTTAGATTTGAACCCATACTGAAATATATGACTCCGTGCTCAGCGTTGTCTAAGATATTCTGCAAGTCCTGTAAATCAAATTAAAATAGATCAGGATTCTATAATGGTTAACTCGAAGTTGGCGTATGATCTTCCCAACAATGAAAACCAAGTCATCATTTGAGGGGTTTTAAGGGATATATGAAAACAGGAATACATATTATATGAAAAGTTTACCAGATCCGCATACTGCTTCAAACATTTTCGTCTCGATTGATATCACTTTTGATGATGATGATGATGATTACAATAAAAAGTCTATACTAACCTCAGGCAACGGTTTAACGTTACGTTTAACGTGGTAACCTCCAATGGGTATGTAACTCTGGGGCAATTTAGGAGCAAATCCCAGTGATGCGTGTGAATTACCAAGCATTATTGAGGCGTTGTACATCAGATCATAATATGGTGGTGCTACTCTGCCTCGCTCACTAATGATTGGTGCAATGTAATTTTGGTATGTTTCCTCTTCTTTCTTTTCAAATTGCCTGCAATAAGAACTGAAAACTTATACCTGGAGCAATTAAAATAGCAAAGACAGCATTTGACTAATTCAATTGTTTTGGTTTTCTTATGAAATAATATTGACACAATTTTGTTGAGTTTTGAATAATGAATCCTTGAGATTAATAAAAGTGAATAGCCATTTGTCAAACTCTAGCTGCTAGCTGAGTTTTATGTCATTTTAATATTTGTAGTTATACTTATACAAAGAAACACATAGCAATATTATATCTTGATCAAAATCTCACAATAAGCGTATTAAGTGGGTAAGTACTTACAATTTCCAATTCAACCATTGCAATTGCCTCCACAGCTGGGAAACACGTGTTGAGAACGAATAAGGAGGTATATCCGAAGTAATATAATCAGTGTTGTATGCAGGGTTCATAGTCTGATCTATCAAACGGAGAACCAGCCAGTGTGGCTCTAATGTGGAGAACCAAATGAATGGGCAGTCGTACAGAGCTGATAGACTGAAAAATATATAATGTTATAGCATATTTCGTCTAGTAAGTATGCCAAAGTATATTTCCAATAAAATTTATATTAGAGTTTTTCTATTTATATTATATTTATTCCAAATAAATTCAGATTATAGGTACAAGCACACTCACACACATTTACAAACCTTCATTTTTATAAGATTAGTGATATTCATCGAAAATCACATGACCTATCGTAATGTCTCAATTCATCAATTTACTTTATTCTAAATTTACTTCTTTGTTTTAGTTTTATGATGCGTTAAATTTTTCAGAATTGTTTATTTTTCTACAATTAGAGGACCTAATTATGGCACCAACTCAGTCTGAAGTGTATGGAAATGAGTGTGGATTTTCGCGCCTGGCAGTTAGTAGACCGTAGCCTAATGGTTAAAGCAATCCGGGCGGTGATCGGATAGCAATATTTATATATGATTGTTTTGTCCAGATGTATTTTTTTAATTAATGAAAATAATCATAATTGTGATTTCAATTGGTTTGAAAATGTTAAAAGTATAATATTAATTATTTTAATCAAGGTCGGCTTAAAAATAAAAAAAAAACATAAAAGTTTGTTAATAAGGTATGACTTACGTAGAGTAAACCTCCGAAAACATCCATTCTCCAATCACGAGATCAAACTGTTGTTTGGAATCTCGTAGAAAAATCTGAACATCTTCGTCTTTTAACGCAGTCGAACTCAATCGAAACATCAATTCGAGAATGAAAGTGATATCAGCAAAGTCTTGCTCCTTGTCCATAATAGCTTTTATGTTTATTGAACTTTCTGAAATTAAGACAGGTTTAAATGTTAATGTTCTTTTTGTTAATTGGTGTTGTTCCTTTTAACTAAGTTCCTGATAAAACCCCAATCCAACCCAACAGAGTCAACACTCGATGTAGCAGAATATCGTTTAATTATTTGGAAATGGCATATTGGTGATCTTCTTTCTCAGCCACTAGTTGTCTATTTGTGAACATATGCCTCTCCTAGCATTCTTCTTGACTCGCGATTTTCTACTCTAGCCATCCAGTTGTATGTAACTGGCATATTTGAAAATAATAGAGAACTTTTATTGGCGACATTAGAAAAAATAATTAAAGTGTTGGTTTATACGAATAATGTGGAAAATACTTTTTTATCTGTGACCTGTTTCGGCGAAACTTCAATAGGGTTCAGGTGTTTGCGTATTCACAGAATTAAAAGAACCAAAATTGACATGTGGTTTTTTACGTTAGTTTTCAGTAACACAGTATACAAGTAAAAGAAGTGTGATAGAGATAAAATTACAAACAAAATGCTAATACGTAAACATGCTAAACCATTATTACTTTTATGTTAATCAATAAATGCATGGTAAATTGTAAATTTCTTGAATAAGTGACTGAAAATATACACTTACAATATATCTCAGCAAACCCATAAATTTAGCGGTTTTAATGAATTGAAAATACAACTTACCATTATAAACTTGGAAATTAGACTTTGGAACGACTTTTGTTAGATTTGGATGATTGAGATCTGGAAATGCTACTATTGCTGTGACCTGCAACAAATGATTTCAAGACGAGTTAACATAAACACCTTTAGATGTAAGGCCTAAAGAATGAAACAGCAAGATTTGATTATAAAATCAGTATGATTACCAAAAACTTGTTAATCATGCTGATCATGATACTTTGCATCATTAACACGGAATTTATTTATTTATATAAATAAATAATCACTAAGATGTAGCTCGCTTAACTAGGAACGCCTATTTATTCAAAAATTATAGACCACTTACAAAACAGGGTCGGAATAGAGATTCGCCGTACTATGAATGCGGTACAAAGCGCCTAATATGAGTTTATGGTACTTCTAGCTTAGATTATAATAGCTATAGCTAGGCGGTGGCACGCAGACTGATGTTCTTTATATTGCATAGTCACCATATTTAGATTCTAATCAAACGTAGACATAGGTATTGAATCGTGATTAGAATCATACATCATCTGTTTGTTTGATTTGTATTCAAAATGTTGATCAATTGTATGCATCGTGATATCATTGCCAATTTGAATCTGATTAATTCTATCGAGATTCACAATGATATTGAGCAAAACATGATATTGAAAATACCAGCTTTTCTGTGAACTTAAGATATTGTATGACGTAAATTAAAACATAGTCTGCGCCATCGCAAAAAGAGGCATCTAACCCTATACCAAGCAAACTATGTACATTACTACTACTAGATAACGGGGTTAAAAATTCACGATGTTTATTTTATGAATGACTTTGTAATATTAATTTATATAGATCTAAATGATTAGAGTACAATTTACAAACCTCATGTCCAGCTTTGAGTAGATGAGTGATCATTGCATTTGCAAGAATACCATGGCTTTTCGCTGGTATGGGAAACAGGACCAAGATCTTGTATCCTTCGCATGCAGTCAATGCCAGTAACATCATCCACATCAGCCTAGCCATGATGAACTGAAATAATAAAGTATTAAAGATAAAGATGAAAGATGTATCTGCCCAAGAGAACTCCCCTAACGAATTTATTCTACGGGGGAGTCACGACCCTCAGACATGAGGAAATACGACTCAAGAGAGAGAGAGAGATGAAGATGGTCGATGACATTTCTTTGATATATTATGTGATGGCGTCTTCATTGATTCTGTCGAAATAAAGTTAACTGTTGATTTAAAAAGTAAATAATATATAAAAAAATATTCGTATTGTGTGTACAAGTCACTTGCTTATGCAAAATTTGCTAGTCAACTTACGGTGAGAAAAACAAGAGTTTCATTCAATTCAGTATGAGAATACGGAGTTATGTTGGTCATCCAAAACATGACAAACAGATTCCACGGCCATGGTCAAAGTTTACTTTGGTGGAATGTATTTTTTTCTATGAACGAAAACATTCCACCGTACGTGTAGTATCATACCAGATTTAGTATTTTAGCTTATTGCTTTGACACGCACAGTAATGGAAACATACTGACTTTATAAACATACGTATAAAATGATACCTACATACATATACATAGTGAGTAGATATATGAGTGGTTCAAGGACAATGGCTTAAAACTGAATACTCAAAAAACGAATATCATTATATTTAATGCTGTTTCACCTAACACCAAAACACACTCAGTTTGTTTTCATGATGGCACTACTTGCACTACATCAAATCTGGTAAAACTTCTTGGTTTCGAACTTGATCCTTCACTAACATGGAAACAACATATAGACACCACATGTAAAAAAATGACCAAGGGTATATTTGCCCTTAAACAAGTCAAAGCAATCACAACACCAGAAAATATGAAAGAGTTATACTATGCATATATCCATTCAACTCTATTGTATGGACTTATTTTATGGGGAAACTCAACAGATTATGAGCGAGTATTAAAACTCCAAAAAAGAGCCATACGAGTTCTAGTTGGAGGTAGATATCTCGAACCATGCAGAGAACACTTTCGGAACCTACAAATTTTGACGACAGTATCCCAATACATTCTGGAAATTCTAAAACACGTACACAGACATCTTCATCTATACAATATCAAAATTTCAAATGGAGACAAGAGATCGTTCAGAAGAATTGATGGATTATTTTTACAAAAACCAAAACATCGTCTCGCCATGCTTGAAAAATTGCCTACTGTTATAGGTGAAAAACTTTTCAATAAACTTCCAGAAAAAATAAAGACTATGACAAATGAGAATACGTTCATCAATTCGACAAAAAAACTTCTACTCGATAAGACACTACTAATAATGACTACAGTCACATGACTTTTGACGAAACTGTACCTGTACATACCAATAATAATGAACATACTTATAAAATATAATTGTTATATGCTGTGCAATTGTTTGGATTTTTAGTTAATTATTATTTTTTAATATTATACAAATAATATTATTATTGATAAGGAATTATGAATTATATTACTGACGAGATTTTATAATATGATACACACTGTACATAGGTATATTGTAGTATTCATTTTTATATCATTAATAAATATCTTTATCTTATCTTTATCATAGATATAGGTATATTTATTTACCCAATACGCTCAGTAAAAATATACGACAAAACAAACATTTCATAGTTAAAAACTTACATGAGATAATTTTTATATAGGTACATGTTAAAGACAGACAAGCTAATCATATGAAAATTGAAAGTTATCATAATGTTATTTTTATTCATTAACTAATTACTTCTTCTTATACTCGCAATTATATAGATAGTAAGACTGACGTATATTGTGTGCCAATAATGCGATATATTTATGTATGTACATATATATGTGAGTAAAACATGCAAATCAAAACATAAGCTTTAAATTTTATAATAATAAACAAATAAATATGTCAGTATGTTGAAGATAATCTTGTTTTATTTTGAAATTTATGTGTGAAATGTACTTTACCAATAAAACTACAAAATATTTGATAACGCAGTTAACAAAATTGATATAAATTATTTTTTAAGTAAGTATTATGTATTTATTTTAGTTTCATTTTGTAACACCGGATACAACAGACTTGCAGATAACGGAGTAACACAGTTAACCTTTTTAACTTGTTGCTTCCGAATGCGATAAAATATCGACTATTATTATTTCTTTGATTAATAAAATGAATCTATACATAGAAATTGATATTTTATTTCAATAAATTAATGTTCTCTTTTGTTGCTTATTAAACTGTAAAACCTGTTAAAGCCCTTTTACAATTGTAAGTTATGTCCATACAAAAGGTTGCCTGGAAGAAATCGCCTAAGGCGATAAGGCCGCCCAATGTGCAACACTTTAATTTATGTATGTTTATTTCTGTTTGTAATTTTTGTGTTCTTATGGTGTACATTAAAGTTATATTCTATTCTATTCTTAAAATAACTTGAACCTTTTTCTTCAATAAAATTGAAATGGTTGTGTCAAAATACTATTTGATCAGAAACGATTTGTTTGACCAAAAACAGATATCTTTGATCTGATTTTCTGGACCACATATTTTATGCTTTAGTTAATTAATATTTTTATTCAATACTTTGAATAAATACGGACAGTAAAATAACTCATAAAATTATAATTATCCAATATACTTATCATTATTTAATGATTAGGTATTTAGATTATTGTACCTTCAAATTACAGTGAGCTATTTTCAAACATGCATTTTAACAAATACGAGTTTTAAACTTAAAGTGTTAATCATAAATAAAAGCTTTTAAAGACACTATTATATTCTAATCTATGTACATATGTAGTTACTTACTTTTCTGAGGGATACCTACAAAATATTTCAAATTCTTACTACCTACTCATAATCCAATGATTTGACACACAATAACGTACTAGATCTTTTTTATAAAGTTTATTAATGTTTTTAAGTTTCTAATAATATGTAATTTTTTTATTTGTTGTCCCAAATGGCAACAGCTAGTCCACAAGACCAAAAGGAGTCACAATCCTCAGCAGTGAGGGATACGATAAGAAGAGTTGTCCCGTAAAAGCAATTTGATTCTAAAGTCACTTGATAAAACTTCACATTCTTGAAAAAACTGGTTATTTAATACGTTATTATTTAAATATTATACCAAAATATACTAACAAGCTGTTTAGACCAATGTTACTTGCACCGAATCTGTGATACGACTAATCAGATCGAATAGCGTCCGCCAAAATATACCTTTATTTACATACATAATGTACAATCGTTTGGGTTCACTCATTTACTCCTGAATGCTGTATTTATGTATATGGACCAATGACAATTGTACCATTGATATAAAAGTAATAGGATGTATTTTAGTTGGTTTAATTGAATTACATAAATTCGAAGGCTCTGGTTACATAATATTATAAATATATATATCAAATAACTCAGTTTTCTGTTTTTTAAGTATCATTTACAAATATCACATTATTTTATAATGAAATATCGGCTCTTTTTAATTTTATAAAAAATCAATACTGAAGATTAATTATTTCAGTTGTTGTCAGTGTTTTATTCGAACAAACTCTCAAATTGTACTCCTCAAAAATATACATAGTTACAATTTATTTTACCTACCAATATTTAATATCATCTAATCAGGAAACATTGTATAATATTCGCAGCTTCATCTGCCAGATGTCTAGAATTACACGTAATTGTGACGTCAACGCTATTCTAAAATAGATTTTTTGATAACATACAGAACCATGAAATTTAGCACACGTTTTGCTTAGGTACTAATCATAAAATCAGTGTATAAATACATTACACAGACATGTATTATTCGTATAATAGAGCTAATAATATTGACGTCAAATTCTAGGCATTATTTTAATCTATACTAATATATAAAGCTGAAGAGTTTGTTTGTTTGTATGTTTGTTTGTTTTTTTGTTTGAACGCGCTAATCTCAAGAACTACTGGTCCGATTTGTAAAAATATTTTTGTGTTTGATAGACCATTTATCGAGGTAGGCTTTATAACATTACGCTGCAACTAATATGAGCGAAGAAATAATGGAAAATGTAAAAAAAACGGGGAAAAATAATTCATCCTTGCGGGCTTCCGTTGCGTGCGCTGCCAAAACGGTTCAAGATATCAAAAAAATGTGTAGGAAAGAATTATTTCTCTTGAAATGATCTAACAAAATGTCCGCAACAGTATACATATGTCTATCTTTTAAGGTTAACTCACTAGAACCGTTTTTATGGTAATAACTATTCCACGCGGACGAAGTCGCGCGCACCAGCTAGTTTTTTATAATTACTTTTTAGCATAACTAGGTTCTTAAAACATAAATGATATTAATATTACATATTTTTCTTTTTATCGAATGAGAGTGGCCAACTCTCGTGTCGAGAGTTTATCAAGACACACACACAGAAAAGGCCTCTGACATGGCTAAATATTACACCTAAAAGGTTATGATAAATAATTACTAAACACGTCACACACTGCAGCTACTTTTGTACATATTGTTAGGTTTGTCTCGTCAGTAGTAATAGTAGGTTCGTACAAATAACCATACAGAGTTGGTGTTACGAAGGCAAACCAATGTAAAACAACTGAGTTTCTCGGACATCACGCTATCGGGTGTCATATGGACGAGACAGACGCAAGATAGAAAACTGTGGACCCGCCGCATTGAAGAGGCTTTAACAAAATTTTGGGTGCCCTAAAGATATACTGAAGAAATGGTTCATTATTATCTTAATGACAATAGTTTAGTATATTTTTTTTTTTTAAGATATACATCATTTGTATATGGGCAATTGTATTTTATTTAACGGTAGACGCTCAAAAGAGTTGCCTCAACGAATTGATTCTGCATCTGTAGGTAAGTAACGACTCTCAGTAATGAGGGTTATGAGTCAGGAGGAGGATGTGAGACCTACTGCCATGTGTACTTACCCTGACAACGAATGACTCATCAGCTTTAACCCACGAGTAACTTAACGATACTAGTAATTTTAGACTTTCGTACTTACATATATATGTAGGTATTATTATTTGTTCATTATTTAGCACTAGTAGCTGTCCGCAGCTTCGCCAGCGTGGATATTGTATGTTAAGCATCAATCGCATAAAATAACAAAAAAAAACCACACCATCATTATCATACTTAGTCATCGTCATTATCTTTGAATATAAGTTTGGAGGCCAACAATTTTCTGCAACTCATGCTGCTTCTTCTAAATATACGGATAGCTATTTTTTGTCTTTTGCTTGTCACCTTAACTACGTCCAAAGAGTATAATAACAAGCCCAAACACTATTTAGTTCAATTCAAGTAGTGTCAATTTTCCGGCTTCATCATCAGATTGAGTGACAAATTTTTGTACTGTCATTCAAACATACATCCATGAATGCTCGCATGAATGTTTCAGATCGATGCGGTACAATTAGTCGATCCCATATTTTTATATATTTTTGACTTTACTTACTTGACCTTATAAAACTTGTAATCATGGCTTTCCGACGTTCCATCAGCAATGGAAAGAAGAACAAACATAAAAGCAAACATTTCGTTTATCTATGTGGGTAAATATAATAGAATGATAATAATATGAGGAATAATGGGATACTACTTAATTTAAAAAAAAAATTCAGTTCATCTCGTAACATTTTATAACTCATTCTCACAGAATAAAAAACAATCATTTAATCTAAAAACTCATAAATTTTCTATGAAATATTCACACAATTAGCACAAAAAAAATTAACAATGAACTAATTATTTTTCTTGAATTTTCCACTTTTGGGCTTAGGTTTTATTATCGACATTATTCGACTGAAAATCTTTTTTAGAATAATGATGGCGATTAATAATACAATACCGAGATCGAGATAGCATTTCTGGTACCAGGGTACCATGAGTCCTGGGGAGCGCAAATGCAGAGCTCCGTTGGTTTTAACGACGTGGTCCACCCAGTGGGCCAGTTCTTGGCCGGGAGACACTGGCCGGTGGTGGTACACGAAAGACAACTCCTTTGCTTTCTGCATGTACCTGAAAAAGAAATGACAATATGAAAAACAAATCAATAGATAAAAGTATGCTTACTGGCTTTTGGTTCATTTGTTTTATGGTACATCTCTCTCGCCTTTAGTGAGAGGCGAGGCGGTTCATCGAACTTTTTTAAGTGCAAGAAGCAAAGGTTTTTTAGTAAAAGTAGGGTACTTCCATTTTAAATATTACTGAAGCCACGGTCAGCCACAGGTTATTATTAGTACTTTGTATTGATCTTATTATATAAC
This sequence comes from Macaria notata, assembly GCA_927399415.1. NCBI lineage: Eukaryota > Metazoa > Arthropoda > Insecta > Lepidoptera > Geometridae > Macaria > Macaria notata. The sequence goes on from OV656741.1 coordinate 7,547,655, forward strand.
GGATGGCAATAAAATTAATTTATAAATAATAATTAATAGTGGATTGATCGTCAAAAAACTGGTATTTGCGTTGAACGGATGTTGATATTACCTAAACTAAAATACAGAGCAAATTCTAAGGTTACAAATAATTATAACTCAACAATTTTATCTTATAATTAATGTTGTTAGTTTACCTAAATAGTTTACGACATTAAAATAATTAAAACTCGGGATGATCGAGCAAATTAAAAAGGTCCGTTTATTTTTTGCTTTTATTATATCTGTATTTCAAAGTATTTCACAATATGACATGACAGAATTCTGATCAATAAGTTCATGTGATAAATAAAGACGAGCTCTCACGATTATCAGGCAACATCGAAGTAGAAATAAATAAATAAGTACCTATTTATTATCTTTGAAATTGTATCAAGTGAAATTTATAATCTTACTAACTAAAACACCTCAATACGATCTAAGTACTCACAATGACTCAATTTCTTACTAGAAACCGAAATAAGAAAGTAATTAAAGATCACCTTCAACCTCAGCGTTGTTTGTAGTTAAAGTTAATATTTCACAACTTGATTTAAGGTTACGATATTTCACCCGAAAACGCTTTGCGCTTGGAAAAATGCCTACAGCTGCTTTTTCGCATGCCATTCCACGCCGTATTAACATGAAAGCAAGGGCGAGCATCGCGCGCATAGCTCCGGCCGACGAGTCTTGTCCACACTTCAGAATATTCTATTTATGGCTCTTTACTCCTCTAAATAATAACATTATTTTTTAGATATAATTAAAATGGTTTAAACTTCTGTACTACTTTTGAAAATAAAGGTGAAAAATATTTCAAAACAACTATTTTTCAAAAAATAAAACTGTCGAGCAAAGTATACGTAATCGTGTTTTGGCGTCTTTTATTGTCTTAACACTGAATCAAAATTATATAAACTGAAAAAAAAATTAGCTCTATCTTATATACTTCTATTTTATTTGATTTTTATGAAATGTCGATTTCACATAGCACCCCGCGTTAATAGTTCAAAAGATTTAATTCGATAACGAGACGCCAATCATAGAAACTATTACAACTTCTACGAGTCAAAGCTCATAGTGATTTATCAATATAAATCTTTGAGCTTTGAGAGCTTTGACTCTGATTGGAAATTACAAACAGAATGTACTTACTTAGGGTCGCCCAATATTTCATTGATCGATGTCTTGAGTTTGTCAGCCATAGTGTATTTCAGATCTACTCTCAGCGCGAATCCCTTGACAACAGCTCTTGCCACATTCAAGAACTGGTCAGCAAAAACTGGGATTCCAATGATAGGTTTACCGGCAGCAATAGTCTCAGTGGTGGATAGTAGACCTCCGTGGGTGATGAATAAGACGCAGTTGGGATGAGCTAGACAGTAAAACATGGATTAATAAACTTATTTATTATTCGCTCGTTTTTGTTGTACACGACACTTTATTAAGATACATCAATGTAACGGGCGTATATCTCATTTATTTCACGCATATAGCAATGGTGAAAATCGGTAATACGTTTTAACAATCATTTTTCAACCACAAAGGAATACATAAACCTTTGGTTTAGAATATAAGCTTTAGCACTGAAATGCTTCCTAATTACCTATATTTTTACCTTTTTAATTTCAGTAGGATGTTCCTAAAACTCACAACATACATAATATGTTCTAGATACTGGACTTAGCCATTAAGCAAATTTTTAAATGTCTAGTCACCCTGAGTCTTTTTCCACATTTTTTTACAATAAGAACATAATAAATTGTAATTTACATATGAAATACCATTAAATAAATGAATGATGGTAGGTATATATACTTACACAAAATACTTTGCTGTGGAGCCCAATCTATAATGCGTACATTCTTCGGAATGTTTTGCATTTTTTCCTCGAATTTCCAGAGAACCGTCTGTTTTAGAGTACCGAAAACGTCCAGCAAAGATTGTTTTAGTTCCTTTGGCATGTCTTTGCTTTTGAGATTTGAACCCATGCTGAAGTAAATGAGTCCATCTTTAGCGTTATCTAGAAGGTTCTTTAAATCCTGAAATATGCATTGTTAATTAGTAAAGGCTATTAACAATTTGTAATCTTAATAGCAAACCACATGACAAGTTGTATGAACAGAATATTTTTTTAATAAAATAAAGTAGTAAAAATGTTTCAATTTTACTTGAAGCTACAAATTAAGCTTTAAATTTAAATTTTATACCCATAAAATACCACTTTGGACATTACAGGCAGACTTTTTTGTTAGAAGGCAATTGCAGTTTTTCAAAACCAGATTCGGAACCGCACAATTTAAAAAAAAATACTTATGTAAAAACATAACGATTCATTTAACTTAAAAAAGTAATTAAAATAAAAATACAAACCTCAGGTAAAGGTTGGACTTTCTGATCAACATGATATCCTCCAATTGGTTTATAAATTTGCGGTATCCTCGTCGGATATCCCATAGATACATGGGAGTTTCCTAGCACCAATGACGCGTTATATCTCAACTCTGAGAAACTTGGTGCCTTCCTTCCCTTGGCTTCGATTATTGGAGCTAGGAGGTTGTTGTAAGATCTCGTCTGCATGAAGCTTACGATTCTATGGAAAGACAAAACCATGAACAAATGAAGATGAAATCAAACCGCTTTTCCATCGGTTCCTTTGGATGGTTTGTGGGTATGTAGTTGATAAATAGAAAAAAAGCATCTAGAGATTTGTGTGTTTTGGTGGCCTTTTTAAATTTCTAAGTAATTAACTAAAGTGAAAATGTGGACGGTTTAGCTAAATAACGTTGGTGCGAGTGAAGTCGTTTTGCCTTTTCAATATCGCAGCTTTTGAAACAAAAACATAATTTTGTGCATGCTTTGGTCAGCAATCCAAATCCTGCAACTATCGTAACGTTGTTAAAATTCCTGTATTTAGAAAACTTATGGATGAAATGTTCACTGACAACAAGAAGATGAAGAAAATACTTACGTCTCTCTAACAAAGGACATTTTCACTGTGTTCCACAGCTCTTTAACCCTCTGACTGAATGAGAACGGAGGACTGGCATCCACAATGTACCCATCGTACGCAGGGTTAGTGTAACCATCTACCAGATTCAGGATCAACCAATGTGGTTCCAGAGATGAAGACCAGATCAGTGGTGCGTTGAATACTGCTGCTAATCTGATGAATACAAGACACATTTTACAAAAAAAGTCAGAAAGTTTCTTTGTTTAGACACTAGTGCCAAAATTCTGAAAAAAATTACATATTGACTCTGTAAGTAATGAATAAAATGTATTGCTTTTACGATTGCACGGGTATTAGTGACCGTAATGGAAATAAATTTGTAGGAGAACAAAAATGTCAGAAAACACATTATAAGGTCATAGTTTATTTTCCATCTATAGGAAACGAACTTTTATTATTCGATCGAATTAGCATCAGGTTGATGCTTCGATTTATACCTTTAAATAATTTCATGGTAGTGTTGTCACACGCTTACGTAAAACGCCTGGCTATATCTATATATCATGACTTGTGATCACGCAAAGCTATCGATAAGATTAAAATCATATCAATTATAATTCCAAGCTACTACTGAGCGACGAAAAATCGTCATTTTTATATGGTGTTATTATAGCATACAGAGAGTATATATTGAATTATATTATTATGAATTAGGTTCAATTAAAAGACTGGAACAAATTGTTTTGGTATGTAACACTAATTAGGACCTGATGTCTAACTTATCTACTCTATCTGTTATAATTAAAGTGTATACTATCGTGATAATTTTATCACGGTTTACAGACTAGATTACAATCAAACCATTATAAATAAGCTAAAAGTATGTATGTATGTTGGTAACTCTCTACTAACCGCTACTGAACGATGGGTCGTAATATTTTTAGTACGACGGTAGTATATGGTCTTAAGAGTGACATAGATTTCTCTTTATCTCGTGACAAAAAAGAGAAGCCATAGGCAGTCACTAGTATAAATATAAAATAATCAACACTTGAGATTGTGTTATTGTGTCTAGACTAGATTGTAGTGATTCCATCGTTATGACGCTTATTTGTGTCAAGTAGATAAGTAGATATGTTATAGGTTTCTTTGATTATTATTTACTACAAAAATCACGTACACGTATAAATCACCTGCACACGATTTTGTGTCTGTTTTACCACCTTCAGGGAACGGTTGGGGTCTAGGATCTGACCCAGGAAAACGCCCAGATATAATTGTTTTTTTTTTTTTTAAGTTGAATAAGTAAGTGAATTTGTATAAGAGTAGGCAGTTTTGGTGTCAAGAGTTTTCAGACCGCCCCAGCGGCCTCTAATGTGGTTTAATTTTCGTTGGTACTACCAGCCGGGACCTACAATTTTAAGTCGTCACCTTATTTATGTCTTTAGTTGATTTAACCTCGCAAAAATCTACATGTTTCATGTCGATTATATCCCTCCCCGATATGTGCCCAAGAACACTACCCTAACGAAGTCACGACACGACCTTCGGTTATGAGGAAAACAGAAGAGGAAGATCTCAAAAAGAAGAAAGATTGTTAAACAAACTTACCCCGAATAAAGTTCATTAAACATCCATTCAGCAATAATCACATCAAAGTGTTGATTTGGGTCCATCATCAGCTTCTGAATATTGACATCATTGATGGTGGCTTCTGCAATTTCTTGCATCATAAAGAAGAAGATAGACTGCTCCATCGATCCCAGATCGTTCTCCATTATGTTTGTAATGTTTAAAAAGTCTTCGTTTCCTGAAAAATACACGTAAAGGTCAGTATTTTTGTTATTATTAGATATTTATAATTAAGATCACAGCTGTCTTGGGTTCACACGTAATATTTTGTAAAATATGCATACAAAATTCACAGATAATAATTAATCCCGGCCCCCGCGGCTGTGCTTGCATTATTTCAGGATAATAAGTAGCCTATGACACTCCTAAGACCTCATACTACCTAAAACCAAAAATCATAATAAGCCGTTCAGCCGTTTTTGCGTGATAAGTGTTTAAATAAACAGACAAACAGAGACACAGATAAACAGAGAATAAACAGAAAAATAGATAAAATTTCTAGAATTGGTTGAAACGTGTTCTGCTATCAATGCGAAGTATCTCCAAACAATTTTATTTTAATATCTGCATTGTTCAGACTTTTGACCCTCTTCAGCTTTATTATATATGATAATGACATTGCAATATGGTATGATTACCTATAACTAACACACGTGTTATATGGAATGATTATAAATTACTATAGCTTGAATATACAAATAATTATGTGGTTAGAAAATATTCAATTTAAATTACTTTTCATCATTTCGGCAACAGAACTAACGTCCACTTCATGATGGTGTGGACTCGTTGTCTTCTTCGGGAATGGTGTAACATATGTGACCTGAAATTTAGATGATTAAAATATGAACATTTTTCTCAATACATGGAAAATCAAATACATATTTATGAAAAAATAACCGAAGACATGATAAATAAAAGCCATAGGTACTGTTTATTAGTAATGATTCAAACGCTTTCGTTGCTCTCTAGCTCAGAGGACTATTTCTGCATACCCCTTTTTGAATTCCAAGTTGCAAAGAAAACTAGAAAGAAAGAAAGAAAGACGAAAAGTAAAGAAAATGTATGAATAATGCAATGAAATGTGCGTTACGGGCATCATATTATCGTTATTATCGCATAGATGCGTAGTCATGGGCATAAAAAGAGATAAACTAATGCACGATAATTGATACCTATACATTTCTCACGGCGGAAAGTTATAATTTCTAAATTGAAGATGCTGACCAAGCACGGCTAAATAAATGGCCATACATACATATTTTGATTCAAGATAATCTTAGAGCCAATCATAAATCAGAGTTTAGTTTAGAATAAAAAAAAACACGATGAGATTTTCAAATAAAGGAAACAGAATATGTATAAAAATAATTAAGTACATAAGTATAATATATCCGTTATCTAGTACCCACGACACAAGCGTTTGCTTAGTGTGGGGCTAAATGGCGAAGTGTGCAGTGTCCCGGAATATTTATATATTTATTTAGAATCCCCCATGCTATAAATTATTTTCACGATTTATTTTGATAGAACGCTGAATATTCTAAGATACTCTTAGGTATACTTCTCCTACTGACAATTCATAACAAACTTCTGTCAAAGGTTTTTTTGTATTTATATAAAATATATAACAATTCTATTATCTCACCTCATTTCCAGCATTCAGCAAATGCTTGACAATTCCTCTTCCTAAAATGTCGTGACTTTTCCCCGGCAAAGGGAATACAACTAAAATTTTAGCTGCTTCAGATATATGACATAGTGCTAATATACTTAGCACTAGCAAGCTAGCCACCTTCATTTCAATCTGAAAAACAAAAATGATGCAATTGCTATGAATTAAACAAATTCTTACTGTCAGCTAGCGGCATCTTAATAACTGAATTATTTTAGTCAGTAGAAAAGTATACTAAACTTGTCAGTTTGATATCATATCCGTATGAAATATAGGTACTAATTTTTATTTTATTCATATTCCAATTCGAGTGTAATGTAAATGGATTGCGGTTATGGTTCAATGGATTATTTAACTATATCGAAACATTTTTAATTTTTACATATTGAAATAGTTTGATATTTCTTTTATTAGAAGTTCCTGGGAATCCTGTTCTGAAATTGTCCTCATCCTGGGTAAATGAGAATAGGTTTAAAATTAAATGCATATAAGTTTATTTTCGTAATGTTTACATATAAAAAACGTTAGCGAATTTCGTATACCTACATAAAACTATTATTGTTTAGTGTTGTGGTAATTAATCTGATTTAGGAATAGGTAAATAGATTAATCAAGTTATAAATTACGCTGGTTTTTAGGCACCGTGATGACGCTGCGAAAAAAATATAATGACTGTGGAATTATTCACAAAAACTGATTTAATCTTTAAATACTTAAGGTGCCATAAGAAGTTAGGTTTATCATAGAACTTCTATGTATAATCATAGAAGTTAGGTACCTTCAATGTGCGTATGTACCTATTTACGAAAAGAAAACCAGTCTTAAGCCAGTGTGAAATATTTTAGGTAAAAAAATGAATTGTATTTTAGATTTTGATAGTAAAGTAATCGGATAGTTTAGTCTATTTTACGAATAGTTTATTATGTTAAACAAATCTTGCTGTATCTACATTTATATTTCTTTCCATTACAACTTAAATTAGATAATGTTCATTCAATGTGAACATTTTTTGAGTTATGTAGGTAGAGTATGTCATACCCACAAAAAACTTTACGAGCAATAAATTACCTGGACCGGCTAAAAACTTAACAGAATATCGCTTGTAAATAGAGACAATAATAAAGCATTTACTGCAGTTAAAATGTACTATTACGTTACATAATGAATGCGTGTAAATAGTAAAGATATAAAAAGTACATACCAGTATCTTCTCTAACTATTTATCACAATAAAATTAAACCTCATAAATCACGGCACATCCCGCCAATACGGCTGATAATAGTAAACTAATAGTGAGGAATATTAGACTGAAGGTCAATATGCCTACAAACTACTAACTCGATTCTCAACGACACAGGATTCACTCGCGACTGTGCGTACACTGCCAATATTTTACACATATATATGAAAACATCTCTTCTGTACCTATGTGATGCAATAAAGGACTTTCTTGAAACATGTTGGCACATGAGATAGATTACGTTAACTAGTGGACTGTCGGGGTTTTGCTCGTGTTATTCCTAAATATACTTTTTATGTCATCACCAAGACCTCACGCTACCTACATAGCAAAAATCATGAAGATCCAATCAGTAGTTTTTGTAGGATGTGCCACTAAATAAACAAAACAAAAAATCTTAATTTTACGGAAATGTTCTGTGAACAGACTTAGCTTTATTATAATATAGATTGTGATGGAATAATTTATCGATTAATCAGTTATGTACCTATCTGAGAACCATTTAGTTTTAATATAAAAAGGATGATAAAGTAAGTTTTTTATATACCTATAAGCGCGTAATAATGTTAACAAAGCCTATCTGGAATATGACTAAGGCAATTTATTTGAGCTTTGCCAAATATTTGTGGCATATTATAACTAAATCAGTAGCTATTTAGCGTAGTAAATAGCGTATTTAGCTAGTTCACATTACCTGATGAAATATAGGTTTTAGGCGTTATGTGCATTATACATACACATTATATAACTCTGGATTACAGCTATGTTACATAGAACCTTATGAATGTAAGTCAAATCTGGACATACTTTTTATTAAAGTTTATTTGTCTATCAACAAATTAATTATTATAAATAATTCTTTGTTGTACATTAAAGTAGTACGACTATTTATAGTACTTCTTCTTCTTATCGAATAAGTGTGGCCAACTCTGGTGTCGAGAGTTTTCAAACCGCCTTAAGGGCCTCTGACAATACTTTAAAATCTCCTTATACATAAAGTAAGTAGTCCATTGAAATGTTACATGAGCTTTGCATTTATTAAAGGACGCAATTTTATTTTTGGGGCATGTTTGGGGGGTCAACAGAAGCTTTGGCTTAAACTATTTATTGGAAAATTGGCGAAAAAAATAAAAAACGAAAAGTCTTCTTCCACTTCTATTTGGAATTTAATTTACCAAGGTTTCCTGGTCGCCCACACAAAGACATAACGAAGAAAAAAGTTGATGAGCTAAGCTCGATCACCTCACATATCCAAAACTAAGCTAAATCGTTTTATGCCATAGGGTTAAAAAAACAATTGTATTTGTATTTATTTATTTCTGTAAAAAATATTATATGTATACATATAACACTGCTATTCAAATAAATTAACTTAGTTAAAAAAAAGGTTTAGAATAAGTACACTAATTGTTCTTTTTACTGGATTGTTTGATTTTCGGTTTTCTTAACGATAGTAAAAATGTCACTACTCTTTTAAGGACTAGGATCACTACTATTAGAATAGTTGCAAGATCTATGAAGTATTTTTGGTACCAGGTCACCATAAGAGCTGGGGAGCGTAAATGCAGAGCTCCCTTTGTTTGTATAACGTGATCTACCCAATGGACTAATTCTTGAGCGGGTGTGACTAGCCGATGATGGTAGATGAATGACAACTCCTTGGCTCTTTGCGCATATCTGTAAAAAAAGTTTTATTGTCATCAAAAATAATCGTCTCGTAAAGACGATTGTGGTTGTCTGGAGAAGTAGGTATCGTAACCAATTAATCAACTACCAAGTAAGTAATCTTAATGTAACCTTTGTTTAAGAAATAGAAATGCAAACAAAGCAATTAAAATATTTTGTCTGTAAAAGTTGCTGATCTTTGAAATAATAATTTATGACTCGCATTTGTTTTAGTACCTACTTAGCTTATGAACTTGTTTGTCTTATCTTATGATTAACAACATAAAAATTTAACTAAAAACTCACTTAGGATTCCCCAAGATCTCTTCAATAGCACTCTTTAGTTTATCAGCCATATCGTAGTCTAGTTTCACTCTTAGCCCATAGCCCTTTGCCACGGCCCTTGCCACGTTAGGGAACTGGTCGGCAAAGATTGGGACTCCAATGACTGGTTTTCCGGCAAATATCGTTTCAGTGGTGGAGAGTTGGCCGCCGTGGGTGATGAATAAGATGCAGTTTGGATGAGCTGCAAATTACAAATACACTAGAAGAAGGCCATGAAAAATTCGGTATGCTTGTAGATGGCACTGCGTGGATTCCGGATTCCTTTCTTTCCATTATTTCAACAAAATGCGTAACACAAGAGCATTTGATACTTAATCGTCTACAAAATTCTTTTAAGTGAATAAGATTACGGCTTAGTTTAGATAATAGTCGATATCTCCTTACCTAAAATACTTTGTTGTGGTGCCCATTGTATGATGTGAACGTTTTTCGGTAAATTGTCCAATTTATCTTCGAATTTCCACAGCACAGTTTGCTTCAATGTTCCAAACATGTCTAACAAAGATCTTTTCAGTTTATCCGGCATATCTTTGCTTTGTATATTTGAGCCCAAACTAAAGTAGATGAGACCATCTTTGGCATTGTCCAATAATTTCTTCAAATTCTGAAAAATATATCAACAATAAGTTTTGGATTTTCTTTGTCTTATTGTGTCCAGTTATTATTTTAATTTTATATAACTTTTCAGGCAAAAAATGGATTTGAAATAGATTTTTAAAACATTTCAATACATATGTTATGGTTATGGTGTTTTTTTTAAAATAAATTTAAAAATTATGTAGTATTTACAGCTAAGTTTTCCATGAAAAAATGGAGTCATCTGAAAAAATACAATCTTTCTTAGAATCTTCCCATTTTTTGAAGGTATGTTTCAAGTGAATTCACATTAATGTTAGAAGAACAAAATCATACTTCAGGCAATGGCTGAACTTTTTCTTCAATATGGTATCCTCCAATCGCTTTATATATCTCAGGCACGGTAGTTGGATGTCCCATAGACATATGAGAGTTTCCTAACACTAGTGATGCGTTATATCTTAGTTCAGAGAAATATGGTGCTTTTGTTCCCTTGGCTTCTATGATAGGTGCTATCTCCTCATTGTAGAATTTAGTTTGAAGATACAGGGCGATCCTGAAAAGCATTAGAAATTAATCTATGTTCATTCTAACTATCTAGCAATTTCACAGGAAACTTTCTACATTGAAATGATAAATTGAGACCGTACATTGAGGGTCACTCATAGTTCCCAATTTCCTTATATAGATTAGAAAAACAAAATAGAATTTATATCTTTGTTTTTGACTGCAGCGGCGGCTAATATTACCGAGCAACACAAGAGGCGAAAAAAACTTTTCTCCAGCGTAGTAACGCAGCCAGAATGCTGAGCACGCTGCCTTCTAGCAGTGGGCTAGAGCTCTTTGACTATCTTTAGGCTTTTTTAAAGTTTTCTAGTCCCCCCTTTTTGTTGTATACAGAAGTAATAGGTACCTGTGTGTAGTTTTTCTTTCCTTGTTTTTATGATTTATTTTTGTAAATATATGTTATTTATTTTAAAGAAAAAAACTAACTTTTTATTGTTTATTCACGAAACACAAGTACCGGCAATTAGTTTAAAGGAACAGTCGAAACAGACAATAAGTAGTACCTAATTCACTGTAAATACTTACGTCTCCCTAGCTGTAGACATTTTGATAACGCTCCATAGCTCCTTGGTGCGTTCATAGAAGCTGAACGGAGGGTTGGCGTCCACAACGTATCCCACGTAGGCTGGGTTCGTGTAGTCATCTACAAGGTTCAGAATCATCCAATGTGGCTCCATGGATGAAAACCAGATCAATGGTGCGTTGAATACTGCTGCAAACCTAAAATTTGAAGAGAAATTGAATAAAATCTATCGCGAGTTTTAAAACCACTTAAGAGGAGCATGGCATGACTTTACGTCTTTCGAAGAGAGCGTTGCTAGGCGAAAAAGCATCTACATTACAATCTAGTGCTTTGATTCCAGTTAAGGACACGTATCATAGGTTTTTAAGTGAAGTTCGCCTCTACCATGTCGGTTTCATCACAAAGGTTTCATAATTATATTTTTAACTCAATTTCTAATAAAAGAATGACCGATTCAGAGTGACTAGTCCCTAACTCGTATTACTACAATTATTAAGGCAAAACTTTGTGCAGATGTGTATGCGTGTGTGTGTCTGTTTCACTCTTAAATGACTGAAACGATTAAGATGAAATTTGGTATAGAATAAGATTTATTTGCAAAACATTTGCAAGACATCCAAACTTACCCGGCATAAAGTTCACAGAACATCCATTCTGCTATCACCAAATCGAAGTGTTGTTCTGGGTCTTTCATCAACTTTTGGACGTTTTTATGCATCATCGTAGCTTTGCCTAGTTGAGGCATCATCAAAATAAATAGGGTTTGGTCTAAAAATTCGCCAAGATTATAGTCCATAACGTTCTGTAGATTGAAGAAATCCCAGCTACCTGTAACATGAAATTATCATCTTTATCATCTTCGAGATGAACGTCTGCGCCTTTTAGCTTAGTTGGTATATTGCCTGGCTTCAGTGCGGTTCGATTCCCACACATCACAAATATTTTTTTGTCTATTTTTGATATTTTAATATTAAAACTTTCGTGAGACATTTTATCAATATGTTGCCAACATACGCGAATTACACGTGAGTGAAAACTGTTTAGTTAACATATTTTGATATGCAATTAATTTGTGGTAGGGGTTGTTAATATGTACAAATGTACCTATATATTTACAAAAGAAAAGTAAGCACTATATCCTGTCATCTTGACACATACGCATCGAAGCTCGATGGACATACGATTGTTTAGTATGGGTCTAGTGGCGCTGTGTGGAATGTCTTGGAATATTTCTGGTCAGGACAAAAATAACTAACTAATGAAAAAATTGGACTTAGTTTTTTAAATTACTACTTGTCACCTTACCTTCCGAATCCTCTTCAACAGAACTGATGTCAATTTCAGTGTGTTTGGGATGTGTTACATTCTTCGGCAACGCTGTCACATAGGTGACCTGGAAAAAGCATTTTTTTTAATTACTCGACTGTTTAGCCACGTAGTATATAGAACAGTAGCATAGCTAATGCATAGTATAGCATAGAACAGTAGCTTACAACAGTTTAGTACCTGGACAAAAGTGCTGTTTCATGCCTTGAAGACATTGTTTTGGGATAAATACGTTTTATAGGATAATATCTGGTCACGATACTATCTTATTTTTATATAAACATAAACATAGGGAAACTAACAAATATCATTGTGAAACTAGAATAATTACTTATAGGGAATATGCACAACTTTTTTATTATTACTTCAATGATAGCTTTTGAATAGACAATCAGCATAGTGAAATTATTTTTCAATTAGCTTTAACAATAAGGCAGTTATACACGTTTTTAGTTGGTTTACGAATAGACAGAGAGAACCGACATGTCATGTTACGTCACATGGCACTAACGCCATACAAAATACATAAAAAATTCTGTTTTGAAAGAAAGAGATGGAATGAAATCTTCAATTGGTCATAGCTTCTTTATTTTTCAGTGGATATAAATGCGGTTTGCACAGCTCGTTTGGTATATTTTATAGTTTATTTACAAAAACATATTCCCTATTCTATGATAATCGTAATAAGGTACGTTTTTGACACATAATAGGCTAGTTTATTTTAGCTGATCCCAAATACAATTTTTCTTTGTGTTTATTTTGCGAATTTTACTAATCGGATAAAAGAAAACATGTTTCATTAAAAAAATAGCAATTTTTTAAATAGGCTTTAATTAGAAATGAGCGAAAATAATCACGACCGGTAAGATTCGAACCTCCGTCTGAAAACGCCAGGACGTCTAAACAACCTTAGTGCGGATTTAGCACTTAGTAGGCGAATAAAATATGTCATATGTATTTAGAAAGATATCATATATTACCTCATGTCCAGCATTCAGCAGATGCCTGACAATGCCTCTTCCTAAAATATCGTGACTCTTGCCAGCGAGTGGAAATATCACCAAGATTTTAGCGCCCTCACAGACGACGCTAGATGTCGCTAGTATGCATAGCAGTAACCACGCTGTCTTTTCCATTTTACCTGAAAAATACATAAAAGATAAGATAAGATATGTCCTTAATGCACACCAAAGAAATTACAATATAAAAAGAAATATAAAAACTAATTTAATGCACATTGGGCGGCCTTATCGCCTTAGGCGATTTCTTCCAGGCAACCTTTGGATGGACAGGATTTAGAATAAAAAAAAAAAAAAGATGAAGATAATATTGTTTTTACTATTTTCGACAGTAGGTATAACCGTAAAATGTCTTGCGGTTCATTTACGCCACCGAACATATACTAATGCAGTAATCGATCATTATACCTAGATTGATGTAAAACCCAGATTTAAACTTAGATTTTATAAAGAAAATGTGTTTATTTTATGTTAAAAAATGAGTGTTTAGTAGAAAAGTAAGTAACAGTTATCAATTAATATTACTTGACGTGAATTACTTATTAACCTGTAAATACGTAAATAGGTACATATCCTATTGTCGATAATGTTAGTGTATCACATTATAGTAAAGAATGAAATCCAAACTCCATTTATAACGTTATAATAACTTTATCATCGTAATATGGGTAGGGTATGTAATAATCATACTCATTCAACTACATAATCTATAAGACGCGGATGTTGAAAGGTCAACAATGGTGATTTTGCAATAGGTACTTAAATATCTTATTCTGACCATATACAAGTTTTTTTTCATAATATATTTCATCAATTTTTTTACATAAGAACAAACACATTCAAGCATTTGTTATTATAATATTTGTGAGTAAACAAATACCCGGTTAATTCATAAAAATATACCGACCAACACTGTGACACGGTAACTGTGATAAGTTTACATTTACAGTAAGCAACGAAACACTTAGCAAGCACTAAACAACTAGTTTTTTTTGTCCGGATTGTTTACATAGGTAGGCCCGGCAAAACAACGAACGGACGGATCACAATATGACGGCCCATCTAATCTAAGTCTAAAATAAAATCAGACTGATGACGTTCGTCCGTGTTGCCAATTTATGAAAATTACCGTATAGGTATAATTATTTCATTATGCCACAAATGAAACTGAATGTACCACCGATATATTAATTTGTGATCTTTATTATTAAACCAAATAGTTCTAACCAGTGAATGCTGTTTAAATGTACAGTAGAAAATTGTAGTAACATTATTGTTTCTTATGATAAATCATTACGGTTTAGCAAAATATTTTATTGGGTGATGTTGGTTCCAATGTTGACTATGGTCTGTGCTATGGTTTGTACATTAAAGCATGATCCTTTTTGAACGACTTCGATTTGAAAGGAGAAAAGAAAGGAGGTTTCAAGTTTGCTTAATATTTTTTGTATCATAACTCGATACATTTTCGGAAAATTCGGATTTGACTAAATATTTTGGTGGGAGATGACAGCAATTGACAAACTTACTGTCGATAAAATAAGGACAACCATAAAAACGAATAAATAAAATAAATATTCCGGAACATTGCACACATCGCCATCTAGCCCCACACTAAGCAAACGCATGTGTCGTGCGTGGGTACTAGAAAACGGATATAATATTTATAAATAGGTACTTATCTTATGTAAATACATACTTATTATATAAACGACCTCTTTTTTTTGACCCAGGAAAACCTATTACAGATACCACCCAACCCCGGGGAGGGCGGATGGTTATGTGGGAGTCTCCGCCCCACTCCAAAGGGCGGCATACCCACTAAAAACCTGGGGTGTTCCACCTCCGCATCGTTGGTCCAGGGCCACGAGAGTGTGATGCATACATCCGCAGCCCTGGTGATGCTGGCCCGGCAACAGGCCCCGCCTCGGGGAAATATACAAACGACAAGACTCAACACAAGTTATTACATAATTTTTTAAAATTAATAAAAACTTGTGTCATGCGGGAATCGAACCCGCAACGAAGAAGGCAGAGCTACTACCAACTATGCTAACAGGCCATTCAATAAGCCACATATAGCCATGAAAGTTTATTAGTATAGTGTTAATCCTGCACTTGGCAACACTGCGCCAGCTAGACTCGGCCTTGGTTTTTTCACTAACAAGGCGCGCCTCGTGGCACGAGCATTAACGGGCAAGGCCAAAATCACGTAAACATTGTGGCAGCTGATACTACTGATAACACTAATATATTAAAACGGTAAAGTGTTGTACCGGTTGTATGAAACCGCAAAAAGTCGTTCATTTACAATGGGAAAGCTTAGGCTAGTTTAAAAATTGTAACAAAATTATTTATATTTTGGTACACTAAAACAGGTGGTACACTAAAACAGGTGGTACACTAAAACAGGTGGTACACTAAAACAGGGGGGTACACAAAATCCCCTTTAGTATAGTTTTTTGTTATTACTCCTACATTTACGTGCAAATCCATAATATTACCTTCTGTACCTTGTCATTCAATTTAGATTGATAGCTTTAAAGATCCGTCCCGCCCGCGTTCAATCTGTCTGACGATTTACTTAAATGATTTTATGACACTACGATCTTACATTATATAAATATAATATAAGTAAGTGTAAGTAAAACATTTTCAAACAAATCGACAGCTAAATTTTAAAATATTAAATCAATATATAATAGATAAACATGACTAATTCTAGATACTTACTCACATTTATCAACTGCTTATATATATTTATCAGTAAATAAACACATAAACACAGTGACACGTGGAAAAATACTAACAATAATGCAGATATCCTGATCTACATATATATACACACATGCCTAATCTAAAATATATCATGTTGATATGGCCAATGGTTAAAATATGTGCTGAGTTTCATCATCTATTGAGGCACCATTTATTTATATCGAACAAATATTCTGTTCAACCAAAATATATCATCGATGCAATGATAATAAACCTTATATCATGCATTGAGTTATTACTACTACGTATAGAGAAGCCAACGCGTTGCATGATCTTGCGCCACGCTTTGCTGTACGCTGTACAACAGCTATCCAGTGAGTATCCAACGCCCGTGGAGAGTAGTTGTGTTTGGCTCGCATAAATAACAACATCAAATGCCTGGTTGTGTTCTTAAAGACGGCCGTATACACTCCAGAACATCAAAAAAAAGTGATGGTTTAACATTTCATCGGTAAGTAGACATTTAAACGTTGAAAACTCTTTGATATAATTTTTTTCGCGATGTAACAACGAGCTTACGAGAAACGGGCTGCCGGGCGCCGCCATTTTGCAAATACACGGCGCTTTAGTCGTTTTGGTGGCGAGAAATTGTACTCTGTACGCTTTTAAGCGCTGCATATTTTAATAGTTGGGTTAGACGACATAACTATGGTTTCGCATTTTTAGTTCGATCTCTTTCCAAAATGGAGCAAAGCCTTGGTTCGGGGTGTCTGTTCTATACGCTAGTAATGTAGTTCGGTGATATCATGACATACGCTATTGTCTTCATATTTTCATTGCTACTGGCTAGGATGTCACTTTTTTACAAGATAGATAGATAGATAATTCTTTATTGTCGCACACATATTAAAACAAAATTAATAACATTACTTACATTTACTACTCTAGTGCCACAATTGGCAGCCTTATTGCTAAAAACAATCTCATCCAGGCTTCATGAGATAGGCTCACGCTACGCAGACTACAACTTGCCTGATGTAACTATGTCACTGAAAACTAAGGAGGTTATTACATACTCGAATGCTTTTGAGCATTATGCATTATATTTTCATTACGCACTTTATGTAATAATGTAAATAAATTATATCCGTCGCATGGGACAAGATGGAGCTGTGTGATTATCTATGTCCTGATATATATATTTATTTATTTAATGTAATATGTGGTCATAGTCCACAAATCTAACAACAGTTATCTTGCTTCGATACTTATAAAACTGTACCAAGACACAAGATAAGATTATCATAATGATTAACTACAGTGTGCAAGAGAATCACTTTCAATGGCAATAATAAGAAACATTGAATCATTTTATTAAGATAGTAGGTAATCTGGCAATGAAATGGGTATGTGATGTAAAATCTGCTACAGGTGTAACCTGGATGAATTAAAATATATTACTTACATTATAAGTAATATATTTTAATACAATTGCTTTATAACGATTCAATCAAAATTAATATTCTTTGTCATTTACCTACTAAAATTATTGTCATCATTGTAAGTAACGACGTCCTGCGATATCCTTATCACATACTATCATATCAGCCGACAAGGTCAATGGATAGACTTAGTAATATTTAACGTTTTATTAAAAAAAAACAGTACGTAGGTAGTTAATAATTCCCGATTTTTAGTACGAGCGATGATCAGTTCATTTCTTTTATCAAACTAATTTTTATTGGTTATAATTTGGATTCATACCTTCTTGTTGATAAATAATTTTATTGAAATCAGCAGCGAGCAGAATTAGATTTGTAAAAAGAAATAAACTGATACTCATTTTAGAATCAATCCTCAAGTATTAATTCGTGTTTTAAAAACAAATTGTACTAAAATCGTATCTGCAGACATTATTAATTATTTTTTCTTCTTGGCATATTCTTTTTTGCAGAGACGTGGTCCGATCAGATTCTTAAACAAATATTTTACACTTAACTTTACACTTAAAACTAAAATTAGTAGTACTAATGCTAGATCGAGATACAGTTTCTGGTACCAGGGGACCAGAAGTGCTGCAGAGCGCAGATGTTGTGCTCCTCCAGTTAGAGCAACATGTTCCACCCAGTGGACTATCTCATCCCCAGGTTTGATTGGCCGGTGGTGGAAAATGAAAGACAACTGTTTCACGTTTTCTGTATATCTGCGAATTGGAAAATAAAAAAAACGTATTTTTGTGTAGGCACTGCGATGATAAACAACAATTGTTTGCTTGCTCTAATAAAAGTTTCAGGCGTGACAAGTAAATGTTCAATACTACTATACATTTAATTCTGTACATACTTTGTTTGAACATTTGCGCACTTGTGCGCAGTAGTTGTTAATCTTGTTTTTTTATTAAATGTTATCTGTATGTCCTAAGATTTCGAATAGTTTTGCGCTATACTAGTTAACATACACTATACTATATTTTTATTTTATATTTATTTAATTCGTTCTGTCATCATGTAGTAACAGCGACCTCACAAACAATATAGCGTGTATAAGTACTTACTTAGGATCACCAAGAACTTCATTAATAGCTTCCTTGAGATCATCTGCAAGTTTTGGTTCCATCGCCAGGTTGATTTTTTTAGCAAATCCTTTCTCAACAGCTCTCTCGATGTTGACAAGTTGGTCTGCGAAAGCAGGCATACCGACGATAGGTACTCCGTGATGAATGGATTCAGTTGTCGATAGTAAACCTCCATGAGTTATGAATAACACGCAGTTTGGATGAGCTGTAACATAAATAAATAAAGCTTTGGAACACTTTACCAGAAGCTGTGTTTCCTGCGAACTACAATCCAGGGGTTTTCAAATCTAGAGTTAAGGTATCTTCTAGGTAAACGTGTTACACCCTAGGCTGCTGCAATGCTTAACATCAGGCAGGCTGTAGTCAAACGTAAACCTATCACACGTAAAAAAAAAGTTGTGACGTAAGACTACTAATTCCATAAAAAAGGAAGACCTTCCTTTCATCGAATAATTTGTTCTAAAGTTATGACCACCATAAAATTGTATTGGTGTGAAATATGGTCGAAGTCCTTAATCATCCCATACGTTTAAGTACTGGTAAGTCCCACCATCTGTAGCTGTGTTTCTTGTTCAAATTTTGTTCCAGGTGACTTGGTTATCAAAAGGTCGACTTTCCACATTTGATTTAGATGTCTTACCTAGTATGCTCTGTTGTGGTGCCCATTTCATAATATGCACATTCTTCGGTAAGCCAGTTCGATCTTCTTCAAATTTCCAAATTATCGTTTGCTTCAATGTTCCAAACATTTGAACAAGCCTATCTTTCACTATTTCTGGAAGACTTGTACTCCTTAGCAATGAACCCATGCTGAAGAAAATAACCCCATGCTTCGCGTTATCCATTATTGTCTTGATGTTCTGTAATACATATATTATATTCGTATCAAAAAGTTTTTCATTACCAAATTTTTACACAATTTCCATGTATTTCCAAATATAAAATTAATTTCTGCTTAAAAAATATGAAAACGTAGAGCAGTCTGTCAAAATGAAATTATTAACTTCTAAAAATATTGAAAGTTCCGTAGAAATGTTAATTTACGAGTAAAATATGTGTCCGAGATGGAGCTTTTTTTTTCACAGAAAATCGACAAGACAAGCAACATGTCTTATTAATTTTACAAATTGAGCCTTCCTCTTATTATTTCCAGTGAAAATTTGATACTTATAAAAGTAAGTAGCTCTGTAAGTAGGTACTTATTACAATCAAGTAACTATTTAAAAACTTACTTCAGGCAACGGCGGTGCTTTCTCATCAATATGAAATCCAGCAACGGGTATGTAGTTCATTGGTAATCTGTGAGCTTGTCCAAAAGATACATGCGAATTAGAAATGACCAGAGAAGCGTTATATCGAAGCTCCATTGGTGAAGGAGGTTCCATTCCTCTTGATTTTATAATGGGAGCTATCTCATTGTAGTACAACCTTGAATCGAAGAAGTGAAATATCCTGCAAAAAATAACATACGAGTACATACACGTCATTTTATAATTGTAACTGAATTTGAAATACGTTGATAAAATACATCGCTAAAGCTTTGATTTCCTATGAAAGCGGTGCCTTCATATAGCGACCGTAATGCAGCGGTGAATGACGTCTTTAAAACGTTGTCTATGTAAACGAAATGGCGCGGTTTCCAGGAGAGCGGTAACTTGCACCGTAATTTACATATTATTTTTGCGTCCGTAATATCACGGCCGCTATACGATGGCACCGCTTTCCTAGGAAACCAAAGCTTTAGCCCTATAGCTCCCGTCTTATACAATTGTGGAAGTCTTAAACTTGAGAATAACGGACAAGTTTATCGTTAAAAATGAACGGCCTAGTATCGTCAACCTCACAATAACTCACGTTTCTTTATAGAATGTGACCTTTAATTGGATAAACAGCTCACAAGCTCTCTTCCAGAAGCTAAGAGGGGGTATCTTCGGGGACAGCATGTCGCTGGAGTATGCTGGATGTAAGGCTTCATCCACCATTGTTGTGATCATCCAGTTGGGTTCAGTAGTACCCACCCATATCAATGGAGCGTTGTATAGTTTAGCTATGCTGTGAACATAAAGATTTAAGGATTTATAGGTTTGATTTTGCTAAAAGGTGATGGTTGGTGTTTTATATTTATGGCATGCATGTGTATGCTCACTTGGCAACGGTTTTATTGTTTTTGGTAAATTAAACTAAATAACTTAATTGGGACAAATGACGCAATCACTTTTGTTAATCTACTTTTAAAGTGAAACTAATTAAAAACACAACTTGATTGTATTTTTATCGTTGCGATAAAAAGTGCATAAAATGGAGGCAAATACAACTTACCCACTATAAGTAATTTCGTTAAAACTAAAGTCAACGATCACAACATCAAATTGCTCCTTCGGATCATTGAGTAGTTTTTGTACATTTTCATTAGACATTGTCCATATAGCTGACATATGCATGCCTATCATAGTCAGTTCATGCATTATGTAGTCTGGTCTATTCATTGCAGATGCTGCCACAGCTTCCTCTGAAAAATTAAATACATTATATCATTAAATGCTATAGGTACACATTTTTTCAACATTATTCTTCTTCATCTCTCTTGGTCTCATTATTTTGGGTCGGGTTCGAGTGTCCTCACAATTTTTCTCACGTTCCAGGTCATGGTGCTGATGATGATGATGCTATACAAGCTAATTTTGGCTACGGCAAACGTATTTCCAGGTCATAGAAAGAACCGTATAAAAATTCGCTGTTTTATAATACTGTAACATTTATTTTACTTTACGAGAATCTTGGTAACAGTAACAATTAGTTCTAATTTTGAAACTTTGCAACGTTATTTACCTGAAATCATTTCAAAGTTTTTGGAGACATCAATTTGCCGCAAATTTGGATGTGTATTATTTCTTATAACTGTTGTGACATAGGTGACCTGAAATTAAATCGCCGTATTATTAGTACTGGCACAGAATACAAGGTACTGGTGATAGTTTACCCAGAAAATATCAAATCACTCAACATTTTTATAGTATTTTATTTTCGGTTATATGTTCAAAATAGTTTAGCAAAATAACTGACTAAAAACAGACATTCGGACGAATTGTGAGCATGCTTTTATAAAGTCGATTAAAAATAATGTCATTTCTGTCTCTAATTTGAGACATAACATTTGGAAATTATATAAATGATCATAATAATTATTACAATTACCTCATGTCCCGCGTTCAGAAGGTGTTTGTTGATACCTTCTCCCAAAATATTATGACTCTTGCTAATCAGCGGAAACATATTCAAAATTTTCAAACCAAGCGAGTTTTGTGAAATAAACAAAACAGCAAA
Source organism: Macaria notata (assembly GCA_927399415.1). Taxonomy (NCBI): domain Eukaryota; kingdom Metazoa; phylum Arthropoda; class Insecta; order Lepidoptera; family Geometridae; genus Macaria; species Macaria notata. The sequence continues at coordinate 7,569,811 of OV656741.1, forward strand.
CACTAAAATAAACAATCTCCTCATGGTGATGCTTTCTGTAAATAAAATGTAACTTAAATATTGTATTCTATACTTTGTCCACTAGTGTTTGATTCGTGATGGTTTACAATCCCCGGCCAGTATCTGTTTTGTTTTTTTATCTTGTACAGAACTGTTTAAATTTACAACACAGACACTTGCACTAACCTCTCGTTAAACAAATCTATTGTATTTAGCTGATTAAAATCACAGATAAAACTACTGTGTAAATACAACAACTCACGTAAATTTGCTTATTTGATTACTACTTGATGTGTTCATGTGTCTAAGTAATATGAGTTTTAATGTTTACTGATTCTCATGTTACGTTATTTATAGTTTGGGGTAATCAAATTCATATCAACCATATAAGTCGCGTTATCCTTATCAAATAGGTGCGTAAGCCAAAATGCCCAAAAAATATGCTCTGTAAACTATTGTAGGTATTTTCATTTAATTTCTTATTTATACATCACACAAAATCAGTAGGTACGACGAGTCTTAAACCAAATCGCACTAATATCTCATTTTTCAGTTAAACTTATTCTTCTTGGCTTATTTTTTTTTTTTTGCAGAAATGTGGTCGAATTAGATTTTTGTACAAATATAGTCCACTAAAGACTAATATTAGTATTACTAATGCTATATCGAAATACAGTTTATGGTACCAGGTGACCAGAAGTGCTGCAGAGCGCAGATGTGGTGCTCCTCCAGTTAGAGCAACATGTTCCACCCAGTGGACTATCTCATCCCCAGGTTTGATTGGCCGGTGGTGGAAAATGAAGGATAACTGTTACACCTTTTCTGTGTATCTGTGGATCCAAAAGAGGAAAAACATTAGTTTATACACAGAAAAGAGCATTTGTTAACCTAGAAAAATTATTGCATGCAACCACTTTTCTCAAAAACCACAATGATTTGTCACTCCATTACGGCATAAAAAAGACAAGACAACAGAGACAGAAAACAGACCATCATACACGTCATAATAAATTCAAGTTTGGGTAGTTACATAACTTTTTACTTACTTAGGATCAGCAAGAACTTCATCAATAGCTCTCTTAAGATCATTCGCAAGTTTTGGTTCCTCCACCAAGTCAACTTGTTTAGCAAATCCTTTCTGAACTGCTCTTTCGATGTTGACATATTGGTCTGCGAAAGCCGGCATACCGATCACGGGTACTCCGTGATGGATGGATTCAGTTGTTGATAGTAAACCTCCGTGAGTGATGAATAGCACGCTGTTTGGATGAGCTGTAACAGAAATAGTAGTGGCGTTAGAAGAAGAAGAGACTTTCGACCATCAGTTTAAAATCAGTAACATAACATCAAAACAAAGTTACCTAGTATGCTCTGTTGCGGTGCCCATTTCATGATATGCACATTTTTCGGTAAGCCAGTACGATCTTCTACAAACTTCCAAATGACCGTTTGCTTCAATGTTCCAAACATTTGAATAAGACTATCTTTCACTACTTCTGGAAGACTTGTGCTCCTTAGCAATGAACCCATGCTGAAGTACTTAGATAACTCCATGCTTAGCGTTGTCCATGATTTTCTTGATATTCTGTAATAAATTTTTAGCTTATAGCAGTAAGTTTTTATATTTTCGTTTCCATAGATACGATAACTAATAGATAACTTTTTATTAATAATCGGAATAATGACGGAGAAGACTTAATATAAACATTATCTACACAATGTGATTGATCATCATAATTGTGAGGTTTTATTTCATTTTTTCGAGCTACGGATTTGTACATTCAATTCAATATGTCTTTATTGCACACTAAAATATTAAATTAATAATATTATGAAAATTACATCATTGTTTTATTTATTGTAGTTAGAAAAATATCTAAAACGTATATGGAATTGAGACAAATATAATAGGTACTAGATTTTATTTTACTTAATTAGCTACATAACGAACGGGTAAAAAGCAAAATAGTTAGTTTACTATGAAATATTTTTTTCCCTGTTATATCTGATTAATTGGTTTTACTGATATCTGTACGCGATCTGCAGAACTTAGTGTAAAGATTCCACATCACGTAAGGACTGTAGCTACAAATAGTATTTCTACTCATCGCTAGATGGCAGTCAACGCAATTTGATTTCCCAGTGCCTCCAATTTCGGCTGAGAATTTTAAAATGAAATACTACCCATACCATAAATACAAACAATACTAAATAAATATTTTTTTTAATAGTATGGCATTAAACTTGCTTCTTGCAGGTTCACAAATTTATTAGCGATAACAAAAAATAGCTGTGAATGTATAAATTAAATACTTTCACTACTCCGTAAGAGATGGCGCTGAATTGTCGAGTTATTTTTATTTTGAAAAAGAAGGTGGCAAGCTGTTTCTTTTTCCCCATAGGTAGCATAGACAAACTAGTAATTTAATTTTAAAATAAATTAGGTATAGCTTTCGTGAACCAACGCCAATTTTATTTATTTCTGTATGTCACAAAATAACTAACTACTTCTTACTATATATGATAACAGAAGTAAATTTATGTAACATTATCTACAAATACACGTTTTCTGCATAATGCGTGATATTTTTGAATATTATTAAATGTATGTTAATGTATATTAACCTCAATTTGTTATCATAAAGGCTCGCTCGACAAATATGCTTCCTTAGCATTGCTTTATGATTGCATTTTTTGTACTATTGGTTATATGCCTGACGGTCATGTACAAAAATAAAATAGAATTTATTTGTTTTTTATTGTTTACATTTATGTCAAATAAATAATGAAGTCAATATTTTACACGATAAAAATAAAATAAATATGAAGGTTGATACGCTAAAATAGTAGAAAGCTCTACCAGATCACATTTACTAGGTAGGTTTATAATTCGTAAAGAATACCAAACTTTATTAGGTAGCCCACCGTTTCGTTTAGGTAATCGACAAGGGTATTTACCGGTTCTGAACATTCATTAGAGCTGACTCTGATTGGCTCCCTCATCAGTCTCCCTGATTGGATGGTCAGTTGCAATTATCTGAGTGCTAAAGAACTTCGTTTAGCACTTCTTTATTTTATGGTTTAGTTGGGAATTGTGTTTTTGATAAGATTTTGGCAGAATAAGAATAAGTATCATTTATTGTGCATTGTGTTACAGAGATCTTACATATTCACGGTTTTAACTATAGTGTCCACTGTCCATCACAAACATATAATATTGATTAAAACACATCATTATGTAAGTTCAGAATAAAATAATGAATATGCAGAATCTATTTGTTTATTAATTTTTAAGCCCGAAACTTAGAATTGTGCATCGTGATTATATTTTTACAGTATTAATAATAGCCTTAACACATACAATTACCTATTCTAAAGTTGCCTAAGTTTACACAAGTTATCAGTAACCGTATTATGTGCTATTTTATCAATATAATTTATGTAAGCCCTGCCTGGTTTCGCACAGTCGCATATTGCACGATATACTATACTTATGTATGCTTAATTAAAACCTTCCTCTTAAAACACTATCTACCTCTTATAACACTAACAAAAACACATCGAAACCCGTTGCGTAGTTCTAGAGATCTAAGCATCTAAGGGCCGCCTCTACACCGCCCCGGCAGTTGGTACTTTTTTCACACATTAGAATCTAATTTCGATAGTGTAATCTAATGATTAGATTACACTATCGAAATTTTCACGTCGATCACTTTTTCTCGTATTAAATAGAGCCTATTTTCATCAAGGGTAGTGTAGGATTCTAGTGGTAAAAGTTTGTTTTAATCGGTCCAGTAGTTTTGGAACCTATTCAATTCGAACCAACAATAAAAGCTTTCCTCTTTTTAATATTTGGGTAGCTATATACTATAATAAAATAAATACTCTTCCTACTCATCCACTGTGGTAGGTAACTTAATACATTTTGTGCGGAAACAGGTGCCTTTGTATAACCTATAAAATTAAGGTCCAAATCACAGGTAACCTGAGCTTACTTGGATAAGGTTGCCCTATCAAATTAATTAAAATTCGCGAGTCTCTTAATTAGTACACGATGGAGTATTAACTGTTGGGCCATTATTACTGGGAGAAAATTAATCGCTTTTGTAAAAAAATTATTTATTTTAGGTGCTGTAGATACTTGATTAGTGAAATTAATTTATTGACGTAGGAACCTGAGTTTAGAATCCCTCCGTCTTATTACAAAACGTGGTTTAACTATTAGTCCAGAACTTTGTAAACCACCAAGTCCGCTTTTGTTGTTCGAAATTTGTCTGTCTATTGTCATAATCATCAAACTGTCAAAATGTTACCTATGATAAATCAACGTTCCAATTTGAAGTTGATATTTTGAGTGTTTATATGTGATATTTCAACAACGAGAACAGACTTTTTATTTTTAAAGTTCTAGACTAATATTTAAAATAATTTTTGTTATAAGGCGGTCTGAGTTTTGATAAAAACTAGGTGCAATTGTATATATTTAGGAATTGTAAATGACTTTACGTTGTCATGTAGAATAAAAATCGATTTTAAAGCGTTTTTTTCCTAAGAGTTCCAGTTATTTTTACGTCGACTTCCTTTGCTAACAGCTTGTATATATTGTAAGAGTTTTTGTAACTTTCTGTGAATGATTTAGGTATTAAATATTATTTGCATAAATGCATAAAGAAACGGATTTCAAACAAATGCGAACTATTATTTTGACAAAAAAAAACACAAAACCACACTAGTCGTGAATTCTCTAGCCATAATAAATAATAATACGGCTATGAGTAGAGCAAATTTAATTATGCCACCAACCAGACAGGGTAGGAAATTGCTCGTTAAAACTTTTAAGAGTAGGTATAACCCCATTGAGATTCTGAAATTAATGTAAGGTTGTCCGTGTGAATGGACTAGTTTGTCTTAAGATTGGTCCTTTATAGTAAAGATTTCAAAAACAGTCTCTAAAGCAATTAGCACCAACACAGCACTATAAGGATTCTCTCTTGAGTCAAAATGAAATCAAAGTGAACAGTCCTTTTAAACCCGGTTCTGGATTCCATTTTTATATTCACAGAACTATTTCTCTAAAACGACATAAAAAATTCCTTGAATTAGCTTTTAACGTTAAGTAATCACTTTTTTACATAAAAAACATTTCCCGTCATATTCGGGGGTAAAAATCTGTAATTCGAAGATGTTTTCAATACATTTTCAGTAACCTAAATAAGGAATGTTTTTCTGCTGAAATGTTCTTCTATGTATTATTCTATTGTATTATATTTGTTACGTCAACCTACGAAGTACTTTTTAATAAAAATAAAGTGATACTAGTAACATTTTTGATCAAGACAGACAGCTTATAAGCAAAATAAAGCAATTCACTGCAAGACACTTTTCAATAGCTATCTTCAGAAAATATGTGAAAAATCACAAGTGAATAAATCGAAAGCAAAAGAATAATAATAAAATAAGGTTCCTATGTAAGGAGCATAAATATCCGAAGCCCAGTTAACCAAATAGCAATAAATTCGGTTACACCTGAATTAGCTTTCCGTCCTTCCCCATATGTTACCAGCCATAAATCAAATCGGAATAACAAACGGTGCGAAACTTTTGCAGACACCTGGCTAGGGAAAGAGGGCCTTAATTAATTATTTTGGCTTCGAACATATTTGTTGGAGTTATTCCGGTCTGAACCACAAAATGTGTAAATGAGGTGTTTCTATTTGAGAGAATTGTATCAACTTTTGTAGCTTGAAAGAGTTAGTGGAAGGGAAAAACCAGATAAGTTAACTTATTAGTAAAGTAAAGCATTGATGAATTTCATTTGCAACTTTGGGATATTAAACCTTTTTGATGATTATGGAACAGTACAAGCGGCAGGAGCCGCGGCGGACGCAGCAGAAGAAGCCAAGCGGCGAAAATATACATCATTATCGACTGATTATATTTTCGTACCGCTTGGCTTCGAAACTTTTGATCCGTGGGGTAAAAGCACGAAGTCTTTTATAAAAAAATTAAATAAAATGTTGATTGACATCACTAGAGACAAGAACGCTGGCTGGTTCCTTGCGCAAAGGATTTCTATAGCAATCCAGCGTGGGAATGCAGCCAGCGTTCTTGGCTCCATACCACATGTAGATTGTTTAAATTTAGTTTACTCTTATTTAATACTCTTAATACTCTTTTTAGTTCTATTAGTGTTAATATGTGTAAATATTGTTTCTTTTTATTGAATATATTTATATATAAAGGTAAAGAGTGTTTTTCATGTTAATAATGTACGACTAGATAAGGCGTTACATATATTACAGATTGGTAAAAGAGTATATAAATAGCCTATTAGCCTACTATTCATATGAAGAGGTACACATTCCACTTCTATGGATGATCCTCTTCTTTAGCTACCATTATAATTATTTCTATTTTCCGTGTATTTTGTACGTATGCTTAGTTTTAACAATGGACTAAGACACTATTGTTAAACTGCAAAATTTTCAAAAAATACCACTTTTTTCCTTCACTGAATTTTAAAGTAATTTAAAAGCACTTAAAATTACTTACGCCCTACCACTTCGTCCTTATTTGCATAACAAGTGATGTCTTTGCGTCCCTCTAAATGTATTCGCAAAGTATATTACATGCTTCGTAAGGCTTCAAACGCTATAGGCACAAAGCGTCCTTTACGATCCTAACGACTTTTCTCCTGTGGGTATTATTACCTAAGTGTTGAAAGAGTTAACTTTTTAATATGTGTAAAAATATAGCTAAGGTTTTTGATTGTTTCACGATTCCAGAAAATTCGTTTCGCATTTTTAACTAGAAAGGAAACTGAACGGTGCATGTGGGTCCAAGTTCTTAGGATTTACTACTTTCAATCAATCAATCAACTTTGAGTACGACTCAGAGTTTCTTGTAGTAAGTTATACTATTTTGTTGTTGTTCATCTTAGCCGTGTTTCCAATTTATGGGTCGGTTCCCAATCCACCTGATTTGGCAAAATACTGATTTTTATAGAGTGGCTATCACATACTATATATACATACTTACATATTTTTTTCATCTCAAAATCATATTGTGATAATAATATTTATTATCAATTCCAGTTCAAGTGCAGGTGCCGGCTGTCTGTCATAGTACCATAGGCTCTTAGCTAAGAGAACTCTCCACGCCAGCGTTGGTCACTTTTAAACAAACTAAGCCACCATTTTGTACAGATTTACGATGCCATAGATAGATATATTGCACAAACATAACTATCGTTAGAACCGATCACCGACACCTACATATTGACAATATCAATTTTGTAACAACGCCAAGGCGGGACATTAGACATAGCTAGAACTATTATTTACTCTCTTGCTGGGCTGGGTGTCGGTTTACCACAACCACTCGGGTGCTCTGTGTCTTGATTATACGCGGTAGTGATGAGGTAGAGGTGAATTTTATCGAAATTTAAATACTTATCGAGAATTTGAAAAATTAACTAAAAATTAAAAAAAAATTGCTGTTATGTATCTTTCGAGGACTAAAAAAGCCTGAAGCTATTTGTGCCTCGATGTGTATTAGGCCAATGTACTCGTAATAGCCACATTTCTTTAAATTTCAAGAAAGTCATCAAAGAAAAATAAGATAGGTGGGACAACATAATGTTCAAAAACATACATAACAATTGATCCAAGTACCTACCTACATTTACAAATAAATTAAATATTCGATAAGTCATCGTGTGTAGCAGGAATAATAGATTTTTATCGTTTTATTTATCAAGCGAGTGTGGCTCAGCGGTTCCAGTGTCTGCTTTTCATCCAGACGTACCCTGGTTCGAATCCGCCCTACACCAATGACTTGTATTTTTCAAGTTATGTGTAGATTTGCACTCGCTTAGCGGTGAAGGAAAACATCGTGAGGAAACCGACATGTTTGAGGACCACAATATCCGAGGACATGCGTCTTCCGTGGAAGGACCTGGGCGCCCACTACGATGTATCTGCCCAAGAAAACTCCCCTAACGAATTAATTCTGCGGGGGAGTCACGACCCTCAGTCATGAGGAAATACGACTCAAAGAGAGATCGTTTTATCAGATACCAGATTTTAATATGCTTGTTACTTATTGCTTAGTAATAAGAAGGCAACACGGAACTGAATTATCGGATTACATTATCGTAGTAAGCAGTATTATTGTCGCTCAATTTACATTATAAAATCAATTGGGACACTTCGCGTTAATACAAAATGTTCGCTACTCGCAACGACGCTACTCGTATATTCATATATCAGTGTTCAACCGCTTATCGTTATGACTAAATCTATATTAAGACCTCGCCATATTTAGCGCGTACGAAGTTATTTTATTGCACATTAATATCGATAATAATAAATTTGCTCTCAATCCCTAACGCTTGTACCCCTCGCAATATCCATTTTCTCGTAATATATGGAACAACCTACGTCCTGAATTATTATATAATGGAACAATAGAACCTCCCTACGTCGGGACATTTCATATAAGGCTCTATACTTCAGACCGGATGTGCCAAACTGAAGTACATGTAGCAGTATTGGAAATTAATAAAGCTAGTTCGATTAAGCGACTGTGGCACAGCGGTTACAGTGTCTGCTTTTCATCCCGACGCACCCTGATTCGAATCCGGACCTACACCAATACTTGTATTTTCAAATTAAGTGTGGATTTGCTTAACGGTGAAAGAAACCATCGTGAGGAAACCGAGATGTTTAAGGACGGCAATAACCGAAGACATGTGTCTTCTGTGGAAGGATCTGGGCGCCCACCATAATGTATCTGCACAAGAGAACTCCCCTAATAAATTAATTCTGTCGGGAGAGTCACGACCCTCAGTCATGAGGAAATACAACTCAAGAGATAGTTTTAGTCTACTACATACATAAGCCATTTATTTATTTATGTTAAAATGGCACACAAAACAGAATGTGTTCTTAAATGAACTAAATATACATTTGAAGGGCTCTTAGGGCGGTTTGATAAACTTTCCACACCAGAGTTGGCCACGAAGCCAAGAAGTCCACTACATAATAGACTATACGACTATGGTCTTTGTTTACGCATACTAATGTGCAACAGTTGTTGCGATCTGTCTCCAAATAGATGACACACGCATAATAAAAACTGGCATTTAGAAAGATGAAAGGTGTCTGGTTAGATGATACGTTAAATAGTAGATCTATACTCTATACTAATATTATAAAGCTGAAGAGTTTGTTTGTTTGAAAGCACTAATATCAGGAACTACTGGTGCGAATTGAAAAATTCTTTGTGTGTTGAATATACCGTTTATCGAGGAAGGCTTTAGACTATACCTATATAACATCACACTGTAACTACTAGAAGCGAAGTAACATGAAAAATGTGGATTAAACGGGGAAAATTATTGATCTTTGGGGGCTTTCGTTGCATGCGCTGCGAGAACGGTTCAAGATATCAAAAAAAAAATATGAAAGAATTATTTCTCTTGAAATGATCTAATAAAATGTCCACAATAGTATATGTCTATCTTTTAAGATTAACTCACTAGAGCCGTTTTTATGATAATAACTACTCTAGACTATTCGTTAAAAAAAAACTATAGTGGAGCCTTGAGTTGTAACACGTAGGTATTTATCGAGAATAATATGTCTATGTATTTCCTTATTATATTATTTAAGCCGAAATTTTACAGCATGAAGAAAAAACACATTCACAAACTTTCACTCGTAGTGGTGAAATTTTAACCAGCATGATTATAATGGTATGTTTTATTTTTAGTACTTACATACATCCTCTCAATTCAAGATTTTTGTAAAATAAACTGCCATGGAGAAAAATGTCGAGCATCATTTTCCTTCCTAGTAACGCTTTATCGCCGTCTCGAAATATTTGCTGTTTGCTTACCTCTGCAAACATCTGTTTCTATTATTACATAAAACGCCTTTGCAAATAATCTGCCTGATATTTGATTTGTAGATCAAATCGTGCAAAATTCAGGAGCCCCAGAATTGTTCGTCGAGTTTCGGGTACTCTCTACGCCAAATAATTTACTTGTAGCAGCAGCTTACGTAATCTATCATGTTGTATATATAAAATTCTTACAAGAACTTTTTAGTTCACATCTTGTCCGCAGGTAGTTGTCATAAAAGGAGTCAACGACGTAAATTTGCATAAAGCATGAAGTGGGTTCAAAAGGCGATTTTGTTCAGGCCTACCCTCATTCTTTATGCTAAAAAAATTACCTACTAAATATAAATATCTTTTTTATTCATAAATTTGCCGTACTTTTTTCACCAATATTGTTATCTGTACTTAAAACTACCTAGGTACTAGGGTGATTAGTTAGATATAAAGGTATTATCGAATTATGTATGTATGTAACTATGTAGTATGCCATTTCATATAAAACTCAATTGTGAAAAAATATCAACGCATCAGCATTGCCATCCAACGCCAACACGAGGCATGCTGCCTTTAGATAGTGCTTCAGAGATTCAGAGATCTTCCATACTTTTTAGTCAAAGCTTTCTCTTTAGACTTACCTAAAGATTTTTCTACTGTTATATATTTTGCAATGAAAAGCAAAATGTAAAATATTATGCCCGTAGTATATTGTAGCTATTCTCTAAATATCTAAGGTTTATTTTCCGTAACTATACTATCTCCTACAATAATAACAAGAATACATTTTCATGTTATCAGTTTTTCAGCAAAGGCCGGTTTTCGAACTTTATCCAACGGATAAATAAGGTTGAGTGAGTGTATAATGTATGAAATAATACTTACAGTTTATTTATATGCAATTGTCTGTAAAGAATTCAATAGAATAAATCAGCATGCAAGAACCAAAGACTACTATTACCCTTTTAAAAGGCAAGAACTCTTTGGTATAAAACTTATTTTAGTGCCTAAGCGTGTGATAATTGTAAGAAGCGTAAACGTAGCATGAGGTGCGTATAGCTTTCTCTTTCTGTTACACAGCAAATAACACAGCAAATAATGTTATCTAGCCTGTTCTCATTTGACGCGTCAGTTAGCTGTTGATTGTTGTCAAACATGGCCGCCCGCTTTACGGAATAATTTTACAGCGTAGCACTACTTTTGAAGAAAGAAAGAAGAAACGTGTTCATTAAACGAAAAGTATTTTAGCGTTGTAACTCAGTTGTCGTTCATTTAAATTATGGTGTACAGCAGATATGGATAACCGAAGAATAAAGTACGTATGAAGTACTGTTAAACCTTACGATTCGATTAAAACTCGTATACATAGTTTTAACCATTTGCCATCGATAATTTATATCTAGCTAAGGAGATGGTTATTATATTATATAAAAACATTATTGTTAATTAAAATATAAGTAAATTTGAGTACCTACGTTGATCCACCAGCATCAGCTTCCAAACGTAGGTATGTGCCAAATTTTGTAAGGGTATGTCAGATGTATCTTCAGAAACCAAATATAATCTAATTTAATATCAATATGGATTGCTTGATTACTATAATAAAATATAAAAACAAGTGAAGGAAAACTAAACATACTTCTAACTACAACAAAAAGGGGCACTTAGAAAATCTTTAGAAAAGCCTTAAGATAATCTAAGTGCTCCAGCCCACTACCAGAGGGCAGCGTGCCCAGCATGCTGGCCGCATTACCACGCTGGATGGCAATGCTGATACGTTGAGCCAGAAAAAGGCCAGCATTTTGGTCACGCGTCGCGTCAACTAAGCGCTCCGAGAGGTTTTGGAAAATAGTATGGGCTCCTTTATTACTTATGTTTATTGCTCTGGGTATCAGTACAAGTTTTGTCGAAAGCTGATAAGATACTAGGGACGTCTCGCAATATTACCGGCGCTGATCCGGGATACAATTGTTAATAGAAAGAAAGAAAGAAATATTTATTAAAATCATATATTTTTTTCATAAATATTACATTGGTTTAAGCAGAAATAAGTAAAAATAGTACACATACTCTCACAGCACAAACTTTTGCCTCTATAATTTAAAAGCAATGGGTTAGATACCAAATACCAACAAATTTTTACAGGGGATACAATGAACCAGAAGTGGGTATCGTTTTGTCATGATAGACACTTGGAGGAAAAGTCAGTTGAATTCCAACTAAACTTCCAATAATATTTCAAAGTTTTTAAATGAAATCATTGTTTTATTTTCAGCGTACACCCAAGTATATTACAAGTCGCATCAATGATTAAAAATAACGATAAAATAAACACAAAAGAACGATTAATAAGAGGAAGAAAAAAAAGAGAAAGAAATATAAATTATACAAAAGAAGAAATAAATAAGCTAATTGAACTAGTTATAATGAGAAAAGATATTTTGGAAAACAAGAATCAAAGCTTTTACTCATTGCAAGCAAGAGATGAGGTTTGGCTTGAAATCGAAAAAGAATTTAATAAAAATCGTGGCAAAGTCGACCCTTATCGTGATAGAAAAACCCTACATTTGAAATATCAAACCATAAAAAAATCTATAAGAACAAAATGGAATATATATTTGCAAGATAAAAATAAATATGTATCACAAGAAAAACCGAAATTTTCATTAGCCGAGAAGAAAGTGATTTATGTTATATTAGGTCCTATGGAAGGATATTTTTGTGGTATCAATAAAGAACATGATAATAGTACTAATAATAGTGGTTCGAATTATGAATCTATTGTATCAGGTAAGCACATTATATTTATAATGAATACCATTTCTGTCTATCATGTGCCAGTCAAGTTTAAAACGCTTCAATGTAAGTTGAAGATGCAAACAATCTTGTTTTTTTTATTTATTGAAAGTAGATTCTCATAAAATTAATATTTCAGGTGATACTCAATCGGATTATGAACAAATGTTTAGGAATACTAGCGTCAAAGAAGAAAACATAACGGTCGAAGAAACAAACGAATCAGAGATGATTTCAGAGGAAGATACTTCACATAAAGGTATAATATATGTAAAAATATACATGTAAGTATATATAAATAAAAAATAAACATAACTTAAATTAAAATTCATATATTTTGATTTTCAGAGTGTTATAATAATGAAGAAACTCAAAGTCCAGAACAGGATCCTTAGGTTCTGAAATCGGATGACCACAGTGAGTACTTACATTAAGTAAATTACTGCATATTGTGATAGTGAGCAGAAAAAATGTTTTGGTGAAAATATTCTGAAGGTTTAATTTTTTAACATTCTAATTGCTAAAAGTTTAGTATGTACTTTGACAATTATTTCAGGATCTCTTAATAGTGACTTAGATGCAGAAACAATGAAGAAAAATCTGGAAATAGAAATACTAAAAGAACAACTACAGATGAAAAAGTTACAGAATGTGATGTTAGAGCAAGAAATACAACATAAAAATGCTATTCATGAATTAGAAAAAGCACACCTTTCTCTCAAGATTAAAATGTTAAGAAATTCACTCGAATAAGAAATCGTTCGTTTAAAACTTTATTAATTGTGTTTAATTTCTCGCTTCGAAAATAATTGTGTTTTGTGTAATAAGAAAATAAAACGATGGTACATTTTATATAATGAAGATCGATAATTGATTTTTATTACTCCTTTTTCTCTATCAAAAATAATAAATACTTCGATACGTCAATTAGTTTCCGACTTATAAGTAAAACAAGTTGTAACCGCACGACGCGACGCGGGCTGCCGGTGACTCTGTGACGTCATCATACAGCACGCTCAGTCTGGGTCACTCGTCGCGCGCTCGTGGCGTCTAAATTTTAACTAAATACTTTTAAAATGTCCAATTCGAATACTAGGAAATCATGTGTTGTGCCTAAATGTAAAAATACAACTACAAATTCACCGGAAAAGTTGTTTTTTTATAGTTTAAAGCACGTTAAAATGGGAAAAAGAATGGATAAAAGCTATGAAGAGGGTTAATCCATTTGGAGATAAAAGGATAGTTAATTGTTGTGAAGACTATTCAATCATATTTAATTACCTAAGTAATAATAATGATTTCTAACAACTCAAACTCAAAAAAACTCAAAAAATTTTTATTGGTTTCATACAATACTTAAAAACTAAGAAAAGATGTATTTATATCTAATTACAAAGTTGCACGCGGTGTGTTGGTATCCGGACGAGAAATATCTGTATCCCGGATACCAACGTCTTCCCGTTATACATGTTATATTGTTATGTAGCAATATAGTAAAATTACAAATGAGAGTTAGTTTAATAAATTAGTTATTAACAAGTTAACGTAGTTAGAAATAAAAAGTTGCTAAATTTAATATTTAGTGTTTAAATTTCAAGCCTCGTATTTGTTCGAGTACCAATAAATAACTAAATAAATACTGAGTCACTGATTTCTTATCTTTCGGAATTCAAATACATCGTAGGGTTAATTTACCAAGAGAAACGAAGACATGATATTGAAACACTCGAGGTGCAACATAGTAAACAAGTTGAATCTATAAATAGCCAGAGGCGCAAGCGGTGGGTCGGATGTGTTAACCCGTTCTTGGCGCGGTTTACTGATGTGGACATAAATGGATTACATAATAGGAAGTATTTGACCATTAATATTTGAAGTATTTATGTTTTTTTTTTTTTTTTTTGCAGGATTAATCATGTGTTTATTGATTTTATATTGGCAGGAGAAATATTGAATCAATAAGTACGCGATTATACCGGTTAAAATAGTTTAATTAGGTATAGTTTACAGAGATCGTGAATACCTAAGACTATTAAAATATTTTTGTAGTTTATATTTATTTATAAATATATATTTATATACAGAACTTTCCGTTACGTTTTTAAATTGTATTACAGTTATAATATCTTGAGAAACATGTAGCTGTTTTGTGTAATCCTTTATTTTCTATATGAGTTAAAATCACTGTGCCTACTCGCGTAGACTAGGTGTAGATCGCTTGTAAGAATTTTCTTGTTTTAGATTTTAGATGTGAAATTTTTCAGTGTCTACCTGTTACCGTTTTTAATACGAAGCAAAAAATATGAAAAAAAAACCGTTTTTGTAAAGTAATAATAATAATAATATGGAGAGTCCGGGAGTGGAAGACGCAAGAGCTCAGTACCTAAGCTCCAGGGTGGAAGTGTTAAAGGGCATAACGCCGCTAGTACCGCTCAGAGAACGCGCAGCACACCTCTCGACACCCTAAGGCACTCACACCAATGTTGCCCTTCCGGCGTCATCTTAGGCTGCCTTTTGTGGAGGGCCCATTTAGTGTAATTAATTTAGCAAGTCATCACCCGCTATAATTTTTATGAATGAGGCATAACTGGCGGGTGCCGTTCCTCGTACAATAGACCAGTTTAATTAAGTCAATGAACAACTCAACACAATAGCCTGTAACATTAATACCATGTCTGCAATAGTTACTTTATATACCTAACATCCTCCATCTGTAATTTTTACTTAATTTTAAGTAAGTACCTATAATATTGTAAAAGGCCTCTCAGTGTTGGCTACAGCCCCACTGATGTCTTAACAATACCGGGCGTAAGGCCCGAGAATCTGTAAAGAGAAATAAAGACATAATAATATTTTTTACTTTATTGGTATTAAATTATTTATTTCGAAAGGTAATAATACCGTACAAGTAAATATTCCTTGAAAGTTTGAAGCATCTACCTGTACGCGTTTTTAATATTGAGCAAAAAAATACGAATAAAACACGTTTATTGTATGGGAACCCCCTTAATGTATAGATTTTTTTTAATTTTTAGTTTATTTTTTGTTATAGCGGCAACGGAAATACATCATTTGTGAAAATTTCAGCTTTATAGCTATCACGGTTTATGAGATACTGCCTGGAGATAAACTGACAGCGGAGGCTTAGTAATAGGGTCCCGTTTTACCCTTTGGGTACGGAACCCTAAAAAGGCAAAAAGAATAGTTGTACCTATATTATACATAATATATACTTACGTATCTACCTATAGCTACAAAACTAATACATATTTTGTTCTGGTTAACGTAAAAAATATGGTAGGTAGGTTAGGTACTTCTACTATTTGAGTCGCATTCTTTCATTGTGATTGTGACATAAGTTGGGTATCTTGTTTTGATAAAACAATATTCAGATCACATAAACTACTAAGCACAAGTAGTAAGGAATGTTACTTAACCTTGCATTTTTATTCCTCGCATTTTGGCGGCATATAAAATATTTGTTCGTAAATAATGCGTATTAATAAATAATCCATCTATTTTAGGTAAATTATCCGATTCCTCTGTTTAAATCCCTCATAAATTTAATGAATTGATTAATATTTCTCATTACGCGAAAGAAAACACATCAAAATACTAGCTTTTACACCTACTATCACTGCTGGTGACTTGATACTAAGCGCGCCGCGCCACGGCGCGCTGTAGTATGACGTCACAAGCGGTTACGGGGCTCTCCGTCGGATTGAATATTTTTGGAAACTTTGAATGCCTATAAAATCAAAACTACTAGGTATTTTTAATTGCAACAAAAACTAGCGTATTTGTATACATACAGGCCTTACTGAGACATAATTGCAAGTGATTTGGCATACCTAGTACTTTTCTTCGGTATTTACCCTTTGGCTTGGTACAAACGATTTGGTATACGATTATCGTGCCGTGTCGTGTAATAGTGGTTATAGTAACAAACAGTGAGGCATTCTCTGTAAGGTGACATAAGGTTACAATTAAATATCAATCGTATACGATAATTAGGAAAAGCTGACTAAATTTGATTTCGAATTGTAAAACCGGTTCTCTGCCGATATAATGTAGTTGTGTTTAATGGATAGAGTGATTCAAGTGAAAGATTTATATGTATAACTAGCGGGTGCTCGCAGTCCTTTCGGACCATACCACCCTTTTCTTTCGCTCGCTTTAAGAAGTAAAACTTGCATCCCCTATTTCACCCCTTTAAAAGTGGCATTTTTGAAAAACCTTTCTTAGCGTATGCCTACGTCATAACATCTACCTACATTCTACCAAATTTCAGCCCAATCCGTCCAATGGATTAGGCTATGCGTTGATAGATCACTATATCAGTCAGTCAGTCAGTCACCTTTGAGTTTTATATATTCAGATAACGCGTGCAAAGCCGCGGGTAAAAGCTAATAAATAAAGCAAGTGTTCTAGTGTGTGTACAAATCTCATACTTGTTATCAGAGGCGAAATTAATTTCGTGAGTATCTTAGTCTGTATGTGATTTATTTTATAATATTGTAATAGAATGAAGGGTTCACCGGATCATCATATTTTGTAATTTTTAATATTATAAGAGGGCTGAAAAAAATCTATAACTTTGAAAGAGTGAACCCGCGGGTAGGAACTAACAAAAGAATAAAAGAGATAAGTTTGTTAGACTGCAATATATTTCTTAGTCTGAGGTATTGGTGTTTTTGGTGCCTATTGTCTTATAACAAACAATGTGAGTTATGACTACGACTAACCTAGAAAAACAACTTGTGCAGTTTCTATCAATAGGTAGGCGTATGCTTGAGAGGAACTTTGATGTATTTTATATGTTCTTTTCTCGGACATCAGGTTTTGGATATGCCGTTCAATCTGGTTCTTGTTTTGATTTGATGATTGAAATGTCAGTAAGTTGTAGTATTCTTGCTTTCGTGAAATGGGCTCGTTGGAGTACGGACCATCGAGATAAGTTTCCTATAGAAAATCTGAAGTGGTTACTTCATGAATCAACTTCAGTTTTTATGCTTTGATTTGTAATACCCACTTTGAATCTTGCAATTTTTTTTTCTGTAAATTATGTTTATGAATAATTATTATTCTATTACCATGGCTTGTATTATGTATTCTGTGCCATGGCAGTGGTTTTAAAAATATTAGTATAAGTGTGGTAGAGATTGAAAAAGAAAACTCTTCAGATTACTAACAAGTGTCATGATATGTAAGAATATATAAGAATATATTAAATATATTTATTTTCTGTTTGTATTTGCGAAAACAATGTGTAAAAGCTGTAAGAGCCTTTCATAATCTGAAACAAAATAACATATCATTGTAAGCCTTGTTAGTTAGGTAGCTATATTTTGTTAGCAGCTGCTCAATTTGGAGCCTAAATGAACTAAAAAGAATTTACATTTATAAAAGGAAAATATTGTATATTCATATTCAACCAAATAAAATTATAGTACCTAAAAGTCTATATTTTTTTTATAAAAGGCGGTAAAGGCTCAACAGCTAAACTACTATTTTATAATTATTATAATGTAAAATTTTATATTGTTTTAGTGCAATCAACATCATCTCTTCTCTTATATAAGCTAGTATACATACATTTATAAAAGCCGGTATAGAAAGAGAAACGAAAGGACCAGCTCTCAACATGAAGGGTACATTTAGTTTAGCCGCCAGTAACATGGTCAGTTGACGAAGTGACTTGTCACCTTTCCACCAGTCGCTTTCATAGGCCCCTCTGTCAACTATTCTTGTCTGAAATAGTAATAAAATATTCTGAAATTTCACACAGTGCCATCTAGCTCAATACTAAACAAATGCTTGTGTCATGGGTACCTACTAGATAACGGATATAATATTGAAATAATGAAAATATGATGACATTGATGTTAAACGCTACACTAATTTAGCAAAAAATATTATATAGTATTAGTAAAATCAAAGTAGTAGTAAAATCAAACTAAGGTAGTTGACCTACAAATTATTGACACTAGTTATTGCATTGATTTTTACGATAACAGCCATGTAATTTTTTTTCATCTACGATCGACGATCTATGAATAAGAGACAGTTTGAAACCATTATTTTCTTCGACGACTAGAAACGAATTCAAGACCACGATATTTTTTACATTTACACCTGAGAATTTCTGGACTCAGAAAAGTATTACGAGCATAATTCACAAAATCAAATTATTTTCTGCCGACCCAACTCTAATCAGCAGCCGGAAAATTAACCGACCTTCTCCCTATTTCTCGTAAAAGGTAACAAAAAAGTTTTTACCTCGATTGCCACTTCGTTGCCGTGCCAGCAAAACAAAAAAAGCTGCAAAACCAAAGCCGCTGAGTATTGAATAACCCAAAATTTCTGAGATTTCGTTACGTCAGGCTGTAAATAGAAAAGGTTAATTTGATTTTCTGAATACCACTGACCTACAATACGAATTTAATCAGGTTTTTTTAAAGAAATGTATTTGAATGTGGTACGTACCAAACTGAATTGAATAACGCTACAGCAAATTGAGCAAGAACAAACAAGAACGTAAGAAAACATAGTCGGAGAAAGTAGTGCGTTGAACATCTTGAAATGTCTGAAAGGAAGGATTCAAATTTAACATTATGTAACAACCATGTTCCATTTAAGTACAGGTTACACATTCAACCACAGTATTTGTTTTAGCAAATATTGTTTCAAGTGAACAAATACTGGACAGTATTAATTACAAATTACGTGTAATTAAATAACCTATTTTAAAAAACAGATCTACTAAATGAAATTTACCGATATACTCAAAATTTTACTTACTTTATCAGCACATTATGGTGTCTATGACATTCTTTAATTCTTTCCAAAATAACTACCCTGGAGTCAGTTTCTTCGAAAATACAACTGCATTTCTGTCTCAGAATACTCATCTGCCCCTTGAGATAGGACATAATCGCGACGGCATTCATGTCGTAAACTGCCAACACTCCGCAGCCAAGTGATCCCATTATCACATGAAAGCATACACCCCAAACATAACCAGGCATCTTCGTATTATCAAAGGGAAACCAAGAACATACAATTTGCGGTAACGGCTCTTCCCCTCTCCTTATTTCTTCGCGATACGCGCTCGATGACGCGTATTTGAGTGCCGGAGTCATAATCAATAAGATATTTGTGCTGAACACCAACATCCAGTACATATAAGTTACTATTCGGGTGTATTTTTTGTACGCGTTCATTTCTTTTGTCACTTCTGGGTCCTCTTTCTTCAACTGATTTAGCTCCTCTTCAGATATTTCCGAAACAAGATCTCTCCATTCCATTTGCCGTTTTAGGTACGAGAAAGCCTTCACATTGCAAACGGCGGTAACGACACTTATTGATAGGTTATTGAGGACCTTGTTTAGATCCTGTCTGACGGTGTAAATATCTATAAATTCGGTACAGGCGAAAATTATAGTCCAAAAATGGGCTATATTGTAGGTGACTGTCCGGAGCTTACTCCCAGTTTGCCACAAGCCAAATAAATAGAGACCCTTAACGGTCGGCCCGAGCAAAGGATGGTTTGGGTCTTCTAACTCTAAGGCTAATGAAATAAGTTTTTGTCGTGCCATGTTTGACTCAAACATGTATGAAAAGGAAAAATCGCAGCCGAGTTTTATACATGACACTTGATTGCTTTGAGTGGAAATCCAATTAGTGTAAAGAGCTTATTTGCGTTGCAATTTTGTATTTATTTTTTTCTTTCGCAGTGGAAAGGTGGAGGTCCAATTAAGGGATAATAACTACTTTGAGCTGAGAATGGAATTACCTTAACTAAATAGAAATCTTGTAGTCTATTTGAAAAAACTACTGAGAATAAAGTATGTTATTTATGATAAAATAAATTATATGTGTCAACAAAGTCTTACCTAGAAAAATCTATTGATTGAAATTAGACTATAGATTAGATAAATATTAGACTAGCATCAAACCTCTTCATCATTACCCGCACTATTTCGTCTGATAACACTGGAAAGCGTGTCGGTAAGTAATTATTTTTTAAACAATTCTTTGTACCTATCTATCTGACAATATTGTATTCATGTCAATGCATATATGAGTATGAACATAATAATAATATCATCTCACTAATATTAAAGCCACTTCAATCTAGAATGTATAGAATGTATGTATATATTATTATTATTATCTAGTCTTAGTGTTAATCCTAAGTCTAACCCTGTTCCTAATCTTCTTCTTTTTCTTTTTTTTCTATTCTTTCCCTTTTACAAAATTTCTTCCAAATCAGTTAAGTCGTTTTAGCGTAAACATATAGCACACACAACACACTAACTTGCAATTAAACTATCAATGTGATTTGATGATGTATGTAGTACATTGATAAATACCTTTCTTACTAAGTATAGAGAACTTTTTCTGTACTGAAACTCACAAGCGTTAATGGAGGAGTAATTTCAGCTATTATGGATAAATTGAAGACTAACCACAGAGGCGTGCACGGAGATACTAATACGACTTTGAGTAAATGGATGAAACAGTTTACTTCAATTTTGTTGAGCGGGTACAAATTATTAATAAAGAAAATGATTAAATGATTTGATTAAGTGATTTCATGAATTATCTTTACGCTCAAATAAAATATTATTCAAAGAAAGAAGTAAATAAAAATAATTATTGTAGTCTTATAATGTAAAACATACATATGTGCGCTTGCGACGAACCCCGAACTAGGTTAGGTCTTTATCTCGGTGGTCCAAAAAAACCTAATTATTTGCAAATGCATGTTTATCTAACGAAAGTTAAAGCTATCCCATGTTCTAAAATGTACTACGTTAAATGATTTGAGCATCGAATCTTATATTCTATACAATTTTTAAAGCCTACATATCTTGGTAAATAAAATTGACAGAATGTTTTAACCTTACAATTAAAAATATTCAGTACCAGAATAAAATACATGATTTTTTTGCATCGGTTACCCATCCAACCACAGCTAACTTTGGTGATCCCAACGAATACTGCAGTCAGCTGAGCTACGGGCGCTGAAATTCCGGAAACAAACTGTCAATATGTCACTTTCAGAACTAGTTCCACTAGATACTGATGAGCTGACAGCCCTACTTCCTGAACATTCATTAACGCATTGGTTTTGTGCAGTTATGACCGTAAGGGTAGGTATCACAATCAAATAAAGTTTAGTTTACCTAAGCTTAATGTAAAGATGTATGTACTGTGGCACTAGATTTCTATTTAGTATAATTTTGTTTATTATGTAGTTAGGTCACATATTACGATATGATAAGATATGATACATCTAAGGATAAATATTGTGTAAAGATAAAAATTGAGTAAGTAATATAAAAACTATATTTTGTTTTATCTTCATTTTTTTTTACTCAAATACTGTCAAAATATTATACCTACACAGAGAAGAATCAATAACCAATCTTTGATCTAAGTCCGTTAAAAAAAAACTAGAAATGACGATAATGTTTCCATCTCCGATTGTCCATACTTGCTTCACAATAAGTACAATAAATTAGCTCCCGCGGCTCATTGCCACTATTATCGACAGCTCGATGAAACAGGACGGAATTAATCAGTTTAGTGGGTAAATTACTATTTATTTACTAATTGTGTTAACATTTTAGTGAAAAGGTGAGTTGGTCAATATAGAGTTACCTAAAAACAGCAATAATAGGCTCAAATATAACATCTGAATAAACTTTTGTTTGAATTTCTTTTACGACTGTTGAAAAATCGCGATCGCGATAAACAGCAAGGTTTTTTGCTAATAACCGATTTTCCAGTCCAAGTTAATTCATATTCTCGTAATAAAATTAAAACTTAAAAAATAAAACTCTCGGGACTAATCTATTTAGTGATCTATAAATCACACATTTCCAAAATAGGTTCCCAAAAAGGTTAGGTTAAACATATTTTATAGTTCAAAAAACAATTTAACAAATGACCCACAAATATTCACAGATCGCATTAAAAAGTAAAAAAAAAAAAATATACGCCTAGAGGCGTATATTTTTCTAGGGCCCTTAAACCTTAAATTAAACTTTTATCCAGCACAAGATTTTCGAGTGAGGTGAAAACTTTTCTAGGTTCGATTTGGGACCACAAATGTGACGCACAGGGGTCGAGGGTCACAGACGGTCGTTTAAAAATGTTTGTATCGATCATCTATGTAAATGTTGATGCATTCTCTGCTTGTTATGAGATAGATAGATCATCAAACATAATCTTCTTCTTCTTATCGTATGAGAGTGGCCAACTTTGGTGTTGACAGCTTATCAAGCTTGGCTAGATGGCTTAACTCCTGCCGTACTAGACAAACAGTCGAGACCTACAATTGAACGTGTCATCCAACCCACGGACGCACCCAAAATAGAATGCCACTTTTTGGTCCGCGTCGACCTTTGCATGACATTGGTAATCGCATGCGATTTCCTCCGCTAGCTGAGCTACGGACTAGTTATATGTTTTATGAAAGTGCAAGTGAGTTGCTTGGTTTGTTGGTATTGTTTCTTATTCAGGTAACAACGGAGTGATAATCACTAGGTATATTATACCTTCATATGTTTTATTTAGAGAAAGTGTTGAGCTTTTTATCTCGACAAAATGCGAGATAAGTCTGAGGTATACACATATAAAGCTACATTTTCAACAAAATCATTGAATATGGTAGGCGTTAAGCGTATCCCGATTTTAAACAAAATATTAAGGTAATGAATGCAAATGTACGAACATGTATAATGTATACAGGGACTAATTAATCCATCTATTGATTTTTTTTACATGATATAGGCTTACGCTTGACTACAACTTGCCTGATGTTAAGCAACGTTATGATCTACGATCTAGCGCAACTAACACATAACCAGTCGACTACAAATATATAACAAACTAATAATTAATTTGTATTAAACATTTTATAGCGATTTCGTGTAGTAGCAAACAGAGATACAAATTTATCAATTCATTCTCATAACCACAAAATATCCAATATACATTGCACCAATAAAATAAGGTCATAAAATGTCAATTTTTGGCTCGACTTGGTCAGTAAACGAATGAAGTGAAGTAATATTGAAATTGATAGCGAAATTTATTACCGGCCTCTGGAAAAGTTGGGTACTAAAATATCAGCGGAAGTCAGAAACTCAAATCAAATCAAATCAAAATCAAAATTTATTTATTGCGGAATATAGGTCAAAACAGTTGGTAACATAATTATATAATAGAACGCTATACTCCTACCCACAGGGCGTGCAACTTACAAACAACAGAATGGAAATTAAATTAAAAATATAATTGCATTGTCAACTATACTAAACTTGAAGGTTTCAAAGGAAAATCCGGTGTTTTCGTGCTTCATTGTTAAGGTATTTGGGACAATCTTGTCCACAATAGAAGGGGATGCTACTTCCACTCTTTTATAAGAAACTTTTGTGGACGAAAACTGCAATGTTCAGTTTAGCATTCGCCCGCTTTCTAAGTTTTGGTGAAAGCTTACAGTTTTGAGTGTACATTGTTACTGATTTAAAAAGACAATAATAAAGAAGCCTAAAAGTAATCGCTCTTTGTACTAAAGGCATCCAATGTGCCTAAATACATTATTTATTGTTATTATTACAGAAATATAAAGTAAAAAAGCCAGAAATAAAAAAAATAATATTTGTAGCCAATCAAAGAACTTTGTCATTCAAAAATTTCGTGATTCTAATTTCTGCGTAATAAAAACATGTTATAAAATTGATAAGAAAAACTGCGAAAATAGTCAGCTTTTTTGAACGATAATTGAAATTCGATATCATCTGCCATCACATAAGAGCCTAAACAAAAATAGAAACCTGCAATAAAAAGCTACTTTAGATACGACGAGATAAAGAGGTGGGAGTAAATGGTAATAGGGCTACGAAAGAAGCGTTTTATATACAAAAATACCTTAATTTTTATCGATACGATTAATATCCTATAATTATTAGATAACATCTGTGTTTCATTTGTTTGTGCTTACGATTATCTTTTTTTGCAGATAATTATAATCATCTCAACATTATTGAGATAATATACAATAGCTAAGAGGTCAAAAAAGTAGGCAGCAAACTTATCCTTAACAACCTATCTGTCACTGTATTATAGTTCCCGTAAGGCATGATTTAAGTAATTTAGTTGTAATAACCGGCTAGCACTTACGTCAAAAATTACGTCGAATAATTAGCTCGACTGAAACTGAGAAACTAATTTTTCGACGTAATTTTTGACGAAAGTGCTAGCCGGTTTTTACAACTAAATTAAACCTATCTGTCATTTCGAGTGGAGCTCGCAATAATGAATTTAATAATTATAATTAAGTTTTGATGCTAAACAGTAGCTAATTTTAGAAAAAACACATAATATTTATTTTAGCTCGGGTAAGAATGTAATAGGTAAATTTTCCCCGATGTTACTGGCTTCCTTTTCAGATTCAATATGCCCTAAATCTCTCCTTTCAGGCCTTTTAACGGGGTTTGAAGTATCTGAAAAAGTTTATTCTTGTCTTGTACTGATATTATCTAGAGATTTGAATGTTCATACCAAATCTAAGATGGGTATTCAACTTTTTGGAATAATTTGAAAGGTTTTTCATTGCGTTAGGTACTCATCCCTTCATACTAAAAAGAGTAATTTTCAAGTAAAAAGGTAACTTTATTAAGTAATAATGCCAAACAATTGCGCAGCCTTTCGAAAAATGTCTTATTTGTTATGTCATGATGTCATGTACAAAATATTATCAATATTTCTTTTCTTGGCGACAACTGTGTAATGTGCTAATAACAATGTTATTATTATAGACGTATCCTCGAAATTGTTGCGTTTTTAATCGCTCCCAAAATAGTAAGTACATGCAAAATATCAAGAAGGCGGTAAGGGTTAATAAAAAAAAATACCTACATAGGAGTTGTACAGTAATACATTATTAAAATAAGTGCAAAAATTAAATTATCCTATTCACCGAAATTTGAAATTACTGAATTAAACCATTTTCATTCGTCCCAAGACATAATCTACCGTACTTTGTACCTACCTAAGTCTAAAGGATGATTCACGCTACACCGTGCCGCGACCAGGCCGTGCCCCTGCCGTGCCCCGGCCGGGGCACGGTCAAACATTATGGTTTACCTTTAGTATGAAGTAATTCATGCCTGACCGTGGCTCGGCCGTGCCCCGGCCGTGCGCCGCCGGGACTCGGCCGGGGCACGGCGTTGATATGTCGGTGGATATTGTTATGTTTACTATGTATGGATAAATAATCCATATTACAGCATAAAAAAATGAAATAGAGTTAAAAAAAATATGAAGTAGACATTAAAAATATGCGATAAATAAATGACAACATAAAAAACTGCTGATCGTAAATAAGCCGAAATCTCGCTTATAACAATAAATCACATAGAAGTCAATAAACACGTCACGTAAAATGTGACAGAATAGCGACAATAACCCGAGAGTAATCAACATAAACATGAATCTATGAATTTTATTGAGATATGATATGTGAAGCGAGGAGAATAAAGTAAGTTTGGAGGGTAAGATTTGGTAAGGAGCTTATACATTTTTTTTTTCACATATTAATTGATTTTTATGTATTAAAAAAGGTCACTAATAATTACACGACAGGACGGTATACAAATTTAATAATGATAAAGTGAATTAAAATAGGTTGCAAAGATACACATAACCGTTTCACTTCTAATCATAAACCTGAAAACACGAGTTATTTGGCGACCATAAACTAAAATATTCAAAACAAAATTGAAATTGTTACTTTTGAGTAAATCTATCTACTCGGTAGATGAGTTTCTCAAATGTAAATACATTTGACCTGTAAATTGACATTTATTAATAAATTATTTGTATTTGTAAAATAAAAATAAGCGCGTTTCGAAATAATAAGTAAAACTTATATCAACAAGATTTAAGTTTCAAAAACCTTCAGTCTTTACTTGCATTCGAAAGATTCCTATTTTGTGTAAGATTTTCCGATGCGATTCAGCAGTAAGAATGGATACATATTATAAACACACACACACACACACAGACAGGGCAGAAGGGGGAAAATAGCAATTGTTTTTTTTAACCCCTATATTCAACAACTTCACTGTTAATAAGCAACAAATTCATTGTGTTAAAATAATTAAATTGCTTTCCTTCATTCTTTCTTTCCATTGTAAAACGTATACACATTGTAAAACCACCTTTACCTCTAGAGAACATGAGCAAACACAAAAATATTATTGGCAAGTAATAAAGCACCTTTTTATATGGAAAGTCATTCGCGGGGCCGTAAAAGTTGTTTTTACCTGTCGCGTCAGCCGCATTGTAACAAGGAATTTATGGAGTGGAATAAGGGAAGAAATTGGTTACACATGCTTCGGTGACTGCGTTGACTATTTGTTTCATAAAATTTTGGTTGGAGGTATTCATTGTAGTATCTTGTCAAAAACAAATCAATTAGATACTTAAGTACTTATATCTAATATAAACATTTCAACAAAAAAATGGTACCCTACCTAGTGGTAACCTATGTAGGTATAATTGGACATTGTATTTTTATTAATTACTACGATGTTCATCCTATTATTTTTTTAAAAAAGCTAAAATGGTTTTATAACTAGTGGACACCCGCGGCTTCGCTCTCATTATTTCAGGATAAACAGTAGCTACACTTCGAAGACCTCATACTACCTACATACCAAAAGACATGATGATCCACTCTGCCGTTTTTGTGTGATGAGCGTTTAAATAAACAGACAAATACCTAGAGACACAGAGAAACAGACAAAACATTTAGTAATTACTGTAACGTGTTTTGCTATCCATTCGAAGTATCACCAAACAATATATTTTTTAATATCTAATAATATATAAAAAATACAATACATCAGCTATAAATGTAATTATCCATATTCATGTTGTATATAAACAAACGTAACATTACCACAAATTCTTACAAAACATGTTCGCTTTCATTTCTAAATCAGTCACAGATCCAAGAAATTCTTGCGTTATTATGACGTTATAAAAGCCTAAAACATTATTCTTAGAAAAACATTGCCTTGTCACCCACCCGTCTTATGTTGCCTGCCTACAGAAACATCTTACCAAGTAGACTTCACCTTATAAAACCTAACAAATCAACATCTGTTGCCGATTGAATTTCCTCATGGCTGAGGATCGTGATTCCTCCT
Organism: Macaria notata; assembly: GCA_927399415.1. Lineage (NCBI taxonomy): Eukaryota > Metazoa > Arthropoda > Insecta > Lepidoptera > Geometridae > Macaria > Macaria notata. Next base: position 7,597,734 of record OV656741.1, read on the forward strand.
CAGAATTAATTCGTAGGGGAGTTCTCTTGGGCACATACATGTGGTGGGCGCCCAGGTCCTTCCATGGAAGACACATGTCCTCGGATATTGTGGTCCTCAAACATGTCGGTGTCCTCACGATGTTTTCCTTCACAACCATATTATGCTTATTGGTCCGCATTTAATTTGGCACGTTCAATTTGGACTTTAACGAGGTTGCACAGTAAAGAAATAACATAACGTGACTAAGTTACTAACAACACTAACTACAAACCCTGAATATCACACTAGGCCCCTCCCTGTGCGGTGACTTATTTTAATTATTAAGATTATGAGGTTATTCCTCAAATTAATAGCAACATTAGAACAAGATTTAGATATTATGTTTTACATGGAATGTTGTTACGACATTAAATTATTCTAAGTTAAGCTTATGCAAAGGCTGACTATATTGGTTTACTATATATTATACAGTACTACAGTTTGTATTTAATGGAGAATACGTAGGTATTTAGGTGTCTGATTTACATTATCTGTGCATGCTTACCTCAAAGATGTGTCTCTGGAGAAAAAGGAAGCTTTACGTGTCACATTCTGTTGGATGATTTACGAGAATGACGTAGTTTATGAGACTAGCTGTGCTTTACGGTTTTATGCACAAGGGATGTAAAAATGCTATTGCGTGTTGTTAAGGCTTGTATTAAAAAGGATACATGTAGGAAAGTATTCTTAGTACAAGGTTTAGTAATAGAAGGCGGACGGTACTAGGTACTACTTGGATGGGAGAAGGCGAGGCTCGAATAAAATGCTATTTTGTAGGATCTAATCATAGCAGATGTGACAGTCGATAAGCCATACCAAAGTCAACAAAAGCGTTTTGTTTACACGATAATAGAGTTAGCCAATCTTGACCAAATTAACATCAATTTTCAAAAAATATTAGCCTCAGTTCAGCGAATTCAACAGATGGCTATGAAAATATCAACACAAATAGCTAGAGAAAATTTCGCGCAGTTCACGTCAACGCCTTCTCAAGTGCTAGTAATATTACTAGACTGCATATAAAACGGTTACTCTACTTCCCTGGAGAGGCATAAAGTTCGTGCATGCAGTCTAGTCTGAGATGTGTGGATATTAAATGTAAGCACATGAAGTCGTAGAAGTTTGTGACTGTTAATTCTATCTTGAAATTGTTTTTTAACATAATTAGTTTCTGCGAGAATGGTAATGTTAGTGTTTTTGAGATATCAGTTTATAAGTCTTTGTAGGTAATTGTTTTTAATGTTGGGTAAAGTTCACACTTTTATTGCTAAAACTAAATAGAGCCAAATTAAAAAAAAAATTTTGCCCTCGAAATTTAATTACCCAGTCTTTCATATCAAAAAATTTAGATAGATCCTGAGGGTATTTTTTTTAAATTAATAATTGTTTTATTTGTGGAACTTTAACAAGGGATTTGACTAGCAACATTTGCTGAAAATATGTTTTTTTTTAAATACTGTACTAGTGTAGAATTTTAAAAAATACCTACAACTATCTAATATATTTCATTCGTTTTTATAATCTCTGAATATCTTGAATACCTAAATATTAAAACCGTTGTTACCAGACTCTTATATATTATTAGATCCCACATCTGCAAACCGGCAAAAACAGTGAACGTCGCAGATGTCTGAATGAATTTCACTTCTTCCGTCCGAAACTTCGGACATATTGCCAATTTAAAGTGGTCCTCGAAATCGTCATATTTCAGTCTCAAGAACGTTACAAAAACGGTTCATTTCAGGCTAATTTTACCCTTATTTTCTGAGTTGTAAGTATTATAGTTCCGTGAATAGTTGTAAAGGGTTAATCACACTGGTTAGAGTCTTCAGCCTTGAGTTGAAGATGCTTTAGTCGCTGCCGTCAGCACTTCAGAGATTTCAACGACTAGAGCTTTCTGAATAGGTAAATCTAGGGCTTATAGATTTGTATAGATATAATATTTCGTTTTACTACAAAACAATGCAAAATCATGAATTGGTTTTTCATCTTTTGTTTTTAGTGTTGTCGTCTGTTTTAATTAGAAAATATTTTAATAGTATGATGATTATAATACTGCTATAATTACTTCAGTACTCTACAATTTACCTGCTCATAAAACACGTAACGATTATTGCAAAAAAATAATGTAACCTAACCTATTCTCGTGAAATTTTTCTAATTCAAATTTCTTTATTTGCATATTAAATGCATTTACATTTACCCTGTTAATAATGGAATTAGGGCGTTGCTAAAATTAAAACTAAATATTCTAAAATCCAAAACTTAATATAAAATTTGAAATCTTAAACTTAAACTAGTATGTATGTGTACAATTTTTTTTTATATTATCTATTATTAATCTATTTTACATTGAGATCATTATTTTCGTGATTAAAATAGTCTTCTATTGTGTAGTAACATTTCTGTATCAAATATAGTTTTAGTTTGGTTTGAAAAGTTTTAGTATTTTGTTCTTTTTTTATGAAGTTTGGTAGTTTATTGTATATACGTATAGACATGTAGTATGGCCCTTTCTTGTAAATGTAACAGATTAGCACAATACAATTCGGAAAGCCATAATATGTAGCATTTTTTGTTTGTTTTACCACATTGAATTAAAGTCGTAATGATCAAAGTAAAATTTGTGGTGATCTCAGGATTCTTTATAAATTTAAAAATATGATTTATAAGTAGAATAAAAAATAAAAAAATAAGCACCTACAGAAATAATTTCACAATCCAATCCAACCTAATTTTATAAACCCAACCCATCATTACATACTGTAAGTATTGTACGATAATAATCATAAATTATTACAAGCCATTTTCCGTTTATGCGTATATTATTACGAATAGGCCAGCTAAATTGTTTATTGTAATACGCCATTTAGTTACCCTATTATATTGTCAAAATATCATCCATATAATGCGGTATAAATAGTTAGGCTGTCAGTTTTGTGACATTATATTATCGGAAACTTCGATAATATAATGTCTTATAAACTGGCAGCTGTCCTCCTCCAATTTTACGTTTGATTTTTTGTAGCTTTTCGCATTTCTATTTACTTTTTTACGCATAAATTTTGCTGTTGTGTTTGTTTGAGAGTATTGTTACCTCTTTGGTGATAAATTTGAAATTATATAATAATCTTTTAAAAACAGAATGAGAGAAACACACAAATTTATAAAAATAAGTTAACTGTTTTCAAGTTGTCCTAACAGCCAACGTTGCGGGAATCGACTAGTTCATTTGTTGATTTAATATTAAAACCTCAGTTTGACACCTAAACTATCATATATTGGTAAAGCAACAGCGTTCGTTTCTATATTTTTGACAGTCGAGAAGAATCGTGACTAAAATGAAATATTTGAAAATAATTGAAAATTTGGAAAACCCTGAATATCCATTGTTAGGACCGACTCTTAAAGGTTTACAGCTGTGGAAAATGTGGCATACAAACAGAAATTCAAATAATTCCATTGGCAATTATTATTTGCATATACTGGCCACAATTTTCGTCATAAGCCAGTACATTGAGCTCTATTTGATCAGAGATAATCTTGAATTAGCCCTGAGAAACCTATCAGTAACAATGCTCAGCACAATCTGTGTCATCAAGGCAATCTCTTTTGTCCACTGGGAAAAGTACTGGAACTCGCTCTTCGAGTACGTCACTAAGTTAGAGCGATTCCAAACTTCTAAAGAAGATGTTGTCACCACGTCAATTATCGCTGACTATACGAAATATTCACGAAGGCTCACGTATTTCTATTGGAGTCTGGTGACGGGTACTGTTTTCACTGTGATTTTGACTCCATTGTTTGGGTACATTTCATCGCCTAAGCTTCAGAATCTAATTAGGAACGGTACGGCTCCTTGTCCGGAGATTTTGAGCTCGTGGCTTCCCTTTGACCGTACTAGAGGTTACGGCTACTGGATCTCGATTCTAGAACATTCGAGTATTTGCGTGTATGGAGGGGGCGTGGTGGCTGGGTACGACTCTATGGCGGTGGTATTGATGTCGTTTTTGAATGGACAGCTGAAGATTTTGAGCAAGAACTGTGCGAGATTATTCGGCGAAGATGGAGAAACTGTGAGGCAAGAGGAAGCTGTGAAGAGGATTGGAGCGTGTCATGTTCATCATGATAACTTGGTCAAGTAAGTTATTTAATAATTTAAAAGCTTGACGCACAAACATATTCGTGTGTGATTATCACAAAGTCTAATCTGAAACTTATGAACGATGTATATTTTACGTTCCACTTTTTTCGTATTGATAGGGAATGATACTAATATATCGACATACTAATATATCGGACCTTGTTAGTAATGAATAGTTCGCTGAATTGTGACGCAATATATTTGCAGATTCTCTTCAATTCTGGATTCCTTGTTATCGCCAGTCATGTTCATGTATGTCATCATCTGTTCTCTCATGATTTGCGCGAGCGCCATACAACTTACAATGGTATGTACCAAGTATTTACTCTTTACTCCTAATAATACAGGAAAAACATTGGTTATATTTAAATAGAAGTTAATGCGTAAGAGTAAGTTTCAAGTGAAGAATTTTTAGCGAGAAACTAAGAATTATTGAAAAACTGGCGACATTTCCTAAATTTCCAGAGGGGCGTAACCGGCAGTATTCTGAACACTTACCAATTCAAAAGAAATTAAAAACAATGAAGAGTTTTAATCGTTGTCACTAATAGTGATTGTAATGAAAATAATTACTAATGATTATTATAATTAATTTTGAGTATTATATCGTATAAAGCCTCTCAGGGTTACTACGGCAACGGCTCCACTGATGCCTTAAAAATACCGGGCGTAAGGCCCGAGAATCTGTAGCGAAAGCGTAGCGATATTAAAATTATAATGTTATGTAGGTAACTTACATATCAGAATATACCTATATAAGTGACAGGTTAAGGATTCATCCATTTTTTCTTTAAAAAAATAAATGATGTAATTCAGCTAAATTTAACTCTCTTTCGAGTCGTATTTCCTCATGATTGAGGGTTATGACTCGCCCTCCGAATAAGTTCGTCAGAGGAATTCTCTTGAGCAGATACATCGTGGTGGGAGGCCCTTTCACGGCAGACACATGTTCTCGGATGTATTGTGGTCCTTAAACATGTCGGTTTCCTCACGATGTTTTCCTTCACCGCTAAGCGAGTGCAAATCCACAAATAACTTGAAAATACAAGTAATTGGTGTAGAGCCGGATTCGAACTAGGGTGCGTCTGAATTAAAAGCAGACACTAAAACCGCTGAGCCACACTCGCTTTAAATTTGACTAAACATATCTCAATGAAAATATTTAGTAAGTAAAAAAACAAGTAAAATTTTATCAATTTATTCTTAGGACGGCACGGGACTAATGCAGCGTATCTGGATAGCTGAGTATCTGGTCGCTCTCATCGCACAACTATTCCTATATTGCTGGCATAGCAACGAGGTATTGTACATGGTAGGTATTTGTTGTTACACTGACTGTTTAATATCCAGATTTTTCGAATGAGCGGTTGAAATGAGTTAGTTTTTATGAGCATGACGAGTTTTAGTGTAGTCACTGTATACTGAATGTAATTGTCACGCTATGACTATCAGCAGAAACCTATAAATTTAAAGCATTGAGATTTTAACTTGAAGCAAAAAATATACATATTTTTGCAATAATAATAATAATATAAAAATAAGGGTAAAAGAACTAAATATACCACTTTTAGCAACAAATTATGTGGTATATGTATTCAGGCACTTTCTTAGGACGAATACCACTTTAAATTTTATAGGGATAAATTGTCTCTTTTAATGCAATATATTGAAGCGCTCGTAGCTCAGGAGGCGGAGGCAATCGCATGCGATTTCCAATGTTAAGCAAAGGTCGACGCAAAGTCCCAAGTTCCTTGGATGGGTGACCGGAAAGTGGCATTCAATTTTGTGCGCTTTCGTGGATCGGATGACACGTTAAATTGTTGGTCCCGCCTGTTTGTCTAGTAAGGCAGTCGTTAAGCCATGTCAGTGGCCCTTAGGGCGGTTTGATAAACTCTGGACACCAGAGTCGACCACTCTCATTCGATAAGAAGAAGAATACAACATTATGTACAATCGTTTTGTCAATTCACAACATCGTAGCTTAGCTCCCTTTTACAAGATTACAATGAATTACAGCAAAAATATTTTTACTCAGTTAAATTCAGTTTTAAAAGACTATTCTGAAACCAGAGTTGGCCACTCTCACACGCGATTACCTACTTTTTTTTATATAACAATGTGTTTGTACCAAATATTGATTCGCAGAGTAACAAAGTCGAAGAAGGCGTGTACGAGAGTGCCTGGTGGTCGCAGAAGGTGCGCGTGCGGCGCACTGTGATGTTGCTGGGCGGTCAGCTACGCAAGACCATCGTGTTCACAGCAGGACCCTTCGCTAACCTGTCTGTACCTACTTTTGTTGCTGTGAGTATCTGTCTCTTTTAGAATACGTGTCATACGAGTTTGTTACAAACTGATACAAACTGTAATGTATGAAAGATTATATGAAAATAGAAAAAATACGCTTCTATCGTCACGTTGATACAACCTTACCAGATGAACCAATTGACGCTCAATGAAAGAACCTTTTTTTTAAGAACTGATTTTATGAATTATTTTTTAAAACTTATAAAACCGAAAATCCTTATATTGTGTTGAATCCATTCGTTAGTCTCCTTGAAGTTACAATGCAACTAATACAATAAATTGGCAATTGTTTAAGGACTGTTCAATACTGTTCATACAACACCACTCTAGTATCATACTAAACAAATACTTGTAATATGCAGATTTTACCAATAATCCCAGAAATATATATTTCGATCGAAGTCTATTTTATTCCTCCAATCATTTCTCAATACTGTTCGCATCTTCGTATATAAAATTGCAATCATAAAGTAGGAGAAGGGTTGCAAAACTTTTCCTAACTCGCCCTAAATTGTTTTTGTTGGTGAAATCCGAAAGTTTTGATGGGCGAAGCCATAAAAGATTGTTGCTTGTTTTTCTTATCTCCGCTAAATTACTAGTACTATGCCTGGCTTCTGATGTTAATGATCACAGACCTATTTTGAGGAGCCAAACAAGATGATAAATTATATTTTTTTATTGTGATGTACCTACTGTTTACTGAAGATTGTTTTTTTTAACTTGCAGGTATTGAAAGGAGCATACAGTTATTATACACTCTTAAGCAAGAAAGAAAACTAAGCGCAAAGTAAATTTAGTAGTGGTCTAGTATATAGTCACATTTAGTTTGATAAATGCACCAATGTATTCAGAATTCAAGAAGTCAATAAAATATTTTATAATGGTTTGGTCTAATTTGGTATCAAAGACAAATAACTAATGTTGTTGAGGTTGCCCTATGATTTAAATTAAAATAAAAAATACATTACCTCTAAACATTAAAATAATCTATCTACCACGATTCATGAGATACAAACTGATGAAATCTTGGTAATAAGATCCCATCCTCATCTTTTAGACGCAAAGCCCTAAAACCGCTGCTCTTATTTTATGGTAAAAAGCAACCCTATTTTGAATCGCAAATGTACAAAACTGCGTAAAAAATGTAGACGCCTAGAAGACCAGCCGCCGCGGCTTTTCTTCATGATTTTTAAATTCTTCCCCAAACCGAAAATTGTATCGGCTTTGAGACCTTTTTGCTTTCGTTGAATGTGTATAGATAATAGACTTTTTCAGTTTAACACTTTCTTTGTGGAAACGATCTGATATTACTTTTCACTCTTTGAGCGAACAAAAGCAGAGGATAAAATTGTTAGATAAAGGGCCAGAGATAGACGTGGGCTTGGATTCGTTTTGTTTTAAAGTTTTATTTATAAATATAATTTGAAAAATATTGTCCACCTTAATACCTGTTATGCTTTTATTTATATATTTATTTATTTATTTATTAGGCACACAACACAATACACAGAAAATACATGATTAACAACAAAACACATAAAAGGTAATGATCTATTCTGTGCATCAAACACATGTGTGCACAACATGATTATAAACATAGACAAAGTTCAGTAAGTTAACTAAACTAAACTAAAACAATTAAAATAATACATATATAAGGATACTTATGGAAGTTACAGTTAATTGTATATATTAAACAAAATTATAAAAACACGGCTAAGGTACAACAGGAATTTGTGTAGCAATCAAAACAAAACAATGTGAAATACAACATTATTATTATTATTATATATATATATATATATATATATATAATATATTATATATTATATATTATATATTATATATTATATATTATATATTATATATTATATATTATATTATTATTTTTCTTATGAGAGTGAGCAAAAGTGGTGTCAAGATTTTGAAAGCATTTTTAAGGTATCTGACATGGTTAAGTATCTGCCGGTAGGTACTTATAAACTACAAACTACCAGTACAGCTACCGGTACTTACAAAGCAAGCGTAAAAGTGATTATCGATTTCAAGTATAACAATAAACGATAAATAACAAAGAAACGATAAATTGGTATCAGTTTCAATCTAAGCAAAATGATTATTTAGATGAAGAAAACTTGTTAAGATCATTTTTAGAAGTCTCATCAACGGCTTACATTAATGTTTATCATTTAACCACTTTTTCATTCTTTTTTTGGTTTTCTTTTTTGTGTGTAAAATATTGCCAAAATGTAAAAACATTTAACAATGCCATCGGGCCATTTTCATTTCAATTCATATTGCTGTAAAAATAGGAGCTTGTGAAAATAATATTTTAAACTAAAGCCAGACCACTCTGCGAGATTAAAACACTACATTTTAATTTTTTACAGCATTGAAATTGTGCACCCGAAAGTTGACATTTGTGTTAGCACAGACACATTAGCAACATTGTATCTAAGTATACCTACGGAATCAAAAAAGTTTGGTAGACCACGGGCTAAGTCACAATTCTGATTTGCGCTGACTGGATAGCAAACCCTGGGGGAATCAGATTGATGAGTTTTTTGTTTCCATGCTCGCTCCACAAAAAGTAGAGTTGATTCAACATTCTTTTGTTTTGTGCAGTATTTGACAATGAGATCAAAGCTGTGTCGAAGCATTTGTTAGTCCGGATTATTAATTACTAGCTGGTTCCCGCTGCTTCGTCCGCGTGGAATAGTTATTACCATAAAAACGGGTCTATTGAGTTAACCTTAAAAGATAGACATATACTGTTGCAGATATTTTGTTAGATCATTTCAAGAGAAATAATTCTTTAATACATATTTTTTTGATATCTTGAACCATTTTCGCAGCGCACGCAACGGAAGCCCTCAAAGATGAATAATTTTCCCCGTTTTTCCACATTTTCCATTGTTTCTTCGTTCTTATTAGTTGCAGTATGATGTTCTATAGCCTAAAGCCGTTCCTGAGATTAGCGCGTTCAAACAAACAAACAAACTCTTCAGCTTTATAATATACCTATATGTATAGATTTTGTAAAAGAAAATGGAACAGGTTGCATTTTTTCTGTTACGGTTCAACATAAGCTTATCTGTTGTAACAAGCTAATATTTGAAATACTACAGTGAATATGAATGCTGAAAGGATATTTTATTTAACTGCTTAACAACTGATCATAATAGATAAGGTATTTTTAATAATCGTGGACGAATATGTTTTAGTCAAAAGTAACGGATATTAAATTTGAATAGGTTATCTTGTGTTTAGTTAGATTAAACTACCTAAATGACTGTACGACATTAATAATACCTAAATGTCGTTAAGTATAATATGATCCGGTAGCGTTTTATGAAGAGGTGGCTGAACTGTTTTATAAGCAAAGCATATTTATGTACAAGAATAGATAAATTATGAAAGAGATTCAAATTAACTAATATCTTAAAATAAGATGCTCTTTAATCACACTCATGTTATAAATACTGACAGTTTGTGAGTATGTGTATGGTTCTTGCTTCTGAATGTTTTTATTATTTACTCAATGGATTTGGATGAATTTAGTATGGATATAGATTTTTCCTTGTATGACCACATAAACTAATTTTCTCCAATATTTTTAGAAGTTTTATAGCGGGCGTGACTTAACGCTAATATACCCAAAAACAATATTACTTTTCACGATTAATGATCCAATAAAAACAATAACAGCTCCCGGGACCATTAATTGTCCTAATTGTAAAATATAGCTTTATAATTATGACAAACAGTACCAGAAAGCTAATTTATTCATTATTAACAAGACCGCTGGGATCTATTGAATGTTGGAAAAAGGTAAACAAATTGAAAAGATCAAAGTTGAAGATTACTACTAATATTTTTATTATTTCTGTGAGATAACTATCGAAGCTTTTGTAAATAAGAGATTGTAAGATTTTTTTTTATCGGCTATGCTTTCATTAAATAATTATTTAAAAAGAAAAAATAATAATGCTTGTATAGTAAACATGTCAAGAGCACATATCACATTTTTTTTAACTTGCTTAGGTCATGATGGAATATACTGGCTGCCTCGTTTGAGAATCAACTTCTTTCTAGTACAGATTTGATTAACCTTGGACCACATTGTCGTTTGTGTGAGTGTTGCTTTCAATGACTGGTATTTTAGTATCCGACTGTCCAAAGTAAGAAAAACCCTTCTTTAATGTTTTGTGATGTGGAACTTATACTACGAACTTATAAAACTACCACCTATAATATTTATGTTACAAATTCTTCAAATCTGTTAAGTTAATAAAGTTGAACTCAGACAAATAACCTTTAAAGCTTGCTTCATATTTCATCAGTACACCTGGATTCTAGCAAAGTAAAGGTACTAGCACTGTCATTATGAATACGAATTGAAAATCTGTTTGAAAACAAAATATTTGAAGACTTTGTCCAATAATTCACATTTGAAGTTGACATTTAGATTGTTTGTATGTAATGTTTGCACAACAAGAACCGACTTTTTATTTTCAAAGTCCTAGGCTAATGTTTAAACCACGTTTTGTAATAAGACGGAATGAGTAAAAAATACCGTAGAACGTTGACCACATTGCCATGATTATTTGTTTTTTTTTTCTGATATTTTGTAATATTCAGTAAAATACAAATGAGAAACCATCCATCGACCCCAAGAATCAATTTAATACATTTATAGCACTTACTTTTCTGGCTGTTACCGATCGTATTCGTCTGACGTAAAGTTGAAATGAAAATGAAATGAAATGAAAATTATTTATTTTGTGACAAGAAATTAAATACGAACACATTCAGGAAAGTAAGACAAACACATTTTACACATAAGATCCGATATCTCTATCATCTTGATGAATCATACAATCAAATCAAACACCAGCATGCTAACCCGTTTCTTTTACTCACCCTTTGCATTCTATGCAGGTGCAATACTGAGCTTGCGGGGTAGAAATCAACCCCGAGGCTATATCTGAACGTAGAAGGTAACCCGTCTTTATTATTTGTGACGTATCTGTGAACAAACCGTGTAGAATGTTTAATTAAAATTTGCAACGGCTATCTATTGCCATCCAGCGCGGAAACGCAGCGAGCTTGATGGGCACATTTGCGCCGGGAACGATTAAGGGCGGGTTATAGTTATTATATATTATTTGACGGTAAGAATGTTTATGACATACAATTATGACTTTGTATTAAAATGTAATAATTATACCTATAAACAATATCAAAAGTACGTACAAGTTGTAGGTATGTATAACTGTTTATTATAGTAAATATCAATATCAGTACAGGTATGAACTACTGTAATAATAGGTGATCTCACGCTTGAGCACTCGCCTGATATGAAGCAATGTTGCAATCAAGAATCACATAAGTTTGCCTAGAAGAAACCTGTTGTTTTATTGACTCAAAAAATGTTTAGTTCAGGTAATAGTTACGTATACTACCAAAAAGCATTCTGTTGCAAGTTTATAGTTCTGTATCATAATTAAACTCCACGCCTAATTATATTTTCAATCTGGAATTATTAAGTCAATTAGTATCAATACAAACTCTTATATTTTATTCATGGTACTGTTCATAGAATCTTTTCACTAAGAACTCAAACTCATTATCCAGAAAACCTTACTTTGACCTTTATTACTGACAAGCTTAGGGCATAATTAGGACATTAATGAATAGTTTGCTCTTAGTCCATAATAAGAGCAAACTATTCATTCAGTTCAGATTAAAGTTGGTATCAAAGGAGATTACAGCTTACAAATCAAATGGAAGCTATTACTGAGACCAGATATAGAATGAAGCTTAGGACTTAGTTTCCAGCTATTCTATCCTTAGCACTAGTGAATGCCCGCGGCTTCGCTATCATTATTTCGGGATAAAAAGTATGACACTCCTAATACTTCATACTATCCACATACCAAATATCATGTTGATCTGTTCAGCCATTTTTGCGTAATGAGCGTTTATATAAACAGAGACACAGGTAAACAAAACTAAAATATACCTAAAAATATACTCAGCCATTAAATCTACACAAGATTCAGAAATCCTTCAAACTGATTTATCTATGATTGATAATTGGTGTCGAAACAACCAAATGTTTCTGAATATCAAAAAATGTTGTATTATTTCTTTCACTACCAAACGTAATAAAATTATCTATGATTATAAACTCAATAACCACATATTAGAACGCAAATCAGTTGTAAAAGACTTGGGTGTATACTTTGACGAAAAATTAACTTTCCGTGAACATTTTGATTACATTATAGATAGAGGTAACAAACTTTTGGGTTTTATCTCCAGAACATCAAAAAGCTTTAAAAATCCGTACTGTTTATTAACATTATATTTTTCACTTGTTCGAAGCGTTCTAGAATACAACTCAGTCATTTGGTCACCCTATTACAAGGTGCACATAAACCGCATTGAACGTGTTCAGTCTAAATGTTTAAATATGCTCTTTTTCAGACTAGGCTTGAATCGACAAGTCCGGTCCTATGTCAAAAGATTAAAGCGAATTAAATTAATGTCTCTTGAAGATCGCCGCAAATACTCCGATTACATATATTTATTTAAAATTATTCATGCCCAAATTGACTCACCCTCACTCCTGTATTGTATCAACATCAACATTAATATAAACCCTAATTCGCGCAGGCCCCAAAATATATTCTCTCTCAGTGTTTATAAAAATAATACATCTCTATACAACCCATTAGTTAGAATGTGTCGCCAATACAATAGTATCCTAGCGAACCACCATCAGTCACTGGATGTATTTAATTGTGTGTTATCCACATTCAAGCGTAATGTTCTAGCTATTTTAATGCAAAGCTATGCATGATCACTAATTTTAAGATAAAATTTAGTCTGTAATTATGTTGTCCTTGTTTATCGTTGTTGTTTGTTAGACAGAGAATACAGTACCAGTTAGGTACTGTATTCTCTGTCCAACACAGGTTTTTGAAAATAATAATCAAATTCATATTGTTAAAGCTGTGTACACTCACCTGAGGAATTTGTTCTGGTTCAAAACCAGTTTTGAATGTGTATTTGGCTTATATATGAACTCATTCTGTTATGTGTACCGTTATAAATAAATAAATAAATAAAAAACAGAAAAAAATCTGCTAAAACGTGTTTTACTATCGATTTAAAGCATAGCAAAATTTTATTTTTATTTTTTTCTAAGTACAGATTTTTGACCCTCTTCAGTTTTATTATTATCATGTATTGATCAGAGATAGTGAGGCAACTTTACTGGTTCTTGAGGTTTTACGTTTTAGTTCTTTAGCTAAACTACCGGCGTCCTGGGGTAATCTAGGGTTTAAGTAAGCCACGAATCAATCTTTAATCTTACGAAATAACTTACCTACCTTTTTTATTTCGTAATCCGTAAAAGATGCTTTTTCTTTACATATTCGCAGTGTGCTAGAATATCAATGAAGTCGGTTAAAAATAGAAAATTATATCAAGTGAAGTGATTATTTTGTATAGACATCATTTTACTATTTTTTAACTGATTTTGTGTTCATTTGACCACAGTTTTGAAGCAACGGCTACGCCTGCAGAACTTAATTGTTGATCACAGTTTCAAATATATATTATAAGTACAATATTTTCAGTGTTTTCTTACTTGTTTTTCAATAAAAAACACTTCCTATAAAGAGTCATAAAGCCAAAAAGTTAAATGCAACCCACATCTTCATTTGTTTCCTTGTAAAGTCACAAATCAGCAGCACGTGTATATTTACATTTAAATTTGCGTATATTTACATGTAAATTTAGGTATATTTGGCGTGTATATTTTTCCAAGTAAAGGTAATTTGCTTTCCCCAAGGGAAACGTCGCCGTCGCTCACAATATTTCAGTAGACATGAAAATTATTCCAAATTGCTCAACGTTATTCAATAAACGTTTTAACAAAGTCCCGCCGTCGTTTCGACTTCCAATAAGGGACGACGTAAAATCCTTTTTCAGCTATTGGGACCCGAAATTACTTCCCTCCTCATTTTACATCTGGTTTAAATGTCGTATTGAATCTGTTTACGGGTTTGATAAATGTAATCGGCCTAACTGAGGTATTCTAAGAATTTGTACTCATTATTTTGATTAGTTTTTTGACCTTTGATTTATCATCATCATCGGGTGCCATCTTCGTATGAAGCTTGGAGTTCAATTGGCAAACATTTCTGCGATCCCATGCTGCTTCTTTTAGATGCGGATATCGCAGTTTGTCCGCTTTTAATGAAGTCTAGCTACTTCATTCTCTGATGTCTTGGGATTCTTGTCTTTCTTTTGATTTATGAATTGACTAAAAGCTTGATAGGTATTTTTACTCAACTTTCTTTTATTCAAAGTTTTACATGTTTTCAAGATGGATAACACAATTGTAAGGAACAGTTACAAATAAGAACCTAACCTCAATATTGAAAAGTTATCAAACGCATCTCTTACACATACATATCATTGTAGAAATGAGGGGCGCTGGGATTGGATGCGATGCTTATATCAGACTCCAGCGCCATATCTTTTTTTTTTTACAAGAAATTTGTTTGCACTTGACCGTAATTCGCCTGATGGAAAGCTATCACATTACGGTCTACTAATATAATAAAGCTGAAGAGTTTGTTTGTTTGAACGCGCTAATCTCAAGAACTACTGGTGCGAATTGAAAAAATATTTTTGTGTTGAATAGATTATTTATCGAGAAAGGCTTTAGGCTATAAATCATCACGCTGCAACTAATAGGAGCAAAGAAATAATGGAAAATGTGGAAAAAAACAGGGAAAATTATTCATCTTTGCGGGATTGTGTGTGTGCTGCGAAAACGGTTCAGGTCGTGGGTAACAGCTACAATTTATAAGTTTTCAAAAATAAATATGACGCCCAAAATAACTATTCCACGCGGACGAAGTCGCAGGCACAGCTAGTATGGAATAAAATCCTCCCTCGACCGTTTCTCCGATGATACAATTATTATTGTTGGACAATAATAATATGATTTTTTAACATATCTCATATAACATCTTTCCTTTTGTTATCATATAACGTTATTAGTACAATATTTTCTTCCTTATTTTTCAATTACATTTCCTACAGTAAAGAATCATAAAGTCAAGAAGTAAATTGTAATTGTATATATATATATATATATATAGTATATAATATATACATAATTATGCAACTAAATCTTCCCAAAACGGCAGGGTTTAAGATACCTCTCACTAGAGACCTACTAATTTGGTAAGAAGATCTGCGTTTCATGTTTAGACTTAAAACAGAATTTGACTAAAATTGGTTCATAAATATGCGTTTTACATAGATTTATTGTAACTTTATTGTACTGAAAACGGTCTCCGTAGCCGAGAACGGAAGGAAGATTATTACAATTATTACATCTTTATTCTTCTTTCCAGAGTCACGGCTCTTACGGCCGGTATTTTTATCAGTTTATCCATAAGCAACGCTGAGAGTTTTTCACAACACAAATATTATTACTGTACTTATAACATCTATATCACATTGCATTTTTATGAAGAAAAATATCAACAACCAAATCAAACCCCGGAACTGTCGGAGTCAATTAACTTTCAATAACAGTTTTGTTGACACAAAACACCCAAAGCTTTGGGGGCTCCAAACAAATATACACTTCCGAAAACCAACAGGAAGTTTTTATCTACCTCCGTCAGAGTACTGGCTATCAAACTCATAGGTTGTTACAGTTACAAAAATATATCAAATAGACGGCACATTAAAATAAAATAAAAACTGACTGGCATTGTACCTAACGAAATAAATCATCAGCTTTGATAACGAAAAGTAAGATGTTATATGAGATATGTTAAAAAATCATATTATTATTGTCCAAGAATAATAATTGTATCATCGGAGACACGGTCGAGGGAGGATTTTATTCCATACTAGCTGTGCCTGCGACTTCGTCCGCGTGGAATAGTTATTTTGGGCGTTATATTTATTTTTGAAAACTAATAAATTGTAGCTGTTACCTGTTAGTTTTCGCAGCACACACGTAATCCCGCAAAGATGAATAATTTTCCCCGTTTTTTTCCACATTTTCCATTATTTCTTTGCTCCTATTAGTTGCAGCGTGATGATTTATAGCTTAAAGCCTTCCTCGATAAATAATCCATTCAACACAAAAATAATTTTTCAATTCGCACCAGTACATAGTTCCTGAGATTAGCGCGTTCAAACAAACAAACTCTTCAGCTTTATTATATTAGTATAGATGATACGACACATGGAGAAAAAAGAGAAAACGCCACTATCAAAGACACGAGATAAGACTGGATGTTGATTATTCATTAAAATATGTTATATAAAGAATTTAATACGAATAAAAGAGAAAAAAGCAAGTTTAGAAGTTGGCCTATTCATACGTATTTTATTCCAATAGCATGCAATTTGTGCTTACCACTTAGTTCGAAATTTGAAAATGAAAGTGGAATTTTGCGATGTGATCTACGAGATGCAGAATCGAATTCTACCCGACGTGATTATAATTTCGCATTAAAAGAAATACCATTGGTTATGTGACCGTTACACGCCTGTGAAATATACTGTCTTCGCTTCATCATCTGGATTAAAAGCTTTAGCAAAGTTGGAGCGAGGCCGGCTGGTAGGAACTAGTCTCAACCGCAATCTGATAGAACTGACACAACTAGTTAACATGGGACGTTTGCAAAAACAGGAGCAGTACACGTTATCACGTGTGTATTAGGAAGGTCGTGTTAGGTAGAAATGAGGGGCGCTGGGATTGGATGCGATGCTTATATCAGACTCAAGCGCCATACCTTTTTTTTACAAGAAATTTGTTTGCACTTGACCGTAATTCGCCTGATGGAAAGCTATCATTACGGTCTACTAATGTTATAAAGCTGAAGAGTTTGTTTGTTTGAACGCAATAATCTCGGGAACTACTGATGCAATTTTTTTTTGTGTTAAATAGACCATTTTATCGAGAAAGGTTTAAGGCTATATAACATCACACTGCAACTAATAGGAGCGAAGAAACAATGGAAAATCTAGAAAAAACGGGAAAATTATTCATCTTTCTTTTCCTCCTTTCTGAAACATGAAATTTAGGAAATATTATACCACATTATACATGAGAATGAGTGTTGGTCGGTCTGTTAGTTTCGTTTACATGCAACAGAGCGTTGAATCTTATTGATTTTGGGAATTGTGTTAGAATGACAAAGAGTTTGAATGAGTTTGCCAATTAAAAATAAATATAAGGTACTGGGATGATGGATTGGGTTTTTTTTTATATAAAAGTAGCAAAAAGGCAGACGATCTGCCTGATGGTAAGCAATCATCGTCGCCTATGAACACTTGCAACTCCAGAGGTGCTGCAGGACTTTGCCAGCTTAGAGAAGTGTTTGTGAATACCCTTTTTAAATCTCCCCATATTGTAGCTACGTGGAAAGACCTCAGGGGGTAGATCGTTAATATTAATATTGCCTAAATTAAAATACTTCATGCTCACTCTTTACTCTTAATCAACTGTCATGTTAAAAAATGTATCTCTCTTTTACTGCTGAAGTTTTGCTGGCTGAGAATTTGTTTAGTTAAAAAGGTCTTATTAAAACACTGTGTCTAAATTTACTTTATGATTGCTGACATCGTTATCTATAATGAAAATAATAGACTAAAATCATACAGTATGACAACAAAAATTACTTCTTCTTCTTATAGAATGAGAGTGGCCAACTCTGTTGTCGAGTTTTTCAAACCGCCCTAAGGGCCTCTGTCTAAAGGAAATGGCTTAACGACTGCCGTACTAGACTAACAGCTGGGACAAAAATTACAAAATTCGTCTTAAAAGCTCATGAATCTCAATTTACTGTACATTATACAGTAGCCAACACTAATAAAAAGGACACACAGCACGTAATTTTAGCTCTAAAGTCATTATTTTTATGACAAAGTGGGTGTTGCCACACCGAAATAAGATTATGAATAAAATATACCGGACCGGCGTAAAAAGTTTACTCAAAGTGAGCAATGAGTCTGGTAACATCGGTGAGAAAATAGTAAAGAGGTATTTTTAAAATACCATCAAGTTATATACTTACTTATAGCGTAAGCTTAGTATGGGGCTAGATGGCGCTGTGTTGTATAATATATAATAAAAAAATAATATATGTCCTGAAATGTTTATTTATTTATTACTTTGATACCTTTAAAATTATATCCCCAGAAAGTTGTTGTCTTGCAACCTATACCCACAGAATCTATTAAACCACATACCTAATTTTACTGTTCTCATATTAACAGCATGTGTTTTGAAATATTAAGAAAACATACAAAATTCTTTAATTTGTACTCAAAAAAATGCATCATTACAAAAAAGATTTTATTTCGATTTGTTTACCTGGTTTTTGTTGTTTACAACGAATATAACACCATACAAATATTGAAAATATTCTTATAAATATTGCTATAATACTCAAAAGAAATTATTTTATTCGTTCACTTTTCTACACAAGCATACAGTCTCTGTCAAGACCTTTTAATGAAGTAAAAGCGTTTTACGTGAAATATTTTTAAAACGTTGTTAGTGTTTCAGTAATTTTATTTTACTCTCAACGATAGATAAATGTACTAGTAATTAAGGTAAATTTGTCAAAAGGTTTTAAAAAAATCAAATGATTTTAAGTATAGATCTATACATACTCGTGTAATAAAGCTGAAGCGGGTGAAAAATATGCACTAAAAATTATTCGACAAAAAAAAATTGCTTGGGTATAGCTTTAATCGATAACCGAACACGTTTCAGTAGTTTTTAGAATGTTTGTCTATTTGTCTGTTTATGAAACGCGCATTATGCAAAAACGGCTGAACGGTTCATCAAGGTATTTTATATGCAGGTAGTATTAAATCTTAGGAGTGCTATAGGCTACTTTTTATCCCGATAATAATGCGAGCGAAGCCGCGGGCGTCCGCTAGTAGCTATTAATTAAACAAATTTAAATTAATGTTTCTGCTGAATTGTTTAGATTTGTATTCTATATACGTTATAGACTAATCACAAAACTTTCATAAAAATACTCTCAAAATACACTTGGATATTTGGCAAAGGCCCATAAACGCCAGACCTTCGTCATTTTGCAATGGTTGAAAATTTTGTCAGGGGATGTTCCCAACACAGGTAAGAAATAGGTTGGATTATGAATTTTAGGAAATAGTGTCCTTGACAGATAATGTGGTGCTGAAGTAGCGTTTATTTCCGAGCTACTGTAACTATACAGATAATGTGGTGCTGAAGTAGCGTTTATTTCCGAGCTACTGTAACTATACAGATAATGTGGTGCTGAAGTAGCGTTTATTTCCGAGCTACTGTAACTATTGTATACAACGTGAACTCTTCATATATCATTTTTTTAACATATTATCAAAATATTACTTTATCTTTTTTTATTTACAATAATAAAATATAAAAACAAGTGAAGGAAAACTAAACATACTACTTCTAACTACTACAAAAAGGGGCACTTAGAAAATCTTTAGAAAAGCCTAAAGATAATCTAAGTGCTCCAGCCCACTACCAGAGGGCAGCGTACCCAGCATGCTGGCCGCATTACCACGCTGGATGGCAATGCTGATACGTTGAGCCAGAAAAAGGCTAGCATTTTGGTCACGCGTCGCGTCAACCAAGCGCTCCGAGACGTTTTGGAAAATAGTATGGGCTCCCGGACCCCACGGCCCCAAAGTCTCGACTCCAAAAGGAACTTACTTTATCTATACTAATATTATAAAGCTGAAGAGTTTGCTTGTTTGAACGCGCTAATCTCAGAAACTACTGGTGCGAATTGAAAAACTATTTTTGTGTTGGATAGACCATTTATTGAGAAAAGTTTAAGGCTATATAACATCACGCTGCAACTAATAGGAGCGAAGAAACAATGGAAAATGTGGAAAAAATAACGGGGAAAATTATTCATCTTGGAGGGCTTCCGGTTGCGTGTGCTGCGAAAACGGTTCAAGTTATCAAAAAAATATATATAAAAGAATGATTCCTCTTGAAATGATCTAACAAAATGTCTGCAACAGTATATGTCTATCTCTTAAGATTAACTCACTAGAACCGTTTTTATGGCAATAACTATTCCATGCGGACGAAGTCGCTGGCACAGCTAGTTGATGATATGGCAAAAGTGACAATCCATTTTAGGCGTTTCAGTGGGTCGGATAATACGTTAAATTGTAGGTCCCGGTTGTTAGTCTAGTACGGCAGTCGTTAAGCTATGTCAGAAGCCCTTAGAGCGGCTTGATAAACTCTCGTCACCAGAGTTGGCTACTCTCATTAGATAATAACTAGAATTGTATTGATGATATTTCCTGAACTTAATATTTAAGACTCCTCAGTTAGTATCGTAGTCACTTTTTACTGGAAACCAATTTGTTTGTAAATAATGAGCGTGATCGTTAAGCGTTAAATAATAGACAAGTGTATTCAAAGTTATTTTATCATAATAAAAAATAAATTAAAACAGACGTGCTTAAAACATTTTTTAGGGTTTCGTACCCAAAGGATAAAACGGGACCATATTACTAAGCCTTCGCTGTCTGTCTGTCTGTCTCCAGGCTGTATCTCATAAACAAAGCTAACAAGCTAGAAAGCTGAAATTTTCACAAGTGATGTATTTCCGTTGCCGCTATAACAACAAATATGAAAAATCAATAAAATAAAATATTACGCGGGGTCCCCATACAATACGTGTTATATTTTGTTCAACAATAAAAACGGTAACAGATAGACGCTTATTTTCACAGAATATTTACTTGTATATTAACTTTGAAAATAATTAATTAAATAACAATAAAATAAATATTAAAGGGGGGCTGCCATACACTAAACGTGTTTTTTTCGTATTTTTTTGCTCAATATTAAAAACGGTTACAGGTAGACGCTTCAAAATTTCACAGAATATTAATTTTATTAGTATATTACCTTTCAAAATAAATAATTAAATAAACTAAAGTACATATTAAAGGGGGACTCCCATTCAAAATTCAAAAATTCAAAATTATTTATTGATGTAGATAAATGTACATACATGAAATGGCGGCTCTAGATACCAAACTAGGCGTTAGCCTGTATCTTGGTACCTAGTCCTTCCCAGTAGAAACATTGTTTGTGTACATGTTACATAGAATTGATAATAAAAATTAATTTAGCACAGTCTACAAATTATAAAATTGAATTATTACATTGTTAATATGTGTATACGACAAAAGATTTCGACAAAAAAAATTACTTATTATATATTTATTAGTATTTTGTCTAATGTATACAATAATTATTATTAATTTAATTATAATTTAATTTTAATTATATGTATTTATATCCAATAATGCATAAAAATATAATATATTCAACTCAACATCACAAATTCATTCGATCTGAAATTTCATTACATTGTTTAATTAATTATCTTACTTACAGATTTAAACCTTGACTTGAATACATATAGTTTAAAATTTCAAAAAGTTTTTCTGTCTCATCGTAAGTCAGGTTTTGTAGCCAGAGAAGAAGAGTTTTTTTGCATTCACTGATTGTTAAAGGATATATGTCGAGTGATTTAGAGATAATATTGTAAAGGTGACAGCTAACAATTTCAAAATGCCTTGCAGCTAATGCAGTGCGACGTTTATTAACATGACAGATACGATCCTTCCGGCGTTGAGCTATATATGTTGCGGAGTCAAATGGCAACATTTTGTGTCGACGAAGGACGGTCAGGTAGATATAAAGCTGGCGCACTGTGGGGACGGAGCATTTGATGTACAGATCTACAGTCGGGTATCGGTATGGTTTACCACTCATGACTTTTAGAATGGCTCTCTGAGCTCTCTCTAAGCGAATCATATGGGTGGAAAACGTACCCCCCCAAACTGGGATGCAATAGGTTATCACCGATTGAGCTAAGGCAAAGTATACTTGTTTGAGAGTATCTGGGGATGCCACAGATCTGAGCTTTTTAAAGACGTACAAGAACCGTCTGAGCCGTGGCACCAGTGCCATAATTTGCTGATTCCATCTAAGTGTGTGATCGATTATCACACCTAAGTATCTCATGCTCTCAGTGTGGGCTATCTCAAGGCATGTGCAGTCACAGTGTGTGTCTCCTGGCTTACAAGTATGAGCTGTAAGATTAAAGACTGATGGCTGTGACTGTGTGTTGGCAGAAAACGTTATGTACTTAGTCTTAGGAACGTTCAATGTCAACACATTATCTTTAAGCCAAGTCATTACGGTTCTCAGAGCGCTTTCTGCATTTTGTTTAGCACTAGCCCACTCCGCAAGTTACATCCTTGTCAATGCTAGTACTAGTATACCATACAACAAACGTTATTTTTAAACAAGTTTTAATCGATCTTAATAAACAGGTAGAAACTTGAATATTTATAAGTAAATGTTTAGTAAATGTTTTTATATTAACTATAAAAATAAATACCTACCTACCTAAACTTATACTTAAAATAAATGATAGTACAGATCCCTTCGTGCGCGAGACCGACTCGCACTTGGCCGATTTTTTATTTATTATGAATTAATTGATACATTGTTGCATCTTATAATAATATATATAAACAATTATAAAACAAAACACGTGTAAGTCTTTTTTCAAACATTACCAAGGAGTTCTCAGTTTCTGACTAGTTGTGGCCTCTTTTATTACGGAAGTCCGGACTTATTCTTCTCTTTGCTAAACTCAAATACAGTGTGTTCACGTTCAAAGTAAGAGAGGAATCATGGTCGATTGACTTCACTGCTCGGTGGAGTAAATATCCATCTATTTCAATGTCTTTATGCTACTTCTATTATGGTACATGTATGTATGTACCTATACATTATATATATTATGCCTCATAACAGTATTTAAGGAACCATGATAACTAAAGAAAAAACAAAAATGAAAATAAAATTTCATTTTGAATATTTAGATTTTAGATCACCAAAGAGGCTCGTATAAAAAAAAAGTTTATTGCCGTTTTTGATATAATATGGCGCGATACAAATTTAACTTGTTTTGCTTAACATTCATCAAAATGTCTAAATGGTGATGGTAATGTCTAATACAACTGTTTATTGCAAGAACTCCAGTAATAATAAAGGGCTTATAAACCACTAGTGGGTGCTCGCGGCTTCGCTCGCATTAAGAAGTAAAACTTGCATTCCCTATTTCACCCCTTTAAAAGTGGCATTTCCAAAAATACTTTCTTAGCGGATGCCTACGTCATAACATCTACCTTCATTCCAAATTTAAGCCCAATCCGTCCAGTGGTTTGAGCTGTGCGTTGATAGATCACTATATCAGTCAGTCAATCAGTCAGTCACCTTTGAGAGTTTTATATATAAACATATAAATTTACTTCGCGTGAAATATACGGAATAGTACATTATCTATGTACATATATACATAGAGCTACAAAAAATTCTAATCACTTCATTAAACCTCAACGTATCTTTGCTACTTTAAATCTTTGGCTTCCCTTGCATTCAAAAGTATTACAGTCTCTAGTCTCAGTTCGCGGAACCAAGTTGCACAAAGTGCAGTATTCTTCTGCAAATGGAACAACTAGTTAGGAACATGTTAGAGTTCTATATTGTTTGTAACCGACACCAGTACAAGAAAAGTAATTAAGATAGTTCGTTGCTTGATGTTTTGTAGTTTAGAAGTTACACTTGTATTTGTTATAGGTATTAATTACAAAAAAAATATCATACCTTACGGCAATATTATGTAGGTATATACCGTATATATGTATATGCAACTCGACGGAATAATATTATTTACAAATTATGGAGTCAAGTCAGTGAGTGCTCTTTGCAATATTTACTTTCCGTTGGTTTTTTCATATATAATTAAATAATAAATATATTATTAAATATTTCAGGACATAAAGGTATTTAGATTACGCTTATATCATGGGTACTAGATAACGGATACAATGCATATATACTTTCTTTCGTAAATACATACTTAAATATCAAACCTCTCGAACTCCGTTTCGCCACCAGATGGCTTCGTTGTTTTTTTTATAAACCTCCCGGAGCCCTAGACCTTTCCAACGAATGCAAAACCGTGGAAATCGGTTCGAGCGTTCTGGAGTTATAGCGTCAGGAAGGAAAACCCGACTTATTTTTATATAGTAGATATACATAGAAACGACCAGAATCAACACATTTTTTTTTAAAATTCATTATTACTTGTGTCATGCGGGAATTGAACCCGTATTTCGGTTACACCTTAAACTTCAGATTTGATTTATATAATGTTTTTTTTTCAATAAACAACAAATATACGTAATAAATACACTTTGAAGCTATTTACAGGTGCAATGCAGCCAGTAATTTGGGTACGCAGCCTTTTAATAAAGTAGATTAGGTTGTATTTATTACGTCTTTATAAAATTTGTTTCAATAAACAAAATATATATTCCGGGACATTGTCCACAGATTGCATTTTTTACTGTGGGTGCCATTGTTATATAATTTGAGATAACCAAAAAAACGAGTATTTTTTCCAGCCGATTCTTTTTTTTGAAACTCATCATTACGTTAACACATGGCTTCATGTGTGATAAAAGTTTTTAAGCTGAAATCTGTGTAATTTCAGCTTAAGAACTATCACGGTTTATGAGATATAACCTGGTGACAGACAGAGAGACAGACAGTGGAGGCGTAGTAATAAGGTCCTGTTTTTACCTTTCAATTACGGAAAATCGAATTTACAAAACTGCTCAATATCTGGTATGTGGTAATGTAGGTACATATCTACAAAGAATAAGGTAACAGTTTCTGATCCAACATTATTCAGATCCCTACCCTTTCCATCCTCCCTAAACTTACTTTCAGAAGAATTTATTGGCGCGCTTACGTTCTAAAGTGTCAACGAGAGTAAAGTTAATCGAGTAGGAAGATTTACACCGAACTTTGGCCCAGGTAGATAAAGTTAATTAGGTAAATTTATAGGTAAGAACATTTGAAACTAACTAGCTTGCTAGACACGGGTATTTGTTTTTGTTTTTTAGCACTAAAATATAAGGGGCTTACGTTTGACTACAGCCTACCTGATGTTAAGCGCCACTGTAGTCTAAGATGTAGCACGTTTGCCTAAAAGAAACCCATTTACTCTAGATTAACCCAGGGGGGGTTACAATTTTCTAGAAACAGTGGCTTTACCTTTTATTTGGAACATTTTTTTTGTTTATAGATGGAGCGCGATTGTTTATTTTCTTCAAGTATTGTTACTATTTATAAATGTTTGAATAAATAGTTATTTATTTTGAATTCTTTAGATACTTTTTATGCATAGGTATATATATTTAGGTTGTATGAAAAAAATTACTAGAAACACAGATAAATAAAGAAGTTATAGAATATTTTTTCCTTAAAATTTGGTTATTAATGTTTATGTTATTGGCTATGTTATATAAGATCGTTCGTTAAAGCATGTGTGTATTTTACATATTTCGTCAGAGCAAACGCTTTTTGTACAAATCACAAAAATATAACAAAAATAAGATAACAATAGCCAAGTCATAAATTACTTTTGGTCAGCCATAATAACTGAAAAATCTTGGACAAAAGATTTAAGACGATCAAAACGATGGTATCGTTTGAGAAAAAATGGACACTCATTCCTTTATTCACTGCCTCTTGCGAAAAGATAAATAACTTCACAGCTACGAATGATGATACATAGAATTGTATTTCCTTACAAATTTTGCGTCAAAAACGCCTCCGCGTTTCGTTTCTCCTCTCCCACACACCCCTCGCACACAAAGCTTGCTCGTGATTGGAAAGCTACCGAATGCTTGATCATAGTTGGTCTCTAAAGAACTATAAACCCCAACCACCAATTAAACCGCAGCGGCAGCGGTTGACCATTTCGTGAAATATTTTATTGGTCCAATAACGTTTCTATACTTCAACTTGTGAACTAATCGTAGCTTCACAAGCTAACACAAAAGCAAAAATCTCGAACGTTAGGTAAGAAATTTTTCAAACAAGCGTTCTTGTTTGCAAAGATTGATGACTTTTCCAAAGGAAAAACGCAAATGTATGAGATTGTTATAAAAAGTCTTTATGACGGAGTTAATGTAGCAGACATTGGATGAAGAGTTGAAGATTACGTTGCTTTTTGTGGGTGAGAAGGCTTTGTGTTAGGTTATGATCTTGAAATTTGATTTGGTTCTATTTAGGTATGTGAAGTAACTCACCCAGTTTGCGTTATGTGGCTCATATATTACGACAGTTCTATCAAGATACGTCTGAGATTTTAATGATAACTAGCGTATATCTATAAGGATTGATTAAGGCTGTCGGTGTACATATATACCAACCACATTTGTAATGAATGTATTACAAATTTGTTATTACGTACATAACAATATAAATTAAATTTACCAAACAATATTATATAAAATTTTGCCGTGGTAAGATTTTTTTCAACACAAAGACATTCATTCAACGCTCTTATCTCTTTTTAGACATTTTTTAGCCATTTATCTAAGCGATCAACTGCAAAATCTACATTAGCACAAAGCAAAGGAACCATCGTCAAATAATAACAAAAAACTAACTAACAGAGATAAGTCACAGTTTGTAAAAGTAAATAATTCTGAATCTGAATAAATTTCAAGTAACATACGAGTAAGTACTACTCAGTTACTCACCAATATCAGTACAAAAGTCAACACCATAAATTTTCGGTCTGTAACCTCGAAACGAACATTTGAAAGGAACTCGCTCATTCTGACTACACCAGATGACGGTAATGATCTGAACCGAGAGCTGAGCTCAGATGGAAGAGACTTATCAAATAATATAGAAGGGTGTTTGGGGACTTGGTGTAAAAAGGTGACAAAAGTATGAACAAGTAGAAATAAATCCCTGTAGAAAAACAAAACTTTTTTCGTTTTAAGTTACAAAGGCATTGAAAAACCCTCAATATAACAGTTTCAGTGATTTAACACTAGTTCAGAATAATGTACAGCGGATTGCTTTAGTTAGACAATCAGGTAAACTTTGGCAAACCCATTTAAGCTAAAAAAAACAATCATTTAGGCTTAAAAATCACACCTTAATTTTATTTTTCAAATACTTGTCCCAAACAAAAAATATAAAATTGATTAGCTGACATTCAAACCGTAGCATATAAAATGTACCAGTTCTTTTTTTTACCTGTCTTCAAGTAAGCCGGTAAAAAATATCAAATATTGGTTCTATCTTCCTTTATTTCCATATCTCTCGAAGCGAGCCGAGTACCGGTCTCGGATCCCGTTCCATCTTCCATTCAGCGCGTGAACTGTAAGCTAATGAGCTTACACCCGAACTGGGCTACCTGGTACGCTACGAATAATACTACCGTCCGTAGTAACCTTTTGGTATTTTATGGGGCCCTGGTAGTATGATTGCCATTCCTTGTTTCGTTTTGTGTACATCTAGCACTAAATCCATTATTATTCTATTAAATCTCAAAAAGAAAACAAAGTGAGTTCGACACAAGAGTAGGCATAAAATGATCCTATTTTTCTGTATCCTTAATTTTAGACAAACAGTTCGATCAAACGAACAAGACACAAATAAGTACATGTTTATCATAATCAACTCACCCGTGTGAAAGACGAAAATGCTTATAATATGTGTATAGATTAGTTTACAAGTAATTGGTACTAAATAAATATCTAGTAATCATATTTAAAAACTGAATAACAGCACGAATCACAAAAAAGTTCATCTCCACACACATAAAGTCTCAATAAGCTTTCTTCGATCATGATTTTAATCTCGAGTCTGGCTTCACTAAGGTTTAGTCAAATATTTAAACGCTCTTACCTACACAGTTTAATGTTCAATTTCAAATGTAATCACCAATTTTCTAAGTAACAGCCAATTTAACGATCCTCTACCAATTTTATGAGAAGCGATTAATTTAACGGCCCGACTGAAAGCTACTGAAAACATTTAATTTTTCTAAATGTCTGGCGTTTAGGAGGTGAAAATTAAATCTTGAATTTTGGTTGTGAAGGGGTGGCAGCAAATAATTATAATAATAATAATAATAAAAGCGTTTATTTCAGACAGAGTCCATTCATAACTAAACTATCAAACACATATTAATACAAATGTCCAAAATCATATAAATGTCAAAAGAAGTAATAATTATTTTGCCAGAGCTTTTGTAAAGTGAATTGATTTAAATTACGTCGTTAATTTTTCATTAACTTATCTATTTACTATTTGTATGTATATCTAATTTTGCATTGCATGTACATACGTACGTAAATGTGTATGTGTATGTATGTGTACGTATTATATTATACTCATTATAACATATTATTAGTAAAGATCACACATTCATACATCTCATTGTTAACCTAAAGCTTTTTATTGCGTTTTTACATATGTACCACTGTCCACATTTAAATGTGGTCGTGCTAAAAATAAATAAACCTACAAAACTACCAAGATTTAAAACTATCACAGCCACATCTCGCAAAAAAAAGATTCAGAATAATTATGAATATTTGACGCATCGTTGAAACACGTTTACATTACAATACGGCACATTTTTACTCCAGTTTTACAAACAAAGCCCACAGTAAATTGCTATAAAGTATGATACCCGTTGTTTGAAACTTGCGGCCCGTAAATTTTCATTCTGCGAACGATTTCTATTAAGACACGTTGCAGAATACATATTTGTATTAGTATATGATAAAAGCGAATGTGGCTCAGTGGTTTCAGTGACTGCTTTTCAGAAGCGAGTGAGGCGCTTTAGTTTGCTTTTCATCCAGACGCACCCTGGTTCGAGTCCGGCCCCACACCAATGACTTTTATTACAGATATGTACAGATTTGCACTCACTTAGCAGTGACATAGTGAGAAAACCGACATATTTGAAGACCACAATATCCGAGGACATGGTGTCTTCCGTGGAAGGACCTGAGCGACCACCACGATATATCTGCGCAAGAGAACTTCTCTAACGAATTTATTCTGCGAGCGAGTCACGACCCTCCATCACGAGGAAATACGACTCAAGAGATGATAAAATAATTATTTCCTAGACATTCACTTAAGGAAAAAACATTTATGTAATTGTCAATACAAGCATATTGTATACCTGAAGGAATTAAAATTGCTCATGAGAAAGAACAATATTTTATTTTTATTGCGGATACGTTATAAAGTATTGGCTTACCTTACATCTTCGGGTTATTAAACATAGTAAGTACATAAAATTGGCTCATTTTATGGCAATTTTTCATTGATTCTTGTTATTACTTGAAATCGCTTGTTAATTATATAGATTTTTGTTTAAACTGCCTTGTATGAATTATTAAGTAAAGCAACTGAAAAAACTGTCATTTTTTAAGCTGGAGTAACAATCAGGTAGCGCTAGGTAGAGCTGCCGTACGTTTTGTTTTTAATGAAAACCGAGTTGTTACTTGCGCTATCTATTATTTATGCTGTTCTGTCCAACAGTTTTGAATACCTCGCAATTCTACGGGGGAATACAGAGAATAGTAGTACTCGTTATTGCAAAATTACACTAAAAAGCAGTGGAAAACTATGAATGCGGCAGTTTTTGCTGTACATTTAATATTTGTTTGGGAGTATTTAAAATTTTATCTCACATTTTGTCCAATTCGGTGAATAGTACTGGAAATTAAATGTTATGTTCTGCAAAATACTGCAGTGTTTTATTTTGTTTTTACAATTTAAAAGTCTTTGTTTGACTAAAATTCAAACCTTATTTTTTTACATTTAATAGGCTTACGTTTGACTATAGCCTGCCTGATGTTAAGCACTACTATCTATTACATCAAATCATTCCCTTCAAATCTTTAAATGCCATTACAAAATATCAAGCGAAATGGGTTCTTTAACCAAATGTCTGTTTTATAATCTTCCTTGCGAATAAATAAGTATCAATTTGGAATTTTATGAAAGTTTTAAAGGGACCGTTACAGACACCTGGCTTATGACAAAAGATAAGCATCTTAGAAAATTAATAGGGAAAGGGCTTTAAAGTTCAAGTTCTGAGCTATTATTTTTACCATTTAGTGGAAGTTACTTAGTTAAATTAATAAAAAGAGAACATTATTTTTTTGCTAAAAACTCAATTAAAAATCTAAAAACTAGCAATAAAATAAAAACTTAAACTACTTCTAAAACGAAAAACTTATTCTAAAATGCCTGTAGTACAAGGAAAGATCCGGCATTGCTGGAAATGCTGGCGGCATTTCCGCGTTAAGCAATATGTTTTTTGCTAAGTTCACACTTACATTTTATTAGTAGTAACAGATACACTGTTTTATTAATAATTGAAAAATAAACATAAATTTAACTATGTACTTACTTCAATTCGATAAAAGTACTATAATAACCTTATTTAACTACAACCGTTTTGTACTTACCGCAGTTAAAAAACACTCAAACCCGAGTTTGCCAATTTGATAACAGTTTACTTTCTTTTTGGTCCCCATGGCTTATATTAAGATGTTTTCTTATTATACTGGCATAGTCAAAGAATACTATTACCCTTTTTAAAAAAAGGGGGCATAGTTACAGGCTGTTGCCTGCATGGTGCATATTACTCTTGGTAAAACATGAAAACTCCCATAGAAGTCAATAAATCACCGTGTGTTGTACTCTGTAGTCTGTGCAGTCAGTGAGTCTTCCTTCCGTCTTTTTTATCACGTTTGTAATAAAAATAAATAAGCTTTTCTAATTACAATTCAGATTAAACATTTGTTACAACTTGTTCCGTTTTATTTTCCATAAGGTTGTACAATTGCCTACTTAACAACAAAGTCTGTGCGTTATCAAATTGCCTACTTAATATCCTGGGGCTGTTTCGTCGCTTAAGTTAACTCAAGTTTAATCTAAGATGTCGCTGTTGTTTTGAGAATGTAACGATGTAATTATTTTTGTTGCTTTTATATAGTCAGTATACATAAATCTGCTGCTGAGATCATAGACTTGTTGTTTTCATTGTATTAGATTTACGAAACATTTATTAATTTTAATAAAAAAATGTGTATTACTGATCATAAGTCTCATCACCTGAGGTAGTATAATCTGTCACATATTTTTTTTTTTAAAAGGGTACCATAATTTGCCTGATGGTTAATATTTTTTTGAATAAATTGGATCACCATTAATTTTAAGACTTATAAATACAAATATTAATTAGTTGACTTACATAAATCATACTAGCTGGTTCCCGTGACTTCGTCCGCGTGGAATAGTTATTACCATAAAAACGGGTCTATTTTATCCCCTTGGGGGTGGAATTTTTCAAAATCTGTTTATGGCGAGCGCCTACGTCGTAGTCGCTTTATGCGTGCAAAGTCTCAGCCCGATCGGTTTAAAATTAACAAAGTTTCATACAAACTTTCATCCCCTATTTTATCCCCTTAGGGGTGGAATTTATGAAAATCTTTTCATAGTGAGCGCCTACGTCATAGTAGCTTTATGCATGCAAAGTCTTAGCACGATCGGTTTAAAATTGTCAAAGTTTCATACAAACTTTCATCCCCTATTTTATCCCCTTAGGGGTAGAATTTATCAAAATCCTTTCTTAGCGGATGCCTACGTCATAACATCTATCTTCATTCCAAATTTCAGCTCGATCCGTCCAGTGGTTTGGGCTGTGCGTTGATAGATCACTATAATCAGTCAGTCAGTCAATCAGTCACCTTTGAGTTTTATATAGGTATTTAGATTATAGAGACATTCTAATAATTTATCTAGTAACTGCATAGGCCACTTC
Source organism: Macaria notata (assembly GCA_927399415.1). Lineage (NCBI taxonomy): Eukaryota > Metazoa > Arthropoda > Insecta > Lepidoptera > Geometridae > Macaria > Macaria notata. The sequence goes on from OV656741.1 coordinate 7,630,053, forward strand.
TACAAAACTTAGCATATGGGGCCTATGTGGTAGTCGGCAACACTTACCTTCAGTTGCTTTTTTTTTCAGCATTTCATAATACACGATTTTATTTCTATCATGAACCTAAAACATTCATACTAACATTACTGAAACAGTTTAAACTGATATTCACAAACTATCAATCCTTTTTAATCCGACAAAGCTCTGAACGAGAGCTTTGTAAAAGCTTTGTCATCATATGAAAGGATCAACCTATTTTAGACAATTAAACTTTCCATTTAGCCTTCGTCAAATCGGCTACTATTGATGAGATTACATAATCATTACGGATTTGAGATTAGTTTTCATCGTCTGTTACGGGTTAACGCTACTTGTAAAAAAAAGACACTAATATTATCAAAGTAATAATACTTCTAGGTTCATAGTTTCCGTGCCTAGGGATTTGGTTTAGGACTTTAGGCAAATTTTGTCTATTTTGGGTTTATGTTACTTATCTTTAAGAAGCGTAAGCAAAGCGTAAGCAAAGCAAGCGTAAGAAGGGTAAGCACGCTCCATCTTAGGCCATAGCCTTACTTGCTATCAGGTAAACTATGGTCAAGTGCAAACCCGTTCAAGTTAAAAAAAAAAAAAAAAGCGCCTTTGTGGCCACGTTAATTCTGTACGGCATGATAATCTCGAATCCATAAACGCTAAAATACACTTAGAGTAAATTTTGCCTATACGGTCATCGTTCGGACGGCAAACCTTTGGAACACTTTACCAGATGCTGTGTTTAATGCGAATCACATTACAATAATTCTTAAAATCTCGAGTTAATAGGTATCTTTTAGGTAAGCATGTTACACCCTAGACAGCAGCAATGCTTATCATCAGGCAGGCTGTTAGTCAAACAGAACCTATATCACGTAAAAAAATAACATTTTACTTACTCATAGCAGCGTATTAGATTAAACGTTTACTAGTATTCTATATACTTATAGGCCTACATTAGACTTACCTATTTGTCGTATAAGTAGGTACATATATTGTAAATTAAAGTTACTACATATATAAAATGTCATTAATATTACGGGTAGTTTGTAAAAGTCAATAAACCCAGTTCTAAATTAATGAGAGAATAGGGAATTAAATTTGGAACCTCCAAATGTTGGCAGTTATAAGACAAAGTGGAATTCATAATTGTCTTTATGAATAGGCTCTAATTACAACATTAATTAATTTTTAATGAGCTATGAATTCTCTGGGTTTTCATTTGGTTAATGAAGAACATTATTAGAAAAAGATGTATAATATGTATACTATTGGACTCTCACGGTTTTGGCCACGAATAAATAAAATTGTATCTAGCTTTTGTCACTTTTGGGTACCAATCCTCTATACCATAAGATATAGAAGTGAATTGAATTGAATAAGTACTTCATTGTACAGGAAGTGTGTATTGTGTGAATGGACCATAACTCAGATAGGGCTTGAACACTCCAATAATTAGCTTTTGTTTCTATATCTGTGTTTTTTTACTAAAGTTCAGTTCTTCCAATTTTGCAATATCGCTTAAGGACGGGCGTCATACATTTTTTCCGCAAATATCTAATACTTGATAAACAAAAGTTCAGTGTCTACTAACTAGAGTAGACTACCCTGTTAGTTCAGTTGGCAGTGGCTCTGCCTTTTTATCTAGGGGTGCGGGTTCGATTCCCGCATAACACAAGTAATTATAATTTAAAAAAATATTTATTTATTCATACTGGCACACAAACAATATTAAAAAAAATATTTAAAAACTAAATTAGTAACTACTTGTGTCGAGTCTGGTCATTTCTATGTATATTAAGTGTGTATTTACAAAAGAAACGCATAAATGTATTATATCCGTTATCTGGTACCCATGATACAAGTGTAAGCTTAGTGGAGCTAGATGGCGCTGTGTGGCATGTCCTGAAATATTTATTTATTATTATATTACTAAGGTTCCTTTCATTAGGATATTAATAACAAATACCAGATATTATATTCTCACTCTTTTTATTTGCTATTACGTTTAAGAAACATTTACGGTTTGGTAACCATCTACTATTTTAATATACTATTATACCTTGCTAAGATCACAACAACATTTTAAAATAATATTTACATTAAATAAATACTTTAACGCATATTTACATCAAGTCTCATCGCCATAAGTAAAAATAAATACCTAAGAAATTAAGTACTGTCACATTGAATTCACAACTTTTAAAATTGTTCATGAATTTTTATTAATATTTTTACATGAAATCTAAAACTTGTTCAGGGTTTTTATCGAAAATCATTTTAGTGGCGGTTTAAACTTCTGTTCTGATACTCTTGCTATTATTTATTTATTTTTTAAAACGGCCAAAATATTATACAATTATAAAAATATCAATCTTCAATGTTACTCACATTTTTGCTTTTACAGGACTAGGGTAAATACACATTTTTTTAAGAGCGGTGGTAAACAACTTTTGCTTTTGATAAGTCTTTTGGAGATAATTGATAAAATACCATTATTTATTTCTTAAATTGTTCAAAATTCATACTACTAAAATTATATTTGAAGTACGTAAGCCACCCTTAATGTCATATATGAAATGTTAATGTCAGTATTTCACCTTGTTTTTTTTATTTTATTGCATTTTTATAAGACTAGAGTATGAAAAAAAATAACGTAATGAAATACAATTTTATTTTCTGTATAAAATCAATATAGAGAAAAGTGATAGCTCTACGTATTGAAGAATTTTATTCTTTGCAAAAAATGAAATGAGAACTTTGAGTAGCAACCACTGGACTCTTATTGGAAAGTTACATCATAATTTGCTGAAGAAAGAAATTTCAATATAATTTTCAATTTGAAATAGACATCTACTAAGCTCCTCGGAATGTAATGAAATAGAAGTAGTTTTACATTAATGAGCACACTTCTATCAACTATTTATTACTCTGAAATGATTACTTAGCTATTTACATTTCACATTAAGATCATGTTTTAAACATAATACTTTCAAATTGACGCTATCTGATGCTTATAAAATAAAATTAGAGATAAAAATGGGCATATTTAGCATTTTCTTTGATAAATGCTTCGCAAAATACTCCTACTTAGTGCCTCGACAATTACAAATAACATAAATCTTTCAGTCAAAACATTGGAACAATAGAAACTCTGACGGAAAGATAACAATTAAGTACAAAATGCAAAATTCGAAAAGTTACACATCTCTCTTCAATTTTAATACGATTAAAGAAGGTCTTAGACAATAGAGTCATTTGGCGTATCAGCTTTGGATAGAAGGGGGACACTACTGTAATCTTTGAGCCTCTCGCTGCCTTTCTTAGTACCGTTGTCGAAGGAACTGGCAGTTGGTAGTTTGGAAATCCAATTATTGTTACCTATGTTGTTTGACTTGTGATTTCCGATCGAGTTCTTGCAATCCTTCAGTTTGACGCGAGGCTGGCTGCATTGATTCACGGAGTTGTGGTTCAGAGAATTAACGTTTAGTGATATGGAATTGGTAACGCTGAGTCTGTCTAGCTCTTCGCCGTTTTCTGTGACGCCGTTTGGCTTTTGTTCTGGTTCGGACTGTTGTCTTTGTATGACCAGGTTTTGTAGTAGGGGCTGTGCTTCCTTTTCTAGTTTGCTCATATCTGTTGTTATTTTTGGTTGGAATATTCCGGAACCTCGTCGACTTGATGATCTGGAGCTGTGGTCTAGGCGTTGTCGGAAGGGAGTGAGGTGGGATAAGGAACCGCTATCAGCTGATAAAGTTTGTGCTTTGACTATGGGATGTTTCTCTTTAGGCGGCGCGTTTGGATCTACTTTTTCACCCAACAACCAGTATGTGACTAGAACTCCTTTGCCCTGTAACAAAAACATATACATAGGTACTTTGTTTATAAACCATATATAATCAATATTACATTACAACGTTAGTACATAATTAGTGTTTCTGCGCGGAGAGTTAATTTTTTTTTCATATTTATTTTTTACGATAGATTGAATTGAAAATAAATTGACTAATATTTTTCAAACTTTGCAGTCAAGCGTAAGCAACGGTTCATTCAAAAGTAAACGATCTACCAGTTCAATATTAAATAATGCCCTGAGCAATATTGTGTTGATCTCGCGGGATAAATACGAAACAATACGTACTTGCAGTCCAATAAAAATCATAAAACAAACATTTACTAGACTTGATTATAAAAATCTTTATCTGCCCAAGAGAACTCTTTTAAAGAATTAATTCTGCAGTGGTCTCACGACCCTCAGTCATGCGGAATTACGACTCAAAGAGATTTTTTATAAACAATATCTGTTCATTATAAAAAATCAAAAAATCAAAATCAAAATTCATTTATTTGCACGAATATTGTCTTACATAGTAGTTGTTACATAAATTTGTTGTATCAAATATTCTGCCGATAGGCGTACAAATGTCAGTTTTATGGCTAGTCAATTTATATGTATATTTTCTTTTTTTCTTCAACAAAGTCATTTACTTTATAATAACATTTGTTTAGTAGGTATTCAAACAATTTTTTCTTGAAACTATACCAGTTCAGGTCTTTGAATTCATTAGGAATTTGGTTATATATAGTGATGGCTATGCAGTTTACATTGTTAGAGGTGACTTGCAATCGTCGCTTTGGATTTGTTAGTATATTTTGCCGACGTTTGCCCCTGTCCCTACCAGATACATCACTATTTGATTGAAACAGGCTTTTATGTCTTCTTACGAACAAACAAATTTCATATATATAGAGACATGGCAATGGAAGTATTTTATGTTTCTTGAATAAGGGTGTGCAGGGTGCAAGATAATGCGCGCCGCTTAAAGCCCTGATGCATTTCTTTTGAACCTTAAAAGCATCTTCACAATTTACTGAATTTCCCCACATTATTAAACCGTAGCGCAAAGTGGAAGATACATAACCGTGGTAGGCACTAAGGGTCGCTTGTAAGGTGGCAGTACGATGAAGACGCCCTAGAACATATACAAACCTCTGTAATTTACAGCAAACTTTTTTGATGTGCTCTTTCCAATTGCAATTTTTGTCAATAACCAAACCTAAAAAAGTTGCTGAGTCTACTAGTTCGAGGGGAGTACTTTGGTATGAGATATTTAATGGAACAGGTTTTTTGTTATAAGTCAAAAATTGGATTATTTTAGTTTTATTAAGATTAATGAATAGATTGTTTTGTTTCAGCCATACAATTACAGTCTCAATAGCTTTTTTAATGTCATGTTCGAATTTATTTATGTCTTTGTTGGACCCTTCTATCATTAGGGTGGTATCATCTGCATAGAGGACACACCTATGATTAATTATATCAGGGAGATCATTAATGTAGAGCAGGAAAAGTAGAGGACCAAGTATACTTCCTTGTGGAACTCCATGTTTATTTAGTTTATAAGAGGATTTGTGGGTGGTTTTTGTTTTGCCCATTAGAGAAGTTATTTCAACACACTGAGTCCTATTTGATAAATAACTAAAAATAAAGAAAAAAACAAATGTATTTAAAAGCTTTAAATGAAAATTTAATGCTAGGTAATAAATTGAAGACTCGCTAAATATATTAAAAATATCACTGAAATCACTGTTTATTCGATGGGACGCAGTGGGTTCACTGTATTTATCCTCGTTTGTGGTTACTGATTGAGTTTACAGGAAAATTTCATCCCATCGGTTATGACAAAATTGATTCGGGAATAACCAAATGCCAGATTGAAATAAACGTGTAATTGTGAAATAAAAAATAAAAATATTAAACTACTTAACTATCAATTAGCAATAAATAAATAGTATTGGAAACATTTTGCTGTTGTCCGACGAAGGCCAACGTGTCAGGAAGACACGCCAAGACGCACTAGCCAGCGTAGCGTTGTAAGGCTATTAGCTTGGATTTCCTAGGAAAGCGGTTCCGACATATAGCAGCCGTAATACAGCGGTGAATGAACGTTGTCTATGTAAACGTAGTGGCGCGGTTTCCTAGAGAGCGGAGCGGTTTTGCGTCCGTAATATTAAAGCCGCTATATGAAGGCACCGCTGTCCTAGGAAACCAAAGCTTAACCCTCCCTGATGATGATGATGATGATTGGAAACATACACAGTTAGTGCGTTAATTGCGGGGAAATTAAATATTTAAACATATTTTCAGCATTTATGAAATAACAAAAGGCTCCCAAGCTCTAGTTCTAGATATTGTACAAAGAAAACATCCGCGGAGAACGCAATAAAATTATATTTTTCACAATTGGCTATAAATTCCAAAATATTAGTATGTGGCTAGAATATGTCGCTGTGTGAAATAAAATGTACTTCAATATTTATCGATCTAAATAATCTATAAGTATGATAGACGTCATAAATATTGAATTATTAAAACTAATGACAAACTTACCTTCATAGCAACTTCTCCACGACAATCCAACAAGAACGTCCCATACAGATCCAGCAGAGCCTTCGTATCCGGCGACACGTGTATCTTCAGCGCCTCTCCGTTAGACTCCATGCGGGAGGCTGTATTCACTGTGTCACCGAACAGGCAGTAGCGCGGCATTTTCAGACCCACGACGCCGGCAACGCAGGGCCCTGGTGAAGAGAAACAGTATTGATAAAAATTTTAATTTAATTTTATCTTTAATGTGTATGGACTCAAAGTCTGAAATAAATGACATTTATTTTTATTTATTTAAAAACGTTTTTGTTAACGTTGCAAGGTTGCAAAATAAACATCTTTTTGTAAACACCCTTTGAGGGTATAATGTGTTTTTCATGTACTAATTTATGCATAATATCTGCAACATAACATAATAATGTAATTGAAAACACAATACTACAATAAACAATTTGACTTTGACTTCAAATTGGTCGCTAAGCTATTTTTGTGACAGGAAAAGTAACTTTACTAACTAATATCGGACGTAGCTTGTCTCGGTGATTCAAGAAAGAAAAGAGCCTTTGTAATTTTTACAAGGTACAATATACTTAATTTACTTTGAAAATCACACGAAATAAATATCGTTTATTTTAGCGTTATACATATATCTAAAGTTAATAAAACACAATTTCTTTTTTAAAAGTGTAATACTAGTGTAGTACTAATTTTAAACTTCTTTCATAGTAATATAAAACATATTAAAACAATGTCGTCAATTTAATCCAACCGAAAGTTCCTGTACAATATTAAATTCTACTATTTTAAGACCAACTCCGGATGCCCCGTAACCACATCAAACCACCACCACCACCACTACCACTACTACTACTGTAGAGGAACCACTTTGACACACACAATATATTAAAGCTCTTAAAAAGCTTTACAGTAAATACAATCATCTTCTTTGGTCCTGTTAAATAAATTAATTATTTTTCTGTTGTTTAATTTTTTTTGTTCATGTTAACTGACTAGAAGAAAAGTAAGAATAAGATACAACAGTGTTCAAATTCAATATATAAAAAACGTAGTTTTGACTTAAAGGTATGTTTTATGAATTGTTGCATTGTTTGCAAAAATGTTTTTTCGCTGTTTACGTTTGTCACTACTAGTAAATCAGATGTAGTGGGGCGGTTTTGAAACCATCGACAGTAAAATATGCTAAAATATACCGCTCTTACAATCAATATTGTCTGTACCTTAATATTGATGTTCGATGATGATGATAATTTCGGTTTAAGATAACTTAGTAAATAATATCACTTTGTAGAAAAAAATTGTAACAACATGGTACTATATTTTACATTATAATCCTTTTGTGTAAAATTGTTAAGCGCTTGAGCGTAAATCCCACGCAACCGCAAATTTACCTCGTTCATTTTCCTTTATTCACGAGATTTCACCAGATTTTCAACGCGGCACATGTGAAGGATGAAAAGGTTATTTTGTAACAGTATATATTATTCTACAACGAAATCAAGCATTTTGTTAATTTTGACGTTGATGTATGACGTAATTACTATGAAATCTCAAGACGCTTTTTATTTCAAGTGAACATCTACTAAAATATGTCTCTGGAAGTCCGAATAAAAAGTTAATATGATCAAATCTCGACTGAATTTATTGTACGCAATAGAATATCTTCTTGGCTAAGGAATTTTCAATCTTATATTTTGTAGAAGACGCGCCGCGTAGTCGCTGCTACGTATAATTCGTAGCATATTCATATGTCGTAGCATGTTTCGTAGTACTACAAAAAAGCTGCGACGTAAGTAAATGTTTAAAAATGTTAAATACATAATGAGGTATAGTTTGATGCTCGTTTCGTAGCACTTCTACGCAATCAACTTTTGATAAGATAAAAATTGTGTGCTAAAATATTTGCCAATAAAGGATTTATTATATCGCTGTGCTGAGCTTATACATTGTTGGCCTTCCCTTAGCTACGGTTTGGTTAATAGTTAGAATTTTGATTATTTAATTACTGTTTTTAATATGATTTTGACCAGGAGCCTAATACCTACGTTACTGATCTCAGTAACACATAAATAAGGCCTACACGCGCCTAGAGTTGATTAAGGGTTATGCAAGTGTGTACAATAACAGAGTGGTTTGTGTACCGACAACAAACCCTATAGACTACTCATATTGGCAAAAGAAATTACTAACAAATAATTACTTCCAAAAACATCTCATCACTCTCTAAATAAGAGCCATAATAATACCATGTAACATTTTTACTTGATTTTTTTAGCTTTATCTATAGGGGGTCAAAACAGCTTAATCCATTGTTTTCCAGAACAAAAATCAGTTCATTTCACCCATCAAATCAATTTAATTGATTCATTTGTGGAATACAAATTTTCATCCAATCAGCCAAAGATCACGCGAAGAAATTAATCTCTGAAGACATCGTAGGAACTGGAACAGAACCTCGTTTTTGAAGCCGGGGATAAATCGGTTTGTATAATATCACACAAAGGCATGAACTGAGCTCTCAATACTAAAACATGTCTAGGTAACTAAGAATTATAATAATCTCTGCAGGGCATGTACGGCACGAGGACGCATAGTCTTTTCACCATTTTTATCCACTTGGTGTATGGTGATAGGTGGATAAAATGGTGCAGACTATTATAGTCCTCATGCCGTGCTTGCCCTGCTGGATTAGTATGTCTACGCCTTCACAGTCAGTGGTTCAAGACACCTCATTACCCACTGTGAGTAAATAAACAAGCTCGTTTACTTCAGTTCGCGTGAAATTCCTTTGCTCAGACATAAACGATTCGGCTTGAGAGGACCCAGAACAAATTAGGAGGTAGTAAAAGTATAAAAATATATTTTGTTTATTTTTAACCAGAAAGGACTCCCATGTTCAAATCTATGGCCACAATAAATACAAAAGCTGAATTCGTCACTTTCTAAGGGCTTAAAAGAGGTAGAAAAAAATGAAGTAAATACAATCAAATATTGGTGATGAAAGAAAATTAAATGAATATGTTTCTATAAATTTTGCTTTTCAAATAACACATTCATTGTTTTACGTTTAATTTTTAAATATTACCACTAAGCCGCAAAACATCAAATAAGTTAACAGATATTACAAAACTTCTAACATTAGAAAACAATAACACATTGGTGATAATATAAAACTTTCACCTCAAACATTCATACATGATTAGCACAATGTCACTTTAAGAACAATTTGAGCAAAAGTTCTTTGAAACCATTACGAGTTTGATGCCAACGAAGGTGCAGAAAATTTTTAAGCAGAAGGTTCTATCAGCACAGTTTAGTTCTGGAAAGTGAAAGATTGTATTTCGTAGATTTTTTTTCGTAATATATAAAATCATTGTAAACAAAACGTATGTCCGTATCATGTGGAGTTATTATGGAATGAAGCAAACTATGTTATTGAGAGTTTTAAAACAGCCTTGAGGCCTCTTACATATTTATAAGACTGTATTTACAAACAGGTTAACTGGAATTAACAAATAAGGTACATGTATACCAGCACATGTACATATTAGAAAATTCGCGAAAGCTATCCACAAAAGTTTTTAATTAGGGTGTATTTACACCTTCATTCGACTGGCCTGTTAGCTTAGTTGGTAGGTGGCACTGCCTTCTAATCTAAGGGTGCGGGTTCGATTCCCGCATGACACAAGTAATTATGAATTCTAATTTTGTAATTTCTTGCGTTAATTCTGGTCGTTTGTCTGCATAATAAGAAGAAGAAGAGAGGCACATATATATACGTTATCTAGTATCCATAATACAAGCGTTAGCTTAGTATGGGGCTAGATGGCGCTGTGCGATACGCCCTGAAGCATTTATTTATTTAATTATTCAACCTTCTGTAATTCTTTATTCTGTATCATGACTGTGATGTGCCAGACAGTCTCAGTTTGTTGACTGTTTGAAAGGTAGACAGAAACTATGATTCAAATAGAAGATATGATATGGCATCTATATATCATACAAATAGAAAAGGTAACAATAATGTGACTTACTCATACAGTTGAGTAAAAACATGGTTTGAGGACCAGTACATCCGAGGACATGTATATTTCGTGGAAGGACTTGATCGCCCACCACGATGTATCTGCCCAAGAGAACTCCCCTAACGAATTAATTCTGCGGGGGAGTCACGACCCTCAGTCATGAGGAAATACAACTCATACAGTACAAGGTAACTGTTAGTACAATGTTATATTTTTAAGAGCGAACTGCGTACATCAGTAGTAATAAAGTTTTCAGTGAGATTTTTTACAAATCCCAAAACATATATAACGAGTACATATTATGTATGTAAATGAAGATCAAGATTTAAATACTTGTGGCTCACTTTTAATCACTTTTTCAAAAGACAATAATAAGCAATTGTTAAACTAGTGGAAGTTGTAAATGTTTTCTAAGATATTGCGTATGTATATAGTGATCGTTAACTCAATAGACAAATGAACTAAGGCCAAAATTTGAAACTATAATGATTGCTTACAAATAAGATTCTCCTCAAAGACAAACCTAAACTTGTTTGTCACAATAAGAGCACCTATTTTGTTATAATAGTTCATTCGTTATATCACAGTTGTTTTTATGGCTAAGAGAAGCCTATCTTTTATAACCTATTTTCCTAGACATGTGTGATGTCAGCAATATAACCTTATATATAAATACTTGTGTGTTAATGTATTGACCATGGAAACTGTTTTAAATTTAAAATTAAAAGTTATATAATGCTGTTATTTGGTATGTGGCAATACGATTCTATTTTATAAGGTAAGAATTATTTTCTATATTCTAAGGTAAAACTCGTGTCATCATGCTGTACGGATTATTATTATTATTTTACATGATATAGGCTTACGCTTGACTACAACTTGCCTGATGTTAAGCAACGTTATAATCTACGATCTAGCGCGCTTGCCTAGAAGAAACCGGTTTACTCTCGACTTGAACACCGACAAATTAACGCTCAAGGGGAATAGAGATTCGGGCAAGGAGTTCCACAGTTGGGCTGTTCGCACGATGAAAGTCGAAGCAAAACGCTTGGTGCGAGTTAATTATTATCGTCATTTTTATGATCTAAATTGTTTAATATAGAACGGAATCATATAAATAGGTATTAGGTATACATACAAGTCCTTAATCACATATTATATTCTGTACAGATAACAATAGTACACTAGGTATTCAATATACGATAGCTCTCACGATTCATACCAAGATATTGTGTCGGGGAGCGCTGTCGTAATTGAAATACAAGTTTGAGTTGCTATATGGTAGTCTATAGATGCTTTTGTTACGTTAATGTATAGTGGCAAAGGAAATGTCAAAAGATACGGGTTTTATTTAAGTAAAACTTGGGTATATTTTGAGATTTGAATTGTATTGCTGATTGGTGTAAAGAATTTGTTATTGTATATCACCTATGTTTACTTTCTTTTAAGACACAAATATAAAGGTCCGTGTTTTTAACAAAGTAAACGTGCGATTTATTTATTAAGCGTGCTTCTCGGATTGATAAGACTAAGGAAAAACCAAAGTGACTAACATGTCACTTTGGAAAAAATTGAGATACGAGTAATATTATAAGTATTCGAAACATAAAACTTAGTTTTTAAATATCAAACAGTTACCTATGGTTTGGTAGTGTTACAAGAAATCAATATTACAAAACCAAAAAAAGTAGGAAAATGTGTCCAGCTACTGTCAATTCAGTCATAGAAATAGCAATTGAATACCTACTCTTAAATTACCAAGTCTCTAAATTCTTACCGGAATGCAATCCTATCCTCAGTTTCAGTTGGTCGTGCGGTCGGTGCCTGATCTTGAACCGCCTGACTGCGTTGAGGAGTGCAAGCGCCATCCTCGCTACTTCAGCCGCGTGTCGTGTGCCGTTGCGCTCGGGCAGGCCTGATACCACCATGTAGGCGTCGCCTATTGTTTCTACCTGCGGGAATGGATATTGGAATTATATTTGACTGAGGAAGGATCTAAATTATTATTTTCCATCGACTTTCAAAATGGAATGACAGCCACGCCAGCGAAGCTCTTGCTCATATTACAGCACCTTAGTTAAAGTGTATTTTTAAAATACCAAATTAGAAAATATTAGCTTTGTTGGATATTAATAATAATGTTTGCAATATTTTTTTTTGACAACTAGAAGATGCTTGTAGCTGTGCTCACGTCGATTTAATAATAAAAGTAGCTTATGCCTCTCTCGGGACCCTTAACTATAGCCATAATCACGATGACCTGTGACTCCATTACAATGATACAGAAGAACAAGCAGATCAACAAACAAACACACTTCCCCTGTTACATCATGATTATGATAATATGATCCTGTAATCAATAAACTAAAGATACTTTTTTCTCATCTCATTAAATCTCATTTTCAATCATTGATCTTACCTTATAAACATCATAGTTCTCCACAATAGAGTCGAAGCAAGTGTACAGATCGTTTAACAAGTCTACTACTTGCATGGGAGTAGAGGAGGCAGAGAGAGCTGTGAAACCGACGATGTCTGAGAAGTAGATTGTAACTTGTTCGAACGTTTCTGCCACTACTGATTGGCCGTTGATCAGTTGCGATGCTACGGATCTGTAGACAAAATTAAACAGTATCAGGTGATAGCCAGTTAACAGGTTTGATTATAATAATATAAAGCGAGTGTAGCTTAGGCACTCTACACTCGCTTTTTTATCTGAAAACCAGACACTGGGACCGCTAAGCTGCTTAGCGGTCCCAGTGTCTGGTTTTCATCCAGACGCACCCTGGTTCGAATCCGGCCCTACACCATTGACTTGTATTTTCTAGTAATGTGTGAATTTGCACTCGCTTAGCGGTGAAGGAAAACATCGTGAGGAAACCGACATGTTTGAGGACCACAATATCCGACCACCACGATTTATCTATCCAAGAAAACTCCCCTAACGGATTAATTCTGCGGGGGAGTCACGACCCTTAGTCATGAGGAATACAACTCAAGAGGGGTTTAATTAGCTTTAATTTATATATTGTTAGGCAGGTATCTGTATAAGAATAAAATATAGACTTTGCAGTAATTAACTTTTTTACTACAAACAAATTTAACAATCTTCTATCTTAACAAGGGCTTTAAAGCGAAGCTTTAAGAGAAAATTTGTGAGTAGGCAAAAAATAAGAGGAAACAGCGAAAGAAAAATAATTCAAAAAAATCTTTTGTTGATAAAGAATTATGACAATATTTCTCTGGAACCTTTTTTCGTAAAATTAAACAGAGTTTTATTCTTTAATAGTTAAATTAATTCAGCATTAGGAATCGGTATATTTTCATAAATATATTTGCAAATCATTATCTTCGTTTGATAAAATTTACGGAAGCTAATGAAGCTATATCATAAGACGTATTTTAACAGCATATTTACTCTTTGTTTTTACTTAGCTATGATTTTCAATTAAAAATTCGAAAAGATTCGACCAAGACATACCTAGTATTAATTACATTATGTATATACTAAAATTTTATAAGTGTACATACTAACGAACCTGTGTAGCTTTATAATTACTTACTTGGGTAAAAGCTGATACAGCAGTTCCTCGCATTTCTTCTTTTCTTCCAAATAATCTTGCGTGCGCTCACTGACTAGTGATTCTAAGTTATTAGCATACTGCTCCATACGGGAAAGCAAATTGTCTAAAATATTACTACTTTCTTGAGTCCTGTGAACAATAATCATTAAAAATGTATAACGAGACGATAATGTTAACTTTAAGGATATTTAAATTAGGAAACTACTTTATTTAAACGAATATATCGTCGTATATATAAATCGTCGCCAAGTCGTTAATTTTTATTTTATTTTACCACTCCATATACCTAATGCATAAATATATCAAAGCCATGCCATTACTTAATTTTTAAGAATACCGTTGCATTATCTCTATTAATTCGTAGAGCATTAATTAAAATGCATTCATAAAATCAGAGCCCACCTACACAAATGTAAAAACCATAATAAATTAGGTATCAAATTTTATATACTAAAAATGTTAACTGTTGAGCGTAAGCTGCTTAGGCTCATTGCCGGGATTCAGGCTTTTAGAACATTATAGTCATGCTCAGCAAATCTACACCAAGATAGATTAAAGTGAAGAAAGGATATGGTACAGAAAGAACCGACACCTAAAGTGTATGTACCCAACGAGTGTCTACTGAAGTTTGCAAAGTTTAAAAAAGAAACAACTGAATTGAAAAGATAATCATTTTGGCATGCTTAGTACAGAAAGAACCAGTATCCAAAGTGTATGTACTTAAAACATTACTTGTTGAGCCTTCTGATCGCGCCCTTGAGGTGCGCGAAATCTGGTCGCTCCGTGGGTTCCTCCGCCCAGCACCGTCTCATTAGCTCGTTGGCATCGTCATCTTCGCAGGACCGGTGGTGCGAGGTATTCGGGCGGAGGCAGCTAGCGATTACTGACTCGATTATTTCTGCAGAAAGAGAAAATAAGAATTATTAAGAGACTAGTGGGTGCTCGCGGCTTCGCTCGCATTAAGAAGTAAAATTTGCATCCCCTATTTCACCCCTTTAAAAGTGGCATTTCCAAAAATCATTTCTTAGCGGATGCCTACGTCATAACATCTACCTTCATTCCAAATTTCAGCCCAATCCGTCCAGTGGTTTGGGCTGTGAGTTGATAGATCACTATATCAGTCAGTCAGTCACCTTTGAGTTTTATTATTATTATTATTATTGTATTATTATATAAACAAATATTTCAGGACATATCACACAGCACCATCTAGCCCCATACTAAGCTTACGCTTGTATCATGGGGACTAGATAACGATAACATACATACATACTTTTTGTTTGTTAATAAATACTTATTATACATAGAAACGACCATAATACATCATATCATCTTCCGTGGGTCGGATGTTACGTTTAATTTTTAGGTCCCGGTTGTTTGTTTAGTTCGCCAGTCATAAAGCCACTGTCAGAGGCCCTTAGAGTGGCTTGATGAAATCTCGCCACCAGAGTTAGCCACTCTCATTCGATAACGAAAAAAAGAAGACAAAAATATACTTATTTCTGTATAAACACTTTATACCTACGTGTTTAAAAAATATATTGGATTGGCCGAAAATCGAAGAAAATGGCGCATACTCTACAGACAAGAGCATCGCTCTTAAATTTTGAATGAATGATAAAATGTCAGAAGGTTAAGTAAGATGTGTAATTGTTTACGCGTTATTCTAACCGTTACATAGTACTTTTTACTTAATATATCACAGCGAATGCCAGTAAGGTACTTTCCATCATGTTTTTAACCACTTGTTTTTTTTGCTTAAATAAAATAAAAAATACTAGAAATTCCCTAGCGAACATTAGCTGGGAGCTAAATATCCAAAACAAGATTTGAGTAAAACTGACTGTAAAACATGTAAAAACTAGATAATGGATATTCATATCTTCGTTGTGTTTGTACATTTAAAACAAAAAGAAAAACGTTTATTTTACAAAAATCCTTAAGAGGTAAGACAATATATTAACATATTTCATATTATTTATAAAATTCCTCTGACATGGCTTAACGACTGCCGTACTAGACAAACAACCGAGACCTACAATTTTACGTGTCATCAGATCCACGGAAGCGATATTTTTCGTAATCTGACGAGACAATAGATCGCTCTTAGCGATTAGGCCGCCAATTAAGAAGCTAATTTAAATTTCTATAATTTTTTTTGCATTGTTTTATGTGTGGTGTTTTCATAAAGTATTTATCTATTAATAGAATAACTAATTATTAAAATTGTAATAACTATTGATCAATAAATAAATACAAAAATAAATTGACTCATATATTTTATTCTACTCTAAACTAACACTTATTGCTTTTACCTTTAGGAGGCAAATCGATCCCAGGTCCCAGCCAGAATGCTCCCTGCCGGTTCACGATCTCATGCATAATGATGCCGAAGGAATACACGTCGCCTTTCTGGCTGCCTTCTGGAGGAGGTTCAGCCATGCGGAGCAGTTCTGGTGCAGTCCAGAGGAGACCTGGGGAAGTAAACGGGATTAGAGAAAACATAAACATAACAAATGCTAGTGTGGCTCAGCGGTTCCAGTGTCTGCTTTTTATCCAGACGCACCCTGGTTCAAATCCGGACCTGCACCAATGACTTGTATTTTCAAAAGTTTGGATTTTGCACTTGCTTAGCGGGGAAGGAAACCACCACAATATCCGAGGACATGTGTCTTCCGTGGAAGGACCTGGGCGCCTACCACGATGTATCTGCCCAAGAAAACTCCCCTAACGAATTAATTATTCGGGATTCACGACCCTCAGTCATGAGGAAATACGACTCAAAGAGAGAAAACATATTGCAAACGCTTTTGAGGTAGACCTTTGCCCAGCTAGTGTAAAATAATAGTTTTAACAGAAAAAAGTGTGGTAATTCATATCTCAGTTTAAACAAGCAGCGAATGTATAATAAATCGGAGCCTAAAATAGTTATGTATTTTAAAACGATTTTAATTTCGGTACAGTTAAGAATGAAAAAACATAAAAACTATTTGGAAACATACCCACGTATTGTCGATTTTATATATTATGTATATTACGTTTTTATATTTTAAGTATCAACAAGTAGGTACATGTACAAAGTACCATTCCCACTGAATAAATACCACACTCAATTGAATCGACAAAAGCTTGTTTTCAAAGGCTTTTCATTCCTTATCTTTGAACATAAACCATCAAAAACCCCTGTTTGTTTATCAAGCGTTTTCTCTAAAAATACATTTTTCAACAAGCTCCGACGGTCCTGCCGATCGTAAACCCAGGCGTGAGACCGCACAAGAGATAAACGACAATGAATAAGATTTTTTATGGCATGTGTTTATTTTACGCCTCACCGAAATAAATAACGAATAAATCTAGTAAAACAGTAAAATCAACCTTACAGTCAATAGATGTCTCGCTACCTATGGCAACCTTCACTTTATAGAGTGTGATAATTTTACTAAAATACCAAACTAAGCAACTGACAGACCAAAATGTGATATTCAAATACGTGTCATGACTTGTAATTCTGTGAGTAGTATAGTAAGATAGCAAAACTGGTTTCAAAACATATAAAAAAACACTAAAAATCGGTAGGTACTATCATACGAACTTAGTTTGAACGCCATGTACGGATGGGGGGTTGTAAAAATATATTGATCGGTAAGTATTTGGTTAAAATAACGGGTTGCCTCATTTAACCATGTTGTTTAAGATAAATAAGTAATAAGTTGCTTTCTTTCTATGTTGTCTATATTTGGCCTGTTAGCTTAGTTGGTTGTGGCTCTGCCTTCTAATCTAGAGGTCGCGGGTTCGATTCCCGCATGACACAAGTATTTATGTACTTTAAAAAAAATATAATTACTTGTGTTGTGTCTGGTCGTTTGTATGTATAATAAGTATGTATTTACTACAAAAGAAAAGTATATAAGTAATATATCCGTTATCTAGTATCTCACGACACAAGCGTTTCTTAGTGTGGGGCTAGATGGCGCTGTGTGCAATGTCCCGGAATATTTATTATTATTATTTTCTTTATTTCTCTTCACAGACTCTCGGGCCTTACGCCCGGTATTTTTAAGGCATCAGTGGGGCCGGAGCCAACACTGAGAGGCCTTTTACAATATTATACTTAAAATTAAGTAAAAATTACAGATAGAGGATGTTAGGTATATAAAGTAACTATTGCAGACATGGTATTAATGTTACAGGCTATTGTGTTGAGTTGTTCATTGACTTAATTAAACTGGTCTATTGTACGAGGAACGGCACCCGCCAGTTATGCCTCATTCATAATAAAATATAGCGGGTGATGACTTGCCACTCACTAAATGGGCCCTCCACAAAAGGCAGCCTAAGATGACGCCGGAAGGGCAACATTGGTGTGAGTGGCTTAGGGTGTCGAGAGGTGTGCTGCGCGTTCTCTGAGCGGTACTAGCGGCGTTATGCCCTTTAACACTTCCACCCTGGAGCTTAGGTACTGAGCTCTTGCGTCTTCCACTCCCGGACGGCCAATCAAGGCAAGCCGGGAGGCAGGGGGTCTCATTTAGCCCCCAGGGAATCGGGGTCCGCGGTGACGCTACTCACCGACGACTCGCCATAAAGTCGCCCCTGCGGTTTTATTATTATTATTATTATTTAAAGCCTCGAACAAAATAAACAAAAGAGCAATAAGTTTCAGAAAAGATATCACGCTCCGGAGCAAAAATTATTTGGAAAATTCATTTGTATTTGTCATAGAACGACGTTTACAAATGGCTGTAGCGAAGAGGAACCATTCATTTGAATGTCTGATAAGGTTAAAAAGTACAAAGTTAATATTTCTAACTTATGTATATGAATGAACAACAATCAAGCAGCGCTTTAGTACGTTATTAAGTACTCATTGTGATAAGTACAAAAAGATATTATATCAGTAGAAAGTGAGATAGGTTTTGGTTTTTTATGAGATCACTAAAACCAAAATAAAAAATGTCATAAGAATAATCAATTATAATTTGTCAAATTTGTTAAAAATATTTCATAAAAACAC
Source organism: Macaria notata (assembly GCA_927399415.1). Classification (NCBI taxonomy): domain Eukaryota; kingdom Metazoa; phylum Arthropoda; class Insecta; order Lepidoptera; family Geometridae; genus Macaria; species Macaria notata. The sequence continues at coordinate 7,649,091 of OV656741.1, forward strand.
TCTTAAAATTATGTCAGCTAAAACGATATTAACGAAAAAGCAGATCACCAAATTTACTTGAACACAATGACATAACAGTTAAACGAATATTTCAATTTCTTTTGATAAAGTTTAAAAGTGAGTTTTTAAAGTTTTTTTTATAAATCTGTGCAAATTGTTGCTTTTGAGTTTTATATTTGTTGTATTATAGTTTTTATCACTCATTACTAGTTTTATTTCGTTTATTATAAGTCATGACAAAACTTATATACTAAATACTGACCATGAAGATAATGACAGTTAAATACTCTATTTATTTTATTGTAATTCCTTGGATAGTCAAATGAAAAGAAATAGTACAAAATCAGCTTACATGGTATGAGGTTGATAACACGCTAAACCAAAAAGGTTACTCAAAGTCTGTAATCGTTACTTAAGTTTCAAGGATTGACTTTGTCACAAATCTTCTGCTAGTTACGATCAAAGTAACATTTATTTTTGTCTTGTTTATGGTAAAATAATGTGGAGATAAAAAATCCGAGAACTTATTTCTTCCGTGGAAGGATCTGAGCACCCACGACGATATATTATAATACTTACACAAGAAAAGTTTCTCAATTAAATAGTTGTGAGGAGTCGCGACTCTCAGAAATGAGGAGTATCACTCGAAGAAAGAATTGTACAAGTATGAATAATAGTTAATAATATGTTTAGTTTTTCTTCACTAGTTTTTAGAAAGAATTGAAGATGTAAAAATTTATGAACTAGGGGATGTCAGCGGCTTAGGTATGCTGAATAGAGACACAAAGTAACAAATCACTATCAAAACCCTAAGTTATTACCATTTCAGAAATCACGATGATCCTTCATTCCATTGCCGGTCGAAAACGTAAATAGTTGTTGTTACAAACTAACAAATTCATTATACGCATAAGACATAGTATGTATTGTGAAAAAACAAACATACATAAAATATATAGTTTGTAAACATGTTCACCGAACATACATAAAATTGACTCCCGCTAAAAATAGGAAGACCCCATATATGGTTTAGTCGCCAAACGGGAACGTGGCTAAAGCGACTAATTTAACATGGCAAAGGAACAGTTCTATTTGACAGAATATCCACTTTGTAGTGAAGTGACGGTTTCTATTTTGAAGTCAAAGGTTTTCTGATCAAAGAGAACGAATGATTCGGGAAAGCGGTGGCAATATAGGATAGGAGTATTGGCCGTTTTTATGTAGCTAAAATATATAAGATGAATTTGTTACCAAAATAAATAAGTTTTTACATTGAACAATTTTCAGTAATACGAGTACGAGTAACTTTTAGAAAGCAATATGTGAAGCTATATTACGTACGAAGTTTTTTAATTTTACGTCTAAAACAAACTGTGAAGCTAAGTTATTGATATAAAAATCTATCATCTCCCTGGCTGTTAATACTAAGATTGAAAATGAAATGTTTGATCTTAAATTGATTTAGTTATAAGTATCACGCGTTGCTCATAATATATTTGACGTATGTAATAATTTAAAAAGTAAAGTATAAAGCATTAACCTACATTTTTTGTTATGGCAGGAGCTCTTAATGTTTTTATTTTCGTATTTTTAGAACGAAAATTTGTTATGAGCGCTTACTAAGCAACAAAACCAATCCACTTTTACTGTGAAGTACTGATTTTCATGTTCAAAAATTAGGAATTCACGTCACAAATCTAATAACTATCCTAAACCCTTCCAGCAACAAAATGTGTTGTCCGAAATCTGGATAGAATGTGAATTGGTGTGGAACATGTTATAAAAATGGCCTAGCGTGATTTATGGAAACGTAATTCGAAGGGACATGTTTTAGATTCAGGTTTATTTTCTAACTTCACGTATCACATATATGGTATAGTATTTATTTTTTATACCAAGTTTTGTGGTCCTTTCATCTGTGACAAAGGTACAAGGTACTGTAACTTAGCCGATTTAAAATGCCAAACATTTGTTCCCTTTTTAGTAATAAAATAAAAAAACATGGGAAGAAAAACTAAACATACTACTTCTAACTACAACATAAAAATGGGGCACTTAGAAAATCTTATTAATTATTTTGTTAATTACAAAACAAAACAATTTTGTAAAGCTCCTTAGCAAAGATATAACTTAAGATAGTTTTATAATAAGATCTGTTTTACAAATGATTCCATCTGTTCAGCAAATTTTTTTTATTTATTAGGTTTTTTGTTCATAAAATGTCAATTAACAATGATAGATATTTGTTAAAATACTTACGAGTCCAATAGCTATGGGCCCTCGAGTCCTTCTCTGAAGTTCTCAAAGCGTGGAGTCCGAAATCAGTGATTTTCAGTACAAATCTGGAGTCTACGACGCAGTTGCTCGACTTTAGCGCCCCATGGGACCTTATATCAGTGCCGTGGAGGTAATGCATTCCCTGAAAAGGAGATTCTATTAGTTTTAATAAAACAAGACCGACATCCATTAGATACTTTGAGGTTTTGGTGTTGACAGTCTGTTGTGTTGACAGAGAAAAATGGTTTTCTTTATGTTGTGTATAAAATAAGCTATATACGCTACATATAAAATATTCATAATAAGCTACATATAATATATTCATAAGTTTTGCTTACGAGTTCAAATATTTTAGCAAAACTTTTAGATTTACATACATATATCTGTTTTGTACCTATTTAAATTCTTAGTAAGTATGTGAATAAGAATAAAATGACTAAGTTAGAAGTATAATCGAACACGGTAATGTCGCCATTTCAGAGCGACAGTTCACCAATTAGAAAGCTTTACAATCACGAATAGATTCTGAGTCAGCAAAGTTAAACTGAAAGCTAGGTAAAAAGCACACGTAGCTTTTTCTTTGCTACATTTTTGTACAGATTTCGACTCAAAAAAAAGGTGGTTGATCAATTTATTTATTTCAAATTGATGCGTTATTTTTAAATTCTGCATGATACGATATTTGCGATAAAGGAATAAATGCACATCTAATTTATTTAAATAAGCGGTGAGCATGCTACGTAACGTAAACAAGTACTTTTGTTTTCAATTTTGTAGGTACCTACTTTAAAATTAATGAATAAAAAAATGTAATTTTAAGTACCTAATAATCTTTTTACTCATCGTAAAACATGCCCAACATTTTCCCTCAAAACAAACTACAAGTGTTGCTCTTAAATTGGAACAAGGCGTTAACTTGCAAGTTTAATAGCCGTTACGGTCAAGTGAGGGTGCGTAAACTTTACCTAAACCGACATTTGAGCCTTAACTTATTGAGAGAACTTAAGGGTGTAGTTAAGTTACAGTATCCGGTATATGGGTCAGAAAATTAATGGAGCTGTGGGTCATGGTTGCTTGATAGGTTTATTGGTGCTAACTAGATCTGATGGAAATGTGTATAGAGTAACACAATATGGGACGAAAGTTTAGAGTGTGTAGTTGTTTCACGTTTCATGGTTTTATTATATTCTAGGGTAATAAATAACAAATAAATTAAAATAAGTATTTAAATTATATTATATAAGATAAGTATTAAAAATAAAAATATTTGTGTGACACGAATTTTACTGAATAAATATTAGGATATCAAACATGAAGTTGTTCTGAAAATATCAGATATTTATAAGAATGATTACAACACAACGATTATAAATTGTACATTTCAGGTGAGACAAAATCGATAGTCTTACCTGAAAATCTATACTAATATTATAAAGCTAAAGATTTTGTTTGTTTGTTTGAACGCGCTAATATCAAGAACTACTGGTGCGAATTGAAAAATTCTTTTTGTGTTGAATTGACCATTTATCGAGGAAGGCTTTAGGCCATATAACATCACGCTGCGAATAAAAACAATAGAAAATGTGGAATAAACGGGGAAAATGATTCATCTTTGAGTTGTGTTCAAAGTTCATCATCATTCACATTTGTGTTATTAATTTTAGATACTATACTTGTTATTTTAGTAGATATTATAACACTGTTTGTTAAGTTTTTTTATTGACACAATTGGATTAGAACCTGGATCAATACGGTATTTTTAAGGCAGATGATAATATGGAGCGCAATTTGAATTCTTATTAAAGTTTTGTACCTAACTGTTAAATTTCGGTCTATAATATATAAAAAAACTACTGCTTGTTTTATATGCATAAATAAAAACTAAACTTTTATATTGAAGTATTTCGTTCGTGTATTATAGTTTTTATTTCCACTAACCAATAAAATGAACCTAGTTAAACCAACGACGACTCGCATAAAAAAGTTTTAAGTTCAAATCGTCACTGAACTTTAATTAATCTCAGCAATAAAAGTACAACTTACGTACCTATCCTATACAGGGTAACTACTAACTCATATACAATCACTCTCCTTCTATTTATTGCCTACATATTTTACTCATGTTTGAATAAAAAAATTGACGAAACGTGTATTACTATGAAACAGGCACTTTACAATTATGAATTTCAATTCCATTACATCCTAGAGTTTTTAAATGATATCAGAAATACCACTTTGTCCTTACTCATCGACTATATTTTATATCACACACAAACAAAATCTTTCGCCTATATAATAATTCTTAATTTTTTTATGTCGTTTCACTTTTGTCACATCATATAATTAATGAGTTGTGGTTGTGTGTAGTAAATAATTATATGTGTGACTATACAATTATTAGTAGGATGAAATTTTATAGTAAACCCTGTATCAAATAAAGTTACCTTGACTATATCGTGCATCAAGCTGACTTTGAACATCCAATCTAGTTTGATGGATTCATTCTCCAAGATGTCCTGCAGGGATCCTTTAGGACAGTACTCCGTTAGAACGCAGCAGTGGGGAGGATCTACGCAAGCGCCGAAAAATCTGGAAATAAATGAACATATTATAGGACAGAGCATGTTATTTCCTACAGAAATAAAACTTTGAAACTTTGACAATATATTATTTTAGTTTGAAACAACGATTTAAGATGTATAGATTTCTTATTATAATATTTAATGAGATTTGTGTAAAATATGAGCCATCAGAGTTAACAAAGTTAACTATTATATTCGATATAACAGAAAAGTAACAAAAAATCTCATAATTGTCATCAATTCAGAGAGCAAAAAATTTTCTTCTGATGTTTATAGTCAGGCATTAGTCAGGCGATTCTCCATTTAAAAGGAATGCTAATTTTGAAAGCATTTCATTAGCTATTATTTTAAAAATGTACATATGGTAGTCACAAATTATTATTTGACTCCAGTTTATAGTACAATCAGGCGTTTGATTACATGAAACGATAACGACCACTATGACAGGGTGGAGCAAACCTGTACTGGATTGGAATTTTCACTTCTACTTTTGGTTTTTTGTCTCTAGTATTTTCTTGTTTATTATATATACCTGGCCACATGATCATGTTCCAAGTCCTTCATCCTCTTCAGCTCCAGAAGCAGTGGTCTCGTAAGGTCTATCCGCTGCTTGTCCATAGTCTTGATGGCCACTCGGCAGCCTTTGTAGAAACCGCATGGCGTGTATACTTGTCTATCGCCAGCCAGAGAGGTGGCTTCGTCTGAGAATGTTGTCTGAAAGGAGGAGATAATTTTTGTTTTTGATACATCGCTCTTGAGTAATATTTCCTCATGACTGAGGGTCGTGACTCCCTTACAGACTAATTCGTTAAGGGAGTTCTCTTGGGCAGATACATCGTGGTGGACGCCCAGGTCCTTCCTTCCTTTTATACATAATTATTATAACCAAAAAAGTTTATGTTAAAGCGGAACATTTAAGCGCTGAGTTTTCAAACCAAGTCAGACTATTATTTCTTAAATACTGAGCAATATAGATCAGTATATTATGATAAAAAGGAATATGGGCAAACAGATTCTCAATTCTGATCATTCTTTTTGTTACTGTTGCACATAGGTACATATTAGTCGTCAAAGTCAGAGATGTTTGAGTGGAATGAAAATCAGACTCTCAAGATCACAGTAAAAAGTTAATTTATAACAAAGCGTGAGGATAGGTACTCCAAAAATAAAATTTCATTTATATCAACAAATTTGCCATTTGAAGATCCCGGACAATTTAATAAATTAAACATTACACAAAGCAATCTAAACTGGCAGCTGTGCAGGAAAAGTCAACAAAACTCAGAAGAGAAAAGGATCCTTTCATTTCAAAACCACTTATATTGTAACCCATATCACAGCAAATTTTGTTAAAATGATTTAATATTAAAACAAGTGGCTTCTGTACCTAGGATGAGATTTCTTTACATTGCTGTTTTTATTTTTATCAAATCATACCATAATATAAAAGCGAAAGTGTATATTTCTTGCTTTGTTTTCTTTTACACCACACAACTGATTATGATAGAGAAATGAAAGTAATATTGAATAGCTTTGATCAAAACAATGTTATTTTTCCACCAAATTATCCTTCTGATAAAACCGAAAACTTTCTACATAAAATATGGATTAGCAACGAATTTATTTGTAAGCATTTTCCTTAATTATGTACGAATTAAAACAGAAAGTTAAAGAAAAATGTTTATTACTAAACTTTTGCTCAAAAGTCCGTAGCATAAATTTTTTACAAGTAAGACAGATTCTAAAAAAATAACTTGACTACAACAAAAGCGGTTACCGCAAATTACAACCCCAAAAGGATACTCACAAAAGAAATCAAAGGAAATTTACATTGCCTCTCAGCGAAAATATTCCGGTATTTATCGTATAATGCCGGTTATACAGGGGTATAAGATTACTTTTATTTAAAAGAAACTTAGTAAATGACATTTGTGAGTACAAAATGCCATGTTTATTTTACATTCTTTAGTGAATTTGCTATCGAGGTCTATCAACAACAACAACAGTAATAACAGATTATCTGACTAAAAAATTCTGGAGCATATACTCGTAAATGGTGACAGAAACTAAAAACAATGGTATTATAACAGAATATTGGTTTTCCTGCGTTTAATAGAGGGTCGATGACAGTCATTCGGTGTAAATTCGTAACAAATTACGTACACCAATTATCAGAACCGACCACAGAAATTGGAAATTGGTCCTTGTTGTTCGAAAAACCTTTTTATTTATTTCTACTGTGGCCCTGTATTTCGTATTAATACCGTTATATTGCGGTATTCTTCGGTTCAGAGTGAGGTGAAAAGGAGCAATTCATACCTACTACGCTTGGGAAATGAATCGGAACAGAATTGTAATAGGCAGAAGCACGCAGGTACAAATATGTAACAGGGTTTGAGTATCTCATTTCCAGACATTTGATGGGACTAATCACACTTTCCTCGTTTATTATAAGAATTTGTTTAAATTTATGAGTAATTGAGTGTTTTTTTTCTCATACACGATTAAACGATTGAATTAAATAACTAAGACTAAGGTTAACCTGACAGATTAGTCTGCAGAGGAACACATTATAGACCATAATATTTATGCCAGTTAAACTTCTAAAGTATTGGCTTAAAAAAATCATTTGATCTCAAGTTTTAGTGCATAGGTTAAATCGCGCTGTCAAAATATATCAAGAGCTTTATACAAAGAAAATACCATCAGCTTGATGAATTTTTGCTTCAATATGGCTTCATATAAAACTAAAAATCTGATGTTACTTAACAATGTGAAATATATGTAAATTACATATATAGAAGACAACCATCAAATATGTATGTAACGTCCGAATCAAGAAAAAACTGCGTCCTTTACCTCATATCCAAAAATACAATCAGTGGAATTGTTACAATAAGGGGTCAAGAAAGGGCAACAGGGTAGTACCATTTAAGTTACTGCTTATTTTATACGCTGCTCGGGTTCCGAGTGTACAACAATAACACGGTAAGGTACAGGGATTTCGTGAAATTCATTTATATCGCGCGCCGTTCCGTTACAAGTGTTGGCAAATTGTATGAAGGGTAGGGATGAGGTAAGAAGGAAATATTGGGATTTATAAGTTATTTTTGTTACCTGACATTATTTTGACCAGAAAGTGGAATGTAATAGGTCTCATGAAGCGATAACTGAACCTTAGAGTGACGATGTATTCGAAAATGTAATATTTCGATGTCCAGAACTGTATTAATGGTGGCTTTGCTCCACTTGGTGACAGATATACACTTTTTTCCTTTTATGTTTATATGAAGTAATACTACAAATTTGAAATATTTCTAACGTAAATAAATTTTGAAAGAGGTATAGATTAAAGCCATTATTTTAATAATTATATAGAAAACTAGACCAAGCTAAATAAAACAAAATGTCTTTAACACTATTCAATAATTTCAAAGAGGCACAAAGTGAATAGCTATATGCATCTTTGACATAGTTAGTTAATATAGTTCTACATTCTCGTCATTTCAGTTTCCAAGGTACAAAATTTCAGATTTCATTTCATTAACATTCCCGTCTCTAACAACAGTGGCTTAGATTTTCGTTTTCGTGTATAAGCCGTAATCTGGTTGGTGATAATACAGCCTGGTTAGGAGGGATTGGGAATGTTTCTACAAACGCTCATGTTATTTGGCAAAGCGAATATTGTGGTAGGGTAAGCAAATTAATAAAGCTATACAGGTATTGTTACGGGATTGAGGTTTTAATTAGAAATTGATCGTGTTATTTATAGAATTTTGTGGCAAATTGAAACATACTCTTGTTTCTGTAGATTGTATACGAAGGATTAAATGTTTTTTTAATAATAGCATAGCGATTCCCAGTGGCAAATTCCAAGTATTTGAATCGATTTCTCGATTGGGGCCTCTGGCAGGGCTTATCGAATGCTTAGGAAAACAATGGCCTACAATTTAATGTGTCACCTCATTTACAGGATCCCACATACAAATATGTAAGAAATCAAGAATATCATTATTTTCATGTAGCAAGACACATTTTCCAACCATCGAACGAACGAACATCGTTTCCGCTCAGAAACGAAACGCCAATCGTAGAACTCCTTGTAACTTCTAAGATTGGTGGAACACTGTTATTGGTTAAAATAAGTCAGTCTTGACGTCTTTGGTTGGCGTTTTGTTTCCGAGCGGAAACATTCCGAATTTGTGAAACACCCTGCTGTAGGACTGATTTAGTGACCTTACTTCCTTTGCCTAAATTTTTGATCGCGAAGCTCAACCACCCAAGCCACGAGCATAAAAAAATATAAATGTACATTTAGACGCATGAGTAACTCACCCCAGTACTATACCGGCGTGCTAGCGAGTGCATGCTCCCGCGCAGCCTGCTCCCGGGCTGAAGCACGTCGCTCCAACTCACGCGCCACGTCATCATCGCTATCTCCGCTTCTAGCTTGTAGTGCCTGGTGAATAAATAGAAACCTTGATAATAATCAATATGTAACTATAATTGCGGTTTTTTTTGCGCTCTGCCGCGGTCCCAGAACGCACGTTGTGATGATGGGTTTCATTACACCCGAAATACTTAAACAACATACGCGAAATTACACGTCAGTGAAAACCGTTTAGTTACATAATGATAACCTTGCAAATCATTACCCGACATGGCATTAATGTTATATTATGGAGCTAAAAGTTTGTGAGTGTGTATGTTCCTTCTTTACGCTCAAACGGCTGAGCCGGGTAGGATGAAATCGACCTAGGAAAAAAATCTAACTCTTGGCCACAACGCCAAGAAGGCTAGAGTTTTAAATGTAAAAGTCAAAAAGGCTATAAATAAGTATTTCCGTCAGCTGCTTCTATCTTCCGACTATTAGGCGATTACTCAACATTCAAATAAAAAGTGAAGAAAGTCCGAGATAAAAATGTCAGAAAGTCAAGAGAAGATTCAAAATTAAAAAATAACTTTTGTCAAAGTTAATGAGTCCATTTCACGGTCTCGTTTGGCCAATTCAATTACAGAAGCTTGCTGATGAAGAAAAATTGTGGATCAAAAATAATTGTCGTCTCTTTCAGGATCTTTGAGTTGAAAAATCTTTTGCTAGTTTCGCTTACAAAGTTGAGGTAATTTGTAACTTGTAATGACGTTATTGGTTTTATGTGTAGGTGTATAGGACAGGGTTATTTCAAAATTAGCGAAAACATTTACAACAAAAATTAAGTTATATTACGGTAGTACGGTAGGTGATACAAGTCATGTTGAAATATGACAGAGAAGTTTTTTTAAATATTTTTACGGTATATTTTTTTGTAGTCGATTCACTTACTTCACGTTTGACTACTCATCCCTCATAATGTTAAGAATTGCTGCATAAAGATAATACAGGAAAACAACTCTATTAATTAAAAAAAAACACTGTCTTAAAACAATCAAAAGTAGCCATTTATCTCCCATTAAATGTTTTATTTTTAATTCTGTCAAATTTATTTCCCGTCAAATAAAACTTTTACCTTGTATTTTCGCCTAAAAAAAATGTTATATGGCCATGTTTTCTCTGACAAACATTATTTCTAATTAATGCTAAATAATATCATGTTATCAAAAATGTGTAGGTACAAACAACATTATAGCGTAGGCAAGTACACCCACTTTCTTTGTACACTTTGATGTTTTTTACAAAGTTCTATGAACATAAGACATTTGGAATTTCTTCTACAAAATGATAATATTTACTAAAATGTACAAAAATCTCTCTGTCCCAATACTATGATCTATATTTCTTTAAGCTTGTGTTCTCTTATTATTGGTGTACAATAAAGCATTTTTGATTGATTTATTTTATATTCATCACTCCATTTAAGCGTAGAAGAAGAACAAATTGACAAACACAATTTTATACTTTTATTTATGGGACTAGATGATGCACCGAGTTTATGTTATTGCTTTAAAATTTTGTCTTATATTATTTTACAACTTACCGATAAATGAAAACTGATAGTATTGCTAAAACCACGACGACAGAGCTCAAGATGATGCTGAGTATTGCGTAGACTGGCAGAGCTGAAACAAAAAAAAATATATTATAGGTAGTGTATATAAAAAGCAATTAAACATTAATTTTATTTTTTCATTATTTATAATTTTGATATGTGATCTCAGAACCATATTCAATCATCATCATCATTATTCACAGCCCTTGGGATCCCACTGCTGGGTATAGGCCTCTCTTTGTATATGCCATCTGCGTCGATCTTGTGCAGACCTCAAGAATGAAGGAATTATGTACCTCCACCTCATGCGTTGAATATTCAATATTCAACCAATTTTAAATGGACTTTAAAACATCTCATGCACTCTCGCGCCGGTAATCGGGCGAGGCGGTCGTGCGCGCATCACGCTTAGCTCGGCGCAACCCCGCGCCGCGCTGCGCGAGTGTTTACGATGGAAGAATCCGATAAAATTAGTGAAGCTGAGATGGAGTTGAAGTCAGGGAAGAGATTACATGAAAGTGATAAAGAAAATAGTGAAGAAATCAGTGATGAAGAGTGGACAACGGTGCAATCGAAAAAAAAACAACAAAGAAAAGAGGGTAGTGCAGATAAAAAAGAGATATACATTTCAAGCGAGGAGTGTCTTCCCAAGCAATTTGCTTTGGCGAAGCTATTGTTACAGCTGGAGATTAAAGATATTACGAATATCAAATATTTAAACCCTTATAAAATACGCGTAACATTTGATCGTGAGATACATTTGAAAGAGTTGGACGTTTTAAAAAACAAAGGGTGGCGCATCAATACGTCGTCGGAAGTGAGTTACTCGTACGGTGTCATAAAAGATGTTGACATGGATCTTACTGACGAAGAAATAATTCAAAATATTACGTGCCCCGAGCCAGCTGAGTTACTTTCGCTGAGAAGATTGTCGCGTAGAAATAGGGAAGAGAAAGAGGGAAGATGGACGCCTTCAGAGTCAGTACGCCTTTGCTTTAAAGGTAGTTGGCTACCTAAATATGTATATGTTCATGGTGTCAGGGTACACATCGAGCCATATGTGTACCCAGTTACACAGTGCTTTAAATGCTGGTCGTTGGGTCATACCGCCAAAACCTGTGTTACAAAGAAAGATGTGTGTCCAAAATGCAGCGGAGATCATGCGAACTGTAGCACCAAAATATTTACATGTGTAAACTGCTCAGGAAGACACATGGCTATGGCCAAGATATGTCCAGCATATCTCAAAGAGAAAGAGATTAGAGTAATAATGGCGGAACATAATTGTACATATATCAGGGCAGCCCAGCTATATGCAGCGACTCCCATGTATACTCCAGTAGCTAGAAGTGACCCTAAGGCATGAAAGTCACTGAAAGGGTGGAACAAGCAGCACCTCGTCCAGGTCCCAGCAGGGATTCAAGTCCGTCGTGCGCTTCTATTCAGGACACCATATCTGAGAAGAGCGTTATATTGCAGCCAAAAATAATTAAAATGAAAACAAAGAAAGCGTGGAATATTATTAATGAGGAGAAAGAAAAAGAAGAAGAGCAAAAAGAACCTGAACCTGATAACCAGAAGAGAACGACGACGCTAGTGGAGCTTATATCAAGAATTAAGGAGGTTATATTTTTACGGAATGTGGAGTTACAAGATAAAATTAGTAGAGTTGTTAAGTTGTGCTTGGAGTGGCTTGTGATCGTAGTGGTAGAAAGTGCATCGGATTGGCCCATAGCTTCTTTAATACAAAGTTTTTTAAATCCTAATGGATAGGACATCCTTCAATAAACTGAACATTCTACAGTGGAATGCACAAAGTTTTAGAAATAAGTTAATTTCGTTTCAACCTCTTTTATCTAAAGAGAAAATCCACATTGCGTGTATAAGTGAAACATGGCTAGCGGACGACAGCTCATTAAACGTAAGTCAATATAATATTTACCGCGCGGATCGCGACGCACAAGGCGGCGGAGTTGCGATTCTCATTCACAGGTCATTGACCTCGCAGCGCCAGCGGATCAGCCTTCCTAACCGGGCTGTTGAGCTCGTGTGTATTAAGATTTTTAATTGTAAACTTATAGATAATATTATTTCTGTTTATTTCCCACAATCTTCGAAACCGACTTTAAATGATTTTAAGCATTTGTTTTCGATATTTAGTAGACGCTCGCTTATTTTAGGAGATTTTAACGGACATCATTTGTCGTGGTCTTCTAAAACAGATACTGTAGGGAGATGGATACAAGATGCGTTAACTGATAGTGAATATTATGTAATTTTAAATGACGGGTGTAATACACGGGTTAAGTTAGTCGATGGGAGATTACAAAAAACATCTCCAGACTTATCGTTAGCCACCTCTGATATTGCTTCACATTTCAATTGGTCAGTTTTACAAGAAAATTTGGGAAGTGATCATTTGATAATTAAATTGAGCGCTGGTTTTGATTCACCTATTACACGCACGGTTAGGAGAAACTATAAAAAAGCGGATTGGAATAGTTATAACTCATGTCTTAGTAACATATTTGACGGTGTAGTTATACCTGATGATAATCAAAAATGCTATGATATGTTTTTAGATTATATTAATTTAGCAGCCGATATTCACATACCTTTAATTAAAATTAGTAATAACATTGAGTCAAAATTTAAACCTAAACCATATTGGAACATTGAGATATCAAAAGCAGTAGCTTCACGGCGCTTGGCTTTGGCACAATTTAGAAAAAACCCTATTCCACGTAATTTATCCATTTTAAAATGGAAAAATCTCAGCTGCTGAAAAATTAATAAGGGACGCGAGAGATAAATTTTGGCATGATTATTGTTCGTCTGTGAACGAAAAAACATCTTCATCTGAAATGTGGCAGCGTATGAGATGGGTGAAAGGTCATAGGTACAGTCAACAGCATATTAGTGAGACTCAAGCGTCACAGCTGTTAGAATCACTAGCTCCCGATTATGTCACGCCAAGCCAGCCAGTAGTTCAACAATATTATTCACAGTTAGATGTAAATATCTCCCTCCAGGAGCTAGACGCATGTATCAAACCTAAGGATACATCTCCTGGTTGCGATGATGTAACGTACTCTATGATAAAACACCTCCCGAGAAACGGCAGGTGTTATCTTTTATCGCTATATAATAGGATACTATCGACGGGTTTTGTTCCTGCTCAGTGGCGATCGGTAAAAATTGTACCTATAGTTAAGCCTGGCCGTGACCCAAATGAAGTCACTTCTTTACGACCCATATCTTTAATTTCGTGTATATGTAAAATCTTTCATTCAATTTTAAATAAGCGGTTAGAGTGGTATGTGGAACGTAATAATATGTTTTCTGTAAACACGGTTGGATTTAGAAAAAATAGAAGCTGCACGGACAACTTGAGTACCTTAATATGTAGAATACAGAACGGATTCTCGGAAGGCTTGCTAACAATGGCGTGTTTTATTGATATTTTAAACGCATACAATAATGTTGATATAACAATATTGATTTCTATCTTAAATGAAATCAGAGTAGGTCCGAAATTTTGTAATTATTTATGGAATTATCTTACAGAACGTTTGCTACATTTGACTGTGGGTAACAAAAAAATTACTAGGATATCAGGTGTAGGGGTTCCACAAGGAGACCCTCTATCCCCCTGTCTATTTAATATAATAACTATGAAAATATGTAAGTCATTAGAGAACAATATATATGTATCACAATATGCGGATGACTTCGTAATATATAATCATTGTTACAAAACATCTAAAGGCGGGCCTATTTTAGAATCCAGTTTAAATAAGATGAATGAGCTACTTAGTTACTTAGGATTAGACATTTCGTTAAACAAGACTAAAATATGCATTTTTAAAAGAGGTTACCGTACTAATACGGAATGCATTAAATTAAATGGTTCAACTATAGAAATTGTGGATACCGTCAAATACTTAGGTCTTTGGCTGGACAGAGGATTAAGATGGACTAGACATATAAATGAGGTTAACGATAAGTGTTATACATTTATTAATATATTTAAAGTTTTGATAGGTTCATCTTGGGGAGTTCACCCCATTCATATGAGGCGGCTGTATTTAGCTTTAGTTCGAAGTCGAATTGATTACGCAAGCTTTTTATTTGACAACTGTTGTCGCACGAAAATAATCAAGCTAGACAAATTACAGAACCAGTTTTTACGTCTCATTGGTGGTTTTATAAAAAGCACTCCTATTCACGCGATGGAGTCAGAATTGAATGTCTCTCCTCTGTTTGTTCGTAGGCAGTATCTAGCGTCTAAGTATTGGCTTAAATCTAAGTCGATTCGAGATTGTGATTTAATTGAGTTACTCGATGAGCTGTCGTATCGCATGCGCCTACCGTACTGGCGTAAGAAAAAGAAACCGTTACTTGTGACTGTACATAATATCCTAAAATATAATAGTTTTCATTCTAGCAAACAAGTAGAAATGTTTAGTTTGGATACATGGGTCAGTAATATTGATTTGTCTGATGTGTTGGAGATCAATATCACTCCTTTAGATAAACCTAAGAGATCTTATAACCCCTTAGATCTTAAGATAAAATGTGTAAAATACCTTCGTAATAAATATGTAGGATACTATACCTTATTCACAGATGGATCTATGTCAGATGGTAAACGAGGCTCCGCATTTTTAGATGCAGAGACTGGTTATTCTATGAAGTTTAACATACGTTCTAAGATAAGTATTATGAATCTTGAACTTATTGCTCTAGCTGAAGCCATATCATATATAGAATCTATTAATTTTGATAAGTTTGTAATATTTACTGACTCAAAAAGTGCCATGTTTCACTTAGCTCGTTGTGTTAGTGGGTCTAGTTCCAGAGGCATTCCTTTGGCTTACAGTATTCTCAACAATCTTGTAAAATTAAGAAATCTAAATAGAGTTGTTAAAATACAATGGATTCCTTCACATGTTGGCTTGGCGGGTAACGAAGAAGTAGATAAATTAGCTAAAGAAGCATCTGTTGATGGAGATATAATATTTAACTGCCTCCCATGTTACACCGATTTGATTCCATTTATTAAAAACAATTGTTTTGAGCTCTGGTCAGAGTATTTCGATGAGAGATCACTCTCTAAAGGAATCTGGTACAAAACGGTGCAACCCTCGCTCCTTCGCTCCCCATGGTTCCTACGGGCCGACATGGGAAAGGACGAGATAGTCACAGCTGCACGTCTTCGTTCGGGTCACGTTCCATTGAACATGTTTGCGCATATGATGAATAAGGTCGAGTCTCCTACTTGTGATCGTTGCGGGCTAGTTGAGGATGTATATCATGTTCTAATGGAGTGTGACTGGAATAAAGACTTAAGACGCAAATTGTTTGATTGTAACCATGTATTATGGCAGGTTGGGGGTTGCAACAGTATACTGGCGCAACCCTCGTCTCCAGAGGCTAGGCGACTCTATGAACTATACAATACAGCTGTTAAGTTAAGAAAATCTGTTTGCTGATTATTTTGTATAATGTTACAAGGGTGACATTTAATTAAAACCCTGTATAAATGAATAAATGATTAAAAAAAAAAAAACATCTCATGGTACTCCAATTATATTTGAAACTTTGACGATCTTTGATTCGTTGTACTGATACAAATTTTATGTACTTTATAAGTATAAACGAAGGGAAAGAATACTTAAACTCTAATGAAGCAGTAAATGTATAAATAACCTATTCTGCAATATAATAGAAAATAGTTTCAACATTACGCCCAAGCACAGCCTTTATAACTTGCAATAATGAAAGCCAATTTTATGCTGAAATAAGCTTCAAAGCCTACGAATTGAAAAAGATACAGAAGTGAATGATGTCGACGGTTCTTTTTAAAATATTTTTAAAATATTAGTTTGAATATTATATGCATCTTTAGTGATTAATTTTTTACAACGATAAGAAATATTTTTATAAGAAAAAATAACTTAATATATTATTATAGCGCCATGAGTATCGGTTTTATCACTAAGAGCGAAATTTTCCATGTAACAGGTAATTATGCTAAATTCCATAATTACCTATTTTTATATATTTTCTTTATCAGCTTAACAGTAAACAAAATACTTTTAAATATATTCTAGTGCTGTACTTACTAAACACAACTCAAAGCGATATCATTACAGACTTGAAAGCCTTCGCAATTTTCATTTCATCATCATCGTCAGCCTACAGTCGTCTATTTCCGGACATGTGCATCTCTCAAGGCATCTCAATCCGATTTCGTGCTTTTTGTCTGCATGTATTCTCTGTTACCTTGTTTTTTTTTCTCGATTCTCATCTATAATATTCATATTCTTAGGTAACGTTCTAGATGTCCTAACACCGTAATAGAATCTCGACGCTTCGGTTTATTGGATGAACTAGGATAAGGCTCGGGTTCCTAACAACCTCGGGACAAAGATAAAATAGATACTTTGCGGAAAGATTGACCTGCGAGTATAAGGGTTTATAGTTTTAGTACAGAAAAGAACTACGATACTTGTTGTACAATAAAATATCAGCTAAATTATACAAAACTCTTAACAACGACTCAAATTTATCAGTATTATACTGAATTTGTACTACTCGATTTACAGACTAAGCATTCCACAAAGCAAATATTTATTTTTATTAATAGATTTGATGCCAGTTGTAGAAATTAATTAAATGTATCTGTTAGTACATTTTCTCATATATACCCCGTTGCTACTTATAAGTATATTGCCATTGTAGTCTATTATTCTAGCAGTTTTCTTAGCAGTTTTTTTTAACCTACAGTATTTTATTATAATTAAGTTCGAAAGAAAACTTACCGCAAATCAAAACAAATAAATTTAAATTCTTGTTATGTTTAACAAATTCGACATTAAAGACCTTCAGAATCGTTCTAAAATAAATAGAAATCAGTTACAAACAAAGTTTCGATCTTCAGATTTCAATCATGTTTACAATCCGATCTGAAAGATAGCTTCTGTTTTATATTGGAAATTGGCGTTTTGCCCACGGTCATTTCAAGTATCAATATTAAATTGGAGATAAAGATAAAAACAGTAAACCATCATAAAAAATGCGATTTAGTAAGTATTAAATTTAAGTGTTTCTAATAGGTTTAATCCAATTAGTTGAATTAGTCTTCATATCTTTCAAACTAGGCTTAATGAATGCCGCACTAACAAACAAATTGGATGCAAAATTTAACGTGTTTCAAAGAAGGAGATGTCCAAATCATAAAAGTTTGTATGTACATACATAATAATACTCGAGATATGTGAGATGGTTTTTTTAACTAGAAAGGGTTTGCCCGTAGCCATAGTAAGCAAGGCCTAAGATGGAGCGTCCTTACCCGATAAGAACCGATTCACTCTCGCTTTGAACTTCGCTAGATTATTATGTTTCTACATATGGATTTGATTAATTAATTATGGAACCGAGCAGTCACTAACCAACCGACTCAAAAGCAGACCACCAGCCCAAAGTCGGATGACATTTCTAGGCACGTTGGTGGGAGAAGGGTCAGACAGAGACCGCGCGTTGGAGAGGAGACCTATACTCAGTAGTGAATGAACACGGCCTGACATGATGATGATTCGATTAATTATTTATGTATCTATTATACCCTTAAAATTGAAACCGAAAGTTGCCTTATTATTTTTACTGTTTATAATGTCTACCGCATCAGGTCAAACCTTTGGCGAAATGTAAGTATTATTTCGAGAATATCATTAATCTTGGAACAATTTATTTATTCAACAAAAATATTATTGGTAAGCGAATTTATTACTCACAAGTTTTTGTTTATAATTTTGAAAACATACATTTCAACTTTTTGAGATAAAATTATAAGCATAAAATTATTTAATTCTAACTTTATGTAAGTTTAATATGACTCTAATCCATTGTGGTAATGCGGCCAGTATGCTGAGCACGCCGCCCTCTGGTAGTGGGCTAGAGCACTTAGATTATCTTTAGGCTTTTCTAAAGATTTTCAATTGCAATTGTACACATAATATAAATAATACTGAAATCAGAATAAAAAATATATTTTGTTCAACTAGAAAAGAAACGTATCAAATTCTCAGGATTTTAAATGTATGATATATGTATGCAGTATGGACAAATAATGTTATGAATCAAAATACAAGATTTGTACCTATTAATTTTAAAAATATAAATTAAATCTTGATTTATTGATTACGGTGCCGCATTAGACGATAAATCAACTTAACACCTAATAGGCACACTTAACGATTAAAATTTTAATTAATACCCTTTTGAGATTTAATCATAATCATAATCATAATCATTTTATTTCGTAAATCATTTACACGTCAATACAAAAATTATAAAATATTAACAATTTAATATTAGATGTCATAATAAATAATATTTATCCTAGTACAAAGATGTAAGTACTAATGTACTGGTTTCAATTTAAGTTTCGTAAATTCATCAATCGTATAAAACGAGTGCTCGATTAGCCAGCGCTGCAGTCTCGATCTGAAGCTACTGAAGCTAGGAGCATCAATGATAGAGTCCGGCAGTTTATTATATACCGTCGGGCCCATGACATATGTGAGCTTGTTTGACTTTGATAGAGTTCTGTTTACTCCAACAATTTTACGAGTGTCCCGCATGCTATAAGGAACCAAGCTGTCATAAGTCACGTACGAGTCGAGGTTCTTCCTCATATAAATAGCCACTTGCAATATAACTATACATGGCAACGTTAGAATCCTCAGACTTCGGAAGTATTCCCTGGCGGGAGTGTTGTACGAGACTCCTACGATGGCTCTAATGGCACTCTTCTGGAGGCGAAAAACTTTTTCCCATTCTGAGCAATGTCCCCAAATCTCTGCACCGTACTGTATAAGCGAATGCACGGTGGCGAAGTAGCACGTGCGTGCTACTTCTTTCGATACTAACCGTGCAACTCGCCGCAATGGAAAGCACGCACCGCTTATTTTCCCGCACACTTTATGCACATGATTATCCCACACTAGAGCCGAGTCTAGCTCAAACCCGAGGAAATTTGTGCTGTATGTTTGATTGATTCTGGTAGAGCCCTTATATCTTGAGGATAGATTTACATTTAAATCCGTTTAGTTTTATGTTTCTTTTCTACATTATTTTTGTAGAATATCTAAACTGTACCTAATATCTAGTCTGTGACTTGCCAAAAGCACTTTGGCTTGAGTGCATCTTTTATGAACAGACGAAAAAAATAGACAAAAAGTCACAAGCTGGCACTTTTCTCGATCTGTGACATCACACTTCTAACTGCAAGATTTCTTTTCTTGTGAAAATTTCCAGACGCATTTCGAAGCGAAAATCTTGAGAAAATGTCAGTGTACTTTTGAAAAGTGTCGGCACTCTTAAAATGTGGTTAGAGCTACTGTAGCCATTTTTCGAGTCTTAGAGACGGCCACATAGCCCTGTCATTAGAATAGTACTTGGTAGAGTTAATAAACAGTTTCGACAAAGCATTGACTACTTTTCTGTTCAACAATTTTTATTCAATATCATATCAAATGCAATTTTTAAGTCCATCTTAGGCCATCGGCCATAGCTATCATCTAGCAAACTAAAGTCAAGTGCAAGCAGGTTCTAATTAAAAAAAATATTTTACTAATTGAAAGCTTAGCGGATCGAGCCAAGCTTACGTTTACCCAATTAGAAATCATATATTCTCGATGCTTAGTTAAGTAGCAAGTCTCCTATTTGGCAATTTAACAAGCCAATCATTTAAAGCATGAAAATATACATCTAATAAAATGAGTAATTCCAAGAAATACACTACACTTTCAACAATAATATTTGTAAGTTAGATTGAGATTTTTTAAATTTGTGCAATTATTATTTTTGCTACATGACTTGCACGTAACGTATTAAACACAAAATAATTAAACTCTTCATTATAAACAGTTCTCATTATAATGCTTGCATATCATTTAAATACATAATAGTATGAGCTTCATTTATTTAGGAGCAAGTATTATTTTAAATTGTTGTTTAGACAACCGCTCTCCAACTTGATTGTTATCTTTTTAATTTTAGGGTTCTTGCCTGTATTTATTTAGCTTTAACTTTTGTAATTTCGACGTTGGTAAGTAAATTTGGTAGTGTTTGTGGGATGTTTTTCATTTATCTTGAAATTTACATGCAACCGTCTGGTAATATCGTTTGTAGCTTGGTGAACTTTTGTTACAGCAATATGAAGTAGTTTTCAACGGCATCTTTAGATTATAATCGCAGAGGCAAAATTGCACCAATGACTTGTATTTTCCAGTTATAAGTGGATATGCACTTGCATAAAGGTGAAGGAAAACATCGTGAGGAAACCAACATGTTTGAGGACTGAAACTCTGGAGAAATATGTAGTGTTTTTCCGCTGCGACTGCTCCTTAACCGACATCAAACAACAAACTTGATGGTTTTTAGGTGTGTTCCTCCATATACCACCGCCACACCTCACCTCCTAACCAACGTGGCCTCCGTGGATCTCAAGATCTTCCCAACACCGCACCTTGTGTCTTGAAGCTTTGCTGTTCTCTTTCGGCAAGATATTCTAGTTGACACGTGTTTCGCCTCTCCACGAGGCATCCTCAGGACTCGTGTTGACTCTCCGAACGTCGGTCCGAAAGACCGACCCGACGATATCCGAGGTCCGACGTTCGGAGAGTCAACACGAGTCCTGAGGATGCCTCGTGGATAGGCGAAACACGTGTCGACTAGAATATCTTGCCGAAAGAGAACAGCAAAGCTTCAAGACACAAGGTGCGGTGTTGGGAAGATCTTGAGATCCACGGAGGCCACGTTGGTTAGGAGGTGAGGTGTGGCGGTGGTATATGGAGGAACACACCTAAAAACCATCAAGTTTGTTGTTTGATGTCGGTTAAGGAGCAGTCGCAGCGGAAAAACACTACATATTTCTCCAGAGTTTCAGTAACAATGGATTTCCGCAAAGTAACGCCTGATTCAATATCTTATGTTTGAGGACCACAATATCCGAGGACATGTGTCTTCCGTGGAAGGGCCCGGGCGCCCACTACGATGTATCTGACCGAAAGAACTCCCCTGATAAATTAATTGTGCAGGGTAGTCACGACTCTCAGTCGTGAGGAAATACGACTCAAGAGAGGGATAATTTAGTGAAAGTAGTAGAAATTGTAAAAACTTACAATTATCAGGGCACAGGGATCCATCATATCCACATTCAGGCGTGTCCGGTGGCGGGGTGAGTCTGCCTCCAGCCCAGTGGATGGGCCGGTCCGCTATGAACTGGAGGGATGAGTTCGCTGCCACGTATGTTGCTACTACCTGTGGATAACACAAATAACGTTAACAATACACGAAAAAAATATTTTTTTATTAATTTATTTGTACTTAACAACTAGTTACAAATTCAAGTGGGCAGGTCACTTATGTAGACTAGACAACAGCAGGTGGACAAAGAGAGCCACAGAGATACCCTTGGATAGAACCAGAAACCCGGGGAGACCAAGGAAGAGGTGGAAGGATGTGTTCCACGAAGTATGCGGTCCTGATTGGATGAGGAAGGCGAGAGATGAGTGGAAAATAATAGAGGAGGCCTTTGCCAAGCAGGCCACTTCTGCTGACAAAAATTGAAACTCAAAGTGTGAAATTTATAACTAACATAATAATTTTGTGGCAGTAGAATAAAGGCTATTTTGTTTTATTTTATTTTGACAACTAGTTACATATGTATGTTAATTCTATGTAAAAATATAGTATACATAAAAGTAGTTTACATGGTTTACGGGATAGGTACAACATAGATATTAAACACTGGGTGTACTAAGTTCCACACTAAGTCCGAGACATCTGTCGTGAAATGTAGGCTCTTTCCGTTAGATTTAAAATAAAGACAGCACGTACTTATAAGCTATAGTTCTTAAAAAAAAATTAAAACAGAGATAAGTATACCTGCACGGCAATTCTATAAAACAAATAAGTTTAAATACAAGAATTTATGAGTTAGCCTTTAAAACATAGTATGTATATAATTATCACGATGCATTGAGCAAACAACTGAAGGAGGAGTAGTTTGTTATTTCAATATCCGTAAATAAAACTTAATCCGTCGTAGGTACTTAGTAAAACAATGTGTAATATGACATCAAATATAGTACGAACCTTGAACCTAAACTCATAAAAGTATATTGAATTTTATGGAAGACCTTTGCAGCTCGTTCGCTCTAAGACGTGTTAGAACGGTTTGATGGCCTATTTGTCTCGCTAGCTAGTTAGCTAAGTGAAATGGGCTTTAATAAAATGGTTTTGAGGTAGATGACATTTGATTAAAATATTTTAATTCAAGTTAATAGTGGAATTATATATCAGTCATATATCCTATACTGAGGGTCGTGACTCCCAGCAGAATTAATTCATTAGGGTAGTTTAATTAAAATAAATAAATATTTTGGGACATTGCACACAGCGCCATCTAGCCCCACACTTGGGTAGATACATCGTAGTGGACGCCCATCTCCTTTCACGGACGTAGTATGTGTTTAAATGTTAAACCATAAAATAATGTATGAAACTCTAGAGCCTATGTGATGCAGAAATGTATCGTTTACAGTTTCGCGTAGTGAGTTTAAACCTGGTTGATTGAATGCTGATTGATGCCTTAATGTCAATTCTGAAAAAATCTTTACTTTGGATCAAATCCTTGCACTCACTTTAAGTTATGTTAGCCAAATATCATATCATTATATAGAAAAACCGTGTGTTGGACTATTTGTACCGTATTCACCTCGCAACAAAGTATCATAATATCATAATGATGTATGGTATACAGGTAGAATAATGTTTTAAAAGTGTCAGGAACCTATTTTTATTCCAAAATGAGACCAAAGCCGCAGCATTCACTAGTAAATATAATTTTTGTTGTTGTCGCCTACTCTCATTTAATTTTAGCAGTGGTCCGGTGTTAACATTTGACACCGCAGAGCAATCTATCACCTCCAATCTGCTAAACAAACATCAATCTCACACGGGGTTTAGTTCAAAGGGTATACGGAGCGATTTTGTGGATGAAATAAAAGTAAATAGAAAAACGGCCTTGTGTGATCTGATTTAATTAACAATTAATAACGTTACCATAGATGACACCCCAGCTCATAAAAAGACGAGAAACAAATATTTATCGATTTGAAATCTTCCTCTTTTTTGAAGTCGGTAAAAAATTGACTCTTCACGGTGATCAAAGAACAAAACAAGTAATGCCAAAATATAGTTCCAACGCAGTTCATTACATTCGTATGCAAGACTTGGATATATCAGCCACATTTGTGTATATATTTAGGAATTTTATTATCATAGTTAGTAATCTAATCAGCGTAACTGAACAAAATGTTTTTAAGTAAAACAAAAGCACTTCGCAAACATTATATGGTAGAAGAATAAAGAATAAACAATAAAATACATTTATTGGGACACGAAACAGCCAGAGATTCAGAACAATACAAGATAAAGATATATACAAGTAGGTACACGTTTCATGTCACAATCCGGCCCCAACTCAGCATGTGCTGAATGCAAGCATCCAGCGCTGGTCTTCCGTGCTGGTGATATGAACTTAATGCGTGCTAAAAATATATTGAAACATTTTTAAAATATAGATACTATTAAATCAATGTATTTAAGCGTAGTAGATCAAACAAATTAATCAATAGATGCATATATAAGTTATATAGCATAAAATCATATCAAGTCTCATTATTTGAACACGTATTTCAATACTTTTTGAATGATATAAAAGAGAAATTTTAGAAAAAATCGATACAACCTTCTACAGATCATGTACAGAAACTTCAATGTGTAAGTTTTATTTTCGACGAAAAGTAATATTTCACTATCGACGTGTAGATAGAGGGTCTTGAAAAATGGTGCCTTCAAAATATAGAACGTGGTTTGAATAAATACTGAAAAAATCATATCGCTATGTATAACTAGTGGGTGCTCGCGGCTTTGCTCGCATTAAGAAGAAAAACTTGCATCCCCTTTTTCAACTCGTTAAAAGTGGCATTACCAAAAAAAAAACTTTGCTTATGCGTACGTCATAACATCTACCAGAATTGCAGACCGATCCATCTAGTGGTTTGGGCTGTGCGTAAATGTGCACTATGTCAGCTAGACAGTCTGTCAGTCTTTAAAACTTTTGAGTTTTATATAATTAGATGGCCGTTTTTTTTACATATTTTTTATACATAAACAACTTATTATAGTTGAAATTGATTTGAGCCACACAAAATGATGTTAAAATCAAATAATACTCCAATCACTTTGCGAGAATTAATAATTGACCTTAATAAAATATTAATAACTAAGGCTCGAGTCCAAAACAATTTTCTTAAGTCTCAAGGGGCTAGCCCATGGATTTTCTCTGCCTTACGGAGAATTTTATTAGCCGTTTTTATTCGTGGGCGTTAAAAAGTATCACGCCAAAATAATGGCAAACATTCTTTATTGTTTATGTGTAAAGACTGTGTTTTAAGAAACTTTGATTCAACAATATAATGTAAATTTTGAAAGCTGAATACTTAATTTTTGTTTTAAAATTTAGCGTAGTATAGTATAAGTATAGTATAAGTTTGAATAAATTTTTCCCGATGATAACCACTTCAAATTTAATTTCTAAGTTAAATTTGCTAAAACTTACTCAAGTTTAAATAGTAAACCAAATATTCATCGACTTCACTTATTATAAATTTGACTCTAAGTCATATCAATAGTATTTGATATGACTTAGAGTCAAATATATAAATATAAAGCTATCGTAAAAAATCTACTATAAAATTTTCTATTCTGCTCAATGAGAAAAGCAATTATAAGTTTTTCTCATAAAATCAACAAGGACTCAATCTGTACGTGACTTTACTCCTCGAAGAAAATAGTTTCTCAATAACTTCACTGGCGAGGACTATTTTTAAAAAACCGGCCAAGTGCGAGTCGGACTCGCGCACCGAGGGTTCCGTACAAACCTGCAAGGTTTACAAAATATATATTTTGTAATGTAACTAAAAATTTAAGGTTTTCGGAATTTTTCCTTTATGTGTGGTATAAAACGTTGCTTCATGCCAAATTTCAAGATTCAAGGTCGACTGGAAGTACCCTTTAGGTTTTGATTCCCTTGCAAGTACTTGCGAGTTTCAAAATATGCAGCTTAAATTGCTGTTTCTTTTGATTGCGTTGACATAGAAGTTTGATTTTGCTACAGCTTAAAGGTATTATAGACCTGAGTATTTGGTATGAATTTCAATTTAATACCTCTACGCGTTTATGAGGAAATGGGTAGTAAGTTTAAGATTATTAAAAAAAAAAAAAATTAGTGATGTAACTAAAAATTTATGGTTTTCGTAATTTTTCCTTTATCTATGCTATAAGACGTTGCTTCGTACCAAATTTCAAGATTCTGAGTTTACGGGAAGCACCCTGTAGGTTTTGATTCCCTTGCAAGTGTCGAAAATTTGCGGCATAAATGGCTGTATCTTTTGATTGCGTTGGCTTAGAAGTTTGATTTTTTCACAGCTTCAAGGGACAGTAGACCTGAGTAATTGATATAAATTTCAGCTTCATACCTCTACGCGTTCCTGAGAAAAAGGGTCTTGACAGACGGACGGACGGACGGACAGACGGACAACAAAGTGATCCTATAAGGGTTCCGTTTTTTCCTTTTGAGGTACGGAACCCTAAAAAAGATTGTCAATTTCCTCAGTTTGAAGGATCTTTTTTTATTTAAATTTAAAAAAAATAAGTATTATAAGAGTTGGCAATTTGATTTGTAATTTGAGTTATAACGGATGAAGGAATTTTCGAAATTGTTAGTAAAAACATGATGAACATAGGGCATGAAATAATAAATAAATGCAAGTATTTTTTTAATGAATGTGTCTGTTTTTTCTTGTTGACTGGCTGAATTATAAAGTGGGTATTTAATTTTTATAAATGTTGATTAAACTTATTTAATTAGCAGCCGAGTTATTTATCGGTCTATATGATTGGAACGCTACAGTACTACAATCATAAAACTAAGATAAAATGAAACGAAAGCAAAATCGATAAAACCCCAGCAAAGTAATCAAACAGGAAAAACAAAACCTGCCACCGACCATCCTTTCTAAAGCGTTAGAAAACATTTTTTTCCTAAAATAAACAGGAAAAAAATCCAATTCAGGGTTTAATAATTAAAAAACGGGGTACAACCGTATCAGCTGACGAGAAAATTTACCCACGTTTTGTATCTAACGTGGGTAAATTTTCTCGTCAGATTTTCAGATTCAATTTGCCGTTGTTGGCAGTAACTCATTAGCAAGATTAAAGCAAGATTGAAGCAGACGAGGGCCTATCAAAGAAATTAAAAAGCCTAGTAGCATCTGTCTTCATTTTGTTATCTAGACTTGCTTTCGTTTTTAGTATTTCAAACTTTAATTATTATCTATTATTTTGGCCATAGCGAGGTAACGTTGCAAAAATATTAAATACCTTGCTCGCAGATTCTAACTTAGACTAAGTATATTATTTGTTAGTTAGTATTTTCTTCGCATTATATATACTATTTAGGTTGTTGTTTTGTTGTGTAAGTTGATTCTATTACATAATAAATACTTACCTACATCAAATTAGCAGCATTAATAAGAATTGATAGATGGCCCTGTCCTACAACAAAAATAAATCTAACTCTTTTCCCAAAAAGAATATTATATTGCTTACTTAGAGTAGAAGCTAGTAAATATTCATATTATGTTCATCACGGAATAGTGCACAATATTAGGTTGTTTCTTTTATATTTCATACAATTTCTGTTTCACAGCGTTGTCTGTATGTCATATAGCCCGATCAGATTTTTGACCAATTATACCACATAATTTTTCGTCCAGGTTGAAACAGAACTTATCAAAACTAGGGAGTAATCTACAATAAAAAAACTATTGTTTGTAGAGAAATTAATTGGATACTATTTACCCATATTTCGTTATTGTGGTCGGAACAGTGACGTTAAATTTTAAATGGAAAACGAGTCATATTGTTCTATCAAAACGTATATAGCATGCTCATATTATAACTTAGTAATATAAAACAAAAAACTTCGAAAAGTTATCCACAATATATTATGTGCTCCATGTGCAAACCTTACCAAACTAATTATATTACCAACTATAACAAACTTCTGGGCCGCCAACATAACAATTAGGAAAGTTGTAGTAAAGTAAACATCTCATCGGTGAAACTAGATAGATGAGATGGATTCATCATGATTTAGGAGATGAGAGCGCTTGAGTTCTGTCTGCTATTTTATTAATGTATGCCTATTGGGGTTTGCTTTATTTGTTCGCTATAACATATGGGAACGGTTAAAGTATTGTAACTGTTTATCCTTTATTTTTCATTAGCTATGAAGTATCAGTGTCATAAATCTCTTTCTTTCTGTCTTTTTAACCGACTTTATATAAGGAGGTTATTCAATACTTATACAAGTCTTCTGAAAGTTTTTTTCAGTTCTTTCATGGGGACAAATTTCATAAAAGAGAATCCGTAAAGATTAAAGATTCATTTATTTACAAGATGTAGTTGTGTTACATGATGGTAGGTGATAAAAATATCAAATATTAGTATCATACATCTCAACCATTACTGATGTGCAAATTTGACATAGAAAAACTAAAATTAATTAAATTTTAATGATTAGTTGTAAAAAGAAAATTTCACAAAATTCCAAAGTTATACAATTTCAATTAATCCATATTATCCGTTGTTATAGTAAGCAGTAAAGAAACCTTCTTTATGTGTTATATCTCACTAGAAGCCTCTCGGCATGTTACCCACGTCAACGTAAGAATAATATGTATGTTAAACCAGAGTCTAATCCACACTCAATCACTTCAGATGTTTGAGTGCAAAGAAATTACAAACATACCCGCTTGCTGCACTGTAGCTACAAAACGTACCACTAAAAACGAGCCGCTCGATACACTCGACTCGTGCGAGTTTTTTGGATTCGACGCCCCAGAACAAACAGGGCCCGCGCGCACCGTTCACAAAAACGGCAATTGAGGCTCGACCAGGCCACTTGTGCACCATCTATATAATTATTTTGAATGCTATTGAATTAACGCTTCTTTTGATGTAAAATTTATTAAATTTCATTGTCCCTTTTAGTTCCTAGTCTGGTTCATACCGACAAAAACAACCAAAATCAGACAATCAGACCTATAGGTAGGAAATTTTCAATAATTACAATATTTGGGAAATGACCTATGTTTATTAAGTTCCTAATATGTTTCCAAATATATTTCGCATCTAACAAAAAATAAAAAAATGTGTGGTATACAAAAATATTTATTTATAAGCACGAAACAAAACAACATTTTTTATCGCGGCGCGGCAATTAGACGCGCCGACGTAATATTTTTTTTTCGGTACAGATAAAGTAAGAAATTGAGTCAGTTGACGTTGAATTGAATGAACGATTTCAAGTAGATAAGGATAGCGATAATATTTTTGCTCTAGAACCGTTAAAAAGAGCAGGAGAAGCAAATGAAGCAGCTCCCGCCCGTGGTACTTTTTGTTACCAAAGATTCTGAAAGTCTCGTTTTTTGTGGTACGTTTTGTAGCTACAGGGCATCGAATCCAAAAGACTCGCATGAGTTGAGTGCAGCAAGCGGATACCTACACACAGTCACATACATTTTACCTTCTAAAACACACCCGATAATAGTTCACCATTATAACAACCCCTTTATAAGGCAATTCATTTGCAAATGTCCTATGAAAACCGTGTTCAAAGCGGATGATTCATGCTCACAACTTAGTTCTCTTTACTCAGGGGGTAATAGAAGCGTGCATGCGATATTTGAGGTTTCAAATCCAAGTTTGGTAATTCAGAGGTTTGCTTAGTTCTATGCACTTGATGAGATAAGTTTTGATCAACAATGTGCTTAATGTTAATACTTATAACTAAGTAAGCATTGGAGTAGTACGAACGAATATGCAAAGGTTTATAAACTTAACTTTGTTTATTTGTTATAAAATCAGTTTGAAATAAAAATCTATGCCCTGTTTTTTTAAATTACATCAGTGTACATAGTTTATCAGTATAATTACCAAGTTTACAAAGAGTGAGGTCCAGTAGATTTAATATTTTATTTCATCCCTACGTAGAACAGTTATAAAAAGCACTTTATGTCTCTTTTGCAACTCATACTCCATCCACAACAAAAACTGTAAAGATCCGTTGCTCCGTTTAGGCATGGAGGAACAAATAACAATTATATTCTCCTACTTTTAAACAATGAATTGTTATTTTCCCCTCAAACTTTTACAACGTCAAAGTAGTAAAAGAATCAGTTGTCCCTGAACGATAGAATAAGGATCATAATTCACAAACTTGGTGCCAACTTGAAGGTAAAAGGTGTGCGCATTTGTTCCTAAACGCTTCAGATTTTGCCGCTCGAGTTTTAGTTCTTGAGTAGGGCTGGTATTTGTCGTTTCTCCTGCTGTTTTTTGTAGAAAAAATTGTATACATATATTGCTGGGTAAAAAATTGTTAGCAATGTCATTTAATTTTTTGTACCTCACAATCTATAAATATATAAAACTCAAAGACTGACTGACTGACATAGTGATCTACTGGACAGATCGGGCTGGAATTTCGCATGCAGGTAGATGTTATGACGCAGACATCCGCTAAGTAGAGATTTTTGGAAATGCCACTATTAACGGGATGAAATACAGGAAGCAAGTTTTACTTCTTAATGCGAGCAAAGCCGCGAGCATCCACTAGTCTAACTATTGTTTGCATTACCTAGCACGACAAGCTGAATGAAGAAAATGTTTGTTTTACCCATTTGTGAGACAAATTAGTATAATACAATAATCTTTTAATTCAGTTTTGCACTCATTATAGTAGTTTATGCAACTGTCATATAATGAAGTTACACTCTCGAATGAAGTTACACTCGTTACTATTATGAAACTCGCTGCGCTCGTTTCATAAACTCACACTCGTGTTTTAATACCCGTGTTATTTGCAGTTGCATACACTACTTTATCTTCACTAATGCATTGATAATTTATTAAATTAAATTCACGCGTACGTGTATTGCCACAGTGATTTTGCCGCCATTAAAATCTAACGAACGAGAGTGCAGCGCGACCAACCTGATTGGCCCTGCAATCAGGTTAGTCACGCTTTTTCGATGTTATAATGAGCTATTACGATATCGATGTGGATATTATAACATCATGTGAAATTGCTTAAATTGAGTGTTTTGTTGTCTGTGCTATAACAGTAGTAATTATAAGTCAAGTATTGGAAACATAAGTAGAATGTTACAACATTAGTGTAGATATATATTATAAAAAAAACACTGTTTTTATTAATTAATACTGTGATAATGCGGACTATCACTTCACAGATCATTATTTTATCAAGTATAATGTGTGGCAACCATATTTTCAACAAAATGCTTTTCATCGCACAACTTTTCCCTTGCAAGTTTTCCCTTCTACAACCTAGAATAAAAAAAACCGGCTTTTTTGGATAGATATGTAGATATAAAAAATAGGAAAAAAGGATTTCAGTTAAATATTTAAATAAATTTAGTTAGTTTAGTTAAGTTAATTTAGTAAAATTTTTAAGTTTAATATTAAAGTTATTTAAGTTAAGCTTGCCCGATATTGCGAATACATGTAAACCAAATAAAAAAAAAAGTTAAATGTTCATTTAAATAGTAAGTTATACACCGACAAAACTGTACATTTATTAGTTAAGCCAATTTTGAGTTCAAAGCGTGAAAAATGAAACGATTTTTTTATTTAATACAACACTCAATGCGTTTAGATTCTAGATTTTTCTCAAGGTACTACATGAATGAATATGTAAATAACCAGCTGTGAGTGTGAGATTAACTGCCCCCACACATCCGCCGCAAATGAGAGACTCTTTCAACTTGTAGTTAATTATTCGCCCTTTTAGTTAGAGAGACAAAGAAACAAAGTTTAATAGCTGTATCCTAAAATTGTGTAAAATATTTTTGTGGTGTTTTTATACTAAGGTGCAGTTACTTTGTGACATTCAAAATAATCGTCAGGTTTAGTTTATGATTACTGTGTTATTTATCTTACAGAAGATTTTAAAATAGTAGTTTAAAACAAACAGAAATTTAAAAGTACGTCCAAGCTCAAATTGTTCAACTTAATAAGTAAGTCAAAACGCTTTCATTACAAACCATTTACTAAGAATTTTACTACCCGACCTATGAAACGAAACACAATTTCCAACAATCAAACAAGGAACAGTCATTACCCGCCAATTAAAATCATAAGCACAGCTGCAGCCGCTCGTTCACAATGAAAAATTAATAACAAACGACTTGACCCGTGATTGAACCAACCTTGAGCTCTCCGCTGAATTATTAAGGTCCGTAGCAAAAAGGTCTCGGCTCTCTTTAAGCCAAAGCGTTAGACCTCTCAAATTATTCCTTTAGAACTCTTCTCCTGTACAAGTCAGGACAAAGAGTTTAATTACCTTGTTTTAATTAAACTTCACGTCGGATATAGATAGATAGATAAACTCTTTATTACTGAAACTCTGGAGAAATATGTAGTGTTTTTCCGCTGCGACTGCTCCTTAACCGACATCAAACAACAAACTTGATGGTTTTTAGGTGTGTTCCTCCATATACCACCGCCACACCTCACCTCCTAACCAACGTGGCCTCCGTGGATCTCAAGATCTTCCCAACACCGCACCTTGTGTCTTGAAGCTTTGCTGTTCTCTTTCGTTGACTCTCCGAACGTCGGTCCGAAAGTCGAACGTCTTTCGGACCGACGTTCGGAGAGTCAACACGAGTCCTGAGGATGCCTCGTGGAGAGGCGAAACACGTGTCGACTAGAATATCTTGCCGAAAGAGAACAGCAAAGCTTCAAGACACAAGGTGCGGTGTTGGGAAGATCTTGAGATCCACGGAGGCCACGTTGGTTAGGAGGTGAGGTGTGGCGGTGGTATATGGAGGAACACACCTAAAAACCATCAAGTTTGTTGTTTGATGTCGGTTAAGGAGCAGTCGCAGCGGAAAAACACTACATATTTCTCCAGAGTTTCAGTAACAATGGATTTCCGCAAAGTAACGCCTGATTCAATATCTTAAACTCTTTATTGTTGACACATTAAAAATGAACAGTACATAAAACAAATTATTATTATTATTCTTCACAGATTCTCGGGCCTTACGCCCGGTATTTTTAAGGCATCAGTGGGGCCGTAGCCAACACTGAGAGGCCTTTTACAATATTATAGGTACTTAAAATTAAATTATTATTATTACAAATTATTATTATTATTTTTTTATTTTTTTAAATGGATGTTGTATTTTGAGAAAATAGAAAAATAATTAGAATAAAAATATGTTTTGTAAATATTTGCGATAAAAGAGAACCGTTTTCGCAGCGCACGCAACGAAAGCTCACAATGAATAATTTTCCCCGTTTTTTACACATTTTTCATTGTTTCTTCGCTCCTATTAGTTGCTGCGTGATGCTATATAGCCTTAAGCCTTCCTCGATAAATAGCCTATTCAACACAAAAATATTTTTTCAATTCGCACCAGTAGTTCCTGAGATTAGCGCGTTCAAACAAACGAACAAAGAAACTCTTCAGCTTTATAATATTAGTATAGATAAAAATATAATTCACTGTGATTAGAGATGAAGTTACGTTTGTTATGTTGCTAGCTTACTAATATTGCTATTTGTTTCTAGCAAAAACATATCTGAAATAATTTTAAATATAGTGCTAATTTATAAAACTTAACCAAAGTTATATTTCAGGCAAACATTAAAGAATAAAATTCAAATATGGGATAACATTAATTTAGTCCCAAGGCTAAAACGTAATACTACAAAACTGTGACCATTATAGCACTACTTAGTTACGCGGACTTAAAAGGTTTCTGTATTAAGTAGGGTTGTATCCACATAAGTGTACTAATGAATTATCATATGGCAACAAACAACCTCTGACCTTGGCGAAAAAGTTTTCAGGTAAGTACTTGGAAATGGCGTAAATTGACAGGTCAACGAAACGTGAGGCCCTTACCGTCTTATTACAAAACGCGGTTTAAGGCAGACAGACAAATTTTCGAACAACTAAAAACGGACTTGGTTTAGACTAATATTAAACCACGTTTTGTAATAAGGCCCTTAAATTATATCTGTTTATATTAGTTTAAGGTGGTAGAAGATATGGTTAATCACTAAATGGCCTTTTACTTGAGAACTGGCACAATACAAAGTTATGGCCAATTAAAAAAAAAAAAAAAAAAAAAAAAAAAAAAAAAAAAAAAACTAAATGGCCACTATCATCCGATAAAAATAATAAAAAGAAAAGTATTCTAAATTTCTTCCTAAGTTCTTAAGACTTATTTTTTTTTCATAAAAGCAAATAGTACGATTGCATAATAAATAGAAGACATTACAAGCTATTTTTGTGCATAACTATTCAGTGTACATGTTACTGTAACTCTCCAAAATCTTTATTGTATTGTATTTAAGAATTCACAACGTCAAAACTTTTAGCAAAGTTACTCGTTATTTAAAAAAACATAAAATAAAAAAATTAAAAAATATTTATTGTGTACTAGAAAATGACTTAAGGCTATGTAACATAAGAAATATAACTAGGTTCTTATATAACTAACTAAGCCTTAGGTAAACATAATGCGTCGGACTCAGACTGATATTAAACAAACGATATGAATTTCATTTTATCAATACATATTTCACAAAATACATATATTCTATTGACATTATTGAAAATTCATATGCAATAATTCACCACATATTCCGTTCTAAAGCTATGTCGAACGCGTAAAATATTTAGTTTACATTTTAACCGAGCAATATCTACGATATGAAATGTAGTGAGATAAAACGAGAACTATAATAGTAAAACGAAGTCGAACACATTTATTAAAACGTTCAACTTTTATTTTATTAGACTGAAATATGATGGAGTGGAATTTCATATTTGTTCTTGCATACTCATAAAGTACACACTTTCAGAGTTACTAGTTTAAAATAAAATGGGTTTTTTATCTTAAAGTAGACGAAAAATTAAATCGAAGCGCATGTAGCTCAGCTAGCAAAGGCAATCGCATGCGATTACTAATGTTAAGCAATTGTCAACGCGGTCAGTATTTGGATGGGTGACCGAAAAGTGGCATTCCCTTCTGGGCGCTTTCGTGAGTCAGATTACTCGTTTATTGTAAGTCCCGGCAGTCTGTCATAGTACGGCAGTCGTTAAGCCATGTCAGATGCCTTTAAAACGGCTTGATTTACTCTCGGCACCAGAGTTGGCCACTCTTATTCTATAAGAAGAAGAAGAACAGTATACAAAGCAAAGGAAAGACAAAATTATTATTTATTATTGTTGTCTAACCTTAAAAGTTTTAATGGATTTTAAAACTATAAAGACAAAAAGTGATTAAATAACGATGGAAATATACTTACACTTTTATTTCAACATCTTGATGTGTGTCGTGGTTAAAATGTGTAATAAGTGTGTAAAAAATACTTTGTAATAAAGATAATTTAAAATATCAGCTTGTTCTTTTTAATTTTTTAGCATAAATAAAAGTTATGTAGGTAAAATTTGATTTCAAAATCATTGTGTTTTTTTACCGTATTTATCAGTAGATCTGTAGAGATGTTTGAATAGTAAGAGTATGGGCATGTTCTACCGCTTGCATAATGTTTTGGCCCTTTTGTGCAGGTTTTCAGGAGCTTATATTTGCATATTTGAATAAGCATTCTAAAAGGAGAAAAGCTTTTAAAAATAGCATATTGTTCCCGGAAAATTTTCAATATTTGACGCAGCAGTCTAGTTTCTGATATTTGGCAAATGTATTTTTTATTTAACCAGTACCTCAATTACTGGACTTATTTTAACTTTTTGTATCTTAGTTTACCTAAGTATATAGAAATACATTGTACACTGTGTTTTTGTGGGATTTTTTATTTTAAATATTTCCACAAAAAACAATTCAGGTTAGTAATTTGCGAAACACAACCACCAACTTATAAAACTGGTGAGTCTGTTATAAATAATTAAACGTCATTTTTTTCATGCTTGTACCCATAATGCTATGTTCTCACGCCATGTCAGATTGACGAAACGTCGAGGTTTTTGGTAAAGTATTCAATAATATTTGTCAGAGAGTGTAACTTTGGCTATTTTTAAACCCGAGCAAAGTCGCAGGCAGTCAGCTATTAGCTGAATGCTTGAATAAGCGAGTGTGGTTCGGTAATGGAAGCTTCTACTTAACATTTTGGATATATGAGTGTCTCAAAACCTTCAGTAATGAGTGATATAACTTAAAAAGCGAACGAAAGAGAGATTTAGGTAAAAAACACAGTTATTAGACGATTCGCGTAATATTATATCTCGTACTAAAGACGCACACGAAGCGCTTTGCTTCTACCTTCATAGTAACGACAGCAAGACTATAGAATTCTCTACCTGGAGCCCTGTTACCAGAAAAATATAAACCAGAGCATTTCAAATCTATAGTAAATAGGTTTCTTCGAGGCAAGCGTGTTACATCTTAGACTACAGTGGTGCTTTACATCAGGCCTACTGTACTGAAACGTTAGCCTATCTCGTGATAAAAAAATAGTAACTAACCTCAAACTTGCTGGTAGCCGGGTTCATGTCTAGGAGCGAGTAAGACGCCACTCGGTCGCCGTTGGCACTTATGACCACTTCTCCGGTAATGCCTGAGGACATAAAATATATGATATTACTACCTATCTAGTTTTATACAGGACAGCTGGTAATTGACCCATAAACTTTAAAAGGTGTTTTCAGGATGAAAATATTATAATGCATTAGAAATGTACATATATAAGATCTGTAAGTCATTTTAAGTTTATATCTCTCTGACATAACTAAAAAGCAACGAAAAAAGTTATTTTTTATTTTAAAAAATAGGTTTCGAAAGTCGCCCATTAAAAGTTGTGTATATTAATAAATAATCAAAAAAGTCAAATAGGTACGCTTAAGCGATTCTCAATGATATAAGATATTAAAGGTTTTTAAATTTATATGCATAGTGAGAAGAATTACCTTATAATATGAAAATAAAACAAATTAAAATTATCACCGATATTTCAGGGGAAAAATGCCTCATGCTTAATTTCTTAAGATGGACAAAGCTGCTTATAAATTATACTCAAAAATGTCCAGTATTAATCAAGAAAGTAAAATTAAAATTCATTGTTGTTCTTGTTTTTGAGTGGACAACAAAGTACATTCGTAATTAAAACACAAACAACAGCCTTGTTCTCTCTTTTGTAGTATTTTTCACAATAAAAAGGTTAAAAGTTTTTGAAAAGTTTGACAAAAGACGAGGCACAATAATTAAAACATTTTTAACCTTCCGTAATTAGGCAAGCTACTTCCTAATTTAACTTACAGGTTTGTACAAACTCTCTTCGAGTTGTAACCGTGATAACAAATGGAGATAATTAAGAAACAATGCAAATCAAGGGAAACATTTTGGACAAGTTAGTTGAATGACCCCCTCAATAAATTTGTTACTAAGAAACCAACAGTAAAATAAAAGAATTCACGTAAAATTATTACAAAAAGGGGAGTAAAAAGTAAAACCGTACAATGTAGCATAATGTAAAATTTTAAATTGGGCCCTCGAGATGTAGAGCCTTGTAGCACGTCTACGGAACTTGCCCGCTACGTCGTAGGCAATTTGCTACGAACAACGCTTTCTATAAAAGTTTGTACGATAAGTTTCCTTCGAGATTCTCTTCGTATTTTATTAAAAAAGCTCAATAACAATACTTTGTGTGAACTTTTTTATGAGCCGAGAAAGCTTGTTACGAAGTTTTCTTTTTGATATCATTTTGTTATGTAGGCTAAGGATTTTGTTTAGCCTCTTTCAAAGTTCATTTGACTGCATGAAGGGACCATGGATTGTAGACGAACTACACTAGCGAACATTGTGGTCTTAGGTGGAGCATAGCTAACACACTAGAATATAATCAACTCTCAAACGAAGCTATCGGAACACACACATTAGGCACTTTGCAAGCCTTTTTACTTTTTTACATAAAACTGAATGCCTTTAAAGCGCGAGTGAATAGGTTTCTTCTGGGCAAGCGGGCAACATCTTTGACTTCGCCGCCGCTTCCCATCAGGCGAGGTGCAGTCAAACGCAAGCCCATATAATGTAAAAAAAAACTAATTACCTTGAAAGGTCCTATTCCACATGTTCCGTATAACAGCAGCGCCATCTAGTTGTCCCCGGGGGTCCGACGCATGCGTCAAAGTGTCGTTTAGCGCCAGTGCGTATAGAAGTACGGCGTCATAAAACGCAGCCACGAACGTAGACACCACTTCGCCCTTGCCGAATGTGTAGTTGTACTTCGTTGCAGCTAGCTCTTTGACCTGAAGAAATAAGATAAGGAAAGTTAGTATACAAATAAAAATATTGATACTGTAAAGTTGCAACACACATATACCTATATATGTAAGTACTTATATCATAGAATATGCTACACAAGTTACAATTGTCGTCAAATTTAAAAATTCGAGGCCCATCGGAAGCTTACATAATCTTGTTCTCTATTTTAATAATGTATTGATTTAATTATATAAATAAGCTACCATGTTTAACTATACTGTATATACATTTATTATATTTGAATTAATTACATAAAGCTTCAATACAAGTTTACAAGTTACAACGTCACGTTTTTTTTTTTTTTTAACTTGAACGGGTTTGCACTTGACCGTAGTTTACCTGATAGCAAGTAAGGCTATGGCCTAAGATGGAGCGTGCTTACCCGATAAGAACCGATTCACTCTCGCTTTGAAGATCGCTGGATTATAGTGCGTGGGGAACAGAGAGCCAGGCAGGGAGTTCCACAACCTAGCGGTACGAACAATAAAGGTGGAAGCGTACCGTTTCGTGCATTTCAAGTAAAATAATGTCAATATTTGTTATTAAATTAATGACAAATATAGTAAATAATTATGTATATGTCTAAACTTAAATAAATCTACTGTCATTTATATAACAAATGACAGTTGGTACATATCAGTTACATGTTGAAACCGACTACTCAAAGTTGGGAAAAAAAATGTTTTTTTTTATCAACTTATGCTGTCCCACTCCTGGGCAAAGGTCAGTAAACATGTAAAGTCAGTTATTTGAATATAGTATGGAAATATGGCTACGAAAAACATACAAACAAAAAAGGGTAGGTGACAATGACTTGGAACACATTGTGTTCCAAGATGGAGTAAGGTAATACTAGGACATAACTATGAGTTAATTTATTAAGTGCTAACCTGCACTATGGTTGTTTTAAATTAAACTTTTATTTGAAAATGAGCGAAAATAATCACGACCGGCAGGATTCGAACCTGCGTATTTCTGCTACCGTCAGAACGCCTTAACCACTAGGCTACGGTCTACTAACTGCCAGGCGCGAAAATCCACACTCATTCCATACACTTCAGACTCGCTCATTCGTTTTCGCTCATTTTCCAATAAAAGTTTAATTTAGGATATAACTAGTTTTTAAAATTACTAGCCAGATTTTATTTTTTGTAGTTGGTAGGTAGAATGATTTTTTCTCGACTAAAAGTCACCTATCATCACGAAAGATTACTAAAACCATTTATTTATTGCCTTATTAAAATTCCAAGCACCAACATTTTATCTATGAAGGTAAATTCAAAATTCATGTTACACAGAAGCAAACATAATTTGCCAAGATATCAAAATTCCATAGTAAATGGTATTTCTATTCACATACGTCTTTGAAATTGACACAGCGTTAATATTGCAAATACCAATCTTGAATTTGATATAGACATTGCATAGAACATATTGTTTAGAGACCTCTAATAGCTCAACTATTCTCCCATCCAAAAAATAATCGTTTGTTCTGTTTACAGCTCCCAGAAAAAATATGAAATAATGGCAACAGACAATTCCGATATATAATTTTTATAGCCCGCTATGTGTTTATCTATATTTAAGTCATGTGTCGATAAAATTGTCCTCTTACGCAAAGTTTTTGTCATCTTAGGAATAGATAACTCAAAAAATTGTTTATATTTTATATAGATATAGAATAATAAAATATAAAAACAAGTGAAGGAAAACTAAACATACTACTTCTAACTACTACAAAAAGGGGCACTTAGAAAATCTTTAGAAAAGCCTAAAGATAATCTAAGTGCTCCAGCCCACTACCAGAGGGCGGCGTGCCCAGCATGCTGGCCGCATTACCACGCTGGATGGCAATGCTGATAAAAAAAATCCAAACTATTTTTTTAATTGATTAACATTTATCAAACTTTAAAGAACTCTGTTAATAAATTAATGCTGAACAATTTACGATCCTGTTAATGAGGGATATGCGTATTTAAATTTTCGGTTTTAATAAGGGGTTTATAAAATATTATATCGGTGGAAATTTACTCATACCAGGAAATAGTTCCGACCCATTCCTCGCATACATGTCTAATATGATATTGTACATATAATCATTGTGTTGAAATAATACGTATTCCATGAATACAATATGCATATTTTACGATTAATGGTGTGTCACAATTGCATAATAATCTTGATATGCTGCAGATTGCAAACCTTATGATTTA
Source organism: Macaria notata (assembly GCA_927399415.1). Taxonomy (NCBI): domain Eukaryota; kingdom Metazoa; phylum Arthropoda; class Insecta; order Lepidoptera; family Geometridae; genus Macaria; species Macaria notata. The sequence goes on from OV656741.1 coordinate 7,689,665, forward strand.
TACGGTGCAAGGCTAATTTATAATTGTCTAAGAATAACTCAGTCTGTACCACCCCAAAATCTAACAAGAAATAGCTACTTTTTTCTTTTCATATTATTATCAAACCACTACCAAGATGATCGCCCCTCTATAAAACACATTTCCTTATTATTAATCATGCGCCGCTCGCTTGGCGCTTTGCGCCCGCCGATACACGCGTCTACTAACAAATATACTTCTCGAACTAAATTTATCTATCTATTCTCACAATTAGAATCGCTTAAAGTGAAATACTCTAAGGAGAAGGGAAGAGGGGTAAGGGGGAAGGGCGTGCGGTCGCGACGTAGAGAAACAGATTGTATGATAGTGCTTTGTGTCGTCTCACAAAACTCATTGAAATGTTTAATTGGCTCATGAATTGTTTTAATTTTGGCTGTGATATCGTCTAGTAGTATACGGACCCATTGTGTTTGTAATAACTCAAATTCTTTTTGAGGTTCAGGAAAATACTCGACTAACGGAAGATACTCTATTTGTAGTTCGTAATTACTAAAAGGTTAAGGTCAAAAATAGATTAGAGATTATGATAATAAATCTAGGCTAACATAAAGCTTTATAATAATGTTAACTTTAATGAATTACCTACTTATAGGATTGTAAAACTTTCGCTCAATCATATCCTTTATTTATTATACTGTCAAAGTATTGGTGTTCCCTTCCAACCATCAATGTCATGGTATTGATAGTTAGAGGTCAAAGGCCCCCGACCCGCCTAAGACTGTAGATTTCAACCATTGTGGATAATCTCCCAGAAACACCAATTGATTGGTTAGCAGGAGGGCTTTATTAAGCAAATTAACTCGTAAATAAGTTAATATTAACTGTAAGTTATTCAAGAGACAAGAGGACACGCGACCTACTGTATGTCTCGTAAAGTAGGTAGGTAGAGTGTGACCTAATGATCAACAAATGGTTCCAGCCTTTGTATAGCCAAAGAGAGATGACATTAATTTGTAAATTTTGTTAATGTATCCGTAGATAAAAAAAATATTATGTTCAGATATCACGCTTTAGGTATTTCTCGCGGTGATCTTCCGCATATGAGAAATAAGAGATGATCTTTCTCAAAGCGACATCTTCGCATAATTAATTCCCCATGGCTAGGTAGAATTCACGTACATAAGGTTTAAGAGAGTTCGTCTCTCACTAAGTCTTACTCCAGCTGGAGCTATTTTGCTTTAAGAAAGTTTAGTTTTATGTGTATGATCTTAATACAATAGAATGTTTATTGAGTATCCCAATAGGAAAATTAGTTGAATAAAATATGGTATTACTCATAAATAGAATGAAAATTATTATTTCACTTATGTAACATTGTAGCATATTACGTGATTCATGTGTTTGAAATAAGGTAAGTAAAGTGGAGTGTAACCTCCTAGTAGGTATATTAAATCTTTGCATGGGAGGATGGTAGATTCCCCGTAGTAAAGAGTTAAAATAGATACGTACATGCGTACAATATAAAAGTACATGATTTTTAGTCCATATTTATAATATAACATTGTGTAATAGTAATAATACAACGCTTATTTTCGTAGACCACTTTCTTATTTATGAAAGTGATTTTAACATTACACAAAAATCGAGATCTGGTTATTAGAAGATGTTTTGTTGCATACAGATTATTAACAACTCCAGATAGGTACATTTAAAATGGAACAGACTCACCGGATAACAGCATACATTTTTCTTGCTCACCAGAACTATTGATAGGTAACACACACACTAGAGACTCAAAGATAGAATTCAAATTATTCAAGCAAAGAAGTTAACTGATCAGTCTAGAAGCCTATCATGGACCCAAATTCTCCGTTGCCGTCGACTTTAAAATAAAAATCTCACTCGCGACTCTGAATTCTTTTAGTTTTTTCGCACCGCTCCGAATCTCTGTCTCCGTTCCTTTTTTCCGTTCCTGTCCGTCCCTAAAATTAGCCTACACTCGCTTTTATAGTTATCCCTTCCACCCTACTGCTTACATAGTCTGTCTTTCTCTAATCCTAGGCCTCACTGTCTATCCAGTTAAGTGGATTTATTTGTAACTATAATTTATTGCCCGCGCATGTACACGCTCTCCTGCGGATTCGCCTGTATGGATATTGGACACAAAACAAACCTACGTTTTATACACGCATTACTATTTTATCTGGCTACGCTGCCCAGGTCATCAGTACCTGTTAAAGTCGTAATGGTTTACCAACATACAACTTTCCATTCTCATATCTCCAATTTTATGATTGCTCGCGTTGCTTAGAACATCAGGGATCGCTATGACATACAAACATACCAACTTTCTCTCCTATACCATTAACATAGTAGTCCTGTCATCGCAACATGTTTATACATTTCGTTTATCGAAACGATTCCGCCATCGTAATACTCGGACTTCGTGGAACACGACCTCTCCTTAACAATGTCACAGTTTTAGCCGTTTATGGCATAGATTTGTTTGATCGATGTAATTACTATGAAATACCAAGCAAGATTCGAACCCGCCGTTGTCATTGTTTATCATAATCCTTATGGTCAAGATGATGATGATGAAACCATTAGAAAGGTTTTTCCGATAGTGATGAATTTGGTGTACTTATTTTTCCGATTAAAATGGTAAGCAATGCTCGAAATTGCAGTTAAATAAAGTTGAATATTTTCAAATGTCGATACGGATGAAATTGGCTTGATTTATCTGCTTGGAGTAGGACTCGAACCCGCTCTTAACGGCACAGTATTTAATGTATTATTTCTCTGTCGTCGATGATAATGATGATGGTTTAACGGCCTAAAATGAACCGTTACAGTTTCGACCCCAAGATAAAGTCGTGGAAGGTTTATCATAAAGCTGTAACGAATTTAGCTTTAAGCTAACCATCATCATGATATATAATAGTCTTAAGTTAAAACTTATCAAACAATTACCTTTACTTACGTTACGACCTTTTACCTCCCCATGGCGTCATAATATTTTTTTTTTTTTTTTAGAAATCAATACAAAAGTAATAACTGAAAGACCAAAACCTCTTAAATCTCTCATTTCAAAATACAATCATGTGGTGTAAGTGGATTCTAAAAGGACTATCAATGGGCTAAGTGTTATCGTATGCTCCAGCACTGAGCATCATCATAAAAGTCCAATGGTGACATACGGCCTTAGAACCTCCGGAAGTAACGAAGACCAAAAGGAAGTAGACAAGTCTACTCTGTCCTAGTGACACATAAAGAGTAATTTCAAGACAGGTCCAATCTTTCGACCCCTTTAGTTACCCGGTATGCCCTCCAATCTCCAGCACCAACATCTTAGGGATCAAGGTAGTAGAGTACAGGTGTACTGTAGTACCCCGCATTAAGGTCAGGCCTCACGTAGAGGGACCGCATAGGCTATAACGACCCAATTTGAACGATATGCCTCTACCCAGCATTGAAGTTACATACCATAACAATAACCCTTTGATCATGCAAATAAATAACCGCAAATGTTGTAGATATATATCAAGGACTTAAACTTATCCTAACACCAAAATGTCCCAACATTCGTGATTATTTGGAGTGATGGATAACAATTATATTTTTTAGAACGAGAGACTGTTCTCTTCTCAGAAACATACTGAATCATTGAGCCCTTCCTTACATTGTTTTTTTTTTATTTGTTCATATGTCTCTACAATCATGGCCCTTTCACACACCTCAATAACTTAGTAAATATTCGCAATGATCAGAGAACTGAGTTGGTTTACCCCCATTATGACATCCATGGGTACATACCACACAACGTTACCTTTACCAAATAACATAAAAATGATACAAAGGTAGCTTGTTTTGTTTCAAAATTTAATAACAATTATAAAGTTTACATACTATATGCAAAATGTTTATCACTCCTGAGCATTACGCAAAATTATACTCCAACCGCTTTATTAAGAAAACGCAAATTGAAAAACTTTATTGCTTATGTGAACCGCAGTTTATTTTACAATCAATTAATAACACACTGTTACTATTTTGCAAAGATAAAACAAAACATCACTATTTACTTACCGATAAGTAGATCATTACTAAAATAAGATACAATATCAGCCGATCTCGTGTCGGTGGCTGACCTATAAAATCTAACTAATTATCCTGAAATGTGAAAAATACGATCAATGAATATAATTGAAGTAGGTGGGTACAAGTGATTACTCAGTGATATACCGAAGTCGTTAATCTAATCCTATAAGAGTAAAATCACCAGATTACTGTTTTAAATTTAGAATCTACTGTCACAATAATTTACAACTAAATGATGTTGTACTTATAAAATGAAATGGTAAGTACGACCCCAAACCACCTGAAAATACTGATCTCTTACGATGTAAGTAAACAACCTGACAGTAATATAAAGTAACGAAATGTCGACCCCACTGTAAAATAGTTTTAACTTATTTCAACTATATGTAACAAAGTAAAGAAAAGTCAATGGAAATTCCGACCCCGCAGTAAAATTATTTTGAAATTCATAACTACTGGACCTACCGTCATCGTTTACCTTTTACTAAAATAATGAAAAGTATCTTCAACAAAAGCTTCAACTAATTATATTTTTTACTACAATACTTTTAATAATAACTATTTCAAATCTACGCGCGTAATTAAAGAGACTATATAACAGTGACAGATGACGAGCTAACGCACGATACTTTCGATAGATGGCGCGTGTGTCGCCGCGAAACGCTCAAGATCGCTTCGTATTCTCCCTTAATCGAAACCATTCGTGCGTGCTGGTGTAAAAGTTGTACAATCCTACTCTAGATGTCGTTTTACCGTTGTCATACCATCTACCAATTCTACGATCGAAACACATACCTAATCATAGCTAATCTATTGAATAGCAGTAGTATTATTATTATTATTATTTTTTTTACGTTAGGTAGGTTGTTGTACTATTTAAAGATGATTGATTTTGTGTAAGCAAGTATTTTGTTCAAGTGAATGAATAACAAGCATCAGAACCATGCCTTTATAAAATAACAGTAATTTAAGCTAGTTCCTTGTGTAGTGTTATTTTTAAAGTTACACACATTAATTCATGAAAGATAAAAAATCTGGTAATAGGAGAAAATTCATTAAAATAAAACACGACCCCATTAAATAAAATAACTTTCCTATTTTTTTTTCTTTTCCAAAGATAAAGTTACCGTATCATTCAGAATAACTTTTATGAAAATATTACTATCGTAAGTTCCAATACATTAGAGCGCACGCCGATTGTTAGTTCCAATATAGATCACTAGCTGTCACTACTAGTATGCAATGAAGACATATATAAAATTAATTTGGTAAGTGTTGGTTAAAGAAAGAATCTTGCCTCGTTGCAGTACAATGCAAAATTGTTAGATGGCGCTATTAAACAATATTCGGGACTTAGCTGTTTATTATGACATAATGACACGTTGCCAGCTCGCGTACCAATATTCTTTGTGAGACGTTGCCGCTCTTACCTATTCGTTTTTTGTTCGTGTCGTGGACTGATGTCTTGGCGATGTGCGTTTTATTTGATTAAAATATAAAGTGCTGCCATTTTAGCGCTTTCCGCTAAATCTGGCTCTTTTGAGATAGTTTAGAGCGCAAAACACATTCCCCTTTTTTTTTCATAGTAGTTATTTATGCTAATTACGACATGCTAAAACGAGAATTTGTAGTTGGTTGAAAATTATGTTATCGTTAAAATGTTGCGATATCAAAGCACAAAAGAAAATTGACAAAGGATACCTACAAAATAAAGTTCGCTTTCCTTGTCGTTTTGCTTTTAACTAGCACATTAGTGCGTTATCTACCTAATATTTTTAAATATAATAATCATGCAAATCTAGCGCTTTTTTTTGTCAGTTAGCTCGGAATGAGCTTTTCTTTCTAGCAACACTGGCTGGATATGAAAATTGTGTTGCGTGTGAGAACGTTCTAGTTTGTCCACACAAATAAAATCAAAAGCTGTGTAATTAAATGTATATTAGATTATTTTTTTTTTATGGTAAGAAGCTCCGCAATTATTAAATATAAGTTACAAAGAACATTTAAGATACATTATCCATCAGATGATTTTGGTAAAGATCCACTTTTACTGTAAAGATAAAACAAAACTGTCCGAAAACAAAATAGGCCACCCAAAATTGAAGATTTTATATATATCCAATTCATTAATCACTTGACATGAACCAACATTAAGATGAATTCCGACCCCATCATAAAGTTATCTAAGATTAATACATCTTTTCTAACTACATATTGTTACACTAAAATAAATTAAACCTATTCCAATAATTTCCGGATGTAATTATAATACCTTTCGAAATACTGAGCCGGTATTTAATCAAACGCGTAATATTATACCTTCTTTCACTTCTTCGCAATGTATTGTCGCATTGTAACCCTATACAAAATGTTTGTTTGAACTTGTTAACTAAACCTACAAGAGATATCATCATCCACAGCTGGCTTTGTCCCATTGTTGCATGAAAATTATAACGTACTCTAAATAAACTTCGAAATCTGATCTAAAAATTAGCTATAAATGATTTTAAAATTATTGTATTGAAAATAACATATAAATAGTATTTAAACAAAAATTGACAAGTACAGACAAAATCGCACGTATCTGTTTGTCGTCATACCAAAACCCTACTCGCGAGCCCCTTGGGTCCTGAGCACCACTAGTTTAACATATCATTGTGGAATGACTCATTCGAACAACTATTAAAATATTATTAAGCTAAGAGAGAGTAAGTGCGTACATGTTACTTAGAATTCATATAAAAAATTAACTATCAGAAGTCATGAATTACACCTATATATTATATTTCCTAGCTCGTATTTTTAGTACTTTTTACAGTCGCCTAAGTAAACGTAGTTTATCTAAAATGAACTAAAATAACAAACATCTATTACTTAAATACAACAAAATCCATTGCTATGAATAAACATAAAGTTGATTTCCTATAATAATGTAATGTGTATGAAATATGTATATATTTATTTATGTATATTTTGAGTATGTAGGTATTGGTCTTTTAACTAACGTATGTATCTAATTATATATATATATTCTTACACCGCCCGTTATAATTCCCAGTAATGTCCATAAAAGGGTTGCCCGGAAGAAACCGCCCAAGGCGACAAGGCCGCCCAATGTGCATCACCTCAACATATTTAAGCTTTTTTTTTTTTGTTACCTCTATGTTTTATGGTGTACATTAAAGATCTATTCTATTCTATATGTATAAAATAAATGAATACTAAACTATTATATAGCCAGATCTCTAAAAGTCCCGTAAGTGTTTTGTTTTTATACCTTAACTTGAGTTATTTTTCCACGCCTGATTTTATTTTTACTGCAAAGAATTTCATTCCCTAAGTCAACGCTATCAGCCAACGCCTACTAAAATTTACACTCTCGGCACTTGTACTCAGCACTCTAATCGATTTCATAACCTAAGTCCAGAAACAAACATACCTACCTAATATAATATGTACATACTAGGTTTTAAGCAACTCTGCGCGCGGATAAAGCCGAGACCGAAATTCTCTGATTGCAATTTTGATCAGTTATGTTACACAGAATCCTGTCGAGTTGTATATATTTATAACAACCGTTTTACCTATATATACTTTCGACCCCGTAGTTTACGAACTTTCATAAAGTAGATTTTAGTCGACCCCAAAGTCTTATTATTTCATGAAATAATGTTATGAAGTGAAAGTGCGGAGATATGATAATTAGTGCAAAGAAAATAAGACGTAACTAACACGGATTAAGTACCTAGATAAATAGATAAACAACTCTCCATTGTCACACACATATAAAACAAAATTAATAAACCCACTCACACAAACCACTCTAGTGTCACAAATAAAGGCTCCCGCCAAAAGCAATCTCCTCCAGGCAACCATTGGATGGAGAAAAATAAATAAAGTTAGTCATAGTAACTATTGCCTATTATTTTATAAAAAAAAGGTATTTCCTGACCTCATCCATTTTCACGGACAGCAAATTATGCCAAATCTGGCTAATTTTTTTTTTAAAACAATTCACGATCAATCTGCTTCCCATATTTTTTTATAAGATATTAAGATAACAACAAAGCAATTAATTAAAAAAAGGAACCTCTTATATCCTGGTCACGTCATCTTCAAATTATGTACCACCCCAAAATCTAACAAGAAATAGCTACTTTTTTCTTTTCATATTATTATCAAACCACTACCAAGATGATCGCCCCTCTATAAAACACATTTCCTTATTATTAATCATGCGCCGCTCGCTTGGCGCTTTGCGCCCGCCGATACACGCGTCTACTAACAAATATACTTCTCGAACTAAATTTATCTATCTATTCTCACAATTAGAATCGCTTAAAGTGAAATACTCTAAGGAGAAGGGAAGAGGGGTAAGGGGGAAGGGCGTGCGGTCGCGACGTAGAGAAACAGATTGTATGATAGTGCTTTGTGTCGTCTCACAAAACTCATTGAAATGTTTAATTGGCTCATGAATTGTTTTAATTTTGGCTGTGATATCGTCTAGTAGTATACGGACCCATTGTGTTTGTAATAACTCAAATTCTTTTTGAGGTTCAGGAAAATACTCGACTAACGGAAGATACTCTATTTGTAGTTCGTAATTACTAAAAGGTTAAGGTCAAAAATAGATTAGAGATTATGATAATAAATCTAGGCTAACATAAAGCTTTATAATAATGTTAACTTTAATGAATTACCTACTTATAGGATTGTAAAACTTTCGCTCAATCATATCCTTTATTTATTATACTGTCAAAGTATTGGTGTTCCCTTCCAACCATCAATGTCATGGTATTGATAGTTAGAGGTCAAAGGCCCCCGACCCGCCTAAGACTGTAGATTTCAACCATTGTGGATAATCTCCCAGAAACACCAATTGATTGGTTAGCAGGAGGGCTTTATTAAGCAAATTAACTCGTAAATAAGTTAATATTAACTGTAAGTTATTCAAGAGACAAGAGGACACGCGACCTACTGTATGTCTCGTAAAGTAGGTAGGTAGAGTGTGACCTAATGATCAACAAATGGTTCCAGCCTTTGTATAGCCAAAGAGAGATGACATTAATTTGTAAATTTTGTTAATGTATCCGTAGATAAAAAAAATATTATGTTCAGATATCACGCTTTAGGTATTTCTCGCGGTGATCTTCCGCATATGAGAAATAAGAGATGATCTTTCTCAAAGCGACATCTTCGCATAATTAATTCCCCATGGCTAGGTAGAATTCACGTACATAAGGTTTAAGAGAGTTCGTCTCTCACTAAGTCTTACTCCAGCTGGAGCTATTTTGCTTTAAGAAAGTTTAGTTTTATGTGTATGATCTTAATACAATAGAATGTTTATTGAGTATCCCAATAGGAAAATTAGTTGAATAAAATATGGTATTACTCATAAATAGAATGAAAATTATTATTTCACTTATGTAACATTGTAGCATATTACGTGATTCATGTGTTTGAAATAAGGTAAGTAAAGTGGAGTGTAACCTCCTAGTAGGTATATTAAATCTTTGCATGGGAGGATGGTAGATTCCCCGTAGTAAAGAGTTAAAATAGATACGTACATGCGTACAATATAAAAGTACATGATTTTTAGTCCATATTTATAATATAACATTGTGTAATAGTAATAATACAACGCTTATTTTCGTAGACCACTTTCTTATTTATGAAAGTGATTTTAACATTACACAAAAATCGAGATCTGGTTATTAGAAGATGTTTTGTTGCATACAGATTATTAACAACTCCAGATAGGTACATTTAAAATGGAACAGACTCACCGGATAACAGCATACATTTTTCTTGCTCACCAGAACTATTGATAGGTAACACACACACTAGAGACTCAAAGATAGAATTCAAATTATTCAAGCAAAGAAGTTAACTGATCAGTCTAGAAGCCTATCATGGACCCAAATTCTCCGTTGCCGTCGACTTTAAAATAAAAATCTCACTCGCGACTCTGAATTCTTTTAGTTTTTTCGCACCGCTCCGAATCTCTGTCTCCGTTCCTTTTTTCCGTTCCTGTCCGTCCCTAAAATTAGCCTACACTCGCTTTTATAGTTATCCCTTCCACCCTACTGCTTACATAGTCTGTCTTTCTCTAATCCTAGGCCTCACTGTCTATCCAGTTAAGTGGATTTATTTGTAACTATAATTTATTGCCCGCGCATGTACACGCTCTCCTGCGGATTCGCCTGTATGGATATTGGACACAAAACAAACCTACGTTTTATACACGCATTACTATTTTATCTGGCTACGCTGCCCAGGTCATCAGTACCTGTTAAAGTCGTAATGGTTTACCAACATACAACTTTCCATTCTCATATCTCCAATTTTATGATTGCTCGCGTTGCTTAGAACATCAGGGATCGCTATGACATACAAACATACCAACTTTCTCTCCTATACCATTAACATAGTAGTCCTGTCATCGCAACATGTTTATACATTTCGTTTATCGAAACGATTCCGCCATCGTAATACTCGGACTTCGTGGAACACGACCTCTCCTTAACAATGTCACAGTTTTAGCCGTTTATGGCATAGATTTGTTTGATCGATGTAATTACTATGAAATACCAAGCAAGATTCGAACCCGCCGTTGTCATTGTTTATCATAATCCTTATGGTCAAGATGATGATGATGAAACCATTAGAAAGGTTTTTCCGATAGTGATGAATTTGGTGTACTTATTTTTCCGATTAAAATGGTAAGCAATGCTCGAAATTGCAGTTAAATAAAGTTGAATATTTTCAAATGTCGATACGGATGAAATTGGCTTGATTTATCTGCTTGGAGTAGGACTCGAACCCGCTCTTAACGGCACAGTATTTAATGTATTATTTCTCTGTCGTCGATGATAATGATGATGGTTTAACGGCCTAAAATGAACCGTTACAAGTCTATGGTATTTTAATGATCGTGTCTTTTAAATGATTAAGCTTGAGTTTTAATTACTTACGAAATGTAAATGTTAGTTACTGTTTCACTTCAAAATTGAAGTTAATTATTAAAGCAATTTTTAAATACAAAAAAACAGCTAAGTAAAATTTTGCCTGTTATTTGGCATATGGAAGGTATCATATTATGCTACATATTAAGAAATTTTATTTGAATATAATTACCGTTATCATATAATAGACGAGCTTTTTTCACTAATTCAAAAAACCTAATAAAGAAAGTCTTACTCTATCCGAGAACTCCAAATATTCCTTCTTCTCTGGCGCCGGGCTGGTGACAGTAAGCACCGCACTGTAAGCTCGGCGAGCTTTCTCGTTGCGCTCCTCGGTGTCGCCCTCCAGCTTCCACGGCTCCTTCGATGACGCTGATGCTAGGCTGCAAGGATATTATTTGATATTTAAATATTGGATGTAATGATACATTATAATAAATATGAAGAGGGTCGAAAGTCTGAACAATCAAGATATTAAAACAAAAATGGTTGGAGATACTTAGAATTGATAGAGGAACACGTTCCAATTAAATTTTTAGACCTTTTGTCTGTTTATCTGTGTCTCTGTTTGTTTGTTTATTTAAACGGTCATCACGCAAAAACAGCTGAACGATCATCATGATTTTTGGTTTGTAGGTAATATGAAACCTTGTGTGTTATAGTACTACTTTTTATCCCGCGAGCGAAGCCGCGGACGTTCACTAGTATATTAATAAAGATACGCAATGATTTTTAAGTTTTTTATGGTTCATGCGTAGATTGCAAGATACGATCTAAATAATATCATAATGCCAAAACTCTACGTCTAAGTTTATAAGATACATGATTAGGTTTAGTCACATCATTATCATCGACCTGTTATTATATACTTCTGGGCATATACGTCGCCTTAAATACTCCGATTTTATGCTACTATCATGGTAAAAATATGTTAATTTCTGTTATTCATATGCTTCCGTGAAATAAAAACGTAAACGGAAACTTGAGACATTCTAGATAAATTTTAATATTAAAACTTTCGTGAGACATTTTATCAATATGTTAAGGCGTAGGCGTTTTACCCGAGGACGAAGCGGCCGGGAGTAGTAACATCGCCTCGCCTCCAACCCCACCACCCCAGGTCCCCGCGCCCGTGTCCCGGCGGGCCGTTCGCGCGGCGGCGCGCAGTCTGCGTGCTGCCGCGGTCCCAGAACATACGTTCTGATGATGGATGTCATAACATCCGAAACGCGTAAACAACTTACGCGATTTACACGTGAGTGAAAAACGTTTAGATAACATATTGATTCTAGATAAAGTTAAAATACCAGCTGCTGTTAAATCTTTGGAGTTGTTTAAAATTCTTGATACTACTGATAGCCTATTTTATTACGAGTACAAAGTTACCTTATGGTATTTGTAGAAAGTGTATTTGCATTGCTTGACTTACTTCGAAAACAGCTCAATATTGAAGAAGACATATTCTCCAGAAGACACCATGTTTAGCTCGTCAGCTGCCAGCATGATTTCTCTGACCGTACTCGGATTAGCGCAGAGCACCACGACTGAAACAACATCGTAGCGTTAGCAAAACAAGTTTAATTAGAAAAAATCTTTACTTTATTATATTCGTTATATTATGTAATTTTTTTAGACAATGTTTAAACATTATATATTTATGTTCAACACTCATCTTGCAATCTCTTAATTTTATTTAATTTGCAATCTCTCAATTTTTATTTAATGTATATAATATTGTCAACCAACAATTGGACAAATTGATACCTATAGTTTAAAATATATTAAGTTTTAATGTACACATGACATTTTGTAAAATTTAAATCTGATACATTAACAATTCGTGACATACTACACGACACATCATAATAACTATAATAGGAACTTATATAAAAACCCATCACCACAAAACCATGCTATAAAACAAAACTGCTCAATTCCAGCCACAGAGTATATTAAATATATATATAAAGATATAAAATAAACAGTTTTCCAAACGAGTCGATCTATTGCGATGAAACTTACAATATCCGATCTATTCCAAAATCTTCTTACCCATAAAAAGACATTGTGGCTTAGTATCAAACCTATATTTTAATAGATAAGAAAATGAATGTATTGACTACAAACAGTTCCTAAAAAAAAACTTGCCTTCTTTTTAACTATTATATTAATTATTATATTATTATTTATTTATTTATTTTTTGTTGTCGAAATCTTTGGTCTTCATAAAATAACTATTTTTACTTTTCTATTATGTCATCAATTATACACATATTAACAATGTAATAATTCAATTTTATAATTTGTAGACTGTGCTAAATTAATTTTTAATTATCAATTTTATGTAACATGTACACAAACAATGTTTCTACTGGGAAGGACTAGGTACCAAGATACAGGCTAACGCCTAGTTTGGTATCTAAAGCCGCCATTTCATGTATGTACATTTATCTACATCAATAAATAATTTTGAATTTTGAATTTTGAATTTTGAAATAATTTTGAATCACCTAAAAAAATAAACTACGAGTATCTTCTAAAAAATCACAGCATAACCCATACAACGGCACTTGGTTTTATAACCTCTAAAAAGTAGAACAAATTTCTGTTAAATGTAGAACCTAATTGAAACAACTCTTTTTTATATTAACTTTATAAAAAATGAACACTTTTGATTAATTAACAAAAGTAAATTAAAAAGTACTTGGGGGAAAAGTCGCGCAAAGAGAAAAACGTAATTTTAATACACTACACAAAATTACTCTTATGCCAAACAAGCATTTAAAACTGTCGGCGACAGATAAGAAAAAAAAAAACTATAAATCGGATCCCAACTTGTAAATATCATTCGATTTCAAATATGAGCGAGCAACAAGCGGAAACCATTGCGTTTGATGTGATATTTAATATTTTCCTTATAAGTGTGGCAAGAATAGACGGCTCGGTATTTTCATCTGGGAATCAATTTCCTATTCCATTTTGTTCTGTGAAGGATTGTCTATCTATTTATTGCAATATCTCTGTGATAGTAGAATCAGATAACAAATTCTAACAAAACGATTCGTGGTACGCAAAAGGAATATCAAAATCTCAATTAGATAGCTATAAAGATGTAAATTGGTGGTTAGATAATAATATCTATACTAATATTATAAAGCTGAAGAGTTTGTTTGTTTGTATGTTTGTTTGAACGCGCTAATCTCAGGAACTACTGGTGCGAATTTAAAAAAACTTTTGGTGTTGAATAGACCATTTATCGAGGAAGGGCTTTAGGCTATAATAATATAACATCACGCTGCAACTAATAGGAACAAAGAAACAATTGAAAATGTAGAAAAATCGGGGAAAATAATTCATCTTTGAGGGCTTCCGTTGCGTGAGCTGCGAAAACGGTTCAAGTCGTGGGTAAAAGCTATTTATAAAGCTGAAGAGGTAGTTTGCAACAATAAATACGATGCCCAAAATAACTATTCCACGCGGACGAAGTCGCGCGCACAGCTAGTACTGTAATAATTGGATACGTTTCCATTTTTCATGTAATTTGAATCTATGGTTCGCAACAGTTGTTCATTGATTGATCTAAACAATATTTAATTAGGAGCATTTTAGAATCAAACGTACGGATTCTGGTTTGTTAGACTATATCCACGGGAAACTTGTTAGTAAATAAACAACTGTTTGTATAGCAAATCTATCAACACGAAGCTAATGTTATGAGTTTCAGTTACCAGAGATTTGATGCCAATGAACACAAACCCAAATTATATTATCTTACTAAACATTTAATTTCTGAAAGGAAGATCATGCGCAAGATTTTGGGTCCAACCCGGAGGCAGGATGGAAGTTGGAGAATAAAGAAGAACCTCGAAATTGAAGAGCTGGTTGGGGAACCAAATGTAAGTGAGACAAAAGCCTATAGACTTCGCTGGCTGGGTCACTTGGTGAGAATGGGAGACGATCGTAGTGTCAAGAGAGCCTTACTCGGTGTCCCGAGTGGCCGTCGTCCCGCTGGTCGGCCGAAGTACCGCTGGAAGGACGTTGTGGAGTCAGATCTACGCGTGCTTCAAGTAGCTGACTGGCGGGAAGCGGCTCAAGACCGGGACCGGTAGGGATCTCTTGTATCGGAGGCCAAGACTCACTTTGGGTCGCTGCGCCAGCGGAGTAAGTAAATAAACATTTAATTTCTAACATAATAACAAAAGTATGTAGATATATAATATAATATCAGGGGTATATAGTTCATACCTAATGTAGTTTGTATTTATTCCCTTTTATTTTAGGTCATATGATTTTGACGTGGACTATTAATTGTTTTCTTTTTTCTTGAACGTTTTTTAATTAATATTTTGTGTTTTTACTGAATAAAGAACATTCAAAAATACATATAATATAAATATCAATAAAGTATCTAGAATAAATTTTCTTAAACCAACTCAATACGTTTTTTTTTATATCTCGAAGCAGACGTATATTTTCCGATAATCCCACCAATAAAAAACCTATATTTTTCGCATTTGGTAGGCTTACTCGCTGAATAAAAGTGAAATTGGTGCAACAAACACAAGGAAATGGCACGATTCTTCGCCTTTTGCGTTAACATTTTATTTAGGTATCCTGTTTCTTTCCCAATTGAGTAAGAATAGAAATAATTAACACAATTTACAAACGTGTTGATATGCATTTTTGTCCAAAAGTAACACATTAATTTCTAATAAGTTATCAAAAACCTGAAATTATTTTGTAAGTAAAACAGATAAAATTGTCATGAAATTGCTTTTGAAAGAAGTACCATGCATAAAATAGCGCGGTTTCTTTTACATAATTAAATTCAATGTGAAATTTAATAGATCTGGTTTTAACTGGTTTCGATTTATGAACAAAGAAGATTTAAGATATTCAAATAAACGCAGTTAAACTGCGTTAAATTTGTTGATTTTTCTGAGCAACACACTGATTGTGTACATACAAACACACAACATGTAATTTTAAATCAGTTTTATGCCAATCACTCCGCCGAAATCGACTAGGCACTGTTGTGTATGCAAACGATTCTCTTTTTATAACCAAACAAAAACGTAGTTTATTTTATTAAGTACATTCAAACACGTACAGTAAAACCAGTACATCTTACGTGCGGGATAGACATTCATCAAAATATGTGTATGTGGTAAACATACCATACCTATATGTAAATACTTCTGACGATGTTAGTTTATTATAAATTACTGTCCGTTATCAGTCACTTAAAGCTAATAAATATTAATACGCATTCCTGAGTACTTATTCTATATACCTTAGAATAAAATACATATAGTTGGTAAACACATAATATATTAATAACTAGCTGGTTCCCGCGACTTCGTCCGCGTGGAATAGTTATTAACTTAAAAACGGGTCTATTGAGTTAACCTCAAAAGATAGACATACCTATATTATACTGTTGCAGACATTTTGTTAGATCATTTCAAAAGAAATAATTCTTTATTACATATTTTTTTGATATCTTGAACCGTTTTTGCAGCGCACGCAACGGAAGCCCACAAATTTGAATAATTGTCCCCGTTTTTTTTTCACGTTTTCCATTATTTCTTCGCTCCTATTAGTTGCAGCGTGATGTTATATAGCCTAAAGCCTTCCTCGATAAATGGTCTACTAAACACAACAAGAATTTTTCAATTCGCACCAGTAGTTATTGAGATTAGCACGTTCAAACAAACAAACAAACTCTTCAGCTTTATAATATTAGTATAGATAAATATAAATTGTTATTAAGTATAACGTACAATCACAACGTACTTCAGTATATACATTTCCTTATCATAGTAAATAGTACATAGAACAAACATTATTATACAATAATGCATTCACTCGATACTGAGCTAAATCAAATCGATAAAATAGGTCATAAATTCAAGAACATCGATATATCTTGCGATAATCGATTTCAGATGAGCTCGTAGATAAATAAGGGATACGGATTGCTTCTATGATTATTCTATTCATTTATCCTCTGAGGAAAATGGGTACTGATAAAAGCAATTTCTTTGTGTGGTTTCAGCGATTTTCTGTATTTCGGTAACTGAAATGCACAATCTTTATGCCGTGTATTTTATGGTGAACGATCATGGTGCAAATTTATTGTTGTATTAATCGGAATGAAAGGTTAATGTTTTACTCTGCTGAAAAGCTTGACGAAATTCGTGAAAAAATATCGCTCATACAAATATTATTCTTTGTCACGAGATGTATAACGTGTATTTATGTAAATAGTAAGGTTAGGTATTTTACAATTTCCGTGATATGTAATAATAATATAACTAAATGCGTATATTACAAAAAAAAATAATACGTATTGTATTAAATACACTTATGAAAAAGTCAAAAGTTACTCAGTAGAAGTGTATAATGTTTGTTTTAAACCTAGTTAACTGAAACAAATTCCTATAAAAACCAATAAACAATAGGACAACCAATTATAAAAATGCTTGTCATGAAGGCTATTTTTAAAAGATCCAAGTAATCTATTTTTAGACACCATTGTTGATTAATTGAAATTTTACCAGAAGCCAGTTTAACAGGAGGAAATTTGTTCGATGAGGAAAATAATAAAAATAATAAAACTCAACATTATACCACCTACTGTAACTAGGTTGTATGTTGAGCTCTTGAGATAACGAGTATTATAAAAGTTTTAGTGTGTAGGTCCTGCTAATTAAATAAATACATTTTTTTAATTTTTTAATTTTTACATATTTAATGTAAACACTGAAACGTTTGTCAGAAAAAGTTCCGGTTAAACTCTTATGGTATTCCAATAAGTATTGAGTAAAAATACGTGGATTATAAAGAAAAACTCAAATAAATTTCAAAACAAAACAAAACTCTTAAAAAATCCTACACCTTTCATTCAATTAACTATGGTACACTAGCCTTTTTTCACATCATAGATTTTGTTATGAAATCATGTCGGCTGGGTCTATCTAGCTTATGTCAAGCACACGCCTGTGTGATTTCCATTTGCTGGCGCAGCGCCAAACGTGATCAATAGAAGATCTAAGACCTTCGGAAGCTTCAAAGCTTCGATACTTCATCGGCAGCACTGTATAAATTTTAAATTTAAATGTCGATTACCACAGCTTGGGTTTATAATCCGCAAAGTCTGCTAGCGTAGGGTCGTACGTTATTGATGCGATACAACGAGACTTTTCAGGAAAATTTCGACACACATTTATTTTTCTACACACATTTTTTTGCTTTCATTTTTTTAAAAGCTCAATTTAAGTCACGTTTTTCTGTTAGCAGCAAAAAAGAGAACTAAACTTGGTCTCCCTTTTTCCGATAGTAATCTGAGAACGTTTTGATAGTAAAATTATTTTGAATTATTTAACATTTAGTTCCCAAGTATGGCTGCGTAGTACTTTAATAAATTCAGTGGCATGCAAATAAGTGTGTAAAATTTTCAATTTACTCTACAAAATTATCCATCAAAATTTGCAATCGTTATTAATTTTGAATTCATACATGATTCATGTTTACAAAATTATGATTTTAAACTGAGCTATCATAACACGATACATTATTTTTTAAATTATATTCAGATGATTCAAATTAGGTCGAAATAGCATATTAGCTGTCATCGACAGGTTATTTACAATATAACTACTTGACAAACACAACTAGTTTGCAATTAAGTATAAAGTAAGGTCAGTGATTAAATAATATATGATTAAAAATTTAAAACTAATTAATTTGTTTTTTGAAATCAGGGCGGGGCTGTCAACAATGTCATCTTAGGTTTACTAGACTTTGTTCTTTGATTAAATTTAGCAATATGTATGTATTTTAGAGGTAACGGAAAATTATGGTCTTTACCTATGAAATTGCCGATTTGTATGACGAAATTGAGACAAATGATATTTCCATACAAACATTTTTTATGTTTGTATGGAAATGTCTGAACAGATTTAGATGCAATTGATAACTCTAGTTAGATGGAAACAAAGCTGTGCACTGCGTATATCAATTTATCAAAAACAGAGTATATGATAAAAATAACCCTAGTTAAGTAGTGAAACCGACGACACATTGAAAGAGGTGTTTTCAATGAATTCCTTATAAGTAATATGCACTAGTAATACAATTTATTTTATCTAAAAGGTACATAATTCAACAATTGATACAATAAAAATTGTATTTGGAAAAAATATAGCTGTACGTAATATTTACAAACAGATTAAAATGTAAGAAAAAAAAGGCAATTTCATAGGTGAGACCTATTATATTTTTATAAAAGATATTTAAAAGGAAGAAAATATTCATTTTGACAACTGAAATATACCATTGGTAATATAAAGCAACGGTTTAATCAATAATAAAATTAAAACATTTCATGACTTACTTGAAAAAAAATATGATATGATAATTGAGAAGAGTGTTGTTTTTTTTCACTTTATCAAAAATAACAATGAGAAAAAAACATCAAAGCGTTTTTTTGATCGTTGATAAACGATTTTTTAATTATTAAGGAGGCTTTAGTTAAAAAAAATCCTTGCACTTCTTTTACAATTCCTTGGTTTCTCTACCTTTTCTTTTTTCTTACTGGAATGTGGGGTAACATAAAAAATATCAAATCTTACCCCCATTTTGAACAAACAAAGTAGTTATATTTTACACTGTCACACTTACAAAAGCCACCACTAGACTAACATGCATTTTGATTGTAAAATTATTTTAAACATACTATTTGCAATATTATGTATGAATTCAAATTTTGCTGTTGCAATAATTTTGAATGACCATCGAAACCAGAGTCAGAAGAGGCCAAATTGCATTAATGAAAAATATTAGTTATTTAATTTGGAGCAGGGATAAAGTTAGCCTTAGGATATTAATATTAATCACAATCTGGTACTTGCAACGTTACTATATATATATTTCAGTATATTTCAGTTTCAGGGTCTTGTTGTATCTTAACTTTATATCACAATAAATTATCACTCCCTTGCGTCATAAAAGAGGAAAAATCAGACAATAAACTGACTGGGTCTAAATAGTTATTTCTTATACATTTCCATTTCATAAAACTAATAACATCCCGCATTATTTCAAATCATTTTCCAATATTTTCAGTTTTATAACTGAAATCTATCAGTTAGTCAGTCAGTAACTCAATCTGAGTACAAGGATAGATTACAACTGCAAAAACGGTAAAATAAAATTCTTTCTCCAAACTGCTTTGGTACAATATTTCTAAATTAAGCAATTTTGTGATTGATTTTTAATTATGACTGAAAAAATAAGTAACCAATACATTGGGTATCCACCTTTTTGTTAGAAGAACTACAAGAGTCATATGGAATAAATGGGTTACATTGTTTGATATTTGAACATTTGTGTCTCTGTAAATAGCAGTCAGCTTTACTTTAGGCAAACGATGAGAAAATTGTTAGTGTTTGTATTCTAGGCACGGTCCTGAAACGATTTGTTTTCTTCGGGGAAACCTATTCCTGGACAGATGTTTCCTAGAGACCTAGGTATTGGTCCGTGGGGTGAAGAAAAACAATGTCGGGGACGACATCAATTTCACTATATTTTTCATCTTTCTAGGAATCGCCGAATCAATTTTTTTGTTTGCGCAGTGAATTAAAATTTTGGAACAATGTTTTTTTTTAATATTTGAGTTTTCTGTTTGGATGACTCTCACTCATTTTATTTTCTAATACGACATCTTAGTTTCTTATAAGATGATCTATTTAATTTCCCCATCAAATCAATTTCTACGCGCAATCATTGGTGGATTTCAAATTGTGAGCCAATCACGTACAAATATAATTATTTACGAATAGGAAAATTAAACTAATTGTCGTTTTAGGACTCGGGAGTATGTTTTCCTATAGGTACTGCAGTTTGTATAAAGTTAAGATTGAGTCACTGCATATTAAGGTTACTATAATTTTAATATAGGCTTAATTTTATAGTATTTTGTAGGAACATAAATAATTTAGTCAACAAATGAGGTTGCGTTCATGGTAGTTTGTACAAATTGCCTATTAAAATAAATTATGTAAGAAAGTCAAGTTCATAAAAGCAAATAAAAGTTTCCAGGTCATACCACCACATGCAGCCATTTTATTTCCTTCATAATCTTTTACAAATAGAAACACCAGGTTTATTTCTTTAGATTTTAGGTTATGTTTATTTGCTACTTACTTCTAGAGTCAAGCGAGAGCTTCAGTAGCATCTCTTTGAACTTGGTTGAAGTCGTGTTTGTTTCGTCAAAGGGAACAGTAACGATGTTCGATCCTTCTTCCGCTTTCTTCTTTAACACGGTGAAAATAGCGCTCAAAGTCAAAAAGCAAGGACTGTTCCCCTTCCCGGTAGATAAGTCGTTGTTGTGATACAACATGCCAAATCTTCGCCAGTTGAACTCCTGAAACAAGCAAAAATACACTTCAGAGCACAAAATCTAAGACACGCTAACATCGGGCGATTGCAAAAATATTTAAATGAATAATTCATAATCAATCAAGCAAATTATTGGCATGCTTACATCTAAATCAAATATGAACATAAAATTTTATAGTCTTAAAAATTTCCAATTTTTATTGAATTTGAAATGGGAATTAATTACGCATGATACGGCTCTATATCATAAAATGATATGTTTGTTTTGTTTGATTGGATTTAAATTGAGTGCAGCTTTGAAAGTTAGACAGATTAGTTATCTATATACTTAGATTAGAAAACCATGATCAAAGAATCAGAAAATATGTACAGGATTACAGAGTTTTATTGTAATAATTACTTTCGTAAAATATACGTAATTTAATTGATATTAAAAAAGCACAACAAACAATAACAAATACAATTAGTCATTTTTGAGGAACGGGGTAGGTAAATTTTTAAAGGGTACCCTTTAAAAATTTACCTACCCCGTTTCTCAAAATTGAACCTCCTAAAATTTAAGATTAAGGGCAGGTGATAAAAAGAAAGATGAAATCCAAATGTTCGCAGCAAAATTTGGCTTGCTCCCAAAAATGTACATCAAACAAAAATCGTAAAAACCGGCAAATATCTAATTTGAGCCAGAAAAGTTTCATAATAAGATGACAAAATAAAACCAAGCTGCGGTAAGTAAAGTATGTAACGACTCTGTATTCTTATTTCGTGAGTTGTTAAGTCTAAACAGACTTGAGAGTTGCAGATTTATAACTTAAACGTCAACACGGGAACTGAAGTTTTATAAAGCTTTGAGAATGGTGAATAAATGAGTATTTGTGTATTTAGAGACTCGTTTCATGGAGAAATGTAAAAAGGTACGCATAATAATCAAATCAATTTTAAACGGAAGACTCAGTTTAGTTGAATGGCGTGTGTATAATAGTTTATATACCGCACTTGCCCAAAAAAGTTGCATATTATGATTAAAAGAAGAAGTATAAAAATCATGACTTATAGTTGTAATCTATTTATGTACTATTATTATAACAAATCCAATAATATCGGTTATGTAATAAGTTTTTTTAAACAGAAAAATAACTTAAAAATCCGAAGTAACATTAACATTTGCATAGAAAAAGACAGCACAATGTAAGTAAGAAAACAAAAAACTGGAAAACAAAGTTTATTCTTATTACCAAACTTAAATTTAAATCAGGATTTAAGAGGAAACCAAGGCTAGAAACTTAAAGAAAAGAACACGATAAAATAACACACAAAAAATATTGGACAAAATCAAGCAAACATGCAGGCTGGTTCTACTCGTATTATATAATATTGGAATGTAGGTACTAAATCAAATTTCTTTGTTACTCAAAGTAATAAGTGCGTATTATAGCTCTAGCAACGCGTGTAATATTATATCAATCTACATAAGTAATTTATTACCATACGAGGCCTCCAGAAGGATTAATGACCTAATTTCCATATTTTTAATTCACAACAACAATTTATAAATAATATTTTATGATGAATAAGTACTGTGTCGTGATAAGCATCTATCAAAAAGTCAATCTATTTTTTACCACATTCCAAGTTAATATATGTTTTATATTTGAATAACATTCAGGCTGTCCTGTTTTATGTTCTTATGTATGTATTATTATTATTATGTATGTATTAACGAACATAAAACAGGACAGCCTGAAAATATTCAAACAAGGCGACGCAAAGAAACAGACACAAAACCAAATATGCAAAACGTAGCTATTTTAGTGAACGAAAATAAAACATCACAGCTCAAAGACAACAATTAATATTTCATATCAGAAACATTGGTCAACAATCCCCGTGTTATTACCTCGAATATTTTGCGGACTGCGACGCCTGCTTGCGTGTAGCTTCCCATCATTCGAATAAGGGTAGTGTAGCTTGGCACTTTATAGCCGAATGCCTCCGCTTGAGCTCCGGCTGTCAGCACGGGGATAGCCCACGGACCGGCGTACCTCGCTACTGGTGCAATCACATACTCGCATCCAGGCCCGATAAACGCATCTGCAATACAGAAGCCACGTATGACTCTAACGACCTTGAAATCTAATAAAAGTACTAGCGAAATGAAATTATCATGCGCAACAAAACGTGTTTCTTTCGATTTACCTGCAGACCCGTTGACGTAGAATTCGAACGCAGCCAATGGCCCCTCTACGGATGAACATCTAGTGTCTCGGTAGTCTACCAAGATAGTCCATCCTGGCAAAGGACCATCCGGTCTTGTAACTGCTGGTACTGCCATTTCTAGTATAGGTAATACTTTCACCAACGAAAATACTTGATTTGGATCAGCTGGTAGTAACACTCCAAACTTTACAATTTTCTCATGAAACCGATGCCTTTCTGGTCTCAGATTGAAGTTAATATTCTTAACAAAGTACGGACTCGAAGATAAATCGTGTGGGTATCCCATCGCATGAGTATTTTCGTAAACGTTATTTGGCATTTCGTACATAGGAGCAATATCAGTCACGTTTTGGAATTCAAAGAATTTGTTCAGTTCCTGCGTTTCTGGAGTCTTCTCGTCACCGTCTGCTTGTCTTTTAGCAGCCGTGCCCTTTCGCAAGCTTTTACCTTTAAACTTTGATTCATGTTTATGTGCATGCCACAGTTTGGGACTGTCTCTCGAAGGTCCTCTGCTATTAAGACTTTTGTACTCTGTATTTACATCACTAACATCACACTTAATTACCACATTTATAACACATACATAGAATATGAGGAATGAAAGTAACATTGGCAACTTGGATCTGGCTTTCTTTTTAATCTCGTATGCTTGAGCATTGTCCATAGTCGTACTAAGTTGTTCATGCTGTGGATCTCGTCTCTTCCTGAGATTTGCTCTGTTAGCATAGGGTCTCGGTTTACACCTCAAAGTCTTCGTTTTACGTGACCGGAGAATCGTGTGAACGATCTCCACCATTTTATGTGCGAATTATGTCATTTTATTTTATTATTTTTCACTCCACAGCGTCATCCTGTCAAAATATCACGTTAAAGTTAAGTAATTCTTCGAATATAATATGCGTTCTTCGCTGTTTTAATGCTATTTTTTTTACAACGGGCTTGTTAAGAATTATATCAATCAATACACTTAGGAAAGACGATCTTTCTTTGCAAGTTATTCATAGACTTGAAGTTTTACGATTTAGATAATTTTCATCGTAATAGATAAAGTAGCGTATTGTATTTATTATAGTAATTAAAAAGGGGCTCAGTTACGTAAACATAAAAAATTTAAACCAATAACTTGATTTTAATAATATTGTTAAAATTTATGTTTACGATAAAAGCTGACTGCTGCTTTAATTTACGATTAAATGTAGTTCAGGCTAGTCGAAAACCTCAAACAAATTACTACCTAGGCGCATTAAGTAACGGTTCTAGACAAGATCAAGTTTAAACTGATCAATGTGATAAAATACTAAATATCATCGTAAAAATCTATAGTGCTAATATAATAATTTGCAAAATGAATAGGTACAAAACATAGCGTCTAGTCATAAACTTCAGCTAAAATGAGATGTTGATTTACTAACTAATAATAACTATTCGACCAGACTATAAGTTCCATTTGCATAAATTTATGACAAATCAAAAAGCAAAATATAAAAGTTAATCAACTGGTAGTTTTAACAGTATTTTTTATACAGGCTTGCCGTAAAACAGAAATTCAGACTATTCATTTATAAGAAAATTTGTTTGACAATTTTTAGTCTGACAATTGCAAACATCAGAAGGAAAATGATTGGCCACCTTATACGAGATGACGACTTTCTGAAAAACATAATTGAAGGGAAACTGGAAGCACGAAGAGGAAGAGGAAGGCCGAGGAGGTCATATATGGACCAAGTCAAGGAGAAGGCGGGCGTCATGTCGTATAAGGAGGTCAAGGAATTGGCAGAAGATCGGGAAGAATGGCGCATGTTCCAAAGACAAGAGCCTCGCCTTTAAATTTGTGATGATGATGTTTTTAGTCTACGTATTTGGTCAGGTATTTATATTTGTTTTACGTATTTCTATTTGTTTGTACTATGAGAAAGCTGCTTTTCTACGGTAGCTCCCAGAATTTGAGGAAAGTAAGCATAAGAAGTCTGCTACCCAGTCTTAAGGGGCTGCTGGTGTTTTAGGTATCTTTGTTATCTATAAAATACTTATTTAGTTGACTTTGCGCGCATGTTTAATTGCCTAGCCTAGAATTTTAGCGCTTACGTTTACTCACTCTCTCTCTTTGAGTCGTACCTATTTCCTCATGACTGTGGGTCGTGACTCCCCCGCAGAATTAATTCGTTAGGGGAGTTTTCTTGGGCAGATACATCGTGGTGGGCGCCCAGGTCCTTCCACGGAAGACACATGTTCTCGGATTTTGTGGTCCTCAAACATGTCGGTTTCCTCACGATGTTTTCCTTCGCCGCTAAGCGAGTGCAAATCCACACATAACTTGAAAATACAAGTCATTGGTGTAGGGCGGATTCGAACCAGGGTGCGTCTGGATGAAAAGCAGACACTGGAACCGCTGAGCCACACTTGCTTACGTTTACTCACTAGCCTAGGCTAAGTAAGTCGCTACTGAAATATAATTAATATATTTCCAACAATATGAACACATCGATACAATTTCTAACTTTCATTTTGTGAAGTCAGCTAATGACTTAAAATGCCGACCGGCTTAAAATGTGGCCAAAATTTTGATGTCAGCGGTTTGCTTCTACATTTATTGTTAAGGCAGCAAAGCTTTGGTACACTTTACTGAAAGCTGTGTTTCCTACAAAATTAATTCTGGGGATAGATCTTTGGTTCCCAAATCCAGAGTTAATATACCTTTAAGATAAACGAATGTGTTACACATCAGACTGCAGCAATGCTTAACATCAGACATACTGTAGACATGCGCAAACGTAAAAAAATGCATTAAAATTCAAATAAACCAATGTATGATATTCATCCTATTGTTTAAAAAGTAAACACAGATGTAACGTCTTCAACAGACAAGGTCGTTTTACAAAGCCTTTGCAAAAGTCATGCAAATGTTGGATAATTGAAAACAATATCATACCTATTTTAAGACCGTCTTATTAATTTATCAAATGCTTAACATAATATATAATATATATAGATAAATTTGAGTATGTAACGCAAGCGAATTAGTTACTGTTGGTCCTTTTTGCAGCTTTTTGACTATTGACGTAAACATTTTTATATTTTAAGTTTTTTTTCGTGAATATGTGTAGGAAGATAAAGTTAACTTTATTATTGTATCTATCTATTGCAAACTCTACATTTTTTGGGTTGGTTAGTATAAATTGAAAAATTGACGTGATCGTACTACGTACTTAACGCGGGGTGCTATATGAAATTGACATTTCATAAAAATCAAATAAAATAGAAGTATATTAGAGCTAAATTTTATTCAGTTTACATAATTTTGATTCAGTATTAAGACGATAAAAATCGCCTAAACACGATTACGTATACTTCGCCAAAAGTTTTATTTTTGAAAAATTGTTATTTTGAAATATTATTCACCTTTTTTTCCAAAAGTAGTAAGTGCAGAAATTTAAACCAATTTAATCATATCTAAAAGATAATGTTATTATTTGAGGAGTAGAAAGCCATAAAGCCATAAATAGAAAATTCTGAATTGTTGATTTTATATGAATTTATTTTGTCAAAAACGTCTGCAAAACTGCTCAAATTGTGCAAAATTGTTTGCGTGTTCTCTCATGTTAATACGGTGTGGAATTGCGTGCGAAAAAGCAACCGTAGGCATTTTTCCAAGCGCTAAGCGTTTTCGGGTGAAATATCGTGGCCTTAACGTACCATCACGGCTATGAATACATATGCCACCATTGTTTAGTTAATATGTATTTACATACATCCTAATATATGAATCCTTCTGACATAGATAGATAGAAAATTATTTATTGCAACACACTAAATAAAATACAGAGACTGGATAAAAAAAACTTATACTAATGCCACAAGTGGCGGCCTTATCGCTGAAAGCGATCTCTTCCAGACAACTATCAGATGGAGAGGAATTAATGTAGCACCTATACTAATGCTAATGATGCATGTGATACGTTCTGTTCATTATATTTTATTAGAAAAACTAAGAGTTTCTACATATAACACTAACGCTGTCTTTATCACCAAAATAAAAGTTACACGTGCGAAACAGTCCAAAAATAACTTAAGAGCTCAACAAATAACCAAATTACTCTCAACAATAGTTTCCCACTTATTATTCTAATCACAATGCTTGAGGCAAATTATACCAAAATTAGAAGATCACGAAACGAACACCGAGAGAATTTGTCGCCAAATGTAATTTGACGGGTTAAAACATAGAATTTTAATGATGGAAGAAAAAATATTTTGTTTTGTCAATAATTTTAATTGAATCATGCATTAATCATGAATAAACAATTGCATTAAATGTCCATTTAATCTTCTTTTGCGTAAATAACATGAAAAATGTGTCTATACTTTCTTAATTATTTCAAAAGACTCTTAACATTTTGAACATTATTTTGGACCATAATGATCGCTTACCATTAGACGAATTATGTTTAAGTGCAAACCCATTCCATGTAAAATAACTTTTGAACTCGTGTAAAATACATAATCTTTCCATTCTTTTTAAAATTTGGTCCCTATTCGGGACAATTACCATGAAAGCAATTAAATTACATAACATTAAGGGTGACGTGGTAGAGGAAGGCCCAAGACCCGCTGGCGTCAGGATCTCGACCGGTGTCGGGATGCTTGGCGTGAGGAGGCCTTCGACCGGGACGCATGGAGGGAGCTGTAGGAGACCTTTGCCCAGGAGTGGGATAGTATAGGTTAACAAAAAAAAAACATTTTGCACGAGCCGATATTTTAAACAGCTGTTGTTTGAAGGTCGTATAAGGTTGTTGTCAACATAATTCAAACACTATAACTGTGACTAATTATTCAAATGAGGAATTACATACATATTTTATTCGTAGATTACAATTTTGCGTAACATCCGGCAAATTCTCAGTAAAAAAAATGTAATCTCCTATTTTAAATGCCTGAAGCCAATTTGACTATCCCGTATATTTGAGTAAGTGAGTTAAAAAATATATAATAATACTTCTAGTCTATGTAGTACAGGTCACACGTATATATGTTTTAATCTGTTATACCTAGTTACCACAATTATTAAGATTGCTAAGTATCGCAGAAACAGTAAGTACTGTAACGAGTTCAAAGGTTATTCTTATGTACTATACTATATATGTACATTAGATATCATATTGCTCGTTACATGCTGCGTAAATACGGATATACATACTTTACTATTTTTAGATTAGCTGTTACATAATGGTTATGTTAGGATATAATTAACATGTTGTTTGATGATGGTAATAAAGTACATTTATATACTTTTACTGAGTTGAAATTGTTTATATTTAAGCTCGTACTCGTAAGTAATGCACCTGAATAAGATATTTTTGAATCACTATTTTTAACCGATAATATGATAAACATTTGTTGTTCATAGTTCTTTAAGGTTTTTTTAAGCCCAGATATAAGATTATTGTCTGATATTTTCCGTTTACAAAAGGAAGTCGTCTTTCCATTTTTTAAATGTATGTGTTAGTGTTTATTTATAATATAGTATTACAGGTAGTTAAATTATGTACATAATGATATAATCTTATAAAAAAATATAACAAAAGGGTGGCTTTAATCGTCACACCACATAACGTTTGATCTCTGACTTTTTTGGCAATTTGTGTAAAGAGATCAATTAAGTGTACATTTTGATAGAGGGCGACAAAATTTTAATTTTTCTGAAGCATTATAATACAAGTTGTAAATTTGGATACAATAACGCCTCTTTTAAACTAGTTATGTACTACTGTTTTCGTTAACCCGTATGCTTTTTTTATCTAATAAAACCAGGCTGAGAATGACTCGTTTCCCGGCAGTAAAACCTTCATAAGCATGGCATATTTACTATGTCAAATTATGTCCCATCCTTGCCTCATTCATGTCACGTCTCGTTCCATATAAGTAAGTAAGTTAGCACGTAAAATACCGGATATAATATAAAGTAAGGGACCTTATTCTCCGTTTGTAGTACAAGGTTTGTTTAGGGCTGCCTTTTATTATGTTTTATTATTTTTTATGTAACTAAACTTGACTGTTGAGCATAATCCGTGACAGTGTGTTCCATGGAAGTACCTGCAGGGCAAGCACGGCACGAGGACTAATAGTCTTTCCACCATTTTCATTCACTTGGTGTATGGTAAATGACAGGTGACAGGTGGATAAAATGGTGAAAAGACTTTTAATCCTCATGCCGTGCTTGCCCTGCAGGTCTCCCAACCAGCACACTAGTCCAAGAATACGAAATAAATAAAAAGAAAATGTTTTTTCACAGGTTTTTCTAGGCCCTATAAATCCATTATTGCTTAATTAGGACGCGAAATAGAAAAGAACTAACATTATAATATAGATAGATAGATAGACACTTTATTAAAAACACCAGCACATTATAGAAATTTACAAAAAATATATATTAAAACCTAAGCCTAGTGTCTTAACTGGCGACCGTATCGCTAAAAGCTTTCTCTTCCAGGCAACCAATCTGGTAGGGATAAGACGCAAGTATAATGGTAGACGAGGTGTTTTAAATGTATGTGAAATTACATAATAATATATTAAATGATTTGGTATGTCTGGCTCCTTAAGTCTATTTATTTCCAGTAACTACAACATATTATACTAAACAGATTTTAAACAAACGAACTTAGAACTTACTGCTTAGCGGTAAGAAGTTTAAGCTTGGGATGGTTCTGCGCCTGTAAATGTGATCATAATATTTGGGAAATAAATTCTAAGGACCAGACATGTATGTTCAACTTTTTAGAACATTTTATTATAGCATTCCCATATAGTATATGTATTAAACATTGCTAGATGATAAACAAATCAGACTATAGCAGGTCCGTTTTTGAGTATTGTAATTTTAGATTTAACAAGTAGGTTCTTCTACTAGAATACGAAAAGAAAAATGATTACCAACAGAGAAGAAAAACTGAGTTAATTTACATATTGATCACAGCTTAAAAAAGGTTAAAATAAAAAGAGAGAGCCTAATCATTGAACTTTTTGCCAATTTATACTAAGTGAACTAAACTAGTCGAATCTAGAAAATAATAACATACTCAACAACAGTAATTCATTTCGTAATTATTTTGATTGATTGTATCAGGAAGTAACAAATTATAAACAAGCTAAAGTAAGACCTGCTCTGGTATTACTATAAAAAGAGACTCTGATAAATATATATTATGTATAGGCTCATGTTGAGCTAATTTCCGGGTATTTTATAAAACAGAGTTAGTGGTGAATGCTTTTGAAGTTTGAAAGAGTAGTTTGTTACGTCACAGCCAAAACTTTTGTTTTTGACTTTTGGAAATTCGGAATAGTAAAATTAACGTCTCTTCCACTTTGGCCAATCCAATTTTGTTCATTGACATTACATCTTAAATTGATTAAATAAGAAATTAATTAGATATCACCAATAATTCAGTACTTTGTTAACTGTCGAAAAAAGCTCGTATTTACATAATCAAACTTTAGGGTTTTTGCCTAAGATCACATTTTTATATGTAAATTTAATCGTAAGTCCGGAGCCGATAACTTTTTACGATAGTCTGAAAGTTCCACAGGGCCCAAATATATCTTTGCAAATCTCAGACAAGACCGTAGCATAATATTTTTGTTCGCTATTATGTAGAACCAGAAACTTTTTCTGAAATACATTAAATGAGTCTAACACATATGTACATATGTAGGTACTAAATCCAAGGAATAAAAATGTTTTTTGTCTGCGACATTTTTTCTTTGTGACATCCGGAGCGGATGTATAGCGGAAGCAATATTGAAGACAATGCAAAATAAATGATTTGAAAGAAAACATCCTGTTATGTTTTTCCTGTACATTGACAAACAAAACCGACCGAACACATCGTAAAAAAATAGTATTTATTTTTTAATTTATTTATCGTCGTTTATTGTTTTTAAAGATAACGAAATTGTTCCAACAATACAACTCGTGTTATTCAGTCTTTTAAAGCCAAACACTCCGTAATAGTTTCACACCAATTTTATTAAACTGTAGCTAAAAATTAGCATACGTTTTAGTAGTTTATGCAACTGTCATACAATTAAGTATTATAACACGGGTATTAAAACACTCGTTACTATTATGAAACTCGCTACGCTCGTTTCATAAACTTACGCTCGTGTTTTAATACCCGTGTTATATGCAGTTGCATACACTACTTTATCTTCACTAATGCATTGATAATTTATTAAATTAAATTCACGCGTATGTGTATTGTCACAGTGATTTTGCCGCCATTAAAATCTAACCAACGAGAGTGCAGCGCGACCAACCTGATTGGCCCTGCAATCAGGTTGGTCACGCTTTTTCGATGTTATAATGAGCTATTACGATATCGATGTGGATAATATAACATCATGTGAAATTGCTTAAATTGAGTGTTTTGTTGTCTGTGCTATAACAGTAGTAATTATAAGTCAAGTATTGGAAACATAAGTAGAATGTTACAACATTAGTGTAGATAAAATATAATATACGTTTAATATATGTAAGATAATGTAATGATTAAGACAGAGAAGGTTGCTTTATTAAGGAACTCTTCATACGACCATCAAAATCGACTTGACCGTGACTCCGCGGAACCACAGAATATACAGCAGTTGCCACGTGGCACACCTTCTGTTCTAAAAATAGACGCTCGTTCTCAACTGTTTCAACTTTACGACTACATATATTTGATTGCGCAACAAGTAGGTATGTTAATACATTTTTGTTAAGTTTTTTTGTTGCTTGAACCGTCTGGCTTGGTCGGAGATTTACATAATATTTTACGTGGCTACAGGTTTCGCGTTTGATTACTGCCTGATTTGAAGCATTGATGAAGCCTAGGGTGTAGGTACCTATTAACTGAAATTACTTTATGTAAGTATATCAGATGATGTAGGTATTGTAGTTCGCAGGAAACACAGCTTCCGGTAGTGTTCCAAAGTTTTGCCGTCTTTACTATAAACATTATTTTATTAGATTGTCGATGTTTAGCCATAGTTGGCGCCAACTTGTTGCTGAATTTAGGGGGCTTGACGTATACGAGAATAATACAAATAATGTTAATTTTTTTTTTGACCGAAAATAATTTTGAAAAAATCGGCAATTTTGACATCGTATGATTCTGGACTAGATTTTAGTTTAAATTTGTTTGAAATTTATTGTTCACTAAGCGATAACGTTCCAACTAAGATACAAATCTTGTGTACTACGTAATCATACATTTCTGAGCAGGTTATTCCGTATGTCTTAATTACAACTTAGACGGCAATTAGTTATGGCCAACTTGGCCTTTGGAATTTGCGCGGGAACTACCGTAACAAATATATCTACATAATAAACAAAGGAATTTACAAACCTAATCAATCTTTATATCTCTAATCAATTGAATAGGTAAGACGTAGTCAAGAGTTTAAATATGTAGTTTTCCGTGGAAGGACCTGGGCGCCCAGCACGTTGTATCTGCCCAAGAGAACTCCCCTAACAATGTGATTCTGCGGGAGAGTCACGACCCTCACTCACGAGGAAATACGACTCAAGAGAGAGTCAAGAGTACTCGCGGTTTGTAGGCTTATAACGCGACATCGAGACATCGAGATAATTTCGTATTGAGACGACTATATTACACTGAGTAATTTGTCTACTCCAACATAATATCGAACGATATATGAAAATCTAGTGGGTGCTCGCGGCTTCGCTCGCATTAAGAAGTATTACTTGCGTATATTTTGTATATTTCACCCATTTAAAAGGGGAATTTCTGAAAATCCTTTCTTAGCGATTGCCTACGTCATAACCTCTACCTGCATGCCAAATTTCAGCCCGACCCGCCAGTGGTTTGGGCTGTGCATTGATATATCACTGTATCAGTCAGTCAGTCAACTTTGAGTTTTATATAATTTAGATTATGTCACATTGTGCGCTCCATGTTGACGACATAAGCGTCGGGCTGATATTCACTGGTAGATATATAGAAATGTCTCGATAATTATCGACAAAACCAAGAGAAACTTATCTCGTGTTGCGCATGATAAGCGTATTGGAAAGCGAAGTCAATTTACAACTACATTTTCCCCAGTAAACAGCTGTAAGATCTTTTAAAACTAGAGTGTTGTAAAAGTAGGAAGGACAGCGGATAACAAAGCCTTGAAAGGAAGGCTTTACTGCACTTTTTAAAGCTTTCTGCTAACCTTTAAGTACACTCAGGCTAAAGGAAATGTAAGGAAACGTGATTTCCAAGAGCGCTATAAAACTGCTAGAAAAACTTCGTAACACCTTCAATTAGTGGAGATTTCGAAAAATGTACATGTGAGTATTTATTATATACTTATTTAGATTAACAATGCTTCTTTCATTTTTTAATATATAAAGAAGTGTAGGCATGGACAGATTATGTAGGTTTAATTATATATCGTTTTATTACTTATAGTAAAAATACCCACTCAAACTGTTAATCAAAATATGATCTCCTGCAACCTTACTATTTTTTCAAAATTTTATTTAGCTTTATTTAGCAGCTATAGAACAGGGGAATATGTTTTACAATTAAAGCATTAAATATATTACATATACTTAAAACTTTATACTAGCTAATAAATTAATAGGAATAACTATGCGGTTGTAAACATGCCTACAAAAAAATCAAAATATCATAATCGAATAAATGCCGTTATAGGCATAAAAAAATTATTTCGGTAATCAAAACATATTAATAAAAATAAAATTGGTCTGGCAGATGTTTTTATGATAACTTTGACAGAACAAGAGTTTAATAAGATAGGATTGATTGAATCGTCTTTGTGTTGGCTAATTTTACTCATAGTTTGACTCTCATTTTTTTGTAACTGCTGCATTTGACTTTAATTATTCTGTAACCTGCCCGTTATAATTATCAATGTATAAAACTTTGAACTGATCGAATTTTGTTCATCGTTGTTTTGAGTTCATCCTGAATTTCAAAAAATCTTTCAGAAGTCTTGATAACCTCTTTTTTGGAAATCGGTGGTTTGGAAAAGTATGAATGAGCGATAGAAAACGTTTTATAAAAATTTGGAATCTGCAAAATGATGTAACATAATGTAAGTATGAAAAACAAATAAATCAATCATCATAATTGAATCCAAAATTATTTTCTGCTGCTGATGTAACCATGATATAATAAAAGTGTAAATAAAACCATGGATTGACAGATAGGTACTTAAACGAAAAATCTTCAAATACATCAGGAACTGTATACATCAACGAAAAATCTTTAAATGCATCAGGAACTGTACATATTAAATGTCAAACTTTTTTTTTTTTTTTAACTTGAAATAGTCTTACGCTTGACTACAACTTGCCTGATGTTAAGCAACGTTATAGTCTACGATGTAGCGCGCTTGCCTAGAAGAAACCGGTTTACTCTCGACTTGAAGACCGACAAATTATAGTTCAAGGGGAATAGAGATTCGGGCAAAGAGTTCCACAGTTTGGCTGTTCGCACGATGAAAGTCGAAGCAAAACGCTTGGTGCGAGTCTTTGGAACCTCAACTGTATATCGGTGCCTCCTTGCCGTGCCTCTACTCGTGCGATGGTGAAATGGGGCTGCAGGAATTAAATTATGCAATTCCTCCGCACACTCTCCGAAATGCAACCTGCATATACTAGACATATGACTTAGCTGTCATATCCAAACTATGATTGGTATTTGATCCAGCTAAATTAAGAAACTTTATTAAGCAAAAACCTGCATAAGATTGTAATCTTCACGTTTACTTGCTATCACGCGTCGATATAAAAAGGTTTTAACTACTAATTCTATAATACATACGACTGCAACACACTTTTTGTCGCTGGTTATTCTTAGACTTAGTCGCAAAAAATGAGTTTATATATAGATCATGTACAGACATCAAATATATTTTTATTTACTGTATAAATGTAGTACTTTAGGAGGTCAATTCGGAACCGAAGTAAGTCACCAAAAATACATGTTTTGTATGTTGTTTCACATTCAAGAATAGATAGGTATCTGGTATTTTATTCCAAATGTATGTATGTACCATTGAAAGAGAAAAAAATACATGATTCTAATATCTCTTTTCATTGGAAAATAAAATATAAGCTCCATGGAGCTTATATTTTATTTTAATTGATTTATCATTTTCTGTAAAACATGCATGTTTTACAGAAAATGATAAATCAATTCATTATTTTGTCTCGAGCGAGAGATCTAAATTTATGATATATAATTTTCATCAACTTTTTAAATATTTGATTGCATTTTGTGTGTATTTAATAAAAAGAACATAATATTTATGATTTATTATTTTATCATAATTAACCTATCAACTAGTAGGTAAATTATGAGTTTATGGTAAATGTTTTCTTTTTCTATAAAAATCATAACTTTATTAAGATTACTCGGTCAAAGATATGACAGTAAAAAATCGGTATTAGTGTTAAAATTTTGCAACCTGAAATTAAATTTATACATCTTATAAAAAGTGTAGTCTTAGCAAGAAATTAATAAACTTATCCTACAAAAGATTATACTCAAGAAAAAAACTAGGTCTTAGTCTTGCATCACATTTTAATTGATGTTTGGATCAAGACATATTATAATAATATACTATTTATCGCTTCTATTCAGATAAAATTGGGTGCTTATTCAATCAACTGTCATTTTGCATCATTATACGAGTAGTATGTAATTGCAATGATTTTTTTGCTGGTATGAATATATTGACAGTTTCCGGTACCTTATCGTACTGATACGGTAAAGTTTTTGTTCATATGATTACATTGACACTTTCGAGTATCTTATTAAACTGAATATATTCACCAGTTCTATTTCAGTTATGGATAGTCTAATTTCTATCACAGATTATTTACGATAACTGTTTTGAAAAAATAAAAATATTTAAATTCATACATAATTATTTGAGTACTAATAATGTATTAACTAACCAATAATATTTAAGCAATGCCTAACATATGTAAGCAAACTCAAATGCAAATTTTAATCTGTAATTAATTTTTAATATTAATTTCAATAATTGACACACTGGAAGAACCCTGGATACTGCAACACAGGGAATCCTAAAGCAGTAGACAGGACCCCAATTATTTCCCCAATTAATTCCTTTTATCTGTTTGTAAGCTGCGGATATACTTCTCAGTTATACATACTAAGATAACAATGAATAATTAATATTTATGTTAATGTTAATATCATTTTCAATAATTGACAGCGCAATAAGTCTGCGACAGATAATAAACCCATACCCTTTGATAGAGTAATATATACGAGTACATTTGCATCTATTTATACAACGAACCATAGTAGATGGTTACTAAAGCATTCATAAAACCATTATAGTACCCATTGCTTGTAAAAGTATTTGTAATAAATAAATTGCTTTTAAAAGTTATCAAGTTTGTATAAGAGTGGCCAACTCTGTTGTCAGATTTTTGATTTAGTACTTACAAAAATCTAAAAAAAAAACATACCATTGCAGTGCTTTGCGAAATATCGATTTATGTATGTCTAGAAGAAAATAATTTAGAATGTAAGATACGGTCCTCGGTTATAAGAAAGACGCGAGGAGGGGAAGTTGGATGTAATAGTCATAGTCAGTCTAATAATGCAGCTGTTGTTTACATTGTTTTTATTTTGGCATTCCATCCTGGGCGCTTCCGTGGGTCATATGACATTTTAAATTGTTGGTTCCGGCTGTTTGTCCAGTACAGCAGTCGTTAAGCCATATCAGAGGCCCTTAGGGCGCTTTGATTAACTCTCGACACCAGAGTTGGCCACTCTCATTCGTTAAGAAGAA
The DNA here is from genome assembly GCA_927399415.1 of Macaria notata. Classification (NCBI taxonomy): domain Eukaryota; kingdom Metazoa; phylum Arthropoda; class Insecta; order Lepidoptera; family Geometridae; genus Macaria; species Macaria notata. The sequence goes on from OV656741.1 coordinate 7,727,170, forward strand.
GTAGGTACTTAGTTCAGTAGCAGATAGTAGCAGTAGACAAATTATGGTCAAGTGCAAACCTGTCGTAGTTAAAAAAAATGATATAACCCATAGTAACCTCTCGAATCAGAGCGGCTGTCAGTCGAATACGAGTCTAGAACGTGATTCGAATGCCAGTCTCACGTGCGACTGTATCGAATGCTGCTACTACCTGCTTTTGAACTGAGTACCTATGAGTACTTCTTCTTCTTCTTCTTATCGAACGAGAGTGGCCAACTCTGGTGTCGAGAGTTTATCCAGCTGCCCTAAGGGCCTCTGACATGGCTTAACGACTGCCGTACTAGACAAACAACCTACTGATATATGTACCTTTAACAAGGTTGATGGTAAATGAAACTCTGATAGATTAAACTTCGCTTATAGATTAAACTTCGCTTCAAAATTTGTTTGATGTGATCAGTGTTTGTTAGACAACATCTCCGACTTCTATATGTTGGTGGATTAATCGACGAACATACAAAAAAAAAAAGATGAAACTCTGAAAAATATGTTGTGTTATAAAATAATGAAAGTAGATTATTATTGTCAGAGGCCATCTGGTGGCTTCAAAACTCACGACACTAGAGTTCGCCACACTCGTGTGTATACGTATACGAACTTGCTTATATGTGGTCAGGAACTCGACTGGAATTTAATTCTGCTAAGTGACAATGGGGCTTTATCAATGGGTGATTAGAGCGAGAATGGCATGCACGTGACCTGAAATCGAGATTGCTAATAAACACTGATTTGGGGAAGGAAATAAATAACTGCTTATTCTGTATGTCTTTGGTTATGTGGGGTTCTTTTTTATCTTTAGAACGTGTTCTGTTATCAATTCTAAGTATCTACAAACATTATATTCTTAATATCTTATATGCTAAGACTTGCTTCAGCTTTACTATATTGTATAAAGTAGATTACAAAACTTTGCATGCGTCTAAAGTTTGTATTCAAAATCATCCTCCATTTAAGATTTATAGCTCATATTTATTTTGTAGTAGTAAAAGTGTAGTAAGGCACGGAAGTACTTACATTAAAAAAACACAATATTAAAATACAATTATAATATCAAATACACATTATAAATCAAATACATATTATAATTCAAGCATATAAACTCTTTTTTAAGTTGGTTAATAAAGTTGACAGGTTACGAGGTTAAAATATGAAAAGGAGAAGGGTTGGCGGTATCGTAGCGGCGCACAGCCCTTCTTTGATGTGGGCTAACGTTGGTTTCACCCTTTATTTCTGAATTATGCTTTGCATTATTTAAAACAGTATTTTTGAGCAAATGTCTACTTTGGTCGACCCATCTGTTACGTGTATTATAATATACAACTAGCTGACCCGGCGAACTTTGTTCCGCCATACTTAGCAAGCAATAAATAAGCAGATTTTGGATTTTATTCAATTCAATTAAAAAAAACGGGATAAAAAGTATCCTTTGTCCGTCTCCTGGTTCTAAGCGACCTCCCCACCAGTTTTCACCTAAATCCGTTCAGCCGTTTTTGAGTTATAAATGGTGTAACTAATACCACTTTTCTTATACCTATATATATATATATATATATATATATATATGTAATGTATGAATAAGTTTATATTTTCTCATGAATATTATTATAATGTCTAAAGGGATACCGTCTGCTACAGAATAACCGCGATTCGATTCTTTCATTTTCTTTTAAGTGTTATGCTTCTTCTTATCGAATGAGAGTGGCTAACTCTGGTGTCGAGAGTTCGCAATCCGCCCTAAGGGTCTCTGACATGGCTTAATGACAGCCGTACTTGACAAAATGGATGAATTAAGATTTTATATTATATTCGTTTTCGATAGCTGCTAAAAACATAGGTAATTCAAACTTTTAATAAAATTTTCAGTGTAAGTATGTATAAATTTAAATTCACCTTGGTAAAAATAATATGGTCTATAGGTAGGTACCATCATCCCTATCTTTTATGTTAAATATTAACATCAAACATGTAATAATACGAGTATTCATTAAAAATGTCTCGGAACGCAGGATTTTGACCCTTAAACACGTGTAACCTTGACAATTATTTACATAGGTACCTAGTCAAAGAATAAAAAAAAACAATTTCCATAACCATAGAGACAAAACTTATTTATAACAACAGAAAACGGTTTCCACGTCTAAAAATAGCCTCAAGGTATTAGTTTTAGATTCAAACGGTGGTAAAAAATATCTATGCAAAATATGTATTTCACTGATAATTGAATATGATTCTAATTTCTCAAGAAATTGAGTACAATTTTGCTGGTATGTTTATCGAAGTCGTCAGAATAAATGACTGTGATTGGTTCCTTTTTGTTTTACTTATCAGCTTGGGCGGGTCATAAAACAAGTTTAGTTTAAAGTTAGAAAGCCGAATGTTTTAAAAATAGACAGCTGTATCATGTGATCCAGATTTAGAAACAGTTGTTGTGATATTGATGATTTCATTTTACTACCTGTCGAATAGTGCAGCATTAAATTTTAAAAGCGATTACGTGATTTTGGCAGTCTTCGTCTTATCGAATAAGAGTGGCCAACTCTGGTGTCGAGAGTTTATCAAGCCTCCCGAAGGGCCTCTGACATGGCTTAGCGACTTCCGTACACGTGTGTTAGACAAACGGCCGGGACCTACAATTTAAAGTTTCATCCGACCCACGGAAGCGCCCAAAATGGAAAGCCACTTCTCGGTCACCCATCCAAGGACTGACCGCGTCGACCTTTCCTTAACATTGGTAATCGTATGCGATTGCCTCCGCCAGCTGTGCTACGGACGCTTCAGTTTGGCAGTCATTTATCAAGTCCCTAGTATAAAATCTACAATATTGCATTTTCAGATAATATATGTACCTCTCTCTTCTTATTCGTGATCCTCACTGCTGAGGATCGTGACTCCTTCTGGTTCTGTTGACTAGTTGTCGCCCACGGTTGCGTTCTGTTGCATGGTGCATTGCAACATTAATTGGCATCTCCAGGTCGTCAGATACCAACTACTTGTAAACCTTCCTACAACTACACATATAACAGCTTAGGCCAGCTCTACTGCGCATCATGTGACCGGGTCTTCAAGACGAAATTCGGGTTTGCCAGCCACTTGAGAGCACACGCCAGAAAGACATAGCCAGGGTCGCCATCGTCGGATACGACTGGGACGACATCATCATCATCATCACTTGTAAACTTATTGTGTTATTATTTCATTCAATAGGTACAACAAATATCTACATAAATGAAAATATCAAAGTTTGTCATGTTATTACTCGTTAGATGCATACTACATACAGCCTTTAGCGATCATTTTTAGCCACGCATAGCAAAGCAAAAGGTAACCTACCTTTATATACAGAGGGTTATTTGAACGTACCTTTATAATATTTTACATATATATTTATGTTATATTATATCATGATGCAACCATTTCTCTTGATACCTCAAGAAGGCACTTCACACAATGTGCATAACCAAAACCTTTGAGACTAGAGACCTATGCCCAGCAGAAAACCAACAAGATATGTGAGAATGATGATTATATACTTAGATCACAATTTACTATAATAATAATAATATTGGTAATCATAACCAAGAAGTGAAGAATTATCACAAGAAGTTATCTTGATTCGAATCGTATCACTCTGATCTTATCTGATTTCATTCCCATAATTTAAACAGCGCCTTATACAAAAATCTGCTACCGATAATTTAAATAATGTTATCATATTTCTTGAGTAGGTACATATACATAAAACTCATTCAGCCACCTATTTATTAACTTGATGTTTTTGTCTCTAATTGCATTTAATATAATTGTTAATATAAGTGAGCCTCGTTATAATTATAAGGAATGAAAAAGCCGCTGTTCTTATTACTCAAATGCTTATTAACACGTCAATGTGTTAATTATAAGCAATTGCTATTTGTTGCATGTTATTCCTATGAATGCAGTCTCTTTATCGTTTTGTAAGTCATTCAATCAGATATCTGGACGATTGGGACAATTTGAATTTCACAAATTTGCTGATGAAATACCGAACATATTTTTGTCAAAATATTCCTATATTTTCTGGCATTCTGACGTGTTGAATAACTGTTTTTAATTTCAGAAGTTTCTTTAACGATTGTTCTTATGATTACAATATATTCTTCCGTTATAATTTAATTGCCTACAGAAATTGTATTATTCGTTTCGTTTCGATTTCTTATTTACATACGAAAAACGTGCATACATTTTCGTGAATCGAGTATATGCGCATTTTTATTTTGGTAATGCCATTTCCTTTAACGAAACCGGTCTAGTGTCAAATGTCACACTAATACTTACCTACCTACAAGATATAAGATTATATTTAACATTAAAGCACCTCATATATCTAAAAATAGAATAGAAGCAGCAGACACAAATATTTCTACTTATTCAAGGTTAACATGAGAGCCGTTTTTTTGTAACTGGTTGCAGCTAAGTTTATCTAAAGAATTTGATTGTTATTTTTTGTACATATATTATACCAATAACTAGTGGGTGTTCGTAGCTTCGCTCGCATTAAGAAGTAAAACTTGCATCCCTTATTTCACCCCTTTAAACGTGGCATTTTCAAAAATCCTTTCGTAACGGATGCCTACGTAATAACATTTACCTTCAATGCAAATTTCAGCCCGATCTGTCCAGTGGTTTGGGCTATGCGTAGATAGATCACTATTCTTCTTATTCTTACGCATTCTTCGCTATCTATCCCGCTATATTTTTCGTGACAAGTTGAATGTAATTTATAATTTATTGATATCTTTTTATGAACGTTATGATACTTATTAGTTTTAAAGATATCTAGTTAAGTTGCTACTTAAGTGAATAATTAATTTCTTAATTAATGTAATTGGTTGTTACCGTTTTAATTAAGTAAATAAATAAATAAATATCACTCAGTCAATCAGTCACCTTTGAGCTTTATATAAATAGATAATGAACACAAATAAAAAATAATTTTAAATGTTGTGCTGTTTTATATAATTATAGTATTTTTTTTCAACTTTTACTACGGAAACGTATTATGTTTTTGACGAGATTTTATAGGATGATACATACTGTGCTTACGTAAGGTATTTTATACAACCATTTCATGACATTAATAAATATCTTTATAATATTTATTTTGTAAGTTCTTCAAATGAATGGTGCAAGAACGCTAACCATCAAAATGTTAAGTGCAGAAAAACAGAACCGATGATGATTAATACTAAAATTATATCAATTATGCTTCTAATTTAATTTTTATGTTAAATATCTGCCCCATTAGTACGTGCAGACAGTTTTCTAAAATATTCATTTGTATACAGAAGAAAGTACCTATTTATGTAAATTCATTCCATTTTTCACATCGGGGCCATCGCTAGAATTCAGTGAGAATAAACCAGTGGTATTAACGATCTAAATAATATAAATTACTTGATTTATATAGAACAGGAATATCTAGAACTACTTTTTATTCATTTATTTTATAAGGTTTTTTTCTGTATCACACAAAATGCTTTTCATAGAAGCGGCTAACTTTTTGGTTCGCTTTTTTTCACATTGACTAGAATATTGGTTTCTGTCGGTCTATACTAATGTAGATTATTAGTATAGACCGACAGAAACCAATATTTGAAAATAAAGCTAAATAGTTATCTATACTAATATAATAAAACTGAAGAGTTTGTTTGATTTTATGTCTGTTTTGTTTGTTTGAACGCGCTAATCTCAAAAACTACTGGTGCGAATTGAAAAAATATTTTTGTGCTGTATAGACCATTTATCTAGGAAGGCTTTTAGGCTATATTACATCACGTGGCAACTTATAGGAGCGAAGAAACAATGGAAAATGTGGAAAACGGGGAAAATTATTCATCTTTGAGGGCTTCCGTTGCGTGTGCTGCGAAAACGGTTCGAAATTCAAACAATTATTGCCCAAAATAACTATTCCACGCGGACGAAGTCGCAGGCACAGCTAGTGTGTTGTATTAGTAAATTATTAAGATCTTCAAATGTATAAATCGACACAGCAAAGAAAAACATAAATTATCTTTATTAGTGTAAAATATATGAATCATATTTGGTAAACAAAGACTTTCTAGATTTGTACATATATACATTATTTTTTCTACAGACTGTTACTTCCATTGGATTATGTGAGTTTGATGCTTAACAGCAGGCAAGCAACTAATTCTTATCATGTGATATCATGAAAAAACGTATAAATCAAGTTTTACAAGTTTGACTGATCAAAACTCTGATTCTATAAAAAGATTTCATTAATTTCGAGAGTATAGAACAACCTTCTTACATCATAAGAAACTGCTAAAAAAAGAAAGCTGGTCATCTTAAAATAGATTTAATATTAACCAAGAGCTAGTTTGCGGTTAAATATAGAAACATTCATTTAGGTGTTATAAATATATGTATATTGATTGTTCTCCATTATTAATTTCATCACGCTCACTTAGACATTCTGTCAAATAATTATAAATCCCAATCCAATACTCCTAGGTGAAGAGATTGTAACCCCAGCTTTATTGTTTGATGGTAGGTACTTAAATCCTTCCACATATATACACTAGCTAACACACAAACAAACACACAATCACATCAACACATCGCTATAAACACGTCATACATACATATAATCATAAACGAACTGCCCCTACGAAGAGTACTAGCTGCCGCAAACTCAGGGAATCCTACTGCGGGAGCTAGGGAACTCCAATAATAAACATGGTAAAAATTCACTAGTTCCATAAAACTGTACCTACACAATGACTCACAATACCATATATTTACCTGATACTGTAATCTTAATTTAACTAAATTAATTTGCATGTTAGTATTTAAGCGTGTAACCAAATCCATGTAATTACCATCTAAGTTATGTTACCCAAATAAATCATTTATTATTTATTATTATTATTATTAATAGTTTATATCGATATAAACAAGCTACGAATCTGGTGCTTCTTGGGGTCAATTAAGATTACAATAATATATGTATCTAGATCTGCAATGTGAGATATATAGGTATGTAAATGTATTTACTATAATATATAAGTACGAGGTTAGTTGTTATTTAAAGAAGTCTTTGCCAAACATTGCAGTGCTGAAAAGATTTTCTGATCATCTATTTATATCTATACAATATAATAAAGCTGAAGAGGGTCAAAAATCTGAACATAATAAGATATTAGAAAAAAATGTTTGGGTACACCATATATAATAAAACAAGTTTCAGCAGTTTTAAGAATATGTGTCTGATTATCTGTTTCTATGTGTTTGTTTATCTAAACAAAAAAAAAATGGTATGTAGGTTGTATGAAGTCTGAGAATAGTAATCTCTCTTCGAGTCGTATTTCCTCATGACTGAGGGTCGTGACTCCCTTCATTAGGGGAGTTTTCTTGGGCAGATACATCGTGGTGGGCGCCCAGGTCCTTCCACGGAAGACGCATGTCCTCGGATATTGTGGTCCTCAAACATGTCGGTTTCCTCACGATGTTTTTTTCACCGTTAAGCGAGTGCAAATCCACACATAACTTGAAAATACAAGTCCTTGGTGTAGGGCGGATTCGAACCAGGGTGCGTCTGGATGAAAAGCAGACACTGGAACCGCTGAGCCACACTCGCTTATAGTAATAATAATAACTCGAGAATAGTAATAATCAACTTTTTATCCTGAAATAATGCGAGCGAAGCCTGAGCGAGCAATCACTAGTATACCATATAGACGTAGAATTATAATAACACAATTATTTGATTAACTTGTTGTTGCAAGGCAAGGTTAACCATGATGTTTTAAACGTTTTATATGGGGCTAATCTTTGCGCCCTTCGCAAAAAAGACGGGGGCGTAAGACCCATAGCGATAGGAACAGTGTACCGTCGCCTCACAGCTAAAATCTGTTGTAAAAATATTAAAGAGTTTCTTTCTGCGGAGTTTAGCCCAATACAACTAGGGTTTGGTTCACGAGGAGGTTGTGAGGCAGCGGTACATGCCTTAAGAACTTTTTTGAATCACCAAGGAGGTGAGGTTCTGGTGAAGGTGGATGTAAGAAATGCTTTTAACTCTGTAAAGAGGTCTGTGTTTATGAACGAAGTTAAAGAAAAAGTCCCACACATTTTTAATTTCGTTTCCCAATGTTACGGTGACCCGACAAAATTAGCATATAAAAATAATGAAATTTCTTCTGAGCTAGGTTGTCAACAAGGTGACCCTCTTGGGCCGGCTCTTTTCAGCCTTGCAATACACCCCATTATCAAAAAACTACAATCGAAATTCAACGTGTGGTATCTAGACGATGGGACCATAGGAGGACAAATAGATTCTGTTTATGACGATTTAAACAAAATAATCCCAGCTTTTAATGAAATAGGCCTATCTTTAAACTTTTCTAAATGCGAAATTTATATTCTTGAATCAACAATTACGACTCAAAATAATATCTTACACCGTTTTGAAAATCTCACTCCAAATATTAAATTATTAAACGAAAGAAGTTTACACCTCCTAGGGTCACCCATCCTAGATGACTCAATTTCAGATTTCGTTCAGGAAAAAATTAACCAGTCTCAATCTTGTATCCATCATCTGCTCAAAATTAATAATCACGTAGCTTTCACTATTTTAAAATACTGTCTGTTTGTGCCCAAATTTATGTATGTCCTCAGATGTTGTCAACTCTGGAAAAAACATGAAATTATACAGCAGCTTGACAACATGCAGAGGGACACACTTACCACCATTCTTAATGCTCCATTTGATGACCGTAGCTGGCTTCAAGCTTCATTGCCCATTAGGTTTGGTGGTTTGGGCATACGCAGAATTTCGTCAGTAGCTTTGCCGGCATTTTTGTCATCTACATATAGCGTTCAAAATTTAGTAAAATCAATTCTTTCCCCGTCATTTCAAAACGTACCCATCACTTTTTCTGTCCCTGCATTGCAAGCCTGGAAAGATGCCTGCCCTTCGGAAGAACTGCCCAAAGTCCCTACCTGTCAGCGCCTGTGGGACGGTCCGCTCTGCTCCTTAGAATACCAGAATTTGGTAAATACGGCAACATCTACCGCAGAGCGGGCTCGCCTTCTGGCTGTGGCTCGATGGGAATCGGGTCTTTGGCTTCATGCAATCCCATCGCGTAATTTAGGAACACTTCTTGATAACAATAGTTTTTCTGTAGGCGTATCCCTAAGAGTTGGTGTCGCTTGCCAGGTCCCACATCGTTGCATGTGTGGTGACAATGTTGACCGGTTCGGCCACCACGGACTGTCATGTCAGAAGAGTGTAGGGCGTTTACCGCGTCATGCAAGTTTAAATGAAGTTATCCGTCGGGCTTTTGTCAGTGCTGGCGTCCCATCGGTCTTAGAACCCAGTGGTTTGATGCGCGACGACGGTAAAAGACCTGACGGTATGACCCTAATTCCCTGGAAGATGGGGCGGCCATTAGTGTGGGATGCTACTTGTGTGGACACTATGGCACCGTCTCACCTTCCTTCCACCTGTGCTCAGGCTGGCGCCGCGGCCACCCAAGCCGAGAACCTCAAACGGAATAAATATTCAAAACTCGATCGCGTTTATATGTTTGTGCCATTTGCGGTGGAGACATTGGGGCCATGGGGTCCAGCTGCGTTGGATTTGTATCGGGAGCTGGCCAAGCGTTTGGTGGAAGTGACAGGTCTCCAGAATGCTGGCTGCTACTTTGCTCAAAAGGTGAGCATTGCCATACAACGCGGAAATGCCGCCAGCATTTTGGGGACCTTCCCTTCTAGTACGGGCATTTTAGATTAAGTATTTTAGTTTTAGAAGTAGTTTAAGTTTTTATTGTATAGTTTAATTTTGTGTGTTTTAATAAAAGATATAACACGCTAGATATTAACATAATATGATATTGTACGAAACAATATGGTTGTAAGATTAATCTTAGTATGGCTTAATAACATAAAGCTGATTACTATTTCAGTCTGAAATTTATCTTGTTCATAAGTGACGACTTATAATAAATCCCTCACTTCAGAAAGGATTTTTGGTATATTGTTACCATTTTAAGACATTTTATGCATGAGAGGCTGATTTGGTTTTTACGACGGTTTCAGAATATGATACTGTTTTAACATCTTTTAAGGGTTAAATTATTTTCTTTATAGTCTAGTATTTTTGTGCAGGGATTCGGTCACATTAAGTTATAAATAAATTAATGACCAAATGTATATATAAAAATAAAATAAAAAGTTGAGCGATGCTCAAAGGAATATTATCAATTGTGAATTTAATATACAAATGCTTATGTAGATTACTGCTTCTCACTTCTTCCATACGATTATCGAAATATTACAAACAATTACTACACGAGTAATTTTACAAAACACTAAGATTATCGCATAACATACGTAGGTATAAAGTATACATTATATATGTAGGTACGAATATGACTAGTGTAAAGACACTTTAGATGGCTTTAGGAGTAATTTTGACATGTAAATATACCGTAGGTACCTTATAGTACTGAACATATAATCATACTCTTATAATCTAAGAGCCAGTAAAATCAGCGCAGATAGCCAATATTTCAGGTGCGTAGAATCGACTGATGGAGGATGCTATTTATTTAATATTTTTATTTCTGTGCAATGTTGTGAATGCCAAACAAACATAAATGAATTGATAAGTTTGTTAGAATAAGACGAAAGACTGCTCTGAAACTTGTACAGGCAATTTAGTATTTTCTATTACATTTGCGCGACCAGCTGAATGTTAAAAAGTTCGTAGTTCCCGTAAACCTTGCTTCAAAGTTATGGTCCTTTGACTAGCCAATTTTATCGTCTGTGAGTTGTTGCTGCCGTAAATTTCGACGCTTGCTTGCGTCGGCTTTTCTTTACGTACCTATTGCTATTTTGACCGGTAATTTAGCCTTATTAAGAACAAGTTTACTTAGGTTTTGCCCGCGTTGTTTTGGGATACATTTAAAAGGTGAAACATCTAGTTTTATACTTTTTTGTTTACTGGCTAGCAACTTCTCTTGAATTTGGGTTATGAGAACTAGTTCCATTTATTACAGTCTGCCCTCCATTTTCAATTACAACGTTGCCTGTGCGTAGGTATATAGTTATAGGCATGCTATGGTAAGAATGAAAAAAGATTCATAAATAATCACCGAAATCTATCTACGACCACCTAGTGAAGTTCACTTATCAGTCAATCAGTCACACCATGCTGTCTATGTAGGCTTCATGGGCCTAGTTGCAAAACGAGGTTTAGTCTAGAACTTTGAAAATATGCAGTCCGTTTTTATTGTTCGAAATTTGTCTGTGTATTGTCATAATAATGAAACTATTATGATAAACTAGCTGTGCCTGCGACTTCGTCCGCGTGGAATAGTTTTTTGGGCATAAATTCTTTAAATTTTGAACCGTTTTCGCGGGGCACGCAACGGAAGTCTTTAAAGATGAATAATTTCTCCTGTTTTTTCCACATTTTCCATTGTTTCTTCGCTTCTATTAGTTTCAGCGTGATGTTATATAGCCTAAAGCCTTTCTCGATAAATGGTCTATTCAACACAAAAACAATTTTTCAATTCGCACCAGTAGTTTCTGAGATTAGCGCGTTCAAACAAACAAACAAACAAACTCTTCAGCTTTATAATATTAGTATAGTTAATTCTTTAAATTTTGAACCGTTTTCGCAGGGCACGCAACGGAAGTCTTTAAAGATGAATAATTTCTCCCGTTTTTTCCACATTTTCCATTGTTTCTTCGCTCCTATTAGTTTCAGCGTGATGTTATATAGCCTAAAGCCTTTCTCGATAAATGGTCTATTCAACACAAAAACAATTTTTCAATTCGCACCAGTAGTTTCTGAGATTAGCGCGTTCAAACAAACAAACAAACAAACTCTTCGGCTTTATAATATTAGTATAGTTAATTCTTTAAATTTTGAACCGTTTTCGCAGGGCACGCAACGGAAGTCTTTAAAGATGAATAATTTCTCCCGTTTTTTCCACATTTTCCATTGTTTCTTCGCTCCTATTAGTTTCAGCGTGATGTTATATAGCCTAAAGCCTTTCTCGATAAATGGTCTATTCAACACAAAAACAATTTTTCAATTCGCACCAGTAGTTTCTGAGATTAGCGCGTTCAAACAAACAAACAAACTCTTCAGCCTAATAATATGATTAGTATAGAAGTATAGATTAACGTCCCAATTTGAAGTTGACGTTTGATAGTTTGTATGTTATGTTTGAACAACAAGAACTGACTTTTTTTTTTATTGTTCTAGACTAATATTTAAACCACGTTTTGTAATAAGACGGCATACGTTTTCTCTAAATTCAATGGAAACCAAATATCCAATATTTGATATACTTGTTTTGGTCAAATTCCAACAAAACATAAACAGTTACATTAATTTATAAACTTCTTTTTAACAATTCGGTTAAAAATATGACAAAAAATCGTAAAATTCTAATTTTAATCCCCTTGATTGCTGTGGAATTCCACAAAATATTATACCTAAAACGGTCTTTGCTTTGTAAGCCTATAACGATTTAGAAATCTTGTTCAAGATCATTAATAAAAAAGACTGATGTAAGTTATGATGTTCTAATGTAAATAAGTAGTTTTACTGTTGCGTTATTAAAAATATTAATGCGGTTAGTGGCGCCAATACAGTATTACCAGTTATAATATACTAAGATTTTAAAGTAATATATATTTTAGATCGTCAGCAGTTATAGATATTTTATTAAGTAGGTATAATATGGCTTTAAGCTATTAAAATTGTATTTTGGCTCAACCAATTTTATTCTAATCAAGTATTTTCTTGATGAAGATGATTGCCAACAGAAAAGCGACGGATGTACTACATTCATGGCTACTTTATTAATGAACAATAAGATAAATCGGGACAATAATATGTATAATTAGCATAGTATTGTACTATACTATAATTAGTACATGTAGGTACATTGTAACATTAATTAATTAATATTTTTAGAATTTATCTATTACTAGTTTTGATATTCAAATTTAACTAATATTTAGCATTATTAATTACTATCAATGCTAATTTTATTTCGGCTCCAGTAAATATAAGCATATATTGGATATTTGGTTTCCGTTGAATATAGAGAAAACGCATGCCGTCTTATTACAAAACGTGATTAGTGATAATATTATTTTTTAACAAGGAATTGGTAGTTAACCGTAATTCACCTGATGGTAAGCAGACATTACGGTCTAGGATGGAGCCTGCTTACCCAGTAAGATTCACTCTCGCTTTGAAGATCGCAAGGTTATACTCTGCGGGGAACAGGGAAAATTAAAAAAAAAAAAAGTGCTGCAGCGCCTCTGGAGTTACAAGTGTCCATAGGCGATGGTGACTGCTTACCATCAGGCAGATCGTCTGCCTTTTTGCCCCTTTTTATAAAAACAAATTTAAAGGAGCTGAGTGAAGTCAAATGTAAAGGATATTATCAGAAAAAGAGACTCAACATTTGTAAGGAGTTACAATTCTGTAGAATCAATAATTCGTAGGTGTAACCCAAAAAAATCACCAAGCTCACTGCTCCTTAAGCAATCCCATACAATTACAAAACATAGTAAACAGATCTTAGTAATTAGCTGCCTCTAAAGATAATGATTAGAAAGATTAATGGCAAAATGTTACGAGCATGATAGGAACAATATTAACACAGGTTGAGACTACTGATTAAATCTAACACGGGCCACTCAAATCTAGTTTTTACTAGCCAGGCTATACTGAGTTAATTGGAATTTGAATACTTAAACTGGATAGAAATAGGCGTAGAAGAAAGTCTTTCGCTAATGTATCGGGTATGGCCACACTATTATAACTCAAAACTATAAAAAGCATTTATTAGAATTAGCAATTTATAACCTTAATCTTTTAACCAGGTTAAGAACTTGTGGGAAAAAAAATTCACCATAATTTTATAAATGACAAGTTATAACTGAGTACAAAAATCACTTTGAGTCGGTCTATCTATATATATAAAACTCAAAGGTGACTGACTGACTGATTGACTGACTGATATAGTGATCTGTCAACGCACAGCCCAAACCACTGGACGAATTGGGCTGAAATTTGGAATAAAGGTAGATGTTATGGCGTAGGCATACGCTAAAGAAGGATTTTTGGAAATGCTACTTTTAAAGGGGTGAAATAGGGGATGCAAGTTTTACTGCTTAATGCGAGCGAAGCCGCGAGCACCCACTAGTTGTTGATAAAGATTTTATGTCGAACAAAGAGTTAACAGAATTTCTTCAAGTTTTCGTAAATTTACAATAAAATCTAGAAATACTTGATTAGGATTGTTTGAGCCAAAATTCAATTATAATCGCATAAAACAATATTACTCCTACTTAATAAAATAGCTAAAACTCGTGACGATCTTAAATAATTATTATACTTTGAAATCTTCGTATATTATAACTGGTATTACTGTAATACCGCCACTAACCACATTTTAATGTCGATACAGTAAAACTACTTATTAACATTAGAACATCATAACTTATATCTGGATTTGTTATTAATGTTCTTGAACAAGGTTTTTAAATCGTTATAGGCCTACAAAGCAAAGACCGTTTTAGCTATAATATCTAGTGGAATTCCATAGCAATCAAGGGGATTAAAATTAGAACTTTTAGGGATTTACAAGGGGATTAAAATTAGAACGATTTTTTGGCATATTTTTAACCGTAATGTTAAAAAATAAGTTTATAAATTTAACTGCTTATGTTTTGATGGAATTTGACAAAAACAAGTGTATAAAATTTTGTTACTTTTGATCTGTGCACAGTTTTTCGGAAGCTATAAATTAATATAGACATCTAACACATATCAAAAACCTAATGCAAGTTTCTCTCAAATCGATTCTGATTTTATATAATCATAGTTACCTATTTAGATTTTACATTTATTTACTGGTTAACTAATCGAAAATTAACTTCTTCTAGGAAAGTACTCATTGGATTTGAAACTTGGAACTGCAATTTATTATATTCAAATATCAAGTTATTTGATGTTAAGCGCAAGGCTTTTTTTATATAACAAACAAACAACGAATAAAAATGTTTAGAAAGTCTTTTTCAGCCAACCTTTTCTCATCATATCAAACGTCGCAAAGGAGCAAAAGTCTTGGCATTTTTCCTTTTCACTTGGAAGAATTCTGAGGTCAAATGTAATCGTATTGTCATCAATGTTAGTCGAAGTGGAAAAATTGTTTGGCTCCGACCCCGGCTGAGACAAAACTCCGCAGAAAAATGTGTGACAGAGATTACTGTTTCCAAGGGTATGGAAAAAGGTAGAATGATATATAAGTATATTAGTTACTAAGGAAAAAAAACTTTCTTGCAATCTTCATAGCTATCTAGAAATATACAATATACACAAAATAAAACTTGAAGCAAAATAAAATAAACGAAAACTAATCGAAGAGCCCCAAAGGTGACCATTACGGTCGCCGTGTTGCCTCGTTGAATCGCGATGGGCTAACCTTTGCACCAAAAATGATCCAGAAAAAG
This sequence comes from Macaria notata, assembly GCA_927399415.1. Lineage (NCBI taxonomy): Eukaryota > Metazoa > Arthropoda > Insecta > Lepidoptera > Geometridae > Macaria > Macaria notata. The sequence continues at coordinate 7,742,758 of OV656741.1, forward strand.
TGTATTAGTTTAATCGTTTATATGCAAGATTTACTCACGCTTTACCACAATTAATTTTTACGATCTAGTGTGCTTGCATATATGACATAGATTAAATCTCGACTTGAAGACCGATGAATTTATAGCTCAAATGGAATTGATAATTTCACAAGGAATTCCTGACTTATACTGCATGGTTTCGATACGTAACACATAAACCACTTTAAAAAAAATTGATTAATATGGATAATCTAATTTTGCCAACCGTAAGATAAAATATGTTTGACTTACATATTTACTGTGACGCATACTAACATATTAATTCAAGCAACAAACTATTTTCAAATTACAATAATTATTTATACTTTTATGAAAGCACTTATGTGACTTCTAATTGTAGGTAGTCCGAATATAGGCGTGTATTTTTGAAATGATCGAGAAAGGTTTTTAATAATTCCATTGCTTCTATTCGTTCAAACCAATTATTGGTTTAAGCGAATAGAAGCAAAGACTTATGGCAAAGACACGCCCATTTTGTCTTGTTTATGAGTTACAAATTAGAAAAAATTAGAAAGGTTTTTTATTGGCTAACGCGTTTGTTTTGATTATATGTCCCTATTAGAATAGACGGAGCGTCCACACGGTTTTTTTAAATTAGTCTTTTTTTTTATTAATTGCGAGTTTATTTCTTTAATCTGATAAACTCTCGAACAGTCAAATATAAATTAAAATATTGGAGTTAAACGACTTACTATAATCAATATGACAATCAATAGACTGGCATGTTGCTCAGTTGGTAGTATGCCTACTTAGAGTGCCAGGGGTCATGGGTTTGATTCCCGCATAACACAAATAATTGATCATTTTCAAATTACAAAAGAAAATGTGTAAAGAAAAGTAAGTAGGTATATAAGTATTACATCGATTGACACGCGGTTGCTTAGAGAAGATAGAGGGCGCCGTGTGCGATGTAAAAAAATACCATGATAAACGTACGAAATTGTATGAAATGTCTAGTTAATCTATTGAAAATAACACAAAAGTACATATAATGTAAAAATATGCAAGCTCATACATTATGATTTTACTTTTTTTTATTTCTTTGGTTACAAATAGTACGAGAGTTACGACTTGTTGAGAGTTGTGACTTCCCAGTCTTAGACTGGGAAGTCACAGTCGTAACTTAAACACTGCCGGCAAATGACCAGTTAAAACGAAATGGGATTTGCGAGACCTACCTTGGGAGGATAGTAAAGTTCCATGTTAAAGATAAAATAAGTGATTAAATATAGTATTCATTTGATTTAAAGATTGTGTGATTATTATAAGTTTTACTTGATAAGTTTGTTTTTAATTAGTAAACTTTGTTTTGTAAGTTTTTTGAATAATATTAAGTATAATACTCGTGTGCACATTATTGATTACGTATTCTACGTGTTTGTGGACAATAGAACTGATGGAATAAGAGTTATGTGATCCGTTAATAACCTGTTTTGGTTGAACCAAAATTGGTGTAAGTTTTGTATCAGCTTACAATTTTATATCACATCTGAGCTACGATAATATATATTCAATTTCCGAACAAAGCATAAAAAATATAACTACATAAGTGTAGGTACTTATCATTTTAAAAATATTCTTCCGTACCTACTACTTGGAGGTAAAATGTAAATATTATTGTATCGCAGTAAATATATTTTATGAATAAAAAAATCAAGGAAAATTTGCTTGTTGACTAACGGGAAGCGGCACAAAACCGAGACCGGTGGCGGTCTGGTATCGGAGACCAAGACTCATTCGGGTCGTTGCGCCAAAGGTATAAATAAATAAGTTAGTTAAGAAAAAATATCTAAAAATAGGATAGAATAGTTCACTGCCGTGTAACTCAATGACATTGAATTGCACCTGCTGTACGCAAGAATTTGATTATTGAAATACAGCGAGCACCGATAAGAGGGCAAGTACTTTCTTATCGGTCGCTATAAACGACTGAGATTCGATTTGATTTGCTTTCTACATTAACATGCTGAGTCCCGTGCAAATGTTTATTCAAAATGTAGTAAAGTTAGACCTGAACAAGTGAAAAATTTTGATTAATGAATTATACTTCAAATTAAAAGGTAGATACCCAAAAGAATTGGTTCAGTAGTTTTGAAGATATGTTATAACTTTTTTTCACACAAAGTACATCTTTAGTGACACTAAAAACCAAAAAAAATAGGTTACATTTCAAGAGGATTGCTCTCATACTGATTATTATTAATAACTAATTGTTCCTTTTCATTATAATTCTTTGCATGAAATCATGTTAAGGTTACTGCACTTCAAATCAAACTAAATCGATACATTATAATTATTAGTGTTCCTAATCTTTAAGACTGGCTAGACATAACCGATAAAATTTTATGACATTCAAAAACATGAATCGATCATGGCATTTCATACTTGTAATTATGCCGAAATTTATAGTGTCTCTATTAAAGTTTGCGTCTTTATATAACCTATGATATAATAAGCATGCATCAAATTTAAAATCTTTTATACAAAGTACCTAATTGTTTATATTTTGCAAAACAAACTGCAAACATTTATTAATAGATTTTTCCTTTTGTTTCAATTAAAAGTTCTCACTACAGCAAAATAAGTAACTACTTTGCTAAATATTCAAGAACCAAACGTTTAAGTGCAAATAATATAATTTTGTTTACTGAACGTAAGTGTAGACTTGAAATATCTTCTTGGAATGTTAATTAAGCATAACGTGAAGTTGGTCTTTAAAATGTTTCAATACTATTAAAACTGGAATAGCATTCTTTGTGATACAGATTTTAAAACTTCAAAACTAGATATAGATTTCATCATCTTCGAAACAATACGTTGAAACAAAACTGATCGACTTATTTATTTAGTTAAATTAATTAAATTATAGCGCGATTCTCTGAATAGAAGACAATGAAAGTCAGACTCATCCCTCAATAATCTAATCTCATCAAAGCCACAGATTCAATCAGAGATAAGGGATTGTTACGACACACTTTCTATAATATATATGAGTGTAGAACATATATGTAAGTAAATTTCAATGAGTTTTTGTTTACATTTTCGAGGCAATTTTTTCGAAATAGGTGAACATGAATAAACCAACATTTTCAAACTATATAGTTAAATGAATACGAATTTAAAACAATACAATATAATTTTAATTACCATTAGGTACCTACAGAGCACAGTCATATATCAAAATGAGTTGCTAAATGAAAAAATTGAATCTATATTTATAGAACATAAAGAAATAGCAATTAATTTATTTGCATCAAGAATTACACACAAATAAAATATATATACATACACATAATAATACATATTTCAGGACATATCACACAGCGCCATCTAGCCCCATACTAAGCTTAAGCTTGTATCATGGGCACTAGATAACGGATATAATACATATATACTTTTCTTTTGTAAATACATACTTATTATACATAGGAACGACCAGACTCAACACAAATAATTACAAATTTTAAATATTCATAATTATTTGTGTCATGCGGGAATCGAACCCGCACCCCTGGATTAGAAGGCAGAGCCACTACCAACTAAGCTAACAGAGCAGTCATATGTATGTATACAAGTATGTACGTAAATACTAATTTTCTGTCGCAAGCCGGCCTCAATTCAGCATTTTTTTAACACGGAGTTGGCTTACGTTTGCCTACAGCCTGCCTTAGGTTAAGCACCGCTGTAGTCCAAGATGTAACACGCTTGCGTAGAAAAAAATCTTTTTACTCTGGATAATATATTTTCCAAGCAATGCTTCTAAAATATTCCTCCTACATAACACCTGAGACGTTAAAACGTTTAAAAGCGGCAACATTTTCACGGATGTTTTCGAATTCGCATTGCAAAGCATACGTCATACGTTGCAATGTTGCAGCTCTATTTTTAGATACATTATTAACAGCTAGAAGTACAACGGTGGGGTCGACAGAAGGTTACCTACCATTCACCGCCGTATAAGTAAATGAATATATCCATGTTATGAGCTAAATAAACGATACCGGCTGTTTGACATTGGTTCTTGCCGTGTCAAACCCCTGCAATGCTAGCACGTTACAAGGAATAGTAATTTAAATAAAATATTTAAATAGAATAGTATATGGTAATTGTTTTTCCATCATTTTTGTCTACCTGGTGCTTGGATGGAGGTGGATAAAGTTAGTGGAAAAACTATTACTCCCTTGCCGTGCTAAACCGCCTGCTCGCAGTTCTAATACTCTTGACAATACTGTTGGACACTCTTAAATTACTGAAAGACACAATTATTTTTGTCAACTTATGCTGTCCCTCTGCTGGGCAAATCTCCCCCAACTCCCTCCATAAATCGATAGCCGACTCACTCGTCACTCCAAAACTGGTCGAGGTCGCGACGCCAGCGGGTCCTGGGCCTTCCTCGACTACGAAGCCCCTGGGGTTCCCACAATGAATGACACATTTACTTTTTTACCTGGACTATTGACATGGATAGACAGATATTGTACCGCAAGAGTGCTAATCGCTTTCACGATTCACGTCGCATGTATCAAAGTGAGTTGTGAGAGCTTACGACAACGACATTGTTTATAACGGTAATATGGTATCTTCCTCGCCGAATACCATTATAACTAAATGTTATTTTGCGACATTAAAGATTCCGAAATTAATTGCATTTTCTATATTTGCCACTGAATAGAATACTATTCGATGCGTGAGTGACATTTGCTTCATATAAAAAGCGTGACCGTGCTTAGCTCAGTTTCACTAGCAAACACGTTTGAAGACACTCCCATTTATGCATAAGTGTTAGTATTTACCATGAAAATTACACGGCATATACATATCAGGATGAACGCAAATAATCCCGTCAAATAAACCAATAAACTTAAAATTGCCTCCGGTATTTCTTGTTTCAACAGGAGTGACCACTAAGTGCAAGACTTTTCATCCCCAAGGACTTTAAAAATGTTAAATTGTTGCGATTTTGAAAATCAACATCTTAGAACAAAATGAATTGACTTACAAATCAGCACTCCTCAGTAATTAGAATGAGACGTGAAGGTGAGTATAATTTCTAAATGCATGCATATTATTATATTAGTAAATTTAAATTAAACAATATTTTCTCCGTCATGTATAAAAGGACTCGTAGCTAAGCATTGTGATAGTCGAAGTCTAAGCCAATTCAAGATCAGTTGCTATTGTACCTACTTTTAACGCCAGATGTATTCTGTGACGCCAGTCTTGCAAAAACTAAACCATTATGATGAACAGAATTCAATCACGCTCGCTCTTCCCCAAATATTCATCAAAACGTATAATAAAATTATTGAAATAACTGCTAGCTGCGCAATGAAGTCAGAATATTAATAAATTTACTTATTCAACTGGAACCAACCCAAAGAAGCGTTCACAGAACTAAATCATACAAACTTTACTCAATAAAAATGTGAAATTGACCGGAAGGTTCTATTCTATTACAGTATCTTTCCTAGACGTTATTAGTTTATTGAATCTAACTCACTATAAAGGATTCTATTTCAAAGCAAAGAAAGGAACATTGCGAGCAAAATATAAATGTGATTAAGTAATGGTAGTGGCTTTTAAGCTACCTACCTAATGTCTTACGTTGTTTTATTAAAACTAGTAATTTTGGCAACAGGAAAAAGATTGCAATCTACGCGGGCTATTTTAAGCCTCAAGGTCAAAATTATTAATGTGGGCATTGTTTTCAAAATTGACATACTAAATTAGAAAATTGTACAAGCCAACATTCGCAAATTTAAAAAATCTTGCCTTTGTATTTCGTAGTTTTTTTTGTGAAACAATTAAAGCCATTCACAAACCATTTTTCTCTCACAGTTTGTTAAGAAAAGCCAAAAATAAGGATAATTTACCGATTAACATTCACAAAGGCGTCAATTTTGTCATAAGTGATCGCTTAATAGGCAGCACGAACTTAATTGAATTAATTCAACTGTCAAGCGTCAAGCTGGGACGTCGAATTAAGGAACCTGAAAATGACATTTATTACAACCAATTAATAATGTGTAGTGTCTGACAAAGATATTTTAGTGTACGATTCTTAATTACGAGTAGAAATGGCTGCCAAAATATCTATGCTGAATATTTTTCTATTAAGTAAATTCATCGGCATAACTTCTGCTTTATTTAAAAGTAGTTGAAGCATACAAACTTGAGATTAATTTTCTTGAGTGGGACTATTATAGTCCCACTCAAGAAAATTATCTTTTGTGGCTCAGCAGCGAATCTAAAGCTTTGGTTTCCTAGGAAAGCGGTGCCATTATATAGCGGCCGTAATACAGCGTTGAATGACGTCGCTGGAACGTAGTCTATGTAAACAAAATCGCGCGGTTTCCTAGAGAGCGGTAACTGACACCGTAAAATCAAAAAGCGGTGCTGCCATTTGCATGACGGCCGTGTGGTCGGTGTCAGATGGTTTGGTGAACGTTTTATTGATAGCGGTGAAGCTATTGATACTTTTTGTTTGACGTTTATTTAAAAACTAACTGTGCCTGCGATTTCGTCCGCGTGGAATAGTAATTTTGGGCAACCTTTTTAGCTTTATAAATTATATCTGTTACCAACGACTTGAACCGTTTTTGCAGTGCACGCAACGAAATCCTTCAAAGATGAATAATTTTCTCCGTTTTTTCTACATTTTCCATTGTTTCTTCGCTCCTATTAATTGCAGCGTGATGTTACATAGCCTAAAACCTCTCTCAATAAATGGTATATTCAACTAACACAAAAGATTTTTTCAATTCGCACCAGTAGTTCCTGAGATTAGCGCGTTCAAAAAAACAAACAAACTCTTCAGCTATATAATATTTAGTATAGATAATGTCTGACGGTGTGTTAAAACGGCCGTGGAACTTTCCACATGTCATCACCGTAAAGACGGCCATCTATTTGTGTCCGTAGTATTACGGCCGCTATACGATGGCACCGCTTTCCTAGGAAACCAAAGCTTTAGAAAGCTGCACGTGTAAAGTGCTAAAGACATTTTCAGGTCCTCGCACTTTTGTTTAAAAGAGCCAATATTTTTAACACGTTTATCCAAAAGTCGTAGAATATACATAACACCTTCCTCTTCAAACACTGCATATCTGTTCTTCTTCTTCTTATCGAATGAAAGTGGCCAACTTTGGTGTCGAGAGTTCATCAAGCCGCCCTTAGGGCCTCTGAAATGACTTAACGACTGCCGTACTTGAACAGCCGGGACCTACAATTTAACGTGTCATCCGCCTCACGGAAGCACCCAAAATGGAATTCCAATTTATATCTGTTTCAAAAATCACATCAAAATCCGTTGCGTAGTTTTACAGGTCCAAGAATGTAAGTGGACAAGATAGCGTCAGTCGTCTTTGATTAATACTATGTGCTCGTTTTGCATTAGACCAATACTTTGACTGATGGTAAGCAATAACCAATTACCGTTATTTTGATTAGTTACCACTAATCCTGATTTAAAATAGTTGTAAATCGACCTCTACCATCTAAAGCATTTATCAAAACATAATCGTGCGTGCAGATGCGCATGATTTTATGATACGAAAAAAAAATTGAATACGTTGCTCCGTTAAGATTAATGTCATACGCCTACGTATAGTATTATTCCACTTTTAAAGTTTCAAGAACCTGATTTTAAATTACGTATGAATATTTAATGAGAGCTATTTTTAGAATTAATGCGATGTCGTTTTTGCCCTTATTCGTTAAGTTGGTTATAATCTTTGTATATTCGTTTATTGTTTTATTGACGCCTCATAATTTTTTTACATAGCTTAACGAAAACATAGATGATTTTTTAATTCATGACAGTAAATAGTAAATCTTACATAAATATACATCAGATTTGAAATGTTATGTTTGCAATCATATTTTTACGGTCATTTTTAGGTATTACATCAACATCGCTACGTTTTGTTCACCAACAAATTTAGCCGTAAAGATAGAGTTGTCAAATTCTAGATTGTACCGGTGAAATTAGCTATTTTCTTGCGTAATCTAGTTTATGATAATTGGGTTCTTAGATAAGTCCCATAAATTATTTTACTATTTCGTTAGAGGCTTTGAAAAATGAGAAATGAATTAATTATTATATCATGATCGTATTTTTTACACGTTAATCGTGTATATTTTTTTGCTGTACGTTTGAGGCATCAAATAGTAACAATCCAGTTTTGACGTTACGGTTTTTTTAGTCAGTAAGATTTTATGTCTATTTTTAGACAGCTTTATATGAACGGCTTTTTATTTATACCTTTTAGTAGGTATTCATATACATATGCATGTAGATACAGACGTATGTATTATTATAAAATCTCTTTTTCATACAATACGAACATAAATTTACTATATTTGTATGTACGTAGAAAGTATATACGAGAGAAAAGATTTTTTAATATATACATACGTACATACATACACACTTAGATAGATAGATTCAGTGCCATGCAAAAGCATAATATAATATATCATGGAATAGGGCTCATTTTGCCGTAAGTTAATTTTTGACCTTAAATTTGTGTGGTAGATGTGGACATAAATAGACATGTGAAAAAACCAAAATTCGTCATGCATGCAAAGTAAATAAAACAGAAATGTTTTTGAGTATGCAAATATACGTCTATATTAAAGGATTATTTTACAAGTATTATATTGACTTTGAGTCGGCCAATGATACATTTACCCCATATACAAGGTTAAGCAAAAAATATTTAAAAACTAAAAGAAAAATGTAGTCGACCGTCTAGTTTTCACACTTGGCATTTTTTATGAAACCGTTCTTTAATTTAATTCGGGATTCATAAATATTAATTATATACGATAATATTGTATTAATTGATAGGCCTATATTGTAGGATAGTTTGCCTATGAAATTCATGGGGCCTATTTTGAGTAGCAGAATAATTCGGAAACAAAATAACTAGACTCTCAAACCAATCAAACAACTAATGCATTTTCATTTAAAAACATCGAGATAAGAACAGCGCAAGACAATTATTACAATTTATTGATCGTACCGCAAAGTTGTAGAACTCCCTGCCAGACTCCCTGTTCCCAACGCACTATAATCCAGCGAACTTCAAAGCGAGAGTGAATCGGTTCTTATCGGGTAAGCTACATCATCCATCATAATACGCTACATCTTAGGCCATAGCCTTTGCTTGCTATCAGCCAAACTATGTCCAAGTGCAAAACCGTTCTAGTTAAAAAAAAGACAGGGATTATGCCCAACAGTAGGCTCTGATGAGCTGATGATGATGTTATTGGAACAATTTTAGAATAGAATAGAATAGAATATATCTTTAATGTACACCAATGTAAAACATAAATAACAAAACAGGAAATAATCTTAAATATATTAAAGTGATGTACATTGGTCGGCCTTATCGCCTTAGGCGATTTCTTCCAGGCAACCTTTTGGATTTACATTACTAAGAATTATAATTATTTTTAATTTATATATAAAAACCCTGTACGTAAGTAAATAGCGTCACACAACCTTCACAATGAAATTTATTCTAATACATGCATAACATACCAGTTGGGCACTACTGGTGATAAAAGTACGTGTACTCATATATATATAAACGGAAAAAAATAACATTCTTTTAAATTAATTAATTTAGGACTAATTAAGTATAGCCTTAAGTCAATCGTTCCGTGGAAGAATCTGGGCGCTCGATTTACTTGCCGAAGAGAACTTCCTTCAGTGAATTAATTGTGCGGAAAAGACAAGCCATGAGGAATATGACTTGAAGAGAGAAAATATATATTTATTTCAAAACAACAAAAATTAATAGTAACACTTCCAAATAATAATAAAAAATAAACATTATTAACATATACATCATAAAAAAACTAATCTACATTTTCATAAGGTAGCGTACCCAAAATGCTGGCTGCATTTCCCCGTTGAATAGCTAGACTAATCTTTTGGGCAAAGTACCTACAAGCCAGCATTTTGGTCACGCGAAGCCTGTTTCAAAAGCCTAAGAAAAAAATAAAGAAAGAGAAGAAAAACAAACTTTGAAAAAGGTGGCGTGGCGGTCGAGCATGAGAGAAATTAAGAGCATTTCATGGTATTTCAAAAAACAACATGTAAATGTCATTTTGTTCAAATTTGATACAAATTGAAATTTTTATCTATTATGGCATTATAATATGTTTATTTTTTGTAATTATTTATTAAATATCGTGCATACATAATATGTATGCATAAATGTATTTCTCTGAAATTGTTCGTTTGTTTACATAATTTTTCTTTTGAACCAACTCTTACAATGTTTAGGTAATCATAAGGGACATTGTTTATCATCAGTCGATTTGTAGCCTACATTAAGATACATTACGCAAAAAAACCTACAACAATGTGCCAAAAATAAACGAATTAAAACCGCACCAGCCTTGATGGCTTAATTTATGTTGTGAAAGGAGTAGCTTTCGACTTTTTCCTTTAAGTAGGCATCGCCAGTCAAACTGGACTGACAATTGCCTCTTACTTGGTTCGGTTTAACCGACTTATTTGTAATGAACTTTCATTTTGATCCATTTATGCGTTATCAATATTAACATCAGCTGTTTTGCTTATTGCTCGGTTCCTATACCGATGAATCTAGTTAGTAATTTAGGCTTATTACTACCACCTTCATCCAATTTAAAAAAGTATAGATCAATGTTTGTGTTAATTACGGATCAAAACTATACCCATACTATAATTAATCTTAATTAGTCCCGTGTTTAAGCCCGAAATAAGAACAAATAACAATACAGAAATAAATGCAAATAAGAGTAAAGCCCCGAATTTTGCATTCTAAAATCCAACAATTCTAAATATAAGAAACCAAAGCTATTCCGTTAAAACCGGTACGTGACGACACACACATTTTGTCGTAAAAAGCCTATTAAATATTGAAGTTCGGGTTTCATTTCTTGCATGAACTAAAACCGTCATAACATTGGTGTTGACCAGTTAGTAACAAACTGAAGAATTTATAGTTTAGCCGAGAAGTTTAGGATCACGTTGTCCTAATTAGGTAATGTGTAATGCCTAATGTCTTTTTAAGATTGTTACAAGATGCTCACATAAAGCACGCCATACGTCAATCACTCAGTTTTTAATAAATACTAGTGAATGCCCTCGGTTTTGTTTGCTTTGTATAGGAATAAAAAGTAGCCTTTCACTTACAAGACCAACATAGGTACAGTCAAGAAGGCGTAAGCTGAGCTTTGCATTTGTGTGGGTGAAGTATGGCAGGTGGGCGGGGGAGTGAGATGGCGCTATCGCACGATGGAGAAGCCGATTGTCTCACCTACACTATCTATGTACACCCACACAAATGCAAAGCTCAGCTTACGCCTTCTTGACTGTACCACATGTTAAAAATCATGAAATTTCAACTAGACAAGTTTGCGTGATGCCCACACAAATAAACGGACAAACAGACATAAATAATAGAGTGTGTTTTGTTATAAATTACGCTCAAATCATTCTTATTCGAATATTTGATACTTAGCTTTATATAATGTAGAAAATCTAGAAAAGCTTTTTTCTCTCTCTTGGACGACCCACGAGATCGATAAGATTTTTTCTAACCTTAACAAATAAAAGAAAACTTAACAAATGTATCTATTTAATCTTATATTGCCTATGGATGAGGTCTGCACAATATCAAAAAAGCTGACACATTCAAAGAGATTCTAAGCTAGATTCTGCTTTTCATACTTGACTATGAATTTAACTTGTTCTGTCGTGAAAGAATGTATGGTCAAAACAACAGCTGGTGCGTTATACTTGAAATGCTGCTTAAAGCTATTTATAAACAGGCTTTAAGATACACCTTGTATTGATGACGTCCATTTAAAAATAGCTTTTAAAACAAGTAATTAAGATTCCTTTTTTTTGTTCACAACTGGTTAATTAGCACATTTAATTATTGGCTTGTTTGACGCAATTTTAACCAATTTATAATTATTTGACCTCAGTATAATTATGTTGACGTGAATGCATGACAATTGCAAATGAAACACGCCAAGAAATATTTTTTATTGAACGCAAATAAGGTGAAATAAACATTATGGGCACTGTGAAATTCTTGTTGTATATACGCGAGAAACACATTTGTTAAGACTGTCAGCTATGTAAGAATCGTGCGGTAGTATATATTTACATACTTCCATAATAAAACTAGAATCTCCTCCACTTTAAACTATAGTATACGCTTAAACAACGCAACGTTCGTTTGAAGAAGAAATTGATGAAGCGACGTTCATCCAAGCGTTTACTGTTATTATATAAAAATATTATTGTAAAAAAATTATATAATGATAAACGATAAAGAAAAATAATAAAAACATCTGATACATATTTCGCCGACGTTTTTTGCAGAACATTAATTTTGAATTAAGTATCACGATATCAAGTTATAAAACCTTAGGGCGTCATACAGCTTGAATAATCGTATGTCTCCGTAATTGTTATCCATTCATGTACCTAAATGATCTCACCTGACGCATCTTTCAATAAAAAGGCGATATTCACAACTTTTCGAGTTTAAATACTTTCAACTCATATTGGTCATCGATCCAGTAATACCGACAAAAAACATCTTAATGTTAGTGTTTTGGTGTCAGAACTCAGTCTGAACCAAACAAAAGTAAGCCAAGGACATTTACCACTCGATGGCCGCTTAAGGAAGCTGTTCCGAGATAAAAATACTTCTTACTTTGTTTTCATAGCAAACATCTCGCTATTTTTATATGTTTGCCAAACTCATTAGCGTGTGAGTGAGGTAAATATTTGTTCACTGACAACTAAAAGATCAAACTATGTCTTAGTAGCATGTATTATCATTTCTTTGTTGACAGTAAAGGGCTTTGTTCATAATGTACATTTTCTCAATGAATAAAGCCATGGACAATAGGGCATAATATTTGATTATTAGAAACATATTGTTTATTATTATATTGAATATCTATACTAATATTAAAAAGCTGAAGAGTTTGTTTGTTTGTTTGAACGCGCTAATCTCAGGAACTACTGGTGCGAATGGAAAAAATATTTTTGTGTTGGATAGACCATTTATCGGTAATATGAGCGAAGAAACTGTGAAAAAACGGGGAAAATTATTCATCTTTGAGGACTTCCGTTGCGTGTGCTGCGAAAACGATTCAAGATATTAGAAAAATATGTACAAAAGAATTATTTTTCTTGAAATGATCTAACAAAATGTATGCAACAGTATATGTCTATCTTTTAAGGTTAACTCACTAGAACCGTTTTTATGGTAATAACTATTCCACGCGGACGAAGTCGCTGGCACAGCTAGTAACTAATAAATTACGAAACCATACAATAATATGGTATAAAATACATTGACTATTACTAATATAATTATTTTAATACCAAATACTTAAATATAAAAACGAAAGTATTGAAGAAGTTTTGTTTGGATTGTTTTGTTTATCGTTCACATTGCTATATCTTATTGTTGTTTGGCATTTTAAAAATCACATACGGTATCCCAAAAGTACCACATATTTTCAATATGCATAAAAAAATTAGGTCCCGGCTGTTAGTCATAGTACGGCAGTCGTTAAGCCATGTCAGAGGCTCTCAGGGCGGCTTGATTAACTTCGACACCAGATCTGGCCACTCTCTTTCGATGAAAAGGAGAGAAGAATAATGTATGAAACTACGACTATAAACAGCATTCTATAAAATATATAAAACGTATTAAATAGACAGAGAGTTTCCTCATTTACTTCTAGAGTTAATTACCCACTGAACAAAATGCATAATGCAGTACTATAAATAGATGCTGTATTTGTATAAATCAAGTTTAATCTATACTTGCAGAACAACAGTAACGCTGTTACTAGTGTTATGAATACAGATAAACTAGATTATAAATTATAATAATAATTATGTACATACATACATATTGGAAGATGTGTGGCTCATAAGTAGATGTTTGTGGTTCTATCGCCTTAGTTTTGATATAATATTTATCTTATTATCAAAACAATGTAACCATGTACATTGTACAACCTATTATAACCTCTCAAGATGATTTGACAAAATTCATGTATGAAAAATGATGTGAACTGTGAACCCGTGTGTAGTTGATATCCAGCTAATTCTTTTCCTATTTTCTTTCACTTACTTTCTTTCAGTTTTAAACACTTGACAGTAAGATTTGTGATTACCAGATTATATCAAATTACATGCAAAACGACACAGTTTTAAAGCTGGAACAAGCAAAAAGTGAAGATTATTTTAATTATGGATTCCGCTGTTTATACTGTATTGAGCGAAAAGTCGTTGCTCTTAAACTAAACCTTCTTTATAATAATGATTTTGACCTCATCACGCAATTTGTACTTAATATATGTACCTACGTGATGCATCTACCTGTTATTGTTCTATTTTTGCAAAATCATCGTCCACGCAATGTCAAGATTGTTTCTGTTTTTTTGCTAATTCGTTTGTGGCATTTGCCAAATCTTAACATGCACGATTCATAGCCAGTTTTCATTGGGTTAACGAAATATATATCATATACTTAACTAGGTAAACGAAAATGTTTTATTTCTGAGTAAACATACATATGTAGTTTCTAGTTTTTGTTGTATTTGAAATTTAACCAACACTATTAGTAGCCAATTTAAATGGGATCTGAAAGGTTTTGAAACCGTATTTCGATAAAAATAACAAACACATTACAGAAAACATTCCAATAAATATAAATTATAGTTATAATAAAAATATATATAATATATATATTTCCAAAATATACATCATTATCGACTGATTATATTTTCGTACCGCTTGGCTTCGAAACTTTTGGTCCGTGGGGTAAAAGCACTAAGTCTTTTATAAAAAAAAAAAAAAAACTGTTGATTGACATCACTAGAGACAAGAACGCTGGCTGGTTCCTTGCGCAAAGGATTTCTATAGCAATCCAGCGTGGGAATACAGCCAGCGTTCTTGGCTCCATACCACATGTAGATTGTTTAAATTTAGTTTAGATGTAAATACTCTTTTTTAGTTCTATTAGTGTTAATATGTGTAAATATTGTTTCTTATTATTGAATAAATAAAATATTCCAATAAATCTCTAACAGATGGAATCACTAGATACTATATTTTGAATTACGTACCAATGCAGAAGTCTTTAATAAACGTTTGATTAGTATGGGGCTAGATGGCGTTGTGTGCAATGTCACGGAATATAACAGTTTATTATTATCAACAAAACTGCACTTTTGCGTTAAGTTATAGTTACTGGTACCTAGTTGACTTACATGTTGCCTTGAGATTCTCAAGGATTCTTAGTGGCAATTAAAATAGGTAAATCAGTCATGCATGAATATGCATAAATACATTTGTGAGTAATATTTCTATTTGTCATCCTACCCGCTTAGAAAAGTGAATAGGTATATGACACTCCTACAAACCGATCCGAGATCAAACGGTTATTATAAAAAAAGTCAAAGGGTACAATATCCGTTATCTATGTACCCATGACACATGCGTTTGATAAGTATGAGACTAGATGGCGCTGTGTAAGATGTTTCTGATTTTCCTTTCCGACTCCACTTCTTTACCTACAATCCAGTTTATAAGTCATCTAACCTATTTATTTGCTTGTTTTTATTTAACAATGCAAAACGGAAAATATTTACGTTCGCTGAAAATTAAATCGATCAATCATTTATCGAATCCTAAGCAAATGTTTTGCCATACTGTATACACGGTAAGTTACTTATTCAATGATCGATTACAAATACAAAAGCTTTTTAAAACCTAGTTAAAATGAATACATGTATGTAAATAAATACTTTTACGGATGTAAGATTTTTAATATGATTTTATAGTTATTGAGACTATATAAGTATTGTCCAAAGGACTATAAGTAAATAGTTACATTTGAATTGAATGAAAAACAAAACTTTATATTATAGCAGTAGGAACCCCAGGGTCGTCGTTGTCGAGAAAAGCCCAGAACCCTCTGCCGTCGCGATCTCAACCAGTTTCGGAGTGACTAGCGTGGGGACCTTCGCCCAGGAGAGGGACAGTATAGGTTAATAAAAAAATTGAGCTTATTAGATAGAAGAGCTTATCTTACTATGCTACGTCGACATAATCCTTTTTTAATGAAACAATTTTAATCGTACTTGATAGAATGCAATGGAAAAATAATAGATTTATGAAATATATAGGTATACAGAGTTATTGACAATGTGTTGACCCTGTATGAGCAGGTTGAATGTAACTTATATCAGTGGTTTTTTAATAATAAATGAGTTCTATCCTTAACTAACCCTTTATAAGATTCCATTAGTCCCTGCCAGATTGGTTGCCAGCAAGAGATCGCGATAAGGTCGCCAATAATACACTTATTTTAAGTTTAAGTGTGATTCATTGTGTTTTTTTCTTGTTTGGTGAAGTTTTAATAAAATGTTATCTATCAATCTATCTATCTATGTATGAGTGTACTGAAACTAGACCAAGCGTATACACAAATGCAGGTGGGAGCTTTCACAATAACGGCTAGTAGAAAATGAACCAATATGCAGGTCTATTGAAGGCATAATAAGCCACTCTGGTGGTTCATTGTCGAGAGCCGGAACGGAGTAGAGCATTCGCAGAGATTTAATAAATAATTACTTTAATAAAAATAAATAAATATTCCAGGGTTGCACACAGCGCCATCTAGACCACATTATGCAACATTTGTGTCGTTGATACTAGATAAAGGATATACCAAACTTAAGGTTGTTTTATTCTAATCTTTTAAATGGAAATGTGCATACATATGCTGCGTTTCCAATTGAAAGTTTAGATCAAAATCAGCATTCTTTTGTACGTTTGATAGGTTTGCGTTTCACTACAGCCCGCCTGAGTTGGGGTTATGTTGATTAACTAGTGGAAGTCCGTGGCTTCACTCTTATTATTTTGAGATAAACAGCCTATAACTCTTACATTCCGGAATAATAATAAAATATAATGATAATATTTGTATCTCTGCATAATTGTATGCTCCGAATTGAGATTGTATGACTAACATTTCTAATTATCTTTCGATTGGCTTTCAGTATTTTTATTAAGGCATACTTTTTATCACTTATTTTGTCAAGTACGTCAAGCTACATCCGCACTGTGATTATGTAACTTAAACTCGCACGCATGTTCGGATCCTGGCGGTCGTGATTATAAAAGCATGTTCATTCATTATGAACATGCGAAAATAATCATTTTCAGGTAAAACGCCTGCATTTAATGTACCTCTAAATCAAACACTTTTTAAATTTACTCTAAAATACATGAAAATTTACATATAAATACATCTTACAGGAATTAAAAGGGGACTTTTAATAGACCATAAAAAATAATATGTCATCAAAACTTTAAAAAATACTCAATCTTTATTAAGATATAGCTATCAGTAAAACATTTAATATTATGTTTAAGATCAACTGTAAAAAAGATATAAAAATAATGTGCTCGTTTTGATAGCTATCAAAAATTCTTCTATCTAAACTAGTTTAATATGCAGTTTTAAAAAATTAAACGCATCATAAAAAGTAAATAAACTAGTTGTAACACATTGATCGAAAATTAATAACTGGTAAAACTATTGATTGAACTGATAAAAAGCTATATTTACTTAAATTATGGAATTTGATTATAAAATGTTCTTATTAAAAGTAAATAGCAATATAATTCGAAGCGAATTCAAGACAAACAATTAAAATCAAGGTATAAAAATCATTGGCATCATTTAGTTAAAAAAAAAATATTATAAATTAGTCAGAAAATCTTATATAATCGGTGTCAGTCAATTTCAAAGAAAAATAGTTTGTTAAATGTCGCTTTGAATAATTAATCAAGTAATAAAATATGAAATGACAATAAAATAATAGTCCATAACTTTGGATTCGTCGACATTTATTGAAATGAAATAATAATCCAAAAGTGACAAACTTTATTGCATACAGAAATACTATATTTTATTTCTTTTGTGACAGCAGTAAAATTAAGTATTCTTCTTTTTGAAATCTTGCTTAATAGGAATAAAAGAATTCACAAGTGACAAATCTCTTAGATATGTAGATTAAAAATCGGAAATCCTCTAAGTACATTAATGGTTTACTTCTTTTCAAATCATAATGGCAAAAATATTTTCAATCAATTGTGTAAAGATTTTGGTTTTGTTTTTTTTGTACAAAAGTCTATAACGTGTTTTGTGTCAAATGTTATTTTCTATATTGTATATTTGTAGATATCTTTTGATTATTATTATTTATAAGACTTGTAAATGTATGTAAATATGTCATTAATTCGTGACTTCCCCGGCGCACAACTGCTCCGCACAACTGGTTGTGCCGATGGGAATTGTCTGACGAACAAATTGGAATCCCCATTTTTGTTATTATCTAAGTGTCTATAGTAATTATATATATGTAGTATAAGGTCATAGGAGAAACAGACAAGATAATACGTGAACAAGTGTATGCAAATTATATATAAAGATAATGATTTGACAACAAACCATATACCTACGCTCACGCTGATTCTTAGAACTTTTCAGTGTTCTTATGAAAAATAAATGTTTTGCGAAAACCAGTCCTATCCTTTACAACGAACTAAAGCAGACGTAGGTATAATATCACTTGACATTGACCATGTACTAAGGTACTTGTTATGCCAAGGACCTAAATTTTATCTGTCAAAATGGATATCTAAGATCGGATAAAAGAAATGAGATTTGTGAAAATGACTTCTTTACCCTCACGTTTTTTTTTATCTGCAATTATTACATCATGATCTAGAAAACTATTAGTGGTTTCGTACTAATATTATTTTATGACTGTACGTTAATGAGATTAATCATGTCTTATTAAAACCACATACTTATAACAAAATGTTTTATGAGGTATAGGTATGATAATAAATAATATATGCTTTTCTAAAGATTTTCTAAGTGCCCCTTTTTGTAGTAGTAATAAGTAGTATGTTTAGTTTTCCTTCACTTGTTTTTATATTTTATTATTGTAAATAAAGTAAATATCTATAGGTATTTTATTTCTTTTCGTGCTAGTTTTTAATTATTATTATTTTTAATTAACATTATCAAGAATATTTGCCATCATAATTTATTAAACTTACTCAAAAAAGGCTTTAATTTGAATAAAACCTGCCATGTTAAGTATGACTTACTCTAAAAGAACTTGTTTCAATTTAAGATTTTGTGAATCATCCAGTTTAACCTATATACAACATCTATCTGGCTCCAACTAAAGAAAGTTATTATTTTTACCTGTAAACGATACTGTCATAAAAGTCGATACAAACACAATTTTTAATATTTTTTCAGGCATTAATTTTTGAAGGCTACAAACCTAATTAGCCACAGTCCTTTATCAACAATAGATAAAATATCTCTGAATTTGATTTATTTACTTTATCTGTATAAATAAATATATACTTTCAAAATGACGAATTTTTAGTGTGTATGAATAGTTTGCATTGAAACAGGAAATCAATAAATCATAAACTATAAGCAAAAGCAGTAAAAAGAAAAATGGAATAGTTTTTATTTAATTTATTTTTTTAGAACATCAGCTTCGCCAGAAATTAGTTATAAAAAAGTGTTAATGTATTTAGTAAAATAATAAACGCCATTCAAAAAATCTTAAGCATACCACTAAAAACAATAGTATTAATATTTAAATTGTTTCTTCGGGAAGATACGACATTTGGATCATTGAACTGTATAATTCTAAAGTGAAAAAAGCGGGTAAAAAAACCGAATAACATTTTCAAACTTTAAACCAACATTCTTAAGATAAGAAACTTGTCAATAGATCTATTAGATTAAATTATAGATACTAAACAGTTAATCTAGCAAATCTACATTTCATTCAAATCAATCTACAATCTCGTATAGGACCCATAATTAAAATATTTCCATATTTTTCTTTCCAAAAATTAATAAAAATAACCTGCATTAAGTTATGTAATGATAGGACAATATGTAAATTAAACTTAATTGTCACTTGGATGTATTTTTAATTTCAAATGTCAATCTCCATCATTCTACTAAGAACATAAGGCAACAGATAATAGTGCATTGATGGCAAATATATACATTTTCCTCAAAGCAACCACTGCTGGCAGAATTAATATGGCATTAAAGTGGATTGAGTCAGTTTTAAAATTAAGCTACTTTAAAATTTAAACATTTTTGACAGAATTGATCCCGAGAAAAATCTTCGAATATTTTTTGGAAATAATAATTTCGGGTAAGTACCGTTTTATAACATTTTGCGTGGTTGCTAAATAAATATGTACTAATATATTACTGGATAGCCTTGATATTGCACAAAATATTCAAGTTTAATTTATTTATAGGTAGATCTATCGCGTTGTCTAGAAAATCGGCACAAAGATTTTATTATTAAGAAAGAAAACCTTGACATTTTTCTTGTATAAAATGCATAAAAAATATTGACTTATTTTTTTGACAATTTTTGAGTACGTTATTCTTAGCACGTTTCTAATTTTCGGGATTATATCCTTATCTACCTGATTGGAAAAAAAGCAAAATATAAAAAAATCTCTAAATTTATTGTCTTTTGACTGTATACTGTTGTACTGCAAATAATCATACGTCTGAGATGAGAAAAGATAGATTTCGCCAATTACATGAACACCGTATTCAGTCTCAATAAATTTAGAAATAGATCTAAATTCACATTATACAGTAAATCAACATATTAATCAGTAATGTCAAATGATATGACTGCGTTTAGTTAAAACTGGATAAAACAAGTAATAGAAGGAGTAGTTTTTAAAATTTAAAATATCAGCAGATTAAAAATGTAATGGTGGCTGCTTTATAACGCGACGCAACAAATTTTAAACGATTGATACCTACATTTATCGTTGGACAGTAAATCATCAGGTACATAAAATACATATCATAATAAAATCACAATTTATCGAATTTCTAAGCGAAAGTGTTTTCTTAAAATTATTCTTACTAGATAAGCGTGCTCTATCGTAGACCATAATCGCTTACCATTAGGCGAATATTTTTCCAGCACGAATTTTGTTTAAAAATTAACAATAATAAAAATAGGCTCACCCCCGACTATTCGATTTGCTTTTACTATATTTACCCATAAGTCTGCGTTTATCGACTTGGCTACAGATATATAACTAATCGATTCATTCTCGATATTCAGATCTAAAGGTATATAGCATTTGTGTGTATAGCATAGCGATAAATTATCACAAGGAACTCTACTATACTTGCGTCGCAACTGCATATTTTGATTTAAATGATCGTTTATCTATCTGTCAGACATGGCCTTACAAGTTCATTAAATCAAGGTTCAACTATTTAGCTTGCCAAAATTTTGGTTTAACTCCACTCGCCATATGAATAAGTGACTAAACTTGCAATTAAGTAAATGAATTTCTCATTAAAAACGTTAAACATATAAGACTGGTAAAAATAGAATGCACTCAGATTTACAAGTAGGTAAAACTTATACTGAGTGCCGAAATATATAATTGAACAATCCAAGATCATTTTCAACATGACAAGGTCAGCTTTAAATAGCTATAACAATTCAAGCAAAAAGAGGATTATAGCAATTTAATATATTAATTCAAATAAACTGGTAGGTAATATTTGAAGTTCAAGACCGCGCGACCTTACTCCTTGAACGAATGTTAAAAACAATACGATAACATACGAGTAAAGTTTCACGGGCAATTACAGAAACCGCCTGACGTATATTTTCAGACACAAATAAAATTTAATTTCTTTGTGTACTAATTTACATAATTCTCTTAACAAGCCCAGTTGTAACATTTAAACAGCTGAATATTAAGATCAGAATCGATGATCAACGCATTGTATATTCGAAAAATTTAATTAAAAAACTTCTCCACTTTCCAGGTCGCAGAGCATCCGAGAACCGTTGAACTGTCACTTGTTTCACTGTTTTTCACTTGAAATACTATTTAATTTAGGTTGTAAGCACGTTAGTTTATCAACTCGCGGCACTGGTGGCGTTTTTCCCGCGAAAACGATTGCAGCACAGCGTACGCCCCCTTGCGTGGCTCCAAGCAGACTGACTCGATATACTTTAGACTCGGCACGCAAGTGACGCTCCTACTCCAATCATTTGACTGGCAACCAACATATTTTCCTTTTTATATTTGAACCTTTGAGACCGGTTCTTAGTCCGTTAATATCACCCGAAAATAACGCGAAAGGTACAAAATGTTGCTGTTTATTTCCATGTCTTAAAATCGAGATCCATTCCAGATTTTAACTGTTCCGTTTATTTATTTTTAGAATCTGCGATGTCAGTTCACTTGATATAAATGGGGTTTGCTTTGTATCTGTTTTCCAAATAATTACATGTTTTTATTCTAAGAAAAACATACTGAAAAGGTAAAAACAATTTATGTTATTTGATACGATGTAAACTAGTGTGATTTTCTTTTGCTATTACTAAGTATTTTGATTTTAGGGTATGTAAAAATTGTTTTTTTATACGATCATTATTCGGTTTAAAGATAATATATGGGTAGGTTATGAGCAACTAGCCAAAAAAACAGAAATCATTACAACCTCGTCAAAAATGCCAACCGTACCTATATCGTTATTACTTTCTATCTGGCACGCGTCTTGCTTGTCATATCGTTTGATAGATGCCTCCACATTAATATTTTTGTATGTCTGACGTTCAATGCACCAGACAAATTGTCCATAATACCTAGGAATGAAACTGTAATCGCTTTTTGTTTCATAAATAGTTAAGTAGGATGTCACAGGGAATGACATTATTTAAAAAAACTCAGTCTCCTTGATTTTAAACACCTTTAGACAAATGTTTTACTATTTTACATTTCTGTGATAACAGTAATATTATTATAAATAACACAAAAATGCAAGTGATATATACGAACGAATACTACCTACTTTATTGTGCTACTTCATTGTACCATAATGACTGTGCTGTGCTTTGTAAGTAAACAGAATGTCACAAAAATATGAAACGGTGGCATGATTGTAGTTTATTTTTAGCTTACAACCGTACATTGCGTCCTTTATTGCAGGTGTAAATGTAGGGTTGACAGCCAAAATAGTTATATTCAAATATTTATAATGTTGCAATAGTACTATAATAGTGTAAGGCAGGAACTCTAAGTATTTCCTCATGACTGAGGGTCGTGACTACCCCGCAGAATGAATTCGTTAGGGGTAACGAATTAATTCTGTGGGGGAGTCACGACCCTTGACCCTAGACGATGATGTTGATGTTACAAGTGAGTGAAAACCGTTTAGTTAACATATTGATAAAATGTCTCACGAAAGTTTTAATATTAAAATAATTGAAATTTTAATAAGTACATTACAGCCCTTGGGCAAAACTGATCATTTGAAAATTATTGCGCCTTGCATAACAATGATGGTAGTAATTTCATTCCAAGTTATGATTACAATTGTTTTTGATAACACAAAACTTTTATCTCAAAGTTAATTGAGAAAATGAAATTGGATAAATTAATCGTAAAACTTGTTGGTTATTATTATTTACACTACCACAAGACTTTCAACGATTCATTGAGACATGCACACAAAATGAAAATAAAGTGAACACAACAGAACTTTTTCGATAAAAAATCCAAAAATAAACATCATATTATTGTATGTCATAACGATTGTATTAATATTTTGATATTATATGTGCAAAAGAAAAGTTTGCTAAAATTTCTAGACACTGAACAAATTTGAAAAAAGAATATTGGATACTTTAATTACATATTATGTTAACACAAAGATTCATTGTATCAACAGAAGGTTATACCCGGTTTTTTTAGTATTTTTTTATCCATCCATTTTGTATTTATTTTTAATTGGTTTTCTTGTTTTACATCATTCTATTAATAGCTTGTAAGTTTAATTCAATAATACCCGATTATCTGTTATGAAGAATTATAATATACATTAAAGTATTAGAAGTAAAGTCAACCTGATGCTCTGAGATTATCATAGGTTTAGTGTCAATAAAAAGTCAGCCAATTGTCAGTGTGCCAGTACTTTAAAAACTTTAAAATGCAACTGTTTTGTAGGTGATAACTTGGGCACATAAAACTAAAGAGATACTGCCGACCAAACATGAAATGTACAGTCAAATAGTAAAACGTGATTTTACAAGTTCAGTTGTAATACGATACAAAATTGCAAAAATATTTTACTAACACACTGGCAACCCTACACACCACATATACTGGTAAGTTGTTCTTACACAACATATTCTGCGTTCCCAAGAACTTAAATACGTTTTTACCGGAACGTCCCAGTTGCACTCTTTCACCGTATAATAAATCTGTAGTTAAAAATTAGTTGAGGCCATGACACCAGTGTTTGCTTTGTATGGGGCTAGATGGCGCTATTGTGATATTTCCTGGATTATATAGGTATATATTTAAATGTATCCTATACTTGTAGCCGGTGGTTTCGCTCGCATTGTACTTGGATAAAAAATAGCCTACATCACTCACAATGACCCTATTCTATCACCATAAATCACGAGAATCCGTCGCTCCGTTGCAGCGTGGAACAAACATTATTAAAAATATTAAAATACTAACAATTCAGCAACCTCGCTTGCGTTTTGATGTGGTTGATATAAAAAGTATATTAAAAAAATAAAAAATACATTGTGTATCAATGTACTCCTACCATGCCATATTGTTTTGTGTTAATAAGACAATCAATAAAATCTTATAATTTTCAAATCAAAAGACTAAACTACTAAGTTTTTGTTTTGTTGTTCCGTCTGTACTTCCTCCGACAATGAATATCAGAGACATTGTTAGACTGAACATATTGCTTGCGCTGTTTGCTTTGTTTATTCATCTGAACGGTAAATAATTTCACCTTTTTTATTGTTCGTTTTGATAATGTAAATAATAAATAAATAACGTTACAGGTTTTTATATCTTACATACATACATTCCGATACTAAAACAATCACAAACAAAGAACCTCTTTCCAGCCAAATGGCGAACCATCATAAACGAAGGAGCACTCAGTGCACCCCCGGCTTATCAGGTTCACCACTTGCCCAACAAGTGAGTGTTTAGGTATATATGTATATCATTATACATAGAACACAAACCTACATACAATATTTACATATTTTACAAGACACTTGGTTAAACTACTAAGTAAAACTAATATACTGATCACATATTTCCAAAATATTAATATTTAATCCATTAAACTCATTATAACTAAACGAGGGGCTTCTCTGGATAAGAAACGCACAAGACCGACACCAATGGCATCTAGGGGAGGAGTTAGTTATAGTTGGTCGACAAGGGCTGAAAATGATGATTAATTACTGAAACATGTTTCTTTTATGGCTATTTCAGACTCAGGTTTTGTAACGTTTTACACTTTACATTTAGCTTAACACGTATATGTGATAAGCCAAAAAAGCGTATAACAAAGGTTTGTAAATATATTGTAAATTCAGGCAGGCAATGCTGCGGGCGGATAAATTGTATAAAATAAAACCTCTGAATTTTAAACAAACCTTTTTACACAATTTTCAATTTATTTTATTATGACCATTTGAATAATATAATCAATACAAAATAAATACATTATTTTAGTATAATTTTATTAAGGCATTAATAATATTTTAAATTCGTTTCAATGGGATGATAAAATCAATTAATTATAGATTTAACGCAGATCAGATACCTTAAATTCAGTTTTAAATGGATTTTAATGAAATCATTGCAATTATTTTGGCTGTTAATTATTATTTTATTTTAATGAAAGCGATGGAGCACAATATTTTTCACGCTTTTGCGTCGTGAAGTATATTTGTATAATGTAACGTTACTGGAGCAATTTTTGGTCTCTGTCTTTCATAAAACGACAGAAAAAGATTGATTCTAGGAACTATCCGTCGCTTATCGGCAAAAGTGTACGACTTAATCTAGAGCTACAATCTTTAATATTATTTTATTCGAAGGCAATAACAGTAACCTTTATGTATAATGAAAAACATTTTTGTATTCAAAATTGTTTATTTTTCGTATAAATATGTAATGAAATATTAAAATTTCAAATTGAAATAGATATTTAGTATGTTTAAATTAGGTGGTGGTTAGGAGAACTGATAACAGATGGAGTAAAGCAGTCACAGAGTGGTGGCCTCACAGAAATCTAAATAAACTTATTTAATCTAAATAAACTTATTTAGATTTCTGTGGGTGGCCTAGAACTGGCAAGCGCGGAGCGGGCCGTCTGGTCGCGCGATGGGTCGACGACATCGTCAAAGTCGAGGGTCCAACCTGGATGAGGTCTGCACAAGATCGACGCAGATGGCACATGCAGAGGGAGGCCTATACCCAGCAGTGGGATCCCAAGGGCTGTGCATGATGATGATTTTTAATAATTTTTAATTATTATTAATTTATTTTTATTTTTTTTAAATTATTATTAATTTATTTTTAATTTTATTTAATTATTGTTCAAACTATTGTACAAACTATTGTACATACATAAGTAGGTACTCTTCTTTGATAAATTAGGACTTCTGTTTACATTTTTATTCTTAGTTCTTTTAGAAGAAATTTTAGCAACAGTTTTGCATCGGAATAGCTTCTAAATTACCTATATAATATAGGTATTTGGAACATAAAATTGTCATTTTTACCTAATAAAGCCACGTAATAAATAGATTCCGACCATTATTAACATCATTCTTTACGACTTTATATTTTCATAATCAACTAATGAAAAGTTTGTTTTTAATTTATATCGGATTTCAAAAAATAATATTTAATTAAGAAGCGCATATTGATAATTTAATTATACTATTCATGGTTATTATATTACCATCAAACCTATTAAGACTGTTTACTTTATACTTCTTACGGCGATTTCTTTAATCGTTTGCATATTTAGCAATGCAAAATTAGTTTATCATTATTGTTGTAATTTCTTATGAGTTGGTATTTATAATAAATAATCCTGAAAACTTATATTTTCAGATTTATATTAAAAATTACTATGATAGGTAATTCACTAGGGCCGCAACGTTTATGATTTTAAAACATTTATTTTGTTAGAACTACAAAATTATGCAAAATCTATAGGGTTTGTTTTGAACACAGTGATTAGGAATTATTAATTAAGAAATATCCTTACACAATTTCAAGTACCGCCACTGACACTTTCATCAAATCTTACTTTGTTTTTTTAATCGTTATTATTTACTTACTGTCAGGGTAGATAGACAGGTACGCACGGTTCAGCTGAGCTGGTAGAAGCAGGGGTTCCAAAAATGAAACATTTTTATAAGAACCAAGGACGTTTATTCGCCTACATGGCTACGCTAATACTAACTTACAAAACAATACTTAAAACTAAACTTAGTTACAATACTACCTGCGTACAAAAAAGGGACAGCGTGCACATGTGTGGGTCGGGAACCGACCGCGCGGCAGGACATTGGAGCCGTCTCCAGTGTTGATAAAAAACATTGGTTACTGCAGATGGCATAACATAACTCCTCCGTCCATAAGAATGAAATTTGACGATGATGAGTAAATCAGAGGAAAATTACATTTGGGTTTAGAAAGACAATAATAAAATTTATATGGATAAGTGCAAAGGATAAAAAATACATTAAGTAAAAACATTTAAGTTACATATTAGTGAAAATGCACAGACTTTTATCAAAACATGAAGAACTCAATTAAAATTTACCATTAGTTTGAGACAAAACAATTGATTAAATTCAACT
Source organism: Macaria notata (assembly GCA_927399415.1). Lineage (NCBI taxonomy): Eukaryota > Metazoa > Arthropoda > Insecta > Lepidoptera > Geometridae > Macaria > Macaria notata. Next base: position 7,770,664 of record OV656741.1, read on the forward strand.
AAATATAATGTGATTTTCTGAATTAATTTTAGACAACATAATTGCAAAATAATTATGGTAGATAGGTATAAATAAACAATTGAAGTATAGACTATTAATGGAAATCATAAGTAGCGTTTTAAAGTATTATGATAGGTAATGTTACTATTATTTAAAATACATATTAATAAATATTATGCTATTTAGTATGGATTTAGAATAACAAATTCACAGCAGGTAATAATATAAATATTGCAAAAATAGTCAGATCACAAATAATATGGACAAACATGATTAAATTCTTTCTATTACACAAGCAATAAATGTTATTAATTAATATTAAATTTGATTGTCTTTATATTTCCTTTTTACAAAGTTACGCTTTTTGTTCATATTTTATTTTATGTGGTCGTTACATTATGACACGTACGCACTTTGGGGCAACAAATCAAAAGATAATGCTTCAGCAGACGAATTAAAATTAAATTATTAATAAAAAAATGTGTTTCTTTTTTCTCAAGTTAAAATGCCTTTTACATATTTTAAAATTAAAAAATAGAATTAGGATGTGTGATAAGATTTTTTTATAATTAGTTTAGAAATTGAATATCTACTACATTATAATGGTATGTGTGTTAACAGATCGCGGTAATATAACATTTTTTTTTACAACTTATTATCAATTACATAGTTTCACTTCGGTGGTTGCAATGAATAAATCAACGTAATAAAACTTAAAATTTTTACATATGAAAGATTGTTATTGGTATTACTTTAACGATTTTAATAGAATTACACATAAAGTAAAATTATACAAAGTTTTACATGTAGGAATGTTAGATGAATGTGACCTGTTATAATAAACAAAAAGTTAGTAGTACATTGTATATAAAATATTTCAATGCAAATGTAAAAATAATTAGAGCAAGTGAAGCAGTCTATAATTTATAAACAGGTTTGGGCAGATTTTACATTCAATTATAAGTTACTTGCTAGAAACTGCATTCAACATTTTATGGGGCCATTTTATAGAACAACAAATGATTGTTTTTACATGGATATGCGAATAAACACATAGGCAATGCAATTACGGAGAAAATTAAATAGTTAAACTAAATTTACATTTAAAGTTTTAGTTAGGTATATAATACAAAAACCTGTTATAATTGTCCATTGTCTGTTCCGCATTTTTTTTCACTCTTATGTAACGTTGTTTCATCACTCCAGTAACGTTATCACAAATACGTTTTCAAAGTACGGCACTGATTGGGATTTCACTGTTGTAGATAAAATATTTCACTAGTTTTAATTTAACGGCTTGCACAAACACTTTTATGTAGGGCAGTTTCAACCGCCACCAGAGTTGGAACTTATTTGATGTATCAGGAGACATCATGAAGGCGACAGGCAGAGTTACCTGCATCACTTTGAGGATAGGATTGGATAGGTTTTTGGAACATAAACTGTTTTACGTATGGGACAACCATCTAGTAATTAAAATGATCTCAACTTGACAGAAATACTGACATTATTAACTCAAAACAGTAGTATGTAACTAAATTAATACCTAACACACAAAATTACATTATACTTACACATTATAACTTCACTAAGGTGGCTAGATTTTGTAGCCTCATCTAATGCTAGAGCTTAATTCTACTTAGCTAAGTCGCTATTGACTCCGCCGATTTCTAGTGCAGAGTGCAGCGACAACTTGTAAGCAAGCGATGCTTGTCTCACTCCCAAGTTACCTAGTCTAAACTTACCTAAGTCACTATGCATCCCGCCGATTTTTGTGCAGTTATGCAGTGACAACTTGTAAGCAAGCGATGCTTGTCTCACTCCCAAGTTACCTAGTCCTACTTACCTAAGTCACTATGCATCCCGCCGATTTTTGTGCAGTATGCAGTGACAACTTGTAACACGAGCGATGCTAGTCTCAGTTACAAGCTCCCTAGCCTAAGATCTATCTAAGTCGCTATTGATCCTGCCGATTTTAATGCAGAATGCAGCGACAACTCGTAAGCGAGCGATGTTTGTCCCACTTACAGAGTTCGCGGAATAGGTAGGAGGTCATGGGATTAGTGATGGGTACTACTCACATGCCGTCGCAAACCCTCCATGAGTATAGCTGCCGGCGCCGTCCTCTGCTCCAACCTCGAACCAGTTTCTTCTACAGCTGCACACGCGTCCAGGAGTCGTATTTGTTTGGTTCGCGGATTCAGGTTCCAGAACTTCGTGATATACACCGGCTGATGATGTCACTAAAGAAGTCTGGACTTCCTTTTATCCGCACCGGCTGCGCCAGACAGGTACGCACGGTTCAGCTGAGCTGGTAGAAGCAGGGGTTCCAAAAATGAAACATTTTTATAAGAACCAAGGACGTTTATTCGCCTACATGGCTACGCTAATACTAACTTACAAAACAATACTTAAAACTAAACTTAGTTACAATACTACCTGCGTACAAAAAAGGGACAGCGTGCACATGTGTGGGTCGGGAACCGACCGCGCGGCAGGACATTGGAGCCGTCTCCAGTGTTGATAAAAAACATTGGTTACTGCAGATGGCATAACATAACTAGATATAGAAGGGCGGTTCAAAAACTTTTGCTAGTGTTGGTAAATTTTTGCCTAAACTTTTTGTTTTAAGGCTGATCACATTTTTATTTTTACATGCCTTATACAATATCAGTTTTGATTCCAAATAAACATATTATGACAAGTATGTAAATATGTAGATCAAATATGAATAACCTTGCAAACACTTGCATTTTTTGAGTATTTATAAGGGACATTTTAAAAACAATGGTGTGAAATGTTATATACAGAAGACAACTATATAAAATAACAGAACCGTTGTCACAAATTTTGACATTACTCGATCGAAATATAAATCACAATTATCTTATTGCACTATTAAATATTAGTATCTTACTAATAAGTAAAGGCGATGGTAAAATATGTCTCAACGCTCAAACGGCTAGACCGATTTAGATAAAATAAAGTATGGATATAGAATATTCTCCTTATTATATTATCCAGTTTAACATATTCGCTGTTTTCAATCTCTGATTAAAGCGGTTCATATCGCGAGGCGAAATAGTATACATGTTGTAAAACATATTACAATTACGATCGAATTTCTGCAGGTCAGTGTAAGTTGAGTCGTGTAAATAAATCGAATGCTGACAGACATATTATGATGCGTATATGAATATATAATATACGTATGCGTATATAATGAAAAGGAAAATAACTAAGCATTTGCTAAACTAATAAAAAAAATATTTCAGTCAATAATAGCGATATATTTGCATTTAACACCCACACTCTGTAAAATCAAACCGATTTGACCATTAAGTAAAATATATTATTAATCTAACTTGTTAAAATATGTATAGGTACTAGTAGACGCCTGCGGCTTCGCTCGCATTATTTCAGGATAAAAAATCATACAAATAATCATGATGATCCATTTAGCCGTTTTGCGTTTAAATGAACAGACAATTAGATAAACAGAGACACAGATTAACAGACTTAAAATTTGAAACTGCTGAAACGTTTTTATTATCAATTTAAAGCATACCCAAATCTTTTATTTTCCATTACCTTTTATGTTCAGATTTTTTATCCTCTTCAGCTTTTATTATATGTATAGATTTAATAGATTACCATGATATTTTTAAACACTTAAATACGTTCGATGACACGAACGTATTTTATGCAGCAAAGAACTTGATCTCAATTTATGGCTTATTCCTTGATAACTACCTAGCTAACAGATAACTGAATGGTTTAATGTGAAAAGGATAAAATATTTTAGGATCATGGAAATAGGATTCAATAGATTTTTTAACTAATACGGGTTTGCACTTGGCCATAGATTGCCTGATGGTAATTAAAGGCTATGGCCTAAGATGGACGGTGTTTACCCGATAACAACCGATTCGCTACACTCTCGCTTAGAAGATCGCTGGATTATCGATTACCTGAGGGCTGTGACTCCCTCGCAGAATTAATTCATTAGGGGAGTTTTCTTGGGCAGATATGTACATCGTGGTGAGCGCCCAGGTCTTCCCACGGAAAACAGATGTCCTCGGATATTATAGTCCTCAAACATGTCGGTTTCCTCACGATGTTTTCCTTCACCGTTAAGAGAGTGCATTTTTTAAGTAATATAATAATATATACGCAACCCTCGTTAGGTATAAGAACATAAACTCACATGTCTGTTTAGATTTAAAAAACCAACTTAAATGTTACCGTTTAAAACTCAGCTATGCATTTTGTTAATGTATTAAAATTAGATATTTTAATAGAAGTGGCATGCAGATTATTCATTCATTGATAAAATCTTGTCATAGCGTTTTGTAATTTGATATAACTTAAGTCAATTTATTGAATTTACATCTATTTCGTGATAAATTTAGAATTTGAATTAAAGTTTGAAAACACAGTTCAAATATCTACAAAATCGTGGTAATGTATGTCTGTATAATAAAAATATTTGATTATTTTTGTGTATCTTTTGTAAACTAAGTATTGAAGGTCAATGAAAAATTTATTATCCATGAGAACCCCAACCTTTGGCGCAATAAAGGTACATAAATGGCACCGATAAAAATGAGTTATTCAAAATATAATAAAACAATTCATTTACAGGACAATTCATAAAAAAAATATAACTGCTATATTTGAGATTGAACATACTTAATATTTATGCGTAATATTTGAATATCATTTAAGTTTAGCTTATCAGAAACTATCCATATATCGATTTGTAAATGAGATCATATTATTGTTATAAATAAATTGGTAATACTTTTGAAAAACTTACGACCTCGGTAACATGATTCCTTTCAAGATACATAAAATCTACATTTTTAATACTATTAATGAGACATTAAATGTCTCATTAATAGTATTCAAAATGTATTTTTTAAATTTTAAACTTAACTGCAGTTTAATAAGCCACATTAGCACAGAAACTATGTTATTTAAATTAGCACATCATTTGCGCTTTAGTTTATATCGATTAGGTATTAGTTTAAAGTTTGCACTGCTATTAATTTTGCTTTATTAAAATTAACGATTTGATTTTTCTTTTGAGATAGTTTTGCGTTTGACTACAGTTTGCCTGATGTTAAGCATTGCAGCTGCATATGATGTTTTTTTCGTTTGTTTTTTTTTACATTTAATACATATTTTTGATCGCTTTAATTACTCAATCAACTACGGATTCCGAAAATCTCCCAAATAGTAAATTATATTGTTTCTTATTCAAAAACTTATAAACATATAGTCACATAAAATATTTAAATTATTCTTTTTTCAAAATGTATGAACGTTTAAAGAAGAATTGAAAGTAAGGTTACATAGATAGTAACGATGTTTTACCTGAAATAAAACATATATTAAATACTTACCTTATTTAAAACTTAATAAATTGAGAGTGGCAACCGTGTTTTCCGCTTCCTTTTTCCCTCTCTTTCGATCTTTGTGCACTTTTATCGTTCTGTCTCGCTCGCACACCCCCACCAACAGGCGACCGAACCATGAAGGCGAAGATGGTCCGACCTCTTTTCATTGAGTCCAAATTTACACCAGGCAGAAATAAAATGTAAGTTTTAAATAAGGTAAGTATTTAATATATGTTTTATTTCAGGTAAAACATCGTTATTAAATAACTTGACCGTTATTTAAAACTTAATAAATTGAGACGTGTCTGTTATCGCCTGGTGGGTAAAAGACGCCAATGTGAACATGTACAGAAGTAATAGATACTTAAGTACTGGGAAGGTATATGTACATAGGTAAAGGGTAAGGTAGGTGTACCTTAGATACATACATAAAACCAACCAATGTGCGAGAGACAGAAAGTGGTGTAATCACATTTTATTCAGAGCTAATATAACTACTTTTGTTGAAGTAACTAAGTAATCAAAAGTACTAGCAGTACTAGACAGACTAGAAATAACAGCTTACATCGGGTTGACTGTAAGAGAACTGAGGCTATTATTATAAAATAATAATAATTTATCAGTTAAATAATATAATCACAGAAGTATTATTTTAAATCTTTACTTTGGGATGGAGACCAATCAACCCAGACCAGGCTTTAATCAGAAGTAATTTGTCAGACCTACTTGAATACTACTACTTCCGACGGTATGAATTTGAACCTGATATAACATCTCTCCAGAAAGCTGCTCTTATTGATTTGTGAAATCAATAAATAGATTTGGTCATAATACTAATATGAGTCATAATACTATGGCTTACATGAAGAAAAGTTATGCTTTACACAAAAACAGTGATGAAGCTAAGTAGTAGGATTTTAAGACAATTCTCGTCCTGATTGTCTATAGCTACTTAGTTGTGTCAGTTTTTACTACGACTAGTATGGACACAACAGTTATTCTTGGATTAAATGTTAAGAGTACTCAGCTATCAAGGCTAACTCTTGCGACTCGAGCAAAGTAATAAATGCAATGATTTTGTGATGAATGTAATGTCGAAAATATTTTAAAAACCAATACCAAGTCATGGAGGTTTTTAAACTAAGATAAGATAAATTTATTGTAAATAGACAATATGTTACATTTTACAAATTGCACTGCCATTAGTAAAAAACTGTGTCGTAGAGAGTTTATATTATAATGCGATAGTTGGATGTATTGGGTATGATGACATACTGGTACATAAGCTCAATTTCTATGGGCCTACGACACGGTAATATCGTTACATGAATACATTAGTCCATATAGGTACCACGGCTTTATAACCAAATGTAGCATGTAATTTTAATAAATCTGTTATTAAAGTAATAAGCCTGCCAATTTTGGTACAAATGGAAAAATGTTATTATCATCAGCTCATATTAAATACCTCGTGCCATTTTACGCCAGGTTTTTTCCAGTTGTGATTTTGTCTAATCAACTTAACATTTTGCCAAGCTAGCGTTATATTCTGTATTCTGACAGGTAGATAGTAACTAGTATTTAGGCTCTAAGTTGAGATGTTGTCGGTTGAAACATTTTCGTAACTACAAAGGGTGACGGATATACCCACACCAGGGTTGATATATGTACATTCGCGTCCGCAAGAATGTTCAAATCAAATCAATGTTACCCAAATGGTATCAATATCAAATCGATCTAGTCCGGTGACATAAAGATGATCACTATTAGACTGAGCATTAGATCTCTTTAGTCATTATAGGTGCTATCAGGATAATGATTATGATGACCTAGCTAGTTATAGGTGATCTGTATGGCACTGTTGTGTTTCCATGGAATTAATTACACTGTCAAGTTTAATCAATTGAATACAAATGAATCAAAAGCCTGTATGCTTATTTGCATTAAGACAGCAATTTACAAGCACTGTTCAGATACATAAACTTTGACGATGATCGTGCCTATGGATACGGTTTATCGTCCATTTCTATTGTTCGCGGTGAAGACACCGTGACTCGTGTCCAGACTGATAATACGTTTGAGTCGAGGACCAAAGTCAAAATCGACACCTCTGAGGACAAATAATGCGACAGGGAAGGATTACGAAAAGAAGAACCTCAGTGACAAATGTGAAAATGCAGAAAGATATTTCTTGTAAACAGTATTGAGAACAAGAGTGTTTATCAGGAGTTTCATTTACTGAGTCTAGACTAAGACTAAGCTTAACAGGTAGTTAAGAAACTCTTTGAACAAGTATATCACCATAAGGCAGAGAACATTAATTTTGAATATTCATATTCTACAGGTTATTCCCAGAAATACAAGACAACGCAGGAGGAAGAAACTTGAATACGAAATTAGATTTTCCTCGCTTGCCACACCTGACGTTCATGGTGTCTATTACGTATGTAATACTATGTATTACTCGTATAAGGCGTATATCCAGATCACAAATATTAATTTACTTACCTTCTTGCCATTTAATTTTACGGATATAAGTATTAAGTTCTATTTCATTAGCGATGTCACATCTTTGAAAATCAGGTTGCGAGCAAAACGGAAGGCAGCTTTGCGAGATTTAGTTATTAGCTAAATTAGCCTTAGAAACCGTCTGTAAGATCTTTGTAACTGTCAGGTAGGTAAAGACAGTACCTACACGTATACATTTATCAGTATGTTTCATGTATCAGTATTTATCAGTTTTGTGACGACAAAACTATTCTGCGATATTGCTTTAGATTCCATAGATTTAAATCGTTTGGTCGGCATAGGCCTTGGGGTTTTAAAACAAGGTCATATTTTAGCACTAGGTTAAGCGTATGCTTCCACTTCATGCTATCTGCTGACAAGATATTTAAGCTGGCCTGCAAAGATATTGTCATAATATATCTTTATACTTAACCAGCAGTTTGTCATGTATTGCAATAATAGGTAATTAACGTTGCTGGAAGTTTAGCTCTGCGCTGAATATAGATAATAGATATGATTAGAAATGCGAATAACTTTGAGTTGTTACCAGATCCCTGCGAGGGATGGCTCTGCATAGGGGTCGTTATGACCACAGCCCTGCGAGGGCTTGGTCCAGACCACAGCATGTCTTCAAAATACCCTACGAGGGTCCGGTATGATTAGCTTGTCTTCGTTAGAGGCTACGTACCCTGCGAGGGTTCTACATAATGAGCCTCCCTTTGTGAGGGCTTACGAATAGATTTACAGTGCATCACAGCACAATGTGTTACACAAGATCCCTGCGTGGGAAAGCTTTGTATAGGGCCGTTATGACCACAGCCCTGCGAGGGCTGGGTACAGACCACAGCATGTCTTTAGAGTACCCTGCGAGGGTCCTACATAATGAGCCCCTGAGGGCTTACGAATAGGGCCCCTGAGGGCTTACGAATAGAGCCCCTGAAGGCTTACGAATAGAGCCCCTGAGGGCTTACGATTAGAGCCCCTGAGGGCTTACGAACAGAGCCCCTGAGGGCTTACGAATAGCTTTACAGTGCATCACCGCACAATATGTTATACAAGATCCCTGGCTGGGAAAGCTTTGTATAGGGGCCGTTATGACCACAGCCCTGCGAGGGCTGGGTACAGACCACAGCATGCCTTTAGAGTACCCTGCGAGGGTCCTACATAATGAGCCCTTGAGGGCTTACGAATAGATTTACAGTGCATCACAGCACAATATGTTATACAAGATCCCTGGCTGGGAAAGCTTTGTATAGGGGCCGTTATGACCACAGCCCTGCGAGGGCTGGGTACAGACCACAGCATGCCTTTAGAGTACCCTGCGAGGGTCCTACATAATGAGCCCCTGAGGGCTTACGAATAGATTTACAGTGCATCACAGCACAATATGTTATACAAGATCCCTGGCTGGGAAAGCTTTGTATAGGGGCCGTTATGACCACAGCCCTGCGAGGGCTGGGTACAGACCGCAGCATGTCTTTAGAGTACCCTGCGAGGGTCCTACATAATGAGCCCCTGAGGGCTTACGAATAGATTTACAGTGCATCACAGCACAATATGTTATACAAGATCCCTGGCTGGGAAAGCTTTGTATAGGGGCCGTTATGACCACAGCCCTGCGAGGGCTGGGTACAGACCACAGCATGTCTTTATGTACGCATGTCCGGCTATATAAATTCCTGGTGTTTTCCAGAGTCACGGACTCTGAAGTATTGGGTGTCACGGACACTACCGACGCGCACGGTGCGACCTTGGTACTTGGAGAAGTTCTGGTGTGCCACGGACACATCCACCGCGCACGGCGCGATCTTTACAACTCCTCGAGTGCTGGTTTGTCACGGACACAACCACCGCGCACGGCGCGAGTTTCGCTACTCCCGGGTCTGCGACGCGCAGACTCCTACGTCAATTCCGGCGGGGAATCGAACCCCGGTCTCCCGCGTGACAGGCGGGGATACTTACCACTATACTACCGAAGAATTAATTAAATCGAACATAAGAATCGAACAAAAAATAAGAGAGACAAAACCATTGGTTCCATTTTTATCCGTATTCACGGTTCTTAGCTATATTATCACATAATATATGTATTTTGTAATGTTACAAATTTAACTCGTATCTATCACAGATTCTTAAATTATGGACTCAATAAAATTATTGAATTGTAAGCAAAGTAAATTAACACTATTAAATTTAGGTTAAAAAAAAAAAAAAGAGACATGTCGGTTACTCTATTGTATTAGAACATCATTTATCTGCATTAGAAAAATACTGCGTGAACCTGCGAGGTTCATATCTTGTGAAGTTATCTAGCAGATCGTTTTTAACAATGATGCATACTCGCCCCCCCTTTTTTTTTACCTCAGCGACGGCGCATATTCGTGATTCATCGAATTGAAATTCTAGTTTGATCACTCGTGAATATCATTTTACTTGTAAAACACAGTATTAGCTACGTCCTATGTACGGGGTACATATACAATACACATACAAGTATTAAAATTACTGAAATGCAATCCACAAATAATTTTGAACATTACGTTAAAAATTATTGATTAAATATATTCTGAGGGTAGATATTAAAGAAAAATTGTATAATTCAGTTTCCAAGTACACAATATTTAAAGTCAAGCAAATCATGCAAGAAAATTGAGGGTAATAATTATTTATAATAAAAGGAAACAAGTCAAATGGTAAAGTCGAACGGTAACACCGTTAAAAATCACTTTACCAATAAAATAAAGTCAAGTGGAATTAAACTTACTGCTTTCCATTGGAAAAGGCACACTTACAAATTGAAATTTAGAATTTCAATAAAAAATTAATATTCCACTTTTGCTCCAAGACTAGCGACTTGTCGCAGCGGAAAACTCGACGCCAATGAAAAGAGGTCGGACCATCTTCGCCTTCATGGTTCGGTCGCCTGTTGGTGGGGGTGTGCGAGCGAGACAGAACGATAAAAGTGCACAAAGATCGAAAGAGAGGGAAAAAGGAAGCGGAAAACACGGTTGCCACTCTCAATTTATTAAGTTTTAAATAACGGTCAAGTTATTTAATGTTACATTTTATAATATTCTTACACTTTATTTTACATATTATATGTCAATTAATCAGTATCATTATAACCAAAGCTTTTAACCGTATTTCACATAAAAATATTTGAGCCATATTATATTTTTTATGAGAGGCAGTTACACAAATAGTTTTGATAAAATAAACCTATTTAATGATACAACTTTTAAATGCCAAATATAATTTAGATGTAATCTAAAAATAGAGTTGGTGCATAAAATTCACATGGGAAATAAGTATAAGAAACTGTGACCAGTTTTTAGGGATTCGTGATACTGAAATTAACTGAACTGATTTTCGAATAAAATATTTAAGTCTCAGGTTTTACTTATATTTTTTATTTTCCTGTATTTTTAATTGAACCAAGCCCTAAGCCTTGAGCATTGAGTTGTCATATTATAAAATTGCACATCCATCTTATATTATAGAAACGAAAGTTTTTGTGTGGTTGTATGTGTTTTCGTGTTTTTTTACTTATTCACGCTGAAACGGCTGAACCGAAAAGCCAATTTTTGGCGGATTAGGCGGGTAAAACCGCATGGCGCCGCTAGAACTAGCAATGGCATTTAAACCATTGAACGGGCATTTTGGACCGGAAAAAGGCAAAAGCTTTAGGGCAATGGATCTAGTAGAGGAGGCATTTGCCCAGCAGTGGGTATAGACTTCCAAAATAATGCTACAATCAAAAAGGTACCTATGTACTTTAAAATGGTGATGACGTGTGGGAGAAAAGTTTCTCTCATAATTTTTTTTTCTGTTATTGTTTTAATCTAAATCTGATATTAAAAAAACCTATTTACTCTATACATGGGGAGGAGACGTTTTCTAAAAAGTACAGCTTTATTTGGTTTTAATATAATTGTTTTTGCTTTAAGTAAATTTAAGCACTTTGTAAATAATTATTAGTAAATACATACATACACACACAGTTTCCTAAAAATATATAATCATAAAATGAAGCAAATTTATTTATTCCATATTGTTACTATAAAAATTTTGCGCGCAAGTTAATAATTTGCATAAAAAAACTAATAACTATTGATCACGCAACTAACTGACTATATATTCAATTACAATATTTCAGTATCTTGTTATTTAGAAATTAATAACAAATTTATCTCTTTATTAGAGCAGGAAATTTTATTATTGAAACACGCTCCGTACGAATTCCTGCTGCGAATTAAAAATGTTTAAAAAATCACATTATTTTAGTATTTATGAACCAAATTCTAAATCTAAATTTATTTCGTTGGTCTTCATGTTAAATATCATAGTTTAAGGCGTCTTTTACACAAAAAGCTAAGCTAAAAAGAGTAAGTTCGCTAAGTTTGGCAAACTTCGGTGTCGAGAGTTTTCAAACGGACTGAAGAACCTCCGACATTTAATGAATGTAGTACTCTGACAGACACCCTGGACTTAATAAATAAAAGGCATTTAGTATACGATGGTAAAGATAACTATGTTTTTTTTCAGTGACTCATGAAAAGTATATAATAATTCTATTATAAGGGTATTAAAAGCAATAGATTTTCCACCATAAATTTAAACTATTACTGTCTTATTACAAAACGCGGCTTAAATATTATTCCAGAACTTTAAAAATAAAAAGTCGGTTCTTGTTCAAACATCATCATCCACAGCCCTTGGATCCCACTGCTGGGTATAGGACTCCCTTTGTATGTGCCATCTGCGTCGATCTTGTGCAGACCTCATCCAGTTTGGGCCCTCGACTTTGACGATGTCGTCGACCCATCTCGCGACCGGACGACCCACTCCTCGCCTGCCAGTTCTAGGCCACCACTCTGTAATTGCCTTACTTCATCTGTCATTAGTTCTCCTAACCACATGTCCCGCCCAGAAAAACATCACATACAAACAATCAAATGCAACTTCAAATTGGGACGTTGATTTATCTATGGTAACATTTTGACAGTTTGATTATTATGACAGTAGACAGACGAATTTCGAACAACAAAAACGGACTACATATTTTTAAAGTTCTGGACTAATAGTTAAACCACGTTTTGTAATAAGATCCTTACAGTTTCAACATAACTTGAGCAAGACCTAATTTTGCAATATTTGTTAAAAATGTGATCAAGAGATAACTTTCATTTAAGGTAGGGTTTTTATCCGTTGTGATAGGAACACTAAAATTAAGCAAAAAATAATAACAAAACTCTATCGCCTCAGAAATGTCCAGACCTTGAATTCCATAATTAAATTACACATTAGCTATTTATGTTTTACTGACTCTTACTATTAAACATTAACAACACGCAGTAAAACGTGACGAAATTTCTGATCTTATTGTCAGTCAATGTTTTGTTTTAGTGTTACTTTTGGCGGCTTCCCAAACAGCATTAGTCGTGATTACCTCATAATTTTATAACTTTTTGTTTTACCAAAAATATATTATGACACGTTAGAAAAAAGTCCCGGGTGTTTGTCTAGTGCGGCAGTCGTTAAGCAATGTCAGAGGCCCTTTGGGAGGCTTGATAAACTCTCGACACCACAGTTGGCCACTCTCATTCAGATAAGAAGAAGAAGAAGACCAAAAATATGCAATTCAGTCTAAATGATACTCGTAAGAAAAAAGTCCCGGGTGTTTGTCTAGTGCGGCAGTCGTTAAGCAATGTCAGAGGTCCTTGGGAGGCTTGATAAACTCTCGACACCACAGTTGGCCACTCTCATTCGATAAGAAGAAGAAGAAGACCAAAAATATGCAATTCAGTCTAAATGATACTCGTAAGAAAAAAGTCCCGGGTGTTTGTCTAGTGTGGCAGTCGTTAAGCAATATCAGAGGTCCTTTGGGAGGCTTGATAAACTCTCGACACCACAGTTGGCCACTCTCATTCGATAAGAAGAAGAAGAAGACCAAGAAATATGCAATGCTGCAATGAATTTGAAATGCAGTCTAAATGATACTTGATTACATATTTGAAGTTATAATTCTAAATCATTTTTAATGCTGTTCTAATTATATCACGAAAAACAAACATCAGTAATTTAGACCATATGGTGAAAAAAGTTCACTAAAATAAGAAGCTTCGATTTTTATTTGTGGATAGGATATCATAATCACATATCAATTTAAGCAAATTTGATTGGCGGGCGCATTTGTTTCCGAATGCTAACTTTCCGCCAGGCAAATTGAATTACACATTCTATTTAGACAAGAGTTGCCACTTGCAAATAACAAATCCCACACAGAATGGCGTATCAATAGAGCTAGAAACTGGCAACCGTATAACCGGTACTAGCTGTACCAGAAATAACTGAGTGTTACAAACACAAACATTTTAAAGGAAAATTGAGGAAAATATATATTTTCAACACTCTCGAGGTTTCGACCGCGGTATTTTATATATACATTTAATAATGCTATTTAGGATTTGAATGGCTGATCGTTGTAAAAAAATGGGCGATATATCGGACAACGTGACGAGTGGCGTACACGAAGAGAGGCCTATGCTCAGCAGTGCGCCATAACAGGCTGATGTTGATGATGATGATATCGGACAACAAGGTGATTGTAATGTAATGCAGGACATGTGTCTTCGACCTGGGCGCCCACCACGATGTATATCTGCCCACGAAATAGCTGTTCTGTGTATCTGCTCAAAAGAACTCCCCTTTTAGTTCTGCGGGGGAAACACGACCCACAGTCATGAGGAAATACGACTCCAGGGAGAGAGAGAGATTAAAGAAAGCAGGTCTAAATTTAGGTCGGCGATTGTACATTTGTAGCCGGTTCAAATATTTGACCACATACGGCTACTGATTACATTCAGGACTGTTGAACTGGAATGATTGAATGGATCGCATTAGGATGTATTGGGAAACTTTAGTGATGATTTCATTTTAAGTTGAACGGGAATCAGTTACACTGCATAACTTCTATCGAATAAGAGTGGCCAACTCTTATGTCGAGAGTTTATCAAACCCCCCTAAGAGCCTCTAACACGGCTTAAAGACTGCCGTACTATGACAATTAAACGATAAACTATACTTCATAACTGAATTAGGAATTGAATTATGGCATTATGCTATTATATGTAATAAAACTAGACAAAATAAAATTATATACCTAGCCAGCCTTACCCAAACCAGCATTATCCCAAACCAATACCAAAACATGATGAGTGGCTTATTAAACTTAAAAAAATTACACTCTGACATCCTTACAAAAAAAGAAAGAAAAGCTCCGACTGATTTTTAAAAGAGGAGTGTCAGCTTTTTTTGTGAGAAAAATAACTTTTAAATATACGATTTTAACACACAAAAACTCATATCAATATGTTACTTAAACAGAAAATAAAATCAAACATCACAACACAAGCGAAAATTCATTTTACAAGTTACCCTTAACGTTGAAATAATACTCACATAAAGATTTGGGTAGTTCTCGTTTCAATAACAATTACATTAAGCACTAAGCCACTGAGTCTGCTTGAAAACCGAAAAGGAAGCTTGTAAACATATATGAAACCTATCGCAAATGGTAAACGACGTGAAGGTCAGTTGTAGTCAAGCGTAAGCTTATAATGGGTAAAAGAAACAATATAATAATATTTTTATGATAAAGAAGGCAGATATTTGACACGGCGCATATTGTCCGGAGGTTCCTGTCTTTGTAGCCTCTACCACCGGTTGCTTGGGCCCTGCCCCGTGCAAGAGGGCACCACTAGTTTTAAGTATTTTATGATACATGTTTGTTTGTTTATTATTTTTTATTACATAACCTTATTCTACAAAAATGTTGTCAATAAATGATTTAAGAAAGTACAAAAACAAGGAATCTTTAATAAAGTCGGTATGTTTAATGAACTGCCACATAGATTAATTAACTTGCCTCCGAACGCTTCTAAGAACATTATTAAAAACTTCTTTCTTAACAACCCATTTTATACACTAAACGAATACATGGGATTGCCTTTGACAGAATCATCATTTGTGTATGACCAAATTGTTTGGTAAGTTTAGTAAGTAAGTCATATTTAATTTAAGTATGTACTATATATGAGTTAATTTATTAAGTGCTAACCTGCACTATGGTTGTTTTAAATTAAACTTTTATTGGAAAATGAGCGAAAATAATCACGACCCGCAGGATTCGAACCTGCGTATTTCTGCTACCGTCAGAACGCCTTAACGACTAGGCTACGGTCTACTAACTGCCAGGCGCGAAAATCCACACTCATTTCCATACACTTCAGACTTAACGGCTGATGGATGGGAATCCTGCCGGTCGTGATTATTTTCGCTCATTTTCCAATAAAAGTTTTTTTTTTTTTTTACATTAGATAGACTCACGCTTGACTACAACTTGCCTGATGTAAGCAACGTTGTAATCTACGATCTAGCGCGCTTGCCTAGAAGAAACCGACTTGAAGACCGACAAATTATAATTCAAGGGGAATGGAGATTCGGAAGTTTAATTTATGTACTATATAATTAAGAAAAATGTAAATTGACTTGCCCAATGTAACGAGGTGTTATAAGGTGAATAAATTTATATTATTCTCTATTTACTTAGTGATATTCTTAATCTTATCTCGCAGGATAATAAAATAGGCCTGTAGCATACAATCACTGTGTTCGGTTTCGAATTGGTGTTTAATGTATCAATGAATAAACTACGGAGCCAAAATCTGTAAAAACCTGTATCTTGTCTTGAAATACATATACAAGTGTCGTGTCCGATTACTATTATGAACTTTGTTCTTTATTTGTGTTTGAAGAAGAAAATTGATATGTATTGTATACTAGACCCTTAAGATAAGTTACTAAAAGTTTGAATTAAAGAAGTTTGTTTAATTTATCATCAATGTAATAGAAATCAAGGCAATTTTAATTTAATGAGTATCAATTCTTCTGAAAGTTTTTTTAAATCAGGCCCTAGACCCTAGATTAACGTAAGTACATACAATTTTTCACTAATATAATAATGGTAAGGTACTAATACTTTTTATTTAATATCATGCGGTTTTCACTCAAGCACTCAAGTACATAAAATTTACTAAGTATTTTCTATCAACATACGTAGATCTAACATTTGCTACGTCGTTTCTCACTTGCGCCATTTCCTAGCGGTTCGTATAAGATAAGAATAGCCTCCCTATCTTAACCAGCCCATCAGAGTTTATTGGAAACTGGTCACTTACAGTTATGTGTTCTGTTACACAACATTGCTTTCTATTCAGCCTTCCGTATAACTGGATTAGGGGGAATGTTTGTAAGTATGTGTGCCTATTTTTAGACCAAGGAGATATAATAAATAAAGTTTTCTATATATTGACAAACAAAGGATAGACTTTAAGCCAACTTATCTTAAGAAAAAACACTACTGATCGAATGGATGTTTTTTTTTCACGGATTTGTTACAAACTATTTAAGATCAATATGAATATTTAGATTATATAGACAACTTTATGACAGAAGTTACTTTTGTTTCTATTTAGGGGATAATTAGTATAAGTTTGTTAAAAAATTGTTTTTATTTCATTCTCTAGTTGAAGAAATAGTGCGTTTGCTTTCAAAAATATAGAAACTTGGACTAAACATAACACATTTCTGTGCGTAAAAGTCCAAGAAAAAACATTCCTAGCCACTTCCTCATCCGTGACAGTCGCTACATTTTTTCAGGTGTCACTTACAAAAGGGACAATATTAGTTACATCCGACGACCTCACATTGCAGAGACACCATATCTATTAATATTCATAAAAGAAGTTCTTTTTTACTTTAATCCGAAAAACCTAAAATCTTTATGAGAGTTTAGTACAAAAATATGCAATGGAAAAATATTAAAATAAAGGTACGATTGAATGAAGGTTTTTTGTCAAATATATAAAATTTATATTAATATGTGTAGTATTCTTACGACCTTGACGTAAAAACTGGCACTAAAATGATTTGCATAAGCATCTAATGACTGAAATACTATAATTATTATTACTATATCATATGAAAATATGATTTGCATTATTATCTATAACTTGGGAATTAAACAAAACAAATTACCTAGAAGTAAAACGTTAAGCTGAATAACGCAGGCAAAGCTGCGTGGCGAACTTAAAAATATTAATGGATAAAATCTGCTTGGATGATTCATGACATTAGTTTGCTGTGTACTTATATTTTAATTTATTATACCTTATATTGTATTATTGTATTGTATGATCTCGCCAGGATAACGTACAGGGAGGACAATATTATGACACAATTTTATTCGTATTCTAACGTCTATAGGTTTATTTGTCTACGATTGGATTAGTACCTTCAGAAAAACGGCTTTCCTTGGGTCAATAAGACAGGACCCTAATCTTTCCTTCTTTTTTGTCTTAAGCACAATGGCAAGATTTTTTGACCAATAATAAAATTAGGATATTTAATTTAGAAGAAAAGTTTTTATACACAGAGAAACTCGTAACCATATACCTATTTAAATACATTTTTTATTATTACTGTAAGATGAAAATATATACAAATAAGTTTTTATGCAACTAACATTTTCAATAATTTAGTGTAAATATGAAATTGACTACTATAAAAACTTAGAATAAAAATGTATAAGACCCACTTTTAACACAATATTATTTTTAAAACTTTTCCATTCTCGTTTACTCAAAATTCTAAAGTTGGAGATAAGATTCTGTGAGAAGTTTCCAAATTTGAATAATAGATGTGCTACATATATGAAGAACTGCACATAAGTTAGACTACACTAACTTAAAACTAAGTTGTAAGTTGCATACCTGAAAACCGCACGTAACTTAATTCATGATGCATAGAACTTACTCGTAGAAAGTTAAACATTCAAGCATTCTTCAGTGTTTACTTAAATGTGTGTGTACTTTTTGAAAAACTAACCAATTATCATATTTTTGTTGTATTATCATGGTATGGTAACTTTATTATCTTAGTCAGCTTGTCATTATTTGTGATAGCAATGAATCTATAGGCAATATACAATTACAGAAACAATTACCACATATTTAGACATAACAAAGCTAAAAAAATCAACGTATTACACATATTAGGTACATTCATTCATTAAAATAATCCACAAGAGGTAGGTACTCATTGTGTGTCTTCAATTTGTCAATTCTACTTATTGTTTGTACTATAATCTAAACGTATTGAAATAATAAAATTTAGATACCCCAATACATTGTAGTTCATGACTCTTTCTTATAGTACGGCCATGCCAGAGGGCCTAAGGGTCTCTGATCTAAAACACAATGATGAAATACATGAAACTACTCGCTAGAGTTTATAAATGGTTAAATCTCTCGTCACCAGAAATAGCTATTTTCACACTAACTTAAGTAAGTACTTGTTTACCATTTATAATATACATTTTATTAGGTACTAGTGGACGGACGCCCGCGGCTTGGCTCGCATTATTTTGAGATAAAAAGTAGCATATATCACTTCTAAGATCTAATACTACATACACATCAAAAAAATTGCGCGATAGGCGTTTTAATAAACAGATAAACAGACAAATATTTTAAAACTGCTGAAACGTATTCTGGAATCGATTTAATGTAGATATACACAAACAATTATTTTTCTAACAATATCTTCTACGAGTACACTGTACAGATTTTTGACCTTCAGTTTTATTATAATGTATCGATATGCATAGATATTAGATCAAACAAATTCATGATATATACCTATATAAATCAGGGTTGAATAAACGCGTATAAGGTGCTGAAGCTCAAATAATTTCAATTTTGTCTCCTTCCCTGGGCTCATTGGGTCGGAAGGGCGCGTTCTTATAAATCTCTGCCCGATTTCCTCTCAGATTAAATTCCTGTCCTATGCCCTTGACAAAGAATAGAAATGGGCTGGCTTGACTTGACTAAATGGCTGGTAGTGCACCGTTTTGTAAGTGCAGTGCATGGTAACAGTAGTCTTATGATTATCATAGAATATCATTCATCTACATCTAAATATATAAAACTCAAAGGTGACTGACTTACATATTGATCTAACAACGCACAGCCCAAACCACCGGATGGATCGGGCTGCAATTTGGCGTGCGGGTAGATAATATGACGCAGGCATCCGCTAAGAAAAGATTTATGGAAATGCCACTTTTAAAGGAGTGAAAATGTAGAGGATGCAAGGTTTACTTTTTAATGCGAACTAAGGTGCGATCACCAACTTGTTAATTCATATTAACATAAGCATAAGTGTGTTTTAATGATGTTTTTTACGACGTATAAAAACATTTTTGACATAATGGTAATAAACGATCCCGAAAATATACAAAAAATAAGTAGAATGGAAGTAACGAGCGAATTTTATTGTCTATTTAATAGATTATGACCTATTTTATAGTCATAGTCATAGTATTTATTTGCAAACTATAAAGGTTTAACACTGAACAATGACCCTGATAGGGTATGCAAATATGTACATAATATATTATGTCTGAGTGAAAAGCGGCCCAATATTTCGATTTCTTGTTTAAAAATTCGTCGACGGAGTAGTAACATTTCGTATTCAAATATATTTCAAAGTTTATAATACTTTTTATGTTTTCTGGTAATTTATTAAAAAAATTATACAAGATAATGTATTTAATTAGGTAATCCAATAACTAAGCCGCGAGAGTGTAATCACTCTTACGCCTCATTGGGGACTTGAAGGGGGAAATTTATAGTCACAGACAAACAGACAAATCAACCAGAGTACAGAATAATATATACAGAAGAAGTACATGCTGGCTGTCTGCTAGCTGGGTTGCCTGGAAGAGATCACTCCAAGTGATAAGACCGCCCTCTGTCCCAATCCTATGTTCCAAATTTCCTTGTACTTGTGCTCTTTTGTTATTGGTGTACAATAAAGTATTTTGTATTGAATTGAATTGAAGTAGTTTCAGTGTAAATTATGAAGACCTATCTTGTGCTATTACTATGTCTATAGTCTATAATATGTCGAGGGGAATCAGGAGAAACCTGCGGGTTATGGATGTTTCAGCTCGAGATGCTGGATTTTATAGATGAACGTTTTTCGTACTATTGAGTAATGGTCATACTTTGCTTAACGTTTTTACCTAAATCATAAAAAGTTATGGAAATAAAAACCTCCTTGACTAAATTTTGTAGGCAGTACATTTTTAATGCCTATATTTTAGAGAATGTAAAAGAATATGTTTCGTAAAATGTTAGACATTGTTAAAATAATATTTGACTTATAGACACGTTTATGTCAAATCGAGCCACGGTTGAGATTGATGTGTCTGATAAAATTAGATTGCTGTATGTTTTTATTTTGTCTCTTGTATTAATATGTATGTATTGTTATTTATGTATGTATATGTATATTATTGTATTAATTTTTGTTTATGTTTATAAGTAGTATAAACTTTTTGATCTTTTTTTTTCATTTAATATCTTAAACACCTCGTCCTACTCACTTATTTTGAAGAATATATCCCTGCCAGATTGGTTGCCTGGAGATCGAGAAGAGATCGCTCTTAGCGATAAGGCCGCCAATTAAAACGCAAATTTTATTTTCTATGTTTTTTTTTGCATTGTTTTTTATGTATGTGGTATTTTAATAAAGAATTTATCAATCAATCAAAATTTATTTAGTTTTGTTTGGATTACCGACGTATTTTTGAATTTTTCTATTAGTTTTATTTTCTTTATATTAATTAATAAAATTAATTCTTTCTTGATCAGTATCGACACTAGAATTTATGTAAATGTACATTTTTTAAACCAAAAATCTTTGTTGTGCTATTTGCATTAATGTGAAAAACTAAGCAAAATCCCAATAAAACACATCTGGGATTTATAAAATTCAATGTGTGCTTAGTAGGTAACTAAAAGAGGTACCTACAGTGCTAAAGCAAATCGTGAATACAGTCGCTCAAACGTTCACTCAACATAGACGTAAAAATTAACGGATTGGGTTTCTCAAAGATTTGAAACTGCTTTTCAGCATCTGTTTTCATAAATAATGATCATTGATACATTATAAATATATAAAAAATTTGTAAAACATAGTTTAGTTGTTATTTATATAGCTATTTATGTTTATCATATTATTATAGATTATATTATTTATTTAGCAAGTGCTACTTCATTGTTCTTCCAGCAAACCTCAAAGAAATCCCATCCATTTCTTTTATCCGTCCATGATTCAACGATTTAAGCTACGTGATGACGTCACATCACTAAAATCCCCAACAAGCACACTCGAACACGACTCACTCGCATAGTTGTTGCCTACGACTTGTACTAGCATGTCTTCGTACGTTTGTACAGATTGCATCTCCCATCCGAACACTTCTAATCCAGAAGAAATCATGTAATTGTGGATAGTGGCTGCTAAAAGGTAACCACCATCATTCCCCACGGTCGATTCATAGGCCGGAGTGTCGTATAAAATAACTGCACGATTCCAGTCGAATCTGTCAAGCAACGCCATCTGTTATCGACTGGAAACACTACAAGTGCCACGCCATCTCGTGGCAAGTAGCAGTTTGACATCTAGTGGATTTCCTTAGTACTAACATGGTTTGGTACGATTGTAGTAGTACGAGTGAAATTGGATAGGTGGCGCTAAAATAAAACTTACTTGTATATTTGTACCCGAGATAAAATTTGAGATTTTCCGTGTAATTCAGGCCTGCGCTCGACGTGGTGTCCCAAGGAGTGTAGATGATGTCTTCTTTCTTCAGGAAGTTTGCGAAGGACTTCATCATGAGGAGACAGGTAGATTTCCCAGCGACATGGATTTGAGCCTCGGGTTCGTTGATGAGAAGCAGTTGCCTCCACCCGTAACTAGATGGCGTGAAAATAAACACGTGTTAGCAAAGCGAAAATGTGCAAGCAAACGGTGCAAGGACAATAACAATATTATCTTTAATTTTATGGTTAGTAATGTACGTAAAAATTTGGTAAACTCAAGTAAAAGTAACTGACTACTATTTAAGCATTACAAAATGGATTTGAAGCCGGCCCTATTTAATTGGTCACATCATCATTATCGTCATTATGTGTTTTGGAACTGGTCCCAAAAATTAGCAACTTGGGTATGGAATAAGCAATTTGTACCAGAGCATTTAATTCAAGTAAATTGGCATAAAATGTTAACTGAACCAATTCTGAAAATAAACGTTTCACTAGGTTTTCAAATCTAGAGTTAATAGGTATCTTCTAGGTAAACGTGTTACACCCTAGGCTGCAGCAATGCTTAACATCAGGCAGGCTGTAGTCAAACGTAAAACTATCACACGTAAAAAAAAAAAAAAAGGTGACTAAACCGTTTTTAAATACTCTGCACTGACCTGCTAAATTTTACCCTTACTAAACAACTTGAGCAAAATCTTGACATGGGATCTCAGACAATGTCTTACGTCACTCTACGAATAATAGGTACCTATGTATTGTCTTCTACCCTTATATTATTCAAGTTGTTTACTACTAACACACTTATCACCCCCATAAATAATTGACACTACGGAAACTTATCTGATCCAAAAACTAGTCCACGAGTTGGTCGGCCGCCAACGACGCAGTTGATATGGTGAGCGAGGCTTAAGGTGCAGTCGACTTGGTTTATTCCATCTGTCCTACCAGTAGTTCGATAGTCGAACTACTTGGATGTTCGTATTCCAATTTGTCATACTGACGGATTGAACTATTAGGAAACGCGGATTTTGTGCCTAACTGCCTGTGCTAACGTGTAGTCACCAGGTGACTACACGTTAGCCCTTTAGCGACTAACTGAGACTATGCATTCGGAGCTACAATTCTATAAAGTCAATTATTCGTAGTACCTGTACTTAGACATGCTATGTAAATTACAATAATACCTAAAAAGCCTATTTATAAAATCCCCTGAACCAACCGAGATATGTCTGATAACGGTAAAAGCCAGGTGCGGGAATAAATTGCTTTTATTATTTTTAGAGGCTTTGAGTGACAACGAGAGATAAGCCGTGTTTTTGTTGATAAATAGGAAGGATTTGCTTTGTTGAAAAAAGGAAGAGATTAGTCAAATGTGGTGTGTGAAAACAGTTGAAACATTACAGCATGGCTTGTTTCGGTTCGCACACGCTTAGTGGTGAAGGAAAACATAGCGAGGAAACCGACATGTACGAGGACCACAAAATCTGCAAGGAACTGGGCACACACCACGCTAAATCCCAAGAGAACTCCTCTAACGAATTAATTCTGCCGGGGAGTTACGACCCTCAGTCATTAGGAAATACGACTAAGGTGGGCTCAGTATCATGTCACTGGATTTTGTAATCGTCATAATATGAAATTGAGAGACAAGATTTTGGAGACCGTACTATGTGGCACGTTGGAGATGAGGCCTATACTCAGCAGTGGGTGAACACGGGCTGACATAATGATGATGATGAGAAAAATTGCCCTGTAGTTTAATATTATCCAACGTGCGTGACCTAACAACAGTAATGAAAAAAGTAAAAGGACAATCTCCTATTTTTGGAATGTATGTAGAAGTTGCGTTATGAATTTTAATTAAGTTAGAACAATAAAGAGAAACATAAAGCCTAGTAATCAAATCACATATTACACGGTTTATTGACTACGAAAATATCTCCGTGAAATATTTTTTGCTAACTTTAATTTGACTTTAACAACTTTAACAATTTCGACGGCCAAGTAATAACTTGCTTAACATTCAAACTCGGTAATATTA
The DNA here is from genome assembly GCA_927399415.1 of Macaria notata. Lineage (NCBI taxonomy): Eukaryota > Metazoa > Arthropoda > Insecta > Lepidoptera > Geometridae > Macaria > Macaria notata. The sequence continues at coordinate 7,795,350 of OV656741.1, forward strand.
AAATTTACTGGAGGGAAAAATTGGATGGACTGTGAGAATTCAAAACGATGAAAAATAATTTAAGAAAATCCAAAAGTTATCGAAGTTGTTATGGTAATTACATTTTCAGTTGACTTATGGCAGAATAAATGAATAACAAATTATTATTTCTTGAACCAATTCTTGTGTCCACGAATGCCCGGTGTATAAAATTTGATGAGCTTTGAATTTTGAGCACCCACAAAACTTTATTTTTTAGATTTATAATTATTGTAGGTAATTAGCTATAATAAATTATTTAAAATTATTAATTATGATCAATTTAATAAATAGTAACGTCAAAAGCCTATGAAAATAAAGTTGGAAACACTTGAGAGAAGAATAATATAAAACAAAAACTACAATGCCTAAAAAAGTTTCAAATTCATCATTTCATTTCATATCCTCAAAGAACCGCAATCAAAACGTTTCCAATCAATTAACGCGTTCTGTTCAAATAAAATCAGCTTAAATTCAATTTCAATGCTGGCAATAACTTTGTTCATTTTCGAGTTTCCATTCTCATAAATCTTCATTCAAATGGTTCCTAGTCAAATGTTATCAAGTGCTCTTTAGATATAAGTATCCTTTATCTTCCCGAAAAAGTCCTTACTGAAAAGGCTGGGGAATAAATGAGACATTCATTTTTGAGATATGCACGAGGAAGTTAAGGGTCTATTCTTATATGTTTTATGTTATTATGTGATTTAGAATTTGTTTATGCTAAATTATCATATTTTTATTAGTATACTAATTCAGTAGAATGAATCAAATCATTAGGTAGTTAATTACCTACATATATTTTGTAAGTTGTTTGGAATAAAAATCTTTTATGATTTGTACTGGCTTTTGGTTATTAACGCGATCTATCTTAGAAAATCTTAAAAAATAATTTCACTGTGTAATAAAAAAAAGTTGTGCAAAAAAAAGTTGTGCATGTTCCCTATATACTCTTTATTCTTTTCTTTATCACTTTTCTTTTCTTTAATTTTTTCTTTGCTCTTTATCGTACAACCCGTCTAGTCTTTTTAATGATTTCCTCTCCATCCTACGGTAGCCTGGAAGAGATCACTTTCAGCGATAAGGCCTCCATTTGTGGCATTATATGTAAATTTTCTCTTTTTTATCATATTTTATTCGTGTGTTCAATGAAACGTTAATTTATCCACAAAAGAAAGTTTTTATTATTTTCCACAACAGTACACTCTACCAAATCATCATAACTTTCCCAAACTCCAAGGTAACTATCAGATTCAGACAGAATCCAATGATGCGGTCAAAATTGAGCCATAAATACTACCCAGCCTGGCTATCTAATGGCTTGGGACAGATTTATAACACTAAGACTACTGGTTTCAAATCTAGAAATGTAGGCAGTACCTTTAGTAATATATTTGCTGGTTTCAAATCTAGATTTACTAGGTATCTTCTAGGTAAGCATGTTACACCCTAGGCTGAAGCAATGCTTAACATAAGGCAGGCTGTAGTCTAACGTAAACTTATCCCACGTAAAAAAAAAAACAAAATTTATGTTATGAAAAAATTCTATCGTGTCTAAAGTAGGGATGTAACGGAGATACCTTTACCGGAACCGAAGTCGGAGTCGTCGGAGGTTAAAAATTTGGTTTATCGGAGTCGGAACCGGAGTCGGAATCGGAACCGGAGTCGGAACCAGAGTCGGAGGTAAAAGAGATATGTGTTAAGATTGTTAAGGGCAAGTCTAATAATAAAATACAAATATGAATCAGTCTCTTTAATTTTAGTTACAACAAATACATCGACTAGGTAGGCATTGGAAATTAAAATAATCAAATTTTACAACGCGTGACAAGTATAAACAGGTTTGTACGCGCTAACCGCAGCCGCCCCTACCGCTGTGCCGAATTCGATTGACCTCCGATTGAATAGTGTCGGAGCCGAAGTCGGAGTCGGAGCTCTAATATCAATCGGAAGTTCCGACTTTTCGGAACCGCAGTCGAACCTCCGTAACATCCCTAGTCTAAAGTATGAAGTATATAAAAAGTGTCTAAAGTATAATAAAACGGGTAAAAATAAAACTTCTTCTTATGAAATGGAGTTGACATTAAATTTCTAGTGCTGAGAGTTCTCAAACCGTCACCACTTAACATCGTTTAACAGCTTAAGTTAGCAAGTTGGGACCTTTAGCTAAAGGTTTCATCCTTGAGGCGCTAACTTTTCTTTAGTGAACTGACATGTAGTTAATTAAAAACTTTTGAAAATAGCTAAATGAAGTACTCAGAAAAAAATATTTATAATAAGGGGTCCCGTTACAATCTTATTCGGAGCAAACTAACCCAGTAATTATAACTATTCACTCTCTTGTTCTAAATAGCTACATTGTAGTTTTAAATTCATATAAAAATGCCAAAGGTATGGTATGTACCTATAGTATAATCAAACCGTCGAAGGCAACAAGAAACCACAAAAAACAAAATCAAGCAAAATATTATGATTCAATTGTTCACATTTCGGTAAAAAATAACGAAGAGGAACCGCCAGGTAATCTCAAGGCATAGACAAAATTGCCAAAAGACACGATATATATAATCTATCAAACAAGTAGGTATCTTCCTCCTTAGTCGTATTCCTCAGTACTGAGGGTCGTAACTTCCCTCAGAATCAAATCGTTAGGGCAATACATCGTGGTGGGCGCCTAGGTTGAAGACATAGTTACTTTGAAAACGATTGTAAGTCAGTTTAACAATATTTTTTGGAGCCAGCAACGCGTGTTAGCTCAAAAATATGTTAATGTGTATGTCTGTAACTCCTTACTTGTAAAGCTTAAACAGATCCAGCGATTCAATTATTTGTATATATTCTGTATAATTGAATTTATATTAGAAAGTGTCCAAAACAATGCTAATTAGAAATTTTAATGAAAATGTAAACAGTCAGTAGGTAAATTAAATTAATAAAGTAGGTTGTAAGAAAAATTGTAAAGTAGTTCGTAAGAAAGCGTAGATTAGGTTCCCCCATAAACCGCCTGGCGAGTTAGATGTATTCAAATAAAAAAAAAAAAAAAAAAAAAAAAAAAAATTATTTGTATAAGGTGCGGGGTGTTGCTAGTGTAATACATCATTAATTTCCATTGCAATCCAGCGAGGAAACTCTGCCAGTGTACTAGGCACTTCCGGTTCCACGCGCGAGAAATAGCGTAACTTTTTTCATTTTTATTGTGTAAAATATTGACTAAATAATTAATTTGACACACATTTATATAGCTAGATAGATACGAGTAAATAGATTGATAAAATACACATACTGAAAAAAAGACAAACAGAAACATAAAAGACTTAAAAAAATAGTGCCACAACTGGCAGCCTTATTGCTAACAGCGATTTCTTCCAGGCAACCATAATCTATATATATATATATATATATATATATATATATAAAACTCAAAGGTGACTGACTGACTGACTGATATAGTGATCTATCAACGCACAGCCCAAACCACAGGACGGATTGGGCTGACATTTGGAGTGAATGTTATGACGTAGACATGCACTAAGAAAGGATTTTTGGAAATGCCACTTTTAAAGGGGTGAAATAGGAGATGCTAATTTACCTTCTTAATGCGAGTGAAGCCGCGAGCACCTACTATTAATATTAATAAAATGTTTGACATGTTGGTATTGTGAATAAAATTAATTGAATAATATTGATAACAAGGCGTCTATTTATCATGTCTCTGCCTCAAGAGAAACATACCCTGTCCAATCGAATTTGTAACGAATCACTGAGTCTGAGACTGAGAAAACTGGAGTCGTTTTAATATTCACGAGCTGTTTACAGCGGTAGAGATAGGCAAATAAATTGAATTGCAAAAATCTTTGCGATGCTCTTTCTGTCTTAAATGTACTTTACATGGGTGAAGGTATTCATAAAAAAAATTTAGACCCATTTTATATTTTTAGGCACAAAAAGGCAATATTCGCTTAACGTGTAACAAGAGAGGACTAAAACTAAGGTAAATGGCTTATAATTACAGTTTTCAGTGTTTTTCGACTCATGGCGTCCAGGTGAAATTAATACTTTCATTTTATTCATCCAAAGGCTAGTCACGGGAACATATTATTACGACAATTGCGACATGCTTAACTTGGCTAATCACAAACGAATATCACCGTCCGCTAAGCGACGGGCGCTTGTAATCCTTTTGTAACAACAACAATACATGATTCTAAATCGATTTAGTCTCACCTTTACTTCGTAAGTTAAATATAAAAACAGCTCAGAAGAACTTCTTGACCGATCTCAATTATTCCCAAAGTTTGGTATAAACAAACTAAGCAACTTGTGGAAACTCTGCTTATTGGTTCGTGGGATAGCAGGTAACTTATCGTTGAATACTATCATATTCATGTAGGTTGTTTGGGTTTGGTTGGTAGGTAAGCGAGTGTGGCTCAGCGGTTCCAGTGTCTGCTTTTCATTCAGACGCACCCTGGTTCAAATCTGGCCCTACACCAATGGCTTGAATTTTCAAGTTAAGTGTTGACTTGCACTCGCTTAGCGGTGAACCACCTCGTCAACATCTTCGCGTATTATCCACACTGAATCAACATTAACATCTATGATTTCGTAGCATATTAAGGAGTATCTACAACATCTTCAGCTCACATATGAGTGGGCAGGCCAGCCTAACATCACTGCTTCTAAAAGGTACTCCAAAAACATCAAGCAAGGATAAGGAGCCCATCTTACCATTGACTATCTTGCAAATAAATGAAATTACTGGAAAAATGAAATTACTGGAAATTACTGGAAGGAAAACATCGTAAGGAAACCAACATGTTTGAGGACCATAATATCCGTGGACATGTGGCTTCCGTGGAAAGACCTGGGCGCCCATCATGATGTATCTGCCCAAGAGAACTCCCCTTACGAACTAATTCTGCAGGGGAGTCACGACCCTCAGTCATGAGGAAATACGACTCAAAGAGAGAGACTTATTTGGTTAAGAGTTTGGTTGATAGGTAACAAAAGAGAATTTGCACGATATGAGGACGAAAATAATCAAATTCCAGATATTGACAATCGTGTTTTAAAACCACATAAACACACCAAGAAACATGTTGTACACAATAAGCATTAATTATTTTTTCACCAAGCTAATGAGTTAGAAAACCATGTGTACTTTACGTTCTACGCAAGCTTTATTTCTTTGAATTACAACTTTATTACAAACTAGTGGATGCTCGCGGCTTCGCTCGCATTAGGAAGTAAAACTTGCATCCCCTATTTCACCCCTTTAAAAGCGGATTTTCCAAAAATCCTTTCTTAGCGGATGCCTACGTCATAACATCTACCTGCATATCAAATTTCAGCCTGATCCGTCCAGTGGTTTGGGCTGTGCGTTGATAGATCACTATATCAGTCAGTCAATCAGTCAGTCACCTTTGAGTTTTATATATTTAGATTACAAATTTGGCAAACTGCAACACTACTCGTATAACAATTTCATTTTTCATTTATTTACTTACTAGCATATTCATGTAGCAGCGCCCTGCGGTAATAGCCGCATTAATTCGAGACATTTTTTTATATAATATGTTAATATATACTATTTTTAATATAGGTATGCAATATATGTGAATATAGATTATTTTTTATCCTGGATTATCGCTGTTAAAACCGCGGGGCACTAAATCTTGACTAGATCCAGGGTCCAATCTATGTTTATACTAATTTCATACAAATCGATAGAGCGTAAAGAAGTAATAATCATACATACACAAAGTTTTGCCTTTATAAAAATAGAGTGAAGCGTGATTTACAAATATAGTAACGCAACATTGGCAGAATTGCAAAGTCTTTGCAAAAGCCATAACACAAAAAAAAAATATAAACACATTGATCAAGCCAAACAACTCCACAAGAATCTCTTTGAAACAGTCCTGTAAATAAATTGATAAATCGTACTTACTGTCCCATCAGATCAATGATGAAAAACGCCAGATCCTCAAACCCCATGGGTCCAGCGCGTACCATCATGTAGAATTCATCTTTGCAAGTCTGTTTCGGCCTTACGAAGTCGAAAGTGAATCCGCCGGTGGTGACGAGTGGTATGCCGGTGGCTCCAAGGAACTTGGTGATTCGGGCCACGGAGGCTGTGGAAGAAGTAAAGAATTTAAGTTATATAGAAATCAGCTTTCCTAACGAATTAATTCTGCGGGGGAGTCACGACCCTCAGTCATGAGGAAATACGGCTTAAGAGAGAGAGAGATTATATAATAAAGTTTGTATCCATGTGTTCACTTGGTAGCCAGCGAATTGTCACTCATATTATATATATTATACGTACAAATGTTCTTGAATTTGTGTCTATACACATGGAAGAGAGCACTCAAGGTGATAAGGCCGCCCACTTGTGCATTTATAGTTTAAGTCTTTTTATATAGTTAATTAATTTTAGTGTGCAATAAAGACATATCGTATTGTATGTAGGTTCGTTTGTTACGCCCAAACAAACTTTGATATTTATGAAACTAAGTATGAATCGAACACTCGTGTTGCAATTTCGCAGATTTTAGTATAAAGTCGTTTCAGGCAGCCAGAACATAAAAACGTTTTTATTGATACTTTTTTGCCTCAATATTTATCTAGGACAATGCTGAATAAAATACGATTTCTCAAAATTCATGTCCAATTATAAAAATACAGTTTTGAAACTGCAAAAGCAATGCGAAATTGTATAAACCATTCCATTTAATTCTTGAATTCATTGAATGTTATATCAGAAACAATGTGTTCAATCGAATAGAGTAATATTAATCTCATTAGTATATGGTTTTCTACCGTTCAGTCTTAGTATTAATTCTAATTAGTGATATAAAAACTGGTCCAATGATCAGTAGATTTTACGTAATATATGAACAAAATATAAATCTATATGATGTATAGTCATATGTATTTCAATTGCTGCACTTTGCGGTCTCTCAAACTTACAATAAAATTAATTCAGCTGGTGAAAATAATTTATATTACGCCTTATTTTATCAACAAAGACATCATGTACTTCTTTTTCTTATCGAATGAGAGTGGCCAACTCTGGTATCGAGAGTTTATCAAGCCGCCCTAAGGGCCTCTGACATGGCTTAACGACTGCCGTACTATGACAAACAAGCAGGGACCTACAATTTATCGTACTAATCGATCAAATCAGATAAAGTATATTTTTTTAGCAAAATCTTCAAGAAAATGTCCTATATATATACAATAAAGTAAAGGCACTAAAATAGCAACCTGGAAACAAGTGTTCCTGAAACAAGAAACCTTATACCTAGTTCATAAAATACGCGCATTCAATCATTTATTCAAACAGACGACGGCAAAAAAATGGTAATACTTCACAAACAATGAATATTGCAAACAAACAGCCCTCCACTTACAGCGCACTTGGAAATACGAAATGTCTCAAGAGACAATTTTAGAAACAGGCCTGACGATTTTAAGTACCTCTTTTATTTATTGTACATTATTTGCTCCTTTGCTTTTTCAATCTGTTTGAAGTGATAAAGGTTGTACTATATAAAAATACTAGCTGGTTCCCGCGACTTCGTCCGCGTGGAATAGTTATTACCATAAAAACGGGTTTATTGAGTTAACCTTAAAAGATAGACATATACTGTTGCAGACATTTTGTTAGATCATTTCAAGAGACATAATTATTTTATACATATTTTTTGATATCTTGAACTGTTTTCGCAGCGCACGCAACAGAAGCCCTCAAAGATGAATAATTTTCCCCGTTTTTTCCACATTTTCCATTATTTCTTCGCTTCTATTGGTTGCAGCGTGATGTTATATAGCCTAAAGCCTTCCTCAATAAATGGTCTACTAAATACAAAAAGAATTTTTCAATTCGCCAGTAGTTCCTGAGATTAGCGCGTTCAAACAAACAAACTCTTCAGCTTTATAATATTAGTATAGAGTATACCTATATATGTGTATACGGTCTCCACTTACACGATAAGTCTTGAATATGCGACGCGTTTCGAAGCGTTTAGAGCTTCGTTCAACTTTGACTCGACCTGATGATGAAGCTCTAAACGCTTTGAAATTGCGTCGCATATTGATACACATCATTTTAATAAAATATGGTTTACGTTAGTTTACAAAGTATACTATATACTATAAGTTCAATTTATTATGCTACTACTTAATGGATAGTGTTCGAGTTAATTTTATTGTTACAAACATTGATTCTCTAGTTAACTAAACGGTTTTCACTCACGTGTAATTCGCGTATGTTGTTTAAACCGTTTAGTTACATATTAATAAAATGTCTCAAGAAAGTTTTAATATTAAAATCTATTCCCTAATTAAAAATATATGATATTATGATATACACATATGACTGCCATTTTTCATACCGCAAAAGTAACGAATTAAAGATTACATTTATCGCATTTTAGGATTTCTAATACTTATAGTTTCTATTAAAAAAAAGTCTCTAAATCTATAAAAAATATCTTTACTTGGAATACGTTTTATGACGAAACTAATACCTACAAAATCGTTAAGATATTTGAGGAAGATTTTGTGTAGCGTTTAATTGTGTCTAACCAGGCCAAGTTGCTGGGTCAATGGTTTTACCAATAGCATAATCACAGTAATATTTTAAAGGCGAAACTTTGTGTACGTTTGTATAAGTTCAAACGGTTGAACCGATTTAAAGTGAACTTGTTGTGGAGATAAATTAGACTCGAATAGATCTTGGATTACCACCTTAACTACGTTTTCATTGTACCACAAAAATAAGTTTGTAAGAGCATGGCATAAATACCTTAAACTGTTATTGGAAAATGATCGAAAATAATCACAACCGGCAGGATTCGATCCTGCGTTCTTATACTACCGTCGTAAAAACCTACTCTAAACGACTGCAATAATTGTGTATTACAATTAGGTATATATATTATAGAATAGAATAGAATATAACTTTTATGTACACCATAAGAACACAAAAATTACAAACTGAAATAAACATACATAAATTAAAGTGTTGCACATTGGGCGGCCTTATCGCCTTAGGCGATTTCTTCCAGGCAACCTATTGGATGGACATAACTTACAATTGTAAACAGGCGGCGTACAATATATATCTTATTTATATTATTAAATTAATTGAAAGATACAATACACACTCAATCTATCTATACACATATACTATTAATAATACACATACTCAATACAACTAATACACATTATACAAACACTACCTACATTACACAATACTTATATATGCTATAATGACGTTAAATAATGTTGATATATCATATTTTGGAAAATGTTTAGTGACTTAGCCTGCCTTATGGGCAGGGGCAACGCGTTCCACAGAAGGGTGGCTTGGATGGTAAAAGAATGGGAGTAAAGGAGGTTGGAGTGTTCTGAAGTAGAAGGAATTATCTGACCCATAGAAAATCCTGTTTTTTGCTCTCCACCCAAACTTCGACTTATTTTGTGTCATAGAGAGCAACAAAAGGTTTCTTTTTTCTATTTTATAGTGTGATTGGCCAGCTATCCAAAGACCGATCACGTTGTTTGCTTAGTTCTAATAATAATAAACAGATTGGTGGCCTAGAACTGGCAGGCGAAGAGTGGGTCGCCCGGTCGCGAGATGGGTCGACGACATCGTCAAAGTCGAGGGTCCAACTTGGATGAGGTCTGCACAAGATCGACGCAGATGGCACACACAAAGGGAGGCCTATACCCAGCAGTGGGATCCCAAGGGCTGTGGATGATAATGATGACGAATAATAATAATAATAATAATTACTCTATGACACATAATACCGCAGGGGCGACTTTATGGCGAGTCGTCGGTGAGTGGCGTCACCGCGGACCCCGATTCCCTGGGGGCTAAATGAGACCCCCTGCCTCCCGGCTTGCCTTGATTGGCCGTCCGGGAGTGGAAGACGCAAGAGCTAAGTACCTAAGCTCCAGGGTAGAAGTGTTAAAGGGCATAACGCCGCTAGTACCGCTCAGAGAACGCGCAGCACACCTCTCGACACCCTAAGCCACTCACACCAATGTTGCCCTTCCGGCGTCATCTTAGGCTGCCTTCTGTGGAGGGCCCATTTAGTGAGTGGCAAGTCATCACCCGCTATATCTTTTATGAATGAGGCATAACTGGCGGGTGCCGTTCCTCGTACAATAGACCAGTTTAATTAAGTCAATGAACAACTCAACACAATAGCCTGTAACATTAATACCATGTCTGCAATAGTTACTTTATATACCTAACATCCTCTATCTGTATTTTTTACTTAATTTTAAGTACCTATAATATTGTAAAAGGCCTCTCAGTGTTGGCTACGGCCCCACTGATGCCTTAAAAATACCGGGCGTAAGGCCCGAGAATCTGTGAAGAGAAATAAAGATATAATAATAATAAACAAATTAACAATCCATTGTTCTACGAACGCTTTCATAAAATGACATTGATACAAGAATTAAAGGCCATTATTATAATAATGGTGTATTATTAGATAAGAGTATTTCAATTAATTATGCAAACAAGCTTACTAATGGTATTACTGAAATGAACATGAGACTGAATGTATGTCGTACTACAAATGTTTTATGTGTGTAAACAACTTTGTTTATGTTATGGGATATAATAGGACTAATGTGAGTCATTTACAACACATTTCGCTTGACTAGTGATGTTGTCGTTCAAAAATAATTAATTAATAAACTGTTTATTTGGAATTTTTAGTTCAGTTTGCACTGTGTTACGGAAGGTGAAGGTTTGATGTTTACTATGCACGTTTTTGTGGAAACGATGAGCCACATGGCTCAGCGGTACCAGTGTCTGCTTTTCATCCAGACGTACCCTGGTTCGAATCCGGCCCAACACCAATGACTTGTATTTTCGAGTTATATGTGGATTTTCACTCGCTTATCGGTGAAGGAAAATATCGTGAGGAAACGGACATGTTTGAGGACCAAACTCTCCGAGGACATGTGTCTTCCGTGGAAGAACCTGGGCGCCCACCACGATGTATCTGCCCAAGAGAACTCCCCTAAAGAATTAATTATGCAGGGGAGTCACGACCCTCAGTCATGAGAAATTACAACTCACGGAGAGAGATGTACGTATTTGTGAAAAAAAATAGTGAATGCTTTTCTCTCTCTTTGCTAAAATATGTATAAGAATTTTATTACAAAAACGATTATTTATACACACTGAGCATTAATTGTCACGAATTCCTTTATTTCTTTCTCAATCAGGGTTGAACCCATAAAATGTTTTTCTCATCCAAATCTAAATTATGTAAGAATTAATGAATGAAGAAATAATTCTTATATTGTAGGTCCCGGCTGTTTGACTATACGGCAGTCGTAAATCCAAATCAGAGGCACTTAGGGCGACTTGATAAACTCTGGAAACCAGAGTTGGCCACTCCCACTCGAAAGGAATATTGAATTATGGAACTTGACAGATAGCTGCGAATAATCTATTTCTACATTTAACTACGAGCTACAGGGCCAAAATGGGGCTAAACTGTTGTTTGGACGAAATTTTGTATGTAGGTATATTAAACCCTGACTGTGTTAATCAGGGTTTAACATGAATCACACCTCGGAGTAGAGCTAATACTATATAAACGTACGTGTAACTGACAACCCTGGCTACAACATCTCCTAAAGGTACTAAAAATTAAACAGGCAATAAAGCCGCCCTGGCCCGTTTCAGAGACAATCATTTACTTCTGCCACTTTAATAGTCAAGGCTCTTCCTTATGCGACTTGACCTTGACGCTTTTGTCTCTTTGCACCTGAGATTTGTTGATGGATAGCTTTAAAGAAATTAAATGAGAGGTTCTTATTTAAAAAAATATATGACATTTCCTAAACCTGTTGGTGTTCAGCTTAAGACGTTCAAAGCTAATCTATAATTAATATTACCATCTAAATATGTATGGAATATATTTTAAAATAATCTTGGACTACATTAAAAAATGATTATATTTTACTTACAGATTCATAGTCATCATTAACCAGTTATCGCTCACTGCTGAGCATAGGCCTTTTTTCTAGTACACTACTCGTCCCTGTCCGACGAGTATATTAAATAGTAAAGACAAAATAAATATAAATTTTATATGTAATTTTTTGCAGACAAAATAGAAGTACCTAGAAAGATTTCAAAGCAAAGATAAAATTTAAAAGATGCAAAAGCAAATCTAGCAAAGCTCTCAAAGAGAGTTTGATCCGATTCTCACTGAGCAAATACACCCCGACCCATCTTAGACTAAGATTTGTTTAACGTCTAGAAAACTCATTGTGATAAAAGAGTAACCAGAAGGCTAAGATCAGTTGCATAACGGACCTAACTTAAGAAAAGTAAATTATTTATTTACTTTGTACAGTATAGTGGTCATTTGACCGCTAGATTACCTGAAGCGATACCCAAACTTTTAATTTATTCATATATAGGGGTAAAAAAAGACGTCATCCGCAAGGCTCTTCCCTCCGTTAACGTGTTTATGTGTTTTGAATAAATAATATAATTTCATATATTATCTATAATTATAAATGTTCGGTTGTTTTTGTTTTTTTGGTTTCATGACACATAAATGGTTTTCAATCTAATTCTTATTCAAACAAGCTTATACTGTGGTTCAATGTCAAGGCTAGAACACACCGATAGGCGGGGCCGAATTACACTATCTAATATATTACTAGTATATAATAAAAAAAGATGTAATCAAACGTGAGCCAATCTAGCATTAAACAAGCTTCCTTTCAAATAGTTTCATTTAGTAGAACAATTCAATTACCATTTTATTATTCTAATGCTAGCAGGGTATCAAAGTGTCGTAACAATAAATATGCGCCCATAAATTTGCATGTTTTTCCACGGGCCTACTCGCATAAGCTTCGATGGAAAATAACATAATTTATAGGTGATATATTCACGCACCTAAAAACCAGTTTGTCAAGAAATAGGATCATAAAGAGATCTACAGACTGATTTATTATGTGTGTCAAAAAGTAGAAAAAAGAGAATTCGTTTGAGAGTGGTACTTTTTGGTATCAAGAGTTTTAAAAATCGAAACAATTGAACGATATATTGCACTGCACACAACATTGCATCTTGAAAAAATATATCTATCTAGCATGTTGGTGCGAGGTTTCTTATTTCACGGTCCAAAATCCAAGAGCGTACCGTTAGCACACTATGCCAAAAAGAACGAGATATTTGCACTTGTCTGATATTTTCCTAAGACATTGGCATTGTTTCTCCTCCTCGCGTCATTTTTTTCACTGCTGTGGATCATGACCTTCGCCTCAGATCATCTTCTCCGGCACGATCTTGCGCCATCGAGTCCGGTCTTTTGCCGTGTGGATGGCTTCATGAACCTTCGTATCATGTTTGGTGCGAATCTGATCAGTCCAACGCATTAGGCTGCGTCCCTGCGGTCTTTTACCCTCAATCTTGCCAGTGATAACCAGCTTCTCAAGGTTCCTCCCGTATGCGGGCTATATGACCGAAATACTCAAGATTGGCGTTGATAAACTAAACATTTTTTTTTAATTGAACGTAACATCTTTGAAATTAAGTGTAAGAGAATATATTTCTTTGATTTCAAAGCCAAATAAAAGCCTCTTTTGTACTTAAACATTAATTTACCACTTTGTGTTAACCTAAATAACTTATCTATTTAATTTCATATTATACCTTTTGATGTTTGGTGGGTAAATTAAGTATGACTCTTATTAAGGCGAAGAGCTAAAGAAATTTATGAAAAACATTTTGTAGATAAAATTATTTCTACTTATCCATTATTTTATTTCGCTGACAAGGTTGTCGGGGTAAGATTTGGGTGAGATTACCTACTAAATGTCATAAGGCCACCCATCATACATTAGTTTATTGTAGAATAATCTTTGTTTTTCATGTCTGTTGGCGTTATTAAATAAAACATACTTATAAATACTTTAGGACATATCACACAGCGCCATCTAGCCTCATACTAATTACAGTTAATTTAAATATTATTATACAATCAGTTCAATAATGGTCAGCCAAAGTTCAAATATGATTAATTTCGCCCACCACCGTTGTAAAATACGATTATAGATTAAAAAAATAATTGTTTTACGCTATTCTTAAGATGTCAACAGTATGTTGTCTTTTCCACGCATTGCCACAACTACTGTTTTAGAAAAATGTGATATAGATAGAAACATAATATTGTTATTTCTAGATTAATTATTACGAGTATGCCAAGTAGCTCCCGAACTATATTCTGTCGGGTTAATTAACTGGGCTATTATAACCAGAGACTATTATAACAAGAGAATTATCAACTCCATTTCATCAGAAGCTTTTAATAATGAGCATGAATAATATTTAAACTGTTATGTTCTGGAATTTGCGTTCATTTATTGAACAGCAGCGACGAATGAAATGATTGAAATTTTTGTGATGAAAATGTTTATGTTTGCGTTTATTTATTAGCCAGTTGCTGTTTACAGGTTTACTCTCTTTGTTTCAGTAAACATGTGGTCTATGCGTATGTAGTTCACTATAAAAAAAAACCGAGGCATTGCACACAGCGCCATCTAGCTCCACACTAAGCAAATGCTTGTGTCGTGGGTACTAGATTACGGATATATCTCTCACTCACATACTGTTCCTTTGTAAATACATACTTACTATACTCAACACAGTAATTATAAATTTTATAATTCACAATTACTTGCGTCATGCGGGAATCGAACCTGCAATCCTAGATAAGAAGGCAGAGCTCCTATACGCTGATGTTAATGGTACAAAAACTGTGGAGGCGTTTCTCCCTGACTTAGATCTCATGAACGATGATAGCCAGACTTTTAGATAGAAAAAAAACATTTTTAACTTCATTAATTTTAATAATAAATAGGTGACCTAGTTTTAGCAACTAAAAAAATATAGTTTTACTAGAATCGAATATTCTCTACGGCCACTAAAGCTGATATTTTTCTACTGAGGTTTCAAATTTCTATTTCTATTGCAAAACTAACTGACCTGTGCTAGTTAACTATTCGTCCAGAAACAAACAGTTTTTTTCCATTTAACTTTGAAGGATTTACAAGCGAACTAATGCAACCAGCAATATGCTGAGATAGGGTTACGTTGTTGCAGATATATTTAGTTTTATAGCATATTAGCAGTGTATAATGATGGGTTAGATGACATGTTAAATTGTAGGTCCCGGCTGTTTGTCTAGTACGGCAGTCGTTAAGCCATGTCAGAGGCCCTCAGGGCGGCTTGATTAACTCTCGATACCAGAGATGGCCAGTCTCATTTGATAAAAAGAAGAATCAGTGTATAATTAGATAATTTTCTGCTTCTAGAAATATAAAATAATGGCTATGTATAAAGTACTAGTAAACAATGAGTATACTTTAAGAATTTTATCTCAAAAGATAATGTTCGAAAGTTTGTGCTAAAATAAATAGCTACTTAAAGAGGAGCTTTTACTATTCCCTAAAGATATTTACTTTGCTGTTGAGATATTGCATACTTGAAAAACATATTAAGGTTAAAGTTTTCTCGGAATTTTATGCTGAAATTTCAATACTCTGTTTTTGAAATGAACTCTTCGTTTTAGGAGTTAATTATAATTAATAATTATCATTAATATACATATAACTCTGCCCTCTGGCTGTAGGCTGGAGAACTTAGACAATTTTTAAGCTTTTCCAAAGCTTTGCCTTCCATTTTTTATGTTGTTGTTAGAAGTAGTTTGTTTAGATTTTCTTCCATTGTTTTTTATGTTTTATTATTGTAAAAAAGGACTTATTAATATATCTTGGAAATATTAAAGAACAAAAGCATAACTTTACGCCAGTAAATTCTCTGTTGTACACTGTATACGGAATCAATCGGCGGATGGCACGGCTCCTAAGAACTAAGATTAATTTAATGCAAAATTTCTCTAATATTTTCATTTATTGCTATAAGTTCACTAAACTAAAAATGTAGGTACTAATACTAACTTAAAAATAATAATAATATAGCTAAACTAATAGACTAATAAATTTTAATATTATCACGTACACAAAAGTCGAATATACTCGTACCTTCTCTTATTGAACTTGGTTCATAAGATTACTAAGCTCGAGGTATGTAAGTACCTACTACTTTTATATATTCTGTACTCATGATAATCATTATAAGACCATTTTGATGAAATAAGTGGAAAAAAGGCAGACGACCCGCCTGATAGTAAGCAGTCACCATCGCCTATGAACACTGGCAACGCCAGAGGCTATCAAAACTTTCTGAAATAAAATAAAACTGGGACTAATGATGTTATTAAAACTACAAGTTAAGCAACATTGTTAACCCAGGTCAGTATTAAGTCCGTGACCGGAGCTGACATTTAACTAAGTGCTTACAACCCACTGGGGTCGTGCGACAAAAGTGAACCACAACTTAAGTTTGAAACTTGAGTTTTGGCCCAAATTTAAATTCGTTGTTAAGAAAACTCAATTTGCTACGCAGAAAAAACAAGTAGTTTATAAGAAGTTGCTTATTTTGAGTTAAAATTTTGTGGCTACTTCGTCAGGCGACTAGGGAAGCTTAAAATTCTGACACCAGGTTGGCCACTCTCATACTTAGTATTTTTTGACTGGATTTCATCATGCGTTTATGTTATTAGAAAACTTGACTATTTTCTTTGTTTTTTTGGAAACTTTCAAAATGAGTCATGATTTTACAAAGGCACTTTAGCTTTGTGTATAATCTACCTATATATACACATCTGTCTTTTAAATCAGCGACTAAACTGAAAGAGAAAGGTACGTGAATCAAGACTAGATATTTATATAAACAGCATTTCAAAGTCATACTCAAAACAAGGAATGTTAAGGTGGTATATAAAACTGGATTTATCATAAATTCCTCAAACTCCTAACCATATTTTCAAAGCTAATATGCACAGACGAAAATTACAAATAAATAAGTATATATTTGCCCAAACTGAAATACAACTACGTCAACAAGGACTAGTAAATGCTAGAAGGCCGTAATGTAATAAATGTCAGCTTCATGGGATTTTTATGGGAGTCAGTGAGGCGTAACGTGTGTCATAAAGTCATTATTAAGTATGGGACATTGTTTATGGTGTCTTGTGATATGGGAATATATGTTATAAATAGAACGAGTGGTAAGACCTTTTATTATTGGATTACGTTAGTGAATAAAGTTTGAGCGCAACATATGCTTTTTTTTACGTGGAATAGGTTTACGTTTGACTACAGCCAGCCTGAGTTAAGCATTGCTGCAGCCTAGGGTGTTACACACTTACCTAGAAGATACCTATTAACTCTAGGTTTGAAGACCACTGGATTGTAGTTCGCAGGAAACACAGCTTTTGGTAAAGTGTTCCAAAGCTTTGCCGTCCATACAATAAACATGGAGGCAAAGCGCTGTGTTCGACACTTCGGCACTTCCACCATGAAGCGGTCTCCTGCAGACTTTCTGCTTGTTCGGTTATAGAAAGGAGCTAAGGGAAACAGTTCATGTAGCTCCGCTGCAACCTCTCCGGAATGGATTCGATAAAAGACCGACATACTGGCCACCTTGCGGTGATGTTCCAAACTTTGATGATATGTTCAAGCATTATATTTTGTCTTCACAGTTGTCATTCCTATAGATTTAAAGTCAAATTTGAGTCTAAAAGTATTGAGATAGCAGTAGCCAAAAAGAATTTGAATTCGTGAAGAGATAGTTATGTGTATAAACTAGTTCACTACATACTATACAAAAATCTTTTTCCTATACTACTTTTACATATAAACACAGCGTTATCTGATTTTCGAAATTAACAGTTTAATCTTTATTTCCGTAATCCCAGCATTAAAACTTTTAACGCCGGTTAATTAAACAACGAAGATGCTAAAAATAATAATAACACCTGAACTGATAGTCTTGAATTGCAGAAACAAACTCATTATTTCATACAGACTAAACATTTTCCCGGCAGTTCTATTTCAAACGCTTGAATGGTTGTCCGTCAATTTCTTGCTGGATTTAGAACGCATTGTAAACAAAACGCAAACGCATTTATCTATGTGCGAGTTATTACAGAATAGAATACGAGATGTTTCTCACACGACTCTCTCTTTGAGTCGTATTTTGGTCGTGACTCCCCCGCAGAATTAATTCGTTAGGGGAGTTTCCTTGGGCAGATACATCGTGGTGGGCGCCCAGGTCCTTCCACGGAAGTAACATATCCTCGAGATATTGTGGTCCTCAAACATGTCGGTTTCCTCACAATATTTTCCTTCCGATAAGCGTGTGCAAATTCACACATAACTTGTAAAACAAGTTCGGGCCGGATTCGAACCAGGATGCGTCAGAATCAAAAACAGACGCTGAAACCGCCGAGCTACACTCGCTTTTTAAACACATATTTATCATTCTTTTATTTGTTCTTCTATTACTAACAACAAATAATTAGGAGTTGTTAAGGATCAAAGAAATTTATAGCATGAAACCACAAATTATTTTTCAATAGGTACTAAAAATGGAGGTTAGGTACTATAAAATAATTATATTATGATAATTTATACCGAACATGCGATGTATCTTTGTTAAAGATTTGTTGTAATGTTTGCTGAGACGTACTGTAAGTAATATAGTATAATAATAATTTATACTATAATATTATAAAGCTGAAGAGTTTGTTTGTTTGTTTGAACGCGCTAATCTCAGGAACCACTGGTGCGAATTGAAAAATTATTTTTGTGTTTGATAGACCATTTATAGAGGAAGGCTTTAGGCTATATAACATCACGCTGCAACTAATAGGAGAGAAGAAACCATGAAAAATGTGGGAAAAAACGGGGAAAATGTTTCATCTCTGAGGGCTTCCGTTGTGTTCGCTGCGAAAACGGTTCAAAATTCAAAGAATGAAGGCCCAAAATAACAATTCCACGCGGACGAAGTCGCAGGCACAGCTAGTTATTAATATACTATTAGTGTGGGGCTAGATGGCGCTGTGTGCAATGTCCCGGAATATTTATTTATTAGTGTTATAGTATATTAATAATTATTAATATACTACCTATATATTGTGTAGATACCTACACCATGTGGATTGCCTTGAGATATTAAAATTAAAAATGTTATAAATTTATTTTCATAACTTTTATGACTGTTAACTTGTGTAAATAAATCATTATTTTTCTAAACATGTAGTTCGATCATTTAATCACAAATCAAATATCGATGCACTAGAAAAATAATCCCAGAAAGAAGGGTAAAACAACATGCTTGGTTGGCAATTTTTAATGTATTACTTGTACTGAGGATGTTTCATTACACAATTTTCACGCGTGAAAAGTTTTTCTCGTGAGTATATCGCGGCCAGCTCGAAAATCCCTTGAGACGGCAGGAGGCGGGCTTCTACCGAGAAAACCTATTTTTCTCGCTTCAACGGCTTTTGCTAACATAGCCAAACGTTTTAGAAAACTTGGGATATACCTACATAGATTATTTTATAGTTGGACTTCAGACGTGAAACGAGACAAAGAAAATAATAATAAAACAATAACTAAGCAAATAATATAAGAAATTATATCAACTGTTAAATCCTTGCTACGCCGTGCTACGATATCGCTACAAAGTTCTACGAATCTGCTACGGAAGATTTGAAATAACATTTTAGGGGCCTGGTTTAGTTTGATATTTAAAATCTTCTTACTGATCCAGGTACTTTAGAAATAGTTTATCTTGCTATTTAATAATATTTAGGACCTATGAGAATATCCAATTTAAATATATTGTAGGTATACTTATATTTGTTCCAGAAAATATACGATATTTTCGAGAAATTTCACACTACCAACTTACGTTTTTTTTATAACATACAATAATATTAACATTGTAAAGGCTTTTTGGAAATAGTGTTTTTAAGTTTATTTGCGAGAGCAAATATTATAATTAATAGTTTTAATTATAAATTCACAGCTTAACTGTAAATATAATATGTAAACATTTGTTAAATTCAATTAGTTGAATTCATGAACACAACCTTTTTATAATTATAATCGGAGCGTTATTTGAATGCTTTTCAAATGAATTTATTGCAAATTCAATTTAACTACATTAAATGCTACAAACATATTTTACTTTTACGCTTTACATATTATAAAATACCACTTTTTTGTCTACATAATCATCTAAATAAAGCGGAGTAATATTTCCATTTTGGCACTAAAATAGAACTCAACTCAACGCGTAACATCAGTGATGATTATTATTATCATTAACAAGCATAATTTAAGTTACCTACTTTCGTTACACAAAAAAGTCAGCCAAAATGTGAGCAATCGCAAAAGATCCGAAAAAAAAAACAAATAGCCAACCTAACCGTACAAACTTTGTATCTGTCTTATCTTTAAGCTTTTCGCGAACGCACATGCATGGTCTTAATACAACCTTCGGTCTAAATCCCTGGCTATCACATGGTATTAGCGATTTGAGGTTTCGAGTTTATTTAGAAAGGATGATATAATATAATAAAATAATGAATGTTTTATTCTTGAGTGTTATGTTCAGATCCTTAGTTTTCGTGTTCTTAGCGTGTATATTTAAATTTATGGTAGACTAGGATAGGTTATATGATTAAACGAGTGTGGCTTAGCGGTTCCAGTGTCTGCTTTATATTCAGACGTACCCTGGTTCGAATCCAGCCCTACATCAACGACGTGTATTTTCAAGTTATGTGTGAATTCGCACTGGCTTAACGGTGAAGGAAAACTTCGTGAGAAAACCGACATGTTTGAGGACCACAATATCCGAGGACATGTGTATTCCGTGGAAGGACCTGGGCGCCCACCATGATGTATCTGCCCAAGAAAACTCCCCTAATGAATTAATTATACGGGGGAGTCTCAACTATCAGTCATGAGAAAATTCGACTCAAGAGAGGATAGTTTAATGTAGGTATAAAATAGTGTCACATAATACTAACCTGAGGAAGAAGACAACTGAATTTGTGGCTTAGCAATGTTTTACGATTTATACGATTTTTTTTATGTTTCTCTAATTATCGTATTTAAAAAAAACTTGCTTTAATAATAAAAAGGAGAAGATACGAACTCACTTATAATACTCAAGGAAAAGGAAAGTAGATGTAAATTCAGTTATCAAAATAATTTATATCATTAGACGAACCTCGATTGTGTAGTCTATAAATATAAAATTGTATCAAAGTAGCATAAGTCAAAAATAATATAAAAAGTGAGCGTGTTCAAAAAATTTAATCAAGTTTTTTATTAAATTAATAAAGTAGGTAATCTGCACTCTAGCAAATGTAATAAAACCAGGCTCAGTACAGATGAATATTAAATTTAAACCCCGATATCTCAAGAGCTCTTCATTACAGAAAAGCTGAAATAAATCTAATAAAGCTCACTAAAAAGCGTTTTCCGGCACCTAAAAATTGAAATCTGGAGTAAAAATGCCAGCCGGTCTATTTCAGCGGCCGCAAATTAGGCCCTTTTTGACCGAAATATCTTTTATAGGATTATAGGACATTTTAGGTTTTAGTGTTGAGAGTTGAGACCTTCGTCAAAGGTATTAAGGAAATAAAGCAGCTTTGTTACTTACATACTGAACGCGTAAGGAATGTTTTTATTATAATATTTTAGAAGATCTTTTTAGTCCTCATATGATATGCTTTTTGTAAGACTAAATAAATAGCCCGGAAGAGATCAATTAAGGTGATAAGCCCCACTTGTACAAATGTATATTTATAGTTAAGTCCTTTTGTTATGTTCATTCATACCGTTAGTACAACGACATTAATAATACTTCGTTAGTAAATATATTTTCATTTTCATTTTTTTTTCATTTTTCAGATTTGCTGTACAATAAAGATAGGTATATTGTATTGAATTGAAATAAAAATGCGTACTGTTCAGTTGACACAATGAACATTTTTAAAAAGCAAATATCAGAATAAGTTTTTTACTGTAAAAGCATTGAATTTAATTTATGATCCCACATATTAATTTCAATAGTAATTTTGTCTCCTACCTTAGTTAACATTAGACAAATTAATCAAATACTGTTTTATCATTATCATTACTAAAATGTTAAAAATGAAAAGTATCATTTTGAAATATTTACATAATTAATATCTTTCAGTGATCACGTGGATCTATATCTGAAAAATATATGAACTGATATTAATAAAACTTTCACCGCACCTTAAATTAAAACATACACAATACATATACGATAGAAAAATAATGTCATTTGATATCTCAGAATTAACGTTATTTCCCTTCATTTTCTTTTATTCTCTCTTCGTGTAACACAAATACGTATTCCCCACAAAGATTACAATACACGAGCACTGCTACGCAACACCGTTTCCACATTTGTATTTTAATCTCGAATCTACAAAGACTGTCTTACAAAGCTTGTTTAATTGCTCATTACACCGCAGAGCTTAATAATCTACTTTTAATGAAAAGCTTCTAAACATAAAACTTCATAATAGCAAGAGAATTATGTTAAATGGAAGTATTTAGAGATAGCGGTATGGTTTAATTTAGTATTTTATGTTCAGTAGTTTATGAATTAATTCTACGGGGGAATCGTGACCCTCAGTCATGACAAAAAACGGCTCAAAGAGAGTTTTATTAATTGTTGTTTAGACTTTTAAGTTAATTGTGAGTCGAGTGTTATCTATTTGGGATTATAATAACGAATAATTGAATTTTTTGAAAATGAGAAAAAAATTATAAGTTAGTGGACGCCAGCGGCTTTGCTCGCATTATTTTGCAAAAAGGTTTAAAATGGACATATCTTTTTTTATTTATAAAGCGGTTGAAATGAAATAAACACTTAAAAAAATTAAGTTAAAAATGCACCAACATGTTTGTGAAACCCGTAGACTAACCGGTTCAGCCGTTTTCGAGTCTATAACTAACAAACATACCTACAGACAAATAGATTTCTTTTTAAACATGATTTATGTGTTCTATTGCAACAATGAAGACCCCTCAACGATTTTTACTACAATTACTAAAAATATAAGTTAATAACTCGTTTTCAACAGTATTAAATTATGTCCCAACAGAGTTATCAAAATAACTAAAACCAAAATAGCATTCGCGAAATATCTTTATCCAAGTAAGATCATTAATTTCCACAGAGAATTTGAAAATGAATGTCACCGTCCAAGATAATTATACATTATTTTTTGCTTGACACCTACGAATAATTGAAACAAAAGAAACGTAATTAATTAAAAAATATTCCATGAGATGGTCGATGGCCGCGGTTGAGTTGGTGTGCGGGGCTTTCTTTTACCGTCTTATTACAAAACGCGGTTTACATATTGATCCACGACTTTAAAAATAAAAAGTCGGTTCTTGTTGTTCAAACATCACAAACAAACAATCAAATGTCAAGTTCAAATTAGGACGTTGATTTATTTTTGGTTACATTTTGACAGTTTGATTATTATGGCAGTAGAGAGATACATTTCGAACAGCAAAAACGGACTGTATATTGTCAATGTTCTGGACTAATAATTAAGCCACGTTTTGTAATAAGGCCCTTAGCAACCAATTGCAACGAACAAGCAAGCTTTGTGTGCGAGTGGTGTGTAAAAGAGAGATGACATTTGGAAGTATTTTCGACACGAATTTTGAAAGGAGTTATGATTCTTCACATTAATTTATTCACAGTTTTTATGCTCGACACCGTGTTACACGATAACATAATTAATATCAACGTGGTCCCTTTTATAATGCTAATTTACGAGTCTGTTATAAAGGTAAACATTATTTGGGACATGTTCTCGTATCATTTTAAATGGACTCGCGTTAATTGCTACGATGAGTATTGATTTACGTGAGAAAATTGTTTGCCATGAAAGTACATGATATTTTTAAAACCCTTAGATGAAATGGGAAAAGAAAAAACATTGCGATCATAAAATTTTGGTGTTTTAGTGATGTTTGTTTTGGCCTCCTGTTTTTTTTCCGTCGTTTTATTTTAAATATAATGTTTGTTGTTTAAAAAATCCTAAGTTATTGATTTGGCATAGTGAAACAGCCGTTAAGCCATAACAGAAGCCCTTCGTAACTGCTATGAATAAACATCAATATCTGTATATAAATCTTGATAAACTTTTGACACCAGAGTTAGGTACTTTCATTCGATTAGAAGAAGATTAACTTAATACCTGATGCACAAAGAATCGATATCGCTTATGGTTTCCGAGAAATGCATGGAAAAACATTACATGTTATATAAAATTTACTCAACTTTTTTCCATTTTTGTCAATATTACAGGTAGGTACATTTAGTTTCTATTGATAACTTGGTTAAAATATGGTCAGAAAAAAATGGCGTGTGGAATAAACTATTATTTATAGGTACCTAAATAGCACTATTTAAATAATAATCCCATGAAATTCAATGTTCAAAATTAATTCTATATATCAGAATATAACATACTCCTTAATTATGCTACTCGTACCTCTAATATGTGTTATTACCGCAAAATGTTGAACATAATTTAATTAGTTTTGCATTCATGTAACATGTACCCACATTAATTATGTTTATGAAGTAAAACATAGGCGAAACCATGTCGAATATTATATATAGTTATTTTAACTAGGATAGACCTTATTTCCTACCTATTAACATACCTACTACATTATTTTAAGTTGTTAATATAAAACTAAGTTGTAAACAAGAACCCCCGGAAGAACCTGCCTCTCTACGACACAGTTTTTACTAATGTAAGAGGCAGAGCTATTTGTAAAGTGTAACATATTGTTTTGTTTACAATAAATTTATCTTTATCTCTTATCTCTTATCTCTATTCGAATGAGCTAACTACATATATATTTTTATTTTTACTACTCCTTAGTCGTATTTCGTAGTTCTTTTTACTGAGGATCCTAGCTTCCCGCAGAATGAACTTTATCTCAAAATATAACTATCTTAGGTTATAAATAGCTATCAAGCTAAATTTGGTCAAGTGCGAACCCGTTGTAATAGAAAATAAAAAATACTGAACAAACAAACTATGTCGCCATTTTTTTTAATAGTCAATTTACTATAATTTTTATTTATAAAATATCAAAAATATAAATGGAATAAATAATATTAATACAGTGACACTATTAGCAGGTAAAAAATGTTATCATAGGTGTTTATTATAATTCATGAGAATTTCAATACAACTTGCAATTTTCGATTAATTACATTTATTTATTAATTACATTTTAATTTAATTTTTTTACCGGTTTCTTCTAGGCAAGCGCGCTACATCGTAGACTATAACGTTGCTTAACATCAGGCAAGTTGTAGTCAAGCGTAAGCCTATTTCATGTTAATAATAAATAAAAAATTATCAAGATATTATAATTCTTAGAAAAGGTAAACAAAAATAATAATCATTATTGACTGTACATGATTATAACACTGCAATTAGTTTGTAACTAACCAAAGGGTATTTCCGTCGGTCCAAAGATACTATCGGAACAACTTTATCAATCGATCAAAAAAATATTAAATTATATACCGAAGTACTTATTTACAGCTACTTTTGTAAATCTATACTTCTATTTATACTAATATTATATAGCTGAAGAGTTTGTTTGTTTGAACGCGCTAATCTCAGGAACTACTGGTGCGAAATGAAAAATTCTTTTTGTGTTGAATAGACCATTTATCGAGGAAGGCTTTAGGCTATATAACATTACTCTGCAACTAATAGGAGCGAAGAAACAATGGAAAATCTGGAAAAAACTGGGAAAATTATTCATTTTTGAGGGCTTCCGTTGCGTGCACTGCGAAAACGGTTCAAGTCGTGGGTAACAACTAAATTCATAAAGGTTGTTTGCACAAATAAATATGATGCCCAAAATAACTATTCCACGCTAACGAAGTCGCAGAGGCACAGCTAGTAATAAAGTCTATTATAAAATATTATTAGTAGGTAGGTTCTCGTTTGACTATAGCCTGCCTGATCTAAACAATTTCTATAGCCTACTGTGAAACACGTCGTAAAATATATGTACCATGTAAGTCTAAGTACTCTATTTATTTATTAGATAGTAAAACCTGCAGATATTTTAATAACTAATCCTTACTAACCTCAGAAAGTTCAAATCTTTTTCTTCTTTTCGTATGATAGTCGCCATCTATAGTGTTGTGTGTTTTTAATTAATTTATTCCGAGAGAGTCACGATCCTCCGTAATGAGGTAAACACATGCTCTGTTAGCTTAGTTGGTAGAGGCTCTGTCTTCTAATCTAGGGGCGTGGGTTCGATTCCCGCATAACACAGGTAAATAAGAATATTTAAATTTGTTATTACTTGTGTTGAGTCTGGTCGTTTCTGAATGTATTTACATAAGCAAAGTACCTATATATATGTATTATATTCGTTATCTATATGGGTACTACACCCATGATACAAGCGTAAGCTTAGTATGAGGCTAGATGGCGCTGTGTGATATGTAAATAAAAAACCACTCAAGGCGGAGGTAACCTAACTTACACGTGCCGCGGGCTCCATAAGGCACCATAAAAACAGGCTTACCAACCAAAAACCTTTAAATAATCCACAAAAACTGACGAGCGAATCGTGGCCCAATCACATTTTCCTTCAATAACAAGAATACATACATATTACACTCATGTGAGCACTGAACAAGCGTCAAATAACGAACCCTTACATCCCTTATCCCTAATAATACTATATGTTATATACAGCCTCTTTGGTAACATTGAATCAAGGGCCATTTTGTGCGTGAGAGTGTAATCTAGCTAATCAATGAGATATTTTCTGCTGCTATTTTTCTTTTACATCACACCATACTTATGTAAATAAAAAGCTGGGCAAACCCTCAATTTTAGTGACATTGTGGAACTCCCTGCCCACGCACATGCCTGTTCCCCACGCACTATAATCCAGCGACCTTCAAAGCGAGAGTGAATCGGTTCTTATCTTATAGCGCGCTCCTTCTTAGGCCATAGCCTTGGCTATCAGGCAAGCTATGTGCAAACCCGTTCAAGTTAAAAAAAATAGTTTCTAACAAATTGAAATTGAAATCAAATTGAATCTAGATGTAAATTGCACCATTGTAGAAGAGTTTTTTATGCAAATGTATTTGATTAAAAAGAATATATTTTTTATTAAATACGTTAATCATAATACGATCTAAGAAAATAATAATGTAGTTATTATAATAATATAATATTTACGACTTCAAACGTTGAAAAAAAAATGTCTTAATGGCTTGGGGGCAACGAAACGTCAAGTTTCTCATGTTTCAAGTTTTAAAAGTTTACGCAGAGGCAGTGAAAGAAGTTAGGATTATCTGGATGCTGGCGTAGATTGGAAAATGTATGAATAAACTTTATGTCAGAAGGCTAAAAAGCCAGTAATTTAGAAAGCAGTCTAGCAAATTAGCTTCAATATGAATACAAAAACTTTTTTACTCACAAGCTAAATATTTTTAAAAGATATTGGCGTGAAGATAACTCTTTCTAAAAAGCTCAGAACTCACGAAAGCACTGTATTGCAACCTTATTATTGGTGCCTTCAGTCCTTCCGCTCTCAAATTACGGGGCAGTTACGCATTGTTACGGAAAATCCGACGATCGTTTCGGAGAAAAATCGAACCGTAAATTGGGGTAGACGGATGTCAAAAAGGTGGAGTAAGTAAATGCGCAAATGGCGATGGTTACCCTTAATGTGTGAATAAGGTTTATTTCTTGCGATTTTCGTTTTTAACGTGATTTCAATATAGAAGAGTTCATGAAAGTGGTGGCGCTGCGTTTATTTTTTCTCCGAATCTAAGACAATTTTTGATTATTAATATATTAATTTTAATTATAAAGTTGTTTTTAAAGTTTTGTACTAAAATGTACGGTCAACTTAGCAGCGGAATAATTAGCAAAGATGTATATAGATGTATGTTTTTTTTAAGTTAATACATACAGTTATTAATATTAAAATAATGAATCCATACGAACCTTTCTGTTCAACAATTCGTAATTAAAAAAAAATATCTTTTTTTTATTACGTGTTTAAAGCGTGAGCATGTTTAATGTTCATTGTATCAATAATTTGCATATATCGTTCCTCTATCGTATATAGGAGCATGAATTTGTTAAATATTTCTGGTACTGCTATTCATAATTATCTTTTTTATCGTTTATCCGTAACATCCTTGTCTTAAAGGAATAACAAACAAACTCATATTCTCCTTTACAAAATCGTATAATATCATATGTAGTATATGGTCAATACACAGAACATAGTAATACCTCCATGGATAAACATTGTTAATTGATCGTAGATAATTATGCAATTAAGATCATTGGTCAGCAATAGACTGTATCCGGCTATGTCGATACTCAAATAAGCAGAGTAAATGCCTTTCAGGAAATGAGAGGAACTATTGCTAGTTGTTAACATTTCCTCAGAGCAATTATATAATATTTACTTTTACTTGATTTTCAGCGATGAAGATGGCAAAACTCTGAATAGCTAGCTGGAATTTGACGACACCCATTTAGGGTATGTCTCATTTGTATAATTTAGGACTGACATTTAGAAGCAAACAAAATTTACTTATTTAAAATAAAGTAGGTACAATACGCTTCTTATTAACTTTTAATATAACCTTAAGAGTATAAAACGCTGTGTATAGTCGTAATTGGACTCTTAGTTTATTCTTATTTTTAAAAATGTTTAGTATTATAACTGATTGTCTGTTACTGTACCAAACTAAATAAAATAAAGTATGTCAAGCAATGTTTCGTACGAGTGGATAAGAATATCACTATAAAAGGTTCTTAAAAATAAGCTAAAAGCCAACCACGTGGATATAATGAGACATAAAAATCAAATATTTTCTATGGTTTTATAGTTTTATCAGAAGTGAAGTATACTTTTTGCAAAATTTTCTTACTATACAACATTTTTAATTAAAATACGTTCAGCTTGATGTACCCCAAAGATTACGGAGAAATTAAAGTAACAGTAACTCACCCAAAGCAAAGTCACACGAAGGTCCAAAGAACACATTAGTACAGTCATTGTAGGCGTCTATGGCGGAGATGACGGCGTAGGCTGCGTCGCAATCTGTGACGTCATACGTCTGCCAGTCGAACTCGATCCACGGCGGGAAAGCCTCCCGAACCGCCTGGTCTAGCATTGCTAGCTCGAATACTGGCTCCACCTGGAATTGAGAACATTTTGTCTGTATTTTTCATACACATATGTGTATGCATGTTTTGTTGATGTTTCTGGTGGGTGTCTAGGATAGTAGGGGAGGATGATAGAAGGGGACAATTTGTGAGACTGTTTCAGTTGCTTTTTCTTTAAATATTTAGTTTCACGATAAATTAGATTGGATAATGTTTGAAATTATTTGAATATTTAGTTTCACGATAAATTAGATTGGATAATGTTTGTTCTTAGAAATGTACTTTTGTTTCACATTAGCTTTACATTTTCACATTATTATTTTTGAGCACGTCATACAATTTGCATTGTCATAATTTATTCAAATCAAGACACTTGCAGGTACATAAAAAAAATCACCAGGCTAATTGGCTAAAACCTGAACTAAGTGGCGTCCCTATTATTTTAACACTTTGTGACCCACTTACACATCATTAAAAACTATAACCTATGCATTGATATAAGTACATTATAAATGGTCACATGCTAGTCAATTGTATTGACTATTCTGCAGGAAAACATAAATATACTAGCGATAAAGCTTTCAAAGTTATCAGAATATTCCACACTCAACTAATCAGCTGATATTTACGACGTCGGGAAATGTAATACTCACTGGGGAGATATATTTTATGAGAAAAGGGTTCTCGGGAATAGTTTTCTAGGTTATGGAAATCGGGTGATAAAGTGACGGCCAGATGAATGAGGTTTATGAAATGAGTAGGAAAATAGCGAAGAATGATATTATGCCATTGCATAAAAAAACAATAATAAAAATTGGTTCATAAATAACGGATTAAACGAGTAACATACACACAAAAAAACATGTGGTCGAATTGAGAACCTCGTACTTTTTAAAGTCGGTGAAAAAATATTATTTTGTCATAGAGCAGGCTTACGTTTCACTACAGCCCAAATGATGTCGCAGCCGTAGTCTAAGACTAAGATCTAACACACTTGCCTAAAAGAAACTAATTGACACTGGAATCCTATAAAAAAATCGCCTAGATTTAGATTATATTTGTGATAATTTTTATAAAACGTAAAAAACAGATTAGATTTTTACTCGTACAGACTTACCAACATTGTAGCATGAACTGCAATCGTATAACTTAGGGCCATTATATATTTCTCATTGGCTACATTTTTGTCCGATCAAACCAAAAACAAAAGGTAAGTAAGTAGGAACCTCCATCAGGCGCATTACATTGACCTTATTACAACAAAAATAGGGAACTACTAAAACAATAATAACATGATACTTTCCTGTCTTCCCTTCACCAAAAACAAAGCCTGAGGAAACAAATCCCCTTGTCAATAAACTAAAATCTTACATCCCTTCAAATAGCAAGGATTATCCTGATCCCTTTTTCTTTATTTTACCACGGTAGAAAACCCTGCAAACATATTTACGTACATAAACTGTACATATATCTACGCCTCACTACTTTAACCACATGTCCATATTACATTTTGATTGCATAGATGTTCTATATTTTAACCAGATCACGAGTATTTTCACTACTGTAGATGACACAGAGCTATTTATTAATATCATGAAGTACGAAACGGTACGCTTCCACCTTTATTGTTCGTACCGCTAGGTTGTGGAACTCCCTGCCTGGCTCTCTGTTCCCCACGCACTATAATCCAGCGATCTTCAAAGCGAGAGTGAATCGGTTCTTATCGGGTAAGCACGCTCCATCTTAGGCCATAGCCTTACTTGCTATCAGGTAAACTATGGTGAAGTGCAAACCCGTACAAGTTAAAAAAAAAAAAAAAGTACTTACCGCGGCAATACAAGCATCGTAAGACGTATTTCTCGGCAACAGTAGGGCTGCCCTAATCTTGCAATTGTTGTTATCATCGCAAATCCGATCGCACTCCCTCGGCTTGGGCGCTTCGCCGCGACAATTTTCACCATTAACAACACTGAACACAAAAAACAAAGACAAACACCACCACATTTCCATTTTATCACACTTTATCGATTCACCGACATTTTATCGTCACCATTTTACTGTCGCACATCACTAGTTTTAGTTTTTCTTTTTGTGCGTTGCCACGTTCAAATCTGGAACAAAATAAAAATATGTAAACGAACAGATTCAAACTTTTTTATTGCAAACTCTGCCGATTGTAATTAAAAAGAAGGAAAATGTGTAAACAAATTTATACAAAGGTCGGGCCTGAGTTTGAATAAATAAAAGTTTTCTGTTTTTTACACGTTTTACTTCGAAAATATAGGCGCTGGCCCCAGAAAAATGATAATTGGAGAATTTGTTTGATGTAATATAAATATTTATTGTTTTGCTCAGATTTTTGATGAGGAACTTAATATTTCAATGAACATTTTGCAATTGAAATTCCATAGCATAATAATAATTTGCACAAATTGTGTCAACATATTAATAATTTTTATGGGGTTTTTACCTTAGTCAGGTAAAAGACTGGCCTGTTAACTTAGTTGGTAGTGGCTCTGCCTTCTAATCTTGGGGTTGCGGGTTCGAGTCCCGCGTGACACAAGTATTTATACATTTAATAAAAATATAATTACTTGTGTTGAGTCTGGTTGTTTGTATGTATAATAAGTATGTGTTTACAAAAGAAAAGTATATATGTATTATATCCGTTATCTAGTACCCACGACACAAGCGTTTGCTTAGTGGGGCTAGATGGCGCTGTGTGCAATGTCCCGTAATATTTATTTATTTATTAGCCAGGTAATTGCGATGCTAAACCAGGTACCTACACAAGTTGTTCCACATGGCTTTGACACAGGTAGCTTCAAGTTAACGTCCCAAATACCAGCCTACGTATATCTATTATGTGAGCTAGCTACGGTAGTAAGGCACACTAGAGTACTCGACCGAGTGATTCAAGCGAACGAAACGTGTCTACATAAGATGACTAACATTTATTTCCGCATTGTTTTTATCCGTTTCCAAAATTCTTGACACCAGAGTTAGCCAGTCTCATAGAAAATTTCTCAATTTATTTATTATCGAAACAGACTCACTTAATAACTTTTACTCCATCAGATAAATGATAATAAGTAGTTGTGTTCTTTATTTGAAGTTACGTATTTTCAGTATTTTCTTAATGAAGCAAAATCTTTATTCAAAATAATACCTAATACATAAAAACAAGCGAAAAACTAAACATACTACTTCTAACTATAAAAAGAGGCACCTCAAAGAGTATTAAATGTATTTGCTAAATTCTTGATGAGTGTCATAACTTGAAGAATATATTAATATCATTGCAATGTAGTCCCAGGATTAAAAAATCTACACTGGCAATGTACATTTAGCTTAAGTTAATGTAAATAAAGATAATTTGAAATTGAAAATTGATAATGGATTTGCATATGGCCAGAATGATATTTTTTACCTACTAATGGTTAAAGACAGATCTCGCACATGCAATAATAACCACGTCAGAACATGAGGGAATACTGTTGGTTAGTTTTGAAAAATCAGTAAAGAAAAACTATAAGATATTTTTATTTACCAAAACTGGTTTGCACTTGACCATAGTTTGTCTGATGGTAAGCATTAACTTTATTTTGCTGAGTTCTCCCGTTCACAGAAGTTTCTAGGCAGCACGCTGTTCGTTTGTACATACGTTTTGTGCTGTCGAAACGTGTAAGCAAGTTACCAACGTGAAGCAAATTCTGATGGCAGTTGATTTCGAATATCGTGGACTGAATGTGTATAGTTTGTAGTCTCGGTAAATCTGGGAAAGACCGACGTTTCGTGAAAATGGACTGGAATATTGAACAGTAATACATTCATACCTATGAATGCAAAAGTTTAATAATGCAAAACAAATATTAAACTTTTACCACCACACCCACAAATATAGGTACCTATGTAGTATAGGTATACATAGGTACCTATATTTGTAGGAAATTACACCTACATAATTTTATTTGAGAAATTATAACAAACAAATATTTAACTTTCGCGGTTCGTTAGTTCCACTGTTGGTTTGTAAGTTGAATTGAAACGTACCTAATCTAATACAAAAATAACCACAATAATTAGTCCTTTAACTGTATTTGTCCTCTCAAGTTGAATAGAAAGGAAGTAAGTATATGCTATTGTAGTTATCATTATTTGACATATATTTATTTATTACTTATCATCATATGTATTGAAGTATGTATTAGTGTATTTGTTTATTTTGCTATTTATGTATGTTTATTTTATGATATGTATTTATGTAATTTCACATACATTTAAAACACCTCGTCTACCATTATACTTGCGTCTTATCCCTGCCAGATTGGTTGCCTGGAAGAGATCGCTTTTAGCGATAAGGTCGCCAGTTAAGACACTAGGCTTAGGTTTTAATATTATTTTTGTAAATTTCTGTATTGTGCTGGTGTTTTTAATAAGTGTATATCTATCTATCTATCTATCCTTTTTACATCCAATCAGAAAGTTTGGCAAACAAAGCCTAAATACATCATCATCCTCAAATTTCATCAAATTCTAATAATATTAAAAACATACGGATTGAATAGATAACCTCTTCTTTTAATAGACGTCGTTAAAAGAACTACGAACAAAGAACTAAGAAAAACATTGAGCTAAGCGCCTGAAAGTTTTACAAAAGCAAAAATAAACGTTGACATGTAACATCTTTTTACCAACTTTCCCGGCTGATTAAAACTTCCCTCTTTTAGTCGACTTTAAGTGCCCAAAATACAACATCCAGAACACAACACACGTTTGATGTTGCTCTTTGTTTCTTGTTAAAAGGCTTTTTATTTTTGTTTTCACTTTTACTTTCTGCCTACGAGTACATGTGGGTAGGTATATCGCTATATAAAAGCGTATTGAAACAATAATATTGCCAGAAATTGATTTGATGGGGGAATTAAATTATAGTCGTTCTAAGAACCGGGCGGGCAGTTATTTCATTGAAATAACATTTCAGGATAGTGATCACCCTGATCAAGTGCCTCTAACATTTCGGTACGGATCGGTTTTTACGGAATTGTGCCAGGAGGGTTTAAGACCAAATTCTAAAAGAAATGCGACAAAAAATTCATGGTTGTTGTAAATACTGAAGGTTTTTTAGTTATCTATATATATAAAACTCAAAGGTGACTGACTAATTGACTGACTGACTGACTGACTGACTGACTGATATAGTGATCTATCAACGCACAGCCCAAATCACTGGACGGATTGGGCTGAAATTTGGAATGAAGGTAGATTTTATGGCGTAGGCATCCGCTAAGAAAAGATTTTTGGAAATGCCACTTTTAAAGGGGTGAAATAGAGGATGCAAGTTTTACTTCTTAATGCGAGCGAAGCCGCGAGCATCAACTAGTTTTACCTATAATTCGTTTTATGGTAATAGTGGCAATAGAAACACATTATCTAAGTAAATGTAATAGCTGTCACGGTTCATGAGATAATGGTAAACCTCCCTTATATAAGCTTTTCTCTCCCCGTAAATAACTACTTTGTACCTACATATAGGGCCTAAAAGGTCTTGGTTTACTTAGGCCTCTTACAGCGTTTTGCACTTTTCAAAACACGAGAAGACAATAAATTTTTGATCCGCTTGAGAGAATTTTTGGCTATTTAAATAAAAATATATTCTATTAAAAATCTTAAAGTCGGTTGAAAATAAGGTATCTACGAGTACAACATTCATGTGTTTCCGCCTGCACTTTACTTTTTTTTAGCCGATTAGAAAAAGCAACCAACGTTCTCTTCACTTGAATGATATAAAGAACTTACTTTATCAGACTACAGTCATGGTTTTTTACATCACCAGAGTATTAATTGTCTGTCTGTCAAATTTAAAGCATTTCCTTCTATCGGCCTTCATCCCGACCCTCATTTACATAAGACTGGCAAACTGCTGATCTACTATATCAATAGAGATATGTGTTTGGAAGATGATGGAAAACATGCAAGGAATCAAAAATCATGAAGATACGAGTACATTCATAGCCGTTTTTGCGTGATGAGCGTTTAAATAAACAGATAAACACATTTAAAACACCTCGTCTACCATTATACTTGCGTCTTATCCCTGCCAGATTGGTTGACTGGAAGAGATCGCTTTTAGCGATAAGATCGCCAGTTAAGACACTAGGCTTATGTTTTAATATTTTTTTGTAAATTTCTGTATTGTGCTGGTGTTATTAATAAAGTGTATATCTATCTAACTATCTATCAATAAACAGAGACAGACAAAGAGATAAAGTAGTATATAGAAATCGTTAATATCAAAACTTTTTTTTAAATGTTTTCAATGTTCAGACCTTCGACCATCTTTAGCTTTATTGTATGTATAGATAGATAGATGTATAGATTATATCTAAATGTTTTTCTTTTTTTAAGTTTATCTGTTCTTTCTAACACATTTTCACCCTTGTGAAATTCACTCTGTTTTCGAACGCATCCCCTTATCTCGCACTAGTTTCCATTCGTAAGCGATCAATAGTCACCTCTTGTTAAATCCTACTTCCTACACCATTTCGTTTGCTTTGATGATCGAAGTGTTTTGATGTTTAAGGTTAAGCCGATTTGCTTTTTATTGTGTTTGCTCCCTCATAATTATCATCAATTGGCCGATATGTACAATAAATTATTATTAAGTTGAGCAATGTATGACACATATATGAAACTAGCTAGTTCCCGCGACTTCGTCCGCGTGGAATAGTTATAACCACAAAAACGGGTTTATTGAGTTAACCTTAAAAGATAGACATATTAACTGTTGCAGACATTTTGTTATATCATTTCAAGAGAAATAATTCTTTAATACATATTTTATGATATCTTGAACCGTTTTCGCAGCGCACGCAAAAGACGCCCTCAAAGATGAATAATTTTCCATGTTATATAGCCTAAAGCCTTCCTCGATAAATGGTCTATTAAACACAAAAAGATTTTTTCAATTCGCACCAGTAGTTCCTGAGATTAGCGTGTTCAAACAAACAAACAAACTCTTCAGCTTTATAATATTATAGTATAGATTTTATCCCCTTAGGGGTGGAATTTATAAAAATATTTTCATAGCGAGCGCCTACGTCATAGTAGCTTTATGCATGCAAAGTCTCAGCCCGATCGGTTTAAAATTGACAAAGTTTCATACAAACTTTCATCCCCTATTTTATCCCCTTAGGGGTGGAATTTATCAAAATCTTTTCATAACGAGTGCCTACGTCATAGTAGCTTTATGCATACAAAGTCTCAGCCCGATTGGTTTAAATTGTCAAAGTTTCATACAAATTTTCATCCCCTATTTTATCCCCTTAGGGGTAGAATTTATCAAAATCTTTTCATAGCGAGCGCCTACGTCATAGTAGCTTTATGCATGCAAAGTCTCAGCCCGATCGGTTTAAAATTGACAAATACAAATACAAATACAAATACAAATACAAATACAAATACAAATTATTTATTTATAACTCCATAGTTACAAGTCAGAATACGTCATGTACATGTATTGTTTACAATAGTAAACTTAATAATTTAAGTTTAAAAGTATTGTACTTACTACAAAGTTTTATACAAACTTTCATCCCCTATTTTATCCCCTTAGGGGTAGAATTCATCAAAATCCTTTCTTAGCGGATGCCTACGTCATAACATCTACCTTCATTCCAAATTTCAGCCCGATCCGTCCAGTGGTTTGGGCTGTGCGTTGATAGATCACTATATCAGTCAGTCAATCAGTCACCTTTGAGTTTTATATATATAGATTTTAAAAATAAATGATCGAATTCGAATTGCATGAAATTTTGTAATCCCGTTCCATAATTTTAGTAACATAATTTATTTTTTGATTGAATTTAGACCACCATGCTTGGATCTTGAATGAGGGTCCAACCAAAATATGTCATAAAGGGCTTATCCACAAATTATTTTACTTTTTTGAACTAAATAAAAATAAGATTGAATTGAGTAATTTTGGTTCTCAATAGCTTATAGCAAAAGGATTTGGGGGCAAAACGAACTAAACCAATTTTTTCAAGGTTGCCATTAAAAATAGCTAACAAATACCAGGTATTAATAGATATCGGTCGGCAATTAAACATTGCAATACTTCCACGTGATTTGTTGTTACGGTTGTTTTAATGGCCATCTTTTTAATGTGGGGTTTAACAAAGACTTTGACAAGTAATTTGACTGCCCTGTTAGCTTAGTTGGTAGTGGCTTTGCCTTCTAATCTATATAATATCGATTGCCGCATGACACAAGTACATATACTTTAATTTTTATAATATTAATTAGTTACCTTAGTAATTTGACTGCCCTGTTAGCTTAGTTGGTAGTGGCTTTGCCTTCTAATCTACATAATATCGATTCCCGCATGACACAAGTAATTATACTTAAATTTTAAAAAATTGAAATTACTTGTGTAGAATCTGGTCGTTTCTATGTATATAAAGCATGTATATACAAAACAAAAGTATATAAATATGTATTATATCCGTTAGCTGGTCCCCATGATACAAGCGTAAGCTTAGTATGGGGCTAAATGGCGCTGTGTGAAATGTCACGAAATATTTATTTGATTTATTTACTACTAGACTAAATTGATATATGTAGAATCTATATATATAAAACTCAAAGGTGACTGACTGATTGACTGACTGATATAGTGATCTATCAACGCACAGCCCAAACCACTGGACGGATTGGGCTGAAATTTGGAATGAAGGTAGATTTTAAGATGTAGGCATCCGCTAAGAAAGGATTTTTGGAAATGCCACTTCTAAAGGGGTGAAATAGCGGATGCAAGTTTTCTTCTTAATGCAAGCGAAGCCACGAGCACCCACTAGTACTGTATAAAATTAAACGTCACAATGCATAACATGTATAACACAACATAACATAACACAACAACGTAGGTGAAAACAATTGTTGACTATATTTTTATGTGTGCTAGTGAATGCCCTTTTTTGTATATTTTTCGTACATCAAATGTACTAGCAATTATTTATATTGAGTTTGTGACATGTAATTAATATTATGAATAAATGAACTTGAACTTGAACTTGAACTTGAACTTGAACTTGAACTTGCCTCGCCTCGTATTGGATATAAAATAAAAAATAAACTTTACTCTCGACAACCTTTTGTATTACCATACTAATAAAAGGTGTGAAAGAGATACAAACAGACAAATAAATACACCGTAGTCATTATCTTCTTTCTTATCTATACTTCTATAATTACTATGTTGTATGTTTAGTTTTCCTTCACTTGTTTTTATATTTTATTATTGTAAATAAGTACTAATATTATAAAGCCGAAGAGTTTGTTTGTTTGTTTGTTTGAACGCGCTAATCTCAGGAACTACTGGTCCGAATTGAAAAAATCTTATTGTGTTTAATAGACCATTTATCGAGGAAGGCTTTAGGCTATATAACATTACTCTGCAACTAATAGGAGCGAAGAAACAATGGAAAATATGGAAAAAACGGGGAAAATTATTAGGGCTTCCGTTGCGTGCGCTGCGAAAACGGTTCAAGTCGTGGGTAACAGCTATAATTTATAAAGCTGAAGAGGTTGTTTGCAAAAATAAATATGATGCATAAAAAAAATATTCCACGCGGACGAAGTCGCGAGCGCAGCTAGTATACCTACATATAAAATGAATCACAAAATGTGTTGGTAAGCGCATAACTCAACAACGCCTGGACCGATTTGGCCAATTCTTTTTGTTTAATATTCGTTGAAGTTCAAGGATTAAAGTAGAAGAAGAAGAAGTAAGTAAAAGAGTCAACAGACAGGACGAAGTCTGTCGGGTTCGCTAGTAGCATATAGAAGTATTATGTAATGTAGTGTTTGCATTATGTGTATTAATTGTATTGAGTATGTGTATTATTATTGGTTATTTGTGTATGGATTGTGTGATACAATACACACGTGTATTGTATCTTTCAATTAAGGCCGTCTAATTTGCAGTAGTACTTTAATCTTTTTTAGTAGGTATGTTCCTCTGTTTTGTAATTTCTGTGTCTTAAAACTTTTATTGTGGCGAAAGCTTTTCCTGGCCTGGCTTTTTTTTTTGAGAGCCACATAAGTTACTTCATTCTGAAACAAGACGACCAAAGCCACGCGAATCCACTAGTTCTTGAATAATGCTCACCGATCCTTATTACATAAAATAACATCTCAGCAATTTCCTCGTTGAAATTATGTTCGTAAAAACTCCCGCTTTCCTAATTTTCTGCTTCAAAAATTCTAATTGTAAAATTAATGATCCTGCAAGTATCTTAATCTTGACTAAACGTACCATTAATTTTAAATATGGTCTTATACTGTGTGAATAGGGTAAGTATTTGAAAATTGATTTAACTTAAAAAATATAAACTAAAAGTTCAATAGCTCAACTTTATTTTGATGTTGTTCATATTATTTTCTTGATAATAATATAACAACAGCTTCATTAATTCGTTGCAAATTTTTAAAGCATAATATAAATCGGCTGTTGGTAAGCAGGAACATTTGTTAATCATAAATGTTATTACGCGTACGTACATACGCGATGTATCATTATGTCTCAATTGAAATGTTTCATATTCATAAATTAACCTGGTTCAAAGAGTGATCTTAAAACCTACACAAATTTGCCTTTGACCACGATTACCATAAATTTGCTCTCATGCGGACTGTATTTTCCACAAGAAAACGTTGGTAATCAACTTAGGAAGTTGTTGCATACATTCCATATGTATACTAGTGGGTTTGTATGTATGTATGTTGTTCGCACGGAAATTGCGTTCATCTCGCTACATCGCTTCTTCACCTTTTTGAGGCAAATTTCGTTTCAAATTTTTACTCTAAATCTGCAAGCTATTGGCAGAGCTAGCATTACCAATTTTCGCATGGTGATAGAATACTTATCGTATCTACGCGCCTGGCTAACTACAGGTACCTACCAACCTCAGATATGAAATCTTACACCAAGAGTGACCAAGAGCTAAATAGTGTGTGCCAGCAATCTCAGTTAAAGATATAGACCCCATAGACATTGTATGCGTTCTTAACTGACGCATATTTATGGAATAGAAAGCCTACAGGAGTGACATCACGATGCGCTCCTCGGAGGGGATTTTTATGTCAATCCCCTTGGTCTTCCTATAATGTACTGTATGGTGGGTAGTACAGGGTCATGAAATTGACATAATTGTGTATCCACTAAAATTTATAGAAGGTTGGCATTTTGTAATTGTAGGTATAACCATAATACATTAGTAAGGGTTTTCCTAATTTAATAACTTTTAGGCAAGTTTATGTGTAATCAGTGTACTTCTGCACTAGACAGTATTATAGTTTAAATTAAACTGTTGAAGCAGTCAGTAGAATGCTTTGTTCATATAATTACTTTGGCACTTCATACGTCTGTAGGTTTAGGGAATTAATTATGAAAACAAACAATAGGAGTATGAGTAAGTAATTAATTTCATATGAGGTGCCTTGTGAGTAGGTAATGGCAGAGTTTGAGGTCTGAGATGAATTAAAGTTTGCCTTTTTGACAGTTAACCGAGTTTCAATTAGGTTGTTTTTTTTTTGTACTCGTATGTCATTTTTCGTAAATTTCCAAAAGTCGTAAAACAAATA
The DNA here is from genome assembly GCA_927399415.1 of Macaria notata. NCBI lineage: Eukaryota > Metazoa > Arthropoda > Insecta > Lepidoptera > Geometridae > Macaria > Macaria notata. The sequence goes on from OV656741.1 coordinate 7,836,242, forward strand.
ATAATAATAATAATAATAAAGGGGCGACTTTATGGCGAGTCGTCGGTGAGTAGCGTCACCGCGGACCCCGATTCCCTGGGGGCTAAATGAGACCCCCTGCCTCCCGGCTTGCCTTGATTGGCCGTCCGGGAGTGGAAGACGCAAGAGCTCAGTACCTAAGCTCCAGGGTGGAAGTGTTAAAGGGCATAACGCCGCTAGTACCGCTCAGAGAACGCGCAGCACACCTCTCGACACCCTAAGCCACTCACACCAATGTTGCCCTTCCGGCGTCATCTTAGGCTGCCTTTTGTGGAGGGCCCATTTAGTGAGTGGCAAGTCATCACCCGCTATATTTTATTATGAATGAGGCATAACTGGCGGGTGCCGTTCCTCGTACAATAGACCAGTTTAATTAGGTCAATGAACAACTCAACACAATAGCCTGTAACATTAATACCATGTCTGCAATAGTTACTTTATATACCTAACATCCTCTATCTGTAATTTTTACTTAATTTTAAGTATAATATTGTAAAAGGCCTCTCAGTGTTGGCTCCGGCCCCACTGATGCCTTAAAAATACCGGGCGTAAGGCCCGAGAGTCTGTGAATAAAAATGTTTATTGGACACACAAATTCTTATAATATTTACACTTATTTATAATCTAATTTAAAATAGGACATTTTAGAATACGTAATAGCAGCTGCTCGACATAATTAAAAGTATGTCGAGCAGCTGCTACGCTGAGAGAAAGTAGTCTCTCGTGTTGTAGCAGCTGATTCCTTCAGGGAAACTGTTTTTTTAGGAGGTTGGAAAACTCATCTAACGGAAACAAAGCTATACAAAATTTAAATTGAAATTAAGAAATAAAAAGAAAAATATTTAAAAAGTATAATCTTAGCCTATTTTTTTTGTTATAATGTGAGTGCATGTGTGTGTGTGTGTGTGTGTGTGTGTGTGTGTGTATAAATGGTTATGAGTAAGAATGTTTGAGTGATTATGTGTAAGTGCTTGAACGAGTATGAAGGCGGTGCAGTGTGCATTGTTCTTATGTGTGACATATTGGTCTAAGTAGGTATGGTGTTTTTATATATTTTTTTTTTTACATATCGGGTAGAAATGATATTGGTCATGCATTTTATTTTAAAACAGTTAAAAGTTTTTCAGTGTCGTCATAGTCAAGAGAATTTAGCCATTTGTCTAATGCTGAATAAACAAAAGATGTTTCTTTTGATATACTTAAGCCACATATAAAACTCTATGTTAATCGCTTGGTTTTTTCTATTCAAAGGCTAAAGCTAAAGTCCTGGTGAAATGAAATAAGAATCCGTGTCTGAAGGCATGTTACAAATTTCAGGACTTGAAAACTCTCGACATTAGAGTTAGCCACTCTCATACTAACAACAATTTTAACTTTATTAACAAAATTTATTTTATTGTATTTTATTTTATTTTTGTTTTTAACCAAATTTACATGAAATAGGCTCACGCTTGACTACAACTTGCCTGGTGTTAAAAAACGTTATAATCTACGATCTAGCGCGCTTGCCTAGAAGAAACCAGTTTGCTTTCGCCTTGAAGACCGACATATTATAATTCAGGGGGAGTTTGGATCCTCAAATGTATAACGGTGCCTCCTTGCCTGTTTTGTTTTTTGACATGTTTGATTTCATTATTTTCTACATTTACCAAAGGGGTATGGTAATTATAAATAATTAACGGTAAATGTGATTAATTCGAATTTTTTTACTACTTTTACCGAGAGCACTGGTAATTATGAATAATTCCCGGTAATTATACATAATTACCGCATTATCCACATTTACCGTTACATTTACATATTTCTATGTATCATGTAACAATAAATGTAATTTATTCTATTTTATTCTTATTTTTTAGTCAATTGTACATTATTTGTTAGCCAATCGCAGCGCAGCGGATATTCTCAAAAACAACAGGTATAAAAAATCTTTATATTTTCATAGCGTTCAAAATTATTTCAAGATATAATAATATAATAGACATTAAATATATTGATTTTAAGCTAAAATTAAACAAAAAATTCTTTATTGTGGCAGATTTAACAAACACAATTAAGAACATAAAAACAAACATAAAATCTGCAACAAAACTGAACATCATTCTAAAAACAGTGGATATCATTAAAATTTTACTGCATATGCTGAGCACAATATTCTGCAAAAAGAGCATAACGCGTGTACGTTAGAGAATATACTCAATTTCTTACACAAACAAGGAAAATGTTTTATGCTTTTCTTTCGAAGTGGATGCGAAGTTAGACCATAAATAACAAAGAATCTGCGTTCCGCAGGTGACTTCGGTGAAGCAATAAAGAATGCTAATAAAAGAAGTCGCCCAATAATTGTTGCTTTATGAGTTTTTAAGTAATATACATTTGGTAGAGTCACAAAATTAGTTTTTACTTTGTCTTGGGCTTGGAAAGTTTAATATTATGGTTTAGGGATATTTATTTACCTACTACATTTTTGTCATTTCAAGTGATAAATATAAAATACTAAATTTTATATACATATTTTATGGTTAAGGGTATTATATTATCTTAATGCGTTTTATTACTATGATAGCCAATAAGGATTGGTTTACATAAGTATATTTGTTTTAAACTGTGTATTTTTTTTAAATAAACTTTTATCCTTCTAACTGGTTTATTTTTTACCTGGATTAATAACAAGACTATTCCAAAAATAACACAGTAAAGTATCATTTATTCCTATCTAAACAAGTGTGTTTGGTTCCTTTGTTTCGCTTTCACGCTGCCACGGAGCGAAGGAGCGATGGATCATCGTGTTTTTTGATACAGTGGTACTATAGGGTCCCAAGCGTAACATGGGCTACTTTGTATCCCGAAACAACACGATGAAAGCCGTTTTCATTGCCTAAAGTGTGATAAAACAAGACTGAGGAAAGCCAAAGTATCTAGAACTAACATAATTTATTTTTCGTATACCAAAATCTATCTTATCGGGTAAGCACGCTCCATCTTAGGCCATAGCCTTTGCTTACTATCAGGCAAACTATGGCCAAGTGCAAACCCGTTCGAGTTTACTTTTTTTTTCATGTTCTTATCAATGTAATTGTCAGAATAGGGACAAATAAACTGAGCAAGTATAAGAACGCTTACAATTTTTGGTAGGGTTATAAAACGAAGAGTAATAATATTTTTTTGGATTATTCTTCTGTAGCTACGTTGGGTTATTACGCTCTCATTTTTAGGTCTAGATTAACTAGACTAATAATAAAAAAATGTTAGTATTATTAGTAATTATTAGTATTATTAGAATTTGCGTGTAAAATAGAAAAAAGCTAAATATAAAGACCCTAGTTGTCTAAACTTCAACAAGACCTAAACATCTAACCCTCTCTTAAGCCATCAAAGAACTCACAACAAGCTCCGTTACTAAATTAGCACACTAAGCCACCTCCTTCATTAGTTTGATGTCCCATGTGTTTTGAGAGTCAACATTGGAGCAATTAGGCTTACGAAGGACCTTGTACGGACTTGTGTGAAGTATTACACATACCTACATATACGATAGTAAATTACTTGATAGGTCAAAGTATTATATACTTAAACTTCTGGCAAATCATGGCTTTGCTCACGTCTACCAATTTCTAATTTAATAATAATAGATCATGACAATGTCATTCGAACAAATGATTAATAAATTGTTTATCGGTTTATCTTCTTTTTCGTATGAGAGTGACCTACTCTGTTGTCGAGAGTTTTCAGACTGCGTAGGGGCCTCGGACATGGCTTAACGACTGTTGTACTATGTCTAATAACCAGGACCTATAACTTAACGTGTCATCGGGCCCACGGAAACGCCCTAAATGGAATGTAACTTTTTGGTCACCCATCCAAGGACTGACCGCGTCGACAGTTGTTTAACGTTGGTAATCGCCTGCGATTGCCTCCGCTAGTTGCACTATGGGCACTTGCTCACTACAAGGAGTAACTATTATTTTATCTCTATCAATTCAATCTTCAATCTCTATTTCACCCCCTTAGAAGTAAAATTGGCAAAAAACCCTTTCGTAGTAACAACACATGACATTAGGCTACTTTTATCCCGGAGTAACGCAAATAACACCGCAATAGCGCTTGTGATACTTCTTCTATATGTTCTCTGTATCTATATATCTATCTATCTATACATAATATAGTAAATCTAAAGAGGTTCAAAAACTGAACATATAAAAAAATCGTGTAATACTTAAAATCGATAATAAAATACGATTCAGCAGTTTTTTTTTTTTATTTTCTCTGTCTGTTTGTCTGTTATCTGTTTAGTTAAACGCTCATCACGCAAAAATGGCTGGACGGACCATTATGATTCTTGGTATATAGGTAGTATGCAGCCTTGGGAATGTCAAAGGCTACTTTTTATCCTGAAATAATGCAATCGAAGTCGCTGGCGTCCACTAGTCAATAAATAATTGCCTAATCGGGTAAGCACGCTCCATCTTAGGCCATAGCCTTACTTGCTATCAGGTAAACTATGGTCAAGTGCAAACCCGTTCAAGTGAAAAAAAAAAAAAAAGGAAATGTAATACGATAGGCCTTATGTCAAACACTCGCAAAATCTCCAATGTTTGTCGTGTTCTTATTTGGCTGAGCAGTAAGCACACACCTACGGCAAATATTACCAAAACGTTGTAAAAATAAAATAATATAGGTATATAAAACTTGAATGTATATCGAACGTATACGGGAACGTTTATATTAGTGTTGAGAACGTTTATCTAGTACTAGTAGGTGCTCGCGGCTTCGCTCGAAACAAAACTTGCATCCCCTATTTCACCCATTAAAAGTGGCATTTCTAAAAGTCCTTTCTTAGTGGATGCTTACGTCATAACACCTTTCTGCATGCCAAATTTCAGCCCGATCCGTCAAGTGGTTTAGGCTGTGCTATGATAGATCACTATGTCAGTCAGTCAGTCAGTCACCTTTGAGTTTTATATATTTAGATTAACAAAGAGTTATGAATATAATGGATCAATAAAGTAAAGAATTAAAATATTTTTAGAATCAAAAACAAATCCATTCATCAAAGATAATAATATAATTTACTCATGTCGTGACGTCAGCGTTTCATATTATAATATTGTTATCATTTTGTCAAAATAATAAAGCGGCATATATTATCTTGATTAGGATAAAAATCGGGCAGTGATTTTGATTATTGACTAAATATGTGTAAGCTTAGTCTAGTGTATTGTGAGGAAACCATTAAGTTTAGTTTAGTTTCATCGTCCGGTGCCATCTTCATATTGAAGTTTCGCAACTTCTTGCGATCCCATGCTGCTTCTTCTAGTTTACTGTGAGGAAACCGATATGTTTGAGGGCCACAAAATCTGAAAACATGCGTGTCCCGTGAAAGGATCTGGGTGCTCAACACGGTGTTCTAATATTCCTAAGAAACTTTCTAAGTGTATAAAATCTGCGGGGAGTCACGACCCTCAGTCATGAGGAGGAGGAGGAGGATGTATAAGTAAGAAACATACAATAAAAATCGTGTCACAAGCCAGCCTCAACTCAGCTCAGCTTGTGCAGACTATACCTAATCAGCGCTGGTCTTTTAAACATTTTTTTTATCAAATTGTAGTCAACTAAGCGAAACAAAGATCTTAAATCCTGATACCCTACTGTATGGTATCTGAATGCGATATTTGTCATAGATTGCTTATTTTGAAATCGATAAGTCTATTTTAGAACGACAGCCTTTTATCATTGTCTCAAGAGTGCTCTTTACTTCTTATCGATAGATAAAACTCTTTGTGATCAGCACCAGCAAGAATAAATCAGCTATTGATGGAAATAAATCGATATTTTGAATTTTTTGTATTTTATTCAAATTCAAATTCAAATCATTTATTTCAGACAGACGTCCAATACCATAATGTCAATCACAACTTAAAATAATAATACAAAATGTCAAATAGGTACGAAATAAAATGTTTATACATAAAAGAGAAAACACACACACAAATTAATAAATTAATATAATTATTGAAATTAAAACAATATTTAAAATACGAAGACCCTAATCTAACCTATTTCCAACTATTAAAAAAAATGAAATTAATAAATTAATATAAAACATTGATATATTTTTATATTGTACCTACACAAAATAAAAAAAAAACTGTCATATTTATTCACAAAAATACTGAGTTAACAAACTGAGTTAATTGGGTTATTAGGGTATTATAGTGGGTACAATTACATACCATTAGTTAATTACTCACGGAATTTAAAGAAAATTTAGTGAAATACTTCAATCAATACTAATGTTTCAAAATGAGATTGTTGCAGACTTTTGCAAAAATAATATAAAGAATTAATAAGAAACCTTGCAATGTTTGTTAATTTTTTCTGACACAATTCATATGTTAGCAATTTAGAAAATCCCTTTAAATAACTAATCTACTCTACTTTTAGAACGGTATTTCACGCGGCACATAATTCTACGAAACAGTTGTTATCACTCCTCCTGTTAATAGAAAGCATAGTACAGAAACCAACAAATTCCAACGAATACTGGAATACTACGTTTTACCCGCTTTACTGCAGTATATTTTCTAAGAACTATTTTTTTGAAGCTAATTCGAATGTTGTTATACACTCTATACCGGAGACTATTTTTCAAGAACTATTTTTTTTTTTTTTAACATTAGATAGGCTCACGCTTGACTACAACTTGCCTGATGTTAAGCAACGTTATAATCTACGATCTAGCGCGCTTGCCTAGAAGAAACCGGTTTACTCTCGACTTGAAGACCGACAAATTATAGTTCAAGGGGAATAGAGATTCGGGCAAGGAGTTCCACAGTTTGGCTGTTCGCACGATGAAAGTCGAAGCAAACCGCTTGGTGCGAGTCTTTGGAACCTCAACTGTATAACGGTGCCTTCTTGCCGTACCTCTTCTCGTACGATGGTAAAATGGGGCTGCAGGAATTATATTAGTTACTAGTGGTCGCCCACGGCTACGCTCGCATTATTTTGAGATAAAAAGTAGTCTATAACACTTCTTAGACCCCATATACAAGACCTATATACAAAAAATCATGATCCATTCAGCCGTTTTTGCGTTTGAGCGTACAGACAAATAAATGAACAGACAAAAAATCAAGAACTGATGAAACGTGTTCTGTTATGGATTTAAAGTATACCCATAAGATTTTTTTTTATATCTTTCATGATCATATTTTTTACCCACTTCAGTTTAATTATATTATAAATGTATGTATAGAGAGATGATAGATGTATAAACTTATTACAAAATGACAACCAGTAGAAATGGTTTTCGCTCAAATAAGTTTGAAAATAAATAAAACTTGAGTGTGGTTTAGCACTTTCAATAAATAAACTTTCTATAAATAAATTTAAAGGGATTATAAACAGTTGAAATGCAGATGATATACATATATCTGTTGTCGTTTTAATGAATTATTTGAAAGTGGCTTCTATTACGGAATTCGTATTTTTCATGGCGTAATAATAACGTAGGAGCAAGAAATACTCCGTCAATCGTAACTCCATCTTGATAGATAGATTCATATCACAAGTTTTGTATATTAATGACGGTAATAATGACGAATTTAGTGTTATTATATCCCATAGCATAAATAAAAGACCGGTGATACATCAAATATTAACACAAACACGCCAATCATAGCGCATTGATGTAAAACACGTTGTGCTATATTTAAGTCATCATAGTTTACGCGTAAAGATAGTTTATTACGTTTAGAATGTTAACGTTATGACTTCTGTTTTATTTCAATGTTACTTTACATTTTCATACGTGTGGAAATTTTCTTTCCAAAATATTTGGTATCTCATTGCTTTCTGTCTAGCCCTCGGCATGCCTGGTGGCAAAAAGTTACATGGCATGCCTGGTGGGTCTGTGAGACCCTAAATTTCAATTAATTTTTTTGCCTACAAATTGGTGTCAATTAGAAATATTTATGGTTTAATATTAAAATTAAATAAGTTTTAAATGGATATAAATAAAATACGTTGTCTAATCAACAATATCTTATATATATATTTTAAATAAAACTCGGTATAGTTTTTTCCGCTTAAAATTAATATCTTATGTTATAAACGTGCAAAATCAACTTATAAACAAAATATATCTAAATCAGACTTTGGGAAATATTAGGCAGATATATTATCTTATATTATAAGCTACAGTAATTAATATTCTTCATTTTCAACGTCACCTTCACTAGCTATGTTTTCGAAGCCATTTTCGCACTAAAAATTGCATGATCCAGGCACATATGGTCTTGCACATCTCACAGACGTATTGCGTTTTGCGGTCTTTCTTTGACGGACATACGTGACATCTACGTCTTACACCTGGAGCTGTTTTTTTACAGGTGGACCTTCATGAAGACTAATACGGTTGGCAATTCGTTTGTAAAGATCTGTAGAAAGACGAGTGTTTTTCTGTCTTGATTGTAGATGTGATTCTATCAGTGTGATACCTAAATCTTTGATAAAACTTCTATGATTATTTTTTATGCCAGGGCAGTTGAGCATTTGGTTGATTTTTGCATTTATTCCTGCAGAGTTCAGCAGAGAGTTTCTTGATACATCATATGATCTTATAAGCTTTTCAACGTTGTCAATACCAGTCTTCGTTTTGTTATAGAATGTTATAGCTGCTGGTGTATGCTTCTCGTCTCACTCAATTTCCATATCATGATGGAGAGATGACAGCATGAACATATTTTATCTACGTTTTGGTATGTAGGAAACCTAAGTTCACTACAGCAGTTACACGCGGAATTTAAATTTGAATGAAATGTAACGGTTAAACTGCAGCGGTGGGTCTCTCAGACCCTACCAGGCATGCCGAGGGCTAGGCTTCTAGCCTAGTGGAGCAATCGCTAGATATGCCCTTTACATGCTATCCTTTTTCGTAAAGGTATTTTTCGTTTTCATTCTTTGATATTAGTAGTGCTTTACGGTATATTATTATCATAGAAAGGTTAAATTAAATGGTTAAAAGCCTTTTTTCGTATTTAAAATTTTAAGCTAAATTTTATCCAAATCGTTGTGGAACGTAAATAATGGACAAACACACTAACAAACACTTTAACTCTGAGATGGTGACAGAGATTTTAGACTTTTACAAAACAATGCATCCCTGTGATATAAACTTTTGACAATAAAGTTCACTTTAACTAACTAACTAACATTAACATTTAGTTTTCATATTGTGACCTATGAAAATTTAAATAACTTAAGTGCGAATATGTAGGGCAAGGCTTTTAAAGCAAAACCGGTAGTAAAGCTAGATTATTATGCTAGCTTTAAAAGCTAGTAACGTATCCAATCCAGATTACCACAAGATTAAATAATGTTTACAATTGGATGCAAGTGTCTTTGCACGTATTATATCGGGATAAATAAGTTCTTATTTAACTGCCTGTATATATGATTCGCTGACGACATTTGATTTTCTGTTTATCCCAGTCTCTACAAGGGCCTCTGACACGGCTTCACGACTGTCGCATGTGACATACAGCCGAGACCTCCAAATTAAAGTGTCATCCGTGCCAAGAAAGCACCAAAAATGGAATTCTACTTCTTCATAAGAAAACAACATCAAAACAATATGGTGCTCATTTTATCCTACTATTAAAAAAATATTGTATATTTTACCAATATATATACATACATATATGCATATATCTACAGGATCAATGCTATGTTTCACAAATCTTAAAATATTACTTCAGTCACAGAACACATAATTTTAGTTACAAAACTACCGCCTCAGTTACTTATTGTTATTTACATTGTAGTTTATGATTATGATAAACCCTAATAGAGACTAGGTGCAAAATCACGTAATTTCCTCATCGTATTTCAGATAAGGCAGGTATTTATTACAATTGTTTTGGGAGGTATAATAGTAAACTTCTTAGCGTTATGTATTCTCTTAAATATTGTGGTAGTACTCACGTATATCCGATAAATAAAGATTTGGGATGAAAAGTTTTAACTATTTCAAGGATTCCTATTAACATTTTTTCTTTAAATATTTATTTTTATATAGTTAATATTATGCAAACCATGGCCAAAATGCAAATCTGTTTCATTTGAAAAAAAATAGTTACTTTTTAATTTTAAACAATACTTGTAGGGTGGTCTAAACTTTAAGTTATAAAGATAATTAACTCTAATATATCACTACTATATGCTATATATTCCAGTTTTACGCACACATTTCTTTAAAAGTAGGTATTTTTTGGGTATATTAAAGTAATATACAATTGTATAAGTACACGAATGTTAATTCAATTAACACCAACTTGACCGCGGGCACTAAGAAGATTAACATCAAATGTGTGATATTTAGCAATCATGGGTCTTATTATGTCCTCTAAGCAAAAAATATTATCTAATACGCTCCTTGACTGGTTTTAAAATCCATTTCATATTTTTATTTAGGGGTTAAGTAACCTAGTCTAAAGTGTATTTTTAAATTCTGGTACATATTTTCGGAAAAATATCAAATTAAAAATTGTATATATAAATAGTCCGCCAAAACGCTACTTTGACAATATGGCGCTGCAATGGAATCGGTGACGTCACTAACCTGTATTGAGATCTGTGGCACATATCATTCACATACAATATTGCAAACAAGTAACGAAAGTGCGATTGGATTTAGTGATTTATGTGCTACAAAATGAGTTACAAATGGTGTGCCGTTCCAAAATGTACAAATACGTCAGTAAAAACTCCAAACAAACTATTTCTAAGTGTTCCAAAGAATGTCCAAGTGCGCCGAAAGTGGCTGCAACTTTCTCGGAGGGATAATGACATAGCGAATAGTACAAATATTTTCTTCTGTGAAGACCATTTCGATGTAAGTAAACGTAATATTGATAGGTACTATTTAAATGCTTTATTACACTTAGAATGTTAATCTTTTCTTATGGATTTGAGGTTATAATATGTACCTACTTATATGTTGTTTGCAGAATGTCTCTCTCAAATCACTTCGAACATCGTTTTCCATACCTAATATTAGTAGAAAATTGTAGCTACAGTCTTATGATTTCAATAAGCATTGCACTAAAGGTTCCAGACTAACTTGTTTGTTTTTTACAGATGGAAAATGACATGGTTAATTACTATCAGTACAAAATGGGTTTCAGCAAGAAAATTATATTGAAAGATAATGTTTTGCCATCAAAATTTCATTGCCAGCCAGATCGCATTAAAAGAATGTGTGATGCTGGTACTTCCCGATCTGCATTTGTCAAAAGGCAAAGAATGGAAATTATTAAACAATGTGAAGCTGAATACATTCAACAACCTGTAACAGTCAATGATGAGCCTACTGCTATTGTAGTTGAAGCTTGTACAAAAGGTATACAAACCTAGTTTCTAACATGTACTGAAATTATTTCTATACTACCAGAGTTTTGTCCTGGTTAACCATGACAGTAATATCATATTATGCATCATTCATAAATTGTTTAATCTTTTTAGTTGTATTAACCGGCTAGCACTTACGTCAAAAATTACGTCGAAAAATTAGCTCGACAAGTTTCGGAAATCTGAGGTTTCCATCATCAGGAGGACGAGTCAGCACGCGCGTCCCGGTTGGCCGCCTCGTCCAGACTGGTTCGCCGACTCACTGCCGCACCCCCCCGCTTCTGCGCCCGCTCCGCTCTCGCAACCGCTCGCGCACCGCGACGGGTGAGGATAGGCGATCGAGGCGCCACCGGCGGATCGTGTATTTCTTCCTCATCGCTTGAGATCCGTTGCACCAAGATATTGGGGTCCGCGCACACTATGCTGACCGTGTCTAGTGGCAGATGTTCAGCTACATCGTCCTCCCGGCCAGAGTTTAAAACAGGTCTCCACGCAGGTGCCAATGTCCATCCTCGGTCACGATTAAAGTTTGGATGTCGACCTATTTCTATTGCTTCCCGAACTTTCCTTGGTACTAGGAACTTCTCCTTGGCCAAGACCGACACCTTATCGAAACGTAGGAAATGGTTCACCCCTTCAGCATGTTCTGCCAACGCGGATTTAACAGTCTCCCTGTTTTTAACACACCGTATGTGTTCCGCCACCCTCGTAGAAATATTGCGGCGGGTTTCTCCGATGTAACTCATACCACAGTCGCAAGGTATACGATAAACACCTGGGGCATGTAACGGCTCGCTGTCTTTAGGTGATCGCAATAGTTGCCTCAGACGACTAGGTGGACGAAAGATGGTTTTCAAGTTATATTTCCTTTTAAGGAAAATACCAATCTTGTCCGTCACGCCTTTGACAAACGGCAAATAAATCGGAGCCCGATCTACTCCAACCGGTTTCTTGCGATCTGATCCTGTCGCCAAGCGCAAACATTTTCGCCAACTGAACCCATTCTTCTCCAGTGCTCGTCTAACATGATCCAACTCTGCATGTATATACTGTGGGTGACACAGACTTAGCGCACGGTTTATGAGGGATCTAGGAACAGATGCGAGTTGCGAAGGATGGTGATGTGAATCAGCACTTAAATATCTGTCCGTGTGCGTCGGCTTTCTGTACACTGCGTGAGACAATGTACCATCCTGTTCCCGCCGGACGCTCACATCAAGAAAAGGCAGTATTCCTTCTTTTTCAAGCTCCACCGTGAACTGTATCTTCGGGTGTATAGCATTCAGGTGTACTGTAAACTGCGCTAGATCATCTTTGGCGATAACAGCAAAAATATCGTCCACGTACCGCCACCAGTAGCGTGGTTTATTTGATATATCCCGAAGTGCAACTCCTTCAAACCACTCCATATAGATGTTGGCAACCACAGGAGATACAGGTGACCCCATAGCTACGCCTTCCACTTGTAAGTAATGTTCACCCTTCCACATGAAATAACCACTTCGTAGACAAAACTCTGTCCATTCTAAATATTCTTTCGGGAGATCCGAATCATCCAAAAGTTTTTTGATTATTTCAATAGTCTCACTAATAGGAACATTCGTGAATAGGGACGTAACATCGAAGCTAACCATAATCTCTGATGGTAATAACTGTACATCTGAGAGTAAACTGACAAAATGCCTGGAATCTTTCACATACGCGTCTGTCTTCCCAATGTAACTTTGTAGTAAAGTCGCCAAAAATCTAGACATCTTATATGTAGGAGCGTCAATTTGGCTTATAATAGGTCTTAATGGCCAATCAGGCTTATGCACTTTCGGTAATCCATATATCTTAGGAGATGTGGGATTATGGGGGCGGAGGCGACTAACTATCTCCTGATCACAATGTGTTTTTAAAAGGTTCGTAACCTTGGTAGTAACACGAGCCGTTGGATTATAATTGACTTTTTTATATGTACTTACGTCCTTAACAAGGAGTTCCATTTTGTGCTCATAATCCTTAGTGTCAACTATAACCGTCGCATTCCCCTTATCTGCCGGTAATGCTAAAAGCTCCATATTACCACGAAGTTCCTTCAATGCTAACCTCTCCTCTTTACCAATATTGTCTCTCGGGGGTTTGGATCTTCTAAGCAACGTCGCTATGTCCTGCCGTAAACACTCTGCTTCTTGGTGAGGAATTTTATTCCTAAAAACAGCATCTTCCACATTGGTAATAATTGACTCAACCGGCACTTTACGAGGGGCAGGGGCAAAGTTTAATCTTTTATATTTATTTTCAGAACTATCCCAAAAATGTGACAAAAGCACATTAACAGAACCTGTTGTAACAGTTGAAAAATCAATCCAGTGTCATTCTGTTAATAAAGTGCACATTAGAAGCAAGGCAGTGCAAACTAAGTCCCTAACAAGAGATACATCTACCTCTCCACTCAAACCTACTGTTTTGTCCAGTTACACTTCTCCATTCAAAATTGATTCATGCTCTTGTCGTGAAAAGCCATCTGCAGCTGGTGCTAGTAAAATAAAGAAAAGGATTAACTTTAAGGATGATGAAAAATCTGAGAGTGATGTATCTTTATATAAAGAAAATCCTCTACAAGATTCACTTGCAGCCACTTCTTCAAAGGAGACTGAATCCAGTACAAGCAATGCATGTACAAATGAAGATATTGAAAAAATTCAATGTTTGCAGAATACTCTGCGCTTAATTGTAAAAAAGCCAATTATGTATATTGGAATCCCTGCTGACTGCTATTTTTTAGTCCATTTAATACATAAACACACCCACATACCACATGAACATATATTAATGTGTTTGAAAAAAATTAAATTAAATAGTACTTTTTCTGAACTCGAAGATAATTTTGGGTTGTCATTATCATATTGCAGTAAATTATTCCTGAAAAATATACCAATAATAGCTAGCTTTTTACGCCCTTTTATTGTAAACTTAAATTAACACTCTATCAGAAAGACTTTACCTATTTCGTTTCGACACAACTATCACAATGTAAGTTGTATTATTGATTGCCTGGAAATTGACATACAAAAGCCTTCCAAAGCCCTTTTTCAAGCATTAACTTGGTCAGATTATAAGAAAGGTAATACTGTAAAGTATTTGATATCATGTACACCGAATGGACTCGTCAATTATATTTCTCCAGGTTTTGGGGGCAGAGCGAGTGATGTCACTATTATGGAGAATTGCAACTTTCTAGATTATCTAGATCCAGGTACTGTCATATTAGCTGATAGAGGATTCAAGCATGTGGAACAAACATTGAGTAAAAAAGGAATCAAACTGCTAAGGCCTCCTAGTGTAGCCTCTGGGTCAAAGCTATCTAAAGAAGATGTACGGCAAACCAAAATTATTGCCAGCTTAAGGATTCATGTGGAAAGAGTAATTAGGCGTTTAAGAGAGTTTAAGATGTTAAAGCAACACTCTGTCATTAATAAAAATTTCTTAAGAGTACTCAATGATATTATTGTTATATCATGTGCACTAATAAACATTCAAGACTCTCTTATCAAATAGTACATTTATTCTGAATATGTTATTATTGTAGAACTTTTACAAATATGACTAGACTGACAGCATTAAAACTAATCCAACTATGCATCTGCACTGCAATTTTGAACCACCTTTCTGGAGTGTTATATATGTATAGGTATCCAATCACTTAGTTAATAATAATAGTTATCTAGCCCAGATCTCTTTACATTTAATATTTAGGAATATCTATGTAAAAGTTACCTGATAAAATATATAAATAAGTATACATTTAGTCTAGTATTAGGTTTAAGTTATTAATTCTGTTTTTTCTTGTATCTTTTTGTAAAAAATCTATGGACTGTATGTATCTAATAATAAAGAGTTATTATTAAGTTTAAGTCTTAGTAATATAAAAATATCCTATTTTTTAATAATGGAGGTGTACATTTTTCAATGTTCACAGTAGTGCAAATTTCGGGATGTTTATAATTTGTTAAGTAAATAAAATAATAATTTGAACACCTTTAGTACGAGTTTATTTTTTATTTATTTACAATTAACCTAAAAGTACAAAAGCATCACAATAAGTTTAGTCTAGAAATTTATAATCTAAAGGCCTATTATTTGTCTAAAGGCTTACATATTTATTTACCACTTATATCTATTTATATATCTGTCTATATAATATTTATTTATCTTCTATGTATAATATTTTAACAAGTTTGTTTATCATGTAGGTATACAATAATTTAAATTAAATTTACCGTACAAAAATATATATAGGTATATAGCCCTGTGGTACTTGGGCATATTGAGAGACAGTGGCTATGCCAGCCAGTCTTTACAAAGTTAACTTAAAATAAAATCATCTTTATATGTACATAAAAATACATAACATATGTAGGTATAGCACAACAATAAACTTTATTTATTATGCACTTAGCCTAAAATATTTTCAACTGGGTACTGAAACACTACGAGTTAATAATGGAAAAATATTTGCTTTCCAAAAGATGCAACATTTATTAACAAATTACTTACATATTCATCGTCATAGTCAACTTCAACAACATCCACTTTTTTTGAATTTTCAAAATTAGGGTGAGCTACACAAAAGTAACCTTTTCTCATTTTGGTAACATACATTTGAAGCTGAATTTGAGCTCGGTACTTTTCTGATATGTTGCTATTACAACTGTAATTAGTTTTGGTATGTTCACTTGTCGGACACTTGACCTCAATTACAGCATCTTTACAGATTCCATCTGGAGATGCAGCAATCATGGGGTACTGAGATGACACAAACAGACCACAGGGCTTCACTTTCTTTTTCAATATAGTTTGCACAGTTTTAATCACTAAAGATTCTAGTCTTCGGCCCCTTTTCATGGCAGGCGTGTCTGGGGTTTTTGCTCCCATGATTGCAGCTACTAGAGATCCCTCTGATGTTCGGCAACGACTCACATCATAAACTTTGGATGCTGTGATGCGAGCGTAACGTAGTTCATGCCATAAAGGATTGTTACACTGATCTTTAGTAGAAGTTTCTATTTCAGCCAGAGCGTTGTCATTAAGCGACTCTGTTAATGATGATAATACTTTGTCAACATCATTTTGTAGATCACTGTTTTGAATAAGATACATATGAAATGAAAACTGTTTGACATCATTGTACTTAAAATTTGGATCATATTTTAATAGCTCACAGTTGGTAATTTTCCTTTTTTTTGCTTCTTGAACAAACTCTGTCAAGAGGCTAGTGTTGGTTTGACATTGTGGAGCTTGCTTGCACAACTGTTCTACAGTAACATATTTCAAGGTTGTACCTACTCTGGAGAGCTTTGGTTTCTTCCAGAAACATTCCACCTCAGTGCAAGAAGGTTCCTCTGTGCGACGATGGGTCCACATGAGGAATGCCACTGCATGTTTCCAGCCACCAGCTGAAGCTGCGCAGTCCAAGCACTGACAGCTAACAACTTCGCAATTATTCTCGTCTATCACCATCGTAACGTTGTAAGAGCTGCTTCTCACTTTGTGCTCAGGACAAATCTTACACTTCATTGTGCAAATACCTGACTCGCGACGTAATTGCACATATCCAATGGCATCATCCCCATACGATTCCCTTGCAGACCTGTAGAAGTAAACAAAACAAATTATCGTTTATCACATCTATAACCTAT
The DNA here is from genome assembly GCA_927399415.1 of Macaria notata. NCBI lineage: Eukaryota > Metazoa > Arthropoda > Insecta > Lepidoptera > Geometridae > Macaria > Macaria notata. The sequence continues at coordinate 7,853,353 of OV656741.1, forward strand.
AAAAGTTTTAGAAGTTCATCATCATTTCACTTCCTTATGATATAATTTAAGTTACCATTTAGGTATTATTATACTTACTTTGCTGTTTTTACATTTTTTAGCTCCGAGGCATAAAAATCGGAATTATTTTTGAAATATAATCCGACCATGATTGCGTCTACTTGGGGCAGGTTTCTGCAGTCTGCTTTTACAAAATCGTGGTCCATGGTAAAAGTTCTTGATGAAATTTGTAAAATTTCGCTAACAAATCACACAAAATAATGAAATCTTATCAAATATGTTTCGATGTATAATAATACACATGTAGACAAACAATGTTAACAAACTATTGACGTCATCATAAATTCGACCAATCAGGAGCGTTTTGTGTCATTTGTGTCACGTGACAAGCGTTTAAAAATATGCATTTTAATTTATGGGTTTTTTAATATATTAATTATTATTTTCAACTAACGGTAATAAATAACCACTTTTACACTCCTATTATATACGGATGTCAACAATTGACACTTTATTTTTCGCATTGTCAAACAGCCTATTGTCTAGTAAGGCAGTCGGTAAACTATGTCAGAGGCCATTAAGGTGGTTTGAAAACTCTCGACAACAGAGTTGGCCATTCTCATACAATAAGAAGAAGAATATCTAATTACTCGTACATACTTTATGAGAGACTACTGGAGACCCGTGACTTCGCTTGCTGTGTCTGGGTATAAAAGTAACCTATCTAGAAGTCAACCTTATAATAATATCTGTAAAGTATATGATTTATCTACATGTAAAGATGTTACGATGATACGGAACTCCGTTGTTACACTATTAAGAAACAAACAAACATAACAACAAACATATTAATCACGAAGTATATTTTTTAATTAATTCTGGATAAGATTTCATTACTATGGTTAATATAAATTAAACATGAGAAGATTGTTGATGGTACATCTCTAAAAATATATTTTCCTTATTTGCTCTGTTTTGAGATCTATAGATATTGAGCTAGGTACTGGTATTATTAAAAGTATGTTTTTCTCATGAACTCGTTTTAATTTTTGCGTGAGAGTTAGCTTTATTTGGTATTCTACTTTTTGTTTAAATACTTACATTATGCTTACTTGGAATTCAGATTTATTCAACGAATATTATTCGTGCGGAGGAATTGCATAATTTAATTCCTGCAGCCCCATTTCACCATCGTACGAGTAGGGGTTCGGCAAGGAGGCACCGTTATACAGTTGAGGTTCCAAAGACTCGCACCAAGCGCTTTGCTTCGACTTTCATCGTGCGAACAGCCAAACTGTGGAACTCCTTGCCCGAATCTCTATTCCCCTTGAACTATAATTTGTCGGTCTTTAAGTCGAGAGTAAACCGGTTTCTTCTAGGCAAGCGCGCTACATCGTAGACTATAACATTGCTTACCATCAGGCAAGTTGTAGTCAAGCGTAAGCCTATATCATGTAAAAAAAAAAAAAAAACGAAAAGAAAACAGTCTAAATGAAATAACAAGTCTTTATTGGAATTTATCAAGAAAGTTTTATGTATATTGAAAATTTATTTTACAATAACCAAGGCCAGACAGTCAAACTTTATTACTAAACAAAAAAAAGAAAAATATAGAGATAGGTATATTTTTTATTCATTTTCATTTTTTAATAAAAAGTAGCATTTTGAAATATTTACATAATCAATATCTTTCAGTGATCACGTGGATCTATATCTGAAAACCATATGAACTGATATTGATGAAACTTTCAGTGCACTTTAAGTCAAAATAAACATAATTACCTATTCTCTTCGGACTTTTCTTCACCAAAATTGTGGAGATGTGTTGCTGAAGGTGGATGTCAAAAACGCTTTCAATTCGGTAGACAGAGGAGCGTTGTTGACCCAAGTGAAAGACAAAATTCCCGACCTTTATAATTTCCTTTGGCAATGCTACGGTAAGTCATCGAAATTGGTTTACAAAAACTATTTTATGGACTCTTCAGTTGGTTGTCAACAAGGTGACCCTCTTGGACCGGCCATTTTTAGCCTGGCCATACATCCCATAATTCAACGTCTCAAGTCCAAACTTAATGTTTGGTACTTGGATGACGGAACTTTGGGAGGTGACGTGAGCACCGTCCTCGATGATTTCAAAATTTTGGTAGACGAATTTCGTCATGTTGGTCTCGAATTAAATTCAAAAAAGTGCGAACTATTTGTTTGCGATTCATGTTCGGACAAGGATTCAGTCATGAACATGAACATGAACATAGGTACCACACCCAGCCAGGACAAGCCTGCTCCGGTCAAACCGGCATACCAGGGGGCACAAGGTTTTGGAGCGTGGTTTTGTGCTAACGCTCCGGGATGGTAGTCGACCGGCTATGCAGCCAGACGCCGATTTGGAAAAGGTTGTTATTAAGGATAGGGATAAGCGTTAGTAAAAAGTGGTGTTCGTTGATTATTGAGTTGACCCATCTTGGGGTTTGTTAGTGTTTGGCTTTGCAAGCACTATCTTAATACGTTCGCTGTGTAATGTTGGTTCTATTGTGAGTAATCATAACCGCGTCGGGTGTAGTAGGTGGATCTTTAATGTGGGTCGAATAGATCCTATGTCGCTAAGGGATTGTTCTTGTGTCCTCTGACTCTTGCCCTAGATCTGTCGGGTCTTCATCGCTCAGTACGTCAGTAAACGACCCCTCTGTAAGGTCAAGTTCATTTTCCCACTTGGAAATCGGAATGAATGTGTTTTTGACCCGTCTTCTTTCCTTCTGTTTGTGCCTTCTATAGAAGTCATAGGTGATCCTCATCCTTTTTGATGGGTGTGTTTTTGCTAGACCGCTGAAAAAACTGCGGCATTCTTGTTGGTCTTCCGTTGCTTCGGTCTCTTGCAAACGGCGCCGGCACTCTTTAAGTATATTTCTAGCCTCTATATCTTGAGGATGATGCTTATAATGGAACTTCGCCTTCTGTAGGTTTGTAATTGCTTCTTCTCTAGCCTTAGAGTACCTTCTTTCATATTTGATAGTCTTATTGGCCGCCATCTTCATGACGTTTGTTATCACTTCCCACGATAGCGGCTCTTTTCGGTTTTCGCAGTTCCTGCTCTTTTTGGTTTCCTCTGATAAAGTTTCTTGGTATTTTTCTCGAGTGGTGGTACTTTGAAGCATCTCGTAGTTTAGGGTTTTGTAGTCAAACTCGTTCGCAACGTTGGCCCTGGCTAGTCTTATTGGAGGTCTCGTAGAGTCCCTATTGGAATTTAATGTGAGGGGCTTTACGTTTCCCCATATGATTCTGTGGTCAGATAGGATAGTTTTTTGGCCTTTGATGTAATTAAAAATCTGGTTGTTTTTGGCATCTGTCATTATGTGGTCTATTTGCGACGTTTTGTTCCCCGACGTCCAAGTCGTTTTACAGCTGCGCCGGCCGAATGATGTGTCCAATCGGAGATTTTCCCGTGCAATTAGATCTAATAAGATGTCTCCGTTGTCGTTACTTGTTTGGTGTAAGAGATTTTTGCCTATTTGATTTTTATCGCGAAGTTCGTGTGTATCTGTGAGTCCTATGTGGGCGTTGAAGTCACCTAGTATTATCTCTCTTAGTAATGAATAGAGAGGCTCCACTGCTTGTATGTATTGAAGCAACCATATTGTTTGTGTTTGCTTTAGTCCAGTTCAGCCTTAGGCCGCTGTTTTTTCTTATGAGAATAGCTAGGCCTCTTTTGTTGTTGTTTCCGCTTAGGTGCCACGTATAGTGACTAGATTCGTAGGTCCCGGATTTTAAGTGAGTTTCCTGTAGGCAGGCAATATGGATAGATTTTCCGTCTAGAAACTCGTCGATCTCTCGTTTTTTAGTCAACGTTGCGGCGCCTCTAATATTCCATGTGGCAATGTTTATGTTTTCATTTACTACCTGTTTTTTGTTTTTTTGGTGTGGCCTGGGGCGGGCAAGTCGGTATCCGGACTCATCTGGTATCTCCTCTGGGGTGCTAGTTCCAAGGGTTAGACTAAGGTCATTTTGCGTGGTGTTTGTACTTATTACTCCTAGGTGATTTTCAAAGCAATCAAAGTGGTTCCCCGTAAATATTAGACCTATGCTACCTGCGGCATCGTTTGGTTCCTTAGGAGAGAAGCATACTGTTTCTTGTAGCGGGGTTTTTTTAAAGATTTTCACGTTAATACTATAATATTCCGCTGCCGCTATAAGTATGTCTGTGCCGCCCCATGTACCATCTTGGTATTGTGATAGAATGTAGTTCCTGATTTGTTCGCTTTGTGCTGAGCTATCTAGATTACTTCTGATCGCTAGGTACATTTGTGGATCGTTTTGGTTTTCTTCTACGTGGCGTGCGAGGTCTCGTCGAATGTGTTGGTGGTCGAAGGCCATACAAATCGTTAATTTGGTGGGCTATAGCGCGATACAAGCAGTTGCCGTCTCCTGGTATTTTTACGATAGAGTTCCCTATTTCCATATCTGTTTTGTGCCTTACCGTGATGGTATCGCAAACGACGGGGTGCCGTGGCTAGCTCGTGATATCTTTCTGGTATGCGCGTGATCCTTTTTGTTGAGGTTTGTTGCGAGGCTGTGAAGGAAGCTTATATACTATGTACGTATTTGTATTATAAAACTGGTGTATCATGCGCTATACTAGTTCCCCTTTGCCTTTAACGTAGAAGGGGAGTAAGTAGTACTCGAGTGGGTACTTGGGTCTCGTCTATCAACTCTAGGTACGGGGCATTTGTTAGGTGAATGTTAGGATACTTGCACTTAGTATCTGCTGTTTTTCCCTAGGCTATCTATGGGATCTTAACGAACCCTTTCGTCCGGCGGCAGGCGAAGTTCGTTACTTTAGTTCTAGCGTGGTGTCCAGGTGAGTTAGGGCTAATTATTTGGAATCGTACCTACCTACCATTATTTTGGTACTAAAAAAATACATGTAAGTTATAGCGGTACTGGTGAACTACAACTATTTATCAAATATCAAGCTATTTATCAGGTTTTACAACGATTATAGTCAACGAAAAACCTACGCTTTTTGTACTAAGTGTTTTATGTGTATAAAATAAACGTCTGGGCTTTATTTTACGTAGCAAAACTGAGATAAAAAAAAGGGATCATGACCCGACCATAGTGCCTCGCAGCTGTGTCGGAAATTTGCGGGTGGTTTTTAGCTGAACCTATTGTTAATGTTCTGATTTATTGTTTAGTTTTACGTTTCGTGTTTGTTTTGGGAATGAATAGCTGTTGTTTAAGTAATATTTCTATTTGGTTATGTCTTAGGTTATTGTCCAAACGGACCTGCAGATGTGCGTAGTTTTTGTATTTAAGTATAATTCGTATTTAGGCTTTTTTGTTTGCTTTGGGAAAGTAGATTGTCTTATAGCGGGGTTTACCTGCTTTTTTTTGTGGAAGTACCTGCTTACACTGGTTGTCCCACACTGATACGATACATGTAAAGATTACACACACGCGTTGCACGGCACCTGGTTGTTAGGCACTTTTCGCGGGCCAGAGAATTTACCGACGCTAGGGACCGTCAAGCTTTGTTCGCAGCGATTGTGCCAGCCGCTGGCAGATGTTGCGCCCATTGTTTAACGGATCAATTGTATTTACGAGGCTCTACTGATATTTCCCGAAAGCGACCGCTCGGCACGGCGTCCAGGACGCTACTCTCTGTTCGGACAAGGATTCAGTCATATCTAAATTCAATGATTTGGCACCGGGTATTTCTATTCTAGACAAAAGTTCACTTCGTCTCCTCGGTTCACCGATTCTAGATGAGTCGTTTTCTCCTTTCGTAGAGGACAAAATTCAAAATTTTAGGGACACTCTAGGCCGTTTGCTCAAAATTAACGCCCATATGGCGTTTACTACTATCAAATATTGTTTGTTTGTTCCAAAATTCACTTACTATTTACGATGTTGTCCATTGTGGCAACACAATGGGCTCCTTTCGAGCTTAGACAACATCGTAAAGGACACACTAGTTTCGGTTTTGAATGTGGACATGGATGACAGGACATGGTCGCAAGCTTCCCTACCTGTACGGTTAGGAGGTTTGGGTGTCCGCAAAATTTCAAGTGTTGCTTTACCAGCATTTTTGGCTTCTGTCCACGGTACTTACGAATTGGTCCAAAAAATCCTCGCACCCGCTTTAGGCCCGTCTGGCGTAGTTGTAGTTGCGCATACGGACGAAGCTAAAAATGCTTGGCGCCTGGCCTGTCCAAACACCGATTTTCCTACAACACCTCGTTCCCAGAGACTGTGGGATCGGCCGATCAGCGAACTAGCACGGAAATCACTTCTCGATACGTGTACTAGTTTCGCGGATCGCGCCCGCATCCTTGCAGTCAGTGTGTGGGAATCCGGTCTTTGGCTGCAGGCCATGCCCTCTTTTAATACAGGTAACCTTTTAGATCCGACAGCTTTTCGACTCGCGGTTAGCCTGCGCTTGGGTGCGAGGAGCTGTGAATCGCATCGCTGCCAGTGTGGTACTGATGTCGACCAGCTCGGGCACCACGGCCTCTCATGTTCGAGGAGTGCTGGTAGAATTAGCCGCCACGCTAGTCTGAACGTCATCATTCGCCGGGCTTTTTCCACTGCCAATGTTGCAGCTATGCTCGAACCGAGCGGCCTAGCACGTGACGATGGAAAAAGACCTGACGGTATGACTCTTGTGCCATGGAAGTTGGGTCGGCCCCTTGTGTGGGACGCAACTTGCGTCGACACATTGGCGCCGTCTCATCTGTCTATGACACGGTGTCGGGCTGGAGCGGCGGCTATTATTGCCGAGCATCACAAGAGACGCAAATATGCTAACCTCGGCCGAGGTTACATCTTTGAGCCTTTTGGAGTCGAGACTTTGGGGCCGTGGGGTCCAGGAGCCCATACTATTTTCCAAAACCTCTCGGAGCGTTTGGTTGACGCGACGCGTGACCAAAATGCTGGCCTTTTTCTGGCTCAACGTATCAGCATTGCCATCCAGCGTGGTAATGCGGCCAGCATGCTGGGTACGCTGCCCTCTGGTAGTGGGCTGGAGCACTTAGATTATCTTTAGGCTTTTCTAAAGATTTTCTAAGTGCCCCTTTTTGTAGTAGTTAGAAGTAGTATGTTTAGTTTTCCTTCACTTGTTTTTATATTTTATTATTGTAAATAAAAATATATCAAAAAAAAAAAATTACCTATATATACGACAATAAATTATATTATTTGATATCTTATTCATTTTCAATGAACCCAAATTATATTAACATTATGTCATAGTCAGCTGTTATATCTATTTTCCCAAGAGAGTATACCCTATGAATAGATTGTGTGAAGTAGTCACGACCCTAAGAAGTAAGAAATATGACTCAAAGTGGAGGATAGATCACTATTTTAGTTTTTCTCATTACATCTTAGGGTTGAGGCGCCACTTGATGTAAACTGAGACGTAGGTAAAAGTAGATAAATATATATCACAAAATAGATTCGAATCTGACAAGATTGTGATAAACAGTTTCAAAATAACAGGTTATAAGTTGATAAATCTCGAAATAATCTCGATAGTCACATGCCGTGAAAACAATCGGAAAAATACAAGGTTTTCAATACGTTGAAAATAATTTTGTTACATTATTCACTAGCGCTACATTTATTTTTACTCTATATGTTAGGCCAAATGAAGTCACATATACTTCGCTGGATCGGCCACGTGGATAGGATGGGAGAGGATCGTGCTCTGAAGAAAGCGTACTTGGGACGACCAACTGGTCGACGGCCAGTCGGACGTCCCAAGTACCGCTGGAAGGACCAGATAAAAGAGGATCTGCAACAACACCACGCTACCGAGTGGCAGGAGATGGCGCAGAACTGAGAGGAGTGGCGTCTCTGTGTGTCTGAGGCCAGGATCCATTTTGGGTCGTAGCGCCACATTAGTAAGTAAGTATATTGTACAAATTCCTCATTACAGAGAGTCATGTCTCCTAGCGAATCCTGTGCAGATACAGTGTGGTAAACCCACATCTTCCACAGAGGATTTATACTCGCTGATGGATTTTTTGCCTCCATCCATAAGCGAAATTACTTGGAAATCATTGATGTAGAGCTGGCATCAAACCGGTTGTCAACATACTGTAAAATAGACGCATTACCCCTTAGCCACACTCACACATAGATTCAAAAATAAAGTAAATTAAGTGTTTGGCATGAATCGCAAAAAAGAAAACAGTGCAAAAGCAATTCAATGAAAAATGTTTTTTCCGATTTCAATATCCAATTGCAGAATTGCGGGAAATGCTTGTAAATCGAGTCCATTTTGAAATTCTATACAAAGGCATAGATAGAAATAAGCTTTAGGAGCTCTTAGCAATTGTATAGTAGTGTGCATAGCATATTACATAAACAGTTTTTATCCACAATAGCATATTTCTCTCGAATAGCATCATTGCTTCAAAATAGGGGTAGAATTTGAGCGGAACTGACCTCTAATCTCCGCTTCCCTGCGCAGACACTTCCCTTTTTTATACAGGTATATTTAATTTATTGGTAAAATTACTTAAAATCATCATCATCATCATCATCATCATCAGCCCACGGTCGTCCACTTCTGGACATAGGCCTCTCCCAAGGCACGCCACTCAGCCCGACTTTGTGCTTCTCGTCTCCACCTGTTCCCTGCTATCTTCATGATGTCCTCGCTCCACCTTGTGGCAGGGCGCCCTACACTACGCTTGCTGAGCCGCGGTCTCCACTCCAGAACTCGCCTACCCCATCGGTTGTCGGTTCTGCGACAAATATGACCGGCCCATTGCCACTTCAGCGTGCTTATGCGTTGAGCTATGTCGGTGACTTTTGTTCTCTGCCGAATTACTTCGTTTCGGATACGATCCCTAAGAGAAACTCCAAGCATAGCCCTTTCCATAGCACGCTGAGCAACTTTGAAACGGTGAACCAATCCTGCTGTTAGTGTCCACGTCTCAGCAGCGTAAGTCATTACTGGTAGGACGCACTGATTGAAGACTTTCGTCTTTAGGCTTTGCGGTATGGAGGACGAGAAAACCTGACGAAGTTTTCCAAATGCCGCCCAACCCAGCTGTATTCTTCTACTGGCTTCGCCCTCGAAGTTGTTCCTACCTAGTTGGAGCGTTTGCCCTAGGTAGACATACTTTTGGACAATCTCCAGAGGGGAGCCATTTACAGCTATCGGTTCCGGAGCAACGTACTCGTTACACATGACCTTGGTTTTATCCAAATTCATCCGAAGAGCGATGCGTTGAGATGAATCAGCTAGGTCGTTCAGCATTTGTTGCAGCTCCTCCAGCGTTTCCGCCATTATAACGATATCATCAGCAAATCGCAGGTGAGAGATGTACTCGCCATTCACGTTGATGCCCCGTTTCTTCCACTCCAGTGTCTTAAACATATCCTCCAATGCGTTTGAGAACAATTTCGGTGATATGACATCTCCCTGTCTCACACCCCGGCGAAGGTGGATATGTCTAGTCTGGTGGTTTTGGATTTGAACGATCATGGTCGCGGCGTCATACAAACATCTAATCACCTGGATGTATCGCCAGTCTACTTGGCACCGCTGCAAGGATTCTAGAACAGCCCAGATTTCAACGGAATCGAACGCTTTTTCATAGTCCACAAACGCTAGACAAAGCGGCAAATTATACTCTTCAGTTTTCTGTATAATTTGCCGCACCGTGAATATGTGGTCTATGGTGCTGTATCCGCTCCGAAATCCGGCCTGCTCCGGAGGCTGGAAATCGTCAAGTCTTCGCGCAAGACGATTCGTGATAACCCTTGAGAATAGCTTATAGACATGGCTCAAAAGTGAGATCGGTCGATAGTTCTTCAATAATGTCTTGTCGCCTTTTTTGAAGAACATTACTTAAAATAATATACTTAATTAAAATAGTTACTTAAAATAATACGAGTAATATGGCATAAATTTGTAGTTTGACTATTATGATGAAGTTTTCTTGTAAGTGTTTGAATTTTTAACATTATTTAATATGAAAACTAGCTAACGCAATATAACTATTATTTATCAGAACATATATATATTTAATATTGCTTTTAATAAATGGTGATGGGTTTTCATGTCGTCGGTTTTTTTTTATAATACTTTTGTACCATGTTAAATGTACGCAAAGTGGTTTTAAACCTAATTCAATCATATATTATTAACTGGACCGTAAATTAATTTTCTTTTAAGACACGAATGGTTTTTCTTCAAGCATAATTTACCGTAGATTAATTTTAGATAAATACAAACGAGACTATCTACTTATTAACGGACAATTAGTTTCAGGGAGTAACTATGAGATAAAAAAAAACATTAGTTAGGAGATTTTCTTTTTATATTCTTGTATACTTTTTTATCTAAACTGATTTAGGCTTGATTACAGTTTACCTGAGCTTGCATTACATTCTTAGAAATCTTTTTGAGTAAAATACCGATTAATTAATCGAAACGAATTGCTTGTTTCTTACCTTGTTATCTTTACTAAGGTTGCCTGAAAGAGATCTCTCCATTCGATAAGGGCGCCCAATGTACCTAGGTTAAGTAGTGTCTCTTTAAATTGTGTTTGGTCTGGTGTTCAATAAAGTCATATTGCATTGCATTGTATTGTATCAACAATTTAGGAGAGTAAACAATATGACAATATAATTTCAGGAAAGCATTTCTTGGAAACCAAATACCTACTTGAAAACGTGTTATCAATTGAAGAACGATAAAAATCACTACATTGCGAATGATAGCTGTTTATTTATAGAACATTGATAAGGAATACATCGATTTTGTAATCCTTTAAAACAATACAAATGAAATATAAATCTCACTAATAATACAAATCGTATAGAATAACTTCCGTATTTTTATACAAATGTTAAAGTAAGAAAATTCTATATTTATTTTCTCTTCATGTTTTACGGAGCAACGGATTATCGTGGTTTTTGATATGGATCTAGTATTAACTAGTCGATTTAACTCAAGTTAATCTTAGATGGTAAAAATCATCATCATTTTTATTCCATATAATTCTTCATCCCACTATTGGCTAATAGTTTAGTGCTAACCTCGTCCATAAAGGACCTGTTATTCAATTTCTTTGATACGGTTATAGTAAGTAAACAAAATTATATAAAGTTTAAGTTATATTTTTTTTGTTCAAATACAAAAAAATCATATGTATCTCATAGCTTCCTAAAACGCTTAAGTTTTATTAAGCATTTTATGACATCGTAGTTGAATTCTGTCACTTCTAAAAACTGGATAAAAATAGTTTAAAAAAACTGGATAATTGATATCTCAGAATTTTTATTACTAGATCAGCTGTTAAGTTGCATTTATATAGTTGAATACAAATGTTCCAGAAGATATTTTAATGTGTTATTGGTAGATTGAATTCGGTTAGACTCGTGAATACTTAAACTTAGTTTTCAAGAAAGCATAAACTAACTTAATAAACAAGCATAAACTCACATCCCCTTTTGATAAGAGGCGTATTTTAGAGAGACAAATGTTTGGGAGTGACGTAACAATTCCCACCGCGGAGCGCATCGTGATTTCAATCCCATACCTTGGTCATTCTATTCCATAACTACGAGTATGCGTCAGACTCAGTACCTCTACGGTCAGTACGCTCACTACGCCACTTGTCAAGGGAGTTCGATCTACGTTATTTCGTAGCAGAGTCTACGAAGAACGAACTCTATGACGACAACTTGATACAAAACATAGAGTTGTGAAATTTACTCTAGCAATTCAACAAACCTTTAATTTTATCAATTAACAGGGATAATTAATTTTATGCCAGTTCCCAGTTTTCAGTATTTCTCAAATGTACAGTTTCATAATACATGACAAAAAGATATATGACTTATATAATTTATGTATATTTTAGTTGTAGATACTGATTTTATATTGAAAACAACTTGATCGACTTTTGTATGTAAAACCACAGTAAAACGAAATTATGGATCACGTGTAAATATTATACTTACTTATAGCTCTAAAAATATTAACGCTTCCATCAGTATATATATACGAGGCATCTCTTTGGATTAAAAGCGACCTAAATAAATATGATAAGATGAAAAGCGCTAGGCATGAAACTCGAATATGTACGAATAAACACAGAACTACTCAGTACAGCAAGAGTATATTTAATATAAGCATACAAATTTACAACAAGCTTCCACCCTCAATAAAAGAAGCTAACTCACTTGGTGTGTTTAAGAATAGACTCAAATCATTGTTATTAGATAAGGTCTACTACTCAATAAAATTATTTTTGGACGATAAGACAATTTGAAATGTGTGTAGTATTTTTATTGACATATTTAAAAAATTGATATCAGTGTAATATTCTAAAAACTAAATTGTTAATTATAATTTGCACGCCCTGTGGGTGGAAATATAGCGCACTCATATGTACATAATACCACCTTTGTATTTTTTTTGGAATTTGGATGGAATTTGAATTTGAAATAAACCATGAATGAACCACGTCAATAATTTATGAGTACTTACTAAAATTGTGTCGTCAATAAAGATAGTACACAAAATTATTCGTGAGAGAGTTTAGCAAACGTTTGGTCCTTGCCACAGGAGATCTCAGGGCTGGCAGCTATTTTTCTCAACGATTGAGTCTTTCCATTCAAAGAGGAAATACTGCCAGCATCCTGGGATCCTGCCGCACAGCGACAACATGAACGGTGTGCTGAATTTTTTGTAAATATCTGTTTTTTGTGAGTGTTTAGGTCATTTTTGTATATACTTGTGGAGTATATATATATATATAAAGATAATTAGAAATAAGCCGGAAACGAAAGTAGGATTTCGGCTTATGCCTAATTATCTGATAGATATTTTATGAACCATTCATGTGAATCTAGTACAAAATTAATTTTATTGGATTACCCACATAATCCATAAGAATGTCATATCTAGAAATTTCGTTGAAGATATTGTAGAATTAAAATGATAAAAATGCTAACTACTGAAATCAAATATTAAACCAATTATCTAAACGAGGCATGTCGTCTCGATTAACAGTTACATTGCAGATATTTTCTATTGTAGTTTTAGCTAATTAAATGAAAATATATTTTTTAAATTACCATAAATTTAAAAGCGTAATAAAGATAGCAGGTATTTCTAGAGATGCTTAAGATCTCCTTTTTATAATAGATCAAGAAGAAACCACCTTTCATAGTTAAGCTTTGGTTACTAGTAACTCTATGATGATAAAATGCTTCCATTGTAACAACTCATAAAAATACAATCGACCCTGAAATTTTGTTTTGTTTACGCGTCATGAGCATTTCTTCACGTTTGTCAGATATTTTACGTAATCGTAATAATTACAGAGATAAGACCACTGATATAGAAATCATTATTACTTTTAACATGTATAAATTAACATAGCGACAGAACTATTTCAGGAAATTAGGAAAGCATTTTTTTGCTAAGTGTTGAACTAGCAAGTATGGAATCTAACTAAGCCTGCACTGTATGTAATAGTATTGTACATATAAATGCATAAAAATATCAGTACGAATATTAACTGCATACGCATTATCATCATCATTATCAGTTTTGTTGCAAACTTAAAATTGCCAAATGAAATTGTGATTGGTTCTTAGTTTTGGTAAAATTACAAAAAAGCACAAGCCAAATCTTTGTCACCAGACCATTTTTCTTAAAAAAATAATGATCAAATTTTGGTCATAATTCTTTTACATTTTAAAAGGGTATATTACGTGACTGACTGACTTTAAAAAAGGCTTTATTTGATTGACTATGTTCTCTAGTACACAATATAATATTTTAGGTACCTAAAATATAGTCACTGAAACTCTGGAGAAATATGTAGTGTTTTTCTTTTTTAGGTGTGACACCACACCTAAAAACCATCAAGATTGTTGTTTGATGTCGGTTAAGGAGCAGTCGCAGCGGAAAAACACTACATATTTCTCCAGAGTTTCAGTTACAATGGATTTCCGCAAAGTAACGCCTAATTCAATATCTTAACAATATAGTCGTTGGATCCTAAACCACTAAAGTAAGATAAATGGACTGTGTACACGAGAACGTTCGTAAAAAGGACTGAATATAGACATGACAACTGATTGAGGAAAAAAGCTAAGTGAAAAGTGCTATTCGATGTACCTGTGTCACATATAGGATAATCTAAAATAAAATCCTCTTTGTAGATTATTTTAAGTGATACGCCCAGTTATTTTTGCTTTGAAATGATTTGAAAAGTTTATTTTGTAAACTGCCTGTGTAATAACATAATACTCTCTCTTGAGTCGTATTTACTCATGACAGAGGGTCTAGATTACCCGCAGAATAAATTCGTTAGAAAAATTCTCTTAGGTATATACATCGTGGGGGGCGCCCAGGTCCTTCCACAGACATTATAAATAAATAAATAATAAATAAATAAATATTCCAGGACATTGCACACAGCGCCATCTAGAATATAATTATAAAAATTATAAAACATATACTCGTACTAAGCATTGAAATTATTTGTCAGGGTCAAAATAGCCTTATTATAATTCCATATTCATTTCCTTCATGTAAGCAAATTAGCTAAGCAGCAATATTTTTCAAAACTAATTGTAGAATTATCTATTATTCACGTAAGTCTTATTATGAAATTTGAAACCCATACATAATGCAGTGAGCTTCAAATAAAAAGTTACATTTTGCAACTGCTTGAAAAGCAGAAAGCTTGCATTCAACATGGTGTGAAAATTATTATACTAACTTTAATTTTTAGTACTGAATTGTGTACTTTAATTCAACTTTACATAAAACTTTAGCCATTAGAATAGTAGAAAGTTATTTTTTTATTAAAAATTTGGAACGGATACATTTTATTTATCGCTTTTCTTATGTTTTATATTTAGTTTTTTCTAACTAATAACTAATTTTAAACTAAAGTTTTTATAGCTTTTAAAAACATTCAACTTAGTTAGCTAGCACTTCCATCAATAATTATGTCGAAAATTAGCTCGACATGTTTCGGAACACTACGGAAAATGATAAGACTACAATAATTTAGAGGAATTCAAATAAACTAGCAAATATGATACTCTTCGCAATAGTCTAGTATTTATCTATATTTTTTATCCATAAACATGTGTTGTTATTCAAATTATAACAAGTTATGCAAGTAATAACTTACCACCGTTTCTTTCTGAAGTAAACACTAAAAGAACTAGCATAATTTACCTTGTCAATTTCGGCCATTCTAAGCAGGCAAACTCAAATTAACTTACTCTAGTGAAGAACTTACGAACTAAACGTAAAAACCATATGTTATGTTGATTCATATATTTTCCCTTTAGGTGTAAGCTTTAGTTCAGATATTATTGATTGATTGATTTGATTGTATAATCTTTATTACATATATTTTTTTTTTATTATTATGTTACGAGTATAATGTTCGGTGGTAAGACTTTTTTTTGCCAAAATCTTTAGTACCTATAGATTCATGTTCTATTGATTGATTTAATTTATATTTTAATAATACTTATGGTTTTGTAATAAAATACCAGCAGAATCAATCATCGTTGTTAGTCATAGCCTGTTTCGAGATGCACCTGATATACCGATTTTTTAACCTAGATTTGGCATAACGCTACACTGTACTTATCACTCTAAGATAAATTTAAGTGCCTATCCCACAAAAATACAATAATAACCAGTATTCACATTCTAGAGTATTGCCAAACTCCAAGTCAAACGTCATTGATAAAATCCAATGCAACTCAAAACATCGATAACTCACCAAACATAGAAAAAATCCAAGCACAACCACAGAAATAATTCACTAAAACCACTTTCTCAAGCAAAATCAATGAGTTTTATCTGTGGAAGTGTGTATAGTGTTCACGAAAGTTTCGCAGTTTCCCAATTACGATTTGAGAATTCGAGAGCGCAACATACGTCTACTCTCGACCAACGCTCGAACCGTACTGGCCTTATCAGAGAATATGCCTATCGCTGGAGATAATGATTGGTAATGCTGGGACAGATACTTGGATCGGATTTAATTGCTTGAACTTAGTTGAGCTGTAAAATCTCACTTGATAGGAAAAGCGCTTTCTTTGAAGGGAATTGTAGAAGTTGAATAGTAGATTTTATCTCTGATTCCGGAAAGAGCAGTTATACGGTACGTAGAGTAAATATAACTTTGAATGCTACATTAGGACTTAAAAGTAAAATCCTGAATAGAAAGTTTACTTCATATGAAAGTTAAAGCAAATGTATTATACCATCTTCTCAATATATAAAACTCAAAGGTGACTGATTGACTGACTGATATAGTGATCTATCAACGCACAGCCCAAACTACTGGACGGATCGGGCTGAAATTTGGAATGAAGGTAGATGTTATGACGTAGGCATCTGATAATAAAGATTTTTTGGAAAAGCCGCTTTTAAAAGGGTGAAATAGGGGATGCAAGTTTTACTTCTTAATGCGAGCGAAGCCGCGAGCATCCACTAGTTTACTATAAATTTTCAGTTTTTCTGTTTTCTTAGATAAAAGTACTACTTTAACTATCAACGTAAAATAGTAGACAACCACATAGATTAAAAATTGTGATATTTTACTTAGTGCTTCTACGTTTTGGCAAAAATAAGCAATGTTTTCTTTGTATGCTTGATTAAGTTATTTAGAGCTAATGAAATGCTATTAATAATAAATAAATATTCCGGGACATTGCACACAGCGCCATCTAGCCCCACACCACAGAATAAATAATACAACCCACACTAAGCAAACGCTTGTGTCGTGGGTATTAGACAACGGATATAATACTTATATACTTTTCATTTGTAAATACATTCTTATCATACATACAAACAACCAGACTCAACACAAGTAATTATATTTTTTTAAAGTAAGTACATACATACTTTAAAAATAAATATTACACAGGTATATGAGTTTATAGTAAAAAATGATCACAATTGAAACAGGCTCGACAAGTTACTAGACAGAAAGAAAGATCGTTAATAGATAAGATGATGGATACATTTTGAAATATATACCTACCTAAACTGAAACTGCAATATTCAACATGTCGAAATAGAACATAGGCATATTTGGAATAGTCACGGACATCGTAAGGTCATTTCTTTCATATATCATTCGCACAGCCTAATAATGTCTTCAGGGAGGTTCCTTTCAAAGAAATCTTCTTTCAGTCACCACTGGGACTGCTTTGTCGTCCCTAATCTCTCAGCCTTTCCATACTTTATTTCTCTTTTTGTTCGAGCCTTGACAGTGAATGAATAGAGTAGAGTGTAATAGTTACTTTAGTTCAATCGCAAAATAAGACAAATTTGTTAATTTTCTTTGCATATTTTCCATGGTTTTCTTTTATCAAAATTATATCTTGCTTCGTGCGCTAAGCGAGTGTGGCTCGGCGGTTCCAGTGTCTGCTTTTCATTCAGACGTACCCTGGTTCGAATCCGGCCCTACATCAAGTACTTGTATTTTCAAGTTAAGTGTGGATTTGCACTCGTTGAGTGGTGAAGGAAAACATCGTGAGGAAACCGACATGTTTGAGGACCCTAAAATCCGAGGACATGTGTCATCCGTGGAAGGGCCTGGGCACCCACCACGATGTATCTGCCCAAGCGAACTAATTAATTCTGCGGGAGAATCACGACCCTCAATCATGAGGAAATACAACCTTCTTTCGTACAAACATGAATGGAACAAAACTACATGTATTAAAACAAGAAAATGTATTGCTTGTATTCTTTTCAATTCAACAGTGCATTAAGTGTACCAAACTTTATATATTGGTCAGGATTGAAACTGCAGTATTGAGCTAGTATTTGTTCGAATCCTAGTCACTATTATCTAATATAGATAGTACAACTGACGACATCCAAAATATAATTGGCACTTCTGGAAAATCCCCGAATAAAAGTATGTACCTTACTCGCATTTCATAAATAGCCTAGAGTCAAGTGCGGGCAAAATTTCAGCTTGAAGATATGGATAGATTAGATAACGGTGACTCAATTAATATATTAGTAAATTAATATATCTCAATGATAAGGCAGTTTAATATGGACCATGTTATCGGGTTTGGAGTGCTAGATATTAATATGAGTGGTAGGCTAAAGGTATTTGCGTATGGGTCTGCGTTTATGCGTATTCCATATTGTGATGCTTAAAAACCTCACACGTTTCAATATAAACCAAGTAATGAGAACAGCTTTATAACGACAAAATAAAATCGGTAGTCCGATGTGTTGCAAATACCTACCTACATGATAAACAAAAAAGATTTAAAAAAATGAAAAAATAAACAGTAGCATCATTAACGAAAAATTAAGTGAATGATAAATTTAAAGTTAATAATTTCTATGCGTTAAAAGGCAATTTACATAAAATTTATTTGTATTTCTGATCAGATACGTACTCGCTCTAAATTACTCGTATTATTGTATAACTAGTGGATGCTCGCGGCTTCGCTCGGATTAAGAAGTAAAACTTGCATCCCCTATTTCACCCCTTTAAAGTAGCATTTCCAAAAATCCTTTCTTAGCGGATGCCACCGTCATAACATCTACCTTCATTCCAAATTTCAGCCCGATCCGTCCAGTGGTTTGGGTTGCGCGTTGATAGATCACTATTAGTCTGTCAGTCAGTCACCTTTGAGTTTTATATATATAGATTAAACTTGTGGAACATAAAATATTATCGTTTTATATTATTTATGTAAAAAATTCCACCAAAATTATTTACAGCATAAATACATTCTTGAAAATTTTAATGAAATTCTCCAAATACTAAAACACCAACGAGTTTCGTACAATATCGAATATTTCTCGTTTCGCATATTTTTCTCATACCAATGTAGGGTAAAATAAGATGCCGTAACCTTTGTAGACAAAATCTTGATTAATAAGATTCCTAGATATTACATTTCGAGGTAAAGTTGTAACATAACAAACATACATTCTTCAGACAAACAATTACATGGAATTTTTGATCTGGCAGTTTTATAAAAAAATATTGGTCTCATATCAAAAAAACTACGAAAACTGCGTAATAATAAAAGTGATGTTTTGTGTTGTTTTTCAAGAGCTAACTTTTTCTAATACAATTTGTAATATTTACAGGATATAATATAGAGTTCTAAAATTACCTATTTTTTTGTTGCGAGGGGGAAATCTTCAGCAACATAACCGACCGAAAGGATCATTTCCACTAGATCCATTGCGCAGATCCATAATGGATCTACTGGGAAAAACCATTCCCACTAGATCCATAGCGGCGATCAATGGATCTGGTGGGAACGTTTTGTCCCAGTAGATCCATTATGGATCTAATGGGGTGCAGTCGGATTATGTGGGATTTTTACGCACTCAATTAAAAATCAGCCTCATTAAAAAAGAAGCAGTAGGGCTCCCGAATCTAGAATCCACTCTTGCTTCCTTTTTTTAAATGCACCCGTGTGTCCAAGTAACATAGGACCTCTTAGACCTCAAAAAATTTATCAATTTTTATTTAGTCATTGATCAGTAGCTTAGTCAAACATTTTTTTGGCTACACAATGTGTGTCATATGAATTAACACTCTTCTTCTTTATACAAATTACATAATGGTCGACCTACCAAACTTTGAGTAGATTTTGTTAGACTTGAATTTGAAATAATTCGAAACTTCACCAGTTTAATGATAAACTTAAACTGAATTAAAATCTTTAAAATATAGCTTTCAGTTAAATAAGTTACAGTTACATGCTTGTTCCAATAACTATATCTACTCTCAATTTTTTTTAAATTAAACGCTCTTTGAGTAACATCTTGTACATTACATTGATTGTACTGTTAATGTTTATTCAGTTCATGTACCTTTTTTTTCTTTGTTCTGCGTTTGATTTTATGTTAAGTTTTTATTTCAAAATTGTTAGGTTTTTTTAGGTTGATTACTTGTAAAAGTTAGGTTCACTGTCTAAGGTGACGTACCCACTGTAAGTTATTGTAATATTTTTAATGTGAATGTATAACTTTACGTTACTGTTAGAGAACTATAGAAAACATGCACCCAAGCTTGTACTTCTGTATTCAGCTCTCAACACGCCTCTTCAATTCCCTCGCATTTCCATCAACAAAGAAATGGTTTCCGCAACGTTAACACTAACCCAGCCATCCATCGTACGCTATCCCATCAATCTCGCTATTTGAGCCGTAATAATAACACCCTACGATAACACCGCCTTAATCCACCTTAAATTAACTTCCGGGGGGCTTAGCATTACTGCAGATCATTATTCACAATAAAAACATAGAAACATTATCTTATGCATAATATTTGGCATAAATTCTGAACCTACCTTCTGCACTAGACGCACCTGTGTCGCGGGTGGTAGTTGCTTAGCAACCAGTATGTATTTTTACGAGTAATAATATAGGTTTGTGTTTAACTACAGGCTGCTTGATGTTAAACATTACTGCAGCCTAGGGCCTAGCCTACCTAGAACATTAGTAAGTCTAAATTTGAATACGCCTGGATTGTAGTTCGCAGGAAATACAGCTTCCGGTAGAGTGAATTCAATCTGATACTCATTATAATATTATCTAAGGCGAGTGTAGTTCATTGGATGAAGAAACATGAGATGAACTGAGTTAGACTATACAGAACCCTACATTTAGTAAGAATATAAAGGCATTTATTGTTTAAAAAAAACTAATAGTGTTCAATAAACTTTTGCCATACGACTTTTGGAAAAGCACGGAAGACTTGATTCTCTCACAATGTGTCTTTGAACTTTTTGTACGCGACTATAGTTTCTTTTATTTCCAAAAGTCGTAGAAGAAAAGCTGTTTCCTCTCTTTTTACGACTAAATGCCATTCTTAAAAGGTTATATTATGTAAGTTACCAGTATATATTACAGAATACAGACTAACTAGATAAAAAAAGGAATCTTAAAATGAATCACAAAACACAGCCGTGCTAAGGTACCCGGGGTGGTATTATCATTACAATCACAGTTTCAAAGGGCAGCTTAGCCTGGTTAATCAATGAGGGTCCTGATTAGAGCGCCGGAGCTTGTAGTTCTGCGACGAATGAAGTGGTCTGGAAAACGTAAGTTTAATCTTCTCTTTGATTACACTGTTTTTCTTGCATAAATTGATATTTCAATAGCTGTCCCCGGTTCTCCATACAATATGAAAATTTGTGAAATTAATTTATAATAATTTATCATTATTGTGTTAAAAAAAGCGGAAATATTGTTTTTGGTTAAGTACACTTCATCTTAGGCTTATATCATTAAGCAAATTCGATATGGCGGAGTGCAACTCGTTTTAGTTTTATTTGGCTAAAACAAAGCTAAAAATATATGTAGATAGATGGATGACTGGCCTGTTAGCTTAGTTGGGAGTGGCTCTGCCTTCTATTCTAGGGGTTGCGGGTTCGATTCCCGCGTGACACAAGTATTTATGCATTTTAAAAATGTATAATTACTTGTGTTGAGTCTGGTCGTTTGTATGTATAATAAGTATGTATTTACAAAAGAAAAGTATATAAGTATTATATCAGTTACCTAGTACCCACGACACAAGCGTTTGCTTAGTGTGGGGCTAGATGGCGCTGTGTGCAATGTCCTGGAATATTTATTTATTTATAGATGTGAAATCGGGTGTATGAGTTTCTAAGCTCAAATAAATTTACTACTACAGTATTAACTAATATTAACTCTCTCTTGAGTCGTATTCCTCATGACTAAGGGTCGTGACTCCCCCGCAGAATTAATCCGTCGAGGGAGTTTTCTCGGGCAGATACATCGTGGTGGGCGCCCAGGTCCTTCCACGGAAGACACAATTGTCATGTTCTCGGATATTGTGGTCCTCAAACATGTTGGTTTCCTCGCGATGTTTTTCTTCACCGTTAAGCGAGTGCAAATCCACACTTAACTAGAAAATACAAGTCATTGGTGTATGGCCGGATTCGAACCAGGGTGCGTCTGGATGAAAAGCAGACACTGGAACCGCTAAGCCACACTCACTTCAATATTCACTAACACTTGTCATTTGATTCAAGGAAACACCTTGCTATATCTGGCAGTGCGATGATGCATTTATATTCAAAAGAGTAAAATGTTTTCGTTCACTCCAACAAATATTATCTCTTGACATAAAAGTATGTAATTTGAGTGTGTCAGTTTGTCAATATATGAGTTATCTCGGGAGACGTGCTGCCGTGGAATTGAGCAAGATAATTTTGCTAGCGAACAAAATCTGAACTAAAAAATCATTCCGAGATGTATTCTTTACTACAAAAACGCTATATGAAGTGCTGCCATCACCCAAACGCACATTGTCTAGTGCAGTCTGAACCAGCCTTGAATATTGAGGGTCAACCCACAATAAGATAAAAACTCACATTTAGGTATTTACTATATTAATATTTTGAACTCAATATTTACTTTGCTGAGTATAACACGTGTTACAAAATTTGCCTAGTATATGAGACAGTTCTTAGATTATTGTGAATTGAGCCTAAATAGAGAGAAACGAAGAAATAGTTTGGTTTCATGTTGTTCTGGTTTCATATAATGACGTGATTTTATAAAGATACATCTATATAAATATATGAGTACCTATACTTATCAGATACAGTGATTTTTGTTTAGTAACTACAATATTATTTGCTATTGTATGTGTTCTGATTAAAAAAATATCTCATAGATAAACAGTAGGTAGATACGATGCCTACTTAAGATAGAGTTCTCAAGCAAATTTCTATACATTTAATAATGTTCCAAGGAAGCGGTCACGACTCTTAGTAACGAGGAATCACAAAGCAAGGAGGAGGAATTACAATACATCAACTTAAAAGAAAATAAGACGGAAACGTTTTTAAAATAATGGCATTTCTTTTTTTTTATTTCGAAATTGATTGGGGGGATTGAGCTGCCCTCGTCCGTGGGAGAGTACCCTTATTTCGTATCCCCACACGTGGTCCCTGGGTGGTGCAAACCAGGCAGCAACTCACTGGTGGTAGGCTTCGGCCGCGGTTAGTGAACACCCATCGGACTAAGTCGCGTCGCCAAGCGGCCTAGCCGTGTTCCGACGCGTGCTCCGATGACACCGTCCGAGGAGTTGGGTCGGGGTTGCTGTTTTTTTGCTTGCGCGTATAGCCGTACTAGACGCTGACACTATGACTGTACCGGGTAGCTAGTTCTGGAGGTAAGCGGGATCCGTGGCACGGTTCTCCGCTGGCCGACCGCAGTTAGTAGGGGACCCAAGTAGTGTGTTAGCCGCTCATGAAAGGCTGTCCCGCCAACTCGCGAAAAATCCCGGGGATGCGTCATCGTGCCGGTTGGCGCCCGGATGAAAGGGCCCGATGAACATCCCTGGGGGGGCACGGGCGTCCCCGATGCCTCCAAACTAGCTCCCCACTGGTGCAGTCTTTGTGTCTGCTGGTCTGCGTAGTCGAAGACTTCACCCCACTGCCACCTCCTCACCGTCAACTCTCGAATTATGAAGAGGAACAACAGGAGAAAAACGGTCCAACAGCGGAAGCACGCCCTTTCTCTGAAAGTGCATCTCACTAATATTAGGGGGATGCACTCCAATATCAACGCGGTCCATTACCACCTTGAGACCGAAAGACCAGCTCTCCTTTTTCTCACGGAGACGCAGATCCGATGTCCGTCGGACACGGCGTATTTGCTATACCCGGGTTATACCCTTGAGCACAATTTTAAGGCTCGGGCAGGGGTTTGCATGTACGTCCGAGACGACATCTGTGTTAAGCGTCTCCGTAATCTTGAAGACCGATCTTTTTCTGTTCTCTGGGCACTGCTGGACACGGGTGATGAGAAGATTCTCTACGCCTGTGTCTACCGTTCGCACACCGGAGACCAGGAGACGACTAAGCTCACAGAATACCTCAGTGAGGCGGCGGATGCTGCTCTTCTCAAGTACCCGACGGCCCAATTAGTGTTTCTGGGGGATTTTAACGGCCGCCACCAGGAGTGGCTGTTCCCATACCAGATCACAGATCATGCTGGAAGGGAGACGCGGAAGCTTGCTTTAGCGTTAGATCTCACCCAGCTGGTCCAAGGTGCTACGAGGGTACCTGATGTGGATGGGCATACACCTAATTGTTTGGACCTTCTGATGACTACTGAACCGGACAGATACTCTGTGTCGATCTCATCGCCTTTAGGCAACTCCGACCACTGTCTGGTGAAGTCTGTATCTGTCTACTCCCCGCCCGACCCCAGCCCTAAGGGCTCTCGGCGGCTGTGGCGTTACAAGTCAGCAGATTGGGATGAGATGCGCTCTTTTTTTTCATCTTACCCTTGGCAGCCAGTATGTTTTTCTTCTGGAGATCCCACCGTTTGCGCTAATGCCGTCACAGATGTCCTTAAGCTGGGTATGGAGTATTACATTCCGTACTCAGACCTGACTCTGTCTGGTAAAGCTCGCCCGTGGTTTGGACCTGAATGTGGACGTGCGGAAGCACTGAAGCATGATGCGTACCTCGCCTGGGTCGATGCTCGAAGCCGCAAAGCCAGGGACATACGCCTTAAGAAAAAAGCATTCAACAAGGCTGCCAAGTCCTGCAAGAAGGTCATGCAGAAAGCGCGTTTCGACCACATTAGTCGAATAGGGAACAAACTAGCTTCGTACCCAGCAGGTAGCAAAGCGTTTTGGTCCCTAGCTAAATCGGTTGAAACGAATTTCTGTCGCCCCTCACTGCCTCCACTGCTGAAACCCGACGGTACATTGGCTCACACCGCCGAAGAAAAGGCAAACTTGTTTGCCTCTATATTCGCGGAAAATTCTCGTCTAGATGCTGGTAGTACGACACCTCCCTCATCTCCTGGCACAACGGCTGCAATGCCTGACATAAGTATCCGCCAAAAGGAGGTTTGGAAAATACTTCGTAGTCTAGATGTGAATAAAGCCAGTGGCCCTGATGGTATTCCAGCCATAGTTCTGAGGACGTGTGCAGCTGAGTTGACTCCTGTGTTGACGCGCTTGTTTCGGCTCTCTCTTGCGACTGGATATGTGCCGAAGACGTGGAAGCTGGCTAACGTGCAACCAGTGCCCAAAAAAGGTAGTCGTGCTGACCCTGCCAACTACAGGCCCATTTCGGTCACCTCCGTGCTCTGTAAGAGCATGAGCGTGTCCTGATCGGCAGGCTCCTGGCGTACCTAGAGTCTAATGACCTCCTCAGTGACCGGCAATATGGCTTCCGCCGGAACCGGTCCACTGGGGATCTTCTAGTGTACGCTACACACATCTGGAGTGAGGCTATTGAGAAATACGGGGAAGCCCTGGCAGTTTCTCTAGATATTTCTAAAGCCTTCGACAGGGTTTGGCATGACGGCCTAGTCAGCAAGCTTTCATCGTTTGGACTACCTACTAGTTTTTGCGTATGGATATCAGATTTCCTGAGGGATAGATCTATTCGGGTAGTCGTTGATGGCTGCTCGTCTGATCTTATGGCGATTAATGCCGGAGTTCCCCAGGGATCAGTGCTTTCTGCAACACTTTTTCTGCTGCACATTAATGATCTGCTGAAGCCCGGTACCTTTGGGTATGCAGATGACAGCACTGTTGTAGAGAGCTATATGTCCACCGCTAGAGCTAGTGCGACCGAGATCCAGTCTTGCAGGGAAGCCATGATCGAGCGCTTAAACTTTTCCCTCACGGTAGTCTCTGAGTGGGGCGATGCCAATCTGGTTAAGTTTAATGCCTCGAAAACACAAGCGTGTCTTTTCTCTGCAAAGAGGAGGCCATTCCTACTGGCGCCCTCTTTCCGTAATGTAACCGTGCCCATCACCGACCATCTAGAGTTGCTAGGTGTCGATTTGACTCCGACCCTCAACTTTGGCTCCTATATTGAGTCTAAAGCTCAACTCGCAGCCAAGAAGCTGGGAATCCTCTCGAAGGTGCGACGATACTTCAGTCCAGAACAGCTGCTGACCTTGTATCAAGCGCAAGTTCGGTCATGTATGGAGTATTGTTCGCACCTTTGGGATGGATCTGCCAAGTACCAGCTTGAGGCGTTAGAGTTAATTGAGAAGCGGGCAAAAAATCTCATCGCGAAAGACTCACTCTGTAGCTCAAAATTACAAAGCCTTGAGCACCGCCGTAAGGTGGCCAGTCTTTCGGTTTTTTACAGGTTGCATTTCGGAGAGTGTGCGGAGGAATTGCATAATTTAATTTCTGCAGCCCCATTTCACCATCGCACGAGTAGAGGCACGGCAAGGAGGCACCGATATACAGTTGAGGTTCCAAAGACTCGCACCAAGCGTTTTGCTTCGACTTTCATCGTGCGAACAGCCAAACTGGAACTCCTTGCCCGAATCTCTATTCCCCTTGAACTATAATTTGTCGGTCTTCAAGTCGAGAGTAAACCGGTTTCTTCTAGGCAAGCGCGCTACATCGTAGACTATAACGTTGCTTAACATCAGGCAAGTTGTAGTCAAGCGTAAGCCTATTTCATGTTAAAAAAAAAAAAGAACGGTAACGGTCAAAACTGTACAGTCAATTACACAAATAATCTCAAACATAAACATTCTTGTATTTACATAATAATACAAGATACGATAAACTACAGGATCATTGCATCCAATACAATCTACTTTCACGACAAATCCGAAGTAACGAAATCAATGTGGCATCTGGAAGCTCTCGATTTGGATAGAGATCTACCACAGACAATATAGCTCAGAAATACTTCACTAAAACCCGAATGTAAAACACGTAAGTAGTATAATTTTGGAAAGATGTTGTCAACACAAAAGTATTTTTTTCAATTCGCACCAGTAGTTCCTGAGATTAGCGCGTTCAAACAAACAAACAAACTATTCAGCTTTATAATATTAAGTATAGATATCTGAAGGCTGATATCTGTTTTTTAGGAGTAGTAATAAAGAATTAAGTAAATAGTATATTATATTTTCACTGTTTTGCTTCAGTTTCTTCGTTTGTATAGTGTTTATGCTATAAGTAAGTAAGTCAAGTAAGTTAAAAAGTTTCTGAGACGTTTCATATAGAGTATAATAAAAATGGTATAATAAGATTAACCTAGCAAACGCAACTAGCACATTCATAGAGAGGCCTATGCCCAGCAGTGGGATAGAGAAGCCTGTGGCTGATGATGATGTTGAGCCAATTTTGAATAACAACTTCGCTTATTAAATCACAATCATTTGTATTTATATCGCCATTATTTTATTTTCGGGTGTACATTAGCTTGGTATAATGTCATTGATTCTCGCTATCCTTGGCCTGTCTTATTACGGATCATTGTTGATCGCGGATTCGATTGATAAATATATAATAGTAGGCATGGAGATGCCTTTAAATTGTTACTGAAGAAAGAAAGAAAGAACCAAAGAAAACTATTTATTTATAAATTTACAGATTTAAATGTATGCGTATAAACAAAACCTTGAAGTAGCCACTTACCTTATAATTATATTACGAGTATATATTGGAAACTTTCAAGAGGGCAAGTTCTATAGATTTTAACATTCAATGAATTGATGATTGAATAGTTATTGCTACCTATTTCTTGGTTTTTCGTTTTGGTAAGGAAATAACAAATCAAAATTTCGTATAAAATCATCATCATCATCAGCCCGCTATCTTTCACTGCGGAGCATAGGCCTCTCTTCTTGTACGCCACTCGTCCCGGCCCTGCGCAGATCGAATCCAGGTGCTCCCTGCGGTTGTTCTAATGTAATTTTAAATACTTGGCAAAAATAACATAAACTATAAAATACCTTATTGCCTTCAAATCTAGAATCAAATCATAAGAATGCCTCAAATTTGAATAAGAAACCTTTCGAAACTTTTTTACAAAGCAATTCTTTTTAGTTAACTGTCGAACAGAAAAATTATTCGCCACAAATTTGAAATTCCTCTCCATCCCTCCTGTACCTCATCCCTAAAATCAATCGAAAACCCTCAAATTGGTCCCTTCAACCCCTGACCGGAAGCGACGGATCTTGTTATATCGTGTTAATAGAAATACCATCCGTATTTGAACCACGTCCCGGATCTCTGATATTGTGTCAACACTACGGAATATTTAATAAGTGACCGAGTGAGTTAAGTGGGCGAATTCACTCTATGTTAGTTTTGCTTCGATACAGGCTTCTAACGTAGTGAAGCAATTACTAGACAGATTTACTCAATTGCAAATAATGTTCAGTAATTGATAGGTATTCCCTTTTTTTTCTTCGGCCTAATAAATCAGATTGATGATTTTACTATTAGTAACGCTAATTACCACTTTCTTTTACATAAACACACACCGAAACCCAAATAAACTTATGTGATCGGTTTGTTTTATTGACACTTCTCGTATTATTTTTTAATTTACAGACACGCTTTGGACTCTGTAGTATTATATGTACCTATATTAAGTACCTATATTGATCAGATAAGATAAGATTGATAAGAAGAAGAAGCACAAAGCGTAAATCTTCCTGATATCAACTATTCGCATAACTACGACTCAAGTTCATTGTCATTGTTTGAACTTAATTTGCATAATCCTGGTGTCTATTAAATTAATGACTACACGTTTAACCTACTGACCGTTTACAACATGAGAATGTTTGACATCAAATTAACAACGAACCGCAAAGGTGTGGAATTTTCTGTACGAATTTCGGTATCTCTCTGAACTATTTTTTTATAATGAAATAAATATAACTTTAAGTGTCTTAGCAATTGCTTTGTTTTAAAGATATTTTTGTAAGTGCAAAGTCAGAAATTTAAAAATGTTTAGTTAGTAGATAGAGCCCAATCCGCTGTTAACCTCTATTAAGGCGTAAAAAACTGCTCTATTATAGTAAAATACTTAACTTCCAGCAGGAGAAAGCCTGCCGCGGCAAAGTTACTACAGGCCTGTAACACAGGATCCTTTGTGATACCTAGTACAGAGGTTAGTACACCTACCAACGTAGTGTATAATGATTGTCATTGAATGTCTTATACCTTTACAATGTACTTATGTACGTAACACGAGCTTAAACAATAAAGGATTTATTATTACTGTTACTTATAATTTAACGACCGAGGAGGCCACAGAAAAGGTTATTAACCTCCTTATTTGCAGTCGGTTAAAAATACGAGGTGGTTTCATCTGGGGAAGGTCTTGGACAGCCACCCCGATGCATTTGCCCAAGAGAATTCTCGTAATAAATGATTAGGGCGGCTTGATTAACTCTCGACACCAGAGTTGGCCACTCTCATTCGATAAGAAGAAGAAGAAAAATTCTGCCAATCCTCTGCAATGCGAAATACGAGTGAAAGAGAATAATCATCTAACATGAAGAAAGAAAAAGGAACACAAAGTATGTTAAAGAGTATAATTTATGCGTAAACTTAATTAACAATGGCAATGAGTTCATTATAATATTTATAATACATTTCGTAACCACTCAAAAATTATTTCCTGATATCTTTACAAGATATTTATATTTTATGTAAGATTATTTTACATTTCATATTTATAAAACTACATTTACATTGTTGTATATATATTTATAAATGTTATTTGCTATAGGTCAGCTTAGACTTAAGGCAGAGAGAATTAAAAAAATAAATACAATTATTTACATGGCACATATACATACATTATAACATTTAAACAATAAACGTACGTAAAAATAATGTACGAAAAATACAAAAAAAAATTACTATTAAAGAGAGGATTTTGTCCCTAAATGATCCTCAAACACTCGTTACACAAAACTACATTACTTATTAATATTCTATTCGCACCCTGTATACATAACTATTTATACTGAGCTCAAAGCTAAATAAAATATATTAAATACAGCACGTATCTATTAAAATTATTATTAAAGCTTACATACGTATCTAATTTACACAATATAATATTTATAAACATTTATACACATCGTAATACAAACTAATAAAATATATAACCTATGCTACGGTCTTTAAATTGTTTTAATTATTTTTGTTTACAAAAATAATCAGTTTATTTGCGATGGCGCAGAAAACTTTTTTAATCATTTATTCGACATTTTATGAATAAATTAATTGACTATTTAACAAAGGGTTATTCAATGATGTTTTTTTTGCATTGCATTATATTGACATGAGTAAAATAAAACTACTTATTTTTGAACTAAGTAATCAATAATCAAACAAAATTTTTATGAATTAACACACAGTTTTACGATAACAAAACTTAAATGATGAAAAATGATTCATAGTTATTAAACTTGGGTGAATTTTTTGACAAAGTTTTAACAAACTTCTGTAAAGTCTTGCTATTTGCACAAAAAGGTGGAATTTTTTAAATTTCTTCCTAAATTAAACCCTTTTCAAGTCAACTGCCGCGTAGGAATATTTCGCTTAATTCGTCAAAAGTCAGCAATTTTAAACAGGGCTCTAACCATAGATTAAGTTCTAAATTTAGATGGAAACTAACAAAAATGCAATGTTATTTGTTTAAACTCACTCGTAATTGTAATGGTACAGGTAAATAAAAGATCCCTTTTTGAGGCCATTTCAGTGCATTTATGTATATTTATTTGACATGAAATGACATAAATTTAAGGAAATTAATACCAATTTTGACTTATTAATTTGAGCTTGACCTGACTCCAAATAGTTAGAGATCTAGGTTAGCTATTAAGTCTTTTCTTATTTTTTTGTACCTAATTATAGTCCAGGTGGACTATAATTAGGAATTACAGTCCATATGGTGGAGACGAGAAGCACAAAGTCGGGCTGAGTGGCGTGCCTTGGGAGAGGCCTATGTCCAGAAGTGGACGATCGTGGGCTGATGATGATGATGATGAATTATAGTCCAGTCGAGGTAGACATAAAACTAGCTTGAAATAAAATTCCACCCATTACGATTTTTTTGATTAATTTGGTAGTATAACTCTGCAAATATTGATTCTAACGTAAAAATGATGATGACCAAACTTGTGGAAAATTAAATTTCTAACAACTTTGGATAGGACCATTTTTGCTCTAAAGTTGAAAATTAATTTACCGGGATTAGTTAGAAAATCGAGATTTATACTTCCAACCACCACCCCTGACGTTTAAAAAAAAATCGCTTCCGGATTTTTTTCTATTTAAATGTCTGCCCCGACTGGACTATTAGTAAGCAGAGTAAAATCAACAACGCAGTAAAAACCAATATTAACCGCTACTATATTCAGGTTCAATCTACGACTCTAACAAAATCTCAGGCTCCAACCCTGTGAAATAGGATACCATCATAATCGTAAAACTGGGAGGTCGGCTCTAAAGGAAGAAGCTCAACAAAATGGTGGCTTTATTACCACTATAAAATACAGTCAGGGTAAATAATCAAGGCACGTATTGGAAAATGTTGAGGAAATCTGCGGTTGAGATAGGAAATTAGCCGTATTTATTTCCGAAAATACATTTGACTTTGATAACGCCTTGCCTAAATTCACAAATAGTTTTCAATCGGTGAGTTACTATGATTTTTTGATCGCCAGTTGTTTTCAAAGAGTGTAAGTACTTTGATTAGCCTTAACAGCGGATGTAATAATACCACGCCTTACTCTTCGAATGATAACACAATGACACAATCATTGAAATAGCGGGATCGTTAATAATTGTTAAAAAAAAAATTATTCTATTTTCTCTGAATTGGGCTTCAGTTAATGTTTTCCGAACAGTGTTTAAAATTAGTTAAGTTAGTGTAACAATTCGCTGTTCATAATCCTTATTTATGTTTATTCCAACAAGTTAATATATTTTTGTCAAGATTAACTCAAAGTAAATCCTTGTTACAAGTTTATAACTTAATGAATTAAACTTTGTAAGACACACATTAATTTGCCGATTGTTAGCTTTAGCAGGCTTTGAGAAATGAACTGTTATCAATAGAGTTATGGATCTAGGCTGTTTATATTTTTATGGGATGAGATTAATAGGTAGCAATTGTTTATGTAATAATAAACGTTTAATTATTATAGATCAATTTCTAGATTACATCATCATTTTATATCTTTTGTTTTTTCTTCTGCTATATACAGGCTCCTCTAATAATTATACTTGTATACATACAAGCCAGTCTTTTCCGATACCAATATTATTTTATTCAAATTAAATGCCATACAATTTTCTGCATATTCTCAACAAAATCCGTGGTTAGTATGTTCAATAACACATCGCTTGCAGACCTTTTTAACCGCCCTATACCCTCTCAATGTAACCGGTGTATATTGTATGTATTGTTTAGTTGCGTGAGGCCTCGGCAGTAATAGAGACATACAGACTTTAGAAGACTGTATGCAGAAGAAAAAAGAGTAGAAGAAAAAAGGGGATCCTTTTTCCTCACATTATTCTCATATACTTGCCAGCCTTTTCTTATAATCTTGACACACTAACTTCACTACCCTTCAAATTATACTCCAAACTTAACCAAACATACATATCTCAACAAAATCCAGGATTAGTATGTTCAATAACACATCGCTTGCAGAACTTTTTAACCGCCCTATACCCTCTCAATGTAACCGGTGTATATTGTATGTATTGTTTAGTTGCGTGAGGCCTTGGCAGTAATAGAGACATACAGACTTTAGAAGACTGCATGCAAAAGAAAAAAAAGAGTAAAGCAATAAAAGAGATCCTTATTCCTCAAATTCTTCTCATAATACTTGCCAGTCTTTTCTTATAATCTTGACACACTAACTTCACTACCCTTCAAATTTTATTATACTCCAAACTTAACCAAACATTATCTCAACAAAATCCAGGATTAGTATGTTCAATAACACATCGCTTGCAGAACTTTTTAACCGCCCTATACCCTCTCAAAGTAACCGGTGTATCTTGTATGTTTAGTTGTGTTAGGCCTCGACAGTAATAGGCGACTGCTTCTAAACCATCGTCTCCAATCAATTCGCAGCCTCTTAGAGCTAGCTTCTTGAGGTTTGGACAGCAACGGGCCAGGATCTGTGGAAGAAAATAAGAATAAGTTATCTTATCTTTTTATTACTATTAAAGTGCCGTCAGCATTTTGGGAAGCTTTCCTTCCACTACAGGCATTTTAGATTAAGTTTTTAGTTTTAGAAGTAGTTTAAGTTTTTATTTAATTGTTAGTAGTGTTGTTGGTATTATACGCTTTGAATAAGTTCAATAAAGTCAACCTTTTAATTAAATGCAGATAGTTTAAAGATGTAAAGTAATTGATGTTTAAAAACATATGGTTGCATTATGTGATAGTTGATTTTTCTCGCCTTGTTACCAAATCCTCCCATGAAATCATCCCATGAACTCTTAATTAAGTCATAAATTAATCAGTGCTTGAACAAGAACAGAAACTAATCATCTAATTACGTGTCGATTGTTGTTCATTATAATAAGGGAACAAGCAACGTTAATATGTTTCAATTTAGCAGCTTTTAAGTTGCAAGAACGAGCTAGATCTAAGATTAAAGGTTGGTTTTATATTATAATTAATTAGGTGGTTTCTAGTCAAATGTTAGCTTAACTGAAACAAAAATAATCTTTTAACCAATTAATTATTATAAACTTTCCAAAGTTAGTAAAACAGTCATTATAAACAGCTATGATACATCATAACGGTCAAACATGTATATTTAATAACATGATCTATGTACCTTAGACACATAATAATTTAACTTCCAGCCGCTCTTTCAGATGCTTGAATAGCGCTGGCTGAATTTGCTTTACCATATATTTTCAGAGATTACGACGGAATTTCGTGTACATAATTTTAATTTATAACCGGGCAACACTTAAAATGTCAAAAATCGTAGACGTTTTGTAGATTTTGTTTACTGTGTAGTAGGTAGATAGTCTGGTTTTTATTTTGTTTTGATTTGTTTGTAAAATTAATATTCGTTATTTAAATAAGTATATATCTCTGTAAATGTGCCGCGGCAGGATACTGGAGCTCTGAAACACAAGATCCACTGGATACTTAGCTCAGAGCTCAGTACACTTCTGACGTAATGTAGATACTAGTGCATAAGATTGTATTTGTTTTTGTAATATGTAATGTACGTACACGTAAGTTTTTGGTCGAATAAACAAATTATTATTATTATTATTATAAGTTACGACAAACATTTACAAACCTGTAACCCGGCCTCAGACACATCAGTGGCCCCCAGATCTAGCGCGCGCAGCCTGGAGCACCCCCTGGCGACTGCCTCCACTCCGTCATCACCCAGCGCCCCGCAGCCCCGCGCGTTCAGGTACCGGAGTTTGTAGCACCTTCGGGCTAAGGTGCGGATACCGGAGTCGGATACCTGGACACAAATACAGTTGTTTTAATAAGAAACATCATTTATTAACTCGATTACAAGAGTCTTCAATATTTGTATATTTTACCACAGTGCATCTTCTTGAATGTAAGTGTACATAGATTTTGTAAAATGGAACAAATCATGAAAAATACGAAAGTCCCCATAGTACCACTGTTAATTTATTTTATTCCATTAAATTTATATTATGTCATATTGTATATGCAAATAAGCAATGATTCCAGCCTATTTTTCAAAGAACATTTGATTATTTCTATTTGTATAAAGTATGAATTTTTCTATAACAAAGACTATTTTTTATTGATTTCATGAGAGAAATCAATAAAAAATATCTAAGGATACACTGCACTGATTCTTTAATTTTATATCCATACTCGAATACTCCTTCTGCCTAGCTTCAAATACTTTACCAACGTAATAATACCCTTAAAACTCGCAGATAAACTTCATAAACGGAAGCCTTATTACAACAAATACACAACACCCTTTGTTGTGCAGAATCAAGTAATTATCTCGTTACAAAGCCTCTTATTGCAAAGCCTGTTTCTGACAAACGGACCACACCTACGTACTTTATTTTCATAAACGAAAATAAAAACTTTCAGTACACTTGATGACCTCCTTTTTCTGGAAGTCGGTTAAAAAGTGGCGCCCTTTTGTTTTACCCACGTTGATCCGGGATTAAAACTAGCCTATAAGTTAATTCAGAATTTAATCTATGCCCAAACGAAGTTTCATCTAAATCAGTTTAGCCGTTTCAGCGAGAAGAAGTAAACACATACGCACTTTCCATGTATAATATTAGTGGGATGGGATCTCTTGAGTCGTATTTCCTCATGACTTAGGGCCGTGACTCCCCCGTAGAATTAATTCGTTAGGGGAGTTCTCTTGGGCAGATACATCGTGGTGGCCCAGGTCCTTCCACGGCAGACACATTTTTTTCGCTTGCATCGTTATGGAAAGAGTTAGAATCAATTTTATTCAATCAAAGTATTTTATAAACAAATGATATGTAGAATTACGAGTAGGTACATACAGTTATTTAATGTAACTAAAACTGCTAAAACATTATTTGATAAAAAAAATATTATTTGGTTGGTTATTATATCCCTAGTCCTTAATTCAGTAAAAGTCATATTATTTAAATTATAAAATTGTTAGTGGTTTTTAGTAAACTTCAGCATATTTGAAACACTTTGATCTGTAAAACAATTTAGCACAGATTTTTGCTTTGAGTGAAATAAGTTTCTGAATTATTTTGAAGTATTCAAATTTTCTAATGTAAAAACCGCGTGTTATTTTATTCTGTGTTTTTAGGTTCAAATGGCACAATAATTATTAATATATTCTATAGGTGCTTCATAATAAATTAGGGAGGGTTGA
The DNA here is from genome assembly GCA_927399415.1 of Macaria notata. Taxonomy (NCBI): domain Eukaryota; kingdom Metazoa; phylum Arthropoda; class Insecta; order Lepidoptera; family Geometridae; genus Macaria; species Macaria notata. The sequence continues at coordinate 7,889,060 of OV656741.1, forward strand.
TCTTTAGGAAAACCTACACTCATGAAAACACTTGAAATTCTCACATCAAAGGGTGATTTAAAATGAGCATACAATAGATCAAAGTATCGTTCACAAAGACATTTCTAACGCCGTCAAAATTCTACATTTCCGGCGGCAGAAAATTTGTGAAACCTCGTGAAGCGATAGTAAGGGTGCTAGAAGTGTTTCATGTATGATTCACATTTTTTTTTCTTTTATAAGTATTTTTTATTATTTTGCAAAATTTTTCGTCTAAAATAAAAGAAATTATTACCTACATACTTATACATATATACTTTTCTTTTGAATTTACAAAGGAAAAGTATATAAGTATTATATCTGTTAGCTAGTACCCACGACACAAGCGTTTACTTAGTGTGGGGCTAGATGGCGCTGTGCACAATGTCCCGGAATATTTATTTGTTTACCTTTTATTTATACAGCAAACTAAAGTTAATCATACAATGTCCATATCACTTTATATTCTAGTAACTAATAAAAAAACAAGTGACTTCTATTGCTTATGTGACGGCTTTTTATTGAATTTTGTAATTTTAAAACTAAACCATGTTAAGAGTGCAAGATAGCTAAATGAGCGTCAATAAAGAAATACTTAGAAATGAGCGTGCTATATGCAATGGTTATTTTACATTCTACCCAATGATTTCCGTTTTGTGTTACGACAAATTGAAACGGCGCTACCTAATTTTCTCCTCATAAATTGGTAATCACGCCTCGTTCGTTTATATTGAACCGGAAATAAATTCCAAATTGTCTACTGATTCATTTTCATGCTGTGTGGTTTAACTAAATTTATATGTTTTATACTGCAATATAAGTTAATTGAAGTGGAATGTAAAAGATTCCATCTGAAAAGAATTACGGATAACCATTTTGTGAAAAAGCGATGTAGCTTGACGGGAAATCATCCGCCTTAAAATCTGTCCATTGAATCCCAGCCTTATGATATCAATAACTTGTTTTTCAAGCTACGTGTGAATTTGCTTAGTGGTCAATGAAATCATAGTGAAACCTGGAGCCCTGTTCCCAGAAAATTATAACCCAGGGGTGTTCAAATCTAGAGTAAATTGGTTTCTTCTAGGCAAACGTGCTACATCTAAGACCATTGTGGTGCTTAACATCAGGCAGACTAAGCCTTTTTCGTGTAAAAAAACGAACATATTAAAGAACCACTAAATCCGAGCACATGTGTTTTCCGTGGAAGGACCCGTGCGCCCACCACGATGTATCTGCCCAAAAGCTCTCCCCTAACGAATTGTTTCTGCAGGGGAGTTACGACCCTCATTACTGAGGGACGAGTAAGAAAAGAGGTTATTGGTTACCATCAGGCAAATTATTGTAAAGTGCAACAAATGCAAATATTTGAATATTCCTTCTTACCTGGGTGCACTTAGCAACAGACAGGTATCTCAGCGCCGGACCTAGTTTGGCCAGCTCGTAGAGACCAAAGTCCGTGACACCGGTACAGTCGGACACACTCAGTTCCTTCAGCGCGCAGTAAGATGGGATCCATCTCACACCTGCATCTGTAACAAATACATCATAGTTTTGATTATACAACATACTAGTGGGTGCTCCCGGCTTCGCTCGCATTAATAAGTAAAAGTTGCATCCCCTATTTCACCCCTTTTTTAGCGGATGCCTACGTCATAACATCTACCTGCAAGCCAAATTTCAGCTCAATCCGTCCAGTGGTTTGGGCTGTGCGTTGAAAGATCACTATGTCAGTCAGTGAGTCAGTCACCTTTGAGTTTTATGTATTGCGATGTTAATATGTCTGGAAGGTTTTTAGATAAATTATATGTAAGTTAGATTCACTGTCTAAGGTGACGTAAGACCCACTGTAAGTAATTATAATATTTTATTCAAATACTTCAAAAAGTCTTGCTTTTGATAATGTTAAAGCTTACCTACATACTATGGAATGGCAGAGGTTTAATTTCTTCAACGACTTATAACGATACTTAGGTCTTAGATATGCGATACCTAGAGCTGAAGTTTATTACGTTTTAAAATTTTCAATTTTAAAATAATTTATTATAAGTAACATATTAATTTATTATACAATTGGACTATTCGGCATTCATAATTCTAAGTCAGAGGCCCCTAGGGCGGCTTGATAAGTTCTTGACACCATAGTTGGCCACTCTCATTTGATAAGACGAAGATTTGTCTTCTCAACACGTGAGCTAGACAAACATATTAGAATTATGTATGCAAACCTAATCTCAAAACATTGTTTTACACAGACTTACTGGTAGCAAGGACATTTTAACCTTAACTAATTTAATAAGCTTTAGAAGACCAATAGCCACCATTTCCAAAATGAAACCAAAAAAAACAGCTGTTTCATGGGAAAAGTTCAAAGACCCCTGAAAAAATGGCTTACTGTCAACTCAGACAAAAATATCTCGCCCAGTTTGGTTCAAACCCAATTTCAATATTTTTGTTGGTGACAACTCGATCTAACATTTGTTAGATCGAGTTGTCACCAACTCGAACACAAGCGATACAGTGAAGTAAAATCATTACAACATTTAAAATATGTGCCAGCCTAGTAATATGAAAACAAGATGTGTGTGAAGTAATATAAAAAAATAGTAGTAATGTAAAGGGAATCAAATTTTTTGTCGCGTATTCCGAAATATTTTAGGTCAAATACAAAGTTGTTACTATACATTTTAGCCGCTCTTAAGAAAGCATCGTTTGATATTAGTACCACTGTATGTAATATTCAGATTAAATACCTTAATACCTAGCTAAGCTGTTTTCCAGATTATACAAAGTCTTACGTTTACGAAAATTACACGTAACATTTTCACTTTAATATTTACGTAAGTAAATCTGCAGGGAATATTTTAACACTTAAGACCCAGATGGAGTAAGTACCCTTTAATAGACAACTGTATGCTCAAAATCTCCAAAATTATCCCTTTTGAGACCTTAAAAGGAATTAGGTTATCTATGAATTGCCCTGGATACGTCTCGTTATTTGCGAGTTGCAAACTAAGCTGGAAATAAAAGCTAACGACGTCTGCCTCTTTAATTCAGGATCTTCTTCTTCTTATCGAATAAGAGTGGATAACTCTGGTGTCGACAGTTTATCAAGTCGCCCTAAGGGCCTCTGACATGGCTTAACGACTCCGTACTATAACAAACAGCCGGGACCTACAACTTAACGTGTCATCCGACCCACGGAAGCGCCCTGAATGGAATGCCACTTTTTGGTAACCCATCCAAGGACCGCGACCGTGGTAATCGCAAGCGATTGCCTCCGCCAGATACGGGCGCTTAATTCAGTATTAAATGATTATAAATTAGCTGATGTTTACATTTAGCCTGTAATATATACATCTAAATATCATCGAAAATGGTTCAACCGTTTTTGAGTGAACAATGAATATAACAATGAATCCCTCACCTTGCTATGAACTTTTGCATTTATTATATAAGCGTAGATAGGTAATTTTGACTAGTTAAATATATACCTAATTGACTGTAAAAAAAACACTCATATGGGCTCACCAGTAATACTAAGATGCGATTATCTACGCATTATAACATATAGATCTGTACCTTGAAGTATAATTATCTTAATAAAAAAGCATAATAAAGAATCTTATTAGTAAACTGATGTATTGTAGGACATTGAACGGCCTTATCGTCTTAGCTACAGCCGTTTCACGTTTGTTACGCCTTTTTCTCGTATTTTTTACGAATTTGTGAAGTATAGCAATCCATCATTGTGTTGTATCATACATCAAGTAAAGGAACGCTGGAATATCTGAGAGATGTCTGATTCGGAAATATTGTCATTTATTAATATTTGGTGGAAATGAACCTGACATTTCTCTTGGAATATTTTGAATGAACAATGGTCTCATTTGATTCATTATGACATGACTAATGGTTTTGCGCATCTATAACGCATAATATTATATTGCCGATTTCAATCTAAATTACTTTTCTAAATTTATACTAGCTAATGAACAACAAATAACAATTTTACTAAAATAACTTACGTCTTTATAGAATGAGTCGATAAATGAGGCAAAAAGGTACATATAAACACGTGTATAGACAGCTAAAGTAAAATTTGGTAACTTATGATAAACTTAATACAAATATTTTTTTTAATCTGTATTAAATTGTCCTCTCAAGTTGTATAGAAAATATATGCTATTGTAGTTATCATTATTTGACATATATTTATTTATTACTTAGCATTATATGTATAGAAGTATGTATTAGTGTGTTTGTTTATTTTGTTATTCATATATGTTTATTTTATGATATGTATTTATGTAATTTCACATACATTTAAAACACCTCGTGTACCATTATACTTGCGTCTTATCCCTGCCAGATTGGTTGCCTGGAAGAGATCGCTTTTAGCGATAAGGTCGCCAGTTAACACACTATATTTTTTGTAAATTTCTGTATTGTTCTGGTTTTTAATAAAGTGTATATCTATTTATCTAATACTTTACAAGCTTTTTGATTAATTACAAGATAACTTTATCCAAGCCTTCCAGGGCGTGAAGTCACGTCAAAGTATGCCTGAAACAACGGCTTTACAATCTATGGTATCTAATCCTTACGACTAATTAATTTCTACAGATACATACGACAGGAAAAAAATATTCATAATTATTTAACACACAATAAATCATATACACAATTACTTGGCACATTATAATGAAAACAAGAGAAAAGGTATAAATATGTCATTGAATGAATACTTAACATTTTTTATTAGGATAGAGTAGACATTCTAAAATTAGTTCTCAAAAAAATATATAAACATATTTGAAGGCAAAACAATTTGCTACAAATTATGTCTTCACAATTTTTTTGTAAGACGCATAGTTTCCGAGATATAGCGAAAAAAGCGGTTTTACCCCTTTTCCAAGATGGCGACCCCACAAACTTGAAGTTAAGCTTCTATTGACCCACCAAACATGCCCCAAAAATAAAATTGCGTCCTCTAAGAAATGCAATATTCGGACCGAAAATTGTAACATTTCAATGGACTATTCGTCAAAAGCAATACCTACAGAGATTATTTTCGTTACTAGCGTCAATAAAGCTTTAATAAAATAGGATAGGAGATAGGCAAATAGTTCGGACTCTTTAGATTATTTTATCTTTGTCCAGAAGTTAATATATTAGATGTCCATCTCGAAATATTACCACTACTAAAGTTTGTTTTCTGAAAGGCCCTGACCTCAAAAACTTTATTATAACTTACTCGGATCTCGTGTCACAAAATTAGTATCGCTTGGTTTTATTGATTGACTTCAAAAGAAGGAAAGTATCAATGTGATCTATGATGATTTTGACAAAGAATCTTCTTAACGAATGAGAGTGGCCGACTCTGGTGTCAAGAGTTTTCAAACCGCCCTAAGGGCCTCTGACATGGTTTAACCACTGCCGTACTAGACAATAAAAAATAAGTATTTTTGGTAAGGTTGGCGTGGACAACAAAAATAAATACAACTGTTTATTTCAGAGTTCCGAAACCTTCATTTAAAGCCTATTCTATTTTTCTAGTACGGCACAATGTAAAATAAATAAACAGATGTAGTAACACTTTTTGTACGGTGTTTTAGTATTTAAGTAGTAATATGTAAGTATAAAATTAACCCTTAACCACTGACGTGTGATTTTATTACATTACTACTGACGTACGTATGACATACGTCTAATTTTTGTATAACCTCTGGTTCACTCATGAAGTTTAGTTGCGGTTATATTTGTTTTCTATTAAGATAAAAATATATTATATGAAGCGAGGAAATTAAAAAATCTGCTATATTATAAATAGAAAAAAAAATTACTTATTGAACATATGCATAGCTAATTTCATATAAACTTTTTTTTAAAATCCACAAAAAATAAATATATTATTATAGGAAATATTTTTTTTGATCTTATTACTTAATAAGGATGGATTCAATTAGAAATAAATCCCAGTTATCACATATCTTAAAATTAAGCACGTTTTAACAACAGTTGTTAAAGGTCAATTTTGAGCACTGCAAGCAGGCCGGTATACCGCATATTTGACATCTGTAACGGGTTTTTATGACGTTTCTTCTTAAAATATATGTAGCAAGTGTTTATTAATTCAAATATATGAATTTCAGTACAAGATTGGTCGAGTTCTGGGACCTTATTGATACGGCTCATGTAAAATTTTTGGCTTAGCGCATCTTCGCTAGAGGGGCGGTTTTACAAGACTTTTCCTGATATTTTTCGACCATCTTGTCCAACTATATTTGGCGCACTTTTTATCTAGAGAGTCAACACCTCTTTTCGATGAGTTATAAAATGAAATTATTTCAGGAATACCATAAGTATAATCGGTACACATTTGTTTCGACGATATTATTATCATTGAGACGTTTTTTGCAATATTAGACTTCAAGTATAGTTCTTACGTGACACCGTATATGTTGAAAGCAGTGTGCGATTTTTGGCTAGAAACTTAGGTGGAATTCCCTTTTTTTAGTGATACGACATATATGTCAATAACTTTCTTATAAAGATTGAAGATGTTGACAATCCGGTAGATATATTAGACCACATTTGATTCTGTTTATCTCCAAACAAACAAAAATAGCAAAATCAAATAAGTTACACTAACACTGACCATACGTATGACATACGTCAGGTGGTTAATCTCACCTGCTTTGGCATGTGCTACGTTTTCAAACATTTTCGTCTTACATGCGTCTCTATTGTTTAGAGAACTACAAAAAAGGATGCGGCCAAATTCTCACCCAAAATCAAATTATGAACGAAAAACCGTTTGGGTGACGTATGACATACGTGCGTCAGTGATTAAGGGTTAAGTGTAATAATATGCAAAAGAGGCAGAATTTTTGGCGTAACTGTACATCATAATACAGAGTCGAAGATATCTAGTATGGTGTACAGAAAACCTTAAGCGTACAACACAAATTGCAGCAATACAAATGTAAATAGAAATGTACGCACACCTTGAAAGAATAAATAAGAAAAAAAAAATGATTTGAGTATTAGGTGTCTACAAAACCTAAGTGAAATAAAAAAATGTTATAGATTGTTATAATTAAGTACAGTAGATAGTTGATAATAAACAAACATACAAACTCTCAAGCTAAGCTATCCAGCCACATAGTATCTTGTTACTATTAACTTAATTCATGTTCCATGCACGAGCAGCATCTTTGATGAAGCTTTGACTAAGTTTCGGAACATGATTAGTTTATACAGATAACGTCACGTATCCGAAGATCTGAGCATAAGCAAACACTATGTACAAACATACATATATTATAATAATAGCAGAGTATATTATGATCGTCGTCGTCTATCACATCATATATGTGACTGTGTTTTTTTTCTTAACGTTTAAGTGGCTCGAATAATTGCATGATTTTTTTATGGAAATAGATAACACCCATGAATTTTATTTATGTAGACTCATTAAAATATATTTTTCGTACAAGATCAAGTATATTTGTACCTAGAGAACAAATCAAGTTTTAATAAAATGCGTCTAGTAATTTTTGAGATATAAGTCTCTCAAAATATTCTGGAAGAGACTGGGTGCTAAGAGAATCTACATAGGTACTTGTTAGACCACGTAGCAGTGCTTCTTTGGGAGGGATGCGGTGAATTCTTATGACATCCCGGAACCCCTGTTCTTGAAGCATACGGGAAGGCCGAGGGGGTTTTAGTGAGTAACAATCTCACATATCCCGACCGATCGGGAATCTAAGAACATTTCCCCCTCGGAAAAAAGGACCACGTACCAGTGACTAGAATACACCTCCGTAGATAGAGGTACTGCAGCGAGGGGCAGGTGTGCAGCATGGCACAGAGGCCTGCGTCCGTCACGTTGCCGCAGTCGGTCAGTTCTATGTACTCCACGGGAGGCCGACGCGGCCCGAGGCGGGGCTCCAGCCACGACCACTCGGGCCAGTCCACGTTGGGGCAACCTGGAAGTTAAAATAGGTTTTTATAAAAAGTTCTTATATCCGGTTGTCAATGTCATCATGTCAACTGAAGAGGGTCAAAACTCTGAACATTAAAGATATATAAAAAATAATATTTGGAGATACTTAGAATTGATAACAGAACAAGTTCAAACCATTTTTAGATTTTTTGTCTGTTTATCTGTTTTTCTGTGACTCTGTTTGTCTATTTATTTAAACGCTTATCATGCAGAAACGGCAGAACGGACCTTCATGATTTTTGTAATGTAGGTAGTATGAGATCCTGAAAGTGTCATAAGCTACTTTTTATTCCGAAATAATGCAAGCGAAGCCGCAGACGTCCACTAGTAGATTACTAAGGAATTAGAGAAGATATCAATGTGTAAGTAATGCCATATGACTTTTTTGAGTTATATTTGTGTATAACAATATGACTTTGATTTTGGCTTGGAGAGACAGAAATAAAGAAAGACAAATTTATTATGATAGTTTTCACACATTTTACACAAATTATTAGATTCATATAAAATCTGTCACAAAGAACAGTATGTATAAAATCTACCGTTTAGTTAGTTTCGGTTGTTTCCCGCACAAAGAAAAACAAGTTAAGCCTACAAGACAAGAAAATCTACGACAAAGGACATTATAACTGTGGATTTTCTGTTAATGTAATTTGTATTAAAGAACCTTTTGTCTAAAAATATTTATACAGAAAATACTTTGTCCATATATGTTTTGTCTATAGTACTTTGTCCAATATCCAGTAGTACAGTTAAAACAACGTACACACTCGTAGTTAGATTAGTATTTGTATTTTGTTTTAAATTTAATATGTATTTTATAATATATTTCTTATAAACATGTATTACAAAATAACACCGTGTTATCGATGGCGCCCGACATTTATTACCTTACATTTTTTGACCATATATAAAATTATTTGAATACATTAATTAGGTATTAGCTTAATCTCTTGTTAACTTGTGATCATTGCACCAGTGGACTGTATAAATTTGAAGTTTCATAAAATATAGTTTGCTTTAAGTTATATTGCGTATAGTTATCCTATCGATATAAATAAATGAAACAAATATATTATACAGAATTTTATACAGGGAAAATTATACTACCTATTTACAAATAATATTAATTTAATTATTATTAAATTTCTAGCTACTAGGTATATATTTTCATTCTTAAATTACTTTTTTATTTACACAGGTTATGACCCTGTCTGGGTAAAGGTCTCTTCAAAAAACATATAAGTAGGAAAGTTATTTTTAGTATAGTATGAAATGGTATCATTATTTTCGCATTCCAGCTTGTTTCCTCTACAAACCGCTAAACAAATCGCCACCATTACCACACTTCCCTAAATGTTAACTCATTTTGAATACAAGTAAAAGAATAACGAATAAGAAATAGAAGAGAGTCAAGATCATGTTTATGCGAGTATTGGTACTAAAATTATATGTATTTCTACAGATATCTCGGATTATTGCTTGTGTTGTTATGTTAAGTTTAACTATTGAAGCTTTACAGAATAATATAATACGCATTATTTGTGGAAATGCTCGAAAATGTATTGCAATTTGCAATTGAACAACAATTATTATACAAAGAATACATATAATTAAAAAAAACGTAAATATCAATACATTACATACTTTATCATTTGGATTAAAAAATGGTTTTCATATTACGATGCAATATTGAGTGATATGTGTTTTTTTTATAACAAATTTAAAAAAAATACTGGTTATATTATGATTGGTAACATATTAAGAGAACGGATTTTAGCCTTCCAAACAAAAACACAATATAATTGTTAAAGTAACCTAGGTCACGAATTCCCTACTGCACCCAGTTTCCCTATTCTATGCCAAGACCGATCGCCACAATATCCTGACCCGTCAGTTCGATTTCTCCACGTCTTGAGATCTAGGCTTCTCCCCTGAGGGCACAGACTGCTCATTCGTCTTGACGACTTTGTAAAACGTCTTTTTGTATTAGTGATAACGAGTCTAGTAAAACTAGCCAATACAGAGGTTCTATAAACTCTCATATTTGCGTATAAGAGTATCTAATCAATAGTTCAGAAGCGCTGAATATATTTTATCGGTTGTAGTCTAAATTTTACAGAAACTCAAATGGGTCATAGGTTTTTTTTTACGTAGCCACGCAAATGAGCCAATTTTAATTTTCGAACTTTTAAGAAAATATTTGGTTTTCTTATTTGTACTCTTTATTGTTGCGTTGGTTAATTCAATTTTAAAGCAATTGACTTAGTTTTATTATCTCCACTAAACTGTATTATGTATATTTATGTGAATTCTATCTTGTTTTTGTTTTTGTGTATAAAATCTTTAGAAACGCGCGAACATATACCTAAATCTAAATAATAATTCTGTATTGGGCCACCGAGATACAGGCCTGGCCTAGTTCGGGGCCCGTTGGAAGCGCACATAATCTAGTTCTGTTTTTATAATACTGTATTGATCTAATTATATAAATGTGCTACTATGTATAACTGTACTGTAAATAAAAAAAAAATATAGTATAACTATATGAAAACATTAAAACAATGCTCCAAAGCATTAATATAAAAATGTACTTTATTGACAGTAAACTCTATACACTTAAATCTAGTCGTATAAAAACTTACCCGTGAGATCAATATGCCTCAAATCCACCAGGTCAGTAATGAGAGGTGCTAAGGTTCTTGCATCCATGCTGGTTGATGACGTCACAGCCAGGTGGGTTAGATGCCTGAATGTTGCCGCTAGGAGCTGCACACTAGCTACTGTCACCTGAAATGTTAAAAAAATATTTGCTTATTTCACTTTAAATAAACTCCTAGGCATGATGGTTTCAGATATCTATAGCTATTTTATATTAATAATATAATAATACGAGATAATGTACTTGAATAGCTTGGACTAAGTTCTTATTAAATTTAATTGATTTTACACGAATGATTTGTTCCTACACATGAGTACTATGATCATTGTGACTACAAAATATTGTCTGACGCCGATAAGCAAACAAATAGAATAAATAAGAATAAAAATAAAAAAAGTTCATTTTAACTCTTAATTGTTACAACCGAGTTTTAATGGACCTGCTGGAACTACTCATGAGTAAAAAAAATCACATTAATTTACACTTGTATAAATAAACTTACAGCACAACTCTTAGCCCGCCACTCCCGGACCGCACTGACGCAGGGTCCCGCCCTTGCGCCGGCGCACCTTGCTGCGATCTCCAGCGGACCAGCAGCTCGGATCCTCCTCCAAGCCTCAGGCCTCGAGGTAAGCCTGGTCACCAGCCTCGCCCAGCGCCGGCAGACCCGGGCCATACGACATAGGTCTGACACCTGGAATGTGGGTTATGGTAGAATTTAAAGACAAAAATCCGGTCAACACTGGAGTGGAATTTGGTCTGGCTGCGTTTGTTTGGAGCGTAACTTTTATTCAAGGGCGAAACTTCTAAAATGTCACTGTGGCAGTCTATTGCTCTTGATGAGTGTCCACCCGGACTGTGGAAACCGGATTAACGGAAATCGCGGATCAGAATGAACGAAGAAACGCTGTGGTAGCTCTTAGTCGGTAGTGGAGTCTCATCAGGTCGGAACCCGATACCCCGCTGCTTATAATGTTTACAGATTTTAGAAATCTTAAAGGTTCCTTACCTCAAGATACGATAAGACCTTCAACCAAAGCGCATCACTGAGCGTCGCGTCTCTATGTTGCTGTCTTCTTCTCGGTGGTCCACAGTCAGCCAGAGTATGGTACCCCTGGTCTAGGCTGAGTTCACTCAGGTCAGCAGCTAGAGATAGGCCCGGTTCGGGAGGAGGAGGGGGGCGGCGCCGGGCTCCCCCGCACACCCCCGGCCCGGAACAACTGCCGCTTGACATTGTGAGACCCTAGAATGGAGAGAAGGGAATTATTGAATTCATTTGTTATTATTTGATACTAGTGGGTGCTCGCGGCTTCGCTCGCATTAAGAAGTAAAACTTGCATCCCCTATTTCACCCCTTTAAGAGTGGCATTTCCAAAAATCCTTCCTTAGCGGATGCCTACGTCATAGCATCTACCTTCATTCCAAATTTCAGCTTAATCCGCCCAATGGTTTGGGCTGTGCGTTGATAGATCCCTAAATCAGTCAGTTGGTCACCTTTGAATTTGAGTATTATATTATGGCAAGAGTTAAAAATGACAGAAACCCCAATGAACAATAAAAAAAAATTACGAAACAGTCTGCCAGTATACACGAGTTCTTTATTACATTCTTTTAGTGTGACAGATATACTGGTATGGCGTGTGGAAAAGAAAAACTTAAAATCTCCTGAATACCATCTAATATAACCATAAAAGTCAAAATAACTTAACACTAAACAACAACAGCACTAACTGTAAGTATTGTTGAGCCAAAATATCATAATTAAGTATTTTAATTGCAGTTTTCATTCATTGCTTGCAATCTTTTGATCCTACCAGAAATATTTTTGCTAAATCGCAGTCTCATAATACCACAGATTTACATTTAACACCCAACCACGCACGAGTATGTTACAACGTGTAACATACTCGTGCGTTCAAATCATTTGACCGAACATAAAATAATAAAAACATTTGTAGCAATTTCATCGGTTGTTAATATAGGACCTACCAAAAACAGAAAAAAAATATGGCAATATCGATATTATTTCGTTCAGTATTCAGGAAGCATTCTTACGGTTATTATTTCGGTTTTGACACAAAAATGGTAGCATTAAGGACCTGTTACTGACAGAGTAATTTCCTTCAATCGAGGTAACATAAGGTAGACTGACATTTCCTGCAAAATATCAATACTTTCTCCTACTTATTGTATCCGAATTACATTACCGCGAGTAATAATTTTATCGAGACCACTTTTTCGTGTCTTTTACTCTCTCTTCAAGTCGTATTCCTAATTATTGAGGGTTATGTCTTCCACGCAGAGAAGAATATAGAATTTGGGAAGTTCTCATCTAGGTGACGTCCTTCCACGGTAAATATAATGATATTCTTTATTCATTTAATAAGGTGTCATTTTTTACAGTTAAGAAAATAGGTAAAGTATAAAAACTTTTGTTATACCTACATTCATTATTTATGATGGCACCCCTAACAGTTTGTTTTGTTGGATATTATTTAGAGATGGAAACATCACAATATTTAAACACGACACCTGCTGATCAAAGCGCAAAAGCAGGTGGAGTATTTCTATACATCTATAAGAATAAACTAAATTGGATCTCAAACTATACTACAAGGGGTTTTATAGCACAACCTTGAAATGTAAGCACAAATTTACTCGTAGTACTTACATTTCAAGGTAGTGCTAGAAAACCCCTGACAAAACGTGTTACGAATTCTATTGACAATCCACCATCAGTCATTGATTACCACAAACCTGGTTATTAGCTACATTAACATACAAAAAGGCTTAATTAAGTGTTTGTGGAGCCGTCAGCGATGCATAATTAATGGGTCCTAGGGTCCATTAATGCTAGGCAATGAAATGATAGACTGAGAGACTGAGGCTCGATTGTAAGGGATGGTATAATCTAAATATATAAAACTCAACGGTGACTGACTGATTGACTGACTGATTAATATAGTGATCTATCAACGCACATCACGCGTTGAAGGACCTGGGCGCCCACTACGACGTATCTGCCCAAGAAAACTCACCAAACGAATTAATTCTGCGGGGGAGTCACGACCCTCAGTCATGAGGAAATACGACTCAAAGAGAGATCAACGCACAGCCCAAACCACTGGACGGATTGGGCTGAAATTTGGAATGAAGATAGATGTTTTAACGTAGGCATCCGCTCAGAAAGGATTTTTGGAAATGCCACTTTTAAAGGCGTGAAATAGGGGATGCATGTTTTACTTCTTCATGCGAGCGAAGCCGCGAGCACCCATTAGTAAGTGATATAAAGTAAATATTTCTATAAATGTTACTACAAAAATATAATTTTTATATTATCGGAGAGAGCAGTTTGGTGGGGTTACACGTTTGTTAATTAACTTTTTTTGTGTCTGAAGTCATTGGCAAAGGTTATGATATCAAATTTACGCTGTGTATAAGATTAACATTAGAATATACTTAAAAACAAAAAAAACGAGCGATGTGTTAGCAAAACAGTTTGTGATCAATATGAAAAATAAAAATTGATTAAAATTGACAACGTTAAATGGTGTAAATGAACGAATAAGAAATGGTTTTTTTTTTTTTTAATTGATACTAAAATATCTATATAATCGGCCACACCCACAATTCTTCCCAGAAGAAACTGAAATGTTGATAATTAAACTGACGACAATATCACCACTACAAAACATGAAAAATGTTTAAAAATATCCTATCACCATGTATGTTACCTACTATATCACCTACTAGACTTGTTGACCTTATTTTGCAATTAAGTATTGTCTACACAATGGGTCGATAAATCAAACAGGTTCGGATCCAGTGTGTTCTCGACATTATAGCTGTCATCGCATGTATTGCATTGCTATTCTTGTGTATGACATCATAGTCTATAGACACCTCACTAACAAAAAAAAGCTGACATATGATATATCGTCTAGCCCTATACTAAGCAAATGTTTATGTCATGGGAACTAGATTACGAACTAGTATACTTTATTTTAAAATCTACCTCTCTCTCTTGGGTCAAATTTCCTCAGAACTGAGGGTCGTGACTCCTCCGCAGAATTAGTTCGGTAAGGGAGTTCTCTTAGGCAGATACATCGTGGTGGGCGCCCAGGTCCTTCCTCGGAAGACACATGTCCTTGGATATTGTGGCCCTTTAACATGTCGGTTTCGGAAATCGTGATATAATATTTTTTTGGTTGACATATAAAATAGTGTAGAAAATAAATTATTTTTTTACCAAAGATATCGTGTTGTGTACGTGTAAATTTTATGTAGTTATTAGTCGAAGGACAACAGTGACAAATTATTTTGTTCGTATAAAATTATTCAAATACCCTTACTAAATCTGTATAAGAGGTGTCTCTGAATTACATTGTCTATGCAATTATTTGGTATACTGATGGGTCGGTACTCGGTAATGATCACAGTTGAGACAGATCGCAAAAAGCTTCATTTCAACTCGTTATAGAGTTAAGGTGGTACTAGGCTAGAGATATAGAAGACACAGGAATCGTTGAGAAATACCAATTATTGATTAATTTATTTATTTAGTCTGATTTGAAAGCATTTTCGTAAATGTTAAAGATATGTCCTTACTTGTGGTTAACGTGTATGTAAATTTTGAAAAAACTTATGAGCTTAGTTATGACCAGATTTGTTAGTTGGTATAATAAAATTAATAAATAAATTACTTGATTTGATGAATGTGGCCATAATTAATGTTAATTTAATCGACAAAACGATGAACATTTTGTTTAAATTATTCACTGGTTTAACGAAAAACCAATGATCTCATTATAAAAATATAGCTATCAATATCATTCAAATATGTTTGAAAATTATCTCTCACACTCGAATACTAACAATGAAATACGAAAAGGTTCAAATGCCATTCAATACTGCCTAAATAGGTATTTGACTAAGTATAACTCAGGCAACTTTACTTGCCACATTTGTTCAGTACAACATTCAATAGGTAAAATATAACGGTTCTAAGGTTATCTTTTGACAAATGCACAAAAGTCGAATGTTTCTTATGGAATCTGTGACCTATTCTTAGTGTTAGCTTATGGGGTTTGAAATGGAATAGAGCTTTGACGGCTAAGCTTTGAAACACTTTACCAGAAGCCGTGTTTCCTGCGAACTACAATCCAGGGGTCTTCAAATCTAGAGTTAATAGGTATCTTCTAGGTAAGCGTGTTATATCCTAGGCTGCAGCAATGCTTAACATCAGGCAGACTGTAATCAAACGTAAACCACGTAAAAAAAGCATAACAAATATACATAGTTCGGCAAAGTACAGTTATTTACAAAATACTCTTACAGATTAGTTTTTAAAAATTAAAATTAGCGTTTAAAATTAGCATTTTGTCAATTCTATTTAACTTGGTATGTATGTAACATGTAAAAAAATGAGGTTGGAGTATATAGTAGGTACTCAAGTAAGATATTATATATTATATGTATCTATCCTTTTGCCTACACAAACTAGATCAAAATTGGTCCATCCTTTCAAACGCCAATTGATTATAGTTTTACTAATATAATACTTATACCGGTTGTATCATTCAAAGCAGATGAATTCAATATCAAAATCACCGAGAATCGTGTAAAACCACTTCAACTTTTTGTAATAATATTACTGACATGATTTAACACGACAAAAAATGACGAGCAAAACATATAATTCATTGATCGTTTTGCGAATCCGTGAATGCATAATTGTGTTTTACCTTATTTATAACTTAACTTGTACAATATTTTACATTTATTAATGTTAATTGCTTTATTTTGATGTCGAAGCTAGTTTTTGTTTTAAGTTTAAAATCTTCAGGAACCATGACACTACTTTTTATAAATGTTAATCAGAATTGTAGTAGGTAGGTACTTTAAGTGAGTTAGTCTTTTTAAAAACCGTTAAAAATATTTTTTGTTAACTGTTATAATTTAATAGTTTTAACGGTTAAAATAAAATAGTTCTTTAATAGCAGATTAGTGTTTTGACGAACACTCATTAAAAGACAAATTTGCTATAATGACAGCCATTTTACTTGGAATACATAAACCAAAGTTTGCATCCGCACAAACGACATTGTGGCCGAAGATGGAACATACCTAAACTGATATGAAATAAATTTCATTTTC
Organism: Macaria notata; assembly: GCA_927399415.1. Classification (NCBI taxonomy): domain Eukaryota; kingdom Metazoa; phylum Arthropoda; class Insecta; order Lepidoptera; family Geometridae; genus Macaria; species Macaria notata. Next base: position 7,905,904 of record OV656741.1, read on the forward strand.
ACAAAACGAATCCTTATTATCTATGCGTGCCGTGAGAAAGTATAAAAATGCAATAAAGATTTATTCACTGCGTTTCAAGTAGTTGATACCATACCATGTATCGGAGCCATATGATAAAAACAGGATAAGAATTACCAAACATACATTAACATAATTATGATTTTCTATGAATACTGTTGATGTTAAAAAAATAGTATGAATCTGATAAGTACACTTACAGGAGTAAAATAAAAAATAAATAAATAAATATTTCAGGACATTGCACACAGCGCCATCTAGCCCCACACTAAGCAAACGCTTGTGTCAAAGTATATTTTATGGTTTCTTTAATAAATTGCCCTTATGTGTAAAAGATTATCTATTTATATGATTACTAACTTAACTATCTTAGCTATTGCTAAATAATTTTAGTTTATCATTCTATGACACATAATAATATTAAAATATAAAAAGCCATACACTGTAAAAGACGCCTAAGAATCATCTAGAAAATTAAGTTATCTCATTGTCTGTCAAAAATTAATATCTACTCGATAAAGTCATGTAAATTATTGCATAAAACCGAGCACAAAGAACGCCGGTAGCGAATAACATTCAAAATAAACGAATAACTATCTATGTATACTAATATTATAAAGTTGAAGAGTTCGTTTGTTTGTTTGAACGCGCTAATCTCAAAAACTACTGGTGCGACTTGAAAAAATCTTGTTTGTGTTGAATAGACCATTTATCGATGAAGGCTTTAGGCTATATAACATTACGCTACAATTAAAAGGAGCGAAGAAACAATGGAAAATGTGGAAAAAACGGAGAAAATTATTCATCTTTGAAGGCTTCCGTTGATGCGTCGCGAAAATGGTTCAAGATATCAAAAAAATATGTATGAAAGAATTATTCCTCTTAAAATGATCTAACAAAATGTCCGCAACAGTATATGTCTCTTTAACTCACTAGAACCGTTTTTATGGCAATAACTTAATTCCACGCGGACGAAGTCGCTGGCACAGCTAGTTTGCAATAAATTACAAACTATTTAAATTAAATAGTTTCTAGACGAAGCTCATTAATACAACTATGAATTATTTTGCAATCTGTTTGGGCGCCTACGCGTTATATTTGAAGTTTATCTCAATTTAATGTTGAATAGATAATAATTTATTAGGTATACAGTGTTACTGAAAGAAGTGGTTAATGCATAGTGAATTTTATGGATTTAATGGCGCCCCGCTGGTTTACCTGCAGTAATCACAGATAAAGCGTTAGTAAACTGACATGTTGGTTTTATTGAATATATCGCTTTTAGCCATAAGGTCACCAATTTAGACACTCATCTAAAGCTTCGTGTGTTTCATTGTGTCTTTATTCTTTTATGTTGGCGTTTTAATAGAGAATTCATCTATTTAAACTCTAGGCAATAAACCTGGGCATTCATGTGAAAAGTTCTGTCTGAAAAATTATATTTTACTAGTGGATGCTCGCGGCTTCGCTCGCATTAAGATGTAAAACTTGCATCCCCTATTTCACCCTTAAAAAAGGCTTTTCCAAAAATCCTTTCTTAGCGGATGCCTACGTCATAACATCTACCTGCATGCCAAATTTCAGCCCGATCCGTCCAGTGGTTTGGGCTGTGCGTTGATAGATCACTATATCAGTCAGTCAATCAGTCAGTCAGTCACCTTTGAGATTTATATATATAGATTTATGATCGGTTGAAGATTACTATTAAAATAATGTTATACCTATTATATTTAGGTAAATAATGTTATTTCGATTAGAAACCTACAATTACTAAGCTACCAATGTCACAAAAGCGCCTGTCACAAAAAAAAACAACTTGTCATACCTACATGAAAGAAATGATAAGATAAAAGCTTTATTCACCTTATGACATCACATCATATAGGGCAAGTCAGTTTACATATTTTTCTTAAATACTAAGTAATTTATCACTCTTATTATCTAATTAATTTATTTATATAACTATAAGTTTTTGCATCAAAATTACAATACCAGATAAAATATGATCTCTAATTTAACTAACATGAAGAAATGAAGATTCTACAAGTGGCATAGTCATGAATTCCTTAATAGAATAAAATGGGTTGCTTACAAAGAATTGTTTTAGTGTTCTTTTGAAATGTATAGCCGACAATTCTATTATTTTTGGCGGCAGTTTGTTAAACATGTTGATTTTATTATACAAGCCTTGTTTTTGCGCTTTGACTAGTCGAATGTTTGGTTTTCTGAGATTGTTTTGTTTTCTTAGACAGTATTTATTATTTGAAGCCAATTGATCCTTCTCGTCGTAAATTTCTAGTAAGCAATTAAATATATATAGAGATATTACAGTCATAATCTTATTATTCTTAAAGTGTTTCTTGACTGAAGTTCCTTTTCTTAGTCCCAAAATAATCCGTATGGCTCGTTTTTGTGCTCTCAACACTTTGATAATCTCTGTAGCGTTGCCCCATACAGTGATAGCGTATCTCAATCTAGACTGAATATATGCGTGATATACTGACAAAAGCGATTTTTTATCTAATAATTTCCTTAATTTAAGCAATACATAACCTGCAATGGCTAGACTTTTACAAACTTTTGTAATGTGTGCCGAATGAGTCACAGTGTAATCAACTGTATAACCTAAAAATACGTTTTCTTTTATAGAAATCTCTCCTGCACATCCTTTTTTAGAATAGTAGTGCATTACATTACTTTTATCAGCATTAAGAATAATACCATTCGCACAAAACCAGTCTTTCAAAATATTCTTTGCTTCAATTATCTTACTACCCACATTTGTTACATTTTTGTCACTTATCCCTACATGGGTGTCGTCAGCGAATAGGCTAACATATGCCCAATCTGGCATTGCATTTACGATGTCATTTACATAAATTAAAAACAGTACAGGTCCTAGTACTGAACCTTGAGGTACACCAATATCTACACAACTTGTGGAAGATATAACATCATTCACATATACCACTTGATTACGGTTGCTCAAGTATGATCTCATCATGTTTAATTCGGGTCCTTCAAATCCGTAGTATTCTAGTTTTCTAATCAGAATATCATGGCGTAGACAGTCAAAGGCTTTCGATAAGTCGCAGTATATACTTGCGCATTTTTTTGCTTTGTCTAAAGATTCAATAATGTAATAAATTACTTTTCTTATGGCCATTTCAGTGGATCGGCCTGGACGAAATCCAAATTGAGAGGCTGTGAACAAATTATTTTCTTCGAAATACTTTATTATCCTTTTTTTAATAACAGTCTCTAATATTTTTGATATTGTTGGCAATATACATACTGGTCTGTAGTTTCCTAATTCCGTGTTTTCTCCTTTTTTATATAATGGTATAACTTTGCCAGATTTTAAACAATCTGGAAATATCCCTTCACTTATACAGTCATTAATTGTCAGGTGTAATAATTCTAATAGGTTATTATTTGCTAATATAAGTTCTCTTAATGTCTTTGAAGTTATGTCTAAAATGTCAGGTGATGTCTTTTGTTTCATGCTTTTCACAATTGTCAATAGTTCTTGTATGTCCACGAATTCAAAATTTATATTTTTTTCTGTCTTTGGCTTCATGTTTAGGTATTCCAAGCTTTTATCTACATTAACGTCAATGTTTCCAGTTATTTTTTTTGCGACATTAGTAAAAAACGTATTAAAAGCGTCTGCAATTTCTTTATAGTTTTCAGTTTCTTTTCCATTTTCATTTATTATTTTCGTTATGATTTTCTTATTCTCTTTCTTCTTGTTATATTTTACTTGTTCTCTTATGATATTCCAGCTTTCTTTTATTTTATTGTGTGACTTTTCTATTCTCTGTCTATAATATAAACTTTTGGCTGCATTAAAAACTCTCTTTAATGTTTTTTTATATCTTCTTATTCGTATAATACGTTTATTACAGGGTTGTGCTTCTTGTAATAATTCCATTTTTGCCAAATTATTTTTAGAAATTTCAATTCCTTTCGTTGTCCACTTTTTAACTACTTTATTTCTACAGTTCCTCAATTTTGGAAAAGCAACTTCATAACAATGTTTAATAGCATTTTGTAAAATCTTCATCTTCATTTACGTCACAAACTGATCCCTGTCCTAGTACATATTTTCAATCTCTCCTTATCAACTGGAGTTTTCCCTAAAGTACTTAAAAAGGCGCTTGTACATCCAATTCACAAATCAGGAGACAAAAACGATGTTAACAACTATCGTCCCATATCTGTCCTACCATCTTTGTCAAAAATCTTGGAGAATATACTAAATAAAAGACTAGTAAAATATCTGGAAATAAATAATATTATTGCTGATAATCAGTACGGTTTCCGTAAGAGCAAATCGACCGAAGATGCGGTAAACGCATTGATTAATATTTTAGTAGAAAAACTAGATAAAAAAAAACAAAAGTTTGGCAATTTTCTTAGATATGTCAAAAGCTTTTGACACCGTTTCAATATGTCAGCTACTATCTAAGATGGAGAATTTGGGCGTAAGAGGCATAGCATTAAACATTTTTCAAGATTATCTTGCAGATCGAACGCAAGTTGTCAAAATTGGATCTGTTTTAAGTCAAGAAGAGTCTCTTAATTACGGAGTACCCCAGGGAAGTATTTTAGGCCCTACTCTTTTCCAAATCTATATAAATGAGCTCTGTGACCTCTCACTTCAAAATTGCTTTATTTCCTGTTATTGTGACGACACAGCCTTACTTATACACGGCTCAACATGGTCAGAGGTCAAAAAATATGCTGAAATTAATATGAGGGTAGTTATGGCGTGGCTAGCAGACAATCTTTTAACTCTTAATATTGTTAAGACTAAATATGTTACTTTTTCGCTCGTTTCCGAAACCCAGCCGTCGCAAACCTTTAACATCAAAGCCCACATGTGCTCAGACTTAGGCACTGTTTGCGCCTGCTCGGAACTAACTAAAACAAATACCTTTAAATACCTAGGCGTCCATATCGACGATCTACTAAAGTGGCATACACAAATAGACATTTTAACCGGTAGGATGCGCAAGCTAATCTATGTATTTAAGATGCTTAGAGCATCGGCCGATTTAGAGACCCTTAAATTGGTATATTTTTCACTGGGCGAATCTATTCTACGCTACTGCGTGACAGTCTGGGGAGGAGCTCTTAAGACGAAAATGATGCAACTTGAGGTTTCACAACGCGTAGTTTTGAAAGTCATGACCAAGAAACATTTTCGGTTTCCGACCGACCAACTGTATAAAGAATGTCAGGTTCTAAGTGTCCGTAAAATCTTCATATTGCAAACAATCTTGAGAGCACATTCTTTGACAGTATACGACGCCAAACGATATGATGATAGAAGATCTGATCGAATATTTAAAGTGACTAAACATAACACAGCTTTTTTCAAGCGTTTTTATCCTTTTTTAGGCCCTTTTCTTTACAATACAGTGAATAAACAAATTCACATATATCCCTTGTCCAAACACAAATGCAAGGAAACGATTAAAAAATACCTCATTAAACTAAATTATTCATCGACCGAAAAAATGTTCCAATTAGTAAAATAAGAAGAAACAGGTTAAAAGTATTTATACATTTTTAACATCTCACAATGACTAACTGAGATAAAGTTTATGTACTGTTTTCCATATCCCTTCATGCTCTATCTCATCTAGCTGCTATTTTGTATTATGTATTCTGTGCTGCTATCGAATATAGAACTTTGGTTATGTATACATGTAAAACTGTTTAATTTTGTTGCTTAATAACTGTTTACTTGTTATGTCTGTTTTTTATTTTTCTATAAGTACTTAACTAAAAGATGTACTAATCATAAAAGCTAGTAATTGATAAGAATAGTTTGTAATAGATAGGTATAACATGTAAGTTCACTCCGACCAAACCTAATTTCATATATAATTTTAGATTTAAGAAGCTAACCGACATTCAATGATAGGTAACTTAACCTTTTAGAATGTCGTATACTTGCGTAGGTAATATTTCCAAATGTAGTGCATTGCAGGCTCATTGCTTTCGCGAGAAGTCCCCGTGGCTAGAAATACAAGCAGTTTGCTTAGTTCTGCCGCGGTGGCTGATTGGGGGAGTGGTGCGACTGTAGGTACTACAATGGCCTACCCATTTTAAAATAATTTTTGTTTTTTATTATTAGCGTTATGCCTACCTTCTAGAATCGTTTGCTGGGATTTGTTCTTGTCGTGGAATGGATGTGTATGTATGTATATATATATATGTTTATATATGTATGTATGTGTGTCTATTCTATGATTGGGGCAGGACTTGGCGGGTGGTTTTGGAGGGTGGGTATAACGTAGATACTTAGATATAGGTAGATTATTAATTATTCGTTTAAATGTTTTTGTTTATACGCCTACAATTAAGTCTCGATTTATCAATAAATACTTTTCTTTCTTTCTTTCTTCTTTCTTTTCTATTAGAATCGTCACAAACTAAAATTTCATTCTTTACAGTTAAATATTCTTTATTGAACAAATAATGAAAATATTTTTTATTATTGGCTGATATTCTTCGGGTCATATTATTCATGGTTTTTACTTTTTTTACATTATTAACTAGTACTGTAAGCTTAATGATTTTGTGATCTGCAATTTTTTTATTCATTACTGAACAATCATAGGCATCAAAACTAGCAATAAAATTATCAATGCAGGTTGCGCTATTTCTTTCTATTCTAGTGGCTTGGTTAATCAGAAACTTACAGTTATAATTATGCATAATTTTCATAATTCTTGTTACATTTTTATCCTTCTTAAAAATATTTAAATTAAAATCTCCAGCTATTACGAACCGTTTATCTTCTTTAGACAGTTTATGCATGAGTTTATTAAACAATTCAAAAAATAAATATATATCTTTGTCCGGCCTATATGCTGCAATGACAATAATTTTACAATATTTTAATTCGATCGCTGCTAATTCAAAATTCATTTCGAATGCTAGTTTATTTATGTCGTGCCTAACTTTATACTCTATACCATTTTTGACAAATATAGCAATGTTTTCTTTGCCTCTAACAACCTACCAATTATTATTGGTCAACGACTAAATGTCGGAACCACAACGGCTTTTTCTTGACTTAGTACCTTTTTCCAGCAACTGAGTCCACTCAAAACATTCTCTGATCTCGACTTTTGATATTGATACTATTGGGAAAAATGTGATTGAAAGTTTGTCGAACTATATTTGATGTTGGGTTCTTTTGGTAGCAGTATTCGTATTATGTTTATAAAAATAATTATTTTAAAAATTATTAACTTTACGATGTTGCGTTGCTTTAGTGGTAGGAGTAGGTATAGTGTTCATTCTAATATGTTTAATAAATAAATAACCGTGGGTCGGATAACACGTTAAATTGTAGGTCCTGCCTGTATGTCTAGTACGACAGTCGTTAAGCCATATCAGAGGCCGTTAGGGCGGCTTAATAAACTCTCGACACCAGAGTTGGCCACTCTCATTCGATAAGAAGAAGAATAAATAAATCTTCTAAGATACATCATACAGCAAAACATGGCCAGTCAACGTTACATACCGTTGATAAATGATAACATGTTGAACACAATGTTTGTGTCTCCGTTACAATTAACTTCAGGCAACGCAATAATCTTACAGATCGTTACAATAATCAAATCAAGTATATCCATTTTATATTCTTTAGAGATTTCATGAAACAAAAAATATATTATAAAAACACATTATTCATAGTCTTACTAAAATATTTTTTTGATTTTTCCTTTACAGATTTTGGGTATTTTTTCTGTAACAAAGGAACCCTAAAAATGCGATGCGTGTGCGCACCCACGCTCGCGGCTCTATGTGATGGTATCTCAATTTGCAACTAAGTTGCAGAGGCCTTCTTGCCACACTAAGGGACATAAACATAGACTAGTAATCCACAGAGTCCTAATTAGGAAAGCCGGTACACGAGGAAAGTAATAGATAGTTACATAGAATAAGTAACTGGACAGGCTTAGCATATAAACACCAACCACATCATTTGTTATACAAAGTTAAGAAAATCGATACAAATATACATTGTTTAACACACACGCAAGGCCTAGGTACGACAATAAAGTGGTATGGGTATAGGTCAATATTATGGTAGTGATCGAACCGCTTCGCTCGTCATACAAATGCAATAAATCCTTACTATACTTTTTTCCTTAATGTTAACTTGGATTTATTTGGCATTATGTGGTTATTTGTGATAGCGCTGTGTGATATGTTCTGAGATATTTATTATGATTAATTTTTTTTGCTCAAATGAGGAGTCTATACGGTAGCATTGTGGCACACTTAGGGACATAACAAGTAAATGGAAAGCCTTACTGAAATCCGGTCGCTTTTATGTGGTCATCTATTAAATAATGATAGATATTTTATCATTGTATGCCAGTAAGAAGACAATTTATTTTACTTTTTAGCTCTAACTGGTGTAGTTGATGTTCTATGAAATACTTTGTAGTATAGTCTTCACTTTTTACTCCCTCTATTGAGCAAACGAAGTGATTGTAAAGTTTACAGTTTTTCGTAAGTATGTACTATATATTTATATAAAATTTAGTTTTTGTATTAAAGATATAGTATAGAATAGTACTTGTATATTTGCCGACAAAAATTAGAATTGATAAGATATGGAGGCGTTTCTTTGCGGAAATCCATTGTAAATGAAACTCTAGCGAAATATGTAGTGTTTTTCTGCTGCGACAAAACAATACATACAGAATTGATTCTGACGTTACCAAAGAAGTGTTCTTAAAATAGAATTATCGGGCATTGAGTGTGACCCAAATCACACAAACAACGATAAAATGACGAAAGATTTTGTTTCCTATCGTATTGATATATTTTCTTAGTTTTTGCCACACTGACCTACCTAATATTTTAGTAGGATCATCTTTTGCGACACAAAAGAATAACTCTGCCATCTTGAGAATGGAATTTAGTACCCGTTCCTGATCCAAGTATTTATAGTACTTACCTACAAAAAGTAACAGGTTTCTTTATAATAAGCTGCTAATTTTTCATATATCCAACGGTAGTGCACAAAAACTCACTTGCAGCCTAAGTACTGCTAGTAATTAATTCATAACCAGACCATAATAAAATATAGGTTGTCACAGTAACAAAGGTATGCATTTTTTGTTCGATGTTCATATATGTTATGTATGTACGTATACCTACTGTATAGACTATGCTTAGTATGGAATCATCGTGACTTTAAGTAATCGCTTATTTAAGTTACTACTAAATAATATTTTTTATCACTTCACTGGATAATTTAAGTATTTGTTTTTTTTCCTTATAACCTACTAGTGGACGCCCGCGGCTTCGCTCGCATTACTTCAGGATAAAAGTAGTCTATGACATTCCTAAGACTTCATACTACCTACATACCAATTTTCATTCAGAGTCTAAAGTACGGTGTTCTTTCCATAGTAAGGTAACATAGAATAAATGTAGTATATAGGTGAGTGTAGGTGCGCAATTTGTACTCACTATAAGCATGACTTGTTCATTTAGTCAAATTATGCGAACCCAGGGTTGACATAGAAGAGTGATTGAGTGGTCTAAACGCACCGTTTCAAAAACACTCAGTCTTATATATTTTTTGTAAGATGTGCTCACATTTCTCTTTTTCAAAATTGGTAATGCAAACTCGCTCTGCACAGGATCATGTCAAGAAAAACGAGACCTGTGGGTGATATAGGGGTTGACGAGATCTGTTGCTATGATGTTAGCTGTGTTCAATTTTCATACAATTCTGTATTTACCTCATTATCAGTCTACAGTCATGCACTCCTGGACATACGAGTATGCCTCCTTCCCTATAGCACTCCACTCATTTTCGTATTTCCTTAAAAATATATTAGTAAGAGCCTTAATTTGCATTGCTACTTCATCTTATCGAATGGGAGTGGCCAACTTTGGCGTCGAAAGTTTATCAAGCCGCCCTTAGGGCCTTTGACATGGCTACTTTATCATGTGTCTTATAAATTATTTAAAAAAAGATTTGAGATCCTGTCTTTTATTATACAATGTCGTTAATACCCAGTGGTCTAGATCCGAATGTCGGCGCCAACATTCTACGCCCACGCCTGCCCTTGGCTGCTGGTATGATGTCTATTGTACCAAATGAACCACCTTCTTAGCGATTTTATGAAAGACAGAGGAGTATAAACTCATTTGTAGCTAAAATTAAACGCTAAATTTTACCAACTTGCTACTTATAATACGGTAATACTGCTGATAAAATAACTATGGATATGACTCATAAGACCATTTTGTCCATTGTGATAATTTTAGGGAATATTGATATTTTTTAAGTTTGTAATAGGCTCTAAATAGCTACACATATTCATATATATATATATATATATATATATATATATATATATAATAAGCAGGTATAATCAAGTGCTAAATTTAATCCCGAAAAATTCCTTCCTACCATAACACACAGCAGTCAGTTACAGTGCCCCACTCAAATTAATAAATGAAAAATATTTGTGGTGCAGTGATACATCTTGGATTAACGTAAGTATATATTTTTTTGTCCTGGAGTTCGTACAAGTCATAATGCAGGAAAGAAAAAATAAAATTAATATAAGTAGGTATTTGCAATGAGCAAAAAAAATAACTTTCAGAAGACTTGATAAGTAACCTTTTTTTAAGTCGGTTCAAAAACAATATCTATTTCACGATGTATAAAGTCCCACCGTATCTAATCTATCACGGTTATTCAATATTCCAGAAGGTAAGACAAAGTAAATCATATTATTATGTTAGCGGCAGATAAGATATGCAGTAAGTAAGAAACAGGTTCCAATTGATACATTTGACAATGAGGAATGTGGTTCGAGACTTTATTGCAACTTTACCGGTTTATGCAAACTGCGGTGCGACAAAAATGGCGTTTCCAAACCTGCGGCTGATATTATGGAATGTAAAAAGAGAGACAGAAAAAAATAAGTAAATGAAATCATATTTTTGATTGAAGGAAATTCTTTGGTGCCACGTTAAGACTTCGGTTGATATATTAGGCTATTTTTACTAATACATAAGTATGAGGAGCGTGCATTTTTAAAATACAAGCTTATGCTAAATTTGAATACGCAGATTGCAGGTTTTCAAAGGCAGCTTCTCTGTAGTTGTACAGTGTATATTCACAGTTAATAAAGTGTCAATAGAATAAAAACTTAAACTACTTCTAAAACTAAAATACTTAATCTAAAATGCCTGTAGTAGAAGGAAAGGTCCCCAAAATGCTGGCGGCATTTCCGCGTTGTATAGCAATGCTCACCTTTTGAGCAAGTAGCAGCCAGTAGTTTTTACCAAAATGTAAGTTTTTTTAATCAAATGTATAAGGAGCGATAAAGTGTCATATATGTATAAGCTCACATAGTACAAAAACTTTAATTGTTTTTTTTTACTCCTAGCTTGCTAGAAATAGAAAGTCTGTTGCCAATTGCGTTCTAACAAACTTGTTTGAGACACAGTTCCATTTAAGAAAAGACATTCTCTACCATGGCATATTGTATACGTGTCACTTTTCAAGGCCTATTTTATTGGTCAAATGTTAATTTATAAAACGTAAGTACCTGTGTTTCTCTGACTTCGATACCTTAGCATAAGATCTGCTCACCATTAATGTATCTTTATGTATAACTCAATAATGCAATAAATGCTTTGACTTTGACTTTACCTACTCTAAATCTATAAAGTCTAAGAAGCCGTTCTAAATTAAGTCATCTATGAGCGAACTATTTCTTAAACCTTTCTTTCTACGTCTTCTCTATTAAGTTTCTTCGTCTCTAAGGAAACTTTAGATGAAAACTAGTACTACCTGCCTTTGACTGAATTCTTTTTTAACGATTACAAAGTGGTGTTTTCTTTCCTGAGTTTTATTTTTCCTTTGAAAACTCTGATGTAAAAGTTTAGTAAGAATATATAATAATGAATACGTGAGAGAGATTATACGGATTACAAAAACTATATCTATTTCATGAATTTTCACTAGTAGATACTCGCGACTTAGGTTGTGATTTACAGATCTATATAGGTACAAATATTATAATAAAGCTGGAGAGGGCCGCAAGTCACATTGAAGATATTTAAAAGAAATGTTTGGAAATACTTCGAATTGATAACAGAACACGCTCCAACAATTTCTAGAATTTTGTCTGTTTATCTGTTTATTTAAATGCTCATCACGCAATAACGGCTGAACGAATAATCATGAGTTTTGGTATGTAGGTTGTATGAAGTCTAAGGAGTGTCATAGACTTATAATCCTGAAAAAATGCGAGCAAAGCCGCGGCCGTCCACTAGTTTATATATAAAAAGTAATCCTTTGTCACTCATATAGCAGCCATCATGCAAAAAGTCGCTCAGTTACGGCGTATTAGAAGAACAAACAGACCAACAAACGCACAAACTAACAAACAAATTTCCTTATTTTTACTATAAGGTAATGTTCTGATTGCAAACCTAGATCAAGACACGAAAGTGGTAATCATCTGCGGTATAAATCAAAGCGCACGCGACGTCACCCGACCGCATTGTCTAATCGAGCTGCGAACAATAATCTTATATCAAACAATAATGGCCAGGCTATATTTCTTAGCGTCATGAAATATAAAATAAAATTATTGTTGATTGTGTTGTTTAAAACTTTATTGAGACTCGCCTGCGGGTTTGCTTGCGTTTTCACACGGGATTGATATAATAATGTTGAACAAAAGGTTGTAAGATTAAATAAAAAACATATTCAAAGTTTTTGGTAATTGTAACCAAACTTGTTATATAAATAAATAATATAAATAGAAACCAACATCATTTTCGGTAGACAAGGGACCCACTGCTGGTTATAAGCCTCCTCCTAGGTGCTATTTGTGTCGGTTTTGTAACAAATAACTCATTTTTACAGTGATTTTATATTAAAACTCGTATCTGATTACGTTTTCTTCCTTTCAGCATCCTTTCAGCTTAATTCAAACAAATGCATGCGTTCTATTTTCGCTGAAATTCCCCGAATGTATAATAGATAGACTTTATTGCATACAGAACGTAGCAATAACGGGACGCCCAATTAGGTTTCAAACAGGCTCGTAAAAACCTAGGTCTCAGGAATGGCTGAATCAATTTCTTATTATCTTAACTGTAAGACAACTTTAAAGTATCTTAACTTGTCTATAAGATATCGATAAAGTAACACGTTAAATTCGAATAAAGTTAACTTAACGATCGATGAAGATGAAATTGAAGAAATATAATTAAATGGCACTCCTATCATATTAAGGATTTGTAATGAAATAACTTAATTAAATAACAGAAAAAATAGCATATAAGTTAAATTGGCAAGAAAATTGGTTAATTTTTTTGTATAAATACAATAATTAATTATTAGTAGAATGTAACTAATTATAGGTACAATTAAGATCTTTGATGCTTGATTTTTGCAGTTACATTGCAAAACTTGATGACTAAAACACTGATGTTTAATTAAATAAAACACTTTTCAGTACATTTTTCATAAAAAACATAAAAAAGGTTTATTCGTTATTTAACTTATGTTTTGCTTCCGCGGTGTATACTTCAAATTAGGTAAGTATTTTTTTAAATAAGGAGTGTTTTTAAAAGTTTATAATGGAAAGAAGAGAAAAATAATAAAACTACTCTCGTAAAACAACAAACGTAATAAACTTGTTTTATAAAGGAGACTTTTACTGTCTAAGGCTTCCTTCACCTTAGACAGTTAATAAAGTCTTCTACTGATAAATTCTTGACACCCAAAGTTGACACCAGAATTGGCCAACCTCATTAGATAAGAAGAAGTCTTCTATTCTAACCCATTGACAAAAGACGGTGTACTATACATTTGTCCATCGGCCAAAAAAGGACAGAATTTTGGTCATGCGTTCTACCAGGCTCTTCAAAAGGCTTTGAAATAAATTTACCCAAACAGCGATAACAAAGAAAAACATCGCGCAATAAATACCCAAAGAAGTGGGTATTCAGTCACCAAGCAATTGGGAAATGAGGTCTAACTTGATAAACTGGCAATTGTCTAAGATTACTATCAATGTTATTTATGCCTATAGTAATATTAACATGTATCTATGGACAATTTGTACATACTTACAGACATTTTATGAATGTATTTTTCTATGTTATACCAGAGCATTGGGTATATGAGATAGCATAGTAGTTTTATTGTTATTTGCTTTTTTGTGTTCATTTATTTTAACTATATATTTTTTACATAATTTTATGTTATAAGTCTTATTGGTATCTATAAAATCAGTTGACAAAAAATTATTATGATAAAAAGGTAAATATTTTCTGTCCTTGAATGGTAAACAGATTTTTATTTTACTTACTTGTATGAATGTTTAATTTCTATTAAAACTGTATCTATTTAGTTAAGCGTTCTCAGATCGATAAAGAGCTTCGTTTATCACTAAATACATGTTTCATGGAAAATGGAAACCAGCTGCTTTCCCAATCATTATGTAGGTATAGGTATAGGCAAACATCTTGAGCTAAAGTCGACGTAGTGGGGGTAAGTTCGCGCATGTACACTTCCGGGCATATTTTATTGGTCATTGTTGGTGTTTGTAAAATATAAAGTGAGATTCTGTAAAGTCTTTTATTTAAGTAAAACTAGACAAGTTTTAGCCACTAGTTGCGCAACAATATAAACATAAAAACGTATGTAATTTCTTGTCACAAAATATATCATTTTATTTTTTTTCTTCAGTACTGTATTACGTTTTGGCGGCATTGTCCAAAAAGTTTTTGGTAGGTAAAACACAATATAACAAAGTAACAATAATACAATAAAAAACAAACTTTAGCAACAAAACTTCTAAACTCGAAATAGCCTATTGACACTGCACGCAAGTGTAGTCAGACGCTCGCGGAACATGCGCGCAACGCGGGGAACAGGGGCCAACTGATCGGCCAATCACGGGGACGCATTCTGACAGAATGCGCCCGCACACCTCTCTTTCCATCAACGATACCTTAAAATCGTCTACTGCGCACTCAAGGTCATGGCTCAAGATGTTTGCCTAAGCCTATATGTATATGTTCGGTGTCCAGTCTTACTAAAATATATATTCAAACTATACAAAGGTAGAGCAAACAAATTAGAAGGTAACAGGGTCTCATTGACGATCATATCAGATTTCTAGGTAGAATGCCACAGTATATTCAACAGTTCGTGCTAATAGCAGTGTGAACTTTTGCCAGGGCCGTTGTGATTGGACACAAGGCAGGGTGTACTGTACCCTATCAAAATACTATTCTAGACTTGTCTGGCCTAAAAATGCTGTACTGTTCTTCTGATAATATCGCTCTACAAATGGAAAGCTGAGTGGGAATCGAATTACAATTATTATTATAAAATGCAGTGCATAAACTAAATCTTTTGATGTCATTTTAAACTCTAAATTAATCTTATATGTTATTAAACTACCAAATTTTAATAAGAATTACCTTTCAAACGGTTGCTCAAGCATTGGCTTGTCAAAAAACCCTATTATAACGTTAATTTTATGTTGAATATAAAAAAAATGTTATGTAAATAATGTGATAACTAGCATTGTCATCCAACGTGGCAATGCCGCCAGCATGCTGGGTACGTTGCCTTCAGATATACTTTTTTATACCTAGATGTTTTAAGCTTATTATAAGTTTTAGTTTATAAGTAAGTTATTAATTATTTAAGTTTTTATGTTTATTAGGAAAATTTGTTTTGTTAGTTTCTTCAAATAAAATACATTTATCATATACATAAATTAGAGAATTATAAAATTATTGAATTGAGACTGTATTTTGTAATAAATAAATTGAGTTGAGTTTGAACACAATGCATTTTAGACTCTCGCACGGTCAACCTTTAAAGAACATGTTATATAAGTACATACTTAATTCATAATGTAGTATAAGAAAGAAACTAATTCTATTAAATTATTTTGAAGATGCAGATATAGAATTAATATGGCAGATATCTACATATATCCAAAAAGTTTTTCCTTGTGTATGTTGTACACCTAATAGTAGATCAAATCTAGAACACTGTCTCAAGCCCCAAGTCATGTCCTCACTGCCTCCCTGTACCGACATGACACGACATTCCTGCCCTAAATCCGACCACAGAGTCAATTGCAACTTAGTATGCCGATGGCAATTTGTAATCGGACCCCGACCAACCCAGGACATAATGAAAAATAGGTGAAATAGTTCAATGCATTAACTAATTTGTTGCATTTGAGTAATTTTGTTCGTGTTAGATATTATTTGTAGCAATGCAACTAGAAAAATGCTTATTTACCTTGATCTTATTAAGTAATATCCACTTGAGACGTATAATAAATGATTCCTTTATTTGTAATTTTACTCTACAAATTATTAAGTATTAATTAATCGCACATGAATTTTGTACCGATGTGGTGAGTAAATTAACCTTACCAATAGATTAATCATGATTATGATCATTCGTAAGTTTGTATTTGTGTCAAATAATACAAATCATATTAAACATTAGTTTAATTTATTATTGTAATAAATAATAATAATTGTATATATATAATTATGATAAATTTACTTGAAAAAAAACCCAAAATTTAGGATCGAAACATTGTGACTGATAAAAACATGAAATTGCAAATGAAAAAGTAAATGTTTTGCATATTTCTCAAAAGTTGAATAGTTTCTAACAATATCACATTGTTTTATTTCGTAGAGTTCGTTTGTTGCATATCCATAAAAATAGCTCGCATTTTTATTCATTTCAACTCCCTGAATGCAAAAATGGAGTACGCTATTCGTCTTCTATACATATTTATATCTACGTGACTTGAATCTGTAGCAAATGCAATCTCTTTTGAAAATATACGAGAGAGCTACGAATAGTTTTGATACCATTGAACTGGAACTCCCTACAAATGTCACTTCGAAAATGCTTCCACATTTCATCGGTCTAGTACACCACTTCCATATTTATTTATTTATTTCCAAAAGGTACAGACACAAAATGCAGGCTAAAAGATTACATACAAATAAAACTGTGACGCATAAGACTAAACCTACAGTTCAATTAAGTCCGTTCTCAACACTCATGTAGAATTCTGAGAGTTTTACAGATTTTTTTTTTAAATACCAAACTGACACAAATAATGACAACAAATACGTAGACAAGTAAAGTAATAATGACAGCATATAAGTTAAAGTTTATAGTTGATTTAAATAATAACCATAATAACAACAGATAAACCTAGTTGATGGCTGGTTACGATGCCGGAAATAGTCGAATGCTGCCGATAGCTTGGTCACAGATGGTCGCAAAAGTGATAAGGCCCATCCACCTTCTCAACCATAGCGGCGGTTGAGCATCTCGTTGAATGTTTTTTTTGCTCTTTTACGTTTCTATTAAATTAATTATTCGTAGGGAGGGAATTTTCTTCATATCGTTCGAGTAGTGTAACTTGAAACATTATAGTTTTAAAATAGGTACCTGGTGAACATGTTAGAAAACATATTGGGTTATATTGGTTTTACGGTATTATTAGACTAGTGGTGATTCGTGGCATTGCCCACGTTGATATGAAACAATGGTGTTAACCTATGTATTGACCCAAAAATTCAAAGTAAAAGATGTTGTGCAAGTTATCTTGTTAATATGATCTTAATCCGATTTAAGCATATTTAAGTAGTTTATAAGATTAGATTTATTTTACGCGACTGGGTGCTCGCGGCTTCGCTCGCATTAAAAAGTAAAACTTGCATTCCCTATATCACCACTTAAAAAGTGGCATTTCCAAAAATCCTTTCTTAGCGGAGGCCTACGTCATAACATCTACCAGCGTGCCAAATTTCAGCGCGATCCATCCAGTGGTTTGAGCTGTGCGTTGATAGATATCACTATACTATATCAATCAGTAACTCAGTCAGTCACCTTTGAGTTTTATATATTTAGATATTTATTATTTTCATAGTTTAATAAAAAATAAACACATTGTTTATGTAACCTACCTTATTATGATCCACATACAATCATATTACGTATATATTGAACACCTTTCGTTATTGTTATTTAAAAGCTGTAGCGTTATTACTTTTATAAACGATCGCACAAAATATGGAATTTATTTTCACTCATACAAATATAAATTATTAAATCAAAGGTTCATATAAAATATAAACAACACAAACCCAATACCTTTTTGGTATTTCTTAAATGAATGCTAAAACAAACAAGACAAAAGAAATGTAATATCAAAACAATAATGGTAAAGCTAATATAATAGTAATATCCCTGGGATCGTTATAATAATACGGGATCATCGTTAACTTCGCATTTAAGGTGCCGACGTAAATGTCAATTGGCAATGTGGGTAGTTAAAGATATGTCGAACTTTTTCAGAAAGGTTTTTTATAAAGCATCATTCCAGTATAAAAAAGTGAAAATGTTTTAACAGATAAACAAACAGACAATCATTTTTAATGGTAATTTGTCAGAATTATAAGTCATATTACAATTTTGATTTACAATTCGATTTTATTACAAGTTATATAAAAACATTAAAATTGATAATAATTAAATTGAATAATCAACCAATAATATATAAACAGTAAGTGCCATTGTCATACATTACATTTGTTTTAATAACAAGTAAGTAGGTAATAATTAAAACAGTATATGAGATGTAATTTATGTACTTTTTACAACTATTCAGCGGCAACATTACGTCCAAAATTAATTAGGTAACTTTTACATTACTATTACTATTACGGCGATACTGTAAAAAGTCTTATATTTTTGATTTAGTTAATATCTTAGACTTATTTTTCTATTTTCACACTGCAAGGGTGCAACTGAACAGATCACTGTGATTTTGGTTTGGTATGCGAATAGAACAAAGCCCCGAATAGGCTACTTTTCCCCAATTTCACTCAGACCCTGTTGTTGAATCCACTAGTTTTAATAAAAACACTGCATGCAAAGACGAAAAAACGAATATGCAATAAATACAGCGTTCAACTTTATTGCTACGATATATGCGTTTTCTATAAAGTAAATAACCTAAAGAGTATACAAATGAATAAATTATACATTTGTATATTATACCAAATAAAACCAAAATTTAGTTACTTTTTTAGGGTTTATTCAAAGCAGGTGCTTTATGAGCTCAAAAGTTTGATACAAGTTTCTAGCTCCTTTTAATTGCGAACAACACAGATATTTAATAAGCTATAGTTCTTTTCATTACTTAACTTTTATAATAACTTCTACAAATTTCCTGACAAAACGACGCCTTCTCGACTATAATCGTTTAAGTCTCTACATAAATGCCAGCGCCTCTAGTGAAATATGCTGCAACCTATAGGTGCATTTTTGCCTCTTTTATTTTATTGTTTGCACTTACCTATGTAAAACAAATTCCTGAAAGGTATTTGTATCTCGCTATTAAATAGCATGTTCTACAAAAGGCTTTTATTTGCACAAATCTACTGACATTAAGATATAATATATAGGCATGCTCAATGTGCGACCACGGTATATATCTTGTGCCTAATTTTAAGTGGCAATTGTAAAAACATTAGACCAAATTAAGTCCAAATAATATTTATATATATATATATAATATATCGACGCAGATGGCAAATACAAAGGGAGGCCTATACCCAGCAGTGGGATCCCAAAGGCTGTGGATAATGATAATATAGTCCAAATACATATTATATATATTTGTAAGCAATAATTGAACCTAAATAGGTTTTAATTACACATATGCGAACAAAGATATCGCCTCTAGAAAACCAATAAGATAAGTTGAATGTTTTTATATTTTTTTGAAATACTTTTCATATAAAGACATTTTGTTGTTGAAACTGCAAAACTTGAACCTATGCAGTTGGTTTTCAAGAGTTAAGCTCAATGTTTGGGTACCTTTAGTTTTGGGTTTAGTTAACCGCTTTATTATATTACCTATGTTTTGAGTCTCTCCAATGGCTTGTATGAAAACACTTCACGTTAATCTGCCACTTACAGACACATATAAATATATGTACAATACTAAATGACTCATACGTTTTATTACTATACGTAGTTTTTTATTAGCCACGTTGTAAAAACTTTTATTGTGTGACACCTTGTTACGACTGCTTTAAAATTGGCTTATGTCAAAGGTCAAAGAGGAATGGACTTTTGCGTTCAAGAAGAAAGTTAAATTTGTTTTACGTTTTAAATCGACTTCAAAGTAGGAGGAAGTTACTTCAAACTAACACAGGAAAAATAAAATACAAAAACAAGGGACGAAAAACTAAATATACTACTTCTAACTACTACAAAAAGGGGCACTAAACCAGAAAAAGGCCAGCATTTTGGTCATGCGTCGCGTCAACTAAGCGCTCCGTCCGAGAGGTTTTGGAAACACACAGGAGGTTTTTAATCACCCTGATTGTATTTTATATATGCCAGTCAGACATATGAATAGGTTCTGCGAGTCACGAACCTCAGTAATGGGCAATACGGGTAAGGATAAGGAGTCGGGTATTTGACTTCTAGACTATTTAAAACAACAGCGATACTGTGGTAGACACTGCTATGGAAGCTTGGCTACCATGGAACCAACTTCTTTCATACAAACTTAAAGTATAAACTTAACTACATATTACATTATTTATTATATATTATTATATACTTCGTCCATTGAGCCATGTCAGAGGCCTCTAGGGCGGCCTCTTGAACTCTCGACCCTTCGAGTTGGCACTTTCCTCCGATCTTATTATTACTTAGATACTTGTACTTACTCTTAAATGATGAAAGAAATACAACAAACACTGCACAATCAGATTTCAGTATCTCTTTTTGCCCAAACAAATCTATTGAATAAGAATTCTCACGATCATTTCGCTAAACTCTAGACAATAGTGACTCTTTTAGAATATTAAAATCTAATCTAAGATGTGCTGTAAATCAAGCTGAGCTGGACACTTTAATGTCCAGTCTTGAAGCCAGTTTACTTTATCTTGCTTATGTTTATTTTTGTTCTTTTTATTGCATTTTATGGGTTAGTCAACTGTCTGACCTCGGGTGTTTAAAACTAAATATGTAGGTACCTATATAATTGGTAGGTAGCAGTTTTTATAGATTACGTGGCTAGCTTTTGGAACAAAGATACCATAGTTAAATTTTGCCGTTGTTTTGCTCAAAGTATAGCATTCCTGTCAACTTATTTTTAAGTAAAAAAAAATATATTCTTGTCCAGTAATACCAGCATAGACACTTTTTCATAAAAAAAGTATAATCTTAGGATAGGAGGATAATTAGTTGAATAATCCTTACGAAATCTAAATATATAAAACACAAAAGTGACTGGCATAGTGAGGGATCAGACCGAAGTTTGGCATTCAGGTAGATGTTATGACGTTGGCATTCGTAGGGTGAAATAGGGGATGCTAGTTTTACTTCTCAATGCGAGCGATAGTATATAAATAAATGTAACCCACTAGAAATATCTTTTTTTTTCATATTTATCCTTTTTTATCCAATGTCTATTATATTTATCATGTCAGTATAATGATTTTACTACCGACAGAGTGAGTCTGTATTCGAGGCCAATGTACCATTTATATCAATAATTAATTTATCAGATCTCTAATTTTAGTTAATCTATATTTATGATCATCAAAATCACCCTCAATAATTGCGCTAGAACTGCAATAATGAAGCCCACAATTCCGCCCTATTGTTTAACCAAGCATATCAGGCGGCTGCCAATAACTCAGCAGCCAGTCGTGGTGTAGTCTATCTAACCGCCCCCAGCTATAAATAAATCCAGCTAACCGTTCGCCATGAAATCGGTTTTCGAACGAGCTTTGATGCATTGTGGCCATCTTTATGTACTCCTCGTTTCTAAACGCGACCCCAGGGTCAAGCTGAAGCTGATTGCAGACGGCGCGTTTTTAACACTGTGGAAATATTATATACATTTATTTCATTCATAAAACAAAATACCATTTTTTTAATTGGGATAGGTTTGAGTTTTACTACAGCTTGCCTAATGTTAAGCATTGCTGTAGCCTAAAGTGAAACACGCTTACTTAGAAGGTATTTACGCCAGATTTGAAGACCAAATATACATAATTATGTATTTCATAATAACTAGATAATGAGATAACATTTGTTTAATTGAAGATTACAAGTCTGACTAGGTACGTTCATAAATGTTTTTTTACCTAAATAATGCATTGTTTATTATTGAATTAACTGACATTATTTGCTCAGTATGATAATACATATATACCGATAATAGAATGAAACAATCGGTAATCATCGTATCTAATATTTTTAAACTTTTTGACTCATTGACGCGGTTGTTCGTCACAGAACAATCAGGAAGACATAATAGGGGAAAGTCTACACACGATTGTCCACCACTTATCTAATTGTGTTTTTTTTATGCCACAGCGTTCAAACGCGTCGTCTATAACCTGCCTTACGATCCCGGTGGCTCGCCATGCCTCAATCGCTTGTTCTCCTATTTAGGCTTGCAACTATCACAGCATACTTAAGGCCGGAGGTACTAAAATACTCCTACTTTGAAATACGTCGAGCCAGGAATGGTTCGGTATTCCAGGGTTTATGGTTTAGTGTGACCAGTAACAAATTGGTCTTTGAATGGTAATAAAACACAAATATGTTATTAATGGCTTCTGTCTGTATAGAATTATAAAGAAAAATAATCATAATGATGAAAAATTTGTGAGTGAGCTGTAAATTTATCGCCATGTACTCTATAGAAGATCCAACCTAGATGAGGTCTGCACAAGGTCGACGCAGATGACACATACAAAGGGAGACATATTTCCAGCAGTGGGATCTGTAAGGGCTGTGGATGATGATGATGATGACCTAATAGTTCTGTTGTATCCTGGCATTCTCATTTGAGAGCCAATTCCATTCCAGTTTACATTTGTCGCTAATATCGTTTCCCCCCAGATGTCGCTAGTATTGTTTCAGGTCAAATAACTAAGTGTCTTGTGCAAAAAATAAATGCTTGAACGAGTGTAGCAAACTATGGTGTCAACTACTTGAGTAGGAATTCTCAAACCGTTCAGCTAGAACTTACAAGCAAGTCAGAAAACCTGTCTCCTCTATACATAATTATGTATGTAAAAGATAGCCAAACATTACCTGCACGGAGAGCAGTAATAAGCCGACAGTAAGGGACCTTATTGGCACCGCCCTATTTGCTTCTGGCCATTCCGACTCGATGTTCAGAAAACGTATTAAAAGATTAAAAAGTAATATTATTACCATTTTAAATTACACTAAAATAGCCGCGGGAAAGCTGTAGAAGGGTGACTAAAATGACGTGTACTATTTTTTTGGGAATATTTGCTTACATATTTCAGAATGACATAATATGACTGTCTAGCGAAATGGGTACAGTATCGTACGCTGAATACAAAGTCTACAGTAAACAGGCAGACATTTTTACAGAATTACAGAATATTTTATATATTTGGCCATCGATACAATAAACAAAATATTTATTGACATAATAAAACGGGTAACAATAAATTTCGTGAAACCTCTGGCCTTGTGCTAGTCGTGATTTTAGGTCATATTTTTTTTTTAATTTCGTATTTGAATATGCACATTTCTTAACCATAGGAGGACGTACAAAATAATTTATCAAATGGTTTCATAAGAAAGTTAAATACCTACTCATTATGACGAAGATTTACCTTACCCCCAAATTAATATTTATATACTTATAAATGTATAAGTATATAATGATACAATATAATAATAATTTATGCTATTCTTCGAGCATAAAGATTATATTAATAAAAGTAAATTGTAGCCTCTTTACGGTCCTTTTCCTATCGTTACTGTCCATTTACGTAGCAGTTCTGACACATTAAATTCCAATAATACAGCTAATATAGTAAACTAGTTTTATCACAAGTAAGTATCTCAAAATTTTACAACCGCATTACTTGTTAGCCGTGTCGCAAATATCTGAAGTTAATTACGTCGTTCAAAGCGCCATTTTAGGGCTCTAGTCATAGATAATTTTAACTGGAGATAGTTAACTGTAATAAAATGTAACAGAATAATTTTACCAGGCGTTATCTTTAGGTAGGTATACATATTACGCAATTTTTGTTCTTAAAGACAAGACAGCTCTCAAAATTGACAAGGTAAACTAAACAAAAACAAAATATATCACTCAAAGAAGTGCTGAGCATGGTCCAAGAACACCGTACAACAATGGCGACCAATGCAAATAGAAGAGGGAAGATGGTTGACCTTATACGACATGACAAATTTATAAAACACATCATTGAAGGAAATTGGAAGCCCGAAGAGGAAAAGGAAAGCCGAGAAGGTCATATATGGATCAAGTAAAAGAAAAGGCGGGTGTCATGTCGTATAAGGAGGTCAAGGAATTGGCAGAAGATCGGGAAGGATGGCGCATGCTCCACAGACAAGAGCCTCGCCATTAAATTTGTGACGATGATAATGATGATATATTCAATAAGTAAAACTATAGCGTACATATATACCTTACGCGGTAGGCCTATCAGCACCTAGGTATCTTATATGTGATCATGGCACCGAACCAATCAGCATCAGGTAATATCGCGTGATGTCTGTCCTTTAGAAATATGCTATTTTAAGTTGGTGATATTTCTTCACAATGAGGCATCTATTAGATGTCTTGTCAAAAGGTATAATATGATACAATCTAAAACATTTTTAACCATTATTTACTATATTATATTTTATTATTTATACAAGAATGTATGTGAACAATATAAAAACAATTATGACAAGAAATCATAGTGTTACATGATAATATAAATTATTTATTTGTTTTGTAATATTTATGATTTTAATAAATATTTCTTTCTTTCTTTCTTTCTTCTTCTTTCATTGCCTCGTAGGGCAACCACAATAATAATAACCTGCATTCATGTGCCAACTAGAAAAATGTTGTTTACGATTTTGTGAAAGTGACTCTGCGATAGAAATATCTACACGACCGTTATGCAATAACTGGCTTATTAAGAAACTATAAAACATACCTTAGTAAAAGATTAAATATTTTTTTACCAGCTGCTCTCAAAAATTACTTTTTATAATAAGTTTGAGAATTATTGCATTGAGAATATCTTGATTAATATGACATATACAACTTTTAAAAAAATAGCACCTCTATCAATTCATTGCAATGCTCAATTGTATTTATACACACACAAAATTAATTTCATCTCACTAAATAGAATTGTATACAATAATAAATAAATAATAATAATGATGATATCACCTAATTTGGACAAAATGTGTTAAAATTAATTTAATTTCAATGAAAACCATTAAGTTAAATATTCCTTGAGCATAATTATGGCGTTTAAAACACATCAACTTTACTACTTTATTTACGCTTGCACAACAATTCTTAAACGCATTTAGTGATACAATTATATGTACCTTGTAAATAACAAATAAAACATAGGTATTTGAGTGTCGTTATGCAAGGTGGCTTTATCCTGGGAAACTGCAATTTATAGTTATCCTATAAGTACGTACAAGATGCAGCTTCCCGTAGATACCTGCGGTTATGGTAGATCACGATCTACCTTTTTATCAAGTGTTCCAACAACCAAGCTAAACCTGTGCTTATGCAGCATGAATATTATTTTCGCATTAAAACCCTGCGCTTACGGTTTAATAAAGACATTAGTAGTTCTTAGAAGTAGTCGTAGAACATTCATCGGCTTTAGGGTATTTTATTTGAAACGTGCGTGAATTTTGTTTTAAAGTTTACTTTATTTGATAAATTAAATAAGATCGACAACCTAATGCTTTTCGAAGCTGAGACGTACAGTATTTTCAGGTCTTAGAATAGAATAGAAAATTCTTTATTGCAACACACGATAATACCTAATTGAGAAGAAAGAAGAAAAAAATACTTATACTAGTGCCACAAGTGGCGGCCTTATTGCTTAAAGCAATCTTTTCCAGGCAATCATTGGATGGAAAGGAATATATAAGAAGTCTTGTATTCTGAATGATTTTAGAATAAGAAGAATTAGTTTTCCAGACTTCATAGCCTGGAAAACTAATTCTTCTACTACTACTACTTTATTAGTAGTTTTATAGTAGTCAAAACTAGTATTAGGTACATACATATATTTAGCCTTTAAAGCTATCTATCTACTTAAAACTAGATAGTTGATAGTATTTAACACTAGTCGGTTAAGTTATATATTAAATACTAGCTGTGCCTGCGACTTCGTCCGCGTGGAATAGTTATTTTGGGCGTTAATTCTTTGAACTTTGAACCGTTTTCGCAGCGAACGCAACGGAAGCCCTCAAAGATGAATAATTTTCCCGGTTTTTTCCACATTTTCCATTTTTTTTCGCTCCTAT
Organism: Macaria notata; assembly: GCA_927399415.1. Lineage (NCBI taxonomy): Eukaryota > Metazoa > Arthropoda > Insecta > Lepidoptera > Geometridae > Macaria > Macaria notata. The sequence continues at coordinate 7,932,395 of OV656741.1, forward strand.
TCGTTGCAGCGTGATGTTATATAGCCTAAAGCCTTCCTCGATAAATGGACTAGTCAACACAAAAATATTTTTTCAAATCGCACCAGTAGTTCCTGAGATTAGCGCGTTCAAACAAACAAACAAACTCTTCAGTTTTATAATATTAGTATAGAAGTATAGATTACGTATTTAGAGCCATACTAAACTACATTAATAACACTTAAATATACATAAAACATTAAGTATTGTACTCTCCTACATGATATATTTTCAGAAGCAATACAAAAGGCTTGGAGGCTATTTAGGTCGAGATAATGAATTAATCGGTTAGCGACATTTTCAGAATTTATTAAACTATATTTTAAGCACGAATAAGGTGTCTGAAATTCACCTACAATTATTATAGTCCTAACTAACGAACTATTGGAGTAATATTAGAAATATACTATTCACATTTGATAACTGTTGGTCGAGTACGGCAGTCGCTAAGCCTTGACAGAGGCCTTGATGAACTCTCCACACCAGAGATGGCTACTCTCATTCGATAAGAAGAAGAAATTTTAATACCTTAAACGAAAAAATATGTTAATCAAAGTTGTTTTTTTTTATATCAGTTGTAACCAAAATAATTGTGTAACAGCTGACCAAAAAACTTCACATTTTGTGTTAATATGGTGGTAAATTTCCTATCGCAGGAAATTAACTAAGGAATATAAGAGGACAATATTGGTCATTTTCCCTCGACGTTTTATGTCCGGTAACGAAATCAGATAATGGGATATTACATATAAAAAGTGTTTATCATACAATAAAGATAATATTACCTCCCTATTTTTCTTTAATGTTTGTAATTTACTATTTTAATTTATTTATTGGAAACAGAGGTCGCCCACCAATGCGGTGGGTTGACGAGATAAGAAAAACAGCAGGTAGACTTAGATTCAGTATGACCAGGACAAGTGGCGTACTAGAAGAGAGGCCTATGCTCAGCTAGGTGAGCGATTACGGGCTAATTATATTATTTATTAATAAATAAAAATGTAAAAAATCAAATTATTTGAAACGATTGTTTATTTTTAACTTTAACTCTGTAAATATTAATGTAGCATTATGTAAAATTTTAGGTATCACAAGTTCGCAATTTAAAGCAAGTGACACTTGGCTCTTGAGACAGGTGACGAAGAAAAATAAAAAAAATACAAATTAAATTTTACTGACTCTACAGCAAAAAAACGAGTTTCACTTTGTCTCCATAGAAAAATCTAAATAATATTGTCTTATATTATTTAGACATCTATAATTGGCCCCTTATAGCTAATCCCCAATCAATTTCCCCTAAAAATCCCCTAGAAATCTTAAACTATAACTTTGACTTTATGACTAAGACCTACAAAATTTACCTACAGAAATAAAATTAGCTTCGCCTCAACACACAAACTTCCCATAGGTAACCAAACCCCATAATTTTGCTAACTTCCCCATCCTGTGGGCAAGGCGTGCGTAGGTTTACCAACATAGACATTATAACACAGATACACTTATGCTACTTTGTGGAAGGACCTGGGTGTCCACCGCGATGTATGTATCTGCTCAAGAGAACTCTTCTAAAGAACCCTCTTAATAAAATAATTCAATAAATGAAAAGGTTGATGCTTAACTAATTATGTACCCACCTATATTTAATAGAAAAAAACCGGCCAAGTGCGAGTCGGACTCGCGCACCGAGGGTTCCGTACAAACCTGCAAGGTTTACAAAGTATTTTGTGATGTAACTAAAAATTTATGGTTTTCGTAATTTTTCCTTTATCTATGCTATAAGACGTTGCTTCGTACCAAATTTCAAGATTCTGAGTTCACGGGAAGCACCCTGTAGGTTTTGATTCCCTTGCAAGTGTCGAAAATTTGCGGCATAAATGGCTGTATCTTTTGATTGCGTTGGCTTAGAAGTTTGATTTTTTCACAGCTTCAAGGGACAGTAGACCTGAGTAATTGATATAAATTTCAGCTTCATACCTCTACGCGTTCCTGAGAAAAATGGTCTTGACAGACGGACGGACGGACGGACAGACGGACAACAAAGTGATCCTATAAGGGTTCCGTTTTTTCCTTTTGAGGTACGGAACCCTAAAAATGTAAACAGATTTCACGTATAAAGTAATTGGTTAGCGCTGTATTCTTTTTCTTCATTCTTATCAATGAGAGTGGCCAACTCTGGTGTTGAGAGTTAATCAAGTCGCCCTAAAAGCCTCTGACATGGCTTTACGACTGACAAACAGCCGGGACCTAAAGTTTAATGTGTCATCCGGCCCACGAAATCTCCCAAAATGGAATGCCATCGTTTTTTTTTTCTTATACATATAATCACTTACGATATAACAATTAAAATGTTTACGTGTTTACGATACGTCTAGACGTATCGTAAACACGTAATTTATTTGGCATATGAATGACGGATTTTTTTACCGATAGAGAAGTCTACTGATGCTATGTCGTTTGCAAATAATGAGATAAATTACCAGATAAATCTCATACGCAGCTCAAGAATGGTGACTCATTAGTTAGGCGGTTAAACTTTCGATGTGTAATGTTTACTGTAAATATTTTAACGTAAAATATGATGTATGATACGAAGATTGCGCGAACGTAGGCGGCAGAGCAAATGCTTTGCGTAATTCTGCAATTTGTTATAAGTTATAAACTTATTTCGAAGTGTGCAAAAATAATCACTACCGGCAGGATTTGAAGCCCATATTTCTGCATACGCCTTTATCGCTATATGCACTTAGTCAAATCAAAGCCAGACGTTTTTATCCCCGACAAAAAACAGTTAAAAATGTAATTCCGTAAAAAAAATGACATCATCAAAAATTTGCTTGAATTAAAAATAAGAACTATAATTGAAATAAGATAGTTTGTTTCGTTTCTAAAAGAAATCTGATTTTATCATTCATCCAAGAACTCTTGCTTAACTTTTGTATTCGCATGCAAAATATATCCGCTATCTAAACTAACTACTAGTGTTCCAATTATTGTGGTGAGAAGCCTTATATGATTGGTGAATTCCGAAACGATGATGTGTCATCATTCCTTATTTCACCTCTTGAAAAACCCTAGCTCTGACGCAATCATGACACCCAAAAACAAGAACAAATCCAAAAGAACTCACGCGAACGTTAATTCCTAGATAACGGACCAGATCTTTACCAAGATACTGTAAACTAGAACATGAAAAACTTGATTTACAACCGCAATGAAAGCCGACATTGTATAGCAAAGTTTCCTAAAGCAACTATACAGTACTAACAATAAAACTCTGCTATCGATGATGGCAGCACTATTCCCTCCTAGATCATATCCTACATTGTTTCTTATAGCCATGTTGCAATTTCTTCCGTTTCCTGATTTTACTGTTTTGGCAGAATACCGATTTTTAAACGACTGCCATCAGAACGCAAACTCGAATCTTGAAGACTAACCAATATTCGATTGACAAGACCGGGTGTCAGTTTATTTTAGGGACCTGGCTTCTCAACAACGACTGTCAAAGGAGGTTTTGACAACCGCGAGATATGTACATGAATATAATAAAGCATAAGAGGGTCAAAAATCTTTACATAGAAGGTATAAAAAATGGTTTGATACTTGAAATCAATAACAGAACACGTTTCAGCAGTTTTTATATTTTTGTCTGTTTATCAGTCTCTCTGTTTTTTTAAACGATCATCAAGCAAAAACGACTGAACGAATGAATCATCATGGTTTTTAGTATGAGATGATTTTTATCCTGAAATAATGCGTGTGAAGCTGCGGGTAGCCACTAGTTATCAAATATTTTAGTTCCAAAGGTATCCGCTTGTATGCTCGAGGTCTACCAAAAGCGTCGAGCAAGCTCCATCTATCCACCGATTGGGATTTCGTGACGCATCCTATCTGATGCCGGCACAATGTTCAGATAAATCAAGATGGCTAATCAATACAACAAGATCAAAACCGCACGCTGTTCCCACGAAATCGAGATATAGGTAGGTATGTACTTTATAGGTAGTTATGTATAAATAGGTACATATAATTGTTTATGTATGTGTGTGTTCAAGGGTAGATGAAGTACGTATTTAGTATACGTAGTTCTGAAATAATGGCTTTACAAAGTTTTTCAAAGATTTTGTAAATCAGAATTGATTCTTGATTAGGTAGTGTGTTTTTTTAACTTTTCAAAAACTTATTTGAGTCAAAAACGCCCGGGGTTCCGAAATTATAATTTAAAGCATTTTTTATACAGTCACTTATCGGGTTTAAATCATACAACATGCTTTTCTATAAAAAATATGAATAAAAATATAGTTCTATCAGTCAGAATGATATTACAAATAACTTACTTACTTAAAAACTTCAAACATTCTTCCACCACTTCAAACTGTCGCACAAGAAAAATAAGAAAATACTTACGCTTCATAAAATGTATAAAAACATCCACTTTACCAATACTTTGACGAAACTACTACATTTACAAGCGCATAATATATCTCTGGGCCATTATAAAGAATTTATTGAGACCATGTAAAGTTGGTCTCATAATAAATTCTCAAAGGTTTCTAGAGCAGAGTTGTGATAATCATTTTGGCAGAGGCCTAAGATACCGTCGCAATGGCCTTATTAAGTACGTAACGGTGTGTTTTGGCAGCATAATTTGATCACCAGTTTCAATTCAGTACCTATATGCTCCACTATGGGCCACAGTGTAGCTAGTGCGTGCTGCTTCAAATGACCTAGTTAAATTATGTAGATAAAAAAAAAGAAAAAGATGTGTTAAATATGACTCTGAATCTGAAATGACTGACTGTTCTATAATTACAAAAAAAACAAACATAAAGGGTTTCCAGCCTACAAGAGTTTTGAGTATTTATAAAAAAACTAAAAATATAAATAAAAAAATGTTAAATCTGCATATGAAATGTCTGAATATTCTTTCATTGCAAAAAAATACAAAGATAAAGGGTTTCCAGCCTACAGCGGATTAGAGTCTTTTTCGTATCTTATAATCATTATCAACATCATTTACTGTACAAGCTGTTACTTTATGGAATTCTCTGCCTATCAACATTCAAAAGGCTCAGACAATTGATTCCTTTAAAAAACAAGTAAAGGAATTTTATCTCGCTTCCCTTCAGTGAAAATTGCTGGTATTATTTCTACTACTATCACCTTTAAATATTTTGTTGTGTTTTATATGTATTTGTATATAAACATTAATTTTATTATATTAAGTATGTGTATTGCGTGTTTATATATATATATATATATATATATATTATTATATATTAGTAAAATTTCTTTTTTCCTTTTTGTTGTACACCACATTCTTCTTTATTTCTTTTGCTTATTTTGAAGAGATCGCTTTCAGCGATAAGGCCGCCGCTTGTGGCACTAGTTAAGGTGCAATTTGTTCTATGTACTGTTTTTTAATATGTGTCAACAATAAAGAGTTAATCTATCTATCTATCTATCTATCTATCTATCTATCATCCACAGGCCTTGGAATCCCCGTGCTGGGTACAGGTCTTCCTATGTCAGTGTCAACATTTTGTGTATTGGACGTCCAGGTAGGACCCCTGGCTGTATCGTATGAAAGAAAGCAATTCAAGAAGTTTTTCGTTTGTTCAATGATTTCATGCTAGCCCTGAGAGTTTAAGATATTTCTATTTTATTTATGTCTGCCAAAGGCAGACATGCTTAAGATGTTTGCTTAACACAATTCTATATTTTGTTATCATTACCCTACATTTACTTCAAAATCCTTTAACTCATATTTTAATGGGGTTCCCTCCAAGACAAGCTATGACACTGATTCTAGAGCAGAGGAAGTCATTAAGGTATAAGCAAAACTGATCGTAGTTTATCTATATAGACATGTCTGACAAGTGGACCCGTTAGAAATCGGATGGGACATAGATTATCTAGTAGTTAAATGTGACGCCTATGACATTACTAAGAAGGTACATAAAGCCTTATGTTATATCTGTAATATTGTCCTTATCTATACTAATATTATAAAACTGAAGAGTTTGTTTGTTTGAACGCGCTAATCTCAGGAACTGGAAAAAACGGGAAAAATTATTCATCTTTGAGGGCTTCCGTTGCGTGCGCTGGGAAAACAGATCAAGATATCAAAAAAATATGTATGAAGGAATTATTCCTCTTGAAATGATCTAACAAAATGTCCGTAACAGTATACGTCTATCTTTTAAGGTTAACTCACTAGAACCTTTTTTATGATAATAACTATTCCACGCGGAAGAAGTCGCTGGCACAGCTAGTATAATATATGTAATATAGGCACAGGATGCACATAATATTGTAACATAACAATAAAGGCATTCTATTAGATTCTATTAAAAGTTTGACTCATCACAATGAGTCAAAAAAGTTTTCTTAAAACCATTATTGAGTAATACAGTTTACTTGTATCACATTGTGATTTCTCAAAGCTTTTGCTTGGATAACTCAAAATAAAGGTAGTATTTTTTTTTGTACTAATAGTAATTGACAAGCTTACTACATACTAATATCATATGTTTCGTTTATGTAAAGGCATAAAAACGTGAACGTAACTTTAACCTTTTCCAAGTTTATTTGATAGATTTGAAAAGCAAAGGATGAGAAAACAATTAAAACCACATTTCAGCAAATTAAAGTGGTTCGAAACAAGATTTGCAAAGTGAAGACAAGTAGTGAACTATTCTATCACTGTATTTAAATTGCAAACCGTTCTTCAAAGGTGTTTCAATCAGACGGTTCAAGTTTGCAATTATATGGATGTGGTTAAACCATATGTATTATATGTAGCATGGAAATTTATATGTTTATTATTATAATGTTATTAATTACATATATTATGTAAATTCAAGCAAACCGAGTGATAACAGCAGTTCATTACAGATTAGTGTTATCTCAAGTTAAATATATTACAGGTCTCATAAATTTAGTTTAGTGCTGAAATCGAATCGTGTGCATAAAATTGCAAGACATACTCTTTCACACCGAGCCACACTCGCTTTTCGCTACAACCACTAATTTCTAATGAATGCAGCTGCAGATACAACTAGAACTAGAACCAGTTAATCAGAAGAAAGTTAAACCACATCTTTGACCCATTTGTACAGCGGATAACGTGGTACAGTAATAACTTAGCATTAAGTGACAAGTATACTTTAAGTTATTTTTTCTGTGAGACTTGAGCCAAAAGTAGTACTTATGTTGGAAAGTGTGCTATTATTGTACGTAGCGTATTATTGTAATAACCGTTTTTAACCGACTCTTCCTTCCTTTGACCTACTTACTACTGGGTTTAGGCCTCCTTCAATAGGTGTCATAGATGTCAGCCTTACACCTGTCTCTTCCAGACTAACTGACTATGATAACATACAGTTATCAATTTGATTTATATGCTTGTCGTATTATTGAAATTGATGAAGATTGAAGTTACTGTTTATGTTTCTAATCCAAACACGTGTGTGCTTTTCGTAAAATCAAAAGTTATATAATCTTGATATACCAAAAGCGTTGAAAACAATATCTCTAATTAATATATCAATACACAATATTTTTTTTGTTATATCCCGTATTCCAATGGCTTAAGATCGATTATCATGTGCTAATCAGCCCAGATTTCTCGAAGAATAACACCTAGGTACAGTTTACCGGCTCTAAGTTACAAGCAACAATATTGCTAATTCTTGCAAAACTGGGTTCTAGCTTACCCAGATTAAACAAGACTTAGACAATATTGGCTATACCAGTGGTTGGAGCCACACAAGAAGCAAAGCTTCGCACTTTGAAAACTAAACAAATGTAACCAGTGTGTTACACTAATCTATCTATCTATACATATTACATTGTATTTGTATTTGTATTTGCATACCTATAATAAAGCTGAAAAAGGTCAAAAATCTGAACTTAAGATATTAGAAAAAAAACTTTGGGTGTGCTTCAATTGATAACAGAACACGTTTCAGCAGTGTTGAGAATTTTGTCTGTTTGTCTGATTTTATCTATTAGTCTGTTTGTCTGTTTATTTAAAAACCTCACAACGCAAAAACGGCTGAACGGATCATCATGATTTTATTTATTTATTCTCACAATGAGAACCGCTTAAAGCGAATTACTCTAGATTTTTGGTATGTAGGTAATATGAGGTCTTGTGAGTGTTTATTCCGAAATAATGCGAGCAAAGTCGTGGGTGGGCGAATACACAGACATAAACAAACATACATATATATAGCAACAACTCTTCTAACGAATTAATCCTGCGGGGGAGTCACGACCCTCAGTCATGAGGAAATACGACTTAAGAGAGAGACGTATAGCATACATATTACTGGTTTAAGTTATAAGTAGGTAGCTTTGGACTCTAGGTTTGGTAAGTAACGGATCCAACACCACTGCATACTTGTTTTCTTAACGAAGGCTCTCTTACATACATACGTATATATATGTTATACTTGGGAGGGGCCTACGTACAGAAATTGACGATTGCAGGCTGATGATGATGATGATAATGTATTATACTGTATAATACATTATCATCAGCCTGCAGTCGTCCATATCTGTACGTAGGTTGCATTGTAATGTTGATGTCATTAGATTAATTGTAATACCTAACCGTAAGACCGTTATCATTTGTGTGTTTTGTTAGTACAGTTAATCAAATTATGAGATAAATTTGTTAGGATTCTCACTGTTGTAGGTACTTGAAGTATAATATCATACGACTGTTATGTCGAACAATGTTTAGTCTCTTTCACTCGTTGACAAAAGTATCAATGTAAGTAAAAACAAATCAAAGATTAACTAATCATTAATATAAGTAAGTAAGACGGTTGGTAAGTTAATGAACGATCAAAAGCTTTGGCCTCAAATCAACTGTCCAAGAACACAAGTAGGTACACATAACCATGTCGCGTCAAAGTAGGTACTTACTAAGTTATAACTTAACTTACCTATGCAAAGGCCTCCTTTTTCCTCACAGACTTAATGTAGAAAATGTTCTTCCACATTTTTCACCTGTACCAACTTTCCATACCCACTTCACTTAAAATAACTTAGTACACTTCACAACACCATAGTTCCACTCTTCACTTCACTAAGTTATCACAAAACAGACAATTCACAATGTCTTTGACATATTTCGAGTGATATTATTGATAAATATGTCAAATATTTGACACGTGAGGTACAAAAGGTGGCTATAAAGCGTTTGATGACCTCAAAAGTTGTTCACTGACTGAATGTTGGATGCAAAACGCACGGTTTCCCTGCGCGCGCGCACGCTCGGTATGCGGTGTGTTTGTGTGTGTGTGAGGCCTCACGCACACAGATACAAGCAGGCTGCACGGTTTTTGTCGAATGTCCACGGGGCAAGTAACGTGAAATGTGAAGCGTTGTAACTCGGAAAGGGATTATGGGAGAAAGCAATGTATGTAAGGAAAACAAATAAATTTAAAACAGGTACATTTTTCTATGTTATTTTTATTGAGTATGGAATGTTGTTTTTAATGTGCAAAAAGAGTATAATTTATTTTGCATATATTGGAAAACAACTCAATTTGTTTGTGTAATGTTTTATTTTTTTTTTGTAACTAAGTAAAAACTACAAATTAGGTCATAATTTAGATGGGTGGCACATGTCAATTATTCATTAGTCCAATTATTTTTTCCAATACTCAAAAAATAACATCACAGATTATTCGGATTGAGGATCTCTTCATAGTTTTGGAAGTTGGACAAAAATATCGATGCTACTTTAAAGTTGCAACACAGGTGTATGGAGGGAAGGTTTTTCTGAAAGCTGCTGGTCGATGTCCCGCTAGCGCGACTCAAGCTTCGATCTACCCTCTCTTTCCTACACTATACCTGCCACATATCTGAAAGAGACAACTACATTTATTGTGCAAAGTTATGATTTTGCGGACCTCAAAGCTAACTTTTCTACGGTTCAAGTTATCTTGAGAAGTACGGTTTTGATATTATACGACCAAATTTAAAATAACTTGTTTTATTTGATGGTACGATTTAAGGGTAACCTTTTTAAAATTGATGGTTTTTAAATGATTCTGTTTAAGGCTTTTGAGGAGTGATATATAATAATGGATTGTTTTGGTGACTGAATGTGGCGCTTAGAGCTTTGATAGCTTTCTATCTTTCTATAAATTAACCATGACTTGTTAAAAAAAAATACAAACTTTGCAAAGCAAAACTACTATTTAATTGCCTAGTGAGAATTTGGTTATGCTACTTATCTAAATATATAAAACTCAAAGGTGACTGACTGATATAGTGATCTATCAACGCACAGCCCAAACCACTGGACGGATTGGGCTGAAATTTGGAATGAAGGTAGATTTTATGACGTAGGCATCCGCTAAGAAAGGATTTTTGGAAATGCCACTTTTAAAGAGGTGAAATAGGGGATGCAAGTTTTACTTCTTAATGCGAGCGAAGCCGCGAGCACCCACTAGTTATGTTATATGTGTAGTCTACATAATCGTTATCAATAAATAGGTGAAAAAAAAGAAACAAAATAAACGTTTAAATCAAATTTATTGGACAAGTAAAAATATTCCAAATGTAAATTCTAATGTGGAAAAATAAGTTATATATTTATAAGGCACCTACTCATTTCTCTAGTATCAATCTTATCTCTCGAAAACATCTGAGATCGTCTCCAATCAATAATAAAAATACCTAACCACAATATTTTGGAAGCAGTGTTATGATTTGAAAGTGGAATCTCTTCATGGTACTTTCGATGAATAATAATAAAACGGTAAGGCGTGATCCGAAGATTATTTCGTTGTAGATACTACGCCTGCGACTACATATAATAATGAAATTAAAATTTAATATATTTATGAACGAAAAAAAATTAATTACATGTTATAAAAGGTTCATCGATTGCTTCACTAGGCTATAATTTTAATAGTTTGGAAAATTTCATGTCATAGTACCCCTGAGCTTTACAAATTTATGTAGGTACATATTTAAGGTGTAAGTTAGAGTTATGTGCATCTAAAAATTCACCAAAGTTATACAATACACGTATGTATGTAATTGTAAAATATGAACTATTTAATTAAGAAGAAAAGAAGATAAAGAAAATTACATGAGTATGATTGATATATTCTTTTATTTTTTACGTGTGATAGGTTTACGTTTGACTACAGCCTGCCTGATGTTAAGCATTGCTGCAGCCTAGGGTGTAACACGTTTACCTAGAAGATACCTATTAACTCTAGATATATACATTAATTTTATTTATGAAAAACATCAGGTTGACTTAAAAATCTCTTTTATTGAAGTTGGCTGAAAAAACCTAACCAAACTTTGACTGTAACGAACAAACTAACTTGAAATCTTAAAGAGGCATTCTGTGGACATGGGACATTCCTCATACCTCCTTCCTTTTCTCTCGCCATGACTCAGGTAGGCCAGAGAGGGACAAAACATCAGAGGAAACACTCCTTATCGTCCATTCCCGGAATAACTTTCCCATAGATTGTGAAGGGTTATACGTTTGGAATGCAAAAAGTTTATGTGCATTTTATGCGTGTTCGTCACAAGATGTTTCGAGTCGTAATGATTTATGATCCGACTACGGTTAAGATAATACTAAGTTAGATTATAATGATTTTGGGCAATCGTTTTGTTTGTATTCATTTTGTTAGTTTGTGGGTCTGGACACATGAAATTGTAGATTCTCGCTCAGTACTTCATATACTGTAAGGCCAGGTCGGTTCGAGGGTTCTATCATCATCATCATCACAAGTTTAAGGGCAAGGCCTTCGTCTGTGGAGCATACGCCATCCTTCCTGATCTTCTGCCAATTCCTTAACCTCCTTTTTTGACATGACGCCCGCCTTTTCTTATATTTGGTCCATGTATGACCTTCTCGGCCTTCCTCTTCCTCTTCGGGCTTCCAATTTTCCCTCAATGATGGTTTTCATAAATTCGTCCATCCATCTTCCCTCCTTCTAGTTCTAGAATATTTTGAAATAACTTTAACACAACTTACTATGCCACTAGCTTACTAACTCAATTTCATTCTATACTAATTAATATCTACCTCAAATCACACAATACCTTTGATTAGGCTTGCAACTTGTGATATCAAATCTAATAATAAATTGTCTTATCAGTCGCTTTAAGAAAGCACTTGTTATACCGTGCGATATGACCCACATGCCTTAATCTAAACCAACTATATCCATACCAAAAAACATGAAAATTGGTCCAGCCATTGGGCTTGAAAAAAAGTCATACTCAAGCATATATTTTTTGTTTACTTGTATTATAACATTGCGATGAGTTATGGGAACTTGATATTTATAAGGGGTTGGGTTTTCTAGTGGCCAGGCTTTACTCGTATTTCTAAGTTGAATCTCCTAGCCTTTAACAGGAGCAACTTATTAATTAGGCTCCCAGTAGGATTTCTTACCTTTTTGAGTTAGTAACCATACACGTACATACACGTTAGATAGCTAGATTAAAGCTAGAATCTAGATCTTATACTAGCTTCCTCTTGAAGCTGTGCTTTATTTTTGAAAAAGAAATGGTGGTGATTTTTTTTTAGTTTTTGTCAATATATGTAGGTACATATTAAGAAAATCTTATAACAATGAAATTACTATTTTCACTAATGTTACTAATTACAAAGTTAATTAAGCAGACTTTTTGACTGCTCCGTTAGCTTAGTTGGTAGTGGCTCTGCCTTTTAATCTAGGGGTGCGATTCCCGCATAACCCAAGTAATTATGAATATTAAAATTTGTAATTACTTGTGTTGAGTGTGGTCGTTTCTATGTATAAAAGTTATAAAAGGTTCATTTGTATTATATCCGTTATCTAGTACTCATGATACAAGCGTAAGCTTAGCATGGGGCTAGATGGCGCTGTGTGATATGTCCTGAAATATTTATTTATTCATTTTATTTATTTAATGTTTTGGCAAAAAATATTTACATTGTGACCTTACCAAATCAGAGAAACTGTCGACTCGGTCACTCTTTTCTTTGGATGGGTAACCAAACAGTAGTAGTATTTCATTTAGGTAGTCGCTTCTGTTGGTCAGATGAATAATTGAATTATTGGCCCTGTTCAGACTGTTTGTCATTTACAAGCTTAAATCACACAGACGCTCCTAAGGCAGTTTGGTACACTCCACCAGAATTAGCCACTCGCATAAGAACTTATTTTTATCGCATAGCAGCATGGTATATAACGCAAGCTTAGACCCCTAAGAATTATACTCCAGTCTGATCGCCCGCTGCGTAACGCAGAAATGCCATTAGAAATCCTATATAAATGCGAATATAACCTTACTGACTTAATACACATTTTATAATCGCCACTGCAAACGGAAATTAATAATTGATTTACATTTCTATTTTTAATTGCTGAGCTTTCTTTTGATAAAATTATCACTAGCGTAAGGACATTTACTATGCACTAGTAACAACCTGGAGTGTTGCCTTTGTTAGTTCGGGATAAATAACATACGTGTTAATCAAAAACTTAATCTACCTCCATAGTCCATACCACAACCAAATCGGTTCAGCCGTTTGAGCTTGAAGAAGTAACAAACACACTCGTACTTTCGCCTTTTTATCACGGATTAACGCGGGTAACACCGCGTGGTGCCGCTAGTTACACTGTATATACTGACTTTTATCTATTTATAACAGGACTTAAAGGTTAAAACTACAGTCTTAATATAATCCCATCAGTTACAAAGTTATTTTACTGCATCTTTCATACGGGTAGATCTCGTTTGAAACCCAAACGAGTGAATCAATTTATTTGAAACGACCAAGTTTGAAATTGTAATTTTGCGCTCTTCAACGATGCGCAGATAGACATAGAAAAGTAATGGACAAGCCAACAGCACGTATAATATTTCACAAACGCGAGGAAGTCTCTTTGTTTTATACCCAACGATTTTTTTCATAATCGCAGTCATCTGCATCAACCTATATGTACTCGTATGTACGTCAGAGACTTTGGCCAATAAATATTTTCACAACGATTTGATTGTTTGTAAAAGTATGAGCGGAGGGACGAACTAATATATTATACTGTATAGTCCGTCTATACGTTTGACAAACATACACCTAACAGCTCTTAATTATCAAGTTGACGAAGCATTTACTGTCACTCAAGTTCCGTGCGCTCTCTAGTTGTTGATAATGCGCTGTTAGATGTAAGTATGTTTGCAAAACGTATAGTATAAGCCGAGGTAAAAAAAAAACTAAAAAAATATAAAAACGAAATAAACTACAATAAACATAGTCATTACTATTATTACATACCTCACCTAAAGGGTTATAGTCTTGTCAGTAAACATTTTTTTAAACCTTATGCATTTGCAAGGCCATCTTTTTCCTGTTCTATGTCAACAAATACGAGCAGTTTAGTTTTAATGGACGTTCTAGTAACGAGGTTGTTATTTGACGTAAATTGTACTGTTTTATGGTAAATCAGATCGCCTGCGCCTCTTTGGTTAGGGATAGACTAATGGCGCCCTGCGGTGTGACTTGTAATAAACGTGATAAAAAGTAGTTGTTATTCTTCTATCAGTAATTTTATCTACATTTTAGCAAAAAGTCTTTCTATTCGGTTCTGCTCGTGATGTGTGCGTAATTTAATCGTAAATGTATATAAAATATAATACTTATGGATCAACTAATAATAAAATCTACTCACGGTCAAATTGCTAACAAATTCTTACTCAGAAATATGTCACGCAAATCATGATAAAATCATATAAGGAGTGTCTTTAAACAATCGACGACTTTGTTTTTATAATATCACCATAAAGTATTCAGTTTTGCGTTCCCAAGGAAAAAGTCTGAACATTGATCAGATGGAGCTTGAAAACAAACAAATATTTTATTGTGATTTTATTACACTTTTATCGCATGTTTCAAAGATTAATGTAAAACTTTGTTCTATTTAGTATTTTTAGAGCTTCATTCACTCCCAACCTGCCTACAAATTTGCTCCATTAAAATAGCAAATATCACTAAAACGATCCTAAAAACTAAATAAATATTTATCACGTAACAAATTTGTCACAGTTATTGGTTTTTATGTATTAAATTAGGCATTATCACATTTATCTTACTTAAAAATGGCACAATAAAGGTGTTTTCGAAAGTCATTGAGCGCGTTTAAATCTTTTATATGGATCTTAGCGAAATGTTGGCATAAATTTATGTTTTGTCTGACATTTAGATTTTGTGAATTTGATCTTGTTACAAATGATGACACGATTTATAAGTTATGTTATATTAGTATTTTGTTACCAAAAATGATTTACACAACGTTAGAATAAAACCGGCCCTTTAAAAGGGTTAACACGGTAGCTTACCGCGGTATTTCGGTAGATTTAGTATTTTTCTTTTATATTTTTTTTTAATATTCTAATTAAAATGTACGAGTAACTCATACCATCTAATAATCTTGCATCACTACCTAAGTATCTAAAATTATGATGACTAGTCGCTGCAGTACGGCGTCAAGAGACAAACAATGACTAACCATCAATCTGTCACTTCTTCTCTTACTTTTTTAAACCTTTTTTCTTTTTTATACAATTCAATTACCTATACATGGCATTTCATCTATGTATCTATCATTTTCCTTTTTATACCTACTCGTACCTAAGCCACAAGATTTAACATCTCTAACATCACACAGAAAACTAAGCAAACAACAGTTGGAATTTGACACCACCGTCGTAGTTTGAAAAAGATATTCATATCCAACTGCCATAACCGATATCAAGCTTACAGACAAACGTTATGAATATATGAATGTAATGAGTAGATGAGTATATGTGAGAATTATGGTGCGAAGATCTACGTGAGAAAATACTTGTGGTTTGAATCATCTATTGACTTCTAGGCTTGTGGTAACAGGCAGCTGGTCAAAATAAGACTGTTGAATAGCTACGTAACAAAGATGAGACTGTTATAAATGTACCTAATTAATAATCTACTTGTTTTTAACATAATATCATCATCATAATCGGGGGCCATCTTCATATTGAAGTTCGGAGGTCAGTTGGCAAAACTTCTTGCGATCCCATGCTGCTTCTTTTAGATGCGGGTAGCTTAGCTTTGTCCATTTCTTGATGTCGTCTAGCCATTTCATCCTTTGACGGCCATGGCATAATATATATGTCACGGTAAATGTGGATAATGCGGGCATTATGCATTATTCCCGGGAATTATGCATAATTACCAGTGCTCTCGGTATAAGTGGGAAAAAACTTTCGAATTAATCACATTTACCGGTAATCATAGGCTCACGCTTGACTACAACTTGCCTGATGTTAAGCAAGTTATAATTAAGGATCTAGCGCGCTCGCTAGAAGAAACCGTTTTACTCTCGACTTGGAGACAGACTAATTATAATTCAGAGGGAGTCTTTGGAACCTCTTATGTATAACGGTGCCTCCTTGCCGAACCTCTACTCGTGCAATTTATTTTAATAAACATTTTGATTCTGCTGTTTGATTTTATTATATTCTACCAAAGGGGTATGGTTATCTATACTTCTATACTAATATTATAAAGCTAAAGAGTTTGTTTGAACGCGCTAATCTCAGGAACTACTGGTGCGAATTGAAAATTAATTTTGTGTTGAATAGAACATTTATCGAGGAAGGCATTAGGCTATATAACATCACGCTGCAATTAATAGGAGCGAAGAAACAATGGATGATGTGGAAAAAACGGGCAAATTTATTCATCTTTGAGGACTTCCATTGCGTGCGCTGTGAAAACGCTTCATTTGCAAAAAAATATTGCCTAAAATAACTATTACATGCGGACAAAGTCACTGGCACAGCTAGTTGTATGTAATTACCGGTAAATGTGGATAATTCTCTACATTTACCGTGTGCGTTGGTAATTATGCATAATTACCGGTAATTATGCATAATTCCCGATTATCTACATTTACCGTAACATATACAATACAATACAAAAACGTTTATTGGGTTCAAAAATACTTACATCTAGGTTCACTATATTAATACGTACAAAAACAAGAGTAATTTCTTATAACAGTGTTGTCACCCGGACGAGATGTTTCTGTTTCCCGAGTGACAACGTCTTCCCGTCAGGTTTAAGTATAAATTGTACACATTATTAACCCTTACAAGGCAGTCCATATATGGATGTAGTATTTTTAGGATATACAGGATTTATTATTATTTGATTTATTTAAGAGAAATGTTTTCCATTACACAGTAACATAAGAGAAAAACAGTAATTAGTACTTTTAATCCGCATAAAAGTAATAGTATACTTGTACTTATGTAAATTGTCAACATTGTTAGATATTACATAAAAACATTTGCATTTAACCTATAAATAAACACAAAAGTCATCTGTAGAAGGATTTGGGTAGCTATCAAAATATACTTTCCCTTAAAAACTTACTCATAGAAATAAATCAACGGAAGTTACGAATGTTTTTTTTACATTCATCAGACATACCTACTACCTATTCAAGGAGAAGACATAATTTTCCATAAAATTTATCTTGGCTTTTTAACTTACAATTAGACACAATATGTATATTTGAATGCTTCTATTAAATTCTTACCCTTCCTAAAGTAGATAAAATCACTTGCCAACAGTTACAAAACCCAATCAGGTAGCAAGACAGAGTTTAGTAAATAAATCATACATTGGCTCACCGACAAAGCTTGAAATGTCCACGTCTAGCCTAGTCTAGGCTTTGTCTAACGCAATAGTTAGCTTGCGTAACAGTAAGCCGGCTAACAATGCAATTTAGATATACTACACACGGGCGTAAGAGAGATAAAATATTGGAATAAATAAAAAAGCTGCAAGTCAAGTGATTGTCGGTATCGCGCATCATACAAAAAAAAAAGCATTGACTGTATTTAAAGTGACAGCGACAGTACTGATAGACATAATTACCTATATGCTTTTAGTGTGAGAGTAAGTTTGTTAGTATCATTGTTATATCGGCAACAGAAATATATTATGTGATTCGATATCTATGCAAATGTTAGATACTGCATAGCATATCTACTTAACTATCACGGTTCATGAGGTTTAGCTCGGTGATAGTCAGACAGTAATATATCTATACATATGGGGTATACACACAGTATGGGGTATACACACAGTATGGGGAAACTCATCAGAAATAATAAAAGTACTTAGAGCTCAGAAAAGAGTAGTTAGGACAATACTTGGCCTGAGGAAACGCGCTCCGGTCAAGCAGCACTTTAAAGAACAAAGACGTATGACTGTTATATCTCTGTATATTTACACATGTTTACTGGAGATCTATAATGAAAAGTCCGCGCTGAAAAAAGATAACCAATACAGCCTAAGGAATATAGTCGCATTGAGGTTACCAAAAACCAGATTAAAGAAAGTACAAAAACAAGGGATCTATAATAAAGTCTGTATGTTTAATAAACTGCCACATAGATTAATTAACTTGCCTCCGAACGCTTCTAAGAACATTATTAAAAACTTCTTTCTTAACAACCCATTTTATACACTAAACGAATACATGAGATTGCCTTTGACAGAATCATCATTTGTGTATGACCAAATTGTTTGATAAGTTTACTAATTTAATTTAAGTATGAACCATATAATTAAGAAAAATGTAAATTGACTTGCCCAATGTAACGAGATGTTATAAGGTGAATAAATTTCTATTATTCTATTATTCATATAATAAAGCTGAAGAGGGTCGAAAGTTTGAACAGTGGAGATATAAAAAAAATCTAATTTATAGCAGAACACATTCCAACAATTTCTAGTTTTTTTTTTTGTTTATAATTAACGCTCATCTCGCAAAAACGGCTAAATGGCATCATGATTTTTGGTATGTACTAGGTAGTATGAGGTCTTAGAAATCTCATAAGGCTACTTTCTATCCTGAAATAATGCAAGCGAAGGCACCGAAGTATCCACTATTATACTCTGGGAATGTATGTAGTCCTAAAAGCATGAATTTAACCAAATCCCTGTACCAAAACAATTGACACACAGTTTTTTACTGAGAATAGGCTCAATATACATTTCAACTCGTTAAAGCAGACTACGATAAACTAGACAATAGTACGATACAATACAAGACCATGTGTATTCGCAAAGCTCAGGACCGCGGGCGCCACTCTTTGACCCAGTGTCGCGTTATTTATGTCGATAGAGCCTGAATAATTTGCATTGTGAAGCCTATCCGGGCTACCTATTTACAACCTTCTTAATAGTTACGCTTAAGAAGATCTAGGGCGAACAAGACTTTAAGAATATAAATAAGGTTTCTTCAGTGAATATTTCTAAAGATGTTTCATTCCGATTCGGTTTCGCAGTTTGGAAAAAAGCCAATATTTTCTTATGTTGATAAATTCTATATGACCCACTGGCTTCAAGATCTCGACTGGTTTCGGAGCAGCTTCCGGTCAACAGCTTCCTGTTCCAGCAAGCTGTTGACCGGGACACGAGGAGGGAATTGGAGACCTTTGCCCAGAAGTGGGAGGCAATAGGTGAACAAAAAAAGGTAAGTATACCATTGAGATATTACTACTACGTATAGAGAAGTCAACGCGTTGCATGATTTTGCGCCACGCTTTGCGGTACGCTGTACAACACCTATCCAGTGAGTATCCAACGCCCGTGGAGAATAGTTGTGTTTGGCTCGCATAAATTATAACTTATTACTTATTTACTCCGATGAATTTTATCGTTTAATGGCACTCTTAATAATTTCTACACTCTTTGTCTAACCTGTTGGCATGGTAAATTGATCACGTTTATTTATATGAATTTAATGTACAAAAATTGAAATTCAATATTGATTATATGCAAAGAAATGACGTAAGTATTTATAAATAAATGAATATTTGTATTATGATAATTATAATTCTATAATTACTAGGTTCACCACGAGAGATAAATATAATGAATAGGTAGGTACTTATAAAATTAAGTGGAAAACTAACCTGCCTAGATATTACTCTACTTACTATCTTACAGAACCAGGAGTATATAAAATATTAAAATAACGTTTATTATTCGTAAATATCGGACGTAAAAATCTTTATAACGCGTTAAGGAATAAATAATAATTACCGGTAATTAACATAATTTTATGGTTTCCTTGAAAATTTTTAATATGTGAAAAGATAAGTTTACTGCCATAAATACTGCGGAATGTGTTATAATTTAGGTCATTTGCTTTTAAATACTAGTACCTATGTATAACGAATGTTAACGTACAAAATATTTCATTGAACATTTTTAAGACTTTTCTATTTTACTTCTAGCTCTGTGAGGCTTTAGGCTGACGTTTTATTTGTCATTCCTGTGAAAATAGTAATACTAAATTCATAAAAATATATAGGTAAATATATACCACGAATTTTCTGTGCAAAACCTTGGTTCGTCAAATATTGTTGAAGTATCTAAATCAGAAACTAGAGAATCTAGATTCTAGAACTTTTATGGTTACCTGATTTATAGGTAGGCACAAGTAAACATCGTAAATAAGAATTTAGGGTTGTTTGAAGTTTTTGGTAAGAACGAGAAACTGGGTATGATACTTATGTACGTTTTAGTTACATATTATGTAAGTATCTACATATATGTGCATATATAAAATATTTCATCCAAACAGCCTTTATGAGAAAATCAAAAAATGTCATAAAAAACACACCCAATAAATTTGCAAAACGTCAAACTTTCCATTAATTAAATCACTATTAACACAATAACATCATACCGAGCTCGCATTTAAAGGAACTTACCAAGTTAAAGCCATGAGATTTCTGTTTGTAATATCTTGCTAACTATACCCACTTACGAGTAAACTCAAGTATAATTGCTAGCACAATAACAATTAGTGAACTTAATGGGCCTCTGAGAAATAACCGTGTGTGGCAAACGTATATTGAGGGAAACTTGAGTACTTAGTTTAACACTATAGTTGCATATTCTGTGGACATGACGGTTATTTTGAATTGTTAGAGTTCGAGTTCGAGAATTTCGTCTTATAACAAAAACGCGGCTAAAATTTTAGTCCATGACTTTTAAAATAAAAGTCGATTTTTAATCTCTCTGCGCATTTGCGCAGTAAATTGCGAAATACTTACCTAGGTTAAAATAACTCCAATAAAAGGTAAATATCCTCGGTACCTATGTATAGGTATAATTTGAATAACCTGTCTTTATTATCACCGATAATATATGATTGATTACTTCTCCAGACCATAATATACTAACAACTTATCACTGAACACGGGAAAGTCAACTCTATTTTTATGTAGACTATGATGATAATGCTAGAAATGAGGGTAGTCATGAATTTGTACTTTCAAAGTTTTGTTCAAGCAAGCAAAGGTTCACATGCGTCATAAGGATTCCTTCACAGTAATGAAGCGTCCGTGGGAAGGTCGCTTGAGGTGATTGTAATTAGTCGCGACAGTCGGCATGATGAGTCGAAAATAATCATAAGAAAATTATTATTTTTGTTGAATTGGAGCCGGTGATTTTTTTCATTAGATATTCTTTAATTTAACCAAAGAAGACAAACAGATGCTTATAATAAGACGTGGCCACATGTAGCCTATTATCTAAATAAGAGGTGTGATCTATTTACTCTAGATTTAGAGAATAATGGTGTGTATGTTTAAAAAAAATATGGATTAGGTGTCCATATAAATAAAATACGGGAAATAAAAGACATACGTTTTTTTCGTTAGAAAGTATACATAAACATCTAAAGAAAAAAACGAAGTTTAGGTACTTACTTAAGTACCTACCTAAGTATATTTTTTATCAAATATAATCGCACCTTTTCCCTTGTGTTATAAGCCTTCTACAAAATTTAGCTTTGACTTATCCCTTGATGCAAATAAAGATATGAAATAAGATAGTTAAAAGAAATATTACTCGAATATGTATAGTTACTGTCACTAATGAAGGCCGATGTCCAGAAGTAAATACGTGTTTATATACAATGTTAGTGGTAACTAATGGATAACTTTTTAATTAAAGATGCCCAGCTATAGTAGATACGCTAGAAGCAACCACTTTTGTTCTAAGTAAGACTTTAGGAAATATGCGAAAAATTCAGCCGTTCCATACAGTTCAGTAAATAAATAAGTAAATATTTCAGGACATATCACACAGCGCCATCTAGCCCCATACTAAGCTTACGCTTGTATCTTCAAGCTAGATGGCGCTGTGTGTTATGTAAAGTAGTCGATTTTGAGGTAAGTACTAAATCCACCTGTTGTGGGAGGTACTTGAATATAATAAATAGTGTATAAGTATTGAAGGTAGTTAATAAATCAGTTGTTGTCTGCACTTACGAGTTTCATTAACATTACAACATGGTGACAGCGTTATAAATTGTATTAGTCGTGATAAACCCGTGAAATAGTGTTAAATGTGTGGTTAAAGTGTTAAGGTATACCCACAAAGTGTTTTTTCAATGTGATTTGGGTGAAATACAGTGCAATATAAACGAAAAACATGGAACACGCGCGGCCGCCGGGCGAGCTGAACATGGACGCCGCCGGCGGGCCCGTGGGCCGAGCTGAGGCTTGGAAGCGGTGGAGACAACAATTCATGCTGTTTGTGAAGGCGTCAGGGGTACACTCGGAGAAATCCTGTATACAAGCGAGCCTACTCGTCAATCTCATAGGATCCGACGGATTCGATATCTATCAACATTCAAGTTCGACTCGGAGGACGAACGTGATGACGTCAGTGTGCTATTGAAAAAGTTTGATAGTTACTTTGGAACTAAATCGAACGTCACGCTTGCGAGATACAAATCTTTCTCTCGTAATCAGGAAGAAGGTGAATCGATCCTACAGTATGTGACTGTTGTCAGTAAGAATTGTGAGTTCGCTTCGTTAAAGGAAGATCTTATCAAAGATCGCATTGTGTGTGGAATTCGCCAAGGCGCGGTCACATCGCCCCCGCGCGCGCCCCCCACTAGAAGCGAAATAAACAATAATACGTGGTTCTCGTTTGGACCAGTAAACAGCCCAACCACTGCATCTTGCATCTTACTCTCTCACAGTACAGTACAGACATTTTGAAGCGTTTTCACAGGCACGCAATGGAAGCCCTCAAAGATGAATAAATTTGCCCGTTTTTTTCCACATTATCCATTGTTTTTTCGCTCCTATTACTTGCAGCGTGATGTTATATAGCCTAATGCCTTCCTCGATAAATGTTCTATTCAACACAAAAATAATTTTTCAATTCGCACCAATAGTTCCTGAGATTAGCGCGTTCAAACAAACTCTTCAGCTTTATAATATTAGTATAGAAGTATAGATAACCATACCCCTTTGGTAGAATATAATAAAATCAAATAGCAGAATCAAAATGTTTATTAAAATAAATTGCACGAGTAGAGGTTCGGCAAGGAGGCACCGTTATACATTAGAGGTTCCAAAGACTCCCTCTGAATTATAATTAGTCGGTCTCCAAGTCGAGAGTAAAACGGTTTCTTCTAGCGAGCGCGCTAGATCGTAAATTATAACTTGCTTAACATCAGGCAAGTTGGAGTCAAGCGTGAGCCTATGATTACCGGTAAATGTGATTAATTCGAAAGTTTTTCCCACTTATACCGAGAGCACTGGTAATTATGCATAATGCCCGCATTATCCACATTTACCGTGACATATATACAAAATTTACATTTTATGTGGTGAAACGTATGCAAAATGAAGATTGCAATAATAGATTTACAATTAATACATAGCATTAAACGAATGAAATGAGTATGACTGTTTCACGAATGTATCGATGAATAATTTTTTCCACAAATGAGGTATAGACTGTTTCACGAAATAATTCCCACGGAAAAGTTTGGAACTAACATTTTATAGTAATGATATAATCATGCGGTTATGGCGCCTCTGAGGGAACTCATCGTGAAACGGTCTTTAGCTCGGAGGTTCCTCCGAGATCTTTAGGTTTCGTTTCAGTTGGCAGAAAATGACACTGGCAGTAGACATAATTAGGTACTGTACTACAAATTAAAATAGTTTGAATTGTACTTATTTCTCTTGTATTGCCACGTTGTAAAATGTTCCTCAGGTCGCAATTGAGGTAAATAAGACCTTATTTGACTTGCAACACCATTAACTTTAACTATGGTACGAAAATCACTGGTGCAACTTATTTCGCTGTTAACGTTAAAGTCAGTGTTACTGTTATTGTTAAATTTGACGAAAACTTTAACTTTAACCACTATTATGGTGCAACCCAGCCCTAATTCAAATTAAATCGATTCTGTTAGTCTGGTTTGAAACTAAAAGAATTAGGTAAGGTCGAGTCTTGTAATTGCAACTATCTGGTTATTGCAACTAATTTAAATAACTCCATCTGTTATGACTATTTCGAACAACGACAAGCGTAATATTATTGTTCTTCTTACCATTACCAACAAAACAATATTGATGGCGCTCATAGATATTGGACTGTGTGAGAGATATTTGCTTTTTATCAAACCGTTATTTTTTCGGAGTGACGCGGAGTAGACGCGTTGCGTACTAAGTATAAAAATTTTGGGTTTTTGTGGTTTTTGAGTGGGTTGCTCTTGGAGGGAGTGATTATCGACCACGGTAAGTAGTTTTTTATGTATTTGTTTCATTCCACGATAAATGTAGCACAAGTTATGAGTTCAGTTACATTTACCAGACTAAAAATCAAAAGTCAGGTTATTGCAACTATTTTCACATTTTTAGGTTAGTTGCAATTATCTGACCACTTTTGTATGAAATATGATAATGCTAGTGATGCGACAGTGAAACCGATTACTACGATAAAAATATTTTATCGAAAAGGATACTATCTACTTATACCTAAGAAGTAGATAAATAGTACGTACATCAATTATTTAATAAATTGGCCTTTCTTTATTTGAAACAAATATAAAAACTTAATCAATTTCAGTAGTAGTGAATAACTTATGCAATGTGTTTACTCATACCTACAACTTGATCCATTTTTTTACCATACCAATTGAAAATTGCTTAAACGTTACCTACTGTGATTACACTTTAGCAGTGAGTATTTTAAGTTTCTTTCATAAATTTAAATAATTCATAATGAATGATGCTGTGCTGTGATTACGCTCAATATAATAAACATCTATAAAACTGCTTTTTTGACTTTTCATTTTGGCACCATCATAGTCGATAAAACCACAGAAGGTTCCCAACACTATTTGTAAGTAAATAGTTGCATTTACCCGTCCCATGGCTTAAAAGTTATTTTGTGCAAAATTGAACGATACTACGAAGGCATAGATATCAAAATCTTATAAAAGATTTATCAAGGCGTATTTTTTTTAAATTAACCGTAGCAGCACCCATTAAAAACACGGAAAAAAAGGAATTAACTTGGAATTAATTTGTGCCTGTGTCTGAAATGTATTAAATAGTTTTTTATTCTTTACAGCTTTCCTATAACTATGACAATAATATAAATCTACCTACATAAAATTTACGTTATAACAAATCTTTGAAAAAATTCATTCTGTTTATAAATATAGAATTATTAAGCGGTGAAGTTAAGACTCCAATATTTTGAGTTGCAATTACATATGTCTTATTTAGAAAAAAATGAACTTTTGGCCCCAAATCAATATGGATTTCGCAGTAAGAAGTCCACAGACGATGCAGTGCTTAAACTCTCCTCCCTCGTCACCTCTTATCTTGATAACGGTAAAAAATGTGTCGGCGTCTTTTTAGATCTTCAAAAAGCGTTCGATACCGTATCAATACCTATTCTTCTCGCTCGTCTAAATAATATCGGTGTCCGTGGTGTAGTTTATGATTGGTTTGCAGACTACCTTAATAATCGAAATCAACAAGTTAGAATCGAAAATCATTTTAGTGACAGTGCTTCTTGTAGCTATGGAGTTCCTCAGGGCTCTACATTTTAATCTCTGCGTGAAGCATTGTTACTTACCTACGGATTTGATGCGTACTCTAGTAGTAGGTACCTATTCCAAAAAATAAAACGGGTGATATCTCGAGCGTGTCTAACTACAGGCACAGGCCTATCTCTCTGGCAACAATAGTGGCCAAGGTGCTGGAACGGGTTCTTCAAACCCACATATTGACCTTACCAATCGACGATGGCCAATTTGGATTCCGGCCACAACTTGCAACTGACATGGCGGTATTCTCTTTAAAGGAGGTAGTCAAGTATTATACTGAAAACGAAACTACAGTGTACGCATGCTTTCTTGACTTGAGCCGGGCTTTTGACACAATAAAACACGACCTCCATTGGACAAAAATGCACGGCTCGAATGTCCCCCCTGAGGTTGTTGGCCTGATGGAGTACTGGTACAACAATCAGACCAACAGCGTCAGATGGGATACGGAAGTTTCAGACAGCTACAGACTGTCTTGTGGTGTGAGGCAAGGTGGGATCACCTCGCCAGACCTCTTTAACTATTATGTGAATAACCTGATTGTGGAACTGAGCAGCACGCCTGTCGGGCTCAGATTGGATGGCAGATATGTCAACAATCTGAGTTACGCTGATGATATGGTGCTGCTGAGTCCCACAATCAAAGGTCTGCAGAATCTTCTCGGTGTCTGTGAGCAGTATGCTCGAGAGCATAATCTCACATACAACGAAAAGAAGACTGAAATGGTAGTCTTCCGGGCGGGTAGTGGTCCTCTGAATATACCACCACTGAAATTAAATGGGCAGCCTGTCAAAATCGTCGAGAGTTTCAAGTACCTTGGCCACATTGTGACGTCTGATATGAAAGATAATGATGACATTGAGAGACAAAGACGAGCTTTATGCGTTGTCGGAAACATGATAGCCAGAAAATTTTATAATGCTGCGCCCATGAAGTTAGAGGTAGAATGGAGTGAGCGGCGCTAATACCTACTTGATTCAAATACCTACGCATTGCTATCCCACTCTAAGTGGTGGGAAGTCTCTTTCTAATAGGGTGACCCAACATGTATGCATAAAAGCAGGACACATCATAAATAAATCTTAATGACAATGAAACCAAATAGCTAACTGTATTATTTTTTGGACATATATCTTTTCTAGGTTGATCTGATTAATGATAAAAACAAATGACCCTGCGAACTTCGTTCTGCCTAACAATAGTACCTATAGTATAGCAAAACCATTAGAACTAAAGCAAACTGCCCGAAAATTGGTAGAGCAAAAAAAATTCATTTGCTTTATCTGGGTACTATGATTATTATCTTTGAACATTCGTGGTCCAAACTATGACGTTATTTGGATTTATATCAGTTTACATTAGCTAGTTAACTTCTAAAATGTTTATGAGAAAGAATGAAATAAATAAATAACACAGTTGAGGGACATGTTCCGTTTTACTATTTAAAGTACGAGGAAGCCAGCATCTAACAATACATAATCTACAAATTATTTACAGAAAATAACTTATACATAAATTCACACGATACATTATATTCGTCGGTCCCATTTTCACTGTAGTATGGCACAGCCGTTGCCTTCAATCTCTTACTTGGTAAGTCATAATCAGATGCTTTAAAGTGTAGGCTACATAATAATATCCAAGCACTTTCAAAAAACTTTAATTTCAATGGTATAACTGCAATCCACAAAGTTCTTTGTAAGTATATTGTTCTTGGGATATCTGAAAGCAGAGCACAGTTTTACAATAGGAATAATAATAGCACAACATGTTATGACATTAAAAATAGTCAATAACATATTTTCAAGTATATTTTTTAAAATAGAGATTCAATTATTTTGTTATCTAACAGGTTAACAGAGTACCTATATCTAATAAGAAATATAAGTGCTTTGTGATTTAGTGAACATGGCATTCATTATACCTACGAGAGATATCCGCAAAAAATATTTTATGGTCACTGTACTCCATTTTTACGATTTATTCATAACTTTGATATAACATTAAATATATGTGTTACATCAATTAGAAATCATTTAACATGCTAATTTAGACTAGTTAAAGGCCAAATCACACTAGTAATCATAATGTTTTCCAGATATTTTCATGAAATCGGTCGATAGACTTAGTGTTTATAAAAATCCAATTTAAGGACTTACGTGTGTAATATATGTGTGTTCTTGGATATCACTCGCTTCCACAACCACACACAATTCATCGTTGCACCCTTTTTCATACCTTTTAAAGGCTTTTAAGCTTAGTTTTTAGGTTCAAAAGCGCGAGTCGACGAATGTTTTTGTTGTTTTTCTGCCATGACAGTTCAATTGACAGCATTGTTTGATGGCGGATAGATCAAGTGTTGCCACATGAAGAAACTCCCAAAATATTTGGTAATCTTTTGATTTACTTCAATTGCAACATACACTTTAGTAATTGTTTTTCGTAATGATTTTCAATTATTTGTTGTAACATTTTATAATAAGAATTTGCTACTGGTATATATTGTCTTCATAACATATGTGTTCCGTTTGTATTTTCTGCTTTTATATAATATAATATTAATTGTTAAAGTATATTATACTTTAACAATTTATATTATATTCCTTTTTAAACTGCAAACACCAGAAACTCATATAAATAACAATTTGATGATAGACGAACTTTAAACTTTATAGGTTAATTTACCCAGTTTTGGGAGTTTTGAGTATTTATATAAAAATACCGAACACCACACTAGAAAGAGACTTCCCACCACTTAGAGTGGGATAGCAATGCGTAGGTATTTGAATCAAGTAGGTATTAGGAGTGTTTTCTCCATTCTACCTCTAACTTCATGGCTGCGCCTGACGTGAAAGTTACCCTATTTAAGTCATTTTGTCAAACGTTTTACACATGTCAACTCTGGACTAATTACACGAAAAAATCGCACAACTCCATCAGAGTTGCATACAACAACATCTACAGGCAGCTCATGGGCCTGTCGCGGAGCTGTAGTGCATCCGGTATGTTTTTTGACGCACGCATTGACAGCTTTAATGCTATACAGCGCAAGAGGATTGCTTCTTTTATGTCCAGAGTTGACATTTGTAAAAACAGTAGGTATTATTAAGAGTCTGTCTGACCGCATGCACATGACTGCAACATACCGGCAATGGTTGGATATTGTCACGTAATCTGTATTTCTACATAATTCAATTTATGCTTTTATATTGTACCTTTGTGTGTGAACCTTTCTATGGACCCTGCTGTCTGAAATAAAGACCTATTATTATTATTATTATTATTGGGACCGACCTTATTCCTCATATAATATATATCAACGAGTTATGCACCTACACATCTATCGCTGCTGATATTATAACGTTCGCGGATGATACTGTTCTTTTGTTCCATGATCAGTCTTGGGATCAGGTATTTAAGAAAGCAGAGGAAGGTCTGTCGCACATTATTACATGGCTAGAAAACAATTTACTCACCATAAATGCTTCTAAAACCATGTACATGTCATTTAGCAAAACTAATGCGTCCAGACCACCACGTTCTGCAACCAAAAAGGCACATGCCTATCCATGTAGTAAAATATTACCAAATATAAATTGTTACTGTAACACTCTAGCCATGGTAAGCAGTATAAAATACCTAGGCGTTATTGTAGATGACAAGTTAAAATGGGGCCCACATATAGATACTATGACAAAAAGAACAAGAAAGCTTATCCACATTTTTAAAACACTAAGAAATATAGCTGACGAAAAGCTTTTAATACAAACATACAAAGCACTAGCTGAATGCGCGATAAACTATTGTATCAGTCCATGGGGCGGTGCTGATAAAACTTACTTAATCACCATTGAGAGAGCCCACGTGCATTACTTAAGGTAACTTTTAAACTACCATTCTTATACAGCACCAAAGACCTATATGATATATGTAAAGTGATGACTGTTCGGAAACTCTTTATACAGCAATGTATTAAGAGATACCACAAAATAACTGTTCCAATTCTTTATGAAGAGAACCTATCCAAACCGATACAAAGACGACCCCTAAAATGTCCAGTGCCTAGATGTAATAGCGATGTTGCTTGGAGACATTACTCGCATCTTGCTCCAATATTTTATAATGCATTTAATACATATTTTAACACAACTAAGCTGAATCAACATAAATTAAAAACAAAAACAAATCTTAATGAATGGTTATCAAAAATGAGCTATGATGAAATTGAATTATTACTTGTCAAACCTGACAAATAGCAGGTAGGTACATAAAACACAATAACTTAATTATTTTTAAATAACACAAACACCCAAATAGCAGATATACCCAGTATACACATACACTCACAAACTGTCTCACACACACACACCTACATACACACACACCACACAAATCCAAATGCAAATATACACAGCAGGACAAACATGTATATATATACAGATAAAATTATATATTCTTCTATTATTATTATCTTATGATGTCCATAGTTTTAGTTTTATTTACTTTTAATTGTATTTGTGAACCGTCCAAACCACTTGGAAGAACCTGTCTTTTGCAACACAGTTCTAACTAAAGCAAAAGACAGAATCATGTAAATTATACAATAAGGTTGCTCAAATAAAAATTTACTTTACTTTACAAGACTCTACCTTACTACCTACTACAAAGCTATGGAACCGTTTTGTGGAAAATTGCTATTTACCTACAAGAAGAATTGCCAAAGTCATTGCTG
The DNA here is from genome assembly GCA_927399415.1 of Macaria notata. Classification (NCBI taxonomy): domain Eukaryota; kingdom Metazoa; phylum Arthropoda; class Insecta; order Lepidoptera; family Geometridae; genus Macaria; species Macaria notata. Next base: position 7,963,127 of record OV656741.1, read on the forward strand.
TCATACACTTACCTATTTAAGTACAAAAATATTTTTTACTTTTTGTTTAAGTTTTTAATTATGTAAAATTACGGCTCCTCAAAAAAAAGGATAAAAATATTTACTGAAAAGGCGCACTGATATGCGATAGAATGGTACCACCGGAAGAAACTATTGGCTTCATTACCTACATGCCCATCATTCCGTAGAATGTTACTTGATCCAATCCCAACCGCTCCGTCTGTCTAACCAGCATAAATGTCCAAAATAGCACAAGAATTATTCAGAGAAATAGAGGCGCCTGTAACTAATATCACACCCAGAGACTACAAGAAGATATATCGAAACGCCTGCAACTATGACAATAAGACTAAACGAAGCGTAGTAGTCGAGGAACAACAGTCCATAATAGCACGTGATGGATCAGCCCGAATAAAATTCAGGACTGAGGAAACAGTGTTGGACAAAACTTGCATTGACTCTGCGGTAAATACATATGTTACAACGGGAAAGCTGGATTCCAACGATGCGTTGTTCCGCAGGCGTCCTGGCAACAAATGCGCCTGCAAGCCCTCCGTCAGATATCCACCCGGCAGGGTGAGCACGAAGCAAATACAAACCTTTGACGCCAAACTATACTCCTTTTCAGATAAAGCATGCTTTCATTGTGCCGAAACATCTAGCTGCGGCACGCAGTTCAGGTGCGCAAGTCCTAAACCACGGTCCCAGGACCGACTGAGCGGTGATGGTTCTCGGAAAAACTTAAAAATTGTAATAAAACAACCAACGAATAAAACGAGACCACTACCCGCTAACGTAAATAAAAGAGATAGTCTTAGAAGGTCGGATGATGGGACGAAAACAGTGTTGAAGCCACCCGAACAGCGGAAGTCAGAAGCAGAACCAAGTTTGACACAATCTGAAGAAAGTGAAACAGATATAAGTCTAGATCAAATAGAATCTACAATAACAGGCTCGAGGTTCAAACATGACAATGATATAACCAGATTACAAGAAAGGACAAAGAAACAACAAGACCTGGCGAAGTCCAGCTATAGACTGAGTCACGCCGAAGTCAAGAAATCAAATGACAAGTTGGAACTAACAGAAAATAAAAGCTCCGACTACAGATCTAGACAACAGGAAATTAAAAAGTCTAACTACAGACACGAAGAAACAGAAAACAAAAGATCGGATTATAAATCTAAACAGGCAGAGGATAAAAAGTCTAGCAATAGCTCAAGACTATTGCAACAACCAGGGAATAAAAGAGGCGAAGTGAGTTTAAGACAAACGGATATAAAGAAATCTGACTATAGATACAATCAAAACGAATCAAAGAATTTTGATAGTAGAATGAGGGAACAAGAACCTAGAAACTTCGACCATTCTCGTCCAGAAGTGAGGAAACCAGATCTCAGAGCGCTGGAGCCTAGAAAAACAGTTTCAAGACATCCAGATCATAAAAAACCAGATTTGATACAGCCAGATGCAACAAGGGCTGAGTACAAGAAACCAGAAGCGCAAAAGGCACATTTGGATTTGCGACTTACAAATCTGGTACGTAGTGAGAGAAGGCAAGAAGACATTGATAGAAGTTCTAGCAGAATCCCCAGCGTTAACTTTATGGGAGCACGGCGATGGTCGTTGTCACAATACACCACCAGAGGACCAGACTTCTAAATGTGATACATAAAAGAAAGTAAAAAAAAATGGAACATTGGGAAAATTTTAATTTGTTTTTCAATGTCTTGCTTATAAACATGAATGCTTAAGTGAATATGTGATCAGTCTTTTGGCTCTTTCTCACATAGTTACTACAGTATTGAATATGAGTGAAAAAGTTGGTTGGTAAGACAAGATATGGTTCTTGTTTTTCATATTTATAATTAGGACAGTATACCTAAAAAAACTTACCTATCTACATATCAAAAGTGAAATCCTTTACATTTGTAAATGAATAAAGTGAAAATTAATAATTCAAAAATGTTTATTCTATACCAGTAATACACTTGCAAACAAACTATATGTAGCTTTTTTTGTTTAGAAAACATAAAATGAAATAAAGATTACCAGGCATTTAAAATATACAGAATAAGTATTAAGTAAAAGTTCATTTACTTTGTTGACTAAATTACATAAGTAAATTTTGTAAATGAAAAAATAATAAATTACAGGATTCTGCAGATGTTTAAAAAAATATTGTATAAATCACTTTGAATTTTATACCTACTTTGTTATAAAAAAATTTGGAACAGATACTAGGTGAATTAGTGGTGGGTACAATTCTGTATTAGATTTTTAACAGTCTTTAAAGCATATCATTATTTTATTACAAAGCAATGAGGAGTGTTCAAAATAAATAAACCGACATACATTCTATTTTTTCACCACTGATCAATAAAATCCAAAATGACATATAAACTGTTACAACATTGAAACATTTTCAAAGGTAGGTAAGTAATACATTTCAATGACTAATATATAATAGGTACATTTAATAGGTAATTTTTACTGCATTGTTTTAGGCAAAAGCATAATCAACTAAGAAGCAATGAAGAATTCTGAAGGAACTCTTTTTTAAAACATCTCTAAGGCTTAATGCATATTGTGAAATTAGCTGGGGACTTTCCAAATAGATGTACTACAGTTTACAAATCTTACTTAGTTACTTAATGTAAAGTTAAGTATTATGCCTGAAACTATTTTAAACTAGTGGAAGTGTGCAGCTTCACTCATATTATTTCAGGATAAAAAGTTGCCTATGACACCCATAAGACCTCATACTACCTACCTACATACCAAAAAATATTATTGATCCATTAAGCTGGTTTTGTGCGATGAGTGATTAAATAAACAGAGACACAGATGAACAGACAAAATATATAAAAACTGCTGAAACATATTTTATTATCAAAATAAAACATATTTTATACACAAACATTTTGTTTTCTAATTATTCTATGTTCAGATTTTTGAACCACTTCAGCTTTCTTATATGTATAGATAACCAAGTATTAGGCAGAGACTCTAATTGTTGTTAGAAACATAATGTATATCTTAATACTTTTTAATAGTCTCAAATTAATTAGCATCTGAAACATGTACTTTTACAATTTAAATGCAAATTCAAACTAGAAATTTTGGGCAGTAGGTACAAAATTAGATAAAGAATGCAGCTACTCAGGTCAACTGTTGTTGTACCAGTTTGTATTTTTGAACAACTCCAAATATTTTTCATAAAGTGTTCTTTGCACTACATCTCTAACATCAGCAGATGCTTGTTGCTCTTGTCGCAAACACAATAAAGCTCACAAATTCTGCTGGGCAGGACTAGCTGGTGGTGGTTGGGCATCTAAATTCTTGATAAGTTGTGCTAGCCAATGTTTGGTCGAGTTATCTTCTTGTAAACACGCTGTGAACGTGGCATCTCTCAACTGGTCCGGAAGACACTGACGTAAAGCTTCTCGAGCCCTCGGGTTATCAGAAAGACGCAAGTAACAGCGTACAACATGCTTCAATAGACGCGCCGATGGATCTTTGGCTAGAGAGAGCACCATTTTACCCAATATCATAGCAACATGCGAGAATCTGTCATATGTCTGGCAAATGTAGCACAAACCACTGTCATCCAAAAGAATCTTCTGTAGAATAAATGTAGCCACTGTCTTGGAGAGCTCGGATCCATTTTCCATGATGCGCAGGCAGAGTGGGATGATCTCAGTAGTCAGTAGGAAGGTTATGACTTCTTGTTCATCTGTTTTTACTAGGGCTCCAATGACTCCCAGGCTGGTCAGGCGCAGGTACTCGAAGGGGCGCGTCTTTGACACAGTATGCAGAAACGGGTACAGGAAAAGTGGCACGTGGGCTTGTAGGAATGCCGATCGAGTCTCAGGGTGTGATGCGACACATTGCATTAGAGCGAGCGCGTTGCACACGCGGTTACTTTGGTGAGCGGTCAGCGTAGGAGGGATCATTGCTACGTAGATGTTCGTAATCTCTTGCAACAAAGCTGCTATCGTACCGAAGCTGTGCCATAGCATTGGAGCCAAATCCGGCACAACCTCGCGCTTTTTGCTCAGCTCCAGAAGAGCATTTTCGCGCGTTTCCGGATTACACAGCTCTACTATCCATGTGTAGATCTTCTCTCTGTCCACCGCGGCCTGTATGTTTGCCGGGCTCTGCTGTGCACTCATGTTAATCATTGATGAGTTTATGAAGATTTGGCACTCGATTTGAGGAACACACGCACACGTATGCTTGTTCTATTAGTGTTATTAAAAATCACACGCCATGATTCGCTTCCTTTGTATGAATTACGGTAGCTATTTATTTTACCAAAATAGTATATTCACTTAGGATTATTGAGAAAGATATAAGCAAAAATCACACAAAATTGCATTGAGCTTGAGAGCAACAAAATGCAAACTGACGTTGATGTTTTTTGACTTGACAGATAAATATTTTACAGATTGGGAAAGGTATTACTGCATAGTATATTTGCCAGGTTCAAATTTAACAAGTAACATTAAAGTATTGCAACAACTGTTCTAAATTTTAAATACAAGCGTGCTGAGTAATTTATTGACAATATTTTAGTTTTACTAGCAATAAAAATGCTTTTTATTTTAACATGAAATAGGCTTACGCTTGATTACAACTTGCCTGATGTTAAGCAACGTTGTAGTCTACGATGTAGCGCGCTTGCCTAGAAGAAACCGGTACGGCTTTTTCAGAAGCTCCCACTTTTTTGTCTATCCTTCCTTTTTAGGTAAAAATCTCGGAGGAAATATCACAATGGAGGGAGCCATAGAGATTTTGAGCGTGGCCACTTTTTGCTAGTGTGCAGTTACAGATTTGCATTAGTGTGTGTGACTAGTGATGTGACATTCCCATCAAGTCTATCGATGGAATATTGGTGAAGTGAATAAAAATGCATGTATTTTATATGAATTGTTTATTAATTATTTTATAAGATAGATTATCTGGCAATCTGGCTTAAAAGGCTTTAATCTCACAAGCAAATCTTGATTTTTTCCGCCTATGGTACCTACGCAACAAATCTGAAGACTCTTTATCCATAATAGATTATATTAGATACTTTTTATCTGTAATCCGGTGATGAAACAGGTTTCTTCGAAATGTTTCGAACACAGTCTGGAATATTTTGTTGGCTCCCAGTTATCACGCCTAACAGCTTTGCCTTAGCCTTTTTCCACTCACTTCTCATTTCTGGACATTTTGGAAACCTAAAAATTAGTTGTACGTTAAAAGAAAAAGGAAACGATATGTACATAATTCAGTGTAAAAAATACATTTAGTTATGACATTACATTACATGTTCTTAGGCACAATTTTATCAAGATTGGAAGATATATCTTTTATCGATATATCGATAAAACTAAAATCTATGGTACATCACTAGAATGCTGCACGCTGTTTTAAGACAGTTTTAGACATTATCTTGACCCAAATCACATGGATGTATATAAACTAGATTGTTAATATGGTACAATAGCATTTTGGCTAAAAACATCATCAATTTAGCATTTACAATGACTTAAACATTGTCACCAACTTACGAATGAAATGACAAATCCGGGTCTTTTACACCTCCTTTTGTAGTTCTTGATGAACATGACACTGCTGAGCACGACATAGTTTTACATTTAACTTTAAACAAATCTGTAACACCGTAAAATCACTTGATATTCTTTAAAATTCTAAAGCACAAACGCAATGTTTTGGCCTACTCGTCGGTCATAAAAAGGCACGTGCGGCGTTGCCAGCATGTAAATTTGCTATCTCTTTTACTCGTAGCTTCATTCTGAAGGAAAGACAAAGACACACTCAAGTGCTTTACACACAGACGTAAGAGCGGCAACGTCTCTATGGCTCCTTCCATTGTGATATTTCCTCCGAGGTAAAAAGACTTAAGGTAGTAAAAAAAAACTATTAATATTTTTTTCTAAGCAAAGTCACTGTCAACATGTTGTCTTTGTCACCATCAACAGCTTAATTATTTTTCAATAGTTTGTTGTTTTACTTGAGAACTGGCACAATACAAAGTTATGGCCAATTAAAAAAAAAAAAAAAAAAATAGTTTGTTGATTGATGGTGGTTCCTCTTTCTACCGATTTTGTTCAATTGTACTTTTATTACTTCCGAAAAGGGTCATTTTTGCTTCATACATCTGTTCTTCTTTAGAAATGTTTAAACACTTATGTTTATCCTGAGGCCAATGAAAACTTTGTGAAAGTAGTGCACGGTGGCAATTAGAAATCTTCATTGCAGCCTACACTGCCTGGTTTGTACCTATTGTCTTTGATTAGTTATACTTTCTAACGCGATTACTTTAATATCCACATATGTTGGAGATGTTAATATAAGTGCATATAAAGACATTTATAATGAATATCGTATAGATGTCCATTTCAGTTTATAGTCCTATCACTCCAGTTGATTCATCGTTCTGACGCCATGTCCGCCTAATTAACTATAATAAACAAACCCTGAGCTATATTACATCTTTTATTGCACACAGGATGCTGGGAATGTAGGTATATTACAAACAGATGTAACCAATAGAATATGTTTACTGGGTCATGTAGTACAGAATATTCAAACCTATTTTACATTTATTTTTGTCTTTTTTAGTTTTTATTAGGTATGTAATAAGAAATTTTCAAAGATTTTTACTTGCTTTAGAGATATTACAATTACTTAATGAAACTTGAAATATTTTAGGTATTAGATATCACTGTAGGTACCTACATTAAATATTCAGTACTAGATAGATTTTTGAAAACAAATTATTAAGTGTATCAAAGTCTATATCCTCATGTATCCTCACTTTGTGTTCCTCATTACTGATGGAATTAGTTTCTATGACTTGGAAATTGGTCATAACAACCCATTGTTTTGTATGTGTCATTTGTACAATGAACTCAGTAGTAAAGAAAGTACTAAACTAGATATATTTCATCACAACTTAACTAAATTGAAAAACCTACTTAATAAATGTAATAGTACCGCTTATAATAGTGACGTTTTCTATAAACTTTAAGAGTATAACATTATATTGTTAAGAAAGTTGTACACAATGTTAGATTTAAATATTTTTTTTCACATATAAGGTTAAGGTGATACATTTTTCATACAAATTGAAATGGACAAGTTTGAGTATGTGCATTGAATTTCAAACTACTTGTGACTGAACATAGCTCTAAATTTTGTTAGTATTTTAGCTTTTTCAAAAAAATAGTAATAATGTAGGCTGCAAATAAACGAAATAAGCACAAAAATATCGTCTTTTTTACGTTAGTAGTGCAATTTTATACAAATACGTCACTTTTGATTAGGTTTAAAATAACTGTTAAGTAATAACTTTAAAAGAAACCTCTTATTCAATAATCGGACGATTTGGATATGACTTAAACTCGCAGCCATTATTCTCCATTTTGCCATCTCCTACCGGAAGTCAGACATCATTGAAACAAATTTCACTCTTGACACAGCTGCATTGTATGAATAGGGATCTACATCTAGACACGTCAGCACTTGCCTTCTTGCCTGCTATCATAAAAGATCCATTATAAATTATCATTTATGTTTTGGATCAACTGTGTGATTTATTAGCTTCCATATACTTATCGTGCTCAGCTTGAACCAAGTTCTTCTTATGCCAAGTGATCTATATTAAATAAAACCATAAAACGTTATTTTGAAATACCCAATACATATGTAGTATACCTTTACATCCTAGACATGATGTCAAAAAATAGAATAAGCCATTGTAAATTTAATTGCAGAGAAAGCATAGAAAACCGCATATATGTATACCTACATACTCATACATTTATTTATGGGAAAATATTTTTAAATTATCCATTTTCCAAAGCATCGTTCTTACCTGCGGAATCATAATCCACTTCTTAAAAATAGATAAACTTACTATATTATTATTTTTCCTTCCCTTAATCTAAATCGGTGAAAGTTTGATACTTCAACTTGTGGAAATCGTCCGATTATATATTTTTTGTAATCCTTTTCCCAATAATGTAATAAATCCCAAAATCCCATCTTGGGCTCCCCTTCTTTGTATGTTGTGAATTGTCAAGATATATGGATCTGTGATAGCAGGGATATCTGAGGAAAATAAAATCTCAAACATCCCGAATAGATGATAGATATGTATTTGATTTGGAGATAGATTAGACCCTGGATTAGACTAAGATTACTTTAGTTTCAGTCGCAGTTAAGATTACATAAAATAAAACTGTGTCGCGCCGCTAACATTAAAATAAATAATGGTAGCACAGGTACAACGGATTATTGTAGAAAAATAATGGAAATAAAATAGCAAAAATTCTATTTAGTACGAGATTTGAACCAACGACCTCCCGATTTCTTACCCAAGCTTCTGCAGAGCGACGCTATTTGAACATACGTAATATGGTCGAAATTGATATATAGTTACTTCAAATTCTCAATGTTTGCATGCACGTGTCAGAAATTTGTCTACTATTGTGTATTCTGTGGCGCAGCAAAAATTTTATGAAAAAACTCGATTTCTCTAAGTTTTAGTAATATATGGTTTCAATGATGTTTGTCACATGTAAAAAACAAGGGGTTAAACTCGCGGTTTGACTTAAACCAGTCTTTTTGGCTCTAGTTTCTTTAAAATAAATAAATGCGCCGATCTCAGAAAAACAGCACCATCTCTCGGCTCGCGGTGCTTAGCTGAAGCCTGCGTTTAGCCTTAAGTTTGTTTTTTATTATAAGTTTTAGTTTGTGAGTTGTTTTTGTTTCTGTAAATAAATAAATAAATATAAAATGGAAAAAATACAAACATCAAATACTTCCTATACTTACTACATTTATAATAGTAGGCACAGGTTGCTCTTTATGAATTTCGGGACCAGGTTTTTGTTGCATAATGTCAACATTTGACATTATACTTATGGGACTGAACCAGTGAACCTTTTAAATGTCAAAACATGTATTATGAGGCAGTAGTTAGTTCAATTTATTTGGCTGTAGTCGATGCCAGTGGCTTGTATTGTTCATGATAAGAAATAGTCTATTTAAGTCATCCTCAGGACTTCATTAAATACTCCACACCAAAAATCAAAGTGTTATAGTGCTGCATGAAAGAGGAAGAAGTTGGTAGAGACTTCAAACTGGCATAACAAGTTGGATTAATAATAATTGAGTAAGTTTTCTTTGGGCATTCCTTCTTTCATGTCAGTCAACTCAATCCTGTGCCAATCTCATCCAAGTTTGACCATATGTATTTAATTTTGATCTTTTACAGATCAAAATTAAATACATATGCGACCCAGTGTATAAGTGGGACTTTGAACTTACTATTTTTTTAATAAGAAATAGTATTTGTATATGTAAAATACATGTAAAAAAAATGGTGCTTGAAGATGGATAAAGAGTTAAATAATTGTAGGAAGTTGGTTGTAGATGATGATGATGGTAAAAATCTGTGACTTTGGAAATAGGTATAAACAAATTGTTTTTGTGTCTCCTGTGTGTAGATACTGTTCGTGGGAAGATACTCAACCTTGCATCAGATATCCTAAGATCTTGGTGTATTAAGACTGTAGTATCTTTTGCCGCAAGCTACATCCTATTTGATGCATGATACCTACTATGTTGTTTAGATTAAAACTGGCAAGATGATGATGTTGAATATTCCTAATGTTTTCTTTGATCCAGAACCATGGAGGTTTCACACACTCTGACTCTCAATGAGTCTGCATTACAGCAGTTGCCAGATGATAAGAGGCCACATTTCATATTTGAGTGGCTTCGATTTCTGGACAAAGTCTTGGTGGCTGCTGGGAAGGTAAGTTGTCCATTTATGTGTACATAAATGATGATTAGCGAGTGTGGCTCAGCGGTTCCAATGACTGCTTTTCATCCAGATGCACCCTGATTCGAATCCGGCCCTACACCAATGACTTGTATTTTCAAGTTACGTGTGGATTTGCACTCGATTAACGGTGAAAGAAAACATTGTGAGGAAACTGACATGTTTGCGGACCACAATATCCGAGGACATGTGTCTTCCGTGGAAGGACCTGGGCGCCCACCACGATGTATCTGCCCAAGAGAACTCCCCTAACGAATTAATTCTGCGGGGCAGTCACAACCCTCAGTCATGAGGAAATAGTCTCTAGAGAAGGAAATGATGATTAGTTTTCAAGTGTATTTATGAAATAGGCAGAATGTCACATTTGTTACTCTTTGTATGATAACTGTACCTTGGTTTTTCATAACTTGATGATAGTTCAAGATGATATTTTCCTTGCCAATTACTTACCTATTCCTTCTACTTCTCTCCGTCCTTTTAATTTTTCAGGCGGACATAAAGAGTTGCCAGCAGAAGCTAGTAGCACAGTTAGTAAACCTCCTTCGTGAGAACCTCGGCGCGCCCGCAAGGAGGTTGCTAGCAAGATGCTTGGCAACTCTCTTCTCGGTTGGAGATACTTTCCTGCTCTTTGACACTGTGAATAAATGCAACGATATCATCAAAGTGAAGGATGAGTCGCCTTCGTATTTGCCTACTAGATTGTAAGTATTGCTATCTCTTTCACCTATGTGCCAGTAGTATACTTATGTTATTTTTCGAAATATGACCAATATGACGAAATCTATTCTATGATGTACATATATCTGACGCATATTTTTAGTTCTGTTGATAATAACATGATATTTTTAATTGAAAAAAATAACTATCTTCACTTGTATGTAGTTTCTAAATACATATTCCCAATTATTCATAAAGCAATAAAGCTAAAATATTAAAAGCATAGAGATTAAAGAAGTAAGTAATATCATAGAATTATTTAATGTTTTATAGATAGATAGAATAATGTGTATAACTTTATTAAAAACACCAGCACAATACTGAAATTTACATAACATATTAATAAAAAACTTAAGCCTAGTGTCTTAACTGGCGACCTTATCGCTAAAAGCGATCTCTTCCAGGCTACCAATCTGGCAGGGATAAAACGCAACTTTAATGTTTAGTTAACAAGTAGCCTGCATCAATCCGGGGTCTAACTACTCATGGTAATAATTTATCTCCATAACAAATAACATCCAAATCGGTTCAGATGTATTAGCATAAAGGAGAAAGAAACACACCTTTACAATATTAGTTTGACTTAAATAAAATAAATATTTCTGGACATAATCACACAGCACCATCTAGCCCCATACTAAGTTAACGCTTTTATCATGGGTACTAATAACAGATATAATACATACATATATACTTTTCTTTTGTAATCACATACTTTTTATACATAGAAAAAACCAGACTCAACACAAGTTACTTAATACTTATGTATTCTCTGCAGAGCCGCAATATGCTGCCTGGGCGGTATGTACGAGAAGCTCGGCCGCATGATGGGCAGGTCGTACGAGGAGACAGTCACCACGCTCGTGCGCTCGCTGAAGAGCGCCGAGTCACAGACCAGGCTCGAGATTATGAACACGCTTGAGAAGGTACCGTTTTGTAAATTTAAGCGTTATGTGCATTTAACACTCTGTCGTCCTGACGGCAGATGGATTAGCCACGGCTTGGTAAGCAAAGTGTAGGAAGACATTAGCAACGGTGGCTGGATGATATTAGAACATTAGGAGAAAACATCTGGGAAAGAACAGCGCAAGACAGGGAGTATTGGCGTAAGAGGGAGGAGGCCTATACCCTGCAGCGGGTCCCATTAGGCTGATGACGATGATGATGACATGATGAAACTCTGTCCCTATTATTAATGTTCTTCGTATAATATCACAGTAAATTTCATTCATTTGTTTTGTTGGTTGACAATATAGAATCAAAGACATCTATAGAATCAACACGCATACAACATTTGTCTTAAAAATGCAGTAACCCAGCCACAATTTCATAGAAATACAAAGTTGTATAGTGACACTCAAAAACTAAACTAAGACGAATAAAGTAATGAATTCACATTCACATAAAGTACATATATCTCAGAAATTGTCTAAAACAAATCACATCTTAAAATTTTATATGCTATTATATTGTGGCCGTCCTGAAGCTGATGCTCTTCTTCAACTTAACAGAAAATATCACAAATGTATGTACTTACCTATTTACAAAAGAAAAGTATATATGTATTATATCTGTTAGGGTATGTCCTGAAATATTAATTTATTTCTCACTAGGCGTGATTTCACATTTTTTTATTCATATTCAATACCTAAGTAAGTCATTGTTTTTCCAGATTTGCGTAGGCATGGGCACAGCAGCGCCAGCGGCGGTCAGCGAGGTATCACGCGCGGCGCGCACCGCTCTCATGTCGGACCGCGCCTCGCCCGTGCGCGCCGCCGCCGCACACACACTGCGACACATCCTACCTTTGATCAAACTTACACCGGCTAATCTGGATGCGATAGCTGCTGCTTGCTTGAGAGCTGCTCAGCCAAGCGATTATACACTCAGGTGAGGAAAGAATCAGGGTTATTTTAGGATCTAATCAGTCAGATTTTTTGTTCCTGTCGCTTGTACCTTGCGACCATACTGCCTTTGATAAAACGTACTCTAGCTTATTTGGACGCGATAGCTGCAGCTTGTTTGAGAGCGGCTCAGCCAAGCGATTATACACTCAGGTAGGTGATAAATAAGGTTCATTTTAGCATCTCAACATAGTCTTGTAAGATCTTGCTGCTGTTGCTCATAACTTGCGACATATAACTAACTGCCTTTGGTAAAACTTACACGGACTAATCTGGACGCGATAGCCTCGGCTTGTTTGAGAGCGGCTCAGCCAAGCGATTATACACTCAAGTGAGTAAGAATTAGGACTATTTTAGAGTTATTCTCTAAGTATAATAAATGCTGAACGCTGTCGCTCATATCTTGCAACATATAACTGACTTTGATCAAATTTACACCGGCTAATTTGGATGCAATAGCTGCTGCTTGCTTGAGAGCGGCTCAGCCTAGCGATTATACTCTCAGGTAGGTGATGAATATAGTTCATTTTAGCATCACAACATAGTCTCGTAAAGATCTTGCTGCTGTTGCTCATACCTTGCGGCATATAACTAACTGCCTTTGATTAAACTTACTCCGGCTAATTTGGATGCGATAGCTGCAAGCTTGGGTGCTGCTTAGCCAAGCTATTATACACTCAGGCGTGTGAATAATAAGGGTCATATTAGCATAGCACTTGCACTTGAAACTGCAGTCCCTGTAGCTTGTACCTTGCTACATATCAAACTTACTCCGACTAATCTAAGTGCGATAGCCGCTGCTGGCTTGAGAGCTGCCTAGCGATTATACACTGAGGTGATTTAAGATTAAAAGTAATTTAGCATACTATTTAAATAAAAAAAATAAAAATCCGGGACATTGCACACAGCGCCATCTAGCCCCACACTAAGCAAACGCTTGTGTCGTGGGTACTAGGTAACGGATTTAATACTTACATACTTTTCTTTTGTAAATACATACTTATTATACATACAAACAACCAAACTCAACACAAGTAATTATAAATTTTTAAAATGCATAAATACTTGTGTCACGCGGGAATCGAACCCGCAACCCTTAGATTAGAAGGCAGAGCCACTACCAACTAAGCTAACAGGCCAGTATTTGTATGTACCTTTTGACACACTCTGCCTTTCATTAATCTTATACCGGATATTTTGTATTCGATCGCTGCGGTTGGCTTGAGGGCTGCCCAGCTAAGCGATTATATGTTCAATTGGTAAAGTATTGGGTCAAATATCAGTCTCGCGTCTTAATATGGATGTAATAAAATCGAGCGAGTGATTCTTTCTTTACTTGAAATGGTATATCTCTCAAACCTTCAATATTTCTGATTTCAGATGTGCCATAGCTGATCTTCTAGGTACATTGATAGCCTCAACACAAGCCGGCGAAGTTAACAATCTCAACACCAAAGTGAATATGGGTGCTCAAGGTATTTCCTTTTTTAAGCAATATTTGACACTAATGTGAATATGTCTAATCAAAATTTGTATTAAATTAAAACTAAACTTTGCGATCGAGACTAAACCGAGAGCATGTGCATTATGACATACATATTATAATAAATTGAGCCGGTCAGCCATAACCCTTCATAATTGTGTCATAAGTGTTTGCTTAGTATGGTGCCAGATGGCGCTGTGTGAAATGTCCATGAATATTTTTTTATAATTAAATTACAAAAGCCATAAATATTATAATTCCAGTGCAACAGAACAAGAAAGACCCCCCCAAGAACGTGGTGTCCCTAGACGAAGCCCTGAACCTGCTGATGGGTGCCTTCCTCCGCGGCGGCAGCTCCTTCCTCAAGGGGGAGATTATCAAGTCGGGCTCGGGGGTCAACCGGGAAGTCAGAGTTTGCGTTACAAATGTAAGTATTTTATTATTTTCTCTATAATAAATTTCATCATTACTGGTCTCATTGCATTTACGAGTTATAATTTATGTATCCTCTGTACAGTTTTTACCACTGCGCTCGTGGCTAAATAAGCAAAAGCGAGTCACAGAATGATGCAGTCATAGTATTGGCAGGTGAAATGCCGTTGTGTGGAATTTAGAAATTGAATCTTCTGTATAATTCGATGCTAAAACCATCCGTGGAAGGACCCGGGTGCCCACCAGGATGTATCTGCCTAAGATAACTTCCATATAAAATTAATTCTGCAGGGCAGTCACGACCCTCACTCATAAAGAAATAGGACTTAAGAGAGAAAAACCAATAGATTTTGATCTAAAACATGTGGAAATACGTAAAGTGCCAATTGTTTCTGTCAAAGTTGGTCGTCCTCTGACATTCTTCTACCACAGAGTCAGTTGAATTTTTGTTGGGGTCCCCATTATAAACATAATAAGTAAGCTAAAGTAATTTGCCTAAATTAAATATTTTGTTCTGAATTAAAATAATATTGTTTATTTCAGGCCTACGTAGTATTCGTCCAGAACATGGGAGGTGTGTGGCTGGAACGGAACATGACTACGTTCCTGAATCATGTGTTGGATCTGGTCGCTAATCCTAAAGCGGCTAGCTCACACGTTGATGCTGTTTATTCTAGGTAAATAGATACGTCTTTTTTGCATCATGTGAGTTAATGCGATCCATAGCTACATATGCATGTATATGTAGATTTCTTGGCAATGTAAAGGCTACTATATATTTGAAATGGCTAAAATGGCTAAAGCAAATATAAAAATAAAAATAAAATAGCCTCTATTTCCTGAATTCAATTTACTTATTTATGTTTACTTATTTATTTATTTACTTTACATATAGTTACTTAGTTTATTAAAAAAAAATAAGTTGAGTTCTTGATTACTTATAATATTTTTTTAAAGAAAATATTACTGGTCCTCAAATATATTGAGACCAACCATACCACTAGATAGAATAACTAAGCACGTTTCACCAGATAAAACATATTAAAATAGTAGTTTATGCAACTGTCATATAATGAAGGGTATTAAAACACGAGTGTGAGTTTATGAAACAAGCGCAGCGAGTTTCATAATAGTAACGAGTGTTTTAATACCCGTGTTATATGCAGTTGCATACACTACTTTATCTTCACTAATGCAATTAATCAAACAACAAAAGTAAAAGCTGACAATAGTTAATTTTTCATATAATTTTCTAGATTTTTCTGGCAAAAGATTGTGAGTTACTTTTGTTGCCAATTCTAGAATATCCGGAGGCGTACAAATATCATCGACGCTATCCATGTTTAACTTTTAATTTGTATTTAAAAAACAAAACACATTGCGAAACATTAAATACACGCGTACGTGTATTGTCACAGTGATTTTGCCGCCATTAAAATCTAACCAACGAGAGCGCAGCGCGACTTACCTGATTGACCCTGCAATCAGGTTGGTCACGCTTTTTCGATGTTATAATGAGCTATTACGATATCGATGTGGATATTATAACATCATGTGAAATTGCTTAAATTGAGTGTTTTGTTGTCTGTGCTATAACAGTAGTAATTATAAGTCAAGTATTGGAAACATAAGTAGAATGTTACAACATTAGTGTAGATAATAATATTTTATGAGTATGACAGCTGGTAATAAAATTATTTTGAGTTTTTTTCTGTCGTCCTATGGTCTCAAATCAATATTTGTAATTAATTTTTTTAAGTTTTCTATTTCTCTACAAATTTAAAGCCAACTGTTGGCTTTAAATTTGTACCACACTGATATATTTTCTAAGCATTGAATTTTTTTTTTATCAACTTTTCCCTTGAAAATACTTGTATATGTGTATTTTTATACCAGAAAGTGCATAAACTACATCCTCCGCAACACGCTGGGCAAGATGCTGGGTGAGAAGGCGCAGGCGTCCGCGTGCAGGGAGATCATACAGGTCGTCATCAAGCAGATGAACAGCATCGACTTCAACCCGGAGAATGCCAAGGACTGTAACCAGGTTTGTATGGTATAGTTTTTGATAATATGGTGGAGGCAATTTTGGAAATATTATAAAAAAAATATAATTCAAAATGCCACATGAATCACTCTTCATCAAGCAGATGAACAGCATCGACTTCAACCCGGAGAATGCCAAGGACTGTAACCAGGTTTGTATGGTATAGTTTTTGATAATATGGTGGAGGCAATTTTGGAAATATTATAAAAAAAATATAATTCAAAATGCCACATGAATCACTCTTAGAAAAGATCCTTTTATCGTAGTCGTGGAAATGTAGGTAGTAATGAAGGTAGTGGAAATAGTATATAAAAAATATAATACAAAATGCTATATCAATCTATTTCTTCTCATCGAATGAGAGTGGTCAACTCTGGTGTCGAGAGTTCATCAAGCCGCCCCAAGGGTCTCTGACATGGCTTAACGACTGCCGTACTAGACAAACAGCCGGGACCTACAATTTAACGTGTCATCCGACCCACAGAAGTTATATATATATATATACTTATCAATTAGGTACTCTTAGAGAAGATTCTTCTATCGTAGTCAAAATTAAGTAGTTCTGAGATGTTTTTTTAATATTGTATGTATGTCGCAAATTCAAAATACAGGAAAAACACATCTATTAATAAATTTCAAAGATAGTTCAAAATAATATCGTTCTACCGCTAAAGAAAAGGTGCTATAAAATTAATAAATTTCACTGTCTGGTCAAACTAATTGACCGATTTTGGTATACATTTTTCTATTGTTTTAATTTTTGTATGTCAGGAGACTCTATTCAGCCAGCACCTGTTGGTGTGTGCGCTGATGGAGGCCGGAGAGCTAGCCCTGCAACTCGGCACGTCGGTGCAGAATCTAGTGGCGGACACCTCGCTCAACATGCTCGACGCTATCTGTACGGTGAGTGGTTTGTAATACTATTTAAGCAGTTAGTCATTGAAAAGAGTTAAGTAAAACTATGACTATGATACTTTTATTAAGTTGTACACAATAGTTAGACTTACAAAATTTACAATAGTTTCACATATCTTATAAGATCATGTTTCTATTTTATTATAAATAAATAAATAAGTATTTCAGGTCATATCACACAGCGCCATCTAGTTCTGAGCTTACGCTTGTATCATGGGTAGTACTCGATAACGGATACAATACATATATACTTTTTTTTTGTAAATACATACTTACGTATAATACATAGAAATGACCAGACTCAACACAAGTACTTACTTAATTACAAATTTTAATATGCATAATTACTTGTGTCACGCGGGAATCGAACCCGCACCCCTAGATTAGAAGGCAGAGCCACTACCAACTAAGCTAACAGAGCAGTCAAAATTATAAGTTTTACTTTGTAAGTCGTTTTAGTGTCTATTATGAATAAATAAATAAATAAGTATGTATATCACTAACTTATTAAGCATGAATGTACACAAAGTTTATCTAAAATGGTGGCGCGAAATTTATGTAATTAATTTTTTTTTTGGTCTTCTACCTCTTATCAAATGAGAGTGGCCAACTCCGGTGTCGAGAGTTTATGAAGCCGCCCTAAGGGCATCTGACATGACTTAACGACTGCGGTACTAGACACACAGCCGGGATCTACAATTTAAGCCGTTTTACGACCCACGGGTAGCGCCCAAAATGGAATGCCACTTTTCGTTCACCCATCCAAGAAGTGACCGCGTCGACCTTTGCTTAACATGCAAATTTGCAACTCCGCTAGCTGAGATACGGGCGCTTCTTATTGGTCTTCTTATATTTCTTTGGTGTAGAGTCAAGATCAAACTTTAAATTGATCATACCATTATATAATCCAAACAGCAGGTTTTTTTTTCTCTCGCGACTTCACGTTAGCAAAGTTGCTCACACTGCAGAGTCCATATATCCAAATTCATTCATTCATTCATAAATAAGAGAGTGAAACTAGAAAAGTCTTGATCATAACATTTGAAGCATTCCTTTACCGAATTCTTTTATCCCCAGGTACTAGAGCACCCGTGCGTGGCGGCCCGGCTCGCCGCCGCGTGGTGTATGCGCTGCGTGTGCGTGGCGCTGCCCTCGCAGATCACGCCGCTGCTCGACAAGTGTGTGGACGCGTTAGACGCCGCCAGACCCACGCCGCATCATATCTCCGGTAAGTTTACTATATTTTATCCAGTAATATATCCATACTATTTCCGAAACCAGAAAAAGAGAAGAACAGAAAATATCTTTGTCATGGAACAGCGTGAGCAAAAAAACCTCGGGCATTCAAGAATTTGCTTGCTCTGTTTCGGGAAAAAAATAGCGTATTTGACTCGTAAAGACCCTATACTACCCCCATACCAAAAACTAGGATGATTCATTAGCTCTGTTGTGGCGTGAAAACGGAACAAACAGACAAACAAGATCAGAAACACACTTCAACTTCCCCTTAGTATGATTAGAACACCCATATGTGCATGTTAGTTCATTTCATTTATTTCATATTTCGTAAGTTTATTGTTTATATATATATATATATATATATATATATAAAACTCAAAGGTGACTGATTGACTGACTGATATAGTGATCTATCAACGCAAGCCTAAACCACTGGACGGATTGGGCTGAAATTTGAAATGAAGGTAGATGTTATGACGTAGGCATTCGCTAAGAAAGGATTTTTAGAAATGCCACTTTTAAAGGGGTGAAATACGGGATGCAAGTTTTACTTCTTAATGCGAGCGAAACCGCGAGCCCCCCACTAGTTATTACATAATTCTCTAGTATTAGAACATTTGTCATTGCAAGTTCTGAGCAATCTCTACGATGTATCTGTCCAAGAGAACTCCCCTTATGAAATACTAGTGGGTGATCGCGGCTTCGCTCGCACTAATAGATAAAAGGTCCCTATTTCACCTCTCTAAAAGTGGCATTTCCAAAAATCCTTTATTAGTGGATGCCTGCGTCATAACATCTACTTGCATACCAAATTCTATTCAGATCCGTCCAGTGGTTTGTGCGGTGCGTTAATAGATCACTATGTCTGTCAGTCAGTCACCTTTGAATTTTATATATTTAGACTATTGCCGTACGACCTTCAGTTAAATGGATTACGACCCAAAGAGGAGATACATATGTCGAGTATATTAATATGTATATTTACTTTGTTTTCCACAGGTTATTCAGCAGCTCTAGCAGCCATTTTAGGCGCAGTCCGCCTCTCGCCCCTAGGAGTCCCGCACGGCCGAGGGAAAATAGCCTTTAACGCGGCTGAACAACTGCTAAGGTCGGCTGGACAGAGCAGCAGACTTACTGCTGCCCGAACCAATGCAGGCTGGCTCATAGTGGGTGCTATTTGTACTTTGGGTGAGTAATACAGTCGGTACGTTTAAAGCACTGACTTGCCAATTCGCGAAAATAGTCTGCTTCTTAACAAAATGTATGGAAAACCAAAAGCCGTACATCAAAAGTTGTTGTTTTGGACGCATTAAAACCACCCTTAAAAGTTTATACGTTAGTTATAAGTACTTCCTCAACCGTCTTTGCAAATCGAGATGGACCTGGTTGCAAGGATTACAGGAATAAAACATGACTACCTACTAAAGTAAATTGATAGGTTACTATTTTTGTTATATTATGTACTTAATGATTTAAAAATCTGGCCACCATCATTGCTGCTGCCATACCAAGCCTGGCATAATAAATAATAAATTGATTTTGCTTTTCAGGAGTACCCGTGGTGCGCGGTCTTCTGCCTAGAATGCTGTTACTCTGGCGAAACAGCTTCCCAAGATCTGTCAAAGAACTGGAGTCTGAAAAGAACAGGGGCGATGCTTTTACTTGGCAGGTATGGTTCTTGCATGATGTTGCACTTATTTTTCGTTATGCTTTGCCTTTTAAATGTCGAAATGAGTCTTCCAAATTCCCCTAATCAATTCAATCTTGCCAGAAATGACAACAAATAGTACGGATTTCAATAAGAATACTTATAGGATTGTAAGTTTCAATAATTTGATAGATTCAAAATTCAGGTAGTTGAACTTCAAAATTGAGAATTGGGAGTCCCCAATTCTCAATTTTGAAGTCTCAAAAATGAAAATAAATTATTTATTAACATTTTAGTGACACTTGAAGTCGGTTTTTGATTTTTTTGAAATAAATTTTTACCAATTCATGTTATATATATATCAGTAAACATCTTGATTTCCAGGTGACTTTAGAAGGTCGTGCGGGCGCCCTGTCTGCGCTCCACAGCCTGCTGATCCACTGCCCCTCGCTCGTTAACAACGACGACACAGCCAAACGACTCGCGCAACCAATAGATGGCGCTATTGCTGTGCTTACCAAGTGAGTACTGTTCTATTATCAAATTTATGTTAAAAATTATTTTAATAAAAAAACAGGTTTCTTAAAGATAGGACGCTCGTTTCCCCTCCCGCTGAAATGACATCCGAACCAACGATACTTAGTCCAAGAAATGACCAGCAAATGTGCTCCAAATTGGTTCACTGCATTGGATTGGAGCTGGCTTTTAAACGAGGCTGACGGAACACTGTTAGGCGAAAGATTTTACATTTGGGGATGGTAGCTATCCAGGCTGATAAGAAAGTAACCAACACCGTTCTGTGTCTCTCTAAAACACGTTTCGCTCTTAGCAAGTTAAATATAGTTTAATTTTTGTGGTTTTCTGAATGTATTTCACTTCTAGTGTTGTTATCTTGTAAGTGTTAATCGAGCTATCTTTGTTTTATTTCCCAGCGTATCAAGCGTAGTTCGCAGCTACGGTGGCTCCCTCAAGGCGCCGGCCGCGCTCCTCCGCCTGCGCCTGTACCAGGCGTGCAGCGCGCTGGGAGGCACCACAGCTCCGCCCGCGCCGCTGCTGCGCCTGCTGGCCGCCGAGCTAGCTGCCAGCGCTGAGCCCGCGCAGGGGAATGTAGCTACTGGTGAGATCATTATGATAGCACTAATTGACCCGGCGAACTCTGTTCCGGTAATAAATTAGCAGATTTTGATTTGAATTAAATTCAATTAAAAAAACGAGATAAAAAGCTTCATATGTCCGTCTCCTGGTTTTAAGCTACCAATTGTCAGCTAAATCCGTTCAGCCGTTCTTGAGTTAAAAATGGCGTAACTAACACCGCTTTTATACATATTTATAGATTACTAGTCTCTCTTTCTATCTCTACCTCACTCTTTTTATCTCTCTCTCTCTCTCTACAGGTAATACACCAAACGTAACCATTTATTAAACTGGGGTCTGTTCCAAGATCACTTACTATGATTAAAAATAGTGGTGGTCCTAAAAATGCCCCTTGATATTATTTTGCTTCACCTTCCACACAAATTCTTTTAGCACTTTCCGGTGTGGAGTTTGTGTTAATGTACCGGATTATTAACTATGATTAAAAGTAGTGGCGGTCCTAGGAATGTTCCTTGGTGGACAACCTCTTCAATGTGACTCACTTTCTATAAATTTTATTCTTCACTCTGACTCTACATTGAGTCAGTCAGTTCTTGTGCTGAAAAGTGTCGGTGCTGATAATTTGTGTATTTGAATCTCATTTACTATGATGAAGAATAGTGGTGGTCGCAGTAACGATCTTTTTTGGACTACCTCTTCAATGTGACACGTTTCACTTTTCATTCTGACACACTATCACACCATTGATCTGAATCGAAACCAAAAATGTATATTAAGTTAATTTAAGAACATATTCTGTTTTGTAATCCATAATAGATAAATTAATAAATTAAATAAAACGCCTGCGTCTGTACCAAGTGTGCGGTGCGGTGGGTGGTACTGAGAAAATCATTTAGTATAAAATATGCTCGGGGCTATTGCACGTTAAACTGACGTTTTTTTCCCATTTCAGGTATGCTGCGTAGTGCAATGCATCCTCGAGATACCATCTTGCTTGGAGAAGAGGGCTGGATCTACGATACTGATCACGCTGCTATTGAAGAACAGGTAATTAAAATCTGATCGTGGAATATAATTAATTTTGTATGTATATTTTTAACCGACTTCCAAAAAAAGCAGGTTATCAAGTCTTCTGTTTTGTTTTTTATTTTTTATAATAAGTTAACTAAACGGTTTTCACTCACGTGTAATTCGCGTATGCTGTTTTCGCGTTTCGGATGTAATGACACCCATCTTCAGAACGTGAGTTTTGGGACCGCGGCAGCACGCAGAAGACGCGAATTACACGTGAGTGAAAACCATTTGGTTAACATATTGATAGTACATTTTTTTGTCTGGTTCAGTTCAGAATAACACACTCGTGTCTACACTGATCTACTAAGATTTGAACACATTTTTTTTTGTAAATAATTAAATCAGTTAAAGCTCTATTATAACACAAACTCTGAATTCTAAAATCTTGTACGTGTGGCGCATATGATACGATACCAAAATGAAAAAAAAAGCTTTCAGAAGACTTGACAACCTCCTTTTTTGGAAGTCGGTTATTAAAAAATTTACTACGGATAAGAATAAGAATAAAATAATTTTATTGTCACATGAAACATAAAATAGACACAATAAAAACAAGAGTACAAATAAGGAGTTTCATGTCACAATCCGGCCCCAACTCAGCATATGCTGGATGCAAGCATCCAGCGCTGATCTTCCGTTGGGACCGGCGGGTGACGTCACGCACGTAGATATATCATAATTACACGTAATAACATAATACAGCTAAGTAGAAATACACATACAATATAATTAATACAGAAAAATATCACAAACAGATAGGCAATGAATTATAGTAGGTAACTACATAAGTGCATAGGTATAGTAGGTAAGTTAGTGCATTAACAAATAAACGTATCAAAACAATAGATTAAAATACGTTAACTAAAGAAAAAAACTAATACATTATTATATCTGACTAAACAATCTACAAACTAATTATCCAAGTAATAATAATAATTAACAACTAGAAATTTAGTTCCACAGAATACATTTTACAACTATTAAGTGCAGGATAGGTAGCCAACATGACAACACTCTCGCCATAGTACAAGCATATTGCAATATTATTCAGTAAAAACTAACATAGGTATATAACTTAATCAAATAATAATTAACAAATTGTAAAACGACCTCCAAAGAAACACTAAATATTAAATGCAGATTAGGTAACAAAAATACTGATGTACAGACTCTAAATAATGTATATTATAAGTATAGTAGGTATAATACACGATATTATTATGTTCACCAAACAGACTAATACTAATTACATATGTGCGCTCACGGGACGAGATGTAAATAACATTTTATGAAGTGATACTGCGACGAGCCTCCGCAACAAATATCTTTATAAGATCTAGCTCAGATCGCATGCGCAGAGCAGGAGTCCCAGTGTCCCGTCGAACGAAAATAAGTCCTCGTCGGGTCCAGACGTATTTGTAGCCTTGAGATGGAGCTGCTTCGCGCGCTTTGAAAAAATATATTTTTGTTGTATCTCGACAAGCGCTCGTGTACGTGGAACTTGACAGGCGGCGAGGCGAGGCCCATACCATCTGTAGTCAGGCCGCGGCGAACGCGCACAGCTTGTAGAAGCGAGTCGCGAACCTGCTGGCGGGATACTCTCAATATCAAAAGTCGCGGGCGCGGGCGCATTCCCGCCGCTGATGCTTCCTTCTCGTTCGCGGCGGCGGTGATAGATGGCGCGCGTTTAAAACCAGCTCTTTCCACAGAAATAATATCATGTTTCGCTAACGATACACCTAACTTAGAAGCAATCAATTTGACGAGCCGACCCACGTTTTCACCCTGCTCCTCCGGTACACCCGATATCTCGAGGTCATTTGCATATGACACCTGATCGCGATCATTCAGCTCCAATTTTAGATTATCGACTGTGGCGTGCAGCTGATCTATGATTGTATTATCGCACTTTTCTGGAGTCGGCTTAGCCTCCAAAATCGACAACCTGGATTCTACTGCCTCCAAGCGGCTACCAAACGCAGCGAATTCAGCACGTAATGTTTGTGTTTCTGCTCGGTGCTTACGGACCTCCCGCAACACTTCTCTTATCTCCACCGACACATCGGGGGCTCCAGGTGAATGGATAAAACCCGCCTCGTCCCCTCGCACTGGTTCCTCTGTGTTGTCCTGTCGCGGAGTGTGCACCTTGCACTCGGGGCACTGCCATGACGTTAAAATGTTAGCTTCCTTGGATATGTTGACACAGGCTCGGTGATAAACAGAGGAACATTTTGTACATTTAGCACTATCTTCACTGCTGAAGCGGCGACGGCAGGCTCTGCACTTAACACTCATTTTATCGATTGTAATTATGGCGCACTAAGTTCAGTGATATGAGGATTGTTTACGTAGAAATGCGAATGGTATCTACCTTCTTCTTGCTTTGGAAGTGAAAAAAATTACTGATATACACTACGTATTTTGGGCATGAATTTAAAGAGTTTTATATACACTAAAACAGCACTATTTATCGACAAAACAATGCCACACCATGTCAACAACGTTCTAGTTTACGTGCACTAACTGGTCCGGGTATGTAAACAAAGATATAGAATTTAACTGACGGAGCACAAAAATATGCGTACTACGATATTGTCGTCCGTGACGTCACTCCTCTCGTCGGATACGTACTCGTCGTCTTCTTACGTGTCAAGCAAACTTCCATTGTTCCCAGCTGATCTCCCCCTGGAGCGCCAGCGGGTCCGGAGCCCTGGAGCACGAGCCGTGCTGGTTGTACCGCGGCGGCGGCCCGGCGCAGCCTCTCGGGGTGGCCGTCATAGACGCCTCCGTAGCACTCTTCCCAGTCATATTCGCCAGGGCGGCCAACAAACATAGGTAACAGTAACTCTTTGTTAAAAATGTTAAAAAATATGCAGTAATCAAAAGAGTATCAAGTAAAACCATAAAGCGGCAAGAATTTGAATATAGAATAGCATGAAGCTTCAAGTTATGATAAAAGGCGCTAAAAGTAAAAAGTAGATTTAAACTTAAAATCCATCTGTGTTCTATCCACAGACAACAAATGCTGGAGCACTTCGCTGAGTGCATCAAGATGTCGAAGGGAGCTCGTCAGGAGGCGATCCAGTTGAATGTGTACACAGCCTTGTTGATGGCGCTGCGTGTGCTGGCGGAACAGAAGGCGGCGCTGGGACAGGACGCTGTCAAAAACATTACCACGGAGCTTGTTATTGTGAGTACATATTGATATTCTAGTCTCTCCCTTTGAGTCGTTTTTCCTCATGACTGAGAGTTGCGACTCCCCCGTAGCATTAATACACAAATCATCGGATTTTGTGTGAGTAGAAATGAAAAAAAATACTATTCTAGTGTCTTTTATTGAGTCGTTTTTCCTCAAGAATGACGGTCGTGACTCTCTCCCGAAATTCATTTGATAGCAGGGGAGTTCTCTTGGGCAGATACATCGTCGTCAACGCCTTTCCACTGCCACGGAAGACACACGTCTTTTGATTTGTGGCCATCAAACATGTTGCTTTCTTCATGATGTCTTCCTTCAACGTTGAGCGAGTGCAAATCCACCCAAAGCTTGAAAAACAAGTCATTGGTGTAGGACTGGATTCGAACTAGGGTGCGTCAGGATCGAAAGCAGACGGTAAATATTTACTCTTTTTGTGGGTCACAAATAATTTCACTTCTTAGTTCAATGTGTACCCGGTTTTATTTATTATTATTTTCACTATGAAGTTCGACTGATAATAGGGTTTATAAAAATAAAATAAAAATAGCCTTTATTTCCCTTCATTCAATAATCAAATTACAAATTTATAATGTTATTAATTCACTGTTTAAAATTACAATATGTTTGTAAGATTTAGTTATAAGATTATAATTCTTGTCAAGTAATTTTCTTAATGTCAAAAACAATAATATGTATGTACATGCGACGTCAAATTTATATTAATAATATTTAAGGGATCGTCCAACTTTGGACGTAGGCCTCCTCCAACAGCTGATGCCATGTCCTCCTCGTCTTTGCTGTTCTTGTCCACTTTTTTCCCGCCACCGCCTCTATATCGTCTCTCCATCGTCTGACTGGTCGTCCACGCTCTCTCAAAAAGTCAAAAATAGGGTTTCTGTTGGGTTAATTATGCTGATTGCTGATATTACATTGACGTCTTAGTCTTTGCAATTAAAATAGGGCAATAAAGTATTAAGTGTGAATGTTTGTTTGTAGGTTTCCTTTGGGATTTGATCTGATTAATTGACAGATTTATTTGAAGAGGTGGTTCGTTGAATTCACTTTTTCATCTGTTCACTAGACACCAAGACACCATGTCCAAAGTTAAAAAAAAGACCATAATGTCTATGTATTTCAATAACAACTTTGAACCTTATGTTCCTGTAATTAAATTCCAGAATGGCCTATCAGCGAACAGCGCGACAGTGCGCGCGGCCGCTGCGTCCTGCGCGGGCAGACTGTGCGGGTGTATCTCTGAGGCAGAGAGTCAGGCGCTTGGAGAGAAAGTGATTGCTTTGGCCAGGAATGCTGTCAACAGGTATATATAAGAAACACAGTTTTTTTGGTCTGTTTTTTGAATCTCATACTGTGTTGGAAGGTCGACTCTTCATTAATTTTATCATAAAAACAATATGGAATGTTAAAACTGATAAAACCAGTTTTCGTCTCGTCAAATCGCGAGCAATTATCAGGATTCTATATGATTGTGCGCCGGAGAAAAAGGAGGCCAAGAATGCTTTCTTTTCTTAGAAACACACTTCCGCGAATTTCTGAAATTCGTTGGAAACAAGGTGTTGCTTTTTTCGTAGATACCTAAACCGTAACGTAAACCTATCCCACGTAAAAAAAAGATACTAAAGCCGCCATAAAAAAGTCACACCTATCTGTATCATAAAATTTGTGCGCTTCTAAACTCGCTTTGTAAACGAACGATATTATTTCCTGATTTTTCGAAGGTATGGTACATTACACATCAAAATAGTTTTCAATCGTTTAATAAATGTATTAACATAATATTTACCGTACTGCCAGGCCAGTCCGCGCGGCGGCGGCGGCCGCAGCGGGCGCGGTGCAGCGCGCGCGCGGAGCCGCTTCCAGCGCGGCCGCATTGCCGGTACTCAGGGCACTGGCGCAGGATAACTCCGCTGTTGAACTACAGGTACATATACAAATACAAATTATTTATTCATAACTCCATAGTTACAAGTCAGAAGTAGATGTGTTGTTTAGAATAGTAAACTTCATAAAAATTTAAATGTATTGTATAAAAACAATTTAGTAACTTCTTTTATTAGTTTACACAAAAGATTGTCTTTATATTCTGCCAATTCTAACACTACTGTGACATAGGTTTCTTTCTCATTCACCGGGCAATGTTTGTATAGTCAATTTTAGCATACCTGTGCGCATGGTCAAATGCATTCTAAGACGAACAGACTCAAATACTGTGTATGTTAAAAGTTTCTGACTTGCAACTGAAGTACCTCCAAATAAGAACGAATGGATGTTATCGTCAAACTTGCGGTGTTGAGACGTCATGTCACTTCTGCTCATCAAATACTCAAATTCCGTTTGTTAAAATGAATGCTATGTAGTGTTTAATTTGATAGATGGAAACCAGATGTAAGCCCACTTGTATACCGACGCCTAAAAGTGGGCAGATGCAAGTTTAAACCCAGATGATATTTATTACCGATAATTATCACGAATCATAATTCTGTATTTCTTAATTGTATATGGATGTAATTCCGAAATAAATGATTTCTATTTCTATAATAGTAACTATACAATTATTATCCTTCCAGGTGTGGTCTCTCCACGCCCTCTCAGTGCTAGCGGACGCCTCCGGCCCCATGTTCCGCGGCCACGTGGAGTCTACCCTCAATCTGGCGCTGAAGTTGATCTTCACTTCACCGCCCTTCTTGGAAGAGTTGCACAGAAGTATTGGAAGATTGCTGTCAGCTTTGATTACTGTGGTCGGGCCAGAGTTGCAGGGAATGAAATGTGAGTAAAAAATGTAATGATGAAATTGACCAACAACATAATAAGGAGGATGTTATTCTATGTTTATTGCTAAATATTCTTTAAGACTTATTACCGCACTTATTTTATTAAACTTGCAAAACAAAAGAGACCGGCCTGCAGGCCAAGACCCACTTCGGGTCGCTGCGCCATAACAGTAAGTAGTAAATAAGTGAAACAAAAGAACAAAAAATGTCAAAGAAAGTCAGTGTTATTTATACTATTTTGTATCCACGACATCATGTATGCATACATTCTCTATGTGAGTCGTATTTCCTCATGACTGATGGTCGTGACTCCCCCGCAGAACTAATTCGTCAAGGGAGTTCTCTTGGGCAGATATGTACATCGTCGACACTTGTCTTTGGATATTGTGGTCTTCAAACATGTCGGTTTCCTTACGATGTTTTCCTTTACCGTTAAGTGAGTGCCAATCCACACATAACATAAATGTACAAGTCATTGGTGTAGAGCCGGATGCGATTTAGGGTACGTCTGGATGAAAAGCAGACACTGGAGCCGCCGAGCCACACTAGCTTCTTGCATACATTACTTACATCATCATCATCACAAATTTAAGGGCAGGGCCCTTGTCTGTGGAGGCGCTATCCTTCCCGATCTTCTGCCAATTCCTTGACCTCCTTATACGACATGACATACATTACACGAGTTTAATTTATATATGTGTTCTCCCTTCCAGTGACAGCAGTGGGCAGGTTCTCGTGCGCGTGCGCAGCGCTGCTGGAGGTGGGCGGCGCGGGCGCGCGCGGGGAGGCGCTCGGCTGCCTGCAGCAACTGCAGATGTTCGCACCCAACCATATCAACCTGCACACGCTGGTGCCGCAGCTATGTGTGAGTACCTACTCGTCTATTCTAATTTATTATTATTTGTTTTGATAAGCTAGTTATAACGTCGAGAAATCTTCATACACAGATTAAAAAATAACTTTCAGTAGACTTTATAACCACCTTTTTTTGGAAGTCGGTTAAACATTAGTTTCTTTTAGGAGTGCGTCCTACATCCTAGACTACAGCGATGTTTAACATCAAGTGGCATCAGTTCTTAAACGTCTTAAGTCCATTTCCTGTGGTAAAAAAAAATTGCTCCTTTATCCGTCTGCTTAATATTCAGTCGCCCTGGATGGAGGAGAACGATACACGATAATGTGTATACGTTTGAAAACAAACGAAGGCGCGATCAAGATGAGAAAAGGAATCATCTCAAACTAAACCGCCTTCGAACATCACCTATAACTATGTAAATGGCATCCTCACATGTAGCAACAGTTCTGGAACATTCACCGCTAAAATAGGGTACATCAGTCATGTGAGGATGCATCAGTAATTTACCCGTAGAAAATACGTTCGCCGAAGCCGAAATCGGCTTGGAATTCTGAAGCACCATGATTCTATTCCAGATCTATACCAAATTGTTTCCAAAGAAAGTGTAGATTTGCACTCGCCCAGCAATGAAAAAAATATCGTTAGACATGTTTGAAGGCCACAACATCCGAGAACGTGTGCCTACATTAGATGCACAATTCCTTATCTGAATAGTTATCATAATGTACTTGCCTGAAAGTACTTCCCAAGAGAATTATATTATGTTTTCAATTGAGGAACAGTTTAAATTTTTTGATATGATATGAGATATCCACAAATTTCCGAAAGGTTTGTCCAAGAATTTAATTTTTCAAATTGCTTTATGTTTCCCATCAGAAAGACCTCTCCAGCTCTGAGTTGGCAGTGCGCCGCGCGGCGTTGTGCTGCCTGCGACAGCTGTCTCAGAAGGAGGCGCTCGACGTGTGTCGACACGCCATGCTGGCGAGGGAACATGTGCCCGCTAAACCTTACTGTGGTAAGAGTTTAAAGATAAAGATAACTTTATTGATCAAAAACTTTGATTCTTATACAATTTTGATCGCTACACTAGGATCTAATGTACCTGTATTGTGGAGTGTAGGATCTTCCTTAGGGTTATACATAGATTTACATAGTTAAGCCATAATAAAATTAGTTTGTGTGTTTATGACTGGTAGTACTTTTCGTTTAATCAAGTTTTCGCATATGGTCGTGTGCACAGATAAATGAACTGTCAGGCATTTGACCATCATGTCTACTAAAGCGACAAGTGGTCCAAGGCACAGCATATCTAAGACAAATAAACAAATAACATAAAACAGTACAAAAACTGACTTACAGTATAAAAACTGATTGCAACAACTGAAAGAAAAGAACTCAAATTATTTAGAGCTTGGCTCTAATAGATAGATAGATAATTCTTTGTTGTCGCACACATATAAAACAAAATATATTAATAATAATTAAATACTAATACATCAATACCTATTTTTTTACAAGGTTTGTGGCAATTCACGGTAGTTAATATGTCATGATACCATTACAAAAATGACTGCATTTGCAGTAAGAATAAATTAAAACTCGGTTTGAACCGCCCTTAGGGCAATTCGAAAACTCTCGATACCAGAATTAGCCCCGTCCATACGAAGTGACTTATTCAAATATTTATTGCAATAGACAAGTGTTTTTAACCATCTTTCTTTGTTCCCAGGTGTAGTAATAACAGAGACAGGTCTCCCGGGCGCATTATTCGCGTTTCTCGACATAGAGCAGGACGAGAGTGCGGTCTCACATGCTAAAGACACCATAACGTGCTGTCTGTTAGCTGCCGCTAGTTCCAATAACTTGAAGAACTGGCTCGCTCTGGCTAAACGAGTCCTTACTGTTAGATTGGGTACGTATAACTGTTTTATTATTTTGTTGTGTTGTGTGTAATTTAATGAGAGGATAGAAATATACCATCACATCTCCTATTTTTATTAATCTGAGTCTTCCGCGGAAGATCCTGGGCGCCCACCACGATATATCTGCCCAAAAGAATTCTCTTTAACATATTAATTCTACAAAGAACCAAGATATTCTGTGATGAGATATTAAAGTTAAACAACTAGACTAGCCCTGTCTCATTATATAAAAAAAATACTATTTTGTTATTGCAGAGGACAGCAATAACCCCGAGTCAGATTTCGACGGTGAAGGTGACGACGACCAGGCAGAGTTCCACGCTGATAGTGACACCTCCACGCATCCCGCCGTGCAGTCCAGGTGGCCTACTCGGGTGAGAAAACTAATTTAATTCATTTTTGTTTGTTTGCTTGCATTTTTATAAAAAGGGTTGCAAACAAAAATAAAAACTTATTGATGAATTTGTTTATTGCGACAGTTTTTTTTTATTTGTAATTATTAAGTAAGTACCTAATATCTACAATTTTTAATTACTTTTATTTATTACTTACAGTTAAACACCCGCCTAATATATACAAGAAAAAAATAAAAAATATTAACTGTCGCAAATAACAAAATCATGCTTTTGTACCACACCTCACTTAGTTTATATTTTAGAATTTAGATATCAAAACAAAAGATGTTGCATTTTGCTAGATGTGTTGTCTTGTAGTAAAAAAAATCTGCTTTATTATTTGTTGCAAAAAGTATTTGAGCTTTACCGCACAATAATTTGTAAAGTATAGGATCTACTAAGATCTCTTTTTTGTATCATTTCATCAGAATTATTTTGTCCATTGTTTAACTTATTCTTGTTTATTCATACTAACTCATTTATAATTTGCAGGTGTTCGCAATGGAGTGCATACAGAAGATCATGGGCGCGTGTGAGGCTACTAACGACGCCGCGCACTTTGATCTCGTCAAGGCTAAGGAGAAACAAGGCGTAGATCCTACTTGTAAGTACCTACTTTGAATCTAACTTTGTATATGTAATTCTTTCTTTTCAGTCTTCTTTCGATTTACATATTTCATATAATCAAAAAAATCTTTCGGACAAATATATTATCTAACTAGTGGGTGCTCGCGGCTCCGCTCGCATTAAGAAGTAAAACTGGCATATTCACTCCTTCAAATTTTATAGTATCTTACATCTTACCATTTCTGGTGTGCAAAAATCACATTTTTGTCACTAAGAATCTATTAACAATTTCAATTCAATAACAAAGATTAAGTCAATATAAACAAGTCATCACAAATTCAGATATTAAGTAAATACATATATCATTGAGAAATGTCTACTAATAATATGAAACATTCAGATGTCAAATGGCTGATAAAATTATGCTAATAAGGAAATGTCATGCAGATTTTTAATGTTATTAGGAATGTCAAAGAGATTTAAATTCAATTACAAAATTTTCCAATGTCATGCTAGAACGGTAATGCTACTCTGTCAGTTCAAGTTTTATACAGTTTTATACATATATTCCAAGATATTCCTCTACATCATAAAAACATTGTTCCATCAAATAATTAGTCAATTGTTGTTTTAGTTTGTTGTAAGGCAAAATCTCAATATTATTTGGCAATCTATTATAAATCTTTATAGCCATACAATATACATTTTCCAGTGGTAATTTCAGTCTACTATTGGGCAATACAATTCGATCTGGCCTTTGCAGACTGCATTTTTTGCCTCTGTCAGATTCTATAAAATAGCGATGTTTATTTTTGCGCCAAAATACACATTTCTTTAATACACATACAGGCTAATGGTAGCACTTTTAGTTTTTGGAACAGCGGCTTACAACGCACTCGACTAGATCTAATTCCGCATATCGCTCTGATACATTTTTTCTGCACTTTAAACACTTTATCGATATTAACAGAATTACACAGTTTTGAAATTGGATCAATCGAAGTCGAATTATTTATTTATGGCTGAATGTTTCATAGTTGTGTGTCGTATATGAGTGACAGTTAAATGTCAGTGTCAAGTTCAATTGTCACACGTCAGTTCAGTTCCGTTATTTTATCGGACCAATTATTCATACACAGTATCGTACATTCGCGAATGAACATGTTCATAAAAACGTTCATTCTTTTCATTCTATACAGATAACAAATATATGGTTTAGTTCATTCATTCATAAAAACAACGACAATATTTATTATCTGTACTACTATTTCCGTAGAAGTCGAAAACTCGAATACTTGTCTTTAATTTGATTGGACGCTAATATTTTCTGAATTCTGGCAATATCCCTTTTCTTTGAAAAAAATATAAAATTTTCTGTGTGTGAGTAGAAATTCTGTCAATGTGTTTAGGTTTTTATCAATGTAGTAAACTGCGTGAAGCCATGGAATAAGTAATAGTTTGTTTGTTTTGGCTATTCTCACGCAGTACCAATCTGGCAAGAGCTATCGTACCTACTTACTTACTTAAAAACAGGGGTCTAGATCTACTGGGAGCTTGTTTGCTTGTAGGAGTGTTTAAAATTTTCTTAATTTTTGTGTACGGATAGGACATCGTGTACATACACGATTTAGTTTTGGATTTATTTTGATTTGGTTATTCGCAACTCGAACGCGTATAATAGGTTAGGTTGGCTGCGTTACAAAATCAATTTGGAACCTGATGCAGCGATATAATGAATGATAGGTAATACCAATTTATCCATGGTAATCCTTATGACGCGTTGTTAGATTTCGTGTGGTGCTAAAGTACATAACTGCTGTATTGAGTTTGATATTCGGAGTACATAGGAATACCTATTCCTCTTCAAATAGGTACCTAACCTCAAAGAAAGGCAAGGATGGTGGCTAAACGATAAAAGTAGATATAGCACTGGTAGGTACTTACAATTACAATGTTCAAGCAGAATGTGCTGATAATGATGACCACTTCTAACCTCAGTTCTTGCACTGTATGTAGCCAACATTGTCATCAAGAAAGAGATCATTTACAATGTTATATTTTCTTTTGCCAAAATCTAGGTAGGTATGTTCTACATAAATAACGTTGAGTCTAATAGATAGCTTCTACCTTCATGTACCTAGGTACATACATAGTTTGTACACCAAAGCAGAGCAGAAAAACTAGGAAAAATAAACCAACTAGCATTGATGACAGGCACAATTTTATTTGATAAAGTCCTTATCTTGTTAAGGTAGTACCTTTTCTGTATTCTGAGGTACCCACCTACTTCAAATAAAACATTACTTATTTAGTAGGTACCTATGTACATTCAGAATAATGTCACACTAAGGAAACTTGAAAATCCATGGAAGCCTGCTTCTGGTTACCTAACTGTGTCTCACCATCTATAGGTACCCAGGCTTCGGTCGTGGTCCACCTGCTTAGTTCTACATACCTACTGATGTACCTATGTTCCTGCCTGACTGAACATTCTCCAGCTCACCTCAACTTTCAAGAGAGTTAATTCTGAGAACAATACTGGACTGATTATGTATTAAGTATATACATTTCTATTTAAGTATATACTCACCTACCTATTACTTATTTATCTAATAAAGTGTTCTCATAAACTAATCTCTTAATATTGTTTGTTTTTTATAACCTGTGTACCTAATTATAATTTTCTAATAATCTTTTAATTAATCAGTAAATAAGTAGATAAGTACCTAACTATTTATATGCCTACCTACAGTTGTGGACTGTGCCCTGCCCAGGGGTAGGTTAAACACAGAATGAATTTCCATACTTAACTAGACTTTTTTTCAGAATCTGTAACTCACAATAAAATAGGTAGGTACCTAGATAACCAACAATTGGATTGAAATTAAATTGATATGGTAATTGGTAGGTATTGATGATGTGATCTTTTGAATTTCTTGGCTTCTTCGAGAACTTTCCCTTTGCCTGGTCACATCGCCTGAAAAAAAGCATAGGTAGTTAGATGCTGTATAAATTTTGGTTGAATTGTAAACCAAGGGATATCGCAACAGTTGTAGGTTACTATTACCTAGTAGGTACCTACCTAAGCTTAAATAATACCTAGACATTTCCAAAGATGATGATGATAGATTCAAATAACTGTAGGTGATTTATTTTTAGTTTTATTTAGTCATACCTACTTATTTAATTGTATGCCCAAGTAGGATTTATGTAGTATTTATTCTTCTTAATATGTTCCTACCTACCTACTTATCTTTTTATTTGCTATAAATACTGAATGCTAAGTACGGATAAGCTAGGTAAGTACCTACATAGTATTGTACTTAGGTTAAGCCTAGTAGGTAATAACTCTGAGCTTAAGTTATTAAATTATCATATAGGGCTTTGTGATTTCTTAGTAGGTAGGTAGTGCCTATCTATACCTACATATGAAGTCAAATCTCTGATTAAAAGTTCACACTTAATACCTTCTTATCTGAGTTGACATTGAAAGGATATATAAATTCAAAAAATATTCATTTTACCAAGAAAGTATTAGGTATACCTATCTATTGAGTATTATTCATTAATGTAGATGTGCATGTAACAATGATCTTGTATATAAACTGAGGTACTTATAATATAATTATAGATGCGTTATTCCCCGTTCTGTGTGGCGAACTCAAATAAGGCTAAGTAACCTCGACTCGAAGCAAAGCGCGGCGACGCACGTTGTCGGCGCGACTTTTTATCAGTAAAAAATATTCACAATGCCATCGTATGTGTTTAGAAAGTGCAATAATTACACTGGGACCAATGCCAAAAGCAAGAAGGATGTGTCGTTTCATTTTCGTATAACATCTCTATTTGTAAAACCTCATTGGCCTGTAATGTAAATTATATTATGGCGAATAAAAAAATTCTATTTCTAAAGCCATATACGACCGAAACAGGTTTTACTTATGCTGCCCTGATAAATCAAAATGCAGTAGGTAATCGACAATAACTGTCGATTAATTATTAAATGGCGGTTTTGAGAAAAACGCGGTTAACACATTTTGAGTGATCTAGACATCAAATACCTACATGTTTTATAACTGTACCTACCTTAAAATCAAGAAAAAAATACAAGCTTTCAAACTCAAACTCAATTTATTGATAACAAAATATAGTTACATGTCAATTTGATGATTAAATAATTTTCTTATTTAGGCATATGTCTATAATAAATTACATTATTTACATAATTTTTTAATTTACTATTGGTACCTATTCAAATTTATTAGGTACCTACCTACCTTTTCTGTATCATTAGGATAAAATGCTTAGTACCTAGGTAGGTACCTACTGCATTTCCGTCTAACGTTTGATCTAGCGAGCATTACAAGATTGCTAAGACCAAGTGCAGCATATGAGTCGAATACTGAGTTATAGCCTAGCATGTGTTTGATACTGCGTTTTTTGTTAGGTAGTATCGTTACCTATATTTTGGATGCAATAAATAAGTAATAAGCTGATCTTAGGCTGTTTGTTGGGTGGCTGAGAAAAAAAAATATTTTTAGACGAAATTGTTTTGAAATTTTAATAATACTCTTAATATCCAAATCTATACCTACATTTAAAAAAACCGTAACTCATCGGTTTTTGTACATGGCAAATAATTTATACAGAGATAAAATCAAAATAAATAAATAAAAATGTTAATTGGACACACAACTTCTTATAAAATAAAATACCTAAATCTAGTAGAAAACAAAATGGCCAAGGGCCGCTACAAGCCAAACATCTACATTCACCAAGACTTCACTACTCAGGGAAACCAGAGGAGGAGTCCTTTGTGGTGACACCTGATGACGTTGCTACCGCTCTCAGCACATTCCCTAGTGGGTCGGCAGGTGGGCTTGATGGTCTCACACCACATGATCTCTCAGTAGCACGCTGAACTTAGCAATTTTACTAACTATGTCCTTACTTAGTGCCCAGGTCTGGCAGCCGTACAGGAGAGTCGGGAGGATGGTATTGTCCATGAGACGCTTCTTAAGATGTACTGGGACTCGACTTTTAAATACATCTTTATTAGCCCAATATTTCTTCCAAGCTGTCGCTATTCTTCTGTCTACTTCTTTGGTGGTGGTATACTGAAAGGATTGTATTTGACCAAGGTAGATATTCCTGTACATACCAAGGTAGATATGTTTCTTTTTACTGGTGTTAGTTCTCCGTTAGTCATAACCTTTGTTTTGCTGAAGTTCATATGTAAGCCAATTTTCCTGCTCTCCTGGTCGAGTGGTCCTACTCTGCAAGGACTCATGTGTTTCGGCCAGGATCACGATGTCGTACATTCGATGATACATTCTTCGAATACCTTGGCCTTCAGTTTAACAGACAGCTTCTTGTTGCGAAGTATTTGGTTGTTTGCGCCGAATGCTGACCAGGCTTGGGATATACGCCTTTCTACCTCTGCAGTCTGATTTCCTAGACCTAGTGTTATTTTGTGTCCCAAGTACCAAGTCCACAGCCATATGGTAATTATCCACGCCCTGGTATATTAGTCATACTTAATTTTGGTCTTCGAGATAATTTTCAACGCTACTTTTTTAGATTCTGTCTTCAGGAATTAAATTAAATCATAGACAACATTATATATTTTATTACCATCTATTCACCATTTCATGTCTTCAAAAAAAATGAACGTAGTACGGTTTTTTGAATTTTTTATATGGTATACGTATGCGTAATACCATGAACAAAATACAAAAAATCATCTATTGCCATATAAAAAAATCCATATATTTGGTGTTGCCAGGTATAAAAATATTATTTTTTAAATATGGTATCCCCACTTCCACTGTCTGAAAATAGCTCTTGCCTTATTTTATTGCAGTGGTAAACAAAAATTAATTAGCGTATTTCGCTCTTATTTGTTGAATTTCGCTCATTAGAAAGTAATTACCATTTGAGTTTCAACGGTTCTTGAAGTATTGTATGTGATAATTGATAAAATGTGCTCACCGTGCTTGGATTTCCTTCCAAAACAATGTCGAACTAGAAAACACATCTATGGTTACAATTTGGGCACTATTTGGTATGTTTTTGATTGTTTTTTACAATTTAATAAGGCAAAATTTGAGCAGCGATTTTGTTTGTTTGTTTTCCTGGCCAGGGTTACCTTATTACATCCCTTTAAAAGTGGCATTTCTAAAAATCCTTTTTTAGCGGATACTTACGTCATAACATCTACCTTCATTCCAAATTTCAGCCCAATCCGTCCAGTGGTTTGGGTTGTGCGTTGATAGATCACTATTGGAAATTGCATAATTTAATTCCTGCAGCCCCATTTCACCATCGCACGAGTAGAGGCACGGCAAGGAGGCACCGATATGCAGTTGAGGTTCCAAAGACTCGCACCAAGCGTTTTGCTTCGACTTTCATCGTGCGAACAGCCAAACTGTGGAACTCCTTGCCCGAATCTCTATTCCCCTTGAACTATAATTTTTCGGTCTTCAAGTCGAGAGTAAACCGGTTTCTTCTAGGCAAGCGCGCTACATCGTAGACTATAACGTTGCTTAACATCAGGCAAGTTGTAGTCAAGCGTAAGCCTATTTCATGTTAAAAAAAAAAAAAAATATCAGTCAGTCAGTCAGTCGGTCACCTTTGAGTTTTAAATATTTAGATTACCTTGACAGAGTTTTGCTATAATATATTAAGTAACATTTTATTTGGTCCAAGAAATGTGTCTCATTTAATGAATTAGCAATATCAAGCGAGTAGGCGTGACGTAAAAGTTTGTACATCCAAATGTCAAGGTGCCATAGGCCTAGGTGAAAACTATCGAACGCGAATAATTGACGTAGCGATAGAAAATATTTGATAAAACACACATATAAGTATCGCGGTAGTACAGTTTAAAGAAAACGGAAATATAGTGGAAGTATCACAGCTTCTGTTAGTTTTTCACTATATACCTAATACAGAATAATATAATACATAAGCGAAACTCTATTGTCCATGTCTTCATTTCCAGGCGACTACCTCTCCTTCCACCTGTCAGATCTCGTCCGTATGGCCTTCGTGAGTGCTACAGGTGAATCAGACGCACTACGTCTACGCGGCCTGAGCACGCTGCAACTAGTGATACAGCAGTTTGCGCGCGCGCCGGAGCCCGACTTCCCCGGACATGTGCTGTTGGAACAGTATCAAGCACAGGTTATTACTATTTATTATAACTCTCTCTCTCTCTCTCTTTGAGTTGTATTTCCTCATGACTGAGGGTCGTGACTCCCCCGCAGAATTGATTCGTTAGGGGAGTTCTCTTGAGCAGATACATCGTGGTGGGTGCCCAGGTCCTTCCACGGAAGACACATGTCCTCGGATATTGTGGTCTTCAAACATATCGGTTTCCTCACGATGTTTTCCTTCACCGTTAAGCGAGTGCAAATCCACACATAACTTGAAAATACAAGTAATTGGTGTAGGGCTGGATTCGAACCAGGGTGCGTCTGGATGAAAAGTAGACACTAGAACCGCTAAGCCACACTTGCTATTATTATAAACATAGCAACTATTATTATAACAAACTGGAGTAAACTGTTCGAGTAGCTCGTGTTAAGACGGTTTGAAGCAAGCCAAACCACTGGCAGTTTACCAAGCATGCGTCGTCGTGCGAGCGCGACTCATCAGATAGTACAACAGACATAACATATATGTCTATATCTTGCTAAAAGCACAGAATAAATAATACAACAGAAACCTATCTCCCGGTTAGTAACGCGCGGCGCGCGGAGGGCACAGTAAAGTACGCTCGACAGTCGTGTGTCAAACGGCACATCACTCGCTCGCACACCGCGTGACAAAATGAGCAAATAATACAATGGCCTTGACTTGCCTGTTGGCTTAGTTGGTAGTGGCTCTGCCTTCTAATCTAGGGGTTGCGGGTTCAATTCCCGCGTGACACAAGTAGATATTTATGAATTTTAAAATTTATAGTTACCTACTTGTGTTGAGTCTGGTCGTTTGTATGTATAATATTATGTAAGTAAGTACAAAAGAAGAGTATAAAAGTATTATATCCGTTATCTAGTACCCACGACATAAAAAAGTGGTAGGTACCTACCTGATTCAGTCACTTACTCACGAAAAACACACAAT
The DNA here is from genome assembly GCA_927399415.1 of Macaria notata. Classification (NCBI taxonomy): domain Eukaryota; kingdom Metazoa; phylum Arthropoda; class Insecta; order Lepidoptera; family Geometridae; genus Macaria; species Macaria notata. The sequence continues at coordinate 8,003,398 of OV656741.1, forward strand.
GTAGGCCATAGGTAATGTCTGTATTATATGGTCAAGAAATTTGCTTAAATATTTTCGATAAAAAAGTAACTAGGTCCTACGCTATTTATTTCCAACATACAAAATCTTAAGGGAATGGCAAAGGTCTTTGGCCGAGAACGGGCGGGCCGCGAATCGCGATACTCTTTTGGTCCACCTGTATGTGCAAGTAAGTAGATAAATATCCATGAATGTATCTATATTGAATATATTTTCATTTCATAAAGCATCAGTTTGTTTAATTACTAATAAGTACCTAAAATGTAAATGGTGGAATATTTTTTGACTAAAGCGTGCTAAAGCGTTATCACTCGATAACGCTTTAGTCAAAAAAAAGACAAACTGTGTACCTACACCAACAGACGCATCGCAGCACTAGGTACTTGTACCCTACTCTGTGGCAGGACATACTAGATCCTTCCTTCTTTTTTATGTGCTATGGGTATATTTACATAGGTACCTACACCTAGTACATGACTAGATATAAATAAACTAGGAAAATACCAGAATTACCTATTTATAAAATATTTTTATGTCAATTCGAGTTATAATAAGTACCTACCAAGTAAGATATTTTATTGTAATATTATGTCAAACAAAGTCACTGATGAAGTATAAACTGGGAACAAACGTTTCACCAATGATTAGGCATAACACGAAAATAATACGTAAGCCCACATTCATTTCACGTGACAACCATGAGGGCGAATTTCGGACGGTATTCAGCGCAATATGAACGTTAACACGAAATGTTAAGTTTCAATTTGGCTTGCGCGTGGGTTACGGACAGAGCAGTAGGTATATAATTCAGTTGCGTCGCGCCATTTTGTTTTATGTTAAGTAGGCCGGCTAAAAGTAGCGATGTCAACTCCAAACACTGTTCGCCAATTTGCAGAAGTATGAAAAAATCAGCTGACAAAAATCTCATACCAATTTAGATTAGGTGTAATGAATTGACAATAATAAAATAAAAATAAAATACCCTATATTGCCCATTTACAAATGATATAAGAACTTATAAAATAACTTTGACTTAAGTAAACTATTTACATAAAATGAATTGTTTCTTCATTATATCTTTAGGGCACCCAAAATTTGGTGAAGGCCTCTTCCATGCGTTCCCACAGTTTCCTGTCTTGTGCCTGTCTTGTGAATTGACAATATGATAATGATTTATATCCCGTATTTCACAGGTGGGTGCCGCGGTCCGTCCCGCATTCTCAGGTGACACTGCCTCCCACGTGACGGCGGCCGCCTGTGACGTGTGCTCCGCTTGGATTGGCTGCGGGGTCGCAAGGGATATTAATGATTTGAGGAGGTACATACATAAACCTAGCAGCTTTAGCTTGCCAGTTGTTTTTGTGCCCGAGTCGAAGTCTACGATCAACGCGATTGGCGCATAAATAATTAAATATTTCAGGACATATCACACAGCGCCATCTAGCCCCATACTAAGCTTACGCTTGTATCATGGGTACAATATTACATACATATACATATATAACATGCATACAATGTTCATTACGCTTATCTTATCGAAGGTTATAGACAAACTGTAAATGAAGCTGTTGATTATGTCTTTGAATGGAAATTTCGTATGAATGATGTTACACTTTGCAATAGGTAAAATATTACTGTGTAGAGTGTGTAGTAGCTGGACTATGAACCATTTTTCAATTTTAGAGTTCATTGCAATGCTCGCTTCTTTCTACCGAAGGAATATGTTTTATAATTCTTCTAATTCTTCTGTCTGGAATACATTTTTCTCCATGCATGAGCTAAGACTAAACTAAAGCTAAACTAAGAAGATATTCTCTCTCTCACTTTTTCAGGGTACATCAACTCCTGGTTTCAAGCTTGGACAAACTCAACACCAAGGGCAATACAACACTTATATACAATGAAAGTATGGCCACGCTGGAAAAACTATCTATTTTAAAGGCTTGGGCTGAGGTGAGTGCATAATATTTATTTTTTAAAAAAATCTGTCCTAAAGATATACCACATAAATTTTCTTCCTGAGATATTTTCGTGAAGCAATATTATTATTTGCAGATTTCCGATATAAAAATGCTTACGCTGGAAAGCCTCTGGTGATGCAAGTGTCCATAATAAGCCCAAATATATAAAAAATAACCTAATTAAAATATCTTTTTCAGGTGTATATAGTAGCAATGGTGAGCAACGGCAGCGCCCCCGGGAGTTACGTGAAACAACTCGACACTAAACCGTTCAACAACCGGAATGAGATCGCCAAGTGGCGGAACCAGTGTTTACAGGTTTGTTGGTTGTTTGTTAGTATTTCGGGTGATTCCGTATGTCCGAAAACAAGTATAGTCTTGTCCACGGTTTTTTAAAGTACAGATGTGTTTTTAGGAGGCCACTTAGTGGTTGGAAAAGGAAACAGAATTAATGTAGCTTATTTACATAGTTCACATATAATCTGTTTGGTATAGGTAGTATGTTGCAACTTTACAAAACCAACGATACCTTTATTTTTTACTAGTGAAAGCCCGTGACATTACCTACATTATTTCGGGATAAAAAATAGCTTATATTACTCTCAGGACTCTTATTACTACCATCCACCATACCAAAAATAACGTTATCCGTCGCTCCGTTGCGATGTGAAAGCAGGAAAGGAACAAATAAACCAACACACTTTCAATTTTATGTAACGGTATGACATGTTATCTTCAATTCAATTCAAAATACTTTATTGTACACCAATAACAAAAGAACACAAGTACAAGTAAATTTGGAACATAGGATTGGGACAGAGGGCGGCCTGATCAACAATTATCTACGGTTAATCAACGTGATTAATCAACGGTTATCTTATTCAACGGTTATTCTTATTCGAGATGGGTCGATGACATCGTTAAAGTTGAGGGTCCAACCTGGATGAGGTCTACACAAGATCGACGCAGATGGCACATGCAAAGGGAGGCCTATATCCAGCAGTGGGTCCCAAGGGCTGTGGATAATGATAATGATGATCTTATTCAAAACAAACTTTTACTTTTCTTCCACAGAACAACAACCAAATAGACAACGCTGAAACGACGGACGAAGAGTACGGCGAGTTCGAGAGTAAAGGAGAGAGCTTGTTGAAACTAGTAGAGCCGGAGTTGGAGAGTCTGGCTGAGAACTGGATTGCGGCGCTGAAGGACCATGCTCTGCTGAGCTTACCACCAGGTTAGTCATATTTTACAAGGAAATAAATACATATTTCAGGACTAGTGGGTGCACGCGGCTTTACTCTCATTAAAAAGTAAAACTTGCATCCCCTATGTCTCTCTTTAAAAGTCGCATATACAAAAAACCCTTTCTTAGCATATGCCTACGTCATAACATCTACCTGCGTGCCAAATTTTAGCCCGATCCGTCGAGTGGTTTGGGCTGTGCGTTGATAGGTCACTATGTCAGTCAGTCAGTCACCTTTGAGTTTTATATATTTATATATATCACACAGCGTCATCTAGCACCGTACTATGCAAACAACAAAACCCGAGCGTGATTCCCTCGCGTAATCATTGGAGAGTTCTTGTAGAGACATGGTGGTAGGTGCCTGGATTTCATAGATGTCACATGTTCTATCGTACTGGCGATAGTATTTTTGGTTGGTCTATTAATTCTTCCTGGTAAAGTACGGCGAGTTAGGGAGTAAAGGAGAGAGCTTGTTGAAACTAGTAGAGCCGGAGTTGGAGAGGAGGAGGAGGAGAGTCTGGTTGAGCTTACCACCAAGTTAGTCTTTCTCAATACTGAGGGTCGTAACTCCACCGCAGAATTTAGTCTTTTTTTAATCTCTTTGGCACATAATTAAACGAAACTAGGCTAAATAAGTGGCAGATGTTTATTTAGGTGTCCTTGTTCGGCGATTTGTTTTCGGTTGATAACTTTTCACCGTAAGTATTACACATGTGGTCTTTCCGTGAATATCACATGTTTTGTATCATATTAATATGATGATTAAATTCAAATTCAATTTCAAGGCTTTTTTTGACACACAGGACACAACAATATATACACAGAAAAAGTGGAAAACAGGTAGATTTCAAAGGTGATTTATTTGCGTCACATTGATGTATCCCGTGTGCCAAAAAAGGTCATACCTCAGCATTAATGTTGCAGATTGATCTACAGCATTGTTACTATTACTATCCAAATTGTTACTTATACTCATTTCAATGTTTTAATAATCAACTAGTTAATTAGAATTCATTGATTTATATTAATGTGCTTTCTAGAATTCGCGTCGCAACTCCCGCACGGCGGCGGCGCGTTCTACTCCGCGGAGACGGCGGAGGCGTCCCGCGCGCACTACGGCCGCGCCTGGCCCTCGCTGCTGTACGCCGCCGCGCTGCGGTTCAACGCCAGCGGGGACGAACTCAACAAGGCGGCTGGTAATGGTATGTAAAACATACCATTACTAGACACGGGGTTATTTACTTAAGCCGAATGGACAAAAAAATGTTGCTGTCTCTTTCACTCGTGTGTTATTTAGAGAAAAAAACTTAATTTTTAAATGTCCCAAAAAGTACTATACCGAATAGTTGGAGAAATGGAAGAGACCAAAGTTGATACAGTATATGAAATAGTTCTATCTATCCTACACCTGCCCAGAAATATCCCAAAAAAAGCCCTAAAAAATTATTATGTTCTTTTTTTACAGATAAATCAGACTCCAATCTAGACAACAGAACGACTAAGACTGAAAACGGGAATTTCGAGTTCTTTGAACCAGTAGACGAGCGGTTCCATTTGTTATTTGGTAAGTTATTGTATATTAGTATTTTTAAAATATCTAAATTAATAACGGTTGCAGTTTTGGTTCGCCAAAGCCATAATTTGGCATGGTTTTTCAATTGTATTACAGCAAAAAGATCGACAATTAAACATGGCTGTTAATGTTTGGATATAGCCATCGTTGGTCAATGAATTTAATTACATACCTGTTTCTACTAGATCGTTGTTACCAGCCCTTATCAAGCCAATTCAAACCTTATTTTGTTTTAAATAAAGTTATACTTCTTTTCCAGGTATTTGTATGGAAGCACTATGCGCCCAACGTGATATGAGCGTGGAAAACACGATATCAGTTCTACTGTCCTTGGTGACGCTACTGGATGCACCGGAGAATAGAGCTCGATTGTTGAAAGATAGGTAAGTAAAATAATGATCCATCTATATTAGCGTTTAAAAATTAAATAATTGTGTACATACTATACAATACAAAAACGTTTATTGGGTACAAACATACTTACATTTAGGTTCACTATATTGATACATATGTACAAAAACAAGAGTAATTTCTTATAATAGTGTGTTGTCACCCGGACGAGATGTTTCTGTTTCCCGTGTGAACAGTACGTAAGTGTCGTGCATCGTGTACTTAATATGTGTGCGTATATTTTATACGTGACAGTCCAGAGAACAGGTGTTTCACGAATTTAAAAAAATACTTTTGCAAAACGTTACACTTTGCGTAAAAAGCCGTGAAACTTCGTGATACATTCATAGGCAAAATTTATTACTTTATAAGTCTCTGATTGGCGTTTCGTTTTCTAGAGAAAATTTCTGAATGTGTGGAACACCCTGCGTTATCGCGACTGAAAAAGGAGCATAAAACTGTTAGTTTTAACGATTTTAGTCTCCTAGAATTTATATTCTAAGAATAAGAAAACCTTTTAAATTCTATGATGTCTATTGGTTGTGTTTATCAACAGTGATAATTTATAGATATTTATTTTTTTCAGGTCTTTGGCCATAGAGTTGTGTCAAATGATTCATCGCACCGGTCTCACGCAAGAGAGCACGGAAGCATTGCTACTGGCCGCTGATGTGTTGAAACTTGGCATCGATGCGGCGAGGGAACAACTGCATGCCAATATGGCTGCTAAGATCAAAGGTATAGTGTTATAATTTCAGTGAATGCATCCTAAAACTAGTGATTTTTCCAAGTAGGATGTATAAGCCTCTTTTATTTCTACAGATCATTTGTTACTTTTCCAAGACTGCAAACAAAAATATACCTACATTTAATTTACATACAGTTTAGTACCTTCCGTATACTAAGTAATTACAAGCGCGGTGACTTTTAGCTAAGGTAATATGTCTTCGTATAAAAGTTAGTATTTATTTTTGCCTTATTGAAATCCTTGTTTGAAATAAAAATAATAATAATATGCTCTCTTTTTTTTTCAGAACTAGCCCCAACCGAATCCGCCGGTGCCATACCACAGTCAGTCCTAGAAGTGGTCCACACACTGGGTGAGGGAGGTCCTACCGGAGACCTACCTCCGGGGAAATCTCTCGTATTCTCCTGCCTTGAAGTATGCGTCTGTTTGCTTGTTAGGAGACTGCCGGCACTTAGTCCGCTAAAACAGGAAGGGACTGTGGGAGTCATTGGGGTGCCTAAAGGATTGGGTGTTCATGGGGATACGCTTCTGGTCAAGAGCTTGTCGGCCATGTCGGAGCTGCCGAGTTTGACTAGTCCGCAAGGTAAATATTTTTATATTAGACTGATAGTTGACTACCAGGTGGCCTGAAGCACTGCTCTGTGGTGTACGGGTTGCCAGTACTCTATACACAAAAATATTATTTTGTTTTTGACAGAATAGATATAGAATTAGTTATATATAAGCCAAAAGACAGATTTGATCTACGAAAACACGTTGCTGGTCAAGAGCTTGTCAGCCACTTTTAGGCGAAAAGGAAAAACTTATAACTTTTGCATTACAAATCGACTACCGTATTCAAAATTAACTCCTGTGCTTGGTATTAAAATGTACTATTTGTACATCTTCGAATAACCACTTACTACATGGCCGACAATTTCACTTTTAAACTTATTTAAATTATTAGATTGCTTTTAGCAGTAAGGCCGCCACTTGCGGTACTAATATAAGTTTTTTTTCTTTATTTGTATTTACCATCGTGTGTTACAGTAAAGAATTTACTATTCTATTCTAAACTTCTATTTCCCCATTGCAGGCGCTCTCTCGATCCTGCCCACCATCTTGTACCTAGCGACAGAGATCCTGCGGGTGTCGGGTGACTGTCCCGCTCTCTCCGAGGCGGGGATAGTGTTGTTAGAGCGAGCCGCCGAGTGCGGCGCGGCGCGGGTGCAGGAGGACACGAGGACTGCGCACGCGCAGCTGCTGCAGAGCGCGCTCGCCAGCCTGGTGGAGAGGGTTAAGAGCGGTAAGTGGCTTACTGGTCATATTTTTAAATTGGGGCAAATCCACTTTAGCGGAAGTCACTTTCCATCATATCGACTCCTCTCCATCTTACGGTTGCCTGGAAGAAATTGCTGTTAGCGATAAGGCCGCCAGTTGTGGCACTATTATTAAGTCTTTTGTGTTTCTATTTATCTTTTATTTTTCTGTGTGTGTTACAATAGAGTTTTATCAATCTATCTGTCTTTCTATTTACGTATGTGCTGTATCAATTTTCTCTTGCCTCTGGAAACATTTATTGTGTATTTGATATTTGGTTTGACATTCATAAGCGTACAAAACTTAGTTTAGTTTTACCTTAATGATGAAATAAATAAAAAAAAGTAAAATAAAACTTTTAATGCATAATGACTGCTCTGTTAGCTTAGTTGGTAGTGACTCTGCTTGGTAGTTTCTAATCTAGGGGTTGCGGGTTCGATTCCCGCATGAAAAAAGTAATTATGAATACTAAATTTTGTAATTACTTGTGTCGAGTCTGGCCGTTTTTATATATAATAAGTATGTATTTACAAAAGAAAAGTATATAAGTATTATATCCGTTACCTAGTACCCACGACACAAGCGTTTGCTTAGTGTGGGGCTAGATGGCGTTGTGTGCAATGTACCGGAATTATTTTTATTTTTTTTAAATCTAAATCTTTCTAATAAACACATAGTGCTGAAATCAATGAAGGCAAGTGCTCAAAATACCGTATTGGTTTGACGAATGGCAATTTATCTTCATAGGAACAGCAAAAACGACGAACAGACCATGAGTACTAGTATAAACTTGATGGAGACAACTTTAGCCGCTAGTTTACGTATGTCACCGCAATTAAATAAATAAATAAATATTTTGGGACATTGCATACAGCGCTATCTAGCACCACACTAAGGAAACACTTGTTTCGTGGGTACTAGATAACGGATATAGTACTTATATAATTTCAGGTGGCGCTGGTGTAGTTACTGATTTTCAAAAATAGCTCCTAATTGAAAATACTGTGTTAAATATATATTTAACACAGTATCATTGTACTTTGCTACAACTGTCCATTTTTTTACTAACTGTCATCTTTAACACTTATTTTGTTACTTTACTAATCAACATGTCTCCTTCCAGACGACCCCTCGCAGCGCATCGAGCCGGTGCTGGGCGCGCGCGGCATGGCGGTGCTGCTGAGCCGGGCGGACCCCGCGCCGCCGCTGCACTACCCCGCCATCAACCACTTCCGACACTGTCTCGAGACACATGACAACGAGGTGGGTCTGATGCCCCTGGGGTGGCTTGTAATCTCTGGATAACAGAGGTGCTCATACTCATCAATACTTATTACATGCTTCTATTATTATTTATTCATCAAATCCTGCCTTCTTGAAAGATATGGCGACAAAAAGCTTTGCCATTCTTTTCTCGTAAATGGAAGAGCTATATTGTACGAAAAATATGGAATGGTTTTTACCGCTCTTTATAATAGTCAAGTTTAATAAACCGGGTCCTTTATACTTATGTACTACAATAATTAGTACTTACAAGTTGGACCTTATTGTTATTGGTAGCGGTCTCTTAAAGTTACCAGGCATCAAATCCGGTTGCAGTTTATTCTTATGATGATTGTGCGTGTGATATATTATATTAAAAATGAAATACAAACCCCAAAATGCCTTTATATCTTGAATGGACATGCATGATTGTTTCATAAAATCAGCTTATGTCGTATTGATATGAATAAAATATATAACTTTCCTACCAAAACTACCTCCCATTCCAGGTGTTCGCATCCTGCTGCTCAGTGCTCCGCAACGTCTGGTCTCGCAACTCCTCACCACAATGCGTGTCATGGTGGGCGCGAGGTCTGGCCGCCAGGGTCATAGCGCGGGCAGCCGCGGCGAGGAGGCCTACAGACATGGCACATACAAAGGCTGCTATAGCAGCGCTTACAGCTTTGGATGAACTGGTCAATGCTGCGCCTGATTCGGCACGTAAGTGTATTTATTACTGTTCTTTTAATTAAATCAGTGTAGAAGGTCAAGTTACGGTCAAACCCATGAATCAATGTCATGCTGACTTAGCAACATGACCAATTGCATAATTATATTGTGGAGGGCATGTGGTCTGGCCGCCAGAGTCAGCACGGGTAGCCACTGCAAGAAGACTTATAGACATGACACATACTAAAGCTGCTATAGCAGCGCTCATGGCTCTGGATGAACTGGTCAATGCGGCGCCTGATTCTGCTCGTAAGTATTATAATTGAAAAAAAAAACACGAAGCAGAAGGTCAAGGTCAAGTCCATGAGTCAATGTCATGCTAACCCAGCAACATGACAATTTGCCATGACCAATACTTGTGGTTTCTTAAAACCTTTCTGTTTCTGCTAGGTATTTGGGGTCATAATACCTGTGTTAACTGTATGTTTATATTATATGCTCGGTTTTTTCATGCTGCGAAACAGAGGATGGTCCTAAAGGTAAATATATTTTATTTGGCTCTTGCTACTTGCCACACTCACTTATCGCATACCCAGCATTGAAACATTTTCAAGATTGATTTATTATCTGGATTAAATTTTATGTCTATGTGCGATACAGGAAAAATCTTTTTCCCTCCGCAGGCATCCAAATGCTGTGGCTGCTGGTCCCGATAGTGATCTCGTACCTGCGCTCCGGTGCGGAGCTGGCTGGCGCGGCGCCGCACGTGCGCGCGCTGCATGACTTCGCACTGCAGTGGCTCACCAGGGTGGGGCCTAAACATCCACAGGTACATACATACGAGTACATCAAACTTGATGGGCACACACTTTACTACAACTCGCCTGATTCTAAGCAACGTTGTAATCTAGATAGATAGATAGACGATATAGCGCGCTAAGAGGTAGTATCACAGATAACAGAAACAAAGTGAGATTGGCCTTCTAAGATTTTTTATTTGAAACCCAGTGTCCGAAATGACCGCTAGCAACTAACCGCTAGCAGTGAGTGCTTGTTATGCGTAATCATCCACTGCGGCATAAGAACTACTTTATTATGTCTTATACAAAGCAAGCAATGGTATGTTTTGCACCGCATGCGTTCGCACAGGATATCACAATACGATGTTTATCTATTAATACGATAGACCTCAATAGTGATTTTTCAATATGAATCGGTTCACAATGTTTGAGGGTTGGGAATGATAGATTATGTACTTATTTAAGGTTTTCTTCTGTATCCGAAGGACAATAAAAATACTCATTTTTGTTTGTACTCATTCGTTGTGCCACTTTGAACTAAATATTTTTTTTTTCAATTCCAGGAGTTCAAAACAATGATGGCCCAGTCCTCGGAGCTCCGCAGCAAGCTAGAGAGCGCGGTGAAGGCGTCGCAGGCGAGCGCGCGCGGCCGCACCGCGCCGCGACCTGTGTTCCAACAACATGCGTCCGCACCCACTATACAACTCAAAACTGACTTTAGTGACTTTAGATAAACTACAAAGTTGAAATCATAAGATAAACATGTTTTTAAAGCATAGTATGACTTACTCTTGACCACAACTCGTCTGATGTAAAAGCGTCGTGACCTACGGACTTGTTTGGCTAAAAAGTAAAATGATGTATTGAAAACTTAAGTCATATCTTGCTTGTATGTACCTACATACAAGCAAGATATGTTTACGCTTCACCACAACTCGCCTGATGTGAAGTAGCGTCAAACCTTCGCTTGCCTAGAAGGAGCCGATTAACTGTTGATTATACATGTAAAAAAGACGTTTGCACCAAGTTAGAGAGTGCGGTGAAGGCGTCCCAGGCGAACGTGATTTTAGTGATAGATAAACTACAAAGTTGAAATATTAACATTTTTTTTTAACTTGAACGGGTTAGCACTTGGCCATAGTTTACCTGATAGCAAGTAAAGCTATGGCCTAAGATGGACATTTTTTTAAAGCAAGATAAGTTTACGCTTACCATAACTCGTCTGATGTAACTTTGTGGCATAAGATCTAGCGCGCTTGCTTGAACTAAACCGAAGCAGATGTACTATACAATTAATAATAATAATAATAACGTTTTTTGGAAGTGTTAAAGGGCATAACGCCGCTAGTACCGCTCAGAGAACGCGCAGCACACCTCTCGACACCCTAAGGCACTCACACCAATGTTGCCCTTCCGGCGTCATCTTAGGCTGCTTTTTGTGGAGGGCCCATTTAGTGAGTGGCAAGTCATCACCCGCTATAATTTTTATGAATGAGGCATAACTGGCGGGTGCCGTTCCTCGTACAATAGACCAGTTTAATTAAGTCAATGAACAACTCAACACAATAGCCTGTAACATTAATACCATGTCTGCAATAGTTACTTTATATACCTAACATCCTCTATCTGTAATTTTTACTTAATTTTAAGTACCTATAATATTGTAAAAGGCCTCTCAGTGTTGGCTACGGCCCCACTGATGCCTTAAAAATACCGGGCGTAAGGCCCGAGAATCTGTGAAGAGAAATAAAGACGTTTATTTGACCTTAATAAAAAGAAACAGGTCAATAGTGAACATTGAATTGAAAACTGATTTTAGATAAACTAAGTAATTATCATTTTATACCTACCGTGCTATCAAGAGGACCTAAAGACCTCATTACTTTGAATCTTTTCCGAGTCCTATTGGTTACAAACCACAAATATGTAGGCCTATCTGAAGGGTATTTATCAAAGGCCTTTACAACAAAGTATACGCATTAGCCCACAATCTTATTTAATGTAGAATAATAAGATAATACATAATATTGAAATCCTTAAATAACATAATAGTGAAAATCCTTTAACCAACTTGTCTTTGAAATTAGTTTCTCCATTACTCTTTACTGAATATTTACTTGTATTAAAGTTTGAAGACGAAATTTATGTACTTGATGTTTTCTGTATACCTTTATACATTCTGCACAATCTATTTATAAAGAAATACATTTCCTATTACTTAATTCAGCATTCCGCCAACTTTATTTATTTATTCAAGCATTGTCACTTTCTATATTTTACATAAAAATTTGTTTACCTTATTGCTTTCTTGCTATTCCTTCAAACAACGATATTATAATTAAACTACTTTTTACTAAAAAATAAAAATTATAACGTTGTTTGTAATCTAATCCTTATGATAAATATTTGTATTTCCTTATTAAAAGGAGTTCCTATATAACTCTACTGTAGTAATATTTTAAAAGAAACGAAGTTTCTTGTCTTATAGCACACTTTTTAGATAAATGTAGGACATTACACTCATTGATATTATAAAGTTCATAATATTGCTTACTAAATCATTATTATTTAAAATATTTTATTACATTTATCTGCATCTCATTTTTTGTTTATATTTTCTTTTATTATCAGCATTTTGTCTTAAATCTATTTTAGATCTCTTTATTACTCAGAAATAGGATAACAAATTATTTATCACATCTTATATTTTTAGCAAATAATTATTATAGTATGTTTGTAAGTTTTTTTATTTGAGTGTTTACGGTACTAAATAAATTAACAATATTTATATTACAATGTACAAACCTACATATGTACAATTATTGTGATTTTTCTATGTATCTAAAGCCTTATTCCGTTTCGACCATTTTTATCGTGAACGCCCAGAAATATTCGAATAGAAAATATTATTTATGTAGAATAAGTACCTATGGCATAGTTAAAGTAATACACATAGATTGAACGTAAGATAAAAAAAAAGTATATAAGTATTATATCCGTTTTCTAGTACCCACGACACAAGCGTTTGCTTAGTGTGGGGCTAGATGGCGCTGTGTGCAATGTCCCGGAATATTTATTTATTTATTTAAGATGAATTCAGAAACCGAACTGGATTTTGATTAATATCAATCAATTTATTGAAAAAAAGTTTCGTGGGCCACAATCTAATGTATTACTATATCTTTGTTTTAAGTAGGACCTTAGAATGAATGATCGAGTGGCAAAGTGTGTTTGCTGTGATAAAAAAATATAGGTACTTGGAACTCTGTTTGCCAAATTGTGACTTTATAAAATACTGCCTTATATCACTTCCAGTTTATTTTAGAGGCTAACCTACTAATCAGTAATAATAATTTAATCAAATTTTAGAAGGATTGAGATGTGTGAATAATTTTATAGTAATTTTAAGTTTTATTTCTCAGTCAATCATTTGTATTTTAACCTTAGAATTTAGAACAATAAATTATGGTTTTAACCTATTGACTTGTTTTATTTTATTTTAGGTACACTATAGTTATCATAAAAATCAATAAATATGTACCTACTTAAATATGTTTGTATGTGTAATAGGTTTAATTTAGTCAGATTTACGATTATCTTTCTATCTATTTATTTATCCATTAGCTTTTATTTGGTTAGTATTGAATAAAATTAACACAAGTAACTCAGCTTTAAATCGTCATTTATTTCATAAAACTAATTTAATTCATATTACTGCCGTTTTCTTAAGCGTCGCCGTCTTCAGCGGTTTTCTTCGATTTTCCTGGAAAATAATAGTAGTAGAACATTAATTAAATATAGCAGAAGCCATAAATTTGTGTGATTTCACAGCAAATTTTGCCTCTCTTTGCTGGCTTTGTGGACATATGGACAGCCAAATACGTAAATGTAATGTGCAGTGTATGTGTAATAAATATCACATAAGAAAATCTGTTCTAAATTAAGACTAAAAAAACTATCAGTGATAAATTTATAGATATCAAAGAGCTTGCAACTTTATAACCAACGACGCGGCGTTCATACGTCGCGTCGTATATTATATGTTATGGTTTTGGAGTTTTGGTGAAAAAGACCTTTTGGAAATAGGAATATTTTTATGTAAAACTATAAATCATACTTATGCAGTAGGTATTCTAGAGGCCAGCCCACTTTTGATGAAAAAATACAAGTAGGTACATTTGGACATCACTTAATGTTTATTAAATTATTACTTGTTGAGCCTTATTAAAGAACACTATAAAACTGTTAGGCACTCGCACCTTGATTACCACTTGTTTAAATAGGTACTTACTCCTAGCATGTGCTGGTGGTAAAGTAGCCACAGTCAAGTATCCAGTATGTCCGGGAGTACTTTGTGGCCACGCGCCCACTGCATAAGTTGTTTCACTGTTTGGCTTCTCTTCTACTGGACTTTCGGAGCTCTGGAACAAATAGAAGAGGATGATTAGATTGAAAAAAAAAACAAATGATCAAGACGAATATCCTGCTGGTGTGAAACTTATTAATGAAAAAATCTGCTAGGTTTTCAAACGTAATCACTCAAGTATGTATTGTATGTATAGAAAGTATGATGGTGTTTTCTTCCGTTTTGTATGGTGGGTTATGTTATTCTGACAAAAAATGTCTCTTCGTGAAGTCGACTCCCGATCTATAAGTGAAAACTAAAAGAATTGCCTAATTATTTTGGCGAATTAGTGTCACTTTTAGCCAATAGTATGTTCGCTGTTCAATATTTCATTCAGGTAGAATAAAAAGCGAGTGTGGCTCAGCGGTTCCAGTGTCTGCTTTTGATTTGCATTTACATGTTTTTTTTTACAAGGAATGGGTTTGCACTTGGGCGTAATTCGCCTGATGGAAAGCAATCATTACGGTCTAGGATGGAACGTGCTTACCCAGTAAGAACCGATTCACTCTCGCTTTGAAGATCGCAAGGTTATATTCCGCGGGGAACAGGGAGTCAGGCAGGATTTGTATAGATTTGTACTCGCTTAACGGTGAAGGAAAACATCGCGAGGAAACCGACATGTTTGAGGACCACAATATCCGAGGACATGTGTCTTCCGTGGAAGGACCTGGGCGCCAACCACGATTTATCTGCTCCAATTTTTTCTTCCAATTGCAAGAGAATTCCCCTAACATGAGGAGTCATGACCCTCAGTCGTAAGGAAATACGACTCAAGAGAGAGAGAATAAAAATGCAAGAATGTTGACCAACTTTTCATTTCATACAAACAACATAATGCATATTTACCTACATTAATTCTAGTAAAGTGTCTATCAAATTGATTCCACACACTCAATATGAGTCATTAAGTATTTCATTGAGCAGTCCGAGTGCTAATAGCCCTTCAACTCCGCGTAAACATCTCGAGACTTCACTCACAGGTAATTAGCTGGTGATTACGAGACCTAATGTGCCGATGACGGTTAGATTACCCCTCAAATACATGTATAAGTAATAAATAGTTTTAATTTTTAGTCTATTTGACTGCTCCGTTAGCTTAGTTGGTAGTGACTCTGCCTTCTAATCTAGGGGTGCGGGTTCGATTCCCGCATAACACAAGTAATTATGAATATTGAAATTTGTAATTACTTGTGTTGAGTCTGGTCGTTTCTATATATAATAAGTATGTATTTACAAAAGAAAACTATATATCAAATCAAATCAAATCAAATATACTTTATTGTACACCAAATAAAAAAGAACATATTTAACATAAAGGTGGAAGGTAACCAGGGACATTGGGCGACCTTATCACTAAAGTGATCTCTTCCAGGTAACCTAGTTTGGACAACACTACAGGAAATCCTTAAAGCTGGCGTACTTAACACAATATTAAATAATTTAAAAATAAAACACAATAACAAATATAACATTCAAAGTAAACAATATACAAACATACCTACTTACACACAAAACTACATATTATTGATATTTAAAGGAAATAATATATACATTGAAGGAAATCACACAAAAATAAAAGAAAGCAGAACATATTTCATGTAAAAAGACTTACACACACCAACTAACATCACAAAGTAGAAATGTAATGATTAAAAACCAAGCTCTGAAATATGGGCAAGGATTTAGCCTGCTTGATATTAAGAGGCAGGTCATTCCACAAGCGAACAGCTTGCACAGTGAAAGAGGAGTGATAGTAGATATTGGGATGGCTAAACTCAGGAAATTTCAAGTGAAGGAAACGAGAAGAGCGCTGAGAATCGGAATGGGAGGCAGTGACAAAGGAAAACCTTTCTTTTAGGTACAGAGGAGTGTAAGGATTGAAGAGGATTTTGTACAAGAGTGAGAGGATGTGTGCATTACGGCGAAGACGGATTGGTAACCATTTGAGCTTTTTTCGAAACTCAGAAATGTGGTCATATTTACGTAAACCAAATATAAACCTAATGCAGAAATTTTGAAGACGCTCGAGTTTAACGAGCTGCTCATTGGTTACGTCTAGGTAGCAAGCGTCTGCATAGTCGAGTATAGGTAAAAGAAGGGATTGAACAAGGGCTATCTTGGTAGTATTAGGCAGAAAATTACGCAATCTCCTCAGAGAAGCAGATGAAGCAAAAATTTTACGACTGACTTCTGCTAATTGAGGTGCCCACGTAAGTTGACTATCGAACATAACACCGAGATTTTTTACTGAGTCACTAAATTTAATGGGAACACCGTCAAACATAACTGACTGTAGGCATGACCAGTCTATTCTAGAAACTAAGCGTGAACTACCAATTACTATGACTTGTGTCTTAGACGGGTTTATCAGCAGTCCATTAGATCGACTCCAATCTCGAATCCGTTGCAGGTCAATGTTAATTGTTGCAATTGCTTCATCTAGGCGGTCTAGAGATGCTTGGGCGTATATTTGCAAATCGTCTGCATAGAGGTGATAGGAAGAAGAAAGGTTATGAGATATTGAATTTATAAAAATAGCAAACAGAAGAGGTGATAGCACGCCGCCCTGTGGTACGCCAGCTACAGTACTGCACCAAGACGAGTATTGATCGTCGCGGCGAACACGCTGCCGGCGACCAAACAGGTATGTTCGAAACCACCCTATTGCCGTTGGAGATATGTTAAGAGAGGAGAGAATGCTGAGGAGGATATCAAAATCAACATTTAAAAATGCGTTGCTGAAATCTAGTAGACAAAGAACAGTGAGATGATAATTACCCATGCCATTCCTAATATCGTCCGTGATTTTAATCAAGGCAGTAGAGGTGCTGTGACCGGGTCGGAAGCCAGATTGGAGAGGATTAAAAAGATGGTTTTTTGAAAGGAAGAAGGAGAGCTGTTGATGTATCAACTTTTCAAGAGCCTTAGATAGGAAAGAAAGGATTGAAATAGGACGGTACTCAGTGAAGGTTTTAGGATTGGATTTCTTAGGAAGAGGGATAATTTGAGCATCTTTCCATACAGTAGGGAAACTACCCGATGAAACGGATAAATTAAAGATAAACTGAACGACAGGGGTAATCTCATCAATGACTAGTAGCAGCATTTTGCGACTTATGCCGTCACTGCCGACAGCATTTGAAGATATCGATTCAAGAGCCTTCTTAACATCACAAGCGGCAAAGGGTACGAAGTCAAAAGTGTCAATATCAGGGGGAGATAAGTTAGATAAGTGCCGTAACGTAGCTGACTTCATAGACGGATCAAACTGAGGAGAAGAAGAGAAATGTTGATTTAATTGATTAATGTCTAAATTGTCAGGAATAGTTTCAGAACGAGTTTTACCAATACCTAACGTTTTTAAAAATTTCCAAACTTTTGCCGGGTCTTCATTATTTACGGAATCATGGATGTAACGGCGCTGTGCGTCCCTACACGCTCTATTGCAGACGTTGCGATGCCAGATATATTTTTGCTTATTATCGTCATTTGGACGACGTTTATACTTGGCTTTTGCGACTAGCTTTTTACGCATAAGAGCACGGATTTCAGCTGTGAGCCAGGGTGCTGGTGTATGTTTCATCTTAACCGCTTTGATAGGGGCATGAACGTCGTACAATTTGGTTAAGATGGCATTGAATTCTACCACTGCATCGTCTATGTTTCGAGCGTCAATCACAGATGACCAGTCCATATTTTGAGCATCTTTACGCAATTTTTCAACCTTCAGACCAGCAAAATTGCGCTGAAAAATTATGTTAGGCCTCACTTTAGGCGGACGGACTTTGTACGATAGAAATATCAAGTCATGATGTGAGATAAGGTCCGCCGCACATTGACCATGCTTGGCAACGTGCTGAGGCGAAGAGATGAGCATTAAGTCAAGAAGAGAGGGATCAAAATTAGGTGGATTATGCGTAGCACTTAAAGGAAGAATTGTTAGATTACACGCATTGGCTAAGGATAGCAAGTTTTTAGATCGGTGATCACGCTTAAGAAGGCACGTGTTGAAATCGCCCATGAGTATGGTATGATCATGTGACGCAGAAATATTAAGAAGCAAATTTTCAAGAGAAGAAAAGTAATTAACGTTAAGATTGGGGGGATAGTAAACACCAAGAAGTATTTTCGTGTGATGCAGGGTCAACTCGACAAAAAGATGCTCACCGGCGTCAGAGGGAGGCGGTTGCGACGATACACTAATAACCGAGAAAGGAATGTGAGATCTTAGGTATATTGCAACACCGCCAGCTCTTTGACCGATGCGATCATTTCTAATTAAGTGAAACCCTGGCAATGACACGCAGGAAGAAGAAAGAGCTGGTTTTAACCAGGATTCCGAAACTAGAATAGCGTGTACATTAGGGTTTGCAAAAGACGCTAGCATTTCAGGATAGTGTGCCATAATGCTTTGGGCATTTGTGTGGAATACATTAAAGTTTTTAGGAACATCGGATACAAAGTTTTCGATAGAATCTGCTAGGGTAGGCAAACTACAGAAACTATCTAGACTCTCACTTGAGGATGGACAGGAAAGATATTCAGAGACTTGGCTGTCAACATCACTATTGCATGACATACAGGTAAGTACAATTTTACAGTTTACTTTAAATATACACTTATATTCAATAGTAAGTCTATGTTGGTATGTTTATGAAGTTATATTATTGTGTTAAAAAAAGCTAACCTAATTAATAAACTAAAAGTTACAACCACTAACTACCTACTAACCAGTGTTCAACACATTTAATAATTAAGACATAAATGAAATTATAAGTAATAAAAACTAACATCAGTAATGAATAAAAATTAAATAAACAGTGAATACTGTTCTAGAAATACCTACTAACTACACATTTTCTGCATTTATATAACTGCACTTCCCACAGTAATAACTTTAAATTTACATTTAGAAAAAAGAAAAAAAAAAAAATAAAGCCATAGAAGTATATTATTAAATCATAATATGTGAATGATGGCTAAATGACTTGTAGGTACGTTACCAAATACGACAGCCATGAGCCGTCAAATGCACAAATACAATTTATGTCACTGCCAAACAATGACGTGACAGACAGCAAAAGTAAAAATGATTCGCCAAAAAACTAAACAATAGATAGAAATACATACCTATGTACAGTTATTTTATCAATAAAAAAAGATGGTAGGATCATAAAAAAAATTACATATATGTGAAGACAATAGAAGGTAATTAAAATGTGACAGAATAGCATCACTTCTTTGTTCTCTTAGACTTCGATTTCGGGGTGACGGGTTCCTTGGCTACAGACCTCGGCTTAGAAATCTTGGCTGCCGGAGCCTCGGTTGCTTCCACCTCTTGTATGGCAGCAAAATCAGCCTTGCAATTCACCCGATGCCGGGTACCGTCGGCCCCGAGGACGAATATGTTGCCCTCTCTCGTCCAGCATTTCGATATACCGAAGCGCTGTCGAGCCGCGACAAAGACGTCGTGACGAGCCTTCGTCAGGAATTCAGACATAGTTATGCCTGAACCCTTGAGGCTCGTCTTTCCCGCCCATATCTTGTCACGGAGGGCAACATCTCGGAGCTTGTATAATATAGGCCGTGGCCTATCAGAAGCAGCGCGGCCCATTCTGTGGCATCTACTTATATCAGCAGGTGTAAAACTAGAAATCTTAAGCCGTTCCACCATAACTTTTGCTATCACTTGACCTGTGTTTTCATTTTCAGCTTCCTTGACGCCATGGAGGAGTAAAATCTTGCGTCGAGAGCGCATCTCACCCTGTTCGACTTGATAAGATAACAGGGCAATTTGACTTTGGAGCGCTCTGAAGTTTGCCAACACAAAAACCTTGAATGTAGCCAACTCTTCAGCAACACTTCCAGGGCTACCTGGTTGGGATGAAGCCACCTGGTCCTGGATCACATCAAGGCGCTTCAGGAACACCTCCATCATGTCAGCCATAGACTGTTTCATAGCATCCATTGTTAAACTTTTAGGTTATGTGAAGTGATAACAAAAATAGTGTTCAGTGAAGTACTTCAACTGTTTTATTGAAAGGAGAAACACTGTTAAGTAAGCAGACTACTTTACAACATGTTTGTACACATTTACTTGGTGAGTTGTTCTATTTTTACGATTATTATTGAATAAAAATTGGAGTTAATTAAAAACGCGTATTTACTTTCTGACTACCGCCAGCCGAAAAAAGTATATATGTATTATATCCGTTATCTAGTACCCATGATACAAGCGTAAGCTTAGTATGGGGCTAGATGGCGCTGTGTGATATGTCCTGAAATATTTATTTATTTATTTATTTATTTTATTTATTTACATTTTTTTATGATGATCTGGAATCATAATAACGGTGATATTAAAGTATTTGGGTAAAAAATCGTTATTCTGAAATTTCAATAACAAGCTCGGAACTAAAAAAAATATTTTTTCATTCCATTTTATATGTATATTACAACTAAATTAAACTGAAGGTAACATGTTTGTAAGGGATTGTTAAGTGCGATTTATAAAAGATGAATCGAGAAGGGTCGTAAACAGGTATTTAGATATTACAGTAGGTACATCTGAGACCCTAGTTTCTGACTCTTCTGATGAACGAGGTCTGCCTTAGATCTGGAAGTTAAAATAGGCTTTGAACACAAAAAGAACACATTTAGGTTAGATTCCTGTATTATGCAAGAAGGATGCATTGCGCCCAAAATGGAATATATGCCACTTTTCGGTCATACATCTAAGGACTGACCGAAATAATTATAATAGGTCAATATTATAAAACCTATTTTTTATCAAAAAGAGTACCTATGTTTAATATTTCTTCACGCTTAATCGTATGAATTATATGTACTGATATTTTTTAGATGGCCATGGTCTAACAAATAAGCTACTTTTTGTATTGGATTAATGGAGGTAACACCAGTGGTCGCTTACGATAAGACAAAAATAATAGAAATACTATGGAAACCAATTTTTAGACAACGTCTTCAGTGACAAAAATATGAAGGAAATATCTTAAATCTACTTTACCGTTAACTGCCACAAAATGACAATATACTTACTTGTTTTTTTTTTGTTAAGAAAGCGATTTATATTTATATATGACTTTGACTGAGATATTGTGTGAAATTCAAAAATATACTTACCTACTATTGTGAAAGAATTTATAATTGTAGATAAGGTTTCATTTTATTAATTACGGTTTTAAATTTGAAAGTCATGTGAGAGTGTATTGTGTGATGGACAATAAAAGCTTTTTTATTTATTTATATGACTTTGACTAGTGTTATGCCCCCGACGATACCTGAAAGAGGTCAGGGCGCGTCGCAATTATCGATGTCACGGCTGCGCGTCCTTCAGCAAACATAATCTCAAATAATTCAATACGAGCGCACGCTTCATGGGAAAACGGCCGACTGCAACGCAACTCCAGACGAGGACGGATTAAGGGATATTTAGGTGGGTAAAATGACAAGAACTTCTAAACTTTCTTCATAGTGAAAACCGGCCAAGTGCGAGTCGGACTAGCACACGAAGGGTACGGAACCTTTCGTGTGCTTGTCCGTGCTGTTTTCTGTAAAAATTTGAACCTCTTACCGTTTTTTATACTCAGCAAAAAAAAATTCCGTTGTTCTTAACGTTAACATTGAGCGCTTCATATCATAGATAGCAACGCGCGAGGCTATTTCGCATAAATAATTAGTTAAAAAAAACTATAAGAAATCCGGCAGGCAGATTTTATATCTCTTAATCATTAAGGTCCACTTGCACAAAGATTTGTATGCACATTTAACGACTATTTTGACGTGACAACGTCTTATAAATTGGTTTGCCGGGTGACATTTCAAGAAACTGCGTTACGCTCCGCTCACGTTATGCGCTCACAATGAGAGCGAGTGAGAGGCACGCGTCCCTTCCACTCGGGCATGGTTAGCCCGCCTAAGAGCAAGAGAGACAGACATAAAAGTCGTTGTCACGTAAAACTTTCGCCCGTATACCGACTTTACAGGCAACCAATTTATTTTTCTAGTAAAAATGGGTGAAAATGTTTTAGAGTCGTTGTGCAAGCGATGTTTTTTTAACACGGAATAGGCTTACGTTTGACTACAATCTGCCTGATGTTAAGCACCACTGTAGTCTTACTTACTTATTCTGGATTTGAAAATGGGTTATAATTTTATAGTCTTTAGCCCCCTAAAAACCTTACTACGCTCCCATCCTAGATTACCGGTTATTATCAACATTAACACCTGTAGCAGTCTAATGGACCCCCTGGATTAGATTAAGCTATTGTGACTATGAAATTGCGACAGATAGCTTTAAAGCTCTACTTTGATGTTATTAAGGAATGTAATTTATCTTACAATAGATTTTGAACGCGTTTAGCGTGGAGTAGTAATTTATGAGCCCGTTTTGAGGCAATATTTTATGCAATCTGCTTTGTGGTTTACTTTCGCTCAGTTGTGTATTTCACATGTATTTTAGTTTGTTACCTACCTTTAAATGTGTGGCTTTATTAACATATTAACACGTTAAATTGTAGGCCCCGGCTGTTTGTTTATTACGGCAGTCGTTAAGCCATGTAAGAGGCCCTCAGGGCGGCTTGATCGATACTCGACACCAGAGTTGGCCACTCTCATTTGATAAGAAGAAGAACATGTTAATAGAATAAACTGGCTGTAAAATAAAATAAAACTATGGACACTTTATTTTACTTTATTTTATATCAAGTTTACTCTATCAACATGTCTATCTATATAGCCACTTAAGCGCCTTGGTCGTTTATAAATTAAAATTTTTAGCGTTTTTATCCTATCCAGAGGTTCTCAAATAGGGGGCTGAAAATGCGGCGAAACGGTTCGAGAAAAGGATGGTACGGCAGTGTTTGCTTCGCGCTCGACTTAGCGGGGGCACTGCCGTGCCCCCAGATAACTAAGAAAGTGGAGATTTAAAACCAGTTTTATACCTATAGCTTCACTTTTTGGGCACCCATCCAAAACCCGACCTTTCTTGCCTCACAAAAACAACCAACAAAACAAAACCATAAACACTCTATAAGCAGCCTTTATCGGAGCCATGTTTCCTGTCACCATAACTGTCCAAGAGTGATAAACAGCTCCACACTCGATTTAGACATACCCGACCAAATAAAAGGAAAAAAATATGCATCTATACATATAATAAAGCTGAAGAGGGTCTAAAGTCTGTAAGTTGAAGATATACGAGAAAAAAATGTTAGGGGATAGGTACTTAGAATTGATAGCATAACACGTTCCAAGAATTTATAAAACTTTTGTAGGTCTAATTGTTTGTCTGTTTACAAAATTGTGCATCACACAAAAACAGTTGAACGGATCATCATTACTTTTGCTATGTAGGTAGTATGAGGTCCTAGAAGTTTCATAGGCTACACTTTATCGCAAAATAATGCGAGCGAAGCCGCGTGCACCCACTAGTATATATAATATAAATAAAGAAGTATAATCTGTAATGCCTCGGTAGCGGTTGAAGACCGTGTAGAGATATGGCTCACGCAAGCGTAGGTGGAGCTATCTGGGGAACATGTAAACTTGGCGGGCGCATGTTAAACGTTATAAATGGAAATTTGATATGGAGTATGTGTGTTTATTAAAGTAATTATCAGGGAAATAAAAAAAAAATTGGCATTATGTTTTTTACAGACGATTTGCTCTGAAACAAAGGCCTCACAAGCGAAAGTGGATATTTAGAGGTACATTCTTTATTCCAATACATTTTAAAACAAATTTTTGAGACCTAAAGAGACCTAGAAAAACGCAGGATCGAACTCTACTTGTCGTGATTAGTTTTTCAATCACTTCAGAAATGTTTTTTTAGAAATAATTTCATAAAAAATCACAAAAAAACCAATAAAATTTAAGAGAAAAGAACTTATTGGCTTTTATTTGGCGGCTTTATAATAATAATATTTTTTCTCACAAACTTTCACTATACGACTGTTATTAAAATAAAATCATCCCAGAAACAGCGTCATATTTCGTAACACCCCAGCTGCGAGCGTTTAGCAATCATCAGTAAATGAGAGGATACCGCGCCCTGTGATCAGTGGCGCCACCTACCGCCCTGTCATTTAGTGCGCCGCTGTGCTAATAACTAGGAACTAAATACCTTTGTTGGTGGATCGGTGTTTAGGTGACGAAATGTTTTGTATGGATTTGGGTAGTATGTTTTGGTGGATAAATAGAAGACAAGAACCGAACTAGAGTATTACATCTATTTTAAGCCGGGCAAAAACATTACGTTTGTCCATTTGAACTACCGTAGAAGTATAATAGTCAAATCTTTGACCATCTTATACAACATGCCTACTGCCTTTTTCTTGATTTGCTCTATATACTAATGTCATTTGGCTGATGACATACAGTGATGACGCTTATTCTACAAACAAGGGCCCAGCACATAAATTTTGGAAGAAGAAGAATGAATAATACATAGTCTTCTTGCACACAGTTACATTCCCCTTCCCCTAGAAGGCGAAAGTGGCTTAGCGGTTCCAGTGTCTGCTTTTCATCCAGTCGTACTCTGGTTCGAATCCGGCCCTACACCAATGACTTGTATTTTCAAGTTATGTATGTGTGGATTTGCACTCGCTTATCGGTGAAGGAAAATATCGTGAGGAAACCGACGTGTTTGAGGACCACATTATCCAAGGACATGTGTTTTCCGTGGAAGGATCTTAGCACCCCCCACGATGTACCTATCTGCCCAAGAGAACTACCCTAACGAATTAATTCTGCAGGGGAGTCACGACCCCCAGTCATGAAGAATACGACTCAAGAGAGACATTCCCCTAATAATATGCTTATAATTTATTATTTTTTATTAATTTTATCTTTAATGTGTATGGACTCAAAGTCTGAAATAAATGACATTTATTTTATTTTTTATACATATGTACAATCAATCTCAGTGTTATTTGTCACAGTGTTTTAGTCGATATATTATCTTCACTATTAATTGTGAAGAAAAATTAAGGAACAAATAACTAACAAACTTTTAACTAAGTAAAATGTACGTGTAAAAGAATAAACATAAGCATACAATGTAGGTACGTTTGAATGGAACTACGCACAATCTTAAAACAATTCACCCAGAAAGCCTGCAGCCAATCTGCGCGTAATTAGGAGCCTTGACAGAGTTGTGGTGAAGATTACTCTAATCTAACCCCGACATTAGCCTGCGGATGGAAACCGCAGTTTGAACTTGGCCGGTGACCTTGGCTTCTTAATTCTACATGGGAACATATCAGATCAGATCTGTGATGGTTTGTATAGGTAAATTTTTTTAATAAAAATTATATTTTTATCACGTTGATCTATATCTAGCAGTGTCACCTTAAATAAAAGCAAAGCATATTAGGCGTAGAAAAATATAAATGTCTAGTTGCTAACCTCTTTTTGGGTGGGTGACCGAAAGGTGAAAGAAGTGTAAACGATTGTTGTATGGACTTTTGGTTTGCCACAGACAAAAGATAAGCAAAAGAATAGTTACTGAAAGCTGTCACCAGAAATTTGCCTATTTCATACTTACTCCTTATTAAAAATAGAATCTATTGCAGCTATTTATTTATTTTGTAATTCAAAATCATGAAAAAGAAACATTCTTTCACTTATACAAATTTCAGAAATACTTAAAGACACGACCAAATTATTATCTACTTTCTACATATTTGAGAGCCCTTTAAATTACGTCTTATCACAAATGGAATACATCACGTAGAACAAGTAACTACAGTTATGATATACTCTCTCCAAAATCCAATGTCACTGTGTTGAGTAATCAGATAAAAGACCGCTCTCCACCTACAATTGGATCGAACATTTTTTGTCTACCGCCTAATGTCACTGCCGCCATAACTTGGTTCCGCGAAGACAATCTATTTAAAGCATCACAAATTGGTGTAGAGGTCTTCGACTCCAGCCAGAATTTCGGCACGGGCCAACCGGCCGGTAATTATTTTAAGTGTCAATAAATAATAAAGTTGGCCGCGCGCTGAGTGCTCGTCCATCTACGTTATCTCAATTCTTAATGCGCCTCTTTGGACGACGCTTCTCTTTTTTCCCATATTTTTTTCCTTTTTCGTCTGTGGAGCTTAAATTCTGTGTTGACAGCGCGGAGGTTTTATGTTTTAATCCGGACTTTATGGCCGTTTAATCGGCATTAGAAAACGTTTTTGTTGGGTGTTATAAAACGTTTTTATCAGCTTTATGTTTGTTTCGGGGAGGTAGAGGTAATGTTCCGAATGATAAAGTCGATTTTACTCAGTTGTTGCATTAAAGTAATGAATTCGAGGCTATTAAAGTGGGGATTAATAGAGCGATCGAAATAAAGTAAACGTAATAAATCATAAGTAACAAGTGGGGTCTATTTTGTCAGAGATGGCTCGCTCGATCGATCACGGGCTCGCTGGATATGGATTTATGTTACGTAATTGCGGTGCGCGCGCGCAGCGAGTGTGGGTCCCGACATTACGTTTTTCATGTTAATACCTTGATATCTCTGTTAATGCACCGAGAAATTGTATGTTTATTATTGTGCGCGATTGCGGCAAATTGAACAATTATTTGGACATGATTTACGAAACGTCTCTCTTTGTAGATAAATGGGCTGTAAGCGCGCTCTTACACGCTTTTACGTCTTTATAGAACATAGTTGTAGAGATTAGCTGCCTCTATTGTTTATCGACTTTTATGAAAACGAATGCTCTATATTTCAGCTATGCCTATTTTCATTGCATTAAGATCTGAGAAATTAGGCGATTTTGGTATTTGACCTTTCAAGAATAGTAAGACCTACTCGTACATACACTAGAACAACAGCAAAAGTGTATTTGTTCGTTTGTTTGTTTCTTTTTAACTCTGTAGTTTTAAGTAAGTAGTATAAGACATAGCCTGCTATGTATACCGAAGCAACACGAGCAAAGCTACAGGCATCCGCTAGTAATCTATTAAATGCCTCATATTCCAGTTTTCAGTGTCCAGGCGTGGCGGTGGATTTATCGTAAATCAATCGCTATTATGTCGCCATCTGTCTGCAAAGGGAGCGCATGAATCACAGCAGATATATTGTGAAGTGGATAAATAGTTCTTTATGAGGTCTCGTATGGAGTAACTTGGATGATCGTGCCAGTTTTGGTTAAGAAAATAAACTGTATCAATCTGATTTGTATTTAAAAACTACTTGTATATGAAGTAAGTCAGGTACCCGCTTTCAAAAATCAATGATACTAATTACTGATTACCAATCTATGATCATCATCATAGCCCACATATGTCTATCCATTTGTTGAACGCAATTCTGCCCATAGCGCCATCATCATCATCATAAATTTAAGGGCAGGGCCCTTGTCTGTGGAGTATGCGCCATCCTTCCCGATCTTCTGCCAATTCCTTGACCTCCTTATACGACATGACACCCGCCTTTTTTTATTTGGTCCATGTATGACCTTCTCGGCCTTCCTCTTCCGGCTTCCAATTTTCCTTCCATGATGGTGTCCATAGCGCCATACAGCACCAAATTAGTTATAATCAAATTCCAAACCACAAAATATAACAGAATAATCAGTAATCTTAAATATAACAGATATTCTGCTATTTCAAAATGTAAGTACCTAACCTACTTACACGTACAAAAAAATATTATTTCTTACAGGTTAGGTAAAACAAGCAAAATTGGTACATCGATATACCAACCAAACTATATAATTCAGAGAAATCAACAATACTTTCTTAACATAACTGAATAGTTTCTCGTCATTTTAATTCCACCAAATAAAACCCGACAAATAAACAAGTTCATAAATTAATTAAATTTCACATAATCGTTGAACAAAGGTACACACGAGATATTTCACGCCCGCACGTATCTGATGGTATTTCGGCTTCCGAACTGACATTCCTGTGATCGCGAGAAACCGGCTACCAGCCTGGCATCGGTGACATGAAGTATCTGGAGAAGAGACTCTGTGATTTTGAGGTTGTTGAGGATAAATTAAATTAATTTTGTCGTAAAGTAAATAAAGTATTTTTTTATATGAAAGCCACCTTATTGTATAGGTAATTGACATGATTCTGTCAGCTTTAGTCGTAAAATTATGGAGGTGATCTCGTTAGAACTCAGAATTAATGACTTGATTTAACTGCTACATTTCTCTATTTAGATATTAAAGCGCAGAATTTATGTATAAATTTTCA
Source organism: Macaria notata (assembly GCA_927399415.1). NCBI lineage: Eukaryota > Metazoa > Arthropoda > Insecta > Lepidoptera > Geometridae > Macaria > Macaria notata. Next base: position 8,032,002 of record OV656741.1, read on the forward strand.
AACTAAACATAACTTCTGTTGCTTGCACTATTTGTTGAGTGAATTAGTCAACAACAAATAGTATTTTGGAATTAAGGACTGTATTTTATGAAATACATGAAATAGGTTTGAGTTTTTTTACAACACACAAAATAATCTTCAGCGCTTGCTTTGAATTAGAAGGATTAAAGTGCAAAATATATGTTTATGAAAAGTCTCACAAACATATTCTAAACTACATATCTGCTCGAACGTATCTTGCGAAGCACTATAGGAATTGAAGTTATTTTAACTGCTTAAAAACGCAGGATAATATATTCAATTTTTGTTCGTATACTACAATTACGTATAAATCGTTTTTATTTATAATACTCTATACTTACTAAAATGTCAAATTTATGGAAAAACGCATTCAAAAAGAATGTGTAACTTAAAAAAAAAACCTTTCAATAATATCTCCGATTTCACACCCTCATGGAGACACTACCCAGTGACACGCGCTATCTCCCCTCTGGAGACGTATCACTCCGTCTCGTAATGAGTCCGCATTAAAACTTACACCGTGTCCATGTCTGCTTGAACGTATCTTGCGAAGTACTTGACGGCTTGGGATTTATGTATGTTTATTTGGAGAGGAGATATTGGAGCAATTTTTGGATTACAAATTGCGAGGATGTATGAGTAATGAAGTGTGTAGGTACTTTTTATTTATGAAATAGGTGCTTTTTTAATGGTATTATTAATAAGGAGCCTCAAGCTTGGTACCTATATTGAAACAGTGATACGCTTAGTATGATATGGGACACCAAATTCGGCATTTATAACCGCAGTGGTAGGAATTTTTTTGAATTTCAAAGTTTAGCGTGTCTGTTCTATGTTCTAAGATGAAAAATATCCACAAAGCCAGCGTAAAACTGCATATATGTGAAATAGAGTAACATTTAAATATGGTACGCATCACTAAATCATATATATTTAAAAACATACGGAAACTTATGACAAAACGTGGTTTAACTGTTAGTCCAGAACTTCGAATATACTGAGACTGTTTTCGTTGTTTGAAATTTGACTGTCTACTGTCATAATAATCAAACTGTCCAAATGACAGTTAACATTTTGTCATAATATGTAATGTTTGAACAACAAGAACCGACTTTTTATTTTTTAAAGTCCCTTATCATTAATCCTCGTTTTGTAATAAGACGAATTCGAATTCTTAAGCAATAAAAATCAGACAGGATTCCTAAGCTTTTTTACATTTAAATAATGGTCAAACCTACATATCAATAAACAGTTGATAATAAATATTATCCGGTGATGTATCATTTATTTGTCAAAATGACCAATCACCCTCACAGCGCTCAACACATTAAACGTTACGCAGTAATTACTCAAAATGAAGCTAAATGCGTCCACAACATCGTGGTTTCGATGTCCTTACACTTCGCTGGGTAAAGGTTTGGTTAATTTGTGTTGCGAAATTTATGATACGATATTTTTGAATACTGGTTTATATAATACCCTTATTCTGGAAAGTACCTACTAAAATTTTAACGATAAAAAATCCATGTCTTTTTTAAACATTGTCATTACCATTCAGACTGTTTGCACAGTTCTGTTCACGGCAGAATAATTAATATTTCCGGGTGGTTCCCACATATGAGACATATATTGACTGGCCTGTTAGCTTAGTTGGTAGTGGCTCTGCCTTCTAATCTAAGGGTTGCGGGTTCGATTCCCGCGTGACACAAGTATTTATGCATTTTAAAAAATTATAATTACTTGTGTTGAGTCTGGTCGTTTGTATGTATAATAAGTATGTATTTACAAAAGAAAAGTATATAAGTAATATATCCGTTACCTAGTACCCACGACACAAGCGTTTGCTTAGTGTGGGGCTAGATGGCGCTGTGTGCAATGTCCCAGAATATTTATTTTTTTATTATTTTTTTTTTTTATATAAAAGCTAGATATAAAAAGTTGTAAGATTGTGTTCTTAAAAATCTACAAAAAGCTCAATAAAACTTTTTGTTTGCTCACTATCTTATCAGATTATTATCTACAACACAATTAATTAAACATAATAAATTGTTACAATTTCAATCAAGCTACAATTAAGTGTTGTACAATGTATTAATCGATCTAAACTTCAATTAGGCAAGAAGGTAACGCAAATACAAGTACAAGATATAAAGTGTGCACTTTATTTTTTTAAATATGTTGTACATATATTACTTTGACAGAACGTGTTCACCCCATATGAACTGACCCAGTTTTAAAGATGCTATACAATTATTTATTACTAAACTTGAATGACAGTGGTTCAAAAATAACAATAGTTCGAACCCTCGACAGAATTATTGTTACTTAAACTGGCAGAATTCATACCAATTGCAAGCGGCTGCCATTCGAACTAAACAAATTAAATAAATCTGTATCTAAATATACTCAAAAAACTGTATTAAACAAAATAGACCCCACAACGAAACGAATCGATAATAATATAATCGTATTACGCGGCGATTGATTCGAGTGTTAATAAGTACAACACTTTCACTCGAGTGTGAATGTCAAATCCATGTGACATTATTAAGCCCAAATCAGTATTAAAATTGTCTCTTAATCCGGTGATGTTTTGTATCGCTATAAAGTCTTTTAGTAACGGTCGTTGGATTAAATTATGTAGTTTTATTATGGTGTTCACGAGTACAATAAAACGGTATTGGTCACCAAAGGTCCGGCGGAATATATGTAAATTATATTAGTAGAAGGAATATGACAACTTGGCTTTTGAATTAATGAACTATTGCGCTTTTTTAGGGTTCCGTACCTCAAAAGGAAAAAACGGAACCCTTATAGGATCACTTTGTTGTCCGTCTGTCCGTCCGTCCGTCCGTCTGTCAAGACCCTTTTTCTCAGGAACGCGTAGAGGTATGAAGCTGAAATTTATATCAATTACTCAGGTCTACTGTCCCTTGAAGCTGTGAAAAAATCAAACTTCTAAGCCAACGCAATCAAAAGATACAGCCATTTATGCCGCAAATTTTCGACACTTGCAAGGGAATCAAAACCTACAGGTTGCTTCCCGTGAACTCAGAATCTTGAAATTTGGTACGAAGCAACGTCTTATAGCATAGATAAAGGAAAAATTACGAAAACCATAAATTTTACGGAACCCTCGGTGCGCGAGTCCGACTCGCACTTGGCCGGTTTTTTTTTACATCATGATTACTATTAAGTCATATTTACTATGATGTTGTGCAGTTTAACATGTTTCTTGAAAAGGGAGTTAAGTTTACAAATGAGGAATTCATTATCTCAACTAACATAGTCTTTTTATGTACTCTGCAGAGCAGAGTGTTTGTATAGATTTATGTGGCTTTTGAAAGCCGTTCAAAAATTGCCGTAGCGGACGGTATTTCACGTCCACATGGCGGGGTATTGGTAAAGTTTTCAACTAGCAATAATCGCACCTCGGATTAACCTCATTGGTTACGATATTGCCTCTGCGCAAAGTTAATGAAAACGGTCATGTAAAAATTTTGCCATGGTACGACAAGGGTGTGTGTTAGCGTGAGTTAACTTGACTACTAGCGCCATCTAGTTTTTTTGTCAGGTACTACTGATTCATAACTTTTTTGACATTAATATTATACAGTTTTTATTTGTGATTCACATAAATGACTTATGGCATTTAATACCAACATGAAATTATTTTTATTTGGTTAAGATTAAAAAAGAAATGTTAAATTATTCAGTTGTAATTTTCATTACTTCATTTTTTATATTGCAGATATGTTTTACTTATTCTAATCTCAGGTTTGGTCAGTAGACAATGGAATATGCCTAAAAATATGTTGATGATGAATTGTAATAATTAAATTTCAATTATCTTTTAAAATAAAATATAAAAAAAACCGGTGAGCTGTTTTTTTGCAAAAATTTCTTTTTTCTGAATGTTTAAAAGTCATTTTTGTTTATTCTTGTGGAATATATGTAAATATTAGTCAGTTACTTTGTAAAGTAACGTGCGTCGTATTCAATATATTAATTATATGATAATAAGCCAATGGAAAACGATAATTAATACAAATTACTGACTTTTGACCATAAAAAACAGCTTTTATTTATCTATCATCTACGCAATGACCGATCAAAACCATAACGGATTCTAACTTACTAAAAACGTTTTTACTTTTCCTTATAAACTGGCCAGTCATTCACCATCTGGCCATGTCGAAACCCTGCGAAAATACCACCACGTTTTCTCCGAGGATCCATGAATGGGTTGAGAAGCCACGAACTTTCATTGTTATAGTTTTTTAATAGTTTTTATTGGATATCGATGTTGTTACCGGAATGAACTTCGGATAATCGAGAGTTTGTGTCCATTGGACTAAACTAAAATTTTCAAATTGAAATTTATTCATTTAGTGAAAACTAGGTACGTAAGATCTTAATTATTATTAATAATAATATAATAATTTAATTTTATGTACCTAATATTGCTACGGATATGATAGAAAAATATATTTTTGTAATAGCTGGCGTTGACAATTGTATCTTTTTACTATGAATATCCATTTCTATGTATGCATTTGTATTGCATACATGTTTTCAACACATACCTTCTAACATTTTAAGGATGATTTTTTCGTATAAAAACAAAAGATTTATTAAAAAATGACAATTTTCATTACTTATGAAATTTTACTTATGTTGTTTGACATTTTATAATACGTTTAGTCAGATAAATACGAAAACACAAAATTTATTAAAAACTTTTTTATTAAGTTTTTAGTAATGTAAAATCAACACTTTATCTAGAAAAAAGTTTGGAACACTTTAAGAAATATAATTTGAAATCTTTTTTCCGTAAGAATAACGTGAACCAACCAGGTCGTTGGTCAAAAAAACACCGTGACCCAACGTTGTCTATGGGTCACGAACTAAACCAGCAGCCCCACAATAAAATCATTTCTGAATGAAGCACAACATCAGTATTTGAAAGAAAAACGATGTAACTGACGTAGAACATACTGCACTTTCGACATTCTGCAATTGAATTGTTTGAAATAATTTTTCAATAAAAAAGCAATAAGAGACTTGTCACAGATCACAGTTTTTTTTCAGATTTTATAACCTTTTATCCGTAAAATAAAGAAAAAATACTGTTTTTATAAGGAAATGACCGAAATAGAAAGAGATAATGCTTTTAGGCGGTTTATTTAACCGTAAGATCACGATTTTAATTGATTGATTTGTGATAATTGTTTGTGTATTGAGACATCTATTTGTTGGTATTATCTTTTAGGAAATAAAGATGAACAGATTGGCAATTGTTTATATTGGCGTTGTTATTTTGAATTGATTTTGTTACTGGCTTTGGTGTTAAATCTAATCTTATTTGCTTAGAAGTTACTAAAATACACAGTAACAGTAGTTAATATAATTGCAAACAGGTCTCTTCTATATTATAACACTCTTCATCATCATCATAATCATCCACAGCCTTTGGGATCCCACTGCTGGGTATAGGCCTCCCTTTGCATGTGCCATCTGCGTCAATCTTGTGCAGACCTCATCCATGTCGGACCCTTGACTTTGACGAAAAATATATCAATTTTATAACATTAAGAATGTTATAAAATAACATATTGGTAAAATTTTGTAAGGTCAAATGTGTATGTTAATAGTAGTTTATGCAACTGTCATATAATGAAGGGTATTAAAACACGAGTGTGAGTTTATGAAACGAGCGCAGCGAGTTTCATAATAGTAACGAGTGTTATATGCAGTTGCATACACTACTTTATCTTCACTAATGCAATTAGTCAAACAACAAAAGTAAAAGCTGACAATAGTTAATTTTTCATATAATTTTCTAGATTTTTCTGGCAAAAGATTGTGAGTTACTTTTGTTGCCAATTCTAGAATATCCGGAGGCGTACAAATATCATCGTCGCTATCCATTTTTAACTTTTAATTTGTATTTAAAAAACAAAACACATTGCGACACAATAAATTCACGCGTACGTGTATTGTCACAGTGATTTTGCCGCCATTAAAATCTAACCAACGAGAGTGCAGCGCGACCAACCTGATTGGCCCTGCAATCAGGTTGGTCACGCTTTTTCGATGTTATAATGAGCTATTACGATATCGATGTGGATATTATAACATCATGTGTAATTATAAGTCAAGTATTGGAAACATAAGTAGAATGTTACAACATTAGTGTAGATAAAATTAGTAACTTTCGCCGAGATAAATTATAATGAGTTGTTTAAAATTAATGTAAAATTAACATACAGATAATAATAATAATAATAATTCATTTATTCATCTATAGTGTTACGCGTTTTTATAATATGTGATTTAATAATAAAGTGTTTCACTATGAGATAAGTCTTACATCTATAACCTATTTACATTTTGAGTGACGATTTGATAAGTTATTGTAATTCATTAGATGATTAGGTAGGTATCTATTATAATTGATATTAATATGAGACAATTTGAAAATAATAAATAAATTAAACATTTGTTAAACATATGTAGTTAGTTACTTACACTAATTTATACATATATACATATAACTCAGACTACAAGCATACTATAAACGTCAACTACCAATCAAATCGAGATCAGTAACACCCGAGGGCGCCACTAGTACACACAATAAATCACAGTTACATAACATAGTATGTAGTAGCAATCGAGTCATATACAGCACCACAGATAAAGAAATAATCTATAAAACATTAATCCATCGCTAGGGGCGACCAGAGACAATAGCCACCAAATGAGTTCATTTATGTATTGTGTAACGTATCGATAGACGTTTTGTTTTAACACGGATCTGCAACATGTGATGAAATGTTGCAATTCTAATGGTATTACAGTAGATGAGTACCGTAGATGGTAATTTATTACGATTTTTTTAAAAATTTCCTTACATATAGTACTTTGCAAAATAATCTTAGCGGTCTTATCAATCAAATAATCCCGTCGGGGCTGCGGAGGTTATTTGTAGTCAATCTGTGTAAAAAATGTTATTTTTACGAATTATAAAAATCGGTAGCAAACAATATGAATTGAACAGCAACACACATTACCAATTATAATGTCACTTGTTTTTTTATTGACAAAAATAATTATTATACGCAGCTAAAACAAACAAATAGGATGTCCCTAGAAGTCTAACAATATTTTAACGATAAGAACTTATAACGAGTAAAAATCCATCAACGAAGTCCATAATTGTCGAAACGATCCTACTCTAGGGTGAACGGATGTCTTCTTCGCAAGAGCATTATATCATAATGCCACTAGTTTGTCTAGTGCGGCAGTCATTAAGCCATGTCAGAGGCCATCATGGCGGTTTGATAAACTCTGGACACAAGAGTTGGCCACTCTCATCGATAAGAAGATGTACTGCCGCGCTATTTACCATCAAGCAAGTCATAGTCAAGTGTAAATCTATCAAGGATAAAGACAAATATTCAAGTTTAATCTCTGTTAATGAGTACATATACTTCGAACAAGGTTCAAATAGCAATCAATAAAAGGGGGTTTGGGAGGTCAAGTACATGTTCAATGTACTGAAGTACCTTTTGTATTTATTGCAATGGATTAGTACAGATGTTAATTAAGAAATAATTACTGAGTCTTGGAATTGTTGTGTCATGAAAGGACGTTGTTAGAAACTTAAATTTTATTTATATTGATTTCAATGTGTCGGTATAAAATTATCAAATGTGTTTTTCAGTTCAGTTTTATTGTACATATAAATATGTATGCAAATGCCTTTATCGAGATTTAACTGTAGCAACTTTACTGTATGCCGGATAACCGGTATAACATAGCTTTTCTATGGTATCTGACATGATGAGATATTGACATTCTAGATTTCAGAAAACAAAAAAACATTTTTTTCCATACCGAATAGTCTAGAGTTTACCACTCATACGTACATATATCTAAAACACGTACGTTTTCACAATTTAGTTTAGAAAAACACAAAAATCTGTGTAAGAACAAATAATCGCATTCCAACAAATTTTGAGTACATCATAATCAACTATCTCAATACGGGAAACGGATCCACTACCTCTGACTTGTAAAGCAAAGCGCGCAATCACTGCGTCACAGAAGCCGTCAAGATTATTCAATTTATTCTATATATATATGGTTATATAGCAGCCCCATAACAAGAGACAATAGGTACGGTTAGTAGAGCGGGGTCAGGGCGGGTCACGAGTCGTTTGGGGTCACTGCGAGCTTGGAAAGCTCGAGCGAAACCTGATGAGCTACGCAGAGCTTAAAGCCCGAATATAGAAGTAGACAAGCTTATACGTATAAATTTGTAATACCAGTGGCACCTTACAGTTCTATCTGCGTTAATATGTCTGATCTTTACTGAAAATCTGACCACGTATTTTAAACATAACAAGGACACAAAATTATATACTTGTACATAGTTTACACATTTCTTGAACTTATAATATTGATAGTCATGCTTGATTTCATGGATTATAACTACACACAGCCAGGCAATACAAAAAAAAATAATGATAATAAAAATTATATTAATTTTAATTATTACTATTCACAATGCACAAATTACTCAATCAATCTATCTACCTCACAAATTTAAAAGGCCCAACAAACTTCGTACAGTCGATTAAGTCGACTACGCCATGGCACGTGTCATTTCATCAAATCGCTGGCCACTTTCATGTCGTGATACAAGGATATTGTTGCTATGTAACTTCTGTCCGGCCCGGCCCACTGTGACGCCGTGGCCAGAGGCGAATTTATGGGGGGAGTAGGACCAAATACGTCTTCTTCTTATTGAATGAGAGTGGCCAACTCTGGTGTCAAGATTAATCAATGCTCTAAGGGACTTTGACATGACCAAATACTGATATATGATAAGGTAAACGATAGACGTTGGTGTTAAATTTTAGCACAATGTGAACGTACATAAAAAAAGATGAGAAACCATAATGCGTACTAACTGTCTTCTTTATAAGAAATTCATTAAATACTAAACAGTTCCGTTCCAGACTGTTTAAAATCTACAGATACAAATCTATAAACACCCTGATAATCCAAATGCTATGCTATACCTCTCCTTATTAGTTACCTACCTACCTACTTGATTCTTCTGACTTCTTAGAAAGAAAAATAGTAGAAAAATAAAATATGTACATAAAAAATAGGTAGATTATTAATTATATTCGTTTTTAAGTTTTGTTTATATGCCTACATTTAAACCTGTTATTCTGTAAATAAAAATTTTTCTTTCTTTCTTATTTTGTGACGAGAGTTTTAGACATCGTAGGTTTTAGTATCAGAGATATATTAACAAATAGAACAACGTTACCAAAGACTGTATAAACGAAATAATATCAGGAATTACTGCATGCACAAAAAGCTTATATTTCTTTCAAGATACAAATTATTATACCCTCTAAAAATCCTCAATACATCCACACCTATTGTTACCCGTGCGGAGACACAATCAATCACAATTACGGATGTAGTGCTTAATCATTATTTATTCGTTTAATTAATTCAATGCGACCACGGCACGCCGCCGTATTGTTTCATTAACTGTATTATCATTGCTGTAATTAAAGCTTACAAGTCTTTCAACATTGAGATTGAGGTATGTGGTCATTCAAATCTGGTCCGTGCTTTTTTTTTGTAATGATTGTCTAGAAATGGATATAAATGGTATGATATATACCCTACAAATAAAATAAAAATAAAGGCCTTACAACTGGTTCGTAATAAAACTGGCCCTACAATTGGTTATTTAGAATAAAAATAAAACTTGAATATATTTTAAGTTGATAATTTTGTTTTTTCAGAAAACTAGAAACAAAAGCAGTTTCTTTGATTCCTCTTTCAGCTTTAGACTAAAAATGCACAGAATATCACTTTTACCGATTGAAAATTGCAATCTTTTGCAAATTGCATTTGTATTTTCTATGTCATATTTTTTAAAGTATGTTTATGTTCTGGTGTTGCCTAGCACATTTTAGTGATTATTTTGCTTATTGTATTTAGTTTTGTATCGAGTACAATTAATATATATATTAGGTATTCAAATAACATACCTACACGGAACTTCCTTGTGATCTCAGACAAATTGTACAAAAACTTTCTGAATACGGCTTGATTAATTGTGAACAAAACAATTAATTTGATGTTTAGTTGAAGTTTAGCTGTTACTATTGACATCGCATCAAAGTGACTATTGCTATAGTTGAATTAATTTAATTTTTAAAGGTTAGTTTGGCCAAAATCTTTAGAGTAAAAAAATAATTCGTGTGTTCGTTATACAGTCTAACAATTTAGTGCATTTTAAACTTTTGTTTCACAGTTTTGCTATTTTATTTGCCTACTTTTGTACTGAAAAGTAACTAACAATTCTTAAAACACTTAACCAACTCGTATTATTTTGATGAATAACCACATATGGAAACACTATACAAAGTAATGCGTGTTGTAAAATATTGTTTTACCATAAAAAGTTCAGTAAAACAGAATAAATTAACATGTTCCAAAAACATAATGTCAACATTTAATTTCCAGTTGTAGTACAATAATTTGAAATAACAAGGCACTGTCATAGGAACACTGACGCGTAATTAGTTTGTATGTTCATTAAGCCATTACTGAGGTATTTCATGCAGTTACTAGACTATTATGCGGCAGGTCATAACTTTAAGGACTTTGTAGGTGTTTCTGTTTTGTTACAATGCATTGGATACGAAAACTGTTTGACACTGTACAGTCAGATATTTACGTATCCACTACGTCACCTAAAGCGATACACGCACAAGCAAACGCTATATATATCCTATGTCTTAATAAAAACTAAGTAATGCCATAACATGAGCAGTATTTTTGGTGTAAGGTGTAAAAGGCTTTTCCAATAAGAATCAGTACACTCACGCTTTAATACTTTTCTTTCTTCATTAAGCTCGCAGGAAACAAACAGCCGGGCAAAGATTCCACGACTTTAAGCATCGTGGCAAATCAATCAATCAATAAATATAGCTTTATTGTACACCAAAACACACAAAAATACACGGCGGGCGGGCGGCCTTATCGCGTAGAGCGATCTCTTCCAGGCAAAGCGCTCCTATGCGCTTTAAAACATAGCCAATGGAGCATCAGTCTTATTTCTAGTTACGCCTCACCATACGACACCAAACAATTCACCAACCGTCACCTCCAGATTTCCCCCCGACTGAACCGATTTAAGACGGCCAATGGAATAGAGTCGTCACTCGCATGTAGTCCAAGTCTAGGCTATAAATTAGTCCCTAGGCACCGGAGTGTTCCCACGGACGGCATCAAGATTGTGCGCTGAGTCGAACACCGTCGTACTCGGGTAGAGGATGAAGCAGTAGTGCAGGTTTGGTTCTTATTTGGGAGTGAAATTTAAGTACCTGGTAGGTAGATGTATTCATTTATTTTCTACGCCACAGTCATACAGGTCGAATTTGAAACATGAAATTGTAATCATATGATTTTGCTACTTCTAAGTGATTCATATATCTAATTGTTAATTATTAGCTGGACCATGAAAAGTATGATACATTTCTAAATCGTGATTGTCAATTAATTGTCACAAAGACGAAAGGCATATTTCTAGTGAACTTAGTATTAGTCCGAGAACTATGAAACGTATGTTGACTAATTCACCCGGCTGTGACTCACACTTAAAGCAACCCAGTTTCCAGAATGATGCAGATTCGATTCCTGTGTGTGTATATAGAGATTATTTTAGATGATTTCCAATTATACTAATGAGTATCCCGTTTATAGCTTTTATACAATTGAATTTAGCATGTAAGGAAAATAAACTTATGCATTTATTTGAAAGTGATGGTAAATCCATATTAGCAAAGGTGGAACACTAAATACTATGTATATTTTTGATAAATAATTCCCTATTTATTTTGTGACCTTATTCTCTGTTTCTTGGCGCACAGTTCCGTACGCCCCGTCCCTGCCGGCCTAGAAAACGGCGCGAAATGCTTTATTTTCCCGCTCGATTTATTGTGACACTCTGTTACGTTTTGTTAGCTGTCACACGTGTTGTTTACATCGGACGCTTTGTTGCGCGTCTCTTGTTGCAGCCACAATGTGTGCAGTGTGAAATATTCATTAGACTAGAGCTCACTAGTTGAAATATATTTTTTTACAGTATGCAACATTAAATTACAAAAATTGTTCAGCCTTCTGATGGGAGCAGAGCCAGTTTCAGCCAAACGCAGATATGGTTTGATAAATAAATGACTAGATCAGATGAATAGATCAGTGTTGAATGTTAAAGTGTGAATCTATACTAATATTATAAAGCTGAAGAGTTTGTTTGTTTGTTTGTTTGAACCTGCTTATGTCAGGAACAACTGGTCCGATTTGAAAAATTATTTTTGCGTTGAAGAGACCATTTATCGAGGAAGGCTTTAGGCTATATTACTTCACGCTGCAACTAATAGGAGCGAAGAAACAATAGAAAATGTAGAAAAAACGGGGAAAATTATTAATCTCTGAGGGCTTCCGTTGCGTGCGCTGCGAAAACGGTTAAAGATATAAAAAAAAAATATGTGTAAGAATTATTCCTCTTGACATGATCTAAGAAAATGTCCGCAACAGTATATGTCTATCTTTTAAAGTTAACTCACTAGAACCGTTTTTATGGTAATAACTATTCCACGCGGACGAAGTCGCGCGCACGAGCTAGTTACCATATATCTGGCTATTTCTTATTCTGGTTTCGGATACATCAGGATAGCAGGAAGTGGTAGCTTTAGACGCAACTTTATTTTAAGGTTCATGAAAGCTATAGAAAAAACACAGCCAATGTTAATCTGAGCTACGACTAATAGCTTTACCAACAATCTATTGTTTTTCTTTTATAAAATAATGAAAGTTATTTATATTACATGGAACATTGGCTACGAGACTTGTTTGACCAAGCATATGGCTAATAACATAGATCTACACAAAACCAGTCAGTGATAAATAAAGGCTATGCTACCCCTAAGTAGTGCATTCGTACCTTTAGAGACGAAAATACTAAGGAAATACAAAACGTACCACTTCTAACAACATTCAGCGTTCGTAAGAACAGACACATGTAAAGGTTTAAATCAAATATAATTATAACGAGAGTGAATCGGTTCTTCCTGGGTAAGCACGTTCCATCCTAGACCGTAATGATTGCTTACCATCAGGCGAATTACGGTCAAGTGCAAACCCATTTCTTGTAAAAAAAAATTTCGCAACTATAACTACAACACACCTCAGATTCACTTCCCATCACGATACGCTTGCATACTGAAACACAAGGACACGAAAGCCAATATCACGACGGTGTAGTACATTGTCATTTTCCTTTCACTTTCGTCGCTTCACGGGACTAGTTAGGGATGTTTCCGTTACGAAACCCTTACAGTGCATTGTGGAAACCAGAGTTTGTCAAACTGTGATTTATTATTTCTTCACGTCAGGCATCAGGTAAACACCTCGTCTTACTAATTTCATTTGAAGAATATATCCCTGCCAGATTGGTTGCCTGGAAGAGATCGCTCTTAGCGATAAGGCCGCCAATTAAGACGCTGATTCTAATTTGTATGTTTTTTTTGTATTGTTTTATTTGTGATGTTTTAATAAAGTATTTATCTATCTATCTCTCTATCTATCTAAACATAAGTTCGCTTCGCTATAGTTAAATAAATAAATATTCCGGGACATTGCACACAGCGCCATCTAGCCCCACACTAAGCAAACGCTTGTATCGTGGGTACTAGATAACGGATATAATACTTATATACTTTTTTTTTGTAAATACATACTTATTATACATACAAACGACCAGACTCAACACAAGTAATTATATTTTTTTTTTTTGAAGTACATAAATACTTGTGTCATGCGGGAATCGAACCCGCGACCTCTAGATTAGAAGGCAGAGCCACTACCAACTAAGCTAACAGGCTAAAGTTCTAAATATACCACGCTTTTGGTTGCTTTAATTGTTCTATTAAAGTTTGCTTCAGAAACTAGGTAGTCAAATACCAACTGTAGAGTGAAAAAACTCGGATAGCATTTCATAGAAATTACTGAATATACTAATGATAATGTTCATGAACAAAATTCTTAATATGTGTAGCTTCAAATTTCGAGAAAATTATATCGAATGAGTTATAGGGTATTTAAATGCTATAAGACATTGAAGATGTGGCAATTCTTATTGATGACAGAAACTTGCGAAAAAACCGCCATTTTTATGCTTTGTCTATTAAGAACTTTTTACTTTTGAGAACCACCGCCATACGAGTAAATGATTAACGTCTCCAGAATTCGTGATCCATTTGCCACGTTCGTTATTTATTTACGCCAGTAGTTGGTACGGTTAGACTCAATTTAACGGCTAATCTGATTTACTGCTGAGGATGATACACGGATGCAAAGACATCTTATTCTGAAGACATATGAAACTTTTACTGTTAAAGATGGCGAATATTGGTTTGTACGAAGAAACGGCAATTCAGACTTGTTCGATGTTAACTGAGTTGATTCACAGATTCTAAATAGAAGCTACTGGACAGCATTATGCTTCTAACATAATAGCAGGAACAGCTAATTTTGAAACGAATGAACTAAACCAACAGCAGCGGTGCGTCACTGATCTAATATAATAGTTCCGCAAAATCGTATAAAGCCTTTGTACACTAATTTTGTAAAGGCAGCAAAACTGAAACTTCTTGCTTTTCCGTTTTCTGAGTAGTAGCTGACATAGCCATAGCGGTAGACGCGTGATATTTCTGTATGCTGATTGGTCCACGCATGCCTTAGATGTGAGTAGACCTGAATTATGCGTCTTTAGATTATATTCTCTAAGTACGGATGCATGGCGTTGTGCAAATGTTGGGATGGGAATATAATTAATTACTGAGAAGATGAGTCTCATTGCAAATGAAAATTAACCCAATAATAAGGTAGGGAAGAGTTACATTCGCTCAATGAGCCGGATCTGAAAATTTAGCTGTTTCTGAATTTACGTAATATGCACACAAGGGAAAATTTTACATTGTCCGGAATATTGAAGTAAGAATAAGTATCTTAAGCGAGTGTGGCTCAGCGGTACCAGTATCTGCTTTTCATCCAGACGCACCCTGGTTCGAGTCCGGCCCTACACCAATGACTTGTATTTTCAAGTTATGTGTGGATTTGCACTCGCTTAGCGGTGAAGGAAAACATCGTGAGGAAACCGACATGTTTGAGGTCCACAATATCCGCGGACATGTGTCTACCGTGGAAGGACCTGGGCGCCCACCACGATGTATCTGCACAAGAGAGCTCCTCTAACGAATTAATTCTGCGGGGGAGTCACGACCCTCAGTCATGAGGAAATACGACTCGCAGAGAGATAGAAGTATCTTAAATTACACATCAATTGCACAAGAAACGTGTGTGATTTTAATTAACTGTTATTGTTAGAATTGGATGCTATGAATTTGCTAAATGAAAACGTTAAATTTATATATCGACATTCTTTCTTTCTTTTTCTTTTCTTTTTTTTCTTTGATGTTCAAAAGAGTAAAGGTGTAGATGATAACAGTTTACAAACAGTCATACAATATAAATTCTTCTACTCTGGCATGCGAATATAACGCTGCAGGTTAGTAAAAAAACAAGAGACGGAAATAGCAATGCAAACGGCACCGAGACAAATACAGAATCGATTTGCAAACTCTGAATCGGATCAAATAGCAATTCTACATACATTTCCGTATGTTAGATGGGAGTAAAGACATATCTACACTGATCATACATATGTAGAGGTAAAAAAAAACATGTAACGCACAAAATAAATGTTATTTCATAGAACTTCCCGCTAGACGTGTAAGTAGGTACATTAGTGACGTATTGAATGTACTGTGAAATAAAAAAGTTTTCTTTTCTAGAAAATATTATTGCGCAAAACAGTTACTGTAAGTACGATAAGGCATTAAGATTTTTTAAACAATATCGGTCACCAAAACTCTAATCTAAAGATTTATTTCTCTACATATTTTGCTTGTTAAACGTACTAGCAACATAATCCAAGGTGGTGATGCGGCCAACATGTCTATGGGATATTTACTTCTTGTATTTGTATAGTAGTTATATATGCTTTTCGTATGTCAAAAAGGCACTGTTCATTAATTTACACTATATCATGTAAAACTGCCTTTGTCCACAAGAAACAAGAACACAAGTCGGTTAGAATCTCGCGCGTGTTGTCAGTGTCATTATATAACTGTGTGTTTATGCACTACATTAAGTATTTCATACGTTACTGTTTACTGTACTTTGGAGAGTCAATATATTGAGAAATTAAAATAAAATGTACAATATTTTTGAAACATTTTCCACTGTTTCTGGAATCGCCATATTTAGGAGAATAGAGGTCCGAACCGATCCGAGTTGGAAAACCTATATATTGAGCTATAGGTAACTCATCACTATTTGAGTTTTGCTGGAAACCATTAAGATGAAATATGTAAAAATAATTGACCGTTTTCACTGGTTGGATATGCACCATAAGAAGAAAAACATGAAGCAAATAGGAAAGATTTTTCCGAACAAATTTGTACGAAAAATATTTGAGAGCTGTTTACTAATTGGGTAATGTACATTATATTATAATATTGAAAGTAATTTCAAAGTAAAAGTGTACAACAAACACTCTAGGTCATAGTTAATCAGGTTAAAGACATGTTACGAATGCTAAACACTAATATTTCAAATGTAATTACGCAAGCCCATCAATATTGACATCATTTATTTGCTCTACATTCATACGTAGAGATCTAAAAAGCCCAGATAACAAGGGGCTCAATCAAAAGAACATAAAATCATAGATTAGCAATGAGTACAGAACAGACACACATACGATCGCGTGTCACGGCCACACATAAATACTGAGTGTCGATGTATTTTACGAATAATAGCGGACTGGATATCTGCATGTTGAATGCGAGACGATTTGTCGGAAATGTTGTTGAAATTAAACAAAGAAAATCAACGAAAAGAATGCATCAAAATATTAACAAGCATCATGCTTAATTTGCAATTAAGTAGCGACTCTAATAAGATCTCTCTTTGAGTCGTATTTCCTCATGACTGAGGGTCGTGACTCCCCCGCAGAATTAATTCGTTAGGGGAGTTTTCTTGGGCAGATACATCGTGGTGGGCGCCCAGGTCCTTCCACGGAAGACACATGTCCTTGGATATTGTGGTCCTCAAACATGTCGGTTTCCTCACGATGTTTTCCTTCACCGTTAAGCGAGTGCAAATCCACACATAACTTGAAAATACAAGTCATTGGTGTAGGGCGGATTCGAACCAGGGTACGTCTGGATGAAAAGCAGACACTGAAACCGCTGAGCCACACTCGCTTTTTCTAATAAGATATACCATGTTATATTTAAATTCGCTACTTTTCTGTCTTGTAAATTATATAGCGGTTTCAGGATGAATTATTCTACAGGAATCAACGCGACGCGCGTGTAAATTAAAAAATGTGTTTAATTTTATAAATCACATCTATTATATCTACAAATCATTCGGAACAGCTGTAGCATTTTATTTTCGGGTAAGTTTATATAAAATATTATACTAACACATTTTTCCAAAAGTTGATTTCACAAGTAAAATCGCATGCGTTATGTAGTGTTTAATAATAACAGCCCCGATAATTTACTCTCTAAGAATAAATACGTCAGGTGTAAATATCCAAGTTACGGCTCCACGGCAAAGAAATACGACGTCTTATATTCAATCATACAATATTATTATATATCATATATTTTTGTTAAAATTATAGGCATGCTGATATCTGTGACTTTGATTTACTTCTTTACAGATAAAATGCGGACCAGTTAAATGTTTGAGCAAATAATGAATTTATAAATTATAGTTTTCGTGATTGTCTATGTCCTGGTTAGATATTTTGCAATGTTTGTTATCTGAAATAGTAAATACTTTGTTTGAATTGAGAATTGTTTGTAACGAAAGAATATGTACTTTTGCACGATTTATGGGTTTTATTTCGTTTAAAAACATATGGTACCACATCCTTATTTTTTATTGATTTGTTCCTAATCGATTTACTAAGAAATGTATTTTGAATCGATTTGAATTTCAATATTCCGTAGAATAAGTTTTAGATAGAGGTGCGAGTTTACTTTTCTCTGCGCAATGTAAGCTATTTTTTGTTGTGTTTTATATGTAATATTCTTCTGACTCACATAATTTTTATATTTAATTTTCAAACTATAAGCACAAGGAATAAATCTATTTCTTCTGATTTTCTTTGCTCTCTAACACAAGTTAAACAATACTTCTACAGGCCATAAAACCGGCAATTTCAAATGAAACCTAACCGATATATCTTCTTAGACATTAAATACCTTATTAAACGATCTAAATTGAACTGTTCGTTTGTTTATAAGGTCCCTAAAGGTTTGTCTAGGAAGAGAGCGGAATTACTGTAGAGTAATTAATAGCTTGTATAAAAACTGTAGCTAAAGATAGGTTTAAACGAAGTGTTGAGAAAACTACGAGTGTTGTTTTTTCGTAACAGAATGCGCTGAGAAGACGTAAGTCTTCTGATATGGTGACCTTTGTTGGTCTCTGATTCTACCTCAAAGTCTATTAAATTGACAATTTAGTTTATACCTAACATATGTACGTAGTAGTACGTATTAATATATGTATGTACATATATTTGACATTAAATTGTTTTTTGTTATTATTTTTTTTTTACTGTAGACGTTTTTCGAGTACATTGTACTTGTTTATTGTATTTTTAAATTTAGTTTTGACATGTTTCTATTTTTCTTAATATCATTTACAGTAATGTGATTTTTAAATAGTATATTGATCATGTATATTTATATTTATTGAATGTATAATGAACATGAACATTATATGTAAATAATATGACGTATTTATGAATAAATTAATATTATGATTATGATTACGTAGCTAAATAGTTAAGCATATGGGGAGGAGGCCTATACCCAGAAATGGGTCGACAAGGGCTGATGACGATACACAATTTCACAGAACTAAAAAAAAGTTTAATTTTTCCATACTATGTTTAAAGGATCTTACCATACTAGGTCTATGGCAAATATATTCAAATAAAAGCCCTGTTAGATAAACAACTTGTACATTAAGCTTTGAATAAAAGATTTCACCGCGCTTGATGTTTAGATGTCCCGATTAAGAAATCGACCTTTCTAATGCTGCATATCAAAATGTTTGATTTTCTCTCAAAATTTCTAAATACCATACGTAAATATATAAATACAATAAGCTAAGTAAGTATATAATCTAAGTAAGTTTTAATGCAACTCATGAATCGTGATAGTTTTGTTGTCGCTATAAAAACAAATAATAAAACAGAAAGAAACGGTCAAGGATAGCTGAGCATAGGCACCGTACTGTATGGCATGTTGGATAGGAGTTCTATACTCAGGAGTGACTGGATACAAGCTGATGATGATGATATTAGAAAACAAAGAAAAATAAAACGTACTAAATGAAATAAGCCAAACAGATATAGCACTTGGTCAATTTTCGTTACTTACATCATCTCTAGTTAGTGAAACAAAAAAAATATTATGTATCTTGTCTTTATCCAAAATCAGTTCCCAAATAATAGGACAGTCAATACGTGTCAATAGTTTGACGAAAAGATATGGAACTTGGTCGATTTTCGTTACTTATATCATCTCTAGTAAGTGAAACAAAAAAAATATTATGTATCTTGTCTTTATCCAAAATCAGTTCCCAAATAATAGGACAGTCAATACGTGTCAATAGTTTGACGTTAAGATATCCCGATATAGAGCTTTAGGGCTAGTTCCCACAATACTGATAAGGCAAAGGGCAGGAAACGCGGGCTGTGTTAAACAATCTGATTGCGAACATAGATCTCATATCTTGGGGTGTTAAGGGTCTAATATTTTGTGGAAAGATGTACGGTTGAGGAAAATGTCGCTTGTAACGTTGTTTCTTTGGGCCTATTGGTGTAATGCCTGATTGTCATGGCGACTTGTGTAAAAATACGAGAAACAATTTTACTCGTACCAGTATTCTGTCAAATCAGATCGAGATCGGAGATCGAAAGCCGACCCCATAAATTGGAAATATACATATATTGGTATATATTGGTTATAATTACTGTGTACTGTATTAGTGCAGTATAATGAATGGAACTTTTTCGTTTTGCGTGTTGCGACCATCGAAAGAACTAATCGTAAATTTAGTATGATGCAGTCTTTAAAATTGGTAGGTGGTAAGGATATACTTTTATTACCAAGTTTATGTAAAAAAGAAATAGAAAAATATTTATTGAGACACACACATATTTCTTTTTAAATAGAGTGACGATAAAGCCTACAATTTAATAATGAAATAAATTAATTATAAACAAGATAAACAAGATAAACAAGATAAACAAGATAAACAAGATAAACAAGATAAACAAGATAAACAAGATAAACAAGATAAACAATTTATTAATAATTTGTACAATTACATTATTTTCAAAACAAATGTTTATGTAAGTATTTTCACAGAGCGCAAGATGAAAGGTTAGTCCCACCCTTAAGGCGGTATTAAGGTATCTGATTGAGAAGAGCAGATCCAATATATCTCTCGGGGCGTTAATAGCTGCAAAGCATCGAGTGCCCTATTATTTTGTCAATGGCGAATTTATAGATCGCTTTGTCTAACGGTGGTAAGGCCCTCAAGACTAAGGTGATATATTTCCAGATTTATTGTGGGAATCCCTTTAATTACCGATGTTATGATTGCAGATTGGTGTAATTGAATGTCGTGGGTGTGATCGGTTTATTGTTGCCTGTTTATAGGGTTTATGTGGAAATTTGAGGTTGAAATTTATGGACGCTATGGTGAGTTATGGATTGGTGGTTTTGAAACTGTTGGGTGTACACTTTGTTGATTGGTAGAGTTAAAAGTTTATTTTGCTAAAGTTAAATTTTGTTTAAATTTATTTCGATTTAGAAAATCTGGAAAAGGATTAAGCAACAAATTACGTGCGTTATTTTGTTATTTATTTGTAAAATAGTGAAATATACAATCATTAGGAACGTACCCGGATTTAAAGAGAGCTACCGCAGTTACAGTTATAAATTTAAAACATTACTAACCTTTTTACTTTTCATATTTTATTTCAACATTTTTAGAAAACATGTTGGCGTAAAGGTACAACAGGTATGTACATACTACAAATTAAAAAGTACATATTATGTCATCATCATCATCATCATCATAAATTTAAGGAACGTGCCCTTGTCTGTGGAGTATGCGCCATCCTTCCCGGTCTTCTGCCAATTCCTTGACCTCCTTATACGACATGACACCCGCCTTTTCTTTTATTTGCTCCATGTATGATCTTCTCGGCCTTCCTCTTCCTCTTCGGGCTTCCAATTTTCCTTCCATGATGTTTCTTATAAATTCGTCATGTCGTATAAGGTGGCCAACCATCTTACATATTATGTAGACAATAGAAATACAAATTGTCACTAACATTTCTATAAGTATATCTGAGCCAAAGCTTGTCACTTTTGCCAATATCTCTTCAAACCTAACAAACAACTGACCGAATAACACCCAATAAATCATATTAATCACTTAATTACGACCCAAACGACTCGCCATCCTAATTTAGATTTGCCATTATTTAAGATATACAAGGTTATGGGTAAGTACATAATTAGAAATTTTAGAACGATAATAATTTTGGAGTGAAAATGAAACAATAATAATAATTAATAATAATGAAATATAACTAATATATATACATTTTGTTTGTTATACTCATAAAGACAATTTGTAAAGAATATCGCTAATATATTTCTTGCAGGTCGCTATCCTATACTTTTTGTTTAGATTAAATACTTCTTTGTGTATTTGTAAAAGTGGCAAATCCCAATACATAGAGAACCTTCGAGCATCAATCTCGTATTGCTGACACAAAAATACAAAGAACATCAAAAAAATAACAAGAGTACTCCTTACAAAAAACATAACAATCTTAGCCGGCCTTACCGCTAGGAGCGATATAATCCAGGCCACCTTTTAAAGCCCTAACTAACGTTAGCCTAAGTTAACTTAACATTAACACTGTATGTCTAAATGCAGCTGCGGCCGAACAAAGCGTCCCCTTTCCCACATTACTTAGAGAAATGACTGATAGATGCATAAACGCTGTTATTATGTGCCTTCATGTGTCGTCACTTTGAGATCGTTGGGGGTCTTAGATTATGGAGGCGTGGAGGTGAGGTTCAAGGCAGATTGAAGCCATACCTATATTTATGGTGCTTTACTTTGAAAACAATTTAACAAAAAAAAAATGTTGGCAGATATGGTTGTTTTTAATGTAGCAATAATAAAGTAGGTAAAGCAATAAAACGTTTTAGATTTAACAACATGAAAAGATCATTAATTCAATATGATTATGGGAAACAAACACTTATTGTGTATATTTAAGGTACTAAAACATTAGTGGAGCATAGCAGCTAAACTGTATATAATGCAAAATTAGAAATATGAGCTAATTTGTTCGTTCGTAGCTCTAATTGTAATCATTCTGCAATAAAAGAATGTGTGCAAGGTTTAAACAATGGAAATTAAGTTCATATGCCAGACATCTACTTTACACGTGTGCAAAACTTTATTATATGCGCTTATTTCTTTTGTTTTTTTTTACTAAAAAAGGAGTAACACACAAATGAAATCAAATTTATTGAACTTAAATCTACCTATTTTTGTATTATGTTACAAGCGGTCTATCTGGATTTTTATTTGGTTCGTGACTCGAGATTACCTCGCAGATGAGCTTTTGAAAGACTGCGGTGGGTTAGGGCAGTCTATCTTTAAGAACTTGTATTCTTATTTTAAGCTGGATTTTTTCCCATACGTTATCCCCTATCTATCAACAGTATTGTATTTAACATTCCTCACTAATATGATGAATGCGAATGTTTTGTTTGTCGCTTTGCTTGACTTAGTGTCAAACAAGTGTCAAGAAAGAAAAATGGAGGCTCTTTTTGCGGTTCGTTAAAAGTTATTATCAGATGCGAAAAATGTCACACGCTTTTTGAGGTATCTTTCGGAATCGAAATCGAAACTCTAACAAAATATTAACAACAGGTGGCTTCTAAATTCAAATTTTCAGAGCTACGCGAAATAATTATAATTGTATATATACCGTAAGTAATATTTATTTGCGGCTGTGTTGATATTATTTTCAGCCATGGAATCTTTGGACATGGAACTCGCACTACGTGTATAAATCAATGTAAAACCAGTATTTTTTTATTTTTCTATCTACAATCAGTATAACTATAAGCAGATGTGGTCTGTGCAATTGTTGTTGTAAAGTGTTCACTCTATTAAATTGTCTGGTGGAGCTCAATGTCAGTCGCTGGCTACCACGACCTTTCTCTTTAGCCTTGGTTCGTATCTTCGAGTCTTTAGGTTCTGGGCGAGTGAAACAAAAGTTGAAAATAGAAAGTTAAGTTGAGAAAATCAGGCGAAGTATTAATTATTATTAATTTTACCCATTCCGTGTAAAAAAAATACAGAATCTTAAGCACTATCAATCGCCTAAGTTCCCATTATGGCTATGCAAACAAAGAAATAATCAGATGCACAGACACTACACACAGGAAACCACTTCGTCTATGCCTTAGCACCGAAAATATCTCAATCGGCCGGTGATGTATCATCGATAAAACTTGACTCTATCTAACGACTGTCAGTTCACAATGGTACTGAATGTAGCAGGGGGATAGATTGGGCAAGATTGTGGTGGTTTTTGGGTGAAAGGGTTTCGTAGGTAATTTTGTATTTTTTTATATATTAAAGTATGTAATCTCTGGATGAGGTCTGCACAAGATCGACGCAGATGGCACATGCAAAGGGAGGCCTATACCCAGCAGTGGGATCCCAAGGGCTGTGGATGATGATGATGATGATGTCAATTCTTATTTAGGGTAGTCAATAATAATAAATAATAATAATAAAATCCTTTATTTATGTACTACAGAGTGTATACGTACCACTAAATAACTAAAAAAAAAAAACTTAAAGTAAAACTAGTAACTTACAAAGGTACGTTGGTGAGGTGAACTGAGCTCTGCACTAAGTGTCACAGGGACCTTGTGTTGCAGGCTGCAGTATTTCTATAATACACCAAAATGCACTCGTGCACATGGAAAATGCAATTCTAAGGAAAAAGCATAAATTTATGTAAACAACACTCAAATTTTTGAAGTCGTAGTGAGCTGTTAAGCATAGTCGAAAGCCATATATATAAGTATCCATATGCACATTGTATATTTTTAAAGTAAACATCTAAAAATTTACCATATTATTGACAAGAGCAATTTTTTCTAGCATTTATTCTGAATTTTAGCGTATTTTTTACTTAATCCAGCTAAAACCGTACTACCGTACGGCATTACAGACGTACTCGTCAAAGTAATAATACACCCTTTCCTTTTTAATTTCTAATTTTAATAAATACCTTCTTCTCTTCTTCGAGTAGCATTCCTCATTACTGAGAGTCGTGACTCTTTTAGTCATGGTTCAATAAAAGAGTTTTCTTAGGCAACGACGTCCCACGGACCCCTAAAAGAGTATAATAGTATCAGAGCGGGGTGTCATTCTGCCACAACAGATCCTTATGTTTGAACTAAAGACGTCTGTCTATAAGATGTCGGCCTGTGTTCTGAACGTCGGATACGGCCCGTCCAGCGATATTGATCTCGCGGTGTTAATAAAGGGGAATTAAAATTAAATTACTCGTATAGTAGTCATATATACTTATGATGCTTTAAAATGCGTAGTTGATATAAGGATAATGCTAATGATTATTTTACTTTTTTTTCTTCCAATTTTTACTTATTTTTCTTTTTCATCTTTTAGCAGATATCATAAACCCAACATCATTGTATTTTTACTCCAACCAACCAAATACTGGGTATAGACCGATAGCACTTTCATTTTGATGCCAAAGATATCAACGGATGTCCTGTGCAGAAAATCAAATGCATAACAACAATGTTGCAATCTTTATCAGTTGTGTTTCGTCACTTTTTGCAATTAACACAGTTTTGCTAAACAATTAATCGTAGTTGACATTTCGTTAAGTCCCACTAAAAGCTCGGTCTGAACACATGAAGTCAGTATAGAACCTATTTGATAGCGGATTTACTTATTCAGATAAATATATGATATCAGAAAATAATAATATGAAATACGTTCGGCGTAGCCAAAATCGGCTTGGAAGCATCATCGTCATCAACTACATGATTTGTGTAAGATTTTGATCATTTTCACTTTCTACTCCACAAAGATACAGAAAACGTAAAGTTTTCATCAAGTCTCAGCCAAATTTAAAAAAAAAACACTAAATAATAACATCATATTTCCATCCAACATACATACATCCAAAGAGCCTATCCAAACATCACCCGCAGCATGGCCGCGAGCTCATACTGTCCGTAATTACTTGGCGTCGGCGCGTGCGCATGCGATAGGATCTAATCGCGCGATCGACGCGACTCATTGTCGCTGTCGCCGGGCCCGTGTCCAAACACCGGGGCTGGTGTAGCGTGTGGTCAGGGGATTTGGAACCTTATGAATAGTACGATGAGAAATTAATCGTGGTTAGATTCGAAAGATATTTCGTGAAATTTCAAGAATAAGTTTGAAATCAAATAGTTATTTGTATTAAGCGATGCTCATACAGTGTTTAAGTACTCACTGTAAAGCATGTCACGTATCTGTTCAATAAATTTCATTAAAACATTCAACTTGTAGACACAACAATTATACAAACTTTCATCTTTGCAATATGTGTGAAATCTAGTGTACATTTATTAGTGAAAGATAATTTGCTTGGTAAAATAACAGGGAATCGTGATATGATATTTTCTAAGTCAAGCTTCGTAGATAATGTTGAAAGTACTTTACGCTCATTACGGAATGAAGTAACTCGGAAAAGTTTAACCAATATATTATTCTTGAATATGAGCACACAATAGTACAAATATCTCGTTACCATAAACCACCTGCCAGAACATCTCAATTAATTCGTAACGAATAAGCGCACATTCACATATTGCACGTCCAAAATACGGACCGTATTGTACTCGAGAGACGGGATGCAAATCGTAGGGTAGGCATAGACAAAATGATCTAGGTACGCCTATGATAGTTCAGCTATCATAGGCTAGATGGCGCTGTGTGCAATGTCCCGGAATATTTATTTATTTATCAGTTGTGACATAAGCATCATTTGTGATTGGCCATGTTAAAAACTACCCTTAAGTTATTTTGTCAAAGTCATATCTGCGTTACTTGAGTATGGTCTACTGGTCTTTTACAAGTAAAAACTTATGTAGCAAACGTTAAAGACGATTCGGTGCATTCAGAGGTCATTTTATATAAAAGTATATTTTAATTACAGGAATAGTCATTGTAAGTGAGATATTGAATCACCATTAGCGACCTTTTTGTAAAATCATTCGATTACAGCACGCCTAATATCAAGCACCGCTGTAAACTAAAAACTCTGGTTAGAAAAAACATTGCTCCGGATTGGAGAAACTATGAATCTATGGATTTTCTCACGTGGATTTATTGTGCATATTTGCGCTCATTATTTTTGTCCTAATGAGTAGTCTTTAGATAATGATGTCACTGTCTGAGATTTAGGGCAGTGTAACATGATCCGAACAGTCTCGTGTGTGATGCAACAAATCTGTCGTATGCGGGATTGGTAGTGGTGGGGTAGACGAACGATCGATATATTTTATTTAAATCGATATAATAAAAAACAATTATGTATAGGTATTGAGTTACAGAAGAGAAGCACAAAATAAGTAGTATTAGCATACAAGGGAAACGGTTTTCATCTTTCAGAGATAGGATGAGTGAAAGATCATATGGGTATAGCATACTATGTTGTCGGGAGTTTACAAATCGCCCGATGGGTCTCTGAGGTTTAACACTGCAGTTCTGGGGTAGAAGAACGATCGATATATTTTATTTAAATCGATATAATAAAAAAATAATTATGTATATTGAGTTACAGAAGAGAAGCACAAAATAAGGAGTATTAGCATACGGGGGAAAAGGACTTCATCTTTCAGATATATGTAGGATGAATGAAAGATCATATGGGTATAGCATACTCTGTTGTCGGGAGTTTACAAATCGCCCGATGGGTCTCTGAGACGGTTTAACAACTGTAGTTCTATGACGACCGGGATCTCGTATTTAATCAATATGATAGCTAGGATTATCATTATTTCTGTTATAGCTTACACGTATTTGCAGTGACGACGTGAAGTTTTATATACACTGTCATATAGCACAGTAGCACTTCAATCCAGAGTAATAGGTTACTTCTAAACAAGGGTACTACATCTTAGACGACTAGTGATGCTTATCATCAGGCAGACTGTAGTCAAAACGTACTTAACTATTCCGTGTTTGAAATCAGCATAAGGCTGAGTTGCGGCTGTATTGGGGCATCACATTATGTAAGTTTAGTAAGTAAATAAGTTTAAGTTTGTGTATGTCTCAATAAATATATTTCTCTCTCTCTCTCTTTCTTTCTTGCAGAAAAAAGACACTATGCGGTAGTTTACTCTTATATACGTTCGATAATAAATGAATTACTTTTTCTATAACAACAATAAAGCTACCTAAAACATCGACAACCTCCACCGTCCTGTCCCAACCCTAGAAGATTGATCGAGTGCCGCGACAGGCATGGCGAAAGGATGCGCTTGCGCCGTGAAATCGCTCGTTACGTGCGCTCTGCGGAGTTATAGAGCAGCCAGCGCTACACTTTTGGATGCTTAGGAAATAGAACTATATTTGTAGTAGGTACGTAAGTGGAATGGCGATTTTACATTTTTTTTAATAGTTAAGTTATATTTTGTAGATGCTTTGTTTTTAACTGGAACGGGTTTGCACTTGGCCTGCCTGGTAGTTAGCCAAGGCTATGCTCCTTAAAGGCCTATTTATTATTTACGTATTATTTATCCGATTTTGAAATCTGAAAATTCACAGCAGTGCTTTGGTACTACTGATGAACTAATCAGACTAAATCAAAATACTTACATATACCTATGTGAGCAGACTGGTCAGTTTGAAATTGAAAGCTTGACTATAACTAATTAAAATAAAAGACATTTATTTCAGGCTAAACCCATAGTTACTAAAACAAATTTGGACACTGTAAAGGCCAAGTTAACTAAAATTACGTCTAAGATAGTAAAAATAAAAATTACACAAAAATGTGCATGAGTAATTTTTTGTTCTGGTTCAAGTAAACAGAGATCCAGCGCTTGAACACTGGTCTCCTGATATTTTAGATCACTTATAAACTTATACCCCATGAATTCTAACCTACTACCCACACAATCTACAAATCCCTGTTCGAGCAAGGAAGCGCTTCTAGCCAGCACCTTAGATAAGCTTTGTGTGCTAGCCAAAAGTGATAAGGCTATTAACACACTTGATTTGCTATAATGTTCGTCTTACAAACACTTGTACTTTGGTTACCGTTAAACGATCAAAGGAAACCCTATTTGGCTAAGATAACTAAAATGTGCGGTAATATCGTTTATTTTCTTGATAAACTTTGAATATTATAGCTTTTTATATATAAGATTTACAGATTTAAAATTATGTTAAAGCGAAAAAGCAATAAACTTCTTTGATATTTAGTCAAATTTATCAATTCAAGCACTAACTTAGCTGCTATCTGTGTGGCATATAACTTATATTAATACCGTAACAAGGCATATTTTCTAAAGCAAAATAGTCTTAAGCTTGACTACAACTTTCTAGATAACACAAATTTAAAATCACAGAACCAACGCGCTTGCCTAGAAGCAACAAATGAACTTTGTATATGTTTTCTTTAATTGGAATTTACGCTTGGAAACTGTTATTTTTTTGTTCTTTTTTTCAACGAGGAACTTATTTGAAACGCGTAATCTTACATTGTACCTTCCACACTAGAAACTAAACTAGATTAACACTACCGATATATCCACGTTTGAGCACCAAGCACTAGTACACACAGGGTTACTGTTCACGCAATTGGTGGCGCTACTTGTTTCACGTACGTATAAAATTACATATATAGGTATACTAGTCTTCCTGCGTAGACAAGAAGAAATTCTCGGTAAATGTACTAATATTTACTAAAAGAAGGAAAAGATGATATAAGATGAACAATTAAAAAAAAAGTATGGGATTGACAACACTAAGCGATTTTTATGTCAAACCTTATCCTTTTTATTACTACATTAATATACTCAAGTTACGACGTTTTATATTATATTTGCATCTTGTTTAAGTGGGCAGAAAATTTTAGTACAAATTTAAACCGCGCGTAAAGTTACCTAGGTCTAACTCTACCAACGTTATCTCGGACAATATTTTGTAAACCCAAGGCTTATCGATTCAGAAGTAGTCGATAATCGACTACTATCGATAGCTGGAGTCGATTGATTTGCGCAATCCCTACGTGTGGGCGACTTTGATGGAGGAAAATGATGCTGTTTGCTGACAGCTCTGCAGTTGATTACAAGATGGAGTATCATATCGATATTAGATCAATAATATCGAATGTGTGGTATGTTTCATTTCAGTGGACTCTTAACGCAGTTGGTTGTGTGCCAGCTTTTATTTAAAGGGGTCGCGGGATCGATTCCCGCACAACACATGTATGTAAAAGGCGGTGTGAGTGATCCTGAATATATTTTTTTTTGCGTTTTTTATGATGGAGAGAAACAAACGTGTGTACTAATATAGATAAACACCAATAATCAGAAATTATAACAAGAAACTGATTTTTCAAGGCTTGATTTAATAAGTGAAGCGAGTGTGGCTCAGTGGTTCCAGTGTCTGCTTTACATCCAGACGCATCCTGGTTCGAATCCACCCTACACCAATGACTTGTATTTTCAAGTTATGTGTGGATTTGCACTCGCTTAACAGTGAAGGAAAACATCGTGAGGAAACCGACATGTTTGAGGACCACAATATCCGAGGACATGCGTCTTCCGTGGAAGGACCTGGGCGCCCACCACGATGTATCTGCCCAAGAAAACTCCCCTAGTGAATTAATTCTGCGGGGAGTCACGACCCTCAGTCATGAGGAAATACGACTCGAAGAGAAGAGAGATTTAATAAGTGCAATTATTTTCTTGTTGTGATGTTTTTTCAAACTGGATAGTCAAATAGGTATTTGAACATTAGGGATCTACACAAACGGGTCAGCGACCTAAGGCGGCGAATACTCATACTGGATTGAAACCAGCTTACAAACGAGGCAAATCAAATATAATACAATAACCCATAACAGATTTCGTACAATGAGTTATACATAACTTCACGACTACAGTGAAAGAACTGATAAGACATAGACTTGAAACAAAGATAGCCCAAAACGCAACTCATGATTGGGCAAGAATACGAGTTGCACACGTTACAGCCAAAATAGTGTTAGAATTCATTACAGACACTATATTTTATGGGCCTCCCAAATAGGGACTTTCTACGCCATAAAAACGGCCTTTCCCCTAGGTAATCTAGAAACATAGCCTTAATATACGGTATGCACATACATGGCCATTAGACTCCTTTTAAAAAGCCCTTACAATTTTCCCACGGATGCGAAAAAGCCTTTGTGACTAGAGTCGCTCGCAATGCAAAATTATTTTATCGATAAATCCGAGGTATTTTGAAAGGATTCACCGTTAAAGAGGCCGGGTCCAGTTTTGCATACAAGATTGTTGGTGGTAAAGTCATGCCTCTCATAGCTATCTGAAATATTTAACATTTCAGCAACTTCATTTTGTATTCAAAGATGCGAAACTGTTGCATACTTTGTTGAAATATCTCGTATACACTTTAAAAACAAAAGCTTTACATATTTACAACTTATTTATTGTAACTTTAGCATTAAACTATACTTATAGAGTTTGTAAAGTTCGCCATTTATAGATACTTAAATCAATTATTACAGATAAAGCAGGCTCTTGGTTGATTATTTGCTCCATCTTCATTTATCGTAGAATACACAATAGAGAGTTATATCGATATTTTCCCATCACTAAGCTACCGTTCGCGAAACGTGACCGCCCGCGACAAACGGCGCGCGTGACGTTTTTGAACGCGACTCGATATGTCGCCGATATCAAACCACCCCATCACTCAAATACAAACTCTATACTACATAAAATAGAGACTGTTTTTGCACAACAAGCCCTTAATATTTCAGGATAACAAGCCATTCAACAAATATGAATGTTACGTCTTAAAAAATAGATTACTAAATCGAATGTCAGTCGACTCAAAATATGTTCAAAGTACCCTCAGTTTCGGTGGATTTGAATATGAACTTTACATTATGGACGTAGCGTTTATTTTATAACAATGAAGAAACCAGGGAACCGGGAAGATTTACATGTTTTAAATGTTGTAATCGTTAGGGTAGAAACATTTATGATTTCATCGTAATGACTGTGAGAAATTGGTGTAGAACAAGATTTCTGTTACCTGAAGTGATTTCTACAGCTTTCTACAGGGTTGTGTATGAAAACTTTGATATTTGTGACCTTACTGGCGTTCAAATTGATTTAGAATAGACTAAATGATTTCAGACTAAATCTAGGAAAGCATCAGACGTGTTTTTATTATGGAGGTAGTTGTACATGTGACATGGGTTACTATTATTTAATAATAATGTAGACGAAGCCACATATATAGCTAGAATCGATACACAAACATTATTTATAGTGGGTTATTCTTCAAGTGCTAAACCCACACTATGTTCGGTTATACAATATGGTATATATGTAGTAGTGTAGGTGGTATGGTTTTTTTTTTTTTTTTTTGATTGGAAATATCGTCGAAAATTATCACGATCGGCAGGATTTAACCTGCATATTCTAAAAACCAGTCAGAACGCCTAACCTCTCAGCCACGGTCTACTAACTTCTTATATTATGTATCGTAACTATGGCATACAAAGTTTGCAAAGTTCAAGTGCAATTCCGACAGTCAAAATGATTTAAGACCAGAGTTGGGACAGTAGCCAATTTAAGGTACATCTCTTGCCCTGCGCCGGTGCATATAATTGGGCATCCTCTGCGCAGCCCTCACGTAGTGATGGAATGAGGTCAACCGTCCGCTCTTTTCACATTGATCCGCGGATTAAATTGTGTGTTAGTTTTAAGGGTAACCATGGTATATTGAGTGTGAAATGAATAATACGAATATTTCTACCCTTATATTTGAAGTGACTATTATATATAATAGTACTACTTACTGTTTTTTTTTTACTTCCAAATTTTATCTCGTATATGAACAAAATTAAGAAAAAGTAATTTAGAAAAGGATTTTGGCAGAAACTATGTCTACATTTTAAGAAACTGGGATTGGACGGTTATCACCGGTTACCTGTTTATCACTTTGATGGTTAGGGATAGCGGTTTTTTCAGTTATTTCAGGCAACAAAATGCATAAGATTGTTGGTGGATTCAGAGATTTGTAGCACGCTTGACTTCAATAAGTTTCATTTGTATTAGAGTGTGAAAAATTCTCATATAACTACGTAACGTTTGGACACACTACCCTCTCAAAAGAATACAGGATCCTATATTTCTAAGCTTGCCAGCCTGTGAGAAGTCACCGTGTTTCGAATTAAAGGAGATAAACGATACGTTCTATCGATTGATTGATGTAAATTGATCGACTATTGAAGCAATGGATGGGTGCATTTCCCTGCGATTCTGAATGGACAGTTACGTTGCAATCGGAAACAATGATACGTCAGTTGTGGATGGGTTAATTCTTTGAGAGATAATAAATTTAAAGCAATTTAAGTTTGATCTCTTACTGTAATAGTTTTTTGTTGTGTTACAGAAGGCGTCCTTAAAGTGTTATCAAGTAATGTCTATTCTATATTGAAACAGTTTTTCAGACAGTCGGTTTGTGTAGACAACAAACGGTAGTGTACAAAGTTTTCAATTTAACATAAAGTTTTGAAAAAAAATTAACTAGTGATATACATATAATTTATACTACCGTGTATGTAAAACTACTGTATTTATCTCTTCCTGTGGTTCTAGAGATATTTATATGGCAAAGAGCATTCTGGTCAAGTGTAGTCAATCTTGCATTCGCTCGTTAGTCGGTGATATATCCAGACCTGAGCCATACGAGATTACTCGTAAATTGACGAATAGGTAGCGACATAGTTTATTACAAAACGTGGTTTAAATATTAGTTCAGAACTTTGAAAACAAAAAGTCGGTTCTTGTTTTTCAAACATCACATAAAAATAATCAAAATGTCAACTTTAAATTGGAACGTTGATAATCATTGGTCACATTTTGACATTTTGTTTCTTTTGATTTTTATGACAGTCAAATTTCGAACGGTAAGTTCTGGACTAATAGTTAAACCACGTTTTGTAATAAGACCCTTTGATTTCAACTCACCTTATGTTTAAGAAACGACAGGTCTCTCACGGGTATAGTTCTCCGGTTGACCTTGATCTCAGTCTGCAGCACTTCCATGGTAGACACGTCGGTGAAGCCATGTTCTTGGAGGGCCAAGCAAGTTCGCTGTACTTGCTCGATGCAGGGAGAGAAGGAACAGAAGCGACCGCCTGGAAATGAGATTTAATGTAAGAGTAAGAGTAAAGTTTAGTGAAGTGGGATTAAGATAGAACAAAAATAAAACATTGGTATGTTTTAGTCGTTATCGTTTGATAGTCATTGCAGTACAGACATATTTCAAAATATAACAGTACCGCTGGAAGGACCAGATAGAGGAGGATCTGCAACAACTCCATGCTACCAAGTGGCAGGAGATGGAGCAGAACTGAGAGGAGTGGCGTCTCCACGTGTCGGAGGCCAGGATCCATTTTGGGTCGCAGCGCCACATTAGTAAGTAAGTAAGTAATTAATACAATTTATGGATCACAGTGATAAGTTAAACTCTTAAATTTATGTTTCAACAGCCGTCTTGTCTACTAAAGTAGGTAATGCTCTTGTTGTATCGAGAAACTTTGTGATCAATTCTTGACTGACAAATGCAAAAAAAAAAACTTATTCATACATAATGGAGGAATCAACACTGTAATATCAAATTACTACGTTTAGTGGTACAAACTAGAATGGTAACAATAATATTATATAGAACACACTTGATGTCAGTTATCAAACGCCAAAGCACCAGAAATGTTAGTAATCCAAATTTGATATCTATATATATAATAAAGCTGAAACCGGTCGGTGTCCGTACATTGAAGATAATTGAAAAAAGAAAAGTCTTCATTGATGCAATAGAACAAAAAATCATGTTTAAATAAAAACTGGTTTGTCTGTTTGTCTGTCGGTATGTTTGTTCGTTATAGACTCAAAAACGGCTGAACCGATTTGTCTACGGTTTTCACTAACATGTTGGTGCATTTTTAAGCGAAGCCGCGGGCGTCTACTAGTTTGAAATGAATTACTTCAAATCAACTAAAAATGAACCAAATAACATCGTCTCAATGTACAATTTTGAACCTACAGAATGATTTTAAGCCCAGCATCCGAATTAGTTAACATTATCTTTCAAATAGTCCGAGAATCCTACAGGCCAGTCTTCCCTAACCTCACATTTATCTTTTGGCACATCGACTGGTCCTTGATTAATTAAATTTAATTAAACATAAAGTCAGGAGATAACTCCGGCGCAGAGTCAATCTTTGATCGACATGGACCTTTCGTTCAATCGAAATTATTTATAGGTTTATCTTTGGCGGAGGCATTTTGAGGAATTTACTGGGTATTTTAGAATGAGGTAATGGTTATTTGTCAAGAGTAAAGTAAGTTTAAAGTACAAATATTATGTGTGTGATATATGCTTTGCAAATATCACAATAAAAATGTATTAATGAAAAAGAATCAAGCGCCCACAAAATAATTTGAGTGACGCCATTAAAGGCATCTTTGGGTGACAAACATTCTAGCCAATTTAGTTTATATCTCAGTTTTAAAGAGCTGATCGAAGTATGAGAAAATACTTAAGAAAAAAAAATAACAGTAAAATACAAGACTAGCACATTGTAATAGCTTCATTATCCAAGTACTTGCGCCCTATCACATCATTGCTCCGTTTACTCAGGCACGCGATACATTTCAAAAATGGAACGAGTCAAAATTCGACCCCCGCTGCGATGCGCCCGCGTCGTTCAGATTGGCAGACAGAGTGACGTCAGCTGTCCTTATTGGTCGATAAGATGACTGATAATAACCGCCGGCTCACATAAAAGAAGTCGCGTCTTTCCCGTAACATTTGGACTTGTATAAATTACGATATCAGTACGCTATCGGGGAGTATCGCATGGGAAAGAAAACATCTGTCGACGATGTGAATGGACTGTGGCATGAGGTTTGTTTTTGTGTTGTTTGTACTGGGTGACTACACTAATGCTTCTCAATATATTTGTAAAATGTAGGGCCAAACTTATGCTACACTCAACTTTTTATGAACTTATTTTCTGAGTTCTTAACTTAGTACTTCTTCTTCTTCTTATCGAATGAGAGTGGTGTCGAGAGTTTTCAAACCACCTGATTACTTTTTCAATTTTTAACTTAGTACTAATTTTAACTAAAATTAGTGGATTTTTTTCAGTTACTTAAACTTTGCTGACGATGGTAGTACCGTGCCTGTGATGTTCATTTATAAAAACTTAGTATAGTCTGATAAGAAGCTTAGTATAGTCTGAGAGATCGCTTTCAGCGATAAGGCCGCCGCTTGTGGCACTAGTTAAGATGCAATTTGTTCTATGTACTGTTTTTTTTAATATTTGTCAACAATAAAGAGTTAATCTATCTATCTATATATAAGAAGCAAGTATGTAAGTATAAAATAAATAAATAAATATTTCAGTACATATCACACAGCGCCATCTAGCCCCATACTAAGCTTACGCTTGTATCATGGGTACTAGATAGCGGATATAATACATATATACTTTTTTTTGTAAATACATACTTATTATACATAGAAACGACCAGACTCAACACAAGTAATTACAAATTTTAATATGCATAATTACTTGTGTTATGCGGGAATCGAACCCGCACCCCTAGATTAGAAGGCAGAGCCACTACCAACTAAGCTAACAGAGCAGTCAATATATGTATCAAGGTTATATTACACAGATAGTATATTTGAATAAAACATATGATAGATGAAAATAAGTAGCAAGTAAATGAAACATAAAAAAAAATAAAGGTCGTTAAATTGTAGCCATGTCAGAGGCCCTTAATGCGGCTTGATAAACTCTCGACACCAGATTTGGCCACTCTCATTCGATAAGAAGAAGAAGAAGTAGCATGACCACGGATCTACGGTATAATTGGTATCAAAGGGTTTAACAGGTAGATAAATATAAAAAGACTCAAAAAAGAAGAAAGCTCCATAGTGCACATTTTAACTTTCCAACATCTCTCGTATCAAACATAGTTATTCGGTCGGTTTGATCCTGACGGCCGGTGTCAGATCCTCTCCATCTTATACTATTGTGATACAAAGATGGCCGATAGGAAGCTGGTTTTTGAAGAACGTATCTCGGATCTGAGGTGCACAAATTGAAAGTGCACCGTTAGTCGACGGAAGTTTGAGGGAATGAAATGAAATGGGAACTTTTAAAATGTGTGCTTAATTAATTTTGGTATCTCAAATAGTTAAAGTCATGGTATTGATTGAAAAAAATGCTGCAAAATATTCAGAAAAAATACTAATCTGAATGATAAAGAACATTTCGTATAAATTACTGCGCTTAGTATGTTTCTCATATCAATGTCAAAAGCAAGTGAAAAAGTAAATCTGTTTTACAATTGATCAAAAAAGTACTACAATGATGTAGGTATCTTATTGCAATATTTTTTTTTAATGGAACGGGTTTACACTTGGTCATAGTTTGCCTGATGGTTAGCAAAGGCTATGGCCTAAGATGGAGCGTGCTTACCCGATAAGAACCAATTCATTCTCGCTTTGAAAATCTTGTATTATAGTGCGTGGGGAACTGGGAGTCAGGCAGGGAGTTTCACAACTTTGTTATAAGTTATGTCCAGAATTACAGTAAAATATGTGTTTTATTAGGTCGTAGCTATACAGACTACACTATAAACTTTACGTTACAAGCGCCGTCCATTTTGAGCACAATTGTGGACATTGAAAATCAAGCGGCGGACAACACAATACTTGCTCAGCCATTGAACTTTGTTGACAATATCTGCGCCGAAATACATCACAGCTGCCTTATCCGTGTACTACGTGCTTACAGGGTAACTGGTAGGGACATGTTGACATGGGACAGAGTGGGTAGCAGATACAAAGGAAAAGAGATTTTTTAGGTATAAAGGAGTAGCAGGGTGGAAGAGGACTTTATAAAGGAGGGACAAAATGTGAGTATTACGGCGAAGACGAATAGGTAACCACTTGAGCTTTTGTCGAAATTCGGAAATGTGGTCATATTTACGTAAACCAAATATGTACCGGATGCAGAAGTTTTGAAGACGCTCGAGCTTGTCGAGCTGCTCTTCGGTTAAATCTGGATAGCAAGCGTCGGCATAATAATAAATAATATAACAAAAAACAAACAAAACATTAACGGACAGTAGACCCATGACCGGCCATAGAAACAGAGGTCGCCCACCAATGCGATGGGTTGACAACATTAGAATAACTGCAGGGATTCAATCTGCGCAGGAGTGGGATGAGTGGCGTACAAGAAGAGAGGCCTATGCTCAGCAGTGGGCGATAACAAGCTGATGATGATGAAGACATATAATATATGCAAGACTACTGATTTTGTACAGGAAGTTTTTTGAAGTAAACAAGTAACTAGTATTTTCGGATACTTAAGATATCTACAAACGATAAAAAGTGAATAATTATAACTCCTACATGTTCTACAATTTCTCTTCTGATCACCCTGTATCAAAAATCAGCCTTACCCGACTACAACAATAAGGTTAGCCAGTTAGTCATCATCTGTTGCGACACAGCCTCCGGGTCAGAGGACAGGAATGTCACCTAATTGACAGATTGTACCTCTTATGTGTCTCGTCAACTTAGCTGCAGGCTGAGCTTAATTTTGGAGCTTAAAGTTTGAAGGAGGAATTTCGTGTCGTCATGTATTAGTGCCAAAATGAAGTTTTACTAGATTTAAGCTGTTAAATTTAGTTAAGCTTAATTTCAGACCTTTAGGTTTTGGTGGAACGAAGGAGGAATTATGTCAATCACTAACACATGACGACACGAAATTCCTTCTTGAACTTATGAGTAAAGCTCAAAAACCAGTGAGTTTGGACTGGGCAAAGAATTAATTGAGTACTAAAAGATGCCCGCGGATTTACCAGCGCGGTTTTGATTAAAACTTGTCTCTCTGTTGCTGAAACTGAACAAACAGTCCATCTTAACAACAAACATACAAAAAATTAAGAATTTTGCTGTAAAGTCTTTGCTATTTCATCATTTTAACAGTCATCATCATCATTGGCCATCTTCATACTGAAGATCGGAGATAAGTTGGCAAAGTTTTTGCGATCCCATGTTGCTTCTCTTAGATGCAATCATCATGCAAAGTATTTTAACACTTCAAAGGTTAAACATGTCACCGTTATATTGTTCAAGGCTCAACCAATCTGCTACGAACTTTACTTGCAGATTTCAAAGACCTCATCGAATTCAGAGCTACATTTTGTAACGTTATAAGAGTGGGTTACGTAACATTGCTTTGTGTTGTAAATAGTTCCATTCAATCACTTTGTAGGTACATTGGATAGAGATGAGCGGAGATTTGAATGTGATGTCGATATAAATGAACTGTATACCAGCTTTGTTTTTGTATACCCGCTATCACTTATAAGTAACTTATAGGAGATAGGAACACTAAATTAAACTTATCAGAACGTTAGTAAATGAAAGTAACTTAGTAAGTTTAAGTACTCTTTTTGATGTTTTAGTCATCTTTGGAAAATAATACTTTCAGAAAAGCAATATAATATTTTTAAATATTTTATGCATTCCACGTTTTGCAATACCAAGTTACAGGTCAAGACGAGTGTCTAATGTTAAACAACAAAATCACTTATTACACATACAAAAACTTTGTTCTCAGGACCCAGTAGCAGCTCAATTTAATTAATTTGCTAGTTACATTGAGCTTATTAATGCTAGACAGTTCTAAAACATTTTTATGCCAACTGATTGGACAGGAAAATTATCTACCGAGCTACGTATTTGGTGCGTATCAGTGGCCAATTTTGGCATTGAGAGTCTTCTTACCACCCTAGGAGCCTCTAAAACTGTAGTCCCTACACATTCTATCGATACATTCCCCCACATGCAGCCCAGCACAGCTGAGGGTACGACAATGGCTGCGCGTCACTAACAATACTGGACAAGCCATTGATGTATTAGCGGAGATAACGCGGTGAAATCACACGTGATACCATATAGGAAGTGTACAGTATGGGAATTCAGGATCTTTGAATAATAAATTGACAACTCTCAATCGAAAAACATATCCTTCTCTTTTATCTTTATTGTTAGACACAGACTCTTGTAAAACATATAAATTTAAGGAATTTAATTAAATATATTTACACTACCGCAATTTCCCAGATAAGAAATGATAGGTAAGAGAAAAGACTAACATAGTAAAACATTTTTAAACTTTTTTTAATTTAAAAGTTAACTACTCGGATTGCAAACCAATCCAAAAGATTTTAGTCAGTGTCTTATAGTACTCTGTGAAGCAGAAAATTAACACAGTTAATTCACATATTTATATTCAACTAGTGGGTGCTCGCGGCTTCGCATTAAGAAGTAAAACTTGCATCCCCTATTTCACCCCTTTAAAAGTGACATTTCCAAAAATCCTTTCTTAGCGGATGCCTACGTCATAACATCTGCCTGCATGTCAAATTTCAGCCCGATCCGTCCAGTGGTTTGGGTTGTGCGTTGATAAATCACTATGTCAGTCAGTCAGTCAGTCAACTTTATATATTTAGATTACAAATGAAATCCCGTACTGTCACAAACTGTAAGTTGTAAATGCCCTCCACAGAGTAATGAGGTCGAGCGTTGCGCTCAGACGGTATTGTTCTTTAGATTAACCGATTAATTATTTTCGGTGGGCAATATTAGTCCGTAATCTAATCTGGGTTATCTGGACTCATTCGTTTTTGGATACGAACCGGTCGTCGATGTTATAAAGGTACTGGGTTTGAAAGAGAAAGTTTCGTGGTAAGGATAGACATGATTTTTATTATTTTTCACGGGGTACAAGCTTATATTAGAAACAGAAATTGTCATGTGTGTACAGCCACTGCCAAAACAGTATTCCGCTGTACACCTAACTTTGACCTAAGGTCCATTCTTTTTAAAACTTATAGTGACGTAACGAACAATCATGGACTCAGATTTATTAAAAAATCTGCAGTTTAATTCATCAAAATACACATTGATTTACACGTAAAAAGGCCTAGGCCTTTTTACGAGGCTTATTTAGACAAATCTTTGACAAACTCAAACCCCAGATTTTTCTTCGTCTTTACATCATTCTAAAGCTATGGACAATAAATCCCCACATACCAACGTCTCATACGTTCCCTCCATGCAAGTCATACAGTCTTACAGCCGCGTGTGGCGCGGGGCGTTCGCGCCGGGGTGGCCGCGCATGCGTCGGCCCCGCCCTCGCTCGGGGCGAGTCTGAACTGAAACACTAGGGTGACTAGGTTTGTGACGAATGGGATAATCTTTGTGAAACCATTAATCCTTGAGAATAAACTAGATAATTCACGACCCCCCGTAATGAACAACGCCGCGAGAATAAAGTTACATATGAACAGCTGCGTCAAAAGTGGTAAAGAAAATAAATAAATTAATTAGGATGGTCAAATTATACCATCGTATTAATGTAGGTGAGTGTGGCTTAGCGGTTCAAGTGTATTCTTTTTATCCAGACGCACGCTGGTTCGAATCCGACTCTACACCAAAGACTTGTATTTTCAAGTTAAGTGTGGATTTGCACTCGCTTAGTGGTGAAGGAAAACATCGTGACGAAACCGACATGTTTGAGGACCACAATATCCGAGAACATGCGTCTTCCGTGGAAGGACTTTGGCACCCACCACGATGCATCTGCCCAAGAAAACTCTCCTAACGAATTAATTCTGCGGGGGAGTCACAACCCTCATTCATGAGGAATACGACTCAAAAGAGATTAATGTGGTTGTTTTCAGTTTGTTCTGATTTTTCGGCGTAAAGGAGCAACAGATCTTCGTGATTTTTGATACGAGGGGTATCGAGAGTAACATAGGCTAATTTTTGTATCCCAAAACAACGTGGGTACGGATAGTTGTACAATAAAATCATAAATTTTTAGGTACTTATCAGTAGCATGAATTGTTGTGAACGAAATTGTAATAATTCTAATAACGTTTTCTTTTAAGTTGCAACAAACTCATACATTATTTATTTTTTGTACGAACACTATATTATGACCAGTTACCTCAGTAAAATTACGGCACTAATCCTCACATTTTATTGTTATTGGTAACCCTACTCGACTATTATAAACACCACCTTTAAGTCAAATGTAGTAATTTAATGTAAACAATCCTGGGAAATGGCTGAATTGTGCTGTCAGGTGAACAAACAAACGTATTCTGTGTGTTATTTATTCGGTATAGATATTTCCTAATAGGAAATGTACGAGAGAAACAGTGTAGAGTGTAAGTAACCTCTTGAAGAGTTGAAATTACTATGTCTTAAATTAAGGTAAGTGCTTTTAAAATGTTTAAGATTTGGAAGATATGAATACTTTGCGTATACTTCCTACTTTCCTAGGTGGTATAAATATCTTAGATGTGATTATAGAGATTTTGAGCTAGACTGAATTTCAATCGAAATACTCGATAAATACTACTGTTCGTTCTTGACATTGATGGGTAACTATTAGGACCGTCCCAAGACGTCCACATTGCAATGATATAGCAGTATTTATACCAACACCACCCTTGTATTATCATCAAGCAATTGATAGATAAATGAGACATGATGAAATTTAGTTATAAACGGTTGATTCGTTATTGTAATTCACACCAAAATTACCTACCGGATTGTGGTTTAGTGGGCACTTCAACGCATTGTATTACTAGCTACGGGCAAATACAAGATTATTGTTGTATCTTTAAGACTAACACATAAGAATCTGATCCAATATCACGCTGGATACTACTAAAAGGTTAGAATCGACCAAAGACGCCCATATTGCAATGATATAGCAGTATTTATAGCAGCACCTCCCTTTGTTATCTGTATCGGAGTGCGGTATGGAGCTATCGCGAGCACGCGGCTCCATCTGCTGGGTTAGGTTTGTGATCTAGTGGGGTTGAGCGACAGTTAAGCGAGATATAAATTTGGAGGAAGTATTGCGGTAAAAACTTATCTGTGACAAAAAGGAACTTTAATGAAGCTATATAGATTTGGCATTTGGTAACATCCTACTTTTAGATATTCTTTAATTGGCGAATCTGTTTTTCAGTTCTGTTGCTGCAGCGACAATAACGCCCTGTAAAGACTTTATTCGGGTCGCGCAAACAAGGATTAAAAGAACTGATGCGTTGCTTTGCTCTTAACAATCACCTGACTCAAACTGAAGCTAAAAAAACTGGGGAAACCACAGATAAATTTGTAGATATTCATATGCATGTTTATATAGATACTTAGTATTACGATACAGGTCTCGAACCTATAGTGTAGGGCTCGCGTAACCACTTAGGAACCATTTACTCATTGCAGTTAATAGTCATTTACTTACCTACTTAAAATAAGTTAATAGAATTAAGGTTATATTTGTAAAATGAAAATAAATTATTTTTGTGTTTTGTATTTGTATTTTTATTACAAAAAGCTAAAGCTTAAGCTTCGTGCTACTGATAAAAAAACATCGCGACTGAAAACTTACGATTGCACAGTCTAGTGCTAAACTGCTCAAAATTCAAAACCATATACCACAACACTACTACGTACCCACCCGTATACGGCAAGATATACTACAACCAATATTAATAAGCCTTTACTGTGCACAAACCCCTGAGCTAATGATACACTGATTAACAATATTCGGGATAGATAGCAGTGAGTTACTCGCGGGGCGGGGCTGGCCTGATGTTAGATTGGGGCCGGGCACAGACAATATGAGTCAGAGATTTCTTATTAACCCACAGGTTTAAGCTATACGATTTAATTTTACCAAAGATATAATAATAAATATTTGCTAAGGTAGTTCGTAGTTTTAGATTATCAGTATGTTAGTCCACCATCACGTTCAAACAACTTTTTTAAGTTGTATTTTAGTAGCTGCTCTGATAGCGCATTTACTTAAGAAAGGTCGGTTTAAGTAAGGTATCGACTAAAGAACCTACAAAAGTATCTTTTCTACGGGAAGTGCTTAACTATACAGCAGATAGATAGATACACCGCCCTATGGCCCAAATCTTTCCATTTTTTTTTATTCTTAACATTTTCATTACATTACACAAACCGTTTTCAGCAACCATACAGCGTCCATATATTTATGACTAATATTATAAAGCTAAAGAGTTTGTTTGTTTGAACGCGCTAATCTCAGGAACTACTGGTGCGAATTGCAAAATTATTTTTGTGTTGAATAGACCATTTATCGAGGAAGGCGTTAGGCTATATAACATCACGCTGCAACTAATAGGAGCGAAGAAATAATGGAAAATGTGGAAAAAAACGGGTAAAATTAATCATGTTTGAGGGAAAACGGTTCAAAATTCAAAGAATTAATACCCAAAATAACTATTCCACGCGGACGAAGTCGCAGGCACAGCTAGTAATATTATAAAACTGAAGAGTTTGTTTGTTTGTTTGAATTCGCTAATCTCAGGAACTAGTGGTGCGAATTGAAAATATCATTTTGTGTTTAATAGACTATTTATCGAGGAATGTTTTAAGATACATAACATCACGCTGCAACTAATAGGAGCGAAGAA
Organism: Macaria notata; assembly: GCA_927399415.1. Lineage (NCBI taxonomy): Eukaryota > Metazoa > Arthropoda > Insecta > Lepidoptera > Geometridae > Macaria > Macaria notata. The sequence continues at coordinate 8,076,230 of OV656741.1, forward strand.
ATAATGGAAAATGTGGAAAAAACGGGGAAAATTGTTCATCTTTGAGGGCTTCCGTTGCGTGCGCTGCGAAAATGGTGCAAGATATCAAAAAAATATGTATGAAAGAATTATTCCTCCTGCAGTGATGTAACAAAATGTCCCCAACAGTATATGTCTATCTTTTAAGATTAACTCACTAGAACCGTTTTTATGGTATTAACTATTCCACGCGGACGAAGTCGCGAGCACAGCTAGTTTATGATACTTACAATTCTATGAAATATAACATTATTGCATACCTACTAATATACTATGAAACTTTCATGGTAAGTGACCAATATGATACATATATACAAATATACATATAATACATAATAACGTATTGAGAGAAATGTATTGAAATATTTTGTAAAAACGGATATGACATACATGACAAATTTGACAAGAAATCATAGTGTTGCATAATGCATAAAATTATTTAATTATTTGTAATGTATTATATATATATGATTTCAATAAATAAATATATTTTCCAATAAAAGCCGATGAAAAAAATATTATGTAACGGTTTTTCCTTATAATGAGTCTTCTAATAGGTGGAATGTTTAGGCCGGCTATTTATGTTCACCTCTACACATTACTGCTTATCGAACACTAAATATGCCATTATTATATGCGAAACAAATAATGCGAGCATTCCGAGGGAGGTTCATATTTATGACTGGGAATTGTGTTTTGATTGCGATGATTTGGAGGTGTTAAAGGCAATACGTGCGAGAATTATTATGCAAAATATATAATAGTAATATAACAATATGAAAACTGAAAACCTGGAGAAATTTCTCCAGAGTTTCAGTTACAATGGATTTCCGCAATGTAACGCCTGATTCAATAATATCTTAACAATATGAAATTAAAAAAAACCATCATATTCAAACAAAAAATCGATGAATTAGAAATTTCTTTATTTGACTGCTTACCCACTGCTTAACTCACTCAAAATAACCATAGATAAAATAATGTACATACAAAATGACAAATAATAACAAAAAACAAGCACTCCAATGACTCTGACGATGTAAGTGTACAGAGACAACAATAACTGCTTACCATCAGGCGGCCCGTCACTATTTGCCACTTATTTTACAAAACAAAGCATAGGCCTCCCAAACGGCGCTCGTAATTAGGCATTTCGCGTTGCCACAGATATAATATCGGGCAGATCACGCGTGTCCCAAGTTGGTTAAAACGGAATAAAGGCCAATTTATAAATTCGTCTGCGACACGAGAATCATTAATTATGTTGCTGGCTGGGTGGCTGAGAAAAGCTTATTCCACTCATTTTGATATCATCGTCTTCGTGTTTTGTCCTTTTTACTCCTTCGGCACACTCCACCGATTCACACACCAATTTCATCGGAACTGCTACCACTGCAAACCTTTCAAATTGAGTCTTATTTGCTTAGCCATTAAGTTGGAATTGCACCGTGTTGTGAGTAGAGTTGTGTTGTTTAGTGATTGGTGATATATCAGTGTCTCTCTCTATTGTTTTTGAGCGCAGCCTCCCCGGCGTTAATGTTGTTATCGGGAGCCTCGAACGCAGCCACCTCTCCGTATATTTCTTTATCTTGTCCCCTCTCGGGATTTTCCTTTTCTTTTTTATGCATTTGCTAATTTCGAAAATGAGAAGACTGGGGCGATGGCATCTCTCAGATCGTAGATTTAGGCTCGGTCGCATTAATAAAATTAACGAATACGCTTTAAATTAATTGAGCCCCGGTTCTTAGTAGGGGATGCTATCCTGGATCTTAAGCCTTCCCGGTATTAGGGCTACTGCAGTTTTCTGGGATATTTATGATGCTATGCATATCTAGCCGGGTTTATGCCCGTAAATTGTGATACAAAGTTGTAGTACGTGAAGATATATTCAGTATGTGAAATGCATGTGAAGCTTGAATTACAATGTGGTTGCAATTCTATTTAAATAGAAACATAACCAAGCCTTACTTCGTTGAATACAATACATGTAACACTAGTGGGTGCTCGCGGCTTCGCTCGCATTAAGAAGTAAAACATGCATCCCCTATTTCACCCATTTAAAAGTGGCATTTACAAAAATCCTTTCTTAGCGGATGCTTACGTCATACTATCTACCTTCATTTCAAATTTCAGCCCAATTCGTCCAGTGGTTGGGGCTGTGCGTTGATAGATCACTATATCAGTCAGTCAGTCACCTTTGAGTTTTATATATTTAGATAACGGTCGATTTTCTACCCAAGTATATAAATAATTTGGTCTAATAATTACTAGCCATATGATTAAAACACACCATGAGCACAACATTTAATAGACATATCAAAAGAAACTTCTTCTTCTTATTCTTATCGAATAATTGTGGCCAACTCTGGTGTCAAGAGTAAAAAGAAACTAGCTTTGTAATATAAAAGAATACTTGTAATAGACAAGATTCCAAAAACCAACTCATCCAAATAGCAAAGTCTTACAAACCAATAAATTAAGTAAGATTATGATAAGGCTCGAGCTATATGATTATGAAACACCACACGCACCATATTCAGAAGACAAACTAAAAAAACTCTCTTTTTAGAAAGATAAAATAACTTCAAGATCTCGCAAACAAACTCGTCCAAATAGCAAAGCCTTACAAACCAATAAAGTATTTTACAAGTGATACAAGAATGTACTGCAATCTGTGCGCGAGATCGCTCGGTGCTTTTACTTTATAAATACTTCGCTATTTATTTCTGGGAATCGCCCAGTTCGGATCAATGACGCAGTGTTCTTATCGGGACAGTATGTAAACTTGCACAATATTGGATTGGATAATTTTTTTGCTTTGTGAAATTCTATTCTTTAACAAGTGGATGCTCGCGGCTTCGCTCGCATTAAGAAGTAAAACTTGCATCCCCTATTTCACCCCTTTAAAAGTGGCATTTCCAAAAATCCTTTCTTAGCGGAAGGTAGGAATGAAAGTAGATAGAGACCTTCATTCCAAATTTCAGCCCAATCGGTCCAGTCACCTTTGAGTTTTATATATATATATATAGATTTGGCTGTAGCGTGGTAGTATTAGCTTATCTTGCGTTTAATTATTATTGCAAAAACATAATATAATAAGCTATTGAAGCCAATTTCATGGTTTCAGCAAACGAACGCGTTGTTCGTTTATTATTGTAACAAGATTTTTTTGTACTTAGTAAAAAAAATTCTCGCAATTAAAAAATGCTACCTAATATTAATTAGATTTAATTATGACTTACGTTTTTTAAAATATAAATACGGCATTACATTCATCGAACTTCATAATATGCACCGTTTGTCAGAGAAAAAAATATAATATTTCGTAGTCAAGGATTTCAACAAGACAATTTTATCGATTACGAATTGTCATAGCGTGCAATACGTCAGTTATAAAAAAATACTGTATGCATGTTTGGTTTTAAATAATAGTACCTACTTACAACTTTTTGTTGAAAGATTACTAACTGTTTTCCATTGCAGAGGGCTGGATCCCGGCCTTTCGAGATAGTCATCCTCAGAGCTTAAATACGAGAAAAAGTCCTAATCGTGGGTCATTCATCAGAGCAATTAAAATGAGTAAGCGGCCATGTGCAATATGAGCTTTCAGATCACATATACATATATACATATATCTTGGGTCAGGATTCGATGTTGATTAGAGATATTTTAAAGAAATGCTAACGGGTTTTGGAAATTTGACGTTTTATGTAGATATATGTACATACATATGTAGATTTACAGAAGATAAAGTAAACTAAATTGATTAATAAAAAGAAACTCGTAGGATTACATCAAGAAAATCATTTTTTATAACTTGCAAGAAAAATAATGATTTAACGTATTTACAGTGATGATATATGCGTTTAGAAAACAAATCATTTAATACCTACCTAAAATACAGTTCTACAAATACAAAAAACTATTTAATTCAATTCCATTGCTAAGTTTCAATAAACAACCCAATCTAATTACCGACTCGTTTTCCGTTTCAGCTCACCAGAGCTTCCAGTTTGAACTTTTAAAAGCTTGGATTGGAGTTCGCACTTGCGTACATCGACATAGTATATGTCAGTAAACAACAGACGTGTAATTTCCCAAGAAAATGAAAATAATCAATATCAAGCAGTTTTCGTAAACTGCGATGATTTTCTGTATTGTAAACATAAGTAAATAAAATTGGATTAACACTGTTGGACAACGGCCACCGAAAGAAGCATGCTTTTATGCACATTCGAGTCAGCTCACTTTAAAAAACATAATTATATTATTAATTTACTTTTTAATGATCGGATTGTATTGATAATGTGACAAAATTTGAAGCTATTAATTAAATCTTATAGTTCGTTGTAACACGGTTTTAAACAAATGAATAGGTCATTTATTTAAAACCGTGTTAGAGCGAACTTTTCTCCGTAAGATTTTAAATTTATAGAATGACTAGTGGGTGCTCGAGGCTTCGCTCGCATTAAAAAGTAAAGCTTGTATCCCCCCTTCCACCCTTTTAAAAGTGGCATTTCCAAAAATCCTTTCTTAGCGGATGCATACGTCATAATATCTACCTGCATGCCAAATTTTTGTCAGTTCCAGTGGTTAGGGCAGTCAGTCAGTCACCTTTGAGTTTTATATATTTAGAAGATGTACAGGTGCTCCAAGTTCAGTCCATTACAATTCTATGTCAATGCTCGCGTATATGGAAGCTATGTCGCACTGCACGGAGCTTGTCGTGCGACACACCTGCCGTGTCGCACGTCGCCGGCGTGCGTTTGAGAGCGAATTACGATGCGTACGCGCTGGTTTGTTTAATTGGTTTGCTGGAGGCTGTACTGGGCTTAAATGTGTCGCAATAGTTACTTATGGGCAGCTAATATGTAGTGAGGCCTATACTCAGCAGTGGGCGATAACGGGGTAGTGACGATAATAATGATAAATCTGTCACGTACATGATTAAAATAAGGTTTTTCTTTTTCTATTAGATCTTATCAAGAACGTTGAAATCGCAAATCAGTAATTATATCATCGCAGGAAAAACGATTTCTCTATTTTAGCAACCACTTAGTCATTATGGCCAAAGTCGTTAATACCTTTTTTTTTACTTGAACGGGTTTGCACTTGGGCATAGTTTACCTGGTAGCAAGCAAAGGCCTAAGATGGAGCGTGATCATTTTCCTATGTCCTTCCTTTTGTCATTTTCTTATACCCATAAATAAATAGTTGATTGCAGCATAACTATGTATATCTTCAACTGTTAAATTCAATCTTAACCAATACTTAGTCTACGATAATTATATTTACCAACTCGCCCATAAAGCCGAGTACATATCAAACGTCTGATTAGTCCGCCCACTGATATCAAATACCTAAAGTTCCCAACGAGTGTTCTAAATTAAGCTTAGATTCCTCCTACACACTTCATTCACTCTAAACATGCTTGTTACGATTTATAATCACTGTTTAGCTGTAAACATCGTTAGGATTTGATCAGTTAAGAGTTTCAACAGATTGCTTGTAGAAGTTTGGAGTATTAACTTTGTTTTGCATAATGTTTTGATTTAATAAAGTAAAATAGATTTAATATTGTAACAGTCGTACCTCGCTGTAATATTAATTTCAAGTCACATTCTTAAAAAAAAACATTTTTTTTTACTCCAGAATTTATGTTATAAACACTACAAAAAAACTTTACAAGTGATGTCAACGCTAGTTCGTAGAACATTTTGTGCATACAAAAGAGTTCAACGCGCTCACAACGCTTAGAGATTGTGCACATTTTATCAAAAATGATAACGTTATTCCAGTTTTTCAGCCTGATTATCTAAAGTGAACATAACTGATTAACAACGACCCGCGTCATGGATTGCTTTATAGGAATAAAGTAGACCTTAGTTAATCCAGAGATTAAAATGGATAAAAAATATGACTATTTTTTTAGTGAGAAAGAAATTGACCATCTTCGGTATAATATTGATGATAAAATTATTAAGGATAATCATCATAATATAATTATATACTTTACTTGGAAATATAGTGAAATGGTTGTAGGCGATTAATTAAAATTAACACACTGTACCTAAACAGGCAACTAAACCGCCGAAAGGACTTCCGCAAGGGCCAAACTAAATCATTACCGACGTGGCAATGGTTGAGAACCGTAACGGATATGGTAGTAATACTTATTCACACGTTCGTCAACATGTACCTTATTAAAAACGGACTCGATACTCCATTCGATGACCATTCGATTAGAGATAAGTTGATTCGATTAAAGTTACGATGCCGACATCAGTCCGAAAATGTTCGGAGCGGCCTATGGTCTGACGTGGACTTACCCATCACTTGGCTAAACAGACGTCTAAGGTTCTATAAGTTTAAGATTTATAAATTTATAGTGTATAATTTTTGTACCTTACAAATTGATAACAAGCGACAAGATTTTTTTTATAAACACTGGAAAGAATCAGTAAAACAGAAGAAGACTATTTTATATTACTACAAGCAAACTACTCGTAAAATTGGAGGATATCATAGAAACCATTTGTTTAATCTGGCTTTCACGTTTTTTTTCTAATACATAATATACTAACGTTGCACTACAACTTATTCGAAGCTAAGCACCGCTGTAGTTTAAGATGTAGACATGATGTCACACTAGTATCTATAATCTGATTGTTTTGCTCATACATTAATTTTCTATCATTAAAACATTTCTTACACGACTACCCTTAAATAAAGCACCCAAACAGAACATATATGAGCACCGTAAGCACGCTGCGTGTCTAACGTCGCATAATAACACGTCCTCTCGCCCCGACGGCCGTCGCGCGACTAATCAATTGGCGCGCTCTCGTGATGTCTTCATCAGCCGCCTGGGGCGGTTCCGCCCTGCGCTTGCCCATCCATACTGGTTTATAAGGGAAAGAATTTGATTTTTTTTCTTCTTCTTCTTCTTTTCTTACAAGTCATTAAGAAGATTCATAAAACACCAGAGCAAAACAAGCTTAAAACAAAGAGTATTGGTGTAAGAGGGAGGAAACTTAAACCCTAAAGTGGGCTCTATGAGTTGATGATAATGATTATGAAGAAAAACAGAAGACTGACAGTCTCTCGCAGGCATGAGCATTGACAGACTGGCCCTTTGATTCCATAGACGAGGGAGTTTGTATCTCGATACTCAGTCATTTCATATCAAATATTGTATGAAGATAATAGTGTGTTCACGCTCATTACAAAATCAAATCAAATCAAATATACTTTATTGTACACCAAATAAAAAAGAACATATTTAACATAAGGTGGAAGGTAACCAGGGACATTGGGCGACCTTATCACTAAAGTGATCTCTTCCAGGTAACCTAGTTTGGACAACACTAGAGGAAATCCGTAAAGCTGGCGTACTTAACACAATATTAAATAATTTAAAAATAAAACACAATAACAAATATAACATTCAAAGTAAACAATATACAAACATACCTACTTACACACAAAACTACATATTATTGATATTTAAAGGAAATATATACATTGAAGGAAATCACACAAAAATAAAAGAAAGCAGAACATATTTCAAGTAAAGAGACTAACACACACCAACTAACATCACAAAGTAGAAATGTAATGATTAAAAACCAAGCTCTGAAATATGGGCAAGGATTTAGCCTGCTTGATATTAAGTGGCAGGTCATTCCATAAGCGAACAGCTTGCACAGTGAAAGAGGAGTGATAGTAGAGATTGGGATGGCTAAACTCAGGAAATTTAAAGTGAAGGAAACGAGAAGAGCGCTGAGAATCGGAATGGGAGGCAGTGACAAAGGAAAACCTTTCTTTGAGGTACAGAGGAGTGTAAGGATTGAAGAGGATTTTGTACAAGAGTGAGAGGATGTGTGCATTACGGCGAAGACGGATTGGTAACCATTTGAGCTTTTTTCGAAACTCAGAAATGTGGTCATATTTACGTAAACCAAATATAAACCTAATGCAGAAATTTTGAAGACGCTCGAGTTTAACGAGCTGCTCATTGGTTACAGTGATTTTATTTATACTTTACTCACACACACGTACACACACATATACTCAATGACGAGCAAATATATGATTTTTTACAGATAACTCTGTAGTCGTATTCGGAACGGTTTATATGGTATGCTTGTAATAATATGTAAGGAAGTTGAGAATTAAAAATCAGCTACGAGTAGGTAGCTCTAGGCTCTATCCACATGTTGTGAGGCTGAATATTTCTTTGTGAAATATGCTTATGGGTAACAATATTGAAGCGTCCGCGCTATATGACTATTCTATTTAATTATAAAAAATAATAGCTAAATTAGATAGAAACACGAATATTTATAGTAGCATATGTTAGCTTAATGCACATTACTGTGGTAAATCTAAAGTATAAATATATTATGTAAATAATCATTCCACTATTTTACTAAAAAAAAATTGGTTGAAATTATTTCCTAGGAATTACTAAAAGTCTTCGAAATAAGGGGTAAAAAAATACCTTCTAATCAAAGTAAACATTACTCTCTAAGCTACTAATACTAAACACTAACTACACAACATTTAAAACCTACTGTACAACCATAACGTGCGGTTTTCCTTAACACAAGCGCACACAACACAAACCTAAAGGCGAACAAAATCCCACCGCGCACCATCACACCAACAGTTAGACTTAATAAATAGTACACTGAAAGTGGCCACTTAAAGGAATCACAGTGCGGGCCAGCGACATGGGATGCATATGGACTGGGCTGTATGCACTATTTTGTATTAATACGGAGCTTAGCTAGGTTTAGGCAACAACAATCACACAGGTTTGATTGATGAAGAAAGATGATTGTCTAACTATCGAAAAATCATCTAGTTTTTTTTTAAGTTGGCGCGGTATCGCCTTGCTTGAAGAGAAATGGGTTTCACAATTTTAAGCATTTGTTTAATTTGTATGAACACGGAGTTTAGCTCAATTTCAGATAAAATGAGGTTCAGGCAACAACAATTAAACATGCTTCACAGGTTTGATTGATTAAGCTTGACATTTGGTACTCTTCTTTTGTCTTTTGAAGAAAAAACAAACTAGTTTTCTTAAAAGCGAGACTATATCGGTTTTTACATTCAATAGTAAGCCATAAAATATAATACAAGTAGGCGAGCGGTACAACCGTGCTTGAAAGAGAAAGGGGTTTCACATATTAAATTATTTGTTACTGACTGCAAGCAGTTTTTAACACTTTAAGGTCAATATTTTTTACTAAGTTTTTTTTTTCGATATATGCGCTATCTACTACAATACCACGTCACAGACGCGGGCAGCAACAAATCCAGCAAATTGAACAGGATCGGCAATTACCGAGACAATGCGTGCGTGAGAGCGGCGCCCGCGCACACACGCACTCGCGAATTGGACTCGTTACCCCCAGGGGTAATTAGGGACGCTTCCCACGCTCCACAGGTGGAGGGATTTAGGATAATTTCTAACACTAAGTAAATAGAAATACGTAATACATACATAAAAAGAGCTAAGCGCAAAAACATGCAAAGTTAAAACCCGCTAGCACGAGTCTGAAATATATTTAGCCATATTTTGTCCCTAAATGCGTTTATGTTGCGTTATACACGTGAACCCTAGTTTTAATAAAAATGATAAATTATACACTTTTGACTTTAAGTAAAATTCGATACAAAATACCAATAATACAATATTGGTAATTTGTATTGAATTTTACTTATGCTTTAACTGCCATGTATTTCTAAGTTTGAACAAAATCGTCTCAAGCTCAGTTCTCCACAATTTCCTATAAACATGTAAATGTTTGAGAGACCTATTAATAATCAATTAATAGCCCATAGGCTGAGAGTAAATCATACCTAGCTGAAGTTTAACATAAGAAATAAGTCACAAATGGGAACAGATTTAAATATCGGCCTAAATAACCCACCTACCTGTAGGCAACTGTCGATATTAATTTCTATTCAAAAGATTCATATTACTAGGTTTAAAATGAAGTACTAGTAAAATGAAGAACACGCAAAGGTATCAATGTAAAGTCATAAATTAAAATACCTTTCTAAAGTAAAAAAAGTATATATGTATTATATCCGTTATCTAGTACCCATGATACAAGCGTAAGCTTAGTATGGGGCTAGATGGCGCTGTGTGATATGTCCTGAAATATTTATTTATTTATAAAGTATATTTTATTTACAGACTACATGTTTAGTATATGAAGAAGCCAGTTGATATTTTTTCAACTTCCTTTATGATTTCAACTTCAAAATAAAAAGAAATAGGCACTATTTTGGAAAAAAAAAACAATTTAGCGGCTCTGAAATAATTTTTTAAGAAGATGCATTGTGCACGTTAATCATTATTTTTCTAAAAAAATTAACTAATAAATAAAAAAGATACAGCCATGTATGCTCTTGTACCATCATTAAATGCTTCTCTACTAATTATTGTGGTCAACACTATAAACATAGTTGCTCAAACACAATTAAACTTGTAACAGATTTAAAAGCAAAGCGAAGTTTCAATGGCGCCGACCTAAGATGTTTTAAGATAGATGAGAAAAGTTATTGATGTATTATTAAAACTGATTTTGTTGATAGAAACAGGACGCACCATTAATATTTAAACAGAAATGTCTAAAACGATTGTTTCAAAAAATTACTATGATGATAAAACCAGTACTAGTATTGTTAAAAATACAACGTTACGCAACAAAGTCTTTACAAAGTCAAAGAGGATAGAAAGGCCTGTTTTCACTTAATATATCAAGCAAAGGATTGTTTCAAATAAAACGTTTCTAAAAACAAGTATGAGTACAGTACATATAAAACTAGAAGTCTTTTCATATTACATATATACAAAAAGAAAAGTATGTAAGTATTATATCCGTTGTCTAGTAACCACGACACAAGCGTTTGTTTAGTGTGCGGCTAGATGGCGCTGTGTGCAATGTCCCGGAATATTTATTATTATTTTTATAAAACGTTTGTTTTACTCGAAATTTTAAGAATTTCAGTCATTTAAATGAAATCCACGGGCCTAGGCCAAGTGGAGATCACTTTGAGTGTTATTTTCAGAAGCTAAATCGTCTTGCAAGAACTTCCTCACGATCCTGCAAGTATTGCACTCTCTTAAAATTGCGTCCTACCCCAATAGAATCACTCAATCATATTAATCAATACTTTGCATCAATAGGGAACTCGTTGGCCAATGACATACTAATGAAATTAAACACAACAGAGCTGCAACTCTCAAACAATTTGACGACGACCGAACCACCGTCAAAATCATTTTTCCTTACGCCTACAGATGCCTATGAGATAAATAAGATTATAAGCAATCTAAAAGTTAATTCCGCACCGGGTGGAGACAATGTAAGTAACCAACTTTTAAAACTTGCTAAAGACATATTAATAGGCCCTATTACACACATATGTAACCTCAGCATCGAATCAGGCATCGTTCCAGATGCCTTAAAGGAAGCATATGTTTGTCCCATTTTCAAAGCTGGTGATGAACTGCAAGTTGCCAACTATAGACCAATTTCCCTTCTTAGTTCCATCTCAAAAGTTCTTGAAAGAGTAGTAAATAAGAAATTAGTAAACTACCTTGAAAAAGAGAACTTACTTTCCCCGAATCAATTTGGTTTCCGCTCAGGCAAGTCGACAGAAGATGCCGTCACAGCTCTGGTGGATCACGTGTCATTTAACCTTGACAGAGGTCAAAAATCTGTGGGGGTATTTCTTGACCTTGCTAAAGCATTCGATACCGTTTCAAGGTCAATACTACTCAAAAAACTAGAAAAAAAGGGGGTTAGGGGAACGGCCTTGAAGTGGTTTGAATCTTACCTCACAAATCGCAAGCAACGCGTCAAAGTTAATGGCCAATTAAGTGACCTTACAGAAATAGATTATGGCGTGCCACAGGGTAGTGTGCTTGGCCCTACTCTTTTCTTGACGTACATTAACGATTTGTGCGATATGAAATTAAAAAATGGCAGCCTATTCTGTTTCGCTGACGACACGAGTATAATCTTTTCTCATAAGACCTGGAAAGAAGTCAGTGAAACTGCAGACGAAGGGTTAAGGAAGGTGTCAAACTGGCTAAGCCATAACTTACTTACTCTTAATGTCACAAAAACTAAAATAGTGGCTTTTAGAGTTTCAGCTCGAACTATGCCCAAAGACCCACTTTCCATCAAACTCCACCTACACACATGTCATGATAGTAATCAGTGTGAATGTCCAATACTAACGCAAGAAAAGAACTATAAATATCTCGGAATCCACATTGACGAACTTCTTTCCTGGACTAAACAAATAGAAGTACTTGTAGCGCGATTAAGAAAACTACTATTTATTTTCAAAAGACTTAGAAGCATTGCAAACGTGAACGTTATAAGAATGGTATACATTTCACTCTGTGAATCTATTCTGATTTATTGTGTAAACACTTGGGGTTCAGCCGGTACAACCAACCTACTTAAAATTGAGCGGGCTCAACGCGCTGTTCTAAAAGTTGCGTATAATAAGACATTTAGATATCCCACAGAACTTCTGCACGAAGAGACGAATCACCTTACGGTTAGGAAAATATACATCAAATCAGCAGCACTGCGCTTCCATCGCTCAGCAATGCAAACGAGACGTAGGACTCGCGAAGGTATACGTAACTTATCAAGATGGCCAGTAATTAAAGTTAACACACAAATAGGGATGAGATCCTACAATTTCCGAGGACGCTATATTTACTGTGTACTTAATAAGATATTAAATATAGAAGAAGATAGTAAATACAAAGCAAAACACAAAATAACAACTCACCTGATGGGTCTAACTTACCAGGAGACAGAAGAATTAATAAGAATAGTAGAATAACTTCAACCAAATACAAACACTCACTCTTATCCACACATTCGTCACACACACTCACACATACCTACACGTCCCACCTGGGTAACCCCCGGCGTTCGGGACTATCACCTACCTACTTGATACATTATATACTATGCCAATTTTTCACTGAGTACCACAGTCACTCTGTACTCTGTTAGCAAAATTACGATTTCTAATTTTATATAATATCAATCATAATTCATAATTATCTTCCCTCTTAATGAAATCTTATGATGATATACTGATATTATTATTATTAAGGCCTAACTTACTTACTGTACTTAAATAGCCTAACTTACCTATTAAAAAATTAATATAAAAACCTACTAATATAACTAACAATCATTGTCACAACTCTATGCTGAAGTGAATTTAAATTGCAAGAACTTTCAATTGAGCCTTCAACTGATAAAAACACAATTGTATAATTTAATTTTTGTTCAACGGAAGAACCCTGGCACCGCGACACAGGGATTCCTACAGCGGTTGTCAGGGACACCTACAATGTAAACAAATGTATTAAGGCAAATAAAATTCTTTTATCTTTTATCTTTTATCTTATTCAGCACTGCTGCTTTTTGCATCATGTAAAAAAATAGACCTAGACATAAACATTTACATCATGTAAATGTTTATGTCTAGGTCTATTTGTTTCAGGTAGTGGAGTAGGTGTTTTGGGATGACTTCGGTGCTGGAGAACACCAGTGGCACAATTGATACCCTGTATTATTATTATATACTGATCAGTCAATAAGATGTCTTCTCTTTGCCTCTAGCCAACTAGTAGAGCCAATTCAAACGCTAACTTATAGCTCGAATTAAGTGCTCTAATCGATAGAAACACGCATTATACGATAAAAGCAGAAATCATGTCAAGCTCGCGGGATTAAAATGGGATTATCAATCGTGCAATTAAGGGTTAAGGATGCTGTTCATCTTGGTAGTTGGTAATTAGCTAGAGTTATGGGGCAGGGGAGGTGATGGCGATCTTTGGTTGTTGAATAATTATGGTGTAGAGTAGATTATATTATGGTGTAGTTTTTTTTGAAATATATCTTTATAAAGAGGTCGCTAGTGTGTACACATATCGGTTTGAAGTTTGAACTAAACAGAAGAAGAATTGGATTTGCATTCGCTTAGCGGTGAAGGAAAACATCGTGAAGAAACTGACTTGTTTGAAGACCACTATATCCGAGGACATGTGTCTTCCGTGGAAGGACCTGGGCGCCCACCACGATGTATCTGCCCTAGAAAACTCCCCTAACCAATTAATTCTGCGTTGGGTCACGACGAAATACGACTCAAGAGAGAGAGAGAGAGAGAGATACATACTTGAAATTGTCGAGATATAGGTACTTACATAGTTTGTGAGTACAAAACAAAGACTGTATTTACGTACGTTAGCAAATACTTTAATAAATAATTAAATTATATTGTCTCTTAAGCCTCTTCAATTACCAAACGCACTAGAGACATTGTAAACTAGACAACAATGCCCATATTTCAGTACCGAGCTAGTACCAGCTAGTGTTGCGAAGACTACCATCCTAAACATTTCAATGCGATTAGCAACCGTTCTTGGGCAACCGGCAACCTTTGCCGATGTTCTCACATCGACATCAACTCATAACGCATAACAACGGGTAACAGCTTGTAGGGATAGCATGGTTTGAGTGAAATATGCGGTAAGTAGATAATTTACTCGTATAATGTGATATGCTTTGCGTATTAACTTTAAGATACTGGAAATAATAAATTGAAAAAGATACTTCATACTCGAAATTTGAAGAAAACCAAATAAATTTAATTTTACCGGTGATTTCTGCATGCCTTTTGGTTTATAAACGACCATTGAAATTACAGTACGAGCAATTTCGTATAAAAACACTATATTTTTAATAATATTTTTGTAATATGCGTCGTAATTACATAAACAGGTCAATTAATGCATTCAAAAGTACGTCACAATTTTTAAAATGACTATGAAGTGTTGTTTTAATATAAAACATGGTAACCCTACAGCCAATAGCGTGCCTAGATGCATTCTATGCGTCTCGAAGCACTAACGCTTGCGGCGAATTGTTTAAAAACATCGATCGTCCTGTATTAATTGCTAACATAAATGAATTTAATGCGATATATTAGCATACACACTTAGTTTCTACAATGATAAATTGATTGGGAATTTATTGTTTCGTTTATGGTTGGAATTTAAACGGTGACGGTTTATAGTAAACTCAGATGAGATCGACTTAAGTGTTGAATCTATCTACATAGCTAATTTTATCTAAATCTTTTCAGCCGCTTTACCGTGAAGAAGCAAAAACACACACCTACACACACACACACACTTAAACTTTCATCATTATAATATCAGCATCACAGTAGATTATGAATATATAATCTACTGTGATGCTGTGATTTCAATATTATTCTAAATATTTTTTTTAAATACCATTAAGCAGTTAGTTAATAAAAAAATCTTGCGTAACAAAAACCTAAATCATATCGTTGGCATTAAAATAAATCGATTTGCAAAAGGGCTGTGTCTATAAGCAATAATAAACTAGCAATAGGTATAAATTACTTCAGCGGACAGCTTGTGAGTATGACGCAGTTTACATTTACTGAGACAGAAGCTTAGCTTATACAACTTGATAAAGTTCCATACAAGGAACTTAGTTTTGTAAGTTCAATGGTAATTAAGGTAGACTTTTGTAAGCGCTCATCACCACGACATTACATTAATTAATACGTAAATATCGAATTAAAGAAGTCGTTAAATTGGGTTGAAAACTTTCTAGGTTTGGGCAGTTTCAATACAATTATAAAAAAACAGAAGCCTTCAGTTAAGCAGAATATTAAGTGTATAAATAAAAAATAGCCTTTATTTCCCTATTTAAAAAAATTACATTACAATTTTTGATGTCATTTTGTTCATTAAATTATTATTATTTAAATTTTTATAATATTTCTTTACAAATTATAATGTCAAAAATTTCAATGTCAAATAGAATTTACGATGTATATGTCAAATAGATGTCAGAATAGATGTCAAATTTTAATTTTAAATAAAATGTCTTCTTTTATCTCGGGATCGTCGAGCTTTGGACGTAGGCCTCCTCCAACTCTTGCCATGTGCTCCTCGTCAATGCAGTCCTAGTCCATAATTTTCCCGCCACCAGCTCTATGTCATCTCTCCATCGTCTGACAGGGCGTCCGCGTTCTCTTTGTCCATTTCGTGGTTCCCAGTGGAGTATTATTTCCGACCATCTATTGTCTTTTTGCCTCGCCGTGTGTCCCGCCCATTTCCATTTTAACTTTGCAATGACTTGTAGTGCAAGTATCCCTAAGTGTATCGTATCCCTATAATTTTACCAAGTAAGGCACTGATCTAGTTCCTAGATTTGTTAACATTATACAGAAACTGTAACGTGTTTCTGCCAGTCTTTAAATTTAGTGTTATTAGGTACCTTATAGGTAAATGTTATACCAGCAAAATTTTACATGATATAGGCTTACGCTTGACTACAAGTTGCCTGATGTTAAGCAACGTTATAATCTACGATCTAGCGCGCTTGCCTAGAAGAAACCGGTTTCTGATAGTTGAGATATTTCAAGTTCAATTTGTTGAAAGCTCTAAGTCCTATTTCGTGCTAATATTACTAACTGTAATACAGTAACCCATATTTTAGTACCAGCCGTCCACGCATATTGAAACTAAATCATTCCAACGTGACGAGAGAATATCAGAATAAGAAAACACAAATAGCGAACCTAATGAAGGCTGATTAAAAACCAATTTATCATTTTAAAATAACGTATCCGGTTGTTGGTTAATTATTGTTGTTTGATTTAGCTATCACGCTTTCATGCCTTGATAGATAGGATCTGCGATTGCTATCGAGTTAGGTATGCGATGCTGATTTTATTAAAGGCTTGGTAACTATGTGACAGGTTCATATTATAGTTCCCGTTTAAATTTTTTTGTTGTAGATGGTATTGACTGTTTAGTACAGGAAACTTAGCTAGCTTATCTATGGGCATAAAACTCAAGATTATTTACGAATATACAAGAGAGTCGTAGCTTTTGTCGACTGGCACACAGATCTACAAAAGAAAAGAATAATGGAATACCTTCAAAATTAAAATCAAACATTTGAGCACCAGGTCGCCTGATGCAATTCTCGCTCGCGCATGTTAAAGTGGGGTATGTCCCACCGTCTTACTGGCTGAACCTACTGGTGGGACAAACGGGATTCCCGTCCGTCCTACTGCACTCAAGATTGTTACAAATTGAAACTGTGTTGTACAAATTGAGGTTGGAAAAATTATTTACATGAATGAAATTGACTCTTAAATTAGCCTAGCAACACATCCCAGAGAGAGAGAACTACAAATATTTGTTCAAAATACTCAAGGCAGTAAGAAAAATCGATAATTGTGGCCAGTTCTGGTGTCGTCAGCTTTCAAACTACCTAAGAGCTTCTGACTTGGTTTTACACTATGACAATTAACCGGGCCTTAATTTAGCTAAATCTCAACGTTGTTTAAATTTAAGTCGACTTGTGTCAGTAACATTTTATAGAGCCACCACGGTTCAAATCACACGTGTCAGAGTACATTGTAAGATCACACTATAGATAGTATGACGCAATATATTGACTGCCATGTTAACAATACCCCTAATCATAAGAGTACCATATGTTGTAAGACTCGCCATTGTCAGGCGAGTATTGAGAGCAAACGGTTTCAAGATACTTTTAGAGTATTTTAAGTCTCTCTTTTGATTCGTATTTCCTCATGTCTGAGGGTCGTGACTCCACCTCAGAACTAATTCATTAGGCAGATACATCGTGGTGGGCGCCCAGGTCCTCCCAAGAAAGACACTGGTCCTCGGATATTGTGGTCCTCAAACATGTCGAATCCCTCAAGGTGTTTTCCTTCACCGTTAGGCGAGTGCAAATCCACACATAACAGGAAAATACAAGTCATTATTATATTGCGGATGGTAAAGCCTGATTCGATCCACGGTGCGCCTGGATGAAAAGCAGACACTGCAACTGCTGAGCCACACTATTTTCAATTATTATATTATAGGTCTAAGGTTCATTTTGTCTTTGAAATTATTATTTATTAATTTTTTATAAACAATAAAGATACTTATTTGATATGGGATTAGAGGTCGCTGTGTGAAATGTCCGAAATATTTCTTTATTTTATTGTATTATGGTTCAATTGTTTACTCGCCGTTAAAATCGCATTGCGTATACCAGTTAAGTTTACGAACTCATATATCCATTTCAATGTACTACGACTACGTTTATTTTTAGCTAAAATTGCACCAATGAGTCACAATAAACCCAATCTAGACCAGATTTTGGGTCCCAAGCTGACAGACAACATACATACATATATACATAAACAAGTTGTATACTTGGGTAGGGTTCTATGAATAACATAGGCCCTTGGAATTCAAGCGAAGTTTGGTCCCAGCTGACATTGTTCATTGATCCACATTCGGACCAGTTTGGACTAGTATTCCTATATACCTAAAGATCTAAGGTGCTTATAGTAAAGGTATGTCTCATAGGTATCGATCGGTCGATAGGTTCGATAGTGTGACAATATTCATAGTGTAGATAAATGGTATAGAGACCGAATATTGAGTTGTAGAAAATATATATAGCTATTAAGCCGGAATATATCAAAGCTGAAGTTTTTTTTATATACATATGAAATTGTAGAATACACTACAATTTCAAACGGCTTTTCTACAATTCAATTAAAAGGAATTCAATTACAAAAATCTCAATACCAACTTTTTTCTCGGCTATACTAGCTACTTTCGGCGATACAAAACCTAGCTATCTATTAATAAAAGAAAGTGGTGTTAGTTATACCATTTATAACTCAAGAACGGCTGAACGGATTTAGCTGAAAATTGGTGGGGAGGTAGCTTAGAACCAGGAGACATACGATACTTTTTATCTCGTTTTTTTTTAATTGAATTGAATAAAATCTAAAATCTGCTTATTTATTGCCTCTAAGACGGAACAGAGTTCGTCGGGTTAGCTAGTTATGAAATGAAATAACTAGGAAAATGATTTCTTAAAACCACTCAAGCAAACCTTTGTCATGTTCGTTAGACCCGGTACTTCTTGACCTTTGCACCACATAAGAGACCTTTTAAAAAAGCTTTAGACATCCGGTCACCTTGGCAACGAGATTAGCTAATTGTTACAGTTTAAAGTGGACAGGCCGTGCCTTTCTCTCTGACCCTTGGCCTTGACTCGGCGCGCCTGCGGCATGCCAGTCTACGTCATTGTACTACGTCATGTGTATTATTTTAAAGGGAGTAATATAGGTTGTTGTTGTACAAACAAATGTTAAGAATTATTATAAGTTTCATACATAAATTATAAATAGTGATGAACTTTACTGTGAAACTCCTTGAAAACCCAAAGGGCAGTCTGAAAGCTCTGAACAACAGAGTTCGCCACAATCATACATACTAGTCAACTTTCTTGCGGAGAATTTTGTCTTAGGGATTTTTATTTTTCCAACGTGTCACTTGACCCATGAAAATCCTAGACGTAAATTTACACCAGTTTTTATTTTTCTAAGGACTAACTGCATTTAATATTGCTTACTATTGATGCGAGAAAACTTAGCTCAATATAAAATAGATAAGGCTTTGCTTCCATTTTGAAATACGAAAGAAAATCAGCGAACAAGCAAACAGTTAAAATATTAAACAAGCGTAAGCTTAGTATGGGCACATATGTCCTGAAAATATTTATTTATTTATATATATTAACTAGTGGGTGCTCGCGGCTTCGCTCGCATTAGAGCTCCTCTTTAAGAGTGGCAGTTCCAAAAACTCTTTCTTAGCGAATGCCATCTACCTTCATTCCAAATTTCAGCCCAATCTGTCCAGTGGTTTGGGCTGTGCGTTGATAGATCACTATATCAGTCAGTCAGTCATCTTTGAAATTTATATAAATTTAGATAAGTAAGATAGAGTAGAGAGAAAGCGAGTGTGGCTCAGCGGTTCCAGTGTCTGCTTTTCATCCAGACGCTGGTTCGAATCCGCCCTACACCAATGACTTGTATTTTCAAGTTATGTGTAGATTTGCACTCGCTTAGCGGTGAAGGAAAACATCGTGAGGAAACCGACATGTTTGAGGACCACAATATCCGAGGACATGCGTCTTCCGTGGAAGGACCTGGGCGCCCACCACGATGTATCTGCCCAAGAAAACTCCCCTCACGAATTAATTCTGCGGGGGAGTCACGACCCTCAGTCATGAGGAAATACGACTCAAAGAGAAGAGAGATAAGTAAACTCATTAAACAACAGAACTGTTAACTTATTTCTACTACTGAATGTAGTTGAAATCTGGATTTAATTGCATTCTAGCCTAGAAATTATTATGTTCATTCTCTGAAACACAACGTAGGAATTCAAACTAATTAATTCAATCAACATTAGCACAAAGGTTAAAGCAAAGTGGTAAATTTATGTAGTCATAAATATTGGTGTTATCTATAAATTGTAGCAGAGGTTAACACAAGTCAGCGTTGATCAAGGATTTGTTAACTGTTGTTACTACAGGATAAACTAAACCAATATAGTAAAACACTATACATATCTTACAAAAATACTTTAAAAAAGACGAAATAATATTATTATTGATAAGGAGTTATTAATTATATTACTGACGAGATTTTATAATGTGATACATACTGTACATAGGTATTTTTATGTATTCATTTTATAACATTAATAAATATCTTTATCTTTATATGTAATTCTATACGAAATTCCTTAGCTTCATTTTTTGTATACTTATCACTCATGTATTTTATAATTATATTCAAAGAAGACATTATATACCTGCTACCTGCCTGGGTACGCTGTCCTTTTAATACGATTTCATGCTTATGTTTCATAAACGGTCTTTTTCCATAAAAGTCTAATTTTTTCTGTTTTCCCAAGTTTAAAATTTTATTCTTAGTTTATCTACGGTATCTGTCACAAGCTGGCGCGCGCGGGGGCGATGTGGCCCGATCGTTGTTCTGTGGGTATATGTTGATGAATACAACGTTTAAAACACATAGCCGCCCTTCAAAAGTTTCACTTAAATTGTCTGGTAATTAATCCTGCATAAAAACCCTGAAGGTAAAAAGAGTAATACTTTTGAGAGTTCGTATACTCGTTCTTATTAAATAAATGTTATTGCGCGTATCTCTATCATCACCCAAGACTATTATATAATATATACTTACACTTGTACGTTATATAACTGAATATGCATAAAAAATAATTTAAGCCTGTCAATAAAATCGTTTCCGAGTCCAAAAGCGCTAAACCATTTTGGGAGATACGATCTGGATCGCTGATTAAATTCAGCCCGGATTGCATACATATTCTGGCTTACTTTAAATTGATTTATGTAACCAATATACTGATATATTGATTGGAATTCAATTCACTCGGCCCGTGCCCGTTGTAATTCGGTTAGCCAAACAAAACGCTGTATTAGTCATACGCACTATTGTCCATGGCTGTCGTTCTTGGCGCTTTATCTTAATTGAGTGCAATTTGATTTAGTGGCGCAACTCCTTACTAACTTACAACTATCACCGCACAAATGCTACCTATACTAGTTATGTTAACATTTACAAGTTGACCAACTGCATTGTTAAGTTTGTTTTTCGATAGCACGTGCCGTGACCACGCGTCAGGTCTAAAACTCAAACATATCCAAACGTAGACTCTATTCCTTCTGTTATAAGGGTCACAAAACCTTTCATAGGTGTAATAACCAATGTGGTCGTAAGGTATTGTGTGATCAACGCCCGAGGGGACAACTTATGTCATACAAGTATTTCATGTACGCGTCTGGTAGAAAAGTAACAAGGATACGAGATCTCTATCACGCCATATGGAATTTGATTGAAGTACAGAAGTTATTTGAATAGTAGAATTAATTTGTCTGCGGATTGGTTGTCTTGGTTTTGAAAGAGGCTTTGTGTGGTAGCAAATTTTATTTCAGTCACTAAGTCATGCGTAGCAAAAATACGAATGTTTAGCCGTATAATGTAAATTTTTGGACTTATAAATATTTAAAAAAAGATCAAGAGATATAGATTGTTACTCGTGACTTATGTAGGGGTCTCTATACCATTTGAGTCTGGTCATTTAACAGTAGATAGTATGGTTATAGACAATAAAAGAAGTTGTTTAAGTGCAAGAAGACAACGAGGTCACTAATTTTTAACACTTTAAGTTGTGATTTTCAGTTTCTTATTAATTTTTTTACCAGAATTCTGTTTTTTTACACTTAACACCCAAGCAACATACTTTAGTCTAAGGTGAGGCATACCAGTACCGGAATGGAAATTTCTCAGTCAATCGATACGAGCGGCAAATGAAGCTTGTCGGCGTATAAATTTATCAGTATTTGATAAGATTTGTACCCTTGTAACTGCCCCTGGCCGCAAATTAACGAATGGTAATCAGTTACCCGCTGTGTCGATTGATGAATCACTGGAATGTGTCGACATTTCGTCTAGAGGTGGCCAGATGGTTGTAAAGTTGAAGGGCTGCTAAATTTGTCTGGTAGATTTGTTAGGGCTCCGAGAATAGGTAGTATTAGTATTTATTTATCCTGTGACTGGACTTAAGCAGGCAAATTGGTATCTAATTTCACATCGGTGCAAAAATAGGGGTGGCATATAATTTACGTATTTATATAAATGTTAATCTCTATGTACTTCAATCACTATACAGCATGGTAAATCCTAAAATGAATATACTAGATTTGATGTATTTATTTGGCTTATTAGTGATTTATTAGCCTTTGCTTAGTATGTTAGCAATGTCCTCAACTATTTATTATTTATGTAAATCTGTAAAATTGGATTGCTAAAAATAATGAGCACATTATTTTTCTATTGTTTTTTAGTAAGTTATATATGTATTATGGCTTAATTATGGGTTGATGGCTCAATAATAAGTAAGTTAATATGCATGTTTAATCATTTTTCTAACTAAAACATCATCATGAAACGTCAAATTGCTATTTACCTTTAATACCAAAGCTATAATAAAATAAGCACTACACGCACTGACCTGATGTTATTTACCGCCTTTAACACAGAAACTCCATAAACTACTCAATAATAAACATGCTCACTAGATAAACCTTATAAATAACCATGTGTAAAGGCATAACGTTTCGCTAATCACTTTAGTTAGCCGCATATATCTCTCTTGAGTCGTATTTCCTCATGACTGAGGGTCGTGACTCCCCCTCAGAATTAATTCGTAAGGGGAGTTTTCTTGGGCAGATACATCGTGGTGGGCGCCCAGGTCCTTCCACGGACACATGTCCTCGGATATTGTGGTCCTCAAACATGTCGGTTTCCTCACGATGTTTTCCTTCACCGTTAAGCGAGTGCAAATCCACACATAACTTGAAAATACAAGTCATTGGTGTAGGGCCGGATTCGAACCAGGGTGCGTCAGGATGAAAAGCAGACACTGGAACCGTTGAGCCACACTCGCATAGTCGCATATACTATAATACATTTTATGATTGCTAACATTGAATAATTGTTTACGCATTCTTTTTACACAAGATAGCCAGGCACTTGACCACCACGCCACTTGAAGCGACAATCTACTTTTATTAAGAATCTCTAGTTTATTTTCTTCATATCAGCTAATTTTTATTTAAAATATTCATGCCGTTAGTTCATTTGACTCGAACGTTTTCCTAAAGTTTTCGAATAAAAGTTGTTGGTGGTATATCTGACTTACACCAGAAAACCCTACTTTAGGTATATAATGCTTGTTTTTAATAACGGAATATGTATGTATATAATGTTGTTGTAAACGGAATATAAAGATAATCCTTGTTTAATTACGGAAAAGTACTTCACACTACCAAGAAGTTGTTGGTTATGCATGATAATAACGTATTATAAAATTTAAGGTCACGGATTTACCTAAACCTTTAAGTTAAGGGCTTGTACACATTTAAAATGATGGCAATGATAATAAGTTTTATATTTCTGTTTTTTTATCATTTTTTAACTATAGTAATGGCTAATAAATATTCCAAAACCATGATGACTGGGCTTACATGGTATGTATGCAAGGCAATTTTCTTTTTATTAACCTATGCTGTCTCACTCTTGGGTAAAGGTCTAACTCCCTCCATACATCCAGTCGAAGGCTTCCTCACGTCAGGCACCCCAAACCAGTCGAAATCCTGACGCCAGCGAGTCTCGGGCCTTAAATTAGTAACACAATTAGATAATTTTCGAAGAGGAGAACCGTCAACTTCAATAATACACGTTTGATTGTTTAACATTTCTGGTACTTCTGAATGACGGTGACGGGACCAACATTATTGGCCTTCAAAAATTAAAGCAATATAAAATATTATCACAATTTATCCAATTAGTTGTTCTAGTTATGGTAAGCAAAACAAAAATATTTTAAGAAAGTGGTATTTGTGTGTTTTAGTAACACACAGCGCCATCTAGTTCATTCATAGTTTTATCAATTTGCAAGTACATATTAGAGAAATGCCTACACACGAGTTACTCACGCCTCTAATCAAGACTCTTTCGTTTGTTCATGTTTCTGTAGGCTTTTATAAAAATAGAAATATAGTTTTCGTGGTTAGTTAACTTATAGTTTTGGTTTGGCCATAACCCATGTTAAGAAAGAATCACTATGAAAATTTAAACACATAAGAGTAATGAATATTAATTATAATATAGTCTGGAACATATAAATACCACTTTTACCAAAATAATAGTATGTCCCACACCTAACGTTTTCCCAAGATTCATTAATCAACCCATCGTAAGTGTTAAATGCTAATCAAATTAAATGCTTCGTTAAGATCGTAGATAATATTTGATAGGTTTAGAGGTGTTTGCTTGGAGAAGAAACATTGTTGATCAGCTTTTTGTATGAAATTATAGATTTTTAAATTATATGTTTGGTACAAAACCTGTATTTTTATCCGTCCTCCTCAACCTATATTCTTTCCCTTATGTTGTATTGTTGAGATCTTATATAGGTTTGTGTTATATTTAAAAAAAAAAAACAAAATATAAGTAAAAATTTTAACTGAGAAAATGCTGTTAATAATGTTGTAACATGTGAAATAGGCTATGGCGGGTTATTTTCAATAGAGTATGTTAAGTAGGTTAAGATTCTACCATCATTCTTTGATCATCATTTTGTGTACTTACCAAAAATTACGGTACACAACACGCACACACACACACACAACACACACACACACGAACACCATTGTATTGCAATGTAATATTCGCAAAATCATACAAACCACTTAAAACAGTTCAGAGTGTAAGAGTTATAAATAAAGTAATTGGTTGTACAAAATAATATTCATGACTTTTTACCTCCCGTTAACAAACGTGGGTTATGTTTCTCAAAAAACACTGCTACGACTCATCTACAGCCCATTTCATCTGCGTTTTAGAAGCGTTCGTAATTGGCGGATGGTATACGGAGGTAACTAGGTGTGCGGTGTAATTTACTGTGAGATAGATAAGCAGGGTTAGGACGATCTGTTGAATAATTGGATGTTAATAGGACTGACCTTTGATTGAAATGCAATGCGAGTGAAACTGCTGCTTTAAATACGATTTATTGGATATACTGAGGCGAATGCAACAAGTCAACAAAATATATATAATGTCACTAAAATGTTAAAACAAATGAATGCTTCCTTTGAAAATTATGTGTAGTTTAATGATTAAAATTGAATTGTTGTTAATAAAACTTGTAGTTTGTAAAAAAAAACAGCCAATGACTCTTTTTCAGACATTCGCTTGTATATTTATCATCATCATCATCGGGTGCCATCTTCATATTGAAGTTCGGAGGTCAGTTGGCAAAACTTCTTGCGATCCCATGCTGCTTCTTTTAGAAGCGGGTAGCTTAGCTTTGTACATTTCTTGATGTCGTTTAGCCATTACATCCTTTGACGGCCAGGGCTTCTTTTACGGTATATTTATGTTAAGCCAAAATAAGACTTAACCATACCGTCTTGTTACAAAACGCGGTTTAAATTATTAATCCAGGACTTTGAAAATAAAAAATGGGTTCTTGTTGTTCAGACATCATATACAAGCAATCAAAATGTCAACACAAATTGGAACTTTGATTTAACGTTAGTACATTTTGACAGTTTGATAATAATTATGACAGTAGACAGACAATTTTCGATCAACTAAAACGGACTTAGTCTAGGCTTATATTTAAACCACGTTTTGTAATAAGGCCCAAATTGACTTTTGGCTTAGTCTTACCTTATTTAGTAAATGGTTCAATTTACTACTACTGTACTTACTTCAGATTTAACAGTGTACATTTAAAAATGGTGTATTTTTATTGATGCACTGGCACATATTTTATGGCTAAGTTGAAATTGAATTTTAATGTGTAATCACATATATTTTTCATGTAAATAGAAGGAAGAACACTGTGAACTATCCCACACTTCCCTGAGTACTCGCTATCTAAACAGTAACAAATGTGTCAGAGTTGAACACGACATGTTTTAGCAAATGGGCGCAGTTTCGCAAACTATGATTAAATTTATCTACCGAATAAAAATATGAAGTACAAGAAAAATTAAAAAGTTAAAGTAACTAATAGAATAGAGTATGTAATGCATATATAATATTGAATAGAAAATCAAAACTAAAATTCTATTTAATTAAAAATTAAATGATAGGTATTCATCAAATTATTTCGTCAAAATCGTAACTATTTTTCATCAAAACAACACACGGACCAAATCTTAAAATTTAATAACCAAGTCTCTGGCACCATATAACAAACTGCAACTATTTAAAATCGTTATCTGTACTTCGAAAAAACATAACATATATGATCGAAAATAAATGAATACTATTTTAATTTTTAAACCTGTCTCTAAATTTAACCAACATATTCCCCAGTTAACTATAACTATTTGCTGAACAGGACATAAGTAACCGGACCCCTCTCCTATGGTGGTCCCATGGGTTAAAGAGGAGCTCTAATAAGACAGCCCTTTTGCTTAGCTGTCTAAAACGCGACGTTATCTTTCGGTGAAAAATAGCAAGCTTTGTGACGCTTTAAATGCAATAACCACGACTTAATGGGTTAAGTACTTGGCTATTAAAAATGTTTAGTTTAAATATTAAGGTTTCGTTTAGATGGTGTTACTTTTTTATAGTTTGTTTGTAGAACTTGAAGTTTACCAATAGTTTTTTTATTAATCTACATAAAAAGGTTCGATCTGTTGTGGCTTACTTAGTATGTGTGGTTTCAATACATCAAACTTATGGTCAAAATTGTACACTATTTCTTAAAGCAATGAAAACGAAAAATATCTATGTAAAATAATAATGAAACAGAAAAGACACAAACATCAATAAAATGCTTAGTACATTAAAGATATGGACACAGTTTTTTTTTAATACGAAATAGGCTCACGTTTGACTAGGCTTGCCCGATGTTAAGCACCACTTTAGTCTAAGATGTAGCACGCTTGCCTAGAAAAAACCTATTCACTCTAGATTTGAAGACCCCTGGGTTATAATTTTCTGGAAACGGGCTCCAGGTAGAGAGTTCTATAGTGTCGCTGTCCTTACTATGATTTTCCTTTTTCAATAACAATCATTGAAAAAAAAACAGCATAATGCTGCAAAAACCTAATCTACAGACTATCAATAGTCAGTTACAGAATAGTTACCAGTTATTTCAAACGGCTCCAGATGAAAGGCAAAAATGATTAACAGCCCAATCGGTCATCTCTGCTTTCAATACAGTTTCTAAACATAGAATCGGCTATACTCACACAATGAGTCATTTCTCAACATAACAGACGTATAAACTACAGATATATGTTTAATGTTGTTCCTATTGTTAGCCTGTAGGACGATTTGTTAATGGGACTTATTTGGATAGAGTATAATGTTACTGGACGGTGTATGAGAGATTAATAAGGTTTATGTTTGGATGGTCAAAGTGTCAACTCGTATTGCCGGCTGGACAATATCGCCAAGCGACTCTTTGAGTCATATTTCCTCATGACTGAGGGTCGTGACTCCCCCGCAGAATTAATTCGTTTGGGGAGTTTTCTTGGGCCGATACATCGTGGCCCACGGAAGACACATGTCCTCGAATATTGTGGTCCTCAAACATGTCGGTGTTTTCCTTCACCGTTCTTCTTCTTCTTTCTTAGCCTTTAAGGAGTCCATTTCTGAACATAGGCCTCTCCTATTTTTCTCCATAACTCGCGATCTGCTGCTCTAGCCATCCAGTTGTGACCCGCGTGCTTCCGGATGTCATCAACCCATCGTAACGG
This sequence comes from Macaria notata, assembly GCA_927399415.1. NCBI lineage: Eukaryota > Metazoa > Arthropoda > Insecta > Lepidoptera > Geometridae > Macaria > Macaria notata. Next base: position 8,104,570 of record OV656741.1, read on the forward strand.
TGGGCGGCCTCGTGGTCTCCTGTCTGCCCATGGTCTCCACACTACTAGTCTTCGTGTCCATCGGTGACAGTCCATTCGAGCAATATGGCCAGCCCATCTCCACTTTCTTCCCGTAATGACTTCTACTACGTCTTTTAGTCCCGTTTTTCGCCGTATCCACTCGTTTCTCCTTCTATCGCGCAAGGTGATTCCGAGCATAGCATTTCCTTCACCGTTAAGCGAGTGCAAATCCACACATTACTTGAAAATACAAATCATTGGTGAAGGACCGTATTTCAGGGTGCGTCTGGATGAAAAGTAGACACTGGAACCGCTGAATCACACTCCCTTACCTACTCGCTTCGGGTTTATCTACTTACGTAAAATTGTTTTAAAATCTGATTGTAATGTAAATAAATTGAACTTTTATTGGAAAATGAGCGAAAATAATCACGACCGGCAGGATTCGAACCTGCGTATTTCTGCTACCGTCAGAACGCCTTAACCACTAGGCTACGGTCTACTAACTGCCAGGCGCGAAAATCCACACTCATTATTTTATTATTATTATTATTTAGATTATTTTCGCTCATTTTCCAATAAAAGTTTAATTTAAAACAACCATAGTGCAGGTTAGCACTTAATAAATTAACTTGTAATGTAAATGATATGACTCGTTAATTTTAAAAGTTTGTACGACGACGAAATATTATTAACAATTTTATTTTTTACTACCTCAATACGACTAAAACAGGGCTAGAATCGTTTATCTCCTTCATAAAGTTTTTTGTACCTTCTACTCTTTTGACTATCTAAATGACTATCTATATGTTACGTGAAACGACACCCGCACTAGCAAATACTGTGGTTATATGTACTGACTATCAAAGATTTTATATGGTTCAGTAAACATCGTATGACTTTTAATATATTTATATATTTTAAAGAATTTATTGTTGAGAATTCAAAAGTTATTATTACCTTTGTAAAGAAATCCATCCTCGTACATAGTAAAGTACAGAGAATAGCCAGACGTTGGTAAATACGCATGTAATGGGCCGATTAAGCATATTATCTGCTATTGGCCACGTAATGACGTGCCGTCGTTATGTCCTCGGTAAAGCAATGGCTTATGTGCCACAGATATATTAAGTAAATAGATCGGAAGTTCGATTTGGTTTCGGATTAAAGGGCTAATGTACCTACCTTTAGTTTTAGAACACAGAATGTCTAGGTGTCTATGAATCTAGCAACTAATTGTTAAATTCATAGAAATTTCTCTGTATGTAAATACGTGTGCCAAATTGCATGCCATTTGGTCAACAGAAAGACGGCGTAATTTTATTAGCGTTTTATTCGATAGTCGTTTTTTTTTTTGTATGTTCGTCTGTCAATCCACTATAGAAGTCGGAGATGTTGTCCAACAAACACTGATCACATCAAAAAAAAAATTTGAAGTTAAGTTTAATCTATAAGTAAAGTAGCAGTATATATTAATATAGTGCTTGTATAGGTTTGCGTGGGGTAAGGGTCGATAGTCGAATGAAATATATGTAGTTTCAGAATAAACTTTTTACTTTGATGTGGTTGCTCAAACATTTAGCTTTAGAGCTATTCTACCAATAGTAAGAAAAGTGTATATCTATGATCTATACGTATTACTAATATGATCATACAAGAGGTCGATGTTTACAGAGAAAGGGGAATTAAGTTTAGGAAATAATTATATTGCCGGTCGGTACAAAATTCAATAACGTCGAGGCTCCTAACTACCAATCTCTAGGCAAAACGTTCTGTGCAACATTAATGTCACTGGTGAACCAATTTATTAAGCAAAACGGCTAATAAAATAAACATTTGTTTCTCTTGTGACGTGACATTGGCAAAATTGCGGCAATGCCGCAGTGGCCATTAAAAAAAAGGCTGCCGTTGTAAACAGTCTATCTATCAGTTTTATATAATCCACAATAAAGACAATAAAATATAATGAACTGCTGTTGGACGAGACGGTAAATTGGTGCTGATTGTAAAGACAAAACGTTGAATTAACCATATAAGAGGATTCTGAGGCGCTTAGAATTTTTTGGTACGACAGGCTTGCTGATAGGAACTCACATGTTACTTACATACGAAGACTTATTGTACATACATACACACGTATGTGTGTCGGATAAGGTGTCTATAGATAATAATGTCGTTGAACGTCGGTTAGCAAGAGAATATATTGTTAGCAGTTTACGCAACGTGTAGGTAAGATCAGTTTACATCCAACTGGAGATTGTTATCTTAATCTCAAGTTAAGTTTATTAACAAATGCTCACAGATAAAGTTTAGAAGTAAATTACAAGTCTTTACGGAAATCCATGTTATGCACCAGTAGATAGTTAGGTACAGAAACAAAGATATTTTAAATCAACATCTGGTAGGTACACTTAGTTTACAGAAAACTTGAATAATAACTAGTACACGTAATTATTGGAATTCTAAGTTGAAACTTTTTAATAATAACCATAAAAAAGAAAAATTACAACAAGAACAATTTTTCTTACTATCCAATAATATTAAAGTAAGTATATAACAAGTTTGGTGTATCTTTGTACAAAAAAACACGTTAAAATTGACTACGATAAGGTTGTTCACTAGGCAATATGTCCTAAAGATTTCGAGAACCTTTATTAATCGTTAAGCAATCTATCTGTAGTCCTGGATAATTGTATTTTGACAATACCGCTAACGCCACAAACTTTCAAGGATAAATTGTTATTGTGTTTGTTTGTCACATTGTTGCATTGTAAGCGACGCCGATGCGTATCACTGTTATAAGAATTTAGTACCAATTAGCGAATTAGATTTATTACTGAGAGATAGGGGTGGCGTTCTTTGGCCATTAATATTATAAAAATAAACTTGTTACAGTGTGTATTTAATCTTCTTTAAGGTCAGACGAATGGATTTCAATCAAAGGTCAAAAGAATCGATATTAACGACGAAATTAGTTCACAAAATTAATGAACGTAAATCTGTCGAAATGATGTCTAAAGAAACAATTAAATAAATATTATATTCTGTCTCTATGATAAATATATAGCAATTAGAAATTAGAAAAAGGTTCCTTTATTTTCTCAGTTTTCAGTAAATTGTAAAACCGTGTCCAACACGAGCGATATGGTAGCTCGACCATTTTGGTTACGGACAACATTTAAACATAAGAGCAGATTAGCAACATCAAGATACAAGATAAGATCAAATTCCAAATTCGCTACAAGCAAAACATAAATCGCAGAAGCGAAAGGAGCTAATAATTCAGTGTCAGGCCAAACCTAATGTGCCTATGTGCTCCATATAACATATACAACAGGTGTCTAAACTTGACAGGTTAATAATAGCAAGATAGAAACCGTTTGACTACGCAGGCTTAGATTTATTTCATACTAGTGATTGCCCGCGGCTTTGTTCGCAAATTTTCGGGACAGGAATACGAAAAATTATTATTTTATTTGTTGTTATGTAAAAAAGAAAAAACAACAAAGCCATTTGGCTTGTTGCAATACATCATCGGAATATCTGGCCAAGAGCTGCTTCGTTGAGACAAACATGGAGAAAAATGGAGGAGGCTTTTACCGCACTAGGCGGTCCCTATACTTACCGCAATAATAATAATAAAAAAACTCTAATATAAGATAATATTACTAACATTAATAACATAAGTTCAAAAACTCTGTTTAAGTTTTTTAAGTAAAGAAAAATAAAAGCTTAATTTATTTTTAATTTTTATTTATTATCGGAATATCATGGCTCCAATCGAATAATTACAAGACTTTAACACTACATTCATACTTCAATGAAATGGATGAAATGTTATTAAAAAATTAGGTTCCATTATTTATGTATTTGTTATACACATTGTGGCAGAACGCAATAGCTTTGACAGCACTTGGAGCTTACCAATCTTTATTAAGTTTTCATCGTCGTCAAGTCCACGCAACTGAATTCCGCCAAACTAAAAATAAACAACATTTACACCATATTCTAGTCCAGACATCTACCAATACCATACGGCTAGTAGTTTATAGATCTACGTCTTCACTAGATGGATATCGTCTTAATCCTGACAAGATCGTTAATCATTTGTCATTGAGACAGTTATGCTGACTTTCTTGTGCAAATACTGGTATCAAGAAATCTAAAATCAATCAAACGAATGGTAGCAGCACTTCTGCTATGTATTGGTTTTACAAATTTCATTCCGCTTAGATTTATTTAAGTGTCGATTTCAACCACGCGTAAGGTTAAATTACTTGGAGTTTATCAAGAAATCGACGATCAGTCAACCAGTTTCAGAAATTGAATTATGATGTCGACAAAATTATGGAAAATTGTGGATTGTGAAGCGTGGATGGACGATTTAATATTTACACGGTGTAGGAATTATGATTTTATTATAGGCTTTACGCAATATGGAAATTATGGAGGGAAGACACCAGTTCTAAACATATTCACACAATCTAATTTTATTCACTTCTACATGCGAAGCCAGAAAGAATACATTTTAGTTTCATAGCATACCTACTTAGGTAGTTTATCAGACTAAAAATTAACACGTCTAACATTAACTACTTGGAATGGATGTAACTTGAGTATTTTTATTTAATTTTTAATATTGCTATTTGAAATTTGGCTATTTAATGTGTCAGAGCGATAGTTTGAAATTGACTGATAAAATTAGAATCTATATATATAAAACTCAAAGGTGACTGACTGATTGACTGACTGATATATATATCAACGCACAGCCCAAACCACTGAACGGATTGGGCTGAAATTTGGAATGAAGGTAGATGTTATGACGTAGGCATCCGCTAAGAAAGGATTTTTGGAAATGCCACTTTAAAAGGGGTTAAATAGGGGATGCAAGTTTTACTTCTTAATGCGAGCGAAGCCGCGAGCACTCTCTAGTTCAACATATAAGTGCTTACATATTTTTAGGATAGACTAGAAGTAAAACATCAAGGATACCAATGAAACGTAATTTTGAAAGAAACGTAGTTTTGTACATTTACTTCCACTAAGCTATAATGTCAACCCTACTAGTAACATTCAAACACACATAAATCGATTCACAGCTCGCAATCGATTCCTAAACCCGATCAATGAATGGTATCGAATAACTTACAGTGGGATCGGAATAATCGACGCTGAGTAATCAGATTGGTATCGATAGCTCGATTTATAAGGATCACCTGTACTTCTATATATAGAGTCTAGATACTAGATGTACGGTGCTTATAGTATACTGATAGTGCAGTAACTAATGTTGGATGATTTAAGTACATGTTTAAAGAGAGTAAATTCGGTGCTATTTACTCGTAGATTAAAATTGTAGTCAAATGCAAAGTCATTGGGAGAATGTTTTCAAAAATACAATATAAATTTTGTAAGATAAGCCAAATGTACAATAATGTACATATTTTTACGATGCGGATATAGGGCACAAACATTTATAAAAATTTGTAAAATAAAGTAATTATATTATATTCACTCTATTTTTGTATACAATTATTATTTATATTTGTATAATTTGTATGTATGTTGTTTTTAAAAGTTCAGTCAACTAGCTGAAATAAATAGTTCTTTATCATATGATAGAAATCGTGGGAATAGTAGTTTATGCAACTGTCATATAAAGAAGTCATATAAAAAACTCGTTACTATTATGAAACTCGCTGCGCTCGTTTCATAAACTCACACTCGTGTTTTAATACCCGTGTTATATGCAGTCGCATACACTACTTTATCTTCACTAATGCAATTGATCAAACAACAAGAGTAAAAGTTGACAATAGTTAATTTTTCATATAATTTTCTAGATTTTTCTGGCAAAAGATTGTGAGTTACTTTTGTTGCCAATTCTAGAATATCCGGAGGCGTACAAATATCATCGTCGCTATCCATTTTTAACTTTTAATTTGTATTTAAAAAACAAAACACTTTGCGAAACATTAAATTCACGCGTACGTGTATTGTCACAGTAATTTTGCCGCCATTAAAATCTAAATCTCTAAAGCGCGACCAACCTGATTGGCCCTGCAATCAGGTTGGTCGCGCTTTACCGATGTTATAATGAGCTATTACGATATCGATGTGGATATTATAGCATCATGTGAAATTGCTTAAATTGAGTGTTTTGTTGTCTGTGCTATAACAGTAGTAATTATAAGTCAAGTATTGGAAACATAAGTAGAATGTTACAACATTAGTGTAGATAAACTGTGTTTATATCACCCCAAGGATATCGGACATGGTTAAACCAATACTATAATGTGTATATATTTTTATGTCTTAATGAGAAACACTATGGCCTTATTGACTAACCTTGTTCCTTCAAAGCAACAACAGAATGTGATACTCCAATCCAAGGGCTCGGGAGGTCCAAGAACACTGCATCAGCCTTTCCATTCAGCTCATCTCCGAATCCATCAGTCAACACATCTCTGTGTTGTGCCTGAAATGTAGCATATTGGCAATGTTTGTGTCTAGCCTTATGAGTGAGTTTATGTAGCTTTAGGGCACTCAGTGATGAGCAAGGGAGAGAAGTAATACTGGCAAATTTGGAGATGGCTAAAGAAGCCACTTCTGCTATCAAAATAATTGCTGCAATGTGAAGAGTGTAAAATTTCTTAGGCATGTCAGGTAATGCAGTACTAAGATATTCTTCTATTGGTGATTTACTTAGTAGGTTATTTGTTTGGTTTTAGTTTATGTTACTTTTGAATTAGTTACTATGACTTAACAGGCAATAATATAAATATTTAACAATCATCATTTACAGTAACTATTGATCAGAATAATAATAAAGGATATTGAGACACCAAACACACATACAACATTAAGTATAAAAAAAGAACAAACAAAACTAAAGTCATTTTTAGTTTCTTACTGTAACAAAATCAGCTAGTCCATGTGATGCAAACTCCTCTCTAGCAATGTTTGATCGGTGTTCATGGAAGTCAAATGTGTACACATGTCCGTGAGGTCTCACTCGACGAATCAGAGCATGAGTTAGAGAACCACTGCCAGTACCTGGTCAATGAATTAAGAAATAAATCAAATAATTTTTTTTATTGAACTTAAATCTATATGTTTACAAAATTTGTAGCTTATATATTCACACATGAATCACAGGTAATTCACACAGTAAATGCCACTGTGTGAATTACCTGTGATGCTAGTATTAAGCAAATGCTTGTGTCATAATTAATTATGTTGTAGCTAAATGTATGTTTAAAAGCATGCCTGTTTTCTTTATTATCAGATTTTGGAAATTATATGTGGTCAAAGCTACAATCTAAGACTATTATCACAAATTATTATCCATAGTGAAGATCCAGTGCTTGCCTATCTCTCACTTGAGTCGTATTCCTCATAACTGAGGGTTGTGACTTCTGCAGAATTAATCCGCTAGGAGAGTTTTCTTGGGCAGATACATTGTGGTGGGTGCCCAGGTCCTTCCACGGAAGACACATGCCCTTGGATATTGTGGTCCTCAAACATGTCGGTTTCCTCACGATGTTTTCCTTCCCTGCTAAGCAAGTGCAAATCCACACAAATTGAAAATACAAGTCATTGGTGTAGGGCCGGATTCAAACCAGGGTGTGTCTGGATTAAAAGCACACACCAGAACTGCCATGCCACACTTGCTTATCAGTTACTACATCATAATCATCAGTACTTTGAAAACTATCAATAGTCGAACTACTTCCCAAGACCAACAGTGATACCCTTACAAATAAACACTGTGGTCTCTGTGGCAATTCAATTCCTGTACAGGCAGATTTTGCCTGTACACCCAAATACTACCCATTTCTTGGTCACCTAGCCATGATGACTGACTATGCTGCTAATTACTTAACATGGCACATTTAACTGATATTTATTTAGATTAAACAGATACATCATACCAGCTTCAATTACAACACATCCAGGTACCAAGTCAAGTTGCAGCATGATCATGCTAATATCTGGAGTGTAGATGATCTGTGTCCGATGTGGCAGAGTCAGTGACCAAAGCTCCGGAGTAGGCTGAATGACATGTCCCCAGCCTTTAGAAAGTTCTACCTACAAAGGAAAATAAAACGCTAAAAGAAATCCTAAATTTACAGGAGAAAGGAATGTACCTACTCAGTTTTTTTTATTACAAAAGAATGGGTTTGCACTTGACCGTAATTCGCCTGATGGTAAGCAATTATGGTTGATCATATTATTGGTTTTTGTTGTAGTACCTAAGTATTGAGGATAAGCAAAGATTTCTTTATGAATTGACCAAATCTGTTCAAAGTATTCTAACCGCTCTAGGAGCTTCTAACTTAACTCAGCCACTAATTAATGTGTTTATAGAGACTAATTATAGGATAACTGATAAATAACATACCCGGCTTCCATATTCGGCCCCAATAAGGGTCTTAACCTTCAAAGCACCGTAAGGAGTTTGAAAAACATTCTCCACTTTTTCTCCTTTCCTGTTTTTTATCTCCGTCTGCACATCAAGAGCGTAGTAATTATTACTCATATACAAGATCACTGTATCTCCTTCGTCAATCTTTTCCTTGTAATTTCTGAAACTCATTTTCAATGAACTTTTCTAAAGTTTGTAAACAAAAACACGAAGAATGGAGTGCGGGCGGGTGGAGAAAGAAATATGACAGTGACAGCCACAAATAACTTGATGGGAGACTTTATCGATGCTACATTCCGTTTTATTTCTTTTAGCGCTTATACATAGTACATCTTACACCTTAAATTTCTTTTTAATTGGTTTTTTTACTAAATTTTTGGCTTTGTTCTTGCTTACCTATATTTTATTAAAATCCACTTATTGCTGTTTTTTCAGATATTTTTATGATGGACTCTTATTACATAATATCTCTGTTGCCTTTGTAGTTTGATAATGGAACGTAATATATTTTGTTCTCATTGACTAACTTTACAGCCAATCGCAGATGTGTTCATTTTTATATTTGACCTATCGGTAGGCTTGTTTTGTTTAGAAGTGAAAAGTGGGTGATGAAGAAAACTTACTTGTATACGTGACATGCCGATCGTTTCATCAAATTTGTGTTGATTTGGGAAATTTTGTATGTTTTTGACATAAAAGTGCCCTGAAAATTAAGTTATATTGGACCGGAACATTACAATGAAGTGTCGCTGGACGAATGTGTGTTAAATAGTGAGATATTTGAGTCACAATGGACGCCTCAAAGATCACCAGTAAAACTAGTGCTCTAAAGGCACTCATTCTCAAAGCTTGGAGGGAGCGGTGGACTGATATTCAATGGGGCATCAACATCAAGACGATCCTGCCACGAGGAGTCAGCGGGGACCTCTACAACCTAGCTGATTGTATTCTACAACAAGCTATGGTAGGATGCGGTGCGAATCAACTCGTCATATCATATTTGAAGCATTCACTAGCGTCACATCTCGTCTCCTACGCCGCTGTTCTTCAGAGAATATCCAAGTTTGATGCCTTCCACAAACCTCACTGTGTCACCAGCCTGCTAGAGTTCTTAGAAAGCTTCCTGGACAGCATCACATGCCGAGGCAAGTTGGAGGAAGAAGTGCTCGCCTATGCAGTTTCAGCTATCATACTGTGGCTCCTACAGGTGTACCATTACTCTCTCAGTAAGTACCCCTCAAACAACCCTATTCAAAGCCAGGAGTTGCTAGAAAAATCATCCATGTTACTCAATTCCATTGTCAGCACTGATTTCTTATTAGCCATGTTTTATTTGGCAAAACAAAATGATCCTGAGGAGTATGCTGAAGTGACTAAGAAGTGTAAAGAGATTCAGGCTTTTATGATGATGAATACACAGTTCAAAGCTCCAGTGACCATCCATGAGACTTTGCAAAAGATTTGCAGTATGGATATTGATAAGATTGCTACACTTAACACTAAACCTAATGCAGTGACACACTGCCTTCAAGCTTTGATAGCTATAAATATCCTATCTAATCCTAGTGCAGACATGCAACAACTATCTGGTCAGCTATTGATGGTTAAAAGGATCAAAAGTTTCTCACTGTCCCGCCTCTACTGTGAATTGATCCGAGCGTGCTTTATATCCCTCAATGATTCCAGCAAAGATGCCTCAAAGCAATCCTTGTGGGCTGCTTTTACCTTCCTAAAGATACCTCAAGTTATGCACTACATCCACAATATGTGTGGTACCATGAACAAAGAGACAGAGTATTCTGTTGAATTAGTTGAAGCCTTTGAAAAACTGCTACAAGGTTCCCCGCTGCTTGATATTGTTGATAATAAAAATTCCTGCAACAGTGTTGTATCTATGTTAGAGCCGTTGGTTAAACTAAATGTTGTGTCCGAGAGTCATTTGGCTTATTTTAGACAGAAGCGAGAAAACAAAGATGTGAAAATTCAAAAATTAGAGCCTACTGGTCTTCAAGGGTCTGTGCCCGCATTTATCACCCGAGCCGAACCTACTTTGGCAGGTATTTTGAAAACAATGGGAGGTGATTTCCATAAAACGCAAGACTCCTTGCATGCTATGCTCTGTCAAATAGTTGGAGGAACAACCTTAGATACAATCCTGGCTGTTGCTACTGTTGAAGGGAAGTTGAAGCTGTTTGTATCAAGACTTATAAAGTTTAATGAGTTTGCTCTGATTGCCGCTGCTGAAAAAGGAGCTCCACAATCTAAGGTCTACATATTTGACATTTCATTCTTGATCCTCTGCTCAATAGTCCAAAATTATGGCCCTGACGCAGTCCTTGAAGAAAATGGAGAGTCGTTCTTTGAGAAGTGGGTACGAGAATGTATGCCACATAAGGGTTACTACAAATCTCCTGACCAAATACTACTGAAATGTGACACTCAGCTTGTGGACTTCTTTATTCATAACTTGGCCACACCTGACTTTGACTTCAGGAACACCAACATGAAACCTCATGATCTCTGTATGAATGTTAGTGGAGCAATAAAAGAGGTCTTATTTGCATGGGAACAAGGCTCACTTTCAGCTGCTGATGTAAAAAGAATGCTGGATTCATTAAGACAAAAAATGGCTTCTCTAGCAGTTTGTGCATCAGTATGGCTTTGCTCTTACATTAATGTAGTTCACCAAGATGCTGTTCTGAAACCTCTCAACATGGTTACCCAGTTTTTGACTCCATTAACAGACATTGAAATGCAGATGGACAATTTCAAAGAGAGAGCTATTCTGATGTGTCAAATAATAAGAAAAATGCAGCATGAAATTCACCCACCTCCTCTACCTAAGAATAAGCCTGTATCACAGTCCCAGAATATTATTTCTAAGCAGCCAATTTTAGAGCAACTGCAGTCTATTTGGGAGGACATCAAAATTAGAGGCTATTTACACATTGACTCAACTCCAACTGTCGAAAGCCTATTGAACACCACTGGACCAGTGTGGTTTGTCACAAACTTGGTGAAAGAAACTCTCAAATTCCGATACCAAGATGACCTTGACAGATCAGTTGATGTCGTGCTTGCAATGTTGCACTTGGATATTCAAAAATGTACTGAGGCTCTGATACTCCATGTGTTGCCCCAATATCTCTACAACGCGAAATTATGTGAAGAGTTGGTAGAGCCTCAATGTGCCGTGTTGGCGAAACTATCTGTCTATTGTATTTATGCGGCTCTAGAATACAGCAACTCCAACAAGGCTCAAAGCTCCAGAAAACGTCGACACGATGACGGTGATGATTTAGATGCTCTATGTTCTGGAAGCAAAGTGAGACGACTGAATGATAACTCTTCCGATGCAAGCACGTATTACTCTCAAGGATCTAACTTATCAGGTGGAGCAGCGTTGCGAGAACCTCTTAATTCGTCGTTGGAGACACTGTTCAAATCGTTCTCCCAACTGGCTGGGAAGAATGGGGATGTGACGCCTCAAACTTACTTCATTCTAGAATTCTTGGTCTATGTCGTCGAGTGTGGTCACGATAGAGCACAACTAATTCTCCAAAAGATGCCGAGTGAACTAGTACCGACTCTGATCAAGGCTTTACCAGACAGTTTCAATATCAGCTTGATCCTCAGATTGTACGATTTATCGACGCCCTATGGCCGAAAGGACACAGCAAGAGACCTGTGCCTCTTGAGAAATATGAGATTAAGACCTGACTAATTTATACAGTAGTAAAATCGAATGTATTGTATTAAATTAAGCATAATAGTATACCTATGAAAATTGAGTAGCTTTTAAGAACAATTTGAATAAATTGGTAAAATAGACGTAGCGAATTTTATTTATTCAAAAAACCTTGTCTTACTTTAAGTCTAGGGAAATTAAACACATGTTCGAGGTCATAATTATTATTTACTTCTCGAAATCAATCAACAAAGATCATAAATTAATACTATGACAAACACACTGGTTCAGCTCTCAGCAATTTTTACACCTAGTTTATACAAAATATATTTTACGGACGGAATACATTTAAAGGATTAATTCGTAACATTGTCTTACAAGCTACTTAGGAAGACGTTTAGGCCACTCATTGCAAAAACTATGTAGGCAGTAGGTAGTTACCTAGTTCACAAAACAATTACCCAGTGCAAACTACAGCTTCATAACATAATCACTCAATATAATATATCATATATTAGATCATTGTAAACATTAGAAGCCTGCTTTTTTTGATGCGAGAAAAATATTTTTTTCTTGAAATTACATTAAGAACCAGATTATTTATTTTATATGCGAGGTGTAATTTTTTTTTATGTAGGCTGTAACAATAGTATGTAAATTCAAAGTACCTAAGTATAATACGTACATAATATGTAACAATATCTTTACAATAATATGTACTATAAAGTTTCAAATTCGTTTTAGTAGGTAAATATGTAAGGCAGATAAGTGCCCACAGAATCCCTTATTAATTTAAACTTAATATTTACAAAAAAAAAAATACGTTCGTATACAAATACTGATCATCTTATAATATTTTTGTACAAAACAACGGATATCTACGTACCTAAAGTAGTTAAGTAATATGTACAAATATTTATTATAATTCTTATGTACACAAGATCACAGGAGAGTTCCAGAGCTTCTTATAGGTAAGTATATTGCTATTATGTACAAAAAGTTTCGCCTTTATTTAGTAACAAGGTAAATTAAGTTTTATTTAAAATGTGTACCTAAGTAGGTAAATATAGTAAGTATTCAAGCGCTGTAACTTTTATTACATTTATTTAATATTTTAGTTGTTATAAGGAAGGTTTTTTGGCGTCTGGTGAATCGGGATGTGGGCCATCTGAAACAAAATATATTATAAGTTAGTTTTAGTTAATAATAATAATTAGTCATTGAGATAATTGATTACACAGTTTTTTATTGTTAGTGTAGATCGATATTTTGCTTGTCGGTCGAAATAGGGTGGCAATTCGCAGTAGTTACATTAAATGGATTGATTTAATTACATTTATATGGTTTTTAGATTTGTAAATTTTTAATGGAATGAAATCAATTTTATTACTCTAATCCATAAACATATAGTAACTAATGCACTAAACTAAAACATATAATAACAAGTTGACTAAATAACCCGCCCCTAATCGTTCCCGGTGCGTGCAAATGTGCCCATCAAGCTCGCTGCGTTTCCGCGCTGGATGGCAATAGATAGCCGTTGCACCAGAAACGATCCAGGTTTTTTATAAACTTTAGATATAAACTTAACCAAAGCCATAAAATAATTTTGAGTATTGTTATTACGTAATCGTCTCCCTACTTTATTTACTGATTGTGGCCTGAATTTTAAAATATTATAGTAAGTAAGTAGGTAAAAATAGGTGAAATCGTTATCGAATGTGTAATAAAATGTCAGTCTATTTATTTTGTGTTTAGGTATAAATCTATATATATAAAACTCAAAGGTGACTGACTGATGTAGTGATCTATCAACGCACAGCCCAAACCACTGGACGGAATGGGCTGAAATTTGGAATGAAGGTAGATGTTGAGACGTAGGCATCCGCTAAGAAAGGATTTTTGGAAATGCCACTTTTAAAGGGGTGAAATTAGGGGATGCAAGTTTTACTTCTTAATGCGAGCGAAGCCGCGAGCACCTACTAGTATAAAATAAAGTTACAATTTACCTATCTGTCTTCTGAGTGTCTCTCCTTCCCTAGCGTTGTACGCCGGCGGTGGTTGATTGCTGACTCTCATCGACAAACTTAATCTATTAGGATTGCAATTTTCATCGGAGTTTTCTGCTGTGGCGTATGACGTCCTCGGACCTCTATTCCACGTCTGTTGGTAGGAACTTTCTGTGGTTACTGTGTTACATCTATTGTTAGTATGAGGAACATATTGCTCTGGTGACCAGTCGAAGACAAATGTATGACTATAGTTCTGGGTGTACGCTGTGGGCGTCCCGGAAGGCGTTGGTGGGGTCGTCGTGACGTAAGGGCTTAGGTCCTGATGACAAACGTCAGGGACTTTCTGTAAGGCTGATTCGGACCACGTCGGACTAGGGTTCCACTGGTCCATTTCTGTTTCTGCAATGTTGAAATTCTTCGATCCCGGTCGTCTGCTGGCTATAGATCCAGCAGAGACGGCCACTAACGTATCTCCTGAAGTAACTGTCGAAGGCGTGCATCGAGGAGACAAGCTGGATGGAGTGCCTGGCTTCTCATCAGAGTTCTTTCCTTTCCGTTTCGCATTAGGCTGAATTCTAGTATCCTCTATCCGAATATTGTGGTACCTGGAACAGGAATCTGAAGTTAAACATGCGGAATAACTAAGTTGCAATGTGTTCGGATGGTCACGCACAAAAACTGGACAATAGGCTCGAGTGTGTCCGCATTCCAACAATAAGATGATCGACACTACAAGGTTTTATGATAAGCCGGCATTTGATGCGCAAAACGGCAATTAAATTCTAATTATTTGAGACCCGGAATCTGATGGTTAGTTACTTAATTGGATTGGAATTGTAGATACCTGTTATCCTGTAAAGAGACTGAGTAGTCGACAGGTCCGTTGTCAGGCCTTTCGTAGGCATAGTGCATTGGAGCTAAGTGTGGCGGGACGTGTGGTATATGCGGCTGGAGTCCAGTGTTGGGCATCATGACTGGTTGATTGCCGTTGATGCAAACTGGAGGAACTTGTGTGTACTGCATCGTTGTAGGGTAAACTTGGACGTCTGGGGGAGGGGGTCCGTACATTCTCGTAGCAGCTTCGTAAGCCAAACCATAGTGTAATTTAGATTGCACCGCGTAGTAATGATACAGCCATGGGTTTGCCTTCATTACCGCTGCTTCTTGTTCACTGTTGACAAAAAATAAAAGTGAATCGTTTTGCTTCAACTTAGTTTTATTTTGTAAATCAATAACTCTGCAGAATTTTACGCCAATGTTGTAGTAGTCAGTCGAATAGGTAGTAACAATACCTATTAATGCCTTTTACGAGTAGGCGGCCGCCGGTGTTACCTCTACTAGCAATTTAAATGGCTTTTAATTGCTTATAGCATAGAAGAATCCCCGTCAATGTTACAAGGTTTACCCATTACTAGAAACAGAAAATGGGGAGCAATAAAGTTTTATGTTTATATTTAGGTAGGTGCTTAGTAAGACTTACAATGTGGAAGTATTCGAAGCCGTCGATATAAAGCTAGCATACACGGAAAGTGTGTGTAAAAGCAAGGTTTGTAACCTATCGAGTTTGTTCGAAGGATTGTACCCATTACAGACAGAACACGGGTTGTCGCAGTTATTTACAGTCCACGTTAGCTTGTTTCTACATATCTGGAGATTATTCCTAACAGTGCAAGTACAAAGGGGACATTAACACACAGAGATAAGGGCAAGGTGGCTGCGAGTATTGAATTTGTACCTGAGGTGACCTTTAACGGGCTGAGTGGGGCCAACCTTTAGATAGTGGATGCGGGAAAATGTCACATAGTTGGACTCAGCCCTGGACCTACATAGTACTGTGGAATGGAAAACCTAGGTTCGAGTTCTAGATACTTATCAAAATTTTCTGCTGTAATTTCTCCATGTTATACTAATACTACGTAATTAATCATTAATTATAATTTATATACAAATATAATAATATGTAATTTATGAGAAATTATCTTTTGTCATTAATTACCAACGTCCATGAAAAATGTTACTCATTAAAAATCTTTGATTGCTTCGAATCATCAAAAAGTATATTTACCTGTAAAAAAAATATTTGTTATAATTCAACATTTCTTTGGTTTTTAGACCAAGTAAGTACTTAGCTGTTTTACAGAAAAACTATACGATAGTTGTTGTAAATTGCCTTGCAAAAGATTCTTCTAGCCACCTGTACCTACATTAAAAGCAAAGATAGGGTGGAAGTGGACAAATAGCTGTAACATTCGCATTAACTCCGCGATAACTGTTCCTTACGAATCAAATGGTTCTTAAAGCCAAGCCATGCGAATGTACCTAGTAAGTACTATAGGGTATCTAGGTAAGTACCTACTTAAGTTGTGGTCACATATCACACACATTGCTCTCCATTAATTATCCCTTTTGTCAGAATTTTACCATTATAAAGTTCATTTTGGCACAGGGAATAATATTTTTAGAATTGTTTTTCTATTACCTAAGTAAATAAAATGTTAATGGTGCAAATATTGTTACCCCAAGGAGTTGTGTTTGGATTAGATAAACTATTTACGTTATCCATAAATTATTTTTTAATTGATAGTTAGGTGTTTGGCCATTGCCCCAAGTCACCTAAAGCGAAACTAACACAAACAACACTCGGAGTCACATAGATCGTGCTGGAACTAAAATGGATCTGACTCTTAAATGAAGCTACCTAATCACACCATTAGGTCTTTGCTTACAGACATTTCCATGTGCGGGCATAAGTGTCGCTTCGCCAAACTGTCCGGAATGTGAGACAGCCGTAGAGGATGTGCTAACGGAATGTGTCCGAAATGAGGCCCTTAGAAGAGATATATTTATGACAACTTATGACAGTTACAATGTAGGACAATGTAGCAGCATTTTGGCCTTTCCGTTGTCTGGAGATGCCAAAATGTTGCAACAACTATATACATTTATCTTTAAGTAGGTACTAGCTACTAGCCATACGGGAGTGGCATAGTCAATGTATGACAAAACTCATTTTAATAAATAAAGATTAAAGCAGACTATTGCAGTATGAATCTTCAAGATAGATATTCTTAGATAACGTTGTAAATTCAAATCTAAAGCTCCTTATAAAACAAAAATGTTATTCTCTAGCAAAGTCTGCATGTTCAGCGTTCAGATTTTTATCGATATTTGTTTAACGTTTAATCCATCGTTAACACAGGTTTCTGAATGTTAAATTGCCCTAGGGTTGTTTTGAATGCTCGTAGTCTGTTCAGTATTTGTAAAGTATACAGAATTAGATAAACTGTTCTAATTAACTTGAAATTGCCTTTCTGTAGACGTTGTTAGGGAAACGTAGTCATTTTATTATACTGGGACCTTAGATCTTAGCGCCCAGAAAAGTTTTGTACAGTTTTAAGGTCTTTTACCTAGGACAGAAAACTTTAGTTATTTTGACCTAGTGAGACATCTGTTTTTCTTTTTTTATTAAGCTTGTGATGACTGATCCAAGTACTTAAAACGTTTCAAACTCAAAAGTGCTGCATACCTTTGATTTACAAAATCATAATGATTTTATTTTGTTTTAATATTGGTTAATTTGAAGGTAGGTAAGTATGTTTTCCTTCAGAATAAAAATAAACATGCCAAGTTACAGTGTTATTTAATAAAACAATATAATTGAATCTGAACTGCCTAGACCATGAAGATGATGAAAATTCTACATCATCATCATCTACAGCCGGTTTCGTATTCTTGCTGGGTATAAGCCGCTCTCATAATACGCTATTGGCTTCGATCTCAAGAATTCTCCAATACCTAAACCCCTGCGACCAATAACCGTGTTAACACAGTACCTGCTAGGGACACCACATGATGCAGTGAACGACAACAAATTGTCAACATGTCTGCCGCCCACGTCATGTCCCCGAGATTTATGCGTTCACTCTGGAGTGAACGCTGGGGCTGGCAGGTGTGCTCTGTAGGCAAGTTAGCTAAGTGCGTCTATACGTGTAGCAGGAATCCCAGGTCACTAAATTGTAGATCTTACTCGTTACCTTAGCTGAATTAAAATGTGTATTTTTTTAGATACACCATCACAATTTTTGTTTATTTAGGTTTTATTTTATATTTTAGGTTTTATTTAGTTAGGTAGGTTATTTGATAGTTAAGACGTAGGTAAAAAATAAATTCAACAATAACGTCGCGAGTTGAATGACGTGCAGCAATTGCAAACTATTATGACGTGAAAAGTTTCCCTATGATATTAAATTGTGCATTGGCCTAATCCCTAAAATTGCACGTTGCACTCTAAATAAAATTGAATCAAAGATTGTTTTCTTCTTCTGGGTGTATAAACTAGGTTTTTGGTCTATCGCTAACAGTCCCTTATACAACCCTAGAGCAAAACCAGCGCGGACGCACAAATTGGCGTCGTAGTGGGAAACCGAGTACGTACGGATACGATATTTCCATTAACTCGGTTATGCATAACAAGCGGTGGATTATGGAGCAAAAAATCCCAACTAGAGTCCGCATAAGATAACTGGCAAGTGCGGTGGCAGCACTTATGCTTTATTAACCTTCTAAATAGTTCATATCCCGATGGTACCTACATTTTAATCACTGCTGATTCAGAAAATCTTGGTTGAGCACGGACTTACATATTTTTGTATATATGTACCTACTTAAACTACTCTTACCCACCTCAATGTCAAAATATTTTTTCCTTTTGAAAAAGAGGAACGTTTTTGTAAGCGTACCCATTATCAACTTATAGGTATTGACAACGTTTACTATGAGTAAAAGCAAATTCGCTTGTTTTGTTGCCACATTGGTTCCAAATATACGTTTTTGTTTCGCCTGTGCTTTTCCTTGTGTTTTTTGATTTTAGTTCTGATATAATTCGTCCGCAGAGTCAATTTGCGTGGTCTGTAGAATGCAAGGAAACCTTGAAAATTATCTACATCTAGGATACGTTGTTGCGTCTCGCTTGTAAAACTCCAGACGGACTAATAAGACAAACATTACGTGGCCATTTGCGGGCTGAGATTTAGAATTTATAATGTAGGTTTTCTATTTGAATAGGGTTATTGGTAGGTAACAAATGTTGTATCTGTTACAAGCCGTTTTAGTAAAATGACTTAGTAAACACTGTTGTTTTCTAAATTTCGATGTTTAAAAATATATGGAAACATTTTATTCAAAATCAAATAGGTTCTTTAAGCTAGCTAAGTTCTTTTGTTTTTAAAGACACAATAGAAAGATATTTATAACTTAATTCTAGATTTTTATTTCCTTCCTTAAACTAATAGTCAATAATATACCTATTAAGTACTGACTATTATTTCTATTTCTTCACAGAGTACTGTAAAACACACAACAATTATTTTCCAAACTTGATCTTGACGGATCACTAACATTTAAAATGTTATTTCAACCTTCCCAGGTTACCCTGTACACATCATTAAAATAACATTAAATCAGGAGTGAAGAAATTGAGTTAGTTAACGTCTAGTTTGCCACATTTTCAGCCTCATTGATTCTGCTTCCTTAACTCATTTTTACCCCAAGTTTAAATACAAATATGGAGAGAAAACTCATGACTTCGACATGATTTTCAATCATTAACTCTGCTATTGCTACATATTAGGTAGTTACTGTTGCTAAGTGTATTAGGTACTTTACAGTAGGTACACATATCACCGTATCTAATATTTACAGAAAACAAGGCAGTTTTTAAACAAAATTGGTGTATTATTGATTTTTATAAACTTTTTTCCAGATTATCACGTTGCAACATATAGATACCTAAGTACCGGCGTCATGTTAATAGAGTGAAGTAATTATCTAGAATTATTAGGTATCCTCTAGGTAAACGTGTTACACCCTAGGCTGCAGCAATGCTTAACATCAGCCAGGCTGTAGTCAAACGTAAACCTATCCCACGTAAACAAAATATGTACAAACCAGACATTTGACACTTTGCTATAAAAATACTGAAATGCCGGTCGTGCATACCTATATTCTTTATTATTATGCAATACATTACAACAATTATTTTTTTAAGTCTAAAAACATAGTAAATATTCCGAAAATTTTAAAACTACAAGGAGAGCACGCCTGACTTAGGAACGAAAGTCACTTGTTCCACATCCAGGTGACTACGCTTTGTTAGTCTCAACTTAGGTCTCAAGTTCATAAGTGAAGTGTTAAGCCCTTTGTCCTTCACAAGTCAGGTCAACTGTCAACTGTTCTGTCAGTGTCACCCACACGACCTAAATCTACCTACATACGGCTGGGCGGGAATTAATTTAGATCTTATCTTGGACATTACACTTTTGAATTAGTGTTTAAGTTCATTTTATGTAGGTAGTCATTCTTGTAACTTTGTGGATATTTTGTAAAACAGTTAAACTTTAATTGAAAATTATGCAGTACATAATAACCAAGAGATCACTTTAGAGATAAGGTCGCCCAATGTCCCTGGTTACCTTCCACCTTAATGTTAAATATGTTCTTTTTTATTTGGTGTACAATAAAGTATATTTGATTTGATTTGATTGATTTGATAATATACTATACTACAGTGTAAACAGGCTTTTAGATGTTTAATTAAAATAAGTTCATTTTTATCTCTCTTTGATAAATATTTATTATTGTAACTAATTATGTAATACAAAACAATTTTTAGAAAACATTTTGTCGAAGAAACTACTTCCGAATCCATCTTCACAAATTCTTAGCGACAATCTTTCAATACCGAATCAATAAAATAAAGGAATCCAACACTGGAATAGCAACAACCTGTTTGCAGAAACAAATTGTAACCCAACATTCTGAAAGGAGACCAGACATAACTCACCACGAAACAACCACAGACCGGGCCTATCTGACCGAACTAAACCAGCATTCGTACTAACAAATGGGTCTTTCATACCAGACAGTCAGGCATAATGATTTTGTTAACACCGATTAGTATCTGCTGCCCTTAATCTGGTTACCGAATGTTCTATTCAATACAAAGTTCCACACAATAGAAAGTAAAGGAATTGTATGGACTGGGTGTGCAATACCACCCTAGCGATATCGGATAATAGACGACACATTGTGATAACGAAAGATTGACGAAGACTTTTGACTAGCAAAAGTGAGTTTGATTGTCACTGGATGATCGATGATTATTCGATGTTCTCGACGGTTTATTGTTATTTTTAGAATGAGCGTGAGGGTAGTCCATAAACTAGGTAGTGAGTAGAGTAGGTAAGCCATACCAACATTCAACAACCAGACAATGGCAGGTTTTTTATACTGTTCCAGTGTAATTGAAGTCATGGTTAGGTTAGTTATGTATCTATCTACTAGTTCAAAAAAACAACAGAAAAGGTAGTTTGTATGTCATCAGTCAGTGCATCACGTGATTCATTTATGTGCTTATTGGTCTGTGCGGGAGATATGGTTAGTGTAAGCCGTGTGATAGAAAACAGCTTAATAGAATAAGAATAAAAATAAGCATAAAATCAATTTATTGGGACACGAAACAACAAGAGATACAGAACACAATAAAATATAAAAATATATACAGGTACACGTTTCGTGCCACAATCCGGCCCCAACTCAGCATGTGCTGGATGCAAGCATCCAGCGCTGGTCTTCCGTTGGGACCGACAGGTGACATCACGCACGTTAATAAAATATAATACGCATAACAACATAATAGCGTGGTGCCTCTACGCTATGTAATCTACGTACCCATTTGTTAGCCAACTGGCTATGTAAATGTAAAATGCAAAAGATAGGGTCAAATGGCGAAATGAAGCAGAATAAGTTGAGAGCTTATGGTATCGGTTTGCGGAAAGAAACCGCAGAACATAGATAACGTTGTAAAACGAACGGGCTTTCAACTGCAGGTTAAACAGTACTTACATTTCACCTTTTGGGAAAACATTGACTGAGATTGTACCTCGTATTTTCAAATCATCATCAGCCTGCTATCGCCCACTGCCGAGCATAGGCCTCTCTTCTCGTTTTTTTTCAAATACGAATTGATATTATTTTATAAGACGCAGCAGAAGAAGCCAAGCGGCGAAAATATATATCATTATCGACTGATTATATTTTCGTACCGCTTGGCTTCGAAACTTTTGGTCCGTGGGGTAAAAGCACTAAGTCTTTTATAAAAAAATTAAATATAATGTTGATTGACATCACTAGAGACAAGAACGCTGGCTGGTTCCTTGCGCAAAGGATTTCTATAGCAATCCAGCGTGGGAATGCAGCCAGCGTTCTTGGTTCCATACCACATGTAGATTGTTTAAATTTAGTTTAGATGTAAATACTCATTTTTAGTTCTATTAGTGTTAATATGTGTAAATATTATTTCTCAATTAATTACAATATCTCGTCAAAATTTAATTTATAACACTTAGTTTTATAAGTTGATTGGTCCCTTCCTATATAAAAAGAAAATATTACCAACCTCTTTATTATTTTTATCTAACTTAATTTGACTAGTAAAGGAGCAAACTACTAAAAGTGCCAAAATATTTCATTCTGATGCTTACGCTATTTTAACGTAGTAATAATACGAGGGAATAAGTAAGTATGTAGTTTTGTAGCATATTTTACCAGTATAACCACAGAAAAGAGTATAAATATTATAACAAAAATATAGTTATGTGACTGTAGAAAACAATATTTAACAACTTACATCGGAAAAACTCGTTTTGCGTCATCCCTGCCAAACCGAACTAAACAAGCAGATATACAACCTCTTTCTAAAATTAACCATTTTTCGCGCATTTCCCCACAAAATACGTCGAGGTGTTAGCCCCATCGATCAAGCCCGAGCTTGTTAGACACCGTTTCTCACATAACAACAATAGCTCTCTCCAAGCATATTTCAAGGCGTCTCGATAGCTACATCGGCCGCCAGATCGGTTCCTAGCACCACAGACCCTATAAATCTCCCTTTACAATATTTATTCTCTAGGGTATAACTGTGGGATGTCTAGCGTAAACGCAATCGAGTTAGGTTACTCGTTCGTGATTGAGTTTTATGTGATTCAGTGTTTGGGATCAAGGGGCAGGAGGAACGATGGCTATGATAACTGATGAGTAATATTGCTTGAGTCAGTTGCAAGTTCAAAGACAAAGCTTTGCAATAATAATAATAATAATAAATATTTCAGGACATATCACACAGCACCATCTAACCCCTAAGCTTACGCTTGTATCATGGGTACTAAATAACGGATATAATACATATATACTTTTCTTTTGTAAATACATACTTATTATACATAGAAACAACCAGACTCTACACAATGGATAAGTATATATGTATTTACATGATCAATTTATTATGAGAAGAGTTTAAGATATTATATTTTTAGTAACTATCTGACATTCTTTCAAAATTCATCATCATTAGCCTGTTATCACCCACTTCTGACTGTGGCCTCTCTTCTAGCACATCCATCCCGAGAAACAGCCGGTAGCTGCCGAATTTAATCCGCCAATATTTAAAAAATACTTTTGTTGTGACAGATTTTGCGGAAGAACACAGTAATACAATCTACCGTAAACCCAGCATAATGCTGGTAGTGTGGAAGTAATTGCCTAAAAAAATTAAACACATCTAAAAACAAACAAGTTTGTTGTTTGAAGCCGTAAGTCGCAGTCGCAGCGAAAAAATCTTACTTATTTCTCCAGAGTTCCATGTGCAATGGATTTCCGCAAAGTAACGCCTGATTCAATATCTGAAATATCTCCTTTTTACCTTCTATTCTATTTTCCACTTTTATTCCCGTGGTAAGGCCCATGTTTACGCGAAGTCTCGCCGTCATCCGCCATTGATATCTCAATGGGGAAGTTTGTAAGTGACCGCGTTAAGTTATGGCCGGTAATTTTTCAAAGTCCGCCGCGCCATGGGTCGGCTGCTATCTTGAAGTTTAATAGTTCAGGTTTAAAAGCCAATTAGGCGGCGGTTTGGGTTTAACTTGGGTTTAGCTAAGGTTTAACTGCTTTGCGGGACTGGATGGTTTGAGCTGATTTTGGTGGGCTTTAGTGTTTTTAGTTTGTTTTTGTTTGATTCGTGCCCTATCAGAATTTGAAAAGGTTTCAAAGATTTATAAAAAAATAAAAATAAAGATATCATAAACGAACTTAGAAATTAATTACCTTAATTAATGTTTCAGTTTAAGAAATCTAATGGGTGTATGAAGTTAAATTCATAGAGAAACAAACCTGTAATTGTTCTTATTGTCGTGACTGTTGCATACACTCACACATGCAATTTACCTATAAACATGTGTGGATCTTACATTGTAAACTCTGAATAGAAAACTAGATCATTGTTAAAACATCGTACAGACTTGAATGTTAAAGTATTTTAGATAGGTACATACTTTAATAAAACTGTATAGCTGGTAAGTAAATAAATAAATAAAGTAAACCTAAATAAGCGCGTAAATCTCAGATTCAATCAATAAATGTTTACAACGATTAAATAAGACATATTTATTGGCTAAAAGTAGTTTCATGCTTGTCAGATATTTGCATAAATATTGCCGTATTGAAGTCATTAATCAAAGTTTGATTTGGTTATATATAATAACGATAAAGTGTAGGTGATTATTGTAAAATTTTATCGCATTCAAATAGTTTTGACTGAATACATTAATCAATCTGACCGTATTGTTGATATTACAGGTCCATTGTATTTGAACATAACTTACAAAGAAACAACCAATTTTGTTATACAAAGTTCGGAAGTAGTAAAAATGCTTAGCTGTTGTAAAGCGCCAGAACGATTCGTTGTTTGTAATTTTTGTTTGAATGGTTTTCCTGTCAGCCTTGTTCATTACTGTACTTTAAATATTATAGCATGTTTCAAGCTTTTCCAAGAGTTTCTTGAATAAATCTCCAATTGTATTTTTATAAGAACTGCACTTGCATGCGACTTCATTCGCGTTGTCTGAATGAAAATAAGCTTAGGTATGCAAATCACAATAATTCTAATAGTGGCGTGACAGAGGAATAAATAGACCACCAAACACACTATCGCTTTTACATAATAGTGCGATTAGTAGGTACCTACTTTGTTAAAATTGGAGTATGTGTGTGTTTATGTATATAACTAATCCTACCGCATCTATTTCTGTTATACACCACGTCCTTTATAATCCTTTATTTATTCCTCTCCACCCAGAAGAGATTGCTTTCAGCAATAAGGCCGCCACTTGTTGCACTAGCGTAGTTTATGAACGTAATGTTATTAATATAATTTTATGTCTGTGACACTTCTTCTTCTTTTTATCGAATGAGAGTGGCCAACTCTGGTGTCGAGAGTTTATCAAGCCGCCCTAAGGGCCTCTAACATGGCTTAACGACTGCCGCACTAGACACACCATGTAGGTCCCGGCTACCTACAATTTAACGTGTCATCCGACCCACGGAAGCCCCCAAAATGGAATGCTACTTACTTCTGTGACACTAAAGCATTATATATCTATCTATCTATCTATGTATTTGATTCAGTTTTACAGGGCCTTACCAACTTACAGTACTTCATGTATTTAATAGCTTTAATTGTAGCTATAAACCAGCATAATTAAGTTACTAAACCATAACTTATAACAATTACGTTCCTTTATTAAAATTACCAAGTTACGTAGAGTTCGCATTACCAATGATTTAATAAGGGCTATTTATAAAGACTGCGCAATACTAATCGTACTGATAATGTTAATGCTAATCTAATTCAACATTCACCGTTTGCAAAGTTGATATAGCCGTTTTGAGTTTCAGGCCTATGAAATTGTTTCGTGTACGATCAGTTTTGTTTATTTTATTGATTTTTTTGCACGTAAGCGCTGGTCTTAAGCTGTATTAGATGC
This sequence comes from Macaria notata, assembly GCA_927399415.1. NCBI lineage: Eukaryota > Metazoa > Arthropoda > Insecta > Lepidoptera > Geometridae > Macaria > Macaria notata. The sequence goes on from OV656741.1 coordinate 8,130,577, forward strand.
CTCTTAGAAAAACTGATAATTAGATATACTAGTTTACTTCAAAACGACGGTTTGCTTCATCTGTGATAGATAAATCAATATAAATTATGTCAAACATATCTTGGGAGCTAAAGAAAGGACTGAACAACATAGAATATTTTATCTAGAAAATACAGCTCAGCCAACTGAGTTAGGTTTTTATATCCGAACCTATACCGATCTATTTGTTAAATTTGAACTTATCATCGCTAGTACTCAGATAGGTGATAATTACAGTGTTACATTTACATTAGTCCTTAAGCCATTTCAGAAGCCCTTAGGATGGTTTGAAAAACTCTCGTCACCAGAGTTGGCTACTCACATTCGACAAGAAGAACAAGATTAGGAGACTATGAAATAACTACTTATTTCACAAATTCTTTGCCTTTAAACTCGCAACCACCTTGCACAAAAAAAATCAGCCAACTTTTGTGAGTTCAAAATTCACATAAACTCTACCAATTAATAATTTTATCAATATTTTTAAATAATAATATAATAATAATATATTTTAAATAATAATATTTTTTTCTTTATTTTTTTACCATCTATACGTACCTTAAAACCTGATTAGTACACACAATGACGGGCCTCTGCGAGTTTTCCAGGTTATCCTTGAGCTGCATCACAGCGTGGACCCACAGGAACTGGCCAGAGCGACGCTGCAGACGGAGTAACGCTATACAGGACCTTTCTTGCTCGGATTGGGTAACTGGAGGATGAGAAAAAGTATTTATAAATAATAGATTTTCGATGTTAGTGCAGTTTTTGTAAGGAAGTGTTGTCATGAAAATCACCTAATGTATTGTGGACAATGTGCTAAGTTTTTATAAAATTAACTGTTTTTTAGGTATATTTCCTGTATATTTATGTAATTTAATCATATGAGTTTAGATTGTCATTGTTCTCAGAACCTAGGAAGCATAATTTGAAATAATGCATTTTTTTATTTATTTTGCTTAGTATTATAGAACTAAACAGTCAGTAGTGGAAAGAGTTGGCTATTTGACAAAACTGAAAACCAAAAACACATTCATACATAATAATTTCGGTACCTAGTGCAAGTTTTCAGGTTTTCCTCGCGTACCAGATAATTCGCTGCACCTGTAAACTGTACCTAAAGAATGTACGTATTAAGTCTATTGGAAATAAATAAACTTTACGTAGGTACTTGAGGATAGATGTTCTATACCTTGAGTTGTAATGTTTTTTTCATGAAAAAAAACATGTTTTGTTGTATAAGTAACTGATATACTTATAGCTATGTTTTGCAACATAGTGACAGGCCTAAATCCAATATCAAGTTTGTACAATTCTTACCTACTTATTTAATAACGAACTTCTAATTTGATACCAAGTTGCTAACACTACTAAACAAATTGATTAAAAGAGCCAACAAACAATAAGCCTACTCAATAAATCAACATAATCCCTTAGAGGCTCATAAACACTTTAATAAAAGCTCGATTATCATCATAAGTACCTCAATGCACTTCCAAAAAATCCTAAAACACACCAATCAGCCATTCAATCTTCAACCTTAGAGTTTAAAGGTTAAAGAAGAAATTTGATAGCTCGGTGTTTCAATTTAACAATAGTGTGATAATAGTAATTCACAGTCCCAAGTATGGAGAGGTGCGATCATAGGGAACCCTTTTATGGTGGTCGAATCAATGTCCATCAAATAATCATAAATGGTTACTTAAACTGACTGTAAAATGACGAATAAGACTAATAATGATGCTACAGAAACGTAATTGAGGCAAAAATTAATTCCACGAGATTGTCAAAAACCTCCGCCGTGGTTGAGTTGGGGCTTAAAGCTCCAAATATAGGGATCGCTTTCAGTGATAAGGCCGCCATTTGTGGCATTAGATTTAATTATTTTTTTCGTTTTTGTATTATGTTTTTTTTATGTGATTGTCCAATAAAGTATTAATTAATCAATCAAACATACTTTTTTTTTGTTATCATATTCACGGGAGATATTTTCAATACTTCTATTATTAAACTTTCTTACAAACTTCTTACTGTTTTTATAATGAATGAATGAATGATTTATTGTGTGGCAACTAAATATTTACAGGTTTTTTTAAATATTTACGGCTGTAAGTAAAGGCTTGCAGACACAGCATAACGTTATCTGTAGTTTGAATGTCCATGGATCCATGCTAATTGTCGCGGATGCCTTAAACTTTAGTCTTCGTACTTCAGCGGAAGTCCAACACTTATTTGGCTCGTTGTATGTTTTGGGACTGTGAATATATTTATGTCACGGCTGTCAGTCGCCAGTATGTCTGGCGCTTTACTCTATGGCGACCAATTGCGAACAAGCATTCAGCTATATCCGACATCGTAACCAGTCATGAGCAATATTTGTGTGGGAGAGGATTGAAATGTGGAAGCGTTTTCGACAACATTTGTAGGAAGTTACAGTTCTAGATTATCAATAATTCGTAGCTGTAAAATGACGAAGACTTATCGAAGGTAAACAAGCTATAAAAGTCGCTAAGGAGGAGCTATGCGTTTGACCATATCAGGCTAAGTAGGTATATTTATTTGATAGGTCGTATAAAGAACCAATAAAATATGGCTTCAAAGTCTATTCGCTAAAATGTAGGTTTTGGATGCTTGTTAGTCATAGTATGGTAGGTAATAAGGCTTTTAGAATGATTCAAACATACTGGAAATCAGTAATAATCACTTTATAACTAACTTATTAAGTTACTTGCGGGCTTTAAACTCATTGGCCATTGGCCTTCAATGCAAAAATAAACTTTTGTATTTCAGATTCAAGCAAATACATTTAATAAAGACAAGGGCGTTAGATCGTATAGTTCACAGCAAAAATATGTATATAAATAACAATATATAACCGTGCTGTAGCCAAGCGGAAGCTTTCTAGTTTTCTGTCCTTTTGCCTAGTAAAATACTTTTTCTTGGATCTATTTATCTATAGTCTTGTTGCATATAAAACAAATAAAGTATTTAATTTATGTATAGAAATACCTACTAAGTGTCAGTTTTAAATATTTAAATGCAATTTACATGTTCGCCTGTCCATACCTAGACAAGCTCCTGATTTATTTACAACCAATACAATGGTAAGTAATTAATATATTCCTATGTATAAATTACGCCGTTCAGATATTCAACCTTTGACAAAGTTAAGAGTTGCGTTCTTGAGTTATGTTTCTATACGGATCTGATTAATGGAATGCTTTGTTAATACAAATTATTTAATGCTAGTTGTGTTCTAAGGCTTTGGTTGTATTGAAACAAGGTAAAAAGTAGACTAACCAAATATCGTTAAGCCATTTGTGCCGGAAAAAGAGCAAGCGCTAACTATATCTACCTTACAAATACTCAGAAGGTTTCGCATTTATTAATAACAGTACGATTATTAAATTTTTTAGTCAATTCAATCCAAATTTAAGAAATTAGTTCGTGAAAATTAAAGCATGTAAAAAAGTTATTATCCTGCTTACGATTGTATTAATACATATTTTATTTGATAACGACTTTTCATACAAGATATTAGTGACATTCATCGCGCGTTGAAGTCTTTTGTACTAACGATTTAAAAACATATTGGTACTTGTTGTACAAATAATTTCAAATGTTTACTTACCTAAGTTTTGTCATTCTCCATTAAGGCGTGAAAGAGACACAAAAAGATCAACAAACATCTCTTGCTTTTAGATAATGCTATTTATTGCCTATGACTTATAAAAAAAAATTGCTGCTCCTGATATATAAAATAATTTGTGTCCATCTTAGGCCATAGCCTTGGCTTACCATCAGGCAAACTATCGTCAAGTGCTCACCCGTAAAAAAAGTGTATTTTGGTAAGTCAAATAAATTACACTAGATATTCTTAAATTTGTTTTGCTAATTGTATACAAATTAATAGACCGTGATGTCTGTCGCATTATTTCAATTAAAGTTTGTTCAGTAAGATAATCTTAGTTGATATTAAAATCCATTTTGTTTCTTTGTCGTAGCAGTTATGAATTTATTGCTGATTTGTACCTGGATAAAGATATCTTTGACTTTATTAGATGGGAGTTGAGCATGGAATTTGTTCTGTTACTTATGTTAATATTTATAAATAAGTCGTACTCCATATATTTTCAGGATCCTACATTTAAACTACTTGAAGCATGTAATAGATTTGTAAGTAGCTATTTCTGATTTTTAGTTTTTACTCCCTGAATGTATTTTTTTATTTTTCCGCGAACTATTTTATGTACTATTGTAATGTAATTTACCTTTCGCGTATACAATAAAAAATCTTAATTTACTTTCTTCTTCTTATCGAATGAGAGTGGCCAACTCTGGTGTAGTGAGTATATCTAGCCGCCTTAAGGGCTTCTGACATGGCTTACAATAAATAATCACTACAGCATACAATCTATACATTATAAATACAAATCTGTTGACGTCATACTTATTTATTACCAAAATCGATAAAAAATCTGACAGCAATAGATAGGTACTGCTACCAATTAATCCATGGAAATATTACAAATTAGCTATTTATCTATCTCTATTATTCGGGCTTCCATTCTGTAATCAAATAACCCTAATTGATATCGAATCGTTCCGCAAAAAATATGGATACATAAATCAGCGATTTGTAAAGCATTACTTAAAAAGATTAGTAACATCTTTAACATTAATTTGGCAAAGCAAATTGACCCCTACTTTAAACACTATAAGCACTAACATCCTTATATCTGTTCAGTTACACATAGCCCAGGCTTTATAAATAGGACTAATAGAGTATATAGTACGCAAAGGTCACCGCACAAGATCGTAATAGTACCGTCCTTGTCATTACCGATTATCGAATCATTCGAATGATGACTCGATTGCAAAGCCCAGTTCGATTTGAATCCCACAAATTATTCTCAGAACATATCAATCTGATTTTCAACTTTATTCAGTTTAAGATAAGGTGGGTTTTGGTATGTTTTTGAGTACGTAAAGTAATGAGGTTTAATACCAGACGGTTATTTCTGCAATCTATACTGTTGGTTTTATACCTGAGAAGAGATTGACTAGGTCTGATTGTGGGTAAGTAGAGGCTTATCGAGGTGCTTTGCCAATGTATGCTAAAGGGATCAATGCCTTGTACGAGGTATCGTCTTCAACTTGTCTTTGGTTTTAGTACTCTTGTACGTAGGATGTACATTAAAACGTATCAATAGATCAACAATGTAAGAAGAAGTATAGGTTCGGTAAATTAGAACTATGATAAAGTGTAGCCTAGCCTTAATCAAGTTGTTGTTTTAATATTTTATATTTTATGCTCAATGAATATTTTCTTTACATTAGGCTTCAAGCTATCCATACAATACTTATGTATTTAATAAAAAAACATGTTTAGTTACAATAATAATAGGTACATAAAAACGAGGCAAGAAAATCTAAACATACTACTTTTAACTACAATATAAAGAAAATCTATAGAAAAATGATGTATGTAAATGAATTTTACAAAATCATATTCAATAGCATACAAATTTAAAAGCAATTGATTTTTTAGTTAGTTTATTTTGCTGAAACCCAATACAGTAATCTCTATTTAATTCTCCACTCAACTTCAGACTTAACAATAATAAATTGTTGTAATTAATTAATTTGTTGCTTGGAATATTATATTATTTCGGAACGAGTAGGTGGCCGTTGAATTATGACGTTTGTTAAGAAACTTTGGCGAACGATTTAACTATTTGAGTGTAATATTTTAGTGAGTGCAATAAACAGGTGCCTTAGTTAATAAGACTAAATAGTTACAGTTGTATATAACTGTTTATATTCTCGTTGTTAAGGATTGTATTAGTAAGAAACTGACAAGAAATCTACTATGTTGCTATAGCTTGTAAGTTTATTGTTTTCTTTTTCTATTTTCTAACATTGTGTTTAACATAAAATCTTAAATATGTAATGAAATAAACTACTGAGACATGTTTCTGAATGAGCAATTTTCAGATTTCACTATCTCTTACTATCAAAGATTATTAAAATCTAATTGGTACCGAAAAATCGCTCAATACAATATAAATGAGCGATTTTCCAGTACCAAGTTCGTTTTAATTGCTTCTAAGTTTCCTCAAGAGCAAAAAACCATATTCTAAAGTCCTTCGACAATGACAATGATGCCAAAACACTCTTTATACTCGTATGTCTCTAAAACATCTTAAACAGTGCAAAACGTATCCGATGACAATCAGTCACGTCTCAAGACAAGATTTTGTTCACACACGACTGTCACGTAGAAACTTCGAGACTTTCCCTGACGTGTGAGGTTGATAATAGCTCGCAGAATTAGCTTTGATAGCAACCTAGTGTTATTATAGCCTTGTATATTTGAAATAACAACAATATTGTAGACTGTAATAACTTGATGATTTCCTTTAAGACTGTAATAAACAAGTCAAATTAAAACTGTCTTAAACTGGAACTAGTAATCCTAGGTAAAACTGTTAAGTTTTTTTTCATTATAAATCTTGAGTACATGTCTATAATTATTTAAATTTCAATGACAATGTTTCGTTACTAATTTATAAACCAAATCCAGTTTAGTTGGAAGTTGATAATATAGGTAAGTATGTAATTGTATTTGCTGATTGCTCCATATGATTATGTTTTGCTAACGACATGCGAAACAGAAAATAAAAAGTAATTTATAGTATAACAGAGTAGTAGCTAGTGTCGAGAGTTTTCAAACTGCCCCAACGGCCTCTGGCATGGCTTAGCGATTTTCCATTGTTTCTTCTCTCCTTTTAGTTGCAGTGTGATGTTATATAGCCTAATGCTTTCCTCGATAAATGGTCTATTTAACACAAAAATAATTTTTCAATTCGCACCAGTAGTTCCTGAAATTAGCGGCTTCAAACAAACAAACAAACTCTTCAGCTTTACAATATCAGTATAGATGTAAACTTTTGCAAGTCATACCTTCAACATCATATAGGCATATTGTTCAATTGAAGGCTATATTGTATTTACAAGTACTTGTATGTACCTATACAAGAAGCAACTCAAATTGTAGGCATTTTTATTTGATTGCCACTGTCAATTTAAGGCCGTTGGTTGATGGTTGGAACAAATCTTTGAGTGGAAATGATTGTGTGGTAAAAATTGCCCATGACTTCAAAATAGGTACCCGTACTTCATGACCTTCGATTGTTTTTGTTGAATATAGTAAAAGTTTTAAGTTTTTATGAGATAAGTGAACTCTGGTGTCGAGAGTTTTCGAATCACATGAAATGACAATATGATGGTTTAATAACTGAGTTATTATGACGGCCGGGGTCTTTACTTTTTACAGTGGCAAAATTTTTATACACCTATGTATGAAAACAATATTGTTAAAACCAGATTAAAAAGAAAACAAAAAATTGTAAGAAATAAATGTCATTAAGCACATTGTTATTTCAAATTCTTCAAAAGTATACTTAAGTAGTAATTTAATATAAACACAAACAATCAAACCCACTATTCAGACACCCGCATTATCTCAGATTTAATGCCTAAATTATATCAGTTCCCACGATTTCTAGGTCTTAAACTCTGGACCTAGAATTGCGGGCTATTAATCAATAACAATCGATGTTTTGCGTGCATTGATAGAAATGCAAAGCTACGGATTGATGAGTTTGCGTGGTTGTTTAAATCAAATAAACTAGCTTGAACAAGTACAATGAAATTGTTGATAATTTAATGTATTGGATCAGATAAATAAAAAACTCATTTCAACTTTTCGTCTATTGTTAATAGAAATATTTTTAGTTATAATTGGTATACGGTAAAAGTATGCCCGCTGGTTTTGGAGCTTTTTTGTCAGGTTAGCTCTTAACGTTCCGAAAGTTTTCGCCACAATTGGTGTGAATATAAGTGAAAGCATGTTCAAACGTTAATACAATATTTTATTAATACTTATAATAGCAAAGACGCAGTAGATTGGCCGCCAGCCTTTTTTGGCTTATAATTACGTACGTTCCTTTGCAAATGATACGTAATGAAGATATTATGCTTTGTCATCATACGATAATAATTTTGACAGCTGTACTTACGGTATCACCATCAATTTTACGTCAAATTAGCGTAAATATGTGAAGATGATAACTATCAAAACTATCATCCTATAAATTGACAATGCATATTTTTTACTATCGTAGTAAATACTCACTTAATCTATGTTTGTTCTGTGCTTCCTTGCAGCAGTCAGGATGCAGGAGGTGGTACCAGCTCACGCCGTGAAGTGAACTCCGCTCCCAGCCCAGATGCCACTCGCTACTGGACAGACAAACAGACAATATTAGTATTAGTTACCTCCGTTGAGTCGTGTTTCCTCATGACTGAGGGTCGTGACTCCCCGCAGATTTTTTTTTCTTCCTCCACAAAATATTAATCCCCTACGTTGTAGGGGTACCTTTTTTAGGTTTCTCTATTGTACCTAATGTTGAATTTAATTCGATTTAACTTAACTCGTTGGGGGAGTTTTCTTAGACAGATACATCGATATAGTTTAAAAAAGACTTAGCTGTTTTGGATGGTGATTGTGCGTTTGTATAGGCACTAGTAGGGATTCATCTGCTAAAATAGTTCTGAAAAACAGGTAGCATAAAAGTTTTCAACAAATTTAATTCGTAGGTAATTGTATGAAAAGAGACACATAGGAACGCAATTACATATTAAACTGGTTAATCTCCTTTTATATATATATACACTTTGCATGCTTTAGTTTTATAAATTATGAAGTTCTAACAAATTAATCATCTTGTGTAAATAATTAAAATTACCTAATCAAATCAAATTTTGCTAACACATTTGCATAAGACACATTTCAGCAGCACACACATCATTAGCGCAGAAATCTTTTATTCAGCACTCCATAAACCAAAATTACAATAACACATCAATAATCAAAGATGAAAAAGAAATTACGAAACATACGTAACTGGTAACACTTGTTTTATTATGTTTTATTCCAACAGACAACAATGAGACTTTATATCAAGTACGCACGACTTATTTCAGGAAGAATCGAGACGAAATCAAAAGTGAGTCGCTTTCAAAGCATTTCTTCAAGGCCATGCCAATGATTAATGGATCATATGACCCCATATGCTGTATCTAACCACGATAAAGCAACAAGCGGATAAATTCAGAACTAAATTTTATATTTTGGAGGGTCCATTAAAATTGAGGTTTTTTTACTAAAGTGTTGCCATCAGTTGAGTGAAGAGTTGTCTAGTACAAACATCAGATGTCAAGTTTACATTAATTATGTTTATTGTGATATGAAACGAACTGGATTAGTTTTGTATAGCTGCCTTTATGAGTACAGATTAAATGAAGTGATTATAAAAAGTGGCAATCAACGCGGTATAATTGTGATTGTGTAAGCTTGTATTTTAATATTTATTTTGAAGTTTGTTTGAACAAATGTACTTACAAGGTGCATCCGGAATTGGAATAGTAGAAACAGACGGATTTTAATTAAATTGTGGCTTTACAAATTAACTTGTTGTTTGGATGTTAGTGAAAGTTGTTGGTGTTGAAAGATTACTTTACAAACGTATGTATGTAAACGAATCTTTACATTTTACAATCACTTCTTACAATTAATAACTTTTTATAAGTTGATATTTTTGTATTTTGATAGATAGTTACACAAGTAATACCTAGTCTTTATAAAATACTACTTTTCTGGATTTGTCATTATATAAATAGATTGACTTGAGGTTTTTGTATAACTTTGTTGCACATACCTACTCTCTAAAGTATCCAATACCAAGTATTGTATATTACCTTAAATAAAAATCCTCAGTTAGAGATTAAAATACTAAAAGCACGACAAGTCCATGACCTACTTCATAATAAAAACTTTTTGAGGACTTAATCGAACCATGTAAAACCTAGGTTTAAGTATTATGCCTGTGTCTAGACAAGTGTAAATAAAACTTAGTATAATTAGTAAAATATATAGTAAGTGCAACGCAATTTGAGCTTTGCTGCCAAAGAAATAAAGTGCAAACTCGAATAAGATGAATGAGTCATGGTTAATGACAAAATTATGGCTGCACTCCAAATGAAGATGTTTGGAATAAAGACATTGTTAAAATAATGTCATTAAGAGTCATTATGTCAATGTCAAGAGGAATAAAAACGTTGAAGTTGATTTACAACTACTTATGCTGCTAAATGACTAATATGTTTTGGTAATAAGTTAATCTCAAGAGTAAACTCTTTAGTAACATTTATTAAAATTAATCATATTTGATATCAAGAGGACTGGAGCTGTTCCGCAATAACTCAATTTATTTTTAAAAAAATAGGAAGTTTTCCAAAAATTTTATCATTTCTTTTTAAAGTAATCTAGCATTGCTAGTACTTCCAACAACACAGGCAGATTTATTTCAATTGTCTTCAAACATAATATAAAGCGTAGCACACACTCTCATCTCATAAAATAATAAAGACATTTAAATAACGTTTACAGCCACTTGTAATTTAATATTATGTATACAGTGACATACGGGCGCACGTGATAAGACTTCTATGCTAATGATAATCATAGTTTGTAAAGGTAAGATGCACTGGTAGTAACAATTTAATCATTTTGATGGCCACATACATATAATAACGTTGGAGTGATATTAGAAAAAAATGTTTGGGTATACCTACTTTAAATCGATAACAGCTTTTTCAGCAGTTTTTAGAATTTTCGTCTGTTCATCTGTTTATTTAAATCATCGCAAATCGCTCATCACGCAAGAATGGCGGAATGGATAATCATGATGCAGGTAGTATGAAGTCTTTGGAGTGTCATAGGCTACATTTTATCCCAAAATACTGCGAAAGAAGCCGCAGGTGTCCACTTTTACCAAATACAAGTACCAAACCTCTATACCTACTTGTCTCAAAAAAGTGATAATAGATTTAGCTTCCTTTTGAACAACTAATAAATTTCACAAAAACCATTAAATTTCATCGAAAATCCACTGATTAAATTTTAGTCTTGATTGTTACCGTTTTATTAATTTATTTACGAACTAATTTAACACAGGTAAAAGTATCTATATCAAAGAACAAAACCTCAAGCGTATGTCACTTTTCCATATGCGTTTTAACACAGTATCTAAAAACACTAATGATATTTTTTCCTGGCTTTAAATTGGACAATGATTCAACGATTTCTTTACAAGTTTGAACACCTCTTAATACAACCCTGACAGAAGCTTGTAAGCCATCATTGTATGCAAAACTATCGCGATGACTACCACAACAGCTCATTTCAGCCCAATACCGGAAAATATCATAAATACTGATACAATACCGATAATAAACAATAGAACCTGTGATTTGAAAATAAATACCATATTGATAGACTTTATTGTCGAAGCTTCCTGAATGTCGAATAGGTGATTGACACGAGATGGCGTGATTTTATAGCGTTTAAAGTTAATTAGACACGTATTTATGTATCCACTGTTATTTGTGTGTACTAAGCATTTTATTGGATTAGTTATAGAATTTCAAGGATTAGTTGAATATTTATGTTTTTTTTTAACACTAAAAAGGCTTACGTTTGACTATAGCCTGCCTGATGTTAAGCACCACTATAGTCTAAGAGAAGAATTTAAGACACAACTTTGATGAGAATGAGATATGTTAGACATTTCTAGCGTAATTCATTTTTGTATTCATTAAGTTTTATGTTTGATAAAAGTTTCGGATTGAGATATCTTCACATGTTATTGATTTTATCTAAAATATGGTTTGTATTTTAAGACAGGCTGCTGACTTGCTTCTGGTTTATGTTTAATATTTATTTAATACCAACCTTTGTCTTCATTTTTTCATCAGATTTAACATGCGTTCTTTGATTCAGTACCTACCATTTTGATATAATGTCGCCGCCTGCCGCAAGATGGATGCTCTGTTGCCACGCCATAAATAAAACATTTTCCATTTCAGACATTCAGCTTTTTCCATAAATCCAACATTAAAACCTGGCAGCTGCATAAAATTCCTGATTGTAACTTTATCTGAGAGACTGCAAGTGACAAACTCATCTGACTGCTGTTTAACATTTCATGTTCAGTTTGTCTCAAACTAAAACTGTCTCGGACTGATTCAGAACTACTTTTGCTGCTTTGAATTCTATTGTTTTCGTGTACAATTTGAATGTGACGCCCTCGATTTTCTCGTGGATTCTCGTCTGAGTTAGCCGTAGCCTTATTTTATGTAGCTTATTATGTGTTGTCATTGAGAGTGTTGAGACGAGTGCATGAATATGAATCAGCTTCAATAGAGATGTTGTCATACAATGTTCAGTAGCTGAGGCAGTTACGCATCAATAAATATTGTTTATTGTGGTCGAGCCTTGAACCAGTCCAGTGTATGGTATTTGCATAGGGAAGGAGAGTTTGTTTACTGCTCTCTTTGTTGTTCTATTTTTGTTTTGTTCTATCACACCGTGGAGAATGTCTTTGTTATGTTTATCAAAGATGATATGGTTTGCATTTACTTTTCTTAAATTGGGTATTATGCGTTATGAAAAGGTTTTAATACGGTGAGCTATTGGAGCCGAGGTCTCTATAGGATATTAAACATAATCTTATGCCCTCTGCCCAACAAGTAAATCTGCTTAATATCTAATTGGCAAGAACGGGCACCTACACATACTGTTGGTGGCATAGAAGCCTAAATAACTTGTCTTATACTTAAACTTCTATAGTTCGTGGTCTTGGAGACTCGGATTATTATTATATATTACTTGGCATCAATATGCAGTATCTTCATGTCGCACGCGTGCACGGTGGTGAACACGTTGGTGGCGCCGTGCACGACACACTCCCGTGTCTCGGGCATGGCGAGCGGCGTGCACGCTGCCAGGAACACGGGCTCGTTGCGGCTGCACAGGGGCAGGTACGACACGTAGTGCCCGCGGACTAGCACCACCTGGGGAAGTAGGAAAAAATATTAATAATTTTAAATCAACCTACTCCACCTAGTCATATGGAGAATTAAAAATAATCTTTGTAAATCAGAAATGAGTCAACAAAACTTGAGTGATTTAACACAATTTCCAGCTGCACGTCACATCTTCGCGATTATCATTTCGGTTTTCAAGTTATAGCCCTGCAAACATTCAAAGTTTAAAGCAATGAAACACAGGCACAATGGCAAAGAGCTTTCCGAAACTTCACTTCGCTCAGTCAAACACGCAACTTGAAACGTTCTATTGCTCATGCTCCAATTCAAAGTGTGAACATGACACCATCTAAAATCAAGGTTAGATCATAATCTCAGTCAACGACATTTGACGCCTTTGCTAAACTCTGACCCACTAAGATATATGAGTTCTAAACCAAGGCGTGGTGCCATGACATTCTTTGAAGTTCCGCAATACAGAATGTACTGAGATATTGACTGAACTGTGGATTCAATAGCAGATAAGTCCTAGGCATTTGAAAGACCTTTAGGCGGATGTTTTTATACTTTAATCTTTATGTTCACCTTATTTAATAGTGTTTGCTTAATTTCACAAATAATTGTGTACGAAGACATGCAATTTCAGCAAGAACGAAGACGGTAATAAAATTATTTCTGGAGGTTATAAATAGCAAAATCACTTGTCTTGTATACGTACGCTTAAGATCTAAGTGCACTGTGTATAGACAGATAGATGAACTATTTATTGTTGACACATATTAATCTCTTCCAGGCAACCTACGGCTGGAGAACGACATACCTACATACATACTGGCTGTATACTGATTTTATTATATACTACTTTCATACATTGCTAAAATTTACATAGCTTAGGTAAGCTTATAAAGCACATAATGATCCCGGACATCTGAAAATGACACGAGATAAATAACAGCTTATACATCCTTTATAAGCTAACTTTTGCTTTCACGTTTTGGCGAGCTTGTTCTGATTTAATTACAAAAATCAGAGCTAAACTTGATAATATTACTTACAAGTTTTTTTGTTTTTTTATTTCCAATTACCTTCTTCAAACGCGTCATTGTTTATACCCTGTCGATATTCAATTCCACATTTATTGGCACAGATCGGTTCACAGGTCGCCGCTCACTTCGGATCCGAGGATCCGGATTCAAGTGACCTTGGTCGATATATTTTATAGTGTAACATTGTCCTATTGTAATTTATAAGTGGCGGATGCTTTGTCGTTGTATAGACACGAGGCTTGTTGGTGTATGTCTTTTTAGTAAGACAATTTTTCATGACACATTTATGATACAGACGAAATATTTGCCATGTATGTAGGTATGGACTATTTGAATTATTTGTCAAAGTTATATTGAGTTACTTTTGACTGTAGATTACAAATTTATTCAATTAGATATATTTCAAATAGAATAAGAAAAATCTATGTATATAAAACTCAAAGGTGACTGACTGACTGATTGACTGACTGATATAGTGATCTATCAACGCACAGCCCAAACCACTGGACGGATTGGGCTGAAATTTGGAGTGAAGGTAGATGTTATGACGTAGGCAGCCGCTAAGAAAGGATTTTAGGAAATGCCACTTTTAAAGGGGTGAAATAGGGGGATGCAAGTTTTACTTCTTATTGCGAGCGAAGCCGCGAGCACCCACTAGTGTTTTATAAAATTTCGTACAAATAGCAATTCACATTCATGAATGAATAATGTTTTAATTTTTATTTATTACATGGGTTGATGTAAGAGTATATAAGTTCTTCACTCTTTGTTTGACATTAAGACCAAAAATATATTTCTAAGAAAAGTTTTACGTGAACTATACCAGTCAAGGATTTATTCCTAAACTAGTAGACGCCCGCGGCTTCTCTAGTATTATTTCAGGATACAAAGTAGCCTATGACACTTCTATGACTTTATACTACCTACATACCAAAAATAATGATTATCCGTTAAGCTGTTTTTGCGTTATGAGCGTTGAAATAAACAGATAAACAGACAAAATTTCTAGAAATTGTTGGAACGTGTTCTGCTATCAATTCGAAGTATCTCCAAATATTTTTTTTAAATATATATCTTCACTGTTCAGACTTTTGACCCTCTTCAGTTTTGTTATATGTATAGATTAAATATATAGACAGCCGAAGCGTTTACGAATCCGAGATAATTCTAGTACCATTACAAATTTATGATGATCAAGATGCAAACTAAAATGAATGTGTCTAAAACATGCAAATCTTTTACTTTATGAAGTTTGGCTTGGAATGTATATAAGATACGTCTATTTTATGCTAATTGAAGTTAATGTTGGAATGATTATTTATGAAATCTATAATTTGTAGGAAATTTGTAGGAAATTTGTTGAAAATGTATATTAGAAATCCATTTTAGCGGGTTGAGGTGTGAAAGGTCAGATCCGTATTTGAAATATTGATGTTATTGAGGAAAAGATTACAAAAGTGATGGTATAGGTCACTAAGTGGAAACATTTTAAGGCTCAGATATTTTATTTTTCATTACTTGTCCAGACATGATAACAATACTCCTACTCTTTACTTGTAAATATTTTTTACTTTGAGTACAGTACGCTCGATGTGAAGCTAACAGAACTGTTATACGTTTTACACACATAATTGTTCTAAGTTTTTTATGTACTATGAAAATTCAACGTCCGCATAATTTTTAAGTTCATATAATCGAGTAGAGATACACATCAGATAATGTGAGTAGGAATTATGTAAGTAATCTAAAAAAGTAAAATAAATAAATATGTATGTATTAACTTAGTATCATCATCATCATCAACCCTTGGGATCGCATTGCTGGGTATAGGCCTCTACTACATAGAAATGTACATAAACAACTCTAAATAAGTAAATTTTAAAACGAAACCGTTAACCTTTCTCAAATTTTATGAACATACATACATATTTGGCAAAACAAAACAAAGATAAAGTACTTTCTCACAGAGATTATAAGCTAGATGTGACACTCCGCCCACAGTACAAATGTGATGACGATAGATTAACCGGATGTGCGTAGATTAATCAGGGTACGCCCAAACATATGCCACGGATAAATGTAAGCGTGTCTGATTGTTTGATGGATAAGTGCGGAGGAAAAGTTTGTGGATCTCGCCTTTTTGCGCAGTTTTATTTGACAAGCTAAACCACCTTTTCGTAGTTAACTTTGTCATCATTTCGCCTTTTTGCGTAGTTTTGGTAACTTTATTTGACAAGCTAAACAACTTTTTTTGTAGTTTTTTGTCATCATTATCGTAAGTTTATAGAGCCCACTGCAGGTTAAACACCTACTTTCTTTTACTCTAATACACCCTGCATTGTATCATTGCTATTGTCACTAAAAACTGTAAAGGAAAACTGAACTCCCATATGTACTTATCCTATTTAATACATCTGCTTATACATATAATGCAAATTAATTTGTTAACATAAAACAATACATATTATATTTTAGGAGTTTTATTTGAAATATCATAATAAGTTTGCTCCGCATGAGGTTAAATGGCTCCTGTATGATATATTTTCAAACATTTATTTATTTCTAATTATAATATCTATTATTAGCATATACAATCTTCGAGTGTCACAATACCAGAAATCCGCCTAGCAACAAAACCTTTCATCCGTAAGTGTATCAAACATCAAGCATGAAGCACTTCAAGCATCGTAGCAATCAATCGTGACTTATTATCAGAGAACCAGTTTACATCGGATCAAGCCATGAGGCAAACAATACACTTTCTAACCTCTAAGATAAGGACGCCCGCACATCTGATTGGAAATTGTGGTGACATTTGGTAAGTATATCACACTGCTAATACTGGGATATTAAATTATTTTTCTTTTCTGTATCAAAAGTCAAATTATAAAAGAATTTAGGCGAAAATGATGGTGCGATGTTTTGCACTTTGACGACTAGGTTTCACCATTTCAACTACCATGCCTCTCAGATCACAGTGTCGCTTATACAGGCAAGAACCATTTTGGATAAACTGCTGGTCGAATGCCTGAGTGTCAAAATATTAATCGTCAAACTAGAGTTGACATAGGCCCATCTGATGATTAGAAAACTCTCTAAATCAGCTCTCAACATGCAAACTTTCATTTTCTTTTACCTACAAGATAAGATCATGTAAGTTGTATATATGTACTAATTTATGAAAGCTAACTTTGGTTAAAGCTAATTCATCTACGCAATCCATTATTGTATACAGAACCTTACAGTCCCTATAATCGCAGATAACCTTACCAACACAGACCGTCGTGACCCGTCCACTTGACCACTGTTACCTGGCCCCTGACATGTACACGACCGGTTGATAATGTAATCAGCTGGTGCTTTGACAGGGGTCGTGTTAAACTGGTCCATTGAGGCTTAAGATGTCAATTGATAGTTATGATGGCTGATGTTGTGACTAATTTAATTACTAATAGGTTGCTACTATTGGTCGTTGCTTTGAAGTTTTATTGCTTAAAGTAGCTTCTAATTTCTTTCTTCTTATTTTTTCAAAACAGATTTGTGCATTAAATATGTAGGTATATGCATACATAAAAAGTGCATTAACAGTACAATGTTTCAACCATAGATATCTAAATAATTGTGTTATTTTATTAAGATTTTTATGTCTTTGCTTTTGCTCAGTTGCGTAAGTAAGTCCTCATAATATTAAAAAAAAAAACAAAAAGTTAACATTGTCTGATAATATTATTACCTGTTTACGGTCGACAACCGTAACTTATTAGATAAAATTTAGTACTTATGAAGAAAAATTAGGTAATTATTATTTTTATTATTAAAGCTAGAAATGGCACGGACAGTTTCAAATAAATAAATACTACCTTAGAAAACCTGTCAAACATGGAATATTTCTATTCACTGATCCTATTATCCCTAGCTCATAACTTGCACTTCCAACGAGCCAATATCAATTTTATCAAACCCAAGTCTAAAAGCTATTGGTTCGTCATCAATTTTACATTTCACTATTATTTCTATCGCAGACTAAACTATTATATTGTTTAAAATATTGTCTAGATTATAGAATTGTTTCTGTTTCGATTTTATTACGTAGAGACTATTAGATTTGACATGGCTATCGCTGCTTTTAGCATTTGATATTTTTATGGTCTCGACTTTTGTTTTGAACGTTTTTGCTATAGGATTTTGGCAATTTTATTGTTGTTATTCACGTGTAATTGATGTGTTTTATGGTGTTTTATTGTTTAGACTTGAACTTGAAAAAATGGTAGGTACTTTTCTATTTTTAGCTGTTACTGACGAAACTGTTCAAAATTCCATCACGCTGTTATAACTGGCTCAGTTGGCTTAGAAATATTGTAATAATAATAAATAATAAATAAATAAATCCTTTATTGTTTCAACTTACGTGTTACGTACATACATGATTGTATAATGACAATAACAAAGTTTATGCACTACGTCGGTAGGTGTACTAAGCTCTGTACAAGGTATCACAAAGGATCCTGTGTTACAGGGCTATAGTATCCTTGCCGCGGCAGGCTTTCTCCTGCTGAAAGGAAAGCTCCTCTGAAATTTTATGTGCGATATGCTACTGCAGTGTGTAAGTGTATGGCGGTAATTCTTATCACAGTTAAACAGACTATAAAGAAGATATTATGTACATTTTGGCACATCCGTGCAATACAGAACGTATCGCCGAGTTGTGTGTATGAATCTAGCAATGTAAAAACACCATGTAGAATGCCTTGAATTCTGTCCAAGATACCAAAATAAAAAAAAAACTTATCCCATCATCATCATTATCATCCACCGACCTTGGGATCCCTTTGCTGGGTATAGGCCTCTCTTTGTATGTGCCATCTGCGTCGATCTTGTATAGACCTCATCCATGTTGAACCGTCCACTTTGACGATGTCGTCGACCTATCTCGCGACACCAACCACAACCATCAACCCAAACCCATCTTATCCCATATGAACAAACTTTAAGACGTGATGTTTATTATAGTACTAGCGGACCCGACAGACTTCGTCCTGTCTGTTGACTTTTTTACTCTTTAGTTAGTTAGAAAACGTTTGTATGGGAAAAAGAAAAAGACGGATTTTAGGGATTTTCCGGCTATTTTCGAATTTTTCTCGCCGTAAAAACCATCCTTGAACTTCAACGAATATTTAAAAAAGAATTGTCCAAATCGGTCCAGGCGTTGCTGAGTTATGCGCTTACCAACACATTTTGCGATTCATTTTTATATATAAGATTATAATTATAGTCCAAAAATGTGAAACACTGATACGAGTATATACCTACCTAATATACATAAATTCGATTACCTGAGTGTGTTAAATTAGTTATTGTATACTAAAAGACTTAAGTCATATTATTTTAAATCATACAGACTAATTACCTAAAAAAAGACTAAAAATACTTCCAAGTACATCACACCAATTAGAAGTAACCAAAAACCCGTTACCACATGCAAATGAAACATAAAACGCTACACCGGCCTGCCACGCGCCGGGTCCTTACACTACAAACTAATGCAAATGTACAGTCAATAACAAAAGCTCTAAAACATTTTGTCATTATTAATGAAAGCCCAAAGTGCAGCACTTTAATATAATTTAATATTTTTTCTGTTTTGTAATTTCAATGTCTTTTTGTGTACATTATAGCAATATTCTATTCTATTAAAATAACATGAAAACTGTCTTGTAAGCAATCGGCGTATTGTAAACATATTGAAAATTACTATTTCCGAATTCATTATTATCATCATTAGCGTCCGTGCGATTTTTTAATCTGCTAACGTAGCTATATAAGAAAACGCGAGAGCCTCAGATGCGGCCACAATATCGGTAGGTGCAAAGCCAACATTGTAATGTATCTATTGAGCAATAGTAATATTACATATAAGACATTCTTAGTTTTATACAACTTTAATTTTTTTTTGCGATAGGTTTATGCTAATGGCATAGACTGCCCGATGATAAGCATTGCTGTAGGTTATATTGTAACACGTTTATCTAGAAGGGACCTATTAACTCTACATTTTAAGACCCTGACACACAAAAAAAACGTCTAATTACCGTTTTTTCTTTATTTCTCTCATCCACTTGTCTACCCAACTGTACAAATATGCCTGTCGTGATTGACCACTCGTGCCTACCGTTATAAAGGATCACACGAAAAAGAAAAGAAAAAACAGTAGAGGTGTGTAGTGACGTCACGACTCGTGACTCCGTGACTCTCCTGACCAGACGAGCAGAACACGTGTCAATAAACTGGCTGATGTTAGGAATTTTAATATTTGGGCTCGATGTTTTTTTGTTTAGGCTGGAGTGACTTAGTTTTTTTTTAACTAAAACAGGTTTGCACTGGACTATAGTTTGCCTGATGGTGAGCAATAGCTATGGTCTAAGATTTATGTACTGATTTGCTGGAGAGGTGGCTTATGTTCAGTAGTGGGTGGACATGGGCTGATATGATGATGATGATGATTACGTAGATTTAGTTTGATCCAGGGTGTAGGGCAATAGGGTGCTTTAAACTTTGTTCTGAGGAAAAGAGGGACCCTTTTCTTGATATTTGATATATCAGACTTTACGTTATAATAGAGACTATAAAGATTATTTAAAGTGTTCTAGAAAAACAAAGACTTTTTTGCATTAATCAGCATAATATATGCATAATATTTACCCACTGTTAAGTGGTCTCCGCTCCAGTCTGTCGAAGTCAGTTCTTGCCAACTTCATGAAATAGATATGTTACTAATCAATACTAGAACTAAAAAAATATAATACCCTTTATCTTGTACCTACGACAGTTTGCTTAGTGTAGGGCTAGATGGCGCTCTGTGCAATGTTTTTTAATATTTATTTATTTACATTATATCAGTTTAAAGAAAATATTCTTGTTCTCCAATATAATTACTTTTAGCAGTTTACGTGTAAAATACGTCATTATTAAAAATGCTGAATACAAATTGCCTTTCATTCTGCAAACGTCAACTGTCCACTCACCGTGTTACAATATAACAGCAAACATAATTTACATAACACAAGAATACTAAAGCTATACGAAGTAGCATGATGCGCAGACGCACAGAAGTACTTATGGGACTATTTTTCAAAAGGGCTTACAATATCGGCCTGGTTTAGTGATCGGTCGGGTTTTTTTTATATAATATTTACAATTTATAATTATTTATTTATTTAACTTACAAGTTGTCCAACGGACACAAACACACAATAGCAAATTATAATAGAAACACAAATCGAATTAAAGGACAACACGGGTAACAACACAATATACATACATAAACTATGAACACAAAAACACTACACCTACATCAACAATACACATACTCACAAACCTACACTTAACTTACTTAAAACAGAATATACTATACAAATTCAAACTTAATAACACTAACACACAATTCAAACAAAGAACTCGCTGCTCAGCCGCCGCCTCAACGAAGACAAGCTAGACCCGAATGGATCCAGCCCCAACCGTTTGTCAGCAGCATTGTAACTCACACTCGCTCTCACCAGAAATGCATTCTGGGTATAGTTGGCATGTTTGGGCGAAATATATAATAGAGGATTAAAGCGACCTCGAAATGGAGTACAGTTTAAGTTAATCTCCTCGACAAGCTCGGGGCAATCAACTAAGTTAGTTGCTATTTTTAGCAAAAATATTATATCAGCAATTTCCCTTCTATTTACCAAGGGAAGTAAATGGAACTTATTGCAAAAACTAAGATAATAATATTACTAACGCTAGCTAAGATAGTTATCACGATTGTAGGTTTCAGTTTCTGTGACGGGTATCTAGGGAGGCGTGTAAATAAGTTTTTGTATTTTGTGTTTCAGATAACCTGAATTTTATAATTTGTAACCAAAAGTGCATTTTTTTAACTGTAAATCAAACGGGTTGTTAATTTCTTGTGATACATCACGTATATTCCAATACAATGTTATGCATAAAAAATATTTGGCACTCTGTTTACATATATGATTTTTTTTTTCACAAAATCTTTTCACAAATATGCAAGTGAAACAGCTTAAATTGTTCAAGAGAGAATTGTAAGTTTAAACAGCGTCTTTCTTCAAAATTAACAATGTGCTTTTAATTCACAGCGAAACTACATTTAATCCGCATTACACTTACTTTACAATAACACCGTATGCAAATACCTACATCTTAATATAGAGAGCGAGTGTAGTTTTGTTATTACAGTCCGACGTATTTACATTTCATAAATAAATGTATCTCCTTGGTTAACGATGGAGCATTGCTTTTTGCGGCCGAATGAGACTTGATTTAAATAAGTTGTTTGGTGTGAATGTGGCTACTGCATTTAGTTACAGTATTTATTGGCTAAGCGCTGCAAGGATTCTTATTATTTTTCAGATAAAAAGCACCTGTGTGAGTACTGCGGTATTCGTTCGTGATAACTAAAGTCAAAAATATATACCGTCGCGTTTAGTTTACCGATTTCGGTTTAACCATCGGTACCACACAATGTTTTTTTGTATGTTCGTCGATCAATCCACCAACATGTAGAAGTCAGAGATGTTGTCCAACAAACACTGATCACATAAAAAAAATGAAGTGAAGTTTAATCTATAACCAAACAATGTTGCATATAAATCAAATAAATTCAAACGCTGTATGACCGGATGTTACAAGGATCTGGATGTTTGTTAAAGAACTGAAAAAAAACTCTTATTTCATTATTTAGGTGAATTGTATACTGTATAGCTAGTCAGAATTTTTCTTTACTCTATACATATGTCTTAAGTATAATTCAAAGCCAAAAACAAAACAAGACAAAAATTTAAAATTTTGCATCGTAAATGCAATAAAATCATGAAATGCCAATTAGACCACACATCAAATCATAATGCTTCCAAATCACCAACATAACTTTCTACTTCAATGTAATTGAGTACAAGTATTATATACTACATATTTATTATTCTATATTACTGATACGGTACCCTGCAATTTCGTTTATTAATTTACGTTATAACTGCTATCAATTGGTTAGAAACAGTTCATAGTTCATGGTTTTATGCAATGTTTTGAGCAATTCTTTTTAATTGGGCACTGGTAATCAGTAAATTGATGGGTGCGTTATTTAATTTTACTGGAAAGGTGAGGCTGTGTTTCTTATACAGAGGTATAAAGAAAGTATTTTCACAGCTTTAATATTTTTTGTTCGGTTTCTTCTAGACAAGCGCGCTAGATCGTAAGTTATAACGTCACTTAACATCAGGCGAGTTGTAGTCAAGCGTGAGCATATTATCTAGTTTAAAAAATATCTGGACTTATCAATAATTATCTTCTTGGTAAATATAATACAATACTTCCATATGTGTATTAATTACCAGTTAATTATTATCAAATCAAGGTTATATCTTAGAAAAATCTAAACAGTGTGAATTAACGATCTCGAATGTTGACCATGTGCAGTAGGTACAATATCTTTTAGATTTTTGTAAACTATGCCCTAAACTTACCAATTTTTTTTTTTATAAGTGTGCCAAAATTATGTTTTTTCATGGGTGGTTTTTTGAGTGGCCGATATTCATTTACATTATCAAGTCACTTATGTAGATTGTTTAAATTTAGTTCAGATGTAAATACTCATTTTTAGTTCTATTAGT
Source organism: Macaria notata (assembly GCA_927399415.1). Lineage (NCBI taxonomy): Eukaryota > Metazoa > Arthropoda > Insecta > Lepidoptera > Geometridae > Macaria > Macaria notata. Next base: position 8,154,272 of record OV656741.1, read on the forward strand.
GTTAATATGTGTAAATATTGTTTCTTATTATTTTAATAAATTTATGGACTGATTTATATAATAAAGTACCATAGTAACGTAAGTAGTAGTAGTAGTTATGTAAGTAATTACTTACTTGTGTTAAGAGTAAATTAGCTACAGTAACCAAGATGCTTATACCCAACAGTGGGACAAAACCGGCTGTGGATGATGATAATAAACCATATAACCATATTTTACCCGCTCATTCAGTACCTCTGTACAATGATCGATGGAGTATCTTACTGACATTATAAAATATGAAGCCTATCTGTCTTTGAGGTGTTGTAAATGCTACTATTAGAAATTAATTCTGATTTAAACAAGGTGTAGGTGTGAGTTTATCTGCGTTTAACTGCCACTTAAAAAGGGACGCGTCATTCTGATTTTGTTTGTAAATATGTGCCGGATGTTGGATAAGGAGGTTTTGTTATTTAAATTTTTAACTTTAACTTTGTACGGCAGTTGTTAAGCCATGTCAGATACCCTTAGGGTGATCTGAAAACTCACGGCAGTAGATCTGACCACTCTCATAAGAAGAAGAAGAAGACGTTGAAAATGTTAGATTTTGACTACTAACTCCAGCGTGCTTGATGTTAAATAATGTAGCCTATGATATAGTCTAATAGAAGAAATCTGTTTACTTTGGAATAGAAGATGTATTTAATATATTTTTCTACGTAGCTAAAGACAAGCAACAAACGAGTTTTTAGTAATACATGGTAGGGTTAGTAAATGTGTGAGAGACTAAAAAAATTTAACAATGAAACAATCTAGAGTCAGGTCTTCTCTTAATGAAGTAGTTTATTAGTACATAATAAAAAATCCCTAGAGCGGATAGAGTTAAGGGTATACCTAACTACTAGAGCGTAACTCTCAAAGAACCTTCTTCTTAACAAATAATATAAAAATAATAATCTAATATATTAAAATGCCTTTCATATTCCCATCAACACACATTAGCAACAACACCCATCATCAGCAAACTATCACAAAACTATCAAAGCAAAAACGCACAAAGACATATCATTTGGTTTCTCACGAGCTCCATAAAAATATAGTACCATCTATCGATCATTACACGAAACCTTACGAACTACCACGTAGGTATATTAATTCCAATAATGACCATCGGATGGATGCTTCTTTCGTCACACTGAATAATATCAAACCAAGTAGACCCATTATTATGAAGAAAAATACGGATATCAATATGCCACTTAAGCTAACATGATACTTCAAAGATATTTTTATTAACACACCACTAACACAGCCAAGGATAAGAAACTTATTAAATATAAAAAAAAAACAAATAAAATAAAAAAGCCTACATTCAAATACACATTTGTTAATTCATAGGTTGCACACATTATTATCGCTACATTAATTTGTAATGTCCTTTTCTTATTGTCTTGTTGGATCAATTCCAATATACCAGTTAGATACATATATAATTAGAAAAGAGCAAAATAAGTACATTTAATAATATTATCGCTTCGTTTACAAGTATATCTATATATGTAACTTTTTAGAGCATTTGTAAGGGCACAAAGTTTGACAACATGTATGTCGATTTGGTCTATAACTATTGCTATAAAATTAATTAGTATAGTTGCCGAAGATAAATGCTCAGCAGATCGGTGTTTTACATAGTTCAGAGGAAAATTTTAATAGTTATAATTTTAGTAAATCAGTTAGGAGTCTTCTAGTTGGGTTGTTTATGACCAAACAGTACAGAAAACATCAAATACATATAATTAGGAGTATCTTTAAACTACGGTAATTGTGATTCGTATTCTTTAATTACGAAGCCGGTGGAGGTTACGGTAAAGATTGTGGTTATACCTGACCAATGAGAGTGACTGCATACGTGTTCCAATTGGTAAATTGGTCAATGATAGTTATAAATGTGTTCGCTATTTTGTTTTTGTATGATATACCTAGTCTAGCTAGCTGACCAATGACGTTCTTAAATTTATTATATCGTGTAAGAATATGTATTTAGAATAAATGTTTTGCTCAGGTATTTTAAAACACACTAAAAATACATTAATGCTGGCGCGGCGGCACATTATTTAATAACTAGTAAAAACAAATGAAAAGCACGATATATTCACAAATAACATTATTAATATTGTAGGAAAACGTAAAGTACGTACTAAAAATAATACTTACTAGGTCATAAAAATGCATAAAGGTACATACATAGTACGTAAACGTCATGGTTAAGAAATTTAGAAACCAATGATTAGGTATGCCTTGACGATTGATTCCTTGAGAAACACCGTACATTTGAAGGTGATTATGTGATCAATCTAAGTAAGTGATAGTATTTGATGTACATAATAAATAGGTATGTGTATTGTGTATGTCAAAGATCATGTATTATATTTCTCGTTCACATGTTTAGTTTTATTGGATTTCTATTTAGAACTTTTACCTTTTCATTGAAAAAAGAATGTGTGGATGATTCAATGTTTATACAAATTTTCATGAAAGAACACAAAACGTTTCTTACGGCCATATAGTTTTTCAAGATCGAATATATGCATTATGCGATTCAATTTAATCGTCAGCATATAACAAACACTGTATATGGTTCTATTTTATGATCATAATGATAGAAGTAAGACATTACTTTAACTATATAAACTCCTAGTTCTTATGGAATAATTAGGCTATTCCTGTTATGTGCCAATAACAAGGCTTGCAAAAACACTGAAAAAAAATGTATTGTTTTTTAAATAAAAATATCTTATTCCATGTTAATCTTGCAAGTTACTATCTCTATCCACACTTCAATATCTAGCCGTTGACTAGTGTATGAGTAAGTGTTTTGATTAGGTCTGTCTGTCACGATCGATTCGGTTGTGCAATATCGATTAGTGTTTTTATTCGATTAGCTAAAACATGGGTTAGGTCATTGTAAAAAGTAATTATTACAGTAGTGCTTTTATAACTTTGGGTTCGCTTAAAAGCTTCTGCAAGTTTTTAGACACGTTTTGAATGAACTTTTGAGTAACAAATTGATTCTATCATCTGAGTTATGTAATACTTAAAACATGATGGTTTGTTTAAAAAACAATAGGATTCTTTAAAGGTCTTATTTATTTCACTTATTTTTTTTATAGGAAAATTAACGAAAATAATCACAAACGCCAGGATTCAAACCTGCGTATTTCTGATTACCAGCCAGAACTCATCTTACAATCAATGAGCCTCTTTAATTTGTTAGCATGTTAACTAAAATTGTATAATATTGAATATTAAAAACCATTACTCTGGCCTATAACTTGCCTATGAATAAATCAAATACCTAAGATCAACACATGTTTCACTACATAAGGTTACCTATATAAAATCTAAGGCCGTATTTCCCCCTTGAACTACACTTGAAGGCTCTTCATCAAATCGGTTTCAAAGCTAGCATTTTTAACAATAATGACAATTTAACATGATATTGAATAGGCCTATTATAGGATGAGAAGATTCAAGATGAACCGTCTTAACTATGATATTCCACCTTTCATATTTATTTACTTTATCCTCAAGATGTGTTAACTAAAATTAATATGACTCAAGGTACGTATGACTTTTATGTTCAAGGCACTAAGGTTGAAAATTGTAATTTATTTGGAAAAATGTATTTGAATATACCTACTACAAAAGAAAACATAAAAAGTGTGTGTAAAATAAGCTCGTGAATGAACTTATTGATGAGATTTTGATGACTTGTTGAAAATGAAACGTTTTTTGATGTGTACGCTTTTCTTAACGATTCAATGAAGTTAGCGCCCATTTTATAGATGTGTTTTTGTATATAGTTGCCTTTAATATCGAACTAGGTTTCTTAAAAGTGTACTACTAGTTACTATTATTTATTAGTGTATTATCTGAGTTTGTATTGTGTTCTTTCGATTATAATTTATTTTACGTAATCTTGTACACCACACCGCCTATTTAAGATTCTAAATCCTGTCCACCCAAAGGTTGCCTGGAAGAAATCGCCTAAGGCGATAAGGCCGCCCAATGTGCATTAAATTAGTTTTTATATTTCTTTTTATATTGTAATTTCTTTGGTGTGCATTAAAGACATATCTTATCTTCACAATTTTCAACTTATATAGGTACACATACATACAATCCTCATGCTCTACTCGTAAATGCATCTCTTCACGCCTAACAATACCGTTTTAAATATTTATTTATTGTATTTGCATAAAATAGATTCTAGTTTACCCGAAGCAGACCAAAACCTCTCGGAGCGCTTGGTTGACGCGACGCGTGACCAAAATGCTGGCCTTTTTCTGGCTCAACGTATCAGCATTGTCATCCAGCGTGGTAATGCGGCCAGTATGCTGGGCACGCTGCCCTCTGGTAGTGGGCTGGAGCACTTAGATTATCTTTAGGCTTTTCTAAAGATTTTCTAAGTGCCCCCCCTTTTTTAAGTTGTTGTTAAAATTAGTATGTTTAGTTTTTTTCTTTCCTTGTTTTTATTTATTAATATTGTACATAAAGATACTTATTATCAATTACATCACAAACATCTAAACTAGGCTTAGACCTGTCACATAGACGGCAAAGCTCTGGAACACTTTACCAGAAGCTGTGTTTCCTGCGAACTACAATCCAGGGGTTTTCAAATCTAGAGTTAATTGGTATCTTCTAGGTAAACGTGTTACACCCTAGGCTGCAGCAATGCTTAACATCAGGCAGGCTGTAGTCAAACGTAAACCTATCACAAGTAAAAAAAAAACATAGATGCCTAGAATATAATTATTAACTCTTTAATTGGCTCCGATATTTTTTAAAAAAAACGTATGTTTGAATAAAAAAAATGTCAACAATGAGTTTGTTGTTTGACATTCAGATATTAGAGGTACCGTGGCAAGCTGAGGAATGCTTGCTGAACTATCTGAGCCATTATTGTAATGAGAATACGTTACATACTGGAACGGATCGGTACGGATAGCAAATAAAATTAGGGTAAATTTTATTGCAGGAATAAAACTTACACAAATGAATAGAATTTTAGTTTTTAATGCATGAAATATTATGAGTAGTAGTGGGACATACTCGTGAGATAATCTTTGATGATGAATATAACAAAAAATATAGTTACTTCTTACCAGCTGATGTAAAGAAACCTAATGCGATTAATCAGTTGCATTTTTTTTGTAATCTAGCCAAACAATTGCGTCGTAAGATTCTATATTATTAATATAAATAATATCGTAATACAAAAGAACGCAGCTGTGGAGCCTAATATCAACCAGCAGACTTAATAAAAAATACCGTTTTTCAATATATGCTTGAAGACTTTTACGTCTTACTATAATTTTTTTTTTTTTTTATTATTTTAACTTCAATTTTATTTAACAAGCATATTTTTCTATCCGTACATAGCAGAGCATACATTTTAAGTAGTTGCACAAGCTTCTTTTGTCATTGTATAATGATGCTCAACGTTTCTGATGTTTTGTGTATCGGAATGTACTGCGATTACAGACCGTACGCCACACAGATATAAATTACCCATACATTACCAACTTTTCGAACTATTTTCTACTCTATTTACAATATTATAAGAATCAAATTTACATGGCATTGGATGTGAGATTTTTTATATCTAATTTTGTGATCGATGAATTTGGTGACGTTACTTAGATTGGTTGTTAATTTTTTGGTTCGTAATTGATGGAGCGAAAGCGTAAGATTTGATTAATTGCATAGAAGTTGGAATTCTACGGATTGATAGTTGAAGATTTGATGCAACATGGGTGGCGTAGATGGATATATAATGTATGTTTGTATTAATATAGTACGAACGTATATAATAATACAAATACATTATGTCTGTATTTCATTAATAGCGACTGTTTGTGTAGTTCGGCAATCTACAATAGCTATGTCAGAGACCATTAGGGCAGCTTGATAAAGTTTGCCATCAGAGTTAGGCCACTCTCATTTGATAGAAGAAGAAGATTGATAGCGAAATATATTTTGATGAATATTAAAAATAAGACTTAAAAATGATTATATATACCACTAGTGGGTGCTCGCGGCTTTGCTCGCATTAAGAAGTAAAGCTTGCATCCCCTATTTCACCCCTTTGAAAGTGGAATTTCCAAAAATCCTTTCTTAGCTTTTTTTTTTTTTAATTTCAGTTCGATCCGTCCAGCGGTTTAGGCTGTGCGTTGATAGATCACTATATCAGTCAGTCAATCAGTCAGTCACCTTTGAGTTTTATATATTTAGATAAGCACAAAAAAGTTCTCATAATAAAAAAACAAATAGTTTAACGACATTATACTGACTTTCCTTGCTTTACCAACGCTTAAAGAAGGAAGTACTCCATAAATCTTAGCACTAAATAAACCTTTCTTATAAAATTGTAGGTATTTATGAAATAATACGTCCATTAGAACGATATCAAGTTAGTTGTATGGCGATTTCGTGACTCCCATGCCCATTAGAGCAGAGCTTGCAAAACGTTTAAGGTTAGACTGTAGTACGAGCTATTTTAGCTAGTTTCATGCAAATTTTAAGTCAATAAGCTATTTAAGAGAGAAAATTTGTAAAACTCGTATTACAGCGGCCAAATATAGCTAGGATTTAAAGAAAAAAATACTTATTTTTTGCTCATGATGTTTTGTTACTTATTGTTGTTTTATAGCTATCTTTCTCTAATCGCAGCTTGGATTATATCTCATGCTATCGAGGCGCCATCTATGACACTTGTTTATTATTATTTTCTTATCATAACAATTTATTTTTCTTAGGTTTTCTGTTAATAATTAATTTTTATTAAAATATAAAAACAAGTGAAGGAAAACTAAACATACTACTTCTAACTACAACAAAAAGGGGCACTTAGAAAATCTTTAGAAAAGCCTAAAGATAATCTAAGTGCTCCAGCCCACTACCAGAGGGCAGCGTGCCCAGCATGCTGGCCGCATTACCACGTTGGATGGCAATGCTGATACGTTGAGCCAGAAAAAGGCCAGCATTTTGGTCATGCGTCGCGTCAACCAAGCGCTCCGAGAGGTTTTGGAAAATAGTATGGGCTCCCGGACCCCACGGCCCCAAAGTCTCGACTCCAAAAGGCTCAAAGATGTAACCTCGGCCGAGGTTAGCATATTTGCGTCTCTTGTTATGCTCGGCAATAATAGCCGCCGCTCCAGCCCGACACCGTGTCATAGACAGATGAGACGGCGCCAATGTGTCGACGCAAGTTGCGTCCCACACAAGGGGCCGACCCAACTTCCAGGGCACAAGAGTCATACCGTCAGGTCTTTTTCCATCGTCACGTGCTAGGCCTCTCGGTTCGAGCATAGCTGCAACATTGGCAGTGGAAAAAGCCCGGCGAATGATGTCGTTCAGACTAGCGTGGCGGCTAATTCTACCAGCACTCCTCGAACATGAGAGGCCGTGGTGCCCGAGCTGGTCGACATCAGTACCACACTGGCAGCGATGCGGTTCACAGCTCCTCGCACCCAAGCGCAGGCTAACCGCGAGTCGAAAAACTGTCGGATCTAAAAGGTTACCTGTATTAAAAGAGGGCATGGCCTGCAGCCAAAGACCGGATTCCCACACACTGACCGCAAGGATGCGGGCGCGATCCGCAAAACTAGTACACGTATCGAGAAGTGATTTCCGTGCTAGTTCGCTGATCGGCCGATCCCACAGTCTCTGGGAACGAGGTGTTGTAGGAAAATCGGTGTTTGTATGTAGTAGTATGTTTAGTTTTCCTTCACTTGTTTTTATATTTTATTATTGTAAATAAAAATAATATTTGATATAAATAAAAATAATAATTGATGGAGCGAAAGCGTAAGATTTGATTAATTGCATAGAAGTTGGAATTCTACGGATTGATAGTTGAAGATTTGATGCAACATGGGTGGCGTAGATGGATATATAATGTATGTTTGTATTAATATAGTACGAACGTATATAATAATACAAATACATTATGTCTGTATTTCATTAATAGCGACTGTTTGTGTAGTTCGGCAATCTACAATAGCTATGTCAGAGACCATTAGGGCAGCTTGATAAAGTTTGCCATCAGAGTTAGGCCACTCTCATTTGATAGAAGAAGAAGATTGATAGCGAAATATATTTTGATGAATATTAAAAATAAGACTTAAAAATGATTATATATACCACTAGTGGGTGCTCGCGGCTTTGCTCGCATTAAGAAGTAAAGCTTGCATCCCCTATTTCACCCCTTTGAAAGTGGAATTTCCAAAAATCCTTTCTTAGCTTTTTTTTTTTTTAATTTCAGTTCGATCCGTCCAGCGGTTTAGGCTGTGCGTTGATAGATCACTATATCAGTCAGTCAATCAGTCAGTCACCTTTGAGTTTTATATATTTAGATAAGCACAAAAAAGTTCTCATAATAAAAAAACAAATAGTTTAACGACATTATACTGACTTTCCTTGCTTTACCAACGCTTAAAGAAGGAAGTACTCCATAAATCTTAGCACTAAATAAACCTTTCTTATAAAATTGTAGGTATTTATGAAATAATACGTCCATTAGAACGATATCAAGTTAGTTGTATGGCGATTTCGTGACTCCCATGCCCATTAGAGCAGAGCTTGCAAAACGTTTAAGGTTAGACTGTAGTACGAGCTATTTTAGCTAGTTTCATGCAAATTTTAAGTCAATAAGCTATTTAAGAGAGAAAATTTGTAAAACTCGTATTACAGCGGCCAAATATAGCTAGGATTTAAAGAAAAAAATACTTATTTTTTGCTCATGATGTTTTGTTACTTATTGTTGTTTTATAGCTATCTTTCTCTAATCGCAGCTTGGATTATATCTCATGCTATCGAGGCGCCATCTATGACACTTGTTTATTATTATTTTCTTATCATAACAATTTATTTTTCTTAGGTTTTCTGTTAATAATTAATTTTTATTAAAATATAAAAACAAGTGAAGGAAAACTAAACATACTACTTCTAACTACAACAAAAAGGGGCACTTAGAAAATCTTTAGAAAAGCCTAAAGATAATCTAAGTGCTCCAGCCCACTACCAGAGGGCAGCGTGCCCAGCATGCTGGCCGCATTACCACGTTGGATGGCAATGCTGATACGTTGAGCCAGAAAAAGGCCAGCATTTTGGTCATGCGTCGCGTCAACCAAGCGCTCCGAGAGGTTTTGGAAAATAGTATGGGCTCCCGGACCCCACGGCCCCAAAGTCTCGACTCCAAAAGGCTCAAAGATGTAACCTCGGCCGAGGTTAGCATATTTGCGTCTCTTGTTATGCTCGGCAATAATAGCCGCCGCTCCAGCCCGACACCGTGTCATAGACAGATGAGACGGCGCCAATGTGTCGACGCAAGTTGCGTCCCACACAAGGGGCCGACCCAACTTCCAGGGCACAAGAGTCATACCGTCAGGTCTTTTTCCATCGTCACGTGCTAGGCCTCTCGGTTCGAGCATAGCTGCAACATTGGCAGTGGAAAAAGCCCGGCGAATGATGTCGTTCAGACTAGCGTGGCGGCTAATTCTACCAGCACTCCTCGAACATGAGAGGCCGTGGTGCCCGAGCTGGTCGACATCAGTACCACACTGGCAGCGATGCGGTTCACAGCTCCTCGCACCCAAGCGCAGGCTAACCGCGAGTCGAAAAACTGTCGGATCTAAAAGGTTACCTGTATTAAAAGAGGGCATGGCCTGCAGCCAAAGACCGGATTCCCACACACTGACCGCAAGGATGCGGGCGCGATCCGCAAAACTAGTACACGTATCGAGAAGTGATTTCCGTGCTAGTTCGCTGATCGGCCGATCCCACAGTCTCTGGGAACGAGGTGTTGTAGGAAAATCGGTGTTTGTATGTAGTAGTATGTTTAGTTTTCCTTCACTTGTTTTTATATTTTATTATTGTAAATAAAAATAATATTTATGCAAATTTTTATTACTTACATAAATACATTTTGTGGCTAATTAAAATATTTTATTGTTTCTTTCATATTCACAAGAAAAAACAAAATCCAGATTTGTATGAAACTTCAGTACTAGTTAGTTATGCTCTTAAACTTAGATCACCTTACAAGTGAAACTTACAAAATGCTTTTACGATCTCAACTTGTAAAGGAAATTTGCCATTGTGGCAATGTTGTGTTCTAAAATATTGTTTGGTTCCTCAAAAATTGTTTATTATGAACTTCCTGATAAAATAAAAAACTCATTTCAAAAAGATTACAACAGTTGTCAAGGAATTTGTCTTTGTCTTTGTCAAATCTCCAAACAAGCTGGAAACTGCTGAAATCATATACTAAAAACGTATTTAGTATTCATTAATTAAATATATATTTTTCCGATATTTTATATGAAACTAGTAGAAGCAAATAGCTCACATACATCATAATGAAATTAACTTTATTCTTAACATTAATTTGTATAAAAAACCTGCTTTGCACCATCGATATGAGTCCAAAAGAGTATCAATATATCGCTCTGCAAATGGAAATAGAAGATTGCCGAGTCCTCTTCGCTTCGTTACATTTCCCCGAATACGAATTACCGGATCCGAATAAAATGCAAGAAATGATCACTAAAGCCCCTAGACTTACTTGCATGGGTCTATTACAGCTATGGGACAGAGGAAAACAAAAAGGACTAGGTTACGGACAAACACACGAAATTGTCGAGAGGCGTTTACGCCAATTACAAAGATATGATTTATCCGAATGGCTTGACGAGCAAATATTCTACAAACTAGCCAAAAAAGCAAATAAATCTTTAGCTACAAATTTCAAACGCAAATACACTGAGCAGAATTTTGATTCTAAAACTGTAAAGAAACGAGCTATCGAACAAGAAGCAGTGGTCTACCAATACATATATTTCATTTTTGTAACAATTATATTTTGCATTGCAATATCATTCGTTGGATACAGGTTGTTCAAATTTATAAAAGTTAAATATTTGAAGAAACGGAAGGCGGAAGAAATGATGAATCTATTCAATTATGAAATGACAGACAGCGATCAAGAAACTATTTATGAATGTGTGTTGAACAAGTAGGATAGTTAAAATGTTAAACAAAATATATGAACTTGTTATTTTCTTTATCACAGGGAAGATAGATGTTGCAAAAGGTGGTACGCAGGCAACGCAAGCGCACATACCTATCACATCACACATCATATCTAACACATTATACTTAAATTGTGAAAATCATAGCCAATTAGTGGTTTATTTATTATTTCTTTCACTACCAAACATAATAAAATTATCTATGATTATAAACTCAATAACCATATATTAGAACGCAAATCAGTTGTAAAAGACTTGGGTGTATACTTTGACGAAAAATTAACTTTCCGTGAACATTATGATTACATTATAGATAGAGGTAACAAACTTTTGGGTTTTATCTCCAGAACATCAAAAAGCTTTAAAAATCCGTACTGTTTATTAACATTATATTTTTCACTTGTTCGAAGCGTTCTAGAATACAACTCAGTCATTTGGTCACCCTATTACAAGGTGCACATAAACCGCATTGAACGTGTTCAGTCTAAATGTTTAAATATGCTCTTTTTCAGACTAGGCTGGAATCGACAAGTCCGGTCCTATGTCAATAGATTAAAGCGAATTAAATTAATGTCTCTTGAAGATCGCCGCAAATACTCCGATTACATATATTTATTTAAAATTATTCATGCCCAAATTGACTCACCCTCACTCCTGTCTTGTATCAACATCAACATTAATATAAACCCTAATTCGCGCAGGCCCCAAAATATATTCTCTCTCAGTGTTTATAAAAATAATACATCTCTATACAACCCATTAGTTAGAATGTGTCGCCAATACAATAGTATCCTAGCGAACCACCATCAGTCACTGGATGTATTTAATTCTGTGTTATCCACATTCAAGCGTAATGTTTTAGCTATTTTAATGCAAAGCTATGCATGATCACTAATTGTAAGATAAAATTTAGTCTGTAATTATGTTGTCCTTGTTTATCGTTGTTGTTTGTTAGACAGAGAATACAGTACCAGTTAGGTTCTGTATTCTCTGTCTAACACAGGTTTTTGAAAATAATAATCAAATTCATATTGTTCAAGCTGTGTACACTCACCTGAGGAATTTGTTCTGGTTCAAAACCAATTTTGAATGTGTATTTGGCTTATATATGAACTCATTCTGTTATGTGTACCGTTATAAATAAATAAATAAATAAATAAATTTGTGTGGTTCGTAAAGGTTACACACATAATTTTTCACGGTAAAATGTCTTATTTGAAAAATAAAACAATAATATAGTCGTAATATATTATTTACGACATTCAGACATCAAAATATGTAGGTTGTGAAGTATTTTGTGAAACATTTTTTTTACATGATATAGTCTTACGCTTGACTACAACTTGCCTGATGTTAAGCAACGTTATAATCTACGATCTAGCGCGCTTGCCTAGAAGAAACTAGTTTACTCTCGACTTGAAGACCGACAAATTATAGTTCCAGGGGAATAGAGATTCGGGCAAGGAGTTCCACAGTTGGGCTGTTCGCACGATGAAACTCGAAGCAAAACGCTTTGGAACCTCAAATGTATAACGGTGCCTCCTTTCAGTACCTCTACTCGTACGATGGCGAAATGGGGCTGCAGGAGTTAAATTATGCAATTCCTCCGCACACATTTGTTAGACATTTAAAATTCAAAAGCATTGCTTCTTGAATTCACCAATGATTTGCAATAACAACCCCCGTTCTTTGTCTATCTGTTAAAACAAGCAAGATGCAAGATGCGAGATAACGACAATGGTAAATGATAATCACCATAATGGTTATTTGCAATATACACATACTTGGGATTGTTACTGAGCGTTTGCTTTCACATTCCTTAAGTAAATTGTACTGTTGCATTGTTTCTGCAATGTTTTCTGAGACATTAGCGAAGAAAAAGTTGTAAATATGTCATTTTTTTGTAAGAATTTGGCCAACTTTAGTTAAAGGAGCCTTAATCAAATCTAAATCAAACTATCTTAGACTTATTGGTATCGCCTTACAACTGCCTTTATATGTACCTACAATTTTTTTTTCTTGTAATCTGTGTGCACCTTTTTTATTCTCTAAAACAAGCCATGTAACAAATGAAAATGAATAAAGTAAGTAACATTTTTTTACAACATTAGGCATCCTCAGTTATTTGTTTAAAAGTAACCTATGTCACTTTTGGAATCTTACATACCTACAACATTAAATACTTTTATGTCGTGTATAAGGAATAAAGTATGAACCAATCAACTGCTTTTACATGTATGTATTTTATATAATAATGGATTGTAATTCATCTATACTATATAATATTATAAAGCTGAAGAGTTTGTTTGTTTGAACGCGCTTATCTCAGGAACTACTGGTTCGAATTAAAATTCTTTTTGTGTAAATAGACCGTTTATCGAGGAAGGCTTTAGGTTATATTACATCACGCTGCAACTAATAGGAGCGAAGAAACAATGGAAAATGTGGAAACAACGGGGAAAATTATTCATCTTTGAGGGCTTCCGTTGCGTGAGCTGCGAAAACGGTTTTAGTCGTGGGTAACAGCTTTAAATTATAAAGCTGAAGAGGTTGTTTGCAAAAATAAATACGATGCCCAAAATAACTATTCCACGCGGACGAAGTCGCGAGCACAGCAAGTATTAATATATGTTTTTTGGCTTCTTTTCCAGCGACCAATATAAGTAGTAGTTAATACATGATTTACATATGTAGACAACTAAGTATGAATTGGTATTGTTTAATAATAGGCACAACATTATAGAATATGCATTCAGCTTTTCAGCCCTGGGCTATGTGCCGTGGACATGAATATTATAATGAAATTACTATTATAGAGACGCCCATAAACGAAGTTAGGAGTACGTATTTACTCGTTGAAGTGGGCTGTATAGAACGCATAGAGATGATGATAAATAAATAGTAGTTATTTATCATCATCATTTATACAACATTATTATTTGTTTGGTAATAGGGTTCCTATCGAGATTATTATTATTATTATTTACAATAAAAACTTTTAAATACAAACATAATTGAAAAGATAATTTGCTTATCAGAAGCATTTTTAATACTGTAAAGTCTAGCATTTGACTACTAGGTCACCTGAAGCGCTACCCACTATCGTATCGAACACTGTGGCTCAAGGATTATGGTTGCTTATTTGCAACAAGCCAAAGAAAAAATACGTTTCAAATATGTAGCGATGACCTGGACATTAAACATTTAAAAAGTATTATCTATAGCCTCTATAGGCAAGAGAAACGCGAAAGAAGTTTTTGCGTTTGGGGAAGAAAGCTTATACCCAGTGTATAATAAATAATAAATATTTCGGGACATTGCACACAGCGCCATCTAGCCCCACACTAAGCAAACGCTTGTGTCGTGGGTACTAGATAACGGATATAATACTTATATACTTATATACGTATGCTAGCTGTTATCGTTGAAGATGTTAATAAGGATGATATTTTATATAGTATCATTTTAACAATGATTATTTACACACACAGTACACAACCTGTTCGTTTGTTCAATACTTTAATGACCCTTTACACTAGTTAGGGTAGTGTTAATTACTGGCTTGTGCAAATCAAGCACTAACAAGCTTCGTAAGTCTATGCACATCGCCCGTGTCATCGGGATAGATAATAAGGCTTTTTCAATGACTTTCTATCTATTAGACAACTAATTGTAAGGAAAATGTCGAATTGCATATGTTACGTACACATCAAAGTGATGTTTAAAAAAAGTTATCTGGGTTAAATTCATTTTGGAAATTTTCGATTTCCGTGTGCTGATTACAATGACGTACAAAAACTATGATGGGTTAAGATTCGTTATCAATACAATACGCTAGTAAAAAACAATGTTACCGTAAAATACAAGACCACTTTACATGTTAGACAAGCCACAGGTTATTTTGGAAGCAATGATCCCGAAGATTCCACATAAAAGAGCATATTATAAAAGGTTTTTTGGCCCGTCATAACTTTCTTCAAAAGGGTAGAACATTTGACTAGAATCATGCAATAATAATAATAATAATAAAAAAAAAAAAAAAAATCATACTTTAGCCTGTAACATTAATACCATGTCTGCAATAGTTACTTTATATACCTAACATCCTCTATCTGTATTTTTTACTTAATTTTAAGTATAACATTGTAAAAGGCCTCTCAGTGTTGGCTACGGCCCCACTGATGCCTTAAAAATACCGGGCGTAAGGCCCGAGAATCTGTGAAGTATAATAATAATAATAAATGATTTATTTGCGTAACATAACTTAGATGGTAATTACATGGATTTGGTTACACGCTTAAATACTAACATGCAAAGTAATTTAGTTAAATTAATATTACAGTATCAGGTAAATATATGGTATTGTAAGTCATTGTGTAGGTACAGTTTTATGGAACTAGTGAATTTTTACCATGTTTATTATTGGAGTTCCCTAGCTCCCGCAGTAGGATTCCCTGAGTTTGCGGCAGCTAGTACTCTTCGTAGGGGCAGTTCGTTTATGACTATATGTATGTATGACGTGTTTATAGCGATGTGTTGATGTGATTGTGTGTTTGTTTGTGTGTTAGCTAGTGTATATATGTGGAAGGATTTGAGTACCTACCATCAAACAATAAAACTGGGGTTACAATCTCTTCACCTAGGAGTATTGGATTATAGCTGTGATTTAAATTATTAATGATAGATACATGAAAATATTACAGAGCGAGAGAGAGAGAGAGAGAGAGAGATGGAGAGAGATAGACATACAGTTAGGATCTATTGTAAACATTATGTAACAGATAGATAATTAGGTGTGTCGGATACGTTGTCTGTGACCTCATTAGTTGAAAAGTCCATCATTGATTGCTGTGTTGAGAAGGGCAGGTAGAAGTTTGTTGGCAGAGACAGATACTTGCTTTACATGTAAGTATTTTAAAATATATCTACGTAATTATCAAAGTAATGTTTCAGTAAAGTTTGGATTTTCATAAAACGTAGGTATTTTATAAATAATCAAACGCACATTAATTTATAGTACGTGTGATATGTCTTGGTAATGAGTAATATTTGTTCAGTTATTTTGCAGAGCTTATGATGGAATATGTTAACCTAATGACAAAAACATATAATTTCTATAATTTCTTTATATTTTCTTTCATCATCATCATCCACAGTCTTCTCTATGCCATTGCTGGACATAGACCTCTTTGAATGTGCCAGCTACGCCGATCCTGTGCAGACCTCATCCATAAAGAACCCGCGTCTCGTACAATGTCGTCGACCCATCTCGCTGCCATATATTGTTTATCACCAATAAATATGTATTGTTATCAAAGTGTATGTAGAGTTTATACCTCCAATAAGTAACTGAAACCACAGCCGCGCGTAAATACCAGCAAATCACCGTTCATTACTCAGGCTGCGCAAGCGCACGTGCGCATACGTTATTAATCGACTACAGTGACCATTCTAATTGCGGACATTAGTAACTTTGCAAGTGTTATAACACCACTCGCCGATATCTGTACCGCCACTTACTGGTGGGTGTTGTGCATAAAATCAGACTAATATTGATCATGTTAAGGTGAGTATTTTAAATAGGCTGTCTGACGTTTAACTCAGCGCCTGATGTTAAGTTTGAAAATATTATAAATTTATGGTAATAGTGGCCATAATAATGGCCTATGCCCAGCAGTGGGATAGAGAAGGCTGTGGATGAAAATTATAATAGTAGGTATATAAAATAATATTTATTTAACTGCTTTAGTTAATATGTTTATATATACAAGCCTAGATTTACAGTATGTATGTATTTTCAGTAAGACATTTAGAAGTTTAACTGTACACACTAGAGATCCCTGATCCCTGCCAGATTGGTTACCTGGAAGAGATCACTTTGAGCACTAAGGTCGCCAACTAGGACACTCATTTGCAGTTTGTATGTTTCATTGTGTTTATTTGCTGCTGTTGGTGTTTATAATAAAGTGTTATCTATCTACAGTAACAAAGCTTTTATAATATACGATCAATTACACTCTGTAGCTGCCGTGGGGAGAAACAAGCTTAAATATTAAATGTAGTTCTTTTCCAATCGTTTTAATTGTTTTTTTTAAACTATCATAACAGAATTTGCCAGTTACATTTGATTTCATTTCACTTAAGTACTACACAACGTTTCTCACAACACTTACACATTATTAAATGGAGTACATAGGTACAGCACAAGATGGCGGCACCGGTAATTATTTACAACAAGCCAATAAAACTATCTGATCATTACTAATCAGAGTCATTGAACTGAAATACGAGCCGATTTATTTGAGACTAGTGAGCGGTGGTGGATTTACTCGTCTACAAGAAAGTATACCTATAATATGAACCAGAAATAGCTTTGACATTAATAGATTTTTTTGAGATTTTAAGATAGATGGATTAACTCTTTATTGTTGACACATATTTAAAAACAGTACATAAAACAAATTGCATCTTAACTAGTGCCACAAGCGGCGGCCTTATCGCTGAAAGCGATCTCTTCTAGGCAACCTTCGACTGGAGAGAAATAAGCAAAAAGAAAACAGAAGAAAGTGGTGTACAACAAAAAGAAAACAGAAGAATGTGGTGTACAACAAAAAGAAAACAGAAGAATGTGGTGAACAACAAAAAGAAAACAGAAGAATGTGGTGTACAACAAAAAGAAAACAGAAGAATGTGGTGTACAACAAAAAGAAAACAGAAGAATGTAGTGAACAAAAAGGAAATAAGAAATATTACTTATATATATATATATATATTGCTATATATATTTTATTTCTTGAATCGTAATTAATAGTCGTGTTCTTATTACCTAAGTGGTAAATCACTTCCTATTATTCAAGTCGTTTCCCCTCATTACTGAGGGTCGTGGTTTCCCCGTAGGATTAATTCATAGGGATGTTGGTCTGAGCATGTGCAAGTACATTGTGGTGGCCGTTCAAGTCCTTACGCGCAAGAAAAAAAGCAATGTAACGATTTCAAAACTAACATGTCATTTCATTTTGTAAAAATATGTGTCTAAGTATTAATCAATTGATGAAAAAAGTGTCTAAGTTGAAATGTTACAAAAAATAAACACACAGACCAACATCCACTCCCTTACTATACATATGATATATAGATAATATGCTCGCCATATCGGCGAATGGCGTGGGAATCCGGATCTGGTTCGGAAACATCTTATTAGATGCATTCGGCATGCCTTATTGATTATGTGATACTGTAGTTATTGACATTAAGCTACAATGGAAAGGTCTTTGCGCAATTACTACGTGTAACCGAAGAGTTACTTGATATTCAATAGTTTTAGCAGATGTTGCACAAATTTGAAAAAAAAATCACACGGAAACGAATTCTTTTGGTCTACCATTTTGGATGGCTTTTCATTGAAATTTTCTACGAATCGAATTTGAATCCATTTCCCTAAAATTTTAGATATAAAACCGCCATTTGCAGCTCCTTACATAAAATGGGACAAAGGTTCATTTAATGTAAAATTCCCATTTTTCACTAGTTACGTCGTTCCATAATGCTAATTTGAACGTATTATTTTGACACGGAAAAGGCCAACGTTTGACTATATGTAGCCTGACCGATAATAAACACCACTGTAGACTTTCTTAAATGATAAATGTATTTCCAAGACCTGTCTTTAACTCCACGTCTAGCGCTATGTCAATAGATATTGAGGTATTTAAGACGTCTGCAATAAGAGGTCAGACGGTATTAAGATTTATTATTTGGCTAGTTATATTAGCTGTTCCTATGAGTCATTAAAACGCTCGTCAATTTGAAATTGTTTGCTAATTTATTCAGATAAGCCTAGGATAAGATTTTTTATTTTCAGCCACGAATTTGGGCAGTGATAAAATTATATAGTTTTGCTAAGCATATACAAAGCTTTTTTTTAACAAGGAATGGGTTTGCTCTTGACCGTAATTCGCCTGATGGTAAGCAATCATTACGGTCTAGGATGGAGCGTACGTGTGGTATTATGTTTTTTAATCAGGAATATTGTTAAAGACGCAATGCTAGGCGTTTACATTTCATTTTGCTAATCTTAGTATTAGAATTATATTAACGGTCTAAAATGAAACATTTGTGATTTGAACCAAAAATATAGGAGAAAAGCACTATAACCCTAACACCATAACACATATAACCATTTGTATGTCCATATTCATCGTTCACGCAAAGATTATACAAGATGATACCTACGACAAATCATACTTGATTATTCTCTCAAATAATGGTTATTTTCCAATGTAATCGAGACGCCAGCGCCATCTTCGCAATTATATCATCTTTATCTTTACATCTTGATATTGTGTGCGTATTTTCATTGTAGGTTTGCTAGACAATGACGCATAACAAATTTTAGATAGGTAAGTTGGTAGTAAGAACTAGATTTAGTATCTCTTTTCTTTAAATAAATAATGTAAAAAGTGAAATTAATTCAACATTACTCGTAGCTCAGTAGATCTCTAACTGCCTGATAAAACGACAAATTCTACAAAACTTAGTAACATAGTACTTATACCTATATATGTATGTATGTACTCACAAGTTGTATGAATAAATAATGTAAAGAAGTCGGTTGAAAAGCCATAATTTTGTCTATCATTAATTCTAATTTAACGTTTTAATTCTTCAATTCCTTATTTGTTATGTTCCCTTCATGAACCTTGTAAAAGTATGTAAATATGTGTGTGATATTGGGTTGAAAATTTATTCATATACTTAAGATCATATTTTATACAGACATTTTGTATATTATAATAATAATAAGAAACATTTATTGCACACCATAATTTGTCCCAATTATTTTATAAATTAAAATAATACAAATTTGCAAATATTCATAGTTATAATTTAATATATTATAATTATACATAGTAATCTTGTTCAAACACCTCCACGTGCTTTCAATAACTTGCTAAATGTGTGTGGAGACCTCAGGCTGAGTCCAACACCATCAATTTGTCAGTCTGTCAATTTGTACACCGAGTACTTACTAGGCTTGTGACGCACTGGCTTTGTTAATATTTAAACAAGGAAAGATTTTGTTATGCGCTTAAAGAAAAAAATGTTTACAGATGATTTTCTTTTTACAATTGAGCAACATTTTAATAAACGAAATGACCGTATTTTTGCTCAAAGCTCTAAGGAAGCGTCCCAATTAGTCGACAGATTGCAACGTGGGCATTATCCGACTTCAGTGATGGTTTTGTGGGGTGTTAGCTATGAAGGAGTGACTGAGCCATAATTTTGTGAATTTCTCTTTCGTTATGCGCTTTTAAGGTATTTAAAATGTGCGCAGGGCTAGATAAAATAGTCTTTAAATGGTGGCCTGTGATTAGATTTATGTACTTCGCTATTATCAAGATTAGGTTACAAAATAGTTTATCCATGATTTTGTTACATGCAAAGTAGACTTAAGTTTCTCTATAGACAGCCTAGCATATGCGACACGAAGAAATTCTTAAGGACCAGAGCACCTGTAAGCCAAGTTATTTTGGTGTATGTGTTTAAAAATAGTATGGACAATATTTAAACGACCTTATTATATTGCTCACTTTGGAGCATTTTTTCCCAGATTTTAACAAATACCCAAACATAATAAGTTATATTTATTATATTTTCTCTTTTGCAGTGGAAACACTTCTTTAAACTTTCAATATTTCACTTAATCATCTTCTCAAAAGCGAGCTTGTTAATTATGTTCCAATTGATTACGTCGCAAGCACATCGTATTTTGTTGCTTCAATAACTGACAACACTTTATAATTTTACATGAGCTACAATTTCAATTTTTTCATTATAAAACATACTGCAACATCTGTACCAAAATTCATTAACATAAATAATATCAATATGAAAATCTGTTACAAGGTTTTTTATAAAATACCTTAGTAATTTATGTAATTAATGATAAATAGCCAAGCGTGAACCAATCAAGTTCATAAAAAAAAATCTTACCTTCTGATCTCCAAACCGCATCTGCCTCCTAGCATTCCTGGCCACGTTCATGCGGCACAGGAACACCCTGTCCTCTCCGTCAGAGGGCGCGCGCGACAGCTCCGTCCTCACTGCTTGCTGGTCCTGTTTGTCTATCACGTCGTATACGCTGTCACCGTGGATTAGGAGGTCTTCCTGTGGGAAAGATAGCGGTTTTGAAAATTCATTTAGACAACTTTTCAATAATTATAATGTGTGGCAAACTATGGAGAGACCATGTCTATACGCATACAGAAAAGCGAATATGCTCGGCGGTTCCAGTGTCTAATTTTCAACCAGGCGCACCTTGGTTTGTCCGGCCTTACACCAATGACTTGTATTTTCAAGTTATGTGAGGATTTGCACTCGCTTCGCGGTGAAGGAAAACATCGGACATGTGTCTTCCGTGGAAGGACCTGGGCTCCACCACGACGTATCTGCCCAAGAGAACTCTCCTAACGAATTAATTCTGCGGGGGAGTCAAAACCTTCAGTCATGAGGAAATACGACTCACAGAGAGAGAGAGAGTGGTCATGTATTTATGACAATTTATTAAGTAAAAGTTTTTAGTTTTTATCTTCTGTAAGCTACAACGATAAGAACAATTGAGTTTGAATGCGAAACGCAAAATACAATATAACAAAGTTAAAGTGGCTGTGTGTATGTATGTCCTGCATAATTTAAAATAATAGGACAATCTATACACATTTATTACATGCTATTGGGTCGTTGCACATTATTATGACGAAAACAACAGTATGACACATGTGTGTTTACAAAGAAATTTCAAGCACAAGTTAGCAAAAATAAACAACTCATCTCCAGTGACCGTTCTAAAAAATCTAGACACTCCACTGCAGCAGAAAGGTGCCGCGTCTACGATTAAAATAATACGCACTGCGGTCTGTGGCTTGATGAAAATCCTTCGCAATCATTGTAAATATACGTCTTCTGTTTAAAAACAAAAGCTTCAACTTTACTTTGCGGCGTTGGTGACGGAACCGGCGCAATTAGGGTGTAGTAAGTGTGCCTTTCTTTTATTAGCACTGTAGTTTATTTTAGCGCTAACGGTGTTACATTCTTAGATAAAATGATAGAAATTATTTATGAAAATTACAAGTTTGACTTAGAAAATAAGGCTATCAAGGGCACAATAGTAAGGGTGTCTAACATTTATTAGACGTACTGTAGTTAATTTTAGCGCCGGCGATGTTGCCATTCTTGCTGATAAAAAAAAAAGTTGGTATAATTTTTAATTAAAATGTAGGAAAAAACAGCCTAATCAGCAGTAGATGTGATTTGAGAGATAATGTACCGTGGGTATACCATCCTTAATCGAAAAAGTTCGAAATTCTTTAGTAATTTGTTAACATATTAACTACATAGCTACAAATTCAGTTACCAAGCACCTGGCAATATGTTTCATGAGTTTGGTTTACAA
This sequence comes from Macaria notata, assembly GCA_927399415.1. Lineage (NCBI taxonomy): Eukaryota > Metazoa > Arthropoda > Insecta > Lepidoptera > Geometridae > Macaria > Macaria notata. The sequence continues at coordinate 8,176,799 of OV656741.1, forward strand.
CTAGTTTTTATTCTAAGACAGGTATATTTTTTAAAGCAACATTGGCGTTTCAGCAAGTTTTGGTAAAAATCTTTAGCATTATAATATACCACAAACTCTTCAAAAAAACAACATTAAAATCCACCACAAATTTTACTAAATAAAAACCTACCACCAACTCTACAATTAACCAAATTGCCTTGTTTAAGCAACATTGTATTATCTTCGTAATTATGATTTTATAACCTAACCCTTACTTCCCGACCTGAGGTCTGACAGGGTCAATATTGTTGTTTAATTCTCTTTTGTTCAGAAAACAAATTTCAATTAACTTAGGTCTGCTTTAATAAGTTTAATTAAATCATATTCCTGCGATGAGTTCAGAAATTGTTCTTGTAATTTTCTTAGTATTAGTAAAGCTAAAGCGCAAGACACGAGTAGGGTTGAAAGATATTTTAAAATTATAATTTAACGAGTTTTTTTTATTTGTGTAACATGAATCTGGAAACCACTAATTTATCTTTGAAGCTACTCCACGACAGATCTTGTCGTACTAGGTATGCATAGTTACGAGCTGAATATTATGTACTAAAAATATAATATGTTCATGTTCGATATTTCGTCATCATTTATATGTATTTTTAAATTTAGACACGTGACAATCCAACGCAGATGAAACCGTAGGACTTTAGCGATGCTAATACAATACTTGCGTTTATCTATATTTTCCTTTAATCGTCTATATACTCGTGTACCTAAATCCAAATTGCTGCTGTGACTTGGGCATGAGGAATAAAATTAATATACCTACAAGCCTTTTCCGAAGCGTCCGTAGCTCAGCTGGCGGAGGCAATCGCATGCGACTACCAATGTTAAGCAAAGGTCTACACGGTCAGGCCTTGGATGGGTGACCGAAAAGTGACATTCCATTTTGGGGCATCCGTGGGTCGGGTGACACGTTAAATTGTAGGTCTCGGCTGTTTGTCCACGGTAGTCGTTAAGCCGCCATGTCAGAGGCCCTAAGGGCGGCTTGATAAACTGTCGACACCAGAGTAGGCTACTCTCATTCGATAAGAAGATCTAATATTCTACTAACATGTCAATTATTACTACGTGGCAGCCCTATCCAGTGACGTCAGCTGTCCCCGCGCCCCGCCCCGCTGTCGCGCGCCCTGCGTTAGGACATAATTGCGCACGCGCCGCTCGCCGCCCACGCGTACCCTTGCGGCTATGGGAATATGGGATGTGTTGAATTATGCGTTCCGTCCATTTTGAACTTTTTTACATTGGATATCACTTTGACTATGACATCATCATCATACACAGCTTTTGGTAACTCACTGCTGACTAATAGGCCTCCCTATGTATGTGTCATCTATGACGATCCTTTATGCATGTGATATTGAAATGGACAAAACTGAGCTATCCGCATCTAAAAAAAGCAGCATGGGATCGCAAAATAATTTCAATTGACCTCCAAACTTCTATAATGAAGATGGCACCCGATGGTACATATGTTGATATTGTTTGAAATCAGATAACTTGATTCAGACAAAGACACCTGTGCTCAATTGATTTATAAAGTCGAAAATTTGTTTGTTAAATGGCCAACTTACATTAAACCATAAAAAATTAAACCATTTTAAATTTATTATGAATACTTTACTTGAATCCGAGATTAATTATAATACGGGGTTACATCGATAGCCGTCACCTATATGTAACGGTATGTTAGATGCATACAGAGGCCCCTAGTGTGATAATTCTAAATAATTCCAAGGAATATAAGCTCAGGCCATCAGAAAATTAAGAGGCTAGACGACATTAAGAAGTGGACAAAACTGAGCTATCCACAATTAAAGTTAACGGTAAGGAATCGCAGAAAATTATGCCAATTCACCTCCAAACTTCTATTAAAAGACCGGATGGTAACTGGCATCTAATTATGACGATACTTTAAAAAGATCAACAGCAACAGACCACCAACAAATCCTCCAGACTACATATAGAAAGTGGTAGACACGTGCAATATGATAGGTACGGATATTATTGCTGAAGGCTAGCCCGCCTCTACGGAGGTTGCGCGGCTTATGCTAATATTATTATGTCTAGCTAATTATGGGGATAGAAATGTTGGTTTAGCGTTTAATGTAAAATTTATATAACTATACAAACTAAGATTCAAGTAGTTTTATGAACTAGTAGACTTGCTAGCAAGAGAAAACTATGGTCAAGTGCAAACCTGGTTCAGTTATAAGTTAATAAAGGTTTCTCATGTGAAATTAAGTTTTCATCTTACATATTCTGATATACGAGTATTAAATTTTATAGCTTTATTTCGGTAATTGTCTGAAAGCTTTAAAGAAATATAGTAATTTATATTTTAGTAATACCATTGTTTAAAATATAATGCAACTTAATATTGAGGTACACATGATAGAATTATTAAATCAAACATGAAAAAAAACTAAATTATTTGAAATAAAACCCCTCCCATCGTTTCGAAAATCAACTAAAACCGTAACAGTTTTAAATTACTAACAAAACAATATCAAGTTTTACAGCATAGAATAGGTAATTGATTTCCGTGCATTGAACAATTAATCATATTCGACAATAATTAATTTTAAAACGACGTTAAACTTAAATCCGCCGGAGCAAGTAAAGGGTGGGATCATAAATCAACGAGCGAGTGCTGTGACGTTATTCACTTTAAGAACTTACGCTAGAGTTTACTTGTACAAGGTTATACGAAAAATCTAAAAAAAAATATATATTTTTTATAATTCTTTTTAAATTAACAAATAAATATACCTACTAGTATAGTTCATAAAGCGCCATCTAAAGCAAATGATTCTTTTTCTTGTATGTTCGTCGATCAATCCACCAACATGTAGAAGTCGGAGATGTTGTCCAACAAACACTGATCACACCAATAAACATTTTTGTAGCGAAGTCATGGGTATACTAGATAACGGATTAAAGAAGAATGTATAATATTAAAAACTATTATACTAGAAGTGCAAAAATCGGTTCTTACTAGGTGAGCAACTAAGCGTGTTTTATATTTGACCACAATTACCGCTAACCATCAGGCAAATTATTGTGAAGGACAATACACATTTCGTTTAGAAAACATTTCATTTTTTTATCAATGGCTTATTTAAATAACTCGTTTGTTTCTTTTGGGCTGGTTGGTTGGTAGAAATGATTTAAAGAAATATAGTAAAATAACTCTGTATATCTTGCAAAGTATTTAAGTGAAATCGTGGTGGCAATATTTTAGTACATAATTTAACGTCAAATGCCCAATAGTTGTGAATTTATTGTCGCCGGCGGCAGTGGTGGCGTAACAAGCAAGCTCAGATTTGTGCAGAATAGGAAAATACGGAGCATATTTTTTTGTAACTTATTATGGCTATTATTGTTTGGTGGTTGTGGTTTGTACTGTTGATAGAATTTTAAATTAATTATGTCGTTAAGCCATGATAGAAGCCCTAAGGGCGGTTGAGTTGGCCACTCTCATACAAAGAAGGAGAAGAATTGAACTTTGTTTTGTCAGATAGAGAATTTGGCTTCATGGATAAATGTCCTGCTTATGACTAAAAACTTTTTGCCAACATTTTTTTTTTAAATCAAAAGTGTGTTTATTAATGTTTGTTAAAGGCAACGCAACAGTATTTTGATTGGCTATTCGTCAAATTGACAGAAATGAATGACAAATGAATTCTCAAGCATTCAATATTAAACATAAATAATAGCACAACGTAAACATTAGCACCACAAAACATACGAATTTCGTATATTTCTATAACAAAACAAACCATCTTCATGGTGGCCCATACAATTTATCTGAATCTTATGAATTACAAGTTTCTCAATAGTTTGGTTATTTCCGATTGATTCTGATCTCCAGTATTGTTAAACCACCGTTAGAACTACAGATTGGTTGATGGTAAAATGATCGCTCCAATTCATACGATTGTTGTCTGTGAATTGAATTTTGTAAAGATTTTTATAGAATTGTTTTCCTGTTGAGTTTTCTATTGGTATCACTTTGGAGTAACTTTGATGATTATTTTATATAGGAATTTAAATAATAAAGTAATATTATATATTTCTTGTAAATTTTGGATCTATCTTAACATACAATAAATAATAAAGTGCATCATAAGTTATTTATTTCGCAAACATTTTATGAAAACACAATAAAAACATTTTAATGCTGGAAACCGTACCGAATAACATATAATATAATTTATCAATATCAATATTATTTTATTGTTTCAATCGTTCATGCCAGTTATTAAATAAATATACCCACTAGCACTATCTATTTTTACATTTCATCGTAAGATCTCGAAAACAATAGCAAAGTACAAGAAAATAAGTACTTCAGACCTTTAATGTTAGCTCAAGTACTTGTTGATGATATGAATAATTACTGTACAGTGCCGGACAACAATGCTTTACAAAAAAGAAAGTAAAACATTTATTATGACAGATTTAGACTTGGACTGACGTTGTACACACAGACACAAGTAAGTACATTAAATAAATTACTTGAAGGCATTCAACGCTGTCGGTACATTTTCACAAATAAGATAACTAATAAAAGTGTAAATATTGTCTAAAAGTAGTGTAGTATTTTTTCAACAAATAGCTAATTAAGCTTAAATTATGATCCTTATCTGTTCTATCCTTGTCCTGATTTGTAAAATTTGCCACCCTGTTTACACATTTCCGACTAAATTTAATTTAACATCTAATTTTTAGATAATATAATATGTATCTCAGCCAGCTAAGGCAATCGCGTGCGATTACCAATGTTAAGCAAAGGTCGACGCGGTCAGTCCATGGATGGATGCCATTCCATTTCGGGCACTTCCGCAGGTGGGATGACACGTTAAATTGTAGGTCCTAGCTCTTTGTGTAGTACGGCAGTCGTTAAGCCATGACAGATACCCTTAGGGCTGTTTGATAAACTATCGACACCAGAGTTGGCCACTCACGTTCTATAAGAAAAAGAGGTAGATAATATTTTATACCACAAATCAAACATGTTAACAAACATAATCCAAATGTGAAACAAACACACAAACAGGCCCCCGGTTATATAGATTAATGATTCACAAACTGATGCACTGATCTATAATTGTGCTACAAATGATGCGATGTCTGATTTGATTGATTGATGTACGGTGTTACTATCAATGTTTATAGAACTACAACATGGAAACTGAACACTTTCAAATGCAATTTGTTTTATGTTTCTAATATTTATTATTGAAACGTTTGAATAGGTCTGTACTGTAATTTATAATAGGACTTAAAAATTAAAATTGGTAAAATAAAAGTATATACCTACATAATTTAATGTTCCAAAGTCAAGTTTTATTCTTATTTTCACTAACGTAACGAATTAAAACAGTTTCCTTATCTGTTGTTATTAATCGTATGGCATTTATTTTAAATCTCTTCTTCATATATTTATTGTTTTTAAATACGCAATCGCATCTGCAGTTAAGGTTTTGAAATCCTCCATTTGTCCGTCGTACTTGGTTAGAGAACAGTCGAATACTACGTGCCGTGTCTACTTTACTACGTATCTGTTAAATATGTTGGTCAATATTTCTATGATTTAACATTCTGAACCTTCCAAGCACAGCGCAAGACAGGGATTATTGGCGTAGAAGGAGGAAGTTTATGTCCTGCAGTGGGCCTCATTAAACTGATGATGATGTCTTTCTGGATTAATTTACACACGTCTTTTCCAAATTTAAAAAAAAAATCTTTATTGTTTTCGGGTTAATACAGTAATTTAAATTTAACATAAGTAATTGTTAATAATAATACGTGTTGCCTCCGATATAAAGCGGCTTACGAATATTACATTCTAAATCAAGTAAAACAAAATTATATATTATAAGTGGATGCCCGCAGCTTCACTCACATTGGTATGGGATCAAAAATAGCACACTTCCGGGACCTCATACTACCTACATACCAAAACTCATGAAGTTCCGTTCAGCCGTTTTTGTGTGATAAGCGTTTATATAAACAAACAAACAGAGACAAACAGAGCAGAGAAACAGACATAATTTATAAATTGTATGATCGTGTTTTTTAAATATCTTCAATTTCAGATGTTCGACCCTCTTCAGCTTTATTGTATGTAAAGATTCCATTTTGAAATTGAATAGCATAGATATGTCAAATAACTAAGGTTAATGTGTTTAAACTTTCAAACAATACCTTAACAACTCGTATGTGATGTACAATATTAAAGGTCTTAAATACCAACTGTAAATCTTTCCCGGGTACCTACATTTCAATCCTAGCTATTAGGTACCATATCAACTTTTAATCGAATTGAACAATCGATAAAGTCCGCACCACATAATCTCACTTGAAATAGATGGCAGCACTTTTTACGTATATTATAATAATTCCTTCAAAACTCTCTCTCTTCGAGTCGTATTCCTCATTCCTGAGGGTCATGACTCCCCCGTTGAACTTATTCATTAGTGAAGTTCTCATAGGCAAGTTCATCATATTGTGCGCCTTCCACGATACACATGCTCTCGGATTTTGTGGTTCTTAAACATGACGATTTTCTCAGGTTGTTTTCCTTCACCGTTAAGCGATTGTTATTTTAACTTGGTTTGCGTAAGTCCACGTATAAATTGTAAAACAAATCATTGGTGTAGGGTCAGATTTAAGCCGGGGTGCATCAGTTTAAGCCGACGCTTTTACCATTATGCTACACTCTTTTCAAGGTAATTTTATTAAATTTTGCTTAGAAAAAGATGGTTCCTATTTTATCCGCATTTAGACTTGCCTTTAGTACAATAACCGTCAATAACGACATATCATCTGTGAACATTGGTTTCGCCACTCGGAAAGGGCAATGTACAATAGTTTAATATAGACACAGATATAGATGATGGGTGAGAATTGAGATTCGTATAGTATTGTTTATAAATAAATAATAAATAAAATAAATAAATATTCCGGGACAATGGACACAGCGCCATCTAGCCCCACACTAAGCAAACGCTTGTGCCGTGGGTACTAGATAACGGATATAATACTTATATACTTTTTTTTTTGTAAATACATACTTATTATACATACAAACGACCAGACTCAACACAAGTAATTATATTTTTTTAAAGTACATAAATACTTGTGTCATGCGGGAATCGAACCCGCGACCTCTAGATTAGAAGGCAGAGCCACTACCAACTAAGCTAACAGGCCAGTTATTGATAATAAGTTTTACTTCAAATTCAAAATACGTTTTACTAACTAAGAATATAATGGAAAGCCTTGTCTGATAGTAGTCATAATGTCTATAGTAATTTTGTTAAATGTTCTTCTTTGTTAGTCATGCAACTTTTTACTGTAACATAGATTACTAATTAATTTATTATAATTAAAAGTAATAACGAAGAAAAAAATTAACCAATAAAATAAAGAGATTTCTTAAGTATAATGTTATCTACTTTGGCAAAATTGTACCATACCAAAATTGTTAAATAAGATTTGCAAACTTTGGTTAGTATGAGTGGCTAGACTAGCTCTGGTTTCAGAGTTTTCAAGACGCCTTAAAGATCTCTGACATGGCTTTACGACTACCATGCTCTCACAAACAGCCTCCTGGCATATAATTAACGTGTCATCCGAGCAACGAAAGCACCCAAAATGGACTACTACTTTTTGGTGACCCATCCAAAGACTGACCGTGTCGACAGTTGCTTGACTTTTGTAATGAATCAAGCAGGTGGATACATTTCTATTTTGGACACTGCACAAATCAAAATACATCCTACGATAGCCACAGGCACAGTCGCAGTATGAGCCATACCTTACAAGGCTCACCAATATATCCTGACTCTAGACTTCTAAGGCACAATACATCTAATAGCAATAAATTTGAGGTCTCTAATAAAGCGGTTGTGTTTCTTTGCGGTTACATTGTGTTGTCTTATAAAACAGAATGAAAATAAAATTGTTTTGTTGTTTTCTTTTCATTGACGACATTCATGTTAAAGGAAAAGTATGTAGTAATAAAAGAGGTAACTCCACCCGACTACTTTTTTATTTTCCTGTAATGACACCTACACATATAAATAAATAAAATAAACATATAAAACTATATTCAAAATTTTATACAAAAATGGTACGTTTGAGATCCACGTAACGATTGAATAACATATCATAAAATGTATAATTCTTCTCCTCCAGTGCAAGATTGTTTGAATATCTTTTCCATTCTATAAAGATGTAACAAAGTAACCTCCCAAAGTTTCAATAAATCGGCACAGTGGTTAGTGAGCGAAGCGACGAAAACCCATTGTCTATGGCTCGGATTATCATTACATTGTTCGGATTGCATATTGAATTGTGCGTTCTCTATTGTCTATGGCAATGGTTGTCAAAATTTTATTGTAACCCACAGAGTTTAATACGCCATGCGTTTGTGTACACCATGATGGAAACGTATTTTTTTATATACATATACTGATGAAGTTGTAAAAATAAATAAATAAATAAATAAACAATATTAAGTTATCTTAAATTTATAAAACGTTTGTTTTTTACTAAGAATTCGTTCTTTTATGCATCGATTATTATCTAGCGAGCAAGTCGTTAGGTACATTCTAACACTGTAAAGTGTGAATTATCCGTACCGTTATGGAATATAATATAATTTTATAATTTTTCTTTATTCTACACTTTGAGACTCTTTGATTCCCACCTTGATTCGCAACATCGTGTGTGGTTTTAACGTTTGGGGGTGGAAAATGATGTTATTGTCTGTTCGTAGCTGATTGTTCAACATAGTTATTATAGTGCGTAAATGATATCTTTGGTATAATAGGTTCATTATTCAGTGAGGGGTGGGAAAAGTTGCCTCGGGGCTTCAGGTGGGGCAAGGATTTGAATGTGTTTGGTAAAAGAAGATACTACAGTTTGTTTTCTCTGCAGTTATGCGTTGCGTTGACTGAAAAAAGTGTTTTCTGCCTTTTAAAAAAAATGGTATATCGTGTGGCTCACCACTAAGGTTTGATAGGATAGCCAATGTTTTGTATTAAAAAATAAATATTTTTGTATGGTCAATTTTAATGAAATCTGAATAAAAAGAATAATGTTACCTTAAAAACAAACACACATTATACTCGTATTTACAAACACATAAGGTCTGTAATAGATATTTTTAAGTCCATATTTTGTGGCATGTGATATGACATGATGATAGACATACATACATGTACATACATGTATGCTTGTCAAGTAACTCCAAGTCAAAACAATATCACTTCAAAATAATATTATCAAAGTGTGAAGATACCAATTATCCACTTTATAAACATTTCTAAATAAATTCAAACGAAAGTACGGTTAGACACACCCACGAAGCAATTTGATCTTTTAAACGGGGAATTAAACCTTCGGCATTGTTTTTAACTCGATATTTGGATTAAGTACTTACTACCTCTATTCTTATCATTAATCTTAATTGCAGAATACAATAAAATATTAGCCTCAATATTGTCATTTGAGACTAGACTTTAGATACTTAAAATTAAGGCTGGTTTTTGTCTGTTTGGGTGGTAATAATAGAGATCATTATATCTGGAGTATAAGAACGGGATCGTGGGAATTCTAGCGATCGATGAGTTATGGAACAAGTATCGATGTATCAGAGCTTAGATATCTAAGTATCTACGAGTAAGTATAGGTACTTAGATGTTCTTGAAAACCGGATGTACCTCAGTCGTTTTTGTGTTCGGCAAAAAAATGCTTAATGGATTTTAATGTTAGTATTTGACAAAACTATTTATTATACTAAAGAATTGTTAGAACAAGCATTATCTTTTCTTACATGTTGTTTACAAAATAAAGATTATTATTTTTATTTAGACCCGCTGGCGTCAGGATCTCGATCGGTTTCAGGGTGCCTGGCGTGAAGAGGCTTTTGACCTGTACGCATGGAGGGAGTTGGGGGGAGACCTTTGCCCCGGAGTGGGATAGTATAGATTAACAAAAAATAATAACTATAGACAGTTCTAATAACAAAGGCAATAAACGGATAAACAATTATGATTCTAACAATAGTCATTTAAGTTTTTTTTTTCAGTAAGGTAAAATGAACTTTATAATTTTTCTTAGGATATAAAATGAATCTTTCAGTACAAGCCAAATCTAAAATTTAAGATATTATTTGATACTGTCTGTACATCTGATCATATTATGATTGTTGTCATTACACTCAAAACAGAATCACCGGAGCGTTCCACGTCGCTTACACTTACTCAACATATATGAAGAGCGATAAGATAAACTGGTTTTGTTTAGTCAGTAGTTTAGTTGGTTTGTATTAATTTTATACAATCCTTGTAATATGTAGAAAAAGGTATTTGAAATCTTCTTGACTCGCCTGATGCTAAGCAAAGATGACAAGTTATCTACGTAGGTAAATCTCTATATAAGTGTCAATCTCATAAAGATGATCGTCTGAGCTATCTGATGAAAATTTTAAAAATAGTTACTTTAATAAGTAGTTATATGATAGATATTATATGCCTGGTTTTGACCGTTTCAATGATTAAATACATGATAAGCGAAAAGTAAGGTAAACCAAATAAAACTAAATCGAGCCGTAAAAGCTCGAGGAGCGTGTTGAAGTCCTTTGTATGGGAAAAAATTATAAGTCTGGACTTGCTACTTTTTACCCCGTATCAATTTAAACAGCTTCGCTGGACTGAAATAAAAACAGATGTCGTTTCATATTAACAACGTTCTTTCATCAACTTGAATCATCATCATCATTTGTAAACAAACACACAGTAAACAAATTCACCTCTTCCCCAACTTTACAAGTGTTCGAAGAGCGATGATAAGGCATAGAATTGGTAGTTGTGATTGTGCCTATTAATCATAATTTGAAGATATTGACCGCTATCATTACGCGGCGGTGCGGCGAGTTGTTGTTCACACGAGACCGCCAAAACTGAGCTACAGGGTGAGTGAAAGTTTTTTTTATTTTTTTCGTGGGATAGGTTTACGTTTGACTAACAGCCTGCCTGATGTTAAGTATTAGTGACACTTTAAGGTGATGAGTACAGAGTACGCATTTAACTAAACTGGTTGGCTAATATGCCCAAGTAATTGTGTAATATAAGATCTGTCATAGCGGTAAGTCAAATGCCAATCACCAATACATCTTTACAACTCGCATTTCATTTGATTCCCATAATAGCCAAAGTGATTACAACCCTATACATCCACCATAAACCTTGGAAAAAATCTATGGGCCACTGAAGTTGGAATGTAAAATTAAAGTTGAACTTTACACAACTGAAACGTTTATAAAGTGCGATTCTAATCTTGAAGGCATTTGACCACAAGTTCACCTGAAGTAAGTGTAAGAAGTGTAAGTAGTGGTCAAAGTTAGAGCCGAAAATGAGAAAGAAAAAATAAACACTTGTTTGTACTTTACGGGATTCAACTGTCTTTCAATGTAAGTGTACATATGGGACCTAAATTGAGTTGCTTAGATATCAGTAAGAATGTCCATTTTGTATTTAATTTCACCAAAAAACAAGAAAAAAAATCTGCTATTTGAAAGTAATGTTTTCCTAATTTGAATACTCTAAACAAAATTAACTTAATAGAATATTTTAGTCACGTATTTCATATATATGCATAACGCATCTTTGATTCATGGCATAGGTTATTTTGGTTAAAAATATGCCAATAAGCATTTTTATATTTTTGAAGGCCCACCCTATACGTATAGTACCGGCGGCGCGGGCGCAGCTAACAATAAAACTGGGTGATTAATTTATCAGCGGCGAGCTCTAACGAGAGCCTATTCGGGGTCAGACGCGGTACGATTTGTATCCCAACTGTTTGGACCACCATGGGGGTGCAAACTCACCTGATAAGTATCTCGAGAGGTACGCTGGTTGAAATAGTTGAGTTGAAGAACCGTTAATGCTGTTATTGAAAAAGTTTTTTTTTTATATATATTAAAGTCTTTTTCAAGAAATAGTATAGGATCTCAAATTACATTTTATACCGAAACTTTAATTTATTAATATATTAATTAATAGAAAAGAACGAAATAAGTGATGAGAAAAAAACGTGCCTTTGATGTATTCGATTTGTGAAATGTGACGGATACTCTCTCTTGAGTCATATTTCCTCATGACTGAGGGTCGGGAAACTCCCGCAGAATTAATTCGTTAGGGGAGTTTTCTTGACTTGGAAGACACATATCCTCGGATAATTGACCACAAATATCCCTCAAACATGTCGGTTTCCTCACGATGTTCTCCTTCAGCGAGTGCAAACCCCTACATAACTTGAAAATACAAATCATTGGTGTAGGGCCGGATTCAAACCAGGGTGCGTCTGAATGTAAAGCAGACACTGGAACCACTTAGCCACACTCGCTTGTGGATACAATGTTATTCTATTTAGTCTATTCATACAGTGCGGCATTCAACCACTACGTCATTGAAATGTAGAATAATGATTAAATGTAAACTTACCATAGAATGTCCTAGGTATTCTGCTGCATTGTCTGATATGTACAATAGTTTTCCGTTTTGTGTCATCATCATCAGGAACCCGTTTAGTGCCTGAAAATAAGAGAATTGTTAATTATAGACATACCACATATCAACATAATTTAGTCCTGTAATAAGTACACACATTAAGTATATAGAGATACTATTTCAGTAACACCTACTATCTTTACTAATATTATAAAGCTGAAGAGGTTGTTTGCAAAAAAAAAATGATGCCGAAAGTAACTATTACACGCGGACGAAGTCGCGAACACAGCTAGTGTTAGATAAACTATGTATCAGTTTTTTTCATCCAAAATTTTACTTTTAATGGCTTATCTTATAGTGTAAAGGTGGTTATTAAAAGCAGTGTTTTCACTACTTAAGGCAATTAAAAACAACAGTCTTTGAAATGGTTCAATGGGACAAAATAACTTTTATTTATTCATTTGAGTAACAGATGTACCAAATATTTGGTCTGCTATATATTTAACTTAAAACGCAAAATTTTCAACATTTCGTATCAATGGACAGTAAGTTACATCAACAATTTAGGCTTTCAAGTAGATTTAGTAAAGGCTTGCATTAGTTAGGCGTTAGAAATCGCACAATAGAACATTTCTCTAACCAGCTCCTTCCGCAGACCTAAATTATGAACCTTATACATTATTCGCAACAATCGCATACAAAACGCTGCACAATCGCATGCGAATCGCACGCTATTTTACATTTTGTCGCGTTTATGTAACCGGGTTGATTCTGTAGGGACTGGATAACCTAATTTTTATGTGGACTTTAGGGAAAAAACAAAAAAAAAAACCTTAATTAAAACTTATCATATTAAAATAATAAGGAATTGATATTCAAATTACTAAAGATAAAATAAAATTGTCAAGATGGTTCAATGTTTTGAATTGTATTACATGCTCGATATGAAATAATAAAAATCTATTTTCTAGTAACGTTGTATTTACTTAACAAATAGTGTTGAGTTTTTAAATTTTTATAAAAAAATATATTTCACGCAAAGTTAAAAATTTCTCCATTGATTGTTATCTTTTCATCCGTTACAAATAACGTGACCGCCGAGTAATTTTTTAGAGTAGCAATTTCCAGCACATGTTTCTGAATGTATGCGTATATTTTTTTAACACGATATAGGCTAACGTTTGTCTAGAGCCTGCCTAATGTTATATGTCTGATATATTTTTTGGGTTCGCACTTGACCATAATTCGCCTGATGGTAAGCAATCATTACGATCTATTGTAGGTCTACGCGAGTGTGGCTCAGCGGTTCCAGAGTCTGCTTTTCAACCAGACGCACCCTGGTTCGAATCCGGCCCTACACCAAAGACTTGTATTTTCAAGTTATGTGTGGATTTGCACTCGCTTAACGGTGAAGGAATACATCGTGAGGAAACCGACATGTTTGAGGACCACAATATCCGAGGACATGTTTCTTCCGTGGAAGGACCTGGGCGCCCACCACGATGTATCTGCCCAAGAGAACTCCCCTAACGAATAAGTTCTGCGGGGGAGTCACGACCCTCAGTCATGAGGAAATACGACTCAGAGAGAGAGAGAGTAGGTCTACATCTTCACGTTCAATCAGCTGATAAAATTTATAAGAAATTTGCTATGGAGGTAGATATTAAAAGACCTTGTATTATCTCATTGGCTACTCTTATATCGATGTAACTCGAATATTACAAAGGGATTCCTGGTAGTATTTCATACAATACCGTTTTCAGTCCTCTACTATAGGAAAATTAGTTCACCGTTGTATTGTTGTTAGGAATGCTTGATAACGCCTCGCATTAAGCATATCTTAACTAACTGTAGGTGGGAGATATAAATAAGATACTGTTGGTGGCACAGAATGTAGTCAGTTAGAGTTTAGATTTGAAAATATGAAAATGGCTTTGTAATGTGTACTCATGGGGAGCAATATCTGTAACTTTTACTTCGTTTACTTTATTAACAAAGGATAATAATGTTTATGATCTATTTGGAATCAACCATTATAGTTAAAATACAGATATTTTTTAATATTTTTGAAACGTAAAATAACGCCGGTAGAAATTTTCACTAATACATACATACATGATTAAAATACTTTCGCGATTCAACGTGGCAACGCAGCGAGCGTAATGGGAACCTTTGCACCGGGAGCGATCCGGGGTGGGCTCTTCGATAAATTTTTGTTTATTTTATTTTGCTTCTTATTTTATTTTAGGTATATTGTATATTTTAATATTTGAAATAATTAAAATATTATGATTTAATAAAAAAAAAATTAAAATACTCATCTATAAATTATTATATTATGAGAAACATTGTAACAGGGTTTATAAGGTCCCCGTACATATTATGTATAATTATACATATGTTACCAGCTACAGAAAATAAATTATGATGATCATGCAAGCTAAGTAAATTGCTCCCACCGTCAACTGTGTGATTAAAATCCCTAGATTGAAGTTAATGACTGGTTAGAAGAACCACTCCCCTAGAAACCTTAACCACTATTTAAACTACACCTATCCTTTTCTTTAACAGGTAAAAATTGCAAGTGTAAATGAGATGGGAGATTAAACTAAGTTACGTGAAAAGAAGAACGTTAGCGTGGGAAAAGCTTAAAACAATGGACGATACTGTTTTTAAAGATGGGGTGAATGTTTTTAATTGATAGTGTGGTAATGAAACTAATTAATTTTGGACACCTCAGGTAGTGAGATATGATTTTATATTCAGCACCAATATGTTTTTTTCTAACTCGGAAAAAAATAAGGAAACTAGAAGATTTGTTGTCAATAAATCATAATATATTGTGCAGTGTAGATTTGCATTTACCAACAGCTTACCTAAATTTAAGTATCGCTGCAGGTTATGGTTTAATACGCTTAACTATTAAAAAAATATAAACTAACAATCTATTAATATGGTAATACATATGTCATTTAGTCAATAATAATTGCATAATATAATAAAATTTTCATCCAATGAATTAATATTTGTATCGCAACATTAATTCTTGTTCAGTTTTTTTACATTTTTATAATAACAAAAATATTTTTTTACTGACCTTAGAGAATCCGAAATTTGGTGTGTTGGACTGTTGCTGATTTATGTCAAAGCGCTTGAAAACTGAAACAAGGAAACCATGATGTTAGAAAATTATACTCATAAAAGTATAAGTTAAGTTATATAACTATTATCTATTTATTAGCCTCGCCGCTAAATGACACAAAAAATTAAAACAGATGCAAAGCTGCAGTATTACCTATGTCACTCGAGGATTAAAGAAGGTTATATTTCATCTAAATCATGTCATTCGGTTGAGCTTTAAAACAAAAAAAAATACTATTAAATTAAATTAAATATTAAATATTTCGGGACATTGCACACAGCGCCATCTAGCCCCACACTAAGCAAACGCTTGTGTCGTGGGTACTAGATAACGGATATAATACTTATATACTTTTCTTTTGTAAATACATACTTATTATACATACAAACAACCAGACTCAACACAAGAAATTATACCTTTTTAAAATGCATAAATACTTGTGTCAGGCGGGAATCGAACCCGCAACCCCTAGATTAGAAGGCAGAGCCACTACCAACTAAGCTAACAGGCCAGTCATACATTTATCTACTAAAATGCATAAATACATACATTTATCTACTAGTTAATCACTCACTGACTTTCATCGTCCTTTTACGAAAGGTAAAAGCTAATATTTTATTAAGTCGTATTTGTAGATCCTTATTTCTAAACAGTTGTTAATTGCATTATCGATAGAAACAACTTACAAGCAATTTAATAACTGTCACTGATTGGCCTTATTAGCAAGATTTATTAGCAACAGGTCAATTATAAATGCCAAGTGATTTATAGATATGTGACAAATATAATAACTTGTGCTACCCCCAAGGTATGATAAAATAACAATATTACCTTTCACAACCCAATTTAAAATGCCATAAATCAACGACAATCGATCAAAAATATCGATTAGCTTATCGAACGTTAAATTGTTGTGACACATCACTACCGCCCACTGTAGTCGATATTCAGGGTTACAGGTAATTAACATTAAGTAATTAGCTTTTTGCAGTTAAGCTTCTCTAAGTTTCATTCATTATTATCTGCGCAACGAGTATTCGGGCCGTACTCGAATATCAAGGCATCAGATTGGGAGTTTAGACTGGCCATCCGCGGGTACCAGCTTGCTGAGTAACTTGGGACTCCCTAAAGTTTTGCTTTCTCTAAGTTTTCTCAATTGGTAACACGTAAACGTATAAATGGCGTAATAACATATTCCTATAAATTTCTATAGCAATCCAGCGTGGGAATGCAGCCAGCGTTCTTGGTTCCATACCACATGTAGATTGTTTAAATTTAGTTTAGATGTAAATACTCTTTTTTAGTTCTATTAGTGTTAATATGTGTAAATATTGTTTCTTATTATTGAATAAATTCATTGATGTTTTTCCTATAATATAAATAAAAAGCTTATAACTGCATAGCTTTGAGTGCAATTCTGAATTATGTGTGTAAACTTGTATTTTTATATTCATCTTAACAGGAAAAGAGGAGTTTATCGAAAAGAAATTATCGATCGGTACACATAAAGGGAGTTGGGACAGTTTTTTTTGCCCAGGAGAAAGACACAATAGATTAATAATGAAATAGAAAAATCTTCTTGACCAAATCGAATCTCAATCTTCAAAAGTTTGCTAACGACCACTAGCCTTGTACAAACCCGATGTCATTGCGCACTTACGGGACAAACATAATTCGTAATTAATCGACTCGATCTATCGATACTTTCTCGATGATAAACAATGACTAAACCGGGCATTCGATAATGTCGATAAGATATGAAATAAGTCTCGATTCTAATGGATCCGTTGTGTTGGGATTTACACTTTCTAAAGTCTAAATGGGTTGGAGGATGGATTGGAATATTGATAAGTCACACGGACTTAGTAGTAAGGGTGGTTAGGTTAGTATGAAGTTTCCTTTAGCAATAGTTATGTTTTAATAATTTCATCGTATGAAAAATTGTTCTTTGGATCAATCAATTGAACAATATCTGATTTCTGTAAATACTGATACTACACAGCACATTTGAAATACATATTACGAGTAACAAGGATAACATGTTAATTAAAATCTCCATTCAAACTGCAAGCTCTATTTTTGACCATAACAGATAACATATTAATATAACGTTTTATAATGAAAATAATATTAATATTATATAAGTAATAAAAAAACCAAAGTACTTTATTTCTTGATCTAAATAACTATAACTATTGGTCAATAACATGCACATAATAATACCTTCACAAATACTTCCTATTCCCAACTAGATCAAACTGCCATAACAGATACATTCCTAGCATATCTGAACGGGTCATGAGGTTAACAAGCTATGCCTTGCAGTGCTACCTATATTTGACTAGAGCGCAAACAATGGGAGAAAAAGTTCGAAGCAACTGAAAAAGCTAAACCTTATTATAAAATCGTAAGGTAAGTGTTCTATATACTTACCTTTTGAACGTGAAAATGGAAAAATATTCTCTTTGTCTAGAAGTTTTGCTCATGTAACTATACTATTAAAATAAATAAAAAACTACATAGTGTGTCTCGACGGCTTAAGTGTCTACTTTTCATTCTGGTGCACTTTGGTTTGAATCCTCTTCTTATCGAATGAGAGTGGACAACTGTTTTCAAACCGCCCGGAGGGCCTCTGACATAGCTTAACGACTGCAGTAGGTCTAAAAGTCGTATCATTCGACCCACGGAAGCGCCCAAAATGGAATGCCACTTTTCGGTCACCCATCTAAGGACAGAACGCGTCGGCCTTTGCTTAACTTTGATAATCGCATGCGACTGCCTCCAATTGCTGAGCTACGAACGCTTTGTGTGTGTGTGTGAGTGGGAAACTGGGCAACCACTGTTCAAGAAAAATCCCCTAACTACTTGATTCTGTGGGGGATTCACGATCCACAGGCATGAGGAAATATAACTTAAATAGAGAGAACTGTACTATTAGTAAAATTTAATCAGAAATTGGATACACAATTAACTATCCCTGTTTCTTTTCAGCTTTTCCTGTATTAGTATCCTTTTAAGTACAATCTCAAGCTGACCGATTTCTTACAGTGACATTACCGTCATGCTGACAGGTTCCACAGACTATCCTCAAAAGGTAGCGCACGACCTTACTCTGGAGTTAGAATTGTTCTAGACTTTTTCGGACCTATTTTCTTTAGTAATTGCCTATACGATTTGCATAAGAGAGGTCTTTACGGTATACGTGGAAGTTAGGAAAAGAAAAGGTGAAGCTAGAATGAAAAGATTAAAAGATTTAAGATGTACATATGTATAGTTATATGTACCTATAGTTAAAAAAATATTGAATTTAGGTAATATCTATTACTTGTATTTATTCAGCTCAAAGATAAAATTTTGTGACTGAAAATGAAATGACGGCATTGAAAAATAAAGGCTATTGTTTGTTTTATTAACCTTGCCATATTTGTTGTGTTACGCAAGTTAACGTAACATACGTTTAAATGTATACTTTGCTACTGATATGAATTGATCGGCCAATTATTAGGTAAAAAAAGGTTAAGGCAAAAGAAACAAAATATCACATTTTCTAAAACATTCGTATTAAAATTTGTGTACTTTTCAGTCACGTCTATAGTTAATTATGTACGCCAGTTGTTTGTAGCAAACATTAACTTTAATGTTAGTAAATAATTTGTAAAGCGGTGGGATGTTCAACAAATGATTGCAGCATTAGGATGGAGTAGTTTTACTTACGTGAGTTAAGTAAGCTTAGAGTTTAAGATGTTTGTAAATACCAATATATTTATTTATTTGATATATAACTGTGTCAAAATGGTTTTTTCTTACATTATAATACAATAAAGATTTAGATTTATGTTTAAGAAAAGGAGTATAAGTTGACAGTAACAAAAACTTATTCAAACAATTCCACATATTTTCCTACTTATGGTTTTTCAGTTGTAAAGGTATTTGATGATATAACTACTCTTAATTTATATGTTTATTTTGAAATAGTAATTCTTATCAAGAACTTGTAAGCCATCATCATAATTAAACACTTTACATTACCACAAAATATATTGGTCCCATACTTAGCAGCGCAAAAAAGAAACAAACATTTATGATTCTAACAACAGTATTGTAAATCTACGTTAGTCCGAACAAATGCACAAAGCTTTAGAATCATTTAGTGCGCTCGCGCGGGCTATTTATCCAGCTATGGCCGCGGGCGATGACATCACACCCAATGAAAGACTCAATATGAAAAGAAACTCGGCACTCCATATTCTATATTAATACTCGACATTACGTAGAAATATTGATTGATTAATACTTTATTGGACACTCACATAAAAAAACATAAAACAAAACGAGAAATTTTTTAAATCTAATGCCACAAATGGCGGCCTTATCGCTAAAAGCGATCTCTTCCAGGCAACCGGTATAAAAAAAACAAAGTAGGTAAATATAACTGCAATTAAGAAAGACTCCCAAGTTGTTGGCAGGGTGATTGGCCAGTCGCCGTAATGCTTCTTAAAGATGAATCTTGATGCTAATTAGTACATGCACGACATTAGTTTTTCCATGAAGTGTTATTTTTTCAGCCAATTGGCCTCCATGTTTCTCGAAGTGATATTCGCTCACACAACCATTGATGGTGGTGCAAACTAGTACTGTAATCACAGAATACAGAATACAAATTGGTCGGATTTATACGTTTTAGTGGTTTATGGCTGACTAGTGGCTCGCGGCTTTGCTTGCATAAAGAAGCAAAACTTGCATCACCTATTTCACCCCTTCAAAAGTGGCATTTCCAAAAATCCTTTCTTAGCGGATGCCTACGTCATATCATCTACATACTTGCCAAATTTCAGCCTGATCCGTCCAGTGGTTTGGGCTGTGCGTTGATAGATCACTATATCAGTCAGTCAGTCAATCAGTCAGTCAGTCACCTTTGAGTTTTATATATTTAGAAAAAGATTAGGAGTCTTTTAGTTATGTGCCTACGGCCCCAACTACCTATTATATCGAAATTAGTGAAGATTTAAAGATATTTCAAACGTGTTATTATGTGAGTATATCTTGTAAGTGATTAGTGATTTAATTATTGAGTGCTATAAGTGACTGTTTAAAATTTAAATAAGTGAGACGGAATTTTACTATCGGTTTTATTACCAAGTAAGAACTTTAGTTTTAAGTGATTTCAGATATGTTACAGTAAATTGATTGTGCCTCTTTATCTTGTAATATACAAGTAGATTCATGTATTTTGTTTTCATAACTAACACAAAAGTATCATTATTTTTGACTGCTCTGTTAGCTTAGTTGGTAGTGGCTCTGCCTCCTAATCTAGGGGTGCGGTTTCGATTCCCGCATGACACAAGTAATTATGAATATTAAAATTTGTAATTACTTGTGTTAAATCTGGTTGTTTTTATGTATAATAAGTATGTATTTACAAAAAAAAGTATATATGTTTTGTATCCGTTATCTAGTACCCATGATACAAGCGAAAGCTTAGTATGGGGCTAGATGGCGCTGTGTGATAATGTCCTGAAATATTTAATATTTAAAATACAAATACATATTTTCTTACCTTTCAGTATGACTAAGATGTTATAGTTTTAGAATTATCCTGTTCAGTTTGTCTTGTTGTGGAAGCGCATGGCGCGCAATGCCTACTTTCTTCATTATCACTACACCGCTATGTATTTATTTCTTTTCAAATGTATTTTGTAAAATGTATAAGCTGTTTCTAAAGCTTGCATAAAAATATAAAATGATGAGTTTCGACCCTCAATATCAAAGTTAATTTGATTTGTTTAAGATTGCTGAAAGTGTTTCATTAGAGTTGAATACTCCAAAACAACACGTAAGTAATACTTATGACGTGCTCTGTTAGGATTTCTTAGATGTACACTAGCATAGTTACCCAATTGTCAATATTTCATAGTGAAATAAAGATGTTTGAAAACTGAAACTGAACTGTTTAGTTTAATCTGGGCTTGAAATAATCACGTGTACTCTTATAGCTAGTTTTTCTTTAACACACACTTGCACAAAGACGCAACTAAAATACCAGTAGCCACAATCCTTCAATCCAGGACATTATTAAAGAGAGCTGCAATGGTCGCTCGGCGCGGTGGCCAGATGTACCGATACATATATTAGAGTTTAACGAACATCTCAATTTACTTGCCCACCTGCAAGTACTGCGGGCAGAGTGTGGTGGTGTTGCTAGTCAGTTTGTAAAGAGATATAGACATAAGGAATGTTTATTTATTAATTTTTAAAGACGAAATTTTGTGATGTTGGTTTAAGGTATATATTTTTTTTATTATTAAAGTAACGTGATTATGTATGAGTTTTTTTTAATAGTGGTGGTCAATGAAACACAATTTTGAAAGCAGCATAAATTAATAGTTAAAAAATTCATAGCCAACCGTTATTTGCACGCAAACTAAGCAATTTCTATTGATCGAAAAATAAATTTTCAGTAATTCTACAATGTTCTTAATCACGCAACACCAACAACACCAACGCAGGAAAATAATATTTAAGTTATTTATCGTATAAGGAACCATGTCAATGGTTGCTTAATCTATATTATTTTTATTAATATTATAAAGCTGAAGAGTTTGTTTGTTTGAACGCGCTAATCTCAGGAACTACTGGTGCGATATGAAAAATTATTTTTGTGTTGAATAGACCATTTATCGAGGAAGGCTTTAGGCTATATAACATCACGCTGCAACTAATAGGAGCGAAGAAATGATGGAAAATGTGGAAAAAACGGGGAAAATTATTCATCTTTCTAGACTAAGAAATCAAAAAAATATGTACGAAAGAATTATTCCTCTTGAAATGATCTAACAAAATGTCCGCAACAGTATATGTCTTTCTTTACACTCACTAGAACCGTTTCTATGGTAATAACTATTCCACGCGGACGAAGTCGCTGGCACAGCTAGTTCTGTATAAAACTAGGTAGATAATTTTTCTACTAAAGAAATCTATGTACAATTTAGCTAAAGGCATTTTAGTAAGCGAGTACAAAAAAAGACAAAGCAACAGGTTACAGATAATGATTAACAGTCGCGTGCGCATTCTAAACGTTCGAGAGTGCTAATTAATTCGATGGACAATAGATACGCCGCGGGCTCATTTATCAATCTCATATTAAAATTGTAACTGGATTTAATTAACTGCTCATAATGTTACATAGCCAGTCTTACAATTTTTTTTAATATTATGTCTATGTGATGCTTAACTTCAGGCAAGGTGCTGTGCATTATAAAATTCTGTTTTAAAATTTTTAACTGTAATTTGAGTGTTTTTTTATATTGTTTGTTTATTTGTAAGTATCTGTAAAAAAAGTTGCTTAACATTAAGTGGACTGTAGCCAAACGAAAACCTATCTATCGTATAAAACAGTAAAATTTTATCCTCTTTATGGTACCAGAGAGCAAACGAGACAATTTGATACGATTTCAATTAAATTACCAATTAGTTTGTCATAGTGCGGCAGTTGTTAAGCCGTGTCAGAGACCCTTGGGGTGGCTTGATTAACTCTCGATACCAGAGATGGCCACTATCATTCGCTAAGAAAAGTTAAAATATCGAAACAAAATACAATATTATCCCATTAAAAGTACGATATAAATAGTCATACATGGTCATTCAGTAATATCAAAAAAGAAATATTAAATGCCGTCAGAAATACCACATAACTTATACTAAGTACTTACGCACTTATAAAAAGCAAAGAATAAGTACAAAAATTTCATATCCATGACCTTACAATATCCATTAAGCAATAAGTAAGGTCATGTACACATCTGACTATTGCTGATTACAGATTCACACGGAACATAGACAAATAAAACAAC
This sequence comes from Macaria notata, assembly GCA_927399415.1. Taxonomy (NCBI): domain Eukaryota; kingdom Metazoa; phylum Arthropoda; class Insecta; order Lepidoptera; family Geometridae; genus Macaria; species Macaria notata. The sequence continues at coordinate 8,200,342 of OV656741.1, forward strand.
ACACATCTGATTTTCTTTTAAATATCATTCTGCCAATCGTATGTAATGTCTTGATTATTTAGCTTCTGCAAGTACATAGCGATAATTTATCAATGAATTAATTATTAATCAGAATGCAGATGTATCTTACGTAAAGTTTAAAGACGGAATGTTTATAAGTAAGAAGACTTTAATAAGTAGATACTAAAGAAAATTGATTTTCCTTTCGTTCATCGTTTGCATTTACAAATCTGAATCGATTTAGCTTAAATTTAGAATGAACAACAAAAATTTATAAGAAATACACTGACGAATAAAAAATATTATAAACAACCTAACCTACTTTTTCAAAGGGCAATGCATCCAAAATACTGGCGGCATTGCCCCGCTGAATAGCTAGACTTAGAATGTAGATTGAAGGCAATTATGGGTAAACTAGTCAATAACTTACTAAGTATATTTAACAAATAGTTATACCACGGGTTGGCGCTGCAATTCTGATTTTTGTACTTAACCTATCATAATATGAATTTACTTGGCACATGTATATCGAATTTCCTATACTTTATTTAATGAGTTGTCTACTAGTTGTGACTATTACATATCACGGATTCACACGGGCCTTCCAAATTAACTTGTCACGGTACATCGTGTGAACAGGCGTTAAAATATTAGTTGCATTAGTGTGTGCCCGCCCTTGTGTGGTTTTAATTATGCTGATTTTGATTGATTGTGCGTGAAATTACTTAACGCTTTGCAATATCATCAGATGCTAAGTTTTTTTTAACAAATTTATTTGGGCTTGTTTTACGTTTGAAAGTGTGTGAGTTTTTGCAATTTCCAAACAAAAAGGTTAAAATTTTAGCGTAGTTATTTGATTAACGGTGTCACCGAATATACTACGGTGTATAAAATATTGTCTAAGTCCGTTAAGCTTTATGGGTGAATGAGTTGCATAGTGACATACACTAACATATTGACACACTTTGGCTTCTATATTGCTAGTCTTAGTCTTTAGACTTATATTATACCTACTCACATTTTTTACTTCTATGATATTAGCCTGAACTTAAAATATATCCAAGTACATACGTAATTTTACACAAATATAATTAACTAGAGGGTGCCTGCGGCTTCACTCGAATTAAAAAGTAAAACTTGCATCACCTATTAATTCACCTCTTTAAAAGTGGCATTACTAAAAATCCTTTCTTAGCGGATGCCTGCGTTTAACATCTACCTTCATTCCAAATTTCAGCCCAAACCGTCCAGTGGTTTGGGCTGTGCGTTGATAGATCACTATATCAGTCAGTTAGTCACCAGAGCCGACCGCTAATAATAGGCCTCTTTTTTATACGCCTATCATTTTACATACCTACTAGTTAATAAATGAGTTCTTTAAACCAAATAAAAAGCTACCCAAATATTAATGGTACAGATCTAGTAAGATAATAGGTATAACTAATGTCATTTTATATTGTGTCTAGTATAAGTTATGTACAATTGATATTTCTTATTGACGTGAATATTTTTCTTTACAAATAAATTGTTTATCTGTTTATATGTTTACTTCTGCGTAGATCTTATCCAAATTCTTCCATAAATTCCTAAACACATTTCTACTTTCATAAATTCAAAGCAACTTTGCAACCAAACTCTATCGATGGTATTCGATAGTAAAGCCTTTCAGAATCGATTGCCCCTGTAGGTAAATGCGGGTCATTCGATTTATAAATCAAGTCGGAAATCGATTTCAACACGTGGCTATTAATTAAGTTGTAGTTTGATCGGGAATTAGATAGAGATACCGTTGGGCGGGACTCTGATATATGGGGACGGAGGGTTAGGGTATGTGCCTAATAGTGGGACTTAGGCACTTTAGACCTTCGTTGGATCTTTGTTTGTTACATTATCTGATATCTTTGATTACTCCTTCAGTCTTCACCTCTACCTCTCGGCTTACGTGCTAGTTCGTAGAAATATAGATCATAGAAATATAAAACATTTTTTACAAGTGAAATACACTAGATGACTACAAATGTTATTTTTAACTAGTCAGTCTGTTTTAAAAAAATCATAATTATTAAAAAGAAAAAAAAAAATTTGCATGTTACATCTATTTTCATAATCAAACGCTATAATAGCACCGTTTCACTTAAATCAAGAAATTAAGAAAAAAATTACAAAGTTGAAAAAACGTTTGCTGTAAAGTTAAATAAAAAAATTAAACCTACCAATAAAACATCAGACTATCAGTGTACTCAAACCTTAATATTTCTCACACATGATTACATACATAGTTACGATAGTAAGATCAAAACAAGAGGTGTTAAACGGAGAAACTGTGCTATCACTTTATGATTTTAATTATAGAGGTCTCACAGAATCGAAGATCTTCGGAAAATGGGAAGCAAAGCAATAATTATAAAGTAACGACGTGAACATCTGTTGTTACTCTATTAGGGAAAATGTTTAATTATGTACACTATGTTTTAAAATAGTTTGTGTGCAATTCTATCAAATGTATAAATCAGATGAAAGAAATTCAAAAATTTTCTTACTATTGTTAAAGATTTTGTAATTGTAAGGTTTCATTTCACCACACATTAAAAAAAAATAACATAGGTTTAGTTCGTCAATACTTTTCACTAGAAATTTAAACAGCAAGGAGTACCTGGATTCAATCTGCGCTGGACCGGGTGTGCAGGATGAGTGGCGTACTAGAAGAGAGGCCTATGCTCAGCAGTGGGCGATAACGATAATGGCGATATCTTCAGGAGTTACAATTCAATACATACCTTCAAATATTTCTAAATCTTAATAATGTAAAAAATTAACATAATATGATATGTTTTGCTCCCGTTTTCGGTGTTGAATATTAACAGAATGATTTTGCTAAAAATATTAACTCAAAAAAACTAAACCTATTCATTACGATTAGCAGCTGCTAAACCAACAAAGATCATTGAAAGCAAGCTACTTATAATATTTGATGAAATCATGGCCGTTCATATATTCGATAAATCATTCTTTACTCGCGGAGATTGCCTGTCAGGCATGACAAATAAAAATTGCGAAATTTCATGTAGGTATGTGTGAATGAAACTATTTTTATTTTCATTAATATATCTGTCAATGATGTAGATTTTAGGATAGAGCCGTCAAAGTTTATAATTGGGTAACAAGCTTGACTTGACTTATGTATAAAAATTGAAGAAGCAATGAAGAAGAATCGTATTCCATTAATTAAAAAAATCATAATCAAAATGTGATGTCAAAGTTACATTTACATTACGTTATTTAAAAACATAGTTTCTCATTTAAAATTGGTCCTCACATGCATGATTGTATTTTTTTGTTGTTTGACAAGAGCACATAGTATATTTTTATTCTGTAAAGAAATGCAATGTGTATTTATTTTTGTAGAAATTTTAAGTTAAGAAGACTACTGCAGAAGTTTTTACTTATTAATAAAATATGTAATTGTAAATGTATGATTCGATGTTAAGTGCAGGTCATGTTGTGGCCTTAAAATGTATCTCTGATGAAAATCAATCAGACAAACACTAACAAGGCTATGAAGGTTTTTATTTAGATATATTTGAAGTTAAGTAGTTTATATTAATTGACAAAAAAATATATAAAATTGATTCAAAATCGATAATATTTCAATCACAAGTAGGAACAGATTTACAAGCCATTGCCATTTTCGTGTGAAAATATGTAAAATGGGCTAAATATTGACTGTCAAATAAATAGATTAATTATGAAATGCAAATTCTTAAGTATAATTTAAGGAGGAAACGAAGTTACGGAAAAAATCAATGTTTGCAAATATAAACTGAAAAGCTAGTATAAATATAGGGTAGCTTTTAATTAGATGTTTAGATACGACCCCTCTAACGATTCTGTAACGCTTCTAGCGACAGAACAGAACTACCTAGTGAAAATTGCTAACATTTTGCAAGATGGCTTTAGCATATATTTATACACATTTAAGGAAAACACACTAACATAGTACATGCATTGTTCCAGGGCATCCTGGCCTCACCCACGGCGGATGCTGCCAGGGCCTTGTATGCACTGGTCTCGGAAGTGCTCGCTCGGCGTAAGGATGACCCTAAAGTTTGAATGTTATGTAATTTTGCCTAATGAGGCTGGCATTGTCGCATGGCGAATAAAGCCTATTTAAAATATTAGAATAAAAAAAAAAGTACATGCATACTCGTATTCATGCTATACTGATATAACAAACATAATAATACGGCTACGATACCGCATCCTATTGTAAAACGCCGATGAAATCATCAACACTACCGGTTATATTGACCTTTTGTCTCGAACCAACTAAACTTTTTTATTAAAACAATTGAAAGTGAGACCGAGTACTTTGATTCTAAGGTCGCAATGCACCTTGCTTGATGAATAACCTTTTCGCTTTTATCATAGCCTGGTACATTCAAGAAGGCGTAAGCTGAGCTTTGCATTTGTGTGGGTGTACATAGATAGTGTAGGTGAGACAACCGGCTTAGAGCGCGGCGCCACCTTAGTTTGGTTTAAACCGGTTTTTACTGTTTTTTGTCAACTGGCTTACAGCGCGGCGCCATCTCACTCCCCCGCCCACCTGCCATACTTCACCTCTTGTACTGATAGCACCGTTACGTGTTTCATTTTAAATATTAAAACAAAATAAAAGTCAAAAAAATGTTAATTCAATACGTAGCGAAAAAAACGTATCAATGAATATGGATACAATAATGAGGTTAGCGAAAGAAAAAAAAATGAAACTATCACTATAGAAGAATGGAAATATGTATGTGACCACGCAATAAATGAAGGAAAAAAGTTTCATGGATACGACGCCGCTGTTGATAATAATAATGTAACGATTCATTATTAACACAAACGACACATAAGACGAGAGTGAAAATTAAAACGATTGTGATAAGGAAAATTATGACGGTGCAATTTCCGCTGTAAAAGAATAGGTAATATATTTTTTATTTGTGAATTTTATATTAAAAAATATAAATAAAATTTGTTTTAGGATTTTATTGTCTGAGTGTACTTTTGGTGATCACTCACACAAATGCAAAGCTCAGCTTAGACCTCGCGGCCTGTATCTGATTGAATGGTTGAAAAAAAACTGTTTTGATCATATAAAAAGTATAGGTTTGTTTATACAGGATATAAACAATAGACGATATTTGTGATATAAAGTCTTTGCATATTTAAAACGGTTTGCAATATAAAGGCGGAAAATTGTATGACGGTGCGGATATTTGTTCCTCTTCTAAGTCTGAGTGAAAGCAATGCTTAAAAATATGTATGTAGATTCTAGATTACTTTTTGTTGCCCGCCTGGCTAGAAAATAGAAACTATTTAAGCCTTTTTTATCACTTGTTCATTATTTTTATGAATGTCATTTCAAGCAAATTATAGTATTCTTGTTAAAAAATTGCCAGTAAAATTAAATACGTAATGATACTCTGATCTATTGAATTGACTTTACATCAACAATGAACTTTAATTTGATCAAATTTCAAAGTTTTGTTTTTCTATTCCTCGTTATCACTTTTTATACCTATCCCTAATGCTTCTTACTATCTATACTTATCCCTATTACTTCTTGTTACGTATTAGTACTTACATGTTCAATAACATATTTTTTATTCAATTTAATATAAGTATTATTATTGGTTGTATAAATCAATGAGTTAGACAGCTTCTTAAGTTCCTGATGTAAACTTGTCAATGATACTGATAAAGCGATTAATAATGGAAAATGAAATATATAACTATGTTGTTTATGTTTTCTGTACAATACTACAAATGGTGTGACGTTATAAATGTCTGCTACCACTTACCATGTTTTTTTATTATATACTAGCTGTGCGCGTGACTTCGTCCGCGTGGAATAGTTATTTTGGGCATCGTAGGTATTTATTTTTGCAAACTACCTCTTCAGCTTTATAAATTATAGCTGTTACACACGACTTGAACTTTTTCGCAGCGCACGCAACGGTAGCCCTCAAAGACGAATAATATTCCCCGTTTTTTCCACATTTTCCATTGTTTCTTCGCTCCTATTAGTTGCAGCGTGATGTACTATAGCCTAAAGCCTTCCTCGATAAATGGTCTATTCAACACAAAAAGATTTTTTCCATTCGCACCAGTAGTTTTTGAGATTAGCGCGTTCAAACAAACAAGCTCTTCAGCTTTATAATATTAGTATAGATATAGAAGTATAGATTATATAATTAATTTGAGTAATCTAATAACTAAGACGTAATTTAAGCACCTACCTACTATTATATTGGGAGATGACTCGTAATACAGTCTAACAGCTACCACGAGGTCAGAGGATTCACACGTATTTTGTATATCATCTTTTTACTAATATTATAAAGCCGAAAGTTTGTGCATGTGTTTATAAGTTTGTTTGTTTGGATTGGAACGGGTTACATCGCAGGGCGCTACAAGTATTTAAAACTAGTGGACGCCCGCGGCTTCGATCGCATTATTTTAGGATGAAAAGCAACCTAATGACACTCCAAAGATTTCATATTAACAGCCAACAGTTCAGCCGTGTTTGCGTGATGAGCGTTTAAATAAACAGAGAGACAGAAAAACAGAGAAACAGACAAATATTATAAAAACTGCTGAAACGTGTTTTAGTGTCGATTTAATGTATACCCTATTTTTTTTTCTATGTTCAGATTTTTGACCCTCTTCAGCTTTATTATATGTTTAGTTAGATAAGCAAGTTCAAATAATTATTTTATCTACACAAACAACATGATTGATAAATCTTGCCTCAAAGGAACAACAATACAAAGTTCCCGCACAATTAACGTCAAACGTCTTTCGTCGATTCGATTCGGTCTTTTATCGATTCGTAAACGCATGTCGTAATCGATAGTAATAATCGATTGAGAATAATAATTTTCGACCTTACCCAAGGCGCTAATTGTTTAGAATAGCTTACTGACAATTAATTTAATTATGAATGTTGTAAAATTGTTATGTGGTTATAAAAATAGGACTACTGGGCCTAAAAAGGCTATTGTTTTTGTTTATTGGAGTCGAGAATCGATTCTCGACTCTAATAAAGGTCAGGTTCAGATATTGTAGGAAGGTGTTTTTTTTATTGTTAGAGTTATTGTTCGGTATAAAATTGGAACACCGGACCGTACTTTACAGTTTTTCAGATGAATATGCTATAATAAATGGTGAAAAGTACTCAAGATTTTGAGATTAAGAGGAAATTTGGAAGAAATTTAGTGTGTATGGTGTAGTAATTTATTTATACTATTAAAGTCTGTTTGTTCCACTGTCATGCTACAACGGAGTTGAAATCCTTATTATTTTGATATGGTGATAGTACAAGGTCCCGAAACTTACAGTGGCTACTATTTTATCGCGAGAGAAGACGCGGGTTTCCATAAGTGTAATATAAACTATTCAGTTAATGTATCCAAGTAAATAAAACATATATTTACTGTCAAGAAAACGCAATTTATCACTTACATCTGGCAAGTTTATTAAAATTCAAACATCATAAAGTTTAATATCAAACAGTTAAGAACACGCATTTTAAGCATTGAACTTATCACTTAATTAACACTTTATGTGACTTTAATGATTGAATTTTATTTCAACTTGGATATATGGGTGAATTCATAATTATAATAAAACTTATCACTTACTACAATATTAAACCTGCCAATAAATCCTTACGTTTCATCCAAATTTGCCATTAAGTAAATATAATGGCAAATTTGGACGTTGTACATATTTTATTGTAGTCAATTATTACTCCCAAATTCAAGGAAACATCTTTTGGGTCAGCTGAAGACAGCTTCACATATTTTCGTATGTTTTTTAAAACAACTTTAGATATTTTTGGTTCGCAAACTTGCCTAAGTGACGTACACAAATTATACCTTTGAGTGGCCAACTCTGGTGTCGAGAGTTTATCAAGCCGCCCTAAGGGCCTCTGACATGGCTTAACGACTGCCGTACTTGACAAACAGCCGGGATCTACAATTTATCTTGTTATCCGACCCACGGAAGGGCCCAAAATGAAATGTCACCCATCCAAAGACTGACCGCGTCGACCTTTGCTTAACATTGGTTATTCCAAGCGATAGCCTACGCTAGCTGAGCTATGGGCGCTATTACGCACCTAGAGACTATGGATTAAAACAAATTAGATCTTGGATTAATACCTATTAGTAAACAGTGTATCGGCACCTGTCGTCAGCTCCGTAACAAGTCACTAAGTAATTTTCTGCCTTATATAAAATTCAAATTTATGCTAATGTGACATAGGACTCCGACACTAATTGGATTTACATAGAGCATGCATATGTTCGTTCGTAAGGTAGGTTAGTTATATAGATGAGACTCTTTCATTAGGTTAGAAGCAAATTGATTTAGTTTTAGCAGACTGATTAATCTGTAATGATTTACTTGTAGCGAATTTCTGAAATACGAGGAGTATTATGTTTAGATACCTTGTCTCCCTATTGTTTTTTATTCCTATTTTTTTAACCCCAATTTGTGCAAGTATATGTGTTTAGCCAAATAAGGTAGCTCACCCTATAAATAGATAACCTAGGAACACTACATTATCTTATCTTATCTTACCTTACCATCTCTTTTAGGACTCTGCTATAAATCCTGGGAAAAAATGTACACGACCCATCGCAGTAAAGCTAAAACTATAAACCAGCATATTTTACCTGTTACTTAAACTTATGATTCACAATCTATGCTTCTTACATTTCGTTAACTGCATCTACAACCTATTGCTTGCATATGAATGTATTATTAACATAGTCACTGTATATATCTTTACCTACATCTAAAGCCTACTATTTGTAAGCTCCGTCACAGAATACAGTAGAGTAGTATAATAAGGTAGTATCGGTTTACATGTAAGCTCTGTGTGGGTCAAGGTTCCTTGTAAGCTCGACTGGTAAACTTAGGCTTGTGAGCCATTCATAGAGGTAATTTATACATATAAAAATGCTGTTAAGAAGATGATGAAGACATTAGAAAAAAAGGTTTGGGTATACCTTAAACACATAACAGACCACGTTTCAACAGTTTTTTATAGTTTTTGTCTGTTTATCTGTTTGTCTGTATGTATATTATATGTATACGCTCTTAATGTGATTTTGTAACCCATTGGGCTACTTTACAATATTTTGGTAGTAGATAATAGGGACTCAGCAATAGCGTAGCATGATAACTAAAAAAAAATATGTTCCAAAAAAAAAAACATACAAAAACATATAAAAAAAATTTTACAAGCGAAGAAAATGATACAGATGCAGTGATTTTACCGAAAAAGAGTTAGGATATTAATCAAGTAGGTATAAATCTATTGTAAATTATTAGTACTCAACAACCTTTATCCTCTAACGTACGCAGAAAGATTTATAGTCCGACTCGCTCACTATTATTACACGTAATGTTTTACAATTGAATATTATTTTACTAAACACAGTTAGTTATTCTATCTTTATGTCTATGTCTTATTTGCCCTTGAATTGGTTCTTTGAATTGCTAAAACGTATGGGATTTTATGGACTTATTGTGAGTCTATTGCGTGTTATTTATCTAAAATAAGCTTACTTTTACTAAGAACTGTTCAAATTTGATTGTCATTATGTTCATGATCAAAAAATATACAAAAACATTGTATGACACTGATAATAAACTTTTTGAAAAAGTTTTTCTAAATCATTATTATCTTCCCCTGATGAATTAAAAAATATTCCATCGATGCGATGATTAGATCTATTTAATAGTTTTTTTTTCCGTGGGGTCCGGGAGCCCATACTATTTTCCAAAACCTCTCGGAGCGCTTGGTTGATGCGACGCGTGACCAAAATGCTGGCCTTTTTCTGGCTCAACGTATAAGCATTGCCATCCAGCGTGGTAATGCGGCCAGTATGGTGGGCACGCTGCCCTCTGGTAGTGGGCTGGAGCACTTAGATTATCTTTAGGCTTTTCTAAAGATTTTCTAAGAGCCCCTTTTTTGTAGTAGTTAGTAGTAGTAGGTATGTTTAGTTTTTTTTTTCCTTATTTTTATATTTTATTATTGTATAGGTAAATAAAGATTTGTTTTTAGGGTTCCGTACCTCAAAAGGAAAAAACGGAACCCTTATAGGATCACTTTGTTGTCCGTCTGTCCGTCCGTCCGTCCGTCTGTCAAGACCCTTTTTCTCAGGAACGCGTAGAGGTATGAAGCTGAAATTTATATCAATTACTCAGGTCTACTGTCCCTTGAAGCTGTGAAAAAATCAAACTTCTAAGCCAACGCAATCAAAAGATACAGCCATTTATGCCGCAAATTTTCGACACTTGCAAGGGAATCAAAACCTACAGGGTGCTTCCCGTGAACTCAGAATCTTGAAATTTGGTACGAAGCAACGTCTTATAGCATAGATAAAGGAAAAATTACGAAAACCATAAATTTTACGGAACCCTCGGTGCGCGAGTCCGACTCGCACTTGGCCGGTTTTTTTTGTTATTTACTAGAATAATTTACGTGCAACATATTTTCACAGTAGACATGTACGCGTGGTTTGCACTTTTGCTAACTACCAATTTATAAACCACCTCGTATTCAGAAGTTTTGCGTTCTCAGAATTAGAGCCAACTAGGATTTGTATTTCAACCCAATACAGAGTTACTAGAAATGTTTAAAAAGTAGCAAGAGCTCATAAACAAGAAATCTTACTGTTGTATATTGCATACATTTATTTATTTGTACAATGTATATGATTTCAATAAACAATTCTTTCTCCTCAAGGTTATGAAAAAGCCAAATTAATTAACTAGTATTAAAAATAAAAAACATATATTGCAGGTCAGTTTTTGGGGCTCCCATAAAATTACATATCGGTTTTTTCTATTAATTGTATATTTTTTTAAAGTATAGTTAGGCTTGAATAATTTTTATCGATTGTGCACAATTTATCAATTATTTTTATACAATTTTTATACCAATATGTTTACATATGTTAGGCTCATGCTTGACTACAACTTACCTGATGTTAAGCAACGTTATAATCTACGATCTAGCGCGCTTGCCTAGAACTATATGTTTTACTTTTAACGCATTGGCGTTGTTTTTTTTCCAATTGCCTATGAGTGGAATAAAATTTTACTACGTATTGTAAAACCCTTTTTTTGTAAATCTTTGTCCCTGTATGGTACTCAGAATTAGAACCGTACTAGTTGACCCGTTAACAGTTACGGAAATCACAACTATACTGGCCGTAATTAGAAATAATTACTCGAGCGTTTCTTGTAAGTTCCCACTTGGTTGCTGTTTGCACTTGTTACCGCTTGTAGGTAGCAAATTGTGTTTACTTGGTACTCGCTTGAAACAGGCATATATTTACTACACATTGCAAGTAAAATAAAAAAAAAGTGTATAAGTAGATATACACACACGTGTTAGTATTTTGTTATATATTATAGACAGTCAGACAGTACACACAATTATTTCCGGTTAATCAAATAAAAAAAGTAAGCCTACTTAGTTTCAAAATAATAAAATTGTCTCTCCAAGAACCGAACCACGGTCTTCGTCTACGGCGCAACTGATAACCAGATATATGTACTGATCTTATCTGTGTGCCTGTTTGGTTGTTTATTTAAACGCTCATCACGCAATTACGGCTGAACGGATCATCATGATTTTTAGTATGTGTTATAAGCTACATTTTATACTGAAATAATGCGAGCGAAGCCACGGGCGTCCACTTATCTATACTAATATTATAAAGCTGAAGAGTTTGTTTGTTTCTTTGTTTGTTTGAACGCGCTTATCTCAGGAACAGGTCCGAATTTAAAAAATATTTTTGTGTTGAATAGGCCATTTATCGAGGAAGGCTATAGGCTATATAACTTCACACTGCAACTAATAGAAGCGAAAAAACAATGGAAAATGTGAAAAAAACGGGGAAAATTATTCATCTTTGAGGGCTTCCGTTGCGTGCGCTGCAAAAACGGTTCAAGTCATGGGTAACAGCTATAATTTATAAAGCTAAAGAGGTTGTTTGCAAAAATAAATATGATGCCCAAAATAACTATTCCACGCGGACGAAGTCGCGAGCGCAGCTAGTTTATTATATAGGAAGTAAATGTTTTGCACAAAAAATCTCGTTTATGTTGTAGATAGACTCTTCTTTGTAGTAGACTCTTCTAAGTTACACTTACTATTTGTACCTATGTGTTGATATGAGTACTGAGTACTTATATTAGTCCTGCAATCAGGCGCTATAAGTCAGTGCAAATGATATATTGAATCAGAGTGCGTACGAACCAGAGATAGGCCGCTAAGTGATCGTTTACAACAGGATAGATTAATTCTACTCGATAAATCTACGTAGCGTCCGCCATTACGATGTGAGTGAAATGTATTGGAGGAAATTACGCGAGTTTATGATGTTGGAAGGAAATAAGTTTATTTTATAGTAAGTCTTCTTCTGTTAAGTTTAAACTCACTCTTCTTCTTCTTATAGTCTAAAGTCACTTAATCATCTTTTATCAGGCATACATTATGTCTCCAGAGTTTCATTTAAGTCACTTCATAAAAAGTTACTTAAAGTCACTTGTTATAAAGTTACTAAAGGTATAAAGTTATATAAAGTTACATTATTTTAACTTTACTTATACGCAATACAGTTTTAACGGAAGACCAGCACTGACAGTTTTGCTGTCAGCACAAACTCAGTTGAGACTGGATTGTGAATCTAAATTTTGGTTGACTTTCTATACTTTGATACTATGGGGCGAGGGATTATCGTGATTTCGGGTGTGAATAAGGACACTTTTTCTCCAAACAAAGCAGGTAAGGGTGGTGTTCATTAGTCTTTTATAAACAAGCAATGCATCCTGAAGTTTATATTTTAATGTAACGCCTATAAAGCAAGGTTAACAAAAAATACCTATACTATTTAATTTATGTAGTTATTGTTTATGGATATATTTCTGGGTTATTTTTCCTTCGTCTTCAGGATCTAAAACAACACCTACGCCTTTTATCTAAGTATATTTCTCTGCTATGTAATTTCTGTAGTTTTATGCTGTACATTAAAGTTATATTCTATTCTATTCTCTTCTAAGCAAACACCTAAACATAGTACCTACAATTGCACATCAAAGTATCATTACGGCTAGCTGGCGGAGGAACACTTAGCGCATCATTATCGACGCTTTGTTTACTCGTTTGCAATTGCACAGTAATCGAGCATAATTGCTGCAGTATTTTGCTTTGAAAATAGGTTGTTTTTAAAGATTTAGAACAAAATTGAAGAATACAGTTTTCTGGTTCTTATTTACTATTACGAAAATGCATCCTTTCAATTTAGTTCAAAATAACAAAATGTACATTGTGTAAATAAAATCTCATTAATATCACTCAAAACATACAATACAATAATGTAAAGCAAATCTATCATAGAAATATTCTCATCACTACCTACATCTATGATTCATCGCATACTCTACATTATATTTATCAATCTACCTACTTACTTGAAAACATTCCCAACAAACCTCACATAAAAGTGCGCATCCCAGCCCTTACAATTTCCCAAATGAGCGCCCATAGTCCACAACAAAGCGTTTTACAACCCCTCATTAGCTTCAAAAGCAGAACAAAACAGTACGCCAATCCACCACTTACTCAATAATTACGTAAGCTACAGAGTTCCCAGGGTGGTATGCTAAAATTGTTGAGAACATTCCAGAAGGAATATGCGTGTTCGATAATTCCCAATATAATTTCGAGCGGTTAAAACGCCGGCTGGCCAAATGAATGGGCAAATACGCATGCCCTGATATGTATGACGTGTGAATACATTAACGATTTTCGTAAGTTTCACTTTCGACAGATGGTTTGGGGAAGTTACAATGTGTGGTTTTCTGGACAAACACCGTCTTAATAAAAAACGCGGTTTAAGTATTAGTCCAGAACTTTGAAAATAAAAAGTGGGTTCTTGTTGTTCAGATATCACCTACATGCAACCAAAATGTCAACTTCAAATTGGAACTTTGATTTAACATTGGTACATTTGGACAGTTTGATAATTATGGCAGTAGACAGACAACTTTCGAACAACTAAAACGGACTTGGTCTAGACTTAAATTTAAACCACGTTTTGTAATAATGCCCAAAGTCTTTTATGCGCATTTAAATGTAATCACCTTCTCAGCTTTTTCATTTAAACGGAAAACTGAGTCAAACTAAGAGATAAAAGAGATTATTAAGTACTGTCCAATAAATAATCTTATCGATAGTTCAGTAAATGAAAGATCTTCTTTATACATAACTTATCAAGAAAGGGTTACCTCATCAGTAGTATCCTTATAGTTTTCAGTAAATTCTCAGTAAATTTAAATTCAAGAATCTAGACAATGTAAATTCAAGATCAATTTCCAATAGCTACCAGCAATGTAATCTGAAAACGATCATAACAGCAAAATCACATGCAAACTGCGTTTCCCACGATACCGCACAATCGAACGATTATCGACTCAACCCTATTCTTATACTATTACTTGATATGATTCCAATCTTATTGATTTTAGACTTCTTTTGTTTAATGTTTTGATTCTAATTTTTAAATGAATTGACGCCTCGCGTTTTGGAGGTTGTTTGAAGTTATTAATTTTGTGTCAACAAAAGACCGATAGATGTACTATGAATATTAATTTTTATTTTAATAAACGTTATATGTTTTAACAGATTTTATCAATGCCTCTAAATAAATTGTATTTTTAATATAATATATTAAAAATATTATGAATTGTTATTTCTTAATTTGTGTGGCCATCCACCTTTGAATGCATTTTATGTGCATTAATTACATATCCTACATTTGATGCATATTTTCTATAATTTGAGTGTTAATGGATATTCAAATATACCTATCGATTATTATTCGAAACATCTGAATAAATTTACATGAAAATAAATAATTCTACATATATTGTATTATTAATACATTCAAAAATAGAACCAATAATTGCTTTACATATTTTCTCCGAAATGTTTTGAATTATTTATGATTCGATATTTTTTTCTGTTTGTGGTTTTTTTTATTGTTGTTTTATGCTATTATATTATTGCATTACTTGCCCTTTGAACTGACATTGACAATAAAAATAAAACATTTATAAAATTTATTAATGCTTGTTATAAGCATCCCAAAAACTATAAAGGATTTATTACTTTATCAACTATCCACAACTAACACCACCTTATCATTCAAAATTAAAAAAAAACCATTACCTACATTATATTCATTTAAGTATAGATTATATCCCTGCCACATTGGTTGCCTGGAAGAGATCGCTCTTAGCGATAAGGCCGCCAATTAAGACGCTAGCTTTAATTTCTATGTTTTTTTGTATTTTTTTATATGTGGTGTTTTAATAAAGTATTTATATCAATCTATCTATCTATCTAATTACACAAACATTCTCAGCCAATCACTTAAAACATCACAAACTCGCAAACTATTCACGAAACAAAAAACGGTTTCATCATTCGCATCAACTCGATTACAGAAATCGAATCCCCGATTCGGTGGGCATGTGAACCGCACTCCGTGACACGGGTCGTTCCCTGCAGGCACCATTAGGCCCTATAACCATCAGTCGGTAGCAAACTCCAGGACCGCTAATTTTCTCTAATTTTCCTATCAAAAACGATACGCCATTGTTTTTTAAAACCGGTAGCAGATAACTGTTCGTATCGTGAGAACTTCGGGCTTTTCGAAGTCGAATCGAGTAAGCGAACTCGATAGACGTCACATTGTTATTGGGAATCGATCTTCTTCCAAATCAGGCAGACATGAAACATAATCTTAGCATTGATAAAATTGATTAACAAAAATAATATGCCTTATTATTGAGAAAAAATATATAAGGCACGTAAAAGTTCAGGTAAGATGTAAAAATGTTGTATCAGAACTGCCAGTCTAATTCACACGGTATGTTTTTATTTTTATTTAAAAAAAAAAAAACACTGTATGTTTATAATTTGATCATTTGCCCTTTCTTTAAGTTAGGGTTTTAAGGACCTGATTTATTTACTTATCAAATATATTTTTTAGATACATGGTATTTTTTTTTTTACGTGGGATAGGTTTACTTTTGACTACAGCCTGCCTGATGTTAAGCATTGCTGCAGCCTAGGATGTATATAATGTCCTCGCTCAACAGATAGTTGACTGCACTGTTTCCACAGACTGCATAAAAATTGGATGTCTCTGGATTTTATAGTCTATAGAATCGAACAACCATCGATTTGAATCGAGTTATGTAACTCACTTTTTTGGTAAATTACGGGTTTCATTTTCAAAGTTCGCGTGCACATGATGCGGCCTTGTGTTAATGTTTAAATTAAGCTTGAAGGATTCTCGGGCTTTTATGCATTTGTGATGTTATGGTTAATAGACACAAGGTCGGAGCGTGGAAGAATGCGATGGAGATTACAGATATTTTGTAAATATTAATACTGAAGTCTGACACTGATTGAGGTTTGATAAAATACATTCTTGCTGCGTGTTAAATTGTGAATCATCGCAATACTTGAATATTTTACATTCGGACTTTAAACCAGTAGGTAGCTAATATATGAATGTTTTTTTTTTAATATATATGGATGGATGGCGCTGTGTGATATGTCCTGAAATATTTATTTTATTTATATTGTGTGCAAATAAGTAAGAAACAGAACAAAGTAACAAACCACCCTAAGGGCCCATGACATAGCTTAACTTGGTTTACTGGTGTAGTAACTTGCAAATAATTATTACTTTTATAAACTAGGTTCTATTTGCACAGCAATAACTTTTAAGCACATTTAACGACAACGAAACTTTAAAAACTACAATAATGGCTAAGGAGTTGTTGTACAATTAGGTCTTAGAATAAAATATAAAACCTATTTCATATTAGCACCTATTTATAAATGAACCGTCACTAATACAGTAGATGCTGTCAACATTTCACACATGTTAGATATTAAATCTCGCATAGTTTGAGTAGCTAGGATATGTCAGATACAAGGATAAATAGGTAGCTAAAATATAAATTCGTATAATCTATTCCATGAAAACCACTGCTTATCTGCAGTGGTTTTCATGGAATAGATTATGTAATTGGAAGGTATAAAAAAGTACATACATTTAGGATTAGTGTTGTGTAGTTTATTTTTTGTTTTTAGGGAAAATACAAAAGTGTATCTTGAACCAAAGAAATAAGTTTGAAGGATGTTTGCAACTTGGTCGATAAAAATGATTTAACTTACCAATTTTTAACCGAGCAAGAATAGAACGGATGTGGTGATCTTTCATGTTACTTGCTGATATTAATTCTAATATACGGTACTTAAACTATTTAAAAAAAAAATCAAAATTCATTTATTCATTGCGAATTATAGGTATTTACAAAGGTGGTATTATGTACATATTTTATTTTAATAATATTCCTTGATAACTCTATTTCCGTTTTTATCTTCTTTTATCTGTTATTGCTTGAAGGCTGGTTTATAGTACATACCTACCGACGGAGCAAGAAATTGCAAGAAGGTCATGGTTAAACTGGCAGCCGTAGAACACCCCACTATCATATGGATGTCGTACTCTAATTTGACTGGTAGGACGTCAGATATGCTATTTCTAGGGTTTAGATGAGACACACAATATTGTCCGTTGTGTAGAATAAAATTCTGTGAAGTATGTTTTAAAAAGTAGGTTGTGTAAAGCAGTCACTATCTACAATAGTAAAAATACCTAAAACAATCCTTACCTATCTATTTGTATCTGTTAAGTGAAATGACTTACATATAAGAAACCAATTTCAGTACCTTATGTATGTACGATATTGTTCAATGATATGAAATGTTATCACATGTCAAGTTAATGTTAAAATTCACGCAATCTCTTCCTAATCTTTATGATTTGATGTGTCCTGTCCATTCCACTCAAATTCATAAAGTAATCAACTCCTTATTGAAAGAAATGAAGAACTTTACTCTACGGTAAGCACTCTGTGCTATTTAAATTTAATAAAACTTCAAGTGTTCATTTTCGTCTTTTATCTCGGTTTTTTGGCACTTTGGCGTCGTTTCGATAAAATACAAAAAGCATGTTATTACCTTGTTGGAAGTAATTGGACTTCCTGACATAGACGCAAACGAGCGCCATGAGTTGGAGCTGGCTGAGTCTCTGGCGAGTAGACGGCGGCAGCGGGAGGAGGTCGCGCAGGTTCGAGATCTCGGCGTTGATGAGGTCGCGACGCAACTTGCTGGCGCCTTTCGTTGACTTGCCTTGGTCGAACCTGGGGAAAAAAAATGAGGTTTATAATGTGATCGAAAAGTATCAAGACATCATGCACACTCGCAGACATTTCAGACAAACAGTCAGGTGGTGAGAATGTGTTTAAAAAGTATGAAGATATATATTATGTAATTGGCATTGCTGGTAAACATGCACGCGGTACCTTTCGGCAAGACACTCTAGTCTAGACCTGCAATGAAAGGTGTACGTATAGGGTCAATAGATGCCAATATTTTGTCACAGATAAAAAAGTTGTCGATTTTAAATAATAAATCATAATGTTGTATAGAATATATCACAATGACAGGATAATAATTCTTTGATGTCTATATACTGCACATATTGTTCAAAAATAATATACATGCATGCATAGACATTTTATTGAAATTTCTAGAGAATAAATAATTGCACGACGTTCAAATTTACGCATTTTTATAAAAAATGATTACGACCGTAGGCTATCATTAGAAACATAGACATTGAGCCATATTTTACAAAATATCGTAATATTTGTCGAAAGCGAATCACTGATTGACACCGTTATCTACGGTCGTATAACTCAATCGAATAAACCCCTCAGGACATCATTAAATTAGCAGAAAACATATCAATCTGGCCAAACTAAGTAAGACTACAGAAAGAGTAGAAAAATTCAGATCTAGTGTATAAAAAATACATGTTATGCTAAAAAATAAAATACTATTCACTGTACTTAGTTTTAGATTAGTTATAATGTAGAATTTTTATGATCATAGCTAGCGGAGGCAATCGCATGCGATTACCAATGTTAAGCAAAGATCGACGCAATCAGTCCAAGGATGGGTGACCAAAAAGTAGTATTTAATTTTGGGCACTTTCGTTGGTCGGATGACACGTTAAATTGTAAGTCCCAGCTGTTTGTCTAATACAGCAGTCTTTAAGCCATGTCAGAGGCCCTTAGGGATTCTTGATGAACTCTCGACACCAGAGTTTATCACTCTCATTCGATAAGAAAATGATCAGCTAATACACAGATACAAATTAAGCAAGTGATTTTTCATTTATTTATGTTATTCTCTAAAAGATGAACACTTTCGTTTAGGATAATGTGGAACTGATTTCACCTTTCTTATAAAAATAAAAGAGTAAAACTTATTTACAGAAGGCAGACATATACAACATCTCTCTATAAGTGTCGGAATTGTCTATCTTGAATATTTCTCTTCTTATCGATTGCAAATAATCAACCGACTCATAAAATCAACTCAATTGCACAACTAGCATCGAATAATATTTGATCTGTAACATTTAAAATACACACCCTTTTTGTGAGCATATTTATAAAGAGCTAGGCAATAATAACGGCAATCCAATTAAGTTGTTAACATGGTTTATGATCTTTGAATTAGTTCCACTTGTATTTTTTAAGATACAAACTTTGTAAAGCCCAGATTGATTGATAAATAACATTAAGTGTTCTTGATATTTAAGACGTAAGTACTTTCTTGTTTTCCTATTGTTGTCTATGTTACTGTAAGAGCCATAACTATAAAATAAGCATAAAAGAAGCTAACTGAACATAAATGGTAGAATATGTGAAATAAGTGTTATTAAAAATAAATAAAATAAAAGTCATTTATTTCAGGCATATTCAACCCAGAACTTAATAATTATATTTTAAATCAATATAATTATTTAAAATTGACATGTAATTGTACAAATTATTAATAAATTGTTTATCTTATGCCTGAATAATTGCAAAATCGTAGGTTTGTGCGATTGACAAATCTTGTATTTTTACTTATTTGTATTAAAACGGCAAAAAAAGTTTTTGAAATTTTGGGCTATCTTTTTTTTAGAAATCTTGACAATTACAGTTACATAGGTACATCAACAAAAGAAAATATTTTAGTAATATATTTCGATATTGTAAAAGTATTAAGAATAATCTAACTATTTTTGTACATCTATCAATAAATAAATCAAAGGTCAAATTAAAGTATCTCGGCAATTAACTTTTAAGGTTACGTGAATCTGATTGCAATTAATGCATTTTAAATATTTTTACTATAAAAATCAAAGCATAACAATTATTTATTTTTACACGTGATTATAATTTACTTGATGTGAATGTAATGGGCGATTACTAATTTACCTGAATTTATTTAAACTTTGACCTACATCATTGATGGGAAATAATATCAAGTATTTTCAACTAAAGATCAAGAACGTTTATTACCATTTTTATGGATTAATTCGGCATATTTTGAAGATGAGTGAGTTTTCTGTTATATTTTTGTAAATTCTGTTTTTTTGTGATTTCTACTGAACTGTGTGTTTGAAAATGTTTGAATTTAGAAGCTTACTTACTTTCCTAACATTAAATTCATATGCTTATTTTTGAATAAATTTACTTCATTACTTGTGTGATTCATATTTTTTATGAATCACACAAGTGTGAAGTAAATTCATAACAAATCATCTCAAAAAAACTAACAATATGATTAGTCACGTTTTATTTTGTATTATATTTGTACAATATAATTAACAGACAGTATACTTTATTAGTATTTTATAAATTCCTAAAAGTAACAATAATAAAATAATACCCACTCCTACAAAGCCTAAAGTCTAAGTTCAAAGGTGTGTTCAGGATGCCAACACAGAATAACAAGGGGCAGACAGCGCTGTGTGGGTCGCAGGTCAATCTGCACCGAGACGCATAGTGCGTGAGGACACTGGAGAGAATTGGTATTTGTGACATTATGTTACAGTCATGTTGGTCTATTTCTCTGCTTTCAATTTTTATAATATTCCTAGGAAAGAAAAATAAAGGAAGGAATAGAGGAAACACTGCCAGCATTCTGGGATCCCTGCTGCACAGCGACAATATGGACGGTGTGCTGAATTTTTTGTAAATATCTGTTTTTTGTAAGTTTTTCTGTTTAAGTCATTTTTGTATATACTTGTGGAATGAATTTAAACATTAGTTAGTGTTTTTAATTTATTTATTCAATGTTCCTTATGTTTGTATTTCAGGATTGACATAGTATAAGCCTTTTCACAGTAACAAAGGCTATTAAACAAACGTTTTATCACGGTACGACGCAAATGAAGCCGCGGGCAACCAGTAGTCAAATCTAGTGCATACCTCCTTATATAAGTAATCGCGTCAAAGTCAATTATTAAAGAAAATACGGTAAGATACGGAAGTATTGTCGGTGGTTCATACAAACAATTTAATGAACGTATTTACACGCCAGTAAAAATAATTAATTTAATTATGTATTAATTGTGTGACGTTTTAGTAAACAACTGCATTAATTTATTTATAATAGTACTATTTACCTGGGTTTATAAGTATATAAATTTATTATAAATACATAGGTATGAGTAGATAAGGCTTAAAACAAAACATTCCATTAAACTTAGCTCACAACCCATTCGTCCAACTTTTTGTTCGTCTACGAAATTTTAAAACGTAGAACATTTTTCATCTTTGATAAATTAAGTATCATTATTGACATTCAAAATAAATGATAATTTATTGACTACTAATCGTCAAATCATTATCGACTTATCGGTTATTAATTTTATTGAGTGTCTAATATTTATGTACTTGTGAGCGGTGTTTTTGTTCTTGAAATGTAAATTTGTATGATAAGGATCATAAATAAATTAAGTAGTTTGTTAAAAATTATGTCTTGATACTTTTAAATTAATGCAAATTATATTGCAAAATCAGTGATGTAGTGTTTAATAATATATAATATATATCTTATTTAAAAGCTAATGATATTCAAAGTGACATTGTAACTAACATTCTGTCAAATATCTGCGATATTTTATAAATAGATAAATCATTTATTGGCCAATTAGTTACAACTTAAAAACTAAACGTTATCAAAATTAGTTATCATATTGTATATCAGCATTATGTTATTTTCAGCATTACGCAACTTTGTTTATGTATTACTAGCTGTGCTCGCGACTTCGTCCGCGTGGAATAGTTATTTTGGGCATTAATTCTTTTATACATATGTTTTTGATATCTTGAACCATTTTCGCAGCGCTCGCAACGGAATCCCTCATCATCATCATCATCAACATAAATTTAAGGGCCGTGCCCTTGTCTGTGGAGTATGCGCCATCCTTCCCGGTCTTCTGCCAATTCCTTGACCTCCTTATACGACATGACACCCGCCTTTTCTTTTATTTGCTCCATGTATGATCTTCTCGGCCTTCCTCAAAGATGAATAATTTTCCCCGTTTTTTTCCACATTTTCTATGGTTTCTTCGCTCCTATTAGTTGCAGCGTGATGTTATATAGCCTAAAGCCTTCCTTGATAAATGGTACTTCATCATCATCAGCCTAATGGGACCCACTGCAGGGCATAAGCCTCCACCCTCTTACGCCAATACTCCCTGTCTTGCGCTGTTCTTGCCCAGATGTTTCCTTCTAACTTTCTTACATCATCCAGCTACCGTTGCACAGGTCTTCCTACACTTCGCTTACCTAGCCGTGGGTACCATTCAGTTATTGCTTTGCTCCATCTGCCGTCAGTACGTCTCTCCAAGTGTCCAGCCCATCGCCACTTGAGTTTCGTAATACGAGACCCGACGTCTTCCACCTTCGTACGTTTTCGGATCTCAGTATTACGAACCCTGTCGCGTAACGTAATGCCTAACATGGACCGTTCCATTGCTCTTTGTGCGACTCTCATCTTTTCGATGGTTTCCTTGGTGAGCGTCCATGTTTCGGCAGCATACGTCATTGTGGGCAGAACACATTGGTTGTAGAGTCGTGTCTTCAAGCATTGAGGCATTTTACGGTCTTTAAAAATATCGCTTAGTTTGCTAAATGCCGCCCATCCGAGTTGGATTCGTCTTTTGATCTCCTTGTGTTTATGCTCTCTGCCAAAGGACAAACAGTGTCCAAGGTAAGTGTATTGTTCCACTAGTTCTAACTTTTCACCACCAATCTGGATAATTGGTTGTGAATCTCCAGAAGCGTTGGTCATCACCTTAGTTTTGGACATGTTCATCTTAAGGCCCACTCCAAGAGAGACATGGTGAAGGTCTTCTAACATCGTTCGGAGATCAGACTCAGTTTCACTAATAAGAATCAGGTCATCGGCAAAACGAAGATGGGATAAGTGAACACCATTTATTGAGACGCCTCTATTCTCCCAGTCGAGAAGCTTCAAGACGTCCTCCAAGACAGCTGTAAATAGCTTGGGAGAAATGGTGTCCCCTTGGCGTACACCTCTTTTAATCACAATGCGATCTGTAAGAGCATGTAACCGTACTTGCATCGACGCTGATTCGTACAGATTGCGGAGGATGTTAACGTATCGTGCATCTATGCGGCAGCGATGGAGTGAGTGAAAAACAGCCCAATGTTCAACGCTATCGAAGGCTTTTTCATAGTCCACGAAAGCGAAAAACAAAGGTCGGTTGTACTCTTCACACTTTTCCATCAACTGT
This sequence comes from Macaria notata, assembly GCA_927399415.1. Classification (NCBI taxonomy): domain Eukaryota; kingdom Metazoa; phylum Arthropoda; class Insecta; order Lepidoptera; family Geometridae; genus Macaria; species Macaria notata. Next base: position 8,224,164 of record OV656741.1, read on the forward strand.
TTCACAGTGTGAATGTGGTCTATGGTAGAAAATCCGGTCTTGTTTGGCCAAATGGTACTTATTCAACACAAAAATATTTTTTCAATTCGCACCAGTAGTTCCTGAGATTAGCGCGTTCAAACAAACAAACAAACTCTTTAGCTTTATAATATTAGTATAGATATATTATTTAAAAATAGTAATATAATGTCATAAAATTGATATACTGATCTTAACTTCAAATAAGCCAATCCTCTCCATCCAGACTATTACTATATGTGAGCGTAACTTGACGAATGGTTATATTAACTTTATTAATAACTTAACGTCAACTTGGCTCTACTCACTGCTTAGGGTGAACTTTAGTTCACTAACTTAGCTCAAGCACGCCTTGATAAGTTTAAATAATGCGGTTAAGTTACGTTATGTAGCTATAAATGTTCAGGTATTTTTACTTATGATACTAAAATTAACAGCTGAAGTATTTGATTTTTATCGTTTTAAGTAGAGCCTATTTTTTAAAACGTTCCAAACGTACATATGTATTACATTACAGACTACGAAACAAACAATAACTGTTAAAAAATATTTATACATCAATGAAAAATATCTCAACGACGTATTAATTTATCAATTGATGAAAATTGATGCATTTTTTTTTGATTGAGTTATCTCAAATTTTAACGAATATGAATTTAGAAAAAGAAAATTTTCTTCTAAATTTAAAAACTGTACATCATTTTCAAACACAATATTTCTATAAAGATTAATATATTATATTATAGAGAGGATAAATATATACGGCAGACTTGTTAAATTCGAGCAACGACGCAGGTAGCTTGTCTCATAAATAATTGCTACATGTACATATACGAGTATCTTATTTGATAAAGTTTACCAGAAGCTCCAATAAGGAAATTACTGATAGATTAAGTATAAAAATGTATATATCAGGAGCAGGATTGTACAGCAGCCACAAACACAATATTTCGTATTGTAAAGAGCTACGGGTTTGGCGGTAATGTGCCGTGTACAGCTTGCAAGTAACAGCTTGCGGTTTCTAAGCTATCCTGCGCGTGTGGGGCGAGGGATGGGAGGAGCGATTCTAGATTTTGCAGCTTATTTTTTTTTACTGTTAAAATTTATAAGTACACCACTTGTACATATATATGGCTTTTTCTGTTTTTTAAAATAATTGTACAGGATTTAATGTTTGTTGTTCTTATTTTACCCGCTTCAAATAAGTAGTAGTCAGGACACACTTTAGTCTATAAACTTTCTGCGCTCCAGAGCTAAGCAGCGATGTGTGTATTAAATCCGTTATGAAAAGTATGCTAGTTACACATAGGCCAGCCAATATTAGATAATACTTAGTTATAAATAAAAAAAATAAGTGCCTCAGTCATTGAGTTTATGTCTAAAAAATCTATGAATATTTAATTAGTAAACATAAAAAATACATCATAATTTTCATTTTTGCTTACAAAACTGACATTAACATAACATAAAGCATTTATTTCTTCATTTACAGGGTGTTTACAGTAAGATATGTAGGTTTAACATGATATTGTATAAACTAGATTTTTGTGTATTATCTACTGTATACTGATAGGCAAACCCTGGATATCACACTAGGTCTATTCCTGTGTTGTGATATCCAGTTTTTCTTATTTTAGATGCAACATAGCAGTTACTTGAGGTACCTATGTATGGATTTGTATTCCGTGCCGCCACATATGTCACTAATGGCTAGCAAAAACAGTTTGTCCACAGAACACAACCAATAGGGGTTTCTTAGCACTTAAAAGACAGGAAAAAAAACTTTAAACAAACTAGACAAATACAATCAAAACAAAACAAAAACAAAACAAGAACGAAAAGATAAAAACATGAACGGATGAGGAACGGAATGAATGAAGTTGAAGACTTTTTTTTTTATGCATTTTGGCGTACAGTACAGCTGTTTTGCCAGAGTTGCCTGTTGTTCTTATCTAAAAGCATATTATTGTGAGTGTGGGTATATGATGTATGTATTTTATTTATATGCATATATATTGTAATATGTGAGTGTTTGTAAATTAATGTAAATAGATATGGTATGTAAATATAGGTAATATTGTAAGTATATAGTTATGAATAGTATATAATATATATGTATGATTATGATTGGTTAGTGTATATTTTACCTTTTTGTTAATTACCATTGTGGTGAAGTTGATAGTCCAGTATGTAACATGGAAACAATTAAAGATATTATGGATAGTCGAGTGGGGGTCATAATTTTTTTTTGGTTTAAATTATATATATACTACATTCGTAATAGGGACATATGAATAGAGGTTGTATAAGTAATATGTATATGGGACCCGGTCCACAGCCAGACAGTGATTCTCTTGTTTCATGGAATTTTTTTTTTGATACCACACAATATGTGTCAAAAAGAGGGCCGCTGGCTAGCTGGGGTACGGGCCCCTAAATGTTATTTGGAGTATTTTGGTTTATGGAATAGCTCCTCAGTTTCTTTGTAGCCAATAGTTTTGAGCCAAGCTATGATAACCTTTTTGCAGCTATATCTTGATAGATGCAGGATGTTTAGTTCCCGATTTAAAATTTGGTACAACGATGGCCCCTTGTGTGAAAAGGCTCTATGAGCGAAAGCTGTCTTGGTCTTTGGGGTATTCCATATAGTCTTACGGGATGAAATGACGGCTTCAGTAGTAGCAGATCTGTGGTAACGAAGAATCACTGATTCAATGTATAGTTGGCGGACTGTCAGGTGGTTTGTGCACTTGTATAGCTCATCTGTTGGAAATCTATAGGGTTTTTTATAGGAAACTTTCAGGACAGCTCTCTGGGCCCTTTCTAATTCCAGTAACCTGGTTTTCGCTGCTGAACCCCAACTTACGATACAGTAGGTTAAGATGGATTGGCACAAAGCTAGATAAACTAGTCTTATTGTCAGGGGGTCAGCTACGTCGCCTAGTCTTTTAAAAATATGAAGCATTTTCCTGAGCCGGTTTTTAAGCATCATTATGTGGACATCGAATTTAAGGTTGCGGTCAATCATTACGCCTAAGTACTTTATGGTATCAACACATTCAATTTCCGGGCACTTGCAGCCAGTATCATTTGCAGCTGTGTTAGTATTGTGGACATTGGCACAAGAGTGTAACTTGAGAGTGAAAGGTTTTGGCTTTGATCTTTCAGTTATCCTAAAAGCCACACACTTGGTCTTGCTGGCATTCAGAGTGAGGAGATTATTCTCTAACCAGCTTGCCACTTGAGCTAGTCCCTGTTCAGCTACTCTTACAGCTTCGTCCCAAGAATTGGCATGGAAGATTATTGAGGTGTCATCGGCGAAACAGAATATACTGGCGTTCGTTAGGTTTTGTTGACATAGGTCATTGATGTAAACCAGGAATAACGAAGGCCCCAATACACTGCCCTGAGGAACACCAAAATTTACAGACTTATATTCACTGTGGTGATTGGCAAGTCTTACTCTTTGTCTGCGATTGCTTAGATATGAACTAAACCAGTCCAGCGCCGTGCCTCGAACTCCCATGGATTCCAGTTTTTGGAGCAGGATCTGCCAGGATACGGTATCAAAGGCCTTGGCTAGATCTAGAAAGACACCTATGCACCTATTCTGTGAGTCAAGGTCACTAGTGACCTTGTTTATCAGTGCTATCACCGCATCTTCAGTTGATTTTTTAGTTCTAAATCCAAACTGGTTTGCTGATAGCAGGCTATTCTGCTCTAGGAAGCTAAGAAATCGCTGATTGATGACTTTCTCTAGGATCTTCGAAAGTGATGGTAGCAGTGATATTGGTCGATAGTTTGACACATCAGAGGCGCTTCCCGATTTGTATATGGGACAGATGTCGGCTTCTTTGAAACAATCTGGAACCCTGCCTTGAGTCATACTTAAATTGCAGATGTGAGCAATAGGAGATGCGAGTATATGGCTAGCTCGCTTGAGTATTTCATTGCTAATGGAATCGCTTCCAGGCGCGGATGCTGTTTTCAGCCCAGAAATGATTCTGGATACTTCCGCTTCGTCGGTTGGGGAGAAAAACAAGGAAGCAGCTGGAGACTGGTAAGTACGAATTTCTCTTATTAATTGTGATTCCGTTTTATTTAGCTTCTGTAGGATGTTGTTGGCTAAGTTACTACCAATATTTGTGAAGAAGCTATTGGCATGATTAAGCACTTCTTTAGTATCTGGCTTAGATTTGAGTAGCTCCGATGAGTCTGACTTAGAAGTTTTCAGTCCACAAACAGTTCTCACAGTGTGCCAAAGCTTTTTACTATTATTTTTGTTGTTAGCAATAAGCTCTGTATCATATTTGTTTTTTTGACAGTGTAGCAGGAGACGGTATTGGTTCCGATAGTTTTTGTACTGAGATTGTATTATTGGATTATTGGGGCTGTGCCTAGCTTTCTGGTGTAAGAAATCCTTTTGCCGTGCACATTTTAGTAGGCTTTTTGTCATCCACGGTTTGAGGAAAGTGTTCGAGTTGCTGATAATTTTAGTTGAGGTACCAATTTTTATAGCTTGCGTGATTTTGTCAACCAGATCCTGGGCGGCGAGGTTTACCTTACTGTTTTCGTAAAAACTTGTCCAATCTAATTTAGACAATACAGAAATAACGTCATTGTGGTTTATTTTTTCAGTAATTTTAGTTTTTAGAGAATTTTTGCTTTGCGTTTTATCTATTCCTATTATTACTGTTACATGGTCTGTAGTGTCATTGTCAGAGACCACAACGCGTACACCTTTTTTTGTCTTTATCATTGCATGGTCCAAGCAGTTGTGCACTCGAGTGGGCAAGCTATGACCGGGTATAAATCCGTGGTGGGCCGTCAAATCTAAATAATCTGGGGATTTTTCGTCGATAGAAGAAGGTTTGATGTCAATATTTACGTCACCAGTAATTATGCACGACTCCGTTTTAACGGTTTTGATTGTTGATTCCAGTGACGTTATAAATGAACTGATTTCTTTGTACGATGGGCTTCTGTATATAGCAATGATTGACAGAGTGTTGTTAAGCTTAAGGACCAGACAGTTGGCTTCATCAAAGTGAGGTTCAGTTACTACGAAGTCTAGTCCTTTTTTTGTAAATATCACTAGGCCGTCATTTTGGTTCCTCAGCACAGTCGAGGCATGGCAGGTATAATTAGGAAGGTCTATCTTAATAAATTCTCTATCGATCCATGTTTCAGACAAAACAATGACATCTGGCATGAATTGTAGTCGAGATAGGTAAACAAGAAATTCGTCCAGGTTTTTTCTAATGCTCCTAATGTTTTGGGATACAACTGTTATCTGTTGTCCCACATCTCCTAACACGCTAATGCAGTCTTCTGGGAAGCAAACTCTCGTATTGTCAATCAAATTTGTACTGTCAATGTCACGTAACAATTCAATTCTATTCATTTAAATTTAAATCCCAACAATTGAACAAGGGTGGCACAGGCTAATAACCTGTGGTGTTTTGAGATTAATAGTGTAGACATGACATTGACAGTGCTTGGTTGTTTGACAAGTGGATTCTACCTCCTTGGTCGTGTGAGGAAGACGTGTTGAGTTATTAAGGAGCATATTTCTTTTAGGGTGTACATTAGAGATTATGCAGGTATTTTCAGACAGGAATTTCTTGCGGGATTTTGTGAGGCTAGATCTGAGTAGACAGTACATTATATTTAGTTAATTAAAACCCGAATGAGAGATCATCATCACAATATGTACCTCAAATAAAATCATACAAAACTTACACACATCATCCGCTAGTCTTTCCTAACTCATACCATTTTTACACCGATATTGGAAAATTGAGTAAAATTATCAGCCTTTGTACCGCAGCCAGCGTGGGAAAATGCAGTTTTCACTTCACTGTTATAGTGAAGAACATTTCAATGTAACATGTTACTTAATTGTTCGAGAAAATGATAATATGGCCAATTGCTGTCTGGTTTGAAATGGTATTAGGTAGTTTGGATTTATTTTAGAACTTAACTTTACTACAGAACGTAACGTAGGTAGGTACGAACTTAACTTAGTAGGTTCAGTTTGTTCCCTTTTTAGTAACAGATCGCCATGATTTTTAGTATTGTGTTATGGTTATGTATGTGTGGCAAAAGTGTCATACGTCACTTTTGTAACCAAACAATGCGAAAGCCGCTGGAGTACACTAGTTTAGTAAATAATTTACTGAGTACAAATAAAACTTGTGTAATTCAGGGTAAGTTAATAATAATGTAGTTATTAGAGAAAATATAACTCTCTCATTCTCTCTTCAGTCCTCATGACTGAGGGGCAAAATTAATTAATTAGGAGAGTTCTCTTGAACGGATCCATCGTGGTGGGTACCCTGGTCCTTTATGTAAACAACTATATTCTCAATCAAATAACAGTAAAATTATCCTTTTTTAAAGAAAATCACACAAAAAGATCTGTTTATGTAATGTACAAACAAAGGCTTACTAAAAACTATCCTAGCTTTCCCCCAAAGCCCCTGCTCTACATCCAAGCTCCACACGCCTAACAACCTCTCTAAAGTCTAGACTTGACTAAATTGGTCTTTGTTCCGCGTATTTTTGTCCGCCTAACGAATGTAGTGAAGATGCCCGTATTAGTAAGCTAGGTCTCGTAATGTACCTAGTTCTCACGATGAGCTTTCGCTGCTGGTTTGACTGATGAGAGCTTTCAATATTGATTTTATGACCTTAAAAGCTCGCTCATAGAATTAATATTAAAAGCTCTGTTAGTTTCATGAATTAATCTTTGGTTAAATCATTTGTTCATTAGAAAAAGGCTCAATCGATTTGTAGAGCTAGAGTTAATTAATTTTAAATAAAATTAAGTCAAAATTAGAGTCTTTTTAATGTATTTTATTTTGATTTATTCAAATTACCTCCTTAGACCAACTTTTTCACTATCTTATCCCAGATTTGACCAGATAAAACCTCACAGCGTCTCTTGTTTCTAAATTATTCTATGCCATACACTTAGATCTAACCACATACTACCTATCAGTACCTAGGTGCACTTAGATCTACCCAACTCTCTATCATGCCATCAAGTAGGTTCTAAATTGAGTTACCCTAGAGGCTGAGTTTAGCGCTCTTTCCCCGCCCGGCCAATTGTTCCCCATAGGAGAATTATCATACAAGATAACTACGCACACGGATAACATTATAACTAAAAACTCTTACCAAGATATGAACTAACTTAGCAGAAATGCTTCCAACAGCGAGTATTTTTAGCTTGTGTAGAATGTATCATAATTTACTCGTTCACTTGTTTCGATCGCTGAGGTCGGGACAATGTGCCTATCTATTTCTTTTGACATTTATAAGGGCAAGAGGAGAGAACTGTCAATTGGTACCTTAGTGATGCTAGTGATGTAATGTGAGGCTTATCCAGCTAATGCGTATCATAATCATCGTCATCAGCCTGTTATTGCCCACTGCTGAGCATAGGCTTCTTGTGAGCCACTCGTCTCGGTCCTGCGCAGATTTAATCCAGGCTTGTTTTTAGTAACCCATTGCTAATGCATATGGAATTACTAAAAATATGCAACTGTCGGAGCAATCAGTTTTTGGATGGGTGATCAGAAAACGGTATTCACTTTGGAGATATTTAGTCGCTTTAATATAAACTTATTTACTTGTTTATTTTTATGTAATGTAAGGGTAGGGCAGTTTCAAAACTCTTACTTCAGGATCGGGAAGTCTCATACGATTTTACTTTATTCAGAAAAGGTAAAAAAATATCATATACTACCTATCTGGTGTGTATTCTGTGAGAGTAGAACAATAGCGTCTCATTAGCGCTACATCTGCTTGCACTAATTACTGAGCACTGCTGTAGTGTCGGTCACAGACACTATACGACATGCACTGTCTGAGTACATACATAGATCGGAAGAATAGATAGCTATTTTCTTTGCCTTCTAATCTAGGGATGCGGGTTCGATTACCGCATAACACACGTAATTAATCGTAATTATAAATTTTAAATTTGTAATTTTTTTTTTATTATATATACAAAGACACGACCAGACTCAATACAAGTTGAGTCTGGTCGCGTCTATGTACTATAATATGTATGTATTTACGAAATAAAAGTATATATGTATTTTATCCGTTATCTAGTACCCATGATACAAGCGTAAGCTTAGTATGGCGCCAGATGGCACTGTGTGATATGTCCTGAAATATTTATTTATTTATAATTATTATTTAATTAACCGGCCAATGTCAGTGCAATTTTATATGGGTGACTAAAAAGCGGTATTACATTTTAAGCTTTTTGGGTTGCATTATAAGTTAAATTTGTAGTTTTTGGTTGTTTGTCTTAGCATGGCAGCCGCTAAAGCCATGTTGTTCTATAGAGCAATTAGAAAACTGGCGACATCATTGCTGGCCACTTTCATTTTAATTTACTTACTTGTGTATAACTTTGTATTTTTTAACATCATGCAAAAGATTGTACTTCAAAGGACTAAAAAGTTAAACTTTTTTAGAAACGTCACTTATACTCTACTCTAAAACTAGACCCCTATTCCTATTAAGCAAACATTACATAACATTTCTAATCATTAACTCTGCATTTGCCTCCACTGTCCACATAAAGTATTTCACCTCATTATTTTCACTTAGGCCCGACTCTACCTAACATTTAATCGAAGATTAAAATTAACTGTCAAGAAGTAAGCACCAAGGCGCCAGAGTTGGTTATTTAAACACTGCCCCGGTACTATACCAATGGGATTTTAATTGTTTTTCACGCTCATTTAGTGGTAATTGAAATAAATCTGATGTTTAGCTGTTTATTTTGCTGGCTTATTGATTTGTTGTGGCCGGAGGTGTTTTACTCGTGATGCCTTGCAAAACAAGCTTTTCAAACGTTTAGTTTGTTTTGCGAGGCTGAAATTCGCTAGCTAAGATGCTAATTGTTCGAGGCGTATATCTCGATTTATTCAGAAAAAAATAAGGAAACATCTCAGTTCTCTCTGGGAGCCAAAGCCCTCTGTAGTAAAAAAATATAAGAAAAATAGAAGAAGGAAATTTATATAATCCCCTCTATAATACTGAATCAAAAGAGTTTTCGAATCATTTAGAATGTATTTGACATATCTATGTACCTCACGTACCACCGCCATAATGTAGAAAAAAAACCTCTTTTGTGAAAATAAAATCAATATTACATTTTTTTCAACGGCCATACGTAATAAATATTAACTTACTAACCCAAAAAACCATCCAGATTTCAGGCTGTTTTATATTCGCTTTAAGAGCTGAAAATTTATAAATAAACAGGTACCTACCTAGATCTACCGTTCTTTAGTAAATACGCCTCTAGTCCTCATTAGTTATTGACAACTTTATGAATAGGAAGCAGACTGAAGCAATCGTTAACAGTTTGTGCCGTTTATGTTGTCAAATGAGATGTGTACAGATTTATGGGAGTTTAGTATTTGCTAGCGTGTTTTATAGGGTTATTTGTTAATGTATGTACGAATATTCTATTTGAAAAAAGCTGAAAAATGGTTGTGTATGTTTTTTTTTACATGATATACGCTTACGCTAGACTACAACTTGCCTGACAATAAACATATTATGTTATTTGTAAATTCTTGACACTCAAATGGCTTAACCGATCAGAATGAACTTCAGTATGGAAATGGATTAGACTCTGAATTAGTACATTCTCTATTGTTTTTATTCTTAACGTACGTTACCGTGGGGTGCTGCTAGCTAGGAACAAGTCTCAAGAAGAACAGCAAAAAATTATTTGCATTAAAAAAATTACAAGGCGTACAAATGTCTGTCCAACTTTCTGTAAAAATCACGCCACCGTGGCGAGTTTTATATAGATCTGTATAGTACAAGCATTGTGGAGAAGTGACCTTGCGCTGATGATTAGGAAGAGAATAACGCTAGGAAGTCGTTATAGGACAATCTGTTTATAAGTTGACGTTGTAGACTTATTCATACGAGAAGACTTTGATTATTTGTGAAAATGCAACAAAAATAATGATATCTTTCATCACAGCTACCCCCCCTCTGGTCATTAAATCAGTCAAATTAACTGACAAATATGAACAGAAGTAACTAAGAACTTTGTATTGCGATTTATAATGCCACAAAAAAAGGAAATGAGTGATGTCGTTTTCCACGCTTGTTTCCACTTATAATATTTGCGGACAGTGTACTAGGTAGTAGGTAACCACTTTCTATCAAATTTCTTGCTTGTATGTCTTCTACAAATATAACAATCATACTTTACGTTCGTTTTTTATTTTGACCAATTTGAACAAAAATTCGATTCCCAAAATCCTATTAACCTATTACAGCCTACCACCAATTTACAGCCCATATCTGAATGTTTCCGTCAAACCCTTCCAGATATTTATTTATAGAGCCTCAGAGATATCTAGTAATATCTACGGCCTGATTTAAGCTCTAACAGCTAAGTACGTGCTATATTGAACACGGCCGCACCGACTGCTTGATTTAATGTAGTCACCGATACTGCATCTTTATAATTTATCGTGTAGCGCTCGTGAGAACGGCCGGCGATTGGGTTAATTGGGTTTGCAGAAGTTTTTGATATTTTTTCTTTGTTTATTTACAGAGAAATTTGCATGAATGTTTTAGGCACAAATCACGGAAAGCCTTACCGCAGTCTTAACTGGTATATTTGGTTCTGGATTTCTAAAACCCCGGTTACTTTTAAGAATTATTGTGTAGTGTACTAATTTTTAGCTTAAGTTACAGCTGGTTTGACTATATTGGTTTCCATATATAAAGAAATGATTATCATTTGTCCAAGATTAAATATATTATATCCATACTTATTCTTTTTCCTACGATATGTCTATACAAATCGCAATAGTAACTAATTCCTTGTGAAATCATTAATTTGTATTGAATAACATTTATTAATTTTACGTCTATAATTAAAATACGTAGGTACTTAAAAGTCAAGAGTTCAAGCCCCATTCTTAGAAACCATCTTATCTCACCCATCTTCACCACCGCAGCTCCCAAATCCATTACTGCATTACTCAAACTACAAAACATAATCACAGAAGCATTAACGATACAAAAACTTATTTATAAAACGTAAAAACAATGCTTCTTTGGTCTTACAAAAAGCCGACAGGTTCAGCAATGGATCTTTCAATTAAGTTGGACTATAGGCCGGTGATTGATCCATCAATACGTACATAAATCCATTAAGGCCATACGTATGCCTGTTAATTGTGAGTTTCTGCGGCTGTCAGTGATGGGGATACGAGAAGAACAAGATTATTTTGTAAGCAAGTGGAGGCAGCACTGTTGTTAAGTATTAAAGTAGACTATGTTATAGACTTTATTAAAATTCTGTCTTACAAAGAATAATACGATACAAGCTGATGTAATTTTTTTTATTAGGAAGTCAAACAACTTCAGAACTGACGACCCGACCGTTACCGAAGTAACCGACTTCAAAAAAGGAGGTTATTAAGTCTTCAGAAAGTTTTTTATTTGTAGAGTCCTAATAGAGTAGAGAGTAATGCAGGGACAACCTGGATGTTGTATTCGAAACTTAGCGTATTATTGTACCTGAAATAGACATGCGTAATTCTTTTAAAGGGCACACGTGCCTATTAAAATAATTTATATCTCAAACAGTTTTTTTAGTTTCAATTTTATCCGCACGCATTACTTGATACGCGGGCTCTAGAGGTGGCCTTACGAGGATCGCTTCCGTACTCTGCGATCTAAAAGTTATAGTGGATAAAAAGAGTACAGTTTAAAATAATAGTTCTGTGCAATTAATGAAACTCGAAACATTTTCCAATGTTTCTAGAAAGAAAACAATATACCTAGGTACTGAAATATAATGTAGGTATTAAATTACTTACTGCACCATTATGTATATTATGATATGTTAAAATGTATTCTCATTGTGTCACTAAGTCGGCTGAACCGACTCTCTTGCCATACTTGATGAAAATATTTTGCGAAGTTTCTAATTCTAGCGTTCATAACAGATTTTAGGTAATAATATCTAATATATACAGTAAGAAGTACTTTTTTTAATAAGCAAGAATCATTTTAAACCTTATTACATTAACTTTAGCACTCTCTAAACATATTATATATATATATCTCTCGCCTGGGTTGATGCTCGTAGCCATAAAGCAAGGGACATACGCCAAAAGAAAAAAGCTTTTAACAAGGCTGCCAAGTCCTGCAAGAAGGTCATGCAGAAGGCACGTTTTGACCATATTAGTCGAATAGGAAACAAACTAGCTTCGTACCCAGCGGGTAGCAAAGCGTTTTGGTCCCTAGCTAAATCGGTTGAAACAAACTTCTGTCGCCCCTCACTGCCTCCACTGCTGAAACCTGATGGTACACTGGCTCATACCGCTGAAGAGAAGGCAAACTTGTTTGCTTCACTTTTCGCGGAAAATTCACGTCTAGATGCTGGTAGTACGATACCTCCCACATCACCCGGTGTGGCGGCTGTAATGCCGGAAATATGCATACACCAAAAGGAGGTTCGGAAAACACTGCGTAGTGACACTGCTTTCTAGATGTGAACAAAGCTAGTGGCCCTGATGGTATTCCAGCTATAGTTCTGAGGACGTGTGCAGCTGAGTTGTCTCCTGTGTTGACGCGCTTGTTTCGGCTCTCTCTTGCAACTGGTCAAGTGCCGAAGACATGGAAGCTGGCTAACGTGCAACCTGTGCCCAAAAAAGGTAGTCGTGCTGACCCTGCCAACTACAGGCCCATTTCGGTCACCTCCGTGCTCTGTAAGAGTATGGAGCGTATCCTGAACGGCAGGCTCCTGGCGTACCTAGAGTCTAATGACCTCCTCAGTGACCGGCAATTTGGCTTCCGCCGGAACCGGTCCACTGGGGATCTTCTAGTGTACGCCACACACATCTGGAGTGAGGCTATTGAGAAATACGGGGAAGCCCTGGCAGTTTCTCTAGATATTTCTAAAGCCTTCGACAGGGTTTGGCATGACGGCCTAATCAGCAAGCTTTCATCGTTTGGACTGCCTGCTGGGTTTTGCGTGTGGATATCGGATTTCCTGAGGGATAGATCTATTCGGGTAGTTGTTGATGGCTGCTCGTCTGATCTAATGGCGATTAATGCCGGAGTACCCCAGGGATCAGTGCTTTCTGCAACACTTTTTTTGCTGCATATTAATGATCTGTTAAAGCCTGGTATTTTTGGGTATGCAGACGACAGCACTGTTGTAGAGAGCTATATGTCCACCGCTAAAGCTAGTGCGGCCGAGATCCAGTCTTGCAGAGAAGCCATGATTGAACGCTTAAACTTTTCCCTCATGGCAGTCTCCGATTGGGGCGATGCCAATCTGGTCAAGTTTAATGCCTCAAAAACGCAAGCGTGTCTTTTCTCTGCAAAGAAGAGGCCATTTGTAATGGCGCCTTCTTTCCGAAATATAACCGTGCCCATCACCGACCATCTAGAGTTGCTAGGTGTCACTTTGACTCCGACCCTCAACTTTGGCTCCTATATTGAGTCTAAAGCTCAACTTGCAGCCAAGAAGCTGGGTATCCTCTCCAAGGTGCGTCGATATTTCACTCCGGAGCAGCTGCTGACCTTGTATCAAGCGCAAGTTCGGTCGTGTATGGAGTATTGTTCGCACCTTTGGGATGGATCTGCCAAGTACCAGCTTGAGGCGATAGAGTTAATTGAGAAGCGGGCTAAAAAACTCATCGCGAAAGACTCACTCTGTAGCTCAAAATTACAAAGCCTTGAGCACCGCCGTAAGGTGGCCAGTCTTTCGGTTTTTTACAGGTTGCATTTCGGAGAGTGTGCGGAGGAATTGCATAATATAATTCCTGCAGCCCCATTTTACCATCGTACGAGTAGAGGTACGGCAAGAAGGCACCGTTATACAGTTGAGGTTCCAAAGACTCGCACTAAGCGGTTTGCTTCGACTTTTATCGTGCGAACAGCCAAACTGTGGAACTCCTTGCCCGAATCTCTATTCCCCTTGAACTATAATTTGTCGGTCTTCAAGTCGAGAGTAAACCGGTTTCTTCTAGGCAAGCGCGCTAGATCGTAGATTATAACGTTGCTTAACATCAGGCAAGTTGTAGTCAAGCGTGAGCCTATCTAATGTAAAAAAAAAAAAAAAAATATATTAAGCTTATCTAACCAGTAATTCAGGTATAGAAAAAAGTTATTTAAGATACATGTCCAAGTATGTCGATAATTTATATCCTACCTCTAGCTTACATTTGACCCCTGGCCTGCTCTAAATATTAAGTAGACGATCTAATACATAAATAAAAAATTCAAACTCGAAAAGCAGCTCTTAATGCATTGTCAATCACTTTGAAATGTATGACTGGTGAATATAAAATCTTTGCTTTGCGTAATAAATATATTAAGTACTTATATTATTATGTGTTATGCTGATGTAATTAAAATGTCTTAAGATTTGAGTGCGATTTTGATGGTTTTATATTACCTTTATTAAATGTAATGAAATATATAATTATATAAATTAACGGTCACATAACTTTCCTGAAATTACAAAATCTAATTCAAATACGCCAGCATTATGGAATTCCTCTAGTATTGTCCAAACTAGGTTGCCTGGAAGAGATCACTTTAGTGGTAAAGTCGCCCAATATCCCTGGTTACCTTCTACCTTATTATGTGAATTGTATTCTATATTTTGGTGTGCAATGAAACTATAATTGATTTGATTTGAATAGCGGGCTTATGTTATGTTTATATTTTTGTTTGGTCTACCTAGACGACAGAAATAAATTAGTTTAAGTACTTATAATTCTTAAGGCATAGGTACCATTACCATATAATTGAATTGAGAATATCAAAATTAATCAATCCATTTGCCAATATTACTAAAATTAAAAAATAATGATATGTGTATTAAAAATTACAAAATCTAAACTAAATTCAATAAGAAACAACCAATTTTTTTCATAAATTAATTCTGATTCCTTTATGATTTTAATGAGTTTAGTTGAAACACAAAGCTTTAATTAGATCCCGCGTCATTACCATACGATTGTGTCAAAACACTCGGCCAAATGTCAAACTGTCATCTAACTGTCAAACTTGTCAACGGATGGGCCGGAGATTTGGGATTGGGAATGTAATGGTGGGGACAAAAATGTTCCGAACAATTTTAATATAAAAATAAACATTGAATGAATCACCCAAATAATATCATTAATTGTTTAGTAAGTTATGTTTTTATTTATTTTTGGAGCTATGGTTAGTTTATAAATGATATTAAAGTTTTTATATAACATTTTGATAAGGGGTGATAAACTTCTTGTATGGAACAGCTGATTTTTAAAATCGTAGAAAAAAGATTTCTCTCGAGGTTTTGTACTAGAATTATCAATTGAAATAACACAAAATAAACACGTTTCAACAATGCAAAGGGTGAAAATTTTGTAATGTGTTTATTTTTGATGTTATAATCCACATGACAAATCCCATTAAATTTAAAGCAAACTATTTTCCATTCAAGCATACTTTTCTATAAAATACCTGGATACATGTACACTTGCGGACAACAGACCTGCGCTGATCGGCTTACGGACGACATCTATCTAAGTTTGTCTGTCCACGTGCCGTCTTATTGGTGTTATTGTGAGTACGGCTGGGAAAAACTAGATGGCGATTATATTGATTTTATAGAGGTAGCGATTGTGACATTTGTGACGAGATTTTTATTATTACCTTTTCTTTAAGTAAGAACGGCACTCGTTCGAATTAACGGCTACACCGATTTAAATGATTACATTTTGAGATAGATTGCTAAATCTAGTTGTGAGACTTATACAGCATTTTAGTCTTTTACATTAGAAGAAATAGTACTTGTATAAAACTGATAAGATCTTTTTTACGTAATCATTTGTACAGCGCCTTACAGCGGACACATATATTTTCTTAGAATATTGATTCTAAGAAAACATATATTATATATTTTCCTTATTCTTATATATTTCTTTAAATATATGTATATTGTGTCCGCTGTAAGTTTCACTACAAACAGTGTAGTTAGGTAATCTGTCGGCGATGCATGCACTGACATGTGGACAATATATGAAAAGAACTAATATGAACAGTGAAGGCAGCGACGCATGCCTTGTTCGAGTTCAATTAGTGAAAGTGAGTGCGCGTAACAAACTAAGAGAATGTATCATTTTCGTACACGTTCCGCGAGTATCATTAGTGAAACAGATGCTGCGTGAAGAGATCTAATTAGAATGGTATGATACTCGCGGATCACGACCGTAGTTAGTTTGTAATTAACGAAAATGTATGATGAAAGTTGCGTTTTGTGTAAATATTCACCATTTTTTGCTGATTGTGTCTAAAGTCCTTGGTTGATCTGTGTAAATTTTATATGTATAAATAGAGTTTTGTAAGGGCTTTCTAATGGTGTAAATATTATGTGTGTAACTTTAAGATCAATAAAGATATGGACGGGAAATGGTGCCACTCATAATGAAATTGCTTCAAAATGTAGAGAATTTTAATGGGGCTCTCTTTGCGGTAACGATAAATTCCAGTGCCGCGGTTGAAGATCGGTCGAATGTTATGTAGTAGTTCCAGCCGACGTCTAAATCAAGAAAGAAGAAGTGCCCTCAAGACCCCAGCCAAGAAGGATTCCAGCCTGCAGATTGCTCGAAGAAGTGAGCACCGCGGCGACATCGAGGGGCTGACAAGAAGCCGCACCGCGGGCAGCTGCTGTGAACCTGGGCTAGGGTCGCGAGCGTAGGGGGTGTTAGATAGTGGTACCGTTCCTCGTTTCATAGTTTCCTTCATTCAACACCATTGGTTTCGCTTTCAACCCACAATAGACTTAGTACCCTATCTAGGCATCTCTCACGACTAGGCCTCCTCAAGGCATCTCGCACACAAGTTTAAGTTTCGCGACGTAGGGACGGTTCGCACCGGCGCAGACGTCTTTTTCAAGACGAGAACCGCGAGCCGTCCACCCACCCAGGGGCACGGCGCCACACCGTGCGCGCTTGTGTCCGCCACAGCTGGTCCTTCGAGCCGGATTTGAAGACGTCGCGAAGCTACGTCGAGATGCCAGTCACCAGGAGCAACGAGGGACAACGCCGGGCACGAGGGCAAAGTCCGCCCCCGTCGCCGCCCGGCCCGGGTGACGCCGCGCAGCCGCCGCACACACATGGCGACGTGCTGCCGGCCGCCACCACACCGGCCACTACTACATCGAGCACCGTCGCACCGACCGAGGCCGCGCCCGCGGGCGCGACTATCGGTACATCGAGCGACGCGACAACGGGAAGTTCGACAGCGACCCGCATCACAGAGGAGGACCGGACCCGAGGGCGCTGCCCGTCCGGCACTGCGGGGCCCGCCGTCGAGCAACCAACGAAGACTCTGCGTGCTGCGTCGAAGACTTTGGACGCGGCCAAGCTGCGCCGCCTGCTGGAGGCGCGTGCAGAGCACTCACGAAGGGTGGTCGAGGAAGCAAAAGCGGCCACACATCTCGCCAAGGTGCAGCTGGAGCTGCTGCAGCTTGAGGCGAGCGAAGAAGAGGATGGAGACTCCATCATCGAGGACCCGGCCAACAACGAGGAAGATGTCCAGAGTTGGGTGCAGTCGACCCGGGAACAAGGCGCTGCACCAAAGGAGCAGACGACTCCAGCGGACGTCAAAGGAGAGCCGGCGGACCTCGCGGGCGCAATACTGCGCGCAATCGAACATTCTGCAAGGCCGGCGGCACCGCCGCCCGCCTACCTGCACGAGCTGCCTGCCTTCGACGGAAATAGTGGTGAGTGGCTGGCATTTAAAACAGTGTATGAAGACAGTGCTCCTTTGTTTAACAGTGTACAGAACTTGGCGCGACTGCGACGCGCAGTGAGAGGCTCGGCAAGAGAAGCGATCAAAAGCCTGTTGTACTCCGACGTGAAAGCGAGTGAAGTGATTGAAGCGTTACGCAGACGTTTCGGGCGCCCGGAGGCGCTTGTCCTCGCCGAGCTCGACAAGCTGCGCCAGCTGCCCAGGATCACAGAAGGTGCCAAGGAAGTCTGTATATTTGCCAGCCACGTGAGTAACACTGTCGCTACTATTAAAGGCCTGAAGAGGCCTCAGTACTTGCATTCGCCTGAAATGATAAAGATTATCGTAGATAAAATGCCTGCTGTTTTGCGTTACCGATGGTTTGATTACGCGGCGGACCGGGAAGACGCGGACCTTGTGTTACTAAGCAGGTTCCTGGAACGGGAGGCGGACCGCTGCGGGCCGTACGCACTGCAAGAAGCGGGACCAGCCGCCGCGAGGAGAATTCCGCGGCAAGCCGCGCACAGCGCGGCCGATCAACCTGCTGAGCACCCGCAACAGAAGCAAACTCAACAGCCAGTAAAGTGCCCGCACTGCGAGGAGGCACACTACTTGCGCGAATGTAAGAAATTCCTTCAAACGTCGATCGAACAGCGGTGGGAAATGGCGCGTAAGTACCGCATGTGTTTTAAGTGCCTACAAAGTCGACATCGTAATGATACTTGTAAACGCCCACCGTGCAGGAGCTGCAGACGCAAGCACCACATTCTGTTGCACTCAGAAAAGCAACGGAAACCCGAGGCCGAGACAGAAGCGGCCACCAACAACGCGGTCCCGGTGAACGCAGCCCAGACAGCGCGCGCCTACCTGAAGATGGTGCCGGTGGAGCTCTACGGCCCTGGCGGGAAAGCCAGGGTGCTGGCACTGCTGGACGAGGGTTCGACCATAACCCTTCTAGACGCTTCGGTGGCAAGACAGATCGGGCTCAGCGGACCGAACGAGACACTCCGTATCGAGACTGTCGGCGGAGGGAACATCGTCGAGAGGGACTCCATGAAGATCGCCATGAAGATCAAAGGAGTCTACCAAGCTGCGAAGCGGACCATCGAGGGCGTCCGCACAATCCAGGGACTAAAGTTAACTCCGCAAGGTATTGACTATAAATTTATTATTGAATATCCGCACTTGAGACGGCTTGCCGATCAGCTTCACTACGAGGACGAACCCCCGAAGCTGCTCATTGGTCAAGACAACTGGGAGCTCATCGTCTCGAGAGCCACAAGGAGAGGCAGGAAACATCAACCTGTCGCGTCCCTCACGCAGCTTGGATGGGTGCTACACGGCACCAACGGAGGAGCAGCTACAAGGCGAGTAAATTTTGCTACTTGTACGCACGCTCAAATGCATGGTACGTCGAGCGAGGAAGATATCGAGCGGCTCATCAAGGAACATTTCGCCATCGAATCTTTGGGTGTGCAACCTCGCCTGCCGAGTACCGACGCTGACGGAAAAGCGTTGGAAATCCTGAAGAAAACGTCCAGGAGAATTGAAGGTGGTCGCTATGAGTCCGGGCTTTTGTGGAAAAGCGACCAAGAAACGATGCCCGATAACTTTGAGTCTACAGAGAGGCGTCTCAAGACTATAGAGCGAAAGTTGGACAAGAACGAGCAGCTGAAGGATGAATACAAGGCACAGATCCAGAACCTGCTGGATAAGGGTTACGCCGAGGAGGTACAGCATCACAGCTCTTCGAACCGTAAGTGGTACTTACCTCATTTTGCTGTTGTTCATCCAACTAAGAAGAAGCTGCGCCTCGTGTTCGACGCTGCGGCTAAATACGAGGGGAAGAGTCTCAACGACGCGCTGCTACCGGGTCCGGACCTACTTCAATCGCTGTTTGGAGTACTGATGAGATTCCGCCAACATCCGATTGCTGTGGTGGCGGATATTAAGGAGATGTTCTTACAGATAAAGATCCGGGAAGAGGATCGCGATAGCCTGCGGTTTCTGTGGAGAGGAGACAGACGCACCGGAGCGCCGAAGGAGTATCGGATGACATCAGTCATCTTCGGCGCCGCGTGTTCACCCAGCACCGCAATCTACGTCAAGAACATGAACGCAACAGAGTTTGCACATGAATATCCGGACGCGGTAAGAGCTATTGAACGCAATCATTATATGGATGATTATCTCCACAGTTTCGAGACTACGGAACGAGCCATCCAAGTCGCACGCGAGGTCGACACGGTGCACAAGAGAGCGTGCTTTGAGCTGCGAGGCTGGGCGTCCAACCAGCCAGAGGTTACCGCAGCGCTCACCCAGGAAGAGACCAAGGAAGAGGTCGACCTGGGGAGCAACGAAGAGAAAACTTTGGGTTTGCGCTGGTTCACTCAAAGCGATGAAATTGGTTTCAGAACTTGCCTTCGGAACGTGCAGAATGTTGTCACTAGACAAAGCGTCCCGACCAAGAGAGAAGTGACCAGCGCCGTGATGTCTACCTTCGACCCGTTGGGCTTGGCGTGCCCGGTGCTGATCCAGGGCAAAAAGCTGTTACAAGATATCTGGAGGAGCGGCGTCGGCTGGGACGAAGTCATCGTCCCAGAGAACGAGGCGGCGTGGAGAGACTACCTCGAGAGCCTGCAGATCCTGCGAGAGCTGCGCGTGCCGCGGTGCGCTACACACTCCGGTACCGAGGGGGAGCTACACGTCTTCACCGACGCCAGCGAGACTGTGTACGCTTGCGCTGTCTACTGGCGACAGCGGGATCAACAAGGAAGGAAATTGAACCAGAGCGACGCGTCTCGAGACCTGCGATGTGGGGATGTCGTCCTCATAGTAGACTCCACTCTACCGAGAAATACATGGCCGCGAGGAGAGGTCGTGGCGACCTATCCAGGTCCTGATGGGCGCACACGCATTGTAGAAGTGCGTACCAACGGTGGAGTCCTGAAGCGACCGAGCTCCAAGACGGTGCTGCTAGTACCAAGGCAAGACGACAAGGCGCTTGCAGACGCGCTCAGTAGCGCCGAGGCGCTCAACAACGACTGTCGCAAAGAAGAGGGGCAGCCAACTACAGACGAGCCACGCAACTCCAGAGCGCCGAGAGGCGCTAAGGCGCCGGACGTCGGGTCGCACGAGAGCGACCACTGCAGCGGCGGCGCATCTCCCCACGAGACGCGAAGCTCCGAGTCATCGCACTGCGTGGGACCGCCAGGCGGCGGTCCTCACCACTACGAGGGAGCGTCTGTCGGCCACCTCACGGTCGACGGGGCGCTCCGCACCGCATCATTGCGCTGCGTGGGGCCGCCAGGTGGCGGTCCTCACCACTACGAGAGAGCGTCTGTCGGCCACCTCACGGTCGACAGGGCGCTCCGCACCGAGACATCGCGCTGCGCAGGGCTGCCGAGCGGTAGCCCTCACCACTTCGAGAGCACGCCCGTTTGCGAGACGCCTTGCAACGGGACGGCGGGACAGGCGCCGGGTGACAGCGGACCGATGAGGACGGTCACAAACAACAGAGGCAGCCGTCGCCCGCTCTTGTAGACTGCACATCGCCGAGCCAGGAGATGTGCTTTCGCACGAGGGGGAGGATGTCGGCGATGCATGCACTGACATGTGGACAATATATGAAAAGAACTAATATGAACAGTGAAGGCAGCGACGCATGCCTTGTTCGAGTTCAATTAGTGAAAGTGAGTGCGCGTAACAAACTAAGAGAATGTATCATTTTCGTACACGTTCCGCGAGTATCATTAGTGAAACAGATGCTGCGTGAAGAGATCTAATTAGAATGGTATGATACTCGCGGATCACGACCGTAGTTAGTTTGTAATTAACGAAAATGTATGATGAAAGTTGCGTTTTGTGTAAATATTCACCATTTTTTGCTGATTGTGTCTAAAGTCCTTGGTTGATCTGTGTAAATTTTATATGTATAAATAGAGTTTTGTAAGGGCTTTCTAATGGTGTAAATATTATGTGTGTAACTTTAAGATCAATAAAGATATGGACGGGAAATGGTGCCACTCATAATGAAATTGCTTCAAAATGTAGAGAATTTTAATGGGGCTCTCTTTGCGGTAACGATAAATTCCAGTGCCGCGGTTGAAGATCGGTCGAATGTTATGTAGTAGTTCCAGCCGACGTCTAAATCAAGAAAGAAGAAGTGCCCTCAAGACCCCAGCCAAGAAGGATTCCAGCCTGCAGATTGCTCGAAGAAGTGAGCACCGCGGCGACATCGAGGGGCTGACAAGAAGCCGCACCGCGGGCAGCTGCTGTGAACCTGGGCTAGGGTCGCGAGCGTAGGGGGTGTTAGATAGTGGTACCGTTCCTCGTTTCATAGTTTCCTTCATTCAACACCATTGGTTTCGCTTTCAACCCACAATAGACTTAGTACCCTATCTAGGCATCTCTCACGACTAGGCCTCCTCAAGGCATCTCGCACACAAGTTTAAGTTTCGCGACGTAGGGACGGTTCGCACCGGCGCAGACGTCTTTTTCAAGACGAGAACCGCGAGCCGTCCACCCACCCAGGGGCACGGCGCCACACCGTGCGCGCTTGTGTCCGCCACATAATCAAACATAGTTTTTGATACAACAAAAGAAAAACAAACTTAACCGTAACTGTGTAAAATCACATGGTTAAAATAAACATTATTTTAGGATTCATTAAAATACTTCTTATTTTATTCTGCCACTAGTACCAAATGACATCTGATTGTACTTATTTGTAACACTGCGTGCATGATTAATGACACCGATGGTACGTAACGGATCTCTGCTACGGACTGATTTGGGACCGAATCGGCTCATCCAATAGACGTCTGTGACACAAATATTTTGTAACTGAGTCAGTGTAGTATAGAAAGATTTTACTTTATTATTTTCGCTGGTGAGGATAATTAAATTTAATGTTTTTGATTATGAATTTGGATTCGTCGAATTATTTAACCATGCTAACTATATTAGTTTGATTGTGTAAAATAAACAGCCGTTGACGGTTAATGTCTTTTGAAGAAGACAATTGACAAATTTTAATTTTATTGTTAGTTTTTTTGAGACCTATTTACTCTGCATTTGAAGACCTCTGGGTTACAATTTCTTTGATTATTAATTTCCTGAGTTATCTTTCTATTACTATTAAGAGCATTCAAGTTAGCATTCCCTACTTTCAATATAGGGTCGTTTGTAATTGCTTCAGGTAGATAGATAGATAGACAAACTCTTTATTGTAACATACATTGAAAAAAAAAAGGCAAAAAGAAACACAAAAGACTTAAAAAATAGTGCCACAACTGGCGGCCTTATCGCTAATAGCGATTTCTTCCAGGCAACCGTAGGATGGACAGGAGTCGAAAGAAATATAAAAGATGGGGTGTTCAAAAAAGAGAAAATATATACAAACAATAAAATATTCAATATCATATATATATAATAACAAATAACACATATTACATATAAGTGCAAATAACTATAAATATATAACATATATACCTACATATTATACCTACATACCAGGTGAGGCAGATCTGTGAAGCAAGTATAAATAAAATTAAATAATTATTTAGTTTACCTAAGTATTATATTATTAAACTCGTTTAAAATTTGTCATTCACCAATCATTAATCATAACAGTATCTAGACACTATAAAATATTACTTCCCTCATATAAGATAGAATCGAGTCAAATACATTTGATTCCAAACTAAATCAAAACTAAATTGCCCTGACTACGTAAATCAGTAATGGTTGTACGCATTACCTATTTTTATTTTTTATTTCAAGTGGTTACGGAACAAAAAAGAATAAAATCCAAGTAATGTCGAGAACGCTGTTCTATAATGCCACTTAGACTTAACGATTTGAAGGTTAAATATGTCTCTAATGTAGGTATTTGTGTTGGAAATACATTGTAATGAACTAATGGTTTCTATTGGCTTTCAAATGCTTTGACGAAAAGGAAAAAATGTGTATACGATGTAAAATTTACTGTAGTTTACAATATTCAAGATTTTGATTGATATTATCATTGATGTTAGCCATAAAATATATATAGGCTACCTTAAAGAATTTAATTTGAAGCAAACTATAGCAAAATAACCATACATTTACTCAAAATATTGTGAAAACTAATTCACACATTTGACCTCACGACACAACGGCGCCTTCGAAAAAGCTCTAACTAAAACGTTGGTATATTTGGTTCTAACTATCTTTGCAAATAAAATCCAACTGTCAATATTGCGAAACGATGACGTTTCAATTCAAATTTCGAATTGTTACGTTTTGTCAACAGTCACGATAATTGGTCTAATTTGAGTGTAAAATAAGGTTTTATGTCAATAATGTTTGATGTTGACCGCGATGTTACATAGAGATAACTGAGTAAATAATTCTACGTATTAACTTAGTAAGGCTATACGTCATTAAGTGTGAAAATTTGAACGTATTTCTTAATTTTCCAGAGAGTAGGTACAATGCGAACGTTTGCACTGAAATAAAATTATTATAGATATATACCTTATTCTTAAGGAAAATATGATCAATTTTACTTGACATCTAGAGCACTTAAAGCAAGCCACTTGTTCTATTTCCATTTGTATTTGTATAGAACCACAGAACTGGGTCTGAAATGAGACTGCTAAAACACATCTTTAAGTGCAGTAACATGCCAGCTAAATTCAGAAAATCAATTAGTGAAATCATACAATTTCCTATACTTTCATTTTATTTTATTGACTACTAGCGGACCCGACAGACTTCGTCAGAAAATTTTTCAGGGTTTTACCAGCAATATTTAGATTTTTTCTCGCCTTCAAAACCATCATTGAAGTTCAACAAACATTAAAAAAATGAATTGGCCAAATCGGTCCAGGCTTTGTTGAGTTATGCGCTTACCAACACATTTTGCATTTTTTTTTTATTACAGATAGAAGATACTGCCTACTTTAATTTGAAATGGTCCATATTATTTTATTTTTTTTACACGAAATAGGCTTACGTTTGACTATAGCCTGCCTGATGTTAAGCACCGCTATAGTCTAAGATGTAGCACGCTTGCCTAGAAGAAACCTATTTACTCTAGATTTGAAGACCCCTGGATATTAAACTAAATAGGTATGTAACATATATAACATAGAGCATTTCCTTGTATTTTCACTTGCTTAGTCAGCCTTCCTTAGACCTTGACAGCATGAACCAGGCTATCGCCCTATTTCACAACACATACACGTCACTTATTGACCTACTTACGTATACACCCGAAAATTGTATTTCAAGGAACTCACGTGAATTAAATTACTGAAAAAATGAACTGAATACGTAGCGAGCACGTGACACACTCACGACGTCAAATGTATTGTATAGCAACATTACTTGTGAAGCAAAACTATTAATGTAGCAAGCGATAAATTATTAACTTGCAATAGATTTTTAAAATTAAATATAAATAGTAAATAATCGTTTATTACGCCAATATACAATGTATGTACATAGTTTTATGTACATAGTTTTATGGATGCCTGCGCAGCACACTAAGTCTGTGAAGACCTGTGTTGTGCTGCGTCAGGTATCATTGAGACATTCTTTCACGTAAAGACACTTAGAATTCACAAAATAACGCTGTAATTTGCTATAAATAATTTTAAAACTTTGTTTTGGAGAATTACTACGGTCCAAAGATTTTAAGATTTTTTACGTCTATGAATTAAGAAAAATAATGAAGGAATTAGTTTGTTTTAAAAGTTTGTGGCATAAAAGGATACAGGCTTCATTTTTGAAAATATTGTCTTTATTTACATAAGTGTACAAATCCATAGTGTGTTAGAGACATATATTATAGAGAAATGTTGCAATCATCAGCATTCAATTCTAAAATTTAAACTTGTGTAAATTTGCTAAATAATGTGCAATTAGTCTGAGAAACTCGCATTGTGAATTTGTTAAAACTTCAATAATGATAATGACAAACTCAAAATTATTTATTTGCCAAAAAACAATTTGTCACAAAATGTTTCGAATCTTCTGACCTCGTGGTAGCCGTTAGGCTGTGTTACGAGGCCAGAGTCATCTTCCAGTATATATCTTATTTAATTATCTGTGATTTGATTCACCAAATTTATTCCAATATCATCAACACTACACATCGCGTCGCGTCATAACATGGGTCAGTAAGTGACCAGCGCCGTAAGTGACGTTCTAAGATCGAAAATCAGTAAGTCACGACAATGTCTCGATGTTTCTAGTCATCACTAACATGCAGTTATTGGACCAAGAAATCAATGCATGTTGAGAAATGGAAGAACTAGAATTTCCAGTGAAAAGTTTTCAAGGCTTTAGCAACATTAGCGCCATTACGAGTAGTAAAAACTTTGTAAACATTGTAATTTTAGATAGTTTTAGTAGTACTCTACTGTTTCAGTAGTAAAATTAGGATAGATACAGTTTTTGGAATTGTAATGACGATTTCTGACTTTTTTTACTTGCGATTTTTGTTGCTAAGTGGATTCAAATTTGCGCCAGCTTTATTTACTGTAGCAACCAACATTCATTTCGGTTTTTATGAGATTTAATACGTCTAGCAATAAAGATTTAATTTGTAAAGCCAGATCTTACTTAACTATCAAAACTTATAGGCGAAAAACAGTACAAGAAAACCTAAACGATTATAGGTTTCTTGGTCTATGAAATTAAAATAACACGAGTAGGAGTTCAAGAACAAAGAGATACTCTCATAGCAAACCTTTTACATAACTAGTCTGCAAAGATGCTTATTATTGATTGATTGATTAATGCTTTATTGGACACACAAACAAAATAAAACACAACACAAGCAAGAGATAATTTAAATCTTATGCCACAAATGGCGGCCTTATCGCTAAAAGCGATCTCTTCCAGGCAACCGTAGGAAATCATAGAGATTAATATCAGGCGGGTTTAGTCAAACGTCGACTTAAACCAAAGAAAAAAAACCATTTACCTGGTAAACATGATGGCGGCTGGTGGGCGCGCTACGGTCGGCGTCGCGCTGCGCCGGCGCCGTGGGCATCGTTGGCACCGCTACACGCGCCCTCGCTTCGCTTGCACCACCTGGAAAGAAAAAATAGTAGAGTTAAGTACGGTATGCTATATATCCTTTTTGAGTCCTATTTCCGCGTTTCTGAGGGTTTTCTGAAGGTTTCCGCTTTTCGGCGCATACATCGGGTGATAATTAGTTCTGAAATCCAAAACTCAGCGTATCAATACAGCTTAAAAAAAGAGAATCAAAGCAAAAATTAAGTTTGATTTCATGTAAAACTACTATTATAATAAATGTAGGTTCATCAATACAAGGAATATTGCACTTAGTAAAACTTAGCCGGAGATATACTTAAGCCTGAATAATCACAACCGTCATACCTGATTGCTTTTGCTAACAAGGAAAAGAACCTTCCAAAAATGTTGGTAGGAAGACATTATGTATGTGCGTAAATATTTATTGCTTCATTCAACCGAGCTTAAGTGCTCTTAAGTTAATTCACAGGAAGTTATATTTACATTAAATATTTTTTTTATTAATTTTTATCATTTTTCAAATGTTTATCAATAAGATATGTAACCAATTTGTAATAAAAAGCCCACATAAAATAAACTTCATAAGTTTATTTATAACAAATGAAGACTCAAAGTAACTAATCAAGTCATATTTTGAATCTACTGAGGTCAAAAACAAAAATGTCTAATCTATACTAATTTTATAAAGCTGAAGAGTTTGTTTGTTTGTTTGTTTGAACGCGCTAATCTCAGGAACTACTGGTGCGAATTGAAATATTATTTTTGTGTTGGATAGACCATTTATCGAGAAAGGTTTTAAGCTATATAACATCACGCTGAAGCTAATAAGAGCGAAGAAATAATGGAAAATGTGGAAAAAACGGGGAAAATTATTCACCTTTGAGGGCTTCCGTTGCGTGCGCCGCGAAAACGGTTCAAGATATCACAAAAATATGTATGAAA
Organism: Macaria notata; assembly: GCA_927399415.1. Lineage (NCBI taxonomy): Eukaryota > Metazoa > Arthropoda > Insecta > Lepidoptera > Geometridae > Macaria > Macaria notata. The sequence continues at coordinate 8,251,980 of OV656741.1, forward strand.
GAATTATTTCTCTTAAAATAATCTAACAAAATGTCCTAAACAATATATGTCTATCTTTTAAGGTTAACTTACCTACTCGAATCGTTTTTATGATAATAACTATTCCACGCGGACGAAGTCGCGGGCACCAGCTGGTAATTAATATAAATACGTAAAATTAACTAAGTAAGTGAATGAATGTAGCCTAACAGTAAAGTACACTTTTAATTAATATTAATTTCTGGTGTCATTTCAAACGGCTAACTCAAGTAGTTACATAAATATGAAAACCTACACGCACTTACCTTCCAAAAATGTACATAGTTGCTTGCTAGTAAATAACTACAAAGTTACGAACACTCTCGTCTATTGGTCAACAATTCACAGCCAACAATACCCGATCCAATCGTTAGACTTTCCTAAAACAGCAAAGCCTACAAACAATACGGCACTTGAAACAAAAATGGTGTGCTAAGTATCCATAAATTAGCATTTCAAGTTGAGTTAAACCAATCATAAACTTGGGTCAGAAAAAAATGCCCAAAATGGGTGTGGGTGGAGCTTTAATTAACATCACGGTACGGCGCTATCCGAGAGTTTTGTATAATCATTGACACTTTCTTTATAAGGAAATCTGTCTGTCTGGTTTATCTGACAACGTAAATAGACTGTATAATATTTTGTGTAGCAAATAGGTCAAAAATTTATCACACCCATAAAAATCAGTTGAAAAACGATGATGCGCTTTTTTGAGTCATGATCTATATAAAAGTGATTTTTGGAACCCACTAGAGGAATAAACAATTTAAAAGAAGTGCATAGATACACAATCTAAATATATAAAACTCAAAGGTAACTGACAGACTGGTATAGTGATCTATCAACGCACAGCCCAAAACCACTGAACGGATTGGGCTGAAATTTGGAATGAAGGTAGATGTTATGACGTATTCATCCGCTAAGAATGGAAATGCCTCTTTTAAAAGGGGTGAAACAGGGGATGCAAGTTTAACTTCTTAATGCGAGCGAAGCCGCGAACACCCACTAGTACAACATAAAACTGATATATTCATTCTCAAAATTTAGACTATTTCTGTTAAAATAAGCCAATCAAATTAAAGCTGGGTCAGAAAAAAATACCCCCAAAATGGGCATGGGTGGGGCTTTAATTAACATCACGGTACGGCGCTATCCGAGAGTTTTGTATATTCATTGACACTTTCTTTATAAGGAAATCTGTCTAGCCTATGTCCAGACAAGTAGGTATTTTGTGGACAAACAAACACTACAAAAATGGTCATTTTATGTTTATGGTCAAAACTAGGTGTGTCAATTCTTTATGTAAAGTAGATTTAGTCAGCTCAATCTAGACCTAAAAATGAGAGCGAAGGTACATAAATTCCCTTCATTGATTGATTGTTAAAAATATGATTTTAAGTAAAATTTGAAAGTTCGCTATCTTTCCCCTGTATGGATTTTTTTCATTCAAGGTCAAACGTTTAAAAAAAATAGTTTTTCACGATTTTCAGCGAAACGGTAAGTTTAAATTCTACTGGGGAATCACGACCCTCAAACATGAGGAATACAACTCGAAGATTGAGAGAAAGCGTGTGCCATCATAAGGCACCTCTAGAATTACATACATACCTTTTTATAAGGAATGCCAAATATGAGGTGGAGACATACTGGTAATAAAATGCTAATAAAATATAGCCTTTTTTGGTCGGCGAATGGACGAAGAGTGAGCGATGGGCGTTACATATTTTGTAGTCGTTTATGTCACTCTTAACTTAATTTATGTGCTTAGATATTATCTACTGCATATGTTTAAAGCTTATTTTGTTGTTAATGTCTTTAGTTTGATGCTATACGTACAAGCATACTTATAAGCTTACTTTAAAGCTTACTTATTTACTATTTAAGATGTTTTATACTGTGTGTGTCTATTTTGTATTTGATGACACATTGAATAGTCGGTAGGTAAGATATTCCGAAGTGGTTTAACTTTTCGATGTTTTGGTTTATAGATATAACACAATTAAATTTATTAAGTATCAAATTACTCGTCAAAATTATAAATTATAAGTCGTACTATATTTTGCGTGTTTAAGTAGGTTATGTACTTCAAGAAGATCAGGCGGGTAAAATGATAATGAAATCTTTTTCAGAAACTATCTTAGTATTATATCTTTTTTGTCTTCGAATACTAAATCAAATGACTCATCCTTACATTGTTTCTACACTTTCATGCACGAAATTATAACAATCCGCTCAAATCGCTTGTTCTCATACGACTTTCCTGAGCGCAAAATTACAGTTTTCAAAACACCATTAATTTTCGCTTTAATGTATAAGGGCACATATGAAATTGATTATGTCCACTTATGAACGAAGATTGGACATACTTAGTGTATAATTTTTCATGCATTTATTTGTAAAAGCTAGTAATTGGTATTGGTTTAGAGTTAGACTTGTTAGTGGTTTTATGATTTTATTAACAGGGTTGTTATAACTTGGCATTTACATCGCTTTAAATCTATTTATATTGTGCGTGGGATGTAAATGGGCGCTTTAGATGATTATATTAAGATGGTAAGTCAATAAAATTATCATGTTTATGATTACAAGTTTTGATAATATTTTAACAGAAATATTAATGGATCTATATTGGGCGGCTTTATCTGCTAAGGCGGTTTCTTCTAGGGAATCTTACATTTTAAAAAGTCAGTCAAGTGAAAAGCTAGCATCTGCTACGTCAATTCATTTTTCATGTTGGTTTGCTTATCTAAAAGAATAAAGAATTTAACCATACCTTCTACTGACTAACTCTAGCCCAACTAGATGGACAAACTTTGCATAAGCTTCATAACCATAGCAAAAACGTTTCCCCAGCCATCGCATCAGCTAAAAATCCTCGTTACATCCTCGCCATGCATCGCATAATCCCATGGGAACCTTTAAAAAAGACGCTTCTAAAGAAACAATATGAGAACCCGATACTGTATCCTGGCCAGAGCAAATCGAACAAAACAAATACGACAGTAGTCTATTATGGTAATCACCTGTCCTTTTTCAACATAGTGCGACGGAACGAGACGGGGATAGTGGTTGAAATGTCGTAGGTCATTAGGTCCTAGCCATGTAGGGCTAGCAATATGCCAATAAGGCAACTGCCGTGACTTCAATGGTACCAACAATAGGTTAGGATTTAAGGCAATGCTGGCGCCCGATGACTTTGATAAAGAAGGAATTGCAAGTGAAATTAATTGTAGTAGGGAAAGTTCGGTATTTGATGGAGATAAGGAATGAATGGTTTGCGGTCGCGACAATGTAAAGTGCGTGAGGACTTTATTTGTAGTTAAACGGTTGGATGTAGCTGATATCAGAAATAGCAACTGTGTTAATGGAGTATGGTTGTAGAGATAAACCTGTAAGAAGCGTTTAAATAAATTTATTAGAAGAGAATATCGGACACTCTGATCGGACACTGATATGGGTCCATAAAACACCAGTATGAATTTTGTACTAGTACAGAAGTGGGATATGATTGTTTCAGTAGCTTTTTTAATTAGGTATTATTTTTCCTATCAACCTCTTGACACAAGAAGAATTCACATGAATTTACTAACGAATTAATTAACGGTTAAATCTTGTTTTGAATTTCCTCAACATTTTTCATTTAAACATCTATAAAAAAAACATCATCAAAGTTGACTGAACGCTTCGTTTAATGATACCACCAAAACGGTACCAACGAAATTAATAACCGTAAGAAAACACTGGTTTGTCATACAAAAGTCATACAGAATGTCGATTCAAATTATGATAAGGTTGGAATTAGTTCTGGTACAGTATAATGGCTGCGATTAGAATTTGTGAGTTGGATAGATAGAAGAAGTGGAGTGAGATCTTGGATGTGGTATTTTTGGATAAAATTTATTTTCTAATGATTCTGAACAGAATTTTGAAATCAAGGTATGAAAGCTACTTCACAGTTTACTTCACATTACTAAGATAGTTCAGATACAATGCACAAAACGCCCCAAGCGGGATGTCCGTGCAGGGCTCATCGCCCCCTCCTTAGAGTTAGAATTAGATAGTTTAGATTACCTCCAGTCAAAAAACTTTTAATATAACCAGTTGATTAATTTTTTTTACAATTTCTTTTAGTTACACGACCATGTTATCAAAATAAAAAATAAACCTCTCTTCCTTACTACACTACTCATGTTAGGGCAATTTACATTTTGAGCATCACATAACACAATATTTGAATAATAAATGATATTCTAATACAAGCTTCTTTTCAACCTTCAAGAGTTTTATAAGATACCAAATTTTTTAATTTGACTTGCTGACCCGGCGAACTCTGTTCCACCTTAGAGGCAGTACATAAGCAGATTTTGGATTTTATTTAATTTAATTTAAAAAAGGGGGGTAAAAAGTATCATATTTCCATCTCCAGGTTCTAACCCCCTCACCAATTTTCAACTAAATCTGTTCAACTGTTCTTGAGTTATAAATGATGTAACTAGCATCACTTTCTTTTATATACATATATATAATCACAGACAACTACATAAATACACATTAAAACTACCACCTCCATTACCTCCTACCTCCAACCCGGCAGAAGGTCGTAGAATGATGCGGTGCATCTCAGACGTCCATACAAATCCCCTCGTTCAGATAAACCACATAACTAGAACATTCTATACAAAGAGGTTTTAATGTTACTTTCTGTACTAGTTCTTGTTCAATTTATGTTTTTTTATGCTGAAAAAGAGATTTTTTTCTCTGGAATATAGAAGAGTGTGATAAGTTTGTTTATCTATCATTATCTCGGTCTTAAAGCCTAAAAGAAAGTGATTTTCAACTAGTAGATCTTATCGGAAAACAGCTGTTATTTGTATTAAAATTTTATTACTAATTGATACAATTATTTACAAGAACCACACTTTCAGGTCAATAGGCAAATATTTTTAAATTTCATATAATTATTTACAAACAACCCATGTGTACTAAATCCATAAGCTTGGTTTTAAATGAGTTTTCAATTATCCCAAGATTTCTAAGTAAAAGTATATTATATTTTTTAATATCTACATTGGGGTTTGTAACCACTTAGTCAAAGAAAACATGATAGTTACAATACTAAATAAGAGATTAAGGGTCAGTTCCGCTCTAATTCTACACCAACTTTGAAGTTATAATACTGTCTACAAGAATACGTTACCCATATAGTTAAGTACCTCATCCTTTGACGACCCAAAACATGATATAGGTACACTAAATCAATCAGCACACAAGCTTTTAAACGCCTTTTAAAATACCTCGAAAAAAAGACCCAAAACAAATGAGGTGCGTTCAAACAAAGACCACCTGTGCCTGGTAAGTGAATGCTAAACGATGGTGTTAATTTAGGCAGGTCTTATCACCGTGGGTGGCGGGCACGAGGCATTCTGGGGTTGATTTTGAAATTAGAAGTATTGGTTCAGCAAGCGTAGTCCTTGCCAAGAAGAGACATCGTGGTAGGTTTTAGTCGAAAGCAGAGTCACATCGTCCCAAAGAAGCAAGTGTGGTTCACCAGTTCCAGTGTCTGCTCTTCATTCAGACGCACCCTGGTTCGAATCCAATCCTACACCAATGATTTGTATTTTCAAGTTATGTTTGGATTTGCACTCGCTTAGCGGTGAAGGAAAACATCGTGAAGAAACCGACATGTTTGAGGACCACAATATCCGAGGAGATGTGTCTTCCGTGGAAGGAACCTGGGCGCCCATCACGATGTATCTGCACAAGAGAACTTTCCTTACGAATGAATTCAGCGGGTGAGTCACTACCCTCAGTCATGAGGAAATACGACTCAAGAGAGAGTCCTGCCGAGAAGGGACAACGTGGTATGTTTTAGTCGTTCGTTGTAGAGTCCCATTAGTTCTGAGTCCGACATACTCCGGGGAAAGTGCGGGGAAGCATAAATGCCTTTCTTTTACATGAAAAGAAGGGTGGAGCAAGGATATAATTAAAGTAGCAGGGAACAGATGGAGACGAAAAGCACATAATACCTTTACCATATTCTTAAATAAGATATCTACACATAGTTCTATCCAAAAAAAAACAAAAACAAGTTTAAGCGCCAGTCCCAATCTCAATTACGTATGTCGATTACTAAGAAACAAGAAGTTTAATTTTATTAGTCACAGATGAGTGTATCAAACATCCTAGTGCGGGTTCGAATCCTGTTTGAAACATATTTTCCCATACTAAATAAATATGGCGATGACCTAAGCAGTGATCAAGAATACGATTATTGGTATTAATATATAAATATACACGTAATTATAGGTATTGCTCATAATCACTTGTACAGAGTTCTTGATAACTGTATATAGTTTTATAGTAGGTACCTAACGAGTAAATTTAATAAATATAAAAGCCAATACACGTGTGTAATTTTATTTTGTATTTTTTAAATCTAATAAAAGCTGCTCCTAGTTTCCGGTTTTTAATAATTTAAGGTATCTACACTACGCTAGCACCCTGCCACCAGGTGGAGCGAGGACATCATGGCGAGAAGCTAAGAATCGGGCTGAGTGGCGTACCTTGGGAGAGGCCTAAGTTCAGAAGTGGACGACCGTGGGCTGATGATAATGATGATGATGAAGGTATCTACAACTATTTTTTCAGTATAGTTTAATTTGAGAGTTACAATTACAGCTTAGTTACATTCCCTGTAATCGTAACTTTCGAAATAAACGTTACAAGTTGGTGTCTAAATTGTTCGTAGTTTTCACTAACCCTGTACAAACCCAAGTTAACCTGTTACCATTTTTTGAGTGAGAAGATTACACGGTCTCAGACTAATTTTAATTAATAAGTTAACGGTAAATGGTATAATTATTATACTGATTAGAAATTAATGAATCAGCTCTCGTATAGAAGACAACAACATTTAATCTTAACCTATTTAAACAGTTTAGATCTAGATTTAATTTAGCTCTCTAGTAATTGAAAATGCTGATTATAAAAAGTTCTTTATTCAAAGATCTACTTCAATTGCTAAAGTATCTTTTTTGTATGTATTTGCTTGCATATAAATACGACGCTTGACAAGATGACAAACCTTTTATAACACTTCGTTACAGGCTTAGAAAAAGGTGCATTTATTGTGCTACTAGGATAGGACATAACATAATCACACTTACCAAGTAAAAACCTACTAGTACCTAAAGAAAAGAACTACGACTTTTTTCTGCATAATCTTCGTAGCAAGTGCGTGGATCTCGGTAATTACCTACTTCACAAAAATAGCTACTAACGACCGATAGACTCATTGTGATGCATCGGAGGAAAGAAATCACATGGATGCAACCTCAAACAAATAAAAACAAATGAACACAAAAAAAGAAAACAAGATGCGCTCTCGTACGTAAGGATATCGGTCAGGCAGGAGCCGACTTCTTTTGTTTCCAACTTCGAATCAGCCAGCGTCTCGAATCTAGATTCTGTTTCGAATTTATTTTTTCCTTTTCCCTCTATAGCTTTTTCTTTATTGTCTCGCTGCGCCTGTGTACAAAAAAAAAGTAAAAACCCGGTGGCTTATGGCTCCCCATTGATATGCGACGCTCGAATTGAAATTTAAATATTTGCTTGCGCGAATATTCGACGGGCTTCATCTTGAGGTATTCGGCATTGTGTTTCTGAAACATCTGTGTTTCCATCTTCATATTTTTATGTTAAAGAGTGTGTTGCGAAGGTGCTGCATTTTTGTATGTAAAGTTTTTGCTGCGTAAGAAAATACTACGTATATATAAAGTTATCTTTCAGAATTTATTTAAGCAAACAAAAACTAGTCATTCAGAACTAAAATCTTATCACTTAATGGGTCTAAATCAATCACAAAATTCTAAGTATTTATTCGCATTAGTGCTTAAAGCTTTAATTCTTTTCTGAGTATTTGTTACTTTAAAGCAATTGTCCTTCGTATGTCTCTATTCTAGTTAGACATGTATCTATTCAAACTAACATACCTCTTGTCAGTCTTTCGTCACCCATTCAGTTATAAAAGGCATTTGTTCATTTATTTATGACTGGCATTTATCAAAATCAAAAAGTACAGACTGACTGGGACCACTTTTACGCTATTTTGACGTACCAAGGTTATTGTTTCGAGTTGAAATGTCAAATTGCTAGAAATGTAGCATGACTGTGTAGCTAAAAATTCGAGTGAGTTAGATTGATTAGGTTTAAGGTTCCTTACAAATTAATCTAATGTTAGGTTAGTGTATGCGGTAAAAGTTCAATGTCAAAGTTGTAGTAGTTGAGTTAGTTAGTTAGTTGAGTTTATTTCAGAGGTTGTATGTAAAGAGGTGCTTCTTTTCGTACTCTTTTGTTTTTCGTTTGCCATTTATTTTATATTTAATATTTAGATAACTATTATTGTGTGATTAATAGACAACGTGTGCTGAACACCAAATATTTTTAAAGGAAATATGTTTCTAAAAAAATGCTAACAGCATATTTTTAGTCAGTTGAGCTAAGCAAAGAGACTAAAGTCGTGTTTAATTAACTGATTTCATTGAGACTACTAAAGTTAGTTAAATATTTTTCTAATAATAGGTTAAAGTTCAAACATATTTATGTGACTGTAATTTTGTCATATGACTATATAGAAAATCAATAGCTAAGTAAATTCAATAATTAGTATACTGCAAGTAACTTAAAAACTGTATTCATATGGTAAAATTTATATGACAGACATAGATTTTGTTTCAGTCATAACTTTGTTTTTATTTCCTTCTGTCCATTTTTTTCTAATACCAACTAATAAGGATCTAAAGGTATCTAAATTATATTTAAATCTGAAAGTTATACTTAGACGTAAGTGACTCAATTGCTTATTTTAACTTGAAGTGACAGGGACATTGTATTTTGGCAAAAGGTCATGTTCAAATCTCGATGATAAGAAGTAAGCAGCGGTTTTTGTTGTGTTAATCGATTTGAAACAGCTTTTATTGGTAAGTGGTTTGATTTGGGTGGTCCTATAAATTTTACAATTGATTATATTGTACCTAAGTTTATAAATTAGACAGTGATTTAGTAACTCGAATATATAACTTTGTACTTTGGATAAGTTAATAATGTAAGTACTTTGGCTATTTTATGACAAAAGCCACCTCTAGTGTCGAGACTTTTCAAACCACATTTGGGAACATAAAGAACCTAATTGAACGAGTCATCTGATTTACGGATGCGCTAAATAGATCAAGTAATTTTGAATCAATTTTAAATACGGGTTTTGGTGTTTTTTACAAAGACAACCAGACTATCTTGTTTGTAAAATAAGACATTTTGTAAATTACTTACACACAAAATTTATTTTAATTTCACTAGATTAGATATAATATATATATATAGAATAGATTAGATATATATAAGATAGAATTAAAACCTTAACACCACGATAATCACCTCATCACATTACGTCATCGAAAATCAATCAATACTCGTATATAACCACACTTCTACCAACTCTATTAAATCTGTCTACGGGATTTAATCTACGCATTTTAACATAAACCGTCCGTTCCAATTAAAAAACTGGTCATGGAGCGAGATCGGAACCGTTCCAAATATTATATCGGATAGACCTCTGACCTCAGCGAGCAACGCTATTAAATTTCTTCGGCTCATATCTCAGAATGCTTGCTCGGCAACTTTTTGTTGACGAGCGTTTTTGACAAGTTGTTGTTGATCTATAATGCTACTCTATGTAGATTATCCCCAGATATATCTTGTCTAAGATCAATTTTGCCAATGCTTGTAACAAAAATGGAAAGAAAGAAAGACAGAAAATAAACATTTATTGTGGCAGATTTAACTGAGAAACAAACACAAGTAAGAATAATCATAATAAACAAACAAACTATCTGCCACAACACAGCCCCAACTCAGTATAATGCTGGTTGTGTGGAAGCGACCAGCGCTGGTCTTCCGTTGGGGCTGGCTGTGACGTCACGCACGTACAAACCTTTAATGTGCTAAAGTTAAAACTGAATCGTTTGAATCTATTTTGATTGTACCACCATTCAAATATGTGGCAGTATTATTTAAACTGATTAGAAAATGAGCGAAAATAATTACGACCGGCAGGATTCGAACCTGCGTATTTCTGATCACCGTCCGGAACGCCTTAACCAACTAGCAGTATTATTTGTATGTAAGAAGTTAAATCTTCAACAACAATCCTTAAAATGTTTACTCACTTATTCAGTTTATTAACTTTATATACAAGAGTTTTGATGAACAATCCTGATGGATGGCTTAATATTGTGATCTGTAGTAATGAGATTGCAGTATCATTTTTTTTCATTCATTTACCTTTTGAAAATGTAGATTAGTTTTTTTTTTTATGATGTATATATAACGTTTATTTTTTATTATTATTTGGATTTGTTACTATTAATTTTGTTGTTTTGAAATAAATATGTGAATTTTACACGCGGTGACAAATTAATTCATATAACATTTAACCTTACTTCATTGTACCGTTTAATCATATTTTATTTGCTATTTTCGCTATAAAAAAGTTTCTTTAATATTCTACAATATGGAATTCAAATTAAATTTGTTATCTAAGATTAACCATTTAAAATAAAATGATCAAACTCCGCTACAAAAAGGGTTTTGTTTCTCAGTGCTTTACCGATTTGTTACATAACCAAAACCTGCAGTAAAAAATCCTGATGCGTCATTTATTTGACCTATTAAACAAGAAAAAACTCGAAGAATGGTATACCTACTTCATTTTAGCGTTGAAGTGCCTAACTCAAGAGATTTCACAGAATAGATTTGCATACAGATACTTACATAAACGTAAAGCATAATATAAACTTATACCATAATGTTGTATATTTAATCAACATGAACACTATAATATATATTATATAAATTCATTAAGACCCTTAAGGTCACATATATAATATGTGTATATATAAATACTTTGCAAATATAACCAAAAACCTAAACAGAGGCCTCCGCCACGCGGAGGGAACTAGACTATTGTACAAAAAAAAAGCATTATATCTGACCAAAGTAACTAACTGTGTTTTGTTATATGATTTACTTAATATACATACATAGGTGTATTGATTATAACGTTAGTTAATAAATCAACGAAAACATGTGATAAAACGAGGTGTACTGGACTGCTTCTCCAAATTTCAGTTGGGATATGCAAATATTTATCTGCTATTACTATAAGATTTGGAAGCGAGTGTGGCTTAGCGGTTCCAGTGTCTGCTTTTCATCCAGACGCACCCTGGTTCGAATCCGGCCCCTACACCAATGACTTGAATTTTCAAGTTATGTGTGGCGCTTAGCGGTGAAGGAAAACATCGTGAGGAAACCGACATGAGGACCACAACATCCGCAAGGACATGCGGCTTCCGTGGAAAGACCTGGGCGTCCACCACGATGTACATATCTGCCCAAGAAAACTTCCCTAACGAATTATTTATGCGGGCAGTTACTACCCTCAGTCATGAGATAATTATATGACTCAAGAGAGACTATAAGATTTATTGTATACAATATTAAAGTGCATTTCATCACATGAATTAAACCTAAACCACTTTTTTTTACCAAAACTGTGTGAGTATTGTTTATGTGTGTTTGGCCATTGAATTCATAATATGCAGCTGAACCAATGGGGATGAAATTATTTTCAATAATTATCAGGTATATTGTACACACACCAGCAAATGTTTTTCCTGGATTCAAGTAGACCTCGTAGCTTTGTACTTCTTAAACCTTTTGAAATCTAGATTATTTGTATATTAATACGGTTGAGTAGCTAAACTAAGTTATTTATCTGGCTATTCCCTAATCTGTCATGGTTTTTTTCTGTCAATTAGTCTAACACATTATCTATTATCATCGTTAATGGAGGAAAAAAGTCGAATTATGTTCCGTGGAGGAACTTAATACCTACTTAAGGTTTAAAACAGTCACATCAGTGACTGTTTCAAACCTTAAGTAGGTATTAAGTTCGTATTAAGTGATTGTAATCTTATTTTAGAAGGTTGGTTTATAGAAGAGAAAAACTTGAGCGATTTACTTCTAAAATCATCTGCTTAGACTTTTGCTTATCGTAGAATAATAAAATATTTATAAAAATTGGTATATTATTAGTTTTAAGGTTTCGTATATATATAGATTAATCTCTTTATTGTAACACTCACAGAAAAAAAAAACAGAAACACAAAAGACTTTAAAAATAGTGCCACAACTGGTAGCCTTATCGCTTACAGTGATTTCTTTCAGGCAGGCCGCGCGATTTATACGCTTACATTTTAATCTGTGAAGCTGTGAATAAATATTTTTCTTTCTTTCGCTGACTTGGTTAATCCGGGATATACGAAGAGAGAAATTTCTAGCCCAGTTATCACCCAGATGTAAAAACATATAGTCATACAAATGTAAAAGGCCAGATGCATTGGACTTGATTCTACATGTACTCGTAGATGACTCTTTATATCAAGATATTTAATGATAGATAGGTCACCTGAAGCGATTCCTGTATACAAAGGACATTTTAATCAAAATTATATTATTTCTTTATTGAAATAAAACAAGATCTCAAAGGAGGTTTTACTTATATGAGGGTAGCTAACTGGGTTCGAAATAAGTACCTTTTTACTACAGTTCTCTTAAACAGCATGCACTGTATTTAAGAATTATCCTTGAAATTGTCTGTAATAAATCTAAAAATTAGTGCAAACTGGAAGGGGCAGATGTGTTAGCAAAGACCGGACCCGAACAAAATTTAAGTTAATAAATATCTTAATGATTAAAATTAAAAAGACCGTCGTCATCGTTGATGTTTTACATCCGCATTGATAATGATGGAATCCATTGATTTTGATGCAATTTGACACTAATTCCACCATGCACATAACTTTAATAGCCTCATTTTAATTAGAACAACGATCAATATACATAATATTTGGTTCAAATAATCACATGAAATACTCACCAGTGTTTCCAAATCAAACAAGATCCTTCCTGAAATTATCCACGTGCGTATAAAATATAACAAAATCGCCGCGAAAACGCACTACTATTTTTGGTCAAATCCAACAGTTCACACTTTGTAAAGAGTCAAAATTCACGCCCTTGTAACCACTAAAAGCAAATTACAGACCTAGAAGACCGTTTAGCACTGAATCTGGAACACACTGAACAAACAACTGACAATCTTTACGTTACCAAATGTCACTAACAAACATCGATTGACTGAAAACAAAATCGAGTCGAAAAAAGTTACGTGACTTCAAAGAGACCGATGCGTTCCATTTTCAAAAAAAAAAACGTAAATCGTTAAAATGCCGGGAGTGTTCGATGGGCGGGTCGAATTTGAATTCGGAACTGTCAACGCGGTTTTGACAGATCGCGTGTTGGACCCGCGCGTGTGAGAGACTGAGCGTGCTCTGCGCACGAGCAACCACGCCACACTGCGTTCGCGCGCTTTTCGACCTACGAAACCTCCGCAGCCTCCAATACGACTCTCTATACTATATTAGAACTGTCGATTATTCTAAAACATTTTCTCACGGCAAGGATAAATGTATAATGTATACGTGTATGTAGATCGCTCCGTTGACGGCGTAACGGTGTAACAACTGAAGACTGATGTTCGAAAATCATAACTCTTTTTAAGCGCCCCTTTTTAATTTTGACGGCTGAGAGGTTAGTTTTCTTTTTTTGTTTTTGAGCGGGATTATTTCTATAAATGTGCGCGGGTTAAGGCGTGAGTTGTCGGTGTTTTTTATATTGGTCGTGTGTGAACATCAGCGGATGAAAGTGAAACTTGTGTTAGACACGATTTTGTGATCGCACAATAAATGTGATCCAAGGCTTACACGATTTCATTGAGAGAAGTCGGTACAGTTAGAAATGACGTTACAAATTAACTCAAAGAAATTGTTACATGTCAAAAAAATATTGTCAAGAAATTTACAATAATTTATATGATCAAGTAGCTAATATGTTTTACCAATTAATTAAAGCTGTGCAAATTAAATACATATGTACATACGTAAAATTCGTACAATTATGATACTTAATAATTTAATAATTTTCATTGTAGGTATCTTGTTCAGAATCTAATGTCATTGCGATACAAGCTAAGGTGTCATGTTGATGTAAATGTGGACAATGATGATGATGATGAGATGTTTTCATTTACTCAATAGATAGGTATTGCTATTAATTTAAATTATCCATTAGGTATGTAAAAATTAAATAAAAATAAATCTTCCCGTACTTAACTGAATACAATGTTATCTTGTCAACTCTTTTTAAAACAAAAGACATCAACGCGCGACTTTTTTGCAATCTATGGCATAAATAAAACAATTTATATTATCTTTTCCAAAATACCGTCGCTGTTTCTTGCATGCAGTTTATGTAAATGTAAACTTCAACTTCCTACTACTACTAGTTACTCAAGAAAAAATTGGATTGCCCTAATTTTATTTTATCTTCCCACTAAAAAAAATACAACAAAAACTACCAGTATAACACTGTAAAACCCACTAGTTACCTTCTTACTTTGGGTTAAGTATGTACTTAAAGTATTCAATATTTTTAGCCTTCTGAAAAATAACAAACAGTAAAACCAGTTTCAACATGTCCCAAAAAGCAATTTACAAAACCAACATAAAATTTCATACTTCGCATCCGAAAATTTCACACCGCGTGGAAAATTAGACACACGATAAACAACCTTCATAATTTTACGAGCAATTGCATCACAGCTGTCAACATTCAATTGGCGAGAAAAAAAATAGTGGAAGAGCGTGACGACACTATTTCTCTCGTACCGCCGCGTTGTCGCTTCAACTTCAAATACAACAGTCGTCATGGATCGCTGCTAAACTCTGCCCATAACTAAGCCATGCTAACAAATACATTGCCATCTCTTTCTTGCGCACAGCATCTCCTATGCAAAATTGAAATGAGAGAGACAGAATATCAGGTGACTTTTTCAAAGTGAATTGTTGAGGTTTTTTGTGAAATATAGATCAACTTTAAAATAATGTGTCGTTGACCCGGAATTCCGACTAATGGGTCCAATTTGCAGGATTGTAAAAAAACCTCGGGTTTGACAATAGTGGGTAAAAGTGTACAAAGGTTTTTATGATTTTTCAGCTTTTTACCAACACGCGGCGCTTTTGTCGTACCCAAATTGAGTTAATTTTTATTTTCGAGTTGTATGGATGGTGTAATTGCTTATCGTTTTTCATTTGTTTTTCACGAAGATTGTATTTGAAGTGAATTGAGTTAGTATTTCTGATATTTTTGGTCTATAGGTGACAGTAAAGTTATTGATGGAGGTTTCAGTTAGTATTGAATATCATCACAAAACACACAAAAGGTACCTATAAGTTCATATTACATGTACTTATACGACAGTAATTTTATGTTTTTGATTTCTTATTACCTTAAATTAAACTTTTATTGGAAAATGAGCGAAAATAATCACGACCGGCAGGATTCGAACCTGCGTATTTCTGCTACCGTCAGAATGCCTTAAATTAACTCATAATTCTTATTACCTGCATACAGCTGAAATGTGTTGAATAAGATACAGTCTACTAATAAAAACACTACATACACAAACACTTCATACATAAAGAAGTTTGGAGGTCAATTGGCAAAATTGAGAGACAAAAGTGGACAAAACTATCCGCATCTAAAATAAGCAGCATGGGATTGCAGATTTTTTTGATAGGTATTATTCATTAAAATTATTTAACATTCAGTACCTATACAATTACATTTCATTTTTGTATATTTCATTCACGCTAGTACAAAAAATCGAGTACTATCTCGTCAATGCGGACAGTCTTTGGATGGGTGACCAAACATTGGTATTTCATTTAGATGCTTCGATAAGTCGAACAATCCGTTAAATTATAGGTCTCGGTCACTGTTGTTAAACAGTATTTAAGTCATGTCAGAGGCCGATAGGGTGGTTTTAAAACCTCGTCTAACGTAGGCAATGGCTGTTTTCCAAACTAAAGCTATCCGGATTTTGAGATGAACACTAGACACAATTTCACGAAACTTCAATAAATGTACATAAATTTCAAGTACGGGAAGGCTATTCTAACTGTTGTATCATTATTATCCTGTTATCGTTCACTGCTGAGCATATGCCTTTCTTTCAGCTCTGCTTCCTGTGGCTATTTTTTTGTATTAAATACCACTAAGTTATCCATGGTACGCCAAGAATCCTAAGCACGTGGTCACAGTCGAGCAGACCTCAGAGTTGTCTTCCTTTCCGCCGATACTTTAGTTTTACATTTATACACTGTAATTAATCTATTAGCACATTACGAGTATATAACTGAATGATTGACTATCATTATCCATTAAGTAAAATTGTTCTAAATTCATGACATAAAAAAAATCCAACCTTTATAATTGGTTCCTATAGAAAAAACAAACTGCATACCTATCAAATAAAGATTATATTTTTTTTTAATAAAAGTTAAAAAGCTTAAACTTAGATAAAAATAAGTTACACCCGTATTTTTAAACGTTACCTTACGATTTCCTCGACTTAAGGATGGCTTGAGTAAGGTCACGTGACCAATTTGCTATTCATCATCATTAGGAAAATAAAAATTAAATAAATTTAGAAGACTGTTTATCTGCACATGTTACAAGAATCAAAGATTCACATTCTCCTTCGTTGAAATTACCTAACGTACCTACATACAATAATGATTTGTAAAAACTAGAGTCTGCTTTAGGTACTAACCGTTAGTAGGGAATTTTACATCAACTGGTAACACTAAAATACATACATTAATATTTGCGATAATTTTGACATTGACAGTTATAAAATTTCACATTAGCAAAGTATCGTCTTTAAACGCCCCCTAAAATCATAGACAGCAATGACGTCACACCTTGACTCGACCCTTCTTCGAGACACGGTCGAGGTTTGACTAAGAATACAACTTTAGAGTAACACCTTGACTTATCGTTAAGGACGTCTTGGCAAAGGCGGAGTGGAGGATGGTTTCAAGGTTTGTTTAAGAATACGGGTGTTAGTCTAGCTTAAGTATTTAAAAAAAAAACCTTAAATACCACTAAGTTATCCATCCATGGTACGCCAAGAATCCTAAGCCAGCTGTCACAGTTGAGCAAGCCTTTGAAATATGTTTCTTTTCACTGGCTATTCAATTTTACAAGAAACAGAATAGAGATTTGGCAGTTGATTACAGCATGTCGTATTTAAAAAAAAAATGTAGTGTTCCTGACAAAACAAAAAAAACTTACTAATACATAAATTTTAGTGAAGCGTAAGCTCATTTTTATAATTAAAATAATGTACTTATACTTTTGTTTTCTCAATTAAAGCACAATCATTTTGACATCTTTCATATCCATTCGTCATCATGCTATAAAAGACAAGGCATAAATTTATCTATGGTATTTCAAGAATCCTAAGCCCGCGGTCACAGTTGGGCAGACCTCAGATATGTTCCTTGCTGCGCCCTAATGAATTTCACGGGATGCCTTTTAAACTACTTTTTACATTGATGACGATCTAATTGGAGCCATTTGAGGAATGTGTACAGTTATTTCTTGGAATATTTCTAGTGATTTACTTATGTCAAGGTTGAGTTTATTGAAAGGAACTAAAAATTTAATTGGATGACCAAAAAGTGGTCTTCCATTTTGGGCGATTCCGTGTATCGGATGATACGTTAAATTGTAGGTCCCGACTGTTTATCATAGTAAGGCAGTCGTTAAGTCGTGTTAGAGGCCCTAAAGGTGGCTTGGAGAACTCTAGGCACCAGAGTTGGCTACTCTCAATCGATGAGAAGAGGTCCTGCATACACAGCATACTAACTAGTGCTATTCATTAAAACAAATTTAAACTTTTGACTGAGATATAAAACACTTAGTAATGTATCTTGTTTTTTTTCTGACATACAGATCACGATACAAACAAGTTCGATGTATGAATAATTTTGATAAAGTTGGATGAGGAACTTGGATAAGTACATATTTTCAGGACATACATAGAAAAATAATAATATATAAACTTTCCTATCGAAGGGTCATAATTAAGAACTTTTAATTTACGCGCAAACTTAACTTATCTACCTGGGATTAATTAATGTTCTTTATGCTCGCTGAACCCAATAGCAATACAGAACACAAAATTTATAACATCATAAGGTAACTTTATCACCAAATAACTTGCAACTCAATTCCCAATACCGCCAGCAAAAAACACCCGAGTCTAAAACAAAACAGTAACCTTTACGAATGGCATTATTTAGCCCCATTTCTTCCTTCTATTACTATCTATACCGCAGTAAATTTGAAACCGGCACGAAGCTACAAATTACGTACCAATATCGTTCCAGAAACTGCAAAAGATAACTTTGCAAGCGGCAGAAATGGAAACTACAAAATTTCAAGCAATGCAGGCGGTGGAAATATGAACTACGCAATGTTAAGAATGATATGAAACTCTGGAGAAATATGTAGTGTTTTTCCGCTGCGACTGCTCCTTAACCGACATCAAACAACAAACTTGATGGTTTTTAGGTGTGTTCCTCCATATACCACCGCCACACCTCACCTCCTAACCAACGTGGCCTCCGTGGATCTCAAGATCTTCCCAACACCGCACCTTGTGTCTTGAAGCTTTGCTGTTCTCTTTCGGCAAGATATTCTAGTCGACACGTGTTTCGCCTCTCCACGAGGCATCCTCAGGACTCGTGTTGACTCTCCGAACGTCGGTCCGAAAAAGTGAGGATGCCTCGTGGAGAGGCGAAACACGTGTCGACTAGAATATCTTGCCGAAAGAGAACAGCAAAGCTTCAAGACACAAGGTGCGGTGTTGGGAAGATCTTGAGATCCACGGAGGCCACGTTGGTTAGGAGGTGAGGTGTGGCGGTGGTATATGGAGGAACACACCTAAAAACCATCAAGTTTGTTGTTTGATGTCGGTTAAGGAGCAGTCGCAGCGGAAAAACACTACATATTTCTCCAGAGTTTCAGTAACAATGGATTTCCGCAAAGTAACGCCTGATTCAATATCTTATCTAAGAATGATATGATCTTAAAGTTCAATATATTGTACCTTATTACATGTATCCTGATCCTTGCCAAATCGGTTTCCTTTTAAAACATCGCTTTGGACGATAAGAGTAGGACACTAAATTTAAGTGTTTGTTCCACTCATGTGTACCTAAATAATTGTGAATTTACTCTTTGATGTTGGTGTTTTCAACAAATATTCTTTATCTATCCATATTGCAGAAGTGCTGCCGCCAGTTATGTAAAGAGCAATCTGGCGTAAAGTCTACTTATTGACCAGTGATATGGGTATCGAAGGGGTAACTGTGAGAAGCAGGGGTCATTGCGATCGTGGTAACCCCTGACCAGGAAGACAGGTTCTCTTTTTATGCCTTTGTTGAGTTGCGTAACTTTGTAGCTCAAAGGTTAATTTTTAAGATTTTTAACTTCTTTAATTCTTAAGATGTTGTTGACGGTATTCTCTAATGTTGCTGCGTAAATTTAGTACACAGACAAAAGTGTTACTTAGAAAAAAAAACAAATTTATGCGATTTATCTTAGTAAATTACGCAATGGACTGGTTTGGGAATCATAATGATAGTCAAAATAAGTTAGTGATATATAAACATATTTTACGTCACGCTTATTAACCATCCAAATTGGATAAGTAGATAGATATTATTAGTTAGTTGGTAGTGGCTCTGCCTTCTAATCTAGGGGTGCGGGTTCGATTCCCGCATAACACAAGTAATTATGAATATTAAAATTTGTAATTACTTGTGTTGAGTCTGGTCGTTTCTATGTATAATAAGTATGTAAGTATTTACAAAAGAAAAGTATATATGTATTATATCCGTTATCTAGTACCCATGATACAAGCGTTAGCTTAGTATGGGGCTAGATGGCGCTGTGTGACATGTCCTGAAATATTTATTTATTTAATTATTATATCTTTAAAATGTGTGGATTTCTGTAGAAGATTATTGTATGGAGTTAGGAAATAAGTAGAACTCTTGTACATTTATAACTTGACTAAACCTTTATTTTATATAAAAATCATACATTTCCAAGCTTCCGAAATTCCATTCATACTCTCGCGTACCTAAATAAATCGATACAACGCGACCATTACGTGTTCACACAAAAACCGATACAACTTGAACTATTCCTCTCCTTTACTATGTTAAAAGTTATTGAAGAACTGATGGGTCTAGTTATGTTGTTGATTACATTTTGAAAATGACGGTAGGTTGTAAAAGGGTGAAGTAGGCGATTGAACCGTTACTGCTATGTAGGAATTTGTGGTATTCTTAACGTTTTGATTGAGATGACATAGCATTTTACCTATGCCTTTATAGAGTTTTAAAAAATGTCGTAACTTTAATAGAGTTTACCGAAATGTCATATTTTAAAAGAACCAGTTTCATAGCATATGTGTAAGAGAGAGAGATAGAGAAAGAGTGAAAAAGCTTTTCAGAATTTTATCGATTTTTGCAAACGTTCCATCTGTAGGATTATAAAATATCTGAAGATTTTCTATCAGTAAACCAATCGCATCAGAGAAAACAATATGGAATTCTTCGGCCTTTTTGTAAAAAAGCACTAAGGGAGGAAATAGAAAGTGGTATAGCCTGCGTAACGCAAAATTCCTGCGTGCGCGCCGAGCCGCTATGCAGAGGGATAGAGATGGGAAAGATATCGACATATGTTAATAGAAAAAATAAAAAATATCACCGATACTTTAGGGCTGTTAAAGAGTGTTGTATCTGTCTTGAGTCGTATTTCGTCATGACTGAGGGTCGAGACTCCGCCGTAGAATTAATTCGTTAGGGGATTTCTCTTGGGCAGATACATCGTGGTGGACGCCCAGGTCCTTCCACGGAAGACACATGTCCTCGGATATTGTGGTCCTCAAACATGTCGTTTTCCTCACGATGTTTTCCTTCACCGTTAAGCAAGTGCATATCCACACATAACATGAAAATACAAGTCATTAGTGGAGAGCTGGATTCGAACCAGGGAGCGTCTGGATGAAAAGCAGACACTGGAACCACTGAGCCACACTCGCTTCAAGAGAAAATAGATGTATAAGAAAATATATCATTGTGTTTAGATTGCCGCTGACCATAAAATGAACTGGTCAATGTGTTTTTTTTTAATCTGGTATATATTAATTAATACAATAAATTTGATTGGCTAAATGATATAGTCTGTAGATATAGAACTTTACTTTACATTACATTGATTTTAAATTTGCGTACATGCATTTGGCATTTTAAGTACGAGTAGATTAGAAGCGGCAGGACCTATTTACTTTTAATTTCCTTTTTAAGGCTTAAGATTTAACCTTTCGTAACTAAATATATTTACTGTACATCTACAACAATTCATTAATCAAAATAAGGTATTTCATATCGATTTTTCATATAGCATTATCGATACCGACAACTCAACTTTAAATTTTCACATCGCTACTCATATGTTTTATTGTAACGCGCAGAATCTTTGTGCGGATAAAATGATCCGCGCGTAATGCGCCTCCTGATATACTCGATTACTTTATGTTACTCGAATTATGGGATATTGGATTGGATTGGGATAAAAGTATGAGTTACTTCAAGTCGTTGGAGTAATAATAACAAAATGAGATGATGATTGCAGTCTGTGAAACTTGATTAATCGCGATTATTCGATTAATCGAGTTTTTCTGATATTGTGTTAATTTATGACATTGCTATTTTGTCAGTTGATTCCGGGTTGACCATATTCCGGATTGAGAAACTCCGTTTTGGAAGTCGGTTAAACATAGGTGCAGGAATCTTGAAAAAATCTGCCACTTCACCTTCTTCTACATACATAATGTATATAGAATGTATATAAGCAAGTCACTCTTAATGGGCTGGATGGGAAGATTTCTTTGATGGAATTAAATAAATAAATAAATATTTCAGGACATATCACACAGCGCCATTATAATTAAACTTATAATTCCATTCTCTCTCTCTCTCTCTCTCTCTCTTGTGTCGTATTTCCTCATAACTGAGGGTCGTGGCTCCCCCACAAAATTTATTCGTTAGGGCAGTTCTCTTGGGAAAATACATTGATACCACGATGTAAATTTACAATATTTAAGTTACAGGTACATATTCAAGAGGGTTAATTTTAATAGCGCAGGAAAAATCCAAACTAATGGTGATGATAAAGGTCAGTCAACCCTAAGTTCGTCTCACCGGTCTCGTTACCCCACTAATGAGTGGTGCGCCAATTCATGAAGTGTGCAAAAACAGGCTCAGTCTCTCGGACCGACCACCATGCATCTTGTATGAGACACCCGGCGAGGCTTGCCGCCCGTTAAATAAGTAGGAGAGTATTCTAGACGTATGATATATTTTTTTAAGTTTTGTTAAATTTTTATTACGATTTGTAATCGTATTAGTAAGTTTTTGTAAGCTACATGTCTATTTACCCTTGTATAATATAATAGCTACCGTTCTTATTGTAAACTCACTAAAATTTACATATTTTGAAAAAGAAATTTCTACATCAGCTCGTTGTTAAAATTTTGCTGTTACATGATCTATTCCAATAAACAATCTTATCAAAGTGGCGCTTGCTTTGATGTAATAGCATCTTATATGCCCGAAAAAGAAGTTTTTTCTTTGTTTTGCATCAACACATATACATTTTAGTGCAGTAAATAGAATAATGGTGCAGTAATAATTCTCAGAAATGAGTGTTATTTTTTTTAAATCGACTTTAGAGTCATTCCCCGTCTCACAAACTGAATTTCCTAAATCTCAGAATATCTCTTCCTCGGTGTGAGCCAGTTCGTTTGGCGACGATGTATTGCGTATTGTGGTCCAACAAATTGATTGGGCGAGACACAGGCCGCCGCCGCACCGCTTGTCACTTCGTCACTCCATACGCGTAAAATATCGCAAACATACAACACCACAATAACTAAGCATAAACTCAAATCAATAACCAACCTTACTCCATTGAAATAAAGTCGGATCGAACAGAAAAACTAACGTGGTCTAAAGACCAATTTCAATTTGCAGTTACTGAAATGGATCTCCAACGGAATCTCATTAGTGTTGAGTGGATTTTAGCAGTGCTGTAAAAGCTTAACTGCAAATGGATGTTGGTTTTCACATGTCAATAAAATTAAGAAGAAGTGTGGAGCGTAACGGATTCCAACGCTGGCAAAAACCGTATCGAATTAAAGAGTGCAATGTGAAGAGGGAAGCTTGATTTGGACTTTTTCAAGCGGAGTTTTGGTTCATACACCTACAGTAACTTAACCCAGATGTCAGAGGCCCGTAGGGTGGTTTAAAAACTCTCGTCACTAAAGTGAGCCACTTTGATTTGCTGTTTGTTTTATTAGGTACAAGATAAGCTACGTAAAGCATCAAGTTAAACGGTTCAGAACTAAAAAATATTTTAGTCGAATTACAGTTTTATACCAAACAAATTCATGGGCAACAAATAAAATAGACTAACTTCGCTTATAGTCATAGAACAGATAGATGCATGAAAAAGTCATCGTTGAACTTCGACAAAAGGTGCCTTTAAAAATTCTCAACTACAGACATTGTTAATCGTTAAAAAACTTAGTTACTTAATAAAGTCTGCAACACAGGGAATCCTAAAGCAGTAGACAGGACTCCAATTTGAATTTGAATAATTTAGATACTTTTATGAAATGTGAAAATGACATCATGTTTTAGTGCAAATAAATGATTTTTATCTTTCTATCTTTAAGTACAGTTTTGTCAAGATTTTTATATTATTGCACTGTTACATAACGGTGATTATTGGATATAAGTTGTGAACCCTGGCATTGGCTGCAATAGAACGGGTCCTTATCCTTAACCTTCGAAAATAGCACTACCTAAGTAGCTAGTATAATGTTGAATGGTTTGATCTCAATAGAATTATGTAATTTGTCTCAGATTTGTGCGTTTTATTGTACCAGAACACAATTTAACAATTTATCATAATTTAAAGATGACTTCATCAGTACCGTTTTACTTTTTTGGGGTTATTCAAGTGTTTAGTCTTCTAAATTGGTATATAGAATAAGAAAATCTAAAACCAGTTTTAGCCTGATAGGAATTGTTGATTCTGTATACAATATAGTGCCATTGCCTGTATTTTTTTCGTGGAGGAAACGCATTTACGCATCCTCGCATGGGTTCTTCTTCTTCTTATGGTGCCTCTCCAACTAGTGAAGGCTGGCAGTCAGCTCTGCATACTTTATTTTGTTCATTGCCAAACGAAACAATTCTGCGGCACTTCTGATCCTCGCATGGGTTAAAAGTAATTAATTATTGTTTATGTATTCTTCTTCTTATCGAAAGAGAGTGGCCAACTCTGGTGTCGAGAGTTTATCAAGCCGCCTTAAGGGCCTCTGACATTTTTGCCATACTAGACAAACAAAATAATTAGTATAAAAGTTATAATAAAAACTAACATAAAATTTATTGAAAATATTTATACCAAAACTCACATAGAAACATAATACTACAACATACACACAGCAAAACATAAACTTAATAACTTTATTACATTCTACATACGAGTCGATGTAAAAAGACAAAGTACCGAACAATGGTAGCGATGCATTCAATAAATACTAAAACAAAGAGATGTGCGGGGAAATGATCGGGATTGTTGTTCGTTATTTATGCGAGTCCGACGGGAATCGAACCTGTGACCTCTGGCTGTTACGTAGCGGGCGGCAGAGGTTGGTTTTTAAAAACACTAATTAGGATAACACACTTGTTTATTACAATTTAAAACTTAAGACTTAAATTTAATACTTTGGAAATAGAAATATGACTATGATGTGGAATGGAACTGAATAGAACTGACCCGCGGAAAGGGATGTTGGAAGTATTTATAGGGTTCGGGACAGTGGGAATGGTAAACAATAATAACTTAATGACTATACTTTGAACGGAAAAACAAATTAGTTAAAGAGAGTAAATAGACAATTAGCAGAGTACCATTACAAGTATATGCATGTATATGTATATGGCTATCTATATATGTAGGCGGGGTATATACATAACACCTCCCCCCTTAGAACAAGGATTGGGCGGTGCCCGATTCTTGACGCGTGGAGTTGCCATGGTCGGAGTCTTCGTCTTCATCATCGGTGACCGCGGATGTTGATGGGTGCAGGGATGCCATCGGGACGTTGACTTGTGATTGATGTCGTTTTCTCGTGAAGCAATTATTAAATATTTGTATGCAGTTGTTTGGATGTCTGTGTCTTCTATTTTGTTTGAACATGGGGCAACAGCGGTAGATTTTGTAGATCAAGTATAGGAGCATTGTGACTGCTACCGCGCAGGTTACCACGGAGAACCTTGAAGAATTTCTCTCCAGTATTGAAGCATTTTGGAAGGATTTGATCTTCTTAGACTGTTCTTGAATTTCATTTTTGATTATGTTGAGGTTGTCGTCTAGACCGATGTTGTTTATTTTAATAGGTATAATCTCAGGAGTCTGAGGTAAGTCTTCAGTGTTGATGCAGAGGTCGTCGATTTGAACTGTAATGATAGGGTGAGTGATATTCTTTGTAGTTTCATCTGCAGCGGAGAGAGTTGTAAAGGTTGAGAATAGCTTGCAACCTTTGGGCAAGGACAAGATACCCGTTGCTCGGAGAGTTAGGTGTTTTGTGTCTTCTCCACATTGAAGGACTGCAGCGGTGTCATTTTGGAGTATGAAGATCCATCTATTATTGTTCAGTGGCTGGAACATGTTGATGTGTGCAGAGAAGGTTGTGGTCTCGCAGGTGTCTGGAAGTGATGGGCTCGTGTGGACTAGTATCGCCATCTCGCATATTGGTCGGCTTTGGTAGTTGTAGACTGGAAGGTTGCATGTCCATCTTCTTGGTTCGATGATCTTGCACTTCGCCATGGAGTCCGTTGAAATGTACTGCTGTCGCGTGGGGCTCGTAGCAATATAAGTTTGCTCAGGAAGGATCGTGGAATACAGGATGGGATTGGAATGTGGAATAGGGATTGAGTATAGGTGATACAGAGTGAATTTATCGTTCTTTACTAGAGGGAAGTCTAAAATATAAGTTAATTTATTCATGTAAATGTAAGAAGTTAGGACGGCTGAATCTAATATTTTATGCATATTGGCCATGGTGACAGGGAGAATTAAGTTTTCAGAGCGCATGTGTGCTGAAGAGAGAAGTTCTCTGTAGAGTCGTTCTACAGAAATAATAGACGGGTGGATTGCGCCTGATTTTGCGAAAAGTATGGAAGTAAGAATGTCGTCCAGTTCGGATTCAAGAGACATGACGGACTCTAGTAATTGGATTGAAATTGCAGATAATTCTTCAGATGTTTTCAGGTCAAATAGAATACTTTTAGTGTCATTGAAATATTTGCTTATTTTATTCAGGTTTTCATTCAGAACGTATTCGTCATAGGATATCTTAAAAATAGTTTCATTGAAGTTAGTTACAGTTGATGAAATTATTTGCATTTGTTGTTTCATGATTTCAGTTTGTTCTAATTCTCTTTTCTCTAGGAGTTGAATACATCTTTCGTAATGTTGAGCGTCTTTAGCATCGGGAGTACCTATTAGCCATTTTAAAACTGAGCCTAAACCATCGAGTAACTCGCGCTTGCTATGTTTTTGCACTAAAGATTTCGTACTGTATGAATTAAGTTCGTTAAGACGGGAATTGATTTTCTCTAGATTAACTTTAATAAAGGAACTTGTTGTATAGTGTGCATAAGTTTTTGGCTTTTGAGATAATAATGATAAATAATTTGTACTGAGTCTTTGAATTGAGTCACGGGACAAGTATAGTGGTTCGAGATCTCTGTAAATTATTAGTTTCCAATTGGATTCTGAAATTAGGATTTCGCCTTCAGGTTCAAAGTATAACCCG
Organism: Macaria notata; assembly: GCA_927399415.1. NCBI lineage: Eukaryota > Metazoa > Arthropoda > Insecta > Lepidoptera > Geometridae > Macaria > Macaria notata. The sequence continues at coordinate 8,278,993 of OV656741.1, forward strand.
GATCTTGAAGGTAAAGGTTGCACTATGGTATCTCCGACAACCATAGTTGTGGAGTACCTGAAAAGAAACGAAACGAATTTACTGATGTTGTGGAAAGTATGATTTAGCGACCTTATAGAGCTTGTATAGCATGAGATAAAATATGAACTTCAGAATTGAACAGAAAATGAAACTGAAATAGGGATCATGCATAAGTTGATCAAATTTTTGAGTAAAGCTAAGATTTTGCGGATTATCATTTTTGGATTCGGAGAGAATAGGGTTTGCCACTGCGGACACCCTGAAATGTATAAGTCTAGATGAGTAATCTAATAACTAAGTTAGGCATACGCATGCATTGGATTAAACTAAGTACTTAGAATTTATATGCTACCCTAATCCTATTACTTACAATCTAGTCTAATTATTTTATAGCTAATATGGACGTAACCTATTTGCATGCACTAAAAGATTCCTACCACCTTTCCTAATTATATAGTTCTCGTTAAAACCTATCCTAATTACGTCATATGGTCCTTCCCATTTACTATCTAAATTATTCGGATTTGGTACACGTAACATTACTTTATCTCCTATTTTAAAGTCTGCTATATTCTTGATGTGCTGATCGTACCTTTCTTTTGCCTTTTCTTTCATGGCTTTAACGTTTTCAGTTGCAATTTCGCGTGCTAATTTCAACCTACTGTTTAGGTCGCGTAAGTAATCGTGTGTCGTGTATTCATCCGTACTATCCTTTAAGGAGTATAGAAGTCGAGGTTTGTAACCGAATAGAAGTTCATGAGGCGTGTAGCCTGTGGACTGATTTAAGGAAGTATTGTGGCATATTACAGCGAGAGGAATGATTTGATCCCAATTACATTTATTTCTTTGATGGTACATCCTAACATGATCACGGAGAGTTGCGTGGAACCTTTCTAAGGAACCGTTAGTCTGAGGATGATATGCAGTACTGAAGGTATGCTTAGTTCCGAGTAGTTTCATAAGCTCTTTAATTGTATTATTCATGAATTCGCCACCTTGATCAGAGTGAAAACGTTTGGGGACACCATAATGCTGGCAAAAATTAAGCAATGATTTAGCAATAGTTGTAGCTTGTTTGTCTGGAATGGGATAGGCTTGGACAAATCTAGTTAGATCATCTTGCAAAGTTAAAACGTACTTGTTTGAATCTCCTGTAGTGTCTGAATATGAAACTAAGTCTATGGTTACTCGTTCAAAGGGTTCTACAGATGAAGATGTAATAACCATAGGCGCTTTATAAGTTTTTCTTTGAATTTTATTACGTTGGCATATAAGACAGTTATCGATATATTCTTTAATGTCATCTGACATACCTTTCCAGAAGTACTCTTCACGGATTTTACGTGTCGTCTCTTGAGACCGTGTTCTTTTAACCGCTGAAAAACTTCGGTTAGCTTCTGTTCGTGTTCTTCAATGCTAATTCTTCGATGCACGCTTTTCTACCAGTTAATGTAGAATCCTGGACTTCTACATGTAGTTTTTCTATTATTTTACTGCGAGATAGGTCAACTCTATGATAGTAGTCCGTCACACTCTCTTGTTCCTTTTGGAACATAGATTGTAGCTCTAGTGTCAGGTGAGCGACAGTCTTTACATTTGAGAATTTTTGGATAAGAAAGGCTTGTAACGAAGCCCATGATTCGAGATTTCTTGAGTGAACATCTACGGCAAAACTTCCAACAATCTTATTTAAGGCATAAGTAAGCAAAATTTGGTGCTCAGTGGGGTCTGCTAATTTGAAAACTGTATTACATGACCGTATAAATTTATAAACTTGGGAAGCGTCACTTGTATCGAATTCAGGAATAAGGTAAATTAGTTTTTCGAATTTAGTAGATGTGGTCGAGACAGCCATTTTAAAGGTAAATACTAGTGCAGAACGAATAGGTAAGGTAAAATTGGAGCAATAAGAATAGGAACTAGGAGAAATGAGCAACTTATCTGCCACTTACCACAGTAACAGCAGAGTCACGAGCGGGCCCGGCGACACCATTTAAATCCCTGTAGGAACCGTCTAATCCTAACGGAGGAAGACGTTCAGTGTCGACTTATTTCGCGCTTTTTACTCGCGACCAATCCTACCGACTGCGCCAATTTGTTACGTAGCGGGCGGCAGAGGTTGGTTTTTAAAAACACTAATTAGGATAACACACTTGTTTATTACAATTTAAAACTTAAGACTTAAATTTAATACTTTGGAAATAGAAATATGACTATGATGTGGAATGGAACTGAATAGAACTGACCCGCGGAAAGGGATGTTGGAAGTATTTATAGGGTTCGGGACAGTGGGAATGGTAAACAATAATAACTTAATGACTATACTTTGAACGGAAAAACAAATTAGTTAAAGAGAGTAAATAGACAATTAGCAGAGTACCATTACAAGTATATGCATGTATATGTATATGGCTATCTATATATGTAGGCGGGGTATATACATAACATGGCTACCGTGCCGGCTTTGGTGGTCTATGGGAAAGCAGCTTTTTTGTTTACTAGATACTTGTCATATGCATGAGTTATACCTACTTACTTACACTCGTATTATGAAGATGACTTTTGAAGTCATGACTCGAAGAATATTAATGGTCCAACAATATTTTAGATCACGATATCGCATGGACGAGTGTCGTTTGTGTCCTGGTAATAATCTATATATATAAAACTCAAAGATGACTGACTGACTGACTAACTGACGTAGTGATCTATCAACGCACAGCCTAAACCACTAGACGGATAGGGCTGAAAATTGAAAATTAGCATGCAGGTACATAGATGTTATGACGCAGGCATCCACAAAGAAAAGATTTTTGGAAATGCTTCTTTTAAAATGGTGAAATATGTTTTTATTCAGTGACGCGAGCACACACTAGTATAGCAAAATATGTGGTTGTTGTAAAAAACCATAATAAAAAACTATCTTTTGTTTCCTACTTTATATTTTGTGACATTTCATCAAAATCTCAACCAAAATGTAGTCTCAAATTCGTCTAATATTATTAGATTACTTTTACAAGTAAAAACACACTGACATATTTATATAAATATTACTTAAATTACCAACCGGTAATGCAATACCGATGTTTGGAAGAAACCGCACTCTCATTTTCAATTTCATACAGCCCCAATAAAGCACTGGGATCAGTAATTTATATCAATACAATGTGGTAGAATTAGCTGTGATAGCAGTAAGGGTAGAACTATAGTAATACTTTTTGTGAATTAAAAGTAAAGTGACTCATATTGTATAAGAACAATGTTACTAGGTACTTAGTAGGTTTACTAGGTAGGCCTGCCAATAGAAAATTAATTGAATTTTCACATAACCTTACCTATTTATTTACGTGCAATCAACTTAACAATCAAGTATACGTTTTAGCTTTATATTGTAATTTGTGTAAATTGTTAAATTTACATTTAAACATTTTGTTGTTGACATCTTGCGTAAGCATATTTGTCAAATAAATATAGGTAACTAATCTTTCTCTCTGTGAGTCGTATTTCCTCATGATTGAGGGTCGTGACTCCCCCGAAGAATAAATTTGTCAGGTATTTGTTTTTTTAGGTAACTAATCACATCACGCATAATCGCATGTTTTATAAATTGGTAATTTGTATCTGAGTAAGTATGTTATTTCTTCACATAAATAACTTAATTGATTTTGAAAAATAAAGAAATGATATACTAGCCCCTGGATTGACACATACTTTGTCCTTACATACATTTGTACTTAAATATGTTTAACCTAAAGAAAGAATTAACATAATATCTTAAAAAACTTCCGTTTGATGAGACAGAAAAACTATTAGTTGTTATTAAAAAAAATATATTTATTTATACATACGTACACACACACACACACACTCACACGCACGCTCACACACACAAACTATACTTTAATTATTATACAATAAAATCATATTAAAATCAGTTACTAAGCATTTGTAGTAGGTTAATAATGTCAACACACATGGGGAAGTGGTGCCCCTGAGATACAAGCCTAGCTTAGTTCAGAGGCACCAGTTCATAATTAAATTGTAGCACTTAAACTATTTTAGTTATATTTCATTATTTTAGTCTTAAGCTACAAATATTGTAAATAGGTAGATTTAGGTTCAATAAAAAAACTTTTGATTTGATTTGATTTGTCAACATCCCTTACTCCTAAAACTCTCTACTAATACCAACATCGGAATGCAATGCAAGCCCTAAAGGTATGTATGCGATACGCACCTAATCTAATCTATTGTTCGAAGTCGGATAATAAATACAATGAAAATTATGCGAACCCTCAAGCACTACTACTGATTACTGGGAATAATATTTGAACTGATTGTAGCTGATGTAAGTCAGAAACTTTTTGATACCAAACATATATTGAGCTATACTACATATACTATTTTGGAAGTTTTTAGACATTAAAAAAAGGTATTATTACATACACTTATGTTGCCAGGTGACTATATATTTTTATACACAATAGGGCGAGATATTACATGGGTCTGTTTTTATCTGAATTTATTGATTGTTAACATTCAGCATATTCTCGTATTTACTGACGTAAAAATAATTGACTATATTTTTATGCCAACGCTGAGCGTAAGCATTTTTAAAATAATAAAAAAATGAAAATTACTAAGACCCGAGATGTAATTATTACGATGTTTTAGTGTCGTTTTAATTACTCAACAATGTTTTTCACATAATTAATCCAATAAATCATGCAATCAATATTTAAAATTATTCAAGATTTCCAACCAAGATACACTTTACCAGTAAAGCACACAACTGACGTCATGTTCTTTATAGGGCCTATTAACACGATTAGCATACAGTCGACAAACAAATGATAATAAATTAGATATTCCGCTGACTTCTCGATGATAAATCAATGGCGTACACGAATGATCTTTCATCGGTAAGCTTTAATGCATTTGAGGGATGAGGTAGAATCGAAACGATTGATTAGCAAAAGAGAATTTTTGAAACTTTTGAAAAAAAAAAGATATACTTTGTTGGTTGACTTCAAATGAATTAATGGTCTTTACCTATGAAATTGCCGTTTTTTTCTTACATTTTAATCTGTTTGTAACTTTTACGTACTGCTATATTTTTTTCAAATATTTTTTTTACTGTATCAATAAATTGTTGAATTATGTACCTTATAGATAAAAAAAATGTATTACTAGTGCATATTACTTATAGGGAAGTCATTTAAAACACCTCTTTCAATGTGTCGTCGGTTTCACTACTTTAACTAGGTATATTTTTATCATAAACTCTGTTTTTGAGAAATTGATATACGCAGTGCATAGCTTTTTTCCCATCTAACTAAAGTTATCAATTGCATCTAAATCTGTTCATACATTTCCATACAAACATTAAAAATGTTTGTATGGAAATATATTTTTTCTTAATTTCGTCATACAAATCGGCATTATTGCATGATAAAGTCTTAAGCAACGTGTTTGTATACCGTGTGGCAAATACTTATTACATTAGATAATCGCATCCTTAAATTAATTTGTGATTTATCTGTGCTTAACAATAACTACATCGTAGACTATAACGTTGCTTAACATAAGGCAAGTTGTAGTCAAGCGTAAGCCTATTTCATGTAAAAAAAAAAAAAACAGATAAAAAAATTCAATTGATAAAAAATTTCACACAGTTAACTTTTTACTCTATAATGTGTTAATTTTACTGAGGGTTTAAAATAATGTTATTCACGTTATCTAATTTTTAAACTTATAACATAAGACCAATACCGTTGCTTGTTTGATATAATTAAAGATCTTTTAGATTGTCTCGACATAAACAATAAAATTTAAAGCAATTATTGTGTAGGTACATATACAAAAATACTTATTCATCGTGTTACAAGACCTACACTACAAAGCTCATGAATACTCATTAATATAACAAGAAAACGTTATTAAAAGCAAACAATTGATTTCTGCGGTTGATATCACCGGCATCGATGACTATCTAATGAATAATTGCTGATTCCTGTTTATTACATACGATATTTATACTCAGAAGAATCAGTTAAATCAGTGTTTAAAAGAAAAAGATAACATTATTTTTCAAAAAAATATAATTGTAATGGACATAATTAAAATTTTAATTGCTATTTAATTGGAATGGAGTAAAGGGAATAAAACCAAACAACTCGTTACTTAACTTAAACTTATCGGAAAATGAGCGAAAATAATCACCAAGGACGGATTCGAACTGCGTGTCTCTGCTACCGTACCGATCGCCATAACCAACTAGGCTACGGTCTACTAACAGCCAGGCGCGAAAATCCACACTCATTTCCAAACATTCCACATCATGCCGGACGTGATTATTTTCGCTCAATTTCCAGAACCATAGTGCGGGATTAGCATTTGACAAAATTACTCATAACTCGTTAGGTACTCTTTTCCTTCGAATGCAAAATGGTTAGTGGTTTTCTGCCTGAACTTATATTTAAAGTTTGATGGCATTACTTTTATGAGAAAACGAATTCTCAACTCAATCAAATAGAAATGTAAAGTAATTAGGAACAATTAATACCGTTTGTTTAACTAAGTAGTAAATAAAGCAAAAGGATCTTTTATGAGTATATTTTAAATACGTCAAAAGATAATTAAAATTAACTTTAGAATCCTATAGTTCACGCCAATTAAAATGAATAAATGAATGATATTCGTGATAATACGTGAGTATAAAGATTAATGCGCATTCAAGTATTTAGCGATACCTAGGCATAGATCTTGTAAGTTGATGTTGTTATTTATTAAGTTGTTCATTATTTATTATATTCCTATTAGCTATAATTATTACTGGCTTAAAAACAGAAATGAAATAAATCAGAGACTCCTAGCAATTTGCTCACACTTATGTTATAAATTCCGACGACGTTTACATGTGCAATGCAGCATGTCTAACAGCAAAATTTTGGAACTTCTTACTATTTATAGAAATAATCTAAATCCAAGAGTTTTAAAACATAAAAAAGTAATTATATATTAGTTTAAACTAATATTGGCGGTCTACACGGTTACAATAAAGTTACAACTTTATTGTAATCGTGTAGGACCGCTAATTATTATTATATTTAGCTGCCGGATTTTAACCACTGGACGGATCGGCCTCAAATTTGGCATGCAGGTAGAATGTTATGACGTAAGATGGTATTGATAATGTCACTTTCAATGGGGTGAAATAGGGGATGCAAGTTTTACTTCCTAATGCGAGCGGAGCCACGGGCACCCACTAGTATTTGTGTAAAACTATTACCTAAACTGAATTGACTTTATGTGCGTCAAAATTATTTCGTTACAATGTGTCGTCTTTAAGCAATAAAGTCCTTGATTGAGAATGATATGCATTAAGATTGTCTAGTAATTGTTCGTCGTAAGATGGAGATAAGTTGGTATTCCGCTAACTTGAGGTAGGAAGGTCAGTTATTAAAGGACTTAATTATTACTCTGAGTATAACCCCCGTATGATGTTATTAATATATTACCAGTTGATACTGCTTCTATGGTTTTATTGTAACATGATAATAAGTTCTCTCGATTGCCTACTTATTAAAAATCATGTCACATCTCTTCTTTTGGCATAAAAAAGGAAAAACATACCAAATAATTAACATTCAAAGTTTTTTTACTAGGTACACATTCATTTTTAATATTTCACCGCTAGAATAACTGAATAGAAATTCACTCCACAAAAGGCTTTATAAGTATGTGAGTAACAACAATGTATCATGATATTTGATACACCATAACTTTCCCGCCAACGTTGATCTCGTAAAATTACCATAATTTATTAGTCCGTAAAATTGCACTGTATTGCATAATATACCTACATATTGCTCATTTGTTTTTAATCAGTACTTACAGCCGTTTAAATTGACTGGCCTGTTAGCTTAGTTGGTAGTGGCTCTGCTTTCTAATCTAGAGGTCGCGGGTTCGATTCCCGCATGACACAAGTATTTATGCACTTTAAAAATTTATAATTACCTACTTGTTTTGAGTCTGGTCGTTTGTATGTATAATAAGTATGTATTTACAAAAGAAAAGTATATAAGTATTATATCCGTTATCTAGTACCCACGACACAAGCGTTTGCTTAGTGTGGGGCTAGATGGCGCTGTGTGCAATGTCCCAGGATATTTATATATTTATTTTTATATATAATTTCAAAAATATAAAGTAAAAGTAATTATTATAACTTACTCGTTTTATTAAAATAGAGATGTTATTTTCACTCAATATCAATATCCTGAATAAATAAAAACACTAAAGAATAATATAAAACATAAAAAACAGATCAATCAATTTAATAAAAACTCTTGTTCCATAATTCATTTCAAATTTGGAAACGTAAAAGTTGAAATGATTGTTAAATAAAGGATGCAATCTAGAAGGAAATTAATAGCAGTTTTCTAAGAAAAATCACGTTTCGTACCTAGTTGATACTGTTTTTCCAATTCCCGAAGGAAAATCGTTAATCAAATGAGAGTTATTGTAATTTTATGGCAAACACTCAATTAAATCTTAAGATGACCTTATAATATGACCCAAGATTTTCTTCGTAAGAATAAATCGCTCTTCTAAGGAAAATCTTGTTTTAATTTGAATAGGTGGAAAATCCGAATGCGCTTTTACGGAAAATCTTTTCCTTATTTTATAGTCATTATCAATATAGATGTAAAATGCGATGTAGAGTAAACAAATATAATTTGCTCGTTTTCTTTTGCCGCTGAAATAAAAATATTTTTATCAGTGCAAGAGAGTGTAATATACGTTTGTACCTGATTCATAAAATTATTGAACTACGAAATTCATTTTTACAAAGTTTTATATAACATATGTATTGATATATTATATAAAATGATATCTGATGGACTCATATATCAGTTAATATACTACTTGGCTATTGTATGAACATCTAAACACGTAAGAGTATTTTCATCTTTCATCCAAATTTTTAGACTAATCTTAGAAAATAGAATAGAATAGGAATAATTTATTTACTTTAACAATTAACTTATATAACATATTTGAATTATGTATCTAACTAGGAATACTGCATTTTTGGATTTGGACCCTGTGGATTCTGCCCTAGGATCATACTGTGTCGCAGAAACCACGGTTGATTAAATAACGATTATTAATAGGATGCAGATATGGCTATAAATATTAGTTATATAGTTATACAAAGTAAATAGAATAAGTACATAAAGTCCGTAAATAGCGTGCCATGTGAGTACTGAAGACACATTTTGAGTGCTGTGTGTGTATGGGTGTGTGTGAATGTGTGATGATAAGATGAGAGATTTTTTTTTACATTAGATAGGGTCTCGCTTGACTACAACTAGTAACTTGTACATGAGATGCTTTTATATTAAATTTATATCAGATTTTCTCCGTCCTTCTCTTGCATACACCATATCCCCTTACAAAATCGATCATCGATCACCATTACGGGTATCCCTCCCAAAAATTTGGCAACATAAAATGCGCCGTAAAATTATTATAAACCGCAGACATAAACAAATAGCAAATTGTTGCAATAAGAGTAAGAGCGCAAGATCGCCCAGATTGAAACGTTCCTTCATAAATCGACCACGTGCCTTTAAGTTTAAGCCTTCAAGAGGGCTTGGAGACTGTACATATTGAGCTTAAATGAAAAGGTAATATAATTTTTTAACAGCCTGAAGGAAATGAGTCCATCATTTCATCAGTCAGGCTATTGTCTTGATTCATATTTTTTATGCACAAAACATAAATTCTTTCCAGTTTCCAATTTTTTTTACTAATAAGTAGTCGACTATAAAACAATTTTTTTGGTCATCATGGGAATGCAATATCTATTAAACATTCTTCATACGTTAGTGGGTACATGTCAACGGCCAAGTCACACAAACATAACTATAATAATAGAGAAATCGCAGTAACGAACCTTACACTTGGCTCGACCTTGTCTAGATTTCATTACTTTTTAGAGATGATCAAGAAGCTCCATCGAGACTTGGCTAGTTTTTAACAGAATGTTATTTTTGGTAGGATTATATAATTTTCGAAGGCTTTTGTCACTCGATTTGTCAAATTCATGTCCTCTTAAAGTGCTTCAATATTAATATTTTAAATCATTTTTACACTAACTATAAGGTGTTTTGACAACCAAGTTATCAGAAGCGACATCCTCAAAAACAACATTGAGGCCGAAGGTTTATATTGAGGCTTGAAATAACTTAAAATAATTAAAGTGCATACATATTTCAATACAACTTTATGTGAACAGGTTTTAACCCATAAGAATTGCTTAAGAGCATAAAAACACCGCCGCGGGTAATAAATTATAACAACATAAACACCCAATATTCGAGCTTAACCGAAATAAAAAGATGGCAGGTGCTGGTCGGAGTGGTAGATTTCAAATTAAGTTTAGAGATGAGCTTTATGGTATTAAACAAAATATTTTTATAAGGAACAAATTAATAAATTTGTTCCTTTGTTTGTTAATTCGTTTGTATGTATCCTATTCATAAAATGTTATGAATATGATACCTACGTACCTACTCTGGTACAATCATAGCCACCTCTATAGCCAATGAATAAAAAGTTGTTTCCAATATGTATCTTGCAAAGTTTGAGAAGAGATAATATGTATTCGATCTGTTATATGTATGTATATTTTATATAAAATTATAAATTACTTGTATTTAAGTACTTATGTTTACTTGTAAGTTTAGTGTTGAGTGTTTTCCAACCATGCTAAGAGCTAACGAAATAGTTTCCTTCGCGAAATATTCAAATTAAAATTAAATTTCCATATTTTTTTTCTCCGATTATCCGATTTTTTTACTTGTGTGATTAGGAATCACATATTTGGAAGTAAATATAAATAAAAAACCGGCCAAGTGCGAGTCGGACTCGCGCACCGAGGGTTCCGTACAAACCTGCAAGGTTAAATATTTTGTGATGTAACTAAAAATTTATGGTTTTCGTAATTTTTCCTTTATCTATGCTATAAGACGTTGCTTCGTACCAAATTTCAAGATTCTGAGTTCACGGGAAGCACCCTGTAGGTTTTGATTCCCTTGCAAGTGTCGAAAATTTGCGGCATAAATGGCTGTATCTTTTGATTGCGTTGGCTTAGAAGTTTGATTTTTTCACAGCTTCAAGGGACAGTATATATAACAGTATATATGTAATATATGCGGACTAAGCCGAAGGGCCTCGTGTAAGAAACATTTTAAGCGGCTAAAGATATTAACTTTACCATGTATTCAAATATATGAAATTTCAACTTTTATTAAAATGAATCCTGAACATTTTACAATGTGGCCAGCTGACAGTAGGCATGCAGGGAAAATACGAAACATACCTACCAATACTGCATACCTCAATAAAAGTGTATTTGGGATGGCTCCGAGGATATACAACCACATTCCCAAGAGTATTAGATGTAAAGATGACCTTAATGTTTTTAAATGTATGCTAAATGAACTATTATTTAAAAAAGCTTACTACAGTGTTGATTTGTTTTTCAAAGATAAGTTTAAATAAGAATGTATTCTAAATCAAATTATGTAACTTTATATTATTAGTTGTAAAGTCTGTAAGCCTTTCAGGTGGAAACTAGTGACACAATACGCTATAAATGTTTGTCTAGTTAAGCAACATATTATATACTGTAACACCTTAGCACCTAGTTTCACAGACCAATAAATCATTCATTCATTCATTCATTCATTCATTCATTCAGTAGACTTGAGTAATTGATATAAATTTCAGTTTCATACCTTTACGCGTTCCTGAGAAAAAGGGTCTTGACAGACGGACGGACGGACGGACAACAAAGTGATCCTATAAGGGTTCCGTTTTTTCCTTTTGAGGTACGGAACCCTAAAAATAACATAAAAACCCGAAATCTACCCCAACAGTAATGAATAACAAACCCCTACAATAAATATAAAGTAAAGCAGGTGTTATAATTGATGTTCTCAAGCTAAAAGGGTGACCTTAAATGGTCTGCTAATATCTTGTACCTTTGTGCGGCCGCGTCATAATTTGTACAAGTAATAACAAATATGTTTATGCAAGAAACTGAAGACAGCTTTGTATTAAAGATGTTTATATGATGAGAATCTTCATTCATATATTTAAGAAAAACGTCGTGTTCATAAATTTATTTTAGGTTTTTGTGTGTGTAAGAGAATTTCCGTTTGTTTTTGTAAAATAACAGTAACTTTTCCGACTTATTAATAGTCCTATTAGTTTTGGGATCACACAGTGCAAGATACATAATACAAAATATTTTGTGGAAATTTTATGTTCTGTATTTTAGTACCAAACTCAACATTTTCTAAGAAAACATATTAGATCAATATTCAGGACTTGTGAGTTATTTATATGTTTCCTTATTAAATTACACCCTACATTTCATTAATTCTACAAATAGACAGAACGCTACTAACACGCCTAAAATACTTGTTCTCGTCATGTTTCAGGTATTTGCGCATTATTTACAATTAACAATCAGTGCGCGCTACCATTGTCAGCTTAATTGTTACAACTGATTAGATATTTTGAGATATTTATCCGGGATCTAGGCGCAAATAATTGTAGAGACTGTGATTGGTTGGTTGGACAGTTGGTTTAGATACTGCAAGCGATAATATTTGCAGATGAAAGTTTGTAAATAAATACCAGTCTTTTGTAGTTTGCAACCTTTATTCCTTATCCAAATTATTTGTGTGTTAGTGACAAGTTCTTGTGTCAAGTTTTAAAACTTTGTTTGACAGCATTTTACTTTATTTGTTGAATATTTCTTTTTTTTGTATGAAATTAAGTTTTATTTCCACATTTTTTACGACAGTATCGTTTATCTACTCGTGTAACTAAATATAGGTATATCCATAAAGTGTAATCGTCACATTATTACAATCCTTCATTAAAAGAATCATTCTCTACATAGCTTTACTTAAACGAATCACTGCTCTCACACTAGCCACATACCTAAATACAGTTGTTAATTAAAGAACACCTGGTTCAATTAATCAGTAACAATATTGTCTCTGAGTACAATCCAGACACCCTGTAATTTTGGAACTGTATTATTATTATAGTGTTATACTTAAAATAATAGTAGCCCGTGGTTCGATTTAGTATTTATCAGGCTATTTTAGTAAGCACTTTTCCTCATTACTGCCCTGATTTCCCCCGCAGGTATGATTTTCTAACGATGTTTACCTTCACCGTAAAGCGATACCATATTCATACATAACTTGAAAAATAAATCTTTAAAACTGGGGTGAGCCAGCATGTTAATTGTTTTTTATTTAAAACATTATATAATATCATAGAATACATAATATAATACATAGATAAATAAATATGTACATAAAAGGAATATATAAGTATACGTAATACCTACGTGTATTGTAAAAGTTTATACAGGGCAGTATTCTATTCAATCAACAACTCCGAAACCAAATTTACAACACAAGTAAGTCACATATTTCCAGACAGTTGTTTTAGCACCAAACTGGAATTCTAGACCTTATAAATACGTTTGGTCAATGAACTATGCCCCGTTCGAGGCAGAATTACGATATCGGCGAACCTTTGATCAATTTGAAGTTATTATTAGGGTCTGGAAACTTTGGGCGTTGTCGTATTTATCTTAGTGAAAACTTGAATGAGATTGATGTTGGGTTTTTGACAAATATGTATGAGTCATGATATTATAACGTTTAATACTACCACTTGCTTCAGTAAGCTAATCTATATAAAACTGTGCTCGCTTTAAAACCCAATGGCGTGTTTGGGTAAGCTAGTTTGTAATACTAATTCCTCCCTTACCATCAATATAGTTATGGAACTTGTCTACAAAATACTTAGTGCGGGTGTGACAGGCATACAAGAAATTAATATCAAACAACCTTTTATCATATAATACAAGTATACATATACAAAACTTACGTACCGGTATAACTATACAAATTGACTTTTTTTTAAATTAAAGATTATTGGAGTGTCCAAAATGCTGGCTGCATAAAATTTACTAAAGTATATACATGATTATTAGATATTACGTTGCAAATCAATATATCACATAAATTGAGTAGCCACACTTAAACACAACTCAAGTTAATTAACAATTTCAACACTTCGGTATTTAGGCCGGCTGTTAAAAACCGTAGACAAAATAATCCGAAGACTACCCTAATAAACTTACGTAGATATTTTTGGAAATATTAAAAGGAAAGATGATGACATGAATGGTCACGACCCCTAGCATATATCGAAGTATCGACGCAATGACAGAGAGAGAGAGAGAGAGAAAGAGCGATATTTTTGGATACCTACCTACAATTACCGGAAATTAGCTGATGTACGCAAAACACCGAATCGTTATTAATCCAGGACAACGTATTGTTGATCAACCACTAATTTACCCTCAAAGGGTAAATAGAAGAGGCGAATAAAAACCCGTTAACGTTGGTAGGACGCTTGGTTGTTTTTTAAAATTTTACACTCAATATTAAAATTTATTGTTTAATTGTTATCTGAGAAATACTATAATAAGTATACAACATTAAGTATTTATATAAGTACAATTATATAGGATTGAATTTACTTACATGAGCAAATATCCACTATATCATAATTATAAAAAAATCAGAATAGTTCAAAAATATGTATGTTCTGTTTGATTTTAAATACGATGGCAGAATATTTGTCTGTGTTTGAGGTGTCTTGTCGATTTATAGTCGTTGTTTGAAACAGTTCATTAGGTAATGAGTAGGTGGTAAGACACAGATAACAATAGCATTATAGTTAAATATTTGACATTTGACAGCGGCTGTTAGGATTTCTAGCTGTCAAATTGCTCTAATTGGAGTTGGATACAAAGTAGCTATTGGTGAATTTAAACTGAATATTTTTAATTTGATTTAAACAAGTCAACTGATATTAACAAGTGAACTGACATCATTTTCGTTAGGAGTATATGCATAAATTTTATTCATTGATGAAGGCTTTTTTGATGTGTATTAAATTTAGTATCATACTAAATCAGATCTGAAACAAATTATGGACTATTAGGAACTTTAAACTTGTTTTGCAAATAGTTGTTAATTTATAGAATTTTTAAGTTTATTATAAGGTTTAGTTTTTAATTAGTTACTATTATTTTCCTATGTGTTTTGTAAGTTGTTTTGAATTAAGGATCAGTATTTTACAAATATTGAAACATATTAATAAAAAAAACAAAAAAAAAACTTTCAGAAGACTTGATACGTAAACCGTAACTTTTTTAAACGTAAACCTATCACACGTAAAGAAAAAAAAAGATAACCTCCTATTTTTTGGAAGTCGGTTAAAAATAAATAATGTAATTAAAACACCAAGACACGATTAAATAATAGTTACCACTTGTTAAATGGCATTTTATCACGGATCTAGTAAACGACACTGGTATCCTGTAACCTCAGTAATTGTATGCAAATATTCATTAAGTTCCTACCTAAGAGGCATTATAGGGCCCATACTTCACTAGTTGACATAAACGTAGGTATTCAAAGAGAATACTAAATTTAAGATAAAGTACAAATTAATCAACGTGAAGTTAAAATCCCGCAATACTGCTCTAATAAGAGTTTACAAAATCTGATGAAACTCCAGCTTTGTCTGTAGAGAAATTAGCATTTAAAGTGTGGTCAAAACTATAGACCTTGGAAGCTATCACTCGCATGCAATGAAAGAAGTTACCTATTTTAATCTGGATGGTAACTGTTGAATCAAGACAGGTACTCTTCTATTTCTATTTTCTATACATATAATAAAGCTGAAATGTTTGGAGATATTTCGAATTGACAGCAGAACACATTCCAAAAATTTATAAAAAAAATTATATGTTTTGCTATTTCTCTGTTTGTCTGTGTCTCTGTTTGGATTTAAGCGCTCATTACGCAACAGCGGCTGAACGGATCATCATGATTTTTGATATGTTGGTAGTATGAGGCCTTTGGAGTGTCGTAGGCTACTTGTTATCCTGAAATAATGTCCACTAATATAATTATAAAATTTTAAATTAAAGGATTGTAGATTATTATTGATTTAATTATAGATGGCACTGTGTGCAATGTCCGGAAATATTTATATTTATTTATTGTTTATAGCTAATCGTACTAATGCACAGCAGGGGTTTTTCAAAAATTAGATATTAAATTAATGTTACGTTTTGTCACTATATTTACTCTGAATACGTAACATTCTTGATCTACTTACTCCCGCCGGTAGAGTCTAAATTAAGACATAAGCCGAGTAGGCTTTGTGACTGAAACGTGACCCAGCCAGACCTATAACTAGGGCGTACAGACAACAGGATAAACCTAGATTTAGTTAGTAATTGAATAAAAATGTTTTAACACTTATTATCACGGAAACCTTGGCGAACTGATTTATAAAAAAACAAAGACTTAAGACTTATCTTAATCACATAAGTCCGGACGTAAATAACGCAAACAAATGAAGTATACATAGTTTGAAAATACACTTAAAAAAACTATATTGCATACAGGATCTTAAATATGGATAGTGATAGAAAAACATTTAAAAAAAATACCTCACCTCACTTTTGTCAATCTTTGTTTCTATTACACATCATAAGTCGTAATTACGAGTGAAAAACAAATTCAATTTAACTAATTAATCGTTGGTTCTGTGAAATTTAATTAAGTAGCTACATATAATTTAATATTCACTCGTATAAAAGTATTTATAACTTCTATACCAGTGATGATACCAAAGTTTTTTCTCCCTTTCAACTTGCTCTTGCTTGTCAACGGTACCAGTACCACCGCAGTAGCTACGATATGAAGGAGGCTACATCGCTAGAGCTGGACAATTGTATGTCACAATGACGATGTTATCCAATGTGCAAATGTGGTGCGACTGGGTGTCCAGTGGTCAGCGACATTATAATTAAGGTAGTATTCGTACAGCTTCGAGCTACATTATTGTTATTAAAGCAATTTTAAATAATTATAATCTTGCTATTGATGTATTTTTGCTCCATTTAATTCACTATTTAACAATGAATGAGAAAAAACTATGACCACAACATTCTACCGACGATTGTTTGTGAAAAAAAAATTTAGTGTTAAAACGATATTTACCACTATCGATATGGAATAGTGTATCCTATTTCACGACGACCAAAGTAATACACGTCAAATTGTTACTACATACGCCATTTATCTATAATAATATTGTAAAGCCGAAGAGTTTGTTTGTTTGTTTAAACGCGCTAATATCAGGAACTACTGGTGCGAATTGAAAAAATATTTTTGTGTTGGATCGACCAGTTATCAAGGAAAGCTTTAGGCTATATAACATCACGCTGCAACTAATAGGAGCAAAGAAACAATAGAAAATGTGGAAAAACGGGGAAAATTATTCATCTTTGAGGGCTTCCGTTGCGTGCGCTGCGAAAACGGTTCAAGATATCAAAAAAATTGTGTATGAAAGAATTATTTCTCTTGAAATAATCTTACAAAATGTCCGCAACAGTAGATGTCTATGTTTTAAGGTTAACTCACTAGAACCGTTTTTATGGTAATAACTATTCCACGCGGACTAAGTCGCGCGCATCAGCTAGTTTTTAATAAAATAGTAACATTTTGCTTTGTATTTAAGTAACAACCGACCCTAGAGAGTAGAGACCAATTACGTCGAGAAAAAGACATCCTAAATGTTATTGTTCATCTCAAATACCAACTTAATTAAGTCTGCAATGAAGTTGTTAACTTTTTAAGCAACCTCTTTAAAAAGAACAGACATAATCACAACAAATGGTAGTTGTAAAATTTAACTGCGCGTGGGCAGTGCTTTTTGCAAAGGGGTTTAAGTTTTTGTTTAATTTTAATTGTTTTGTTTTTTTTATTGTATTTAACTTTTTCCTAACCAACATTCCCATGCGTTTTGTTTTATATGACATAAATAAGAAGGATAAAACTTTATATGACATCAAAATTAGTTCAGAAAGTTTATGATTTAGAAATATGTGGTTTTTAGGAAATCCAAGGTATTAAATTTAATGTGATTTTTTTCTTTCACCCACAGTTGGCTCTGGTTGAAAAAAAAGCAAAAAAATAATAAGTTACTTAATAAAAAATATTCTCTCTTATTGAGTTATAATTAAAGCATTTAAATAACTAAATTTTTCACTATAAACAATCGAAATAAAACAAATCCACCCCTAAAACATACAACAGTCTTCATAACCATCTTCAAGCATTTAGCGAGCCTCTGCCGATAAAATTTTATTAAACCACTTTAGCTGTGACGTGTTCTGTTACTAACAGAGGCACTTAGCTCTAATAGTGGAGCTGTTATAGTAAATACTAGATGGACTTTATACGTGGATTATACAGTTAATAGTTATTATCATGTATTATTGTTTTAAGAATGACTTGTGTACCTACTAAAAACTGGTAGTAAAGTAAAATTAGCTGTTTAAACCTTTGATCAATAATGCACTAGATTAAAGGTCACGTTCATGAAAACGTCTAGGCAAATAACAGCACAAATAAGCGTGTGGTCTTATTCGAGTTTAGTACGCTCCAACCAGAACCAACGTGCGGACGCGCCTTATTGCCTCAGTGTGCTTTCAAGAATTGCGAAAATAACCACCGCAACAAGAAGGTTTCCGAAGGAGTCTCTTTCTTTCGGTAAGTACATATCAAACTCAGTTTTAAGAGTAAGCAAAGTACCCAAAAATCATTATTTAGACATTTAAATACAAATATTTTGACGGTTGGCCAACATTTGCCATCACAGAGCCAACAATCGCTAACATTTGACGGTCTGGAACAAAAATGCATAGAGTAGTATTTTAATTTTCATTGTGTAGTTTTTTTTTTATTTAGTTGTAATTAATTTAAAATAAGCATGATTTTCGTGTTTTTCAGGTTTTCTACTAATCCATTCCACTGTGCAGAATGGATATCCATTGTCGCCCAAGAAAGAAGAGAAGAACATTACAAGCCTTACAAAAATTTATTGTGTTAAAATAACATGCAAGATTTAGGTAATACGGTTTTAATAAAATAATACTGTAATAAAATTTATTTTTTAGTAATATATTATAAAAAGTGTTTGTAGTACCTATACTAGCAGCACTCTGCAGTTTCACCCGCGTTAATCCGGGATATAAAGTAGTAAATATAATATATTATTAATTCGGAAAACAAAACAGCAATTCTTTCCTCCTTCTTATATTAGTGTAGAAGTGTAAAAGAATTATCCACCTTTTTATCAACAAAGCGACTCTATGAATTCTTTGTTCTATTATATCATGGTAAGTTACGACGGTTAGAATTTAAGCGTTATCGCTATAGCAATACAGTTGAATTTTCTAACGCTCACTGCGTATGGTCATAAAATTTTACGAGCACTCGTTGTTATCGCGGAGCAAGATGACTTATGATGTATACGACATTAGTCGAAACTCAACCTTATGATGCAGTAGTAAGATTGACTTTCATATAATTTTTTTTTGTGACATAGTCATATTTTGTATAGCTGTGTATATCGTAATCTATACAGTATATAGTAAACTCATGCCACTTTTTTGAGCCGTGTTTGTAAGCAATACTGAATCAAGTGCATTATTGATCAAAGGTTTAAACGCAGAAATAACGAAATTGTCTGATACTAAGCAACTTTGTAAATTTGCTTGGGAAATAGCAAAAAAACATCTTTAGTAAAAATATGTAAATGAGCTTGTAAGTCATTGTGTAATAGGGCATAAAAAAATAAAATTGTTTTCCCATAACATATTTAATGTGCAAGAAATAGCAACCGTAGCCGAAAACATGAAGGAATTTGTTGTTGCTTTTATCAGGTATGAAAACCTTTATTTTCAATAATAAAATATAAAAACAAGGGAAGAAAAACTAAACATACTACTTCTAACTACTACAAAAAAGGGGCACTTAGAAAATCTTTAGAAAAGCCTAAAGATAATCTAAGTGCTCCAGCCCACTACCAAAGGGCAGCGTGCCCAGCATACTGGCCGCATTACCACGCTGGATGGCAATGCTTATACGTTGACCCAGAAAAAGGCCAGCATTTGGTCACGCATTATTTATCAGGTAAATATTAAAACTGTTTATTGCTTTAAATCCAGTGAAAGCATGGTTTATAGAATGTTCGTTACGCAAATCGCTTATAAGGGAGCTCGCACACCTATTGCATGTTAAAGATAATTACTTACAAGAGACAGATAACCCAACACTGTTTCACACTTAAGTCTTTTGAAGGTTCATTTGTTTTACCACCTATCATATTAAACTGTGAAATGATTTTGTACCTATTTGCCGTTTTAATTTATTTTATCATTTACTAGGCTTAGTAATTATGAAAGGAACACTGAATAGAACAATATCGTCTAAAATCTATATTAAATATTGTCATATATGGAGAATTTCATAGGATTAGTTTTTTGACTTAAATTTTTTGAGTTAATTACTACAATGTCTCCTCGAAATATATGTGTTTTTTTATTTGTTCACATAGTAGCAAATAGATTTGAATCAAATCGAATGAACCCGTATTAATTTGGTAGTTAAATAAACAATGGCGAAAGCCGCCACCAATTAAGTGATTATTATCGTATTAATTAATACAAACTATCTTTGCATGCAAATTGGAATTTTCAGTAAACTGGTATTTCTAGATTTGCCAATTATTGTATATCATAATTAAGTACAATTTATATATGCTATACTGATACTACAACAATGCTCATTGCTACTGATATCAATAAAATTTGTAAATTTATAAGACATACCTATCTAATGCAAATTTCAGATAACATGTCTAATAATTATAATGTGATACCCAGTTATTTTTTTATTTGTGCCCGCAGGAATAATAAAGGAGACTGAATCAGTTCATTACATATTAAAATTAAATTAATTAGTTCATTATATATTAATTACTTGTGTTGAGTCTGGTCGTTTGTATGTATAATAAGTATGTATTTACAAAAGAAAAGTATATAAGTATTATATACGTCATCTAGTACCCACGACACAAGCGTTTGCTTAGTGTGGGGCTAGATGGCGCTGTGTGCAATGTCCCAGGATATTTATTATTATTATTAAAAGATAAGTACATATAACTACCTGCCTAGCAGTGCAAAACCAACTGCAGATGATAATCTTAAATTATAAAACTCAAAGGTGGCTGACTGACTGACTGACTGAAATAGTGATCTATCAACGAACAGCCCAAACAACTGGACGGATCGGACTGAAATTTGGCATGGTATGACGTGGGCATCCGCTAAGAATGGATTTATGGAAATCCCACTTTTAATGGGGGTGAAATAGTGGATGCAATTTTTACTTCTTAATGCGAGCGAAGCCGCAAGCACCCACTAGTATGATATAATTTCCAAGTACACCATAAAATGCACTAAACAACATGAAATGCAATATCAATCCTATTACAATAGTTATATTACCTCCTGTCGGCGCTATCTAGACATGATTGGACTGTGATTGTAGATTTATAAACTATGCAATTTTACAACGTATTTTGTGTAGCTATTTTTTTTTCCTCCTCCACATTTATTACATTGTAGGGGACATTTTTAGGTTTCTTACTTGTACCTAATAGTTATGTAATAAATTTATTAAATATTTTTTTTTACCCAATCTCATTTTATTCTGATATTATGAGAGATTTAAAGAAAAAAGTGAAAGTAAATTGAACATGAATACTCATTGAACATGAATGCTTGTTCAAGTTATGTGATTAATTATTTTTGCCAGACATCTATATATATGTCGGAGCGACCATCGGGAGTCGCTCAGTGACGACATCAGAATTAGGGCCTACTCTAGCTTAAGCGTATTCTGGGTAAAATACTAGTTTAAAACACTGATAAGAAGTATTCACAAACGTTTATTACACTTTTCGCAAACTTGACTTATAATAGCAACCTAGTTAAATAGTAACCTAATCCAGATCGGTAAATAACTTTTAGAACAGCCGTCAACTCTAGGTACTCATTTTTAACAGCCATTAAATTCGTGTTTAATTTTATTGTGGGAAGATATTTCTTGCATACAGCTATTGTTGAATAAATAAAAAATAAAATAAAAATAAATAAATATTCCGGGACAATGCACACAGCGCCTTCTAGCCCCACACTAAGCAAACGCTTGTGTCGTGGGTACTAGACAACGGATATAATAGTTATATACTTTTATTTTGTAAATACATACTTATTATACATACAATCGACCAGACTCAACACAAGTAATTATAAATTTTAAAATGCATAAATACTTGTGTCAAGCGGTAATCGAACCCGCAACCCCTAGATTAGACAGCAGAGCCACTACCAACTAAGCTAACAGGCCAGTCAAAACCAGAGTTGAAGGTAAGTACATACCTACAAAAACTTTTTACTTAACATCAGTAACAAAGAAATTGCATTGCAACTATGATTCAATTTGCCTCATATGGGGAAGGTGAAAATGATACCACAGTTTGCTTCTTATAAATTACTTCATCGAGACCTTAGCAAAATAACTAAACGGCTCGTATATGCAGCAGAAAGTAAACCGATTTCTAACGCAATATTGTTCAAGTTTCTAGCATATCTGATTGAAAAAAGATCAGATCTAGACACTAAGTACTTTATAAATTGTAAAAGCTATTTAAAAAAGAAAAAAAACAAGTTAGGGTCTGAGTGACTTTCATACTAAATCACAACTCATGGCATGTCAGTAGATACTAGCCATCATGATCTCATGTTTCATGTTGACATGAACAAACTCAATTCTTGTCAAAATAACCACTGCCTAAGCATAGCCACTTATAACGCGATCTACTTTTTATTTCATTCAGTAGCTTAACCATCATCATTTGAATCGTCATTAAGAATAATAAGAATATGAATAAAAGCAATTTATTATGACACAAAACAACAAGAAATACACAACACAAAAAAATATAAAAATAAATACATGTTTTGTGTCACAATCCGGCCCAAACTCAGCATGTGCTGGATGCAAGCATCCAGCGCTGGTCTTCCGTTGGGACCGGCAGGTGACATCACGCACGTTAGTAAAATATGATACGCATACAACACTAAACATAATAAATAATAACATACACAAAAAACAGCAACACACAATATAACTTATACTTAAAAACACACAAAAAACTAATAATAAACATAATTTACATACACAAGAAAAAACAGCAACACACAACATAACTTATACTTGAAAACACACAAAAAACTAATAATAAACATAATTTTAATTTTTAACAAACAATTTTAATTTTAACAATCACAAGGCACTGGTGTCATTCTTTAAAGACGCTTGCATTATTTGATGATTAAAAATAAAATTCCTTAGTTTAGTCTTAAACGCAATTATACTAAGCGAATTCCTTATCGGCGGGGGGATATTGTTCCAACACCTGGTCGCAGCATAGCGGAAGCTACCCCTGAACGCCGCCGTGCCGTGGCGCTCCGTGGTGAGCTGCGCCGTGCACGGCCGCGACAGGTGGAGCCGGGACTTCCAGCTAAGCTTAGCGAACAGGTATTAGGTATACTTTTCAGTACTCTATTCATGAATTCACTATCATAATAGTCAAACGTCTGGATAGACGTTTGAATGGACTAATGGATATTAGTCACACCAAATCACTACGTCCAAATACCATAGCCATGTATCCTTGTCATTATAACATCAATTGCACACGTACTTCGTACTAAAACATTACTACCAAGTTTAAGAAAACCACTGAGTAAACGACCTCCAAGGTCACGGTTCACCAACTAAACCCACTTCGATACACATATCCATCGCATATAATAACCTCCTGTGAACCATCCCTGTGGCCACACACTAACACATGACCGTTAGGGCGTCATTTACCTCAGCACTATGAACATCGACATACTCTCTAAATTAGTAATTGCAAAAATTTCGAGTGATACTTGACCTATTGGTAGTCAATTTTGCTATTATCACATCAATACAGAAATCCAACATATGCGCACTTCATTGCTACCTACTTTATATCTCGTCAATAACAATGTCAATCTCAAGTCATGTTAATCTCATTAAGTAATAACGGTCTTATCGAGTCATTGAAATACCGGTTATGAAAAGAAAAGCTTATTGAATCAACTGTTAATTACTAAACGTTCATTACAATCAGTTATATCAGTCAAAACGCCAGGCAAACCTAATTTAGTCCAGATTAACACGAATAATATTACAAAACGAAACGTTAGTTGCCGTAATCATCAAGAAAAGTCGCAGTAAAATCCCGTGACATTAAAAGGCTTAACTTTGCAAGTACTTATCGGTCAAAACTTGTATCAAAATTTTGAGACAGGGGTCGTTAATCGTAATAAACAAAAAATCTGTGCAGTACTGTACTGAATACTCGTATGTGACCAAAACCAGTCATAGCAAAATCATTACAGACTTTTTAAATTATTACCACAAACGAATCTTAAGTGCTGATCAAAAAAATATTTGATAAACTAAACAAAACCCTTAATCAGTGACTACTAAACTGACGATAACTAAGAAATAAGATAAGATGACTAAGAAAGTGAGTAACGAGTATGCAGCGCTAGAACTGTAGCTCAGAACGAACTCACCTGTGCAAGTGTGCCTTCTGGACGTTGTATGCTGCGCACGGCCACGCGCCGCTCACTGCGCGCTGCGCTGGCGCCGCGCCGTAGCCCGGCCCGCCGCCTCTCGTACATGACAGCGGTGTGGCTCGGCCCGCCGCGCCGTCTCACGTACACCGGACAACGTAGGCCCGGGCGCTGCCACCACTCGTAAGCGGACAGCGATGTATCCCAACTCACCGCCGCTTATATGGCGAGCAGCGATTTGACCAGGCTCGCCGTAATCGAAGCACACAGTTTTGTAAAATGTCAGGAAATTTAATCACTTTTTGTGGCGCGATGTCCTATCCCACTTCTAATGTCGGAGCGACCACCATCGGGGAATCGCTCAGTGACGACATCAGAATTAGAGCCTTCTCTAGCTTAAGCGTATTCTGGGTAAAATACTAGTTTAAAACACTGATAAGAAGTATTCACAAACGTTTATTACACTTTTCACAAACTTGACTTATAATAGCAACTATGGTTAACTGGCTTTAAATTTTAAAATGAGCAGTGGGTTCGAGGCACCGACCTCGACCCAGCACCATAAAAAACAGGGGTCCAACTCGAACAAATTAAAGGTCCAACTCGACCATATCACATGAAATTCTAACATCAACTCCAAAGCTCAACTTAGACTGTCTCCCGGAGCCACCGTCCACATCGATTATATTGGCTTTACATCAAGATGGCGCCTCGACCCCACTCGAGACTCTGCTCTGCTCCAATTGGTTGTTACAAATAATATTAGTGACTTTTTACATTAGCAACTTCAATAAACTTGTAAAAACAATTAGGACAAATCAAGTAAATCCTTTTCTAATTCCTTTATGAATTTACTAATCAAATTGGACTATAAACAATAACGTTAAGAATTAGTAATAAACTATGACAAGCGACAGTCAACTCAAAAACTACCTCTGTTGTTTCCGTGCCATTATGTGCTATGATACAATGTTATCATTATCATTACAATCATGTAAAAATAGTTTTGTAAATTCGCTAACTGATTTAGAATAGCTATCTAGGTAGTAAGATCTCATTTTAGACATTGTTACAAATTATGACTAAGCAGCAATCGATACAACAGCTTCCTTGCTCCGACATATAGGTATATATTATGTATAATATAAGTAAGCGCATAACTCAACAACGCCTGGACCAATTTGGCCAATTCTTTTTTTTTTTAATAATCGTTGAAGTTCAATGATGGTAAATTCAAATTCAATTATTCGAATAATTGCCGGGAAAACCCTAAAAACAACCCTTTTCTTTTTACTGTACAACGTTTTTTAATTAAATCGCAGAGTAAATTTGAAATTTATTGCTATTGTATAAAGTTCACTGTTATCTAAGCAATGAAGGTGTGTTCCTGACGTCAAAGATAGGTAGCAACAAAAAACTGCAACATTACAAATCTTTTTGACAGGACGAAGTCTGTCGGGTCCACTAGTTTTAAATAATTTAGAAAGGTACACGTGAGTTAATAAATTGAAAAGGTAACTTTTGCTCTGACCATCCTTGTATTAGACTCAAAGCACGGCTTTTTATACTTATATCTAATCTTATATCCAAAGCAAAACTTTAGTGACTTAACTATTATGCAGGAAAGTTGTCCAACACAATGTCAATGAAAATTGTAAAGCAAAAGAATATATAAATAAAGGAGAAACAATAACACAAGAAATACACTAGATATTATAACCATAACTAGTCCTGGCGTTAACATTTCCTTTCCCAGAATTTCACCAAAACATTTTAGTTAAGGGCCATCTCAAAAACAATAACCTGCTGTTAGGTGATTACATTTCACGGTGCAGGACCTAGGGGCTTGTACCACACCCTATCAACATACATCGTGTCTAAATTTTACTAAACCGTATTTAATGCGGAAGGTAATTTGACGTTATCTCGTAGTATGTGTTATTTCAAATTAAAAATATTTTTCTGAAGTGTTAATAAATAATAATAAATAAATAAATATTTCAGGACATATCACACAGCGTCATCTAGCCCCATACTAAGCTTACGCTTGTATCATGAGTACTAGATAACGGGTATAATACATATATTTTTTCTTTTGTAAATATATACTTAATATAGATACCAACGACCAGACTCAATACAAGTAATTACGAATTTTAATGTACATAATTACTTGTGTTATGCGGGAATCGAACCCGCACCCCATAGATTAGAAGGCAGAGCCGCTACCAACTAAGCTAACAGAGCAGTAATACCATGCCATGCCTGTTTCATTTCAATATTTTATGGCTTCATTTTTCGAGAGAAATTACATCAAATAAAACGAAAGAAAACTACGTTAGGCGAGATAAAACCTACGTTATTTAAAAAAAAAACCTGTACAGTCAGGCATTTAACAATTAAGATCACATTTGTGTGTGTGTGTGTGTGTGTGTGTGGTACTTGGAAAAGCCTACCTTGTCAAACGTTACTTATCAGACATGGAATATAATAGAATTTTATAGAATCCATAAAATTATTGCCACCAAGTCACTTTATTAGCTTAGCATGAAACCAAATGATTGATTACTGACGTAGTTTCATTTCACGAAGTATATGGTACAAGCCCACGTCTTGACTGCGGCCCGTAGGTGCGGCCAATTGATGTGATTACGGCCCGCAAAGCGCAGCGCGGCCCTTAACGAGGTGTGCGGCCCGCTCTTTAATAATGTAGGCCTCACGCTAAAACGGTAAGGATGGGTCTTCACTAACTTTTTGGAGTTACTCTTGACTATGCCCTTAGAATGAGCAGTGACTTCAATCATGCCAATCCACCATTACTAAAGCCAGATCTAACTTTAGCAGCCTGCTAAAGTTAGACCTGGCTTCCATAGTCAGGTATTAAACCAACAGATCACCTAAAGCGATAACCGCACGAAAAAAGTGTTCTGTAGATGGAGCATGACTGTACTGGGTTAGCTGTCTTTTTACATCATACTATTGTTTTAAAATATGTGGTAGAGAATAGTCAGTCTGCCCTACTTCTTCTACTTCTTATCGAATGAAAGTGGCCAATTCTGGTGTCAAGATTTTTCAAGCCGCTATCTATTAATCTAAGGGCTTCTGACATGGCTTAACGACTGCCGTAGTAGACAAACAGCCGGGACCTACTTTTTTTTTTTTTTAATTTTTGTCCTACTAGGTTTTGATAAGAAAGATTCCGAATTTTTGTATTTGTTTAAAGAAGATAGACGTCACATTGCCGTGCCTGTCACAAAATATATACCTATTTTGACCAAAAATCGCTCTCGAAAACACAGCTTTATTTGGCATCTCACTCGTGAAATGGGTAAAGAGATTTTAGTATGTGCCATCACTGATGTGGATTATTATGATGATGAACACGTATCATGTCTCCGCAACTAATTTCATTTAAATTACATACTGTGACCGAACCTTCGGGCTTTTGAACTAAACGGGATCTTGGGAAACTGTTTACGAAATTTAGTTAGTTTTTTTTGTGAATAAGTGTGGAAGTGTTTGTGTACCTGTTAATTTTTATATTATTTGTGTAATATAACCGTATGTATATCTGTAAATGTGTAGTTTCCAAGCGCATGATTGGTGACTTGACTTGACGTATACTTGGCACGGGTGATTCGCTTATTTTATTTGATTGACTGAACTAAATAATTTCAAACAAAAACTATGTTAAACGACTTGAAATCTAAAAAAAAGGAAACATACGTCATATTCTAACAAGATTTCAATTCAGCTTAATGTATTTTATATTTTTACATACAATATTCTCTATAAGATATCGTTTACTTTAAGATTTCATATGATAACATAGATAGCTAGTTTTCACTATTATAAGAATACCCTATGTGTTCTTTATTGTACACCCCGTCTATTGATCTTAATGATTTCCTCTCCATCCTACGGTTGCCTGGAAGAGATCGCTTTTAGCGATAAGGCCGCCATTTGTGGCATAATATTTAAATTTTCTCTTGTTTGTGTTGTGTTCTATTTTATTTGTGTGTCCAATAAAGCGTTAATCTATCATCATCATCATCGGGTGCTATCTTCATATTGAAGTTCGGAGGTCAGTTGGCAAAACTTCTTGCGATCCCATGCTGCTTCTTTTAGATGCGGGTAGCTTAGCTTTAATCTATCTATCTATGTATTTATATATAAAAATCAGTTGTACACTGCAACAATTGCAGGATACATCTAGTTACTACATACATACATAACTTTCAACAACCATCTCAGCAAGTTTTTCTCTTATTTCCCCTATCCGACCAGACAAGGTGTAGAAATGTTGGCTGAGAGCTCCGCGGTGAGGTGATACTACAGTAATAGCTCTGTCAAGTGTTTGAGGAGCACTCTTGTTTATTTTCGCATTCTGACGGAGGTTGCGATGGTGCGAGAAACGTTGTGGAATTGATATTACTTTTTTATTTGTGTTTTTTATTTTATTTTATACATTGTTTAGAAATGGAATGCATTTTTGTATAACAAAATCAAATTCGATAGTTTTGCCACGACTCTCTCTCTCATATTAGTTTTATTATTTTTGATATCTAAAAACTAGTTATATATTAATGTTCAAGATAAACAACGATTTTGATTATCCAAGTTCCTTATGTAGGTCGGTGTTGGTAGTTTTTATAGACTTTAGTTGTTAGCTTCTATTCAGAAAAGTGGTGGGTTGATTGTCTTATATTAAAAAGGGCAATTGATAAAGAAAAAACAAAATCTTATCGTATTAATGCTATAGTATAGACAAGTTTAATTTACGTATTACAAGTTAAACCACCAAAACTGTTTCTAGTCCAAAATGTCTATGTTTGTTTATACCACATGTAACCCCCAACAGCAAAACTTCTTTCTGCCTTATTTTATCAGTAAGTATAGTCTATTTATAGTACGTACCTTGTTGACCTGTGTTTAACTTTGAACTTTTCAATCTTAGACCTGTAGTGAGAAAAGTAACTTAAAATAATAAGATAGGTATAAATAATAAAGCTGAAATGTACAAATTAGTTTACAAAATTTAGCGCTGATCGCCTACACAACGACTAAAACATATTTAGCCATTCTGAAAATAAAGTGGGCCTTAATAATCTAATGAGTAACTATGTATCTACCGTCATCGGAGACGAGGAGAACTTACCGAGTCTATTCAATAACTCTAACCATTTCTTCTATACAAACCCTGCTGCAGGGCAAGCACGGCATGGGGACAAATAGTCTTTCCACCATTTTATCCACCTGTCACCTGTCAGTCACCATACAAATAGTGAAAAAAGGTGGGATTTGTATGGTGACTGACAGATGACAGGTGGATAAAATGGTGGAAAGACTATTTGTCCCCATGCCGTGCTCGCCCTGCAGGTCAGTAAAAGCCAATAAAGCGTCTAGTCAACATCAACACCTCAGTGATAAGTCTTCCGCTGACGTACAAATAAATAATGGCGCCCACTTCAAGCTACATAAATTCAATATCTTATCTATAGGTTATAGGAACTCATTTTGCTACCCTGGTGATAGGTACCTTCTGGTTTAGTTTTGGGCTATCAGAACTAAAGGTAAAAAATATTTTTTTCTTCTTCATTTCTAATACTGAACACTCTTTAAATAAGTAACAATTTCTCCTATCAAAAGTAAACTCTAAGTCCCAGTTCTATCCATCCATCTTGTAACTGCAAGTCCATAAACTCCAGTCAACATCAACACCTCAGTGGTGCGTCTCTCTCTGACATACAATTAAAGAATACGCTCACTTCGAGCTAAATTCAATATCTGTGGGCTTACTCTTTATCTATGGACTTGGGGGCTACTTATTAAACCAAGTCCAAGAATTCGTTTTATTTATTCTTTCGATACAAATAACAAAAATATGTAAACACTAACGAAACACTTTTAGTTATTATATCATTGATAGGATTAATAACTATTAACCGTAGCTGACGCCGCGGGACTTTCTCAAGATAAAATACCCATGAATCATGATCAGGGCTCTTTGCCACTTTTATGCCTTGTTCATGTTTTGGCAAATATTAGATAGATAGATAATCCTTTATTGTCACACACATATAAAACAAAATTAACTAAAAATACTTTCATAAATTACTCTAGTGCCACAAGTGGCGGCCTTATTGCTAAAAGCAATCTCTTCCAGAATTATTATATTGTAGATATGTATATTACATCCGCTACTAACCTGGACGTTTTGAGAACAAATTTTTACAGCAAACATATTCTATAAATGATGTACAGGGTTACACACATTACCTCAAAACACACCAACCAAATGAAACGACACGCATGACATTGCTGAAAATAACCATAAAAACGCATGCAACGCAATGTTTTTACTCTAAACATGTAAAACTCACACTCAACAATTTTTAAGTAAATAATTCAAGTAAACTACTAAACAGTAAACATGAGTACCCCCTCACAATCCTTGCAGTGATATCGTATGTAACTGAACACGCTTTGTTTTCCCTGACAGTTCCCACAGGCCGCTAATTGAGTGTCGGCTCAACAAAATATCGTGTTCGCACTCCATTTTTGCATCACTTTATAAGCGAACCAAGATGGAGGTAGGGACTGATAGCGGTTAAAATAAAAACTTATAGTTGTGGGTGGCAAAGTTGATGATAATTACGTTTAATAGTATTTTGCATGGCTTTACTCTTGGTGCAAAAATGTATGTAACAAGTAAAAAAATAATAAAAAATAAAGCGTAGGTACTAGTAGAGACCGTTTGAACCCGAGCATTCCTGGCTGTTACCATCTTTATGTAGTAACCTATAAGAGTAAGTATACAAATTCATTAATTAAAATTTCATGGCAGAATGGAGATCGTTGTCTGTTGACATAGGTAAGTCTAGGAAAATAAAGTAATTAGTGATTTTGATGTGCAATCAAGCAATTTTCCACATTTAGTAAAAGCAAAAAAAATTGCTATTAATAGGCAAAAAACAACGAGCTGCTTACTTAGCAAGAAATTGTCTTTATTTCATTTAACACAATAATACACATATAGGTATGTATAAAGGCCTTTAAAAGTAATCGCTATTATTTTGTAGTTCCATTTATTCAGACCCTGCACAAGCGGTCAAATACAAAGGAAACAAAACTGATAGTTTACTGTTCGGGAAAGCTAGTGCTCTCACCATAAACCTATAGCTTGTTACCTGTGACCTTGTTTGTTGCCTAGTCTTGTTAGTTGTATGTTTATGTGTTAAGTTGAAAGACAAAAACGGCTAAACTAAACTATGACTTTGGTATTAACTAAAGCAATAACGTCAAAGTCGAGGGTCCAACCTGGATGAGGTCTGCACAAGATCGACGCAGATGGCACATACAAAGGGAGGCCTATGCCCAGCAGTGGGATCCTAAGGGCTGCGGATGATGATGATGATGAAAGCAATAAATTTTACATTATCATCATCATCAACCACAACCCTTGGGCTCCCACTGTTGGGTTAGGCCATTTGTATATAACTTGTACAAAACTCCTACTTGTGTTCTACTCCTCAGTACTGAGGGTCGTGACTCCCCCGTAGAATTAAATCATTGGTGGAATTTCATTATTTCATTTAGGGTTTGCAGCTGCGAACGACAAATACAGTTTTTAAACAAGGATCTATTTCGTATATAATGATAAAGAAATTTATATGATCAAAAACAAATTCGATAGAAAAAGAAAGTCAACAATCACATTGTATCATAGGTATATTTCAATAACAGTTGAATTTTACAAGTGTCATAAGTGATATCTAACCTTTTACTTACTTATTGTACTCACAAAACATTTTGAAAACCAAACATTCAATGGTATTGCTTTTTCCATATCCGATTTAAAAATAAGAGCATAACTTTACTAATCGTTGAGATTTATTGTAATGACCGATTCACTATTTTATACATAGCTACATTTATTATAATTTGTTAAATACATTTAAGTATAATATTATTGTTTCAAGAGAAATTTCTTATATACCTACAAATATAATAATATAATCTACAATGTAACGGCCGACAACAGTAAATATATATTGACAATTTTTTAACGTTTTGAAGTAATTATGCAAGATATAAGAAAACCAAATTGTATTTTTTGCTTTGAGAGTATCTTATACATATTCTCCTTTTTTCACTCCAAACTGATAGAATTTTAATCCCTGGTATTTGGAAATATTATACATTTTACTGACGTCAACCGTTACGAAATATCGAAGAAGTCTGTTGTCTTATTATCATCACACCTCCAGTTGCTAAAGAGACACTAATTGAAAGGTCTAGCTAAGTAAATAGAATTGACGTATTTATCATAATATATCACTCAATTCCATAAGCCTATTTCGTTTATTATGTTAAAATGAATTACGTTTAAAGCAATCGTAGCCACCATTTTGAGTTTCTTTATATTAAAGTTAACTTAAATTAATTTTCAATTTTGGCAATAGACAAGAATTTGTACCCTTAGTAAAGTATTTGTGGTCTATCATAGGAATCTAATTGTTTTATGTTGTATTGATTCAGGTGTTTTTAGCAGTTTTTTTAGATTGTTTATGTATTATTTTTAAAGTAGAAAGTAAAAGATCTTTTGTAGAAGTTTTCTCCAAATAATCGAATCATAGATTCATACAAAAGGAGCGCAATCAAGTATGATTTAACTTTTCTTTAGTTCAGGTGTACGTTAAAACACGTTCTAAGTAAGATTAAATCTTTATATATCAGCTATTTAAAGCTCAAAGTAAACTCTTTAGAGATTAAAGATCACAAAGAGTTTTTAAAATCGTCATTTATCTCACTTTGGGGCAAGAATTAGTCGAAATAAGAGATTTTACAACAATTTTCAGGAAATTCTACAAAGCGTTAAGGCACGCAAATTAATACTAAAATTTATGTTTTTTTGTATGACTTGCTAAGAAATCTCTTCATTAACGCCTTAGGCCGATAAATAGTATATTATAGGCATGACATTCCAAATGTAGAATAATTGTTAGTCTATACAATATTATTGTACTTAAAAAGTATTTTATAATAATGAAAAACACCACAATGGAAAATCGTAATTATTCTATGACAGCGTACGTATTATAACATTCATTATTATGTATGATGACACTATACAATACATAAATGATTAATAGAATAATATATAAATATCAGGTATATATAATATTTCATTCCATCTATTTAATTGAAACTGTATAATTCCTATACATTTGACACAACCAAAAGCTAATATTCGTTTCTTATAAGTCCTGCTAGGTTTTATTATCGATTTCATTTTAAGTAAATATTTTTTTATATAAATTTTCATTGATAATAACTAACTTTAAACATTATGGCCTGCTTTCTTCTTGTGTAGACAGAGTTACATGTATTTTCCTGAAAATTAAAAGGATTATGATTAATATCATTTCAAATGTCTTAAAATGTTTGTTAAAGAAGAGTTTTAGTCACTCGTGTTATGATGATTGTGTTTAGCTTGTGCAAAGATAATCTAACAAAGAAGAGAAGAATTACTGTCAAAATTATTGTTATGAATTTTTTATTATGCGGCCAGTATGCTGGGCACGCTGCCCTCTGGTAGTGGGCTGGAGCACTTAAACTATCTTTAGGCTTTTCTAAAGGATTTCTAAGTGATTTTTTATGTTGCAGTTAGAAATGGTACCTATGTTTAGTTTTTCTTTTTATTGTTTTAAATTATTTAGGCGGAGTAAATATGAGTAAAGTGAGTAATAGGAGTGAATATTTTTAAAAAATTGTGAGTTAACAATGCATGCTAACAAAAATATAATAACAAACACTTTTTATTTTTAGAGTTGTTAGTAGTTATGTATAAGTATATTGTTGCATGTGCATACTGTATAAACGTAAATATTTTGCTACTTTGAAACTGGCTTGAATTGTAATGATACAAAAATGTTCTTAACTTCTTAGTTTACTTAAATACGTTAGCACATTAAAACATAATAATACAAATAGTAGTCTATAAAATATGATTAGCTATAAATACTGGAAAATAAGTATGGAGTAATATAAATGATAGTGTAACAGTATTGAGTTAAAGTGTGTGACAGGTTTATCAAAATACTTACAATATTTTTTTTCTCAATCAGCACCACGCTTAAATTAAAGTCCGGTCGCGAAACATGATAGATTTCGAGTGAAAACGCGACGAGTAAATAAATATATGTATAGTTAGAGTAGTAGAGTACATAATAAATAGTACAGGAGCTACAGAGACAGACATAAAAATCTTGTTCTGCGACCGGACTTTAGCAGTATGTCACATTTATTTTACAACTATTATTATTCAATACACCATCATGCATTGGCAGCGTTCAAAGCATAAGTAAGGAAAGAAGTACAGTAATTGCAAATCTTTATGAGCCCCCAGAAAAAAGCGAGTTTGAAGAGCAGTACAGACAAAGAAGGTATAAAGTAGTAGGTACTCATTGATGTATTCTTCTTATCGAATGAGAGTGGCCAACTCTGGTGTCAAGAGCTTATCAAGCCGCCTGAAGGGCCTCTGACATGGCTTAATGACTACCGTACGACAAACAGCCGGGACTTACAATTTAACGTGTCATCCGACCCACAGAACCACCCATAATGGAATGCTACTTTTCGGACACCCATCCAAGGACTGACCGCGTCTTTTTGGTAATTGCAACATTGGTTTGCCTAGTC
Organism: Macaria notata; assembly: GCA_927399415.1. Taxonomy (NCBI): domain Eukaryota; kingdom Metazoa; phylum Arthropoda; class Insecta; order Lepidoptera; family Geometridae; genus Macaria; species Macaria notata. The sequence continues at coordinate 8,314,439 of OV656741.1, forward strand.
CAGCGATGCTACGGATGCTTTCTGTATTGCATCAAATATAAAAACACAGACAGAGCAAGTTCATTATTGACAGTCTAGATGTCTTTTATTGGCGTTTAGTTATCAAGTAAAAGTGATAAATTTCTGAAACACCCTGCTATATTCTGTATACGTAGTTTCTTGCGCAAACATAAAAGAGGTCGAAAATGACACGAATTACTTTGAGTAAATGGTGATACAGCCCATTTTTTAGGTTAACTTGGCATTGCCGTTTCTCCATATATCTTAGTATTTGTACTATAACGACATCATATTTTTTTTTATAGTAGGTACCTATTTTCGGTATTCTTGGACAGAATCCAAGGCTTTACACATGGTGTTTTATTGACATAGCTAGATCCATGAACATGTACCTAGTAGTAATATTTTTAGCACCATAAAAAAAAGCTTTTGTATTTGCAACTTTGTTTTGCCTTGTCTCGCGTAAACTTCCGAGGGCTCACAAAGCATTGCGCGAAGAAAGACAACTTACAGCGTTTAGTGACAGCTGGCATAGTGTGGTTGCCAACAGCGGGCAATGCTGGAACGGCCGGCGCGGGCGTTCCACGGTACCGAACTAATTAAACATTTGTTTAATGTTATCACCTGCAAACAGCCAAGCAGAAATATGCCCCGAAGCGTCTAGGCTACTCTACATGGGTATGGGTTTGGGCAGGGAGTTTGAGTAAAGGTGTTATAATGGTATACATCTATAATAAATCATATTTGTCATGGCACATTCTTATTGCCGCTCATTATCATTGCCACATAAACCGCTGATTTTCTTGTATTCTACACGTATAGACTAATTATAGTTTATTGTCATACGATTTTACTTACTTTACAAGACACCATCACATTAAAGAAAAGTGTTTTTTTTTGTTTTACTCGTCAGTCACAAAACAGAGGGGACTTATTATCATGAGTCTAAGAAACGACTAAAGTGATTTTTTATTACGATACATTGTGATAGAAACCTTTTAGGGTGTTATACGCTGTCCTAAAAGGTACCTATTTAAACTCTAAAATATTGATGCTAGTTATAAAATTGACCATACCACAATAACAACTTCACTCAAGCCACAAGAACATCATTTAGTCTAAGACAGAGTCTACACAGTCAAACCTCTAACATTTCCAAGCACAGGTTGAAGATAAAGAGCACCTCAAATCACAGCTTTTCTAAACGTGGACGGGCAAGATCGTCTAAACATAAAATATATTATACAAGTACACAGACATCGATGTAACAACTTGCAACTAAGTAATATGCCAATGAGAATTTTGTACAATTGTATATCATGATGACAAGGTATTTTTGTTAGTCAATTCATTATTTGAGACTTTAACATGAATAAACTATTTTGTCAGCCTATTTCCCGTAAGACTTTGTATTGATTGAATTGGTGGAAGAATACATTATGAATGCCTGCCACTCAAAATTAAAAAAAATGTTGCGTTTTGGCGGTCACGTCTTAGTACCTAATTTCTATCACGATGTCGTCTTATGCAGCCTTGTGTTCCAATACTCGACTATCATGTATAAAATTTCCTTCTAATTAATATGTCCATAGTTTTTTTTTTATTTTTTTTAAGTATCCAGCAATCTTCAAAGCGAGAGTGAATCGGTTCTTATCGGGTAAGCACGCTCCATCTTAGGCCATAGCCTTACTTGCTATCAGGTAAACTATGGTTCAGTGCAAACCCGTTCAAATTAAAAAAAAAAAAAAAAAAAAAAGGAATTGACAAACCAAATACCTTTTCTCATGTTATTTTTTCCACAGATTACTAATTTGGTCGTTGCTCTAAGCGCCACTTGACAACATCGATAGGTATAAGTAGTGAAAATGGAGACTTACCAAACAGCAGGCCTATTATCACGATACCAATCACACCCATTATTATCATCATCTGAAACATTATAATAGTAGTTTATGCAACTGTCATATAATTAAGGGTATTAAAACACGAGTGTGAGTTTATGAAACGAGCGCGTTTCATAATAATAACGAGTGTTTTAATACCCGTGTCCAACGAGAGTGCAGCGCAACCAACCTGATTGGCCCCGCAATCAGGATGGTCACGCTTTTTCGATGTTATAATGAGCTATTACGATATCGATGTGGATATTATAACATCATGTGAAATTGCTTAAATTGAGTGTTTTGTTGTCTGTGCTATAACAGTAGTAATTATAAGTCAAGTATTGGAAACATAAGTAGAATGTTACAACATTAGTGTCGATAAAAGATATTGTGAATTCGTTCAAATTTTATTTTTTAAATTTGCAAACTATTTTTGACCAGTTATCAGTTGATTACGTTAGTTACGAGAACCGCAAATTCTGAGGAAAAACTGTTATCTGAAGGGTTCTAGGCCCATAGAAATAATTTCTGCGCAGCATCACGGCTTTACTTAGTAAGAAAATAGTTACACCTATGTTATAAGGCTACATACACAACACATACTAACTATATAAATACATAAATAACTAACAAATACACATACCTTTAGATTCTGTAACCAGAATTTGTTCTTCAAACTTTTCGCTTGCTGCTCAAACTGTGACGCGCCTTGCTGCAAAGCATCTGAAAATCACCAGAAAAATTAGTGTCGTTTTATAAGGAAAGGTACAGGCTCTTCTACAACAACAGTATGTTTTAAGTTTCAGCAATACATGTCCAATATTTGGATTTCCGCACATCCATAGGTCCTAAAAGTATGTTATTTGTACCTTATAAAATTTTATTAAAGCTACATAAATGTAATAAATTCAATTTGACGAGATATTGTAAATTTGTGTAGCATATTCTATGATAGTAGTACTTATATATATAGGTATGTATAATATTTTGTATGTTACAACTTTCCACTGTCAATAAAGATAATTTATCTTTTTAATCTTTATGGTTAAAAAAAAACTATTTCATGGTTAATTTACCTGCTCTGTCGTCCAGTTCTGATAACTTCTCGTCTCTGACCAGCACCTTTTCAACGTTAGCCTTCATAATATCCACGACCTAGAAAAAAAATTAAGTACATGAGCCCATAAGAAAAAACTTCGCGCAAATTTTTATGTTAGGTCTTATTCGTAGCATCTTCTTAATGGTTTTATAGTACCTGAAAGTCATGTTAAGAAACGGTTGCTTGTATAAAACAAAATAGAAAAACATGATATTGTCTCAGGCCCCAAATTTACAGATAAAAAATAAACGTTTGCTACATTAATTCTATGTCAAACTTAACTCCATAGCATGAAACTATGAACTATCCTCAATGTCTCACATATAATCCTTGTATTTCCTAATTCCAGATAAAAAGTACCAGGATACCATAACCTGGAAGGATACTATACCTCATCGACTTGGGCCTGTGTTTGCTGCAGACGCCTCTGAGCGGCAATCTGCTGCATGGTGCGGGGGCCCCCGATGATCTCTCCATCGGGCCCCACCTCGGGTTCCGCTGGCGCCGGGGGGCCGGGAGGGCCTTGTTGGTCCGCCCTGGAATTAATTGGTGAGATTTATTTAGAAGAATAAGAAAGTAATCAATTTTTTTTAAATCGGTTCAACAGTCTTAGCGTGAAGATTTAACAACCAAACACACAGGCAAACAAACCTTCTCAGCATATTGTAGCAGTCTGTAAATAGGGAAAGAAGCGAGTGTGGTTTGGCGGTTAAAACGACTGGTTTATACTCGGACGCACCTCGATTCAACTCGACTCAAGTTTTTCAGTACATTTTGTAACCCATCACAAAATCAGTCCTAAATGGACTTACTGGCTTAGTAGAATACCTATTGCGGTATTTTTGCGATTAACACATTCATCCATTTTAGTCTTACAACATTTGATCTCTTTTGAGTCGTATTTCCTCATGACTGAGGATCGTGACTCCCCGCAGAATTGATTCGTAAGGGGCAAATGCATCGTGGTGAGCACCCAGATCCTTTCACGGAAGACAAATGTCCTCGGATATTGTGATACTCAAACATGTCCGATTTCTCACGATAATTTATGTACTTCATCGCCAAGCGAGTGCAAATTCACTCATAATTTGAAAATACAAGTTATGACTTGTATAAGGTAGTAGTAGGGTTGGAGTCGAACATGGGTGTGTCTTAATGAAAAGCAGATACTAGAATCGCTGAGCCACACTCGCTTTTTGATATACGATATTTATATATCATTTGATATACGATTAAAATATAAAGAAACTAGTTAAACACACATAAAAAGACACAGTCTAATACTAACACCTATATATCGATCTATAAAACCAATGCCTCAATAAATAAAAGCCTTATCCCAAGATCCATATGGCCGTGAGAGCTGCACATATGCACTTTTGCAATTCTACCTACTAGATAACATCGCGTTAATAAATAATGGCTCAATAATGCTATAATTATAGTGTAAATGACAATGCCATGGCATTGATGGAAAATCGATAGGTAACGTGGCGTTTTGCCAAGTAGCGTCACATTCTTTTACAGTCACGCACACACACACACAAACTAGATTCAAACCGCGCTTGCGCGATTATTTTTAGCTGCTATTTGTATTATGTATTCTGTGCTGCTATCGAATATAGAACTTTGGTTATGTATACATGTAAAACTGTTTAATTTTGTTGCTTAATAACTGTTTACTTGTTATGTCTGTTTTTTATTTTTCTATAAGTACTTAACTAAAAGATGTAATCATAAAAGCTAGTAATTGATATGAATAGTTTGTAATAGATAGGTATAACATGTAAGTTCACTCCGACCAAACCTAATTTCATATATAATTTTAGATTTAAGAAGCTAACCGACATTCAATGATAGGTAACTTAACCTTTTAGAATGTCGTATACTTGCGTAGGTAATATTTCCAAATGTAGTGCATTGCAGGCTCATTGCTTTCGCGAGAAGTCCCCGTGGCTAGAAATACAAGCAGTTTGCTTAGTTCTGCCGCGGTGGCTGATTGGGGGAGTGGTGCGACTGTAGGTACTACAATGGCCTACCCATTTTAAAATAATTTTTGTTTTTTATTATTAGCGTTATGCCTACCTTCTAGAATCGTTTGCTGGGATTTGTTCTTGTCGTGGAATGGATGTGTATGTATGTATATATATATGTTTATATATGTATGTATGTGTGTCTATTCTATGATTGGGGCAGGACTTGGCGGGTGGTTTTGGAGGGTGGGTATAACGTAGATACTTAGATATAGGTAGATTATTAATTATTCGTTTAAATGTTTTTGTTTATACGCCTACAATTAAGTCTCGATTTATCAATAAATAATTTTCTTTCTTTCTTTCTTTCTATTTAGGGCACAGCTATGCGGTATAAGCAACTTGTTTTTGTGTTATTTAAATGAATACAGTTTTGTGAGATGATAAAGTTGACCAATATACCTACATTTCTTAAATTTATCTTACGTTATGTAACCTCATTAATTTTCTTCTTATCAAATAAGAGTGGCCAACTCTGGTATCGAGGGTTTGTCAAGCCGCCCTAAGGGTCTCTGACATGGCTTAACGACTGCCGTACTAGACAAACAGCAATATAACAGTTACCTAACTAAAAAGTATATTAATTAATCATTACTGAGAGTCGTTACTTCTCAGAAGAAATATTTCATCGGGGAGTTCTCTTTTAAAGATACGGATGCCTCCTGTAATCGTATTTTGTGGTCTACAAATAAATATGTCGGTCTCCACTCGATGTTTTCCTTCCCCGACAAACGAGTGCAAAAGAACACATACACTAGAAATAACTAATTATTAAAGACAATGGTGTAAGATCGAGGTCGAACTGGTATACGTCCGAATGCATAGTAAACCAATTAATTTAACATCTACCACTGAGATATTTGCTAAAAATACACATGTTCTTAATTAAAACGTGAAAAAAAACCAGAACAATGAAAGCACCACCAACCACCTTAGTTATAAACAGGTGAATGAATGATTATAACAATTATTGTTGAGGTCATCGATTTTTTTTTTGTTTTTCACACTCCTTTAATGTGTTCAACAAAGAACTGATATAAAAACCATTCATTTCATTTACATTTTAACATTAGGACGAAAAGTGACTCAGAGGACAAATGAAACTACGAAATGTTAGAGAAGAAAAGTGAGTGTTAAACGCCCACATCACGTTGCAGGTATAATGCAGTTGTTAGTGTGTAAATGTTGAACTAAATATAGTTACAGACGTAAGAGTCTGGTCGATTTATCTAGCTCTAGTTTTATATATAAATATATATATGTATTTATATTTTTGTGTATAGTCAGCATAAACATCTAGAGGCCCTCCAGTCCTTTAAGCCGACTTTGCTGGTATAAAAACCAGAAGATATTTAGGTATCCTTGATAAATTTTAAGCTTCTAAATGCCAGATTTTTAATAGCTTACACTTTTCGTTTCAGTTATCTAAACAATCAAAATTCCTGCACTCAAAAACGCTGTAAGAAAAAAAAAGCTATGCAATATCATTTTCTTATAAAATCTTTATTCACACCAAATTCCGATGAAAATGAGATCAAGTAATCTTAATCGCCACTTCTCGGACAAAGTTCAAATAAGTTCAATTCACAGACAAGAACATATCACAAAAAATACAAAAATCAATCAATCCTAAATATTTTTATAGGTTATTATATGTACTTACATATTCTCCTAAGATCTTCAGAACCGTTCCTAAACACTGTATAAAGGGTTACACACAATTGTAATTAGATTAAAGTAAGGGCAAGCTTCCTTTCCGCGATACGTCCTGCGGCAAAGCTCAACTGGCCGAGCCGCAGTATTTTCGCGCACAAAACGGTTGGACGAAAGCTCGCGCAGAGCTTTTGGTCTGCTCCAGTTTTTGGGCTTTTGGCAAGGATTTGGTGAGACATTGATTTAAGTAGAGAATCAATGAGATGTTCTTTACTTTTATGGGTCATAAGATTGCGTGACGATGCATCTATAATAAAATATTGGTACGCAGTTAGACATTATGTATTGTGTTTAATAACACATAATATTGCTTTATCTTGTTATCTTTGTACTCAGCGCTGGTGCTTCCACACAACCAGCATTATGCTGAGTTGTGGCAGATTTTATGTTTGTTTGCTTATTATGTTCTCACTTGTGTTTGTTTCTCTGATAAATCTGCCATAATAAATGTTTTCTTTCTTTCTTTCTTTCTTTTACTCTATATATTTTGGCGTCTTGGAGAACTTTTCACGTTACTTCTTGTTTAGCATTGTGATCATTATAAAATTACTGTTTTTAGTTTACTGTATGCAATTTTCTAACTATGTTTCAAATGACGTTACTTACAGACATACAATAAAAATCAATATTTATATAGTGTAAAATTTATCCTCATACGAAATTATATTCTATTATACCTATTGAAAACTCACAGATTAAACCGATTACTAAAAAGAAGCAGTTTTTCAATATGACTGAGTGATTTATTTTTAATATTAAAAAAATCTGTTCCAACAATTCGTATCCACTTGTCCACTCACCAGTACAGGGCCCACTCACCGCGCAGGCGCGACGCTGCGTTGACATCGATTGCCACTCGTGGGGTAGGTCCGGGACGCAGCGCACGTCTCAATGGCCGACATGAATGTAGCCTTAACTATATAAGTACCTGATATAGATTTACTAATTACTATCTGATACTACAGTTTGATGACATTTTGTAGTGGATACCTACGTCTTCCAGCTGTTTTAAGATAAAAAGTAGTCAACGTCATTTTTCGCCCTATACTCTCTTTCTTGAGACCTATTTCGTCGTGACTCCATCGCAGAATTAATTCGTCAGGGGAGTCCTCTTGTGCAGATACATCGTGGTGGGCGCCCAGGTCCTTCCACGGAAGACACATGTCCTCGGATATCGTGGTCCTCAAACATGGTTTCCTCACGATGTTTTCCTTCACCAATCCACACATAACTTGAAAATACAAGATATTGGTGGAGGACTGGATTCGAACCAGGGTGCCTCTGAATGAAAATCAAACACTGGAACCGCTGAGCCACACTCGTTTTTTTTTTAGTTTTTGTTGTAATTCCTCTGTTATAGCGAGAAGGAGAACTTACTTTATCTTTTGGTAAAAATCATAAGTACTTAGGTCCGAGTTAGATTTACCTGATATAGATTTACTATCTGACACTAAAGAATGACAGTTTTCAAATTACTGCATTTCTGTGACGGATAGCCACGTTAACTCCTAAATGAAATACCGTTTTGGTCACCCATCCAAAGATTGACCGCACCGGGAAATGCTTAACATTGGTACTATGCGATTGAGTCTGCCAGCTAAGCAACGGGCATAAGTATAGCAAAGTATGCGTAAGGCAAACTCTGGTGTCGAGAGTTTACGAAACGCCCAAAAGAACTCTGACATGGGAAAACTACTGCATTTCTTAGACGGACAGTTGAAGCCCATTATTAAACGGGAATGATGTTATGACTTTTACCACGGTAAGATGGTCACACATCAAAGGATTTGCCTCGACAGCAGTTTACTTAAGTTTGGGATAAACATACCAAGACATGATTTAGAAATTTAGAATCATTAACTTTTTCTCAAACATTAATACCATATTCGCTTTAACCCGCACTGCAGTTAATTCTCAAAGCTACTTTCACTGATTGCCGACATTTTCAATTAAGAGAATTCATTAATTTGTTCACGATTTAATGTATCATACCTGACGTAAGTTCTGATTGATATGCTTCTCACAATCTCAAAGTGAATTTTAACATATCAACAGATTAAATGTTAAGTGAACATTTAACCTTTCTACAAAACTTACTTAAAAACTGTAATAAATAAACATAACATCTTATAATATATAACGCTTTTATTCCATTAATTTAAGGTTCAATTTTCTTTGGTTTATTTAAGGCTGTGAGTTTCTCTGAATGTTTTAGAGCGCCATCTAGTGGCTTGTAAATACGAAAGCGGTCACTTAATGCTTGTTCTACATGTGAATGGACAATAAAACAATGTACGTCTTATAAATATGATGAAAAAATAATTTGGATATGCCCGTTTAGTCAGTGCTTTTTTGTAACAGAATTTATAGGCAAACTTCTAACCTCCGACATTTAAGGTTGGACTTGTCGATCTTCCCTTAGTTCTTAACTTAAGCATTTAATCAATTCCCAAACAAACTATTTGGTTATTTTATTGACAATGTTTTTTCTCATATTCTTATTTGTTCAAATGCTAAACATTGGCTTTTTTTGACAACTATACCACTAGAGATTCATAAAAAATAGTATAAAATTTCAGTTACAGCAAATAAATATGTAACGTTCTTCAAATAATTTAACCAGTTGTCAAATACCTCTTTTCCATTCAACCATTTTCAGATTTTTGATCTATTTGTAATTTTTTACACAAGTCAATCAGTCGTATCCACACCCACCAGCCATATGATAAATACATTAAATATAAATTTTATAAGAGCATTAAAATTAGGGCGGCCGGCCGCGAGCAAATTGTCTGGAGCGTCGGCGGCGGCCGCACAAAGACCGCCGGACTAATCAATTGCTCTACTCGGCCCGGGACCACCGAGAGACGGAGGAAGGCAAACTGGCTACGTGGAAATATTAAAATTATTGAGACTGATATAAAAAAAACCTTATTGCAATATATCTTCTGAATTCTAACGTCGATTTTCATAATCAATACAAAATTAGTTATATATTTTTTTACATAAATACTGATTTAATTTATATTTAATTACTTTCGACATCACGCTGTGTAAGTCACGTTTATCTGGAAAAAGTGGCGTATGTATTAGTCTCATGACTGACCTATGTGATTACCACATTTCATCAAAATCGGTTCAGCCGTCACAATTACTTTTCACAAGTATGAAACACATCAAACATGACATTTGTAATTTTTTTGCAACAAGTCATCATCATTATCAGCCTACATGTGTCCACTACTGGACGAAGGCCTCTTCCAACAGCATTTAAAATTAAAAATAATAAAATCCCACTTACACCACTTTCCTCAACCCTACTCCCAGCACTCGGAGTCTTCATTTATTTTATTAGCGTACCGCGAGGCATCGTTTCTCAAGTATCTAATACGTTTATTTATTTCTAATGCAATTATTTATTTCATCCAGCCTTTTAATTGCTCCTTGGATTAACGAGACCCGAGAGCCCTCTGTGGCTCGCAAAGGACTGTAATTATTGTAAGAAAGTATTGATTAATCAGCTCATTATTGCGTTTGGAATATACATTATGTTGTTAGCAAAAGTTTTAAGTGAATGTGTATTTGGTAAAGGTTTAACAACAAAGAAACTAACTAAAATATTCAAATGTTTTTGTTCCAATTTTAGGGGAATTACAAATTGAATGTCGATTCTGAACAAAATTAAATCAATTCAACAACAAAATTTTGCTTAAGAAAATCGAAAATAATGTATTTACATTATTATCAAATTATGTTCTAAAAACCAACTCCACCTTTTAAAAAATCCGTCCAAATTCCTCCACATCAAACATGTTTGTGAAGGCTTTTCAAATATTTCCTAGCTACCACCTGCCCACGGGTGCCCACATTGTATCCACAATTATTTTACTTGGCTTCTACTAGGCATAGTTAGCAAGGCGTTTGGAATAAGTTCTGACACAAGTTTAAAGAAAAAAATACTGCGTTTGCTATTCTTCGGAGAGATTATTATAGATTACGATGTAGGTATATTGTCTTCAAAAATGTTTTAAGTAATTTTAAGTAGAATTTTGTTAGTAGAAAAGGTCTCAATTACGTCTTTAAACAGCAAATTGAAGAATTCCATTCATGCTTTTCACGTGATTTTTTAATGGCCTTAGGTTAATTTTGGATCATTACCTAGCTTATACTGTTAAACTGAAACAACAGTGGCGCCTCTAATGAGTAGAGTTTGAAGTTATTCTAGCTTCGACACTCATCATAAACAATCCGTACCTTTTACATAAAAAAATAATAACATATTAAATTTTAGTATCAAAACAATCTCAAACAGGTACCAACCTAGCCCCTAGGTCATTCCACGTCAGTCCCGATCCCGTACAGACTAAGCACACCCCTGCTTTGTCCACGAAATTAGCGAGCGCTGGCTAAGTGCTCGATCCTTGTTAACTTTTTAGTTTAACAAGATGACCGACTGTTTACCGGACATTGTGGTGCAAGGTAAGATGGATGAGTGATGAGGGAATAGCGGTTAGATTGCTGATCATTTGATAGAAAGAAAGAAAGAAAAACACTTATTGAGACAGACTACAAGACATACACACACATATATATATATATATACAATGAATAAAAAAGTCTGCCCCAACACAGCCCCAAGTCAGCATAACGCTGATTACTAAGCAATCAGCGCTTGTCTTCCGTTATTCATTTATTATTCTTCTTTCTTCTTCTTATCGAACGAGAGTGTAAAGTCTGTTAATTAACTCTGGTGAAGAGAGTTTATCTAGTTGCCATATGGGTCTTGGCTTGGACATACTATCAAAGTTGACTTCAGTATGGCAGCCATGTCAGACGCCCTAAAGGTGGTTGAAAAACTCTAGACAGTATTGGCCACTGAGATACTATAAGAAGGCCATTTTAATCATAAAAAGTACAATATTGTTGTAGTTTTATTGATTTATTTTATCCTTTTTGACACTTTAATCTAGAACGAATAGTTGGTAGTAACTTTCCTTATTTAATTTCAAAGTGTAACGGATCTCAAAAGTTAACTACATTTATATATTTGGCTATGAAACATTTTTTATATCGCTTGTAGTCCAGTCAATAAAGACCAAAACCCCCAACAAATTAGTTACTCAGCCAAACTTTGAGAATTTGTTCAGAAGGGTAAAATAAATGACCGTGTGAGTTTGCACCCTTGTGGGGTGTACGGAAAGGGTTGAAAAGGGGTGAAAAGTGTTTTTTATCAATAACATTGCCAAAAAAATTAGTTACTTTGTGCAAATTTGGAATTAAGTTCTTGTTACCGTTTTCTAACATGTATCAAATTTGCACACTTTTGCAACATACGGAACATTGTTTATTATTAAAAAACAATAATTATTGTTATAACACGAGTGAAAAAATTAGTTACTCGCTGCAAATTTAGAATTATGATCTTTCTTTGGTTTTCTAGCATGTGTTAAATTTGCACACTTTTGCTACTTACGGAACATTTTTTATTAATAAAAAAAACATGATATTAGCTGATAACAAAGATTTTTTGAATTTTTTTTTTTTTTTTTTGTTGGGGGTTTTGGGCTTTATTGACTGGACTATTGAGCCTAACTAAGTTTACATTTCATTAAATCCCCGCACAATGTTTAACTTCAAAACCTTAATAATTTTCTACCATAATGGAGCAGGTACATACTATAAATATTAATATTGTAAATATAGGTATGTACGGACAATGTACAATATGCATGTATTTTTTTTGTTGCATACTTTATTTGAAAGTAAGCTCAAGTAATCACTACCGCCAGGATTCGAATCTGTGTCTTCTTTTGTACGTTGCGAGTATTCGAAAGGAAAGATTCAAGCTATAAATTATTATGTCTGTAACCATTACTACTTTACCTATCATTTCTTGACGTATGTTGCCTTGTATTTGTATTTAATTAATAGTCGGCATACATACATCTACAAATTCTGCAACAGGTTTACTAACTTGATTAAAACGGCTACTCAAAAATATCTACTGGCTGGCCTGTCAGCTTATGTAGTCGGTAGTGGCTCTGCCTTCTAATCTAGGGGTTGCGGGCTCGATTCCTGCGTGACACAAGTATTTATGAATTTCAAAATGTATAATTACTTGTGTTGAGTCTAGTCTTTTGTATGTACATGTAATTAGTATGTATTAACAAAAGAAAAGCATATAAGTATTTTATCCGTTAGGTATCTAGTACCTACCCACGACACAAGCGTTTCCTTAGTGTGGGGCTAGATGGCGATGTGTGTATTGTCCCGGAATATTTATTTATTTAGTAATTGTCTACTCAACCTTTATTTTAATCTTACATGCGACAATATGTTTCATTTATCCTACATATTCGAATCTTAACGTTACTTAGAACTATTGTCACCAATGGCTGTATGTTCGGCGTTCCCCAAAGCTGCATTATCAAGCAGATGCTAACTGGGCGGGACGTGTGCCGGCGCGCGCAAACAGAATGTACCACGGAACTGTATCATATAGGGTTCAGCAGACGAGATACCTGTAGAAAATAGATTTTACTGTTGATCATATATGTATATACCTAATTGTAAGTAGACAGCTAAGTAATATGAACTTGACAGTAGACGTCACACTGAATGCATACAAAATCGTCTGTTGTTACTATTACTTATATAATATTTAATTCCTAACAAACCTATTTATTGCATGTTTGTATTACTTGCAGAAATGAATATATAGGCTTTTTATTTTATAGATTTATATTGCTACCACCGGTTCCTTGCCCGCTTTATCCCAATTATATATCATCATCATCATCGGGTGCCGTCTCCATGTAGAAATTTGGAGGTCAATTAAATAGTCCCAGTTTATTTCATGTAGGGCGTAATTAATCTCCATTCGAAGTTTTAATTAAATTTATCAGTCGTTTAAGTGTAAAGAAAGGAAAGACACACACAAATTGGTCTGAAACAAGCAGAAACTGCCAGATCACAACGTTAAATTAATTATTGTTTTTCTTATGAAGGTAGCCAAAGAAATCTCGTAAGCATAGATGTTTAATAGATACATAAATAGATACATTTATACATACCACTAAGTACGAGACTATTGTCCGTCTGTTCTGTTTCTTATTCGAAATATTCAACTTCAGTAAAGCATATACAGCTGCTTCAAATAACAAGATGTTTGCTCACAGAGGAACTACCTACATACATACTATTACCGAGGTCAACTTTGGTATTTAAGTTTTTACTGTAACGCGTAAAACAGTCGAAAATTACGTCAATTCGAGTATACTGCAAATAAGTTCGAATTGAGGTAGCTAACTCCGGTGTAAGTAAAGCATCAACACTGTGCTAAGGGTAACTCTTCTCAGTGCGTTCCACTCTTCGAGCCTTTCTATTCGTAGACAAAACTTAAGTAATGCTTGGCAAAGTAAACGCACTGCGTGAAATGGTGACATATGATTGGTCCATTTTGTATTGCTAAGTTCATGGTGAAGTTTGACAGGAGTAAATGACAATCAAATCAAATAAAAATAACCTCAAACCGTTTGTTTACAAACATTGTCGATTTGTCGATTGTTAATTTTACTTGAATAATAAGCTTACAGTTGTACTATATTGTATTGTATTTAAAAATGTCGCAGCACTTGGAAACACCAAATAAAAAAAAATACATTACGGACGCGATGTGGTATATGAAATTTTAGAAATTTCGTTTTACTATATTTACAAATTCTGAACATTGTTATGTTAATTGCTTTTAAGAATTAAATTTTAACTTGGTTTAATATGGCATATTGACTGGCAAACTAAGGAAAACTTAAGTACATACATATATTAACGAAAATTTAGAGTGACTTATAAATAAAACAATATACATAATTAATTGTATTCCAGCTCTAAGAAAATACCATTCACCATTGAAAAACAATAAAATGTTGAGGTACAAATTATAATTTATTTTATTTCTTAAAAGTGGCGTATTATAAACAGTCTAAGAGAATACCACTTATTAAACAAGTATCTAAACATAACCAGCCATACAACTTTGATAAAGACAAGCCCTATGCGTAGGTTAAAATAGCTAGCGAGCTCCCTTGGCTGTGCGCGCGTTTAAAAGGACGCATAGGGCCGGCCGCCACTCAAGTATTGGTTATGAATCGGTTTTTAGGACCCTGTGCGTCCGCGCGCGCTGTGAGACCTCATAGTATCGTTTGTGAATACGGGTGTAAGTTGTCAAACCGCCCTAAGTGCCATTGATATAGCAAGACTGTAAATGAGAAGCAGTCGGAACGTACTATATGAAAAGCCATATACACATATACACATTGCCAAAAATACAGCCTTTTCAATTACATAGGGTTGAGTCTCTTAATTTAATATTGATAAAAAATCCCGGAAAAAAATAACTCCTTACCTTACGTTCTCTCTTCGAGTCGTATTTCCTCATGACTGAGGGTCGTGACTCCCCGCAGAATTAATTCACTAGGGGAGTTTTCTTGGGCAGATACATCGTGGTGGGCGCCCAGGTCCTTCCACGGAAGACGCATGTCCTCGGATATTGTTGTCCTCAAACATGTCGGTTTCCTCACGATGTTTTCCTTCACCGTTAAGCGAGTGCAAATCCACACATAACTTGAAAATACAAGTCATTGGTGTAGGGCGGATTCGAACCAGGGTGCGTCTGGATGAAAAGCAGACACCGGAACCGCTGAGCCACACTCGCTAAGTACCTTACGTTACAAATAGGTAAATACTCTCTCACTCTCTGTGAGTCGTACATATTTCCTCATAGCTGAGGGTACTCCCCTGCAGAATTAATTAGTTAGAGGAGTTCTCTTGGGCAGAAACATCGTGGTGGGCATCCAGGTCATTTTTATATAGCCTAAATAAAATGAACCGTTACCATAATTATGTTAAATACTATACCTTACCTTACACCTTAAACATTACCCATATAAACTCGCAACATTCTTACAATCTAGCCAGTATCTGTAGCCTCAATCTATGCCGAGATACCTTACAGTTAAATATCAGGCCCTATAGACCTTCCATAAAATCGACACCAGAAACAAACGACCTACGGCCCCATGACAAACGCAAACGCCTTGCTGATATGTAAGGTCGGAACAGTGGTGAAGATCTTGAATATTGAGAGATTTTTTGAGTTCCTTATGACATAATTTGTATAGGTTGCTATGAAACTTGTCAATTCCCAAACTTCTACCAATCTGACTTGGCAGAAGAACGGGAAGAATGGCGCATGCTCCACAGACAAGGGCCCGCCCTTAAATTTGTGATGATAGTATGAAAATAGATTTAAAAAAGTTAATTAACGGAAGATCGATTTAAACCCCACATTTTTGTCGAAAGTTTTTGGATTTTTACTATTTATTTGTGTTACAGTCACTATATTACCGGTAAATTGCGACCATTGGGTTGTCATTGTCATCTAGTCGACGTGGATTGACACTGACAAGGAAAACATCAAGTTGCTACTTTCACTCTCTTAAATTATTATAAAAGGGCGGCCATCTTGACGGAATCACTCTTTTGGAACGAGACATTGTTGGATATAAAGGTCGGTGTTGTGAATATTTGTAACTAGATAATAAGTGAATAATTGATAAAGCGAGAATAAATGAATAATTACTGTATCAATGAATGTTATAATTTATAGTTGTACCCCTTCTGAGCGACCGTAACATTTGTATAACGTACTAGGTAGTAATTTTAGTGTGTGACTTAAAAATTTACATATATTTTTCTGTATGTTTTATCTACTTCTGTTTGTTTCATTCTCCTCGAATAAGGCAGCTCAGGGTTTGAAAAATTGTGTAGGATGAATGTAGTAAATACCTACATAGATTTTGAAGTAGGCTGAAATTAAAATTATGGCTCAGTTAATGAATTACAAGGGAACCAAACAGCATAACCTGGAAGAGATCACTCTAAGTAATAAGGCCGCCTACTTGTATGTACATACAGTCCTTTAATATGTTCATTTATATTTTTTGGTGTTTTATATAGTTGTATGGTATTGCATTGTATAACCAAACCATGTCATGCAAGTTAAGGTACTGCAAATGATCAAAGTACCTATATTGTTTAAATCGTATCGTAGAACTTTAGCCGTTATTAATCCGTCCATATCGTTTAAATAGTTCGTATTTGTTGCTATTAATTTGTGACCGAACATAAAGGCCGACTTTCAGTGTGTTTTGATAAGATTTTACTCTATTAATGATAGTGATTAAGATAAAGACTGGAGAATGTTGTTATATTTCTTAGTGAGTAGACTGGCTTTCTCTAGTTTTAGCTTGGTAGTTTAAGAAAGTAATTAAAATCGTATGGTAGTAGTGAACTCTGGTGTTGAATTTTAAAACTCGTACTTGAATAATATTGTCATAATTTTTTTTCGTGCAATACCTACTGATTTATAAAAATAATAATACAAAGTCTCCTATTGATGTTTTCCAGAAGCAACGATTGCAGGAAATAATTTATTTTAATTCGGCTTTATGATATTATATATATATATATATATATATATATTTACAATCTGAACTTCATTAATAAAATATATATATATATATATATATATATATATATATATATATATATATATATATATATATATATATATATATATATGTATAGAAGTTATTTAAAAGTATTTATATTTGTTCACACATGCATTTTAACTACATCGTATCGATATCAACATTAGATGTTTGTTTTACAGATTTACTAAATAATCGTAAAGTGGTCGTAAATTATTATGTTCCTTTGTTACTAGATATCAAAACAAAGAAAATGAAAAACAAAAGAATTAACGAAGACACCTTGAACAGTATGTTTGTTGATGTGAATTATTTCGTTCAAGAGTACATTACGAGTATGTACATATACATATAATAAAGCTGAAGTGGGTCGAAAGTCTGAACATTGAAGATACTAAAAAAAATTTTTGGAGATTCTTCGAATTGATATCAGAACACGTTCCAACAATTGCTAGAAATTGAGTCTGTATATTTATTTCTCGGTTTGTCTGTTTATTTAAACGCACATCACGGCATCATGATTTTTGGTTTATAGGTAGTATGAGGTCTAACAAGTGTCATAGGTTACTTTTTATCCTGAAATAATGCAAGCAAAGCCGCGGGCGTCTACTACTTATTTATGGAGTATTGTGCTTGTCATGACAATATTAATATATGTACCTACATACATAGGTACGAGTTCAACTGAAAAACAACTCAAGAGCTTATATTTTATTTAATAACTTACTAGTTTTACATCACATTTTAGTGGTACGTAAACACTTTGAAATACATATATAAAGGATTGATTATTATTCCTCCTTACTGAGGCTTGTGACAACCCTTTAGAATCACTATGTTACGGGAGTTACATAGGTACGAGTTCAACTAAAAAACAACTCAAGAGCTAATATTTTAACTAAACAAATGACTAAAATTATATAATGATTTCGCGACTTTTTGGTCAGCTATAACTATAATCACAATAATAAATTATGAATAACACAGCTATATCAAAAACCTATCCTTCAAGCAGGAAATATCTTAGTATATACATATAAATATATAACAAATTTAATTTTCACATTTCAGGAGGGGCGTGAAAGTTATGATAAAATTACCTCATAATATTTTACAAGGTGCTATTAAAATTCTACGCAGAACTAGAACTTGATGAATATTTTTATTAGTACATGAGAATCCCGCTAGGCGCCGCTTTCGCGTGCAACTAAGGCACTATTTACACTATTATAATTAAATTTAGTCTTCTAAACATATAAAACTTAAAAGTGATTGACTGACTGACATACCTAGTGATCTATCATCGCACAGCCGAAACCACTGGGCGGATCGGGCTGAAATTTGGCATGTAGGTAGATGTTATGACGTAAGCATCCGTTAATAAAGGATTTCTGGAAATGGCCTCTTTTAAAGGGATGAAATAGGGGATGCAAGAAGGGAATAAAAATAACCAAAACCAATCATTGTGGAATCACTAATTAGATTTTGCAAATGTAGTTTTTTTTTTCAGGGTTATTTCTATAATTTTAAATTTCTCGTATCTGACAAAAAAAGTCACTTATATCATATTATATTACTATTCTTATCGAATGGCGTGTGGTTAACTGTGTTGTCGAGAGTTTATCAAGCCGCCCTAAGGGCCTTTGACATGAAATATTATATATAAATAGTATATAATATTATATATATGTAAAATAAAGAAATCTTCTTTATTAGCTTGTATGTAAGTACATTTAACTTAAATTTAAAACATCCACATGTGGTATGGAGCCAAAACCGCTGGCTGCATTCCCACGCTGAATTGCTATAGAAATCATTTGCGCAAGGAACGTTTAAAAAAATTATGTATAAATAAATAGTATCAAGTATAAACCAAGTTTAATACAGATAAAAGCTAGCTGGTCCGGAGCGCCATCTAGTTGGCCACAATACTCAATTAATGGCGGGTCGATACGCGCTGCGTTGAGTGTCCATTGTTCAGGGAACAACTTGTTCAAGCACATAGATTACCACTTGTAACTATTAGTAGATCCTGATATAACGGAGAGGGCAAAGCTGTGTTTCATCATTTGTTAATTTCGGTCTTTTACTCGCGTTCGCGTATGGTAGCAGTAATAGAGATCCGAGAGTGACGTATCTAGTCAAATATTTTATTCTTACACAACACGATCAAAGCTACGAGCATCAAGTAGTTATGTAATAGAACGAAACACAAAGTGAGTAAGTTTCGAATTTAACTTTGTTTATTAAAAAATCTTTATGAAAGTGATGTCAGAATCTATAAAATGTAATACTCATCTGACCTAAATATGCAATCTATTATTTTACTTTAGGGATTCCTTAAATCTCTTGTATCATTAACCTACAAGTAAGTCTTCTTCTGATAACAGATGGAGTAAAGCAGTCACAGAGTGGTGGCCCAGAACTAGCAGGCGAAGAATGGGCCGTCCGGTCGCGCGATGGGTCGACGACATCGTCGACTCCAACCTGGATGAGGTCTGCACAAGATCAAAGCAGATGGCACATGCAAAGGGAGGTCTATAACCAGCAGTGGGATCCCAAGAACTGTGGATGATGATGATGAGGAAGTCTTCTTCTTACAATACATGACTTTTAGCATACTCCATTCCATATTTTCGTTTATCTATGATCAACCCCAGGTAATCAGTGGCAGGATGGGTCCAAGGTAGGTTGGCAGCTGATTAAACTGACAGCTCTCCCCTGGCTATAAAACATTAGCAGTAAATAAATAGCGGACTACGATTACAGTTAAGGTGAAAATTAAGTGTAGATTCAATAGTACAGGCTCTTCATAATTCTGTACAAATTTTATAAACATTATAGTATTTTTTTCTGCATGATGTGCTATGACTGTTGGTTGTAAATAGTGTTCAGTTCATTTCATAATAGCTAAACATTCTTCATCTTCTTTATCTGCTACCATAGTTTCACGCTGGTTGCTTGCATTTCAATCTAGCATCTGTCAATTTCATAAAACTTCTCACACACACGCTCATTTACACAGTTCAGCCCCTTCTTTCCAGAACGTTCTCTGTCTCCCTCCTTATACAAGAGGCTTATTTTAGTGAGCGTACTGAAGCTCGCTTATGGAATAGAAATACCAATGTATGGGAGTGACGTAGCATCGTCGCGATGTCAATCCCATACATTGCTCATTCTATTCGATAAGTGAGCGACAGCACTCTTACTAAAATACGCCTCTTGTCTAAGGGGGTGTGCCACTAACCATCAGATCCTTAAAATACTACTGAGACAGTTTTTCATCAAATACATCTAAAAGCCATCTGCGTCCACCTCCAGATGTGTTCACAACCAGTCCTGAGGTCAAAGTGCCTCCGAAGCAGGCCTCTAACTTGGACGACAAACAACAAACAGAAGCCGTGTAACCTGCGCAGGAGCGTCCTAACGCAAATATGTCATTTAGTTGGAAATAAACAGATGCGGTCATTTTAACCATAGATATTTAAATTATACTTTATGTCAAATATAAAGAAATATTTTTGATCATTTTCATTGATGCACTAGTATATATAAATAAGCATTTTAATAATAAGCCCTCAAATAATTTGAAGTTTTAAACTTTTTAATAAGTACATTAAGCCAATAAAAGTATCTGAAGTGACACTTCAGATACTTTGCGAATCGATAATGAATAGATTATTTGTAAATCGGTTAATAATTTACTTAACCAGTGTTGAAAAAGCGATACACCAAAAGCCTACATAAAATCTTATCCAATACACTATGAATATTTACAAAAATGATTTCTTCTAGGCAAGCATGCTAGATGCGTAGACTACAACATTGCTTAACGTAAGGTCTCTTATGTACAATAATATAATAGAAATAAGTATAGTGCTACATCAGACTATAAGTTGGGCAGGCTATAGTCAAACGTAGGTAAGACTATTTCGTGTTAAATAAAAGTATCAGCCAGTCTCAACTGAAAAAAAAATAGTTTATCTACACTAATGTTGTAACATTCTACTTATGTTTCCAATACTTGACTTATAATTACTACTGTTATAGCACAGACAACAAAACCCTCAATTTAAGCAATTTCACATGATGTTATAATATCCACATCGATATCGTAATAGCTCATTATAACATCGAAAAAGCGTGACCAATCTGATTGCAGGGCCAATCAGGTTGGTCGCGCTGCGCTCTAGTTGGTTAGATTTTAATGGCGGCAAAATCACTGTGACAATACACGTACGCGTGAATTTAATGTTTCGCAATGTGTTTTGTTTTTTAAATACAAATTAAAAGTTAAAAATGGATAGCGACGATGATATTTGTACGCCTCCGGATATTCTAGAATTGGCAACAAAAGTAACTCACAATCTTTTGCCAGAAAAATCTAGAAAATTATATGAAAAATTAACTATTGTCAGCTTTTACTCTTGTTGTTTGATTAATTGCATTAGTGAAGATAAAGTAGTGTATGCAACTGCATATAACACGGGTATTAAAACACGAGTGTGAGTTTATGAAACGAGCGCAGCGAGTTTCATAATAGTAACGAGTGTTACTTCATTACATGACAGTTGCATAAACTACTATTAGTGAATAGCTTAATTCTAACAGACACTTATGAAATGCCTACCTACCTGGTCCTTTTTCTCTGATAATATAACCAAGATCCAGTAATTCAGCATAATATGACTTGTCCACAAATTCTTACTCCATGTATAACACCATCTATTTGACGTCACAGCCATGTTACATATTCTCGGAATAAGTACAGTAAATACTTGTGTTTTTATTTGCTGAACCAATACGAGACATCTTATGCTATTGTTAGACGCACGTGGAGAATATGTTTTTGGTGATACCGACCTGATATTTTACGAAGGAATGTCTATTTCTATACAGATACCATAAATGCATACCTAAAAATATTTATCTAATAAAACAATAATATACATACAAGTATAACGTGTACTTTAATGACGTTAAGTCATCGTGTGCAAATATATTATTTTTACTTTAATTATAACATGTAAAAAACTGTATTCTTCTTACTTGACGACTAAAAACAGCGTAACTTTTTAGTTTGGTTCCATCTTTTACGAAAAATATTATTTTCAGTACTTGGAATTGAGTCTCGTTGATACCTTACCTACCTTACCGTAAGCGAGTGTAGCTCAGACCAGTGTCTGCTTTTCATCCAGACGCACCCAGATTCGAATGCGGCTCTACACCAATGACTTGTATTTTCTAGTTATGTGTGCATTTGCACGGTGAAGGAAAATATCGTGAGGAAACCGACATGTTTGAGGACCACAATATCCGAGCACATGTGTCTTCCGTGGAAGGACCTGGGCGCCCACCACGATGTATCTGCCCAGGAGAACTCCCCTAATGTATTAATTCTGCGGGGGAGTCACGACCCTCAGTCATGAGGAAATACGACTTACAGAGCTTACCTAGATTTCTCACTAATCTATCTTATTTTAGTTACAATTTAATTACTTTTTTTTTAATTTTACCTAGTCTGATCAGATCATAACTTTATTTTATCTTCCCATTTGTTGAGCAGCAGCGGCTTCATATTTGCAAACATCCATTTTTACGTGACGGTATTCTGCGAACAATAACAAAGCAACAATGAGTGATCAGTTATTAGTTATTTTTTTATAAATTTTAACAATAAAGATTAGGAAAAAGATAAACTTAACATATTACTATCAATGTCAACTTGTAAAACAAGAAGAAGCAAGTCAATAGTTCTTTTTGAATATATAAAAATAAGACCAAGTACTCTTGTCCATTACTTGAGTTCGGTGGCCAAAGCTATTTTACCGTGATAAATAAATAAATTAATTGGTACAAACTTACGTTTTTTCTCATCGCAGTTATACTCATATAGATCGCAATTGTCATTAAATTGTCGCGTGATACCGAGTGAATCCTGGCCGCAGATAGGCACGAAATCATGCTGGCACTGATCTGACATCTTACAGAAGTTTATCACCTGAAATATGTACATATGGTTTATGTCAGAAATTAAAAAACTTGTTATAGAGAAAATAGCTACATATGAAAAAGTTTTACAAAGTTAGTGTTTATGTATTTTGTGTTAAATATACGAGTATTATGTCTTATACCAACATCCCATCAATCTTAAAAAAAAATAACGAATTTCTTGGTTAACTAATCTGTTTTTTGATGACCTTTTTCCTTCCGCCGCGTTAGAGAAACAGATCATCCTCGTTTTTACTACAAGATAGATACGAAAGGTGATAAAAGGATACTTCTTATCTCAAGATACGTAGAACGAATCCGCGTGTAACCAGTAGTTTTTATTGATTAATTTTTTTAATAATAAGTAATTACCGGTTCCAAAGGAAAGAAGTAGTCCTCAGCTTCAATTTCTACGTGAGCCCATACTTTGACAGCTAAACTCAGAACTAGGAAACCTGCAACAATAAAATATTAACTGTTCAAACAAATTCAACTTAGTAACACTTAATTTTAAACTTAGTTTTGCTATTAATAAAAATATCGTTCATTCTCATGCTCTTAATATCCCGTATTTTCTTTGTATGCATGATTATGTGGCATATCAAATATTAAATAATTAATTCTTTAGAAAATAAATAATTTGATGCATGAGTTCCCACGATTATGATTTCATGAATCATTAATATGCAGCTAAGGATTATACTATAATATATTTCACTATGCAGCGGAAAATCGCGCTTTCTTTTAATAAGTGACATAAAAACTAAATACTAACATTAACAAACTAAATAATATAACTTTTCTATGGTTATTTTTTTTAATGTTATATATTCAGTAAAAACCAAGTCTAACGATCGATACATAAATAAATCAAAATTCATGATGTCAATTTAACTAAATAACGGGTCCTTAATCGTTCCCAGTCGTAGTTTATAATTGTATAACATCTACTCACTAGTTAAAATTCTGCTAAGCATTTCTACGCGACACAGGCGGCGGCCACTATTATCTAGGATGTTCTAGTAATTCTGAACTATGATAGTTTACTGGTTCTAACCCAAACTATGGCGCCGGAGGGGAAATTATGTCATAACATGCTCCTTATGTTGAAAGCTATCTGGATCACGTTTGCAGAGGTCTAAAACATTTTTGGTAAAATACACAAACAACAACGACAAGCAACTAAAAATTAAACCGTAAATAGCAAAAAACTACGCTAAGTTACATGCGACTTCATTAGTACATGCACATAATTATTGTATTGATTTATATGTTATATTATTTATGATAATAATTTACGTCAAACAATCGATATGGCAAAAAAATTCACTGACAGTCTCAAAGAAAATTATTCAATATTTATTTCAAAGTGGCCAAAACACTCTCTTTGCTAATGCTAATGCTTTTTAAAACTAATATTTGAATTGACGATACTGTTTTTCTTTATAAAAATATCACACATTCGATGCAACGCTTTAGTGTAATAATTACAATTTAATAAAAACTTTCAATTTCAAAACATAACATATTCAATCTCACAAGAACATAAAAAGAGGGGGCACTTAGAAAATCTTTAGAAACGCCCAAAGATAGTCTAAGTGCTCCAGCCCACTACCAGAGAGAGGCAGCGTGCCCAGCATACTGGCCGCATTACCACGCTGGATGGCAATGCTGATACGTTGAGCTAGAACAAGGCCAGCATTTTGTTTATGCGTCGCGTAAACCAAGCGCTCCGAGAGGTTTTGCTAACTTTTTTATGATGCAATTAGAAATAGTATGCTTAGTTTTTCTTCCCTTGTTTTTATGTATCATATAAAGATTAAATTTAATGAAGATTAAATAAAGATATCCAATGAATGACCTAAGTTTAGCAGCCCTATCAAGACAGTGCTAAACCAACCTCCGGTTGACCTAAGTCCAACATTCCAGAGTAAATATCACACGTGCTTGTAAACCTAGCACTACGTAAACAGTTGGCAACTTCTGTAATCAACACTTTGTCACTTAGTTTGTTATTGTTCTGTTCACATTCTCGTCGCTTGCCATCATGCGAGCGTTAGTTTTGGGCTATTGTAAGTTTGGAAAATTAAGTTAGGGTTCTTAGTTAAGTTTTTTTCGTTATTCATACTTTTTTAATCATTTTGTTAAATTTTAATTTACGTAAATTAAAATGGTCGAACAACAAATTAAACCGTTTTTAAACCCTGGTCTTATTTTATGAAAAAAAAAGCCTTAACTTTTAGCATACTCATAAAATTATTTTGTTCCAGTTATATTATCACTCCGGGTTTTTATTCACTGTCATCTTCCAAGCTACGTATCTACGCCCTCTGTAAGTTTTTTCATAGTTTTACACATAGTAAACTTCTTATCCCTGAAGACGCGCATAAAATAATAATGCAAACATTTTGACATGCAACATACACTAAAATATATTTTGACTAACATAAATTTTATAATTATTAATCTACTTTGTTTTGACTTGGAATAATTGTAACATATAAAATTTACATTTATTGTATCAAAACGGTGACATTTATAAGTATTTAAGTAATTGACTTTTTTGTAATAATCAACTGAAACTTGTAACTTTAAAAATTATGCATGCATAACTTTAATGGGAAATAAAGGCTATTTTTATTTATTTAAACTTCTTAATCCCATACTTATAGTTATCTCAGGCTCGATTTGTTTTGATTTCGCCAAAGATTCGTACTTACAAACCACATTTACTACAGTAACAATTTTTAAACACTGGTTTTATAGCGTATTTTCTACAATTTCAGAACAAAGTGGATCAGTTTTGCCTGCTAGCAGACTCTTGCTTACACGATACAATACCAATTTGTGGTCAAATGGGGGAAGAAAAGCGAACATTCTTGGACCTATGTGATTTACTCGAATATGCCTGTGATACCAATCTTAGTAAGTTTGTTAGGTAGTTGTTCTTATGTTTAGCTTAGGTTTGTTTACTGTCAACGTGGTCAGTCCATGGATGGGTGACCAAATAGTGACCTTTCGTTATGAGGACTTCAGTAGGTCGGATGGGATGACAACTTTAATAATGACGGTGGCGACGCTGAAAAGTACGATCTAACCTTATTCTATTATTAACCGACATCCAAGAAAACGAGGTTATCAAGTCATCTTAAAGTTTTTTTTTTGTGGGGATAGCTTCCGAGATGGTCCCATAAAAAATGTTTTTCATTCGATTCAGTGCTTTTTGAGAAAAAAACCAATAAACTAACAAATTGATAAAGTTTATGCAAACCAATTTTACCCATATTTCCAAAACTACTAGTCGGATTTTGATACAGTTTTCTGTAATGTGTTGAAGTTTAATGGGTGCATATTTTTAGCTATGTATTACGATGACAACTCACCAGGGGGCGCTGCTGTATACACTATATCTTCTGAATTATCAGCCCGATTTTGATGCGGTTTTCTCTGATAGGCTTAGATTTGTTTAGCAAATGAATTTATGTTGGAGATTTTTTTATAGGCTTAGATTTTTCAGTAACGTGACAGTAGAGATGAAGTCGGTTTTTGCTTTTGTTTAAAATAATTATTTTTCTATTTCAGTTTTTAGCCACATAGAAGACGTGGAAGGATGTCCAGTATTCAAAGATCACAGAAAAGGATAATTTAATTTGTATACGTGTACTTATTTATAATAAATAAATTATATAAGATGTCTTAGCAAATTTTTAGCCCTTATTTACTCATTTCCTACCTACCTATTTAATTAAGGAGTAACAAAAAAAGAAGAACAAAGTTACTGTAAAAATAACTTCTTTTCTCATACTAAACTAGCGGTGCCACGCGGTGTTACCACGTTAATCCGAGTTAAAAGTGGCTTTTGTGGTTATTAAGGGCTGTATCAACTTCCAAACAAAACTTCATCTAAATCAGTTTAGCCGATTTGGTTTTTAAGAGACATAATACACATGCACACACTCACACAAACTTTCGTTTTCATAACAATTAATTTGAATTTTGTGAAAACAATTATATGTATGTGTTATTATTTATTTACCCCAATAACAAAATTACACAAAAAGTATCTCTAGAACGCAAACGTATATCTTTTTGCACAGAAAGCTAACTTAAATATGTGTTTAAAAATCATTACCGTAATATGCTTCAGCCTGACCTGATATTGTGTGAACGAGATAGTTATACACCGTTTACGGTATGTGAGAAAGGGAGAAAAGATTCAAAGGTTGACCGGGTAACAGGTTGTAGGACAAAATAAGTGAAGCGAATTCTGTGATGTACTGAACTGCAGGCGTCTTAGTAAGGAAGGGAATTTTAATCGGCGGTTAATCTTTGGTTAGGTTATTTATTTATAAACAAAAGGTACAGACACAAAATGCAGGCTAAAAGATTACAAACAAATAACACTGTGACGCATAAGACTAAACCTACAGTTCAATTAAGTCCGTACTCAACACTCATTGTGGATTCTGAGAGTTTAACTTTTTTTGTGAAAAAGACCAAATCGTTAAAAATAATGAACAACATATAAGTAAACAAGTAAAGTAATAATGACCGCATATAAGTTAAAGTACATAGTTGATATCAATAATAAATATATTAACAACAGATATAGCCAATAGATATATAGATAGACATTTTTTGACCAAGGCAGAGTAACTATAACTATTCATATAGTTTATTGTATGATTTTTTGTTATGAAATGAAAGTAAACTTTTATTAGGTGGACTTTTTATTGCAACACACATACACAAATAAAAAATACACATAGTTTTTTTTTGTACGACTAATGCTACAACTGGCGGCCTTATCGCTAACTGCGATTTCTTCCAGGCAACAATATTCTAAGGACTTATTTTATCTGTTTTCCAACTAGTTCGACAGTCGAACTACTTGGAATAAAAATGTCCAATTAGTTCGACAATCGAACTACTTGTAGGACTAGTTGGAATAAACCTTTTCTTCTTCCCTGACCAACTTTGCAGGATATATATTTCATACATATTAGTAGTCTTCTTCCTATCGCAAATATACGCTTTACTTAAATAAGAGTATCAAAATCACAGTTCTAACCCACGTATAAAGTCATATCGATAAACGCCAAACACAAATAGCATCTAATCACAGCGATCAATCACTGGACCTACAATTAAATGTAACCGTATTCTGTTAAACCGGCCGGTACGTCCGTGAGAAAGGTATAGTTTGAACAAGCCATAATTAGCGAGAGGAGCATTAAATCACAACATGTGTACTGGGTTAGACGGAAAAAACGTCTTCTTATTTAAATTGTTAGTTCACAAACAGAAACATGCATATATATTACACAATTTACAGATGCTAAAAAATTACAAGTCGTACATTTCCTATACAGTCAACCAAGTTTTTTTTAAATTCTATGTTTTCAAAATTCTATGTTTTTGCCTCTTGTGAATGCGATGAAAATCACAAATGCTCTTTTTTAGTTTGACACAGTCATAATATAAACAGAGATGTTTATAGGTGAGTGATTTTACTTAGTACTTAAAAAAAATATGGATTCACTAGCATAATGAGCAAAATTACAAATTACATTTCATATTTTCTGAAAAAAAAAATTAAACTGAAACTGTGATAGCTCAGTATCGTTTAATACTTTTCGTCTAGCAAATCCATGCTTTATCATTATGGCTGTGTCTGTCCGCTAAACAACATATAGGGCCTTATTACAAAAGGGCGAAAACTGTCTGTCTACTGTCTACTGTACTGTCAAAATATGCCAATGTTAAATCTAAGTTCCAATTTGAAGTTGTCATTTAGATTGCTTGTATATGAAGTCTGAACAATAAGAACCCACTTTTTATTTTTAAAGTCCTGGACTAATATTAAAATCGCATTTTGTAATAAGACGGATTATGATTACCATCTATCTTTATATCTAGAGACTATTTATCAGTAACCCAGTACGGAGGTCACAGTGATCCGGCCCTGGAGGTGAGGTGAACAGGTGGATTGGGAAGGTCTTACGGTCAAGGACTGCACAGAATCCAGTTTTAAAAGATTCAGCAATTGATTTGATTTTTGGTGCGCTTTTGGTTTTTTGGTGTGGTGGTGGCAGAAGGTGTTTACACATAATGTGTAAATGTGTTATAAATGTTACAGTAGAATTATTAATAGATCCTAATTATAATCTAGATACTGACATCGTGTTTTAGTGCAAATAAATGACTTTTTTCATCTTTGAAAAAAAATTGAGTATTTCTTCAAATCAAAATACTTTATTGTGTGTACACCAATAACAAAATAACACAAGCATAAAGATATTTAGATCATAGTATTGGGACAGAGGGTGGCCTGATCACTTGAAGTGATCTCCTCCAGGAAACCTAGTTTGGAAAACAACGATAGGAAAACAGTAACGCTGGCGTACCTACTAAAACTAATACAATTTCTTAAATTTGTATTTCAATCAGTTAGTTACTATCTTTTTTTTATTTAAAACAACTTACAAAAACAAAGTAAATGTAAAGGTATATGGTTTTTATTTTTTAGGTAGGTCTCAAAAAGGTTTTGTCTAGGGAATTATGAAATGAGTTATGAAAGGAATAATTAAATTATTAGTGTAGAAGCATAGCTGATCAAAGAGCGCCAAACTTAGAAAACTATTTAAAAGTTTGATATCATTTTAGTTTCACATTGAGTATTCAAGTATTAGTTAATTACCGAATCCACAAATCGCATAAGATGGTCTTACCAACACTTTCTATCAGCAATGTTAGCCTTTTCTCTAAAAACGTTTCTAGTTTCAAAAACACCAAACCAAAACGCAAGTAAAGCCTTAAAATAAAGCCTTATTTTAAGTAAATCACACTTGTTCCAGCGAGCAGGTAAACAGGCCGCAATCTGGCCATCTGGGCACGCCCTGCGACCTTTGCATCCACAGGGTTGGGAGAAATACTTTAAATAGACTGTATTTTATAACGGTTAGACTTACGCTTGACTAGACTTTGTCTGGTCGTAAGATATGATTTGTCTTTTTGAAAACACATTGATGATGTGAGTCGCTTCAAGTGACCAAAGACCTAGTGACTGATAAGAATAAATTAAGAGAAAATGGCAACACACTTATAATATAAAATAATATACCGTAAAAGTCCAGTTGCAGATATATTCTGATTCAGATTAACCGTTTTATCGAAACTCACTACTTATAAAAATAATCAACCAATAATGTTTTTTCTAAGCTTTCAAGTTCAATTTCCCATTCATAACATATTATAATTTATATTTAGTTATTAATGCTGGTTATAATGGTTGGCTTCAATGAAATCAGTAGTACACAAATTCAACTTTTTTTAACAAATCGAAAGATTAACTGGAGGAAACATTTAAAATAACCGCGGCGCCTGAATCAAACAAGTCTATCATCAACCTATTCAACTAATCACCAAATCTACACAAAATAGGTAGCAATCATCCGTTCCCATAACCTTCCACGCAAACTTCAGCGAAACACTAATCTCAAAACCAAGAGATATACTTACGATATTAAGACCAAGCTGACTCACATAAACTGTAAAATTTAATTTGGGAGATCCTAAATTTTATTCCCAACCCTTAATTCGTCTCGTTCGGACCCTAATAGCTTGTAATCCAAAAGCAACAGCTTTGTAATCTTTCAATTTACTAAGAACAAATAAAAATGTATGCTCGAAAATGTTCGAGGCTCAACCCTATCTTTAAAAAGGCATCGGGCAGAAAACTCGGGTTTGCCGGGATTAAAGATTATGTGTTATAAAAATATCGGCTTTAACAGGAATAAAGGTCAATATTCAAAGGATTTCACATACTTACTTTGACTGGTTTTTGGAACAACATACTAATATTAAAAATGCGAAAGTTTGAGTAAGATTAGATAAAATTGTCACTAGTAGATATTCTTTGACGCGAAAGCAACTGTACTAATTTAGATGAAACGTGAGATGAAGATACAAAAAACCTTGTAAAACAAATTTAGTTTTGGCAATGGTCACTGACTTCCACATTTAGCTTTATCTATATACCATATATAAAGCTCAAATGTGACTGACTGATAG
Source organism: Macaria notata (assembly GCA_927399415.1). Taxonomy (NCBI): domain Eukaryota; kingdom Metazoa; phylum Arthropoda; class Insecta; order Lepidoptera; family Geometridae; genus Macaria; species Macaria notata. Next base: position 8,345,781 of record OV656741.1, read on the forward strand.
ACTGACTGACTGACTGATATAGTGATCTATCAACGCACAGCCCAAACCACTGGACGGATTGGGCTGAAATTTGGAATGAAGGTAGATGTTATGACGTAGGCATCCACTAAAGGAAAGGATTTTTGGAAATGCCACTTTTAAAGGGGTGAAATAGGGGATGCAAGTTGTACTTCTTAATGCGAGCGAAGCCGCAAGCACCCACTAGTTCGATATAAACTATGATTATAATATATGTAATGTTATCGTAGGTTCACAAAAATATTGGAAGCAGCATTTTTTCTAGGTAATGAATCAGAAAGGGGTTGATTACAAAAAATAAGCCACTCCTTAACACTTTAGTAAACACAGATTTGATGTAATATTTAATAACAAAATTATAGGCTTAATGTCTACAGTAATGATTCTTTTGAAAAACATATATTTTGTAAGAAAGAAAGAAAAAACTGTCTTCCCACCATGGAAGTTAATGGGCTGCCACACTTTTAGTATTATTACATTTCTGGTGAAGTAGCAAATATGCTGACAAAAACATACATAGTAGGTCTTGGTGAAAAGCTTTTTGATCTTCTTCAGATTATTCCAAATAACACCACAATTTCATGTTGTAATTATATAGTAGTAAGGTAGTGTAAGTCATGTGTTAACTACTAGTATCCATCCATTATTAAAATTAATCTACCTAATAAGAGACTATCATTCAGATTTTTCTCACTAGTTTTCAACAACCAGCCCCCTTAGACAAGAGCCGTATTTTAGTGAGCGTATTGTCGCTCGCTTATAGAATAGAAAGAGCAATATATGGGATCACAGAACAACGATCGGGCCACATCGCCCCCGCGCGCGCCCCCCGGCGACGTCACAGGGCGACAAGCATGGACTTCAAAGCTCTGTGATATGGGATTGACATCCCGACGATTGACATGCTACTTCACTCCCATACAATGGTATTTCTATTCCTTAGGCGAGTGTCAGTACGCTCACTAAAATATGGCTCTTATCTAAGGGGACAGTTCGCTTATGACGACGACAACAAATGAACATCATCATTGTCCAAAAAAAAACATTTCTTTCACTATCTCCTCAACTTGACCTGGCACGAGTCGATAGTATCTCAACGACGTATTTAGTCCAAATGATGTCGGAATCAGAGCACCCTGGACCATGCCGTCAAAGGAGGTTCTTGGTACAGGTGTGTAGTTGGAGAGAAAAGTGTTTATTAATATTAAAAGTACATAGAAAAAATATTATTCTACACATAGGTAGGACACTTTTGAAGGTAGGTAGGTAGTAGGACACTTTTGAAGGTAATTCGTGGAACAAGAAGTATTTTGTAAGAATACATTTATTATTTGCCTATGTTTTTACATTCCTGCACAGTGCTTACGTTATATCATTATACATGTTTTTTCGGCTCCTTGATTGGTCTTTAACAGTTATTAAGTTGAATAGTAAACAATGGGAAGTTTAATATGGTAGGTGGTGTCTCGAAAACATACTCACATTATGAAAATAACATACACTGCCACTTAATAAATTGGTTAATATTTAATGCATTACATTCTATTGTTTTTTAACATGACTTTTAAAGCAATTGACTAAATCAAGCAAGCATGACCCTAGCACAAGGAAATCTTTGGTCTTAGTTGGAGTACTATGAACAACTATAAATAGTAACATTAAATGTTAATACTTTTATCGTCAACAGTCCGATCCACTGATGGTAATCGGCCTATTAACCGCCGGTGCCTTTGTCTATTGTTTACATTTGGGTGGCGCAGGTTGGTTCATAGTGATACGTGGCTCATAGAATTATTAATAGTTGATAAATACGTGAATTAGAGATTAATAAGAAATAAGGTCCCGAAATTACTACAACAGGTTTGAAAATTCAAGAAATTATTGAAACTTTACTATCCGATAAGAGATGATTGGTGTTAAGACATGGAAATGAAGTCAGTTTAAAAAAGGGTATTGACATATTTTGTGAAGGCACAGATAGCAGAGCTACGTACGACATCAATATTCTAAAATGTTCCATATAAATAGCAGCTAATTAAAAAAAACATTGAAGGTACGTGGGACACAAATTTTGTGGGATTAATACGTTCAAGTACTAATATTATTATCATCACTGGATAAATGGAACTATTATCGATAACTTAATTCAATGCTGAGTTGGGGTGATATTGTGGCCAATACGTATTTACATAATTTACGTAGTTTTAAATATTTCTTGTTTGGTCTTTCCTGTTTATTAGTTGCTCCAATAAATTATTTTCTTTCTTTGTAAATAAACGTTAGTCCTCCATACCTACCTACAAAAATGATAATATATTCTTTAGGGGTTACGGAAGTAATGACAACAAGTTGATGACAGATTATTCGTGGTGAATTTTAGCAGTTATTATCAAGAACTGACTAGAAAAAAAGGCTAAAATGAAAATACCTGTTCTTCTTCTTTATATCGAATGAGCGTGGCCAACTCTGTAATCGAGAGTTTATCAAGCCACCCTAAGGGCCTTTGACATGTCTGTAGATACGGCTAAACTAAGAGACCCAGAGCTACGTGGTCAGTAATATAACAGATTAGTGGGTAAGTTCTACGTGGTTGAAACGTCACGCCGGTCCCTTTGGGCGGACCTCCCTGCTGTTTCTGGTAACTACGTCGTCATTCCGCCGCCGAAATATACAGGACGATATAAAATAGACAATCTTTAATAAGTAAGGTTTTTTTTACTAGGTGATGTGATTACAACTAAAATTAGCAAGAAATTCTCTTAGACAATTGCTTAAAGTGAATTTTATTGTTTAAATGAAATAAATATTTATTGAACAGCAAAATTACATAATTAACATGGAAAAAATTGTAAACACGAAATAATTACCTACAACATAACCTTATCTACTTTATCAAAAGACAGCGTACCCAAACTGCTAGCTGCATTGCCCTGTTGAATAGCTAGACTAACCTTTTGATAAAAGTACAAGCTGTATTTTTAATTATTAAAAGGGCAAATTAACTGTTTTAATGCCCGTTTCTAATACCTATTCTTGAGTCGTCACGAAATCTATCATAACTTACACGGGATCATTACCATACGATTGCTTTTACGACTAAAACAAATTGCTATATCTGAAATAAAAATCTATAGTTCTTCCTATATGATTAGTTATAACTTTTAGTCCCGTTAAAATACAAACACCTCTGCTCCTGATCAAAGAATCTTATCTGACATAAACAAAAGAAACATTAACACCCTATATACAAAGCAGGGGTGCAAACGCACGCGCCGCCGTTTAGGCAGCACGTGATCAGCGCGCTAATGAGGCCAGCCTATTGAAGCACCGCTGTCAAACTAGCGGGCATTTCAATAAAATTAATATGATTTTATCGTAAGAATTGAATAAAGACGCGTGCGGTCAGATTTGTACTCGCCGAAAGGAGAATGAGTATTTACTATTTTGGTAAACACTTTCTTCTTGTGTGATATAAGGTAAGGACATTATCGCTAAATAACAACCTTTGGCTGAAGACGATAGTAAATGAAAATAAAAACTTTGCTGTACAATATTAATCAAATCATTTCTTTTGTTTTGTACTATTTCCAAAAATCATCAGTTTAGATGTTACTTAGTGTATAAGATTGGGACAGAGGGCGGCCTCAACATTTAGAGTACTCGTAATCTTTTCCTGTAATATATTAAAGTTTTATAATAATCATTCTAATTAAAACCACTAGTTTTAAAGCAATTCAAGCTGACTGTGCTTTCTACCCTCTATGAGTCGTATTTCCTCATGACTGATGGTCGTGACTCCCCGCAGAATTAATTCGTTAGGGGAGTTCATTTGGGCGACTGAAGACACATGTCCTTGTATATTGTGGTCCTCAGACGTGTCGGTTTTCTCACGATGTTTTCCTTCACCGTTAAGTGAGTGCAAATCCACACGTAACTTTAAAAACAAGTTATTGGTGTAGGGCTGGATTCGAACCGCTGAACCACACTTCCTTAACTTACTTATAACACCTGGAAATCAAAGTAAAGCTTACAGCCTACCAACTATTAACTAGCACTAGATGATACATAGTTTGTATTAACTAGCAATACAAACTATCATTGTAATCTATTCGCGGCGCGATTGATGCGCCGCCTGATCAAAATATTGTCGCTCAGGTGTGTCGTCGGTGCTTTGAAGGGAAGGATGTGGCGGAATAAGGGATTTGTTGGCGGCCTTTTGAGCTGTGACGTGTGCTTTGAACTTTAGATGTGACGACTTTAATATTATTAGGTGTTTTATTTGATAACTAGCTGTGCCTGCGACTTCGTTCGCGTGGAATAGTTATTTTGGGCATCATATTTATTTTTGCAAACAACCTCTTCAGCTTTATAAATTAAATAAATAAATAAATATTTCAGGACATATCACACAGCGCCATCTAGCCCCATACTAAGCTTACTAATTATAGCTGTTACCCACGAATTGACCCGTTTTCGCAGCGCACGCAACGAAAGCCCTCAAAGATCAATAATTGTCCCCGTTTTTCCAAATTTTCTATTATTTCTTCGCTCCGATTAATGGTAAATGGTCTATTCTATTAATAAATGGTCTATTCAACACAAAAAAATTTTTTCAATTCGCACCAGTAGTTCCTAAGATTAGCGCGTTCAAACAATTAAACTCTTCAGCTTTATAATATTAGTGGGTATAGATATAGATTGCAATGATATTTTTTTACATAGCGCATCCACCAGTAACTGTACATACTACATGTTTAAACATTTTTTTTTGTGTTGGTTATTGGGATGAAAACATAACTTATGTCAGTCCTTGTATCCTATACTATAACCATACAAAAATATGATGATCCTTTTGCAATAAACACTACCGAAACAACAAATCTGTTTTACCTCCTATTGTATATTATGTACATATAAGTAATAAACAAAGTTTACCTATTTATGGGACGAAGAATTTTATGATTGTATATTTTCATGAATGAGTCACAGTCTCGCACTTGGCCATTTATTTTTATTCCTAGCCCCGTCCTTGCCGTAAGCAGTTCCCACATTAGAGCAAGATGTTCTGATTACTGTAGTTATCTGCGTAACCGCGCAGGCGCCGCGGGCATGCAACGCATCGCTAATTTCAATCTCGAGAGATTTATTTAGGACTTTCAGGACGAGATTTGAGATTTATCAGGTAGCTGAGTTTGACATGCTACACACATTTTTGCGAGTAGTTTAATACAGCTTTTTCTTTGCTGAAAAATGAATAAATCAATGAAATAAAATAAATACTCCGGAACATTTTATAGATAGAATAGATATGAATGTAAAAAAGTTCTTTCCCCTAGCTGTAAAGCAGTTGATATTGTTAGAATTCAATGCAAATGAAATGATAAATGTAGCCGTTTTTTATTAAAAATAAATAGACAAAAATATGAAAGAAATATTTATTATTTATTATTTTTATATCCTGGCAGGATCGCCATGCAGGGTGCCTAGTGGGCGATAATTGGAAACGACGTGTTGTCTGAACTAGCGTTCGATTTATTCTGCCTTAATTAACCTAATACAATAAAATGCTAACTTAGCTAGTTTACTTACACACTACATCATAAACATAAACAAAAACAAAATAAATAAAAATAAAAGTAATGTATTATGCAACATTACTATGATTTCTTGTCATAATTGTTTTAACATTGTACATATGTAATTTCTTCATATTATGGTTTTGGTATTGGTCGTGGTCATGATTTATGAAAAACTCCCAAATTTTCTCAATATTTTCAGACCTTTAAGCAACTATCATTATGACACCTATGATTTTGCGATTTCTGTAAATCAGACATTGTAGCTTTATGCCTTCACATGCGTGGTATATCGGTCCACTTATATACGACAACCTGCTATTTACATACCCAATTACTAAATTCCAGCTTCATACCAGACGAACTGGTAAAGCATAGCCGACAGTGTTTATAAAATTGATATAGCATCAATAAATACACGCAAGTCAACAAAAACAAGACATAATTATAGGGTCGCCTCTCTGTGCCTTCATACCAGTCTCAGTAAATAAAAATATCCCGTGCAATACACCTGTCGAGAAAATATCACATCATTATATGGCCAATCCGTCTATATTTAGCGCGAAACGAATCTCGACTTAACTGCGTCTCATTAAAAACTAATTAACGCTAACCTGCGCGAGCGCTGCCCGCCTCTATGCCAAAACGGCACTCAGCGCAAATCGCCGCTTATTACGACAATATCAATAACTGTCATTGCGTCCAATCATTATAGTTTCGTCTCGTTTGCTCGCTCAGCTCGTAATTACACAGCGTACATCTCCCTCGAACTCATTAATCTGTAGCGACGTGAGCAAGTACGGCCTGTTTCCGTTTCTTTCGCGCGCTGCACTAAAGCCTTCAAACGACTACGTCACGACAAACTATACCCGTCCTGCTCCCACGCGCCTCATTGCCGCTGAAAATTAAGTTGTTTTTCAAATTCCTTTTTTAAATTAATCGATGGGAACCTTCTACGAAATGACACTTAAGAAAAGTTGTACTTTTTTCGAAATTGGATCAGTCCCCCACCACGCGAAGGATCGTATCGGCGCTGGCGCATGTTTGTCGAACAAAAAAAGGAAAATAAGGCTCGCGTGAAAGAGAGGCTTAGTAGCTTTTTATAGTCGTTGTGGCGATGCGCTCGCGCACGGAAGTATCAAGCTTCAGGATTGAGCCTTAACCTCATTCTAATAAAAAGCTTACGCATAAATTGACGCGGTGTCATTACATTTGAATTTGGAATCGGTGTTTTCTTTTATTTTTTATAAGACTCGGTGTGAGGTTGTATATGTGTTAAATAATGTTAGACACGTGCTCTTTATGGTTCTTTTTATGGTTACTATATGACATTAATTTTGTGAAGTTAAGTGTGGAAGGGTTTCTTTTATTGAGTTATCATTAGGTTCTGGACATTCAAGCTGTGTGGTCGTGTTTGATTTTCAAACATTGTTTAACGATGGATTGCTAATTAGTGTTCAAGTTTTGTGTTCAATTTTCAATTTAAGTTGAATTTTTCTCCGCTTCAACATGTTTTTGCGGTAAGTTTTTTTTCTATATTGCTAGTTTATGCAGGTAGTTTGTTATTTTTAAAGGGAATATTGATTATTGATTTTGAAGGTTTCTATTTTAATATATTGTTCCCATGTAAAAAAATACGATTTATTATAATTTTCGTGTGTATACGATTTATTTTAATAAATACAACTAAGTAGTACTAATTACGATTTATTATAATAAAAGTGAACTATCGCAGACATGAAATTAACCTCTTAATCAACGTCAATATGGCTTTTTAATCCAATTTGAGAAAATCTATTACATACCATTGATTAAGCAATGAACATGTTTCTAGTTTTTCATATTAATGGTAGATACTACTACCATCATACAAATCGCGATGATCCGTCGCTCAGTTACGGCGCGAAAGAGGTGCAAAGAAACCAACAAATATGCTTTTATTATTAAAATGTTATTAAATGTGATGATATATGTATCAACCGTTTTGCCACGTTACTGAAATTCTTATAAATATTTGACTCTCAAAACATACTCATAAAACATGTTTTTTACATTACTTATTTACTTAACAAGGTGTTAAATACGACGCAAGCAGTTTACACTGGTGTTCACAAAGTTTGTATGTGAAGATTTATTATCACCCTCTCAGTGTATCTAAATATTGAAATTAAATTGTAGGTCTCGGCTGTTTGTCAAGTATGACAGTCGTTAAGCCATGCCAGAGGCCCTCAAGGCGGCGTCATTAACTCTCGACACCAAAGTTGGCCACTCTCATACGATAGAAGAAGAAGTGAATCAAAATCTAAACGCGTGATAGTAATGTATGTGTGTTAAAGTGATAATATTGGTTTTGAAATACTTATTACTTAATTTTAACACGTTTTCGGTGAGTGAAAAACTATTTTTACGTACTCCGTGTTATAATAATTGTGTATTCGATTATAAAAGTTGCGTTGAACAAATTGCACCCAATGCAATCGATTAATTATATATTAATTAATAGTTACATGACTAGAAGAACATATTTTCTTAAAATGTATGTATATTTAAAATGTCCTTCCAGTTGACTACTGGTATGTTCCGGCAGACTCATTTGGGTGCCAGTTTCAGCACAAGTACACTTTGGAGAACAGTATTCGTATGTGCGATTGTCGTTTCATTAGTGGTTCAGGTGTTGGTCAAAAGTTTAGTGTATTTTTTTACCACAAATTTTAAGCTTCTTATTTAATTACATGTACATACATAGTCACATTCTCTTGAAAATAATCATTAATTTGTTCTAAAATTAATATATTTTTTCTCATAAATTTTTTCATTTTGCAATTTACAAAACGCAGTATTATAGTTTGATGTCACTCAATGACATTGAATACAGTATGAAAACTGTTTTCGTTTAAAATCTTTATTTTTCAGTCTTTACAATGTCTCCTACACTTGAAGTGATAATTAATTTTCAAGTGCGCAAAACGTCCTCAATAATTATATTCATGGAAAAATAGACTTTATTCCGTTGACATAAAAACTATAAAATAACAACCTTAAATAGTAAAAACGTTGACAAAATTATGTAACTATGTAAGATTTAACCTTGTATAGAACTACGTAGCCAGAGTAAGAATTTGAAATGTTACGTAGCGATTTATATTTAGTTTTCTAAATGTTGGAGTCACGAATTCATTTACTTCCTTGTAAGGATCTATAACTGTCTTGAAAGTTAGCTCAGATTATTTTTTTACTGCAAAATGAGTAAAGATTAGGAAAACGTGGCTGATTTTAATCCCAACTGAAACCTTTGTTTCATGTAAATTATTAGATATGTTTTTGTTTTTGTAAGCTATTTACATAATATATTTTTAAATTATGTCTATTGTTTTTCCGAAAATTATTATAAATATAATTGAAATTCATTTGCACATACATATTATAATGAAACAATAGTTGTGCAATGAGTTATTGCCAAAATTTCTGTAACTCTTTTGCTTTTGACTCAAACAACAAAACTATGATTCATGATTGGCAGATAACATTGCCATTCATCAAAATATGTCCATTTAGGCTTCTTTGATTGGCACCTAAAGGGCGAAGCGCCCGTAGCTCAGCTAGCGGAGGCAATCGCAAGCGATTACCAATGTTAAGCAAAGGTCGACGCGGTCATTCTTTGGATGGGTGACCGAAAAGTGGCGCTTCCGTGGGTCCAATGACAGGTTTAATTGTAGGTCCCGGTTGTTTGTCTAGTACGGTAGTCGTTAAGCCATGTCAGAGGCCCTTAGGGCGGTTTGAAAACTCTCGACACCAAGGATGGCCACTCTCATTCGATAAGAAGAAGACCTGAAAAGTTATATTTTTCTGTCATCACATTTGATATACAGCAATCCTATTTGCGCGTTTTCTCTCTTTCTCTCTGTGATACAAAAAAACGACTTACCTCCCCAAACACCAAAGCACTTAACAACACTAAAATTGCCCTAACATTCCTCCCGCGCATTAACCGTACCTACCTACAATTTGAACGGTCAGAAACGTAGAATCACCGTGAAATGTCCACGTCTTGTATGTACGGAATGCAGGTTTTTGTTGCTTGTAACCCCGACGGTCTATTACCTATCATACCGACGCATTCTCGATTGAAATGGAGAAAAAGTTTGGAAGGAATGAAGGAATTTGCCGGGGTAAAGGGCAGGTTTGTGTTACGTGACTTTGAGTCATTTGTAAAAACTCTCAAAATGCGTCGAAACACGTGTCCAACTCAAGATTGAGTATTTGCCGGTTTCTACAATGTTGACTAAGCCTTGAGATATGTAGATATATTTTAAAAAATCTAGCTAGATTCCAACAGTAAACGAAACAACATTTGTTATTTCTATAGGTATATATATAAAACTCAAAGGTGACTGACTGACTGATATAGTGATCTATCAACACACAAACCACTGGACGGATTAAGCTGAAATTTGGAGTATAGGTAGATTTTAAGATGTAGGCATCCACTAAGAAAGAATTTTTGGAAATACCACTTTTAAAGGGGTGAAATAGGGGGTGCAAGTTATACTTCTTAATGCGAGCGAAGCCTCGAGCACCCACTAGTTGTGCATATGAAATTATCTTTATAAACCTAAAAAACAAGAACAAAGTTAATTATCCCTTCATGATTCATATTAAGATTGGTTGAATGCACTTTTACTACATAATCTACTAATATTACTTTTTGCTTATTTCTGTTAAATGTAGTAAATAATACATTTACGAGACACCTTAACACAAAATAAGGTATTTCAATGCTTCAACATGATATTTTTTTAAAGTAACTAGTATATAGATTAGAAAGTTCTTTATTGCAACACACAATATTAATAACAAAGAAAGAAGACAACATACTTATATATAGTGCCTCAAGTACCTTATTAAGCAATCTATATATCATAAAACATTGAAAACTATAATCTATTCTCAGTATTTATTATAAACACATTAAAAGCGTCCGATTCTGTCAAAATATCACTTACCACGGTCAATTAGAATATCATATTATAACACTTTAAATCAAACCGCCTCCGGACATTTAAAAACATCTCATTTCTAATAGCTGTCAATGCATAAAAAGTGAGTTAAATTCCAAATAAAAATAAACTATGAAGGGCTCAATCAATGTGAAATTGAATCGTTATAATCTTGACATGAACTGTCTGCATGTACATTACATTGAAAAAATTTAAAAAAGAACAACTTAAGAGGAGATTAATTGCGTTTATGGTTACATACAATCGTGAAAACTAGCAGCAAATTATTAGAGTTTTACACAAAACTTACTTAAAATAGTACTAATATATTATTGTACACTTATTAGACTTGAAATTCTAAACACTGATAAGCGTAAGACTTCACCACAGATTTCTAAAATTTTGGTAAATACATAGAAAGGTGTACAAGTGATTATGTAGGAATATATAAAAAATAAATGCTTCAAAATTATATCAACCTCTTTTCCCCGTCGGCATCGGTGGCTATCCCCAAGGAAGCTTGTATCCGTCTTCCCTTGCATGTTAACATACTTCGGCGGCACGCACCCGCGGCACTTTCATCTCTGAGGTCCTGCTGAGGTTTTGAGGCAGGGGTGCTCAACAATTCTCCAAATATTAGCTCACTCAGGATGTCTCAAAACGAAAACCGGCGCACGTTTCATGTACATATTTATATGAAAAATATAAATATAAAAATACAATATACCATGTAACTGTATATATTAAAAAGAAATTTTAAAAAATAGATGACTCAAATATAAGTACAATAATTAAAGCAAGATATTATGTCAAATAATTTTATATAATATCTTACTTCTATAAAACTCTGAAAAAAGTTATAAATAGGTTTTTATTCCATGACTAGTAAAATAATTAAAATCTTTAAATAAAACGGCAACTTATAATCATTCTATCCATTTAAATCAGACCGCAGACATATACGACCCCTCACACAAAAATATTGAGTACCCCTGCAACCCTTTTTTAAACCGATATGATTAGATTTTTTGTCGATCGTTAACTATTATTGTGGGAAGAGAAGAATAGAGAAGATTGAAGCCTGTCTCTGTGTTATTAATTTGATTGAATTGTAATTGAACGGTTGTTTGTTTTGTGCCGTTTTACAATTGATTGCTTGGGAAAAACTGAGGCTTTTAGAGAAATGTCCTCTTTGATTTCTGTGTTAGTAGTGAGTTGTTAGGATATTAAGTTTTGTTGTTGTTATAGTTTAAGATATTTGTTTTTTCTGAGTCGTGGGAATTTAGCTAGTTGTAACAAAATGTGTTAGTTTTAAGTACTTAAATTTGAATTCATTTTTTTATTTAAAATTAATGTTATCTCCTTGAAATAAAACAGAATACATAATTAAGAAAAATCGATTATTTTATTTAATTGTGTATCCTCAACGTAAATGCTTTTTGTTTTGTCTTATTAAATTAAATAATACGTTTAAACTATTACATACAATTATTGTAATACAAATTTGTTACTTCTCTGCTACATTTTACTTTGTTTTAAACAACATTATTTATGGTGGCATTTAATATTTAATTACCTACCATTTCACATATCATCACATTTTAACATCTGCTACGACCGTGAAAATTCTAACAGCAATTCTTGATAATATTTTCCGTAGGAAATAGTTTTCTTACAATTAAATAAAATTAATTAATTAATTATTGAGAGTCTGACGTTAATGTAACCCAGTGCAAAACTAAATCTCAAGTTAGCACTCGCTCATACAATAAAATCCAAAAAGAATAAAAACTCTTTTCCAAGTGGCCATTAAGTTGCCAATACAATAAATTGTCAGCACAACATTACCATAAAATCGATTAAATTCACAGCACTACGTTTCAAAGGGAAGCCTTCTGAATATATTAGCAATAATTTCTTCCTATCTCTTCATTTCTCGAAAGAAAGTTCCTTATTTCTGTTCAATAAACTAATGTTTTCTAAGAGTGGAACAATAGACGGATACTGTGTTCCGGGGTCTGACAGGTGCGGCTTCTTTATCTATTTACATAATTATTTCCAGCTTTGGGAATCATATTTACGGGTATTCTTTGGGAAAATCATTGTGTGACTTACTCGAGTTTTTTTGGAACCGCTTTATTGTAATTTGATCAAGAAAACTTTAAAGAACAAATTTGTGATACAAAATTTTGATATATATTTTCACTCTCTTAGAATAAAGGAAAGTATGTGTTTGAAGACCACAAAATCTGAAGTAGGAGGCCCTGTTCGTCTACCATGAAATACCTGACGAAGAGAACTTCTTTGATGATTTAATTCTACGGAGGAGTCACGACCCTCAGAACAACTTATAGAAGAAGAGCGCATACCTACCTCATTATTTCACATGTTTTTGATACGTGGTTCATTTCATAGTACCGCAATCTCTAAAAATAAATATCAGTTAAAAAAGTACGCCAAGATTATAACGCCTTGGACAACGTCCGAGATAAGAACATTTAAATAGGTACTAAAAATATCTCTAAACGAAGTCAGTGACTTTAACTGTTTGAAAACTCAACATAGCCCGTACTAACATGAAAATCGACTCTTCGTAATATTTTTTTTAAAACTTAACGAATCTTTCCCTGCTCAAAACAAAAAAAAATAGATACTTACATCATTATATTTGCGCTAATCCAACCCCCTTTTTCACAGATTCGAGCCAACAAAGTCCACAAAAGGCGCGAGTAAGATGCGTCGCGACCTCATCAACGCCGAGATCTCGAACCTGCGCGACCTCCTCCCGCTGCCGCCGTCTACTCGCCAGAGACTCAGCCAGCTCCAACTCATGGCGCTCGTCTGTGTCTATGTCAGGAAGATGAACTATTTTCAACAAGGTTAGTAGAAAAATAAAGGTGACAATAATTAATATTGATTATTTCCTAATAGAAAACATCATATCATTACTGGCTTGGAACAAATGCATTGAAATAAACTAAGCTCTGTCTACTACCTTCTGCGAAATAAACGAATATCACAACAATTTGCCACCAAAACTATTCCGAGTATGAATAAATTTATATATGAAAACTTTGATGAACAAATATTTGCTTTGTAATATTTAGTAAATAATTTTTTTTACTAACTGGCAAATCATAATTTCCAATGTCTCAAAAGTATTAACTGCAATCGCATAGCAAGATAACTAAATTTAAATGCGTGATCAAAATATCACCACAATCTAATAATCTTGAGAAGAAAACTAATAATAAGCCAAGGCACGTACTATATACATGGCAACCTCGTATAAGTACATTATATATACAAAAACGAGTCTGATCCAACCATGTACATAAATACAATACAAGACATACATATGTATGTACTGCACATATCCTATCTCGTACATACATCAATACATAAGCACCATCTCTCATTTCCGTGTTTTCCTGCTAGGTACAGTTCTCATGCCCCAAATCTACATTCTACAAACACATCACGTACAAAACGCACCCTTATCCAAGAATCTTGCTCTCTCGCATTTTCCGAAACTTTTTGTCAGTTCAACCCAGTCACGAAGAGGCATATTAAGACGTTTAAAACGCATTTAAGTTTATCTTATCTATTCTTGCTATTACTTCACCCATAACTCGGTCTTTCTTTCCGTTTTAGTGTTCAAGAGTCACGATTTCAGTTATCAGTATCAAGAACAGGCGACTCCTACTCCCAATATCGGATTTTCGAAGGTAAATATGGCGTTTTCAAGTTTACGACGCAACTTTGTTGTTTTATGGACTGAAAACTACCTAGTAGGTTCGCGTATGTTTTTTTGTGATAGAAAATCTTGGTCATTAGTGGACTTTTTGCTATTTTGAAGAAAAACAAGAAAAAGGTTAAATGATTTCATTAGATTTCATGCTAAAGACAACCTAATTGCACAAAAATAGGCCATAAAAAAAAATAACATAACCAATTCTACTTTTTTTGATGATATAACGATGTTTTCGTTTGTATGAAATGACAAGTTTTTATTAATGTTAACTTTGTTTCCAGGCAATGAGTGGTTTTATGATGATGATGACACAGAACGGAAAACTTCTTTACATATCGGAAAACGCTGCTGAATATTTGGGACATTCTATGGTAAGTTATTAGCAAACTTTACAATATTTTTTATACCTATTTGCACAACAATTCAATGGATCTTTTTTTCTTCCTTTTAGTCTTAGAATTTTACGTTTGATTCGAAAACTATTCTTATTTATCGTATGTCCATATTGCACTGTTTTTTTTTTTAATATTCAATAAAAGTTACAAAAATTACTTATAGAAGGAATAAAACTGCTTATTTTAACCTAAACCTAAGCCTTACAACTAAATTGAATGAGATTTCGTTCGTTAATAATACTTGCACTAAATTGTTAAGATTTAATTGTCGTTTGTGCAATTTCAGACTTATTTAATAGCAATATATTTTTTTATTATAATTTCAGGAAGACCTACTAATACACGGAGACAGTGTTTACGATATAATCGACAGACAAGACCATCAGACCGTTCAAATAGAACTGAATCGAGGTGGCAACGGAGAGACTGAGAATATACCAAAGACTAGACATTTCTTCTGCAGAATGAACGTATCCAGAAATGCGAGGAGACAGATGAGATTTGGAGACCAAAAAGTAAGTTACTTGTATTATTTCTTTTACAAATGTATTTCTCAATATGCAATATATCGTAGTGTTGGAGTTTGGACGCAGATAATATCATGTCAATTCTTGGTTTGGGTCTTATAACGCCAACCAGACTTATGTGTAACTTGCTACACGGTTGACGGTGAAGGAAAGTAAATCCAAGGACATGTGTCTCCTGCGGAAGGATTTGGGTGCCCACCATGATGTATCTACCCCAGAGAATTCCTTTAATGAATTATTTCTGCGAAGGAGTTACCCTCAGACCCTCAATTATGTAGAAATACCACTCGATGAGAGGTAATGCCGAGAATAAGTTTTGCCCCAGATTCTATTGGTTACTGACCAAGATATAGTAAGACGCGACAATAGACGAATATTTATTTCCCCAGGTGGTGCTAGTCCGCGGGCACTACGTGTCGTACCTGCCCCTGTGCAGCCGCAACGAGCCCGTGTTCCTGGCAGCGTGCACGCCGCTCGCCATGCCCGAGACACGGGAGTGTGTCGTGCACGGCGCCACCAACGTGTTCACCACCGTGCACGCGTGCGACATGAAGATACTGCATATTGATGCCAAGTAAGTATTTGCCAGTTTGTAGTACATGCTATGTATCAGAGATGGCGCTGTATGTGAAAAATGATTTTCCCTGTTTGCCGCTTTTCTGTTGCAATTTTTCCTGAATTTTTCTTGCTATAAACCTTACGAAGCCTGAGACCTTTCCAACGAATGCAAAACCGTGGAAATTGGTTTGTGCGTTCTGGAGTTATAGCGTCAGGAAGGAAACCCCGACTTATTTTTATATAGTAGATCAGTAATCTTTACGATATGTCACAAATTGAAAAAGTTATCAAAAACGGTTTTGGAAGTTTCATGTTTGGTGGTCATATGTCAGTGTAGACATATTTCATTGGTGTTTGATTTTCGTGTGAGAAGTTGCAAAATTTGTGAAACACCTTTCTGCTATTGGTCTAAACTAAACAGTTCTTATTCATTTGTTTCTGTAGTTGATAACAAACCATAAGTTGATAAACCTAATGTGATTTTTTTTTCGTTTCAGTGGTGAATGGTACTTAGGCTGGAAGAAATCAGAACTACAAGACGTGTCTTGGTATCAACTTATACACTGGGACAGTTTACGAGAAGCACAAAGCAAACATAGGTTAGGTAAGTAACTATTAACGAGCTCATTTTAGATACTGTGAAGAATTTCGAGCTTAAGATTTTATCTGCACTAGGTGTGGTGTGATATTTATTGGTAACGAAAAACAACGTAGAGTGACATACTAAACATAAAATTATTTTTATATTTGAACAGAAAATTTATAAAAAACTAATTTGTGACACAATCCGGCCTCAAACCTACATGTGGTGCAAACATTCAGCGCTGATCTCAGCGTTAGGACCAGTAAGAGACATCACACACGTCGTAATGAAGCTTGAGAGTGTAATCAAACCCTTCTTCCACAGTAACTCAATCCGAGCAAGACAAGTGCTGCATTCTGCTGGTGAAGTTGCAGCAGAGGAGCGGCAACTTCATCTGGGTACACATGGTGCTGCAAATGAAGGATGCTGCAGACACGCCCAGACAGTTCATTGTAGCTACAAATCAGGTCCTAAGGTACATAGATTCAGAGATTTTATATATTTATTATATTTTCTGAAAGGAAAGAATAGGTACGTAAAACGAACAATTTCTGTGATTTAATTTGTAATGGTAAACGTAAGATTAAGTCATATGCCGCTAAATCTTTTTTCTACTTAAACCGCCTATGTCTTTCAACTTTGACAAATCAAAGTTATCATTGAAAGACATAGGCGGTTTTAGATATATAGCATAGGATAGATAGCACAAATGCTATCTATACGCTATGACAAAACAAAATCAATGGATTCTTCAAACTATTTATTGATTTAATTAAATGTTATCAGCCGAGTTAATGAAACAAAAATATTTTGTGTCGATTTCATGTTGCCTCTAAAATTGGACTCAAACTAATTCCTATCAAAAGGATATCGCTAATTTTGTATCTCTGCTTCCAAACAGCGAAGAAGAAGCTCAAATAATGCTGGCCAACTCCTGGCTGTACCAATACTACGGCTACCAGAACCAGCCCTGTGGGATCCTCGACCCTCGCTGCCAGAAGTTCTTCCGCCGCGACCAGTGTTACCAGGACACTTACCAGGAGTACTATGTGGAGAACCAGGAGCTTGATTACACTGGTTACCAAGTCGCTCCATACGTTCAGAAGCTGGATGAATATGGGTGTGAGAGAGTGTATAGTGATAGAGGTCCTGTAGATTATTCGACGCATTCGCCGCAGTCTACCATTAGTGAAGAAAGGTAATTGTTTTATGCTGTCACTATATATTTTTTGAAGTATCGATAGCCTTTGTGTAGGTAGAGGATTTTTTAAGTGGAATTTGTATCTAACCCCCGTCCTTGAATGGAAAGGACATCGTGGTAAGTTTAAGTCGGTAGTGCTAGATAATAGGTTTTTATGACCCTCAATCATATTTATTTTCTTTCGATGTTTTCATATACTGCTAAGCAAGTGCAAAATCCACACGTAACTTGTAAAACAAGCCATTTGTGCTGAACCGGGATCGAAACGGGGTAAAAAGCAAACAAAGAAACACGTTTACCGCCGAGCCTCATTTATTTTTAATACATATTTCATTTTGCCACTTTTTCCTTCCAGATCACCCCACCATTACGACCCGCCACCAGAGATAGTGGTAAACAGCAACATGTACATGTACCCACACAACAAGAGAGAGTACTACGAACAGTATCCCAGAGTCAACTATAATGTACAGGAGCCGTGTACCAGTGGAGCTCTTGAAGGTATAAACCCTAAAATATTAATTTAGAAAGTATATACAGGAAAAACTATTTCTTTTTTACGTGGGATTGGTATGTGATTGTTTATGTAAAGCAACCTTCTCGTTTAGGGTGTACACGATTACGATACCTTGTAACTCCGAAAAAAATATGAATATTCTGAAGTGAATATTTTTGTACGTGGGATAGGTTTGCGATTGACCACAGCCCGCATTGTGTTAAGTATTACTGTAGCCTAGGGGGTTACATGATTATCTATAAAGCGCTTATTAAATCTTGATTCAAGGCCCCTGGATTGTAGTATTGTAATATTCAAACATTTTCATGATCACTACGCCACCCTTAAAAATCTGTCTGCTTGAACCGATGGCATGATTTGAGAGTCAATTTCATTTTAGTATTACTTCGGTAGGTTTATCACTTAATGAGTGCAAATGTTGCTTTGTTATGATATTGCCAAAGTTATGATAAAGTTCTTAATTATTAATTTAACTAAGTTAGCCCAACTGTAGCAGTAGGAATGAGTGAGCATATCAATCAATTATCTGAAACGTTTCTTAGGAAACTCTCGTAAACTATTATTCCCAGAGTATGTTTGGTCCTAATCTTTCATATTGTATATCGATTGTCATTGGAATTGAGCTTGCTATTGTTTGACGACAAAACAAATTTGAGATTCGACAGTTTTTTTGCCCTCTTTAAAATCCAGATTAAATAAAAAACATATCTAAAAAAATCAATTAAAATTACCAACAAAATCACAGAAAATTTCAAGTTTTTCTTTTGTTTCAGTTATCGAATACCCCAGCGCCAAACGCATGCGGTTAGGCCCAGCTCTAACTTTAGAAGACGACGGGATGGAGCGATGGAACCCCAGTCCACCATGGTCTGATACTGCCTTAAAAATGCAAGAATACGCCCAAAGGTTCACCTACAATCACATGGTTGCGATACCACCTGGAGAAAGAGCTTGTGTCACTTAATATACTGCCTTTTCTGTATTAGTTATAAAAAATATTGATATTATTTTGCTATCAGTTTTACAAACTATATTTTGTCTGTGGCACGCATTGTCAAATTTATGAATAATCAAAAAAAGGAAAACAATCTTTTGTTTCTATCATCTTTGGCGTCCAAGGGTGTGATTTGACTAGTTATGGTTTATACTAAGATAAACTACTTGTCAAGTATAAACTAGTTGACAAGTAGTTTATCACGTATTTATAGATATTAGTTAATTTTCAAATTTCCTTGTTTTCCTGTAATTGTAGACTTTGAAACAGATTTTTCCTTATAAATGTCTCAAATATGTTTGTACAATCAATATCTGATTTGATTTTGTTTCTATTAAGTACTTTATTTCATTACATTCATTATGAGTACTAATGAAATCTATCACAATAGGAGTTTTGAATAACAATTAAAGGATCTAAATCTGGACAGTTACTTTTGATTTTTTTTATATTGAATAGAACTTTATTTACAATAATAAAATATAAAAACAAGGGAAGAAAAACTAAATTATACTACTTCTAACTACTACAAAATAGGGGCACTTAGAAAATCTTTAGAAAAGCCTAAAGATAATCTAAGTGCTCCAGCCCACTACCAGAGAGCAGCGTGCCCAGCATACTGACTGCATACTTTTGTTTTTTGTTAATTATGATGATCTCTACTTAGAGACATGTTTTGATCGTGTCTTTAGTTTTGGGGTTGTATTTAGTGTGTATGTATGTACCTATTTAATGCAAATATGCATATCTACTATGTATATAAGATTAAACCTATTTGGAATTATACCTACTAGGATTAGAAGTTGAACTTCTGATTGGTATAAGAATTTTTAAATCAATTTTATTATAGTTAATAAAAATGTACTTATTTTGAACTTTACCAAAATGTATTATTATTTATGACTTTGTAAGGTTACATTGGACATCAATGGATGTACTAATTAGTTACATGTAAGATTAAGTTTTGATTTAAATTATGTGTAATAAGATTTTTTGACGGCAATAATAATTCCTATTTTTGTGCATTTACCAATAATTTAAACAAAAGTATAATATACCCTGTTACTAGTTTATGTTGAGGAAATTGACTCATATTTTACAAAAAATAAGCTGTAGAAATATATCAGAACCGACTGCAGGTTTTATTACGAGTACATATATTTTTGGTATAGAAATATGTATTTGATAATCACAGAATAAAAAATGAGTCCTTTTCAAACATTGGTAGGTACTAGTTTGTATTTAATTACTAGAAAAATACAGCATTTCTTTGTTAATTAAGTAAAAAATATTTATAAACCTAGAATTTATATAAATTAAGTTTATTTCTAGATAAAGCAATGAAAAAGGGGCCCGTCCAAATAAGTGCATTGCATTCCAAAGGAATAGATTTAAAAGTGTATATATAAAAAACTTATTTACTTTTCTGTACATATCATATACATTTAAGTCTACATTATATAATTTATAGAAAGTGCATATAAATATCAATAAAATGTCGAAATAATATTTAGTTTTATTTGGAACCTTCACATGCATAATTTCATAAACTGATGTCATATATTTCAGTTAGTGAGTGACTTTAAAAAATATCACACACATATGATCCCAAAGATCCTTTCAAAACAAACCACATATGTTTTGTAGTTCAAATAATATGCAATCAGAGGCCTATACCCAAAAGTTAAATAAAAAAGGTAGTGGCTGATGATGATGTTCAAAAATGTAGTAACAAATTAAAAAACAATAAAATATTACAACTGGTTTTTGTTAAAACTTAAAAGTGTGAATGCAGCATTAATGTTTTTTTAATGCCTAATATATGTATTAATTTTAATAAAAATTAATAACTACCTATGTTATATTACTGGAATATGTGTACCTTAAAAATACCTTTAGGTGCAGACACACCAGGTAAAATAGTAGGTACTATTTTCAAGTATAATTCGATACAAATGTATCTTCATAAAGGACCACCGTTTTCCTGTCTGTCCCTGCTTATTACAAAGTCGAATTACATAGTTTGCAACTAATTAAAAACTTAAGTTTTCAGCCAACGTCTTACGTAACAGTATAAAGCAGTAAAACGTAGGTATTGTATACAAATGTACGATTAATATATGCTAAGTAAAACAACAACTTGTATGTATTTCAATACTTAACCTTAAAGCTACGGTGGTGATTATCTAGTAAAAGGATGTGGTGACGATCGAGCTTTTGTACGGAAAAGCTTAGGAAAAAGTGTTAGCAAGAGAAAATGTTTATTTCTTTGGACCTTCGACTATACAACATTTACAAGAGAAAATATTTTTCACGATATTAATTTATTACAGAAACCTGTACGAAAATAGGTTTTATATTACAACAAATATATATGGAGCAAATAAGGATAAGTCAACATACGAAAGTTTTGATACAGTTTTTAAATTTTCTCCTATTTTTTATTATACATATACCTACCTATCAGCTTTTTAGCTTTTCTGTCATAACATCATGTTTTTAACTATTAAAATTAGCAAACGACCTATATTACATTTATATTCCTAAAAAATAATTAAAATGCCGAAATTATTATTTAAAATTTATTTTAGCGTAAAAAAGTTGCCTTATCAAAAGCTTTTGATAAACTTAGAATTAGGTACTCGACTGAGCAAAAAAGTCGGATGCATGCGAACGTTTTTAATGGCACCCCATTAACTGATCACCGTAAATACACCTGCATATATACATTCTATTGCATAAGTTTCAAGAACCATATTTAAATGTCTAATGCGTGCCAAATACATTAGGAAACAACCATCGAACCTCTTAATAGATGTAATGCGCTTACTGAATAGACAATGTTATCCAAAGATACCTCACTATGAATGTTGTTTTCTATCACTATCTATCTTCCTAATTTGAATTAGGAATTAGGTCGATAAATGAATAAATAAACAATACTAGCAAAAAGAAAATAAAAAATATTTTAGTCTTTTTTAAATATACATAAAAAGAACAAAATCTACTAACGCGAATTAAACTACCATTTAAATATTACTAGCAAATATTAGAAAACAGTAAGTAAATAAGTGTCATTGCCTGAATGTTTCAACGTTTTCTATCTAAAAAACTGTGTTATTTATTTATTTTGTCCGTGATGACGGTCCAATAAGCATAAAGACGTATTGCGTTGTCATGGAACCAATCATTATTTTTCATATCCATAATGCACCGTCAATTGATCATCATATCTTTGCCTTCCAGGCTGCCATTCTCAGAAGAGCTTTGAGGTGTTACCGCTGCCACAGAATAAGTAATATTTTGTACTAGATAATCTCTCAGAGGGTTCCTCAAGGAGGGACGAGGTAGGTCTAGTTATATTGGTAATGCTCTGGCTGTCAATCAGGCAATAACTAAGCTTGATGATTTGTGGTGCAAGTTTATAGCATAAGATGGTAAGTAATCTCAATGATTCAAAGGTTTTATGTAAAGCTTACTAAAGTAATTATGACTACATGAGTTTATCATTTCATTGAATTGATAAAATATACGAAAACAATACCAGTATGCTTTTGCTAAAGTGCTTTTGAACACAGTAAAAAAACTCTAAGATAATTTTAAAAACTATTAATTTTATTAAATCCATTTCATGTTTAACTTGGCTTACATGTCACTACAATCTTCATGGTTTTGAGTAACTCTTTAGTCAAGTATGTAGCGAATAAGCCTTGAAGAAACTTATTTAGTCTGTAAAAAAAAAACTCAACCGGTTCAAAATGGCTTGAACCTTTCATTCTAAAAGCTCCAAAGCTCCAGTAAAGCTTGAAATCAATTGTTATTGCGCTCTCGCCTGCATTGGAAGTATGATGAATTATTGATGGAAGCTATACGTGATGTTCTATCCTTGCCTACCCTGGATCATGTCGGTACATGTGTTGAGGAGTATCTACTAGTAATCAAGTGGTGAGTTCTGGTGTCAAGATTTTACAAAACACGATAAGAGCCTATGATAAGAGCTTTGTATGTTTTTTGTGCAACGCGCATAATAACATTAATATTTAATAATTATTAATAATATATATCCAGTATGAACTTTTCTTGCACATTTACTCCTGAATACATATATCTTGTGAACATTTTATAACACTCTCTTTGAGTCGTATTTCCTCATAACTGTGGGTCATGACTCCCCGCGGAATTAATTCGTTAGTTCTCTTGGGCAGATACATCGTGGTGGGCGCCCATGTCCTTCCATGAAAGACACGTGTCCTCGGATATTTAATTTTTGTCCTGAAACATGTGGGTTTCCTCACGATGTTGACTGGAACCGCTGAACCACACTCGCTTTATAACAACAACAAATACAAAATAATATATTATCCGCAGATACGTATGCGTTATTTAGACACATAGCTTACATGTCATAGTAGTGTTTACGTGAGGAAACCTTGAAAACTTGTCTATGTACCAATTGGTCTTGTAAGAAAGAATTCCGAATAAACTAAAAAAAATATATATTCTGGGACATTGCACACAGCACCACCTAGCCCCGCACTAGGCAAACGCTTGTGTCTTGGTACTAGATAATGGATTTAATACTTATATACCTTTTTTATAAATATATTAGGTACTTATTATACATACAAACGACCAGACTCAACACAAGTAATTATAAATTTTTAAAATGCATAAATACCCGCAACCCCTAGATTAGAAGGCAGAGCCTACTAATTAAGCTAACAGGCCTAACTTACTTCACCCTAAGGATAAAGGAAGATCCACAACACTGTACCGCATCATATTTCCCTTGTGCGTTCTGCGATCTAAAGATGTGGGTGACATGTTCATTTATAGAATCTATAATTACTTGTCGTGCGTAAATCTCAGGTGTGGATGGCGCTATTAATATTCTAAAATAATGCGTTCTCTAATGTTATTTGAATATTTTAATTGCATGTGAGATGCTAAACAAAAGACTTAAATGTATTCCGAAAATGTTAGATGTAGATTATGATAGATTCACAGTATTGTTCATTTCTTTATTTCATCAAAGCAATTGATCATATTACAGCTAGTTAAACAAGTTACATTTCGACAAATAATACGACATTATTTACAATATTAATGATTATAACAAAATTATTTCATCATAGGTATATGATCAACTTATAATGTGAGTGACAGTAATAGGCAACAAAACAAACACTTGATAAATATATTTATATTTACTGCGGTACACTAATTAACCCGAATCAATTAGTGATTGTTTTTACAAGTTTTCCCATCACGCGTCATCATTTGTGACAAAAAAAAACATAAAACTGATGAATTTTTTTAATGATGTAAGTTTTTATACGAATATAAAAGTGATTGGACTTTTATATTCAATCGTTTAAAAACCACGGACACCAGCAACATAATTACAACCGACCAATACCGTACTTTTCCCAGAACCCTCCCTAGCTTAGACCAATTAAACCAGTGCGTCACATCACAATTCCTTCCCCGCGCCATTTCGCATTAACTACTCGTTAGTGAGAAGTAAATTAATAAATTATACGCAGATCAATGTTTCCAATCACATCCGTCGTGGGAACGAGGGTTTGATGCTTTAGATAGGTCTTGATAGGTGGGTTTAGATAAGCCAGACAATTGTAGGTGGCAAAGTGGGATACAATTTGAGTATCGGGCAAACCCTGTACAGTAAATATAATCCTCTAGTTCGTAATATATAATGAATTAAATCTTGGTAAAAGAAGGTGGTAGGTAATGTTTTAAATAAAATAATTAAGTAATAAGTAACTAAAAAAATTTAAATAACAAACATCCTATTCAACACCCTAAAAGGTATTTCAATTCAACAGTTTTAGAGAGATTGAAATACAATAAACATAAA
Source organism: Macaria notata (assembly GCA_927399415.1). Taxonomy (NCBI): domain Eukaryota; kingdom Metazoa; phylum Arthropoda; class Insecta; order Lepidoptera; family Geometridae; genus Macaria; species Macaria notata. The sequence continues at coordinate 8,370,779 of OV656741.1, forward strand.
AAACTTAACTAAGTATATTATATCCGTCGAAATACTATTTCTGCCCGTAAAACTAAAACACAATCCAATAAATTCATATATTTTTGCTAAACATCGGAAAATATTTTACGAAAATAAATGATTTGATTGGATTTAAAATATATGTTAATGGTGCATAAACTTATTCAGTAAATTGGCCGTTTGAAAACACGGTTTACTTGCACATAATAATATCGTAAACATCTCAAACACCTGCTGACGACAAAAATACAAATGTTGCCAAATTAATTTGACATCTAATACCCATTTGCATGCATCGAAACAGTCAGAAAACCAGTAAATCTCCGATGCACACATTTGCTAAGGATTTTGGTCAAATATACAGAGTTATTCGTAACCATTTTACTATTTATTTTTAAAAGATGATTTGGTTAACCAAAACCTAATAACCTAACCTACCTGGGACCTAATAAAATGGAATAATGATAGTAATGTAGACGAAATAAATCTTGAAATGTGCTTTCCCTTTGTGAATGTATCGTGACATGATTTTGAATAAATTATTTCATTCAATTTCATTTCATTATTACTGAATCACTTATACTTACAAAAAGTGAACAACTGATAAGGCTGAATAATTAATTATTCAGCCTTGAAATTAAATGAAATAATTTATTCAAAATCATGTCACGATACATTCACAAAGGGAAAGCATATTTCAAGATTTATTTCGTCCACATTATTATCATTATTCCATTTTATTAGGTACCATAGAAAAAAATACATTTATAGGTAGTGACTATTTTAAAGGTTAATTAATTACGTATTTAAAATAAAATCTTTGTTTTACTATCAGCTGTAAAGAGGCATCGTCAAGTAGTGTCATAGAAATTGGTAAATTAAAAATTACAATACATTATATTATAATATACGATAGAGCTGTATAGAGAATACGTCAAAAAATGTAAGTAGATAAACTAAACTTTGTACAGTGTGCAAATGTCATAACATAACAAACCATGTAATATATATAATTTTCTATTGACACTACTTTTTTTTGTGTATTTTCTAATACTGGTTATAACACAAAAATATAATTACGGGAAATTACACACAACACCATCTAGCACACGCTTATATTTTAGGTGATAGGTAATCGTCCTATTTTGCATGAACCCTGTAAAAGATTATTGACCGTAAATGCAGTAAAAAATGCAAGTTATTGGATCCCACGTAACACTTTGACGTATTTATTGCCCGAGACGACGGCTGATTTTCTAATCATCTCGATATTGTCATCGAATTTTGTGGACACATTACATATGTAGTATTGTAAAGTAATCCAAAGGATTTCTCACGCTGAAAACATATAACAATAGATAAAATCAGCCAATCAAAACTTGAAATGTAAATAGCGTTATTTTGGCCGTTTCATATTGACGTGAATCAACATTACATTGCACTTACTTATCTGTAACTTTGTATCTGTAACTTGTATATGTAAGTATATGCTAATGTACAAAGTGCGTTAATCCAGCCACCGAAAGATATTCTGCTCTATTGTAGTTTTTTAATAAATACGCCAATTAATTATCTGTATTTAATTTTATCACCTTCGTAGTTTTAGATTTAGAATGATAAAATAAATAATTAAATATTTCAGGACATATCACACAGCGCCATCTAGCCTTATACTAAGCTTACGCTTGTATCATGGGTACTAGATGACGGATATAATACATGTATAGTTTTCTTTCGTAAATACATACATACTTATAATACATTTGAAATATTTAAAATTCATAAAGACTTGTGTTATGCAGGAATTGACCCCGCACCCCTAGATTAGAAGGCAGAGCCACTACCAACTAAGCTAACAAGGCAGTCAGGAATATGAATTAAGTACTATTATTTATCAACATGGTATTATAAAACATATTTATTCCACGTATAGTTTCGTTTTGTCACTGAGCCTATTAAAACGAAGTTAAAGCCATTAAAGTCACATAAACATCAAAGTAGTACCAAAAGGCCGAGCTCGCTCAGAAGTGTCAGATAAAAATGCATTAAAATGCGCTTTACGACAAAAACGTACGATATATGCGATAAATATTCATGCTAATACACATCCTGGATTCCGTTGAAAAAGGAAAATAACAACGCGGATAGATTTCATACCAATTGCACTGCTGGGAAGGATTAAGAGCCTTTATATTTATACATATATTGTCGATTTGGTAATATAACTATAGACGATAAGAATATGACCTGAGAGGTAACTGGTCATAAAATTAAATGTTTTCTAAACAACAGCTATCTACTGCTAAATTGTGGAACTCCTTGCCTGACTCCCTGTTCCCCACGGAATTAACCTTGCGATCTTCAAAGCGAGAGTGAATCGGTTATTACTGGGTAAGCATGTTCCACCTAGACCGTAATGATTGCTTACCATCAGGCGAATTACGGTCGTGCAAACCCATTCCTTGTAAAAAAAATACATTCTAACGCACTTAAAGCTTTGAGATATGAAAAATTATAAAATAAAATAGAAGTATAGATATATACCTATTTTCTTTTTGAATGTTTTTCATTCATAAGAATACAGTCCAAAACACATAAGTACCCAAAGTTCACTCGATAGGTTTATTGTTTAAATAAATAATTGCGGGAAATATTATTAGTTTTTTTTTTCTAAAGTACTACAGCTATTTCCAATTAAATTCCTTTAAGAAAAAATACCATTACATTAAAACTAAATTTAATTCCCTCTATTTTCTCCCTATTGGCTAAGTTAGGAGTTAGTTTCACGGTAATTCCTGAATTCGCCCACCTTTCATTGATATTATGCATCACCTTAGAGATTAACCGTCAATGGATTCACGATAAAACTAACACTGCATAATATTTTTCCGCATACATAATATTCTTTATGGGAAAAAAGCTATAAATATGGTAAATAGTTGACAGGACTTTACCTTTTCCTGTGGGAGTTTCCGCAAAAAAATCTAGTAGATAATAATTAAGACTATCAAAAGGAAACTGTGAGTTTTTAGTATTGTGGTTTATTGTATCTATGACTACAAAGCTATTGGAGGTTTAGCTAGTGGAGGCAATCGCATGCGATTCCCAATGTCGAATGGTCGACGCGGTCAGTCCTAGGATGGGTGACCGAAAAGTGGCATTCCATTTTGGGCGCTTCCGTGGGTCGGATGATACGTTAAATTGTTGGTCCCGGCTGTTTGTTTATTACGGCAGTCGTTAAGCCATGTCAGAGGCTCTTAGGGCGACTTGAAAAACTCTCGACACTAGAGTTGGCCACTCTCATTCGATAAGAAGAGGAAGAAGAAGACCTCAAAATATTTTTCCAGATATATTTAAAGCCAGCGCTTACAGAAATGCAGGTAATCAGTTTCTAATATGAGTTGTTACTATGTTCGTTAGACTTCTATTAAACCATATTGGCTTTGGATCCATCATATTTTTGGATTAATTTAATGACTGACTTATTTTAAGCAAGTTCTAGGTATTATCTCTTAACTTACCTAATTGTAACAAATACCAAAAACATTATTAATACATTCTATCATCGGAAAGCACAATAAAAACTGTATCATGATAAGCTCTTCCAAGCAAATATACCATAATTGTTATAATTGTGGCGCAAAAATGCAGAGAGAGTAACCACTTACTATAATATATTGAATACTAATCAGACTCCGTCAAAGCAACAGTGATTCCATAATTCGTGTTAATCAAAATGGATGGATATTGAAAACAATCGACAGGGGTGCACGACTTAACATCGATGCTAGGGATGGGGTGAAATATTATATCGATAAAAAATATAAATAATCGATAGATTATTTTCTGTTATGTATTTTCTATTTTTTTTTGTGTTACATACTTACTCGCTTTGTGAGTCGTATTTTCTCATGACTGAGGGCCGTGAGTCCCCCGTAGAATTAATCCGTTAGGGAAGTTCTCACCGTGGAGGGCGCCCAGGTCCTTCACGAAAAACACGTGTCCTCGGATATTGTGGTCCTCAAACATGTCGGTTTTCTCACGATGTTTTCCTTCACCTTTAAGCGAGTGCAAATCCATACATAAATTGAAAATACAAGTCATTGGTGTAGGACCGGATTCGAACCAGGGTGCGTCTGGATGAAAAGCAGACACTAGAACCGCTAAGCCACACTCGCTATAATATATATATAATCGCTATGTGTTACATACAATAAATAATTATTTGTCTTTCTAATGTTTGAGTGTTTTGGTCTTATTCCATCAACATTCCTCTGTTATATGACTCCAGTTACATATATGCGCATTCATCACTGTTTGAATTAATTATGTTCTTTTTGAGGTGCCATAACTCTTACCGCAGGTCGGCTATCATAATAACAATTTTCACTTTTGAAACAACTGCGCGGAATAGGGCTCTGTTGCTCAGCTTGAACCACGTCTGATTTTCTTGAGGCATGAAGTTCTTCTCCTACCAGATGGTCTTAATTATAAGTTAATTGTGAGTGATTATAATTACTAGCAATGAGTCGTATTTTAAATATGTTTTAGTGGATAAAGATCTACAAAAACATATTTTTTTTATTTGTTTGCGGGCAAATTTTCATTAAATTATCAGATCAACGACCTCAATACTTCATCTATCGATAACAACACCTCCATGTCCCATCACCAAGTCTCCTTCACTCGCACGATCTCCATGTTGTTTGCCACGTGTGCGCTCCGTATACACGACACTAGCTTACTACTTGAATTACTAATCAGCATGTAATAATGGGAGGTCATTAATTGGTAAGCTAATTATAAGCTTGGGGTCGGTACTATCACGATGCTAAGCAGTGAACAAACGATAAAAGGAGGAAAAAATAAGCGTTTTATTGCAATTATTCTTGTCATTTTGATACGTCAATTTGAAATTGGTTTTAATAAATTTAAAAACAATTTCACAGGTCGTGACTCCACAAAATCCCAAGAAGCCGAGCTATAAATTGACCCCAAACATGTATTTAAATTTATCTTTCACCGACTTATTCAAAACTGGTAACAAATCGACCAGAATGTACATAATTAGGTATATGTATCTTTAGCTAAAGAAAGCAGTGATATCGGTTAATATCGGTACTTTCGATAAATATCTATTGCCTTATTGATTAAATAATTTTTTTTTATAAGTTTTTGCAACCGATATTTAAAAAATACATACAATAGGTACCCTTCTTATGAGCATAGTTATGAGCCACGTTTATGCATTGTTGCTGTTTGTGTCTTTGCCTTATGAGTTGACAAAATTTTAATGTAGTTTTATATTGTTGCTGACCAAATCCTAAAGTCTGTTACCCAATAAAATGACTTCCTACATAATACTCGATTTGACCCTTTCTATTTCTAATCGTTTTGACGCACGCTTTTAACACGCGCCGAAGAGGCGACTGAATTTAAATCGACAGATTTCTTTTATCCTTCAATCCAATACAAGACAAGAATCGCTTAATTAATGCCGTAGGTTAAAAAGAAAGAAAGGATTTGTGCCTAAAGTTAATTTCATCTAAATTAAGACTCCGGATATGTTTCCTTAATTAAAAGTTACCTATGTAACATATCCCATGGCTACATGGTTAAAAAAAAACAAAACAAAACACACAATTAGATACAAATAATACACAATATTTATCGGGCAAAGATTTAAGGATTATCCTACCTGATATATAAAATTTTATCACAATTAGAAAGAAAAATAGAAAGAAAGCATTTATTTTGCCACATAGGACACAACAATATATAAAAAAGAGGTAGAATACAAAGGTGATTATGCTTTACATCGATGAAGCCTGTGCGTCAAAAAAGGGCATACCTAAGCATTAATGCTGCAGATTACTTTACAGCGCTTATTTTCAGGTATGACCCTAAATCACTAAAAACAAACCCTAAACTTATAAAACTAAATCAGTTATCGAAAGAAATCCAACTCAAGTAAAGCTAAGTTATTAGTAAGTTACCATAACTTACTTTGCTCTTAGTATTTTTGACAAGATCGTGGGAACAGGTGGAGGCGTGTGTTTGTAATCTAATCAGGATCTCTTTATACATTACTTTACATTTTCACTTTAAATGGCAATGTGCTAGTTGCGAATTTAAACCTTTTCCTAAACATGAATAATATGACATAATGTTTAATATGAATTCTGGAGATGACGCCTATACTCAGCAGTGGGTAGGCAGATATGATGAAATAATAATATATTATAAAGACTCGTCTACAAATTGCAGTGTCGACATCTGTACACTATCCGTCTTATGACAAAACGCGGTTTAAATATTAGTCCAGGACTATGAAAATAAAAAGTTTGTTCCTGTTCTTCAAACATCACTTACAAACAATCTAATTGTCAACTTCAAATTAAAACGTTTATTTATCATTGGAAACATTGAGACAATTTGATTATTATGACATAACAAAACAAATTTTGAACAACAAGGACGAACTGCATATTTTCAGTTAAACCATGTTTTGTAACAAGACCCTACAATCATACCAAAACAACTATGATCATATTTTGGAAACTTTATCATACATTTATGGACTACTGAATTCTCTAACTTGTACCTTGATAAAAGTTTACTTTTTATATTCATTAAAATAAATAAAAATAATTAAATATTCCGGAACATTGCTCTCAGCGCCATCTAGCCCCGCACTAAGCAAAGGTTTGTGTCGCGGGTACTAGATAACGGATATAATACATATATACTTTTTTTTTGTAAATAGATACTTAATATACATAGAAACGACCAGACTCAACACAAGTTATAAATTTTTAAAGTTTATAAATACTTGTGCCATTTCTTTTTACTTATCTGCTCATAGAAAAATAAGTTATGCATAAATCAACGTATATTATATTTCTTATTATTTGTTACATTGTATTATGCTGCCATCTGACGAACATCAACGAAATAAAATGGGCCCGTAGCTTACCATAAAATACAACCTCCAATTACATACAAAGGTTGTAACATAAGTTACGCACAGTCTTATGTAGTAAAACTGGGGCGATAACATAGATGTCGCTTTTAAACAGTTTCTTAACCTTCTATATAGTTGAAATATTTCTTTCCCTTTATAATAATATCTTGACCAAATTGCGGGTTCAGGAAGTTGAAAATGGTATTATGTGCTAATGTGTACGTGTTTAAATTTTGTGGACTCATTTAGTAAAGTAACGTGGGCCATCAGGCCACTCAGAAGCGACAGACTTCAAAAGACTGAACGGATTGGCGTCTTTTTGGTAAAGACTCGTTTAATCTTTTGCTGAGGGTAGGATCCAATTTGGGTAGCTTGTGTTTTGATTTAGCCACTTAATTAGTTAAGCAGCGATTGCTTTAAAAACCTACACACTTGGATCAGACAAACACATTGCCTTCTTTTACTCCACGTAGGTGGACGTAATAATGATTGTTTTCTATATTTTTAGGTATGGATGGAATGTCATAGACTCCACAATCTGCACATCTGGTCTAGGTGGTACTGGACCTTGCGGCGGTGACTCAACATACATAAACTAGACCCTAGCAGATATTTTTGTCGCAAATAAAAGGGTAAGAAAAGGTCCACTTTTTAAGCCTAATTTGATTAACTATAATGTCTCAGGGTGTTTTAAGTTTTCCCTTAAATATGAAACGCTAATTTGAGCTTAAACCTTTTGAACTACGTATAATTGTGGACCACTTTTATTGGTTCAAATTTGTATCAGAATTTAGACGTTTAAGGGGTCCATATTTGGCGTTTCGTTTTCAAGTGTAAAGTTTCTAAATTTGTAGCTTATATCCGGCTTAAACGAAACTCTGGTTGAAGTTGGATATTTTTTCTAAGCCGAGTTTGCACTTGGCCATAGTTTGTCTGATTGTAAACAAAGGCTTTGGCCTAAGATAGAGCGTGCTTACCCGATAAGAAAAAAAAAATAATTGAAACTCCCTGCCTTTCGAGACCTGACCGTCTTGCGACCCTAGACCTATATCTACCGTTCTAAGCTTTGATCATACACGTTCATGTTCTGTTACAGATCGGCGTAGTATCCATTCACTCTTTAAATGGCTGTGACATCAGTTCCCCGGCGGATATGCCCGCGTCACTTCCTTTGTGCCGCGGTTGCAAGCACGCATGTGATTACATACCAACTAAATTACTATATAATATTAAGTATATTATATAGTAATTTTTAAACACTTGTTATCGAAACTTTGACCTGAATTGAAGCCTATTACAGAAATGAGAAGTTAGAACTGTGTTTTTTTCTGTTCTTTTTTAAGGAAACAACATTTTTTTCATACCCATTTGAAATTTTATAGTAGTCATGTATAGCTATGGAGATAGACTTCAGAGAAATAGTATAACGTTCGTAAAGTTAACGCCTGACAAATTGATTTTATACATGAGAAACGTGTGTACGGAGGTTAAGGTGAATAATCGTCCAGGCGTTATACAAGCATTGCCATTTATTGACACTAAGAATGGAAAAATCTCAAATCTACGAACTTATTAGCTTTAATGATTTCTTCAAAACTTATGTTTGATTATATTTAATTTAACTACATAATGTAAAGCAATGTGACATCCCACATTTTATCAGTTTGCTCTCAAGGAAAATAGTTTTATTTCAAAGAATATATTATGGTGTAGATACCTACTACTGAGAACAGAATATCGGCAAAAACGGTGATAAGTAAGGATGGATTATGATTACTTAACTATTAACACTTAGGTATAAAAAACACATAATTCTTTGAAAATAATACCTAGGTACTAAAATGATTCTTAAAGTTTGATTTCAAAAATACAATTTAAACATAATACTTTACTGTCGAACCATCAACAATAAGAATATGAGGTATCAGTGAATATGAAACGTTATCGTTGTTTCTGGCTGTAGTTGAAGTTGTCGTGAAATGTTTACCATTCGTCACATTGTTGTAACATAAATTCATATCTACTTCGAAGTATTCTGTAAAAAGCAGGTTGTATATGAATATTCGTCGGCTTCGAGGCTCTAATAAATCATTTATCTTAATATTTTGCCATGAAAAGGTATCTATGTAAATAAGTCATTTAAATACTTCAACAAAAACAGTGGCCATGACATAAACAAGTACTTAAGTAGACACAACAAACGAACATGCATTATTTAAGAGTTAATCAATTAATTAATTGTATGTAAATGTACAAATTGATGTTTTCTGTGAGTTTTTATATTAAATAAATAAATGGCATATATGTATGTAACTTTGCAAACTAACTAACTTAACCACTACACCGTAGTTCAGCTAGCAGAGGCAATCGCAAGCGATTACCAATGTTAAGCAAAGGTCGACGTGGTCTGTTCTTGGATGGGTGACCGAAAAGTGACACGATAAATTGTAGGATCCGGTTGTTTCTCATAATACAGCAGTCGTAAAGCCATGTCAGAGGCTCTAAGTGCGGCTTGATAAACAGAGCTGGCCACTCTCATTCGATAAGAATCAGACTTTAACTTACTGATTCTCATCTTAATTATCTTCTCTCATAAAATAATATCTACTTACTAGTCCCTTCAAAGCAGTTAACATAAAGTATGTCACAGTGGTCCTCAAATATGGCATAATCAAATTTATTATTGTCCGCATCCAATCCGCAAACCCTCTCGTAATTAGCTACGCAATATTCATGTAAATAACATTGGTGGGCTTTATACTCCTTCTTGTATTGTATTTCAACCTGTAAATGAAATATTTTTACATGTGTATGTAGATCTTCATAGAAAAATATAGTTTTTTTTTATTGCAATAATAATAATCCAACGATCTTTAAGACAACAGTGAACCGGTTCCTATCTGGTAAGTACGATCTATCATAGAGCTATTGCTTGCCATTGGGCAAACTATGGTCAAGTGCAAACCAGTTTTAGTTAAAAAAAATGCATCCATACACTGCATCGCTTGCTAATACCCGAACGAAGAATTACCAAGACTCGTATGGAACTTATGTACATACTTTCTGAGTCGATCGTGTGATCTGAATGTCTTCTAAAGGTAGAGTGTACAGGTTTCTTCTTGGCAAGCGTGCTACATCTTTGACTTCACCGTCCCTTCCCATCAGGCGTAGTGTAGTCATATGCATTTAACTAGTGGGTGCTTGCGGCTTATAAGTAAAACTTGCATCCCCTATTTCATCCCTTTACAAGTGGCATTTCCAAAAATCCTTTCTTAGCGGATGCCTACGTCATAACATCTACCTTCATTCTAAACTTCAACCTAAGCCGTCCGGTGGTTGGGGCTGTACGTTAATAGATCACTATATCAGTCAGTCAGTCAATCACCTTTGAGTTTTATATCTATATAGATATAGATTTAAAAAAAATACAAAATGTGTTGGTTTGTATGTTTGTTCTTCTCCATCTGTGATCCAAAAAGACATGGACAATGAGCTGAATTTCGGTTGAAGAAGAAGATGAATTTTGAGCGCTATGGTTTATGGTATACCTACCTCAAGAGCAACAAAAACATGCATAAAGTGACAGAAAATTCTTGTTTCACGTGATAAGAGTTTAGTAAGAAATAAATCAAGAACGGCTTACATGTCTGAGCTTCATAGCAAATTTATCAGAAGAGTTTGTAATCCTATAATCACCATCTTTCATAAACTCACATGATTCAATATCGCAGTTAAAATGCAATATGTATGGTGAAATAATTAGTCCTAGAACGATAATATTACAGTTTTTTAATTAATAGTAATAAAAACTTAAATAATACTTACAATCATGTAGGCTAAAATGGAAAGTTAGTATCTTGGTCGGTTTGTTTAGTTTTAGTTGGTACTTATTTATAATTTAACTATTTTATGTATAATAAACTAGCAAACTCGGCGAACTCCGTTTCACCACCATATGGCTTCGTTTTTTTGTATATATAAACCTCACGGAGCCCGAATCTTTTCCAACGTATGCAAAACCGTGGAAATCGGTTGGTGCGTTCTGGATTTATAGCGTCAGGAAGGAAAACCCGACTTATTTTTATATAGTAGGTTTATCATTATCATCGTTAATCTTAAAACAAATTCTAGATTTAAGAACTACAACACTCCATCTGAATCTGTAGGCCTCCGACAAATCGCAAGGACATTGTATCATCTGACTACCGTAGTAAGCGTCCTATACCTACCACTTTTTTGGTCACCCATCCAAAAACAGACTGCGTTGACAATGAAAGTTACCGCGTGTGAGATTACCGTTACAGGCGCTAGTGTAGCATGAGGTCGAAATATTCTCAAAATTATCAAACCCCAACCAATTTCAATTAGAATCGCTAGTGGGTTGTAGGGAAGATTTGAAATTTCAAATGTCAAGAAACGGTAGCCCTCGTTGCTTAACTCTGATAATCGCATAGGAATACCTCCTCTAGCTGAGCTACGAATGCTTCTTATAATAGCAAAAACAGGTAAATTACCTAGTAAAAACACTAATACGATACCAGGAATGAGTTTAAACGACCGATTACTGAACATGGTTAATTTTTATGCTGAAATGTTTAAGGAGTATTGCCAAGTTTCGATTTTAACCGATTTAAAAAAAGGAGTATAGTTTCATTAGACACGTGGACTATTTTTTGTTAGATACTGCATAGTATATAATATTGCATGTAAGTTCTAAATTTAGATTAATATAAATGTACAAAGTTAAATTACTTATCTATACTAATATTATAAAGCTGAAGTGTTTGTTTGTTTGTTTGTTTGTTTGAAAGCGCTAATCTCAGGAACTACTGGTGCGAATTGAAAAAATATTTTTGTGTTGGATAGACCATTTATCAAGGAAGGCTTTAAGCTGTATAACATCACGCTGCAACTAACAGAAGCGAAGAAACAATGGAAAATGTGGAAAATTATTCATCTTCGAGGGCTTCCGTTGCGTGAGCTGCCAAAACGGTTCAAGATATCAAAAAATATGTATGAAATAATTATTTATCTTGAAATGATCTAACTAAATGTCTGCAACAGTATATCTTATAAGGTTAACTCACTAGAACCGTATTTATGGTAATAACTATTCTACGCGGACGAAGTCGCGCGCACCAGCTAGTAAAATATATTTATCTTATTTTCATATTATAATATAATTGATTTATCTTGGATTCTGTCACAAGTTGATTATAAAATAGAAAAAAAATACATAATTTCATGGAAAGGTTCACATCGCTTATAAAATTTCAGGTGGACAATGCACCTTAAATGAAAATTAAGTGGTAATAAGTAATTAAAAAATAAGTACATAGGTAATAAATTTCCCTTTAATGATAGATATTTGTCTTTATCGACATTTTTATTGCAAATAGCCTCTTAGTAATTTCGCACCATGTTTTTTTTTTACGTTGCACCAATTCGAATTTGAGTCATCCATATATGTATAGGTATTTATCCACTCAATATTTTATTATTTTCTGGTTTTGTAGTTTTCTTCTCTTTGAAGTCAACTTTCCCTTTACTAATAACTTTAAACATATTCTTGTTAGTTATGTTAGCACTATCATCAAATGTATCGTCATTTTTTAAAATGTCTTCTAAGTCTATCACTTTTCTCGCCGGTTTTCGGCCATCTCCATCTTCGGTCCGATTTATAGGTTGCCAGTCAAACTTATCGCCGAATTCTTCTTGATATTTTATTTTAGTTTTACAAATATCCAACATTACTTCAAAATATTCTGGAAATTAGAAGAAGGTTTTTTTTTATAATTACTTATTGTTTTGAACAATATTGTCTCTAAGGATCTTATGACAAAAAACTTCCACAAATATATTTAAAGGAACTCGCTAGAAGATTAAATTAAGAGCTAGATATGCTCTCCTTTTGAGTCGTATTTCCTCATGACTGAGGATCGTGACTTGTCAGTAGAATTAATTATCTAGTAGTTATCAAATCAAATCAAAAGTTTTTTATTGAACTTAAATCTACCTATTTACAAAATCTTGGGTAAATACATCGTGGTGTGGGCAACCAGGTCCTTCAACGGCGCTGGATACAGAAGGCAGTAATTATTGTTCCTGTCTCTTTAACTTCTATCATTTTGGCTTTAGAGGTTCACTCTTTCCACGATATATTAATCCACTGCAGGCTATGTGTATTTAAAAATATTCGAAATGAAGGCATAGTTAAAATTACTTACTGGTGCCCATTTTGCAATTAGCCTTATAAACGGTGCAAATACTATCAAAAACTCCGAGTTCTTGCGAAAATTCGTCGTAAGCGCATATTCGTTGTCCACCATCACAATGTTCCGACTTGTAACATTGGAATTGCGTGAATTTATCTGTCAAATTTCTTGAATCGTCCTGAAAAAAAAAAATATATGGATAAAAAAATTAAAATATTTTTTTCTCACAATATTACACACAGTGCCATCTAGCCCTATTCTAAGCAAACGCTTGTGTCAGGGGTGCTGGATAGCATATATTTTGAAATTATATAGTATTAATGACTACGTAGTTCATAAGGATCGTCGTGGTGGCAAATGTAGCTCACTTTATATCAATCCTTAATTTATTTCCAATCATCAGATAACGGTGGAAGTTCTCATGACAATGGATTTTATGTTTATTTTCATTAGTACAGCACTACTTACATAATATCTACGCTTATTCAATCCTGGGCTAGATGAGTTATTAGACGAAACCAAAATTAAAAACGTGGCTATAACAGAAAAAAGAAAAAGACAGGTATTAAAAATATTTAAATAAGAAGAGTGAGTATAATACATGTAGTAAATTGAGTTCCTTTTTTTAATGTTAAATGAATATTTAAACATTCAGTAAAAAACATTATTCATTGTTTACCTGATATAAAAATCCAAATGTATAATAATGAAACATCTCCTACCTCTGGTTTCCACATTGTTGAATTAAATCTCATATCAATAAATGCGCAATTAATTACTATTAATTAAATACGAATTTATTCAACACAATAAAGTTATGGCGTGACATAGTTATTATAATCTTATCGCATTGTTTATAATAGTAACATATATCTTTAGGCTTTCCATAAAGATTTTATAAGTGCCCCCTTGTTTTGTAGTTAGAAGTATGTATGTTTAGTTTTTCTTCCCTAGTTTTTATGCATTTTTATTGTAAATAACCACCAAATGTTATTTGAGTTGCTGAGAATAAAAGGGTTTATATATTTAATTATTTTATTGTAAATAAATGGTTTCCTCCTACACATAAACCAACACCACAATACATCTTACATAAGACCAATTAGCAAACTGTATTATCACGCGCATATGAAAAGACAATTCAGCATTTATAAATCTAGGCAGTTTAATGGACGGCTAACTAAGCTTGTGCACTGCCACATGTTTTAAAGTTCATAAAAACCTGAATCAATTGCAAAATCACATTTTTACAAAATGGGAGCCAATAAGAGCCTTTTCAGTTTCTATTACAAATTTTATTCACTTTACACTCAACTAGATAAAGGCGTTTTTAATTATAGTCAACAGCCACGCTCTCCATCTTGCCTTCTACACCATCAAATTGATCTTCTACGTCTTTGACTGCCTGGTCAATATCCGCATCTGTGTCTTTCGTTTCAATTGCTGCTGCTATTCCTCCAGGATGTGGCCCATCTTCTTCATCTACACCATCTTCCAATTGATCTGCTCCGTCCAGATCCGCATCAGTGTCTTTCGTTTCAATTGCTGCTGCTATTCCACCAGGGTGTGGACCATCTTCATCTTCCTCAGCGGTAACTAAGCGGATACTTCCTTCAACATTACCTTCGTCATCAATAACAATTTCTCCTTCAACTCCTTTATTTCCATCTATTATATTCTCTTCATCATCATCAGCCACAATTTCTCCTTCAATATCTTCTCCGTTGCTTTGATCATCGGGTTCATCATCTATGTCAATGTTTGCATCGATGGAACCATCTTTGTCATTTATATTGACTTCTCCTTGAATACCACTTCCACCATCTTCGTCATTTATATCGATTTCTCCTTGAATACTACTTCCACCATCTTCGTCATTTATATCGACTTCTCCTTGAATACCACTACCACCATTTTCGTTATTTCCATCATTATCTTCGTTTTCACCTTCTATCGCTTCTTCTAGTACGTCATCATCTATTTCGATTTCACCTTCAACACCACCGTCGTCGTCAACGGTTATAGTTCCTTTAATCCCTCCTTCGCCATCGTCTATGTCATTGTCGTCTCTTTTACCTTCGTTATCGTTTTCGTGATCATCTTCATTTTGATTATCTTTTTGAGATTTACCATCATCTAAGGGTGGTAATTTTTTACACTTTTCTTCTGCAGCTTTGAGGTAATCTGAATGTAAACAATACAGTAAGTTATAAACTCATGTGCAATAGCATAAATTGAAGCATCAACTGTATCTGTTAATAGCTTAATAAAACAATTTGTATTTTAAATCATGTAATATTATGACAATTCATCATGATTATCATCAGCCTGTTATCACCCACTGCTGTGCATAGGCCTCTTTTCTTGTACGTCACTCGTCCCGGTCCTGCGCACATTGAATCCAGGTGCTCCCTCCTCTTCTTGTGCCAATTGATTGAGAGCAAAGCTTATTAGTTAACACTCTAGTTCTGTACTACATTTTATACAAATTTATTTATTAAAATTTATACGTACTTGTGCCTTTTAGGCAGTTATATTCGAGAAGATCACATGAGTCGTAGAAGCGACGCTGCCCCTTACTACTGTCCGAACCACACTTCTCTCGACCCGTGTGGATACATGTCATTGCTTTGTAACATACCTGGAATAACGAAAAAAAAACAATATTTTTAAAAATAAACAATTCATACTTTATGAGAAAATAAATTAAATAGTTGGCACCCGTTTCATTTTTTTGTTACCGCCTTAGTTCGTGGGTACCTATCTAAGAGTACTGTTTTAAAATGCAACCATTATTATTATTTCTTTTGGTTATTTGGTACAAAAGATTGCTGAGTGGCTACCGTTTGTAACATAAAACAGTAATAAAAATATTTTAACAGTAGACAAATGTTTACCTCATCATTTTCTTTTATATTATCTTTTTGTCAACTTACTTTGTTACGATGTCGATCCATAGAATGGCAAAAAGAGACAAGATACAGAAAACATGCCCCTGAAAGGAAAATTGACATTTCATGTATAGTTATTTTCAAAACTCGTAAGCAAAAAGGTATCAAAAATCTTACATAGTGATAAGGTGTGTTTCATTTTAAGGTTTGCCACATAAAAGGATTTTATAGATTTACAACATAAATTTTACTTTTCTTGACCATTTATATGAAGGTAAATGTTATGACTTCTAAAGTAGGTAAAATATAAAGATCATTTCACACTGTATCTTTTGTAATATGATCAACATAATCTTATACACAATTTAATATTTAAATTAAATAAAATTTAAATACTTATCATGAATTATTATACATACTTAATTTTATATATATTGTATTTATGAAGATATACATATCTATACTATCTATTATGTTTAAGACTTGTAAATAAATATTTCAAATCTTTTACTAAATTAAATTTTATAAATCTAAAATGTCTTGATGGTACTTCATATTAAAACACGTTTAAATCAATCCCTTTAAATAAAATTACATTTACTCATTTTAAAATTAGATACAAAATTAAGTGTGAACACAGCTTTTCAGATTCAAAATAAAATTGGCGTTCATATAAAAATCTCATAAGTACATATTTATGATATTGAGAAATATGAGCTATTTGTTTTGCTTCTGAATTTATTTAGATCGTATTAATGTTTCGAAATAGACTGATCTTTTACTTTTTTATTACATTTGCGTTAGCAAATATTTATAGCGTTCGAGCTAAAAAGAAAGTAAGTACTCAAAGGGCAACACATTATTATTCGTTGATGTATTTTTGTGAAATTTCAAAATGTCATAGCTCGAATTATTTTTTTAATTGGTGGACAAAACTAAACTGACTAACTGACTAAACTGGCTTGTTGCAAAATTTACAAATCCTGCGCCACCTGAATAGTATTTCCTCTTTACTGAGAATAGTGCCTTCCCCGCAGAATTGATGTATTGGAGATTTCCTCTCTGGCAAGTACATTGTAATGGGCGCCCAGATCCTTCTACAGCAGACTCTGACTACTTCTTAAGAGAAAGAAGAATTAATTTCCAGTGTTTTAACTGCTCTAAAATTGTGTCCGTTCTTTACCTTCTTTCAGTGCCCGTAAATACCCTGAAATTCTTATAATGCTTAAATCTTCTTCTTATCGAAAGAGAGTGGCCAACTCTGGTGTCGAGAGTTTATTAAGCTAATGGCCTCCTACATGGTTTAACGACTGCCGTACTCGACAAACAAATGCAAATAAGATAATAATAATTATAATGCTTAAATAAGATTATCATACTCAAATCTCATCCAACTCTGACAATGTTGCAAACATACGGGTCGACTATTAAATTACTTAAAACCACCTATTTTTAAATAACGTATAATAACTGTAAATAAGATTCTATTGATTTAAAGACATGTCTAGATGCGTTAGTTTGCCCTCACACCGGCAAGCGCAGGTGTGGCCTGAACCGGTACACTCGAGAAGTGAGGTGGTTCTACGACAACTGTGATCTCATGGAGTTTAACTGCGAGTACAAAACAGGTACAGTTGTCAAGTAACTCTATATGAATAAATGCATTTATTGTCCAAAGAACTATGTAAGTAAGGTCTTCTTCTTCTTATCGGATGAGAATAGCCAACTCTGGTGTCTATAATTTATCAAGCCGCCCTGAGGGCTTCTAACATGGGTTCACGACTGCCGTACTAGACAAGCAGCAGGAACCTACAATTTAACGGGTCACCCGACCCACGGAAGCGGCCAAAATGGAATGCCACTTTTTGGTCACCCATCCAAGGACTGACCACGTTGACCTTTGCTTAACATTGGTAATCGCAAGCGATTGCTTCCGCTAGCTGAGCTACGGGCGTAAGGTACAGACAGATGTTTAACTAATGCTTATAGATAGCCATTTTAAAAGTAGGTAATCTCATTAGTTTCTTCAATAAATAGGTTTACGAACTTGACTACAACTCATGATGCTAATCAATGTCAACTCTGTCATCAAGGGCTAGCTTAACGAGAGAAAGAGAGGGATGAAATAAAGGATGAAATGAAAATCCTTGAGCTTAACATATATCTAGCTCTTTTTTACACAAAAAAGAATGCAGCAGTTCCACGCAAAAAGTTTTTCACTCCTTTACAGAATGTATGGAGAATAGGATTTTGCGAATTCCCAAAGTCACAAATATAACAAATCAGCTCTTAAAATACAAAAATGGTTGTGAGTTATCAGTTGCCCTTAAGTAAGATTTTTATATAACGTGTACCTTTATGCTTATTGTACCTATGTTGGTCTATTTCCTTCTATCACGTTGCAAAAAAAAAGACGGTGAAAAGCTTTGTTTTTTACATAATCATGTAACAGGCTCATAATAACGACAGAAAGAGAAAGCAAGACTTAAACTTCTTCCATATAATTAGTATCATCATACCCCAAAACATACACCAAGGATTTCCACTAACACACAATGACATTACAGAATTCGAAGCGGTATCAAAACACAAGTGCCGTCATGTACCAGAAATATGATGTTTACATAACACCGACCAAAGTTTACAACAGGAAGTTTAGAAGCATATTCCTAGACTTAGACAATAGACTTAGAATTTGTATTAGGTTGCCTAGAGTTGTCATTCGCAAGGGGGCTCTCAGAGACTTTGGTCTGATCATAATTATGTCGGGGAAAATTGTAACAGGTATGTGGTTCTTTTCTTTATATTTTATCTTTAAGACGACGCAGTGGCGAACTATAAATCTGAAATTGTAGGTCCAAGCGCCCTGCACCGCCGAACAGGCGCGGGAGGCAAGTTTCACTAAGAACCCCACTTATTCCGAAAGGGCGCAAGCGACAAAATGGTTTTGGTTGTGTATTTCCAAAACTACGAATTAGTTTCAAATAATCTATTCACAAATCAAAGTGATTGTGTTAATTAACATGTGTGGAAAATTTTAATGCTCTAATCCAAAACCAACGCCGACAAAATCGATATACCCAATTTTTTAGAGATCTTTTTGATTAATTATTATGTGTTACAAAAATTGGCCGTTGGTGTTATGCTATTCGCAAAATATAGTCATTGAAATGATGAATCTTGAACATAAAATTTTAGTTTAGTTGCTTTTGTCCATGTTGAGTAAAATACGTATTCATGCTACCAAATTCTCAGGGCGTCCTCTGCTGTAGAGTATCGAAAGTCTAAACATTGAAGAAGCAAAAAAAATATTTTAAGATACTTAGAATTGATAACAAAAAACGTTCCAACAATTTGTAGTTTTTGTCTGTTTGTCTGCTTATCTGTGTCTCTGTTTATCTGTTTATTTTAACGCTCATCACAAGGTAACGGTTGAACGGATCATCATGATTTTTAGTATGTAGGTAGTATGAAGTTTTAGGAGTGTCAAAGGCCACTTTTTATCCTGAAATAATGCGAACGTAGCCGCGGGAGTTCACAAGTAAGGAATAAAATTAAAATCGACTTCTTTAAAAGAGGTTATCGATTCAATGTTCGATGCATGTCGATCGATATCGATATACTTTTGGTTTCGAATTGATCGCTCCAATCGAAGTAATTACTATGTGTTGAATTAGCGAGTCTTTTACAAACTTATTTAAAAATACAGAAGACCCGTTTGTAAAACTGCTCCGATAGCTTAGTTGGCTTTGCCTTCTAATCAAGGGGTGCGGGTTCAATTCCCGCATAACACAATTAATTATGAATATTAAAATTTGTAATTACTTGTGTTGAGTCTGGTCGTTTCTATGTATAATAAGTATGTTTATTTACAAAAGAAAATTATTTATGTATTATATCCGTTATCTAGTACCCAAGATACAAGCGTAAGCTTAGTTTGGGGCTAGATGGCGCTATGTGATTTGTCCTGAGATATTTATTTAAAACGAATTTTAAACACATTTATTCATTATTTTATTTCGTATTTTGGACGGTTAGTAATCATTGTGCAAAAGAGCCAAAGTAGGGCTTATAACTTAAGCGATTGCTTAGTATAGGGGCTAGATGATGTTGTTTGTAATGGCGAATTTAAAATTTCACGATATACTTATGTTTGACTAGATCATATATTTCTAGTGGTTGTCCTGCTATGCTTCTTACTGTCGGTGTCTGCCCACGGACCTCCCAGAGAACGAGACAACGAAGACATTGCCATGGGCAGGAAGGTAAAAAAAGTAATGTTGACTTACTTGCTTCTTGTTTATTTTTATTATACGTACTATAAGTTTTTTTCTTATCTATTTCGTTAAATACATACATATATTAAAACATAAAAACAAAGGAAGAAAAACTAAACATACTACTTCTAACTGCAACATAAAAAAGGGGCACTTAGAAAATCTTTAGAAAAGCCTAAAGATAATCTAAGTGATCCTTATCTTATCTTTTATCTTATCTTAATTAAGAACTACATTATTAATAGAGATTATTAATATTATATATTTTTTTTTTCGTCTCATTACTTTATTTACAATAATAAAATATAAAAACAAGTGAAGGAAAACTAAACATACTACTTCTAACTACTACAAAAAGGGGCACTTAGAAAATTATATAATTAATATTAATATAGAAGGAGCTGGTTTCCGAGACACAGATAATTTTCTAGTTCGGATGTCAGAGACTTAAAAAAAACCTTGTGTTACATGTATACTTTTGTCAATAAAGAATTGATTGATTGATTATTTTAAAGGTAGTGTAACTGCTAATAGCACTGATTTCAAGAAGTAAATATTTCAAGTAATCGTGACTTAATTTCAAACAGTTGTATTTGACCCATTTTTCGTAGACCACTCGTAGCAAGCTCTCGGGATTCATTATACGTCTACGAAATTGTTCCTAAAGAGACGCCTCGAAACGTGAATAAACTTTTTATTTCAAAATACTTGTACATGTATTCCAGCACAACTGTAGCCCAGCGTTAGCGATTGATGCTGTTTCTATAACAAAATAAGTTCTTTAATTATTCATTTATTTATTTACTCATACTTGCACACATACAATTTTAAAATTATACGTGTGCCACAGTGTCATTTGATGCTGTTTCTATAACACAAGTACCTAGTTATTTCAATATTCATTTATTTATTTATTCATACATACAATATTCCAAAAAAAATACAATTTCCCTGAGATATTGGGACGTAGCAAGAAACAATGGCTATATGTTAGCCAGTGCTTTCACAAATTTTGCTTCCTTCTAATAGTCAAGATATATTCCACAGATGGGTCCGAAATGGTGCAGCATGGCGAAGGTGTGCAACCACGACCGTATCCCGATCTGCGGTGTGAGTCACGCAGGAGACATCATGGGCTTTCGAGACCTGTGTGACATGTTCGACTACAACTGCATTAGGAGGAGAAGTATGTAACAACCACTAGTCTTTTACTAACTACTACCTGTAGTAGAGATCCTTAAAGCTCCCGCACGAAACGGTCCGCTTCTACCTTTATTGTTCGTACCTCAAGGTTGTGGAACTCCCTGCCTGACTCTCTGTTCCCCACGCACTATAATCCAGCGATCTTCAAAGCGAGAGTGAATCGGTTCTTATCGGGTAAGCACGCTACATCTTAGGCATAGCCTTTACTTGCTATCAGGTAAACTATGGTCAAGTGCAAACCCGTTCAAGTTAAAAAAAAAACTATTTAAAACCTCTCAAGACCAGAATCCGCAGCTGTTGCAGGCTTAATACATCAGAATTGATTCAGGTGTTTTTTTTATGGGTATGCCGCCCTTTGGAGCGTGGCGGAGACTCCCACATAACCACTCACCCTTCCCGGGGCCGGGTGGTACCAGTAATAGGTTTTCGTGGGCCAAAAAAAAGGTTTTTTTTTAATATCTATTTTGGGATGTCAAATGATTTGAAAATATGATTAACTTAACATTTCCATAACTTTATAAAAAAAATTAAGAGAAAAGCACTTTCACTCGTCGCTATTTTTAGTAGCTAGTCTACGAAATTTTGTTTATCCACAACTCAGAATGCATAAAACCTAATTCATTTCCATCATGACCCACTACCTAAAAATACTTTCTAGAATTTCTCTTCAGTATATATAGATCCTAGAAAATTCTAGTTCCCTGCAATAATCGGTCGATGCACTGGCTCGCCCACGTATTGACGTCATGGGGCTTACTACAAGATATCTAACTAATACTGAAACAATATTTTCAAGTACCAACTTTATTTTAGTTACTTCTGTTGCTAAGAGATGGCGCTGGCATTTACTAAGTTAATTTAACATCTTGAAATATGCAGAGAATTGGTATGTAATATTCACATAATTAAATAGCAACAATTTTGATTTTTTTATCACTTACCTATTTAATATCATTAAAATGGAAATGTTATCTGAAGTGGGTTTTGTATTTATACGTATTTTTGGTAGGAAATCTAAAATCACTCATACTACTCCAAAAATCTTACCGCAACGCAGAGTATACTAACCGAACTAATGTTTTTTTTTTAATATAAATAATATATTGCCAGCCTCAACAAAAGCACTATTGATTTAAGGTGGAACCGAATACTGCTGAAAATTCTTCAGTAAATATTGTAGTAGGACCCTGCTGTAAGTTTTCTTGCGTGTGGGTTGAAACTACAGACGGCGCGACATACTTAGTTCTATCTACATATACCTACATATGTATTTACATTCATATAGGGTAGCAGTGCTCTGGAAAGCTTTCTTTGTAAAATTTTTGAATGAAAACAAATATATCAGGGTATTGATTGGCGTTATTACGTCGTATCAGTGCCGATTCATAGTTATTTAGGACATGGAGTTAGAAGAAAACGGAGCATATTTGCCATCAACCTACATATTCAAACGCTTGAATCATTTCAGGTTTAATTATGATATTTATTAACATTTCTAAGTCTGAATAGACAACGATCCTATCGTTGTCTATTCAGACTTATGAAAACGTCGAAGAAAATTAAGAAACCTAACTGTTAATTCCTAAGGCGTTTTTTTTATTTATTCAAAACCATGTATGACAACTGACATAAGCTCAATATTTTTCAGCAGTATTCTTTTTAATACGGAATAGACATTAGAATTTTAGACTGTAGTTCATAATGTAACAAGAAGAAACCAGTTTACTATGGATTTGATAGCCCCGAATTTCTTTTGGATATCATTACCTACATGGTTTTTTTTTTATTTTATGAAATCAAAAAAATATTTATTGCGGAATATAGGTAAATACAGTTGTTAAAATATTACATAATGGAACGCTATACCCCTACCCATAGCGCGTGCAATTTACAGACAACACAATGAAAATTAAATTAAAAATAAAGATATTATGTAAGAATTTTACTATTGCATTGTACTCGTATCTATTGTCAACTTATGTACTTATTTTTTCTTCAGATTACAAGCAAACTGCGTGCCCTGACGACAAATCCATGCTGACGGTGTCTCGCAGACCGACTGGTTCTTATTACGATGATTAACTGTATCTACTTAAATAAATTTAATCATATTAAATACACATTATAGAATTAAGTATCAGCAGATTTATTTGCTAGACTATTTTAAAAGCTGTATAATTCCAATAGTCTTGTTTTATTAATTTATAACATGACATATTATTATAACCTACAAGTAAATAGTGTAAACATTATTATGTGTTAAGTGGTGTTTTAAATATAGCAATAAACTTTGAGACCACAATAGAGTTTGTTCATAATATAATTAAAAGCCTTCTACCTCATACATATTCCTATATCCTATATATCCTGCCTTAATTTATACTACAGAAATAAAAAAAGATAAAATGAAATGTAGAAATAGGTACATTAGATATATTGCAGTGATTATTTCATAAGCGCTAGATCGTAGATTACAACGTTGCTTAACATCAGGCGAGTTGTAGACAAACGTGAGCCCATCTTGTTTTAAAAAAAGTTATTGTTGTCTCTGCCTGTTTCCCTGTTACCCGAACTACAATCTAGCCATCTTGAAATCTAGAATGGAGTCTTGAATTAAATTTTCCAGTGGGGTTATAATATCCAGCATCACAGTTATTTCTTACTAAGTCATTCTTTTTATCCAAAAAAAAGCAAGCAAAACTTAGATAAATATGCAAATTTAAGTATAGGCAATATTTTATCGCGAATACACAGGAAAAATGTAAATAACTATGTATGAATAAAACATTAAATGAATAACCTTACATGTTATTCAAATTAATTTCATGCGTTTTTATAACATTTTAACTAGATCATCGGACATCATCACCCAGGTGATGACCTAGTTTGATGTCCAGGGTTCACCAACTATTGTATAGTCATAAGCCCTATAACATAGTAATTTTTTTTAAATGTTCACTACTGTAATACTTAATGTTTCTTTCTAATCAGGTCAAATAAACGTTTTTATTATTATTATTATTTTCTTTATTTCACTTCACCGATTCTCGGACCTTACGCCCGGTATTTTTAAGGCATCAGTGGGGCCGTAGCCAACACTGAGAGGCCTTTTACAATAGTATACTTAAAATTAAGTAAAAATTACAGATAGAGGATGTTAGGTATATAAAGTAACTATTGCAGACATGGTATTAATGTTACAGGCTATTGTGTTGAGTTGTTCATTGACTTAATTAAACTGGTCTATTGTACGAGGATCGGCACCCGCCAGTTATACCTCATTCATAAAAATTAAAGCGGGTGATGACTTGCCACTCACTAAGTGGGCCCTCCACAAAAGGCAGCCTAAGATGACGCCGGAAGGGCAACATTGGTGTGAGTGGCTTAGGGTGTCGAGAGGTGTGCTGCGCGTTCTCTGAGCGGTACTAGCGGCGTTATACCCTTTAACACTTCCACCCTGGAGCTTAGGTACTTAGCTCTTGCGTCTTCCACTCCCGGACGGCCAATCAAAGCAAGCCAGGGAGGCAGGGGTCTCATTTAGCCCCCATGGAATCGGGGTCCGCGGTGACGCCACTCACCGACGACTCGCCACAAAGTCGCCCCTGCGGGTCATTATTATTATTATAGATATATTTCATCACAACTTAACTAAATTCAAAAACCTACTTAATAAATGTAATATTACCGCTTATAATAGTGACGTTTACTATAAACTTTAAGAGTACAACATTATATTGTAAAGAAAGCTGTACCCAATAGTTAGACTTACAATTTTTTTTACATAGAAGTTTGTTTAATATAGAAGTTTTAGTTTGTAAGTTGTTTTTGTGTCTGTAAATATATAAATAAATACAATTTATCACAACTCAAACAGCAAGCCGTAACCGTGTGGGTAGCATTCTAAATATCGTAGGCGTTATATTAACTCACAAATACCTTTGATAGATCCAACCTACGTTTTACTAAACATTAACAAGAGATAATTACTTTGAATATTCGAAAAATTCATAGTTAATCTCTGGAAATGAAGGCATTCGTTAAAATATTAATGACCATTTTCACAGTTTTTTTCATTAAATGCCAGCACCGGACTTTGTAGACAGTTTTTTTTTTACATTAGATAGTCTCACGCTTGACTACAACTTGCCAGATGTTAAGCAACGTTGTAATCTACGATCTAGCGCGCTTGCCTAGAAGAACTGGCGTTATATTAACTCTGTAGCTCAAAATTACAAGAGCACCGCCGTAAGGTGGCCAGTCTTTTGGTTTTTTACAGGTTGCATTTCGGAAAGTGTGCGGAGGAATTGCATAATAAGACCGACAAAGAATAGTTCAAGGGGAATAGAGATTCGGGCAAGGAGTTCCACAGTTTGGCTGTTCGCACGATGAAAGTCAGTTAGATAGATAAACTCTTTATTGTAACACACATTGACAAAAAAAAAGACAAACAGAAACACAAAAGACTTAAAAAAAATAGTGCCACAACTGGCGGCCTTATCGCTAATAGCGATTTCTTCCAGGCAACCGTAGGATGGACAGGAGTCGAAAGAAATATAAAGGATGGGGTGTTCAAAAAGAGAAAATATATACAAATAATAAAAATATTCAATAATAGTTAGAGTAATCTTAAATGCTTTTATAAATACGTTTTTACGTATTAGTTGGACTTCGAGCGAATCACCAAAAAGAATGAATTTATACTCTTTTAAATGTGTTCGTTGCAATTATTAGTAACGCTTTGAACAAAATTATTTTGACGACATTAATATTATTATTTCAATCGTATATATAAATGCATTGTATTTATGCTTTTTTGTAACTTTTACATCGTGATTTTATCATTTTCAGGTTTAGGTTATTTGGGACATTCATTAGAGACTACATTTAACAAAAGCTGACATACTGTATGAATTTATTCAATAATAAGAAACAATATTTACACATATTAACACTAATAGAACTAAAAAAGAGTATTTACATCTAAACTAAATTTTAACAATCTACATGTGGTATGGAACCAAGAACGCTGGCTGCATTCCCACGCTGGATTGCTATAGAAATCCTTGCGCAAGGAACCAGCCAGCGTACTTTTCAGGTACTTTCAAATCCATAAGAAACAACTTTAATTCTACGAATGTTCCACCTCACTAATTCTATGAATATAATATCAGCTCAGATCCCAAATTCCTAGGAAACCTTATTATAAACTTTAACATCCTGTTATTCAAATGATACAATGTCAGGAGAAAATACACCTACAAAAACACCCATTCGCCTTTGTCGAGGTAATAAGGCAATATGTTGAGGCTTTATAAGACGTGTTTAATATTGATAGTGATGATTTTTGGACTTGTAAGTAGCCATATAACGTTGGATAGAAAGCATTTGGTAAGTTTAGTACTAATTTAGTAAGAAAAACAATATTGAGCACAATCCGGGTCTAAAATAGTGGTGTTGGAGGAAAACTTTCACGAAGGGAAAGTATTGTAAAATTATAATTTTTTGGTGTATTTCATATATGAACAACTCTAATATGCTTTTATATGTATTATTAGATCCTAATATTTTTGTTTCTTTTTCCTTCATCTTGAGGTTGCCTGAAAGAGAAGATAAAAGCGTTGTCTTATGTAATACTGAATACATAGAATAAAAATGTATTTTCTTGTATTGTGTTTAAAGTCCAATAAAATGGTAAATATATTCATTTTTCTCATCTAGCTCATCATAGTGTATTAACAATTGTGAAACCTATAGAAGTCTACTTATTTCAGTAAAAAATTAGCAAAATAAAATCAGAAAATCTATCTAATTATACTAATATATATAATACTAATATATATAATAATTATACTAATAAGCTAATCTAATAAAATAAAACCTTACAGTAGAACAAGCTACTTAAGTGAAAGCGTAAAAAACCCCTTTATTTTCTATTATCCCATACATTTTTCAATCTAAATAAAACCATTTAAAAATACCTTAATTTTCCATTTCTCCCATACATTTTTCAATCTAAATATAACCTTTCAGAATCACCTCTATTTATGTATATAAATATTCTATTTTCCCTCCCATAATTTTTTCAGACGGAGCTAAAGAAAGCCTGCGAGCACGCCTACTCCTGTTTCCATGACAACGTTAACGTGTGCGGCAAGTCCATGAATGAAGCCAGAACCTTCTTGGATCTCTGCGATCTGTATGAGTAC
The DNA here is from genome assembly GCA_927399415.1 of Macaria notata. Taxonomy (NCBI): domain Eukaryota; kingdom Metazoa; phylum Arthropoda; class Insecta; order Lepidoptera; family Geometridae; genus Macaria; species Macaria notata. Next base: position 8,398,535 of record OV656741.1, read on the forward strand.
TCGTGCGAATATAATATGGGTGGGTTTAATTTTTAATTGCCATTTTTTAAGGTCACGCAGCAGTATTTATGCTATAACTAGTGGGTGGTCGCGGCTTCTCTCGCATTAAAAAGTAAAACTTGCATCCCTTTATTTCACCCCTTCAAAAGTGGCAATTCCAAAAATCTTCATTCCAAATTTCAGTCCAATTCGTCCAGTGGTTTGGGCTGTGCGTTGATAAATCACTATATTATCATTCAATAGGAATGCAAATTTTACTTCTTAATGCGAGCGAAGCTGCAAGCACCCACTAGTTTAATATACTCTTGTTTTCAGTTTTCAGACATGTCAAAGAAGAGGAAGGAGTTTGTCCGAATCCGAGAGATTTAATTACCAGGTCATAGTGATAAATACAAGCTCACGTATTTTTTTTACTTGGGATAGTGTTTGCTTTTGGTTACAGTGTCTATCTGATGTTAAGCATTGCTGCCGCCTGGATGTAACACGCTTACCTAGAAGATACCGTGTAGCACTAGATTTATACTAACAAGTTCACAATACAAAACAATTCAAGAGTCTTTCACCAGTCCCAATCTCAATTAATTAACGTTTAAATTTTTAATTATTCAGTTCAATTGATTGACCATTATCACGTTCCTCAAAATGTTGTTTTCATTTAGACTATCCCAATTTTGGGGATCATTGTAGCTAGTTAATAATTCATGTACTTATATCATTATTGTACCAAAATTGCACAAAGTAAAATCACTTATTCACAAACACAAATGAAACGAAAAAATCTTTTGCAATAAAATACTTATTCGTAAGACAGTAATGTACAGAATGTGTTTTATTAAAAAATCAAGAGCAATAAAATCCTAAACACCCCCGAATGCAAGGTATAAGAAAAGTTCTTGTTTTCTTCAATGAAAAACTTGTAAGGAAAAGTAAACCTTATTGTATATGCATTAGAGTGCAAATTTTATTGTGAAACTTAGGTGTTTGAATCAGGAATCTCTATATTAATTTCAGTCGAAGATACAACTTCTAAAATAGGTTGTATTTGTTGACTCATCTCGTTCGATATCATATCAGCAATTAGTGTGCCGTATCTACGAAAATTCTTGCCAAATTTAACTAAAGATATTATAGGAGTATCATCGTTTTCTTTTCGTAGAATAGAAGTAGTATCAAAATTGTTACTTCTTCGGTTTTGAAGGAAAGGATTTATTTTATCAGGTTTTTTTTGTCTTTCCAAAAGACTTTTGCAGTGTTTTATAAGTGTTTGCATTGCTTCCTCATTTTGCTGGTAAAGTTGGAGTAAAAATCCTAGTTGATGGTTTTGTTCCAATACTTTCTTTTGCATGTATTTTTGGAAAGCAGTTTTTCTAGAAAGATCTTCTTTCTGAAAAAAAACATAGAAAAAGAGTTGATTTATTTCTTTATGAATATACTTAGACCGAATCCAGTATTGTGATTGTATATTGCTTCCTGTTATTGTTATTGTATATGACAAGTTAAATTGTAGGTCCCGGCTGTTTGTCTAGTAAGACAGTCTTTAAGCCATATCAAAGGCCCTTCGGGCTGCTTGATAAACTCGACACCAGAGTTGGTCACTCTTATTCGATAAGAAGAAGAAGAAATATTGTGATATACCAGTATATATCTAGTCTGGTCGTTTCAATGTATAATAAGTATGTATTTACAAAAAAAAAGTATACCTATATGTATTATATCCGTTATCTAGTACCCATGATACAAGCGAAAGCTTAGTATGGGGCTAGATGGCGCTCTGTGTGATAATGTCCTGAAATATTTATTTATTTATTTATTTACCAGAGCCCTGCTCGTATTGTAGTAAATTTATTGTGTTTGAGAGATTTAAATAGTTTACTTATCAGTGATTCAATAAATAACTAACAAAACCTTTATTACTAAAACTACTCACCATATTATGTGACAAACTCGATCCTAAGCTTTGTGATTCATTTCTTGGTTGAAGTGAAACAGCAAACATCGGTAACAAAACTGAAGCTGAAATAAGACAATGGCTAATTTAAAAAAAATACTTGTTTTATTTGAATTTAAATATATATTTTTTCAAGTATTACATGAAGTTAGTCCAACCATAACTCTATGGTCCAACCTATTAATAATGTATGTATATTGTATCTCTGAAGGAATCAGCTCCTACAACAAAAGATATCATTCTCTCTGCGAAGCGGCTGGTCGACTTCATATCTATAGAATTCAAAACGCCCTAATATAAATTTAATTATTAATATAAGTGTTAGCACCTTAAGAACTTGTATGTGCAATAAATAAACCTTTCTTTATTTATTGTTAGTTATTTTTATTTATAAAAAAATGTACTTAAAAGAATTACCAATAACTAGGTACTCCATCTTGAATAAAGTAGTGCAAATAGGGCGGTCTGCTACGTCTTTCCACTTATAGTGGTGGTAATTGGCTACTACGACACCACTGTCTTGATAGTTATAGTTTTTACTTTACATTAAAAATGGAGAAAAAAGCAGAAATCAATAAGTTTATAAGAAGTACCTGCTTAGCCAGATTTTGATCCAAGTCATTCTGTAGATCAGATGAAGACCATTTAGAACATGCTTTATGGATAAATTGGCAAACTTTGGATCCTGTAGCTTAGCAAAGAAGATGTTGACAACCTTGCACTAAACAGTATTCTTGTCCGAACTAAAAAAAAACATTGATATTTAAACTTTGATTGCTAAATTCACGTTCGTTACATTAATGATTCTGAATTAATTATTAGTTATATTGAAATTGACCAACTCATATTGTACATGGCTATCAATAGCATATTCAATAACAAAACAAACTGCTCACCTCATACTGACCATAATTTGAACAGTATAAAATGTCAAAAGATACCTTTCGAGAATAATGACTTTTAACCTTGACCCATTCAAATGTTTCTGTAACATCTATCTTAATGGCTATCAAAGTACTTCTTACAACATTATAGTGAGCATGACAGTACTTTTATGGTAACGAGAAATGTCAGCAGTTAACTATGCTATGAGTAATCGTAATTTGATTCACTTTGGTAACTACGTTTCGTAATTATCTGTAACGGTTGGTTCACGAATGATTCTGAGATAATAACACGAATCCCTATCTCTAGCACCCTGGAAGAGAACTAGTTCTCGCAACACAGGGAATCCTAGTGCGAGAACTAGGGACATCAGACTTACTAGAAATGTGAAAAAAAAGTTATAAACTCTGTATAATATATCGAATATCGAATTTCCAAGACCCACTTCAGGTCGCTGCGCCATAGAAGTAATTTTAATTGCTACGAGATTTTTTACATGGTTTTTCTCTACTACCGTTTGACAATAGTCAATCGGGTAATAACCCGTCTATTGTTTAACTATATTTCAAATTATTTTAGATATAATGGTAAAAACTATGATTTTACATTAGGCCTACTTGCACAATAATGATCAAACGCAATTACGTAAATATTATGTCAATAATATTGTAAAAATTGGCTTAATATTTATATTGTGCAAATGAGCCATAGTTATCGGGAAATTCGTGGACATAATAAACAACAAAAAAAAACTGACGAACACATAGGAATGTACATCGTACTTTGAATTACCGATTAATATACATAGATCGCGTGACTTCCCCGGCGCACAACTGCTCCGCACAACTGGTTGTGCCGATGGGAATTTTAATACGCTTCGGCACAACTAGTTAGTCCTTTGGGAAAAAAACTGGACCCACGACACAACTGACCAACTGGTTGTGCCAAAGGGAATGAAAAGTGTACTATTGTCTTCCCCGAGGCACAACCAATATGTACAACTGTTTGTATTCATATAAGTAGTCATATTTATGTAATTACAATAATGTAATGATAATAATAATAAATTTGTAACTAGCAAAGAACTCGAAAACTATAAGAGATATTGGGTTGCGGTATGTACTACAAACATTTCATAGTTCAAGTTAATAAACTCCTCTCTTTCGAAAAAGGTCTTTAAAAAAAGGTAATTTCTATGTTAAAACTGCAAGTATCAAAATACCTCCACCTCGCAGTCGACATAAGGTATGATTTATAGTTATTAAGGAGAGTGATTGGATTAGGGCTGATAAGGCTCTCGCGGGACGTCGGAGCATTAACACGCCTTGTCACTCCAACTCGCAGTTAAATAGTATTTGTATATACCTATTGTAATGTTTAGAGGTGTTTTAGGTATTTGATGGATATCTCTCTCTTGAGTCGTATATCCTCATGACTGAGGGCCGTGACTCCCGTGCAATTAATTCGTTAGGGGAGTTCTCTTGGGCGTACATCATGGTGGGCGCCCAAATCCTTCCACGGAAGACAAATATCCTCGGATATTATGGACTCAAACATGTCGGTTTCCTCACGATGTTGTCCTTCACCGCTAAGCGAATGCAAATCCACACATAACTTGTAAATACAAGGCATTTGTGTAGAACCGGATTCGAACCAGGGTGCGTCTGGATAAAAACAGATACTGGAACCGCTGAGCCACACTCGCATTTATGATGATGGATGTAAATCATAATGATTTTAGCTTGTGATTTACGCTAAACGAGTCACTTGACTTACATTTGCAGTCAATCAGGGAATTCGTGTTAATATAAAATTATGTTTATCCATAAAAACATATTAAAAGAGATATAAATTCGTTTATATTGTTATACATAACTATGTACCTATGTGTGTAATTGTGTAAACGAATTAATTATAAAAAAATATATTTTTGGGATAAGGACAAACATAGAACATTGAAAAGAAAAAACTCAAAACAAATAATAGGATTTTTATTACAACAGTATTTTCTATAAACATTAAAGTTGAAAACATTTTATGATCATAATATATATTTAGTTTTTACGTTCTCAATTTCTAAACTTGTATAAAGTTATAAAATCAAATCACTGTTTTGGATAATTGAACATTTTATTCTGAGTTGGCCAACACAGTTAAATTTGATGACTAATAAAAATAAACTCATGTTGGTTTCATTTACATACAGAATGTTATACAGAGAGTTAAGTATATAATAGAGAAAACATATTATGACGCAGCATTATGCTGATAATTTTAAGTAAGTACTTTATCACATTAATCAGAGAAGGAAAAAAAACATTAATCGTTACATACATAATAATAGAAGATTGTTCTTTATTAAAACTTACAACTAGGTACTCGTGCGAAATTTAAAATTTAAACAGCAATCGTACATTTACTCTTTGTTGTCAGTTATGCTCCCGTATTTGGCGCAAGTATACTGTCACAGTGAATCTATGAAAGTGAGTAAGCATTTTTTTTTTACTATCAGTATTTACCTAGTACCTAACGATTTGATTCCTGATACCTACGAGCGCGTTAATATTCTTTAGTATACACAACACATTGTCATGTTGATGCCTCTTTAGCTGATTAAAATATTATTTCTCTTGAAATAACTAAATTATGTAGTAGTTCTAATATTGTTAACTTTATTAAAAAATTTACCTCTACCAAGATCTGTCGGAGCGTTTAAAACTGGCTACACGTGAGCGAAATGCTAGCTTGTACTTTGCCCTAAAGATTAGTCAAGCTATTCAACGGGGCAATGCAGCCAGCATTTTGGGTACGCTGCCTTTTGAAAAAGTAGATTAGATTGTTTATGTAACGTGTTTATACGTACAACCCGGTCACAATATCTGTGCACCTGACCTCGTGACGTCATATCGGCGGTCTGGGTACGGTGTGGGAAAAATTTTTTTCGAGAAATGTGGAGGTAAAAAAAATTGCTAACCTTTTCAAATCAATTTATTATTACGTTGATGAAGGGTTTGTGGAAGAAAGCAGGAGAGGCGCCGCATTCCAGCGAGGTGCACAGATATTGTGACCGGGTTATACATATATATATTTATTTGTCACAACCCATAAAATTTGATATTTAAGGACCGCCGTAGATACAATAAATGTTACAATGATATTTTTAGAACGAGGAAGAATGTAAAATAGCAGACCTCTGTGTCCACGATAAAGTTCCGATGTGTGGCATTGACTCTTGCGGCGAGATGAGAACCTTCATCGACACGTGTGACATGCATGAATTCAACTGCGACAGCAAAAAAGGTATTTTGTTTTACCAAATGCTAATAGATCGTCTGATTGATTACAAAATTTACCCGATAAATATAAAAATTTTGTTATAAAAATATGTAGATTTCCGTTCATTTGTTTGTTCAAAGAGAACGTTACAAACTAAGGAATTGTTTTGCCAATTCCACCACCACGCTAAAGCACTTTTAGCTGATTATTTACTGGCTAATATTGTTGCTAAATATGCTTAATAATCTTTATTCAAGTGCAATAGAGAACGATAAATAAATCTTTAGTATTTTTAATGGTCCAAGAACACCGTACAATAATGGCAACTATTGAAAACAGAAGAGGGAAGATGGTTGGCCACCTTATACGACATGACGAATTTATAAAAAACATCATGGAAGGAAAATTGAAAGCCCGAAGAGGAAGAGGAAGGCCGAGAAGGTCTTTCATGGACCAAATAAAAGAAAAGGCGGGTGTCATGTCGTATAAGGAGGTCAAGGAATTGGCAGAAGACCGGGAAGGATGGCGCATGCTCCACAGACAAGGGCCCGGCCCTTAAATTTATGATGATGATGATATTTTTAATATATTATACAATCATCTTTTCTCAAAGTAAAGTAGGACTACCCACTGTCTTTTGCCCACATTTAAAAAGACAGCGTATTTCGAGTAAATAACTATATAATAGTAAAGTTTAATTTTAAATTTGTATTCTGTGCAGATTTTAAGCAAAGACCAATCCACGAGTGCTGGGTGACTTGCAAGAGAGGAAGGTCCTTCAAGAAACCTGAATATCGGACTGACTGTAACATCAACAATAAAGCTAACCGGTTATAAATATGTATGTAGAAAAAAAATAAGTTTTTCATTTTCCTCGATGATTTTTGAGACCCGAAATAAGTCAGACCTCTGATAGACATTAGAGAGTTTTTAAATTAGTATTTAAATTGTACCATGTGCAATGGATCAACGGATCATGTATCATCATCCCATATCAATGAAATTATTGGTAAAGGCAAATTTTAACGTAGAAAAATTAAATCATACTAAATTTCTTTGTTATAATAAAGTTCCTAGTGGCCAACTCTGGTGTTAGATTATAATTTATCTTTTTTTGACATATCACACAGCGCCATCTAGCCCCAGCTACTACCAAGCTTACGCTTAGTAGTACGTAGGTACTAGATAACGGATATAATAGTCATTTTTTTATAATTACTAATTATACATAGAATCGACTAGACTCAACACAAGTAATTACAAATTATAAAATTTCGTAATTGCTTGTGTTATGCGGGAATCGATCCCACACCCCTAGATAAGAAGGCAGAGCCACTACCAACTAAGCTAACAGAGCAAATACCTTCTTAGCCATAATCTGAATTCTTTATTGCACAATAATTCATTACAGTTACATAGGATTGGACCTCTGCCCTGTTAATCAGGATCGCAAGATAATAGTCGTAATTTGATTGGATACCAACCAACTTATTTATATTATTATAAGTAAACATAGCAATAGTAGTAAGAGTTTCCGGTTTCTTCTAGGCAAGCGCGCTGGATCGTAGATTATAACGTTGCTTAACATCAGGCAAGTTGTAATCACGCGTGAGCCTATTCCTTGTAAAAAAGTAGGTACATACTCTCAAACCTCAACTAATCGGAAGATTGCATCATAAAACTGCATGACTCAAATACAGCATCATCACAGTTCGGTTTCAAAATGCAAGAATTATTACTTGCACGTCGGAGTATCACAAATTTATTAAGTGGTTTACAACCTGCCATGTTTATGGAACATTTGAAATAAGCAAAATTCAATGGAAATCTAAAATTGTTGTAAAAGTGTGATGTATGGTGTTTTCTTTTTAAATCAAGATTGAGAAAGATTTTTTTTTACAACAAGATGTACAATTGTACTAGAATTGTACACTAATTTGACTGTTGTACATTCTTTATTGTATCTCGTTAGTTGTCTGTGCTTCTTTTCTTACGTCAATGACTAAAAACAACATACTTTATTTGTTTTATTTTAATTTATTATACTGCTTATTTTAGTGCGATATTTCTATCAAACTTAAAAACCGACATTCATCTTGGTCCACCTACATTTTATAAATTTTCTTTGGCAGTGTATAAATGATATTTCAAAGCAATGTTGAAGGCACTACTGCTTCTTATAATAACGAATTTGCTGGAAAACTGCGAGGCTCACGTGGAAAGTGCGAAGGTAAGTTTTAGAAGGTAATTTCAGAAATTAATACCCAGGGGTCTTCAAATTCAGAGTAAATAAGTTGCTTCTAGGCAAGCGTGTTATATCTTAGACTACAGCGGTGCTTATCATCAGGCAGGCTGTAGTCAAGCGTTAAAGAAAAATATACCAAAAGTAAATCTTTTTCCTCTTATCCAATGACAGTGGCCAACTCTGGTGTCGAGAGTTTATCAAGCCGCCCTAGGGCCTCTGACATGACTTAACGACTGCCAACACTAGACAAACAGCCAGGACCTACAATTTAACGTTCAACCGACCCACAGAAGCGCCCCAAATGGAATGATACTTTTAGGTCACCCATCCAAGGACTGACAGCGTCAACCCTTGCTTAATATTGGTAATCGCATGCGATTGCCTCCGCTAGCTGTGCTATTCCATTGTGGGGCATTCCATTTAGGTGGGTCGGATGACACGTTAAGCCATGTCAGTCATAAACTTTCGACACCAGAGTTGGCCACTCTCATTCGATAAGAAGAAGAAGAAGTACAAATGATTGAAGCAATAAATTAAAAAAAGTTCATTAATCCACTAGACGATAGAAGTTGATGGTATCTCCTTTGAAATAATCCTGAATTCGAACTTTGATTTGATCTTTCGCAAAGGTAGGCGAAGTATTAGATTATATTGAGATTATTTCCGTCAGAGGCTTCCAGAGATTTCACAAAATAATTTTACGAGGTGGAGGCAGCACTTCTGCAATATGTCGAATATCAAGCTTAAAACTGACCAAATTTTTGTAGTTCCGATTTTATCCACGAGTCGTATCTATCGTAAATTCTGAGTACACATTTGAATAAGTTTATTTCGTGAAAGGTCAAGAGAGAACCTTCGGCAGGCTGTAGTTGATCCTATTTCTATTCTCGTTGGAGTAGATTTGTGGTATACGGACATAATCGAGAAATGTTTGTATGTACTTACGAGTACGTGTAACAAAAAAAAGTTTGAAATAAATAAATAAATATTTCGGGACCCTGCACACATCGCCATCTAGCCCCACACTAAGCAAATTCTTGTGTCGCGGGTACTAGATAACGGATATAAGATTTATATACCTACTTTTCTTTTGTAAATACATACTTATTATACATACAAACGACCAGACTCAACAGTAATCATAAATTTTAAAGTTCATAAATACTTGTGTCATGCGGGAATCAAACCCGCACCCCTAGATTAGAAGGCAGAGCCACTACTAACTAAGCTAACAGAGCCTTCAAATATGTCTGAATCTATTGTGTTTGAACCCAATGTTTAGTTAACTGATTTCCTTCCTCCTAATTACTGAAAAGGTTGTCTGAACTGAGCTGTTTAATTTGAGCAATAATAATAACAGTTGTCATATTTAAGATCACTTTTACAAAGGCTTTTAAGCACATTTAGCCATTTTGGTGCAAATTTTGACCTTATAAACGTTTAAGAATCATGGGAACGAATGTGTAAATGGTACTTAATCTAAGTATTAATAAATTGTTCACTTACAATCTTTAATTCAATCAAACAGCAAGTATTGGTTGATGCGACGCATGAACAAAATGCTGGCCTTTTTCTGGCTTAACGTATCAGCATTGCCATCCAGCGTGGTAATGCGGCCAGTATGCTGGGCACGCTGCCCTCTGGTAGTGGGCTGGAGCACTTAGATTATCTTGGTGCAAATTTTGACCTTATATACGTTTAAGAATCATGGGAACGAATGTGTAAATGGTACTTAATCTAAGTATTAATAAATTGTTCACTTACAATCTTTAATTCAATCAAACAGCAAGTATTGGTTGATGCGACGCATGAACAAAATGCTGGCCTTTTTCTGGCTTAACGTATCAGCATTGCCATCCAGCGTGGTAATGCGGCCAGTATGCTGGGCACGCTGCCCTCTGGTAGTGGGCTGGAGCACTTAGATTATCTTGGTGCAAATTTTGACCTTATATACGTTTAAGAATCATGGGAACGAATGTGTAAATGGTACTTAATCTAAGTATTAATAAATTGTTCACTTACAATCTTTAATTCAATCAAACAGCAAGTATTGGTTGATGCGACGCATGAACAAAATGCTGGCCTTTTTCTGGCTTAACGTATCAGCATTGCCATCCAGCGTGGTAATGCGGCCAGTATGCTGGGCACGCTGCCCTCTGGTGATGGGCTGGAGCACTTAGACTATCTTTAGGCTTTTCTAAAGATTTTCTAAGTGCCCCCTTTTTTGTAGTAGTTAGAAATAGTATATATGTTTAGTTTATCTTCCCTTGTTTTTATATTTTATTATTGTAAATAAGATCTTTTATATTTTTATTGTAAAAACATTATTTTCAGCTAGCAGAAGAGTGTAAAATCGCAGATATTTGCAAACACGACCAAGTGCCGATATGTGGCATTGACTCCTGCGGAGAGATGAGGACCTTCATAGACACTTGTGATATGCACGAGTTCAACTGTGATAGCAAGAAAGGTAAGTCTTTATCTCTCTTAAGTCGTAATTCCTCATTCCTCGTGACTCCCCCGCAGAATTAATTCGTTAGGGAGGTGCTCTTGGGCAGATACCTACATCGTGGCGGGCGGCTATAAATGATAATACGTATGTATGTACATAGTCACACTATATTGTTAACAAACATTTGACACAGGAGGTTATCGCTTATTTTTTGTCATACTAAATTAACGTGTTATCGCGAGGAAATGGACATATAACTGAATAAATCACCCAACTGTGGCAAAATCTATACTAATATTATAAAACTGAAGAGTTTGTTTGTTTGTTTGTTTGAACGCGCTAATCTCAGGAACTACTGGTCCGAATTGAAAAAATCTTTTTGTGTTTAATATACTATTTATCGAGGAAGGCTTTAGGCTATATAACATCACGCTGTAACTAATAGGAGCGAATAAATAATGGAAAATGTGGAAAAAACGGGGAAAATTATTCATCTTTGAGAGCTCTGTTGCGTGCGCTGCGAAAACGCTTCAAGATATCACAAAAATATGTATCAAATAATTATTTCTCTTGAAATAATGTAACAAAATGTCTGGAACAGTATATGTCTATCTTTTAAGGTTAACTCAATAAACCCGTTTTTAAGGTAATAACTATTCCACGCGGATGAAGTCGCGGGAACCAGCTAGTTATATATATTTGGTTAAACGATTGAAAATGAACTCAGAACCAATATCGCTTTAAAGAAAGCGTTGAGTCATGCAATATTTATTTATCTGTTCCCATGAGCCTAGAACCCTTGGAATAAGACGCCATCGTAATTTGACCCGTCACTGTATAAATAAGATGACTGAAACAGAGGTCGAGCTAAAACGGGACTTGAGTCATCCCTAGTTAGTATTTATTCTGTGACCTGGCGCCATGAAATAAGGCGCTCGATCATTGTATTGTCTCAACGCCAAATATAAGATTATAATAAATATTATGTAAGTTTTCATGACATTGGCGAGCTCTGGTGTCGATAGCTTTCAAGTCATCCTAAGGCTTCTAAAATAGTTTTGAAACTTAGTTTAGGTATAACTAAAGTAACCAACATTAATACAAAAAATGTTATCATATCATGTTTTGACAAATTAATCTCCAGAATATATATGTCGTGGCCAAATCACTGAATTGATAATTTCATGAAATGGTTAAAAGCATTTCGTGATGTGTTCACGTTTCATGAAGTGGCCTACTAATGGCGACCAAATCATTAAATGATAAACGTTTAGCGATTTGGTCACCCACGTTTGACCATATCGTGAAAATGGAGAAACCATAAAATATTTAATGAAAACCCAGAACAATTGTGTTACGTACTTGTTTATTTTTAGTATTATTTAATTTTATAAAAAACATAGGTCACATAACATTAACTAATGTTGAACAAAAAGGTACCTAAGTTTCGTCAGTTTCCATATCATATTTTGATAACCAGTAGTAGTCCATAGACTTCTTCTTCGTGGTCACCCTACTCTCCTTCATTTGTTTATAACCTAATAAAGAAATTAAAATTATTTGGTAAGTACCTATTAGACATTTGACAATCAATATAATATCAGATAAATACACATTTATTTTGATAAAATACGTTATGTAATTCAATTAAGTACATAAAAATGTAATATAAAGTAAAATATTACTAAACTGTGAAATACGTTCCAAACTCCACGGTTTTTTCACATTCTGCTCGGAACTTGCATGACTTGCATAGTACTCTAATACTTTTTCATCAAACACTCTTTTATTTTCACTTTATTTCACGTTTAATAACGAATTATTCGCGTTTAGTTTTGAGAGATCTTCGTTTACAAGGGCCGCCATCTTAACACAAACAAAGCGCTTAGGCGCTTACAGCGCCTCTACCGGTAGTCAATGAAACAATTCCATGATATGATCGATTAAATTGATTATTTCATGAAATAGCAGTGCGTCCAGCTGGCCCTATCTTCAAACGATTTCTTATCATTGATCTGGCTTGGGCACATCATGATATGGCCAATGGACAGTGAAATATTTCATGAAATGCAACCATTTCATTAAATGGCCGATCATTTCATGAAATGGGCAATTCTACGATGCGGCCACGACATATACATTAAATAAATAAATATTCCGGGACAATGCACACAGCGCCATCTAACGACACTAAGCAAACGCTTATGTCGTGGGTACTAGATAACGGATATAATACTTATATACTTTTCTTTTGTAAATACATACTTATTATACATACAAACGACCAGACTCAACACAAGTAATTATATTTTTTTATAATGCATAAATACTTGTGACACGCGGGAATCGAACCCGCAACCCCTAGATTAGAAGGCAGAGCCTCTACCAACTAAGCTAACAGGCCAGTTACATTGATGAGAATATTTGTGTTTCATTTCGTGTTAATAGATACCTACCTACCTAAAATTATATTTCTATGACCTTGTATCGCAATAGACGACACGTATACCGGTATCAGTAGACCTCTATGTATGTGTATAATTGCTGGTATCGTGACATCCGAATTTTAAATAATAGTTAGTAATGTTATTTAAATTGTAGCGCCCGTAGCTCAGCTAGCAGATGCAAACACATGCGATTATCAATGTTTAGTAAAGGTCGACGCGGTCAGTCCTTGGATGGGTGAACGAAAAGTGGCATTCAATGGAGTCCAAGCCAAGCGCCCAACATTTTGGGCGCTTCCTCCCAATTGTAGGTCCCGGCTGTTTGTCTAGTACGGCATTCGTGAGGCCGTGTCAGAAGCCCTCAGAGTGGATTGAAAAACTCGACACCAAAGTTGGCCACTCTCATTCGTTAAGAAGAAGATACATAAATTGTGATAAAAAATATACTTACAATGTTACATTGGTATCACACATCACTTATCAGATTCGGAAACAATAACAATATTAGAACCAGATTCTCTTAATTATGTGTATACCTCTGAACTATGTATATAGACAATATCATATCGCAATATCTCTCTTGCTCAGGATGAATTTAAATTGTGGTTGTAAAATATATGTAACTTGGGTGATAAAGAAAATCATTCTACCATAGTGATTAAATTGTATTTAATATATGTGATATTATAACAATAAAAATTACCAAGACTTTGAACTAGAATACAGATTTACAAAACTATACCTAAAGCTTATGGAACACTTCCTTCAGTGGTGTTCTCATCGCATCGATGAAAAAGCAGACAACAATTATTGTCACAGGCGTACAAATCATCGACTGAAAGTTTCTTCATTCCTCGTTCTTGTATCGCAGTTTCAAGCGACCTCTGGAACTTTGCTCGATGAGACTTACTGTCATTGCACAAACTGCTCCAACGTCTGATTTCATAACAAGGATCTCGAAATCTTTGCTTGATTTCTATATTCAAGTAGCATATAGAACAACTGATGCTTAGGTCACTGCTAATTTCTCTCAGGCAATCTGATAATCTCGGTTTTTGCTCTACAATTTTTTTATGACGGTGGGAGAAAGCAAACGTACAGAAAGTGCATATGACTGTATGATCTGATGTTATATCATTATGAGTTATAATACTATCAAGTAATGTCATATCGCCACGTATGCTGTCGTATGGTATACATTGATGTGATATCGAAAATTCACACGCTCGACATGCATGCGTTTTTCTAATACGCTCATTATTCTTTAATACGTTGTTCATCTTACGAGATATGAGATAAAAAGACTTCTGTAATATATCAGCTTGATCTTCTGTAAACGCGTTGTTGTTCATTAATTTCTCTTTAAATTCGTTGGTATTATAGTTACTTCGGAGTGCTCTGAGCCAAAAATCTGGATCTTCAATGCCGCTAGGTTCTTCTGGTGATGATTTTTTCGATAGTGGCTCTTTTGTAGGTGATGCGGTTGAGGTAGATGCTACTGATATGTTCTTACTTGTGGTTGGTCGCTCTAACGTGGCTTCTTTTAAAAATGATGCTTTAGAATTCTTTGTTTTAGGATCTGATGTTTTCGGTTTACACGATTTTGTAGTTGATAAATTTGACGAAAACTTTTTCGAAGTAGAGGCTCCCGATGTATTTTCCTCCACAGTTGTAATAATATTCATGTCTTTGGCATCTTGGCAATCTTGATTATAACGACGCTTTTTTGGTTCTATTTTTTCTGCCTGGTCAGGCCGAATAATTTGCTTTGAAATGCTTTTGCTAGTAGAAGGAGCAGAAATACTTTTTCGTGTCGGTGTTTCCGGTTTTATCTGTTTGCTGGTACTTGGTGTTGAAGAACATTTACCAGTCCGTTTTATTTTTCGTATAGTAATTTTTGTTTCACCCAGTGGTGTTAAAGCAAACGTGTCTGATGTTTGAGTCGGGGCATTTATTTTATCATTAGAACATTCTGAATCGTCATCTGCCATCGTTGTTGACGTTATTATAGCAAACGTATAACAGCGAAGTTTTTTAGTGAGTAATCTTGTTTTTCCTGTAGATAGACCTTAATTTATTTTGGTAAGCATGAAACAGATAGCTCTATAGTCTAGCTACACGCATACTGAATCATTCGAAGAAGATAAACCTTCCGGCACGATACATTCAACAAGTCACTTTTAATTCACTATATCACCGTAGAAACAATAGTTCACCGTTCTCCTTATCGATCGACCACTGGCTGTGAACGTCAATCTAATAACAACACTGCTCATTTCAGCTGATTTTAATACTTAACAAACATATTTTAAGAAAAAAGTCTTTTCAGAGTTACAGTTGGTACTCATTCCTTTGCTTATTTTACCTTCAAATACCACAAAACATTTGAAAAACGACACAAAATGGAACAAAACACGTCTGGTGCCGCCAAATATTCCTTCAACCTATATAAAGTTAGTATGTGGTTGGAGTGGCACAGACGGGCCGTACCATCACATGCCCGAAGCCATTCATGTCAAGCTCATCGAAACATTACCACATTAAATCTTATTTCAATTGTAATAAAGTTCTTTTTGAAAAAGTACTGCTTCAGTTAGGCATAATCTAGTTTTGATATAGAGGTAACAGTACGGTTCAGTAAAAATTACGTCATTCCCCCAAATCAACATACTGAGAAGTGGGCACGTGGATGGAGCATAGCGCGTATGTACAACGATAAAACTACATATACCTAAAATCGTGAATACGTTGTGTTGCTATTATTAGTAGCTACTTACAGATTTGTAAATTATTTTTTCATTCAATCAAAAATTCCTTATTGTACACCAATATATCAAGAGAACACAAGTATAAAGAAAAAAAAGTATTTTTTGTATTTTTCAAGGCTATAAATTATAATATGTGCATAGTCACAGCTACTTACAGATTTGTAAATTATTTTTTCAATCAATCAATCAATCAAAAATTCTTTATTGTACACCAATATATGAAGAGAACACAAGTATAAAGAAAAAAATGTATTTTTTATATTTTTCAAGGCTATAAATTATAATATGTGCATAGTCACACTTTATTGTTAACAAAAATTTTGACACAGGATATACATATATATACCTAATAGCTCTTATTTTTTGTAATGCTAAGTAATTAAGGTGTAATCGAAAGGAAATGGACGTAAAACTGAACAAATGCTTTCCAAACTTTTTAGCTATTTTAGAACTGTTAGTAGTATGTTTAAATGTCATGATAAATTAATAGCTCATTAATTTTGGCTACCAATCGGAGCAACAGGAAAAATGTCTTTCATTTTAACTTAACCTATCATTATAAAATATTTAAATGTGCTCCAATGAACAAACAACAAACAACTTAATAATTGAAATGTATAATGTATTAATTTAGTTAAATAATATGGACAATTGTAATGTACTATATACTTCGATCAATAAATATACTTAATTTAGGAAATTTTAGTGGGTAGGAACTGGTGGAACTATTTTATTTATTTATATTTTAATATCTAATGTAAGTACCTAGTTTTCACTAACTCGATTAATTAATTTGAATTTGAAATTGGACAAAAATTATATCAGAAAAAAAAAACAATTTACAAAGTAAAAAAGGGTTTATTTGTTTGTTAGTCTGTTTGTTTCACTTTCATGTCGCAACAAAGTAATGTTCATCGAAATTACTGGATCAACGCTAAAAAAGGGCAAGAAACATTTATTCGAGAGACGTCATCATAGTTATTTGTAAATTATACTATACAATGTATATACCTATACAATTTTGGTCACATAACAAATGAAGATAAAGAACATACAAAAAAACACAGTAGGTACTCTCTACAAAATAATGATTGTAATAACTATATATTACAATCATCACACGGAACTGAAGATTTAAGAAGTTATTATGCCTATTGGAATACTTTGTTCAGTTGAGTTCTCATCGCAACGATGGAAAAACAGGCAACAATTATTTTCACAAGCATATAAGTCATCGAACGAAAGTTTCTTCACTCCACGTTTTTGTAAAACTCTATCAAGTGACTTATGAAATTTTTCTCGTTGAGATTCACCGTCATCACCTAAATTAGTCCAACGCCTAAACCCATCACAAGGATCTCTCTGTCTTTGTTTGATTTCTATGTTCAAATAGCATAAAGGACAGTCGAAACTTTTTTGTTCGACTTCTTCCAAAAAAATTTCTGTCGTGTATTTAACTCTGGGTCGCACTCTTTTTCTATGGTGATGGAAGAAGGCAAACTGACAGAAAGTGCAAAAGACTGTTTTTTCTGGTGGTGTAGGAGTATGTTCTATAATAGACTCAAGTAATGTCATGGCGCCACGTATGCAATCGTAGGGCAAGCACTGATGGGATATCCAAAAATCACACTCAAAACATTTATGCGTTTTCCTAATACGCCTATGGTTCTTCAATACGTTGCTCATTTTATTGGACAAATGATAAAAAGACTGCTGCAGGATTTCAGCTTGATTACCAGTGAATGTGTCGTTATTTACTAAACTCTTTTTGTATTCGTCAGTATTGAAGTTACCACGTAGTGTTCTAGTCCAGAAGTTTGGATCCTCTATTTTACTTGGATCTACTGTGAACGATTTTGTCGATGTTGGCTTTTTTGAAGTTATTAAATTGGTTTCGGTGGAAGTAGATGCTTCGGATACGTTCTTACTTGTAGTTGGTATCCCCAAAGTAGATGTTTTTGATTTAGATTTTTTCGAGATTATAGTTGTGTAACTTGAAGGTTTTCTTGTTGATGTTTTCGGTTTTGGAGTCTTTGAAATTGAAGAATTTGATGTTGATACATTTGAATTATTAGATGCTCCTGATATTTTTTCATCCAGATTAAATATCTCAGATGAGGTTTCTTTCAATTCAGATACATCTGGTTTAGTTGTTTCAAGACGTGATATTTTTGATGGTGACGCTTTTGACGTAGTTGTTTTTGATTCCTTTGTTTCCAATGTTGGTTTTTTTGATTTGGATGATTTACTTATTGGTGTATTTGATCTTGATTTGTCCGATGGAGATGCAATTCGTTTGTGTGTTTTTGATGTGGATGAATCCAATTTTGATATATCTGTGGTTAAAGTGTTTGAGGTGGAGACTTTGGGTTCCAATATTTCTAATATGGATGATGTTTCCACGTCGGATATTATGATTTCTTTCGATGTTGTTTGTGCCGTTGTTTCATTTGTTGCTTTATGCTTGAGTTTTTGTATAATTCCCTCTAATGTCTTTGGATGCTTTGATGCTATTGTACTGTATTTTTTACTATCATCTGTATCTTTCCTTTCACTTCGTTGTGTTTGTGCTAACACATCTAAAATTTGGGTATCTTGGTTATAAGGCCTTTTGTTTGATATGATTTGTTTTGCCTGGATAGAGTCTAATGTTTGATCGGGAATAATTTTTCTAGTACCAGGAACAGGGAAGCTTTTCCGGGCTGGTATTTTCAGTTCTGCTGCTTTGCTAGTACTTGGCTTTGGAAAACTTTTTGCCGCCGGCTTTATTTTTCGTATAGCTATTTTGGTTGCACCTAAAGGTGTTAAAGTAAACGTTTCTCCTGTTCTACTCGGGGAACTTCTTGTTTCTGAAGTCGATTCTGACTTATCGTCTCTGCTTTCTGTAGACATTATTGCCGCAAACTTAATGCGGCTGCGTGGTTTTGAGCTGATTAACAGATTTGCTTCTGTTGTGCTCAGATTTTATTTAATTTTTACCTCACATAACATGATATGCGCATTATTGCGGATACAAATTAATTCGCCGAAACTGAAATAGTACTTGCGGCGCAATACAAAATACATTCAACAAGTCATTCGGTCCATGATATCACTGTAGAAACTATAGTTCTTTTATTTATCGACCGACCACAATCGTTCTGTGCACGTAGAACCAAAACACTGCTATTTTACACCAAGAATTCTTCTTTTACATCACAGGAGGTATTTTATTCAAAAGTAACATTGCTTTATATTGTTATAAACTGATTTTACTTCCAATTAGAATAAGAATATTCAAAAATCGTCACAAATAACTAACACGTCTAGTGCCGGCAAATATTCGACCTATTTAAGAGTTTGGAATCGCTCAGAGGGCCGTACCATCACAAACCTGACGCCAAACATGTCAGGTTCATTAGAACACTACAATATTGAATCGTATGACTAACAAAATAAAGTGCCTAATCGTGTGAGTATTTTTCATGATGTCCAAAACAGTCTTGATAAAGAGATAACGGTACGGCTCGGTAAAAATGACGTCATTCACAAATTTATATTCCGTAGAATATGTATGTGTGTAGTATCTGGGCGTTTGAACATAGATAAAGCTATGACTAAAATACGTTGTTTTTACTGTAACAAACCGTTATAAATACAATAAACAATACAGTAATGATACGTTGATATGCTGTCACAAATACTAATCGTATTCATGCAATGGTTTGGTTCAAATTCAATGCAAATTCAAATTATTTTTATTATGCCAAAATAAACAAAGCTAGTACTTAGATTAGGTAATGTACAGGAGTATAAATCCTACATGTAGCATAGCAGTACAAGTTGTTCCATTGTCCCGCGCAAGTCCCATAGATGGGCTTGTGTTGCGGTTACCTGCTTTATGTACCACAGGAAAAATGAGCATAAATATTCAATATGCTACTATATCTATGAATTAAGCTTGAGCTTAGTTTATTATAGTTTGACATGTATTTAATAACAAAAAATTTCATTATGTTATTAATAATCTTGACATTGTAACTTCTAAAATTTTATTAAAACTAAATGTTATAAATTCAATTTGACGAGATAATGTAATTTGTGTAGCATATTCTATGATATTTATACCTATGTTACAGCTTTACATTATCAATAAAGATTCTTTATCTTTATCTTTTATCTTTTATAAAAATATAATACCAGAACATTTATGTACTTTAAAAAAAATATAATTACTTGTGTTGAGTCTGGTCGTTTGTATGTATAATAAGTATGTATTTACAAAAAAAAAGTATATAAGTATTATATCCGTTATCTAGTACCCACGACACAAGCGTTTGCTTAGTGTGGGGCTAGATGGCGCTGTGTATGATGTCCCGGAATTTTTTTTTTTTTATTTTTTTTTTTTATATTTTATTTGTAATTATTTTTTTTACATTAAATAGGCTTACGTTTGACTATAGCCTGCCTGATGTTAAGCACACTATAGTCTAAGATGTAGCACGCTTGCCTAGAATAAACCTATTTACTCGAGATTTGAAGACCCCTGGGTTATAATTTTCTGGGAACAGGGCTCCAGGTAGAGAGTTCCAAAGTCTCGTTGTCCTTTAAATCTACCTCTATTATAATGTATAACGATCTACAAGATAAAACCTTTCCTTGCAAGAAGCAGTTGAGTGAAACATCTTTGTGAGTACCTACATTGGATTTGTTTCTGGCTCAGTAGTATGTTTTTATTGATAGAGAGATAAAACGAGAAATACTTAACCGAATGGCAATCTGCCATTTTATATTATATTTATATCCGTTATCTAGTACCCACGACACAAGTGTTTGCTTAGTGTGAGGCTAGATGTCGCTGTGCAATGTCCGTGAATATTTATTATATTTTATTCCAGTTTTTGTATGCTAGTATAATACTTACGTTTGACAATAACTTGTCTATTGCTAAGCAACGTGGTAGTCTACAATCTAGCGCGCTTGCCTAAAAGAATCTGTTTAACCCTCGACTTAAAGACCGATAAATTATAAGACAAGTGTTTTTATACACACCAAAAAAAAATACATTAAGAAAGAAATTTCAAAACTAATTTAATGCACATTAGGCGGCCTTATTGCCTTAGGCGTTTTCTTCCAGACAACCCTTGGATGGACAGGATTTAGGATTATAAATAGGCGGTGTACAAAAATACGTAAAATAAATAAGTGAAAAACAATACAAACT
This sequence comes from Macaria notata, assembly GCA_927399415.1. Classification (NCBI taxonomy): domain Eukaryota; kingdom Metazoa; phylum Arthropoda; class Insecta; order Lepidoptera; family Geometridae; genus Macaria; species Macaria notata. The sequence continues at coordinate 8,419,756 of OV656741.1, forward strand.
CAGATAATACACTAATAAATAATAAACAATACTACATATATACCTAATAGTTATGTAGATTTAATAAGACTTTTGTTGACGATGATCATTATATTTTTTTACAGATTTTGAACAGAAGCCTCATCATGAATGTTGGGTGACGTGTAAAAGAGGAAGGAGCTTCAAAAAACCGCAGTTCGGTGGACTAGATTGCGATAAACAAAACTTAGTCTAAATTAAATGATACAGTATTTATAGTAGCAAGGTTTTTATAATTATTTAACTATTTATTTATCTATTTATTTAAATTTTTGTAAATCAACAATATTTTAGATATGTGACCAGTTAAAGGCTGTCTTTTTTACCTATCTAAAATTACACAAACCTCAAACCCTATATATCCGAGACAATGATATATCATTATCTTTTATATAATGATAGATTATTTTTATTTTTTTGTGTTTGGTCTGATCCATTCTATGTATAATAAGTAGGTATATATTTACAAAAAAAATTAACTGTATTATATCCGTTATCTAGTGCCCATGATACTAGTGTAAGCTTATTAGGGCGCCAGATGGCGCTGTGTGATATGTCAAGAAATATTTATTTTTTATATAAATAATAAACACTGATGACAAAAGTAATCGTTGATTAAGGTTTATAAGTAAAAAAACCAATCACAACTTATAATATGCCTGTGTCAATCTCTACTTATCTCCCATCAATAAAATATGTTCACCATTTCATCACCATATTTTAACTTTTTTTTTTTTTTTTTATAAAAAAAAGTGGCAAAAAGGCAGACGATCTGCCTGATGGTAAGCAATCATCGTCGCCTATGGACACTTGCAACTCCAGAGGTGCTGCAGGACTTTGCCAGCTTAGAGAGGTGTTTGTGAATACCCTTTTTAAATCTCCCCATATTGTAGCTCCGTGGAAAGACCTCAGGGGGTAGATCGTTCCACATCTTGCAAGTTCGCGGAAGAAACGAGCGCATGAAACGGACTGTGTGGGAGCTCCAATTTTGCAAGATGTGAGGATGAGCTCTTTCACGGTGCCGAGCAGTCCGGTGATGAAAATGTCTGAACACCATAATCTACACGAGTCCAAAGTAAGGACAGGTTAGGTATTTCCAAACTATGGAGACGTCGACAACAAATATCCTCCCGCACATACAAGCACACTCCTGCCCGAGGCAGGAACGAATATTCAAGACTGTATCCGGGGTATGAGAGGTAAGATGTGTCCGCAGGAGTAGATATTTGAGTCTCAGTCAGAAAAAATAATGCTGGCTTAGCCGTTTCAAGATGATGATGGACGGCGTTAAGATTTGAATGCAAACCTCTGATATTGCAATAGTTCACAATAAAAGTGGAAGTTTTAGCCGCTGAAGAACGTTTACTATTATTAGACTTGACCATGGAGATTATAAAGGGTAGTAAAAAAGGGACTGTTACCACTCACACCACCTCAGTTCTTAGGCAAAGATAAATGAAAAATAGAGCTCCACAGACGAACGGAGTAGTGATTAACTGGCGCAGAGAACGGAAGGGCCCCCGGTCCCCCCTGCGAGTGACGGGCGGGTTCCACTCCGGTCTCCTACTCCGGCACGACAGCCACTCAACAGGATTATGCGCCGGTTGGCGAGACAGCCTCCCGGGGCGGAGTTTAAAGGTGATCCCCGGGTTCGGGTCTCCTACTGACCAGCGGGCGGCCAGCGGTCAGCCGTTTCACCGAGTCTCCCTGGTCTCTGCGACAACCCTTCACATTCGTCCAGGATGAAAGAGCTTGACATTCACAAAACGGCCCAAGAAAAGCTAGCGGTGTAAGTGACAAGGAAAAGGGGGGGGGGGGGGGGGGGGCCTGGTTCACTCGCAAGATTGACGGAACATGATATCACCTGAACAATATCATTTAGCGTCAGACTAAGGCGGGTGGGTGGTAACTCTCCAGGCAGACCCCAAGAGGCCCTACCACCACGGATAATTCGAATGGAGTTGCAACCCCCGAAAGGGTTGGCAGGATATACCATTTTTTTTTTTTTTTTTTTTTTTTTGTTGCCCAGGAAAACCTATTACAGGTACCACCCAAAAAACCCCGGGGAGGGCGGGTGGTTATGTGGGAGTCTCCGCCCCACTCTATAAGGGCGGCATACCCACTAAAAACCTGGGGTGTTCCATCTCCGCATCGTTGGTCCAGGGCCACGAGAGCGCGATGCATACATCCGCAGCCCTGGTGATGCTGGCCCGGTAACGGGCCCCGCCTCGGGGAGCTTCAGCTCAACCCTCAATGGACGACGTGTCAGAACACGGGACACGTCATGCATCCTGTGGGGACTCATTCCAGGGCAACAGGTTCCCCGACCTGCCACCCAGAGCCCCCAGGAGTCAGGCAGTCGCACGCCAAAGCGACCGCCCTTCTCCAATGCGCCCTCTGCGCACGGAGTTCGGTTCCCGTGTCGCCGCTACTCGGCCGGTACACCGAACTCCTCTCGCCTCTCGGCGACCACCTCGGGTGCTCTTAAAGAGCACCCAGCTCCACCTACACCGCGAGGTGCGGCGAGCTCTTCGCCTCGGGCCCTACAACCAGCCCTCTCGAAGGGGAGGTATAGGCGAGGGCCCCCACTCGATCGAACGTTTGGACACAGGCTAGCAAGATCCACCGAAAGGTGGAAGTTACTAACCTGTGGACGGGGTGCACCAGGTTTCCCCAACTAACCCCAAATCCCCATATGGAGAGATGAAATTAGTTGGGCATACCCAACGTGAAGGTAGTCCGATCATCGCACCCCAAGCAGGATATACCATGCCAACCTTTTCGAGGATTGGCGAGGGATGCGGCGGGCACGCCTCCACGCTTATCCCTCAAAACTCTTAACTGTAAAATCATTAAGGAAAACACATATTTTTATCAACATTTAATTGTTTATTCAATAAATTATAAAGCGAAACAATAACTTACAACATGTACTTATTGTTCGAGATCACAGTTTTACTTAAATTTTTACTTATTTCTAATTAACTGAAACTCTGGAGAAATGTGTAGTGTTTTTCCGCTGCTACAAAACACTACACATTTCTCCAGTTACAATGGATTTCCGCAAAGAAACGCCTGATTCAATATCTTATTTCTACTTAATTTCTGTCGAAAATTTTAATTACCTACTTATTAGTCGTAGTACTAAACCGGTTTACCACTTCTCTACAAAATTAATTAAAATTAATGAACACTAAAACTTATTTACCTACAATGAATACAAAGCTATTGGTGACGACATAACCATAAGTACATAACCATAAAAAAGTGTTTTATGTACAAACATATAAACTAGGAGGAGCTTGAACAAAGTACCTACATACTTCATCTACATAAAGAAACTATTTACAGAAAGTATTTCAAAATTAAATCGCTCGCAAATTCTAGCACAAAAAAGTAAAATAAATGATTTTTCTTATATTAAAATAAGTACTAAAGTTGATTATTACAATTGAAATTATCATAATAATTATAATATACTTATGTTATGTATGTATAAAGAAATGCTGTATTTACATATACTAAATTCTATAACAGAATTATTTTTTATGATTTTAATAGGTACCAATTACTATACACTTAAACAGGAAACATGAACGAGACGGGCAATTTTTTTTAACCTTTGAATGACACAATCACTTATATTCAGCCAGTAATTACAAGCCAATGACATCTAAAAACCATAGCATAGAGAGCTCAGGCCTTAGTGTGTTTTTTTCTTTATTGTTTAATCTTACGTGTAACGTACAATATTGTATAGGTAAGACAATAACAATGCACTACGTTGGTAGGTGTACTAAGCCCTGTACTAGGTATCACAAAGGATCCTGTGTTACAGGGCTATAGTATCCTTGCCGCGGCAGGCTTTCTCCTGCTGAAAGTTGCACCTAAACATCCTAAAATATATAAAAAATTATGTTTGTCTTTGTGGTGTGGAGGTGGATAGCGTTCAAAAAGTTTACTTAATGACGGTCCAAAAATCCAGCATTCTTCACAATCTTGTAAATGCTTTCCCTCGGGATCTTCTCAGCCTCCCGTTCGACTACTTGCATCTCCTTGTTGGTGAACCAGGACTCCTTCGCTAAACCTTCTGCGATGGCTGGGTTGTCGTAGAAGGCTCGGGATTTTAGGAGCTCCCTGGAAATTTTTATGAAGTCACATGATGAAAGAAAGTATGTGAAAAGTATCGGGAACTCTTCTTCTTGTCGAATGAGAGTGGCCAACTCTAGTGTCGAGAGTTTATCAAGGGCCTCTGACATCGGGAACTGATCGTGATGTTTCTACGTACTCATAAGTATTTTACGTAAGTTTTAGAATATTAGGTACTTAGAAAGCAGATAGTATATCAGATACATGCATATGCATACTAATACAAGTACATAGATATATTTTTTGTGTCGAGTCTCTTACATGTGTGGTGGGCTGGTGGGGGCCTAGGATTTGTGCTTCTCAAACATGCCAATTTCTCCACGACGTTTACACCGGTAAGCAGTAAGCACGTAGAAATCCCCACATGACTCAAAAAACAACACATTGTTACGTACAAGCAAAATTTAATAATATGTTAATACTGCTGCTTAACATCAGTCCAGTCATCCGCAAGTTTTAGAAGAACTATCATAAATTATAGACTAAATTCATCAATACCTTGGTAACAAAGCCTCGCTAGCAGCATTAAGCTCCACAGACGGGTGGGGATGGACTGCTGGCACACTGCTGGCATACTGCACTCCTATTGGCGCGAATGGCTGCGTGAAGACCAGCCCAGGCCTGGCTTGGCAGACGGCGAGGACCGCGGCGGCGATGATGAGGACACGCATTTTACACTGGAAAAGAGGATTGGTAATGTTTTAACTACGATATTAATACTAACATTAGTTATAAGTCCTATACATTTTTTTATTAACAAAAATGGATCTATTTTAGTTGTCCAATAATGATTTTTTTTTATATTATTTTTATATATTATTAATGAACGATTGTACAACAACTCTTAAGCTCAAAATATCATTTTTTTCTCTGTGATTTTAACTCCAAGCTCGTTTAAGTTTCTTTTTACAATTGGCAACTTTTTATGTGGACCCTACACGACCGAAGCCGCGGGCACCCACATATGTAAAATAAAAACCATTTGGAAAGCTAGCACTCGAAAATCAATGCACCAACTAAAGACGTAAATAATATTTTTCGTATTATGTAAATTATTTAGATTATTCTGTACCTAAAAAGCTGTTGAAGTTTTTTAAGTACTCCTAAATTGCAATTGATGACGCCTGATCCAAATAACATAGCATCCACTTGACACTACTTTTGCTATCCAAGAAACGCATAGCTATGTATTATACATCCACATTAACAAATACTCCCTACGAAGATATACACACATTCATGACCAAAAAACTTTCGTACTTAAGTTGCCTAGAAGAAATCACTTAAGGTGATAAGGCCGCCCACTTGTAAATTAATTTATAGTTTAAGTCCTTTTGATGTTATTAATATATTTAGATGTGCAATAAAGATATGTAGGTAAGTACCTACATATTATTGAATTGAATTGAAAAAACACATTCCCTATACTCGGTATATATCCATGTTTAACATCCAATAAGTTGAGTAAAAACATAATTTTAAATAAAAAAAAATCGCGATGAAAATCATCATCTTAAGCACTTATTGAGTCACTGATAGGTATAGGCCTCCTCCCCTAGTTGTCACAGATGTTATTGTTGTGCCTTTATAATAATAAAAAAAAATCTTTATTAAAACAAATAAAATTAAAATTAGGTACTGCTTGTTTAGTTACCAAGTACTTAAACAACCTAATAAATTAACGTTTGGTTAACTTACATTTTGAGGTTCGCGTACAATCAAGTTCTTATGTTTCGTAATTAATTTAATCTTGTTTCCGTCTCTTTTGTGGCAAATTAAGATATTATGTGAAGGTAGCATTCTGTTTCATATCTTTTTATGTCTGTATTTTGCTTGAATATGCAATGCCAAGCCAAAACATATTTAAGTATGTTTTTCGGCAAACGGTTTAACATACAGTCATGGTTTTCTAATTTATTTAATTTAAATGTATGATTTTTTTTCAGTTACGTACAGTAAATGCTAACTTTTATGAGTGAATGTAAATATATATTTCTTCGTGACTGTAAATTCAATTTAATTCAATTTGATTACAAATTTACATATAGTTACTCCTAAAATTCAACACAAGGTGCATAAGTAAAAATACGCTTCTTAAACCTGGTGTGGCCTCATAAATTAAGCATGTAAAATTAAATAAATTGCATAAATTGCATGTATAATTTAATTCCTGCAGCCCCATTTTACCATCGTACGAGTAGAGGTACGACAAGAAGGCACCGTTATACAGTTGAGGTTCCAAAGACTCGCACCAAGCGGTTTGCTTCGACTTTCATCGTGCGAACAGCCAAACTGTGGAACTCCTTGCCCGAATCTCTATTCCCCTTGAACTATAATTTGTCGGTCTTCAAGTCGAGAGTAAACCGGTTTCTTCTAGGCAAGCGCGCTAGATCGTAGATTACAACGTTGCTAAACATCAGGCAAGTTGTAGTCAAGCGTGAGTCTATCTAATGTAAAAAAAAAATCACATAAATATAATTATGCAACTACATACCACAACAAAAACCAAATCCAAAAAACACTTTAAACTTTAACAAACTATCAAAACTTTTAACAACACAGACACGATTCTCTTACAACTTAGTATAATAACAAATGACATTGACGTAATCACAATGCATAAGATGAATCACAACACACATTAATAAAAAATCACATGACAAATCCTATTTCCGCTTTAATAAACGTTAAGTTCACTTACGTTTTAAATTCACGGTCAAACGTTTAAAAACAAATGAGCGCAAAGTTTTCGCGTTCTCTTTATCTCGAAGTTCTTATAAAGACTGCGCGTGCGCAAGAATTGAGAACAATATATACGTAGAGTTAACTCGAGACCTTCGTTTGTTCCGGGACCTCTGATCTTTGGATGGGAATAGTAACACTTCCTAGATCCGTTATTTATTAAACGCAATTAGATTTGCGAAAAGTAAAGCAATAAATGTTGCTAATATACATTGGCAAATAATTGCTATTTTTTGATAACCTGTTTTCGTTTGCGGATGAATTGAACGGTTGGCAGGAAATATGATGAATATTCTATTAGCGTATTTAATTAGTGTCCTGAAAATTGAGCGATTTATAGGTGGAAAATTATTAAACACAGTTATTACCATATTAATTACCGAAACTGGCAATAAAAATTATGCCCCAGCTAATCAATGTCCGAGGCTTACCTTGTTTTGTTTCGGGATAAAGAGTAACATAACTTATGGCCTTAACACCATGACAAAAATCAAGTGGATCCGTCGCTTTGTTGCAGCATGATCTCGGAACAAATAGACAAACAAACACATTCAAGCTTTTATATAATGATGTTTCTACAATATTGGTAAAATACACAGATATAAGTTAAGTAATAAAAAATCAATATACTATTTTTTTCTTTATCTTAACTAATGGACACCCGCGGCTTGGCTCGCATTATTTCAGGGTAAAAAGTAAAAATCATGATTATCTGTTTAGCCATTTGTGCATGATGAGCGTTTTAGTAAACAGTCAAATAGAGACACAGTTAAACTGACAAAATTTCTAGAAATATGTAGTTGGAACGTGTTTTCCTACTAATAAATTCGAAGTATCTCAAAAAAGATTTTTTAAAGGTGAAGAGGTTGAAAGTCTGAACATTGAATGTTCAGACATTCGACCCTTTTCAGCTAATCTATCTTTTATTATATTTATAGATATAAATAAATATAGAATATGCTTGTATGTTTTGAAATACAGTTATCTAAAAGTCACCTGGTAAACTTTACAATAGATTGTCCTTAGAATTGCATTCCGTCTGTCGGAAGCTATTACTGCGTCGGAAATCGAACCCAGACCTATGAATGTGTAGTTTAGCAAGGCGAACCACAAACTCAGTGGGATTTAATCTCTATTGACTAACTGTTAGATTTATTTTTGGTCACATAATCTCCTGATTATAAAAAAAAGATAGATTAATAAACACAATAAGATGAAACAAAAACACCAGTTCTTCACACCAGAATCTAGTGCTATACTTTAATGGGGACCTTCCTCCTCTTTGCATCTGAGTCATCATTACTGAGGGTCGTTAAGTCTCCCCCATGGGATATTAGATTTTCCTTAATGATGATCTTCTACATACTACACAAATCTTTAGCAACCTTACAGAGTACCAAAATACAAACTAAAGTGAGGTTGCAGTTCACGAAGAATTTTGTTTGTGTATGTAACTATTACGATCTGTCAGGTTCAATTGCATGGGTTCAAACGGGATTCCTTTTCCAAGGCCCAAAACTTTCTTCGATCATAGTGTGGCTCTTGCAGATGTCGCTTTATGCAATCTGTTGCAGAATATCTTTAGCCATTACTTTTTTACAATATTAAGAACGCTTAATTGAACTGTGGGTCCAACATGGATAAGGTTTGCACAAGATCGACGCAGATGGCACATACAAAGGCAGGCCTATACCCAGCAGTGGGATCCCAAGGGCTGCGGATGATGATGATGATGAATTGAACTGTGAGGGTGAATCACTGAAGCTGCAATGCTACAACAGACACGCCTGTTGTAGCATTGCAACCTTTTATTTTTAATTTGGTTAAAAATAGGTCTTACAGGAGCCCTGTTTCCTGGAAATAACAACCCAGGTAATCCAGAATAAGTTCCCAATCCGTAACCCGAATCCTAGTAAGTTCTTTGAGTGAATAGGTTTCTTCTAGGCAAGCGTACTTCATCTAAGACTACAGCGTTACTTAACATTAAGCGGACAGTAGTCAAACCTAAGCCTATTCCGTGCTACATATACAATAAACATTACAATGCTTACAACAAATCAATCTAATAACAACACAACCCGTCAATTAGCGGAAGTTTTGGCAGATAAACCAGTTTCGGTTATCTGAGCGGTTATTGCTCATTATCTGACGACGGAAGCGCCCGCGGCACAGGAAATGAGTAGAACCGCGGGTAAAAGCCAGGGAGTAACCGCTTCTGTAACTATTTTAGGCTGGAAATGACGCTTTAGGAATCTTAGCCTACTTATTATTCTATGTATTCTTATAGTATGCGAGTGCCCAACTCAAGAGTCTAAAGGCATAAATTGAGGATTCTCAAACTACTCCCAGGCTTCTGAGATTGCTTGGTTACCTACTGTCTAGTTACTGTCGTAATAAGACAGATGGAGTCTACAAATTAAAGTATCATCCAACCCACGGTAACTTGTCCTATACCCAAATTAAAAACCATTTTTTGTCCAGTCACATAACTAGCAAAACAAATCGTTGGTGTAGAGCCCGACTCAAACCAGACTGCGTCAGAACCAACTTTTCTTTTATTAACCGACTTCAAAAAAAGGAGGTTATGTTACGCGATTTCTCCGCTATTTATGAACCGATTTCAAAAATTATTTTTTTTTAGTTATTTTTGTATTCTGATCGTTTCACCAACAAAGCTACACAGGTTACTAAGAATTACTTACTCATAAATACAAATTTAATAAATTAACTCATACATACACATACATTGTTCCGTTAATGTTACCTAAATATGACTAGTTTTGCTAATGTCCATAATTATTATTTGGTCCAACCTTGCCTGTAATGCGGCGGACATTGTAACTATACGCATGTGGTTATATTAATACAGAGTTACAAGAAACCTATAGCTATGGCTAACTATAACGCGAATATAGTAAAGAATAAATAAATAAAATAAAATAGCCTTTATTGCCCATTTACAAATGTATAAGAACTTATAAAATAATTTAAAAAATAAATAATAAGTATATATTGTTATATTTATTAAAATAATAAGAAACAATATTTACACATATTAACACTAATAGAACTAAAAAAGAGTATTTACATCTAAACTAAATTTAAACAATCTACATGTGGTATGGAGCCAAGAACGCTGGCTGCATTCCCACGCTGGATTGCTATAGAAATCCTTTGCGCAAGGAACCAGCCAGCGTTCTTGTCTCTAGTGATGTCAATCAACATTTTATTTATTTTTTTTATAAAAGACTTCGTGCTTTTACCACACGGACCAAAAGTTTCGAAGCCAAGCGGTACGAAAATATAATCAGTCGATAATGATGTATATTTTCGCCGCTTGGCTTCTTCTGCTGCGTCCGCCGCGGCTCCTGCCGCTTGTACTGTTCCACTGAGGCGAGAAGGAGCTAGTGTATCGACGCAAGTTGCGTCCCATACAAGAGCTTTTCCCCGCTCCCAGGGAATCAGTGTGAGGCCATCGGGGCGCTTACCATCGTCACGGACCATGCCAATCGGTTCAAGAACTGATGGTACGTTGACAGTGGCAAGTGCCCGTCTCACTATATCATTCAGCGAGCCGTGGCGGGAGAATCTGCCTGCACTGCGAAGGCATGAAAGTCCGTGGAGGCCCTTCCTATCGACATCGCTACCACATGTGCAACTGTGTTGTTCGACAATAGCAGCTCCAATTCGCAAGCCGATAGCGATTCTGAAACTGCCATTGTCGAAAAGTGTACCGAGGTTGGCAGAAGGGAGGGCATGTAGCCATTGGCCAGATTCGTGTTGAGACACTGCTTGAAGCCTTGCGCGATCGTTGTCACCTATTAAATTTTGTTTTAAAGAGTTAAATTGCTTCTGTACCAATGGAGCATCCCAAAGTTTTTGGCAGAATGGTTCCTTAGGGATGTCAAAATTGGTACAGAGAGATGTCCACTCTCTCACTGCCTCTGCCGCACAATTTATCTCAACTGACGATGATTTCAAAATAGATGAACAAAGTTGAGATACGCCATGCACAGAAGACAGAAAGGCAGGAAGTGCAACACTAGAAATTTTGCGAATGCCGATACCACCCGTTCTAATAGGTAAAGTTGCTTGTGTCCAAGAGTTCGATGCGAGGTTCAAATTTAGAATTTTTTCCAATGCTGTTTTTAGCGTGGTATCTAAGTCTTGTAAAACATCTAAATGTTTCCAGATTGGGCAAGCTCTTAAAGCGTAAGTAAATTTTGGTACAAAAAGGCAAGATTTAAGTATGGTGTATGCAATGTGTGAATTTAGATAACCCAATCTGTAAATATTTTCCGAAAGCAACTTCAATTTATTTTCTAAAAAGGGCCCGATACTATCCTCGCAAATTGGGGCACCTAGAAGGCAAAGTGATTTGGAATCAAGAATTTGTATATTTGGAGCTATTTTTTGAAAACTTTCAATCAGGTTAGTACGTTCATGATTATTGAATTTTTTTGACAGGTGTAACTCACATTTATCAAAATTTAAAGTCAGATTTATTTTTTGGAAATTGTTGATCAAACTTTGAAGATCATTTAAAACTGTATCAGCTTTGCCCACTAAGGTGCCATCGTCCAGGTACCACACGTTTAATTTGGAAGAGAGGCTTGAGATGATGGGATGAATACCTAGACTGAAGAGCGCCGGTCCAAGAGGATCTCCTTGTTGAACACCTACTTCAGAAGATATCTCTTCTCCGTAATAAAAAAGCTTTGAATTAAAATTGTAGCATTGCCAGATGTAGTTGTATGCTTCAGGTATGTGAGCAAAAGCCTCGTTTAGCAAGGTGCATCTGTCTAAGGAGTTAAAAGCGTTTTTCACGTCGACTTTCAGAAGTACATCTGCTTCACTATCAGCTGATGATAGGATAGTGCGAACGGAATGAACTGCTGCTTCACAGCCTCCAGTACTACCAAAACCAACTTGGACTGGCTGAAAATATGGTGTTAGTGTAGATGAGATTTTCTAAATAATTATAATTTTATTTTTAAATAATTTTGAATAAAGTAAACTACATATTTACATAAAATGAATCGGTTTCTTCAGTATCTTTAGGGCACCCAAAATTTGGTGAAGGCCTCTTCCATGCGTGCCCACAGTTTCCTGTCTTGTGCTTGTCTCGTCCATGTGACCCCCGCTATAACTTACTCAAAACTTTTTGAAAGCTAATGTTTAGCTTAAAGTTTAGCTTAAGCTAAACAATTCTGTTGTAAGTTAACATTTATTACAACAGAATTGTTTGCTGAAAATTCACGAATGAAACAGCTTTGCCTCACAAAAATTTACTTATCAATATTATTAACGTATGCAGAAACGTTTTCTATCCTCAAAATCTTAGATCTAAAGTAGCAGCTGCTATTGAAACACATGTTATAGTTAATAAGCAAAGATTTTATCCCAATAAATAAATAAAAAATTCAGGGCATATCACATAGCGTAATCTAGCCCCAGGAAGAAGAAAAAAGAACAATAGAAATAAGAATAGAATAGAAGATTCTTTTCACTATTTCCTTGGTAGGTAGCGAAGTGTTAAAAAACTTTGTTGATTTGGTGTAATCAAGCCGCTTGTAAAAAAACATACGCCAGTTATCACTATCTCTGTTCCATTCCTATGTATTATTTAATGTCTGTACAAACTAATTGCTTTATTATTTACCTACGAACTACGTCACAGTCATGTGATAGGTGCATTCACAGAGTACTTACGGAATCTGGGTCAAGGTCTGAATCGAGATGGATGAATGAAAATTACCGACAATTTACCTACTAGTTAAAGAGGTGTTTGTATTATGATATGTATGTCGTCTTCTCTAATTGAATAAATATAATAAAAAGATAAAGAATATTTATTGATACTGTAAAGTTGTAACATACATAGGTATAATATCATAGAATATGTTACACAAATTACAATATTTCGTCAAATTGAATTTATAACATTTAGTTTTAATTTAATAAAATTTTAGAAGTTACAATGTCTAGTTTTTTTTAAATAATATAATGAACATTTTTGTAATTAATATCATGTCAAACATAATAGGTATGTAATCATACAATGTGTCAACTTAAATAAAATCTACTGTCATTTTAGCTGATTATGGGCTAAAATGACAATTTGGCTTCACACTCCTTACCTAGTATATGTTGGGTACGTTTTTATTATGTTATTATGTACTATTTTATTAACCAACAACATAAATGTCTGGTTGAACACAATTAACTCTATACAATTGTTAGTGAACATACGAATTATTCGTAAAAAAACATGGAGTAAACATATAAACTTGTGCATACCAAAGTTAACACAAAACGTTTAGAAATCCTTACATCATCATACTCAAGTTTTATCCTAGACCTTAACATTTTTAACTTTGTAAACACACATATGTGAGTAGATCGAATAGATAACCTCCTTCAAAAATGGTAAAAAGACTAAAATTTGTCTGAATGTTAAAAATAAGTATAGTAGTAATAAGTAGTGAAGTTGGGTCACCCAAATTGACTTAAGTTGTGTTATTTGTCAAGCAACCGTGAGCTTCATAATAAGTAAACAATTTAAAGTTGGATTAAGCAACAGCTTGCTTGTTCATTATTCTACTCTCGTTGTTATATTGCAACAGCACACATCTAAAAGTACGTATCTTTTTAGGCTTTATTACAAAACATGGCTTACATATTAGTCTTGACCAAGTCCGTTTTAGTTGTTCAAAAATTGACAGTCTATTATCAAACTGTCAAAATATACCAAAGTCAAGGATTTGATCATCTATCTCTTTCTCTCACCAATGTTAAATCAATATTCCAATTTGAAGTTGACATTTTGATTGCTTGTATGTGATGTCTACAACTAGAACCTACTTTTTATTTTCAAAGTCCTGGACTAATATTTAAATCGCGTTTTGTAATAAGACGGTTTGAGTTTTGTCTTCTTTTCGGTTGAATTTGAAACTAGCATACAAATTAAAGCTTATTCTAGAACGCTTAGTATACCGATAAAGGATTTTTTTCAGTTGTAGTGAAGTTTCAAGTACTTGAGAAACCCCTGATAGTTTGCACTGCACTGGGAAAAGAAACACTTATTATAGTAAAATTCGTAATGTACACACTGTCTTTTTCTACTTTATTTTTTTTTATAATACTTCAATACTGGTTAGGTACAACTATGTAGTCGTATTGATTATATTTCATTTCAATTCTGAGAATGAATCATGCCGTTCATAGTTTACGAAATGATGGGAAAATAATAAACTTAACCACCGCCGGAATGTTCCTAGGTAACATTGCGAAATTGACAGCAATTTGCTAAAGCCCTGTTGCATTTGAGAGTTGCAAAAATCATTGCATTACTAGTTACTAAGAACGATATTTCGATCAAGAAGATTGGTTTCTGTACAACGGTGGCTTAATCTATATATTCAATAAAATCAATGTTATTTGTGTTTTTTTTACTTGGAATAGGTTTACACTTTTCAATAATTCGTTTGATGGTCAGCGATCACTGTGTTCTCGGATGAAACCTCAAATCTGGATTATAGTATAGCATATAGGACATAATATAGTGCTGTTCTTCACAGATTCAGTAGTCAATGTAAATAATCTTAATATTCTTCATGATCATTAGAATTAAATTACAATGCGTGGGTTTCGTTAAAAACTTTGAAAATGTATTAGTAAGTCATAAAATTATCGTTTTTTTCTCTCTAATCCATTGCTTACAACGTTCTGTATGTTTTTAAAATTAATTAATTATTATTTTTTCTTTTATTTTGTTTCTGTGTTTTTTTTATATTTTTTGAATATGTCTGAAATAAATGACTTTTATTTATTTATTTTATAGATATGGTTCAAGAGATTTAGAAACACCCTTTTTAACCTTTACTTAAAATAAGGTACGCCAATTATTCTTGCTGTTGAATAGCAGATACAGTTAAGTCTGCATTGCATCATCTTCAGGTGATTCGATTATTTACGAGTCTTCTAGTTAAATATATTACCTTCATTGAACCTTATCTATAAGTAAATACAGCTTAATTTTGCTTGTCTAGATAATTATAGTTTATTGATTCGTTTGTATCTTGAGTGTAATATGCCTTGACATTATTGTATCTGCATCTTTAAGAGCTTGCCTACCAATTACTTAGTGGAACATCGTTTGAATTGATTGTGATGTAGTGGTAATACTAATTTTGATGGGTCATTTAGACAAGTAATGAGATCTTTGTAAATATATATACTTTTATTTTGACCCTTATGCGTTACACTTTGCTCACACACTTGGAGAAGTAGTACTTCTATAGTTATAAGCCTAGCTTAGTTTAGAGATACCTCCATAGTATATCTCATAGGTATTTAAAACTGTATTATTATTTTACAATTCTCACAACAAATACTTGCTTTATTTGTTTGAAAAAAAAAACTTTTCACTCAGACTACAAACTTGTACATCAAAAATTTTAGTTCAATTAATTCGGTATAAACTTCGGTATAAACCCTGAGCTCCACGCTAAGTCCCATGCGGGACTTGTGTTTGTGGACTGTGGAGCCACAGTATTCATCCCAATCACTACGTCGTTTACACACATTATTTAATTTGACTATTTTAATTTGACTTTTCTTGAAGATATGCGTTGACATCTAAATTATTTAATACATGTTTGGTTTCCAGATAGCTGATTACGGTAAGGTAAGGCAGTATTGAAACTGCAGGATTGTTAACTCTAATTTTTGTGATGATCTTGTCATCTTAACCTCAATTTCTATCCTTAAATATAATATAAAAAATATTGTAATTAACCTTTCGTGACCTTACACCATTAAATTCGTAGATCAGTGACCTGTTGAGACCTTTATCGCTCGACCTTGATTTGCGTTAACATTTTATTTAGCACGAAGAGTACAGGCAATATAATGTTGCAAGCGAATAAAACTAGAACTAAAATGACCGTATTATTAAGCCTCGATGCAGTCATAATGTCCTCTGGCAGTAGGCTGTAACACTGACCATCTTAAAGCTTTTTTAATGATTTTCTACGTGCCCAATTTTTATTATTTTGTAGTAGTTATACGTACCAAGAATGTTTAGCTTTTTCCTTGTTTTCTTGTAAGCAAAGTCCGCAAAGTTGTGGAACTCCCTGCCTGACTTTCTGTCCCCTCTAAACATAATCCAGCGATCTTCAAAGCGAATGTGAACCGGTTATTATTGGGTAAGCTCGCTCCATCTTAGGCTTTCGCCTTTGCTTACCATCAAGCAAAATATGGTCAAGTATTATTATTGTAAATTTATATTTTCTTGATGGTGAATACATGAAAGCAGTGCTGCTCCTACCCTTGTTTAGATTTCTTGGTCTAACTGTCATGATGTAGCTATTGAGATTACAACAGCAGGTTTTAGAAGGAAACTGCCCTTGGACAAATGATGGTGAACGCAATAATAATTGGTAAACAGTGGGCCTAGCAGGAATATTACCATCGCAGGATCCGACAATTTGTCGAACCATATTTCATACAAAATTCGTACAGCGAACCTGGTGGCGCGTAACTGAACTATTTTACTTTCGAATACGTTAGCTCCGTAGGATTCGAAATATGATTATGTATGGACGTTTACGTAGTTTGTGTGATAGAAATTGTTTTTGACAGATGATCCGTAAATACCAGACCCAGCCTTCGACAAATAATCGGAAGTTTTCTCACCCAAATTTTTTCAGTGAGAATCATTGTCGACAATTTTGCCATGGATTTTTAATGGATTATTTATTAATATATTTTGATAAAAATAATTTAGTACGGACAAATGTTACTTTATTAATTTATGTTTAGCGAAATGTCATTGTAAATATAGTCTGTGACACTAGTAATAATAATAATAACACAATACAATTGTTGTTGAAATTGTTTTGCTGTTGTTGTCCGTTTTTGTTGTTTTGCTATTATTATATTTTTTTTTGCTTTGTGTTGTTTATGGATGTTTTCTGTTGTTTATTGTTGATTATGGTTGTTTCTTGTGGTTTTTTGTTGCTTTTATTGTTTTTTGTTGTTTCTTGTTGTATTTTATTTTTTCTTGTTGTTTATTGTTGTTTCTTGTTGTTTTTTGTTATTTTTTGTTGTATTTTGTTTTTCTTGTTGTTTATTGTTGTTTTTGTTGTTTTTTGTTGTTTCTTGTTGTATTTTGTTTTTTCTTGTTGTTTTTGTTGTTTTTTGTGGTTTCTAGTTGTTTCTTGTTGTATTTTGTTTTTTCTTGTTGTTTATTGTTGTTTTTTGTTGTTTCTTGTTGTTTTTTGTTGTTTCTTGTTGTATTTTGTTTTTTCTTGTTGTTTTTGTTGTTTCTTGTTGTTTTTGTTGTTTCTTGTTGTATTTTGTTTTTTCTTGTTGTTTATTGTTGTTTCTTGTTGTTTTTTGTTGTATTTTCTTGTTGTTTATTGTTGTTTTTTGTGGTTTCTTGTTGTTTTTTGTTGTTTCTTGTTGTTTTTTGTGGTTTCTTGTTGTTTTTGTTGTTTTTTGTGGTTTCTTGTTGTTTCTTGTTGTTTTTTGTTGTTTCTTGTTGTATTTTGTTTTTTCTTGTTGTATTTTGTTGTTTTTGATGTTTCTTGTTGTTTCTTGTTGTATTTTGTTTTTTCTTGTTGTTTATTGTTGTTTTTGTTGTTTTTTGTTGTTTCTTGTTGTATTTTGTTTTTTCTTGTTGTTTTTGTTGTTTCATGTTGTATTTTGTTTTTTCTTGTTGTTTATTGTTGTTTCTTGTTGTTTTTTGTTGTTTCTTGTTGTATTTTGTTTTTTCTGGTTGTTTATTGTTGTTTTTTGTGGTTTCTTGTTGTTTTTTGTTGTTTCTTGTTGTATTTTGTTTTTTCTTGTTGTTTTTGTTGTTTCTTGTTGTTATTGTAGTTTATTGTTGTTTTTTGCTGTTTCTTGTAGTTTTTTGTTGTTTCTTGTTGTTTTTGTTGTTTATTGATGTTTTTGTTGTATCTTGTAGGTTTTTGTTGTGAACAACAATAAACAAGAAAAAACAACAAAAAAACAACAAAAAACAACATAAACAACAAAAAACCTTAAAAAAACAACAAGAAACAACAAGAAAAAACAAAATACAACAAGAAACAACAAAAAACAACAAGAAACAACAAAAACAACAATAAAAAACAAAATACAACAAGAAACAACAAAAAACAACAAGAAAACAAAAAAAACAACAATAAACAACAAGAAAAAACAAAATACAACAAGAAACAACAAAAAACAACAAGAAACAACAAAAACAACAAAAACAACAATAAACAACAAGAAAAAACAAAATACAACAAGAAACAACAAGAAACATCAAAAACAACAATAAACAACAAGAAACAACAAAAAACAAAGCAACACCAACAAAACTAAAAAACAGCACATCAACAAAAAAATAATATACCTACCTACACCAATCTACTTAATTGAACAGAAGAAGGAAACAAATACGTAACCGGAAGTAAATATAAAATTAATCAAAAAAGGAAAGAGAAATATGAAATAGTTCTTCCGGGTATGATGACTTTCCATTACTTACTATCGAATTCTGACTCCAGCTACCAATGCATTCAACTCGTTAGTAATACTTTCGACTTTACGCACGGAAACTTGAGCTAGGGGTACAGCAATAGAAAATCAAATACAAAATATCTCTGGTTATTGTAATAGATGTCCGAGACTTATGTATCACGTTATTGTGGGTTAAAAAAGCCTATACTATTATTACTACTACTTCTTTCTTACTAGTGGACGCCCGCGGTTTCACTCGCATTATTTCAGGTTTAAATGGAGTCTACGACACTCCTACCTACCCACCAAAAATCGTGATGATCCGTTCAGCCGTTTTTATAGAGAAACAGACAAAAAATATAAAAATGGTTCAAACGTGTTCTGCTATCGATTCGAAGTATCTCCAAAAAAAAATATCTTCAATGTTCAGTCTTTTCATTTGTTTCTACCATGTTCGCAATATTAACGAACATAAGTATTTATTAAAAAAAAAACATGAAACACCGCTATTAACAACATAAAATAAAACAGAAAATAGCAGACTACAATAAACTTAACCATGACCTTACACAAATCCACAAGATAATTATTCATACATAATCTTTCAAAAACCACAGACCATATGCATTACTGTAAGTAGATACATAATTATGTAAAAATTAAGATCTGATCTTTCACACATGCAAAATTTAGCCATTGTTATGAACTGAATGATTTTCTGGTTCTTAGAACTTTGCTGAATGGTATTTTTGCTAATAATGCAAGGCCTTAGAACTTAGATTCTTTTATGATAAAAAAATACATTTGATAATCCTGCGGAAAATAAATTATAGATTCTTTATCATTTGCTTAAATGTTTTTTGTAATTGTAAATGCAATTAAGCCAAGTTATTACCAACTCTAATTTACAGGACTAATATTAAAAGTGATATAATGAAAAATGAGTCCTTCCATGTATTTCCATTATTTTAGTATTGAAATTCAAACATTATTGGACACACTAGTTACTCTGTATAAAGCGAGTGTGGCTCAGCGCTTCCAATATCTGCTTTTCATCCAGACGCAACCTGGTTCGAATCTGGCCCTACACCAATTATTGTATTTTCAAATTAAGTGTGGATTTGCACTCGCTTAGCGATGAAGGAAAACATCGTTAGGAAACCTACATGTTTGAGGACCACAATATCTGAGGACATGTGTCTTCCGTGGAAGGGCCTGGGTCCCCACCACGATATATCTGCACAAGAGAACTCTCCTAACGAATTAATTCTGCGGGGGAGTCACAACCCTCAGTCATGAGGAATACGACTCAAGAGAGAGAGAGAGAGTTACTGTGAATGAGAGTTTTTACAACCAATTTATTTAACAGTATTTCTACTAACATCAACATGGCTTCCCAAAACAAATTTCTGCTCATCTCGATGTGGCCTCGTCCAACCAACTCTTCTTGGCCAATGCGTGGTCGCTCTTAAAAGCTTAACATTCTTAACTCCAAATCTTTCTTTCAAAATCTGGAAGAAATCTCTTGTTTCTCCTTTGGCAGTTGTTTCCCATGACGCAGGCATTTCACATCCTTCTTTTAAGATACCTTTTGCGAGACACGGTTTTTGTGTACTTGTAGAATTTGTGGATTCAGTTGAGACTGAGTTGTGAGGTATTGTGTTTTCGTTGTCGTCAGAGTTTGTTGTTACAGTTGATGGTGTAGTTGTTGAAGGAGTGGTAGTTGATTGAGTCGATGTTGAAGTTGATTCAGTAGAAGTTGTTGTGGGTGCAGGGGTAGTTGTTGATTCTATTGTTGTTGTAGGTACAGGAGTAGTAGTTGATTCTGTTGTTGTTGTAGGCTCAGAGGTTGTTGTTGATTTTGTCGTTGTTGTTGTAGGAACTGTGGTTGTAGTAGTTGTGGTTTCTGTTGTTGTTGTAGGTACAGAAGTAGTAGTTGATTCTGTTGTTGTTGTAGGCTCAGGGGTTGTTGTTGATTCTGTCGTTGTTGTTGGTGTAGTCGTATTTATTGTTGTTGGTTGTGTTGTTGTAGTTGAATATGAGCAATCAGTAACAGGTTGAATTTCTGGTGGTGGTGTTCGAGAACAGTTGTGGTCTGTAGGAGTTGTTAATGTTGTTTGTGTAGTTGTTGGCGGTTCTGTTACAGTAGTCTTGGTTGTTGTTGGCTCTGTTGTTGTTGTTGTCGTCGTTGTTGTTGTGGTCGTGGTTGGTTCTGTTGTTGTGGTTGTTGGTTCAGAAGTTGTTGTCGTCGTAGTTGGTTCCGTTGTTGTTGGTTCTGTTGTTGTAGTAGTGGTTGTTGTTGAAGTAGTAGTGGTAGAATCGCATTCGGCGATATCAACATGTACGAATGCTGTAATTTAAGAACTTATTAGTGTTTTTTAATTTATTACCTTTAAAATTCACGCTGACTTATATTTTTTTAAATGAACTACTCCAGAGCTCATCCGCATTTTTAAAGTAAATATTATCTTTGCCAAGAAGAATCTGATTTCCCCGATTGTATTGATAATTCTCCCAACAAAATTCAATGTACTTAATTATAAACTTTACTTTTTTGTATTTAGTTCGTGAAAAACAAACCTCTCTTATTGTCACAGTTATATTCGTGTCTGTGGCAATCGTCTGTAAATTTCATGACTTCATTATTTTCTTTGCCACATTCCGGTATCCAAGTGTGGTTGCAAACATCAGCCCAAAAACAGTCATCGCATGTCTAAAATAAAAAAAGACTAAAGAAACAAAACAAAAACTGAGATGTGAATAAGTACATTTAACACTTTTGTTATGAAAATGTAAATGAACAATCAGAAAAAACTTACATTGACAAAATGTTCTATTGATGCAGGCAGATAAGTCAAAACTGTAATTAGGAAAATTAAGGCACATCATTGAAGGATTGAATAGACGTACTCGTAATAAAGAATTCAATGAAAAATTATAGTGTGTGGAGTGTGGGTGTGTATAAACAAGAAATTTTGCATTTTTTAGGTGCTGAAACTGGAATGATATTGAAATAACAATACGCACCAAACATCATAAATGTAAGTACAGCATAAAACATAATGCAATATCAAACTCAAACCTGTTCGAGAAATTTAGTTTATTACTGGTCATAAACTGTATTGCAGCACATAAAACACTTGCTATCACCTAAATTAACTGTATAGGTTTACCAATTAAAATGCGTTGATTATCATGATATAATAATGTTAAAAACTGTTTAAACAAGGATTACGTCGGCAAACCTTTTTTACTTTGTTGACATTTCTAATACGCATATTAAAATATCCGGTAGGTATTATATCTAACTATTTGATATGAGCACTGTTCTTTGTAAATTAAATTAGTAAATCGTTTCTCAAGCTACTTATATTTATATTTATTCCAAAAACTCATCATCCTTAGTCACAGTAGTAGCTTTCTTGACAATTCCTTTAAAAACTCTTACAAACGTTTTGTTTTTCTTTTTGAAAGTAACTTTCTTTATCACAACCGTTCTCAAAATTTCTGCTTTCCTAGTTGTAGTTTTCTTTTTAGTGGTTCTTTTCTTTTTGCGTTTCCTTTTCTTTGTAGTTTTTCTTGATCTTTTCTTTTGGGCTTTTGTTGGGTCTGGTGCTACGAATCTTCGACCCCATAAAGGGCCGTGGGGAGTAAATCTTCTTCTTCCTGCCATCATGTGTTTGGGTAGGTTGGGTTTAGTTGTAGATGGGAACATAAACTTTTTCGTCGGTGAAGTGTAAATTAATTGTCCATACGCGTTAGTAGGGTCGTATACCAGCTTTCTCTCTTTGCCTACGACTTTGTAATCTCCTATTCGGAGTAGTTTCTTATCTGACTTGGCGTTGTCTAAGCAAGCGGCGCCATAGCACAAACTGTAGTTAGTTAGCTCGTAATCTGTAATACACAAATAATTTGATAAAGTGTTTCATGAAAGTGGGTTTTTACTTCTTTCGGTCTGTGTATTACTATCATTTCACATTATATGTATTTACAAAGATTAAAAAAAAACAAAGGTAAATTAAAGCTCACGGTGTCAGTAATCTCTCGTAACGGTTCAAATATAAAGCTTACTACACCACAACCAGGTTAATTTAATTACCACCTATGACCTTGATAAAACAGATCCAAGGCCAAAACTATAGCAGCTCTCCGCGCTTGCATAGAAATAAAATAAAAATCGTAAGGCTAAGTAGAATACACCACGTTACCTTTATCCTTATCACAGTTGTATTCAAACATGTCACATTCGTCAATAAAAAGTCGGAAGTGTGCTTCTCCTGTGCTGGTGTTGGCTACTCCACACTCTGGGATCCATGTGTGGTTGCAGAAATCGGCTAGCACACACCAATCTAAGGGCTAAAACATTAAACTCTATTTTTTACATCGGAGAATAGACTATTTATTTTGTGATGTTCAATGTACACATGCCGTTTCCCAGCCTTTGACCATTACTTGTAATGTATGTATTTACAAGCGTTTAGCGATGACGGAAAACAGCAAGAGGGAACTGACATGTTTGAGGATCACAGAATCTAATATCATAATATAATTCGTGGTAGAGCCTGGGCGCACACACCACGACAGAATAAACCGAGTAAGAATGAAAAAAATCATGAAGCACTTACCCAAATAAAATGTGGCAAAGTAGGATATGGTATAAAAAATATTACAACTGCTACAAATAGAACATAATATTTTAGCCTAAACATTATTATTTTTACGAATTTGTGTCATTTTTAAAGTGTCGTATAAACATTTCTGTGATGTTTACATAACTCTATAAACTAAAAGAGAGCACTCTACAAGCTACAAAACCGAATAAAATATAAGTATTATAATGTCATAAAATAGTTTTATTAGTAAGTAGCTTTACGTGCATGGAATTTTATGCAAAACCCATAGCAACCATATATGCAATCCAACTGAGATTACTATTAAGATAACTGGTTTTTACAAATTATAATATAGGTGTATATTCGTCTATCAGCTTGGATAGATATTTACATATCAAGTACAAAAAGCCACATAGCAAAACAAGTCATTTAGCTAAATTAGTATAATCCTAAACAAAATCACTTTTAGGTTTCACTATTTCTAACAATATCAGTCCTTTGTTGAATAGGGCACTTCCAAATCCAGACCAGCTTCGTAAAAATGATTTTGGTTCTTGTTTAGTTGCAGTTAAAGTAGTTAAAGTTTCAGTGGCCATTGTTGGTAATTCATGTACTGTGGATAGTTTTACATCATTGGGTGAATTTAGTTGATTCATTAATGTAGATGGCGATACTGCTACGTCTATTTGTGTTATTCCTTGGTTTGTAATTTTAACAGCTTCAGTGGGAGTCAAATAGTTACTGGTCATTATTTTGTTAGTTATTGTGTTTAGCTGTTCACTTTGTGTTGGTGTTTCTAGATTATCGATTGAAGATAATGCATATGCAGTATTCAATATAACTGAACTTGACAGTATACTATCTATTCTTGAAGTTTTATCACTAACAGGATCTGTCTTCGCAGTCTCGATTGAGTGTGATAGAAAAATTTCATTCGTGTTATCTATTGCGCTTGACAAAGTTAGCGAATTTATTATTCCTCCTGTTGCGTTTGTTATTACATTTTCAGTGTTTGCCGTGGGTTCTAAAATTTGTTTCGTTGTTTCAAAACTATTAGCTGATGTTGGTTGATAATTTACAGAAGAAGATATCAAAAAGTTATCCGGTTCTAAAGCATTTATAATAACTGCATTTGTAGTTGTAGAGAAATCTGTGGGCATGACTTCATTTATGTTATCAATGTTTGTTCCAATTAGTGAGTTCAATGTGACTGTAGTTTTACTTGCATCAATAGTTACATTTGTTAAAGTAGAACCTCTATTCTGACTTGAAGTCTCATGATAATTGTTTAATATTGTATTCATTACAGCATTATTATAAGCAAAATCTGTTTTTGCAGTCACTACATTCATTGTACTTGTGTTATTATCTGGCGCGGTATATATGGTAGAAGAGTTAGTTGTAGCTACCACGACATCTGCTCCTGAATTATTTAATCGTGATGATGCTTCATACAAATTAATTGCATTCGATGTTGCTATTGTTAAACCATTTGACATGTTATCAAACATTATTGGTGAACTTAAAGCAAATTCTTGTGTACTATTTGATGAAATTTCATTCACATTTGATGGTAAGGTAGGGATTGTTAAGACTAGGCTTGTTACCGGTAATGTTAAATTTAGTTCAGTAGATTGTGGTCCTTTAGGTACCAAAGGCTTTTTTGTCGTTCCCTTCCCGACTGTTGTTCCTTTCAAATTTTTCTTAGTTGTTTTCATCATGACTGTTTTTCTTGTACCATTTTTTCCTTTCTTTGTGATACCTTTATGGATTGGACCTTTAGCCCCTTTCTTGAGGGTACCTTTTAGAACTTTAACTCCTTTCATTGTAGGACCTTTTACCCCTTTCTTAGTCGTACCTTTTTTTGTTGGGCCCTTCCCAACTTTCTTTGTTGTACCTTTTTTGATAGGTCCCTTTGCTCCCTTTTTAGTAGTACCTTTTTTTATTGCTCCCTTTGCTCCCTTTTTAGTGGTACCTTTTTTTATTGGTACCTTTGCTCCCTTCTTAGTAGAACCTTTTTTAATGGGTTTTTTTGCCCCCTTCTTTGTAGTACCTTTTTTGGCTAAGCCTATTGCCCCTTTTTTAGTAGAACCTTTTTTTATTGGGCCCTTTGCTCCTTTCTTAGTTGTGCCCTTTTTTGTTGGACCCTTTTTACCTTTTTTTGTTGTACCCTTCCCACCTTTCTTTGTTGGACCTTTACCTCCTTTTCTTGTAGTACCTTTTACTCCCTTTTTTGTCGTGCCTTTTTTTGGTGTACTTTTCGCTGGAGTTTTTTTTGTAGTACCTTTTCCTTTGGCTGGAGTTCTAGTGGTAATTTTATTAGTTAGGTTTTTCGTTGTTAAAGGTGACATTGTAGTTATTACCTCTTGTGAGATATTATTTGAGGCATTTCCATCATAAGTGACTAAGAAAGTTTGATTTAAATTCATAAACGTTTCAGGCGTAATATTTGTGTGAGAATTTACCATGGTGACGATTGTATCTGTCGCATTTAATTTGAAATCGGATGTATTATTATCTAAATGTGTAATTGTCTCGATCTGGGTATCGGAAGAATAAAATGTATTTAAATCTGAGTGTGGTCCTGTAATATATGAGTCATTATTTGACGGTTCATTTGACGATCCTAATACATATGACTCATTTGTTAAATTTGAAAAATATGTTGTTTCTTGGCTCAAAAAATTTGTGGTAATGCCTAACGTTGCATTAAATATTTTAGTGGTAAAATCTTCCGCAACTGATTGTTCTGCTGTAGTAATTAAACCAGTGCCAAAAGAAAATAATGTATTTGATTGTTCAGTTACGTTTTCTATTTTCTCTTTCGTAGTTATTATGTCAGACACACCTCGATTGTCATCGGATATAATATCATATGGAGAGGAAAATAATGTAATAGTTCCGTTATTATAAATATGTGTAGTTTCGTTTGAATTTACGGGCAAGGTTTTTTTTTCAGTTGATGTAATAAACAAGTTTATATCTTCTTTCAAAGTAGGCGAAATTAAAATCGATGATGGAATTTCTGTAGTAATCAATTTGACGTCTTTCTCATTAATGGTCGACTCAATTTGTTTATCTACAGTATATTCTGTGAAAATTTCAATCACTTCACTTGGAGTAATGCTAGTCGATGCATTTGATATCTTTGAAAATGAATCTATACTTTCCTGTTCACTGATTGACGTTTTTGTGTTTACTGTACTGTATTCTACCAACAATGATGATGCTGATATATTAAAATTATCTGTCATAATATCAGTAATTGTAACTGATGGTTTCATTTTTGTCTCTAAACCATCAGCAGTAGTTGTTTCTAAACGAACGGTAGTGTCTGTGTAGCCGATTGGTGTCAATTCTCGACTTGTTTCACTAATCATATCGTCAGATATGAATGTCTGAATGATTGTTGGCTCACTATTTCCTTTTGTGCTGGCATATTTAGATACCAAGGTAGTTGGAGTAATTGGATGTAGTGAAAACGACTCTTCTGTTTTGAAGTTATCTGTAGGTTCTAATTCTAAGATATTTTCTATATTTGCATCGAAAATATTTGCATTGGCTTCTATTGTTGTAGATTCATCAGTATATATTGTATTATTTTCTTTATTTGTTGTTACATGAAACCCATTGGATCCAACGCTTGTTAGAATTTCATTAGATGTTTCCAAAAGTTTTGAAGATTTTTCCGTTAGATATTCAGTTCCGGATAAGTCAATTGTGCTTATTTTTTCTGAATCTAGAACACTTTGTTGGTGAAATGTACTCAGTACACTACCTGAAGAGTTTTCTTGAACAATGGTGTTCACTAAATCAATTATTTTTTCCATATCCTCTATTGGTTTTAACGTATTAATTGCTTCTTTAATATCAGCAACAAGTGATGTTTTGGTCAGTGTCAATTTATCTGTGTTTTCCGATGCTTTCTCAGGCTCAATGGAATATATTATATCAGTTTTTATTTTGGGCAGAATTAATGTACTGGTTGATTCTTTTGACATATCGACCATTGTTTTGGTTATCATTGATTCATTTGTTATTTTTGATACCATCGTTTCATAATTATCATCTGTGTGTGGTATTTTTATCACAATCTCAGTCTCAAAGTCTAATTGGGTTGATGTTTGTATAACATCATTGTTTTCTGTTGCGGTTTCTGTTAAGTTACCCAACGATGATACGGTCACACGGTCTAAAACAGTAGATATCTCTGAATCAATAGTATGACTTATGTCTTTAGTATTTGTATTTGGTGTTAATACACTGCTTTCCTCTGTCAAATCCGAAATAAATGACGTTGCCATCGGAACTAATTTATTCGTTGTTGGTAATGTGTCTTCAGTCGCACTTGATAAATCTTGCATGTATATTTCAGTCGGATATAAAGTGTTAATTGATTCCTTTGTAAATTTTAATGATGATTCTGTTGCTACGTATTCTTTTGTTTCTGCTGATACTGTGGAATATTTATCTATTATAATAGTAGACATTTGTGTTTCTTGTGATACATTTTCTGAAACATACTTTTCTGGTGTTGTAGTCTCAATAACATTTAATTGCTCTGATGTGGTGACTGTTTCTGTGATGTTATGTTCCGGAATAATCACTTGCGTTTCTTGTTCTAAGCTCGTAGATACCTCTAAACTTATATTATTACCCATAACATTTACATTTGCATTTGGTATAGATGTGACATACGTTTTTGTAACATCCGAATCGATGGATGACTCTGTTAAGACCAAATCATCAGTTATATGTGATACCATTTCTGTAGATTCTCTTGAATTTATTTTTGTTGGAACGAATTCGTTTATTGATTCATTTGTCACATCGATTGACGTTTCTGTGGTTATAAAATCCTCTGTTAGTGTAGATGTTTCTGAATTTTCATCTATTGTCATTGACGTGTATGGTTTTTCTGACAATTCTTCTGAAGCGTAGTAATTCTGTGTTGATGTTTCAAATATATCCATGCTATCTGTCATAGTCTCTGTTTCTGTAAAAACAGACAATTCCTGCCCTGGACTTGTAATATTACTTATATCATCTACCGTTGTATTTGGTATAGATGCGCTGTACTTTTCTGTAACATCCGGAACAATGGACGTCTCTGTTAAAATCAAATCTTTAGTTATATGTGATGTCGTTTTTGTAAATTCCACTGTATTTGTTTTCGAAGAAACTAATTCGCTTATTGATTTATCTATTATACCAGAAGACATTTCTGTGGTCATAAATTCCTCTCTTGGTGTAGATGTTTCTGAGTTTTCTTGTATAATGACAGACGTAAATGGTTTTTCTGGTAATTTTTCTAAAGTGTAGTTAGTCTGTGTTGATGTTTCAAATACATCCATGTTATCTGTGATAGTTTCTGTAACTGTAAATTCAATCAATTCTTGATCTGAACCTTTACTATTACTCATTTCATATACGCTTGTATTTGGTATAGATGTACCGTACTTTTCTGTAACATCCAAAAAAATGGACGACTTGGTTTGGACCAAATCATCAGTTATTTGTGATACCATTTTTTCAGAGTCTTCTATATATATTTTTGTTGGAACTAATTTATTTATTGATTCTTCTGTCGTCATATAATCGGCTGTCAGTGTAGATGTTTCTGAATTTTCTGAAATTATGTCAGACTTGTATGGTTTTTCTGTCACATCTTTTGAAGCATAGTTAGTCTGTGTTGATGTTTCAAATACATCCATGCTATCTGTGATAGTTTTTGTAACTGTAAATTCACTCAATTCTTGATCTGAACTATTACTCATTTCATGTACTTTTGTATTTGGTATAGATGTACCGTACTTTTCTGTAACATCCAAAAGAATGGACGACTCAGTTTGGACCAAATCATCAGTTATTTGTGATACCATTTTTCCAGAGTCTTCTATGTTTATTTTTGTTGAAACTAATTCGTTTATTGATTTTTCTGTAGTCATATAATCGGCTGTCAGTGTAGATGTTTCTGAATTTTCTGAAATTATGTCAGACTTGTATGGTTTTTCTGTCACATCTTTTGAAGCATAGTTAGCTTGTGTTGAGGTTTCAAATGCATCCATGTTATCTGTGATAGTTTCTGTAACTGTAAATTCACTGAATTCTTGATCTGAACTTATACTATTACTCATTTCATCCACGTTTGTATTTGGTGTAGATGTACCGTACTTTTCTGTAACATCCAAAAGAATGGACGACTCTGTAAGGACCAAATCATCAGTTATTTGTGATACCATTTTTCCAGAGTCTTCTATATTTATTATTGTTGAAACAAATTCGTTTATTGATTCTTCTGTCGTCATAGAATCGTCTGTCAGTGAAGATGTTCCTGAATTTATGTCAGTCGTGTATGGTTTTTTTGTCACAGCTTTTGAAGCATAGTTAGCTTGTGTTGATGTTTCAAATGCTTCTATGTTATCTGTGATAGTTTCTGCATCTGTAAATTCACTCAATTCCTGCTCTGAACTTATATTATCACTTGTGTTATCTATATTTGTAATTGGTATAGATGTGCTGTAGGTTTCTGTAACATCCAAAACAAAAGATGTCAGGGCCAAATCATCACTTATATGTGATGTTACTTCTGTAGATTCCCCTGATTTTATTTTTGTTGGAACTAATTCGTTTATTGATTCATCTGTCATTACGACTGACGTTTCTGTGGTCATAAATTCCTCCGTTAGTGTAGATTTTTCTGTATTTTTTTCTATTGTAACTGATGTGTATGGCTTTTCTAACAATTCTTCTGAAGCGTAGTTAGTCTGTGTTGATGTTTCAAATTCATCCATGTTATATGTCATAGTCTCTGTTTCTGTAAATACAGTCAATTCCTGCTCTGAACTTATAAAATTAGTTGTATCTACATTTGTATTTGGTTTAGAAGTGCTGTATTTTTCTGTAACACCAAAAACAATGGAGTTCTCTGGTAGAACCACGTCATCAGATATTTGTGATACTGATTCAGAATATTCTTCTGTATTAGTTTTTGTTGGACTTAATTCGTTTATTGATTCATCTATCATATTGATTGATGTTTCTGTGGTCATAAAAAAATCTGTTGACGTAGATGTTTCAATAACATTTGAATCTTCAATTGTGAAGGTTGTTTCTGTTGATGTACCCAACGTTTCTCTTGGCGCCTTTTCTAAAGCAGTCGACATAATATCTGAACTATTTGATTCTTTTGTGATGGTTGTGGATTTAAATGTATCGGCTTCCTCTGTAAAATTAAAAACAGCAATTATGTTTTTAACCAACTAGTGGATGTCCGCGGCTTCGTTCACTTTGTTACGGTATAAAATGTACAATGTAACGATAAACGTAATTGCATGAAAAAGTATTTGACTCATTATTTGTTAATGTTGACGTTGAAATAACTTTCGTTATCCGTGTGTTGATTACAGTTTCTTTTAAAATATTTAACGATACGAATAAAATACTAACGATAAAATATTTAAAATAGACGTATTTTGATCATCTATATTTGCTTTTGAAGTTAACCATCCCTGTATAAATCAAAATATTTGATGTTTCTATCGTAACTAAATTGTTTGAGAAAGCTACCTACTGTTGCAGCCAATATGATGAGTTTTATGGCAACTCGTTTGACATACCTGTTATCACTGATGGTTCTTTAACTATTATTTCAACATTTTCACTTGGCCTTTTTACATTTTCATCAGGCTTCTTTGGTTGCTCAAAACTGTCTGAATCATTGTTTATTAGCGTTGAGTTGTATTTAATATCATTTGATTCATTTAACTTGTTTTCATCATCAGCAAAAGATGCTGAAACTGTTTTAGATTTTTCCGATACAAACTCTGTTGAAGTTATAAACTTTTCCGTGTTTTCTTGAGAATACATTTTAATAATATTATTTAAATTTTCTGTTTTTTCCTTTATATCGTGCTTGTTCGAAATATGTTGATTATTTTCTGTCTGCGTTATGGACGGCAATTGCTTGATATGTGTGATATCTGAATTGATTTCTATTCCAGTGGACGATATACCTTGTGATATAAATGCTGTGGTAGATAGTATTTCAGTGTCTAATGCTTCAGTATTTACGATAAATAACGACTGATCTGTATTATTTGATAGACTCGTAGTCGTTGACCATATTTCTATTGCATCTGCTTTTTCAGCTACGCTTCCTTCTGCTGTATTCGTTGATCCAGATTTATTATTAATGTTTCCATCTAATGGCATGTATGTTGTTGTTGGTTGTTGTGAAGAGACAGACATAATTATTGATGTTGATTCGTTAGATATCAAGATTTTTTCTGGCGATTTGACTGTGATGTCAGATGTTAACACTGAAGTATAATTCATTGGCGTACTATGGACTGGTACTATGGAACCTTTTTCAGTATTATCAGATAAACTCTGTTCAGTGGTTTTCAATTTTTCATTCGATGTCAAGTTTACATTTAATATTTTATTTGGAGTTATCATTTTTGTAGTCTCTTTAATTGCATTTGTTGTTATTGGCTCTGACGATATGTTTTGTATTCTATTTTCAGATGTATTGTTTGTGATAAACTCGGATGTTACTTTAATAGTTACAGCGTCTATCAGGGTAGTGCTTATGTTTGTATCTAGAGATGCAGTTGGTGTTAATATTTGAACATCGGTTTTTTGAATAGTGATATTTGTTACCCTATCATAAAGGTTTGTCACTGTATTATTGTTTCCCATAGTTTGAGGCTGCGGCAATGTGGATGTTAAAATTGTTGTAATGTTATTTTCAAGATTCAATTTTGCCACATTATTTGGGACATTCAAAAATGATGATATATTTTCTGTATCTCTAGTGACTGCAGTCAGTATTATCTCTGGAGCCTGTTGACTAGAATTATTGTTTTCCGTAGATAGCGCCACTATAGACAATGGTGACGTATGTTTTTTTATTGTTAGTGTAGTGTCAGATGAAGTAAATGTTGGATTTTCACTTGTTTGAGCCTCAGTTACAATACGGCTTGATATTAAACCATTTTTACTCGACGTATTTTCTATTACAAAGTCTGGCGTAGCAGTAGCTACTGAGGAAACTATTGGTATGTCATTATTTGATTCCATTACGGTTTTGTTTTTTTCAACGTTAGGTGCCAATGTAGTAAAGAAATCTGAATCTGCAGTTACTACTGCATCTTTTTCTATTTCAGAAGTAGGCAGTTCTGTATATTGCGGTATTGGTTTGTATCTTCCCGTTCTATTACATTTATGTTCTGTTATCTGGCTAGTACTTGGTTTTGTGGTCGTAGTTATTGTAGTGGTGGTGGTTGGGGTATTGGTTGTGGTTGTAGGAGTTGTGGTTGTTGTTGTTGGCGTGGTGGTTGTGGATGTTGGCGTGGTGGTTGTGGATGTTGGCGTGGTGGTTGTGGTTGTTGTGGTTGTTGTGGTCGGAGTTGTGGTTGTTGTTGTCAGAGTTGTGGTTGTTGTTGTCGGAGTTGTGGTTGTTGCTGGTGTGGTAGTGGTTGTGGTTGTTGTTGTTGGCGTGGTGGTTGTGGTTGTTGGAGTTGGAGTTGTTGTTGTCGGAGTTGTGGTTGTAGTTATTGGTGTGGTTGTTGTTGTAGTTGGTTCTGTTGTTGTCGTAGTTGTTTCCGTGGTAGTAGATATTGATGAACTTATAGTGACTGTAGTTGTTGTATTGCATTCTGATAACTCGACTTTTTCATAATCTAGAATGAAATACAATTAATTCATATAAAAATGTAGAATAGAATACACTATATCATCTTAACAATATGTTTAATCCATGCTTACTCATTCTATGATCACAGTTGTACTCATATCGGTCGCAAGCGTCGAAGAACAGTTTCAATTCTTTATTACATGACTCTCGACCACATTCCGGGACCCATGTGTGGTTGCAAAGTTTAGCCAACATGCATGCAGAGTGTGGCTACAAATACTAGAAAATATTAACAGGTATTAAAGAAAATATTGTCGTATTAATGTGTCTAGATAGTTAAGAGAGATTGGAGAGCTGGAGAATAAAACCGCGGCTACGTGACATGGTGAACAGGGTAGCCTGAAAAAAATAAACTTAGTACGACTTTTAGGTATCTGTAGATATCATTACGATAAGTTTCAGAAGAAATAAAACATGACTTAATTACTTACCGGAACATAATGCTGCCTAGAATATTTTGCGCACATGAGTACTGAAAAAAGAGATCATCGTCTTAAGGAGGATCTTAAAGTCAGCTAAACATGTACACCATGTCATGTTTTCAAGGTTTAATAAAATAATTTTTATACAAATCGTTACAATTCTTTTATAACTTTCACTCGTTTCCAAAACTAACAAAGTTGAATGAGACAAGACACTGATCATCGTTGTGATCGTTTCGTAATAAATACGGCATTTTTCTTACTCGTAACTCCAAAAAAGGTTACAATTTGCAACCCAATCCTTAGTTGCATAACTATGCACGCACGACATAGACATGTTGCCAAACATGTGTTTTATTTCAAACTGTGGGTGCTCGCGGCTTCGCTCGCGTTAAGAAGGTAAACTTGCATCTCCTATTTCACCCCTTTAAAAGTGGCATTTCCAAAAATCCTTTCTTAGCGCATGCCTACGTCATAACATCTACCTTAGCTCAAGATAAAGCAAAAAAGATGAAGGATGAAAGGAAATAGTATGAAGCGCGAAAGTGCGAGAAGCATAAAAGTGAGAAGTATAGAATGAATGAGAAAGATAAAAAGGCCCGGATATTGTCCGGGATTTGTAATAAAAAAAAACGCACAGCCCAATCCGTCCAGTGGTTTGGGCTTTGCGTTGATAGATCACTATATCAGTCAGACAGTCAATCAGTCAGTCACCTTTGAGTTTTATATATAGACTATAAAATGACTAGTCCGTAGCTATAGCTTTCTTCATGGTTGAATGTTTTGCACATAAAATCTTGTGTATAGATGTAATTGATTTATAAATCTTGAGTCTTACGTTATTTCGAAAATTTGTTCATAAAAATAACTTTGTTTTCTGGAGAATGTTATCAATCTGTAATCACAAGTAGAGACAAAATTATGAAGTGTTGTGCCATAAGACAAAATACCATTGGTTGAATATTTAAAGAAGAATTAGGAAAAAATACAACTTGTTTAATAATTAATAAAAATATATGCCATAATTTCTTTCCTGTAACATGGATTACTATCCCTGAAAGAAAAGTTAAGAATCAATCCAGAGTTGACATTTGTAAAAACAGTATTATTAAGAGTCTGTCTGACCGCATGCACATGACTGCAACATACCGGCAATGGTTGGATATTGTCACGTAATCTGTATTTCTACATAATTTAATTTAATCTTGTTTTATGCCTTTATATTGTACTTTTGTGTGTGAACCTTTCTATGGACCCTGCTGTCTGAAATAAAGACCTATTATTATTATTATTAGTGTCTTAGAAGACAAAACCTCAAACGTGACAAACCCATTTTTCTAAACAGAGCAACCTCTAAAGTAAGATCTCATTACTCAACCCACAGACTATACAGCAGTAACAACCGGAAGAGAAGCGGAAGTGGCTCAGTGGTGCAACGGTCATATGGAGTCAATGTTGGTCCGAGGTGAACTGGTTCGGTGTTCGAGAATGGAGGTGATATTGGTCATGAAGATAGGCGATGCTTTGTCTCTATTAAGCGGCGTTACGCTTTATAAAAATACTTTTGCTGACTGTTCCTCTTCTTCTTATCGAATGAGAGTGGCCAACTCTAGTGTCGAGAGTTCATCAAGCCGCCCTAAGGGCCTCTGACGTGGCTTAACAATTGCCGTTCTAGACAAACAGCCGGGACCTACAATAAAATAATAGTTGACTGTTGAAAAAATAGTTGTATCAAAAAATCACACGAAACTTAACTAAAGAGAAGAACTAGAATCAATAGATCAATACTCTGCATAACTATTTTCGCATTTGAAAAGTGATAAAAATCTTAGTATACTTATTTTTTTTTAATTAATCGCAACATGATTGTCTCGTATTCATTTATTTTGATGTTTCTTTTTCAATAGAGATCTATAAAATTATTAGTTACTTATAACTACTTCAAAAATAATTTTCAAAATTACAATGCTTATTCCGAAAGCACTACTCGCAAATTTATTATTGTTATGGTTTATGTATAACATTAACAAGCTAATCAATTATTGTCGCTGCTTATTTCTGATACATTGCCCTAGCTATTATTGTAAAAAAATATCATAAATCAGGAATGGAAGGAAGCTAAGATCCGGCATGACAGTTGCGTAGCTAAGCCTACGTGCTATAGTATAGCACACAGAGAAAGGACGATGCGTGAAGCAACATAACTTGATCTTGATTTATGATCTTGTTTATTTTGTAATTAGTCTGATTGGAGTGCATTTTTTAGTTATTTATTCTAAGTTATTTTTAGCTTGAATAAGTTTAAATTTCATCACACCTTATAAAATTGTTTAAAATACGTCTTTCGTTTTCCTTTCGTAAAATTTAGTTTTAAGCGATTTACACATTTTCAAATATCGTACATGTATTATTTTGAAATAAATTATCCCCAACATCAGAAGATTTTGGCCCATATAAGTAACTATCTCTAATTAGTTACTTATTGAAGGAAGAAGAAGGAAGATTAATAAAGAGAGTTAAAGTTACTGATAACGTGTCTAATTTGACATCATTCTTACCATTGTGCAGGTACAATGTACCTACATGAAAAATAGCCTTTATTTCAGATTTACTCAGTTGATTATTACTATGTAAAATCCTCTTATTCCCGTTTATGGAAATTCTAAAGTGACATTCGAAATCTTACATAGTTTTACTGACAATCTTTATTAACAATAATAATACATAAAAACAAGGAAAGAAAAACTAAACATACTATGTACTTCTAACTACAAAATAAAAAAGGGGCATTTAGAAAATCTTTAGAAAAGCCTAAAGAGTCTAAGTGCTCCAGCCCACTACCAGAGGGCAGCGTGCCCAGCATACTGGCCGCATTACCACGCTGGATGGCAATATACGAGCAATATTGCGCCAGAAAATGGCCAGCACTAGTAGGTAACTAGTTTAGTTTCACTTAAAACTTACTCTTGACCAATAATTCACCTTCCCTTCCATTTTGTATTTTGGCACACTTCCACATCAGAAGCAATGTGGCGCCATCTGGGGGCACTATTTGGCTGTTATCCATTTTGCAACCACGATAAATGTTCTACCAACACTTTTAATTTTAATGGCACTTGTATTAATAATGTGGGAGTGTGATGGTTTCTTTTGTTTTACAAACTTTAATAAAATTATCTCAGCAGCATACTGCTGAAGATGGCTACAACAAATTTAAGCAGAATACATATATACTTTTGCGAGTATTACACTATTATGCAATACTAATAAGCAAAAACAAAACAAACAACAAAGTTTAATTTTTTTCATAAGCAAAATAAAAATGCTTTTTTTGCCTTTTAAAAATTTAAAACAACGCATCTCCATCAAAAACGCAAAAACGCTTCGCTTTGTTAATTTTTTGCAGATTCAACAACCTTTTTCTATGGAACTGCTATTTTAACCCAAAATACACAAAAATCTGGAAACAAATGATTCATTTATTTTCATGAATGTCGAGAGCCAAAATCAAAATTTATTATAAGTTAAGACGAATGAACATAGCAAAAATAAATTCTTTATACATTGTTATGAGTTAAAAGACTAAATATGATAAACACGTGTAAACTAAAGCAACCTAGAGAATCTAGACGTACACAATCTAACATGCTATAATAAAAATGTATTTTATTTACAATAATAAAATATAAAAACAAGTGAAGGAAAACTAAGCATACTACTTCTAACTACTACAAAAAGGGGCACTTAGAAAATCTTTAGAAAAGCCTAAAGATAATCTAAGTGCTCCAGCTCACTACCAGAGGGCAGCGTACCCAGCATGCTGGCCGCATTACCACGCTATAATTAATCACTAAGAGGTCAACGCTCATATATCCATGCCAGGCTTTATTAGATGCTGCTGTCTAAAAAGAATCTAGACTTAATCTAGGCTCATAGATATATAACTACAGTTATTTGTAAATGTATCAATATTCAAAGATACTTTTTATTAAATATACATATGTATTGCTAATTGAGTCAAATTAAATATTTGTCGCCCTGATAGTCAATTTTAATTTTTAATCTAGGATCATCTAGAAGTCTAGCTACCCATAATCATATTTATTATAACACGGTACTGCCTAATCGGTTCAGCAGTTTGATTGAGAATATGAAAAGTATAAACAGAAATTAAAATCTTATAATATTTTGTGATTTTCTATAATGATTTTGTTTTAATTAAATTATATTCACACTCGATCACAAATTATTATATACATATGATCAATTCAGAGAAGAGCTAAGAAACCCGTAAATAATAATGAATGACTACCTTTCATCGCGTATTTTTACGTACCAAACCTTCAGCCAAACTCTTCTTTTCATAAGGCTAAAAAATAAAAAGTAAAGACAAAGAAAACCTCAAAGCATGATGGTTCAAACTACGAAAGTGCTAAAAGCAAAGCGGCGACCATTTTCGAAGAATACCCTTTCCAGTGCAAGCTATTTTATAGGGCTTTGCGACCTACGCCTTTTATATTAAAGTAGGGGTGCTCTACGGTTTCACTTGCGACAAAAAGTGATTAAAATAATTTTAAAAATGATAAAAATATTTTTTAAACACAATATTTTATTATTTTATAAATTCTATATAGCACTTTATGCTTTGATAGTTGGCTAATGCAAGGTTCTATACCAGTTTTTTTTTTTAATTTTATAATTTTATTAGTTCAAACTTGAAGAAGAAACTAACATATATTCACCACCCTTGTAATATGGGAGTCATATAAAGATATATACATAGATATAGAACACATACACGTGTCGCAGTTTTTTCTACATAGTACAAAAGATCATAACGAGGTCTAGCGATGACAACAACAATATTAACAAGATTAATACCAATTAGGGCGAGTGGAGTCGGTATTGCCAACATGTCTCGGCCATTACGTAACTCCCACGTACCGTTTTCAATTGATTTTTGTAGGCGACCAACTGTCACAGTACGCATGCGTCGATATCTTCACCCACACTGAGTAACTTATCACCCCCACACACACAAACACCCCATTTTATTGTTAAAGCTATTTTGTGCTCAGATGTCGAAGTAATAAGGTTGGTATTCGAAGCGCAAATCCAGTTGATATTTTTAGACAATACACATCTATTACTCCGTACACAGACGCGCCCTCTTCCATACAAATTGGGAAACTCTGTCGCGGAAGGTTTTCCACTCCTGTCCATAATTTCTGAAAATTCTCATTTCACGCTGAAATCCCGACTTTATCTTACACGACTTCGGTTTTTGGATTCATTTGTGTTGACTGTTAACTTTGTGTGGTTTGACAAGCTTTTGTTGTGTATTTAAAACGGCTAATTCAATACTAGGGTCGAGTAACGATCCCATTCATAAATTACATTCATTTTGTGGACAGTGAATCATTATATTTCTCGGAAAGGATTTGCTATCTTGGAACATCATCTGTTTCGGAGGCTGCGATCGACCCATCCACAAGGTTCTTTGAAGAGAAAAACAAGTTTGGAAGACTATTAACATGTGAGCTAACATTACTATATACTTATCGGCAATTTATAGCAATTATTCAAATCATGGTAGCGCAAATATTAAAGCCACTAAGCGCAAGTGTTACCATATTTTCATTCGGAAATTTTATGAATGAAAGCAATATGGCTTACCTACGCGGTCGAAATGGGACGGGTGGAGGAGTATTTCGATTTCATACAAACTATTTTATTTAAGGACTGTATTCAACTTGCTATCTTTTAGTCATGCCTTTAAGCATCCAAATGTAAATTAATATTGCGCATATTATCTTTTGGGGGCTGGTGAAGTTTCTCTGAACAAATCTCAGTCGCTGGTGCCGAAAATTTACGCATAGCTAGATAGGTCTGTCAGATTGGAATCCAAACCGAAAATGAAGGAAATTGCAGTTACGAATAATATGAGGTTAATTATATTGTAAAAAAAAGACTTTATCATCAGACAGGCAGACTATCAGATAAGAAACGAATTACGATGAAGTGCAAACCCATTCCTTAATTGTTAACAATAAAGAATATATTTTGGCCAGTGGTAGATTAGATTGATGTAATGAAATCTTCGTTAGTAATTAATAACTTGTAATCAAACACGCCCAAACGACTGATTTAATTTGAATAAAACATTAGTAGTAGTAGTAGCTAAGAGCATGTATATATAACACATATCTAATACAACACAAGAGAGAACAAGCTTAGCAAAACAATATCGTAATTGACATTATGAAAACCAAAATGCAAAACAATTGTAGTAACCATACCAATCGCTATGCACTTTACTATATAATTTATTCATACATAGTTAGAGCTTTTCGCATTATTATAGTATATAGTAGTATTATAGTTAAAGTCAAAAATTATGGTATGTAACAAATTATTTGTTTACATTATGTTAAGTTGATTGTAGAACTTAACTGCTATCTGATTTTTGTTACAAATTGCATGCACTTAATTTACTTAATGACCATTGAAACAACTACTACATACTTTTATTTACAATAATAATACATAAAAACAAGGGAAGAGAAACAAAACATACTACTTCTAAATAAAACTAAAAAGGGGCACTTCGAAAATCTTTAGAAAAGCCTAGTAAGACTACATACTCCATTTAAATAACAGTGTCTAGACGATAAAAGTGCATATAAAATCTGGATAAGGCTTAACAAAAACAAAAGAAGGATTATTGTCATAAGGGA
This sequence comes from Macaria notata, assembly GCA_927399415.1. Classification (NCBI taxonomy): domain Eukaryota; kingdom Metazoa; phylum Arthropoda; class Insecta; order Lepidoptera; family Geometridae; genus Macaria; species Macaria notata. The sequence continues at coordinate 8,459,651 of OV656741.1, forward strand.
ACAAGAGTTATTCCATGCAGGCTCTCGTATGATACAGTTCTACTCATGATATATACAACAATTTTTACGATCGGTTCTAGATACACATGAACATATATAAATCGTACAACTTTTCCACTAGGACTTCATAACCTAAATTTAAAACATCCACATGTGGTATGGAGCCAAGAACGCTGGCTGCATTCCCACGCTGGATTGCTATAGAAATCCTTTGCGCAAGGAACCAGCCAGCCAGCATTCTTGTCTTTAGTGATGTCATTCAACCTTTTATTTATTTATTTTTTAATATGTATTTTTGTATAGTTAATATTAGTTAAATATCCAAGAACAGTTATTCATTATTTATTCAATAATGAAATACGAAAGTGGTCTGTAAAGCAGGAATGTAGCAGGCAGTCAACCATCACACCCTTTCAAACACCCACTACTTTTCATAAACCTTTTAATAAATTTGTATTGTAGACCTACTATAATATACTATTTTCATAAACGCTCATACACACTGTGTACTAAGCCATACTACCTCCAAGTACGTATCGAGATGGCAATCAGCCCCGTTTCAACCCCATTAAAGTTTCAAGCCACGCCGCGGTAGAAGTGAGCAATGCGGGTGTAATCGATGTTTCCACATCTACCTTTGTACTTCTGAACTAGTTTTTTTTTCATTGCAAGTATTTATTTTTGTTTTTTCTTTCTCTTGAGAAGTATTTCCTCATGACTGAGGGTCGTGACTTCCGCAGAATTAATTCGTTAGGGAAGTTCTCTTGAACGGGGAAGGAATACATCGTGCTGTACCGATCGAGCTGTAGTTTAGCATGCAGATAGTTATTTTGATGGCAACATTTATTTGTATTGGATTTTTAATATATGGTGCGATGCCATAAGGTTAATAAAGTTTTATCTTATCTTTGTTTAACATTCATAAGTTTACAAAACTAAGTTTAGTTTTTACCTAAATAAAAAAATAAATAAATGAAATGAAAATGAAATGATGTTCTGATGTAAGCATCCATTAAGAAAGGATTTTCACTTCTAAGGGGGTGAAATAGGGGTTCCAACTTTGCATGAAACTTTAATTGATAATAACATATTATTATCTTGACGCGAGCGTAGCCTCTCGCACTCGTTTTAACATAATTTTAATAAGTTGACTTTGCATAACGACTATCAAAGACGACGAAACCTTAGTATAATAAATTAAACACACACTTTTACTAAACTTGGTTCATAAGATTAGGCTCTATCAGCTATTTATAAAGTCTAGACAGTTTTAGCACAGTTGGCTTTCTGCCAATGGATTGGTCTATTTTCACACTTTCTCTTTTCTTCCATTCATGGAAGCGGGTTCAGGATTACCATAAATAAACAATCTCAGCTGAGTTTTAAAGGGATATGAGTTGAATCGGTTAACTTATAGAATGAAGTTTAAAATAAATAAGAATGAAATAAATTAATAAAATCGATGTCTAAAGTGACACCACGTAACTGTTTTCATTTCATCGAATTTCCAAAGCCCTTTGTGATTCCACCTTTCATCATTATCAGCAGCCTGCTGTCACCCACTGCTGTCCATAGGCCTCTATTATAATCCTCACTTTTATCATATCTGTGCCATCCTCATATCTCTAAATATATAAAACACAAAGGTGACTGAATGACTGACTGACTGACTGACTGACTGATATAGTGATCTATCAACCCACAGTCCAAACCACTGGACGGAATGTGCTGAAATTAGTAATGCAGGTAGATGTTATGACGTAGGCATCCGCTAAGAAAGGATTTATTGAAATGCCACTTTTAATGGGGTGAAATAGGGGATGCAAGTATGATAATATGTATATTTGGCGAAATTTTCTTTTTTTAAGAAGTGACCTAGTTCTTAAAATGACAAAATAATTTATTACCAACAACAATCAATAAAACCCTAAATGGACGGGCCTAACCACGCGCCCAGTATTAGTATGTACTTTTTACAAAAACAGTGAGACCTCTCTCACTTGGCACTTCATTCTTTCTCGCTCTCTCTTGTAAGTGTTACAATCCGTATCACTTTAACAAACCTGCCCTAAAGAATACAGCTAATTGGTGCTGACTTATCATTTCTAATGGTAATGTACCGACTTCTTATTCTTCTTATCGAATAAGAGTAGCCAACTCTGGTGTCGAGAGTTTTCTAACCGCCCTAAGGGCCTCTGACATGGCTTAATGTACCGACGCGGCTCATGCATAGGTTTTATTGATGTCGTAGATTACAAGTAATGACTCATTTAGGTTATAATCCTTTTTCAGTTTTCTATACCTACGTAGCTAGAAGCTTTATAAAAATGGGCCGGTGCCTTTTATATGTCTGTAAAAGCGTGTTCAACTCAATTTAGCTCCATTATAGTCACACAGAATTATGGCTAAAAGGTTTTACTTAGTTTTACAAATAAAATTGTACTCTGTATATTTTCGACAATTTTCAAATCAAAACAAACGAATAGAAAATACAGTAATGTGTTTTTTGTAGATATATTATTGTATTGTATTTGTTAATAATCCATATAATAATTTAGATACTTTTAAAAAATGTGAAAATGACATCATGTTTTAGTGCAAATAAATTATTTTTATGTTTTTTTATCTTTTTATATGTATGTTACCTCTTTTTCTTCTATTTAGGGACGTTTTTGCAAAACTCTCTCTATCTAAGTTGAAGTTTGACACTATTACAAGTAGACTTAACGTATATTACTCGATGCTTATCGTCCATTAATATTGTGAGCATAGCTTTACTAAGAAACGTTTTAAAAATTGACACATTGCATAACATAAGTAGTTATGAAAATACCAACATAAAATTTCCACGTTTTACATTTCCTTATTGAAAAATGGTCCAGCACAACCTCATTTGCAAAAGGTTCATCGGTATGTACATAATGTATGTACATATAAAAGATACGTTATCTCTCTCACACACACAGATGTGGGAGTAATGTTTGCACAGTTGAGGCTTTCGCTATAAAAATAATAAAACATAATTACTTAGGTAGGGTTGGTATTGTAAAGCTATGGACTGCAAAAGCGTATTTTTAACTTCTAATTTTCACAGACAGTTTCAGTGATAACATAAATCATTCAATTACTTATAACTTTTTTTACTTTATCATTTGTCGGTCTTCAAGTCGAGAGTAATCCGGTTTCTTCTAGTCAAGCGCGCTAGATGGTAGATTATAACGTTGCTTAACATCAGGTAAGTTGTAGTCAAGCGTGAGCCTATATCATGTTAAAAAAAATAGCAGAACGCAAACGTCACACTAACATTAGATTGGAACCAATATGAAAATGAAAAATGAAAATGAAAAATCGAGTGAGAGTCGCCTACTCTAGTGTCAAGAGTTTTATTAACTTAAGAGTTGGCTTAACGACTGCCGTACTAGACAAACAGCTGGGATCTACAACTTAACGTGTCATCCGACCCACGGAGGCGCCTAAAATGTAATGCCACTTTTCGGTCACCCATCCAAGGACTGACCGCGTCGACCTTTGCTTAACATTGGTAATCGCATGCGATTGTCTTTGCGCTTTTAGAAACTAAATATTACTTATTATATTCAAAAGTTTAGTAGATACTATTAGCATGGCCTGTCCTTTACTCTTCAATGTCGATGTTAGACAGTACGTTTTAGCTCTGAGAAATGCTGGCAAAATAAAAGCTTAAATGTCAGAGTTCATCCGGTTGGTATTTCAAACCTACGCTTTATAGCAGAGCTATTCATTGTAATTTTACATGGAAAATTCTAGAAAAGTTTGAATTCCAGTGTATAAATATAACGAAAAAGTTGGATCTTTTGTATTGCTTTATTCTAAACTGGGTGAATTTATTAAACTAAATCCTGAGAAAACTGTTATAGAACTAGTTTAAACTAGTGGGCGCTCCCGGGTTCACTCGCATTATTTACCTAAAGGTAAAAAATAGCCTATGACACTTCTAAGACCCCATGCTACCTACATATCAAAAATCATGATGATCCGTTCAGCCGTTTTAGTGTTATGGGCGTTTAAATAAACAGAAATACTGCTGAAACGTGTACAGTTATGGATTATACTAATCTACAATATTCTATTGTACAGACACTTAAAAAACTATGTAGCTGGGTATCTAATTAAGTGAGTCCGGATCAAATACCCAGTGACCCGGTTTATCTGATTTATGCCGGGCACAGTGGCCAGTGATATGACAGCGAATGGACGCTCTCGCTGAAATTGCAAATAATATGTAGGCGTGAAGACGTGTCTTCAATTAACTTCATTGTAGGTCTCAACTGATTGTCATAGGATGATATTAAAATATGCATTGTGTTTAAAGTTGTCATCATCATCATCAGCCTAATGAGACCCACTGCAGCGTATAGGCCTTTTTAATCGACTATATAAAAATAAGTCGGGTTTTCCTTCCTGACGCTATAACTCCATAACGCACGAACCGATTTCCACGGGTTTGCATTCGTTGGAAAAGTCTCGGGCTCCGTGAGGTTTATAAAAAAACGAAGCCATCTGGTGGTGAAACGGTATTTGCCTGGTTTGCTTGTTGTATATAGATGTAATTCCGAAATAAGTGACATCTATTCTATTCTACAGTACGGCAGTCTTGAGGCATGTCAGAAGTCCTTAGGGCGGCTTGATAAACTCTCGATACCGGTGTTGGACACTATCATTCGAGAAAAAGAAGAATACTTTTGACCTTCGACCACTTTATTTTTCACTTTACGTGGAAACTTAAATTTACCACCAAAAATAAATATTCGATCGAATGGGCACGAAGTAAGTGTTTGTTATATTTTACCATTTAATAAATGTTTAGGTAAAACTTGATTTATTGACTTAATGAAATTAAATTCATCATCATCATAAATTTAAGGGCCGGGCCCTTGTCTGTGGAGTATGCGCCATCCTTCCCGGTCTTCTGCCAATTCCTTGACCGCCTTATACGACATGACACCCGCCTTTTCTTTTATTTGGTCCATGTATGATCTTCTCGGCCTTCCTCTTCCTCTTCGGGCTTCTAATTTTCCTTCCATGATGTTTCTTATAAATTCGTCATGTCGTATAAGGTGGCCAACCATCTTCCCTCTTCTGTTTTCAATAGTTGCCAGTATTGTACGGTGTTCTTGGACCATGCTCAGCACTTCTTCATTGGTCTTTCTTTCTGTCCAACTAATTTTCTCCATCCGCCGCCAGCACCACATTTCAAAAGCTTCTATTCGTTCTCTATCTCTTTGAGTCATGGTCCAAGTTTCGCTTCCATAAAGAGCAATACTCCATATGTAAGATTTTATGAGCTGTTTTCTTACGTGTTTTGCAATTTTGGATTTTAGTAAATGTTTCTTCCGGTTGAATGCTGTTTTTGCTATGGATATTCGGGTTATTATGTCTTGAGTGCATCTTGAGTCTTCTGTTATTACGCTTCCTAAATATTTGAATGAATGTACTTGTTCTATTGGGTTATTGTGCAGTTTAATGGGATTTCTATCGTAAATTTGGTTTCTGGTGATTGTCATAGTTTTGGTCTTGTTTGAGTTAATTTTGAGGCCTATTTCTTGAAAAGATTCGTCCATTTGTTTGATTAGTTTTTCCAGTTCATTTCTATTGTCGGCTAAAGCTGCAATGTCATCTGCGTAACGTATAAAGAAAATCCGCTCTCCATTCACTTTAATTCCGCCGTTTTCTGATTCTATGATTTTACTAATTGCATTTTCAATAAATATGTTGAAAATAGTTGGTGAAAGTGGGCATCCTTGTCTTACTCCTTGTCGTATTTTTGCTGTTGTGGTTTCAGTTCCTATGTCTATTGTGGTTTGCTGATTTTTATAAAGGTTGTATATTATTCTTCTGTCTCTATAGTCTACTCCAATGTTTTTTAAAAGTATAATAAATAATAAGTATAATTTTAAAAAACATTGGAGTAGACTATAGAAATTAAATTAACTAACTAATATTTAATTTTTACCTTGTGATGGTATGTCCCTATGTGTTAGCATTATATATTACCTATCTGTTTATCACAAAAATGATGAACCTAAAAATTGTGAATGAAGCCACAAAACATAGTTGCTAGTTGTAAATCAACGGAAACACTTTATCGTATTAAAATGCAAAATCTGGGAGGCATTAAATAATTCCTCTACTTTCATAAAGTTTAACCAACATCCGTTTTATTTAAAACTGACAAAGATATAAAAACAAGCCTGAGGTTTCGGAACTTTTATCACGGTACTTTTAGTAAGTATAAATAATAAATAAATAAATATTTCAGGACATATCACACAGCGCCATCTAGCCCCATACTAAGCTTACGCTTGTATCATGGATACTAGATAACGGATATAATACATATATACTTTTCTTTTGTAAATACATACTTATTATACATAGAAACGACCAGACTCAACACAAATAATTACACATTTAAATGTTCGTAATTATTTGTGTCATGCGGGAATCGAACCCACACCCCTAGATTAGAAGGCAGAGCCACTACCAACTAAGCTAACAGAGCAGTATATATGGTCTTCTTCATCCTATCGTTTGTAACTGGCTATCTCTATTTTTGTCAGTTTTCTAACCACGATTTTAGATCGCCCGTCTACTTAAAAAGGACTTTGGCGCCCACCTCGATCTATCTGCCCAAGAGAACTCACCAAACGAATTAATCATGCGGGGGAGTCACAACCTTCAGTCATGAGGAAATACGACTCAAGAGAGAGAGTCTACAAAAGACTTCTGAAATCTATGAGTACTAGATAATGTATATGATTATGCTGTATGACTGCTGTATAAGGCATCACATTAATATTTATATACATACATATTATTATGTTCTTTAAAATACTTAATTAGACGTTTTGCTTTTGTTTGTTCGTGTGTGCCTTAATAATGAAGTTGTTCCATTTTATATAATGCAAAAATGCAATGTGTTTTAATTTAATTTTATAAAGGCAATATTTAGACAAAGAAAAAGTTAAAGTTATCAGCAGGTAATTCAAAATTAAGTTTCCGATAATGTTGCAAAATAATTGCTACCAAGTTTTTATGTCGACAGCTAACTACAGAGGTGTGGTAAATAAATGGAATTAATTCGAGTAACTAATTGATTTGAATATGGCAACTTAGAAAGTGACATTGAAGTTGCCATCGTGTTTAAAGTAGACATCATTGCATGGCGAATTAAATCTGAAACGGTTAGTCAATACAACCAATACAAACAAAATGTATCAAATCAATACCAACAATACAAGTATCAATTTTATTTACTTTGCGGGTTCGATTCCCACATAAATGATTGTCACTTTTTAATCTACAATAATTATTCGAGTAAGTCTTGTTGTTTGTATGTATAAAATATACCTATGCATTTTCAACATAATAGTGTCTATAGATATGTTACGGTAAATGTGGATAATGCGGGAATTATGCATAATTACCAGTGCTCTTGGTAAAAGTGAGAAAAACATTCGAATTAATCACTTTTACCGGTAATTATACATAACAACCATACCCCTTTGGTAAATGTAGAAAATAATGAAATCAAACATGGCAAAAAACAAAACAGGCAAGGCACTGAACCAAAAACCGCACTTAATTATAATTTGTCGGTCGTCAAGGCGAAAGCAAACTGGTTTCTTCTAGGCAAGTGCGCTGGATCGTAGATTATAACGTTGTTTAACACCAGGCAAGTTGCAGTCAAGCGTGAGCCTATTTCATGTAAAAAACTCTAGTAAAAAATAAAATAAAAACTTTACTTTACTCTACTCTACTCTATCCTACCCTACCCTACCCTACCCTACCCTACCCTAACCTACCCTACCCTACCCTACCCTACCCTACCCTACCCTACCCTACCCTACCCTACCCTACCCTACCCTACCCTACCCTACCCTACCCTACCCTACCCTACCCTACCCTACCCTACCCTACCCTACCCTACCCTACCCTACCCTATCCTACCCTACCCTACCCTACCCTACCCTACCCTACCCTACCCTACCCTACCCTACTCTACCCTACCAGACATACAACAATTAGAATCACTCATTCACACATACACACAAGCAGTAACACACGCATGCAGACACACACTAACACAAAAGAAAAACACACAAACACTTACCTTGTCGTGGTGGACCGAGAGGCTAACAGTTCTGAAAAGGGATGTCATCACCAGCAGAAGACGAATCAGGTGCGCGGCGCCAATCCGAAGGGCGGGGGTGGTTGCCGAATATCTGAAAAAGAAGGAATACCCTACCCTACCCTACCCTACCCTACCCTTATTTTATTTTATTTTATTTTATGTTTTGCCACTAAACACCAAATAGAAGGGTTGAGCTCTTGATCCTCTACTCTTGCGATTTATTTATTTTATTTGTACATGTATTTATTCTCATAAACATATTGATTCTGATGTTTGATTTCATTATTTTGTACATTAACCAAAAGGGTATGGTAATTATATATAATTACCGGTAAATGAGGATAATTCTCAACATTTACCGAGTGCGTTGGTAATTATGTATAATTCCCGGGAATTATGCATAATTCCCGATTATCTACATTTACCGTAACAGATACATATAATAAAGTCGAAGAGGGTCGAAAGTCTGAACATTGAAGATATTTAAAAAAAACGTTGGATGTACTCAGATTTGATAACGAACACGATCCAACCATTTATAGAATTTTTGTCTGTTTATCTGTATATTTAAACGCTCACTACGCAAAAGATAAATGATTAAAGATGAATAAACGATATCTAAATAGACCGGCCCGCACACAATTACAATTAAAACTCTTTGTAAACACCCTTTGAGTATATTGTGTTCTTCATGTACCAATTTATGCATAAGATCTGCAACATAACATAATAATGTAATTGAAAACACAATACTACAATAAACGATTTATTATATATTAAATATATATACAGGGTGTTCTGTAGAGGGTCCGACCAACTTAGTGAGCGTGTTCAGGTACGTATTTAGAGAATACAAGTTGGCCGAAAAAAATCCCTGACCTCCTATTTTTTTTTAAAGATTTTTTTTGTAAATTTTACGTTTTTCACCGAAATTGTACCTATTCACTTAAATAACATTTCTAAAATCCGTTTTAGACCGGATGTTTTCATGTGATTATAATCTCAAATGCATGCTTAAGCCACGAAAAGCAAAATTACATACAATTAGAACTACCTAACTGATGTAGAACTCATAAAGTGAAAAAATAAATTAAAGCTTGACATCTAAGTTCAACTTTCACAGTGATTTAAAAAAACCACTAGCGATTCTGGAGGTAGTATGCATTAAAAAAGTTCTCCATTTATCACTTATTACAACGACATAAAAAAATGCTATGATACTTATCGGCTTGTTCAATAAATGAGGTACCAACTAAAATACAAACAACAGAAATTAATCAAAATTATTTTTATTTCAAATCCTGTTCGAATACAGCTCCTCTGTTACGAATACACGCACGGCACCTACGACGTATTTCTTTTGTGGTGGTGTTTAGAGTCATTTCTGCTTTAATTTTTGCAAATGCGTCGTTAATTCTTGCCACCAATTCTTCTTTTGTTGTGATTTCGACCTCATACACCAACTCTTTAGCACGTCCCCAGACATAGAAATCGAGCGGTGTTAGGTCTGGGGACCGTGCGGGCCATTCAATTGGGCCACGCCTCCCAATCCATGAATTGGGAAAGCAGTTATCTAAATGCTCGCGTACAATGTTTCTGTAGTGTGCCGGGCAGCCGTCATTCTGAAATATGATTGCCCGGTCATCTTCAAAAATCGGCAGGTGGCTCATTAAGTCCGGTAAGTCATTGATAAAAAATTTTAGGTAATTTTCGCCTTTTAGTGTATCTGGGAGATAGTGGGGTCCTACGACGTCTTTCCCAATGACACCTGCCCATACATTGACCGAAAACTTGTATTGGTGTGATGTCACTCTTGTCGCGTGAGGATTTCGCGATTTCCATAAGTGTAGATTGTGTTGATTAAAAATCCCCTCTCTCGTAAATTTTGATTCATCTGTCTGTGGGATCTGCATCGAACTCTTGTACAATGTTTTCATCTACAACGACGCGATGCTGTCTATTGTTCAGGCGTGGTTCCCTAAAGTGTAGGGTACCAGTTTCCCGCAGTCTCCGAAAAGTGTTTGTAAATGTGGTGTGATGAGGCACACGTCTGTCGGGGTACGACTCTCTAAACATTCTTTGTGCAGCACGTGAGTTCCCATCAGCTCGGCCGTAGACAAAAACCATGTCAGCGTATTCTTCGTTATTAAACTCCGTCATGTCTTCACAGAAAGAATCCACACAGCAAAAACAGCAACAGTCAACGTTAACAACAGTAAAAGTAAACAACGGATGACACTCAACAACGGTAACAGTTCAACAAATCAACGGAAAAACAAAACAGAAAAACAAATAAGTATTACGAATCGTACTCGCGTCAAACAGTGATAACAGTCAAAGCTCGACTAAATTAAATACTTACACATTTTATTGTTTAGACAACCGCCAATAACCGGTATTGGCCTTACCACGCCGCCTCTGCATTCTTTGATAGACAGAGAAAGAAGAACTTATAAGTAACAATAGTTTTATACTTGCTCGTCGTATTTGGTCCCTATTTGTTTGTTGTTATGATGTTACCTTGAATCTTAATTTTACTCAACAAGCCGATAAGTATCATAGCATTTTTTTATGTCGTTGTAATAAGTGATAAATGGAGAACTTTTTTAATGCATACTACCTACAGAATCGCAAGTGGTTTTTTTAAAAATCACTGTGAAAGTTGAACTTAGATGTCAAGCTTAAATTTATTTTTTCACTTTATGAGTTCTACATCAGTTAGGTAGTTCTAATTGTATGTAATTTTGCTTTTCGTGGCTTAAGCATGCATTTGAGATTATAATCACATGAAAACATCCGGTCTAAAACGGATTTTAGAAATGTTATTTAAGTAAATAGGTACAATTTCGGTGAAAAACGTAAAATTTACAAAAAAAATCTTTAAAAAAAAATAGGAGGCCAGGGATTTTTTTTGGCCAACTTGTATTCTCTAAATACGTACCTGAACACGCTCACTAAGTTTGTCGGACCCTCTACAGAACACCCTGTATAATATTTTATTTTATATATGTTTTTATAGCAATCCAGCGTGGGAATGCAGCCAGCGTTCTTGGCTCCATACCACATGTGGATGTTTTAAATTTAGGTTAAATGTACATATTCTTTTTTAGTTTAGTGTACATATGTGTATATATTGTTTATTTTTACTGAATAAACGATTTGACTTTGACTTTATCTCTCCAGGGCCACAGAAGGAGGGCTGGCGCCGGGCGGTGACAATGGCGACATGCCGGTCGGAGGCCCGAAGACCCCGCAGCAGGTCGCAGCGCAGCGCCGCCTGCAGCAAACGCAGGCGCAAGTCGATGAGGTAACTACACTTTTTTTGACATGAGATAGGCTCACGCTTGACTACAACTTGCCTGATGTTAAGCAACGTTATAATCTACGTTCTAGCGCGCTTGCCTAGTTGCCGGTTTACTCTCAATTTGAAGACCGACAAATTATAGTTCAAGGGGAATAGAGATTCGAGTAAGGACACTACATTGTTTTTATACAGCAATGCTTACTATTTTATTAGTTTACTAGGCTGCATGCAGAAATGGACTTCAGGCGAGCTGTGGTCAAACGGATACCTAACCCACATATAAAAAACTTGTAAAAACAACCTGAAATGTTTGCAAACTTGTATGGATATTGAGGTTGGTTTCTTTGTTTTACCCTCCTGAAATAAAATTAGCTTATGTAATTTTCATCTTTTATCAAATTGACTGTGTTCTGTTGTGTGGCTCGAAGTAGGCATAAACAAACTTACAACTACTTTCGCATTTATATAAAGGTATTATTATCTCTATTATTATAGACTGCTCTGTTAGCTTAGTTGGTGGTGACTCTGCCTTCTATTCTAGGGGTGCTTCTATTCGATTCCTGCATAACACAAGTACTTATGAATATTAAAATTTGTAATTACTTGTATTGAGTCTGGTCGTTTCCATGTATTTACAAAAGAAAAGTATATAGGTATTATATCTGTTATCTAGTACCCATGATACAAGCGTAAGCTTCGTGTGGGGCTAGATGGCGCTGTGTGATATATTCAGAAATGTGTTTAAATTTGATGCTAGCGAACTTTGTATAGCGTATCTTTGTCCAAAAATCGCTGACAAAAACAAATCAGGCAACGGTATATGAACTATCACGATACTAACTCACTTTTTGAAACAAAAGAGAGGCCGACATCGATGCAACGTAATTAAATTTGTTACTCTTGATGTAAAGTCATGCGTACCTCCAAAACCTGTATCCTTATAGCCTTGTACTGAAAAATAGATCAAGATCTACATATTAGATACGTACGCATGATCCTTGACCTTATGTGTCTTTATAACCATGTCAATGTACATATCCATACAAATATCTATTCACTAATAAACGCTTATGTGGTTATGTAAATGACGTCACGACTGCCCTAAATGCCTTTGGGATAGCTCGAGTGACTCATTTTCACCATCGACCTCTTATTGTAAGATTCTATATATAAGTTAGGTAGAAATTTTAATGCATAGTTTACTCTCTCTCTCTCCTAATATTTATTTTATTTTATTTTCTGGGCAAGTACATTGTGGTGGGCACCCAGATCCTTCCACGATACATATCGGTATAGTTTAGGAACTATCTGTGTGTAATTGCTTTTAGTTTCACGTGAAAAGGTCAGTCCTACGCTAAAACTTCTAGTTGGGTATGTATTTGATTTCTAGACTTATAATATTTTGTGGGAAATGTATACATTCTTACTTAAAAATAAAAAGGAAATAAATAATTTATGAATGGGCTGCGTTTCTGAGGTCCCCTAACTAATGAATGCTATGAAATATGTTCAATATACATATTCAGCAATACATGACTTAAACAGACTTTATTTTTTACAATAATAAAATATAAAAACAAGGGAAGAAAAACTAAACATACTACTTCTAACTACTACAAAAAAGGGGCACTTAGAAAATCTTTAGAAAAGCCTAAAGATAGTCTAAGTGCTCCAGCCCACTACCAGAGGGCAGCGTGCCCAGCATACTGGCCGCATTACCACGCTGGATGGCAATGTTGATACGTTGACTTAAACTAATTTACAATTAAGGCAGTTCATTTTCAAATAAAACGTATTTAAATATATAAAACTCAATGGTGTCTGACTTTTATAGTGATCTATCAACGCACAGCCCAAACCACTGGACGAATTAGGCTGAAATTTGGAATGAAGGTAGATGTTATGAAGTAGGCATCCGCTAAGAAAGGATTTTTGAAAATACCACTTTTAAAGGGGTGAAATAGGGGATGCAAGTTTTTCTTCTTAATGCGAGTGAGTCGCGAGCACCCACTAGTATGTATATTGTTACTAAAGTATTATTTTCTTTTCATTTCAGGTGGTGGACATTATGAAGACGAACGTAGAGAAGGTGTTGGAGCGAGATCAGAAGCTATCAGAACTTGATGACAGAGCAGGTAATTAATAAATCCTAATCGACTATTTATAATAAACAAAAAATCTTTTTAAGTGGTTTGGATTTGCATCCGCATAACTGTGCAATCTAAATATATAAAACTCAAAGGTGACTGACTGACTGACTGATATAGTGATCTATCAACGCACAGCCCAAACCACTGGATGGATCGGGATGAAATTTGGCATGCAGGTAGATGTTTTGACGTAGGCATCCGCTAAGAAAGGATTTTTGGAAACGCGCCGCTTTTAAAGGGGTGATATAAATAGGGGATGCAAGTTTTACTTCTTAATGCGAGTGAGGCCGCGAGCCCCCCACTAGTTTAATATTATAATGATTTAATATTCAATTTCTCCCTTACTTTTCGCAATAACACGTACCTACGTAGTTTTAATCAATACCATATTCGTAAATAATGGTAAGCAAACGTGACTTGGTTTGTTTATTTATCTTATACTCTGTAACAGAGCGAAGGATTATCGTTATTTGCTATTTCCATGTTTGTATAATATCCCGAGTGACATTATGCTATTTTTGATCCAAATATAACGCGGGTGAACCCTATAGTTTCTTTCATATTATGTTTGATCCTACATTATAAATTTTTGTAACAAAACATTTTATTAATTTCAGATGCATTACAACAGGGTGCCTCACAGTTTGAACAGCAGGCTGGCAAACTGAAAAGCAAATTTTGGCTGCAAAACCTAAAGGTAAAGTATGTGACTGGCCTGTTGGCAGTTGGTAGTGGCTCTGCCTTCTGATCTAGAGGCTGCGGGTTCGATTCCCGCATTACACAAGTAATTATGAATTACAATACCGTTGAGTCTGGTCGTTTCTATGTATATTAAGTATGTATTTACAAAAATAAAGTATATAAGTATTACATATATCCGTTATCTAGTACCAGCGACACAAGCGTTTGCTTGGTGCAGGGCTAGATGGCGCTGTGTGCAATGTCCCGGAATATTTATTTATTTATTACATTTTAATATGAAGCTCATACTAAAGTTAAGCAACTTCTGTCACGTCTGTCTTTGAATGGGTGACCGTCGTAAAAAGAGTGGTATTATCATCTAGGCGCTTCCGTGGGTCGGTTTACATATTAAATAGTAATAGTAGGCTGTAAGCCATAAAACTTCAGTCGTTAATCCAAGTCCCTTGTATTATATTCGGACCGCTTTAAAACATTAGACCCTAGTGTTTACCACTCTCATACGATAAGAACATAACTACTTAAGATCTTTACTAGCGTACGTCCTATATCAGTATTTATTTTATATATTATTTAATACCATAAATACATCACATAATTTTGCGTATTATTGGCACCTGTAATTTACGTTTACGTGAAGTTTCTGTCAAACACACAATATTTCACTTACGGCTTTAAGCGTATTATCTATACTAATATTATAAAGCTGAAGAGATTGTTTGTTTGTTTGAACGCGCTAATCTCTGGAACTACTGGTCCGAATTAAAAAAATATTTTTGTGGTGAATAGACCATTTATCGAGGAAGGCTTTAGGCTATATAACATCACACTGCTACTAATAGGAGCAAAGAAAACAATGGAAAATGTGGAAAAAACGAGTAAAATTATTAATCTTTGAGGGTTTCCGTTGCGTGCGCTTCGAAAACGGTTAAAGTCGTGGGTAACAGCTATTATTTATAAAGCTGAAGAGGTTGTTTGCTAAAATAAATATGATTCCCAAAATAAGTATTCCACGCGGACGAAGTCACGAGCACAGCTAGTATCAGATAAACTACAAGTCAAATCAGCAGTTTTAAAAGAAAACTATCATATTTCGTTATCAAATAAACAAATGAGTTGCAGTCCTAAAACATGTTTTTTCTATTTCCAGATGATGATAATTGCAGCTGTGATTGGAATCATCATCTTGGCCCTTATCATCGGTGAGTACTAACTGATCATATTACCTTTCTTAAACTATTCCGTTTAATTAAGTTCTTTAGACTAATAACAATTTTCCACATTTTTCAGCCAACTTTGTGTGAAACAGTTTCGGTAACCGACGTTTGATTTAGCAGTTAATGTAATCTTATTAAAATAGTATGACATACAAATATGTTGTTTATTTTGTTTTGATTACTTTGTGGTATTGAGCCTTTTTTTGGTAAGTGGGCATCTCGTTAAGTTGTATCGTTGTTCGTGGTGGCTTTTGTCTGTTTATGTCACTCCGTGTCTATCTCGATCATAATGTTGTTAAAGTCTTCCAATTATATACGTCGGTGTTCATATAAGTGACTATGATAAGCACACACAACAGAACAGTATTATATGTTAATTAGATAGATAGATAGATAGATAAATTCTTTATTAAAACACAACATACATAAAAAACAATACAAAAAAAACATAGAAAATAAAATTTGCGTTTTAATTGGCGGCCTTATCGCTAAGAGCGATCTCTTCCAATTACTAGAGCTGATCAAGCCTGCAGTTTCTCTGCGATTGGTCAATCAAATACAGATAGTTAGCAGACAATTTGTCATCTTATTCACCTTATAAAAAGATGCGAACGATTGCTTTCGGTTTAGTTACTGCTTTACCATGGCTTTAGATTTTATTATCAGACGAATAACTATATAATATTATATCTAGCTATAACATGACTAGAGGATTCTTTTCCCGGTGATATGTTGAGTAAAATAATTCTAAGCTTAGCTACAATTTCACGGTTTAAAATCAAAAACATTTACCCACAAACTTACACTAAATTTACACAAATATATAGGTACTTATTTGTCAGTCACTTATATGAATCGATGATATTATCAGCGTTCTGGTTACTTTCTGTTAACTCATGCAAAACTTTTATGTTTGATACAACAATACCAAGATTCTTTGTTATTCGACTTTTGGGGACTCCTGAAAGAAATCGGTTATAAATTCCATATTTGAAAGGTTTGATACAGTTTTTGTATGGAATAGCTATTATTTTCGTGAGCATTGAGAAGTCGAAAAACAAACTTACGGTTAATAGTGCAAGCCACTCTTAAAAGTTTTGTGTTAGTTATGTACTTATATAGTATTATACAGCAGTTTTGTTTGCAAATGTGTTATTGTCTGGGATTGCCATCTTTTAAACTCCAAATATTGGAATACAGGCCAATTTATTTCTGACTTCAAATTGTTGTCGCTAAATTATGTAAGGTTCATCTTCACATATATTACTAAATCTTCATCCAAGAATGCAATGCTTGACCCAGACTCTTATACCCCAATTTCTTTTGCTTAAATATAATATTAATAAAGAATAATTTTATGTATTACATAATACCTACGAGATATTGCCTCAGAGATGAGTTTAAAACTATTAAGACCGCTTATTTGTAAAGGGCTTTTGATGTGGTCTAGTTAAAAAAATATGATAAGTATACAATGGCTTACAATAATTATTGCTTTCTTCGTAAAATTACATTAAAACGTCGTAAATAGCCTTTAAAAATGCGTTCATATTTAATTTATATTGATATAAACATATTAGCTTTTATACAATAAATAAGCTTATACAATGTACATATTTTATCTACATGATTCTCATTAAGCAGCTTTTTTTTAAAAAACATGCAATGTGTAGGCCAAACTTATATTCTACACAGGATTACTAGAAAATTACGAATAACTTTTTACGCGTGGAACATTTACTACGATATGGTCTTCACCTATGAAATTGCCGATTTGTATGACGAAATTGAGAAAAATGATATTTCCATTCAAACATTTTTAATGTTTGTATGGAAATGTCTGAACAGATTTAGTTGCAATTGATAACTATAGTTAGATGGAAAAAAAGCTATGCACTGCGTATATCAATTCCTCAAAAACAGAGTATATGATAAAAATATACCTAGTTAAAGTAGTGAAACCGACGACACATTGAAGGAAGTGTTTTCAATGACTTCCCTATAAGTAATATGCACTAGTAATACATTTTTTTTTTATCTAAAAGGTACATAATTCAACAATTTATACAATAAAAATTGTATTTGGAAAAAATATAGCTGTACGTAAAAGTTACAAACAGATTAAAATGTAAGAAAATAAAACGGCAATTTCATAGGTAAAGACCTATTATTAGGAAATTCTTGGAAAGATATCTGCTGTTGCAATGGTTTATCGCTGACGAAATGTATGGAGATTCACTTATTTTCAATAATTTCGTAGTACAATATATGTAGGTAATTTGATTTTAAAGTGGAAAATCAAAACTTGACTGAAAAAGAGCAAAGAAGTACCAAAGAATAGAAAATGTCTAAACTGCCAATAGTATATCTTAAACATGCATGTATTTGACAGCAAACTATAAAAATATATAAACGCATATATACCCATTTATATTTCACTGATTCTATGTTTTCGTGAGTGTTGTCTTTTTAATTCCAAAACTGAAGCACTGCAAAGTCCCGTTTAACTATACATATGTTATGTTTATAACTTTTTATATGTTTAATTTATTATATAAAATGTATGTTTTTGTGTATGTTATTTAAATGTTGTTGTTCGTGTGTTATAGGTCTGTAAGCATCTTTGACTTTGGGATCGAAGCCGAGGTAAATAAGTACATGAAATAGTTTTTTAGAAATATTCTCTCTCTATGTCGTATTTCCTCATGACTGAGGGCCGTGACTCTCCCGCAGAATTAATTAGGAGAGTTCTGTTGGGATTAGATACGTCGTGGTTGATCCATGTCTTTCCACGAAAAACACATATTCTCACATTTAATGATCCTCAAATTTGTCGGTTTCCTCACGATGTTTTCCTTTACCTTTAATCGAGTGCAAATCGACACATACTTTGAAAAACAATTCATTGGTATTAAAAAAATAGCTTTTTTCAAAAGTATTGTAGAATTGTTACTAATAATACGTAATGTATATGAATAATTTGAAAGTGAGTATGGCTCAGTGGAAAAACTTCAGCCTTAGAATCTGACGAACCTTGGTTCGATCCTTTCAAACAGTTATTTTCAAAGTTGTATGTGTAGATTTACGCTTGATTAATGGAGAAGGAAACGGATATGTTTGATGATTTTAAAATCATCTAAGCTACCAAAATACATATCTATATATAAAAAAAACTCAAAGGTGACTGACTGACTGACTGATATAGTGATCTATCAACGCACAGCCCAAACCAATGGACGGATCGGGCTGAAATTTGGCATGCAGGTAGATGTTATGACGTAGGCGTCAGCTAAGAAAGAATTTTTGGAAATGTCGCTTTTAAAGGGGTGAAATAGGGGTTTAAGTTTTACTTTCTAATGCGAGCGAAGCCGCGAGCACCCACTAGTGTATCATAAAGTTCCGCTTTGTTAGGTACATATGTAATTATGTCCCATGTTTATAGTTTTTCTTACGGTATCTAATACCCGTATTTTATTATTTCCAGGAACAACCGTCAAAAACTAACTCCGTTCACCAGGTACCGGCTTCAAATCAACCTTCTACGTAATAAAATAAACATTTGTAACACGTTTTTCTTTAGAGATTAGTGTTGTTATTACTATACATACATAAAATAAATGTCCTATGGATAATATCACGTGAATATATCTGATGTTTCTGCCTCTAAAAGAATATTCTTATCAAAATGTACCTAGTCTTCGAAATCACAAGTCTTACGACATGATTTCTTTTATATCAATGGCTCTGTTAACGTATAAATAGCCTGATTATAGTGTATTTTTAGATGATCTTATTTTGTTACAAAAATATCACGAAATTCGATACCTATTTGCTAAAGTTTTAGATAAGGCTTATTATAAAATCTTTTTTGGAATATGTACACCGGAACATTGTTGATTTTCTTAAAACGGACCAAATTACCAAAGTCATACGTAGACTCGACTCTACTTATTTTATGAAATACCATAATTATATCAAACGTTATTTATTTAAGTAGATGGAAATTGTTGATCGACTTTATTTTGTTACTATCCACAATATAAGAAAGAATTGTTATGTACTATACAACTATTTACAGGCTTTTTAAGACCGCTTTATGCTTTTGTACTTTAGAATGTCACCTGATGAATTAATTTTGCTACGTACTTTGCATGTTTTGAGATGAATCTAAGTATACACCGGTATGTTTTCAAACTTTCTTGTACTAGTAGCTAATAGTGAACATTTTGTAAACACCTTTCTACGATGTATATCCGTGGTATCTATGTGGAACGAACATTAATCATAATCAATATAAAATTGTTGTTTGTTTCAAATGAACTAGATTTAAATGCTAGGTAAGGGTTTGTGCTGTTTCCTTTTTTTACGAGAACATTTTAACTGGCCAATGTTTAAAACATTATAATCATGTATAGTTATATGCTATATGTTTTATGTGTGAGTAAATATAACTACCTATATATGTATAAACAGCTTCGTAACTAGACAATTGTAAATTCACTATAGATGTTTAGGTGTGTTGATAATAGCAGTTTGTTGAAATGCTATTCGTTTTGAGTTTTGGAAAATTGGCCAGTATTTTCCATCTGTAGAGAAAGAGTACTTAGTGGCTCAACTGATGTTGAATTTAGCTTGGATTTACAAAATAATGCCCTGAGATATGGACCGAGAAAAAGCAAAACTAGTCGCTTAAACATTTGAGCGTAGATTCTTAGCTAAGCAAAAAAGGTTTTAGCTATCCATTACTGAAAAAACTGACATTAAAAATCAATGTCAGTTGAGTCGCAAAGAACAATTCTAATAAGAAATCGGGTTTCTGACACGCAGTCTCTAACTGCATGTGAGTAGGACGATTTCTTATAGAAGTAAGAAGCAGGTTCGTTAAATTGTTGAAAGTCTAGATTGAATAGGAATAGGTATATTTAGTGGTAAGATGTTAATACCCCCTGTTTATTAACACACGTAACTTGAAAGGTCAAAATGCTTCCCCGCCCATCGTCATCCTCGCTTTTTCCTCATCACTGAGGGTCGTGACTCCCTTCCAGAACTTACTCATTAAGAAAGTTTACCTAGGCAAGACGTATGATGTCAGATTTTGTGGACCTCAAACATGTCGGTTTCCTCACGATGATTTTTTTCATCGCTAAGCGACTGTAAATGATTCCACACAACTTGAAAAACAAGTATCTAGGCTGGATTCGAACTAGGGTGCGTCAGGAAAAAAAGCAGACGGTTAAGCCACCGAGGAAACGGTTAAAAACGTTATAACGTTGCTTAACATCAGGCAAGTTGTAGTCAAGCGTGAGCCTATTTTATGAAAAAAAGGAAACTTCCTTTTAATGGACAAACCAGTCCAAAATCATAAATCAGATGAAAAATTCAAAGTGATGGCATGAAGTACCTATTTTATGTGTGTCAATAAACTGGGTTATACTTTACTTTAGTTTTTGAGGCAAGATTATTACCAAGGGTAGGTACATATACATTAATTGTATTGTTGAGAAAAATCTATGAAATTGTTATCATTTCACTGTCATTTCATTACATTTCAGGACGATAAATAAGTCGTTTTTTGTTGAAGATAAGGCATGAACGCGCGTTCTAATAATAGTACCTATGTTGGTTAATCTTGTGTCAAAAACTAAGGACCCAACGATTCACTGTAAGGTATGATGATACAAAATACACCAGAAGTAAATTAATATTAATTAAAGTTAGACATTAATATAAGTCATCGTGGTTTTAACATTGATTATTTTGCAACTCTTGCATCCTTAACGAGATATTATTTCAATGTAACATTCCGGGTAAATTAAAAAAAAATGCTTGTACCAAAAATGAGTAGGGTTCTTCTAGGCAAGCGTGCTAAGTCTTTGACTACAGCGCTCATTTTGCGACAGACTGTAGTCCATCAAAGTCATATTTATGCGTAAAAAAACACAGGTACCTAATGGTAATGCGATTCATTATAGTATCAACGTACTACTATTAGGTAGTAGCTTCCTTGTACATATATACGTACAAAATATTCGAAATATAATGTTGACGCCTGCTGAAATCTAAAACAATCTGTGACTTAAATAAATATTCCTATTGGCTTGAATAACTAAACCATAGACTAAAAATAACGAAATATAACGATTGTTTTTAGAATTCAGAACATGCTTTTGTATATTTTGTGCGGAGGTTAGTACAGTGTGTAAAAAAGTATATTGAGTATAAGTTTGTCTTTTATATATTAATCTTAGTATATTTTGAACGAAGGTTCATAAAAAAATATATCTTACTTACTTTTAAAAATATATTTTACTTTATTTATTAGTATTTTGTGTGGATATTTACATACTTCGAAGTATGTATTTTATAACTCTTGTGATAAGTTGAAAAGTCATAATAAATCTAGTCAAACAATTAGTTTATTTTAGTAACCTTAGCAAAATTATGAAAATGCCTAAAATGTTTAGCAGTTCGTATAATTTAACAAAAATTTGGATTTAATTTTCATCTAGCATCAAATCATAACTTTAGCTCTAATATTTTAGAAACTGTACCTATGTATCGAATATAATTTTAGAGAAATGAAATAAAAATACCTACCTAAATTATATCACTGTAATCACTGAGTTTTAACACAAATTATATAAACTACTTACCTACGCATGTATGTATGTATTTATTGTAATTATTGCTTCACTGAAATAAAGCAACTTTACTACCAAAATGTTTTTTGTTTCGTTTTATTTTCGCGCCAATACTGTTCAGTGGCCTACCCACATCCATATCAAGTACACACAAGGATCTTGAGTAATACGTATAAAAATATTAAAATTCAACGTTGGCCTAAAGTTCTTCGTACTCATAAGGCTCATAATCAAGATAATTGTATAATAGTAATGTCGTTGCATAGAAGAGTGAAGTAGAATTGGAATCTGTCCAAATTTGTATTTCGACAGTTGCCACGGAAAATCAGACAAAAAATATGTTTTGTCTGTAACTGACATAAAGTTTAGTATTCCCTAAGTCCAGTAATTGTGAAATGTTATATTATAAACTTTTATTCAAAATATGCCCAACCAACATTTCCTCGTCAGGCGGCAAATTATTCACCATCTAATCTAGAACTTTACTGTCCTGTGACGAAACCAACAACATTTTAAATTTCCCGCTTTTTTATAATAAACTAACCAAGTACTCGCTAGATGGCGTTGTTTTCAGTCGCATTTCCTCCGAGGTTTCCATAGACCTCCTTCCATGAAGTTAGACTAACTTCATGCCTCCTTCCCTCCTTCCCATCGTATTCTTGTTATTGTTGCAGTCAGTGTCACTGTCAAATTAATATCAGCTGGCGGTGCCGTGTTATGATTTTGTGTCGCGTGTTTTATAAAATTTTTAAACAAGTTTATTATCGGGAAAATCTAACAATGCTATAAATTTGATCTGCTTAGAATTCGTTTAACAGATAGTAAATATTGATGAAGCCTTTACTAGCGTAACTAAATATTTTTATTCGCATTTGCATTGCACAATATTGTTGCATTGTCGGCAATGTGTTTCTCAAACATGTCTATTAAAATCAGTTAAATTTCTTGTTTCTCAGTCGTTCTAAACATACTCGCTCTAAAAAGTATTTTATTGTCAAATTGTAGGTCAGAGGAAAGTAAGAAAAATATCAGATAGAACCTGGGTATTTTGAGGCTGTTAAAATGATTGAGTTACCTCGAATCACCCGGGCGCTGCGGGCTCACACACAATTAGACAAGCCACGCAATTTTAAACCACCACCAGATTCAACTAAACTCAACTTGAAGAGCAAATCTTTGCAGAAGTAAGTACCATATCCATCAAATAAGCTAATGTTGATGAAAACTGATAACCCCTGAATTTTAATTTAAAAAATATATTGAAAAGTTTTCATATAACCACCACATAATTATTTCATTGTTGTGGTAGTAGTCCTTAACAATAATTTACTTACTTCATCAATCAATCAATTCTAAACTTTTAAAATTGTTAAGTAGTAATTGTATAATATTTCTCATCACTATTAAAATATGGTATCCACTACTCCTTTCTAACAAAGCAAATACAATAAACCTATCACAACATTTCCAGGTTTAAATCCTTCTTGGACATTAAAAATTACATTAATCAAAATGAGTCCAATTCCAACCTGTCAAACCTCCTTGCTGAGCTCAAGGAGGCTTGTCAGACTCTAACTGGAGAACAGCCTGATGATGTCATAGAGGATGCTGTGGTGATGTGCCTGAGGATGTTCCTAGACCAGGATATAGTCATGCTGAAGCATATGTCACAGTTGCGGCAGATGCTTGGAACTGTACAGTCTTCTACGGCTAATAAGATTTGTGAGGTGAGAATGATGTCTTAATAATTTTCAGTAATGAGTATATATTTATGAGCTTAAACTAGTTTACAGTTTCATGTAAAGTAGTTTAAGCTTTGTACTTTGTACATAGTGTGTAGCTAATTTAATAACTAGCAAGTAGTTATAAGTAGCTAACTAAACTCTTTTGATGTATCAATTTTTAATACTAATTTTGGTGTGCTATACATACACAAATAGTTTATTGTACCAAAAGCAAACAGTTGGTACTTACCTACTTAGATTTATATTTCATTATACTAGGCTTACTTTCAGCAAAGAGCATCAAAAAAAAGAAAATTGAGTAACAATTTTATATCAATTATTCATAGCTTTAACACTTACAAATATAGCTACATTCTTTTGGTTTTACATAATTTTATGACTACATATTTCCAGATTGTATCATCCATCTCCACCGAAATCTCCGATGAAACAAAAGACTACATCCGTAAAGAAACAAGTGAATCAAACAAGGAGAATGTAAAACTCTGGGGTGAACATATACAATGCCACTGTCTGCCATACAAGCCTGTGCGGAAGAAACTGGCCAATTTGAAGCAGAAACCGGTGACAGCGAGTGCTGTGGTTGCTGATTTCTCTATGAAGTATAAAGCTAAGAGTAGTGAGGGACAGGTGGTTCACGCTAAACCTGTGCAGGAGTCTAAGGTAATAATGAGAGATTTATATTAGTAGATAGCTAGTGTGCTAAAAAAGTTTCTGGGATTGATTAATATTATACATCAGGTTCTTTCTGTCTAGTTTTTTAAAACTTGATATAATTATTGTTCATTCAACTTCAATAAATCATCAAAGTTCCACTCAGCAGCTACATTTATATCAAAATAAAAAAATTAGAAATGGAGGAGATTTCTGTGCAAACTTATTTTTTTTTATATCTAACTTGAAATGGAAGAATCAATATTATAATAGTTTTAAACTATTTCTAACATTAAAGGAAGTCCTTTTGTTGTGCATCAATTTTCAATTTGTCTGTAATAAAAAAAACTATTTTAGATCATTCACTTGTTTGCAGTGTTAATCAAAAAAAGTTAAACATACATAATAAGGTTTATCACAGTTTGTTATATCAGTATATCTATGATTGGCCTTTTAGCTTAGTTGGTAGTGGCTCTGCCTTCTAATTTAGGGGTTGCGGGTTTGATTCTCGCATCACACAAGTATTTATGAACTTCAAAATTTATAATTACTTGTGTTGAGTCTGGGCGTTTGTATGTATCTCTCTTCGAGTCGTATTTCCTCATGACTGAGGGTCGTGACTCCCCCGCAGAATTAATTCATTAGGGGAGTTTTCTTGGGCAGATACATTGTGGTGGGCGCCCAGGTCCTTCCACGGAAGACACATGTTCTCGGATATTGTGGTCCTCAAACATGTCGGTTTCCTCACGATGTTTTCCTTCACCGTTAAGCGAGTGCAAATCCACACATAACTTGAAAATACAAGTCATTGGTGTAGGGCGGATTCGAACCAGGGTACGTCTGGATGAAAAGCAGACACTGGAACCGCTGAGCCACACTTGCTTGTATAATAAGTATATATTTACAAAAGAAAAGTATATAAGTATTTTATCCATTATCTAGTACCCACAACACAAGTGTTTGCTTAGTGTGGGGCTAGATGGTGCATTGTTCAATGTGCTATATATCAATATATAAAAGTATATATCCCGGAATATTTATTTTATTTATTATTTTATTAGCGGTTTCAACATTACTAACATATCCAACTATTTACCTTACAGTTCAGCAAAACCTGGCTAGAGACCAAAGTGAAAGATCTCTATGAGAACTCCTCGGGCATATCTAGCGCTGACATCCTCCAGTCTATCATAACATTCCTGAACTCTCCTCGAAGCAATGATGAGTTGCAGAATGAGCTGTTTGATCTACTCGGCTTTGACAAGTTTGAGTTCATACAGGAAATGCTGGTCCATAGACAGGAGATTATCAATAGTTTGAAGGCGCCTGTGCCTGTGGTTCAGCCATCTATTGCTGAAAGTAAGTAAAATTAATTACACCACATCTTCTTTGTATGTGAGTGGTTAAGTCTTGTGTCTAAAGTTTAAAACTGCCACCCAGAGGCCTTTGATTTGGCTTAACAACTGCCGTTCTATGACTAACAGCTGTGTTTATTAGACATAAATAATAACCTTAGTCTCTTTTGAGATACTATCCTGGCATTTTTTTTTTACATGAGATAGGCTCACGCTTGACTACAACTTGCCTGATGTTAAGCAACGTTGTAATCTACGATCTAGCGCGCTTGCCTAGAAAAAACCGGTTTACTCTTATTCAACTGCATAATAGGCCTACACTCCATAGGACTGTGAAGAAGGAATGCTGTATTTTTGACATGGAATCAATTACAGTCAGAAAATGATTATTTATTTCTAAAACTACAGACAACGCTTATGGTTACAGCTAATTAATATAAAAGAAAACTAAATAAATATTCCGGAACATTGCACACAGCACCATCTAGCCCCACACTAAGCAAACGCTTGTGTCGTGGGTACTAGATAACGGATATAATACTTATATACTTTTCTTTTGTAAATACATACTTATTATACATACAAACGATCAGAATTACGAGAATATTTAGTGATTTGTACTATATTAAGTTAATTTATAACCTCTACACTAACTTACTCATCGAGTTTTTCATATCACTACATAGTTTAAGGCAAAGTAGCTTCCCGCGTCTGCCCCTATGTCAGTACGTATGCTTAGATAAAACACGAACTAAACAACGGATTTTGATGCAGTTTTTTTTAACAGATAGAGTGATTAAAGAGGATGCATAATAACACGTGCGAAGCTGCGGGCAAAAGCTAATAATCTGTATATATTTAATGATTCCAGTCGCATCTCTACTACCCGAAAACAAGATGCCCCAGTACCTGTGCCAAGTGTCGGTGCTCTCCGAACAAGAGAAGATGTTGGCCAAACTGGTGCGGAAGGAAGAGAAGAAGCAGAAAAACTCGAAGAGGAATGAAGAAGAAGACAGCGAGCCGGAGATTAATGTTGCGCAGATGAGAGCTAGGAGGTAAAATATATTTTATAAAAGTATGTAATAAATGTGGTTATAGAATAGTATATAGTATTTATATGTCGACGCGGTCAGTCCTTCGATGGGTGACCGAAAAGTGGCATTCCATTTTGGGTGTTTCCGCGGATCGGATGACACGTTAAATTGTAGGTCCCGTCTGTTTGTCTAGTACGGCAGTCGTTTAGCCACGTCAGAGGCCCTTAGGGTGGTTTCAAAACTCGAAACCAGAGTTAGCCACTCCATTGGATAAGAAGAAGAAGTATATTCTAGATTCTTATAGAAGGAAACATCAAGAACAGCGTAAGACAGGGATTATTGGCGTTAGAGGGGGGAGGTTTATGCCCTGCAGTGGGTCTCATTAAGCTGGTAATGATGATAAAATTGTTACGTGAACCCTAATATATGTTGGTTTTAGCCTTGAGTAGTATTTCCTCTTTACTGAGATTTCAATCATTTAGGGAGTTCTCTTGGTCAGATACATTATGGCGAGTTCTTAGGTCCTTCTATGTATGTGTATATTAATATATGTTACTCCTCCACGCGCAAACGGCTGAACCGATTTGAATGAAATTTAGTGTTGAAATAGATTATCTATGCTACTTTTTAATCCCAAATGATCGCGGGTGACACCACGGGCCGTTACCAGTTTTTTTTAAATATACCTTACAACAATTTGCAAAGTATTTTAATTACTATTCTTAATTAATTTCTCCTTGCAGATTAGCAGAGCTTTCAAAGCCCGTAGTACCATTCTCGGCCACCTCTCGATCTCAGAACATCGACCCAATCCTGCAGAAGATATCATATTTCCAAACCAAAGTGCAATATCCAAACGTATACGATTCTTCTATCAATGCTAAGAATGCTGCAGGTAAAGATGGCTTTTTTTAAGTAAATTGTTCTATACTAAATTAATCTTTTTTTTATTACGTGGGATAGGTTTACGTTTGACTACAGCCTGCCTGATGGCTTAGGGTGTAACACGCTAACCTAGAAGATACCTATTAACTCTAGATTTAAGACCCCTGGATTTATCTGCTCTATTAGGTACCTACCAAAATCTTTAAACATGACATTTATAAAAAAAAGCGGTGAAAATCGTGTCATCTATTTCGCACTAACGGATGAACTAATTTGTGCGAAAAGGATAATATGATTTTCCCTTTTTATTTCTCTATAAAAGACACGTTCAGTAAACCGGGTTTTACAAGTTTTGATTGTTTGTTGTGTTTGAAACTAATCTTCATATTCTTTTAGGTATGGATTATTCCGATTCCTCATTATAGAATTAACACTCAAGCACGCGACTCCTGACTTGTAACATATTTAAAACTAAATTAAAAGATACACATAAAATATTCCTGGAAGTTTCATGTAAACAATAAGTTAGTAAAATGTCTATACATATAATGATTTACAAACATATACATACCTTCTATCTTAGTCTCCACATAATGTTATGTACTTATTGCTATATTATTACCAAATACCAACTTACATAGTATAAAGCAAAGTCGGTTCCCATGTTTGTCCCTATGTCTATATGTAGGTATACTTAAATCTTTAAAACTACACAAAGGATTTTGATGCAGTTTTTTAATAGATAGAGACAAAAGCTATTGTAATAAACATATGGCTTATAATTGATTCCAGGATTCGTATCTGGTTTGAAATTTGTGTTACCAGACAATGTGCAAAGGAAAGACACTAAGGAATATGAAGAAGTTATTTTACCTAAGAACGAACCAGCGCCATTGGAGGTGGGGAATAGACGAGTTCCTATATCGGAATTAGATGAGGTTGGTATTTCAAATTAATTTATTTGCAAAGATGTAGTGAGATTCATGGTACAAAAATATTTATAGTATCATACATCTTACCATTTCTGGTGTGCAAAAATCACATTTTTGTCACTAAGAATCTATTAACAATTTCAATTCAATAAGAAAGATTAAGTCAATATAAACAAGTCATCACAAATTCAGATATTAAGTAAATATATCATGAGAAATGTCTTTTAAAAATAATTTGAAACATTCATATCTATTTATCTACATTATATACTTTTTATTTATTATAGCATTTAACTAATTTTGATAGTCTATTATTAACATTTAAAATTTGAATCTTCAAGGTATAGCTCAAGATGATAAGGCCATCCTTTTGGGACATTTATAGTTGGTGTTTGTGTTAGTTAAGTCCTTTTGTTATGTTTATTTATATTTGGTACGCAATAAAATTATATTGTATTGTATTGCAGGAATATAATTTTTTTATAAAAAAAAATCAAAAAAAAAGCCGCTCAGTCTGAAGTGTATGGAAATGAGTGTGGATTTTCGCGCCTGGCAGTTAGTAGACCGTAGCCTAGTGGTTAAGGCGTTCTGACGGTAGCAGAAATACGCAGGTTCGAATCCTGCCGGTCGTGATTATTTTCGCTCATTTTCTAATAAAAGTTTAATTAAAAAAAAAATCGTCATATAACTTGAATGAGATACTTTTTTAATACTGTCCGTACTGACAGCCAATCATAGATACACTTCAACTTACATAGATTGACTAGTGGCTGCTCGCGGCTTAGCTCGCATTAAGTAGTAAAACTTGCATCCCATATTTGAAAGTGGCAAAAGCCACTAAGATAGGATGTCTACGTCATAACATCTACCTGCAAGCCAAATTTCAGCCCGATCCGTCCAGTGGTTTGGGCTGATCGTTGACAGATTACTATATCAGTCAGTCAGTCACCTTTGAGTTTTTTAAGATTGATAGATAAATATTTTACAACAATGACAACGAAGCGAAAGAACTGAAAATTAACATTTTAAATAGATTTTTTATATTAGTAGTTTTGTCCTTTTTCAGATCGGTCAAATGGCATTCGAG
The DNA here is from genome assembly GCA_927399415.1 of Macaria notata. Classification (NCBI taxonomy): domain Eukaryota; kingdom Metazoa; phylum Arthropoda; class Insecta; order Lepidoptera; family Geometridae; genus Macaria; species Macaria notata. The sequence continues at coordinate 8,489,527 of OV656741.1, forward strand.
AACATAAAAGAGCTGAATCGCATCCAATCAGTAGTATTTCAAACAGCGTACAACACTAATGAAAACCTGCTGATTTGCGCGCCCACTGGAGCCGGCAAAACTAACATAGCACTGCTCACTGTTGTGCATCAAATCAAACAGCATATTGAGAATAATGTCATTATGAAGAATAAGTTTAAGGTAAGTTACATACAAATATATATTTTCCAGAATAAAAAGTAGTCAGTGTTACTCCCAGACCCAGTATTCACAATGATCCGACTTCAGATATTGCGCGCCATAAATTTGTGTTTTTGACCAATATACTATTTGTACTGTAAATAAACAGTATGAATTTTAAAATTGTTGCAATGTGTCCTGTTATAAATTTTAAGTATTCCCATCCCGAAACATATTTTTCTTTCGATTATTTTCTATGTTCGTTATCAGAGACGTTCGATCCACTTTAGATATTAACTAACTTCAAAAAAGAGGTTATAAAGTCTTCTGAAAGTTTACTTTTATATGTATATCTATAGAAATAACCATTATAAATGTCATATTCTAAAACACAAGCGTTTGCTTGGTTCGGGACTAGATGGCGCTATGTTTAATTTCCCGGTGCGTTTATATTATCTGTATTTATTTCCAGATAATTTACATAGCGCCAATGAAAGCGCTAGCCTCAGAGATGACAGCCAGCTTCGGAAGGAGACTGAAAAACTTAAACATTGTGGTGAAGGAACTGACGGGTGACATGAAACTGACCAAGACGGAGGTGCAACAAACGCAGATGATTGTCACCACGCCAGAGAAATGGGATGTTGTTACTAGGAAGGGGGCTAGTGAGTAATTTTTTTAATATCTCTAATCTAAATATATGAAACTCAAAGGTGACTGATTGACTGATATAGTGATATAGTGACGCACAGCCCAAACCACTGGACGGATCGGACTGAAATTTGGAATGAAGGTAGATGTTATGACGTAGGCATCCGCTAAGAAAGGATGTTTGGAAATGCCACTTTAGGGGATGCAAGTTTTACTTCTTAACGCGAGCGATGCCGCGAGTACCCACTAGGTATTGGTATGATAAAATTCTGTTGGGTTGGGAAAATTGGGAACTGACCCAAAAAAATTGGAAACCCGACACAGCTACAAAATGACAATGACGAGTTTTATGCCTGATGGAAAGCAACGATTTGTCCATTACAACAGAGGCACTCAAGTTTTTTTAATATCACATCACCAAAAATTGGGGTATTGTGGTGAAGGAACTGACGGGTGACATGAAACTGAATGAGTGGGAGGTGCAACAAACGCAGATGAATGTCACCACGCCGGAGAAATGGGATGTTGTTACTAGGAAGGGGGCTAGTGAGTCATTTTTAAACCCCTAATTTCGAAACATGAAGTATGGCTTATCTCTGTCTAAAAAGTATTTCTCACACACTCGCACAAGTCACGGACATACGCGTGTGGCTGCAATACATCAGCTCTTTTGCAGCACAAGAAAAACAAATATTTTCAATCAGTTCGGCTTACTTTAAAAAAAATGAGGACACAATTAAAGGACAATAAAAAAACAACGTGTAAATGTATAACTTGTAAATATAGTGTTGAGTAAACTTTTATAACACATTAAAAAGATCATTAAATTTACTTAATACAAACGTATACGTATATGGAGCTAGAGGGCGCTGTGTTCTAATAATATGTTCCAAATAAAAATTTAAAAACTACTTTTCTTCTATTTCACAGCTGACACAGAACTAGCATCAATCGTGAAGCTAATCATCATAGATGAGGTGCACTTACTGCACGGGGACAGAGGGCCCATAGTTGAAGCTATTGTGGCCAGGACACTACGACAGATAGAATCTACGCAGAATATGATCAGAATTGTTGGTCTGTCTGCTACGCTGCCTAACTATCTGGATGTTGCCAGGTAAGAATATACTTTAATGTAGTGTGAACAAGGTTTATTTTGGTACAAAAGGCTATAGTGGCTAGAACACCACGGCAAATAGAATCTACGCAGAATATGATCAGAATTGTCGGTCTGTCTGCTACGCTGCCCAACTATCTGGATGTTGCCAGGTAAGAATATACTTCAATGTAATGTGAACTAGGTTTATTTTGGTACAAAACCCCACGGCAAATAGAATCTACGCAGAATATGATCAGATTTGTCGGTCTGTCTGCTACGCTGCCTAACTATCCGGGTGTTAATATGTAACAATATACTGTATTGCAGTATATATAAGAGTTGTTTTGGTATAAAATATAGTATAGCTGTAGTGGTAGGAAATTACATACATTATCGTATATATTTATAATACTAGTGAATGCGATGCTCCGGGATAGAATATTCCATAAATCATGATGATTTTTCCCTTGCGGCGTGAAAGCGGAACGAGCAGACTATCAAACACACTTTAGCTATTATTGTATGGTATGATGATGATATAAGCTTGTACCTGTATTAGCAAAAACACTTCAAAATCGGCTGGGGCCCGTAAACTTTTATGTAGATACTTTGTTTCTACGTTTCTTTTATATTTAAACGTTAATATTTTAATTTTTTTGCGATCATAATTAATATACATAAAACTATACACTCAATCAAGCGACTTATAGTCTTAAACTTACAGTAATAGAGTCCATATTCCAATTCCCAGATTCCTCCGCGTGAACCCCAACATAGGCCTGTACTTCTTCGACTCCCGCTTCAGGCCGGTGCCTCTGGAGCAGCAGTTCATTGGAGTCAAGGAGACAGGTAGCGGCGGCGGAGCGCATTTGAGACTGGTAATGGATTTATAAAAATATAAAAATGGATATGAATGAGACATTTTATCATTATGTTAATAAAACGGTTTTCACTCACGCGGTCCCAGAACGCACGTTCTGAAGATGGATGTCATTACATCCGAAATGCGTAAACAACATACAGAGTGAAACCCGTTTAGTTAACATATTAACAATACATTTATTATAACAAGAATCAGAGAATAACAAAACATACGGAGAGTAATTGTTTCATGTCATAATTTGACTTAACTCAAGCAGTTCAATTGAATTTTGATCTCTATCAGTATAGAAATAACTTTAATTTTTCCTTGGACAATATATTCCACGAGTGGTGTTACTATTAGTTCGACTCGGTGAACAGAGTATAGCTTTAATCCTTGATGAAGAGTAACCTAGTTAAATCAATGTCTCATTAACCAACAAAATTTTATCCGTTTTATCCGTTAGGTGATAAAACAGATAGAATGCAATTACTAATACATAAAAAAAAACACTTGTAACAGAAAATCGCTACCAAACTTAACTGTTTTAGAAGGAATATGTTATGTTACTTACATATTAGATAGATAGAATATTCTTTATTGTAACACACGAAATAAAAATAAATACAAAGTAATAGAATACAATCTTCAAAGCGAGAGTGAATCGGTTCTTATCGGGTAAGCACGCTCCATCTTAGGCCGTAGCCTTTGCTTGCTATCAAGTAAACTATGGTCAAGTGCAAACCCGTTCAAGTTAAAAAAAAATAGAATAAACATAAATTATACTAGTGCAACAAGTGGTGTTATTATCCTTCATAGTCAGATTAATTTTGTACTACGCGTACGTATGTATATAAACCACGCACAGAATACAGAAGAACATAATAACAAGAAGAAGAAGAAGTTTAGAAGTAATGGTAATCTTTTTCTGTAACAAGAAAACTAAACTTCACTTTCTTTCAGATACAACAAATGAACGAAATATGCTACGACAAAACAGTCGACATGGTTCAAAAAGGCCATCAAGTTATGGTGTTTGTACACGCAAGGAACGCAACACATCAAACCGCTATGGTGTTGAAAGAGCTTGCGCAAAAGAAGGGCCACTTAAAGCACTTTGAGCCGGAAGACTCCGGAGCTTTCCTCAAAGCTAAGAAAGCTATAGGAAGCAGCCCTAATAAAGTGCTGGCTGAGCTTTTTGCGGCGGGTTTTGCTTGCCATCATGCCGGTATGCTGAGGAGTGATAGGTAAGTTTTTTTTTGGTATAGCGCTCTCTATGAGTCGTATTTCCTCATGACTGAGGATCGTCTGGTATAGCACAGTAATAGCATAATATATCCTAAGTATATGTTTTTTTATCGTGTAGCGACTACAGACCGCGTAATGTTAAGAATGTCTTTGAAAGTCTAGAGTGATAGTAGGTAGGTAAATAGGGGTCTAGACAATGTATTACCTATTTACTCTAGATTTGAAGACTCTTGTATTTTAGTTTACAGGAAACACAACTATTTTTACATGTTTCTTTCCTAGCGATCTTTACTAAGGTAGCCTGGAAGAGATCGCTCTAAGTAAGTAAACTTACTTAACTAAGTAATTTTACTGTAAATTGTTTTGTTTTTTTGTTTTCTAGTGTACAATAAAGCCATATTGATTGATTGATTGAACTTTTGATACGCTTTTCAAAGTTCTCAATTTAATGTCGTTTTGCTTACAATGTTTTTAAGTTAATTAATTTCCTGAATAAATTGCTCATGTAACGTATTTGTTCCAGGAACATGGTAGAAAAGTACTTCTCGGAAGGATTCACCAAAGTGCTGGTTTGTACCTCGACGCTCGCTTGGGGAGTTAACTTGCCCGCACATGCAGTTGTCATCAGGGTTAGTACATTATTAAATACTAAGATATACATATATTATTTTAAAGTCGGTCTGGTATGTCTTGTGGTGCCTGTTTTTATTCGACAAAATAGGGTATATGCAGAGTTTTTGGTCTCTTTCTTGAGTCGTATTTTCGAATGGGGAATGAGCAGCGCACCCTGAAGAAGTCCTCCAAGTTGACGCATATCATGGGTGCGGCAGTATACAATCAGTTACCGGCGAATGTTACAGCTTCAGTCAGTCTGCAAAGTTTTAAATGGTCCCTGAAACGTTGGCTTATCGAGCAATCTTTTTATACCTTCGAGGAATTCATTCCAGACGTAAGATAATTGTGTTAGTGCGATGTTGTTGTCCATGTGTATGTTTATTTTTTGAATACTCGATGTTTCTTGAAATTATTTAATCAATAATGTTAATTTAAATGCATTGTTTTTTATATTGTTACACTTAATAACTTTTGTTATTTTGTTATTTTGACGTGTATTATTAAGTTATATGAATAAATGAACTTTGAACTTTGAATTAATTCGTTAGGGGACTTTTTGGTAACTAACATATATTATATATCACTAACCACGCAATGTTACACGCGTTAATCCCTGATTAAAAGGAAGCTATTAATCTGGGATCTATTCTTCCTCCATGCCAAATTTCACCCAAATCAGTTCAGCCTGATGAAGTAACAGACATACTCACACATAACATACCTTTGCTTCTTTAATATCAGTAAAATAATTAAGGATAGGAAATAGTAAAGGAGACAAAAAACTTTCAGAAGACTAAACGCGCTGGTTGCTATGCAGCCAGCATTATGCTGAGTTGGGGTTGTATTGTGGCAAAAATGTATCTTATTTAAGTAGTTATATAATATATGTATTTCTCGTTTGTACTCATTTGTTTATTATTTGCTACAATAAATCATTTTCTTTCTTTCTAAAATTCTAAGCCAGGGGTCTTCAAATCTAGATTAAATAGGTTTCTTCTAGGCAAGCGTGCTACATCTTAGACTATAGCGGTGCTTTTTTTTTTTTTTTTAACATGAAATAGGCTTACGCTTGACTACAACTTGCCTGATGTTAAGCAACGTTATAGTCTACGATGTAGCGCGCTTAACATCAGGCAGGCTATAGTCAAACGTAAGCCTATTTCGTATTAAAAAGATTTGATAACCTACGTTTTTTGAAGTCGGTTAAGAAGGAAATATATCTAACTGCCATTTTTTTTCAGGGCACAGAGATCTACGACCAGGCTCACGGCACGTTCGTAGATCTATCCATTCTAGATGTGCTCCAGATATTCGGTCGCGCCGGCCGGCCGCAGTTCGACACCTCTGGAACTGGCATCATTATCACTACGCACGATAAACTCACACATTATCTCAAGTCTATGACCAATCAATTCCCGATCGAGAGTAACTTTATCAATCTGCTGGCGGATAACTTGAATGCTGAGGTAAGTTTTTTTGTCAGTTACTGCTCCTTTTTCCAGGTAATTGTAGTCTTTGTCTCTTTTGTTGTAACATGTACTATCTTCATGTCAAAAATCACGTAGACCAGTCGCTCCGTTACGTCACGACACGAAAAGCAAAGAATCTAAGTAACTAGCTTCAGTTTCTACTTTGGTTAGTGGCTACAATAGATCTATCAATACTAGATGTTCTTAGAATCTCAGTTCGACACCTCTGGAACTGGCATCATTATCACTACGCACGATGAACTCACACATTATCTCAAGTCTATGACCAATCAATTCCCGATCGAGAGTAATTTTATCAATCTGCTGGCGGATAACTTGAATGCAGAGGTAAGTTTTTTTTGTCAGTTACTTCTTCCTTTTTCGAGTCAATTGTAGTCTTTGTCTCTTTTGGTAACATTTACTATCCTCATGGCAAAAACCATGTAGACCAGTCGCTTTATAACGTCACAGGGCAAAAAAACAATGCAACTAACAAAATAACTTCAGTCGCTACTTTGGTTAGTGGCTACAATAGAGCTAAAGTAGAGAGTAACTTTAACCATCTGTTGGCGATAATTTGAATGCTGAGGTAAGTCTGTGGGCACTAATCTTTAATCACGACACTAATAATAAGCATTAATATAAAAGAAGCTTTCTTTTGAACCCAAAACTTTATTGTATTGTACTACAGAGATTGAACTCACTGCCTGTCTCCCTGATCCCCAAGAACAATAACCTAGCAATCGCCAAAGTACACGTGAACCGGTTCTTATTGGATAAGCTCCATCTTAGGCCACATCTATTTATTAATTTATTTTATAATGGCACACAAAACAGAATGTGATCTTAAATAAACTAAATATACATTTAAAACTGATTTTGATCCAGAACAAATTCCAAAATATGTGTACTAGATTGGACATCAAAGTACTCCAGATTAAAAAATATATAGTTATTAATCCGCCCCAACTTTGTCTGACATAGCTCAACTACTTTCGTACTTTGACTAATAAACGTAACAATATAACGTATCATCTTACAATACTTATAATGTTTATTTACCTATGTGTCATATTGTGTTTTCCAGGTGGCGTTGGGAACTGTAACAAACATCGACGAGGCGGTGGAGTGGTTGAGTTACACCTACCTGTTTGTCAGGATGAGAATCAACCCACAGGTAAATTAACCGATTTCTTTAAAGAGGTGGTTATATATTTGGCATGTGTGCTTGTGATTTTGTTAGAATTTGATAAAAATCAAGGATGATGATCTCTGACCATTTTGTAATGTTTGTCCACGGATTAGTCAGAAACTATAGAATGCCATCAATTTTCTTCAAATTCTTTTTGCATTAGATTACGTATGTTTCAACCAAGGGAAGAGTTCAAGTTTCTTCAAAATCGGTTCAGTAGTTTTTGAGATATGGGTATCTTTTCTTAGAATATCCGAAAGGGACTTACTCGTATGAACGAGACGGTGGCGTCTTATCTTATCTTATCTTTATCTAATTTAATAATAATGACGTTTATTTCACGTATTGAGGCACGCAATATTTTGTACAATACAATTTATGTAATTATTGTTTCATTTGTCAGGTATACGGTCTATCCTACAGCGACGTACAAGACGAGCCCATGTTAGAGACTAAACGCAGAGAGCTGATCACGGCCGCTGCGATGCAACTTGACAAGACACAGATGATACGGTACAACGAACGGACGGGGGACCTCAATGTTACCGGTATGTTGATTAATTTATTGTTTTTTATATGTTTATAATCGACTTCTTCATACAAACGGAGGTTATTATTTTGAATCATATAGGAATATAATCTATGTATATAAAACTCAAAGGTGACTGATTGACTGACTGACTGATATAGTGATCTATCAACGCACAGCCCAAACTACTGGACTGATTGGGCTGAAATTTGGAAGGTAGATGTTATGACGCACTAGTTATCTATAAATTAAATATATATCACATGTGCCAAATTTTGAGAGTATATTGCCGACATTTTAAAAAAAATATTTCCATTTCATGGTCGCAACATATTGATGATACAAGTTTGAAAGCGGTTTCATTCGATTCAGCGTACAAGGCTCTACGTACAAAATTATACCCCACTTGACATGATCATTTAAAAAAAATGTCCTCTAAAACTTCAAAATATTTATAGGACTCAGTCAACTTTGTCAATTTGTCTGTCTTCAAGTTGAGAGTAAACCGGTTTCATCTAGACATTCGTTGCTTAACATCAGGTAAGTTGTAGTCAAGTCCTATATCATGTAAAAAAATTCGTCCCCGTGCTAAAGTAAAGGTAATAAAAAACTTTCATTCATATACAAATTTAAAATTACCTACAGCTGCACTACAAATTCATGTTTTTAACCGACTTTAAAAAAAGAGGTTATGAAGTCTTCTGAAAGTTTATTTTTAATTTCCAGACCTGGGCAGGACAGCGAGCCACTACTACATAACGTGCGAGACGATGGAGGTGTTCAACACGATGGTGCGCAAGTCCATGACGCAGGGGTATGTGCTGGAGATGCTCACCAGGTGCTCCGACTTTCAACAACTCAAGGTGATGTTCTGTATATCTTGTTTATTTATAGCAGTCGGTAAAACCAACTAAAATTCGAATGCTGAACGGAACGAATTCACGCCAATTTCACGAAAAAAACCGAGCAAAAGTTGTTATAATTTATAGCGCCCGGCAAAATATAAAATCCTACCTAACAAACATACACATTTTTGAGGTGCATAAAGATACAGCATACTATTTTTTACGTGAGATAGGTTTACGTTTGACTGCAGCCCGCTTGATGTTCAACATCCTATAGAAACTCTAGATTTGAGGACCCGAACTCTGGATTGTAATTCGCAGGAAAGTCAACTGCCGGTAAAGTGTTCGAAAACTTTACAGTTTTTATATAATAATAAATAAAAATAAAATAAAAAAGCCTTTATTTGCCTTGACTTGAGTTTTTGGTCTTTACCTATGAAATTGCGGATTTGTATGACAAAATTGAGAAAAATGATATTTCCATACAAACATTTTTAATATTTGTATGGAAATGTCTGAACAGATTTAGTTGCAATTGATAACTATAGTTAGATGGAAAAAAAGCTATGCACTGCGTAAATCAATTTCTCAAAAACAGAGTATATGATTAAAATAAAATAAAATAAATAAATAAATATTTCAGGACATATCACACAGCGCCATCTAGCCCCATACTAAGCTTACGCTTGTATCATGGGTACTAGATAACGGATATAATACATATATAGTTTTCTTTTGTAAATACATACTTATTAACAAAAAAAAAAAAAACCCTAAAAAAAAAAAAACCAAAAAAATAAACCTAAAAAAAACCTAAAAACCTTAAATATACCTAATCAAAGTAGTGAAACCGAAGACACATTGAAACAGGTGTTTTCAATGACTTCCCTATAAGTAATATGCACTACTAATACTTTTTTAGGTATCTACATAATTCAACAATTAATACAATAAAAATTGTATTTGGAAAAAATATAGCTGTACGTAAAAGTTACAAACAGATTAAATGTAAGAAAAAAAACGGCAATTTCATAGGTAAAGACCTATTATAATATAATAATATTAATGTAGAATCAAACCACTGTAACATTTACCTAATGATTTATGTTTCAGGTCCGTAAAGAAGAGCTGACAGAGCTATGGAGTCTCAAAGACCAGTACTGCGAGCTTCGTATTGAGGACCCACCTGAGGACATACATTGGAAGATCAACATCTTGCTGCAAACTTACCTGTCTAGAGGGAGGGTCAATGCATCGTCGCTGCAGTCGGATTTGAACTATATTAGTCAGGTAATAAGGTCCTATTTTGTTTGAAAAATTTTGTTTAAAAAGTCATTCATTTATTTCATTTATGTAAAAACTATACTTAGTATGGTACACTTACGAATGTGAAACAAAATCTGATACATACAATATTTTGTTTAAATTTACAAAGTTTTTTTTCCAACCGTCAAAAAAGGCGGTTATCAATGAAAGTTTTTTTTTCTTTTTTGTGTGTTATTTGGGTATGTTATCCGATTACTCCGTCTATTATCATTTCCTGCATTTTTTGATGACGGGGCACAGAAATCGTGAAGTTGCATCTGACAGAATTATGCATTTCTGTAAATTTTGTCTAAAAGACTGTCCAACTTTTTGCAGTTAATTTTCGGGTATAAGTCTGCAAACAAAACATGATGGTAACGATTTGTATATTATACAAATATTGGACGATTAATTCGTTTCCGTTTCTTGCGTCGTCTTGACAAATTGTTTATGTGGATAGAGTTTGTTGTGTCGTATTTTTTTTTGTAATTATATCTGAGCCGGTTACTTGTAAACAGAACGCGCATAGAACCCACGTTAAAACATACATTTCGATTTTCGACGTCGTTTCGGTTATTATCAACACCTTTTAGCGATAAGGTCGCCAGTTAAGACACTAGACTTAAGTTTTAATATTATTTTTGTAAATTTCTGTATTGTGCTGGTGTTTTAATAAAGTGTATATCTATCTATCTATCTATCGTCAAAACATACATTTATTAAACTAGATAGGCTCACCCTTGACTACAACTCGCCTGATGTTAAGCAGGCGAGTGAGGATGAAGGAGAGGCTTATAGGCGTTGTTCTGGATTCGCTGCAGAGCGCTTTATTTTTGCACACATTAACATTTTTTAATATTTTTTCACAGAATGCAGTGCGCATAGTCCGCGCGCTGTTCGAGATTACACTCCGCAAGAACAACGCCTACATGGCGGGCATGTACCTGAAGATAGCCAAGATGATGGAGCTGCAGCAGTGGGACTTCTACAGCGACATGAGACAGTTCAACTGCTTCACCGTGGACACTCTCAAACACATAGAGTACCCCATGCTGAAGCCAGACCAGATACGGGATATGGACTGGAAGGAGTTAGGTACGTGTATGTTAAACTATTTTAGTTGAGTGGAAGTGAGTTTGTTGATGTACATATGTCTTCCTCCTGTCATCCCAAAAATGGTGCAACGGATCGCTATTAATGTTAATATGAAGGTAGTATATGTTACTTAAACCGAGCGAGCATGTGAATCTAGCGACATTTTGCAGTGTTCCTCAAGTTAATTCGACAAAATACGAGTCTGCGTTAAACTACCATACCTAGTTTTATCTAAATAGGTTCAGCCATTTCACTTTGACGAAGAAACCAAACAAAAACACACACAAACTTTAGCATCAACAATAACAAAATGGCCGCCATGTATATCTAAATGGCGTCGAGGTTGTAACAGCACGTCGCGACGTGCTGCGACGTCGGTCCGAAAGTATCTTTTTCTTAGGTATCTTTCGGACCGTCGTTCGTGGAGTCAACACGTCCTGAGGATGCCTCGTGGCGAAACACGTGTCGACGAGAATATCTTGTCGAAGGAGAACTACAAAGCTTCAAAACACAAGGTGCGGTGTTGGTAAGATCTTGAGATCCACGGAGGCCACGTTGGTTAGGAGGTGAGGTGTGGCGGTGGTATATGGAGGAACACACCTAAAAACCATCAAGTTTGTTGTTTGATGTCGGTTAAGGAGCAGTCGCAGCGGAAAAACACTACATATTTCTCCAGAATTTAAGTTACTTTTTATTTCAAAACTACGCGCGAGCGGAGCCGGAGTTGGATGGCCCCGGCTCCGCTGTTATATGTTAAAAATAATTTAATAAGGATTAAATATGATATACTACAAAGAGTGTTCCAAACGTAGCCTAGATGTCACTCTTAGGAACCGTAATGATGGTAAGACTGTCGCTCTATAATAAAAGCACACACACTTTCGCTTTACTTTAATTGTATTTTTTTTCTATTTACAGGAGATCTAATCCGCAACCCGAAGAACGGTCGGCATCTGAAGAAATGTGCGGACGAGTTCCCCTTACTAGAGATGGAAGCCAGCCTACATCCCATCACTAGGACCGTGCTGCGGATTCGACTCACGATCACGCCTAATTTCAAGTAAAGTTAACTTTTTCTTTAAAGAAAATAAAGCATCGTGATGAAACCGACATGTTTGAAGACCACAATATCCAAGGACATGTGTCTTCCGTGGAAGGACCTGGGCGCCCACCACGATGTATCTGCACCCCCTAACGAATTAATTCTGCGGGAGAGTCACGACCCTCAGTCATGAGGAAATTCAAAGTTGTGCATGTCTCCCTGACTGACTATAAACTAGCGATCTTCCAAGTGAGATGGAACCGGTTCATTTTGTATTAGCACGGCCTATCTCAATCCACAGTTATCGCTTACCATTAGGCAAACTGTTGTCAAAAGGAACCCCGCGGAATGACAATAGTAGTACAATATTCGATATTCGTATGTTTCAGATGGAACGACAAATACCACGGCAAAGCGCCCGAAGCGTTCTGGGTGTGGGTGGAAGACCCGGACACGGATATCATGTACTACCATGAATACTTCCTCATTACTAAGAAACAGGTGAGAAATCATCTATCATCTATATATATAAAAATTAATTGCTGTTCGTTAGTCTAAAACTCGAAAACGGCTGAACGGATTTATCTTATCTTAGTCTTGAAATGTTCGTGGAGGGAAGGTTTAAAAGGGGAAAAAATTTAAATTAATTTATACAAAAGTTTAGGTCTTTTATTTATCGATTGAGGCAGTACGAAGTCTGCCGGGCCAGCTAGTTATTTTATAATCCTAATACGAAGTTTCAGAAAACCGATCGAGATTGCTATTTTTGGTTACAAAACTTGTGACCACATGGTTTATAATTTTAAAAGATATCGTTTATTCGTAAGAAAAGAGCATCGTAAACATTTGCCCATCCTCAATTAAGATAAATTTTTTTATCTCGGAGTAGGCTTACGTTAGACTATAGCCTACCTGATATTAAGCACCACTGTAGTCTAAGATGCAGCACGCTTACCTAGAAGAAACCTATTTACTTTAGATTTGAAGACCCTTGGGTTATAATTTTCTGGAAACAGGGCTCCAGGATACTTTTCGTTTCTTTATAAGTTTAATCAAAATATTAAATTGATATTCAGGCATTTCTGCAGAAAACACATTTCACAAAAGACGTCAGTTATTAATTACTCCTTCCATTCATCCCAGGTGATAACGAACGAGCCGCAAGAGCTGATCATCACGATCCCCATCTCCGAGCCGCTCCCCCCGCAGTACTACATCCGCGCCACCTCCGAGCGCTGGCTCGGCTCCGAGAGCGTGCTGCCGTTGACGTTCCAACACCTGATACTGCCCGAGACACACCCGCCGCATACTGGTAAGATCATATCCTCCGTTGATTCGTATTGCTCATTACTGAGACTTGTGACCCCCTTGCAGATTTAGAACTGAATATCTTTTTAATGTACACCTTAAGACACAGAAATTACAAAATAGTAAAAGGCCTTATCGCCCTAGGCGATTTCTTCCAGGCTTCCTTTTGGATAGAAATTACTTACAGTACTGACAACCCACATGAGGTTTATTGTTCACAAACGCATAATAGCTACGCTCAAAAGTTTGCACATTATATTTCTTCTTTCCAGATCTGCTAGAGTTGCAACCCCTCCCCGTGGCAGCCCTCAACAACCCCTCCTACGAGATGCTCTACAACTTCAGCCACTTCAACCCCATCCAGAGTCAGATATTCCACTGTCTGTACCACACCGACAACAACGTGCTGCTGGGAGCTCCCACCGGCTCAGGCAAGACTATAGTGGCTGAAGTGGCCATGTTCAGGGTGTTCAACCAGTACCCAGGATGTAAGGTTAGTAATGCACGTGCGACATACTCGATAGCGAGTGTGGCTCAGCGGTTCCAGTGTCTGCTTTTCATCCATACGCACCCTGGTTCGAATCGGGCCCTACACCAATGACTTGTATTTTCAAGTTATGTGTGGATTTGCACTCGCTTAGCGGTGAAGGAAAACATTGTGAAGAAACTGACATGTTTGAGAACTACAATATCCGAGGACATGTGTCTTCCGTGGAAGGACCTGGGCGCCCACCACGATGTATCTGCCCAAGAAAACTCCCCTAACGAATTAATCATGAATAATTATTCACGACCCTCAGTCATGAGGAAATACGGCTCAAGAGAGAGAGGCATACTAAATGTCACTCTAAAACTACATCTAGAGTTAGATTAGTTGGGTTGAAATGACTCTAGATTCATATTTATATCAATTTATTTACTATGTCTAGAGTTATTTAAGTCAAATAAAGAGTCAGATATACATATGCTACTTAAATTAATAGTATATTCTCAAAAAAACACGTTGAATTGAAATTCATTTTGAGTTCTATTTAATCTTATTCATATTTTTATTCTAGGTGGTGTACATAGCACCTCTCAAGGCGTTGGTCAAAGAACGCATAAAAGATTGGAAAGTGAGACTCGAAGAGAAGTTGGGCAAGAAAGTTGTCGAATTGACTGGTAAGTAAAAAAAATCTAAATGGATTACATTTATATAAGCCTTACGTAACTGAAAGTAGCGTTACGTTGGTTTATGAAAACGTTTAGTTGTTAATTAGTCTTTCCCTCATTTTATGACAAACGTGGTATTTTATAGTAATAAATAAGTTGAAAAAGGCTTTTAACTCTCTTTGTTATCGAGGGATAAGAATAATTCTGTTATCAAATCAGTTCAGCCGTTTCAACGTAAAAATAGGTTAAATATACCCAAAATACTTTCACGATCAGAACTTTTACCTAAATAACTGTAATTATTTGTGGGATAAGATACTACGATCAAATGTATGTTTTCAGGTGACGTGAGCCCAGACATTCGAGCAATAAAGAGTTCTCACGTGATCGTCACAACACCCGAGAAGTGGGACGGCATCAGTCGCTCGTGGCAGACTAGGAACTACGTCAAGGATGTGGCGCTCATTGTGATCGACGAGATACATCTGCTGGGAGAAGACAGAGGGCCGGTGTTGGAAGTTATTGTTTCAAGGTAAAGTTGACTTTTTTCGAAAATTATCATATCAATATAATTCAGGATGTTTTTATGGGTTTTATCCCCTAAAATAGACGGTATTAATTGCTCGTGGCAAACTAGGAACTTATGTCAAGGATGTGGTGCTCATTGTCATAGATGAGATACATCTGCTGGGGGAAGATAGAGGGCCGGTGTTGGAAGTTATTGTTTCAAGGTAGGCTTATGTTTAGAGGTCTGTATTATCTGTTCCATTTCAGTACAGCCCCCTTAGACAAGAGCCGTATTTTAGTGAGCGTACTGTCGCTCACTTATAGAATAGAATGAGCAATGTATGGGATTGACATCGCGACGATAGACATGCTACGTCACTGGTATTTCTATTCTTTAGCGAGCGCCAGTACGCTTACTAAAATACGGCTCTTATCTAAGGGGGCCGGTATGTTACCTTGACTACGTAGTGGTAGTCACATCTGTGGGTGTTGTTGCAAGGCACCTAGTGTTGCCACACCGGATACCCATTTGTGAATTTCGCTTAAATTTAATCTAACAAAAATGTTTTGTCTCGTTGTAAAACAAAAATGACCTTACCCTGTTTTACCTTGGTCCGTAATGATCGTTTACTATCAGGCGAGTTACGGACAAGTGCAAATCCATTCATAAAGTAAGACCATAATGGTCAAATTGGCCATTGGTTCAACTTTTTTTGCCATATGGCTTTAGTTCAACTGCTTTTAACTATAAGCAACATGACTAAGTTATTTTGCCAACGACAATGAAAGTTGTTCTTTCATTAATACTAATAAGTACCCTTTACCCAACTTGAATACCAATTTCTCTTTCTAGAACAAACTTCATCGAGTCCCACACGTCTCGCAGGCTGCGTATCATCGGTCTCTCCACCGCGCTGGCCAATGCCAAGGATCTCGCCAACTGGCTGAATATCGGTGAGATGGGGCTCTACAACTTCAGGCCTTCAGTACGACCGGTGCCTTTGGAGGTATATATTTACACTTTTTTTTATTAAAACTATAAATCGAACAATTTAGTGGTACCTTATATCGAATGGAAGAATTTTACAAGTTCTAATTGAATTGTTATTCATCTTGCACCCAAATAATTAAACTTTCGGATCACGGTTTTGTGTTGCTGGAATAATTGTTCTACTTTAGCTTTATTGATCTACACTCCTACTTCAGTTCTTTCGGAGAATTGATGATATTTTTTTTTATTATTATTACCTAACAGTAGATGTAGTTCTAGACTACATCTACTGTTAGGTAATAATAATAAAAAAACATGTATCGACACAATTTTATAAGTTTACACAGAGTGAACTTAAAATGACTTGAATGCTAAGTCAAACATTGAGTACATTCACGAATTAAGCTGCATTTGTACGCCAGCACCTTATACTGAGCGTGGCTTATGTCGAGGCGTAGTAGGCATAGAGATATTTTACGTTTGTTAAGCTTGTCTATGGTTATTTATTTATTTCATCGTATGTTGCATTATCTTCATAGTTATTACTAATGTGGCGCTACGATCCAAAGTGGATCCTCCTGCCACTCGGTAGCATGAATTTGATGCAGATCCTCCTTTATCTGGTCCTTCCAGCGGTACTTGGGATGTCCGACTGGCCGTGGACCCAAGTACTTACGCTTTCTTATATTTTAATAATTAACGTACTAAATATCATAATTGTTGTGATATTCCAGGTGCACATATCTGGCCACCCCGGCCGCCACTACTGCCCGCGCATGCTGTCCATGAACAAGCCTACATTCGCTGCCATCCGCACTCACTCCCCCTGTGCGCCCGCGCTCGTCTTCGTCTCCAGTAGACGCCAGACCAGGTACTACTCAATAGTGCGCACATACCCATTACTGAGGGTTGTCGCCCCTCCGTAAAATTACTCAATCCTTCTTAAGTCGTAGTACTTCAATACCAAGGGTCTTTTTTTAAAACTAAAACGGATATGCGCTTGACCATAGTTTGCCTGATGGTAGGCAATGGTCGTGACTCCGCCTTAGTTCATTAGGGGTCTGAGAAATGCTAACTTTAAACTAAACTTTTCTAGTTATCCATTATATGTTAGCTGATCTATTGTACTTTATATTTTATTTATATATACTTTATTACATTATTTCTTCACATTTCAGGCTAACAGCCCTCGACCTGATCGCCTATTTAGCCGCAGAAGAGAACCCCAAACAATGGCTACACATGAGGGAATCTGAAATGGAACAGATCCTGTCCAACATTCGAGAGTCTAACCTCAAACTGACGCTGGCGTTCGGTATCGGGATACACCACGCGGGACTACACGAGCGAGACAGGAACACTGTGGAGGAACTGTTCATTAACCAGAAGATACAGGTGAGAAAGATTGAAAAAAAAATAGTTTTCTTCTAAACTTTGCTACTTCTTAGACTACCTAGGTGTGCCTCAGTCAAACATAAGTCTTATAGGCGTTAAAAAGAGACAAATATACGTAGTATCCAGTGGTGGTAGGAAAAACTAGTACACGCCCGCGGGTTCGCTCGCATTATTTCAGGATAAAAAGTTGCCTATGACACTCCTAAGACCTCATACTACCTACTTACCAGGAAACATGATGATCCGTTCAGCTGTTTTTGCGTGATGAGCGTTTAAATAAACAGTCATTTTTTCTAGAAATTGTTTGAACGTGTTCTGTCATCAATTCGAAGTATCTCCAATTTTATTTAAATATCTTCGATGTTCAGACCTGCGACCCTCTTCAGCTTCCATTACATGTATAAATATGGTGGTACCAATTTGTCTTAAACACGTCTTTTGCAGTTTCTCAAATGTTCTTAACAACACAATTTGTTTAAGTGCACGATAGACTCACAGATGAAAATGATTTTCTAGATGCTAATTCGTCGTAACATAAAAAATGCACAATTTTTATCTATTATACATGTGATACACCTTTATTTTCTGAATTTGAAGCTACATAAACGCCATTATTCTAATTCTCAGGTGCTAATCTGCACAGCAACGTTAGCATGGGGCGTGAACTTCCCAGCACATCTGGTAGTGATTAAAGGCACGGAGTATTTCGATGGGAAACAGAAGAGATACGTGGATATGCCCATCACTGATGTACTGCAGATGATGGGTAGAGCTGGACGACCACAGGTATGGCGAATTCCACCTTATTTAATAAAAAATAAAGTTCATTTTGCCATGTAACTAAGTATGGAAGGTTGAATTTTGCTTTACGTGTTTACTAGATATGTTGCCATGATTTTTTTATGGGGAACTCTGTACTAAAGTAAACAAATGTGTGTAACACTTTCTAGTGTTATAATGTATCAATAAAGACAGGCCTAATTTTTTCGTTAATTATTATTATTGTTGAAACTTAAATCTTACTTTCCAACATTTTTTTTAACTAACCTATCACAGTGTAACATGTATTGCTATTTTTAATACCGTTTATTTTCTAATATTTATAATTTAATTATTTCAGTATGACAACGAAGGTGTAGCGGTGGTGTTGGTCCACGATCAGAAGAAGAACTTCTACAAGAAGTTCCTATACGAGCCCTTCCCGGTCGAGTCCAGCTTGCTGGCAGTGCTGCCCGACCACCTGAACGCTGAAATTGTCGCAGGTACCATTTTATCAAATGTCTATTTTAAACAAGGTTTATAAGGTCGACCTGCAACTGTGTCATAGAATTTAAGAATCTGAATGTCACTTATCCTAATCATCGTATCGGTCTAAAAGTTGATATGGACATACATGTAGTTTGAATGACAATACATTAATTTGGCATCGCCAATCTCCTGAACTGATAATGAAGCCGGTAGGCACTAGACCTCCGTAATGGAACTACATACACAAGTCAAACCGCACATCATCAAATGTAAAGGTTGTAGTCTTAGAGGTTCTACAGTAAGAAACTTGAACTCTTCATGAGATCTATTAACAAAAACTTATTACATCCAAGTATCTGACATGAAAATAATTATATTTGGTACGTTCATGTTGTGTTCTCGCTCGTGCTATTATTCAAATCTGTTTTTTTTTTCTAGGCACCGTCCAAACCAAACAAGACATCCTAGACTACATGACGTGGACATATTTCTTCCGTCGGTTGCTAAAGAACCCCTCCTACTACAAGCTGGAGAGCGTGGAGCCACAAGATGTCAACTACTTCCTGTCCAACCTGGTTCAAACCTCGCTCGATACACTCGCCACCGCTTACTGCATTGAAATCGACGAGGTATGTCAAATTTTTTCATTAAAAATGTCTAAAATCACTTGTCAAATTTCATTACAAATAAAATATAGGTTACAAAATATAGGTATGTCAAAACAAGTTGGCGGACCATGTCAAACATAAGTTACGAAAAACAGTCGCCATGTTTGTTAAAAAGCTGTGAATTTAACTCTATAATTAACCTATTTACGCCAACCAGTCATCTATGTTTGCATTACCAGCATTTACCTATGCGCCAACGTCGTTGCATAAATATGTAGTTGGCGAAAAACTACTAAAACTGTAACATATAAGGTAACGATAAGTACCTATGTTTGGCGTTCAAGAGATTATAACCAAAATTTTATGAAAATTACTATCTAAAACCTTTATTAGAAAATGAGAAAAAGTAATCATGACCGTCGGGATTCGAATGCGTATTTCTGCTAGCCTCAGAACGCTTTAACCGCTAGGCTACGGTACTAACTGCCAGGTAATTTTTATTTTTGCTCATTTTCCAATAAAAGTTTGAGTTAATGTGGGTTGAGCACTTGACAAAATAACTCATAATAAATTAATTATCATTATTATATTTTTGTTTTATCTCTTCCAGGACCAAAGAACAGTGCACAGCACGTGGATGGGTCGCATTGCGTCCTACTACTACCTGTCTTACAAGACCATGGCGCATTTCAACGCTCACCTCCACAACAACATGGACGCCGACGAACTGCTACGAGTGTTGGCTGACAGCGAGGAGTACGCCACGCTGCCTGTCAGACATAACGAGGACATACTCAACGGGTGAGTTTAAAAAAAATAAGCAAGTAAAAAACAATAGACGATCAGCAAATGGAGTGAATCGAACTTTGGCGAAAACAAAAGAACATTTGAAAAAAAGAACACTCAAATAGAATAACAAAATAACCACTGTATTGTAAACACTACAATATTTTCTCAATAAACAAAAGAACATCATAAACTCTTATAAAAAAGTAAATAAAATACTCAATATACAAAAAAAACGTGTGAGCGGTCGTTTTCTTTTCTTGCCTACTCCTACTCGTACATAACGATGGTCTATTTTCAAGAAATCTTGTCGTTTTTTACCTCATAAAAATTCAGATCTCTTTCAAACAAAAAAATGCTACTTAACGCTTTGACTGCTCATTGCGTGTCTTTGCGTTGTCGGAGAATTAACGACATGTCCGGAACGCAAGCGTTAAGGAACTGTTACAAACTATGTAACTTTTCTTCTTTCCAGTGAACTATCCCAAGAATGTCGTCTGCCGGTCGACTCGCTCTCTCTCGACTCGTCCAATGTGAAAGCGTTCCTGCTGCTTCAAGCGCACATGAGTCGTCTACAACTGCCCAATACTGACTACCTGACTGACACCAAGTCCGTGCTGGACCAGACTATCAGGATCTTACAGGTTAGTTGTAGAAAATGTTGTCATAGATTGACATAATATTTCAATGCTGCTAGAGTTCAAGTACTGCGTTGGAGTCTTACAGATTTGTGTTAAAAATCAAAATATACAAATAGGTCAGAAAAAGTGACTGACAGACTTGGACGCCCACTGCGATGTGTCTGCCTAAGAAAAGTACCCTAACGAATTAATTCTAAGGGGGAGTCACGACCCTCAGTCATGAGGAAATAGATTCAGATTCACATTTTTTATTAACCAATAATTTATAACAATCGGCATTTATGGTAAGTCACATTTTACATTATTAACTTATACGACTCAAGAGAGACGCGGACTGAGGACTGAGGTCTGAGCGAGAATTGCGAAGAAGTATTGCTCGCTTGCCCGCGAAACCCCTCCTTACCATGACAAAGGGACATCGTGGTAGGTTTTAGTTTAGTCGTTAGATACTGGAGTCTTAAGAGATTAGCTCAGAGCCCGACATACCGCGCTACTTATTTATGCATATATCTTATTTGGTTTTCCTACTTTCTGGTGCATATTAGAAAGTTGGTAAAAAAAAAATGTGTCAGTATGTTTGACCCTCCATTACCACATATTACTCATTCAACTTTTTGTAGGATTAATGCGAGTAACACTGGGGGCGCTGCTAGTAATATTTTATTACATGTTATTTTTTGTCCCCAGGCAATGATAGACGTGTCAGCTGAGAACGGCTGGCTGTCAGTATGTCTGCACAGCCAGGTCCTGATGCAGTCGCTAGTGCAGGCGCGCTGGCCGAGCGACTCACCCTTGATCACTCTGCCGCACGTAGACTCGCACCATCTCTACTTGTTCTCCAACATGGCCAAGGTATGGAGCGACGGATCTTCTTAATTAGTGGCATGGAGGTAGTACAGGGAGTCTGGGTATCAGAAATCTACTTTCTTTATACTGAAGTGTTTTTTTTTGTTGGTGGATCAACGGATCGTAACTTTTTTGATCGTAAGAGTTAGGAAAGAGTCCTGAAAGTGACATAGACTACAGTAATCTGTACTTTGTTGCTTCTCTCTGTGAGTCGTATTTCCTCATGACTGAGGGTCATGTCGTGACTCCCCCGCAGAATTAATTCGTTAGGGGAGTTTTCTTGTGCAGATATATCATGGTGGGCGCCCAGGGCCTTCCACGGAAGACACATGTCCTCGGATATAAGTTGCTTCACACCACTAAATATATCTCAGTATTTGATCTCTAATTTTTTTTTTTCGATTCCAAATAATCACTTGTCGACAAAGGTTTCTAGATTACAATGTTGGCTTTAAATAATCAAATTTATACTCTCTTATGTAAATAAGTTTGATTCCCAGGACACGAAGAAGCCGTGCACGACTCTTAACGGTCTGAAAGTGACTTGCATGAGAAACTACGAGACCCTCGCCAGATATCTGCGCAAGGAGTTTGAAGAGAACCAGATTGAACAGATACATAAGGTGAGTCTTATGAAATGAGATTGTAAAGAGACATGATTTCGAATAAACGACATCATGTCACTTTACATTTTTATTATTAATATTTATTATTTAATGCTTAACATCAGGCAGGCTGTAGTCAAACGTAAACCTATAAAAATAAATAAATAAATAAAGCCATTTATTCCCAGTAACTTTATTAACATTTTGTGGTTATAAGGTTTACGTTAGTAACACAATTTTCATTTTAAATTAAGTTTAGATTAGATTTTAGTTTAGATTTTTATTGTGCACCCAAATTAGGGTGAAGGCCTCCTCCAAGCGCTGCCAGTTTCGTCGGTCTTGTCCAGGTACTGCCCGCTGCCTCCTCGATGTCGTCTCGCCACCGCCTTCGTGGTCGACCTCTGGATCTGGGATCTTCTGCTGGGTTCCAATGCAGTATTCGTTCACTCCATCGACCGTCTGTAGATCGAGCGACGTGACCCGCCCATTTCCACTTCAGTCGACAGAGCTACTCTACCGCGTCAGTCCTCTTTCTAATCTCTTCATTGCGGACTCTGTCTCTGAATTTAACGTTAAGGAGAGAGCGTTCGGTGGCTCTTTGAAAGACGGCGATTTCATGTCCACTACTCGCTTTGTCAAGGGCCAGCATTGACATCCATAAAGTAGAGATGGTAATATGGTGTTGTCCATCAGTTTCTTTTTTAGCCGCATCGGGAGCTTACTTTTGAATACGTCTTTGTTCATCCAGTATTTCTTCCAAGATATGGCAATTCGTCTGTCTATTTCCTTCAGAGTTGCATTTTGGAAAGAAATAGTCTGACCCAGATATACATACTCTTTAACATATTGGATGTCTCCGCTTGAAACAATAGGCTTTGGCTCTCCATTTGTCATTATTTTGGTTTTGGACATGTTCATTTGGATTCACGTAAACCTATACCACGTAAAAAAAAAGATTTACATCGTCAACATTTTTCGTTTCGTCAACTTTTTTTTACTGTGACTGAATAAAAAATTAGAACCTTATTTAATACAGGGTTGCTGGTAAAGTAATAACTAACTCTCTGAAGTGTGGCTCCAGTACGTAAAAAGCAATAAGTTTTATTGTACGACATTTGGAAATTCATACGGTCAAGTTTTCCAGAGTTGTTTTTCCAAAATTTTACCCTATTGTTCTTGAGAACTTTTAATAAAGATAAAGAATCTTTATTGATACTGTAAAGTTGTAACATACGTAGGTATAGGTATAAGTACTAATATCGTTAAAATCGAGCGTCTTCAAAATTTCTGCATTAGGTTTATATTTGGTTTGCGTAAATATGACCACATTTCTGAGTTTCGAAAAAAGCTCAAATGGTTACCAATCCGTCTTCGCCGTAATGCACACATCCTCTGACTCTTGTACAAAATCCTCTTCAATCCTTACACTCCTCTGTACCTAAAAGAAAGGTTTTCCTTTGTCACTCCCTCCCATTCCGACTCTCTGCGCTCTTCTCGTTTCCTTCATTTGAAATTTCCTGAGTTTAGCCATCCCAATCTCTACCATCACTCCTCTTTCACTGTGCAAGCTGTTCGCTTGTGGAATGACCTGCCACTTAATATCAAGCAGGCTTAATCCTTGCCCATATTTCAGAGCTTGGTTTTTAATCATTACATTTCAACTTTGTGATCTTAATTGGTGTGTGTGTGAGTCTTTTTACTTGAAATATGTTCTGCTTTTTTTTGTGTGTGATTTCCTTCAATGTATATATTAAATGTATATATTCCTTTAAATATCAATAATATGTAGTTTTGTGTGTAAGTAGGTATGTTTGTATGTTGTTTACTTTTAATGTTATATTTGTTATTGTGTTTTATTTTTAAATTATTTTATATTGTGTTAAGTACGCCAGCTTTACGGATTTCCTCTAGTGTTGTCCAAACTAGGTTACCTGGAAGAGATCAATGTCCCTGGTTACCTTCCACCTTTATGTTAAATATGTTCTTTTTTATTTGGTGTACAATAAAGTATATTTGAATTGAATTGAATCATGGAATATGCTACACAAATTACAACATCTCGTCAAATTAAATTTATTTACAATTACTTTTAATAAGATTTTAGAAGTTACAAGTTTAGTTATATTAATTAAAAAAATATTTTTTTGTTATTAAAATCATGTCAAACATAATAAGTATGTAATCATAAAATGTGTCAATATACAGTGATTCGTGTATATTGTAAAATGCCAAACCCGCACTATGGTTGATCAACTTAACTTTGACGGTAGCAGAAATACGCAGGTTCGAATCCTGCCGGTCGTGATTATTTTCATAGTAACATTATTTAAATTATTATCATAACACGCCTCTACATTTTAGTGCAATGATCTAACGACATCTCATTATAATATTCCAGGCAATTAGCGACCTGCCGACCTTAGATATAAAGCTGAAAGTCCGCGGGCTGTGGTTCGACTGCGACCATGAGCAGGAGAAGCAGATCACTCAACCGCCTGGTAGAGAGCACTGGATGCCTTTACATGCTGATCAGGTACGCAAAAAACATGCTTATAATAAACCAGATCAAGTCAATCTTAATTTGTCTCCCATCCAAGGACTGACCGCGTCCACAGTTGCGTAACATCGGTAATCGCATACGATTGTCTCCATTAGTTGTTGCGGCTTCTAAAACTTATTTACAATTGCTTTTGTTTACTAATACGGATTTGCACTTGACCATTGTTTGCCTAATGGTAAGCAAAAGCTATGGCCCAAGAAGGAGCGTCCCAATAAGAATGATATAATAATTGCTATAATAATAAGAGGAGAAGCACTTGATGGAGAGCTCACTCACATGACAGAAGCAACTGATCTGCTCATTTTAACGAAAAAAACGTGTATGTTGTTTACGCGTTTCGGGTGTAATGACACCAATCTTCAGAACTTAGGTACGTTCTGGAACTGCGGCAGCACGCAGACAAATAGGTAAGCATATTGATAAGGTGTTTCACGATGGTGTTAATAATAAGAAACAAAAAATTCAGAGGACTTGATAACCTCCTTTTTTGAAGTCGGTTAAACATTTATAGAAGCATAGACTAAGTTGAGTATACTTAGTCTATGATAGAAGTAAGCAAACCTATTCCTGCAGGAATACACTCTAGTGATCGAGTCGTCCCGTCGCGGCGGCAACCCCAACAACGTGCTCTGCCCTCGCTTCCCGCGCGGCAAGAACGAGGGCTGGTTCCTGACGCTGGGGACAGTGGACAACGTGGAGCTGCACGCCTTGAAGAGAGCGCCGGGTAAGGGCGCCGCGCAGCTCACCTTCTACACGCCCTCGCACACTGGTAAGACATATATAAAAAAACCCGGGACAGTGCACACAGCGCCATCTAGCCCCGCACTAAGCAAACGCTTGTGTCGTGGGTACTAGACAACGGATATAATACTTATATACTTTTCTTTTGTAAATACATACTTATTATACATGCAAACGACCAGACTCAACACTTCATAAATACTTGTGTCATGCGGGAATCGAACCCGCAACCCCTTGATTAGAAGTCAGAGCCACTATCAACTAAGCTAACAGGCCAGTCAAATGTGAGAAAAAGGTTTCGCTTCGCGTAGGTAACTGTAAGTCACGTTGACTGGTAAGATTTTTGAAGAGAAACAGCAGGTATAGAGCTCTATCTATAGCTCATTCTTTATCAGTACCTGCGGATGATAAAAACTCTTTTTGAGTATGTTTGAGGGAAGGTAGAAATAGTTTTTAATACATGTTAATAATGGAACTGAGGCATTAAATCGGGTATTCTTTAATAAGCGACCGACAAAATACCGTTTATTTATTAGAAACTTTTTTTTATTTATTCAAAACAACATACAAAATATATAGGGAAATAATAGTAACTAATTAAAAAGGACATGGTCGCAAGCTTCCCTACCTGTACGGTTAGGAGGTTTGGGTGTCCGCAAAATTTCAAGTGTTGCTTTACCAGCATTTTTGGCTTCTGTCCACGGTACTTACGAATTGGTCCAAAAAATCCTCGCACCCGCTTTAGGCCCGTCTGGCGTAGTTGTAGTTGCGCATACGGACGAAGCTAAAAATGCTTGGCGCCTGGCCTGTCCAAACACCGATTTTCCTACAACACCTCGTTCCCAGAGACTGTGGGATCGGCCGATCAGCGAACTAGCACGGAAATCACTTCTCGATACGTGTACTAGTTTCGCGGATCGCGCCCGCATCCTTGCGGTCAGTGTGTGGGAATCCGGTCTTTGGCTGCAGGCCATGCCCTCTTTTAATACAGGTAACCTTTTAGATCCGACAGCTTTTCGACTCGCGGTTAGCCTGCGCTTGGGTGCGAGGAGCTGTGAACCGCATCGCTGCCAGTGTGGTACTGATGTCGACCAGCTCGGGCACCACGGCCTCTCATGTTCGAGGAGTGCTGGTAGAATTAGCCGCCACGCTAGTCTGAACGACATCATTCGCCGGGCTTTTTCCACTGCCAATGTTGCAGCTATGCTCGAACCAAGCGGCCTAGCACGTGACGATGGAAAAAGACCTGACGGTATGACTCTTGTGCCCTGGAAGTTGGGTCGGCCCCTTGTGTGGGACGCAACTTGCGTCGACACATTGGCGCCGTCTCATCTGTCTATGACACGGTGTCGGGCTGGAGCGGCGGCTATTATTGCCGAGCATCACAAGAGACGCAAATATGCTAACCTCGGCCGAGGTTACATCTTTGAGCCTTTTGGAGTCGAGACTTTGGGGCCGTGGGGTCCGGGAGCCCATACTATTTTCCAAAACCTCTCGGAGCGCTTGGTTGACGCGACGCATGACCAAAATGCTGGCCTTTTTCTGGCTCAACGTATCAGCATTGCCATCCAGCGTGGTAATGCGGCCAGCATGCTGGGCACGCTGCCCTCTGGTAGTGGGCTGGAGCACTTAGATTATCTTTAGGCTTTTCTAAAGATTTTCGAAGTGCCCCTTTTTGTAGTAGTTAGAAGTAGTATGTTTAGTTTTCCTTCACTTGTTTTTATATTTTATTATTGTAAATAAAGTGATTAAAAAGTAAACCTTATAATAAACTTAAAAATACTATAAATTAACAACTATATAAACTAAAATATATACAACCTTACAAATTATATACCTACTAAACTTAAATTAGAAACTAATTTTAATGTCAGATTGAGATATTTTTACATGCACCCATGGAATACTTGATACCATTAATAATAAACATTAATCGCTTGCCAAAAACTAAAACCTCGGAGGTGGACCTAGGAATTTAATAAAACTCAAGTTACATACCCTTTCCAATTTTTGTATTAGGTACATAATTTATGTTTTTAACAGACTCTAAAAAGTTGGTACCTACTCAATTGACAAAATTTTGTATTACATAATTTTTTCCATTTATAAATTTTCCTTATACACCTATATATGTTTTTCTTCATTTCCAGGTCGTATAATCTTCACGCTGTACATAACGAGCGACAGTTATATGGGGCTGGACCAGCAATACGACTTGCAGGCCGAGGTCATTGACCCCCTGCCGCAGGAGGCGGTCGAACAAGTGTATACTATGGATAAGACTATCATTGAGTAAATACGACATATTTGATGTCATCGGGTATTATTTCCACATCCTCCTCCACCTCCTTGAGACGTATTTTTATTACTGAGGGTTGTAAATCCCCCTCCAAATCAGTTATCTTCGTGTTGGGCACCCAAGGATGACACATGTCCTTGGATTTTGTGGTATAGGGCCACAAAACCCTAGAACATGTCGATTTCCTCACGATGTTTCCCTTTACAGCTAAGCGAATGCAAATCCACACATTCATAGCTATACTCTATACTAAATTAACCTCACTTGTATGGGGAATTAAAATACCTGTGTTCTAGCAAATTTGTAATAGTGAAGTAAAAAAAATTAAGTGATCCTATAAATATTATGTGGATGTTGAAACAGTGTAAGTTAGTATTAATGTAATGTAATTACTTATAAGCACATGATTATTAATAATCAATAAATTATTTTATTAGTTATTGAACTCTCTTTTATAGTTAAGAATCCTATATCTAACTTTAAGTTTAGTCAAAAGGTATATAATATTAAAGGTGCGCTACTTTAAAATCTGGGTTTAAAACACTTGGTATGTTACACAGATCTGGGAATTTTGTTAAAGATCCATGAAAAGCTTATCTATAAAGAAAATCTATGTACATATTATATGAATAATATCTAAAATATATATATATATATGTACTTTATGTGCCAGTTAAGCCATTTTATAGCTATGTTATAACATATAGGGAATATTATTTTAAGAGTAGGTAATAAAACAAAAATCTTGCTAATATATTACAAAATTATATTTTATACATATCCACACTTGTCAAAAATACTAACATCAACTTCAAACATTTTGTTAAGTCTCATACAATTGGCTCATTTCCCATTTGAACTAGGCTATAACGGTGCTAAGCTAACCTAGCCATTCTAAACCCTTTTCTACACAATCTACAATTTTAATACAAATTTACATATACACTTAAATAACATGAGAAGTTTTATTAAGTTACATGTATTCTTACATTTCTACTGATCACTAAATATTGTACAGCTTAATATTCTATATTGGATTAGTTACTTAGTGTAACTAAGTAGGAAGCCATAGAAAATAAGTAGTTTATGTCAATATCAATCTAATATTTTCAAATATGATTTAGATGGTCAGCAAATTTTTATTAAAATAGAAATAACAAGATAGAAAAGATAACAATGTTCAATATTACTATTCAGATTTTGGTTTAATCATCATATTTATGTGTAAAAACTTGTGACTTATCAATACCACAAAAAAAATTAAAAGCACAAAATGTGTATGATAAATGCAAGAGAGATTATTTTTTACGATGAATCATAATATAGAAACAGTTAAAAAGGTATAATATTTTTAGAGAAGCAATAATAGTAAGACAATTTTAAAGAAAATTTTATAAAAATAAAAAGCTTTTGTTTCTTTTGCTAGCTATCTTTGTTACTTTTGGGACCAATTAATTTTTATTTAACCAGCTGAACTACACTCATATGAATTTTAGTAAAAAATATTACAAAGATCAAATATTAGAAGGTTCTCTAAGGATATGAAGCATTTAAATATTTATATACTTAATAATAAGCTTTACAACAGAAGTACCTAAGCCTATACATGACTAATGACATTAACCAACATCACAAAATGCTGCTCTTTGGTACACACACTCAAACAATATCAAATATTGTAGGAGTGCTTGCATTATGTTATTTACTCTTCCTCTGTTCTCTTTGTTCATACTCTATGGCTCTAGCTTCAGAGACAAACTGCCTCTCTCTTCTTAAAATGCCATCCAGTTGTTCAGTAAATGCATCAAAGGAAAACTTGGTCTCAAATCTCTTCAAGCCAGATTCACCCAATCTTTCACAGAGGTCTGGATTTTGTATCAATTTGCTCATGGCGCTGGCAAATGATTTGCTATTCGGTTGGCATAGAAACCCTGTCACTTCATTTACGACAGTTTCTGTTGGACCTCCGCTGTTGACAGCAATCACGGGTTTCCTGAAGTACATTGCCTCGAGTGGAACTATGCCAAAGTGCTCATTTGAGGGGGTATAGATCAGAGCTTTGCAGTTGTGCAGGAGGGACACTTTTTCATCATCTTTTGGTGATTTCATAAATGTGACTTTCTCTTCAATATCCAGTTCAGCTGCTAAATCGGTCAGTTCTATGAAATGCTCCATATTTTCCAGGTTTATGGGGTCAAACCCTCCAGCCATGATTAAATGGACTTTACTCCATTCATATTCACTCAAAACATGTTTCAAATGTTCCAAAGCTTTAAGTGCCAGACCCAAATTCTTTTTTCTCTCATATCTGTTTATTGACAAAAACATGAACTTGTCTGTGCCCACGGGAACGACTTCTTTCAGGGGCTTAGGTACAGTTGACTTGAAGAACTCTGTGTTGATTGACGGGTAGCAGATATCAGGCACATCAGTGATCTTCTGGAAAGCATCTTGGTATACTCTTGCAGTATACTTGCTGTTCACAAGGACTTTGTCAGCGCGAGCTGTGGTAAACTCTTCCAGCCAATTCAGAGGAGCTCTGTATAGTTTTTTGAGCAGACCACCTTCTGTGGTCAAAAGTTTATCAGGATGGTGGCAGTAGAACACAACCCTGAATGGTCCTCGAGCGAGTTTCAAAAATGGAATGCATAGAGATATTAGATCAGTGAATATAAGGGTCGGTTCTTCGTTGGGGATGACATACCAAGCCATGTATACCGCCGCGTAGACCATGCGGACGTAAGCACATGCCGCTTTGAATCTACCAAAGATAGACCGAGGAATCCAATCTCCGACTACTGTCACGGGAAATGTACCATTTCTGGTCTCTGCAAAACAGTGCGCCGGGTCGTGGTGGTTTGTGTAGAAACAAACTTCGTGTCCTTTCTTTTTGAAGGCCAATGCGGCATCGAGAACTAAACGCTCTGCGCCGCCTATACCCAGGTCTGGGTGGAGGAAAAGGATCTTCACCATGATTATCTAGCTGCCTTGCAGATCTGGGAATGGTTTCACCACTTCCAGGTAAAGTATTTACGAATTATTACTTTATTTCTTTGAGAAGGACACGCAGAGTACAACCACATCACATCAATACATATAACATAACAAATAGCAATAGCAATTAGCAAAGAATGAATGAATACAATTTATTATAGTGATGTGCTAAATCGATTACTAATAATCGATTAATCGACTATTTAGTTAATCGACCGTAATCGATTATCATTGGAATGATCGATAGTTATCGATTTTTTCTGACAGTGACATTAAAAATTAGCTTTTATCGTTCAATCTATCCCAACCTTAAATAATAAATCTGTGAGAGGGACTTCCCAAGTAAAATACCATACGCTATACGGTTTATATTTACATTCAAAACGTTCAGTGGTAAAACTGGGGATTCCCCATATAAAATGCCTGCATTTTTCTTTTTTACTATAGGGACTTTCTTATATAAATGTTTCATTTCTATTAGGGGTTTTCCCAATCTACTTTTGAGTAGACAAATTCAAATTTTACAAGTTTATTTACCGCCAAACATAAGAAAGTCCTCGAGAGTGTTAGACGTGCGTAATATTAAAATTTATTTAAAGTGCTTAACGTTTATTTTGGAATGAAGCGACGTGAGAGTTCTAGTTACGTGTGGGCACATTTTACGAAATCGAATCAAGAAGCATCATGTAATCTGTGTAATAAGACTCTCAAATTCTGCGGGAACACGACAAATCTTCGTGAACACCTGAAACGCATTCATTTACTTGAAGATGAGAGGCCTTCCACAAGCAAAAATACCGACCAACCTGAAACGACGACGAAAGACGAAGTCGAGCCTAGGACCAAAAAGTTTAAACAATGTACATTGTCTACAACAATAGTCACAAGGCAACTTAGTCAGAATCAGAGAAATAATATTGACACTGCTCTTTTGCAAATGATTTGTGAAGATTTCCAACCACTGCAGATAGTAGAAAATACAGGATTTTTAAAATTTATAAAGACATTGCAAAAAGAAATTACTGGAGTTGATACAATTTACGAACCTCCAAGCAGAAAATGTTTGACTCAATCTATCTTGTGTAAATATTATGAAAAAGGATGTACACGAATAAAAGAAATTTTAAGTTCTATAGAATTCTTGGCTATCACAACAGACATATGGACATCTGATTCAAATAAGTCTTATATCACGGTCACTTGCCATTGCATCTACAATGATGAATTGCAGTCATTAGTCCTTGCTACAAGAGAACTTTTAAATCCGAATACTGGCGAAAACATTGCAGAAATTCTACAAGAAATATTTGAAGATTTTGGTGTTCAAGAAAAAATTGTAACCATTGTGTCCGATAACGGTGCCAACATGAAAAAAGCTATAAATCAAGTGCTTCGAAAACACCATCATCCGTGTATTGCACACACTCTGAATTTAAGCGTTAAAGAAGCTTTGAATGAAAATCATAGTCTTCAGAATATCATTCAGAAATGCAGACGAATAGTCGGTCACTTTCGTCATAGTGCCAAAAGTACTGCACATCTGTCCAAAATACAAGAAAATATGAATATGAAACTGCTGAAATTGAAACAAGACGTAGAAACAAGATGGAATAGTGTTAGTATTATGTTCGCAAGGTTATGTGAAGTTAAGGCAGCACTCACAGTTACTTTGAGTGAAATTAACAACGCTCCTGAAAATCTTGACTACAATGAATGGAAGGTATTAGCAGATTGTGTAATTCTGTTAAAAAATGTTGAAGAAATCACAGAACAATTATCCGGAGAAAAATATCCCACAATGGCATTGGTGATTCCACTGATACGAGGACTACAATATAATTTGAATTTGCCTAACGTCGAAACATCAATTGGAACGCAACTAAAAGAAACATTGCACGATG
Organism: Macaria notata; assembly: GCA_927399415.1. Taxonomy (NCBI): domain Eukaryota; kingdom Metazoa; phylum Arthropoda; class Insecta; order Lepidoptera; family Geometridae; genus Macaria; species Macaria notata. The sequence continues at coordinate 8,522,220 of OV656741.1, forward strand.
TGATACAGAGACGACTTGGTTCCTTAGAAAGCAATAAACATGTTGGAATTGCTTGTCTTTTGGATCCCCGTTTCAAGAAGGTCGGGTTCGGCTTAGATAGTAATGCCACCAGTGCTCAACAACGCTGCTTAGATGAACTCACCTTTCTTAGAAACAAAGCTGAAGAAACCAGTGAACCAGCAATAGAAGAGGAAGTACATCAGGAACAAACAAGAAAACAATCCATTTGGGACCATTTTGAGACAAAAAAATCAAACTTAGTCACAACTGCTTCAACGGAGAATATAATAACTTTACGTCAGTATAGAGTTGCCGTTACTTGATAGAAAAAGCAATCCTTTAATATATTGGAAAGGCATGAAAACGAATAATGACAATTTATACAAACTACACTTAAAATACTCCTGTATTCCAGCTACGTCAGTTCCATCGGAAAGGATATTCTCTAAAACCGGACAAGTGACAAATTTAAGGAGAAACCGGCTACTGCCCAAACATCTCGATTACATAATATTTTTAAACGCAAATTGGTCATTGCTGTAAAACTAAGTTACTAAATAAAATTATAAAATACTAGTGCTAATTTTTATTTTTTACTCGTACTAAGTATAGGTCAAGTTGATCATAGTTATCTCATTAATCATCATGTTATATTGCTAAATTTAAAAATAAATAAAAATAGGCATAATCGATTAGTAATCGATTAATAATCGATTATGTTCGGGCGCATAATCGATATATCGATTACTAAAATAATCGAATCGGCACATCACTAATTTATTACCCTTATTAAAAAAAGGGAAGAAATACGTCTCTATGGAAATAAAATGCGATCAAAAATAGCGCCATCTTACGAACGCTCTGTTAGTTAATTATAAAAAAAGTAGGAAATTCAAAATGACAGGCACCCACCCACGACGTCACAATGAACTCCAAAGTACTTATACCGGAAAACTGGCGCAACTGCTGTTAATTTGTCTAAGAACATGGGCCTGGTGTTGAGACAATGTTCGCTAGTAAATGTGCGATTTTTAATAAAATTTTGATACAATGTTCGCTACATAATAATCGTGAATTAAATATATTTTGTATATTATAGCTTATTGATACAGAAATTTTGATATGTATTGTTATGTTTAATTAACACAGTAAATTTAACAAAAATAAACCTATTTATCACAATAAGTTTTCTTGTTTGTAACATCCAAGGATTTTTTATTTCATCCCTCTCTTTCCCTCGTAACATCACTAAAATATTGCTGTCATCAAGGGCGCTGGCTGTCAATGTCATTTAAAGCAATATAAAAAATATCATCACCTTCAGCCCTATTTGACCCTCAGCCCTTTTTCAAATGGGTAATAGTACCTATTCTTTGACCCTCAGCCTGTAGCTGCTAGCAATTACGGAAAAAAAATAGGAAATAAATGCCACTCAAATTACAGCTGGTTATAAGCAAAGAATACTATTACCCTTTTAAAAAAGGGTTTATAAGCCTCCAACCCTTGACAGAATAGATGTAGTCTTGCCCCCTCCAAGCCTCAGATGATATTGACCCCTCTGACTGACTACAAAATGAAAGCCAATTAAAGTGATGATATTATAGTTTTTTTTACCCATCTTTTAATGTTTACATTTGTTGAAATGCTGACAATCATGACAATGACTGTAACATATAAAATAGAAGACAAAACAACATTCTCAATTTAAGCAAATTCTTTATTTAGAAAAAGTTACACAGCAGTGCATGCAAAAAAATAAATATTAAACTTAATTACAGCTCATCCTTTCTTTCAATCTTAACTAAATCTACATGGAATGTAAGAGTAGCAGACTTTGGTATTTTGGGAGGAGCCCCAGCTTCTCCGTAGGCTAATTCTGGTGGAATGACTAGTTTTCTTTGTTCTCCTTCGCACATTCCCATGAGACCTTGGTCCCAGCCCTTTATCACTTGGCCTGAACCGAGAGTGAAGGTGAGAGGATTGCCTCGAGGAATTGAGCTGTCAAATTCTGTGCCATCATCTAGTGTACCCTGAAAAGCACAATATATTTTACATGTTAAGAATACAGTGACATACTTAGATCAATAGCTGTTTGTTTTACTATTACTGCCTGCAATCTATAAAATCTGAGCACAGAAACTTGGGCGAGGTATATAGTTATGTATAGCATGGTAAACATCAAAACTATTTAAAAGTAAGTATGTTCCGAAGAGATATCTGCAAAGTACTCAAAGTACCAATTGTACAAAAAAACTATTAAGAACTAGAGTTACCGTATAGTGCATATGCAGTAGGTCGCCTTTCCGGCTCTTGATAGGGCATTCTGCGGGCCTCTTCTTCACGCCAATTTGCAATTTCTTAGGGGTGGAACTGCCTATCACAACATGGGATATAACGCTCATCAGTACGAGTACAAAAATGAGTATTTTACTCAGGGTTAGAAGAGTGGACGACATGGTGCTATTTTAATTCAAAAAGCTTTACCTATTCTAGTTTACTGTTTAGTGTTATAAAACACGAATTTGCATGCAGCAAAGCAAATCAATGCCGCACTGCACTTTTATCGAACTGAATTTGACAGTAATATTGTGTTGACAGTGACATTAACATACATTTTCAAACGTATGACATGCCAATTGCCATCATGAAATAATACACACTCGCCATTGCCCTTTTTTATATAAAAGGGTAATAGTATAGTATTCTTTGATTGTCGTTGTCCTCATTTCGTTTGTGTTTCGACTTTCGTTTATTTATTTACATATTTCTAATCACGGCAATCTCTAAAATCTTTATGCAGCATTTTAAAATTACATGTCCACGAATCCAATAGGACAGGCTACCAACATGCCGATTCACCCAGGATCAAACCAGTACGTGAACAACCCGCTGCAAAGTCCGCAATTACAATCAGGGTCTCTCCAGGGCTCGCCATCGCAACACAGCCCTATGGGCACTCAATCTCAGGGTGCTAAAGGCGCCGGAGGGGGCGGAGATCAGGGTTCACAAGTAAGTTTACTAAAAATTGAAGTTAAGAAGTAGGGGAAGATTAAAGATTTCCAACTACATACATACCTTAAGATGAATGATGAGAATGATACTTACAATGTGTGCAAGTCCTTAAACACAATTTACAAGCACATATCTTAACTGTAAAGTAACTGTTTAAGTTCATGTTTTACTGAGTACCTTGTTCTGTATGTCCAGATACTCAGCAGACCTCGACTTCAGGAGTTGGTGAGGGAGGTGGATCCCACGGTACAACTTGATGAAGAAGTGGAAGATATGCTGCTGCTGCTTGCCGATGATTTCATTGACACAACTCTGAATGCAGCGTGTGCATATGCAAAGCACAGACATTCTTCTAACGTTGAACTTAGAGATGTTCAGTTGCATTTAGGTGAGAAATTTGATTTGGATATTAAATGTTATTGGTTGCTTGTGTTGTTCCCAGTTAAAGCAAAATTTGTAAAGACTCTGGCTAGATAAAGCCTAGCCATTGTCTCTTGCTACGCCCCAATACCTCGGGGCACATGTAATTTTTTTTTGGAAAATTGTATGTTTGCAAGCATAAATAAATAAAGTAAGTTCAGATGAGACTGGCTAACTCTGATGTCAGAGTTTTCTAATAAACCTAGGGGTCTCTGACATGGCTTAATGACTGCCAGACTATGACTAACACACAGTTTATTATATGTAATAATTAGGTATAGTTATTGGCTAACCAGAAGTGTCATATGTATGTGATATTTATACAATACTAGTGGGTGCTAGCGGCTTTGCTCGCATTAAGAAGTAAGACTTGCATCCTCTATTTCTCCCTTTTAAAAGTGGCATTTCCAAAAATCCTTTCTCAGCGGATGCCTATGTCATAACATCTACCTGCATGCCAAATTTCAGCCCGATCCGTCCTTTGGTTTGGCCTGTGTGTTGATAGATCACTATATCAGTCAGTCACCTTTGAGTTTTATATAGGTATATAGATTAAGTAAATAGACAGCTTACAGTCAGAACATTTTAAAATTCAGTTTATTTTTGCAAATCCCTAAGAACCATTTCACATTTTCAGTCCAATAACTAAATAAAATAAAATCTACAATATTTTTTTTTTATTTTCCAGAACGCCAGTGGAACATGTGGATCCCAGGGTTTGGGAATGATGAGCTTCGTCCGTACAAACGTGCACCCGTCACTGAAGCACACAGACAGAGGATGGCACTCATCAGGAAAACTATTAAAAAATATTGATATATGTATCATTTTTTTCTTTAATTCTAAAATATCTGGCTGCGTATTAAATAAGTTTTATATAATATTATCTGGTTGCAAGGTGCATATAGAGAAAAGTAATATTTGTAAGTATTCATATAAGTTTGTTTGGTACATTATTTGGTATGTTTGTTTGATTGGTTATAATTGCCGTTTTCTCCCACCTGTTCTGTTAAGTAGTTCTGTTGACAGGACTACTGGGTATTTTTTTCTCATTAGTTCTGTGACTTAAAAGACTATGCTTTACACCTGACTTTTATCTCTACTATTCCCATCTGTTCTGTTAAGTAGTTCTGTTGGCAGGACTACCGGTAATTTCTCCACATATAGTTCTGTGATTTAAAAAACTTTAGCAACCTTTGTATGTATATTGGCAATAAATTAAACAAAAAGATAAACATATTTTATCAACATTCAACAACAAAACAAATTTTGTATAATATGTTGTGTTAAGCTTTTAACATCCTAAAGAAACAAATAGTTGCATGTACTTTTCATTTATGTCATATACCCTGCAGTGGGTCTCATTAAACTGATCATGAAGAAGATAATATAAGATGATAAATTATAGTACTTATATTTAATTTAATTTGTATTACTGCTGTAAGTTTTGCTAAAGGGAATTCAAGTACCTAATACTTATACAAGGTTACTGAACAGACAACTGTGTTAAATTCCAATAGTACCTTATTAAAATCTAGAAATAAGTTTACCTATGTTGAATACAATAAAAACACTAAAATAAAATTAACTATTTTAATACAAACACCATTTATTTCATAATAAACGCAAACACAATTGTGATCAAAGAAATCATACACATTTATACTTAAATAGTACAATAAAATCACATAATAAATCACAAAATTAAGTCATAGAATAGGTTCTAATACCTAATACTGGGCACACAATACATAATACTATTATGTACTACATAATTATATAAATTGGGATTGTGTTATTGTGTAATTTTACATAGTTTTGGAATGTAGATAGACATTTAATAGGACACCAAAGTTACACACAAATATTTCCTTTTAAATTTATTTTTGCTAATGATTAGACATTATCTATTGTCTATATGTATTTCTATTTTGTTACATACCATCACTAAATAAATAGCAGTAGCAAAAAGATATATGGTGACCTCTACTAATAATTTATGTTCTTTTAACAAACTAAAATACACACATCTGATTATGTATTTACCTGCTGTTTAAAAAAAACAGATTTATTTCTTTTTTCACAAAATTAATTGCTAAAATGTGCGACTTGATTTCGATAATTCGTGTAATATTTTAACACAGTCAATGCAATAGATATAATGTTAACATACCTAAGTCATGGCTAGGCCATTGTTTTCATGCTAATACCAATAGCCATACATATCATGGTTTCCCTTGATAACGAAAGGTGATAAGCCTTATCACTTGTTTACCTGATAAGAGAATAAATGGGATCAAAAATATGATTGATCAACCAAGTTTTTTTCTAGCTGGGCATGTTCTGAAGGCTAAGTACATAAACAACAAACATCTAACATCCATATTACATCTACAACCTATACATATAACTAGTTTGTTTTTATTTTTGTCTATAAACTACTTGTATTAACTTGTTAAATGGTCAATATTATTTAAGTAAAACTTGTTTTATTTGACAGTGAGTAATATTTATACATACATATATTATATGTAGGTATACCGGAAATGCCAATTCTATGAATTATCTAAATACTGCAGATACAATGAACATTCATTTAAGTGGATACATATTTTAAAGTTTTGCTATAAATAACATCTATAGAAAACTAAATAGGTAAGCATACCTAACTGTTAACATAAAACAAAAATACTTATAGTATTTCATTTTAGTGATAATTTAATAGACCTAGATTGGTACATATATTTAATATCCCAGCGTATTTGCATGAGTGAAGCCAACATTGTATGGACTACTTATGTTTTAATGTAAGTATATTTTTTGGAACAAGATCGTAAGTACCTCTATGAAAGCCAAAAAAGCTTTGATTTTATTTTATCCAAGCCGATAATTTTTGTAAGCTAAATGGGTTTGCACTTGGCCACTGATGGTTAACAATGTGAGTTGTTATTTTTTTTAATTAGTTTGCACTTGGTCACAATACATCTGATGTAAAACAATGTGGTCTATCATGGTAGTAATAATCCAGCTTGCATGATGGTAATCAATATTCTACCTTCGAACCCAATAAGGATCGGTTCAGAAACTTCAATGCAGAACATACTGCTAAAGAAAACTCTAGAAGGTTCTACTGCTGGGCTTAGACCTCACATGCTTGTTTGTCTGGGATGTAGAGGTGGTCGGATGGATCCACTTTCTGCCATTGGGTCACCTTCGATTTCACTGCTACTGGGTTCTGAAATAGAGGAGAAATATTATGTAATTAGCCTTTTTTTAATAAATATTAAATACTCCGGGTCTCTTGACCTAATAAGTTTTATTTTAATATGTAGATATCATCTTATTTAATATTAAATATTATGTAAAAAATGTAGACAAAATCGAGCCTTTTTATTATAGTAACCGTTTTTGTACCACACTCGACTCGATATTACTATTCTTGGCAATGTTATCAATTCCTAGTATTTACAACATTAAATTGTTCCTACATTTCAGCGTTTCTTGCTATTAGAGAATCGAAGAAAGACGATAGATACGTATCGATCTTTAATTGCTTCGAGTACCGCAGGCGTACATCACGTCTACATATGTATGTCAAGTAAAAGAACCGGTATATTGTCCATCGACCTCTGTTATACCACAGATTACAGAAGTATACCAAAGCAGTAATAGCGTATTTTATTTATACAGTTGTTAAACTTTTAAAGCTATGATGAGGCAAGATCACGATTTATGTACCCAATAGAGAGCGGTACAAAATTTTGGCAACAGGTTTCGAGGTTCCATGGTGTAATGGTTAGCACTCTGGACTTTGAATCCAGCGATCCGAGTTCAAATCTCGGTGGAACCTAGTCTTTTTGCTATTTGTTGAAATAAATACAATGTTTTCATTTACTTATCGCACATATCACGCGTACATATTCTAAGAATTTTATATCGGTATGTAACGGGAACAAAATAGAATCGATTGTTTGTTTTTGGCACTCGATCGATTTACGCATCTAAGATTATCTAGACATATCTGAATGCTGCCAGTGCCAATGCTAATCAATATGATAGTAGGACAAATAACAAAAGATGACATCATTCATATATAACGCAACCCAAGACAAGCGTGAAACTTTGCATTCGGTAAAATATGTAGTATTAAAACCGTGTAAGTATGTTGAATACAAAGTTAAAATATATAATTGCATTTTTGTGTAAGTACGTAAGAATGTATTCATAACATCATATTTGACATGGTTTGTAGTTTCAACAAGTCACATGTTTTTTTTAAAGATATACATTAAAACTCCGTAGCCATATCAATCCCTTTTAAGTCTTAATATATAATATGAAACCTTATTATGCCACCCTTAGACCTCTTTTTATAGAACTCTTTTAACCGTTTTTTTTAATCTCTAACTGTAACAGAATATAAACCGTGGAATTGAAACTGTAAATAGTTAATTTTTCAAGTTGTTTGCCAAGTTTTGTCAATAAAACATTCTTGATAACTGCTAATTTCAGGTATTTGAATTTTTGAATGAAACATGTATTGTCACAGAATACATAATACATTATGTATACTGTGTTATATTGTACCAATGATTTTTACAATGTCAAGTACAATATCAAATGCTTATGATCCTATCATAAATCAGGTTTTACAGCAATTTATTGCGGACTTTATTTGTATAATAATATATCTTTATCTTTCTGCAAGCATTAAAATGCAATTTCAAACGTATCAGCATCATAAATGTCTTGGTTTATGATTTGATATAAAAATAGGTATTTTAGCAACTAGAACCGTTTTTGGCAATATCTCAGAATACATAATGAAATATTAAGAAACAATATTGTCAAAAATAAAGAGTTTCTTCGGTTTCTTCTAGGCAAGCGCGCTAGATAGTAGATTATAAACATTGCTTAACATCAGGCAAGTTTTACTCAAGCGTAAGCCTATATCACGTAAAAAAAACAACATTTTGTAAATTTGTACAGACAAGAAATTGACTCTACTAGAAATATTTTTTTTATTAAAATTACTATTTTCAGCATAATAACAAATAATAATCAATTAAACCTTTCACCACACGTTTTCATTGGCATCGATCTTGGCAAAATTCTCTTTTGGCTAAAATATCTTTCAATAGAGACAAGATTTAGATACTTTTAGTCAGTATTTTGGGAGGTTTGCCAAATTTTGCAAAGTTTAAAGACATGAGTAATTATATAATTTATTTCGCAAGAGAAATGTACGAAATGAGAAACGAGACTAATTGCGAAAATAACTGTCTGCTATTTTAAACATTTTAATTGTATCTAGTTTTAAATTATTGTCATACCTACTTACTGCAAGAATTTTACGATCACAATTATTTAAATTATTAAAGTGAAAGGAAGAGAGTGAATGTTTATGTAGGAATGTTTTTGTTTCTTCGCCCTCAAATGGCTCAACAGATTTGGATGAAATTAGGTTTGAAGATAAATTAGGATCCCGGATTAGCGTGGGTTTAACCACGGAGCACTGCTAGGTTAAATTAGTGAGTGTATAAGTACTTTCTGGTTGTAGGTTCCGGTTGTTTGTCTAGTACGGCAGTCGTTAAGCCTTGTCAGTGGCCCTTAGGGCGGTTTGAAAACTCTCGACAACAGATTTAGCCACTCTCATTTGATACGAAGAAGAAGAAGGTGACGTATTCATCTATTTTCTATTACGTAGGTACCTAATTGGTACTGGACTCAATTGCGTTTTTATTATTCACTCTCGTCTTGGTAAAGACATATGTATGTATAGTACCTACTAGCTTCTTTGTCACAAAGTCACTAGACTAAAACAAAACTGTTCTATTAAACTTCAACAATATCAAGTTCTTGCTATTCTCTTTTCAAGGATTTTGCGGTCATATTGCGACAAGATTTTCTTTCCTCTATTTTACGAGTAATACAAAGGAATTGGTGATACCTAACACTTGAAATTTTATAAAAGACAATTCGCTATTGTGCAGCAAATCTGTGACGCGGTAAACGGTACTTTTTGGTATCTAATCAGTAGAAATGGGTAATGGATTGATAAATCTTACAAGCACTTGTTTGTTGCGATTTTTACGGGTTTCTTGTTATACCTACTTCTATTACGAATACGTAGGTATAGCATTTGTTTTAGAGATTTCTAAGATAAACTTATGTTTTTTGAATAGCTATTAGAACATATAAATCAAAATTCCATTCAATGGATATTTTAGGCATAATTTGAAGTAATAAATGTATTTTATTTTGATCTGAACTGACAGATTGTTGGCGATGCAATTTACTCGTTAGTATTTTGGGAGTTTGTTGGAAGATAAACCAATAATAAACCAGTCACGTGGTCTCGTGGAAATGTCTGGGTTTTGAATTTAATTCGAATATTCTTAAACTGTAGATTTCACCGCTGGAAGTCTGTAAAAACTATACTCAAGTATGTACATAGGTAATACTTGTTGTTTTTATTTTCACTTATTGTTTTTATTTCATATTCATCTATGAATCAATGGAAAGAGTGCAGTGCACGACACAAGTTTCGACTTAGTGTGCAATATAGTGCACCCAGTGCTTAATGTCTATGTAGTAATTATTATCTTGTTAAATATTGTATCCTACTTTAAGCAACCTACATTCACAAGTACACAGCATTAAGAAGATCTGTAACTAGTTATTAAGTGTAAATAAATGATTATGATTAACAAGATTAACAACTTATTATCTTCATTTATAGCTTTCCTAATTAAATATGTTTAGGCACTTACGTTCACAAAATTATATTTATGAACAAGTGTATTATAATTACTTGTGTTGAGTCTGGTCGTTTCTACGTATATTAAGTATGTATTTACAAAATAAATGTACATATTATATCCGTTATTTAGTACCCACGAGCCCACGACACAAGCGTTTGCTTAGTGTGGGGCTAGATGGCACTGTGTGCAATATCCCGGAATTTATTTATATATTATATACTTATTATTTATTTTTTTACTTAATGTCTGAACAGGCGGAGACGAGAAGCACAAAATCGGGCTGAGTGGCGTGCCTTGGGAGAGGCCTATGTCCAGAAGTGGACGACCGTGGGCTGATGATGATGAATGTCTGCCTTTTTCTTTCGATTTTAAATCTATCAATGTGCTAAAGAATATCGACTACATAAATTTACCAAGCATTGATCAGTCATTCGATTGGTTTTTTAGTGAAACTGTTAATAACTAAGTATACATATTATAGGAAATATCAATAAATATGCATCTTAAATGCCTAGAACTCTACAATCTCCATGCTTTTCAGTATTCATGAATAACGAAACAAATAGTACCAGGCACTGCATAGTGCATAGTGAGTATTAGTGAGGTATCGATCGATCGTGGTCTATCCACAAATCTAGGTCACACACGACTACTGTACTAAAATACTAAACACATACATACATATACGATTGCTAGTAGTATAATTATCTGAGTTAATGAAGTCGTATCTTGTTTAACTAGTTCAGTTGCCTGCATTTCCATTAACTGTTTGTAAAAAAATATCGTGCAATATAAAAGATTTATACATTTATTTTATCTTTCATTCTAAAAAAGTAGTAGGTATTAGTTGAATTATGTTCCTGAAGAAAACATCATATTTTTTATTCATAATATTATTCTTCCGATTTCGCGTAGAGTTCAAATAGGTTTCTTTTCAACTCTATTGGCACAACCAGATCTAATATAATCTGGGACAAAGCGAGTTATTTAATTTGATAGCTTTTGAATAGGTTTTGGATTACATATGTAGGTAAGTAAGAACAGGATGTAATTAATAGTAAAAATTAGGCCAAGGTTTTCCACGATTATCTATATTACACACACATTACATTATTTTTTATTTTTACGAGATATTTATCGATAAAAAATGATCTGATGATGAAAATCACTGCACAATTAACTTGAAAACCGTGCGTGCATGAATCGACTCACAGTAAAATTCGGAAAATTATATCTGAGTAAGCGACAGTGTCTGAATCATGCAAGGTCGTATGTCTGTTAACTCTATATTACTATAAAACAATGAAACAATAGGATATATGGATGTATATGTTACGGGTAAATCTAGATGTATTTATTGGTAAACTTAAATTTAGCCAGGTGAACCCAATTTTAACCAGAGGGTCTGGGTAAAGTCTGGAATACACATGAATATCATTTCAATTAGGGCTTTATCTTTTAATTCACACTATTATACCTAGGTTTATCCAACCATGCATTGGTTAATGTTAGATGAGGATAGATTAGTTTCTTATCTATAAAAAAACTGAACCTATACCCGTAACATATGTATATACGTGTGCTGTGGTACGTAAGTGTGTTTTTCAATGGCTAACCCAGACAACAGTAATATTATTATGTATCAATACAGCTCGTTTAAATATAGTATATCAAGTATGGAGCTCTATATTGCAGCTCTTATAACGTAATCCTTGTATTTGTATATTATTTTATTGAGTGTTTAATCAAGTTACTTTATATATTTTATTACTAGTAAGCTCACTCTTGACTCACCCAATGTTTTTTGTAAAATTATTTTTATTTAAAGAAAAGAAAGAAGAGAGGAAGGGGAGTCTCGTCTTGGACGCCGTGACGAGCGGTCGCTTTCGGGAACGGTCAATAGAGCCTCGTAAATACAATTGATCCGTTAAACAATAGGCACAACATCTGCCAGCGGCTAGCACAATCGCTGCGAACAAAGCTTGACGGTCCCTAGCGTAGGTAAATTCTCTGGCCCGCGAAAAGTGCCTAACAACCAAGTGCCGTGCAACGCGTGTGTGTAATCTTTACATGTATCGTATCAGTGTGGGACAACCAGTGTAAGTGACCCGCGCCATTGGCACCAGAGGCCACCGATAACAGCAGTAACAACGCCCAGCGCGGGGTAACCCACTCCAGCAAAAGGAAAACTCGGTGAGCTTGTTCCATATTAGTCACACGCGGTCTAAACCCCTTTTCTCCTGTCTCTCCTACCTCAGCATCCTAGGATATTGACTAGACGTCTGCCACGAGGGACAAGTCCGTACTCAATCAGCCCACATCAGCAACCAACACCGTATATAGGGCGCCATATACTAAGTACTAAACCGATTGCATTAGCTAGACCTTACTATACCATTCCTAGCTCCACAAACAGTGCGGTTACTACTACCAATTACGCTAAACTAACTTAGAATACGACATATCACTTAGATAACTAGAGCAAATAATGCCAGGTAGAATAAATTAGATTGTACCATAGCAAGTCCACCTACTCTCAACTACGTTAGATCACGCAAACCTCCAGTAATACTTCGTTGCTGCTATTCCCCCTAAATAAAATCTTTCGATCTGGCAAAGCTCAGACAATCTGGCCAAAACATCTTGACTTCAATTGGTCCTAAAAGCAATTTCTACCATCTCTAATTACTCTTTTAGGACTTAGGATCCCGACCTAGGGCATGCTAAATCCACCAGGATAGACTAGATTACGCGATCCCATACCACGGCTGTAATTACTCGTAACGAATGCGTAAACACTGGCTGTTGTAAGTAGATATAATATACATCGGGATTCCCTAAAATTTCCACGATAAATATATAGATAACTACTTACCCTACACTATCTAAAAAGCGGATAGGTTTTAAAGAAAGAAGAAAGAAAGAAAGAAAGAAAACATCTATTGTTTATTTATTTTACAGTTGTAGACTTTTGTAACAACAAAAGAACCCCCAGAAATAACCCACATACAAAAAAAAGTAGGTAAACCCCGCCATAAGACAATCTACTTTCCCAAAGCAAACAAAAAAGCCTAAATACGAATTATACTTAAATACAAAAACTACGCACATCTGCAGGTCCGTTTGGACAATAACCTAAGACATAACTAAATAGAAATATTACTTAAACAACAGCTATTCATTCCCAAAACAAACACGAAACGTAAAACTAAACAATAAATTAGAACATTAACAATAGGCACAGCTTAAAACCACCCGCAAATTTCCGACACAGCTGCGAGGCACTATGGTCGGGTCCTGATCCCTTTTTTTTATCTCAGTTTTGCTACGTAAAATAAAGCCCAGACGTTTATTTTATACACATAAAACACTTAGTACAAAAAGCGTAGGTTTTTCGTTGACTATAATCGTTGTAAAACCTGATAAATAGCTTGATATTTGATAAATAGTTGTAGTTCACCAGTACCGCTATAACCTACATGTATTTTTTTAGTACCAAAATAATGGTAGGTAGGTACGATTCCAAATAATTAGCCCTAACTCACCTGGACACCACGCTAGAACTAAAGTAACGAACTTCGCCTGCCGCCGGACGAAAGGGTTCGCTAAGATCCCATAGATAGCCTAGGGAAAAACAGCAGATACTAAGTGCAAGTATCCTAACATTCACCTAACAAATGCCCCGTACCTAGAGTTGATAGACGAGACCCAAGTACCCACTCGAGTACTAATTACTCCCCTTCTACGTTAAAGGCAAAGGGGAACTAGTATAGCGCATGATACACTAGTTTTATAATACAAATACGTACATAGTATATAAGCTTCCTTCACAGCCTCGCAACAAACCTCAACAAAAAGGATCACGCGCATACCAGAAAGATATCACGAGCTAGCCACGGCACCCCGTCGTTTGCGATACCATCACGGTAAGGCACAAAGCAGATATGGAAATAGGGAACTCTATCGTAAAACTACCAGGAGACGGCAACTGCTTGTATCGCGCTATAGCCCACCAAATTAACGATTTGTATGGCCTAACCTTCGACCACCAACACATTCGACGAGACCTCGCACGCCACGTAGAAGAAAACCAAAACGATCCACAAATGTACCTAGCGATCAGAAGTAATCTAGATAGCTCAGCACAAAGCGAACAAATCAGGAACTACATTCTATCACAATACCAAGATGGTACATGGGGCGGCACAGACATACTTATAGCGGCAGCGGAATATTATAGTATTAACGTGAAAATCTTTCAAAACAACCCGCTACAAGAAACAGTATGCTTCTCTCCTAAGGATCCAAACGATGCCGCAGGTAGCATAGGTCTAATATCTACGGGGAACCACTTTGATTGCTTTGAAAATCACCTAGGAGTAATAAGTACAAACACCACGCAAAATGACCTTAGTCTAACCCTTGGAACTAGCACCCCAGAGGAGATACCAGATGAGTCCGGATACCGACTTGCCCGCCCCAGGCCACACCAAAAAAACAAAAAACAGGTAGTAAATGAAAACATAAACATTGCCACATGGAATATTAGAGGCGCCGCAACGTTGACTAAAAAACGAGAGATCGACGAGTTTCTAGACGGAAAATCTATCCATATTGCCTGCCTACAGGAAACTCACTTAAAATCCGGGACCTACGAATCTAGTCACTATACGTGGCACCTAAGCGGAAACAACAACAAAAGAGGCCTAGCTATTCTCATAAGAAAAAACAGCGGCCTAAGGCTGAACTGGACTAAAGCAAACACAAACAATATGGTTGCTTCTATACATACAAGCAGTGGAGCCTCTCAATTCATTACTACAACGCACTGGTTCAATGCAACGTCATCAGCAGCAAACGACGCGACTCGGCTACTACAACTGACCAAGAACAAACCAGGGAACTCAATAACAATCATACTAGGTGACTTCAACGCCCACATAGGACTCACAGATACACACGAACTTCGCGATAAAAATCAAATAGGCAAAAATCTCTTACACCAAACAAGTAACGACAACGGAGACATCTTATTAGATCTAATTGCACGGGAAAATCTCCGATTGGACACATCATTCGGCCGGCGCAGCTGTAAAACGACTTGGACGTCGGGGAACAAAACGTCGAAAATAGACCACATAATGACAGATGCCAAAAACAACCAGATTTTTAATTACATCAAAGGCGAAAAAACTATCCTATCTGACCACAGAATCATATGGGGAAACGTAAAGCCCCTCACATTAAATTCCAATAGGGACTCTACGAGACCTCCAATAAGACTAGCCAGGGCCAACGTTGCGAACGAGTTTGACTACAAAACCCTAAACTACGAGATGCTTCAAAGTACCACCACTCGAGAAAAATACCAAGAAACTTTATCAGAGGAAACCAAAAAGAGCAGGAACTGCGAAAACCGAAAAGAGCCGCTATCGTGGGAAGTGATAACAAACGTCATGAAGATGGCGGCCAATAAGACTATCAAATATGAAAGAAGGTACTCTAAGGCTAGAGAAGAAGCAATTACAAACCTACAGAAGGCGAAGTTCCATTATAAGCATCATCCTCAAGATATAGAGGCTAGAAATACACTTAAAGAGTGCCGGCGCCGTTTGCAAGAGACCGAAGCAACGGAAGACCAACAAGAATGCCGCAGTTTTTTCAGCGGTCTAGCAAAAACACACCCATCAAAAAGGATGAGGATCACCTATGACTTCTATAGAAGGCACAAACAGAAGGAAAGAAGACGGGTCAAAAACACATTCATTCCGATTTCCAAGTGGGAAAAAGAACTTGACCTTACAGAGGGGTCGTTTACTGACGTACTGAGCGATGAAGACCCGACAGATCTAGGGCAAGAGCCCACACAAAGCAAACACGCACGAAATTAAATGCGAAATATTAGCCCACATAAACATGGCCTGGACTAAAAATGTCCTACCGGCTACCTGGACACAGTCAATACAAGTGCCCCTACCAAAAAAGGCTAATCCGAAGACGGTCGATGACTATAGACGAATCTCTATTTGCACCACCGGCTATAGGATATACGCTAACTTCCTACTAGGTAGATTAGACACCGTTACAAAAAAAAACTTGGAAACTATCAAGCTGCGTTCCTAAGCAACAGATCTACCGACGATCATATTTATTTATTTATTTATAACGGTACACATAACAGAATGAGTTCACATATAAGCCAAATACACATTCAAAACTGGTTTTGAACCAGAACAAATTCCTCAGGTGAGTGTACACAGCTTGAACCCACATACAAAAAAAAGTAGGTAAACCCCGCCATAAGACAATCTACTTTCCCAAAGCAAACAAAAAAGCCTAAATACGAATTATACTTAAATACAAAAACTACGCACATCTGCAGGTCCGTTTGGACAATAACCTAAGACATAACTAAATAGAAATATTACTTAAACAACAGCTATTCATTCCCAAAACAAACACGAAACGTAAAACTAAACAATAAATTAGAACATTAACAATAGGCACAGCTTAAAACCACCCGCAAATTTCCGACACAGCTGCGAGGCACTATGGTCGGGTCCTGATCCCTTTTTTTTATCTCAGTTTTGCTACGTAAAATAAAGCCCAGACGTTTATTTTATACACATAAAACACTTAGTACAAAAAGCGTAGGTTTTTCGTTGACTATAATCGTTGTAAAACCTGATAAATAGCTTGATATTTGATAAATAGTTGTAGTTCACCAGTACCGCTATAACCTACATGTATTTTTTTAGTACCAAAATAATGGTAGGTAGGTACGATTCCAAATAATTAGCCCTAACTCACCTGGACACCACGCTAGAACTAAAGTAACGAACTTCGCCTGCCGCCGGACGAAAGGGTTCGCTAAGATCCCATAGATAGCCTAGGGAAAAACAGCAGATACTAAGTGCAAGTATCCTAACATTCACCTAACAAATGCCCCGTACCTAGAGTTGATAGACGAGACCCAAGTACCCACTCGAGTACTAATTACTCCCCTTCTACGTTAAAGGCAAAGGGGAACTAGTATAGCGCATGATACACTAGTTTTATAATACAAATACGTACATAGTATATAAGCTTCCTTCACAGCCTCGCAACAAACCTCAACAAAAAGGATCACGCGCATACCAGAAAGATATCACGAGCTAGCCACGGCACCCCGTCGTTTGCGATACCATCACGGTAAGGCACAAAGCAGATATGGAAATAGGGAACTCTATCGTAAAACTACCAGGAGACGGCAACTGCTTGTATCGCGCTATAGCCCACCAAATTAACGATTTGTATGGCCTAACCTTCGACCACCAACACATTCGACGAGACCTCGCACGCCACGTAGAAGAAAACCAAAACGATCCACAAATGTACCTAGCGATCAGAAGTAATCTAGATAGCTCAGCACAAAGCGAACAAATCAGGAACTACATTCTATCACAATACCAAGATGGTACATGGGGCGGCACAGACATACTTATAGCGGCAGCGGAATATTATAGTATTAACGTGAAAATCTTTCAAAACAACCCGCTACAAGAAACAGTATGCTTCTCTCCTAAGGATCCAAACGATGCCGCAGGTAGCATAGGTCTAATATCTACGGGGAACCACTTTGATTGCTTTGAAAATCACCTAGGAGTAATAAGTACAAACACCACGCAAAATGACCTTAGTCTAACCCTTGGAACTAGCACCCCAGAGGAGATACCAGATGAGTCCGGATACCGACTTGCCCGCCCCAGGCCACACCAAAAAAACAAAAAACAGGTAGTAAATGAAAACATAAACATTGCCACATGGAATATTAGAGGCGCCGCAACGTTGACTAAAAAACGAGAGATCGACGAGTTTCTAGACGGAAAATCTATCCATATTGCCTGCCTACAGGAAACTCACTTAAAATCCGGGACCTACGAATCTAGTCACTATACGTGGCACCTAAGCGGAAACAACAACAAAAGAGGCCTAGCTATTCTCATAAGAAAAAACAGCGGCCTAAGGCTGAACTGGACTAAAGCAAACACAAACAATATGGTTGCTTCTATACATACAAGCAGTGGAGCCTCTCAATTCATTACTACAACGCACTGGTTCAATGCAACGTCATCAGCAGCAAACGACGCGACTCGGCTACTACAACTGACCAAGAACAAACCAGGGAACTCAATAACAATCATACTAGGTGACTTCAACGCCCACATAGGACTCACAGATACACACGAACTTCGCGATAAAAATCAAATAGGCAAAAATCTCTTACACCAAACAAGTAACGACAACGGAGACATCTTATTAGATCTAATTGCACGGGAAAATCTCCGATTGGACACATCATTCGGCCGGCGCAGCTGTAAAACGACTTGGACGTCGGGGAACAAAACGTCGAAAATAGACCACATAATGACAGATGCCAAAAACAACCAGATTTTTAATTACATCAAAGGCGAAAAAACTATCCTATCTGACCACAGAATCATATGGGGAAACGTAAAGCCCCTCACATTAAATTCCAATAGGGACTCTACGAGACCTCCAATAAGACTAGCCAGGGCCAACGTTGCGAACGAGTTTGACTACAAAACCCTAAACTACGAGATGCTTCAAAGTACCACCACTCGAGAAAAATACCAAGAAACTTTATCAGAGGAAACCAAAAAGAGCAGGAACTGCGAAAACCGAAAAGAGCCGCTATCGTGGGAAGTGATAACAAACGTCATGAAGATGGCGGCCAATAAGACTATCAAATATGAAAGAAGGTACTCTAAGGCTAGAGAAGAAGCAATTACAAACCTACAGAAGGCGAAGTTCCATTATAAGCATCATCCTCAAGATATAGAGGCTAGAAATACACTTAAAGAGTGCCGGCGCCGTTTGCAAGAGACCGAAGCAACGGAAGACCAACAAGAATGCCGCAGTTTTTTCAGCGGTCTAGCAAAAACACACCCATCAAAAAGGATGAGGATCACCTATGACTTCTATAGAAGGCACAAACAGAAGGAAAGAAGACGGGTCAAAAACACATTCATTCCGATTTCCAAGTGGGAAAAAGAACTTGACCTTACAGAGGGGTCGTTTACTGACGTACTGAGCGATGAAGACCCGACAGATCTAGGGCAAGAGCCCACACAAAGCAAACACGCACGAAATTAAATGCGAAATATTAGCCCACATAAACATGGCCTGGACTAAAAATGTCCTACCGGCTACCTGGACACAGTCAATACAAGTGCCCCTACCAAAAAAGGCTAATCCGAAGACGGTCGATGACTATAGACGAATCTCTATTTGCACCACCGGCTATAGGATATACGCTAACTTCCTACTAGGTAGATTAGACACCGTTACAAAAAAAAACTTGGAAACTATCAAGCTGCGTTCCTAAGCAACAGATCTACCGACGATCATATTTATTTATTTATTTATAACGGTACACATAACAGAATGAGTTCACATATAAGCCAAATACACATTCAAAACTGGTTTTGAACCAGAACAAATTCCTCAGGTGAGTGTACACAGCTTGAACAATATGAATTTGATTATTATTTTCAAAAAGAGTATTTTTAGTATTTTTCACCTTAAGACGAGTTCTGGACGAAGAGTGGAAGGCGGGCGAAACAATGCGGGCGTCTTGTCAATTGACCTCGAAAAAGCGTTTGACACAGTGGACCTAAACGCCTTAAGAGACATTTTACTGTCTAGAACCAATAGGCGCTGACCAATCGTATAGTCAAGGCGGCAATGAACGAAGAGAGAGAGAGATGAATGAACGAGACTTTATAAGAGCTGCCAGGGAGATCTATAAGATGGCAGAAACCGACAGCAAATCTGATGAGGAAACAGAACGACATACCAACAGGCAAGCACCAACCATACCCCAGAAAAGGCCGTCAGATGACACAAGAACACCCCCTTAGCGACATAGGATCTATTCGACCCACATTTAAGATCCACCTACTACTCCCGACGCGGTTATGATTACTCACAATAGGACCAACATTACACAGCGAACGTGTTAAGGTAGCTCTTGCAAAGCCACACACTAACAAACCCCAAGATGGGTCAACTCAATAATCAACGAACACCAACTTTTACTAACGCTTATCCCTACCCCTAATAACAACCTTCTCCAAATCGGCGTCTGGCTGCATAGCCGGTCGACTACCATCCCGGAGCGTTAGCACAAAACCACGCTCCAAAACCTTGTGCCCCCTGGTATGCCGGTTTGACCGGAGCAGGCTTGTCCTGGCTGGGTGTGGTACCTATGTTCATGTTCATGTTCAAGAAAAGAAAGAAGAGAGGAAGGCGTTAAGCCATGTCAGAGGCCCTTAGGGCGGCTTGATTAACTCTAGACACCAGAGTTGTTGGCCACTCTCATTCGATAAGAAGAAGAAGAAGAAGAGAGGAAATCTACTTTTAAATGTACCAATGTGTGATAAATTTTGAACTTATATGTCAGTCCAAATAATACTACAAAAACTTTTCTAAGATTTTCGATAAACGTAACCAAATGACAAGCAAATACGCGCAACGAACGTGACAGGAACAATAGACTATATACAATGTAAACACAATACTTGTACAGTCAAGAAGGCGTAAGCTGAGCTTTGCATTTGTGTGGGTGTACATAGATAGTGTAGGTGAGACAACCGGCTTCTCCATCGTGCGATAGCGCCATCTCACTCCCCCGCCCACCTGCCATACTTCACCTCTTGTACTGATAGCACCGTTACGTGTTTCATTTTAAATACCTATTTAAACAAAATAAAAGTCAAAAAAATATAAATTCAATACGTAGCGAAAAAAACGTATCAATGAATATGGATACAATAATGAGGTTAGCGAAAGAAAAAAAATGAAACTATCACTATAAAAGAATGGAAATATGTATGTGACCACGCAATAAAAGAAGGAAAAAAAGTTTCATGGATACGACGCCGCTGTTGATAATAATAATATAACGATTCATTATTAACACAAACGACACATAAGACGAGAGTGAAAATTAAAACGATTGTGATAAGGAAAATTATGACGGTGCAATTTCCGCTGTAAAAGAATTGGTAATATATTTTTTATTTGTGAATTTTGTATTAAATAATATAAATAAAATTTGTTTTAGGATTTTATTGTCTGAGTGTACTTTTGGTGATCACTCACACAAATGCAAAGCTCAGCTTACGCCTTCTTGACTGTACATAAGTAGAAAACAACAGTGTTGTTAGTACATCGTTAATTGATACGTAGCAATACGTAGCTAGGTGTCGGCAAATAGATATTACATGTATTGTTAGCTTCTTTAGTACATTTGTTCTAAATGAAGTTAGTAAGTATGTACTTGTATTTGATAGACAGTTTGCCCTCAAAATTAGAATTGGTTGAACAACATAAAACAAAAAACTTTGACCATTGTGCTCCCTACCACAATGGTCAAAGTTTTTTAAAAGTGGATAACAAGATAATTAATGACTATAGATATATAACTAAAAAGTATAACATATTATATATTGTCTTTTAAATTTTAATAACTTTTTTGTAGGGCCAAAGGAGGTCACTAAAAGTGAAAGACGAAACGTACATTTTTTAATAACCATCTCAGAATCGTTAATGTATTTTTAGATGTACTTACTGAAAAGACGAACTGTAAATTCTTGGAAGTGCAAGCACTTCAGGAAAATACTAAACGATATCGGCTTGAGTTCAATCACTTCAAATTGATCTTTCAGAAGCGAGCAATATGAGTAATTGAATGGTAACTGAGAAAACATTCTTGCGAAACGTCTCGACTAATAAATGAAGTCTGATATATTAATCAACTTAAAAAAAAGAGGTTATGAATTCGATTTGTTTGTAGGTGTTCTTGTCTTAGATATATTGACATGATTCTCTTTGCATTATAATTAAGTGTATTACGGGAAACAGTAGTTTCATCAAATCAAATCAGTCAAGTAGTTTTTGGGATCTTTAATACGAGTATTCACCACTACAGTACCACTAATATGGAGTACTTACCACCTTACTAAAAAATCTAATAGATGAAATAACACAACAATAAATGCCAACCAAAATGTAATTATTTACTTAAGAAAACTTTCCTAACTAATTAATTTTTCGGGGAGTCACGACCCTCTGTAATGAGAAATAGGTACGACTTGAAGAGAGAGATACATAGATAGATATAGCACTCACCCTAGCTGTAAGCTTCCCATCATCACCAATGAGGAACTCCTCAAGTTGGAACACCAGGGGCGACGCGTTGCCAAGGTGGAAGATTCTGGAGGACGTGCCGCGTGTGACTCTGAACTCTATAGTCTTCGCCATAAGGACGCTAGTTATCATGTACACGGACTTCTTGCCTTGTAGATCTGGGAAAAAGTAATAGAAGTGCTAAACTTAATTGAAGTCGAAAATAATTCTTTACCTAATGCTAATATTTCTTTACTTAACAGCTTCGGAACACTTTACCGGAACCTGTATTTCCTGCAAACTACAATCCACGGGTCTTGTTTTTTTTTTACGTGGCATAGGTTTACGTTTGACTACAGTCTGCCTGATGTTAACATTGCTGCAGCCTTTTTTTTTTTTTTTTTTTTTTTTGCCAGGGGGAAATCTTCTTAGATCCCCGACCATGGGAATATGGTCAGGGTATGTGAGATTCTTACTCACTAAAACCCCCTCTAACCCATCCCTTGTGCTTTGTTCTAGAGGCTCTGGGACTTCTGCAGGGAATACAACCAGAAAACCACCAGCACATCGTAATTGAAAACACTTCTCTGGGTTTCTCTTCCAGGCTTACAGTGTCTGGCACTGCTTTCACCTCTGGGCTCGCTTGTATCTTGGTGACCATATCCCTTAGGACCTAAGGACTTTGGCTTATCAGTCTACCAGCGAAGCCCTGGCTCCTCCTTTTAGTCGGCTCTTACGACAGGCAGGGACAACCGGAACAGTATTCTATTCTACCCCGGTTCCAGGGTCAAGGGGGCAATCTCCTTCACCACCCTCTTGTCGTCTCATTGAAGCATTGTTAGCTCTATCTCTTGCTGCAGCCTAGGGTGCACATGCTTACCTAGAAGACGCCTGGATTGTAGTTCGCAGGAAACACACTGAATTGGTATCTTTGAGGTAAGCGTGTTACAGCAGAGATTGCAGCAATGCTTAACTTCAAGCAGGCTGTAGTAAACTCAAAAACACCTAAAAAATAATGATATATTTTTTTATAAAATCATATGTCAATGTAGAATTATATAAATCATAGTAATCTTTGCTATATTATGTACTTTCAGTGACAATATACATACCTATGTATGTGATTAATCTGAGCTACAGTATAATCAAATCAGTCAGTATTCTATTTCTAAAATAAAGGTAAAAAATATAATCAAACCTTTGTTCTTCATATCCAAGTAAACATTCTCCACAAGTCCCTTATCCTGTGGGACTGTGTGGTTGTTGAAATTCACCATGATCACTCGCACTTTGTTCTTGATTGACTCATCTTGGAGAGTGATCTGGAAATAAAATAGGCGTTGTAATTTTATGTTGTAAATAGGTAAGATTTGTGGGTGTCAAGAAAAGTTTAGATTGTTTACAGGACATACCTACATATATTTTTAGAATATAAAATTATATAACAAATATATATATATATTATTTTAAAAAAGAACCTCGAAATTGAAGAGCTGATTGGGGAATCATATACAATGGGTGAGACAAAAGCCCATAGACTTCGCTGGCTGGGTCACTTGGTGAGAATGGGAGACGATCGTAGTGTCAAGAGAGCCTTTCTCGGTTTCCCGAGTGGCCGGCGGCGTCCCGTTGGTCGGCCAAGGTACCGCTGGAAGGACGTCGTGGAGTCAGATCTACGCGTGCTTCAAGTAGCTGACTGGTGGAGAGCGGCGCAACACCGGGACCGGTGGCAATTTCTTGTATCGGAGGCCAACACTCACTTTGGGTCGCTGCGCCAGCGGAGTAAGTGAGTATAAAATTATAAGTTATCATGTCTAAACATATGTAGGTACAATCATGACCAGATAAATCTCAATCAAAGATGTAAAATGTCCATATGTATGTATAGATCTAGAACACTACAAAGTAATATTACTGGCAGTGCTATTCATAGGTACATTGCTAGTAAAATGGTTAGTGTTTCTGTTTAAGCACCATTAAACTCATTCTAGCCTATTCTAGGAACTGCATATGAAAGAGGATGTTTACAAATAGTTGGGATGTTATGAAAGGCAATCTAAATATTTGCATGGCGTTGAATGATATGGGTCATGTAGATATTACATTAGGTACTGACATATGTTATATGACTATTTGTATTACTAAAGTTTATATGAACTATTGTATGACTAAATTAACATAGGTAATACCCATTACCTGTTAGGAAATCTAACTTCCTAATAAATTTAAAAACCTGAGCACATACATTATGTTATGCTTGGAAAAACCTCAACACCCATCACAATTTACATATTGACACATAGAGCTCTACATCAAAATCAATTATGAGATCTTCTTCTAATCGAATGAGAGTGGCCAACTCTGGTGTCGAGAGTTCACCAAGCCACCCTAAGGGCCTTTGACATGGCTTAAAGACTGCCGTACTAGACAAACAGCCGGGACCTACAATTTAACGTGTCATCCGACCCACGGAAGCGCCCAAAATGGAATGCCACTTTTCTGTCACCTATCCAAAGGCTGACCATGTCGACCTTTGCTTAACATTGGTAATCACATGTGATTGCCTCCAATTAATTATGAGGAAGTCCAGATATTCAGTACTTAATGGGGAATACAACTCAAAGAAGATAAGTAAAGTATTTTATACAATTATGTTTATGTAAGTATTCATAATTTATGGCATACTATTCTATCCCCAGGGTGTCCATGTTAAACCAGGATAAAAATTTGCCTAGGTACCTACATGTATTAATCCAAAATTAATCTTAAATCTTTCTCCACATTTAATTTAAACCAAATCATTACAGCTGTTACAAAATCAAGAAGGAATTCACAAATTTATCAACATTTTTAAGGATAAATTTACTCCAAAGTAAATAAATATAAATAAATATTTCAGGACATATCACACAGCGCCATCTAGCCCCATACTAAGCTTACACTTGTATCATGGATACTAGATTCAAACGGATATAATACATATATACTTTTCTTTTGTAAATACATACTTATTATACATAGAAACGACAAGACTCAACACAAATAATTACAAATTTAAATGTTCGTAATTATTTGTGTCATGCGGGAATCGAACCCACACCCCTAGATTAGAAGGCAGAGCCACTACCAACTAAGCTAACAGAGCAGTCAAATCATTAATCTTCCAGATGGGTTATGTTTATTTATAATCTCCAGAAGAGGAAACTCTTACATTGCCCCCCACTCCATTACACATGATTGGTGGTCTGACTCACTTTAAGAAGCTTCGAGTATCAATAAAGCAGTTATCAATTGGTAAACATTGTCTTAGTAAATAGATGGCAAGGATAAGGAAGTTACTACAGAACTGAGTTCAACCCTCAGGGAATGCAAGCATCTCGTAACCCAGTACTTGTGCACTCTATCATATGAGGACATGGAAGATTTGCTTAAAATCCTTAAGTAGAAGTACCTATATTCACTCACACGCACACACAGACACACACACACACACACAAACACACACGTCGTCCGTTGTTTTTAGTTTAAATCTATTTTTGTAAAATTATTCAACTATTATGAACCAAAACCGTAGCTGCATATTAAAATCATACCGTTTAAAAGCACCTGTGGCTGCTGCGATACAGGGGTACCTAGTGCAGTAGCCACTGGTAACTCTACATTAAGGTCAATTGTAATAAAAAATTTAAAACTCTGTTAGTTAAGTTATCTTTAAGGTAAGAAATAAATAAGTTCTAAAAAACTGACAATCTGGTTTTGCAATGGATTTTCAATTACTTACTTAATAGAATAGAAATGATGATAAGTTGTTCAAATAACTTAATAACCTATACTAATATTATGAAGCTGAAGAGTTTGTTTGTTTGAACGCGCTTATCTCAAGAACTACTGGTGTGAATTGAAAAAATCTTTTTGTGTTGGATAGACCAGTTATCGTAGAAAGCTTAAGGCTATATAACATCACGCTGCAACTAATAGGAGCGAAGAAACAATGGAAAAACAGGTAAAATTATTCATCTTTGAGGGCTTCTGTTACCTGTTCTGCGAAAAAGGTTCAAGATATCAAAAAATATGTATGAAAGTATTAATGTCCAAAATAACTATTCCATGCGGACGAAGTCTCAGGCACAGCTAGTACATTGATATGTGGGTTAAGCAGAGTTAAAACTGCTTGTACCATACACAAAAAAACTAGAGCTGCTACTACACAATATCTTTGCATGGTTTTGAGGAGTTTTTTTTTCCAAAGCCAAAATTATTTTCTTATTTTCATTTTTTTCCAATGGCTAGAACTGATTTCTGTAACTTCTTCAGGATAACCCACTAGTAAATTGAAAATGACAATAACGTAAGTATAATTTCGTTTATTTATTTTATTTTTTATTGTCTGGGCTTAAGTTTATTTATTAATTGTATTGTTGAAAGAGTAGCGGCAGGCATAAAATTATCAACTAAACAATGTTAGCCTTGAAATTGATTAAACTGATGGATTATTCATGAACCAATCAAGATATGAGTGTAGGTATGTATGTATAATGCAAATAATTATTTATAAAAAAAATATTATGTACAATACAATAAATTAGTATTTACCCACCACTTAACTAGTATGTGTAGTGTACTTACTTTTTTTAATGCTAATCCTGTTATACAACAAAGCAGTTCATTTAAATTTATTACAAATAAGTACATATGTGAAGCAGGTAAAACAGCTAAAGAATACACTGCGGTCATTTTCCAGACAAGGATAGGTCAAGGTCAAATTTAAACGGAATAAAACACGAATTATATTCCAGAAACCTGGTGAAATTGTTACGAAATATATAGACACTGGATTTAACAGAAAAATTACTTACTTTTACACTCTCGTGCGGAAATTTGAACCTGGCATCTTGAAAGTCTGTAGATTCCAGCCATTCCAAGGTTTCTGGAGAAGATCTAGCTTTGTCCACATTCTTCACGAGTTCACCGAGGGGAGTGAACTTTCTCCCGTTAGTTTCCTTCTCATTTTGGACGAAAAGAGACGTAACTTTGTACAAATCGGCCTCGGTTATATGAGGGATGCAAATTAGTTGACTACTGCCGATCTCAGTTTCGATTTCTTCTCTGATAAATGGCCAAGCATCTTCAAGTTTCAAAGACTTCAGGTTCTCCAAGCTCACATCTTTACGAATCTCGTGGCCGTACAGAGATTTCACAACAACTTTAAGCTTCTTCGGCATTTTGTAATTTAATTTTTCACGATAAAAACAAACGTTTACACAACACGGCTGTCAAATAACGACTAATTTTTTTTTAAACTCCCCACCAATGGCACCAATGCAATCCTATATAATTACATAGAGCGGGATAGCGAATAATCAATAGAAGGCACAATACGCATGCTAGACAGAGAAAGAAGACTAGAGTGTTACCACACGCTTATGTCACTTCCCGGAAAATAAGGCAAGCCATTTATTTTTTTGTGCTCGAGTTTTTGTACCAGTGCTTTAAAAACTCTTTGTAGCGGTGCACAACGTCACGCAATAGGCAACGGGTCACTGCCATAGGTTTTTCCAATGTTTGGTAAATTTACATGTAGCTCATTAACGATTTATTTAACTACTACCTAAGTAGGTACTTACACAATAAAAATACGTTAAGTTTGAGCATAATTTTACAGATCACACTATAAAATGTAACAGCTGATTGGACTTAAATATGCGTGGAGTATAAAATTAAGCGTGGAGATAGTTTACATCCCAGATTATCTTATCCATATCCATACTCGATCCTTATTATACATTCATTCTATACCGAATCAACATAAGTAGGTACAGTTTTACCGGATTTACTCCTGTGACTATGCTGGTCACTGGATATTTCAATATCCATTTATAATGGGTAAAGGTGATAGGTCGCAGCTTCCCAAGTTACCTAGTTTAAAATATTAAGATAGCTACAACCTGTTTATTTAGATTTCTGTGGTAGATATGGATTGATGACTTTATAGTGTTATATAGGTATAATTACATACGACAAATGAATATACCTAACATTTCTATTCTACAAAACATAATTTGGTAAGGAAATTTCACTAAAAGATAAGGCTCACTTTTAGAGTCAAATTTATTATGATGAAATTTTGATGAAATCGTAATGATCCGACAGCGCACTGACAACGTCACAGGAAAAGTTTTGCAAGTTCGCAACAATGATTCACCTATCACGACACTGGCTTGTGGACGTCACGCCACGTTCACGCGATACCCACGCGACCGCTAAGCCGACTTACGTGAAATCGCATCGCCATCGCATGCAAACTGCATGAGTCTGTTAGAGGTGTATGGACTTTTTAGTAACATAGGCAAGATTTTTTAAATCTTTCTCTACTACATGGTCTTATTCAAAATGTGTAGAAATAATTAAACTTGAAACTCACCAAGTGCTAGACATAGTAGGTAGGTACTTGGTCAGTTAAGTTGTCCTTTTTCCGAAGTTGCACTGTTGTGATCACTAAATAAATCTCAAACAGAGCTTCTCAGAGCATTTGCTAGTCATTCAGTTGATATTTTTATTGTCCTAATTGTATTTTTTTTTAATTTGGTGCATTCATTCAATAAATTTACAAGCTGCATAATACGCCTTCCTAAAAATACAACTTATAAAGCAATAGCAGCTCCCCACGTATAACTAACTGTTATTAAAAGTAGCCTATGTTTTTTTGGGGACACCTCCATACCAAATTTCATCTAAATCAGTTCAGTCGTTTGATAGTGAAAACAAACGTACACACTCACAAACTTTGGCTTCTTTTATTCAATCAATCAATCAAATATACTTTATTGTACACCAATAAAACAGCACCTGTGGCTGCTGCGATACAGGGGTACCTAGTGCAGTAGCCACTGGTAACTCTACTATAAGGTCAAATTAAATTTAAAACTCTGTTAATTAAGTTATCTTTAAGGTAAGAAATAAATTAAATTCTAAATAAAGGTGGAAGGTAATCAGGGACATTGGGCGACCTTATCACTAAAGTGATCTCTTCCAGGTAACCTAGTTTAGACAACACTAGAGGATATCCGTAAAGCTGGCGTACTTATCACAATATTAAATAATTTAAAAAAAACACAACAACAAATAGGTATAACATTCAAAGTAACAACATACAAACATACATATTTACACATAAAACTACATATTACTGATACATATTTAAAGGAAATATATATACATTGAAGGAAATCACACAAAAACAAAAGAAAGCAGGACAAATTCAAATAAAAAGACTTACACACAACCAATTAACATCACAAAGTAGAAATGTAATGATTGAAAACTAAGCTCTGAAAATAAATATGGGCAAGGATTTAGCCTGCTTGATATTAAGTGGCAGGTCATTCCACAAGCGAACAGCTTGCACAGTGAAAGAGGAGTGATGGTAGAGATTGGGATGGCTAAACTCAGGAAATTTCAAATGAAGGAAACGAGAAGAGCGCAGAGAGTCGGAATGGGAGGGAGTGACAAAGAAAACCCTTTGTTTTAGGTAGAGAGGAGTGTAAGGATTGAAGAGGATTTTGTACAAGTGAGAGGATGTGTGCATTACGGCGAAGAAGGATTGGTAACCATTTGAGCTTTTTTCGAAACTCAGAGATTTGGTCATATTTACGTAAACCAAATATAAACCTAACGCTCGAGTTTAACGAGCTGCTCATTGGTTACGTCAAGGTAGCAAGCGTCTGCATCACAGAAATCTAAATGTACCTGTTTATTTAGATTTCTGTGGTTTGCATAGTCGGGTATAGGTAAAAGAAGGGATTGAACAAGGGCTATCTTGGTAGGCAGAAAATTACGCAATCTTCTCAGAGAAGCAGAAGAAGCAAAAATTTTCCGACTGACTTCTAGTAATTTAGGTGCCCACGTAAGTTGGCTATCGAACATAATACCGAGATTTTTATAATATTAGTGTGAATAAATTAAAATTACAAATTTCACAAGTAATAAAATTGAACAGCATTTCTCGTACTAGAAAAACTCTCGCCAATTTTTTTACCGTTTTATGATATCATCTTGCTTGACTAATGACTCTTATTTATACGTAATATCACGACTTCCCGTGTTCCCCGCGTGTTATCTCTACGAGACGAGGCAGTTGTTTTCATTATATAATTATCATCTGAGAAATTCTAGATACCTACAGTTACAGTGATGAAACATTTCAATTTCTGTTTTATTTCTGGCGACCTTAGATCTTTCTTTTTTAACCGGCTTCCAAAAAAAGGAGGTTAAAAGTCTTCTGAAAGTTTTTTTGTGGGGATGTTAGGTACGCAATTACTCCGTTGTTTATCAACCGATTTCAAAAATTCGATGAGGATAGTTTCCGAGATGGTCCCACAAAAATTGTTTTGCATTCGGTTCAGTACTTTTAGAGAAAAAACCAATAAACCAACAAATTGATAGAGTTTATGCAAACCAATTTTACCCATATTTACAAAACTACTAGTCGGATTTAGATAGTTTTCTTTAATGTGTTGAGGTTTAATGGGTGCATCTTTTTAGCTATGTATTACGATGACAACTAACCAGGGGGCGCTGCTGTATACCTTCTGAATTATCAGTCCGATTTCGATGCGGTTTTCTCTGATAGGGTTAGATTTGTTCAGTAACATGACAGTAGAGTTGAAGTCGGTTCTTGCTTTTGTTTAAAATAATTATTTGCAAGAATAGAAGACTGTCACAGGTCACAGCCATCGATCTTACTTAAAAGTTACGACTTGAAGACTGATTAATTATAGTTGAAGAGGCACAGAGAATCTTAGTACCTATTTCACAAAATATGCAGTTCACACACTAATAATGTAATGTTGATATGTACCTGTGTAGAATAATGTTAGATGAAGAGGAATTTAAGCAGTATTTTATTTTTATACCTACATAAATATCAGTGGTGATACAACAAAAAAAAAACAAATTCTTGTTAAAATTAAAACTTTAATTTAATTACATACTAAAAAGCACATTATTTTCATTTACACAATAATTTTCAATGAGATTACAGAGAGAGCCTTAAAATGCATAATACAAATTCACCTTTTATATATTATTACTGTTATTGGTCTGGAATGTCATGTTAAAACTAAATACAAACAGATTTTTTCATGTTTTAGGTTTTCAGGTGCAGTGCAATATTTTTAAGTATAACTGACTTTTACATAAAATTCTTATATGTATATATGGTAATAAATATATACATATTTTATCTTTAGTAGAATTGCATTCATCATATCAACAATACTTTCACAATTATGCCAATTTATCTGTATATTGTTAAGATATTATAATATCCAATTAAACTATGTATTATTAGTAAATATAAAGTATTTTTTGCTTTCAAAGCTAAGCCTCACTTAAAATAAGCATTTACAATAAATCTTACACATAAATTTAATCTCAATTGTGCCTTACAGAATCTATTACTTGCTCAATGCTAAAGCTGTATGTCTGTATACCCATAATATAACTTAAGTTAATTTTGAATAGGTTATAAGCAATAAAAAAAATAATATACAACTTGACAGTGTGCTTTATGCTTGCTTTATGAAAAAAAAACAATACATTAACAACAAGAGGCAAAAACAAGACTCAGTTACAATCAACTATTACAATAGTTATAAATATTCTATACTTTGCAGTATGAAAAGGCTATTTTTCCGTAAATACACATGTGGTATTAAAATTATCTAAAAAAAAATAGCCATTATTTATTTGTGAACTAAATTCAACATTACATTTACCACACTGTCCAGCTTTATGGTGATAAAGCTATTTAACAATCAATATAAAAAGCTATTCAGGCAAGTTTCAGTGTAACATATTTTATTTTTTGTGAACACTTGGTGTGGTCGACTGGAAAACTGACGAAGCAGACATGAGATTCTCAATATATTGACCTAAAACTTGGTTTTCTGAGCGCAGTTTCAGATTTTCTTCTTTCACTGAATCCACACGCTGGGATAGATCTGTAATAGGATAAAATATAAGTTTAGCTTTTATGGACCTATTGAAATACTATTGGGACATTTATTCTAGCATACTCTCTTTAATACCTAGTACATTATAGTGTCCATATATAATAGTGACCAGATTTAGTAAAAATTACCTTAATTTAACTTGCTCTAACTCAAAGCCATTCATGCCATTTTAAAACTTACAAATATATCATACATTAATATTATAATGCACAACACGTTAATGGATGTAGTTTTTTTGTTAGCATGTAATAAATCGACCACGTATTCATGTCAGAAAACCTATTGTTAACACTTCCTAGTAGGTACAGTAAGCTCCATTCAACAAAGAGAAACAATGATATATTGACTCACCATCTAATGTGTTTTGTAATTCCAAAACCTGCGATATCAGACGCGCTTTTTCTTCCTGCTCGTCAATACCAGAATCAGGCTCAAAGCTAGGAGGTCCATTTAAGCCAGGGCTTGAAGATCCAGTGTATGAACTTGGTAGAGAATCCATGGAACGACCATGGTCTAAACGATTGTTGTCGAGTTCGTCATTGATTATCACCTGTGGATCGTCGTCAGCAAGTGGAATGTTATCATCATTGTTCTTCTGCATCATTGAAGACATAGAGTTTCAATAGATATAGTGAAAATCACAGAAAATAGGGCAAGAGATCGATTTCGATTTTCAGTTTAGATTAGATTTGTTGACGTTGTTTGACATAAGCGTAATCGGGCTATTGACAGTGACATAAAATAGGTGAGGTTGCCGTCTATTAAATTACTGTAACATTATCGTGTCTTTTCTACAATGTCCGTAATACGCGTGTGGTACTATAGAACAAAACGAACATTTTACCAAAATGTCAGTAGAATTATTCGACAGCTAACCACAAAAACAAGTTATTTTCTTATTGTTGAGTGAGACCGAGAAAATGTTATAAAATCTTCTTTTTTAACTAGACACTTGTAAGAAATTGGTTCGCAATGTCGTTAGCGATAAGGAAGTCTACCAGTGAATTACTATTTGCGGCTAAATGGATCCTGCGAAGAGGTTAGTATACAACAACAAGAATCTTCGAAATACTTAATTG
Organism: Macaria notata; assembly: GCA_927399415.1. Classification (NCBI taxonomy): domain Eukaryota; kingdom Metazoa; phylum Arthropoda; class Insecta; order Lepidoptera; family Geometridae; genus Macaria; species Macaria notata. The sequence goes on from OV656741.1 coordinate 8,555,700, forward strand.
GGATTCAAAGATTATAATTTATTTCTTTTTTCTAGACTGTCGTGCATTATCAGCGTTGCCAGAGAAGGCGGAGGTTGTCCAAGAAGCTTCTGATAAAGTGGAAGCGCAGTCTTCCCGCCGCAGACCTAAATTCAACCATCTATTGGAGCACAGGCATGCGTACCCTGAGTTTTTACCAGATCCTAACCCTAAATGGAGGAACAGTCTCCGAGAGAAGCTCGAGAGAGCAGATATGCTGAAAAGACGCAGCCAGATTGATATTCCCGAGTTTTATGTTGGTATGTAAAGTTATTTATAAGTTGTTTTTGTTAAATATTAATACCTATGGAGTACAAACAGTGTTAATAATAATCAGGCTGTTTGGTATAGTGTGGCAGTTGCTGAGCCATATCAGAGACTCTTGGGGTGGCATGAAAAACTCTCAATACCAGAGTTGGCTACTCTTATTTGATTAGAAGTAGATCCATACAATATTCTCAAAATTAATTCTACTGTCTTGAAATAATATTGATAGACTTTTACCACTACCTCAGTTAATTAATGTATGTATTTCAAATAAAACAACGCTCTAGAATAGTATATCAAACATCTTTTGTTAACATAAATATCTAGAATACACACCATGTTAAAATATGTTTGAACTATTGTGAACTCTGTGCTTGCAATGGGAAAAAATTATAAAATAAATAAGTGATTGTATGTTCCAGGGTCAATCCTAGCTGTGACCATATCAGACCCTCATGCCCAGGGTAAAACCAACAGGTTTGTCGGCATCTGCATCGAGAGGAAGGGGTGTGGCTTGAGAGCTGAATTCACACTGAGGAATGTCATTGATCACCAGGGGGTTGAGGTAATTTAATTTAAAACTTTAAGTAGACTATTTTTAGGCTTTCTAAAGATTTCCTAAGTGCCCCCTATATGTTGTAGGTAGTTAGAAGTAGTATTTCTAGTTTTTCATCCCTTGTTTTTTATGTATTATTAACTATTTTAAATAAAATTTTATAAAAATAAGTTTAGGTACCTATACTTAAACATTTCTTCAGGACAGAAGAAAGAATATAAGTTTGTTCATTTTGTCGGATGCTTTTTAAAAAGTATCAACATTTTATTTATTTCATCATTATTAGTGCACATTTATTTGGTTGAAAAATTATTGTATAATTCAAATGTACAAATGATACAAAAAGGACACAAAAATATGCTATTATACCACAAGTATTTTTCTGTTTGGCCCACAAATTCACTCTCATGATTAAACATATCTGTATACCAATTTCAGATCCGATATGAAATGTACGACCCAACCATTCAGAAGATCCAAGTGCTCCGTCTTGAGAAGCGTTTAGATGAGAAGCTGTTCTACCTCCGTGATGCTCTGCCAGAGTACAGCACATTCCCCCTGGACATGGACCCGGAGATATTGCCGGAGGGAACTGAGGTGCCTGTGAATCCTGTTCAGGTATAAATTATTTTCTGAATTGATACTAAACTAGTGGTGGCCTACAACTTAGCCCACATTTCATTTTTATTACTAACATTGGGGATTTTATTCCTGTTCTATTACAATGCCAAAGTTAGCTTTTCTCCTATTCTTCTTCCATTTATAAAGGAAGCAGAGTAAACAAACCTACAAATAAAAGAAATGTATTATTGCATACTGGATTTATTCCAGATTTCTAATTATTTTCCTAAATTTCACTTTGATATTGCCATTCTGTATAGCAATATTGAATTGGCTAGTATGATTAACAAACAACTTCTTGTTCATTTATATAATATTAGAAGTACTTCGTCAATAAATTAATTTGTTAATCACTAATTGCTACAATACTACTAGCTAATTTAATTTACTTTTTAATAGCCCATAAAACATAATGTGCAAGGTTCTATTTTTACTCAGGTGAAACTAAAACCCCAACCCTGGCTGGAGAGATGGGAGCGGCAGGAGTTGAAAGGTGTCTCCAACATCGAGGAGCACCTTAAGGAGAAACAGCGCGTCCGCCGCGTGCTGAGAGCCACGCCTTGGGAGAAATATGACTTGATGAAGGAGTACAGGTATGATTGTATGCTTAGTAATCAATAATAAATATTCCGAAATAATAATCAATAATAAATAGCCCCACACTAAGCAGACGCTTGTGTCGTGGGTACTAGATAACAGATATAATACTTGTATACTTTTCTTTTGTAAATATATACTTATTGTAAGTACACACAAACAACCATATCCAATACAAGTAAATATAAATTTTGAAATTCATAAATACTTGTGTCCAGCGGGAATCGAACCAGCAACCCCTAGATTAGAAGGCAGTACCACTACCAACTAAGCTAACAGGCTGGTCAATAGTTAGTATTACCAAAATTAATACCAATTTCACATTTCTTTTTCCAGAAAAACCATCCCAATTGAAGAGCAGACAAGCATTTGGTCAGAAGTGGATCACAAACTCAAGCAGCTGCAGGCTTCTCGCAAGAAGATGTCCAGAAAACGCAACTTTACTGCACCCAAGACACAGCTCGGCTAAACTTGTACATTGGCTAACTTATCTGTAAAACTTATGTTAATAGAACTATCAAATATCAGTAACAAAACATACAAGTACAATAGCTAAATTATCGTAAACTATTTACTCAGTTTTACAGATATGTTAGTAGTTATGTTCTAGCTTAGCTATAACTAAAATTGATTTGCTAAAATCAGAGCATTGGAGCCTTATAAAACTGGTAAAAATGTAGCATTTTAAATTCTTCTTCCATTTTATTTCATTTTCAAACAAATCAATTTTATTTCTGTGTTAAGAATGGAGAATGTTAGATATCTGTTTTAAGATTAGTTTGTGAATATAGTTTTTTAATATTTAAAACTAATGTGTGTTTTTATTAGTTGCCTGGCCATGCACCGTATAAAGGTTACCAAACTATCTAGGTATTTTTCACTCCCGGAATAATTGAAATGAATCACTTACCTACAATTTTGATGCATAGTGTTTATTTTCTTTTTCGCTAGGTTTGTCAGAAAACATTATCTTATCACAGGATCGAACGTCAAAGTCTTATCACCATTTTTCATTCAAAAAAATTTTTTGATTGATAAAATTATATATTTATTAAAATAATAAGAAAAAATATTTACACATATTAACACTAATAGAACTAAAAAAGAGTATTTACATCTAAACTAAATTTAAACAATCTACATGTGGTATGGAGCCAAGAACGCTGGCTGCATTCCCACGCTGGATTGCTATAGAAATCCTTTGCGCAAGGAACCAGCCAGCGTTCTTGTCTCTAGTGATGTCAATCAACATTTTATTTAATTTTTTTATAAAAGACTTCGTGCTTTTACCCCACGGACCAAAAGTTTCGAAGCCAAGCGGTACGAAAATATAATCAGTCGATAATGATGTATATTTTCGCCGCTTGGCTTCTTCTGCTGCGTCCGCCGCGGCTCCTGCCGCTTGTACTGTTCCACTGAGGCGAGAAGGAGCTAGTGTATCGACGCAAGTTGCGTCCCATACAAGAGCTTTTCCCCGCTCCCAGGGAATCAGTGTGAGGCCATCGGGGCGCTTACCATCGTCACGGACCATGCCAATCGGTTCAAGAACTGATGGTACGTTGACAGTGGCAAGTGCCCGTCTCACTATATCATTCAGCGAGCCGTGGCGGGAGAATCTGCCTGCACTGCGAAGGCATGAAAGTCCGTGGAGGCCCTTCCTATCGACATCGCTACCACATGTGCAACTGTGTTGTTCGACAATAGCAGCTCCAATTCGCAAGCCGATAGCGATTCTGAAACTGCCATTGTCGAAAAGTGTACCGAGGTTGGCAGAAGGGAGGGCATGTAGCCATTGGCCAGATTCGTGTTGAGACACTGCTTGAAGCCTTGCGCGATCGTTGTCACCTATTAAATTTTGTTTTAAAGAGTTAAATTGCTTCTGTACCAATGGAGCATCCCAAAGTTTTTGGCAGAATGGTTCCTTAGGGATGTCAACATTGGTACAGAGAGATGTCCACTCTCTCACTGCCTCTGCCGCACAATTTATCTCAACTGACGATGATTTCAAAATAGATGAACAAAGTTGAGATACGCCATGCACAGAAGACAGAAAGGCAGGAAGTGCAACACTAGAATTTTGCGAATGCCGATACCACCCGTTCTAATAGGTAAAGTTGCTTGTGTCCAAGAGTTCGATGCGAGGTTCAAATTTAGAATTTTTTCCAATGCTGTTTTTAGCGTGGTATCTAAGTCTTGTAAAACATCTAAATGTTTCCAGATTGGGCAAGCTCAAAAAGGCATTATTTGATTGATTGTTTGATTTTTTATTTTTTTATTTTAATTATTATATGACATTGTTTTAAGTGATTGAGTGAGTATGAAATAATTAATGTAATTGGTTGCGACCGTTTTAATTATTATTAAATAAATAAATAAAAATATCAAACGCTATCATCTGTCTGAACTGACGGTAAGTATGTAGGTATTTAAAATTTGTAATTCTAGCTATTGTCATACTGAGGTTGGCTCGTCCCGTTGCAAGATGGATCGACGACTTTGTTAAATTCGGGGATCCACAATACTGACGCTGATGGGCGATGGCACATACAAAGGGAGGCCTATACCCAGCAGAAGGATTTAAGAAAGGAAGGTTGTTGATGATGATTGGTTTATAGATTCATGCCTGCATGCGCATTGAACTGTTGCACGAACCGTGCACAATATCGTGCTACTATTGTTATCTGTGACTCATTCAATCTTACGTTCTTTTACCCAAATAGTTGAAAAAACGAAAACAGTTGCTTTGTTTGTTGAAGAAGATTTTTGTGTCTGCAAATATTTTGTAACTTTGAATGAAGTTGTGAAAACTTTACAAGTGTTTTAGTTAAGTGAGAATCCAAAATATCACATGAAAATCGTGGTACCTAGTGGTTCAGTGTTGTTATAGTGCTTCAATAATCTAAGTTTTAGTTCGTAGCTCGTAGCGGCAAGTTGAATAGCCGATTCCACCTGTTCTGTACCGGGTAAGTGAGATTCCTTTTCGCGATATTACCGAAGATACAAACCTAATTATAGCTGTAAGTAGCGAAACAATTGCCGCAATTATCAGCAAATTGCCGAAACCGTTATAGGAACGTACGGTATTCTTTCACAGTTCGTCTGATTCTTGTGAAAATGTAAGTGCATTGTAGTTATTACTGCATGTGCAACCTTGGATGAATCGATTTTTATAAATATGCGTCATACACAACTACCTTCCGATCAGTGCATTCATGTTAAGGCTGTATAAACATCGTTTATAAACATCGTTTATTTATTTGTAGGTAGCTGCTAAATAGTATTTTCGTAACTTCGAAACACTTCATACTCACATGGTCTACCGTAACTTTTTATTTATAAATACGTTTATCAAACCTTATTTATCGATAGTCAATTGGACGTAGTTTCTGAAAAACGTTGAAACCCACAAACCAGTCAAAATTGAGTTAAGTATGCCAATTTTTAAAAGGGTAATAGTATTCTTTGATGCCAATATTCTCATGTCATTCATATTTACCACCTCGTAAAATATGGCAACCCTCTACTCATTCTAAATGTGAAATCAAGACATAGTAGCCCAACCCACATGTATGAAACGCGCAAATATTTATAAAGCAAAAACAGTTCAAGTATCTTGAAATGTTTTCCCTTATTTTTTTACATTACTAAAACACTCAAAATTAAAATCACTAAAATGATCCAAACCACTTGGGACGTTTTAATTAAATAAAAATCTCCTATTGGAGGAATATGACTTATTATCTAAAACGTTTCAAGCCACTTGGATCATTTATAATTTATTAAATATGAGCCAATACAGGAGATATCACTTTCTCTAAATCGTTCCAAACAATCTGACTCCTATTTTTTTTTAATTAGTTCAATAATTAAGTTAACTCGTTTCTAGAAAACGTTCCGAGCTGTTGGGATTGTTTTTTTTTTTATATTCTTTTAACTTGAAACGTTTTAGTGAAGTAATAATACTCCGATTGGGAGAATATCACATTAAGCTGAAATGTTCCAAGCCACTTGGAACGTTTTTCATTTAATAAATTTAAACCAACACAGGACATGGCACATAATCTCTTTAACGTTCCAAGAAACCTGGATCCTTTTAAGTTTTTTTAACATTAGTCCAATAAGTAGTTAACTCTTTCTATTAAACGTTATGAGCTGCTGGGACTGTTTTATAAATAGACTGTTTTAGTCATAATTTATTTTTTCTAAAAATTGAAAACGATTCGAATTTAACGAATTTTAAAATTGTCTGTTCGGTAATGCTGGCAACACATATTGTCTTGCCGCTACGACTGCTCATTTGTCAAGGTCATGCCAAAAAAAGATCCCTCTTGTTACAATTAAGATGGTTAAAGAAGACTTTTTGAGCACAGAAAATTTAGAAAAAATCATTACAAATCGACAGACTTTTGTTGATAAGGATTAAGTGAACTGGCTGAAAACATAAACATTCTACTAAAAAAGGAGAGCTTATATTCCGTTTTCATGAAAACTGAACTTGACGACTATCAAGAACTGAATATAAGTCGAAAAGTAAAAGGGGACATACTTCCTATAAGCACAGAGCTCCTTTTTCCGCTTTGGCCACAAGGAAAACCTATAAATAATATGAAATTAAATGATTTAAAGTCAATGTTTCACCTTATCCCTGAGGATTGTCTCTCTTTCTATAATAATTTGAAGAGTATGAAATAGGGTACCTATACGGAAAATCCTGGTACTGAAAATCCCGGGAATTCCGGTGCTGGCCTAGAACCGGGTAATGAAAAATCATTTTTCGGTATGTACTTTCGGGATTTTCGGAACTGACTTTTTTTTCAAAACAGACATTTTTCTGGGTAAAGTCCTTTTGTAAGCATAATATAATGCAGTACAGGTATTCTGAGCTATTTATTGACAATATTACAGTATTTCCAGCAATAAAGTTGCCTTTTCAGAGTGTATTTCGTTAACTTTCACCGTAAGCTAAGCCAACAAACTTACATTAAAGGTAAAGGATAACCATAAAAGTGCGCGGAAACAGGGTCCTACAATTAAACAATTAAAAATTATTTTTTAGAACACCAGTCGCTTGCCAACTTTTGATGTAATGAAACTGGTATAGTGCTGAATTCTTGGTAGCTTGCTAACGTGCAGCCGTGTTCAAAAAGGTAGTCGTGTCGACGCTGCTAAAGTGTGTGTGTGCTGCACGTTTGAGACATGCAAGAGCTAGGGGCTCCTGGCGTACCTAGAAATCAAATAACCTTCTCAGTGATTGATAACATGGTCCAACTGGCGATTTTCTAGCGTACACCATACACATGTGGAGCGATTCCATAGAAATATTAGTAATTCTTGGCGTTTCTTTCTACATCTACAAGATGACATGACAGGGTATGGCATTATAGAGCTCCGTTCTGTGATGTCGCAAAAGAACACCGAGGAGCTGTTGGTAAATCTTACCGCTTACTTGAGGTGGACAGGTTGACATGTTGAGCTGATCAGGCTCGGAATCCGTCTCCGCTGGAATGCCCTGGAGTGTGGGACGTGGGGGTATACCACACCCCCTAGCAGGGATAAGTTTCCTGAGGAGTCAATGCCCTGATGTCTCTGGGCATCGCTCACACCGCAAGAGGGTGTACCCAATCCCTCTTAAGGTGGGTAAATTCAGACTGTGGACTGCAGTTTGGACGGAAATTGCGGATAAGTGTTCTTTGCTTGCCCATGTTGCCGTTCTTGCCGGGACATATAAACCAATCTGGTTTTATCCAAGTTCAATGCAGCTTATAAGACCCAGAATCGTCTATTTTAACCTAAAACAGACCTTGTCAGCTGGCCTCCTGAACCTTGACCTTCTGAAATGTAACCATATCGACAGCTGACCGTCTAGATCTTCTCAGAATAATTCTGACTTCTTTCCATAGTTTTAGCTCTTATATTGAATTCAAGGCTCAATTGGCTACGTAATAGCTCGGAATCATCTACGTCAGTACTTCCAGCTATTATAATTGCTCAGCATGCATTATATAATACACAAGTTTAAGTTTGGTCATATATAACGTTGTCTACACATTGCGACCGCCAGCGTTGCCTGGCTGGTTGGTGGTGGCTGGAGCGTGCAGACACAGTCAGTAAGAGTTGAGAGGCAAGCTAAAAATATGTAGGAGCACTGTGGCCAAAGCAAACCTCTAGGGCTTGGTTGGATCATCGCCGCAAGCTGGCCAGCCTATCGGTCTTATATCGATTACATTCAGGGGAGTGTGCTACTGTGCTTCATAATCAATCCATCTCCATTTCCACATAAAAAACATTTTTGAGGCCACATTAAAAATAAAGTTGTCGGTACCGAAAATCCCAGGAAATCCCGGTACTGTTTTGCGAAATCCCGAAAATCCCGATTCTTTGAATTGGGACAGGTTCTAAAGGTGATGATATTGAAGGGTTTGGGGCGGGACTCGACTTTGAGTTAGAAGACGACCACCATAACCAAGATATGTAAAGACTAACCTTTGTGTAATTTTAACAAAGAATTATTTTAATAAAGAAATATTGCATATATCCGATCCGATTAGAGTGTGGTTTAATTAGTATTTTAGCATATTAAATGTGCATTGGAACGTTTTTGTGAATCATATATTTTTACTATGCCACGTGTTTAGCAATTTCTCAAAAACGTTCCAAAGAAATTAATTTAGTTTTATCAAAAAATCTACCTAGGTTGTAAAATTAAAGCAAACATTAAATTAAAGTGTGTTACGATATGTTTCGATAATTAAAGTTCAATACTAGAAAATAACATGTTTTCGCTGAGTAATAGCGGATTGAACTTTAAACGCGATTTCCCAAAAACTTAACCCATGTGGATTGGAACGTTTTTCAGAAACTACGTCCAATTATGTTGGTGTCACTATCTAGCTAGGTGCTTGAACTTTACCTGGATTCAGAATGTATAAAAACGAACAAAACCAACATCTAATTCACAAAAATGTATGAAATTTCTTAAAAGAAACGAATTAATTGTTGTCGATAAGTACCTACCTACTTATTATCTAACATAATTTCATGAAGTAAAGCAGGCTATTATTAGGCATGTGTGTGACGATGCCCAGCATAAACAATGAGAGATGCGTTGTCAACTTCTCGCGAGTCTCGTCCTATCAGAGCCCAGGATACCGTATCAACCAATCAGAACACCTGTTACCAACTTCACCATTTGGTCACCAGAGAGGGTGGTGGATCACCTTCCGTCATAGAAGTCTCTAACCAGGAGCCCTTAAGGGGATGCTGGGCATCGTCTGCTAATAATACAAATTTTATTTTTGTGTAAAATTTGCATATTATTAGGCATGTGACGATGCCCAGCATAAACAATGAGAGATGTGTTTGTAACTCCTGGTGACCAAAGACGACGCTATATGAGAATTGAGTTGGTTCATTCAATGAAGGACGATTTATCCGATCAAGGATTGAATACTTGGTTAATAGTTACATTTATAAGATCAATAGAAGAAATAATAATTAGACAAATTATTGTGATTAGAGAATATGTATAATTTATATACATATTATTAAGTTGCCTGTATGATGATACCTATTTACAATCTAGGGTATTCAAAGTAAGTAATTAGGATCTAGTTTGGCAAGTGTGAAACACATTCAGTGTAAAATTTTTAGTACCAGTTTAAACCACAGGACTTGTGACACAAACACACATTATATTTTGTAAATTTCATGCTTCAGATATAATAAACATGGTACTTAGTACTTTTATCCTACAGGCAACATTGCACGAATTTTTAGAGACTGATTTGACTATAGTCAATACAAGTCAAGTCCTTCTAACTTCACTAGGAAGCCATCTTGGTAACCATCTTGGATGTCGTCCTCATTCTTTATAGAAACAAGCACACAAAATGTACCTATAGTTAGGGGTATTTTGGGAGGGCTGGGAGTATATATATTCGCATGAAACTTACTCATATAATATTGATCGAACTTCACTTTGTAAGTTTGTTTAATCATATATTACCTATAACTTATCAGCAAAGAAGTCATTAATCCATTTCAAAAGCTCCTGCTGCAACTTTACAACTCAGTACCTACAAGAGTTTGTCACTTACTCTCTTATAAATTTATTTACTCAGTGGGTAGTAACTATGTAACACTACAAGTACCTAGTAAGTATATAAATATTGTACTAAAATAATCCCATCAGATCCCCATTCAATTGCATTTAAACCAATCTAATTGCATTACTTAGTTCAAAGCTCCGTAAGTCTGTTTGTTTGTATTCAACGTAACATCACGCGATTGGATTATCGGCCATTGACCCCTGGAACACGTGGCTTTGACAGCTACACCCAAATACTGGCAGGATGACCTTAATCTGGGGTTTTATGAAAGACCTATCAATCAATGGCGGGAAATCCTCATGATCACATAAGAACTGGTCATTACCCATAGTATTACAAACCTACAGTTAGGTATTATTAAGACGATAATATAATGTAGGTACGTGTTTCCTACATTTTCAAAAAATCGCTTACTTGACGAATGTAAAATAATGTCACTAAATATGATCCCATATCGTTTAGGTATTAATATGGTAAAAATAGTTAGCATCACAGTTTTTCTTTTTTTTACATGATATAGGCTTACGCTTGACTACAACTTGCCTGATGTTTAGCAACATTATAATCTACGATCTAGCGCGCTTGCATAGAAGAAACCGGTTTACTCTTGACTTGAAGACCGACAAATTATAGTTCAAGGAGAATAGAGATTCGGCAAGGAGTTCCAAACTTTATCATCAATGCCTATGTATAGGTACTTATATATTTATCACTAAAAAACTAGAAATAGATGAGTAGTGCTTAAGCTTCTAAGAAACAGGTGTGTACTATTAGGTACTAAGTACTGATATTGTCACTTTAATGTACACATATCATAACACTCGCTTACGAAACCGGAAGACGCCATTAAAATCAACATGGCGGCGGAAACGATGCGTCTAAGCAAACCACTTGATTGAAGAGCTTCGAAACTTGACGTTTATGAAAATAAATAATATTGTTAAGTACCTACGTGTTAATCAGAGATTAAGCTATCTTCCACCTTAATTTTCATTAAAGTCTGTTTAGACGTTTGCACGTGAATACCTAGGTATAGTAAAAATGACTAAGAATATTGTATAAAATGACCTGGATGAAGTCTGCACAGGATCGATGCAGATGGTACATACAAAGGGAGGCTTATACCCAGTAGTGGGATCCCATGAGCTGTGGATGATGTGATGATAGTCAAAATGTTACTCTCAAACTAATTATGGCACACAACAGAATATGTTCCTAAATTAACTGAATATACATTTAATTTAATTAAGGCGTATAGTGTTACTCGTATTAGCTCAGCTAGCGGAGGCAATCGCATGCGATTACCAATGTTAAGCAATGGGTGAAGCGGTCAGTCCTTGGATGGGTGACCGAAAAGTGGCATTCCATTCTGGGTGCTTCCGTGGGCCGGACATGTTAAATTGTAGGTCCCGGCTGTTTGTCTAGTACGGCAGTCGTTAAGCCATGTCAGAGGCCCTTAGGGCAGCTTGATTAAGTTTCGACACTAGAGTTGGCCACTCTTATAAGATAAGAAAATATATTTTTAAGATAATAATGTAGTGCATATGTACGTACATACCTATAGCATCACTTTATTGCAATTGCTGACTTGTACAGCTATCTATGTACATAGTCCATAGCAAATCCAACGTCCTGTCCCGCCCAGATAGCCTAGGTTACCTAAGTACGGGCATTCAGAAGTATTTAGGTCACTTCCTACGAGATCCAATATCGGCAGTCAATATCAACAGGTCACTGACCTCACGCGGCAACAGACCATTTAGAAATTACTTACTTGATCTAGTGCTTGTACCACTTTCTAAGTTTAATTACTCGCCTTTTCTAATGTAACTTTACTTACTTAGGTACTTTTACATTGTCAGAGTTCTTCCGTATCATTAACAAGATTTACGCCATTTCGAGAAATGGAATGGTGCAAAATTGCAGGAGAGTTGGCATTTGCGACGCTTTCGAATGTACCTATTTAACGCAAAAGTGCAAAAAGGGAATGTTTCCGCCCGGGATCGAACCGGGGGCCTTGTGCGTGTGAAGCACACGTGATAACCGCTACACTACGGAAACTGTACTAGTGGTGCCGAAATTTCAGTACTTTATCTGTTATCGTTATCAACGTCGTCAGATAATTCAAGAGATTAGATTGCCTTCTAAAGTACCTATGAAAGTAGAACAAAACTAACTAATAAAACAATAACAAAACCTTCAACAACCAAGCCTTTGCATTGTCTATATATACTTACAATTAAACAAGGACCAGCTAATTGCAAAGGCAGACAAAAGGTTGATCTTACGTTTATCAAAGTGTTGACTCATGTAGTTATCTTGAATCGACACGCGATGTATTGTCACGCCTGGCTTGTAACTTGTAAGATACTGTTGCAATAACAGCTTGTTTTAAACGATCATGTCATCAAACTGATGGTAAGCAATGTCTGCTTTAGTTACAGAGATATGATAGATGTAAAGATACTTTTTAAATAATTCGAGTGTAAGATACTTTTTTAATAAAAACCTCATTTGTTAACCTTAAATAAATAATTTTAGTAAGGTAAAACCTCATTTGTCAATTTACTCTGTGGTGACGAGCCTCTGCGAATGGATATTTGAATTTCGAATTAGAACAAATTGACAATGCCGGCAATCATCGTCATCTAGAAAAAAAACAAATGCAAATCAATATATTTTCTAATAGTAGTGTGAAAAACTAAATTGCTAAAATATATAAGGTATATATTTCATACTATTGTTTTAATTCCTAATGAATGCAACACTGCTATGCCTATTATCTATATTCCTATCTATTCAAAACAAGCGAACAACCTACGTTACTAATTAAATTTCAATGTATTTTTTTATCTCATTCACTAATATATATTGTATTGTTATTGTACTAATATGAAGACCACAGGCAGGGACTAACCGACATGACACGGGTGTACCCTCACCCAGTTTGTAGGGTAAGTGTCTAAGACTAATGTACAACAGCTTTTAACGTTTTCGTACAATATTAACTGTGATATTACCTAATACCCTTAGTGGTAAACTATTACAGAACTAGAGAAAATAAAACAAATGACGTATTTTACAGAAACAAGTTTTATTACCAAACAATCAATTTTCAAATAATGAAATTTTTAAAATGTTTTGCATGCTATAACTTCAATCAATCAATCAATATAACTTTATTGTACACCAGAAAACAAAAATATAAAACAATTTACAGTAAAATTACTTAACCTAGGTACATTGGGCGGCCTTATCGCGTAGAGCGATCTTATCCAGGCAATCTTAGTAAAGATTGCTAGGAAAGAACATGTAAAAGTCGGTGGCGTACGAACAACAACATAACAGATACCTTAACAACAGACAAACATACCAAACACTAAATAATTGCTAGGAAAGCACAAAAAAAAACTAACAATGGGAAAGGGAAAGGGCAAAGGGAAAATAAATACATTGTCTCATACAAAACAATAAATAAATCAATCAATTTCATATAGGATAGCAAAAACAAACTCAAATAATATATTCACTTAGAAACTTCTTAGTTCTTACCTAAGATTTCAATGCATTTCCTTCCCTCTGTTTATAAAAGTAGGAAGCTAAACTTGTCTTCAGGATATGCTTATGGTGTAGTTAATCCTATTGTCACTCCGTAATCTGTCCCATAGAAAACTCTCATGGCTGTATCATGGTTATTATCTAAAATTAGCTAATCTTAACCTGAGATAAACTTACATTAGCTAGAGCTATTTAGCTAAATAGATCTTTAACATCCTCATTTCTTTATTTTAATAGGGGTTTATTTTGAAATTACCTTAATGCTGGCCTTTCTCTGGCTTAACGTATCAGCATTGCCATCCAGCGTGGTAATGCGGCCAGTATGCTGGGCACGCTGCCCTCTGGTAATGGGCTGGAGCACTTAGATTATCTTTAAGCTTTTCTAAAGATTTCCTAAATTAAATAGTTAAATACTGTTGTTTTCTTTCTGTATTGTAGGTATATTTCTGTTTGTTCATTATTTTTGTGGTAAATTACTTAGGTAGGTAGAGCATAACTATTAACTTAGAGCGTTTTAATTTTTTTGATTTGAGATAGTTGAAGATTCCATACCGACTAAGCGTATTGTACCTATTATCCAGTGGCACATTCATGGATTTGATTGTGGTTCTAGACCCTGCATCTCCTTGGCCACCCGACATGGTGAATATTACTTGCAACATCCAACAAACAATACAAGCGATTTTGCTACGCTCATGATTGTCACTCCCTCAACTTGCGGTCATCAGTAAACCTCACACTCGCGACTCCGACACACAAGAAGTCTTGTATGATAGTTCTTTCTCTGCGCACGCCGTGAAACTGTGGAACGCTTTGCCGCTAGACATTAGGAAAGCACCATCACTAGATGTCTTCAAAAACAATGTTAAGAAATTGTATTTATCTTCTTTGGTTCCGACTTAAATTGCTGTACCTAAGTATATGTTTTTATTTTGTCTCTTGTATTAATATGTATGTATTGTTATGTATGTACATGAATATGTATATAATTGTAATATTTGTTTATGTTTATTCATATATAAGTACCTAGTATAAACTTTTTGATCTTTTTTTCAATTAATATATTAAACACCTCGTCCTACTCGCTTATTTTGAAGAATATATCCCTGCCAGATTGGTTGCCTGGAAGAGATCGTTCTTAGCGATAAGGCCGCCAATTATAACTTAAATTTTATTTTCTATGTTTTTTGTATTGTTTTTTATGTATGTGGTGTTTTAATAAAGAATTTATCAATCAATCAATCAATCAGCCTCTGATGGGCAGTGTGTACGAGAAAATTTGGATTAGCCAAGTTGTTGTAGAATATTAAGAAGAATATGCGCACCTGCAACCAAACTATGAAGATCTGTTAGAAATAATACACGTGCATCAAGGTCAGCCAGCGCGAGACACGCTCCAAGATAAAGTACAAGAAAATATACAAAAAGCCAGGACCGAAGCAACGACAACACCTTTGGTTAGAAAAACATTTGAAGAAGAGAGACCGCGGGAAGTTTTCCTGGCAGATAGATGTTTCGAAACCCCTATCCGCCAGGAAAACTTCTCGCGGGTCTCCTACTTCCCCTAGCACAGTGTCCGTGGCTCTGATTAATACTTTCGCGTGGACAAGGGATGGAGATGATGATGTTATTAATACCTACAGTAAGATCTTTTAAAAATACTATGGTTGAAATATAATTATAAAATTTCATAAGGAACCGAGGCCTGCTTCAATTTAGAAGTGAACCATAAAGAATTTCTCAACTTTAGCAACTTTTTCAATGCGACAGACATATACAAAAATAACATTTTCAAATGTGAGGAACACATCTTTAATTATTTTATCGTATATTATATGTTTTGCCCACGTGTGTTAGTAATAAGCATTTTCCTTTCTTATAAAGAAATGTTAACTTTATGTTAGATCATCCGCCTTAAAAAAAGTTGCTTGAGATGAGTAGTTTTTTGTTTTTCTCAATTTTAGGGTTCCGTACCTCAAAAGGAAAAAACGGAACCCTTATAGGATCACTTTGTTGTCCGTCTGTCCGTCCGTCCGTCCGTCTGTCAAGACCCTTTTTCTCAGGAACGCGTAGAGGTATGAAGCTGAAATTTATATCAATTACTCAGGTCTACTGTCCCTTGAAGCTGTGAAAAAATCAAACTTCTAAGCCAACGCAATCAAAAGATACAGCCATTTATGCCGCAAATTTTCGACACTTGCAAGGGAATCAAATCCTACAGGGTGCTTCCCGTGAACTCAGAATCTTGAAATTTGGTACGAAGCAACGTCTTATAGCATAGATAATAATTATGGATATCATAACAAAGAGGTTTTGACGGTTTAGCGAGCAAGGAGTTCTTAACCAGATGAAGTCAAAGTATAGGTGTTATTTTTTTTTTCTCTTTTGGCCTCAACTTTGTATTGTGCCAGTTTTCAAGTTAAAGGTTTCACTTTAAACTCTTCTTTTCACAAATTTGTTTTTTCTTAACTCGTTCTATTTTGTATTAAAGCAAAGAGTCTTTGCGGAGTCGTCAGTTGTCGTTTTACAAAAATATATATTAGACCTCAGAATGAATGAACCTAAAAGCTTCCAACTATTACTCTCATTTATCGAGAAATAATTAAAATTAATATCTCTTTTATGCCTATTTGAAACTTATACATAGCAAAAATAAAATAGCATTAAAATAGCTAAAATATCGTACGTCCAAGTACATATTATTATTATTTTTTACATATTATTATTATTTTTTTAATGCGGAAGACACCTTTAATTATTTTTTCGTATATTATGTATATGTTTTGCCCACGTTTTTATTATTATTATATGTATACAGAACATGTGCTTACATAATTAATCCTCTAATCTGACAAAAGGGTGCTTAATTAACTATCGGTACCAAATCAAAGGTCAAATATCAAACCTGTCGATCAGCTGATATGTAAATGCTATTGCTCATTTAGGCACATTTAATTGATCAATCGATTAACATAATATAAGTAATCAGCTACTATTCATATATCGAGGAAAATAACCCTTTGATATAATCAAAACGTAAGCTATTAGCTTTTAATCAAGATTGTTCAAGCTATTGTGGTGGACTTATTATAAAACTAGTTAGTGCTCGAGGCTTCGCTCTCATTTAAGAAGTAAAAATTACATCCCCTATTTCATCTCTTTAAAAGTGGCATATTACAAAATTCTTTCTTAGCGGATGCTTACGTCATATCATCTACCTTCATTCCAAATTAATTCAGCCCAATCCAGTGCGTGTTTCAGTGGTTTGGGCTGTGCGTTGATAGATCACTATATCAGTCAGTCAATCATCTTTGAGTTTTATATATTTAGATATTGCTTCTTATTATGCTGTGATTAAATGTAACGTGTATAGCATGTGTACGTTAACTTATAAGAGTTTAAGATCTTAACTACTTAAAATAAACTTTTATCAAAAATTACCTAACTAGACGATCAGTGTTGAGCCAAACGTTTGTCACACTTGATCTCTGTTTCTATAAACAGCTCCCTTAGACCTTTCCAATTTCTCCGGCAGCCATTAGCATCATTTCAAGAAAATTAATTATAAAGTTTAAGTAGGTAGTCTGTTTTTTGTTCAAACTTTTACTGTTGTGGTGTAGAATGGAAACAAAACTTTAAAACAAAATAACAATCATGCTTCTAAACTGAAGAGTGGCGAAGCCTTACTAGATGCTGTTAAAGAACATAAAGACATCATCATCATCTCATCTCATACAGATGTTAAAATTTTTGACAACTCAAACGATGACAAATCTGTAACCTGTGGCCAATATGAATCAAATTTGATAAGATTAATTTCTGAAAAAGAGGAGTCATAGACTATGGCAGCGCCTTAATTTAGACAAGCTGTGGTCAAAAGCCCAAAATTAAACCTATGCCATCTTTAAAAAAACTATACTTTGACTTATCAGGTTAAAAACTCCTTGCTCGCTAAACTGTCACAACCTCTTTGCTATGACATCCATAATGCCACACGCGTGCTTGCATGTTACATGGACGTAAATATTACGAGTTAAGGGATTATAATCTTTAG
Source organism: Macaria notata (assembly GCA_927399415.1). Lineage (NCBI taxonomy): Eukaryota > Metazoa > Arthropoda > Insecta > Lepidoptera > Geometridae > Macaria > Macaria notata. The sequence continues at coordinate 8,573,479 of OV656741.1, forward strand.
GGGTAGTTTTCATTAGGGGTGTAGGGTTACATTGACCTTTTTAAGGCGTTTCCTTCGAGAACATTCAATTAGGGGTTTAAGGGAAGTATATGGATGTTTTAGTTTTGGTATGTTGTTAATTCTGGGGTTTCAATGCATTGTATGCATTTTATTTAAGAATTAACAATAAAAAAAACTCTTCCTCACGCACCCATGGCAAAGAAAATTTATGAAAATAGGATATATACTAGGATATGTAAAATACTACATTACGGCAGAAAATAGTTCTTTCTTTATACTTACATATTAATAATACCTTGTACTTCTTAGGTATCTATCTACCTTTAACTACATTATAATTAAAAAAAATTGTCCATGATAGTTAAGTACATGAAACTGTTGGTCACAGTACCTACCTATAGTTGAGTTAGTCATATCATAAACATAATGCGACCTTTCTGCTTGTAGCTGGCAACCTCATATTTTCCTTTTAGGGCGACTTGCCCAGTCCTGTATAATATAACAGCAGATTAAAATACATCTGATAACCAACCAGTCTGTCTTATAAAACAACTTAAGTTGCTGTCCGCGGTTTGGGCCGCGTTATATTGGGATAAGTAAATTCGTATGAGAGTGGCCAACTCTGGTGTCAGAGTTTTCAAATCGCCTTAAGGGCAACTGATGTGGATTTACATGTTACTTATATAAAAAATATTATAAACAGTAGTCTAATATTATTTTCGGAACTTCTACTTTATAAGTTATGTCGCTTCATAAAAACTTACTTTTGCCACAGAATAAATAATACAACTTTTGCTTCTTAATTAAACAATGCATATTATGACACACTTACTTAACTACAAAATATGTAAGTAATAGACATTTCATATGTAACTCGTTATTTTTCTCATACAAAATGGATTGGTGTGTATGGGACGCCTCGTCTGCGAGCCAGTTCCAATACAATACCTTTTACCAGTGTCTAATATGCGGTGCCATGTCAGAACAGATAATGATCTAATAACTATTTACTTTATAAACCACATGTATATTTTATTCATTAACACAATTCAATTAGAAACTAATTTAAAAAACTAAATACTAACAATAAAATAATAATAATAAAGCTTGGGTCCTGCTCCGTTGCCGGCGGCATCACTAGTTATAAGTTTTTAATGATATTTGTTTTTTTTTATACATAAGTACATAATATATTGTAAAAGATTTGAAGTAGTTGTAAATAAATGAATACACTAATAATAATCAGCCTAATGGGACCCACTGCAGGGTATAGGCCTCCTCCCTCTTAGTAACTACATATGTACATGTCTTAAATAAGCTGTGATCTTCAAAGCGAGACTTAACCGGTTCTTATTGGGTAAACACGCTCAGACCGCAGGTATTGCTTACCATCAGGCAAGCTATAGTAACGCAATTCTTGTGGCTCTCTCTGACGACGTCCAGAGTCCAGTGTTCAAAGGCTGGATCTCTGTTCACATGAACCAGAGCAAAAAATGAGTCGAATGCATATTTTTGTGTAATTTTTATTTTTATTATCTTGGCCTTTACAGTGTCCAAATTAGTTTTAGTAACTATGGGTTAAGCCTGACATAAATGTGTTTTACTTATTTATTATTTATAGTCAAGCTGAAATCTGTTTTAGTAAATAAAAGCTGAAACACTGGAGAAGTATGTAGTGTTTTTCCGCTGCGACTGCTCCTTAACAGACTTCAAACAACAAAATTGATGGTTTTTAGGTGTGTTCCTCCATATACCTACCACCGCCACACCTCTCCTCCTAACTAACGTGGCCTCCGTGGATCTCAAGATCTTACCAACACCGCACCTTGTGTCTTCGAGTTTTGTAGTTCTCCTTCGGCAAGATATTCTCGTCTAAAGAAAAGCTACAAAATGAAAGGAATAACTTGATTTTCCATAGATCGCATCAGTATATTACAAAGCGACCTATTTCCCAAGCTGTCCATCCTAGATAATTATCTATTTGCATACGGTTTCATTTTGATCTCGGACTCGCGAAGTTACTAAGTCAGTATGGAAAGTCAAAAGTTGCCATTTCCATTTTATTACGTTCTATGTTCTATAAGGATTTATGTAATACTTAGTATACCTATGTTTATAATGACCACACCTCACGAAGCCAGGATTTTTATTTGATACTAACAAACCCGGTAAACTCCGTTTCACCACTTTTTTTAAACCTTACGAAGCCCGAGACCTTACCAACTAATGCAAAACCGTGGAAATCGGTTCGTGTGTTCTGTTATAGCGTCAGGAAGGAAAACCCGACTTATTTTTATATAGTAGATAACAATTGTATATTAACTAATTGATATAATTGGTAAATAACAATTGTAAATTAAATATATTTTTTATATCAACATGAGTTATTACTTACCGCTTACTGCGTTTATACTCTATAACAAACCTCCGCTGCAGTCACGAGCCAGCTTTCTACGTTCCTTTAAAGAGCGGTCCTGTCCTAGGGCGCACTTATCACATGTGCTAGTCTTGTTTGTTTTCATATTGTACACCCATTTCCGAAGTTTTGCGTAACTGACCTTTCACGTTCTAAGAATGGGTTGCAGAGAACTAGGTGGAGTAAATAAAGAGTTGGTGATGAGAATTTATAGAATTGTGTTCATGATACAATTAATTTACCACGAATGTAAATTCCATGGAATTAATATATAATACCTAAGAGAGGGATGAAAATCCTTGGTAAATTCTCTGTCCACGCCCATTTTGACAGCTGTCAACTGTCAAAATATGCGGATAAAGAATAGGTCTTAGTGACGTTTCTATACTGATACATATTTATAAAAAATGTTGTTCTTAAAATCAATATGACTAATACTTATATTGATATTGAAACTGAGACCAGAGTATTTTTCTAATCAGAATATATTCAACGATATATTCCTATTATTGCATTGCAATAGTCACACTTCTAGCCCTAAGCTTTGGCAAATGTAAAAGTATATTTAATACAGATGCCATAGTAAATAGAAAGTAAATGTAAATAGTATATACTTCCAGCATTATGCTTTTTCATTTCAAACAATCAATGCATCTTAACGACGTTTAAACGTAATCTTGTGATAAATACTTTACAACCCAGGGGTCTTCAAATCTAGAGTTAATAGGTTTCTTCTAGGCAAGCGTGCTACGTCTTAGACTATTAGTGGTGCTTAACGTCAGGCAGGCTATAGTCAAATTATTTACGACCACAGAGCTTTGAAGTCCTTTGAAGTTCTATCATTCTTCCTTCACTGTAAAAGCGGTCCTTCTTTGGAATGACTTGCCCCTTCACATCCGGCAAGCCAAATCTCTTTCAGTTTTCCAGGGTTTGGTATATTATTACTATTTATCCAAGGTATGATTTGCTATCCTATATTTAATTGAGTGATATATTTATTCTTTTTTATGAGACAATGTATTTATTTTCCCTTTGCTTACATTGTTAGTTGTTTGTTTTTTTTATGTGTATTCCTAGCAATAATTTAGTGTTTAGTATGTTTGTTTGTTAAGGTATCTGTTATGTTGTTTTTTGTACGCCACCGACTTTTACATGTTTCTTTACTAGCGATCTTTACTAAGGTTGCCTGGAAGAGATCGCTCTACGCGATAAGGCCGCCCAATGTACCTAGATTAAGTAATTTTACTATAAATTGTTTCTGTATTTTGTTTGGTGTACAATAAAGTTATATTGATTGATTGATTGATTGAAGTCCATGCTTGTCGCGTATGTGTTAAATAAAAACCGTAATCCAGAAACATTTCCAGAAACATCATATACATTATAACGATTATCGATAATTTGCTAGGTTCCATTTACACATCACTTTGCTATCGAGTCATACGAAGTAACGTCGTGCGAGTGCGATGACCATAGGAGCGACTACTGTGAGAGAGTAAGATGCAAGATGCAGTGGTTGGGCTGTTTACTGGTCCAAACGAGAACCACGTATTATTATTCATTTCGCTTCTAGTGGGGGGCGCGCGCGGGGGCGATGTGGCTCGATCGTTGTTCTGTGTTTACGACTGTAGAATAGTAAATGTAATCCATTTACTTACTATCGATACGCTACTCTGAGCTTATCAATATGTCCGATAACACATACTTTTATATTTACTTTTCACCAAGGACATATTGGTAAATCAATAGAAATATATACATGTACATATATACCTACTACATATTTGTTTTGATATTGCTACATTATTTGTGAGAGATTCTATCATCTTTAATGAGCTAGTATTAAAGAGAGCTTTACCGTAGGTGTGATAAAATATTTAGTTGATTCAAAACTAAAAAGGTCCTATGTAAAATTACTTAATAGACATATAAAAATCTTTATTAAGGCCAACGACATTAATAATACCTAAATATTAATGTCGTTGATTAAGGCTCACAAAGTACTTTTTATATTATACAAAACCTGACTTCTCTATAAAGAAACACAAAAAAATCCTATTTAAAAACCGGCTTTTAATCAAACGAAAGTCCCATTACTTATACAAAAATTAAAACTGAAAACATCCACGTACCGCTAAATAAATAATTAATACTCGCATGAAGATAATAATACATAGATCTTGTACAACATAGCATCAAATCAATAGTGAATTCAGAATCATAGTTCTCACGGTGAGTCGGCAGAAAGAGACCAATTTAGACGGACCCTTCTCTAATCTCTTTAATTTAGCGCCGATAAATTTGAAACCCGGAGTGCAACAAAAATAATGTAATTGTATTACAGTAACAGTACATTTTATTATAGAAAATTACACATCGTTTAGAACTTTTACTTTTACTAAGTTTTTTATGCGATAAAAGTAACAGTAAGTGGGTTCTTAAGACTAGAAGGGTGTTAGATTGTCGATCTTTGATGGCTAGAGACATATGCCCAGTAATGGGTCTATAAAGGTTCATGTTGACAATTAAATCGATTACATTAATTTCGAATTAGAACATATTGTAAAGGTAAAAATATGTATGTATGTCCTCATGTACTTATGTACCTATATGTTTGTTAAGTCATCGAACTCTAATCAGCTGTTCTGAGTTGAATGCAATTTATATTTTATTGTTTTTTAAACCTATACTTGTAAATGTTTACATACGTAATCTTACGTATTGTTGTACTTATAAAGAATTTATTCAAAACTTATAAAACATAAAGTAACTAACTTATAGTATATATTTACAAATCTTAAACATAATATTAAAATATACAATATACCTAAAATAAAATATGAAGCAAAATAAAACAAACAAAAATTTGAATAAAAATAATTAATATTAATATTCTGGAAACGAATAAAATTTATTCAGTAAAAACACATGTTAAACAAATAATACATAAATCAATCATAATTACATGCACTTAAAGGACTTAAACTAAACTAAATAACCCGCCCTTAAACGTTCCCGGTGCAAATGTGCCCATCAAGCTATCTGCGTTTCTGCGCTGAATGGTTGTATACTCGTATATTTTATCCTAGATTGCTTATACAGGCTATTTTTTATCCCGTATTAACGCGAGTAACTCCGCAGGGCGCCACTAGTATCATTATAAACCAATTTCATGCTATTGATATTGAAGCACTCATACGTAAACTAAAGTAAGTAACTACTTAAACTAAACGCCACGGGAGTCCACGAGTTTAGTTTTTAACCATATACAAATTACTACAGTTTAAAAATAATATACCTTTAAATTAAACAAACATACAAATCATTGAACAAGTAATATGTTTATATTGTTCCGTTTACTTGTTGTTTACTATTATTTGAATTATATTCGTTTTTTTACCTATACCCTTATATTCGTTTTGTAAACAAATTGTTCACATCAATGGACTCCCACGTAAAAGTAAAAAAATGTTTATTTGCCAATTGAAAACTTAACCTACATATTACAATATTCATATTTTTAGTTATTTTCAATACAATAATAGTGTTAACAGTAGACCCCAAACTAGGCGTCAGCCTGTATCTTGGTGGTCCAATTATAAAAATACGTAGTTAGGAGGTTAATTGGTTGATATTTTGGTAAGAGTTCTTGGAGCCATCTAATATTCTGGCAAATATTTTATTCTAAGTACACAATATAATCAATTAATCACGAATCGATAAAAAAATGTATTTATGTGGCGTTTTAGAAAAAATATATAGTTATAATGGATCAATTATATTATTTTATTGTTCCCCATGTCAATGTGTTAACGCTAACACGTTCTTTAATTTGTATCTCTTGGTTGCTTTGCTTTTATCATTATCCATCTAATAAATTCTGTGAAACTTAGGTGTCGATAAAATTATTTTGTCGATATTTTTTTAACTTTTATCAATCCTTTGCGCAGTGGGACCTACTGTCCTACCTGTAGGTTCAAGCGGTGGGACGTAGATAACAAAGAAGATTAGTCATATCGAAAGGCATTTAAACCAATCATCATCGACCTTTTGCTTATCAATGTAAATTACAGAAGTCCAAATATTGCGCCAATTACCTCTAACGATGCTTAAACCTATGAAGATTGACAGAGGAAAGCAACCGGTCACGGCGGGCGAAAGTAAGATCGTTAGCATAGAATAAATCAAGCAATGGTTGAGCAAACATATATTGCGAAGACTGCAAAACTTTGGACTTTACCTACCTCAATTTTACCTGCGAACTACAATTCAGTAAATACATAAATATTCTGGGACATTGCACACAGCGCTATCTAGCATCACACTAAGCAAACGCTTGTGTCGTGGGTACTAGATAACGGATATAATACTTGTATACTTTTCTTTTGTACATACTTATCATATAATACATACAAACGACCAGACTCAACACAAGTAATTATAAATTTTAAGTAATTTTTTAAAATTTTAAGTACATAAATACTTGTGTCATGCGGGAATCGAACCCTATGATGCGCAAATAAATTTATCCTGGGTTTTGTCATCAGAATCTCGAGATGTTAACCCTTAAACAAACAAGAGCCCCTGTGGCTGTTTAAGAAAAAGCGAGGGTGTTTTCTGGGTAATTAGGGGCCGCTGATTTCATTTTTGATGAAAAAAATATAAAAAAGGGGGAAAAAAGGAAAGGGGTGTTTTTGTGTGGTAAATAACCTACCATTATCCAATCCGGTTTGAAAAAAAATCTATACTAGTTGTTTTCTCTGGGTTTGCTTGTCAAATTTAGGTAATTTAAAAAACATATACATATTCACATTTCTTTTGTTCAATACATTATATTTCTTCTAAAGCATTCGACATAGAAGGAGTCTAATGGTTTTATGGTATATCTTAGTAGGTAATTAAAAATAGTCGTTTTCTATGTAAGACTTTTATTAATTATACTCATATAAAAGTGGACACTTATTTTTTGACTTTATATTAGTAAAGAAAATTATGCACCATTCACAACCCAAAAATACAAACCGTTTTCTATATTAGTAAATCCAATAACAGTTAGGCACGAATGAACAATGGTAGATAATTTACCACAATCACCCATAACTTCACATGATCAAAAACCATGCATAGAATACCAGAATTTTCAACCAAATGGATGCAAAACAACAACAATATAGCCTAGTTTATAAATCTGGACGCAAAAACCACTTACCAGATTTTTCGTAGAACAAAACTCAAATTGTCGGGAGCGACGCACAAATTTCAATTTTTTTTCGCCAAACTGCCGACTTGCCCTCTTTGACATTGACTTAAAAGGACGGGTGACGTTTATTAGTGAAATGTTGCCAGTAGTTGGATAAAAAAAACACAACGTTTTACTTGCTATTCAATTCGATTAAATTCGGCGAAAAAAAAGTCCTTTTTTAAAAAAAAAATCAAGTGGTATGCATTCTACCTTTATTTTAATAAGGGTTAACAGGCCAAGTACCTAACATACATATCCCAATGTAGTCCGTCACTGACGAGAAACCAATGATTTTTTAATTCTGGTTCGCGAATTTTGACAGTTGTAATTGACAACTTACTCGGTGCAATTTTGTTGTTTCGATTCGAGGATGTAAGCTCTACGCTAATCTCGGAATAATTAAACAAAGATTTACATGAAAATACAGATATATTTCTTATTTTCCATTTCATTGATATCACAGTACCATTCTTTTTTAGTCGGGTATTTCCATGGCAACGAAAATAATAATCTAAAACTGTAATTCTTGCAACTGTCATTGGTTTTACTTTTTATAAGTCTATCGTTACCAAAGAGTTTTACATTATCAGGTTTGACTCCTTTATTCATTAATAAGGTTTGCTTACAAGATGAACTCAACATTGCGAATCACAAGCCTGCTGGAGTCTACAAATCTAAAGGGTAAGCATCTTGTTGGTAAAGCGTGTTACACTTAGGCTGCAGCAATACTTAACATCAGCCAGGCTGTAGTAAAAAAAAACAGAAGTTGTAAAAATGATGTGATGTGTGATTGAATACAATTCGTGTTAGTTCCGACGTTTAAAAATAATTTGCATGTAAAATACTTAATAAATTGATTGAAATAATGTCTTGTTTAAGTGTCGACAATCAAAAGATTTCGCTAAAATACTGAAAGAGACTTATGTGCCTATTATGAATATACAAATAATACTTTGTTTTCCTTTATTATTGCATAAATTAACCTTTGTTCCTGGTTAGAAATGAAAGGAATTTTAGGACGTTCTGATAAATTTACATAGTTATGTGTTATCTTTTGTTATGTTACTTACATATAGCTTGTCTAAATACTTACTGTCCATATTAAACACATTAAATATATTTGTTATTATTACACGTCTAATTATGCATGCCTTTTCCGAAAGGAGGCGTTACGCGCGAGTTAAGCTAGCAATGCTAATGACTTAATTTAATCAACTTCTAACACGCGTAGCAACCTTTTATTATTAAACACTTTATGACCACGTAATACACACAACATTACACGTTACAATATTGGTTCAGTTTGTCTAACACACTATATTTATGTCGATTATTTATAGATTACTTAAATAACTACACACCTAACCTACGTTTTAAAGTGGTCTAAATGGTTTTAGTCTTAAATACAGTAAGTAAGTACCTAAATAAGTCTTCTCTTATTTCTTTGTTAAAAACATAAGACAGTTTTTAAGTACATGAATTAAAACTTGGTTAGGCTTAACGGGTTTTTTGACTTAGTGAATGAATTAAAAAATATTTTTACTTCCAGCTTTTTTCGGCTGATTAACTTTTTTTTAATAAATCCACCGTCAAATGATAATCTTAACTTCCGTGGCAACTGCTCATAAAAATTTGATTAAAATTGTGACATCGGAATCTCATAATATAACTTGTACCTACTTATTTATTTTAGGAATCCAGAAGGGACGTCAATCTTATCATTACGTATCATTACAAAAAAAACTGGATTTACGATGGCGGGTTCTGACGACTCACGCTATATTTAAATGTATTATAAATTATGTACAAAATATGTAGGTACATATATATTAATGCCAGTGTAATAATATGTTGCGGTCTATTTATTTCTATGATTTGTATATTTTAATTCATCTAGCAGTTAAATTGTAATTGCCGAGCTTGGTGGCGAAAGAAATTATGCATCTCCATATATTTCCTCAAAAGATCACGAGCCGTTTGTATGAAACATTTGATTTCGTCGCAAATTTTGTTATAATTAAGAAGATATGTTTTTGATTTTGGGGTATTAAAACCGCTTTGAAAATTAGGATTTTAATAAATCTAGATAATATTGATTTTTTATTGATTTATTAATACGCTCAACGCTGGACACCAAGCTGTATGATGCTCTTCACGTCGCTAAGGACAGCTGCAGATGGAAGAACATCATTAAGGAAAAACTAATATCCCGTGGGGGCATTCACGACCCCCAGTAATGAGGACTACGACGCAAGGAGGAGGGAGATTATATTGAACTTGTAACAGTTATACATTAGTGGAACTATATACTAACCAACAACCACTTTTTTCCGGTACCTGCATAACTATATCAATAAATTTCAATTGCATTTGCATTCTCATGATTTTTTCACCTGATATACGACAACTTAGCTGTCTCCACAGACCTCTAAAATTACTTATTCGAGTTCCCAAGCTCACCGAAATCGTGACTTGATAAAAAACGAAGGATAATTAGATTAGTTTGAAGAATTTGATGCATTCTCTGTGTCTCGAAACCATCATTAGACAGATAGGTTAAGGTTGTTGACTTCATTATTAAAGTCAGAAACACGTACAAATTACAACAGAATTATATCGTGAAAAAACAAAAGCACTGCTTTTCTTTGATTTCTCATTAGTTAATAAATCAAAGATGCTATATTTGTTGACATAAAGTACTTAATAATTTTTTTCTGCTGAATGGATGTTGGTTAGTTCTTTTGAGCGTTTTTTTTGATCGACTGCAAGTTAATCTTTTTATTGTACTTAATCGAAATATATAAAACTCAAAGGTGACTGACTGACTGATATAGTGATCTATCAACGCACAGCCAAAATCACTGGACGGATCAGGCTGAAATTTGGCATGCAGGTAGATGTTATGACGTAGGCATCCGCTAAGAAAGGATTTTTGGAAATGCCACTTTTAAAGGGGTGAAGTAGGGGATGCAAGTTTTACTTACGCTCGCAAGCGAAGCCGCGAGCATCCTCTAGTTGAAGTATATATTTTCACCGTCTACCTAATCCGTAGCATGTTTTTAAAAGACTTTAAATTACCCTAAAACTGGCACACCCGTATGTTTGTTATCTTGACATTAGATCTGTGGGGTCCTGAGTCCTTATATTTAGGGTTATAATGAGTTAATTTTATACCAATGTGTGGTCGAAAGGATGTGTGAGTTGTTTTGTTTGTTCATAGTATTAGTTTTGATTGTTTTTGGACCACATAAGTAGAGTAAGTTCTGGCTGCATAGTACGGTAGTCGTTAAGCTAGCCCTTAGGGTGGTTTGAAAACTCTCGACGTCAGAATTGGCCAGAAGAAGAAGAGTAGAGTATTGGTTGCTTAAAAAATAGCAGTGTTTTAAACTAGAACAGGTTTGCATTTGACCACAGTTTGCATGATGGTAAGATTGATTGATTGATTGAAGATCCGGTTCACTCTAACTTTGACGATCGCAAGATTATAGTTTATTAAATTAAAAAAAGACACACGGAAATTACTAATAATTGCCAAAATATCTATGCCAAAGTTGAACGCACTCCTCAGAATTCGCAAAAATCAAATAACTAGTTACTTGAATTATGTATATGTAATTCAGAATAATCATGAAAAGAAATACCTACTTACTTACGCACTAAAATGGCAAGAGTTTTGTAAGTTTGTAAACACAGATGGTTTCTATTCTTTCATTTGAGCTGCCCTCTTTTAACCGGGCAGTTGGGTAAACAACATCATTTATTTTGACTACAATAAACTGTGCTAAAAGATTTTCGTAACTCTTTCAGGGAATTTTGATGCGTATTTGTTTGTGGTGAGTATTTTCGAGTAAATTGAAATTCAATATTATTTTAGCTTTACTGTAAAATGCCCTTAAACAAGTCAAAGCAATCACAACACCAGAAAATATGAAAGAGTTATACTATGCATATATCCATTCAACTCTATTGTATGGACTTATTTTATGGGGAAACTCAACAGATTATGAGCGAGTATTAAAACTCCAAAAAAGAGCCATACGAGTTCTAGTTGGAGGTAGATATCTCGAACCATGCAGAGTACACTTTCGGAACCTACAAATTTTGACGACAGTATCCCAATACATTCTGGAAATTCTAAAACACGTACACAGACATCTTCATCTATACAATATCAAAATTTCAAATGGAGACAAGAGATCGATCAGAAGAATTGATGGATTATTTTTACAAAAACCAAAACATCGTCTCGCCATGCTTGAAAAATTGCCTACTGTTATAGGTGAAAAACTTTTCAATAAACTTCCAGAAAAAATAAAGACTATGACAAATGAGAATACGTTCATCAATGCGACAAAAAAACTTCTACTCGATAAGACACTGTACACACTCAAAGAATATTTCAATAATGACTACAGTCACATGACTTTTGACGAAACTGTACCTGTACATACCAATAATAATGAACATACTCATAAAATATAATTGTTATATGCTGTGCAATTGTTTGGATTTTTAGTTAATTATTATTTTTTAGTATTATACAAATAATATTATTATTGATAAGGAATTATGAATTATATTACTGACGAGATTTTATAATATGATACACACTGTACATAGGTACATTGTAGTATTCATTTTTATATCATTAATAAATATCTTTATCTTTATCTTTATCTTTATCTTTATCTTTATCTTTATCTTTATCTTTATCTTTATCTTTATCTTTATCTTTATCTTTATCTTTATCTTTATCTTTATCTTTATCTTTATCTTTATCTTTATCTTTATCTTTATCTTTATCTTTATCTTTATCTTTATCTTTATCTTTATCTTTATCTTTATCTTTATCTTTATCTTTATCTTTATCTTTATCTTTATCTTTATCTTTATCTTTATCTTTATCTTTATCTTTATCTTTATCTTTATCTTTATCTTTATCTTTATCTTTATCTTTATCTTTATCTTTATCTTTATCTTTATCTTTATCTTTATCTTTATCTTTATCTTTATCTTTATCTTTATCTTTATCTTTATCTTTATCTTTATCTTTATCTTTATCTTTATCTTTATCTTTATCTTTATCTTTATCTTTATCTTTATCTTTATCTTTATCTTTATCTTTATCTTTATCTTTATCTTTATCTTTATCTTTATCTTTATCTTTATCTTTATCTTTATCTTTATCTTTATCTTTATCTTTATCTTTATCTTTATCTTTATCTTTATCTTTATCTTTATCTTTATCTTTATCTTTATCTTTATCTTTATCTTTATCTTTATCTTTATCTTTATCTTTATCTTTATCTTTATCTTTATCTTTATCTTTATCTTTATCTAATTGCATAAGCTTTCATAACTTTAATCATCAAAAAACTTATATATGTATTCTAACCGCAAAAATAAAAATTGCAATAGAGTACAGTAACCTTCATATTATACAATCTATGTAGCCAAAGTAGAATCACGAAAACCAAGCTTAGGTACATAAGTACTTATATTTCAGTAGCTAAATTTATTAATAATTTCAAAGACGCACTGAAACCTATTTTTTAAAGATTTGCGTAAATTACAAACTACAGTGCATGCATCTACAGGAGAAAAGTATACATATATGTTTTTTATAAGTTCTTATACCACAAGCATTCGTTTAGTTTATGGGTAGATGGCGATGTGTGCAATGTAAAGGAATATTTATTAATTATTCATTAAATTATTTATTCTGCTTTTGCTCGTCTCTAACATATCACATCAGATTCCGTTAAAAGCCCAATATGCTAAAGCCCCAGCCGCTTACAACCACTACAAATAATTTTCCAATTCGAAACCACTTAGAAAAGCTGTAAACCTGCATTTATATTAAGTTTTATTGTATACATTTTCTCGTATTCGTGTTACTGGGCTATTCTATGTTCAACGACATAGTACTGGATAGACATCTCATGAATGTATCAAAAATCCTCAGGTATGAAATGTCCGATAAACAAATGTCAAAGAAGACCATGGCATCTGGAACAGTCTTTATAAGTATAGTGGTCTTACTTTTAAGAAGATGTGTTTTTTTTAACATTATATGCGTTTGACTGCACCTCACCTGAGGGTAATCGACGGTGAAGTCGAAGATGTAGCACGCTTGCCCAGAAGAAACCTATTCACTCGTGCTTTGAAAGCATTCAGATTGTAAGATTGGGGACATACCAACTTCCGGAGTGAGTTCCAAAGAGCTACTGCACATATTGAGAACGACTCTTGAAAATTGTCTGTACAAGTTTGCGCACTGAAAGTGTAAAATTTTTGGTGAATTGTGGTCAAATGTACGCTTATCCGTATAATTTTATTTATTTATTTATTTTATAATGGCACACAAAACAGAATGTGTTAAAAATGTTAAGAAAATGTTTATAAATGTTACTCATTTGACGCGATGCCTGCCTAGAACCAGAGATATTGGTGGATCTACTGAAGAATTCACACAGAAAAAATAGCTGCGAAATGCTGATGCTTCAATTAATGACGTAATGACACTCACAGATATCTCTTATGTGTGTGTACGTGTATGTATATTTGTTACTTCTTCACGCTCTAACCAACTGCTGACTGAACCGATAGCGATGAAATTTTGCATATTTACCCCGGTTACCGCGAGTAACGCGCCCTAAAGGCCTCTGGCATGGCTTAACGACTGCCGTTCTAGGCTACTAGTTTGCTATACGTGTAGTTGGGCGTCTCTTGCTTATATTATCTGTTCTAGGCTATTCTATTTCGCTTATAGGCGCCATTTGTAAAGCTTGTCAGATAAACGTGCTGAGTTTATGGCTCATGTTGGGGTCTTCACCCACTTTCTACGATATTGTCTTGCATTTCGTAAAGTGTGTAAGTTGGTTGACTAGGGTATTCGTGCGGAATCATCGAAGTTAGGTAACGGTCAGAATCGATCGGATAGTACTAGAGTGTTTGGCTAAAAATGGTTTATATATGGGCACTTCAGATGTAAAATCTTTCATCGATAGCCTTATCGATATCATCGCTTTGCCAGAAGTAGTTATTAGATTTGCTTGTAAAATATGTGTTTGTATTGTCCTTAAAAGTGGTTGCTTTCATGTGTCGTATAATGCATTTAATAAGTCACGACCGTCCGTCCTAATACTGCTGCAATCTTTCAATTCAATTCAAATATACTTTATTGTACACCAAATAAAAAAGAACATATTTAACATAAAGGTGGAAGGTAACCAGGGACATTGGGCGACCTTATCACTAAAGTGATCTCTTCCAGGTAACCTAGTTTGGACAACACTAGAGGCAATCCGTAAAGCTGGCGTACTTAACACAATATTAAATAATTTTATCTTACAATCTTAAATATTTTTTAGCCATCGTGTGGTTTAAAAAATCTCAACAAAGTTCGATTGCCGATTCAAACTTTTTTATTGTGCTCATTGTTCAATATTTTTTCAAAATTAAAAGAAAAAAATATCTTTACTGATACAAAAACATAATAGGCCAATTATAAACCTTCTTTTCTTTCGGAAGTCCATAATAACTATAGGTCAATACCGGCACAAGCGCGACTGATTCCTGCATTTCAAGCTTCATACAAGTTCGATTTCACATAACTGTACAACATCGACCCTAACCTTCAATAAAGGCTCGATCAGGGCTACGTTGTTTCCGCGCTTTACTGTCTAGTGATGGGACTGATCATAGCACTACATAATATAAAGCAAAGTCACTTTCCGCGTCTATCTCTTTGTCTGTGTATGCTTAGATCTTTAAAACTACAATGTATTTTGATGTAATTCCTTAAATAGATAGATTGATTCAATTGAAATATTGATTTTTATACGTTTAGATAATAAAGCTGAAGAGGCTCGGAAGTACGAACATTGAAGATATAAAAAAAATATGTTTGGAGATATCTTCTCCGAATTTATTTATTTTATAATGGCACATAAAACAGAATGAATTGACAGCAATAATTGACAGCAGAATATGTTCCAACAATTACTAAAAATGTATTTCTCTGTTTATCTGTATCTCTGTTAATCTGTTTATTTAAAAAAAAATCACGCAAAAACAGCTGAGGGGATAATCATGATATTATGTATGTAGGTAAGTAGTATGAGGTCTTAGGAATGTCATCCTGGTACTACTACTAGGCTACTTTATATCCTGAAATAAAGCGATCGAGGCTGCGGGCGTCCCCTAGTGTATAACACGCGAGAAGAAGTGCGAATATAAGTAAAACGTACATTTTTGTATTCGCTTTGTTATATAAAAGACTTTCTTGCGTTTAAGTGTCAGTAGGTACAACACTACTGTTCCATACAAGTCATCGTAACTTTACGATACAGTACCACCACGATAACTCTACACGCGGATAAAATTGGAACTAAAACAATTCATTTGAAACGATCAAAACTTGCAAAAAGCGATCAATAGTTACGTAGAGATGAATCAAGCAACATTTGTATGGAAGACCATCAGTTGAGTGGCAATTTCTAAAAACACAAAACTAGTGAAGCATTTTATCATTTAAAGACAAGGCTGAACACCGGCTCTGTCTTTTTTTAAAGACTTCTTTAAACATGCTGAAAAGAGACAATCATAAAGCCGGTGAATTCCACTTTAAAAAGTGCTGCCACCGTGGCTTCAAAACTTATTTAGCGCGGAGTTTATTAGCCGGATAGTTTAGGTCTTTATCTTGAGCACTAGGTCTCAGATGGCTCTTAGATCTTAATTACGATTACTAGATACACGATTATTCGAGTTTAGAAGCGGCCGTGGAAAGTTATTTATGTTATGGTGGATTAAGAATTCGTGAGGAGACCATCAGACAGAAGTGTGTTCTAGGATTTATATTAAATGTCTTTATGTGTAAATTATCAATTGTGGCTCAGCGGTTTCAGTGTCTGCTTTTCATCCAGACGCACCAGGTTCGAATCTATTCCTACACCAATGACTTGTATTTTCAAGTTATGTATGGATTTGCACTCGCTTAACGGTGAAGGAAAACATCGTGAGGATACCGACATGTTTGAGAACCACAATATCCGAGGACATGTGTCTTCCGCCTTCAAACTATTTATATTGTGTTTATAAGTAATTCAATGTTATCAATGTAATTCATGAGTATCATCACGTAAGTTCTAATTAACATAGTAATTTCTTGTAATTTTTTACTTTATTATTGGCGCTGTGTGATATGTCCTTGAATATTTATTCATTCATTCATTCATTCGTTTTTGTAAATACTCTCATGATATACTAGCAAACCCCGCAAACTCCGTTTCGCCACCAGATGGCTTCGTTTTTTTTTATAAACCTCACGGAGCCCGAGACCTTTCCAACGAATGCAAAACCGTGGAAATCGGTTCGTGTGTTCTGAAGTTATAGCGTCAGGAAAGAAAACCCGACTTATTTTAGTTTGTATGTAATAGTATAAATGGCTTATAGTAGATAAATGGCGTAAGAAAGTCACAAATTTTGGCGGGTTTAATGCCATCGTGTTTAAGGACCGCATGCATAAATATAATAAACATAATATAATACACTTTAATAATTTCAGCCATAAGTTAACGCTAAATGCGTTTAAAAATCGTGCAAGCGGTCATTAATGTTATTTCATTTTTAAAATCTTCTCACCGTAACTTAGTAGCTAACTTATTTATAGGCCGAGTTATATCGATATAAAATGCAAATTGAATCGATAGCCCTAGATAAAGCTAAATCGTGTCATTGTGTCATGCCCTTTACATTTATTAAGTAAGTACCTACAGGCAGTTTAGTTCATGAAATATCATAAAAAATACGAAACAAGTATATCACACACCATGTCTTCACAAATTGTTTTTTATATTCCTATTTTTTATTGCCATCGTATGTAATAAATACTTACTGTTATTATCAAACAAAATATTAGTGAAAACCTGACTTATAAGTTTGATAGGCCAATACTGCGCTAACTTATATTAGCAGTTAGATGCTAATAACTAAACGATTTGATATGATTGATTGATAGTTATTGTATTGATTTCTACGTTAAAATATTAGGTCTAGCGATATATTAAACAAAAAAATGTAAGGTAATATTTTTGTATTCAACGAAACGTAGACACTAGTACCTTAAATAAAAAAATAGTAGTTTAAAAATGGAAACTGATATAAATATACACGTTCTTCACAGCCTTATCTGCCTATAAACCAATAGCATCCATAACGGTTACCCATCCATTTGAAAGATGCGTGTCCCAGCAGACATAACCATAAATATACCATCGTATTTGATGCATCAAAGGCTTCAAAAATTAATAACCAATATTTCACGATCATGTGTGAGAGCCATAAAGTAAAGGGCGTATTGCCGTTAAATAACTGTTAGAAAACTATAAATCGATGGAAGATATTAATATTAGTATCGGTGTCAATTTAACTGTTAGATAGTTTTGTAGCTGTCCGGTTCGAATCCCAGCGAACGACTTATTTTTCAAGTTATGTGTGGATTTGCAATTGTAAAAAAGTAAAGTTATTTGCCGCAAAACTAAAATTTGTTGACGCTCTACATGCCGCAATTTATTTTTTCTTCTTTTTGAGTAGGTATATTTACCTTTCTCTGTTTGTATAGATGTAAATGTAGGCAATATGACATGTGCTTAGGTTTTTAGTTGTACTATTTGTTAAATATTATTAAGTTGTATTAGTTTTAGTAGGTACGCCAGCTTTACTGTTTTCCTATCGTTGTTTTCCAAACTAGGTTGCCTGGAAGAGATCATTCTAAGTGATAAGGCCGCCCTCTGTCCCAATATGTACTATTATTAAATTGCATTCTAACATCTATTTCCAGATATTCTTGACATTTGAACCTATTCGACATTATATACTTAGGTATTGACATAAAACCTTGACATAATAAGTACATATACCTATATATTAACATAAAATTAAACGCAATAATTACCAACATAGAATGATCATGTTTATAAGGAAAAGGGAATAAATGGCTTTTTTAAATAGCTATTTTGTGCCATCGACATGTTTGATTGTGTTATTTACAAAGTTTATAGTTAATATGATACAACAATTTATTGTATTCAATTACGTATGAACTTAAAGAACAGTGAAAGTTTCATCAGGATCAGTATAGTAGCTTTTAAGACATTTCACACAGCGCCATCTAGCCCTATACTACAAACGCTTGTTCTAGTTTCTAAACTAACTTAGTTTAGAAATATTTAAGGCTGTATTCAATAAATCTGATATTCATGTCTCTTTATATTCAAACTAGCTGGTGCACGCGACTTCGTCCGCGTGGAATAGTTATTACCATAAAAACGGTTCTAGTGAGCTAGTCTTAAAAGATAAACATATACTGTTGCGGAAATTTTGTTAGATCATTTCAAGAGAAATAATTCTTTCATTCATATTTTTTTATATCTTGAACCGTTTTCGCTGCGCACGCCACGGAAGCCCTCAAAGATGAATAAATTTCCTAGTTTTTTCCACATTTTACATTGGTTCTTCGCTCCTATTAGTTGCAGTGTGATGTTTTATAGCCTAAAGCTATCCTCGATAAATGGTCTATTCAACACAAAAATATTTTTTCAATTCGCACCAGTATAGTTTCTGAGATTGGCGCGTTCAAACAAACAAACAAACTCTTCAGCTTTATAATATTAGTATAGATCAAAATACTTTTTAGAATGTATGTAAATTGCATAAACCTGGTAAAGACGAATGCATAATGCATTTGTCAGTAATTTAAAGTAATGACATTTATTCGTTACGTATATTCTAAATAGAATTCACGGCCTAAGGCTGACAATCTTGTATTTCAAAAATTCATATATATAGGTACTAGTGGACGCCCGCGGCTTATTGTAATGCTCGCATTATTTTGAGATAAAAAAGTAGCCATATGACACTTCTAAGACCTCATACTACCTATGTATGTACATACGAAAAATCATGATGACCCGTTCAGCCGTTTTTGCGTTATGAGTGTTTAAATAAACAGATAAACAGACAAAAAATGAATAAAAACCTGCCGGATCGTATTCCGTTATATAGGTAGATTTAATGTAAACCATTTTTTTTACCAATATCTTCTATGTTCAGATATTTGGCCCTCTTCAGCTTTATTATATGTATAGATAAATGTTTTCATTGTAGGTACCTATGTAAATATATAGGTATGTGACTGAATTTATTTTTAACTCTAGTTTTTATTTTTTTATGTGCGATAGGTTTACGTTTGACTACAGCCTGCCTGATATTAAGCATTGCTGCCGCCTAGGGTGTAACACGTTTACCTAGAAGATACCTATTAACTCTAGATTTGAAAACCCGTGGATTTGTAGTAGATTTAGGAGGATAAATATACTTTACATTCGTATCATATAAACATTATTGGCTACAGAAATTGAACCAAATGTTATCAACGTCCACCACTTTATCCAATAGACAGACATCTTTTATAGTTATCGAATGAGAGTGGTCAACCCTGGTGTCGTGAGTTTATCAAGCCACCATAAGGGCCTATGACATGGCCTAGTGACTATCGTACTATGACAAACAATTATACTATAACCACTTGTAATGTAACCTAGTAAAAAAGTATACCATTTAGTTACCCGAGGTAGAAACAAAGGGCCATAGAAAGCTAATATTGTAAAGACGTAAACATCGCGGAGCCTGCAGATATCATGCGCGAACAATTTGCGAGATTTCATACTGACCCATTGCTTCAGGGATTGCAAACATACCCAGTATCACTGCTGGATGTTAAAGCAACTGCCGGCGCGGCCGGTCCTTGCATAGGTGACCGTGGTAAAAGGAAATCTCTCTCTTGAGTCGTATTTATATCCGTTGTCTAGTATCCACGACACAAGCGTTTGCTTAGTGTGGGGCTAGAAGGCGCTGTGTGCAATGTCCCGGAATATTTATTTATTTATTTCCTCATGATTGAGGGCCGTGACACCCCGCAGAATTAATTCGTCAAGGGAGTTCTCTTGGGCAGATACATTCCGGTGGGCGCCCAGTTCTTTATTATTAAAAGACACATGTACTCGGGTATTGTGGTCCCCAAACATGTCGGTTTCCTCACGATGTTTTCCTTAACCGCTAAGCGAGTGCAAATACGCAGTTACCCTGAAAATACAAGTCATCGGTATAGAGCCGGATTCAAACTAACTACAAAGTGCGTCTGGATGGAAAGCATACACTGGAACCGCAAAACAACACTTACTTTTTAAAAGGCAGTAGGTTCCTTGAATGGGCATTTATATTTGGGTATTGACCCCTGTCTGAAGCCCTTTACGATAATGCTGAGCGTTAAAGGAAATTATCTTTAGCAAACCAAGTGCTTTTACACTTTACTGTAATCTAGTTTAGTTCTGATGTAACATTGGAGTCGCGTTGCTATGAAAACGATTAGATTTCCGGCGTGCTTCGCGCTTCCTTAATGAGAACATAGTTATTTTAATTAATTAGCTCATGAATTGTATCGACTCCGGGCTTTTTTATCGGGCTGGAATTTACCTGAACCGTTTGATAATAATTCTTCTATTCTAATCTTGGTTGTGGCCTCTGCGGTACGGCATAATAGTTCTTCTCAGTCAGAATACGCCGGGCAGTTGGGTCAACATGTCGTCCCGTGAGATCCTAGTGACTTTGATTGTTATAAGCTTAGTTATTTCAGGTATGTGTTCTATTTTCAATCATTTTGCAAAAGAGAATTTTCTCTATTCATTAAATAGCCTTTTTTACCGAAGCCTTCTAAAAAAGGAGGTTACCAAGTCGACCCGTGTCTTTGTAAATGTGTTTTGTGTGAATACGATAAAATTTTAGCATAATAATCTAGAGTAGTTGGGGTTCCAAGCACGTGTGCCGTGTTTTGAGGGTATATGTATGTCCACATTTCTCGAAAACTATAAGGGATATCGATATGGTTATTTTTGTATTAGTTTATCAGTATTTGATCGAAATCGATTCAGTAGTTTATGAGATATGCCTATCTACGCATTCCAGGAGCAAATTACTATTTGATATTCTTTGATACGGATACTAACCATAATTTTACTAAAGTGGTTGATATTACTTTCCAGAGGTCCAGAATTATCATTATAATCAAGGGATATTAATCGTAAATGGTGAGTTAAAAGTAGGCGTTGATGAAAACACAATAATAAGAAACAACCATGTTAACATAGACGGAAAAGTTACTTCTGTAAATTGGAATGCCGATAAAATTGATAAACTATATGAAAAAGCACATCAAGAAGAGCCAGTTAAATCAACCATTTCAAACGAGGAGGATCTGCGTAGTAAAGCTGATCCTTCAGAGAATATATCTGGTGAACACGATTTGTCTATATCTAAGGCACAAGGCCATGGATCTCTATCTATATCTGATGAACCAGTTTATGTATATAAATCTAGAGGACCACCTAGCGTATATTACTATGTACCAAACGTGTTATTGTTCATTTTGATTGCATTTGTAAATCTGTTTGCGTAAGATCTACACACTTGTACAAATTTAAAATCTGCTGATAATTATGTTATTTCTCAATAAAAGAGTTATAAAATAATGTCTTAAAATATAACGAAATTGTTTCTGCCATACTATGAGAAATAACGAACGATTTGAATAAAATTTTGATGTTATGATAAATGTTGTTTTATTTATTTAATATATAACATAAGTGCTTTTTAATTTTGTAGTAAGTAATGAGAAGTAAGTATGTTTAGTTTTTATCTTCTTTATCTTTCTTAAATTTTTGTTATTTCTCTTGTTATATTGAATTGAAATCTATCTAGGTAGTATATTTGTGCAAACCAACTATAAAGCTGAAGAGGGCCAAAAATCTATACATAGAAAATAGTACAAATTATGTGTGTGACCATACTATAAATCGATAGTAAAACAGCTTGCAGCAGTTTTTATAATTTTTGTTTGTTTATCTGTTTATTTAAACGCTCATAACGCAAAAACGGCTGTACGGATTATCATTATCATTATATTTGGTATGTAGGTAGTATGAGGTATAAGAAGTGTCATAGGCTAATTATTATACTTTCCTAAAATAATGCGAGCGAAGCCACGGGCGTTCTCTAGTTCGTAATAAAATATCATATCAAAATTTTGTTACGTATCTATCTAACTACTAAAATATTACGTCGTAGTAATAAGTCGAAGAAATAAAAGTAAGTATTATTCTTTTAATGAAGAAAAAAACAGGCAGTTTATGACTTAAAGTTTCTTACCGAGAACTTTGTATCTGGACCAGGTGTAGGCCCCTATTCTAAAGATATTCGAAAGAAACGGTAAAAAAATGAGGCAAGGTTAATTCAATGTATTTCTGTCCTGGCTTCCATGAAATTCTAGAAATGACGAATGTTTACATAAACTACTCAACCGATTTATAAATCTTAATATATATAAAATATAAATCTCGTGTCACAATGTTTGTCCTCAATGGACTCCTAAACCACTTAACCGATTATAATAAAATTCGCACACCATGTGCAGTTCGATCCAACTTGAGAGATAGGATAGTTTAAATCTCAAATTATAGTCGCAATTTTAATTTATTGCTAATTATGTGTCTCTGACAGTCGCAATTATCTGTTAACTCCAAATGATTCTAACAGATGTCGATACCTTTCGACTGGGTTGAGTGAGTAATCAATAGATGGCGCTGTTATGGTAAATCTACGAACGTGTCATTTAAGCTACATTTTAACAGAATAATTACCACGTGTTGTTGACGAAATCAATAGATGGCGCTGCTATGGTAAATCTACGAACGTGACATATAAGCTACATTTTAACAGAATAATTACCACGTGTTGTTGACGCTATAAAATTAATTAAATTTATTTTTTTAGTGAACTAAATACCGTATAATTCAATTATTTCCACCTTTTAAATTTTAGTCACAGCAACGCGTGGCCGGGTCATCTAGTAATATTATAAGTGAGTATATGCGTGTTAGGAACGTAGTAAAGTAAAAATGTTATTATTGGTCATATAACATAATTTTATCTGCCACGAGGCCGAAGGTCTAAAACGTATCGCAAAATTAGAATATGTAATTCTATTGAAACCGCCGAATTAACGTAATAATTTATGTATATATATGTCGAATGGTCTTAATAGTTTTAGATCGTTTAAATTTTTAAGTTTGTGACCATGTGTCAAATGATTAAGAACTGTCAGTTTTAGAGTGTCAGAGAAAAAAGTTGGTTCCTTTATCTGAGGGATGGTAGAAGCTTGTTGATAATTGATAACGAAAAGACTAAAGATGTAAGAAAAAGATTAGAAAGAATAAAAAGATTAAGATTAACCCTCGTTTATATTCACTATCCCCACATATATAATGTATTTTATTAATATTATTTTGTAATTTGACGTGTAAACTCTGTTTATACATATGCCATTCATCCTATGATATTATTAAGTGTATTTAAATTCAAGGTATAAAAACCTTTTCTCTTTCTACACTCGTTAATTACGTCAGAGTAATAAGTCAAAGAAATAAAAATAAGTATGATTCTTTTAATGAAGAAAAACCGGCCGTTTATGACTGGGAGCTTGAAACAGAACTTTATATCTGGACCAGGTGTTGGCCCCTATTCCTAAGGTATTCGATATATATAACATCGTTGATTCAGTACGGTGCGGAGATCTGGGCACAGTGCGCGGAGAGGAAAAAAGTTTTTTTCCAACAAAAAAGCGCAATTAGAGCCATTGCTGGAGTGGCATACGACACCTGCAAGGATTCTTTTAAAGTTTAAAAATCCACAAGCTTCCGGGGATCATTATAATGTAAATAGCTTTGTATATGAGACAGAATGTTGCTTCATATGTGACATATGCCAGTTCCATTCCTTACAAAATGCGCGATTCTCGCAAAATTGTTGGGATAATTCGAATTCTGGTCAAATCAGCCAAGCTCACACATGTTATGGGCCCAAATACATAAAATAAAATACTGGTGTTTATAACCGATGTTCCAAGCCAAGGTAGTTTTAAGTCTAGGTTGCAGCGCTGGCTTATCGGGCACTCGCTTGATGACCTGGATAATTTTTTAAATTGAAATTATATATTATACCTACTAATTATATAATTTTTTAACAAATATACTTAGATAAACCTTAGTTATTCATATGACTGCATATCAGATAACCATATGTATAACTAGTAGACGCCCGCGGCTTCGCTCGAATCATTTTGAGATAAAATGGTTTAAAATGAACATAACTTTTTTATTTTCGAACCGATTGAAATGAAATAGACACTAAATGTTAAGTTAAAAATGCACCAACATGTTTGTGAAAACCGTAGACAAATCGGTTCAGCCGTTTTCGAGTCTATAACGAACAAACATACCGACAGACAAACAGACGAACAGAATTTTTATTCTGAAACATGATTTTTGTGGTCTATTGCATCAATGAAGACCCCTCAACTATTTTTTTTCAATTAGCTTTAATGTACAGACACTGACCTGTTACAGCTTTATTATATTATATATATATAGATTGACTGTTTAAATTTTGTCAATTTAATTGGCATTTAATGGTGTAAATTTATTATTTTTATGAATGAAATTATTTATTTTTATAGGAAATGTAAATAAGCTTTACAAAAATAAGTGAATATGAATAGCCGGTAAATAAAATAATATGAGACAAGTTTAATTTAATGTATTTTTGTCCTGTCTTCCATGTCATCATGAATCTTATCGAATTCGGGCTATTTTATCGGGCTGGCATTATCTTGACCTTTTGATAATAGTTCTTCTAAAACATAATTATAAAATCGTCTAAATAAGTCAGTGTCCGCCGGGCAGTTGGATCACCATGTCGTCCCCTGGGGTCATAGTCACTTTGATTGTTGTAAGCTTAGTTATTTCAGGTAAGTGTTCTATTTTTTTAACAATTTTAAAAAAGAGAACTTTCTCCATTCATTAAATGAACTTTTTTACCGAAGCCTTCTAATAAAAAGAAGGTTACCAAGTAGACCGTAACTTTGTAAATGTGTATTGCGTGAATATGATACAATTTTAGCATGTTGATCGATTGCTTGGGCTCTAAGCACATGTGCCATATTTTGTGGGCGTATGTTTGTATGTTTGCCCATGCGTTCTTAGATCACTAAAGTGATATCGATATGGCTCTTTTTGTATTAGTATTTCAACAAAATCGAATCAGTAAATAGTTTATGAGATATGGATGTCTATGCATTCCTTGAGCGGGCATGTATGTTCGGACGGCCTCCGAATGAAGGCAGAGAACGGACCCGCGCCATTTTAATTTATCAAATTACTACTTGTTATTCTTTACTATAGCATATAATAAGATATAAGTATAGTAAACTATTAGATGTTAGCAAAATTTGTGTAGACACTGGCTTGATAAAGCCTAGCCATTTTCTCTTCCTACGCCCCAATATCTCGGGGAATTTGTATTTTTTTTAATTGTATGTGTGCTGGTATGAATAAACAAAATAAATGAAATAATTTTACTAAACCCGTTTTTAATATTACGTTCCAGAGGTCCAGAATTACCCATATAAATCCGGGATTACAGTTCACTCAAATGGTACGATAGAAGTAAGCCGTGATGAAAACACAATCATAAGAAACTTCCATGTTAACACAGACGGAAAAGAAACTGTTATAAATTGGAATGACGATAAAATTGATAAACTATTTGATAATGCACATCATGATCCTGTTAAATCATCCATTTCAAACGAGGAGGATCTACATAGTAAAGCTGATCCTTCAGAGAAGATATCTAATTGACGCAATTTGTCTATATCTAACGCATAAGGCCATGTATATCCATCTATATCTGATGAACCAGTTTATGTATATAAATCTAGAGGACCACCTAGCGTATATTACTATTACCAAACGTGTTATTGTTCATTTTGATTGCATTTGTTAATCTGTTTGCGTAAGATCTACACAACTTGTACAAATTAATTGATTAATTAAATATATCATATTAAAAAATATTCGACTTTTTGTTCCTCCCATACAAAACGCCAATTTTATATGTAAGGACCTAAGGAAAGTGATTTGTCCTGTCTTCCATGAAATTCTAGATATGGCGAATATTTTACAAAAACTATTGAACCGATTGATAAATAATATATGTACCCAAGTATATGTATACCTATTAGGAACTTAGTAAAGTAAGAAATTGCTATTTTTCAGATAACATGATTCTTTATCTGGCGCGAGGTCGAAGGTCATAGACGTCTTAAACGATAAAAACTTACTATCGCAAAATTAGAATCTGTTATTCTAAGTTAACTGCCAAAGGTATGATGTAACATCTTATGATATTATTTATGTATCATTCAATCCAAGGTATAAAAAACTTTGTTCCCTTTCTACACTCGTTATAAAACCGTTCGATATTATAATGAATAGTTCGTAACTAAAATGTCTCTTGTTTTCTGAATAGAGTACTAAAGTTTTTTTTAACACTAAATAGGCTTACGTTTGACTATAGCCTGCCTGATGTTAAGCACCATTATAGTAAGTGTTAAGTTTTTTTCTGTAGTAGTTAAATAAAAGCCGTTTGATTATCGAATATTAAAAAATATCGCTTTTCTTCCGAACAGTGTATCGAATACCAGAGTATTAAGGCAAACAGCTTGATGGGAGGTAAACTGCGGTAAAACTGAATGGTGGCGAAAATTGCCGGGAAAGCTGGGTAATGGTATCTGCTGTGATCATAGACAAGCTAGCCCAAAGACTACTGCCCGCTTAGACAAGAGGCGTATTTTAGTGAGCGTACTGTCTCTCACTTATGGAATAGAAAGAGCAATGTATGGGATTGACATCGCGACGCGCTCCGCGGGGGGAAATACTACGTAATTCCCATACATTGGTCTTTCTATTCCATATGCGAGTACGCTCAATAAAATAAGCCTCTTATTTAAGGTGGCTGATTCGGGTGCTCGCGGCTTCACTCGCATTAAGAAGAAAAACTGGCATCTCTTGTTAAACCCCTTTAAAAATAAATATCCTTTCTTGGCGAAAGCCTACGTCCAAATATCGTCCTGCATGCCAAATTTCAGACTGATCCGTCCAGTGGTTTGGGCTGTGCGTTCATAGATCACTATGTCAGTCAGTCAGTCAGTCAGTCACTTTTGGGTTTTATATGCTTATTAAGATAACTATAAAAATAAATTTTGTACAACGAGATTCAAAATAATAAAGTAAATATTACATACGTGTCTGTTCGCAATCTATACTATTTAGCCAGTAACTACCTTGTGAGACCACCGCTAGAGGCGCTAGCGTATCGTGAGGTTTAAATCATCTAGCACCCATAACACAGCTTATTTATATAGTATTATTATATGTTCGGTGGTATGGGGCTAGATGGCGCTGTGTGATTTGTCCTAACATTTATTTATTTAATTAGCATTGCTCTATTTGCCGCTAGCATTGCTAAAGGTTCGCAGCAAACGTTTAATATAGCATATTTTTTGTAACAAAAACAGGCAACGAGGTAAGGCGTTACTTTTCCCCTGGATTTTTATCGCCGATAGGTAGCAGGACTTTGTATTGTACACTTACAACTTTGTACCTTAATAGATCACAATTTTATTTTTATTTATGGCAATATGGAGCACTATGCAGCAAAACACCTGTGGAAGTAGCTTTCTCAATGTGAGTCTTAAGTTAATAATAGGGATTTAGTTTTTTATTTGACATGTGGATGTTAGAATTTTCCAGAACATTGCGGAGTCTGGAGGGTGCTATGTCGTTGTTTCTGACGCAAATTTTGCAAATTGTTACAAGCGTTCGATGCCTGCAGCTGTGCTTTAGAGGACAAGATACTAAATTAGAAGTTTCGGAAAGTTTAAACAAAGATTTTTCATATTTAAAAGCGGTCGCGCTTATGGTACATACAATCGTACTCTTTGGTACTCGTTTCGTTTTAATCCGTGCCCAAGGTAACTAACCCTGCACATTTATGTTTTGTCTAATCTATACTAATATTATAAAGCTGAAGAGTTTGTTTGAACGCGCTAATCTAAGGAACTACTGGTGCGAATTGAAAAATTATTTCTGTGTTGAATAGACCATTTATCGAGGAAGGCTTTATTACATCACGCTGCAACTAATAGGAGCGAAGAAACAATGGAAAATGTGGAAAAAACGGGGAAAATTATTCATCTTGCGCTGCGAAAACGGTTAAAGTCGTGGGTAACAGCTATAATTTATAAAGCTAAAGAGGTTGTTTGCAAAAATAAATATGATGCCCAAAATAACTATTCCGCGCGGATGAAGTCGCAGGCACAGCTAGTATATTTATATAAACACACATTTCATGTAGGTACAGAGTATTCTAATTACATATTATGTATAATAAAAGATTTTATGATATCTAGACCGATTGTTTTATGTTTATGGTTTGTTATATACTTGCTATCTACTTATAATAATAATAATAAATAATAAATATTTCGGGACATTGCACACAGCGCCATCTAGCCCCACACTAAGCAAACGCTTGTGTCGTGGGTACTAGACAACGGATATAATACTTATATACTTTTCTTTTGTAAATACATACTTATTATACATACAAACGACCAGACTCAACACAAGAAATTATACATTTTTAAAATGCATAAATACTTGTGTCAGCCGGGAATCGAACCCACAACCCCTAAATTAGAAGGAAGAGCCACTACCAACTAAGCTAACAGGCCAGTCATCATCATCATCAGCCCGTTACCGCCCACTGCTAAGCATAGGCCTCTCTTCTTGTACGCCACTCATCCCAGTCCTGCGCAGATTTAATCCAGGTGCTCCCTGCGGTACTATCTAGTTAATTAGAGATTACCGTACATTATTTATTGAACTTAAATAGGTTTATTATTTGTGTTTTATTGAGTCCAAAGTACTCAAAGATAAGTGAGTATTAAATACACAGCCAATTTATTCAGTCATACCTAAGAACCAAAGTCTAACTTAGCAAACAAAGCTAAAAATAAAAAAATATAATGTACTAGTGAATGCTCGCGGCTTCGCTCGCACTAAGAAGTAATAGTTGCATCCCCTATTTCACCCCTTTAAAAGTGGAATTTCCAAAAATCCTTTCTTAGCGGATGCCTACGTCGTAACATCTACCTGCATGCCCAATCCGTTCAGTGGTTCTGGCTGTGTGTTGATAGATCACTATATCAGTCAGTCACCTTTGAGTTTATATATTTAAAACTAATTATCATCATGTCCATTTACCATTTCTTTTAATCGAACATACTAAAGTAAAATAATCATTAATTGTAAAAAATGGTAGATTTATGTAACAAAACTAATTATTATTTTTATCTACCTATATGTAAGATTGAGAATGGATGGTTAAGAGGACGCCCTGAGAGTTTGGTAGCAAGAATTCGTATTTTACTCGACATGGACAAAAGCAACTAAAATAAAATTTTATGTTCAACATTCATCATTTCAATTACTATATTTTACGAATATCATAACACCAACGGCCAATTTTTGTAGCACAAAATAATTAATCAAAAAGATCTCTATAAAGTTGAGTATATATCGATTTTGTCGGCGTTGGTTTTGGATTAGAGCATTAAAATTTTCCACACATGTTAATTAACACAATCACTTTGATTTGTGAATAGTTTATTTGAAACAAATTCGTAGTTTTTGAAATAAACGACCAAAACCATTTTGTCGCTTGCGCCCTTTCGGAATAAGTGGGGTTTTAGCGATACTTGCCACCCGCGCCTGTTCGGCGGTGCAGGGCGCTTGGACCTACAATTTCAGATTTATAGTTCGCCACTGCGTCGTCTATCAAGCAGGCTAAATCCTTGCCCATATTTCTGAGCTTGGTTTTTAATCATTACATTTCTACTTTGTGATGTTAATTGGTGTGTGTAAATCTTTTTACTTGAAATATGTTCTGCTTTCTTTTATTTCTGTGTGATTTCCATCAATGTATATATTTCCTTTAAATATCAAAAATATGTAGTTTTGTGTGTAAGTAGGTATGTTTGTATGATTACTTTGAATGTTATATTTGTTATTGTGTTTTATTTTTAAATATTGTGTTAAGTACGCCTAGCTACTAGCTTTACGGATTTCCTCTAGTGTTGTCCAAACTTGGTTACCTGGAAGAGATCACTTTCCACCTTTATGTTAAATATGTTCTTTTTTATTTGGTGTACAATAAAGTATATTTGAATTGAATTGAAATTATCTTCTATTCTAGTACACATTACAGCAAAGAAATAACTTAGCGGCAAATTAATAAAACACATAAAAGAAGTTACTGAAATAGTACACCCAAGAAAACTGATCGCAACTGGGGGCAGTACTACTGCCACGCATTGAACTTCCAGATTATTTCCTAGTTGTATATTTTAGTTCCGATTTAATCCACTCGCATAGTTGTTTTAATAGAAGTTAAGCTTTAGTTGGAACGATGCCAAGTTTGTCCGCCATTTTGGATGGAGAATCCTATTGGACCTTAATTAACTGTTATAAAAACATTTTACAAAGTTAGAAATAAAATTAATACATATTTTAGAACATATCATAATTTATATACATGTATAATTCGTGCGAAGTCGCGGGCATAAGTTAGTAGATAGTATATAAATAGCAGTGTTCCATACTTCGATTTTGTTTTGAGATTCTATGCCATGAAAAACTTAATTTTAGAACAGTTATTTTTTTTACTTTACGAATTACACAGATCTTATTAAAAACAGAACTAATAATCGATTAGATAGATTAGATAGATTTTATGACTATACATACTTCTAGTAATACATACTCACATAAAATGAGATTTATTAGTATCTGTGTTTATCCATATTCAGAGTTGAGTTATTTAAAAATAATATTGAGTGTTTAGACTATTTCCGTTCTCCATTTTTTCTGTTACCGTTTTAGGTGCTTGAAAAACGGATATACATTGTCGGAAATAACCGATTGACTCCTTTGAATGAACGAAGAATGCTTGCTTTGCTTTCGTAACTTCTTGTTATTCTGTTATTTGTGATTTAACCAACGAGATCGCAACACTAGACGCCTAATTATGATAATTTACGACGTTGCCAGTGAAATTATTAAATCACACCTGTATTACCAAACGAACATAAGATAAGATATGTCTTTCATGCACACAAAAATACATAATTAAAGAAATTTAAAAACTAATTTAATGCACATTGGGCGGCCTTATCGCCTTAGGCGATTTCTTCCAGGCAACCTTTGGATGGACAGGATTTAGAATTATAAATAGGCGGTGTACAAGAATACGTAAAACAAGGTGTACAAGAACATATGTACATTATAAATATAAAAGTGTGTATTTTGGTCTGTTTGTTCAGCTGTCACGCCGCAGCGGAGCGATGGATTATCATGATTGTTTGGGATGGTGATAGTATAAGATCCTAAGTGTGATAAAGGTGTCTTTTAATCTAAAAACTATTTAAACTTGTTTGATTATTAGATCGCCGCCATGTTGCCGAGACTAGACTGGATGCTGATTGGTCGATTCGGCACAGTATGTGTTATTTTTTAAAGCTTAAAAATAATGAACATACTTATTATAACTAATAATATATTTTAAATAAAAGATATAACTACATCATAGCGTTGAGTTTCTTTGCAGTTAAAACATTGACCTATGGTTGGAACAATTTGTATAGACAGATATCTCTAAGTTATGTTGTCTATGAATTTAACAGATCTCTTGATTTATCTCAGAGAATTGTGAACTAAGTATAATAAATATTGTGTTGTTAGTTGGCGGAAATAATGTATTAGGAAAGATGGATATAATTCATTCTCAAACTCTCGACACCAAAGCTTGCCACTTCCATTTAACACTCGTCTAAATTTGTATGTACATATCTTAAATATTAACTTTACGAACGGTTCTATTTTTTTATGCTCAATTTATTGGTTAAAATATTTTTTTTGTTTCAGATTGTCCAGGATTGTGCTTTTCGAGTGAAATGGGCGGCTAACATTATTTAGGTAAGCTCTATAAAATAAATATATTCAAGTATTTACCTTTCAATATATGTTTTTTATTAATTCCTATTCAAATTATTTTGTCTTAACTCCATCAATGCTTTTTCACTTTGATGTTTTTTAAATCATAAACAATTCAAGAAAAATGAATAATTAAAAGATTAAAAGAGATTATATAAAATAGTTTTTATGTGTTTTTTTGCTGATGTTCATCTGGTGCTAATAAATTCGTCAAACTCTTTGATGAATAATAAAAAAAAATATATCTTCGTTACTTATTTAGATTACATACAGCATTGTCATTGCAATTCTGTTACATTGTTCATTTACCTAACTATACTTAGTAATAATATATTCCAGAATATACAATTTGCTTATGAAAGCTCCAATAATTCCTCTACAATCCAGTTTCCGTGCAACAAAATCATCAATCTTGCTTGTTACGAGTGGCATAATGAAAATATCTAACCCACTGCAAGTTGGAGCGTTTATATCTGCAGACGTATGACGGGTCAGATACCTATCGCTATTCACTTCATTCGTTATGTCAATTCGTTTATTTTTAATTATTTGTTTTCTTAAATGACGCTCTCATTCAACACAAAATATATTTTTCAAGTGATTCTGATGTTTTCGCAAGTACAGTTTTCTTTTCAACTAACTTATCATATGTACGTTTGGTCACCGTGAAAAACTTACTAGTGGCGCCATATAAAACCTTAAAGTCAGTATTGGCGCCCAGTGCAAATCTGTCTTTACAGACATTTTACTGTGCATAGTGGAATTCAGCGAAGCTCCGTTGCTTAGTTTACTGTTATAAGCGAATTAATATGTATTGCATAGGTGGAAACCTATATAGCATAAAAAGTTAAACGTACATAAATTCGTTTAACTAAATAAATAAATAACAAATATGGCTTTTAATCATGGTAGCTTTTTCAAATTAGTTACATATAAGTCCATAGCTTGCGTGAATGCACTACGAAGCACTACGGAGTTTTGTCTGCCGTAAAACGTGACTGACACGCTTCATATCTGTACATATAAAAGCCGTTTTATACAAAGGGCAGAGCTATATTTTTAGACATTACGTCACTAGATGCAGTTCTAGCGGTGATTCATACACTGAAGATGGCAATTCAAAGTGAACTTTATTCACCTTGTTTATCATAATTTTATAGTTTCCTTATTAAATGTAAAAGGTTATCAATAAAATGAGGTACTGAAATGTTATATAAATAAAGATTTAAGTAGGGTATTTTAAACAATGTACTAGATGTTTACAAACATTGAGTTCTATTGTTTTTTTTATGGTTTGTCTGTTCATGAAAATTTAAGCTTCCACGTACGAAGAATCTACAAATTGTATAGGAATGAAATCTGACTCGGTTATCAACAACTAAAGTAATCTTTACATATAAAAAGCTAAAGAGGGTCAAAAATCTAAACATAGAAAATATAAAAAAAGGGTTTGTGTATGATTTAAATCGATAATGAAACACATTTCAGCAGTTTTTATAATTTTTGTCTATTTATCTGTGTCTCTGTTTATTTAAAAGCTCATCACGCAAAAACGGCTGAGCGGATCATCATGATTTTTTTGGTATGTAGGTAGTATGAGGTCTTAGGAATATTACTTTTATCCTGAAATAATGAGAGTGAAGCTCCGAGCGTCTACTAGTAAACAAATAAAGTAATTTATATTTCTTTATTTATTTAATGTAATATATGTGCTTCAAGTTAATACTTACCTGTGCTGGATTAGATGAAAATTAATTGAACCATGGAATCCATCTGAACCTTTCAGTCACGGATCACTGAACATCCGTATAAAATGTGACAGGAGAAAGTGAGATGATGTTAATAATTTAATTTATATGTAACAGGCTTGTGGTGTTGTGTAATACGGAACGTAAATCAGTCGTGAGGAAGGAATTTGATGTATCATAGTTTTTTTGTGAACCATTGGTAAGACAGAGATTACTTTACTTATTAGACGTCTCTTGAAATAAATAAAAAACTATATATATCGAATGCAGTACTTTAACTTCTTTCTCTATGTTTATCCACACATAAGTAAATTTGGCTGGCTACTGCTAATACCGAATATTTAAAATAAAAAATAGGGAATGTTTTTCCTATATATTTTTTGATTTGTAAGTAATTTATAGCTCGCTAAAAATCTTTGCAAAAATGGCTGACATATTCAATAACACACAGTCTCATTAACATTTAAAGTAGTTTTTTTTTGCTATTTTTAGGCTAATTTTAGTGTAATATAGATTAAACTATGTAAATTACCTACTGCTGATAAATAGAGCCATTTAACTATTGCGTGACAAATTAAGAATCCAAGCGTATGCCCCAATTTTTTGACAAAGACAAACAACCAACATTAAAAACAGTTCAAACAGAGGAATTAACCAATCTTCTAGTGATTAACCACGAACATAAAATGGTGGCCTTGTAAGTCTATATATAGCGGGTTCGATGCTCTCAGTCTGATTTAGACGGACTTGTGATATTTTATTTAGGATGCCTTTTGCTCTATTATAAGGCTATGCTGTTTCAGAACTGAAGCTGTAGGCTTTTAGGGACAAATGTGACTGCAAATTTTGTGCGAAGTTAGAATTTGTTAAACAATTCAGGCTTTTTGACTTGGTTGTTCTTCTTCTTATCGAATAAGAGTGGGCAACTCTGGTGTCGAGAATTTATTAAGCCGCCCTAAGGGCTGTCTTGTCTGTTAAAATTATATTTATGTTCTTGGATTGTTTTTTACAATAGATGGAGCAGTGCTGTTTGTAAATAAGCAAGCTGTCAGAAACAAACTTATATTGCGAAGAAGAACAACATACAAATGTTTGAATATTCTATAAGCATTTTTAAATCTTAATAAAGTTTTAGCTACGTGATATAAAATGTACAGATCTCTCTTGAGTCGTATTTCCTCATGACTGATGGTCGTGACTCCCTCGCAGAATTAATTCGTTAGGGGAGTTCTCTTGGGCAGATTCATCGTGGTGGGCGCCCAGGTCCTTCCACGAAAAATGAACAGATATGTGCGTTAAAATGGAACCCACTTACAATACTTAAAGTAGGTCTAATTCTAAAGTCATCACCAATGTCACACACGCAACTAACGGTACTAAACCCTTTAACAAAGCTTTAAAACCCATTATTTATCCCTTACCAGCTGTCTCCTAACGAACCTATTCGTACGTCAAATCCTAACAAAAACAACAATAGCCGACCAAAATCTTAACAAAGCGCAATTATGCTCACTACCGGTCTAAAACAAGACCGCATGAATATGTATGCAGTGCTTCCTAAACCACTGATTACCCCCTTAAGTTTAATAAATACATATTTAACTTCGCGAGACGCATTATTAACCCATTAGTTTTGTGTTTTCTAATATCCAAAAATATCTTTCGTTTTCGTAAAAAACTTTGTAAACTTATACGTCGCATGTGTGACATTTCTCAGGTTTAAAAGAACTTCACTGATATGTTAAAGTAACAAAAATGCCTAAGAGCTGCTTTTATGAAACCCATCGGAAAAACTTACCTTGTGTTCCTCTAACTTCACCAGTCTTCAAGACTTTACAAGACACACATTTACAAATATACGTATATAAGAAACAGTAACATATGAAGTGAAAGCCAAAACGTCTTTTTAAATCATACGTGAGACGAGACATACACACAGAAAGTGGTATATAATTTTGATGGGATTTCTATTTAGGTAATCTGTGTTCCCAAACGTAGGTGCCTGATTATGATGTAACATCAAAAGCGGATCAGGCCATATGATGTAGGTGGTAGATATGGTATTCTTATGTCTTTATTATGGGTAATGAGGGTTTGAGGATGATATCATGACCGTCTGACCATTTCACAAAGTTATGACCGTCACTTGTATAATTTTTTTGGTACATTTTGTAAGATTCTTGCTGTAATAAGCATAGTGACATTTAGGATGTCCGGATGGAAAGTAGCCCGCATCACTCCCAGAACCCTATTATTATTAACCCTATTATTTAGTGTTTGTTATGTTTGTTTGTTAAGGTATCTGTTATGTTGTTGTTTGTACGCCACCAACTTTTACATGTTTCTTTCCAAGCGATCTTTACTAAGGTTGCCTGGAAGAGATCGCTCTACGCGATAAGGCCGCCCAATGTACTGTGTTAAGTAATTTTACTGTAAATTGTTTTTGTATTTTGTGTTCTGGTGTACAATAAAGCTATATTGATTGATTGATTATCATCATTACAAAAATCTTGCCGATCCGTTTCTCTGTTGTCCGCGTCAAATAGGTAAGATTACTAGTATAGAGGTCAGTGGACAGACAAACCAACATTTGGCTTAATAAATCCCCTGATGAAATACCTGACTTTCTCTCACATACATAGTTGTGCCATCAGTCGCTTCATCAGAAGTTTTTTTTTTTGCGTGGGATAGGTTTACGTTTGAATACAGCCTGCGTGATGTTAAGCATTGCTGCAGCCTAATAACAGTTAAGTTATGTGTTTCTTGTCAGGAAATATTCGTAAAGTACATATATGTAACTTTAAAAAGGTTCCGTATAATGTCCTATCCACAATTTCTAACGCACGGTGGAGCATGACACACAATTTTCCTTCATTGGACATGCGTAGGCAATGCAACTGTATGGAGGCTGGCTATTGTTGCACCGAGTCGTTGACATACATGTACTGTTTAAGTGGTTCTAGTGATTTAGGAATTAGGGTAACTACCGTTATAGTTTTTGGTTTATAGTGAGACGCTGGTACAATACAAATTGTGGAGAAATGTCTGTCATGAAAGGTAGTATTTTGTAGTAGATATCTCTAATTATAGATCTCTGCTATTTGGCATAGTACGGCAGCTGTTCAGCCAAGTTAGAGCCTCTTAAGCTGGCTTTATAAACTCTCAATAACAGAGTTGGCCAATCTTATTCGTGAAGGAGAAGAAGTATCTCTGAATTCTGTGCTTTTGGTTCAAATTATACAATACGATAGATTTTAAATTCGTTTGTTTTTTTACATATATGAAAACACACGGATGCACTAAGTTCTCATTAGATACGATTTGAAGATAAGATGCTGGATCGAAACAACAAAAATATATAGATGTTTCAAATCTCAGTCACTATCATGAAATCTCTCAAACTAAAACTATTGGGAAACGCCTATAAATCAAAGACTTCTATGGCGTTATAAACTTAACACCAGATTTTGCCGTACTAAAACCTGGCAGCTTCTTGAAAAATTTACCTACATTACATTTATCTTTCAATGCAAAATATCCTTGATTCACAAAGTAATTCAATAATAATAAAGCTTACGATATCTCACAGCATTTCAACAACACTGATATAACCGTCGTCATAAAATGTAATATAAATCACATAAACCTGTGACGTCATGCAAATTGCTGCCCAGCTATTCATGCAATGCTTCTGAGAAACACAAGCAGAGTTATACCACCACGCCACTGGGCTCCAAGTAGACGCGAAATTGTAGGATATTGGATATCTTGTTACATATTTCTAGGAATAGTTTGAGCATTATCTATTGTCTCTGCGTTCTATTCTCTAGAAATGCTATTGTTTTTTTAAATGAAAATTCATCATCATCATCATCATCACTTTTTCCACAGCTAGTTTTGTCCCACTGCTGGGTAGGTATAGGCCTCTCCTTTCATGTTCCACCGGCAATGATATAAAAATAAAAATAAATATGATAACTTAAACTGGATCATACAAACTAAAGTATAGTAGGATGGTCGACGACATTTGTAAGCCTCAGGATATAATTGGTCAGTTTTACGTGATATTGATTCACATTTGACTAGATATTAAGCAATGCTCAGCCTAGGGTGTAAAACGCTTCCCTGCTGTAAGTCTGCGCAAGACTGGAATGAACAGCCTATGCTCAGCAATAGATGATGATAATTAAAAACTCTTAATCTCAATGTCACAAGTGGCCTTATTGCCAAAAGTTGTCTCTTCCTGGCAGCCAGTGGATATTAGTGGCAAGTAAGTAAAAGTACGAAAACAATGCAATCCTTACATCATAATGTAAACTTTTCTTCGTAGTACATTATCATCCCATCTAGGATATAAAATGAAACTCCGTGATACGAGTACACAAAAAGCTTAGAGCGGTCAGTCGAGTTACACACCTACTTTGGAACAAAACGGGATAAATATTGTTTGTCTTCCTGGATTTGATATTGTTTTTATCACGGTAAGGGATGGAGTTTTTGTTAGTAACGAACTGGCTAGTGTTTGACCACATCCTATCTTATGTTAACTAATGCTACTAGCTACCTTGTTTCTAGACAAACGAGGTAGCTAGTGACCAGAAAGAAACCAGTTCACCTCTCGACCCGGAGAACACTGATTTCAGCAAGTGATTACGTAGTTTGATTGTTCACTACTGTAAACAAAGATACCTTGTATTTATTTCGATAGATAGATATATCTTTAATGCATACCAAACAACCATAAAACTTCAAAACTAATTACATGTACATTGGACTGCCTTATCGCCTTTGGCGATATCTTCCAGGCAACTTTTGGATGGATATGATTATTTTTGCAGATTTTAGGCACAACCACTGTATTTTAGTACGGTGTACTTTGGTAAATAAATAATAATATATTTTGGTAACATAACGTATTTTTATTTACTTTATAATGTTGAAACTCTTAGTAGGTTCCCAGGACAAAAACTCCGGATGGGAATCCAGTGATCATGCCGACGACAAAAAGTACATTAGTTCCTTAGACTGTAAAAAGCAGATACGAGTAGTATAGATCATAATACGAAAGATGAGTCCATGAATAAAAGCCTTTAGGTATAGAATTTTTAGCTAAATCTAGCCAATACTCAGTTCGTCATATTAAAATAAGATTTAATTCGATTATTTGGAGGCATTTACCATCCTTGATTAACCCTAGGAAAGAAAAAGAAAGGAAAGCTACAAAAATAATCACGGCTAATGGGAACGTAGGAAACGTAATTTTGAATTATGGATAAAATTTGTATTGAACTAAATAAGACTTTTTTATAGAGGGTCTTTTGTGAAGATGTAGATGGGAAAAAATATGGGTAGATATCACAAAATATCAACAAAGATTTGTCAAGTCTGCCTCAGTATTTTCTAATCTCTATTTCTCATTTTTCCCATAGACTATGGTATTGAAAATCGAAAGCTATAATATCTTGGATATTAGATGGGAATGCCACTTGAAGTTATTAGTGCAGTGATGCAGAAAGTGAAGATTGTAAGTAGATTGAACGATTTCAAAAATTTTATGTGATACACGTTTTTTTTTTTTTTTTTTAGTACAATTGTCTGTTTCCCTCCGCGTGGCGGAGGCCTTTGTTTAGGTTTTTGGTTATATTTGCAAAGTATTTATATATACATATTATATTAATATGTGATACACGTTAAAGGTATTGTTGTTATTCTGACTAGTTCATATGGATACTTCTATCTTATAATGCGCCTCGTAAGTTTATTGAACTTACATTTAATTTTCCATAGTATGGCACAACAAATTGTATTTCAGTAATGAAAAAAAATTATTTAAAAATTGTATCAATGCAATGTTTCTTCTTTTTTATATATTCTTATTTTCTTTTTTATATATTCTTATCTTCTTTTTTATATATTCTTATTCGGCTATTAATTTATTTTATTCAGTCTTTAAATACAATATTAATACTACAAATTATTTTCTTTCATTTTTAGGTTTACGTTTTTTTACGTTTACCTTACATTACACTTTTTACTATTTGGTTTGAAAACGTTCGACACCAGCGCTGGCCACTCGCATACCACCTTACTTAACTTTTATTGAGTGTACATAATTGTGTTATAAGAAGATATCGAAGATATAGAAGTGTTTTTAAGCTCAAAGTCACATTGTCACTGCATTCGCATGGATGCTGTAAACCACCGTTATAAACCCTAGGACCTTTTCACCACACTCACCGATGTTAATTATAGATTGGACACATTCCTACTAAATTGGATTCTGTTCTGTCGTGCCTCTAGCCAATAAGTAAATCTATGGACAATATTAATTTAACTTGCCGCAATAAATTTTGTTTTCAATTAAAATAAAGTGCAGTTATATATTGGGAATGAGTGAAATGTTTAGGGCTAATGATTTATGTTTCCGTACTTCAACACCTCTGTAATGGTGTGTGATTGTGCTACTTATTTAATTACTTTGTACCTAATTGATGTTTAATAGCACAGTTACAGTAAGTGATTAACATGTATCGTATTCAATTGATTGATATTATACCCAAGTGTTACGTTTATTACATCTCTTTTAAGTAACATTTTAACCCATTCTTAATTATACAAAAAGTGGTACCTATGAATATATGAGCTTTTAGCTTTTATCTTTTAGCTATATGTACAGTACATATGTATATTATGTAGATTAATATGTATTATTTTAAACAGAAAAGTAACTTAAACATAAGCTAGCTTTGATACCGCCATTTTGACTTGGATTACTCTTTAAATAGACTCTGTTATTCTGTTAGTGGAAGGACCTGCATGGTGTTTCACAATGAGTCGTATATGATCCGATCCGCTCGTAGTAAAAATGGTAGGAATTAAATACAATGGTAGAAATTTAAAATATAAGTTTAAGGCTAATTTTACCATTTTTACTGTAGATTTCATATGAATAATTATAAATAGAAATAAATCAATGTATAATTATGTGTAAATCGGGTTAAATATCATGAAAAAACAAAATCGAATTTATCATCGACGGAAACGAATCCGCTAGCTTTTGGCTCACGGAAGGGTTCCGATTTTTCTGATGAATAAATTTGTTAAAAGATTCGTATGGAAGCATTGTGATTTGGAAAAATCCTTTACGTGCCAATTGATTTCCGTATCAATCGAATCGGATCCGTATCCGACTCATTGTGAAACACACCGCTGGGCGCCCACCACGATGTATCTGCCCAAGAAAACTCCCTTAACGAATAAATTCTGCGGGGGAGTCACGACCCTCAGTCATGAGGAAATACAACTCAAAGAGAGATTCTGTTAGTAGGTAAACACAATCTTAAACTTCTTGATATAATTCAGATACAAACCATTAGCATTAGTCTACTTTACGGGTTTTAGTAGATACTGCAAGTAATCACATTCTGTGGTTAAAAGCAATTTGTTCATACACATTTGCAAGTCGTAGACACTTAGGTTACAGTATGATTGATAGAGTTTTGACACAAATCACTTATCCTACACTATCTACCTCGTATATTCACTTGAACAATTTATGGATTTTACTAGTATTATGTCCTGCGGCTTCCCTCGTATGTTTTTTGTTAAAAAAAAACACTAAGATCATGCTCACTAG
The DNA here is from genome assembly GCA_927399415.1 of Macaria notata. NCBI lineage: Eukaryota > Metazoa > Arthropoda > Insecta > Lepidoptera > Geometridae > Macaria > Macaria notata. The sequence goes on from OV656741.1 coordinate 8,615,588, forward strand.
GTAACATGTTAACTTATGGGTTATCGTCGTTATGAAAGTAAAGTAATAGAATAAAAGATAGATTAACATACATACGAGTACAGAAAACTAACCTTAAATAGCATTATAGTACCTAGTATTAGGTGTTTGTCTTTTAAATTTTTGATCAAGACTGTCAATAACGGAAAAATCAACATCCAAAAAAAAAAACACCACAAAAGTTTATTTTTATCATCAAACATTTACAGACAAGCTAACTGTAATCTTTTTATCAATCTTGGTGATAAACTAGCTAATATTATGCAAACTTGAAGCCTAGATCGGGCAGCATTCCAGGCAAGTCTGGGACTAAACCTAGCTTACTAAGTCGGGTGGACGGGCCGTGAAGTGATCTTTAGCTAGGTAATTGCTGGAATGTACACCAGTTTCGCAACATAGTAATATCCCTGTGGTCGAGTCTCTGATGATCCGGGATTAAAGAGCTGTAACACGTTATGAATGAAGGTCATAACTTAGATATAAAAGAGACTTAAGTATCTCTTCTTTCCGTGAATTGAACAATATGTAGTCTTATTTTATTAAAAACATTCCAAGCGGCCATGATGAATGAATGTTTAATGTGTTTTTTTAAATGATTCAATGTACGTAAGTAGATATGATTTTTTAAAATTAATTCTAATTTATAAAAGCAATTTCAATTTTTTTTGTAAATCTACTAATATATGTAAGTTAAAAATATGATTTGCGACCAAGGAGTATGATGTGGTTTCAAAACTACACTACTACTAAAAAAGCTATCTATTTCTTGTCAACCTGATGTAAAATCAAATACGAATTAAGAAATAATTCTGCTAAACATAAAATACGTCGTTGATTTTACAAAATTCACCTGCGGATCACCACGTATCACATAAATATGTATACTCCGGTATACAGTAAACAGTAACTATAATGCAAGTACTTATATCCATAAGATACGATAATCGACGTTCAGACGCATAAATTGTATATGTTATCGTTTAGCATACCATAAATACTGATTTACATAATACAGACCCGTGTTTTGATTCGAATTTCACCGGAGAAAGCCTATGACGGAAAACTATACGCGTATTGTGTCTAATACCTATATTTAAGCTTGATGCTAGGCTATTGTATGATAAACTACTATTATCGCCTCGTGTATGAAATTTATATGCCTCGGCGCGTATAAAATCTAGGCGGTATATATGAATTTAAATGGGCTGTGATCTTCAATTGAAAACTAGAAGGTAGGCACTTTCGTAAGCTCATAATTAAATTGTGTGTTGCAAAATGTGTTTTGTGTTAAATAGCCGATGTTTATTTCTTATGGCTGCAATAAGATTTATTTGCAAAGCTGTACCAAAAAGACAATTTTATACTTACAAAGTTTATCTCACAACGCGTTCACCATTTTGTTTTAAACAAGGCATGAGATCCACTAAAGATCTCAGATATAAAAGTGCATGCACGTTGCATGCATGCATGTTATTGCATTGGTCACCCATCTAACAACTTACCGCAGCGCCAGTTGCTTAACTTTGGTAATCCACAATCCGTTGATTTATGAAGTAAATAGTATTACAAACACATAATATAGAACTACGCAGTATTCTCTACCAAGCTACTAAATCACGGGCAATCGAGTATTGACATTTTCGAATATAAGCCGACTTCGACTTTGCTTCCGAGCCCTCTGTTACTCGGTTACTAAACTTTGATAGAGATAGGACAGACAGAGCGAATTTGGGAACAAAGGTACAATTTGATAATACAAGTTACATGTTTGATCGATTAGTAAATACGACGCTATGTGGTACATAAAAGAAATATATTTCATGAAATATTTTAGACCTATTGCTATTCCTTGAATATTAAAGCCACTACACAAATACAAAATGGAAAATACTGCTAAGCACTGATTTTTTCATTTGATTGATTTGCTTGAACAACTCACTTAATCGATTTCTAATTAAGAATAATGAGTATAAAGAATAAAATCAATTTATTGTAACATGAAAAATATTTTTTTTCCAACTTCTTGTCTCGCTGCAATCGGCGGAGCCATAAGCAGTGCTGTTGATTGGGTGAGACATAAAAATAGTTACAAAAATAAAAAAATATGATACATAAGAAGTTTCATGTCACAACCCGGCCCTAACTCAGCATCCAGCGCTGGTCTCAATTCAAATTAATAAGTATGAAAATCATTTATTCTAACTTATTTCCACTAACATATTTTTTTGTAAGCTTAGCTTAGTGGATCGAATGGAAAATCGTAAAAAAATATTTACGTTTTTCCATTGCATTTCATGTTACTTTTGGCTTCACTCGCAATCTTCTTCAACTCTGATGTATCTATAGTCCAACCTACAGACAGACAGCCTAACCAACTACGAGCCCAACTGGAGGCAGACAGGAAAACGCAAATGCGTTATTTGTGCCCATTTGGTACCTAAGTAATGTAGCTTTCAAGACGTTATTGACGATATGACAGCACTAAGTTATAGCCTGAACAGAAGCTGACTTGTTAAGTTATGGAACTAAAGTAATACGTGTGCTTGTGTGAAAGTGGGTGATAATGTTTGTAGATTAATAGGTTGAAGTATTCATGGGGGAAATAGGATTATTGGGTGCCTGTGTAAGTATTTAAAATGGTGTAGTGTGAATTTTTCTTGGATTTTTCATTTCTATTTAAGGGTGCCAAGTTTTGTCAATCTCAATAAAATATAAATAATAAAGATGTCTACTGTTAGATAGGAGTTTCTAAAACAAAAAAACTAATAAAGCTGTATTGTATTTTAAAGATGCAATTCACTGAATGGTTTTAATATAATATTCTAAGACATGCAAAACAGTATGCTTCCGAATTTTTAAGACACTATTAGTAACCGTTTGTATTTACAACTTGTTCTTCAATTTATCTGTAGATTTGCAATCGCTTAACAGCGAAAGAAAATATCGCGCAAAATACGAGTTTCACAATTTGGCAGTTCGCACAATAAACGCTTGGTTCGTTTCATTCCTACGTCAGAATATAGGAAACGAACATTGCATACTGGCCGCATACATAATCAAATATTCACTTTCAACCCACGTTCATTGTCTTTAGACAAGCTTTAAGACTTATTAGTACTACTCCTAACTGCGAGCACTTTCTCGACCATTTCTAAATGACCAATTGCATATTGTGAAATGTTGATTACCAGGCATTTGGTTTGGTTAACTGTTAATGGTTAGAATAGTTAATGCTAGGAACAATACGGCCATTACTAATGCTGAATCTGTGTGTAAATGGTAATTATTTCATTGTTAATATCGAATTTTAATAAACAATCTAGTTTGTCTTCAATTTAAGAGTGAATCAGTTCATACTACCATCAGTTGAATTGTTATCAAACGAAAACTCATTTCGATAAATAATAAATATTGAAAATAAATAATAAGCATGACTTTTAAATTACGTTATTAAGAAATAACAAAAGCTTTAAATCATACTACTAACATTCAATCAATTAGTGTAAAATTCTTTAAGCCAACTTTAACAGTACCAAATTACATACCTAATACGTGTATGTAGTGAAATGTAATTTCGTCCAATTACGCCTTAATCTAAAAGGGTCTCAATCGATAGCTTTTCTAAAGCTATCTCTTACGTACCGTTTTTTAAACCATCCTAGCACCTGTACTTCACTTTACTAGCGACTGAGGGCAGCATTTGAGACAGAAAAAAAATGATCGACCATGAATATATCATGAGAAAAGTCTCATTAGATACATAAATGTATCTGTTGAAAAAATAGATCTAGGATTTAACATTGTAATCTGTACCTAATGGGATTTTAACTCTCTAGATCCATTATAGATATGGACAAATGTATATTGTAATACATGCATTTAGTGTAAATTACCAATTCTGACACGTTTTGAACATTAAGATTACAAACCGATCAAACCTTTAGTTTCGATTTTATCCCCTAGCAAAGATATCAGTCAAACCTTTTAGTTACACTTTTATCCACTCGCTCTTGCCCGGACCCTATGCACTTTCTGTAACATCTTGACTTTCATGCATTTTGATTGCTCAATACTTAATTTACGTACTCAAATAAGAACGTAGGTACTCAAATGAGTATGGAGGAGTAAGTAATTTGACACTGGATCTTCAATTGTTCTGCCTCCGAGCTTCTTTGACGTTTCACAATAGATCTTTCACAATTGATCAAAATCTATCTTTTAGCCAAGGGCAGGTGTGATCGTAGGTAGGCAGTGTTGAGTGTGTTAGACGGGATATAAATTAAACTTCTTATTTTGTTATAATACGTCTAATAATCTAACAAAATCTTAAAATTAACTTGTTCTTTTGCTATATTATATTTTCCTTAGAAAAGAAAACAAAGACTAAGTACTTTCTCAATTGAATGTTCGCTCATTTTTACACCAAGCCCCGATATTTTCAATACTATCTTATTTAATTTGTCATCTCATTAATATTTCATCGCGCATTATCTCTTTTTTTACATTAAATAAGCATACGTTTGACTATAGCCTGCCTGATGTTAAGCACCACTATAGTCTAAGATGTAGCACGCTTGCCTAGAAGAAACCTATTTACTCTAGATTTGAAGACCCCTGGGTTATAATTTTCTGGGAACAGGGCTCCAGGTGTTAGATTGGTTATATGTTTTTCGTTACAATGGGAAATATAGGCTACTTAATTTCTACGACATTTTTTTTTCACTTATTTGGTACCATAATAATTAATTCACCACGAAATATTTCTTAATTCTAGAGACATTAATCAATTCGTTGAGATTTTTCACTTGATATTTTGAACATTTGCTGTTAAACCAAAAATGGCCAAAATACCAAACTGTCATCATTATTTATACTATTCTCCGTTCCATTCTACGCGCTGACAGCTATTATAAATAGTGTACAGATAACGTCTTGATTATATACCAGAGGCTAGATTTCGTTCAGTACATTATGTTTATTTAACGCACAGCTACTATTAGATATCGCTAATTTGCATAGCTCCTGTTCTAAGTTTATTGCAAATAGATGTAAATTACATTCTAGTGACCGTTTCCAATAATGAATAGTGAAATTATTGGTGTTTTAGCGTTCGTGTTGAGATTTCGTTGTTATATTGTTTTCACTACTACAGAATAAGTATAATATAATAATGATATATGACTGAAATTGTACAGTAATGTCTACTAAAGAGTATATATGTTCACTTAAATATATAAAGTCGAGAGAGAGAGAGAGAGATTAGTTGCTCTGTTTGTTCGTTTTTGTTGCCGTTATGAAAGAATATAATTTTATTTATTTGGTACGCAGATAAAAAAGTGTGTTAAAAGTTACTTAATGTGTAAGTCTGGTAACTTTTATCCCGAAAAAACGCGAGCAAATCGGCGCGCAATAGCTAGTTAAAGACAGGTATTCAGACAAGTTTACAATTATTTTATTGCCATTGTCTGTCTCTGATATATGCCAATTGGCATTTCATATCCTAAAATGATTTACATAACCCATAGAGCACGACTTTCGTTTGCCATTGCGAAAGTGACGGTAGATTTAATCTCGAATTTTGACAGCGTATTAACTTGCTAACCTCTTGTCTATACAAGCTTATCTATCAAATCGTGCGCATCACAAATCACAGTTTGTTGTGGAGAAATTTGGCAGCTTATGGACAGATTGGCAATGTGTGTGTGATTGAAGTACACTATCTCTTTGCTATTATCATCATTAGCATTTTATCACTGCCTTCTGAGCATGAGCCTCTTTTCTAGTACGCCAGTTGTCCCGGTACTACGTAGATTCAATCCATGTGCTTTATTACGCTTCTGGTCATTGTAAGAAAACAGTAACGTAAGTTTTCATGAGAGTGCCGAAATTTTACATCGAGGAATCGAGAGTTGGACTTGCAAACGATTTTGTTTAGTTATAAAATATAACGTGACGGTACATAACGGCTCAGCTAATCTAACCGATAAATAAGCTTATATTTTCTACAGCCCGTCTGATTTTAAGCACCACTGAAGTTTTTAAACTTTTATAATGTCCGTTCTCTTTAAAACTTTGGTAATTGCGTACACTGTAAACTGCATTGCGATCTTCTGTATTGGGCGTTTTTTGAGTTAACATTACACTTTTACTAAGCTGGTTTTCACTACATACCTAGGTACAGTAATGTAATAATCTCACGTATGATATAAGGTACTTAGCTCTTACAGCTCACGACTTGTCGATGTATGATATGTATATGCCTAGCCAGCGAAACGATATTTCTCCATGATATGATGTGTATCTTCAACCTTTAAGGGAATAACTTTCTCGTTTTACTTCGGTCTTTCTTTGTTTTCTTACACGAACAGTTATGTTACTTTATGTGCAAGACATGCGAGCCGATTCTATATTTAGAACTCTTGACTTACTGATATGGTTTATTTTACCTGCTTGCGTTGTATTTTTACTAGTGATTGCTCGCGGCTTCGCTTGCATCAAGAAGTAAAACTTGCATCCCCTATTTCAACCCTTTAAAAGTGGCATTTCCAAAAATCCTTTCTTAGCGGATGCCTACGTCATAACATCTACCTGCATGTCAAATTACCGCCCGATCCGTCCAGTGGTTTTGGCTGTGCATTGATTGATCACTATATCAGTCAGTTAGTCAGTCCCCTTTGAGTTTTATATATTTAGAAGAAGATTAGAAGATAGATAAATATGTAAAGCCATTCGTTTAGGATTGGAATCGAACCAGGGCCCGTTAGCGTTAACCCAGCAGACGTTTTCTTACAGATCCATACGTTTCTTTTCATCAACTGTTACATTTTACATGCGGAACATGCAAGTCAGAACTAAATTTAGAACTTTTACCTTATAAGGAGTCTTTCTCAATGGTATTTAGATTGTAGATTTTAGAGAAGGGAACCATTTGCATAACGTGTCCTCATTGGAGATTGGTAAATAAGTAATACTGATCTAGTATTCTCTGGTCAGCTTGTATCTGAATTTTAGAAATACTAGATATGCAAAACGTGGAATGTTACACCAAAAACAGTAGCGTACTTGAATAACAATTGATTTGATTCGAATATCAAGAAGCTACTTACTTACTGCTTGCTAAAAAAACTGTCCAGTAATGACTGACGAATCAGAAATTCGCTTGGAAAAGTTAGCTTTTTGCCGTAAAGCCGTCTTATAAACTTAGATTAATATTACATATATGTATAAAAATTGACACTTTAGTTGTATTTAGATTATTATTCTTATTAGATTTTCAGTAAATTGAAAAAACGTGGTGATCTGTACTAAATTGGTTATAGATTTTGGCAGATATTCGGTTTTTTTTTAATTTTAGCATGTATAAATAAGTAAACATGTCCTGATGCACTAATAATAGTAAAATGTTAATTTGCTAATCAACCCATAAGTTTCAATACAGCCTGATGATTTATTTACTTAATTAAAACGGTAACAACCGCATTACATTAATTAAGAAATGAATTATTCACTTAAGTAGCAACTTAACTAGATATCTTTAAAACTAATAAGTATCATTACGTTCACAAAAAGATAACAATAAATTATTAATTACATTCAACTTGTCACAAAAAATATCATACGCGGGATAGATAGCGAAGAATGCGTTGAGTGCGATGATGATATTAATTTTGCGTATAGAAAGAGACAGGTACTTATATGATCACTTTCGCTTATCAAGAATGCCAAATCTCACTCTGTTTTCCCACATATGCAATACAAACATGCAGTAAGATCATTAATCATCTAACTTAATTATGTAATGACAGAACAAACATTGGCCCAAACACTATGTTAATCGAAATAAGCAAATCATATCCATGTTTACATCATTGATACAACATACCACCGTGAAATAATCATGTATTTATATACATAGACTATTATGCACTTTAATCACTATCAAGCGATATTTTACCTCTTATGGGTATAGAAATAAAGACTACAATAACGATTTCTCAAAAGAGTCGCACAGAAACAAGATGGCTACTCAAAAGCTGTCATATTTGTTCGCGAAAACTGTCACTTTCGTGTTTTGTATCTGTCAAAAATGAAAATGATTGCGGTTTCGAGAAAGTGGACGGTAGGTGGCATTTATAGAATATTTTGTAGCTTTGTAAATATCACTTTATAAAACCTTCATGTCTTGAACTATAAAAAAAAACAGTAAAACTTTTGTGAAAAGTGCACTATTTTAAAAGAGCACTTTTGAGCTATTTCACTGTGCTCGTGTTAAGTCAATAGTCGGTTTCAGTCGATCAAAATGTGTTTTTTTTATCACGTTATTGATTTGTTCTAAAAATCCAAATTAAATTCTGAAGTTGGTAAAAGCACAAACAACGTACCTATGCATGTCTATCTATTGATCGATCAAAGTTTAGTATCATGCCTGATTAAGATTGTACGTTTTTATGACTTAAGATTTGTTCCAAATATTTACCAATGAAATTCTGAAGTCGGTAAAAGCACAAACAGAAGAATTTTACATGCCTCTCTGTAGCTCGATATAAGTTTAGTATTATGCAGGCATAATAAGCATAGGCAGATTCTTGTACAATATTAAGCCTGCTATGCTATGCTACTAAAAACCGTTTTAATTTGTACCATAACATAGAGCAGTCTCTGCAACACTATATGCAGACCATACTTTGTCCTAATTAGTCTAATTTTCTTCAAAATTGATGATCACACTTCACTTCCTTAGTTTGTCAATGTGATGTGTCGTTAGCACCACCGGCTTCGTCTCTATTTCTGGAAGAATGTAAGAAAGAGGCAGAGAAAACATCATCGAGAGGAATGTTCAACTATGTGCCCTTTTTAGCTTCAAGGGAATCTGTTGTGACTTTGTAAAGTTTATGGAAGTACCTACTGATGATCAGAATGTCTCGTGTTGTGTCCTGGTTTACACATATTTAGGAGAAATTTGTTCCTAAAAACATTTAATATTATAATGTTGCTTAACATCAGGCAAGTTGTAGTCAAGAGCCTATCTCATGTAAAAAAATATAATATTTCATTTATTATCGTAGAGTATATGTAATTGCTTTATCTTCTGTAAATGCTCAATACACTGAAAAGTATTATTTAATTTCAATTAAACAAACTTTAATTAACTTTATTCTTTAGTGTAATCATTTTACATAAGCTCAAAATGACATAAGTTAACTCACAAGAGTTATGTCATACATAACTTAAAACTGTTTTTACATCTCAATCTATCGAAATTCACTTCAAAAACACCACAATTACGAGCCTCTAATAAAAACTACGGCTGCAAAGAATTTAAATTACGGCGGTGCAATGGCTGCAATCAAAGAAACCTATACTATTAAATAAATCAACAAAAATCTTAATGATGTTTTTTAACACCCGAAAGAAAATAGCCTAGCCTAATAGTCGAAGCGGGAAGCCACAAAACTTTGACAGCTTTATTTTTTTTCTTTTACTTTTTAACACTTTTGGCTTCGAACGCGGAAGCTAGTAAGCCGCCAGCTAATTGGCGAAAATAAATTCTAAGAAACGCCGGCAGTTTTAAAGTTTCACGCAATGATTGATTAAGGTTCGACTATAATTTTAGCTAATGCATTCTGCTTGCATCAATCTTTCATTAGAATATTATTGTTTTTAATTCTTCTTTTAACTGTTCTGCTGTTAGGTTGTTTTTGTGGCTTTTAATGGTGTCCATCTGTTGTAAATGGACTATAAATTTCAGATATAGTATACTAATAGAATATATAGGTTTTAAGTAGTAGTTTTTACGAATGTTAACAGTTTGATTGGTTTGATGCTTGCTTGGGTTTTACAGCTTTTTATATTATTAACAAGCTGTAAGTAATAAGTAATCTAAGTCCAAGACTTTGATTACCAACATTGATTGGTTAATCTAAACACCGCAACCAATGCTTACAATCATTATTAGCTCAAGATTAATAACATACAACTAAAATATTGTCGGTCATCTTCTGTCGTAACTTCGGTTGTACACTTTCGCCAAGATATGCCAGGCAAGTGAACCACCTTTGCGAGATTTTTTAAAATAATAAGTTACTTTTTGTATTATGTTTAATGTACAAAAAACGTCTAGTTTAAAAAAGTCTCTAAAATAATAATCATCTATAACATATGCAGAGCAAAGTTACACCCGCGCATTGAAATTAAAAAACCACTATATTGCGAAACAGTACTTATAAAAAAGCTTTAAGGTCTGGTAATCCATCCAATACCTAGTGATTTCACTATATTAAACAAAGCAACTGACTGCTGTCGGTCTATGTCGAGAATGTACGACCGGCCTTTCGGACACCGGACAGTAAAAGCCATGGATAACTCTGCGCGTGAACAAATTTTGAACTAAACTATTAATAAGAAGATACAATATTGAAGATCAATAGTGCTGCCCCAAATCATGAGCAGAGTTTTCTTGCGGGGATCCTAATAATAAATTATACAAACAAAAGAAATGTGATTATATCATGATTGTAATAGGTTAATCGAGTTTCTCAGTTTGACCCCGCCAAGGGTTTTGTAATTGGTAGTTATTTATTATTCTAAATGTAAACGTCGATCATTTAGTATTGATATTTTAATATAAGTATGTAGGTAAGTATTTAAGCAACGTAATAGGCCATAAGTTTGAAATTATGTTTCTTTGATCCATTGTGGTTTAAAGCTGTCGCGTATTTGAATTAGCTTTACTAGAATTCACTTCAACTATTATTGGAAAATGAGCGAAAATAATCACTACCGGCAGGATTCGAACCTGCGTATTTCTGCTAGCGTCGTTACTTCGTACCGTCATCGTTTTCTAGAAATTGTAATTAAAATATTGTGTTTATGTTCTAATCACAAGATTATGTAATTCAACGATTGATTAAAACACTTTTTACATATTTGGATTGTCACTTACATAGTAGGTCACTTATATGACTGTTTATCTTAATATACAATAAAGCTGTAACCGGTCCGTGTCTGTACATTGAAGATAATGAAAAAAAAATGATGCTATAGAACACAAAAATCATGTTTCAAAAATAATCTGTTTGTCTGTCGGTATGTTTGTTCGTTATAGACTCAAGAACGTCTGAACCGATTTGTCTACGGTTTTGACTAACAATTAAGTGCATTTTTAACTTAATATTTAGTGTTTGTTTCATTTCAATCGGTTCGTAAATAAGAAAGTAATGTTCATTTTAAATTTTTTATCTCAAAATAATGCGAGCGATGCCGCGGGCGTTCACTAGTATATTATATGATAGATATTTTAACAATTGACTACACAAACATCGATTGAAACTACAAACCGCATAATATGAAAATTATGACACGTGGAACATACACATTATGACCAAATATTATGAACGAAACACGTTCCAAAAACTATAAACACATGTAAATATTAGAAACCGGTTGAAATATAACACTCCAAACAAAATGCAGACTACCTCTATATCGGATTGCATTAAAAATTGGAAAGCTTACACAGACATTTCTTGAAACAGTTACACACAACGACATAACAACTACTAGATGCCTTAAATATGGCTGTTTTTTTAAATATTCACGCATAGTTATTATAAAAGGATTACATGAAAAATTACGAAACTCCTTTTTAGAGTCTGAGCTATATGAATACAGTCAGTTTTGGTTAAAAAAATCGCCTCTTACATTTTATGTCCGGGTTTGAATGAAATTCTTATCAGTCACAAATACAAAATATAGGCAAACAGATTGAAACATATTTAGTACTAAAATACTTATGGCACGGAGCAACCAGCGCTATAGAGCACGAACTCGCAACAGCCAGACCTTCGTAATTTTATATAAGCTAAAAGTTTTTCTTGTATGTCTCCAACACAGGTACAAACGACCCGCGACTATATTATTTCGAGTTTGGTTACTTGGGCAGGTACTTAACAGGTAGTAAAGGTGTATAAAATAAATAAATAAATATTTTAGGACATATCACACAACGCCATATAGCCCCATACTAAGCTTACGCTTGTATCATGGGTTCCAGATAACGGATATAATTCATACATACTTTTTGTAATAAAAAAAAAGAATCTCAATTGTTATCTGTTTATCTTGGTGGTTCATATAGATAGATGATACATATGAGGCGTCTAGCGGTTACTAAGTCGCTGGCTAACCGTACAACATAAAAATAAACATGGAACTGTTTGTGTTTTTAATCCGATACATTTATGCAACGTGATATAATTTTATTGATGCCGGAATTATATTTTTGGTTGCGGAAATCGGCATCCGTGTGGATGGTTTTATTATCATTTTCGTTTGCTGGAAACTGAAAACTACATCACGAAAACGTAAGTTTTTATTTTTTAAATTTAAGCTAGGGATAATTTCGAGTATGTTTTTACAAATATACCATATGTATTATGATCACACATCTAAATAAAGTAATGGAATAAACGTTGAGTTTTCAGTATTCTTCTTAACTAAACAATTCGTATTTTTGGTAGTGGTATCATTAGTAAAAAAAACTTTTTCATTTAGACGCACCCTGGTACGAATCCGGCCCTACACCAATGACTTGTATTTTCAAGTTATGTGTGGATTTGCACTCGCTTAACGGTGAAGGAAAACATCGTGACAACACCCAACTCTTTTGGATTAAAGCCCACGCGGGTTTCGAGGGGAATGAGAGAGCAGATCAGCTAGCAAGAGATGCAGCATTGAAACTGAGGACAAAGCCTGCCCACGATCTATGTCCAGTAGCAACTGTCAAGCGACAAATTCGTGCCAACTCGATTGATGAGTGGAACATTCGGTACAGTACCGGGACAACTGCCTCTGTGACAAAACTGTTCCTACCCAATATAGAGATGGCCTATAAAGTTGTCCGAAAATTGCAACCCACGGGACAACTGACACAAATCCTGACGGGACACGGTGGGTTCTCTGAATACCTGCACCGATTCAAGTGTAAAGACAGCCCATCGTGTATCTGCGATCCTGGAAAAAATGAGTCAGTAATACACATTATCACAGAATGTCCAGTGTACGGCAGAGAAAGATTTGAGATAGAACAGGAAATCGACCAAAATATAAGAAAAGAAAATCTTGCAAACATAATATCGAATAAACACATAAGAAACATATTTCTAGAATTTTGTCTCAAAATAACGAAAAAAGTTTTAAAACGTAACAAATAGTTATATAATAAACGTTGAATAAATATATAATACATGTATATTTATATCAACTAAAACCAGACCAGTAGAAAGTTATTCGTAAGAAGCAATCATGATGTCCCTTGATAACGAACATATTTATAATTTGACTCATCTTATGAAGAAGAATCCCAAAAAACATTATGCGACGTATTACTGGATCAAGCTAGACAAGACCTTGGATAACGTCCAAGGAACACGGAAAAAAAAAAAAAAAAAAAAAACATCGTGAGGAAACCGACATGTTTGAGGACCCCAATATCCGAGGACATGCGTCTTCCGTGGAAGGACCTGCGGTGTGTTTCACAATGAGTCGGATACGGATCCGATTCGATTGAGACGGAAATCAATTGGCACGGAAAGGATTTTTCCAAATCACAATGATTCCATACGAATCTTTTAACAAATTTATTCATCAGAAAAATCGGAACCGTTCCGTGAGCCAAAAGCTAGCGGATTCGTTTCCGTCGATGATAAATTCGATTTTATTTTTTCATGATATTTAACCTGATTTACACATAATTATACATTGATTTATTTCTATTTATAATTATTTATATGAAATCTACAGTAAAAATGGTAAAATTAGCCTTAAAACTTATATTTTAAATTTCTACCATTGTATTTAATTTCTACCATTTTTACTACGAGCGGATCGGATCATATCCGACTCATTGTGAAACACCATGCTGGGCGCCCATCACGATGTATCTGCCCAAGAAAACTCCCCTAACGAATTAATTCTGCGGGGGAGTCACGACCCTCAGTCATGAGGATATACGACTCAAGAGAGAGAGAGATCATTAGTAAAATTATTATTATTTATACATTATACAATTAGCATCTTATTTCTCAGAACTGTTATCTATTTTAAATCAATCTCATACATACGTATGTATTTGTTAAAAAAAGTTGCAATACCTTTTACTTCACTGTTTATGTTTTACATCCCAATTCTTCGCTCTGAATAGCTACTGAATCTCCATCACAAGAGATTTATACCTCCTCAAACATTCAAAAGAGGCGCCTACTCGTTATAAAACTTCGCTAACTCCTGTTTTCTTCGGCTTCCGCATTCTTTTATTGATGCTATTTCAGTCCTAATTCTCCTTTACGGGATAGTTACGATTATGTATATTTCAATAAACACATCTGTTTACTACTTCCCGTGATTAACTTGAATGCTTTGACCTATTTTTTTGGTCGGAATAAGAAAGTTGGGATAGAACCGCGACCGCTTTCCACGCGGATGAAAATGGAACTGAAAATTCTTATTTCGACGATTACTAATTAATTATTTCGGTAATTAGTAAATAAATATACAATTTATCTATGGTATCAACTTGCCAATACCTTTGTCCATTTTAGGATGATAGTTTTGACATCAGTCAGCTACATACGCAAATTAGACATAAAATATATGGCGATGTCAAAATTGGCATCCTATAATGGACAAAGTATTGATTTCGGAATTATCCAGCAGCCTTGTTCGACGTTTCCATTACTGATATAGGACGATCTATATTCAACAACATTGTGTCTTGTGTTAGTGTAACATTGTCAACTGTGTCAAATGTAATTTTAGCAGTTGTGCTGCTACCATACGTGATTAGATAGTATCTTGCCACGCAAAAATATTCATAGTTCACTTTTCATCAACGCCGTTTGTTGTTTTAATGTGGCAATGAAAGTTCCTTTATTCATCTTTGTTAAGTTTTATTATATCCTCAATTTTATACTGACGCTATGCTATGTTCTGTACTGTATTTTTATTACAGAGTTATTAAACTTCAGGGTTTATTTTTAAGGGTTGAAATACGCTCCTGTTAGTGACAGATTTATTTGTTGGTAGTGGTTTAAAATATATACAGCGACTGATTTATAAAGAGTAAATCAATTTACTTCAACCACATAATTCAAGATTAAGTAAATTCGTATTAGTAGCCAACTTTAGTGTCAGAGTTTTCGAACCGCCTTAAGGGCATTATTAGGGCCGCCTTATATATGTAAACAATAAAAGTTATGTAGTTCTAGAATAGTAATCAAATAAGTTTTCGAGCAGTTTTTCTCTATTCAACAAGATATATCTACCCACAATGTCCCAATTATTTTTACTGTCTTAACGATTTCTAAGTTGAAGTAAGCATGTTAAGTATTCACATTGGCTATAAAGAGTCGTGTTAGTAGAATAACTATCGGTCGAACTGTTGACGATCAGTTGTAAAGTTAGAAACTAGAGCACTAGATGTCGTTAAACTTAATTTATTCCGATCGGCACTGATAGAGAGAGACAATTTATGTTTTTTTTATATTTCCTCAATTGTGTGAGCTGGGAAAAGTGTGTAACGTATTTTTTTGTGCTAGGCTCCAAACTAGTTTTGCGTAAGATATTTTGTAAGTTTAATTCGTTGTGAATAACTAAATTAAACAAAAATACTCCTAATAAAAGTAAAAGTATAAGCAACTTCATCCGCGCTGTTTTACGATAAACAGCAGCCAGCAGATACATGTCGAATCTTTCACCACCTTGTCTATAATTGAGGACCAAAGAGGTGGCAAACCATCAAATACCTACACTTTCGCTAATACGTAGTAGGTAATGGAATAGGTTAACTTAATGTTATGTATGTTAAATTATATATATATTTTTTTATTTATTAACATTGATAATCTAAGTGTTCCTGCCACTGACAGAGGGTAGCGTGCCCAGCATACTGGCCGCATTACCACGCTGGATGGCAAGCGCTCGAGAGGTTTTGGAAAATATTGTGGGCTCCCGGACCCAACGGCCCCAAAGTCTCGACTCCAAAAGGCTCAAATATGTAACCTCGGCCGAGGTTAGTATTATAATAAAAAATATAGTTAGCTTACTTTTCAATCAAATTTAGTTTTCTGACTTCTTCGTACTTGCTAATATTGCTCCAATCTATGTACCGAAAACCCCATATTCCACTCAAGTACATAACTTTATGTAATAATTCTTACTGTACCATATAAATCCGCAGTGAGAACCGCTATCGATGCTTACCGATAACATTCATTGTTCCATACTAGTTTATTTCACCGTAATTGTTCTTACTTGATAATGTAAAGAGTATTTGTTCTATAAATACAGAAAATACTGTGTTATTGCAACGCTCGTATTAAGTATTCATATTTTATCGCAAATATAAGCTTACTTTTAAGAAATAACTTATTTTAGTACTTTCTTAACTCTCAACCTTTTACCATTTTATCGAAATTACTGTCAATCTCTTTCACTGCGATTCATAAGCAACGTATTTTTTGATGTCAAAAAAAACTCGGACACCAGAGTTTGCCACTCCCATACGAACTTACTCGAAACGTCATCCTCACAAGCAATATGACTACATAATATAAAGCATAGTAGCTTCCCGCGTCTGTCTCTATGTCTGTATGTTCGCTTAGATCTTTAAAACTGCTCTATGGATTTTCATGCATTTTTTTTAATAGATGGAGTGATTTAGTAGGATCTTTTTATATGTTTAAAAATGCGTGCGAAGCCACGGACAAAAGTTAGATGCGTATAAGAAAGAGTGTCATCCATCATAGGTTGAATGACTACTGAAATATTTCCCCGTCTCATCTATGTAGGTACTTGTCCTAATTATCAGTTCAGACACCTTATCACAGTTATCAGGCCTGTAGGGTACTAACCTCATCACCTGCCCACATTAACCGTTCTTTCTCTGATAATACATCTTATTATCTCTCTAATGTTACTGCATGGGTATGTGTTAATAGGGTAGCAGTATTAATTAAGCTATATGTGAGACTGATTTCTTAAGTGGTCAGCAAAAAGGTATTTTTGAAATGTCTATGTTTTAAGGTGTATAAAACCGCTGCGATATAATGTGTACCTCCTAAGTATGTTATAAATATTTGTGTAATTATAAATACGTTACACTATATGCAAAGAGAGCCGTACGTGAAATGACATCGTTAATATAAATATTCTGTCTGTGACTGGCCTGTTAGCTTAGTTGCTAGCTCTGCTTTCTAATCTAGGGTTGTGGGTGCAATTCCCGCATGACACAAGTCATTATGAATTTAAAAAAAAAACTATTATTATTTGTGTTGAGTCTGGTCGTTTTTTATGTATATTAAGTATGTATTTACAAAAAAAAGTATATAAGTACCCGCGATAAAAACGTTTGCTAAGTGCGGGCTAGATGGCGCTGTGTGCAAGGTCCTGGAATATTTAATTATTTACTTGTCCCCAAGTAGTAATAGTACAGGCACTATTTTATTTCGGTTTAGGCAATAGAATATGCGATAATATTCTATTATACAGCTACTTCAGCAAATTGCCGACCAAACAATTCATTCTCTGACCTTATGCTACATTTATCGTTAACGGTCTCATCCTTTGTAGCTTCGGGACAACTTTCGTTTTCTATTCACTTGATTAATAACGTATTAGTATGTACTTTCGAAGCGAGCTTTCTTCATGGAACATACTGTATAGTAGTTCTGTTCCATATTTGGGTTTAGCTTTATGGTGGCTTGATTATTGCTAAGATAAAGATTCAATATAAAACGTTAGCTGTTTAGTTAAGCAACTGACGATGCGGTAAGTTTTTGGATGGGTGACCGAAACGTGGCATTATATTTGAATGCTTGCGTAGGTCTGATGGCATACTATATTGTAGGTTCCGGGCGTCCCAACCGTTTGTCATCATGTTAACTTTTCTTATAAAAAAAAAGTTAAAAGTCTCATAGCACACACACACACATTTTCCTCAAACTCCTCTTGAAATTAGTTACAGCCTATAAAAAACCCTTCTTAAAATATACGTAATTGAACCACAAAACAAGTCGCTTACGTTAGTTTAAAAAAAAGTACTAAAAACGCGTCTAGGCGTGAGTTCCGATCACCGTGGCGAATTTTACAAGGCATTCTATAGTATACATACATATTCTATAAGAGCTTAGTATGGTCGGATTTGATGTTTCATTGTATGATTCATAGTTAAAAAATAGTTTGCTTCAGATTAATATGACAAAATTATAAAAAAAATTAAGTTATACAATCGGTTAAACGTTTTCTTTTATATTAATTGTTTTTTTTTTGCTCCATAAACTTAAAATGGGTGTTATGAGTTTGACTTGCTTGCATAAGGTTTTTCAGGCACTTCTCGTTAATTCCAAATACATTAACTGAAAAAACTTAAAGTAACAATTTTTAATTAAGTTTAATTAATTGGAATTTTAAGCACTTGAACTTTTCTTAATGGCTGCATGTCACGTTTATTACGTTTATTGTACGGACGGCAAAGCTTTCGAACACTTTACCAGAAGCTGTGTTTCCTGCGTACTACAATCCAAGGGTCTTAAAATCTAGAGTTAATAGGTATCTTCTAGGTAAGCGCGTTACATCCTAGGCTGCAGCAATGCTTAACATCAGGCAGGCTGTAGTCAAACGTAAACCTATCTCACGTAGTAAAAAACGTAAACATTTGAATTCTGAATCATATCCTGAATCAAACAATAACTTTAATTGACCATACTATATCCACACTATACATATAGGTGAATTCTAACGTAACAGCTTATGGTATAAGGTTGTGGAACCAATCTCTTTGAAACATATTCGATACGCGGATTCTAGTACTTTTATGTAACCACTTTCTACGATGTTCAGATGTAGGGCCTTTGTATGTTCTATGGTAATAGAGCTTTGTTCAGCACCTACTGTAGGTATATGTAACTTATAAGTATGATACTTGTTAGATAATAATCGTTTCTGTTTGTTACGATGACATAGGTAAGTAGGTCTTCTAATTAAGATTTTAATGAAGCCAAAATTGATCAATTAGGTAGTAAACTAGACACAAAGTTATAATAAGATAAGATATTTCTTTAATGCACACCAAAAAAATTACATGATGAAAGAAATTTAAAAACTACGTTAATGCACATTGGGCGGCCTTATCGCCTTAGGCGATTTCTTCCAGGCAACATTTGGATGGACAGGATAATATTTATAATATTTCAGTTTAAAAATTAACTTTATAAGAATTATACTTAGTAAATTGCATGTAGTTCCGTAACTTAGCCAGCAAAAACATCGCATGATATTAACAATGACAACTATGGACACGGCCAGTCTTTGGATGAGTGACCAAAAATGGATATTCTATTAAATTTAATCATAGGTTCTGACTGTTTGTCATCGTGCTGTAGTCGTTAAGCAATGTCAAGGGCCCTTAAGTGCCTTAAGGCGGTTTTGAAACTCTCGACACTAGAGGTGGCCACTCTCAAGCGATAAGAAGAAGCAGAAGAAAATACGCATTGCACAACATGTACAAACCATCAGTATTGTACTTCAAACAAGTATTGTAATACATAGTTACAAAATTGCCCAATTTAACGCTTGTCAGATCATACCTATGCATAAACCATTCATATCTCAGTGCAGAGACAATTCAAATTAAAGACGCCTAACTATCTTACTTTATCTACCCTATAACTGATGTGTCTCAAATGTAATGCTCGGTCCTATTAAACTGCTTCAATTCTATTAATTTACAAGTTTGTTTAAATGCATGTGTTTTGTTTATCAACTTTTTTTCACTGAACAATATTGTCAACGATCCTTTCCTAATGCATTTTGCCCAACCCTGACAAAATTACGGCAATCCCGCGGAAGCTATTTTAAAAGTAAACGAACTCAACATCTCTACTTATGAATGTAGGATTTTTGTTTCATCTATCAATATTACGCAGATAAATGCGACATCATTAAATATCATGCTTTAATGGCGACTAGTGGATGCTCGCGGCTTCGCTCGTATTAAGGAGTAAAACTTGCATCCCCTATTTCACCCCTTTAAAAGTGGCATTTTCAAATATCCTTTCTTAGCGGATGCCTACGTCGTAACATCTACCTTCATTCCAAATTTCAGCCCAAACCGTCAGTGGTTTGGGCTGTGCGTTGATAGACTATGTCAGGCAGTCAGTCAGTTAGTTTACCTTTGAGTTTTTTAGGTATAGATATTGTTGTTCCAATCATCAAATACAAATACAAATACAATTTTTTTATTAATAATACCACAAATTACATCATTATAGACGTTGATATGTGTATCACATGTTACAATTTCTTTTATGTTAATGAGACATCTACATGGTGGTGTGTCGATGCCTCAGTGTCACAATTCAACTAACCTTCAGGGTCTACCTGTCTTATGTCATCGATTCAACATGCATACGTCGTAACATGTCAAACTTGTCGCGCGACATGTCGCCTGTGATGGTGTTCGGATTATCTATGGAATTGGCTTAAATCTACACCATGCTCGGTTTTTTACGTAAGAGTTAGGTACCTACCACTATTTCTTTCGAAATGGCTAGTAACTTTCAATCAATGAAATCATTATAAGCAAAGGCTTTTTTATAAAGATTTTCAAAGTGCCCTCTGTTTTTCGTTATACTTAGAACTAGTTTGTTTCGTTTTTCTTCCCTTGTTATTATTAATTATTATTTTAGCCTAATCTTAGATTAAGTGTAGATATTCTTACCCCGTTTATGATACCTTAAACAACAACGTTTAATTTAGTTGACGGTTCTGTCGTTTTTCATATTGTCGCGACGGAGCAACGTAAATCATGATTTTTGTATAGAGTCAGTATTGGATCGCAATAGTACTATACACTTCCATTAGTTAAAATCCAAAAATAACGGTAAAATATTAACAAGTTTTTTTTTGTAAAATAACACCAAACAATTTCCGATAACAGATCTAGTCGATGATCTTATTCTAGTTCTAAAAGCATCTGATTATGATTGGATTAGCATACTCGTAGTATAATAGGTAATAACTGCTCCACGATTGAATTAATATCATATTTATTAAGACTGAAATTAATTTTGACACATCCAAGACAAGTTTTGAACATGTGAGTAACAACATGTTTATGATTGTCACACATTTACTTTGTCTGTTTTAATTAAGTTCGACAACATTTCCTTCTAATTAATATTTGTATTATAAGTTGTGGAACTCCCTGCCTGACTCTCTGTTCCCCACGCACTATAATCCAGCGATCTTCAAAGCGAGAGTGAATCAGTTCTTATCGGGTAAGCACGCTCCAGCTTAGGCCATAGCCTTTGCTTGCTATCAGGTAAACTATGGCCAAGTGCAAACCCGTTCAAGTTAAAAAAAATATATCAGCAGCGATAGTGTGCTTATACTGTTTATTGATTTATTTGTTTTGAGAAGACCTAGTAAGAGAGACAAAAAATCTTAAGTTTTTTTCACGCATCGGAGCGATCGATTTTTGAAATTAGGGTACTAGAATTAAGAAAATGCTATAGGCCATTTTTTATCATTTAGTCAGAATGATTCGAAACGTAAAATTTTCATGGCCTAATAAGCTATTATAAATAATAAAGGTGGTGTACTAATTAATTACCTCTGAAATTATTGTAATTTTGACCATATTTTGATGAACGTTCTATCAGGAAGTATCAATTTATAATACCGATAACTTTGATTACTAATTTTATCAAGCTGTATGTAAAATTTAATTGTTAATTAGTTTCTTGGAATGTATTTTAACCGCTATACTTATTAAAGTAATATTATTAGCTTTTAATTGTATAAATGATACATGTAATTAAAACCATAACCTTGAAAAATTATGTCACATGATAACATACGAGTTGTCAAATTATATTCCAGCTTCATTTTAAAAGAGACCTCTTAAAAATCATTTAATATAATAACTGTGGCACCTATTTGGTTAACATTTACAATTCTTTGTTGTAATACCTCTTATTAAGGAAAAAACCTTTTTCTTAAAATCCTACGTTTTTATCTTTTTTTACCTAGGATAGGTTTACTTTTAACTACAGTCTGCCTGGTGTTAAGCATTGCTGCAGCCTAGGGTGTAATACGCTTACCTAGAAGATATCTATTACCTCTAGGTAGTTTACAGGAAACACACCTTCTGTTAAATTGTTCCAAAGCTTTGCCGTCCGTACAATAAACGTAGAGGCTAAGCGCTGTGTTCGATACTTCGGCACTTCCACCATAAAACGGTGTCTACTGTAAAAAGAAATGAAGTAAGTACAACATTTAGAAAGATAATTCTAATTGCTTATATTTTTTGACAATGTATGTAACTTTGAACTAGAAATTCCGTAAATAAATGCTTCATCTAGTAATACTAGAACATAGAAATGTGCTATTTCTGCAACATTTTTCTACGTCATTTATTTTTGCTTTACACGCAATATTTGCATATTTTATATGGTATGCAAGTTAGAAGTCTATGTAATGTGAAACTGAATTCTTCATTATAGTTGTGAATGCAAATTTTTGTGTTCTGTCTTCTATTTCATTATTATTTCAGTAGTTCTACTTTAAATAAATAGATGATAAATTATTTGAATAATTACTAAGTTTTCTAGATATAAGTACTGGCACAATCATCAGACGTAAAAGTGAAGTTAAAATTGATGTATGAAGTTTTTTTTCTAGTATTGTAATAACTTTTAAGCATTGTACTAGCGTTATGCTGTCTAATTTTATCAAGCCCCGCCAAAGCTAAAAGTGAAGCTGAAATATCCCGAGATTCCTGAATTTTTTAATGACATATAAATGCGACCCCAAAATTGAACTATTGCGTTAAACTTTTCCAAAGTTCATACAGTTATCGTGATGTATCAAAACATGATATTTGGAAAAATGGCTTTGTCACGCTTGTATCTAGACATTAAAATATTAGGTACTCTAGTGTCACATGGTTTGTACAGAGTGTCAGCATAATTTAAGCATTTTTTTAACGGTTAAAAGTCAAAAAAAAGTGCAAACATGCAAATGCCGCCGGTTAATAACTAAAATTAATAACTGCTCTGTTAGCTTAGTTGGTAGTGACTCTGCCTTCTAATCTAGGGGTTGTGGGTTCGATTCCCGCATGAGACAAGTAATTATGAATACTAAAATTTGTAATTACTTGTGTCGAGTCTGGTCGTTTCTATATATAATAAGTATGTATTTACAAAAAAAAAAGTATATAAGTATTATATCCGTTATCTAGTACCCACGACACAAGCGTTTGCTTAGTGTGGGGCTAGATGGCGCTGTGTGCAATGTCCCGGAATATTTATTTAATTTATTTATTTAATAATATTTATTGCATCTAATAATTTAGAAGATTCATTTGAGGATTTTTTAAGGAATTATGAGACTCTTCTGAAGAAATTTAACAACTTTCAGTAATATACGTCATACACATAGCTGCAGAGCAAGTATGTTTGTGCGTAACAGCAGTTGAAGAGGTTTTTCCAATCTTACAAAAATATAGATAACACGTTAAATAGTGGGCTCCTCAAGTGTCACTGCAGTCGTCGTTTTAGTGACCATTCATGTAACTCGAGACTTCATAGTGGCCCACTGTGATACAAACTTATTTTATCAGTGTTCAAAATATTTTGACTAATGTCACAGAATAAATAATACAACTAATGTTCTGTTTTCTTAGACAGTATCTAAGAAAACAGAACACTCGGAGAAAACAAAAAAAAATACTAGTCAAAGCAAAAACAAGGACACTAAAACAATTCTTTGTTTTTCACTAAAGGAATTCATGACTAGTAGAATCTTCTTTTCTTCACGTTAGCTAAATTAAAGATCATATTTTATCTGTGATTGTAATTTAGATGCAAAAACTTATAATTAGATGAATAAATTCAGTAGATAATAAGAGTGATAAATTACCTAACTGATTTGCCCTATTTAAATTTTATGTAAATAAAGGTGATTGTAAACCGAAACCATTTTGTCTTTTATTTAATAAAAGGTTGCATCACCTTTACCTACATTTAATTCTATTGCGGACAAACAGTAATCAAAAGGTCTTATCTGTACCTCTAATGCCGGTACACACATACAGACAGGGGGACAGGGAGGTGAATAAAGTTCGAACTGTCCCCTTATCGCTAACAGAGGGACAGCTCGAACTTTTTTGTTCGATCTGTCACCCCGGGGGGACAGAGCAGGGGGACAGATCGGAATATTTCTATGATGTGATGTCATAAGGTGAACAAAGCTTTTATCTTTATTTTTGTCGAGATATCGATGACACGTTGTACACGAATACGGTAACATTTGCAGTAGATCAAACAATATATGGTATATTGTAATCAGTCGACAAACAATGAAGTAATAAACTCGATCCGCGCCGCTTTGCGACATATATGTAGGTATTACGATTGTGAAACCGTTTTCTTTGATAGCGCGAGAGGTAGCGCTGGGGTGTGAAAGGTGAATTTAGGAACGGTATTTTTTAAATTTAGCGAACTGTATACGTACACGCAAAGTTCAACAATGAAATAAGGTGTCCCGCATACTTTATTAAATAAATCTGATATTACTGTATTATAGTTCCCGTAAGGCATGATTTAATTTAGTTGTAATAACCGGCTAACACTTACGTCAAAAATTACGTCGAAAAATTAGCTCGACAAGTTTCGGAAATCTGAGGTTTCCATCATCAGGAGGACGAGTCAGCACGCGCGTCCCGGTTGGCCGCCTCGTCCAGACTGACTCGTCCTCCTGATGATGGAAACCTCAGATTTCCGAAACTTGTCGAGCTAATTTTTCGACGTAATTTTTGACGTAAGTGTTAGCCGGTTATTACAGCTAAATTAAATCTGATATTGTTTAAAAGGATAATATTAATCGATCATAACTTTCTCTTAAGTTTTGTACGATATTATACGTAAAATCATGTGAGATGACCACAATCAATATAACTAAAATATTAAAGGAATTAGGTAAAGCACAAGCTTTATGAGCATATCAAAACTATGGCCATTCATAAATTTCCTGTTTTTTTTTAAATCATCGTCGTCTTCATTCACATATAATTGTATATTTCTTCTTTTATTTTTCTTTCTCTTCTTTCTTTTAAAATAACAATAAAATCATAAATGTCATCAACTGTTCCTCTCTTAAGATATAGAAACGCAAACATACAAATAAATTACAAAATTACATTTGTTTGATGTTAAAAGAATTGAGAACGCTGAAATGTGATATATAAAAGGGATTTTCTGTGTCGCAATGCTAAATGTAGAACGCCCTAAACCACACATGATGTTTCGTGAACCTCAATTTTAGATTGCATTTGAAAGAGGAGGAATGACACCCGATGATAGTGGGAAATATGCACTCTTTTATCTTTTGAAAGAGATGAATTTTGCGATGATACGGAATTTAAATTCATTAGAAAAGAAAGAAAGAAAATTCAAATTATATACCTAACCTACCATGGTTATTTCTGCATGTTCATTTCTATTTTAGCTTTAAAATGCAACGGCAAACGGCTTTTAAGGATTTATTTGACATTATCGACAAATCTCACATCATATCTTGCAAGTTTATAATATTGATTCCTCTTTCGATTTGGAAAGTTTCTTGGCTTCAATCAATCAACCAAGCAATAGGTATAGCTTTATTGTACACCAGAAAACCAAATACAAAAACAATTTACAGTAAAATTACTTAACATAGGTACATTGGGCGGCCTTATCGTGTATAGCGATCTCTTCCAGGCAACCTTAGGCTTCGTTGTTGTTTTGTCTTAAAACTTATATTCTGCCTTAATCAGGATCAGGAAGTACACTAACAATAAATAATTTGTACAAAATCTCTCCCTGTTTGTACGGAATTATAAATCAAATCATTCGGTTGAGTTTCTCAGTCATCTGAAGTGGCCCTTTAATACAGTGGGTGGTATGTAATCTTTTCTTTCAAAGCAAGCTCAAAGTGCTCTCTAAAGGAAGAGTTGTGTATTTAACTATGAGTTATGGCGCGACAGAAATTACTGGGTTAAAAGACCAGATGGTTAATTTTAAAAGCACTAGTGTTGTTTAGTGTTTTTTTTTGCTGTAACTGCTATCTGTTGATAACAGTTATAACAAGAAATTCGTTTTACCGATAACATGTAGCACAACAACAACATAACTTAGTTGGTGACAGTAGTTTTGTTTACTAATATCAGCTAATTTTACAAGAAGTTTGTGAATTGCCTTTTAGTCTATTATAGTGTGAAAAGGTTCAACTATTTTTAATGGCCTTTTGATACAGTAAGTAAATGTCTGTTTAATTTCTTTATTTCTAGATAACAATAATAGCACATCATTATCAGAAACGAATTTGCAACGATATGAATTTTGATTCAAACTGTTTATATTGTTATCAAATACAATTGATACTAACAAAAAAACACGTTTTTTTTTTAAAACATATATGTACAAATTACGACAAACCACACAGAGCGTAACATATAAAAGGAAAAGAACAAAAGCTCCTTACTCTTATAAAAATAATAATAATTAAACACACTTAGCAGCCTAGTAACAAAAACTTATATAAAATATCTCATCAAGTCGCTTGTCTATAAAAACCTAGATTCTAGTTGATAACCTTGCCTTGTGGTCTAAGGCCATACAATATACATATTAATACATAGTATTATACAGGTTTACCTAAAAATACCAGCAACAGCTCTTGGAGTTGTACGTTACATTATAGTGGGCGCCCGGTTTCTTCCACGGAAAACACATACATTTTATGGCTTGGACATTTCAACTTTTTCAAGGCGATAGGTGCAAATCTATATATGTATAACTTAAATATCGTTAGTGTCAGATTTAGATTGAACCGGTTGCGTCAGATTGTAAGGTGGATGCACCTCCACTCAGTTAGGACGCAAGATTAGCTTATTCTTATTTATTTGAAGCATTAACAAGGCTTTTAAGGCTTTTGGTGTACACTCGTATTATATAAATAACCCTGTATATATATATCGTAGACATTTTTAACTCCACATCCTGCGATACTGGTAGAATCTCTTAAACCGGTACCTATAAAAACATCACGCGTGGTATCGTGTGAATCTGAATATTCATGACAAATGCCTAGATGTTTTTACACTGAAACCTATATACGCAGTTTGTGTGTTGATTTTGGCATGAATGAAAATTAAAAATATATGTTACTAGTGGGTGCTCGCGGTTTTGCTCGCATTATGAAGTTAAACTTGCATCCCCTATTTCAACCCTTTAAAAGTGATATTTCCTTAAAAATCATCATCAACATCTACCTGCATGCCAAATTTCAGCCCGATCCGTCCAGTGGTTTGGGCTGTGAGTTGATAGATCACTATATCAGTCAGTCTGTCACCTTTGAGTGTTATATATTTAGATAGTGCTGCTTGCTGTATCTGTTGCGAAAATATTTTCCATATACTTTTCTCTACGTTGAAATTACTCGTCAATATGTATATTTGGAGCATTAATTTCAAATATTACAAGAAAAAGTATTTCGTAAAGTTATCACAAAGACAGATCCATCCAAAAGTTTTTTTAAGTATTTAAGCATTGGACTGGAATTTCCATCTTGAAAGAATCCACGTAAAAACAACATTCATTCTTCTTCAGCTATTTAACTCATTATTAAAGTAGCTATGTAATTACATTAAAGCTATTTATTGATAGAATGTATCACCTGCCTGCGTGACACATTTTCAATAAACTATGAAGCATGTGCCATCTTTCATCTTATTTGTGACAATTGATAGCAGATGCGTTTAAGTACGAGTAATATGAGAATGGTAACAATTATGGGGTTACTATGAAATTAATTAAATTCAAAAAAAAAGACTTGCCAACCGAATATTTTTTTTTTTCCGTGTTCCTTGGACTTTATCCAAGGTCTTGTCTAGCTTGATCCATTAATACGTCGCATAATGTTTTTTGGTATTCTTCTTCATAAGATGAGTCAAATTATAAATATGTTCGTTTATCATTGCCAACCGAATATTGGTTCTCCCTTGGGGTTGCGAAGGTCTGATGGCTGCCGCTCTACGTTAAAACTAGTATTCTTCTAAATTGGGTGGATCAGGGCCGACCCCATAAAATGGATTAAGATAAACACTTCTTCTTCTTATCGAATAAGACTGGCCAACTCTGGTGTCGAGAGTTTATCAAGCCGCCTTAAGGGCCTCTGACATGGCCTAACGACTGCCGTACTATGACAAACAGCCGGGACCTACAATTTAACGTGTCATCCGACCCACGGAAGTGTCAAAAATGGAAGCTACTATGAAATGTTAAACGCTTCAAGATTAATAAAAATATTTCAGGACATTTCATACAGCGCCATGTAGCCCCATATTAAAGACGCTAACGCGAATAGAACTATTAAATAATGTGTCACTGGAGTCACCCACATACAGTACAATCAATGTGTAAGCCCTTTTAGACTAGAGGAGGTAGGTTAGGTACTCGCTAGCCATTACTAAAGACAAGCAACCGTCGAGTGGTCGGACAGTGGATGGGTGACCACATAGTGGCATACAATTTCTTAGGTTGTGCCAGCATTCGTGGGCCTCAGAGACAATAATAGCTTAATTAACAAGGTGGTTTAAAAACTTTCGATACCTACCAGATACTATTACTACTTAACTTATCATAGTAACCCGTTACATGCGTTAACTGTGCTCATCCTCTGAAGCCAAACAAGGAGTTCTAACTGTACGCAGATGGTTTGAAGGGCACGCGATAAAAACATAGGATTAAACGAATCAGCTGTAGTATGTTGTTGATATTCTTGTTGTCAAAACACCTTGAGTTTGTAGTAAAGGAGTTCTATTATTAGATAGACATCTGTATTATGTTTTGTCTAAAGATGCAAGATGTTGATTAATTGGTATTGCATACATACAGTAATGAATTTACAGCAACTTTTAAGTATGGGAATTTGCTTAGTTAAATTCGATTTCTTCGTTGTAAAATGTAAACCAATACGATTGTTATGTTTTGTGAGTTTGACAAGAGTAAGATATAATATAAAAAAAATGCGTATAATCATCGAAAATTTGTTAACATTTTTAGCGTATTATCTATACTAATATTATAAAGATGAAGAGATTGTTTGTTTGAACGCGCTAATCTCAGAAACTACTGGTCCGAATTGAAAAACTCTTTTTGTGTTGAATAGACCATTTATAGAGGAAGGCTTTAGGCTATATAACATCACGCTGCAAATAATAGGAGCGAAGAAACAATGGAAAACGTGGAAAAAACGGAGAAAATTATTCATCTTTGAGGTCTTCCGTTGCGTGCGCTGCGAAAACGGTTCAAGTCGTGGTTAACAAATGCTGAAGAGGTTGTTTGCAAAAATACATATGATGCCCAATATAACTATTCCACGTGAACGAGGTCGCGAGCACAGCTAGTCTTGTTTAACACACGTTTAACATCAAAATCAACATTCTTTCACAAAAAAAGCATGCATCGAATGAACATAATAAAGAACTACCATTGACCATATTAACATCGATGTTATGTTACCCTTTTGAATGACCTTCTCGAAATTAACAAAAAATGTCCGAAACATGGCGGTATTGCCAGTCAGCTGTTTATTCACCTGCCCATAAACACATTGCGTGTGAAATTTTAAATGTACGCAGATGATACTCTATAAAGAATTTATTTATAGAGTTACTGGTAACTTTGAACAAAAGTATACGCTTCAGGTGACCCGATAGTCAAATAGATACCTGACTGAACGTACAGTAAAAAAAAAAACAAATTATGTTCTTTTAAGTAAGGATTTTGTATAGCATTAGTAACTTTTGTTGATATACTTTAAAAAATACGAAAAAACAGCTATTCCATGCAAAAATATTGATGATACAAATTTTTGAATAATGTTTTTTTTCCTGCGATTTTACATGCAAAAAAATTAAGCCATTTAAAACATGTTTTTCGTTACAGTTTTCTGAAGTCATCAGTAACACTGTATATAGAATATATTTTATTTATATCATAAAGGAATGTTTGTGCTGTATAGAATGCATGGTAGTTAAGTTTTTGTCATCAGTTCGATGATATAGGTCGTGAGTAATGAGTCTGCATGTTTCTTATTTTTCTATTTTTGGCGCGTAACTTATGGTTCTTACCAGCGGGCAATCGTTATTCTTTTTGCCTATAATTATGACCAAGCTTTTTATAATATTTTCCCACCTTTACTGAGAACTATTTATATTGCTTTTTGATGCTACAATCTAGCGATATTCATTCAAAATTTGTGGACAATGTAGGTAAAACTATTATACAAAAAAAATTTTAGAATTTATCAAGTTTTACGTGCAATTCGTGAAAAGACGTGGGCAATCACAATGTATCTGCCCATGAGATATCCCCAAATTAATTAATTCTTGTCATACGCTGGGAGTCACGACCCTCTATTGAGGGTATCCTAATTATTATTCCCTGACAGTTTAGAAAAACTGATGGTAATTGGCAAAGTCGATGGGAGAAGATCACGCGGCCGCTCACCTACCCGCTGGTCTGACCTAGTTAAGACCATTACAGGCTTGCCAATAACCCAAGCTCTCAAGACCGCGGAGGACAGGACATCATGGAGAAGCATAGTGCACCAAGTGATCAAGACTTCAAGCTAGACAGGACCTTCAGCAATGAAGACTAAGAAGAAGAATTATTATTAGGAATACGACTTAACGAGGAAGTGCCTACATAATAACACCACTTTAGACAAATACGCTTGATAACTACACAACTTTCACAGGATATTGTATGAATATGACTGAAGTTATCTCATGAAATTATCAGTTCTGATTACTTAATTGCCGATTAAATGTTGCAAAGTGTTGGAATGACAGCTTCCTTACTAGGCCTTTTATCTGTAGCACACTCGTTTCTATAAATGTTTAAATTATTTGCCAAATAAGCATGAATATGATGTCAAGAGTTTTATAACCGCCTTAGGGGCAACTAACATAGCTAAACAAGTAATCTGTTTCACAGATAATTATGAAATAATGTAATTAAATAACGTTATATATAGGTAGATACGATATATCGTATGTTTAGGCGAAAGAAGTGCCTGACAATTTAATTTGTCACTTATATTGATCACCCATCCAAGACCGATGACTACACATCGACAATTACTTAACATTGGTAATCGCATGCGAATCCTCTAGCTTCCTTTTCTTCTTACCGAACGAGAGTGGCCAACTCTGGTGTCGAGAGTTTATCAAGTCGACCGAAAGGCTTCTGACATGGCTTAACGACTGCCGTACTAGACAAACAGCCGGGGCCTACAATTTAACGTGTCATCCGACCCACGGAAGCACCCAATATGGAATACTACGTTTCGGTCACCCATCTAAAGGCTGACCGCGTCGACCTTTGCTTAACATTGGTAATCGCTTGCGATTGCCTTCGCTAGCTGAGCTAAGAACGTTTTTAGCTAACTTTACCCTAATCATGTTGGAATACTTTAGTCAGTTGAGTTGTTAATTCAACTCTAAGTACATCTCTGATCTATGTAAGCCTCAATTTGCACACTTACAAAAGAGAGGGGTGTGTTATTATCGCGGTAACTAAGTGGGATGGTCGAGTGGTAAATAACAGTGGGTTTAACTTGCAGGTCAGCTTCCTCGTGCCCTATATAGAGGCAGGTAATTTTATAGGTGTTATAAGTGTTAGGTTGGAAATGTGAGGAGCATAAGTTTGTAATTGCCTTTATAGGTATATAACTACAAATCCCTCAGTTATTTTTATTTTAATGAAAAAATATTTCAATAAACCGACTTATAGTGTCACTAAAAAGTTAATAAATAATTCATTTTTGTGACTTCAAAATTCAGAATTGTGAGTGAAGAATCTACCAAATTAATAAAGTATACTTATTGAAATCTGTAATATATGTTGCCGGTGCCAGTCACTTCACTTTCAAAAGACTTGATAACCTCCTTTTTTTGAAGTCGGTTAAAAATAAATCTGGTACGCTATTGTGTTTCTTATTGTTTTATGCGTTGTATTTGTTCTCTCTCTATTAGTCTCATGGGCAGATCTAAAAATATGTTCTGAAAGAAAACAATTAACGTGCCAGCATGTGCAAAAATAATTGGGTGTTTTGTTCCTTTATTTGAACCCTTCTGATTTAATGACCTCCGATTATATAAAAATTGGAGGCCGTTTAATCAAACTTTGGTTTATGATCGTCCCTTGATTAAATCCCGGACTTACAACAATGGCTTCTTTCTAGGTATGATACATATCATTAGTCTACACTAATGATATGTATGGTCGAATTCGAACCAGAAGTTGACTTGATGAAAAGCAGACTTTTAAAACCACTGAACGCTTCGCTTTGTTGACGTAAGTGCTAGCCGGTTAGTATATATCTTTCTCTTTCGAGTCGTGTTTCCTCATGACTGAGGGTCGTGACTCCCCCGCAGTATTAATTCGTTAAGGGAGTTCTCTTGTGCAGATACATCGTAGTGGGCGCCCAGGTCCTTCCACGGAAGACACATGTCTTCGGATATTGTGGTCCTAAAACATGTCGGTTTCCTCACGATGATTTCCTTCACCGCTAAGCGAGTGCAAATCCACACATAACTTGAAAATACAGGTCATTGGTGTAGAGTCGGATTCGAACCAGGGTGCGTCTGGATGAAAAGCAGACTCTGGAACCGCTGAGCCACACTCGGTTAGTATACATATACATAATTTAATATTGTCTTACGGGAACTTTACTACACCGTGTGGCTTATTTCTAAAGTTATGTATGGATTGGCACTAGCCTCAAAATAATAGGTCTATCGAGCACCGTTACAAGTAATGAAACAATGTACTACGGTAATAGAGACACGGTTCAATTACGGCCAATACGAATCAGAACAATGGAGTGACCCAAGTATCGCTGATGGATTACTAGTTTTCTAAGCGAATTATTTGTATTGTGTCTGATTTTAACCATGTATTTAATGTATGTAACACCACTAGACAGGCACCCATAAAGCTATGATGACAAAGACAAACCAACTAAATACGAGTATAAACAAACGCGTAAAATTTGTAACATTTTTGTATAGTTCATAAGCTGAAATAGGCTTGTTTTCTATTCAATCATCATCTGGCCTCATATGTCACAATGTTACTCGATGGGAATGCAAATAGGGATTTATGTTTTTGAGTAATGGGTACAATATTTATTGTCTTTAAAATCACGATACTAAATTCTAGGTCGAAAGGTATTACAAGATGAGTTATCTATGATTTGTTTAAAAATCAACGCCATTTTACACAATCTAACCGTGAATGCATCGATAAAATGTGTTATACGTATAAACAAATCAAATTAGCTTATAAATCACTAATGTAATATTATAGCGGTAATAAATAACCAACACCGAGTAACCTTGACCCTAGACATGCGTGGGCTCAGGATGGAATAATCAATTTGTTAGTAAATATTATATCTGTGTAATCTAAAGGCGCCTGGCAGTGTACCCACCCAAGCGTTTGCTATTTATGGGGCTAGAGGGCGCTTTGTGCAATGATCTGTTATTTATTTTATTATTTACTGGTGGGTGCTCGCGGCTTCGCTCGCAATATGAAGTAAAATTTGCATCCCCTATTTCACCCCTTTAAAAAGTTGCATTTTCAAAAATTGTTTCTTAGTGGATGAATCCGTCCAGTGGTTTGGTCTGTGCGTCGATAGATCACTATATCAGTCAGTCAGTCAGTCACCCTTGAGCTTTATATATACAATATAGATTTAGTGTTAGCCGCGTTATTCAAGGATTTTTAGTAGTGTATGTTTTAATTTAGGCTCTAATCTATGTCATTACAAAATATAATCGAAATCGATTCCACCGTTTAAGCGCAGAGAAGGACTAATCTTTCTCAATTAGGAATTTTCACCTCAATTCTATTTTTATAATATTAGTGTGAGGTAGAATGTGAATATTTATAAGTTAGAACAGTACCTAAGTGTCATAAAAGTGAGGCATATTTGTTTTTGAGTAATGAAAATTTGAATATGAAATATGAAAATAAGAAGGCCAAAAATATGACTAATGTAAATTTCTTTTATTTCAGGTAAGACAACCACGTCTTGTGTAAGAAAAAGTCTGGAGACCAACACGTAACATATCTAGTAGTAACTCTAGTGCCAAGAGACCTTACCTTCTCGTAAATTTATCTGCAAATCTAGAAAAGACCTAGGTACTATCTTTTTCGGTCACCCATCCATTCACCGACCGTTGCTTTTATTGTAATCATATCGACAGCTAGTGAACTTTCCACGACTATTCCAAAGCAACACAAACAACAAACGCAACTTAAAACGTAACTTACTCATAATGTACTCGTAGGTAGGTACTAACAACTTGCAAACCAATAACTTTCTGCAAAGTGCAAACCACTCTTCTAACCTATTTATAACTAACGTTGCAGATACTAGGTATCTAAATCTCCATCAGTAAATGATTAAGTTCACATGTCCAATTGTTACTTTTCGGTCACCCATCCACAAACTGACTACGGTCACGGCTACTTTTATTTCTCCTCAGAATACAGGTAGACTATTTCTGTATTCTGAGTCCACGTCGATTACCGACTTTTTACTACAATCCCAAAGCAAAGATACACAATTTACTCATAACATATTAACAACTCACTGCTAACCACGTTTCTAAGTTTTAACCAGTTTGTAAAGTAACTGACAAAGTTGCAGATGTTATCTAAACTCCATCGAAACAGCATCAGTAATTAGTGAAGTTCTCATGTCAACTGCTATCTCCTGTGGCTCTGTTGAGAGGAAAAGTTTATTGCTGTTGATACTGGATACTAATGGATGAATGTTGAACTTTAGATGTGGTTTAGAAGACATTAATTAGTTAATTCATTGCATTTGCTTATACGCTTTTGGCGTTTTATTAAATACTAGCTGTGCCTGTGACTTCGTCCGCGTGGAATAGTTTTTTTGGGCATTCATTCTTTCATACATATTTTTTTGATATAATGAACCGTTTTTGCAGCGCACACAACGGAAGCCCTCAAAGAAGAATAATTTTCCCCGTTTTTTCCACATTTTTCATTGTTTCTTCGCTCCTATTAGTTGCAGCGTGATGTTATATAGCCTAAAGTCTTCCTCGATAACTGTTCTATCCAACACAAAAATAATTTTTCAATTCGCACCAGTAGTTCTTGAGATTAGCGCGTTCAAACAAACAAACAAACTCTTCAGCTTTATAATATTAGTATAGAAGTATAGATATGATTATGTAAAACTTCAGTGGTTAGGTTTCAAACGTGTTATTAGATCTTGTTGTTTTGAAGTAAAATTGTTTTCTATTCGCAAGTTGCCTCGATAAAGCGTTATTGCCATCTGTAGAAAAAAATCTTTAATAGATTGAGTGACAAAATTACCGAGTAAAATGTGCCCAAATATGTTGAGGAATTGTTGTGCTTTATGGGTTTTACAGATTTCATATAAAATCTGTAATTAAAACCGTATTTGATATTTTTTTTATAGGCCAAATATTTAACCCGAAAAAAACAAAAACGTCGTTATTTTTTGTCGCGAAAATATTTTAAGATACGATCTCACTCACATTTTGAAGCGCTTTTTTGCTGTTGTAATAATTAACACTCTCAAGTGTTTTGAGTATTAATTATCACCTTGACTCTGCAACCTCTTGTAACGACATTCATTTCTTGTACATTTTGTTGTAAACATCATTAGTTCTATTGTTTCTGTTATAACAAGATTAATGTGGCAAGTTCTGGTGTCATCATTTACCTCAAGCGATACTGGTTTTACCAGGTGGTTTAGCATGCACACCTTTGAATTTTCGATTCTTTGATTTAAGTGCTGATTCAGATTTATATACCTGAAATGCCAATATTATTTTGGTCAACTTGTATGTTTATGTTTTAAGGAAACTAATTTCTCCGAAATTTGATAGTTAACTATGAAATAAGAAAATCTATATAAACAATGATATTCTA
The DNA here is from genome assembly GCA_927399415.1 of Macaria notata. NCBI lineage: Eukaryota > Metazoa > Arthropoda > Insecta > Lepidoptera > Geometridae > Macaria > Macaria notata. Next base: position 8,651,704 of record OV656741.1, read on the forward strand.
TATTAGTAAAACCTCATTTTATATTTAAAACTCAAAGGTGACTGACTGATTGACTGACTGGTATAGTGATCTATGAACGCACAGCCCAAACCAGTGGAGGGATCGGGCTGAAATTTGGAATGAAGATAGATGTTATGACGGTGGCATCCGCTAAGAAAGGATTTTTGGAAATGCCACTTTTAAAGGGGTGAAATAGGGGATGCAAGTTTTAGTTCTTAATGCGAGCGAAGCCGCGAGCACCCACTAGTAAATTAATAAAAGGGTTATATGTTTATTATCTCTTATGAATATTTTTTTTCATGTCTTTTAATACAGATAATACACATACTAAGAAAATGTATGACCCATTTACTCTAGACAGATTTTCCATATCACTGGATTTAAAAAAAACAGACAGACAGCGTTTTCCAATGATACTTTGTAAAAGTGATTCATATTTACGGTACTTACACCATCGTTGTACAAACATTATGAGAAGTCTCTCGTAAAGCTAAAGTTATACATAATTGGTATGTATTGAAACTCGTTAGTACATTACATGCGATTCACATGATTCTAGGCATCTTCCAGTTTTCTACACGCTGGAGGCGATCTGTTGCCATTTGCATAGAAATAATTAAAGTTGTTAGGCTCACCATCTCACTTTAAAATGTCTGTAAGATCTTTTTGTTTTCTTTTATAATTATTGCTCCTTGAGTAAAAGTTTTCATTGTGTGTGTTTGTGATGTTAAAAATATCACTAAAAGAGATTTTTTTATATCAAATTCAGTTTTATCGTTGTTTCCAGAAGATTCCATCCATGGTTTACATCTAACATAATATTTACATAAAAAAATTAAACAAACATAAAAAATAAAAAAATTACATAAAAAAATTACAGACAAACTACACATCATCATCATTGGCCTTATTGCATCTACGAGAGATGATTCTTAAACATACTTACGCTGTTCATAATTTAAATGAAGTAGCTATCTATACATATAGATAAGCTGAAGAGGCTTAAAATATGAATATAGAAGATATTAAGTATATATATTTGGATATACTTTGAATCCACAACAGAACACGTTTCAGCATTTTTTTAGAATTTTATCTGTTTATTTAAACGATTATAACTAAAAAACGGCAAAACGGATCATCATTATTTTTGGTATGCAAGTAGTTTGAGGTGTATGAAGTGTCATAGGCTTCTTTTTATCTCAAAATAATGCGAGCGAAGCCGCGGACGTCCACTAGTTTAAGTATAAAAATATATTTTACATCTCACATTTTATATGAAGGTACGTCGCTGTCATTTATATTAAAAATTGTCTAATCAAGATGACATCCGTATTGAAAAATCTAATTAAACTATTTATATTTGTACCATCTACCACGATATTTAAGTAAATAGGCCATCAAAATAAGAATGCTTGAAACCTTTTCAAATATTTACTCCCATAATATGTTTGTTCTTCATTCCTCTCCGAATATTTGTTCTGGTTTTGTCTCTCTCAATAGCTTTACCGTATTGCTATTCAAATGTTTATTTAAATTAAATATTTTCCGCGTTCTATCGTATATCGTCTGATTCTACTTATCGTATTATGGAATAATCACCTTAAACTAGTTTTATTTATAAATCTAACACCATAGAAGTATTTCTTTACTAATAAAACGGTTAATAGTCACGTCAAAAAAAAACTGTTTCAGCATTTCAGAAACAGTAACTGTACATTTTTTGAATATTGTAAGTTATTTAGTTTTTTGAATAAAGTACTAAATATATAATCATCTGTATAGTCATATTTATAAGAGCAACTCCGTTAGACATATTTTTAGTAACACTTAACAGCAATTAAGTATTTTAAGTCAGTTTTTATCCTACATCTCCTGCAATTTAACTGGTCACACGCATAAGATTATATCAGCAACTGTTTTGCATTTAACTATGATACTCTTCTCTATACTTTCGATTATCTCTACTCGCATACTCCAAGTCATATCTCCGCTACTGTATTTATTAAAGTCTTCTTTTTATCTTTTTATTCTTTGAGAATTTCAACGTTCTTTTTATTCTACCCTTAATTACCACGCAGTCAAGAATTGACATAGGCTTCTTTTTATTAATCGATAGTTATCTCTCTTATTTATTTTTACATTCTTGCTTAGTTTGCGTCGACCACACACAATAAAGTGTCTCACATTTTATGAGTGTATTTTGAGATAAGCCCATTTTTGATGTTGTAGATTTGTGGATTCTCGGAAATTCTATTTCTATGAACAGCAAAAGAGGGGTTTGTAACTTGCAACGTCGTAAATCTTGGTCTTATTTATTTCCTCTTTTTCATATAAAAGTTAAAATGTCACACTATTTGGGCATCTAATGTGTCGTATCCGCTTCACACCTAAAACTGGGTTAAGTCCACATTTCCTTCGTAATAGAGCGTCAAACTTGTTCGTTTATGGCTAGATCTTGTGAACACATTTATTGCATCACGTCATGTTACAAGCTAAACATAGCAATAGACATTTTCCCTATCCTGTCGCAATGTAGATTGATCGCGCGTTTTATCAGGCTTCAGTCATATTAATTTAGTTATCGATGCCGCCTCTGTTGTTACTTGTATCGAATCGGCGTCAGCGCGGCGCGTAATCATTGCGTGCATATGAATGTCATATCTCGAGCCTTGCCCAGGTGTCTCGCCATGTATGTAACCTGCAAGTTTATTCGCAACTTGACAAGGCTGGTAAATTAAAAGTTGGTTTGTTTGAAGGTGTTTAGTCGAGCGAGCAGCTGTTTCGACTCGGTTGGGTAAAAATTTGAAGTCCGGTCGCGTGGTCGCGGCGCGCGACGCCACCCACCTCAGTCTGCTGGCGCTCCTCGCGCGGCGCACTCGTGTCTTACCTCCTCGACGCTCTCCGAAGCGAATTTGGAACAATTCCGACCGGTAAAGTCGACTTGACTGTCGCTTTTGAACAGTGAACATTCCGGCGACCGTCAAACTTCGCATTGCGATTCGGACGTGCATTGCTTCACCCTGTTACGTCCGATCTTAACAGATAACTGTGAAGGAACGTGTGTATGTGCCTGTGCAGTGCTCTCAGTGTTGTGGAGACGTGTTTAGTGCAAAGTGCTAATATCGACGCATGGCTCGAGACTCCTGATACGACTCACTGAACGCGAGACAAAAAGTTGTTTTGTGATCGAGTTCATGTGACTACCGCAGTATTGATGCGCTGTGCTTTCCCCCGTCCACTTGATTTATGGTGAGTGATCCGTTCCTATTAGAATCGGATAGCTTCCAGCACCATTAAGAGTTAATGTTCGAAGTGATTAAAGCGTGTGCGATAGTATTCCATTTACAATTCTTAGAGTACAGCGCGGTATGAAGTCATTCTTTCAACGTGTGCGAGCTGAGGCGCTCCGCACGTATCCTTTGGACGTAATTAATTCAATGACAACTCGCAGTGGAATTCCGTAAAAGGTTGCGTTACACGAGGCGGCAACGTCGCCACCCAACCAAACATACGGACAGAAACCTTCAACCTTGATATTAAATCACAAGTCGAAGAAGAAAGTGACAAGCATAAACTTATTAACAAACTAGCACGCATATTCATCTCGATAAAACTTGAGAGCGTTTAGCTTACGATCCGAAATTAATTAATAGAAGTGGCGAAGTGAATCGACAATTTCGAATAGTGGGTCGAGTTTATTAATTGCAAATCAGTGCGAACAACTGGTCTCGCCATTGTGTGCGAAATAAACTGGAACTTGAGAATTCCGTTCACTTTTTTCGAGACGAACTTTGCGTACAGAGTACCGATCGGTATCCGCCTAAGAAAACACCTTCAAAATGAATTAAACGGAGAAAGTTTCGATAGGTTCAGTCTAGGTCACACAATATCTTCGCTATCTCGACTAGTGCTCGTACAAATCGCCTTTTGTTCTACACCAGTGGAGTGCAAACTGTAAACAACTGTCGCGATTACAATTTATTGCTCGCAACAGTGCCCGAGAGAGTTTGACCTAGGTTTAGATTGAATTTCCATGCTTAACCAGTCACATCGCAAACCATTTGTACACCACCGTGACCTTTCCGTCACGAACTAAGTAAAATATTGAGAGTCGTGAGTTTCAATTGTTGATTTAATGATATATTTGTTGCTTTACCTAATGGCGGTATTACTCAGGGAATTCACTTTCCACGGTAATGCTTTGTTGTGAACATTATCTGCTGGGATCTTTTCTAATGTTACGACAGAATTTATGACCGAGTAGTGGTTAGACGCGGCTTTTGTTGCACCGTTATTGTGAAGTGACTTCACACTTTAGACACTACCTGTATGCCAGTAATCACGAGGCTATGTTGCTATCACTGCGTTCAGCTGCTTGATTCACCATCAATTCTAGTTAAAAAATAACTAGTTCTAGCATACCTACCTAACGCCATGATGATCCTTGCTCTTTGTAACTTAACAATCAGGCCAACAGACAGTTTCGCTTTAATAATTCCCTTTACAATACAATTCTTTCGGTTATGTTCAGTATATTGTCTTTCTCCAGCTGGGTTCTTACGAGCAGTGAGGCGTTCCGTATCATAATGCATTACGTATTCTACAGTTAGAGCGTCGGTCACGACCGCGTTTGATCCATACCCGACTGTGCCATAGACTATATAAATGAGAAATATCTGATTAGTTAAACGGAGTTTAGTCCCGACAGCCCCAGTGCTCTTCTATCGCAGTGACGCCGAAATTGTAGCATTTTGTTCTATAAAAAATTATTTCGAAAAATAAGAGGCTCAAAGAGGAAGGCATAGACCTAATAGCAGAGAAAGCGGATATTAATTGAAAAAAATAGCTCAAACCACGGAGAATGACATATTCACATAAAAGGGCACTTAAGTTATGAATGAACACTTGATTATCTACAAATCAATATTAAGACAATTTGGGCCACTTGATTTCATCAATTAATATAATAAAAAAAACATCCAAGCCATTATTAACAGTCCTGCAAATACCTACGCTAAACTCAAGTCTTATAAAGCGTCGATTGTAGAACCCAAGAATTAATAAAAAAAATTAACAATAGCTAACATAAAAGGTACCTACCTACATTTGTTAGTGACCCAACACGTAGTTTAATAAATGTTTTTTAACTATAATAAGGCGTCTATTTTGCTATTATATCTGTTGCCTGTCTCATTGCACCATATTATCGTTTGCCTTTTATTTTGAATCAACAGCGGCCTCGAGTCTTTCGTTTACTATCTCCGTTGTTTTATTTGTATTGTGATGCTCAAATTTAGTTAATACTACCTCACAAGGTGAGGTTAGCTGTTTAGATATACCGTAAATAGTGTACAAGTCTAGTTGTTTTCAATATGCCAGTTTTGTTAAATAAGAATAATGGTTTTTACTTTATATTGTAAGTTTTTCTTTTTTAATTTCCTACTATTTTAGTCACATTTTGAATACTGAGTCAATAAAATTCAGTTTTTCTCCATTTGTACTATATACGTATAATGTACCAATTGATATTTTTTGCTAATTTGATTTTTTTTAACGATTTATCAATCGTAATAATAACAACTTCAGCATCAATCGTTTATATCCATTGAATAAATTTATAGCCCGCCACCGCACTTGTTCTAACATTTAAAACAATTACAGCAATGCGATAAGAAATTTCATGCCATAATTTATCGTTATTTTGTTATAATAACACGGAACCAGCCTTATGACCTAATAACTATGCAAGCCATAACTCTTAATGATATCAGAATTAAGTCGAACATTAAGCATCTTAAAAATAATATGACTATCAATTTATACCAGTTTCATTGATATTTGGGCTAAATTAAGGTTCATCATCAGATAGCATTTCTTGTTTCATTCATTCTGCTTTTTTCCCAGGCAAATTCCGGTCCCAAATAGCTGATGCGGAAATAGGTAGAATAAAACTATTACATTATTTGTCATAAACGTTCTGTTCTACTAATGAAAGAAACATTAATTAAAATCATGTTTTTCTAGTAGTAGGTCGTCAGACAAGTTTTACAAATAGGTTGCCTGTGATTTATTTACAATAATAAAATATAAAAACAAGGGAAGAAGAACTAAACACTTCTAACTACTACAAAAAAAGGGGCTCTTAGAAAAGCCTAAAGATAATCTAAGTGCTCCAGCGCACTACCAGAGGGCAGCGTGCCCAGCATGCTGGCCGCATTACCGCGCTGGATGGCAATGCTGAGACGTTGAGCCAGAAAAAGAACAGCATTTTGGTCATGCGTCGCGTCAACCAAGCGCTCCGAGAGGTTTTGGAAAATAGTATGGGCTCCCGGACCCCACGGCCCCAAAGTCTCGACTCCAAAACGCTCAAATATGTAACCTCGGCCGAGGTTACATAGGTTTATAAATAGGTTTATCTTGTATCATTGACTAGTGAACGTGTATCTACACAATTACATATTTAAATCAATAAGTAATAAATCAAGCAGAAAAAATATGAAACCACAATTATCGCTTAATATGACACAAATTGAGGACCAAAAACGTTCTAAAAAAAAATGCGTTACATATCTCCAGAGAGTAAAACTGTCACCCTCCCTGCTATGCTAGGAAAAGAAAGTGATTCTTGAACAAATATTTAAAAAACCGGCCAAGCGCGAGTCGGACTCGCGCACGGATATACATCATTTGTCAAAATTTCAGCTTTCTAGCTATCACGGTTTATGAGATACAGCCTGGAGACAGACAGACAGACAGCGGAGGCTTAGTAATAGGTTCCCTTTTTTACCTTTTGGGTACGGAACCCTAAAAATGATCAGATTATTTCCCTCCTCTTCCGAACATCTCACAACTCCACCTTTGTCAAATTGAAAAATAATCGACTAAAAGCAATTACTATAGTAATTCGATATCTATTGATTCCATTAATAACCCCCGGTCCCTCGATAGTCCAAGTAATTTTTATTCCTGTCGTAAAAGTCACGCCTTTTCATATATCTTGAGCACCCCTTCGGTTGTTTTCATTGTAATTATAGGGAACTTCTCCTATTTAATGTTTTGGGAGATACATTTTATGTAGCTGTTTTAACAGATTAAAAAAAAGACAATGTAAACTAAGTGTGTATGTTATTCTTAGAATTTTTATGTATTCGTTAGTATGATGTTCTTGTTTCTATGCTTTAATTGCTTGAATCATCTTGTTTAAACCATAATAAAATCTATTTGTTAAAATTAAAACTTATGATATACAGCAAATACTAACTTAGGTATTTGGAATCGTTATCACGCTATGACTAGATAAATAAAATTACCTAACATCTTTCATTTATACATTCCAAGCTATGAATATTTTGAATAAATTACTTAATCGATATAAAAAAAAATAGTATTGAGATTTTTATGTTGTACTAGCTGTGCTCGCGACTTCGTCCGCGTTTAACAGTTATTACCATAAAAACGGTTTTAATTTTCCCCGTTTTTTCCACATTTTCTATTTTTTCTTCGTTTCTATTAGTTGCAGCGTGATGTTATATAGCCTAAAGCCTTCCTTGATAACTGGTCTATCAAACACAAAAATAATTTTTCAATTCGCACCAGTAGTTCCTGAGATTAGCGCGTTCAAACAAACAAACAAACAAACATACAAACTCTTCAGCTTTATAATATTGACCAGTTGTTACATAGGTCGATGTAGAAATCTATTTACTAAATAAACAATTTTAACACGTTGAGTACTACACTTTGTAGTATTGCGGTTAATGTCATCCTAAATAGTCTTAATTCATTGTTTATTTGCAGTTTAATACTATTAAATCGCCAAACGAGACAAAAGCCTCTAGAGAATGGACTCCAGTTACTCAACTCAATCGTAATATGCTTCGAAGCGAGACGCGAGATTTTCATATTAATTGCCCTGGTCATTGCGTAACCGAGGATGCCGCGACCGAAGATCCACTTCCCTCAATATTATTCTTTTTTACCATAGTTTTATAGCAACGTTATAAAGCTAAGACGTCTAATTATGGCGACGAAAACCAGTCATAGATAAGATGTAATATCACCGTCATGCCTTTGTAATTTCGCAAAATTATAGTCAGTTCTTCTTTCCTGCAAAATAAAGCCACGTTTTGCTGTGATTTTTAGGCAAAGAGATGATATAAATTATGCCATTATTATGTTATTATTATTATGTATAGATGTCCAAAACAATTCATTCGCTATTTTTTACCCAAAATTTAGATTAAATTGCCAATGTCATGTGTAATTATCATTCGGTACATTAGTACACCATTTTCATCTTGATATTTCAAATTGATTAGTATCTTAAATAAAAAATACAAAATTTACATACTTAAATATACACTAAAACAAAATAAACTTATACAACACAGAAAAAATCATAAAAGACTTAGCACGCCCCGTCCATATTGTCGACATTCAGTGTTCCCAGGTTGCTGGAAGCATTTTTTCTTTTTAATTGATAAGATAGATAGTTGTACGTGATGCGGAAGAGAAACACCCCAGGTTTTTAGCGGGTATGCCGCCCTTCTGGCGAAGACTCCCGGGGTCGGGTGGTTCCTTTAAAAGGTTTTCCTGGGTTTAAAAAAAAGATAGTTGTACCTGTACAATATTGTCTATGTTTCACACTCATTAACTTAGTGACTTTGAATTTATATCTCGTTTTGGCGGTTGAATATGCAAATGAAGGCGTGCTAACTGCCTCGCATATTAATATCCGTATCATATTCTCTTTTATGATCAGTATCTTTTTATCGGTATCTATTTAATTCTTTGTTCTCGTATTTGGTTTTGTGTACTAGTTTTGTTATAAGATCACCCATTTTATTATTATGTATATCAAACACGTTGATCAAATAGAAAATTTGTTGCCATATGCACATGGCAACAACAATACGCAATACTAATATGGCAGCAATACTGTTATGCATAACAGTATTTAACAGCAATAGGTATCTTCTAGGTAAGCGTGTTACACCCTAGGCTGCAGCAATGCCTACCATCAGGCAGGCTGTAGTCAAACGCAAACCTATCCCACGTAAAAAGAACCTCGATTAAGGGCCAGGTATGAATCCTCTACCTTCCTCTTTGTCTTGTTTTGATTGTGTTATTATTTTTGTGTCCAATAAAGTATTCATCTATCTACAGACCTTCAACCTCACTGTCAATTATACTAGTTTCGCTTTATTTATTACTAGGAATGGGTTTGCACTTGACCGTAATTCGCCTGATGGTAAGCACTCATAAGGTGTGGCAGTTAAATGTCTGATTTTATCAATTACTTTTTACATTTGTCGTTTGTCTAGAAGCCTGCTGATTTTTGCCTGTTTACTCTGGATTTGAAGACCTGGGTTATAACTATCTGATACTTCTTTACTCGTACTATTTTATGTTTTATGGGAGGCTCTTTTGTTCCAAAATGGCAATAGCACATCCTTCTTAACAACGTTATATATCGATCGTATATCCTGTTAGAGTAGTGCTCCGGTGCTCGAGTCACGCACGTCCGCTCTCGACGACGTCATAGAAGCGAATGCAGCTGGTGCACTAGGTTTACTATACAAAGATAAAATAATTCTAAGACGCATAAAACTTCTTATAAAAGAGATTATTAATCCGACCTCTACTCGGTATTTTATCTTGGTTGGTACTGGAGACAATGACAGGGCATCCACAAAAAATCAGGGGTTTCATGCTTCACTTTCTACCCGATATTCCAAAAGAAGAAAGATAGAAATCAAATAATAATATTTACTATACTATTATTCTACTATAATTTGTCGGTCTTCAAGTCGGTAGTAGACCGGTTTCTTTTAAGCAAGCGCGCTAGATCGTAGATTATATCGTTGCTTAACATCAGGCAAGTTGTAGTCAAACGTGAGCCAATCTCAAGTAAAAAAAAAATTCAAATCGCACCATCCTGCGTCCTAATCATGTCGTATGGTATTTTCGTATTCGATTAATAATTGTATTTATCTAACACACGTACTTACATTTATTTTTACGTGATAATAAGGAGTCTATGTTTATTAATAATATTGCCACAAACATGTCCGTCCGCGCGACACCGGCCGAAAGCAAAGTTCAACAGACGCGCCCTTTTCCGGTGCGCGCGCGCAACCGTGCAACGCAGCTTTAGTTTCTTTTTTATCTTTTTTGGCGCAAATTTTGGTCTGCCGCTAAATTTATAACTTGAAGCTAAAGTTTATAATACAAATATGGTAACTTTTTAAAGGAATGAATGTTATCAATTAATGACAAATTTTTATAGTTATTTGTAGACAGTAGCTATTTATTAACCATTAAGTAGTTATTTTTTGTAAAAACTTGGAATTACCTTTGTAAGAGACTACCAAGAGGCAGCATTCTAAGCAAACTTACTAAATTTAACTGAGCCTCTTGTAAAAAGAGCAATATAGCAAATTACAACAAAACGCATTTATCTGACTTACTACTTAATAAAGGATACAAAGTTCAATAAAGTTAGAACTAAGAGTAACACTCATCAAGTTCTTTGTTTTTCTACCGTCTATTTCGTTTCCGTTTGCCACGCGATGCGTTAAATTGAGTTAGCACTGTTTGTTTTATTTCAAGCCGGACAAATTGCTATTACCTTATCTTTTTCTCACACTTAAACTTGATTTTTCTTTTATCCCCTGTTAAAGTTTAGAAGTCAGACTGGAAAATATAGCCGTCACGTTTGCACCTGTGCAATATCGTATCAAGAGCGGGACAGCAATATAGGTAGGCGCAGAACTGTATTTAGTTACATTTTTAGTATATGTTAGTACTTAGTTTTAATTACAGACCCTATTTACCAAATTTTAGCTTAGCCCGAAGGATGTCAAAGCCAATTTTTGCTCTAATCAATCTTCAATCTTAAGCTTTAATATTAAAGCTCGTATATTAAAGCTTAGTTGTGGCTTTTACTCATGCCATATATGTAAGTTCACGGATTTCCGTTCTTAGAACTAAATGCAGCAGCAAATTCATTCAAATGATGTATGAGAACTGTGCATGAATCATCGCTGGTTCGCTTGGTACCCTGTAACATGCATAGACTATATTAGTCAGAGACACCTAATTTCTTATCTATCCAATCCATCATCTATTCAGAAAGTCCTGTCAACCATTACCTGAAATTTTCAGTTACAATCCAATCCACTGTCATCTCCATTTCAAGTATTCCTATGGACCATATAGTATACAGACGGATCTCGAAATATATATAGATTTGGCGTGAAATATTTCCAGTCTCAAAATACGTAGCGGCAAGTAATCTTGTCGAAATTTAGATTGCATCTGTAGTTCATTGTTTAGAAATGGAAGAACCCGTTGCTAAAAGAGAACATGATGCAGAAGCGATAGATGTACCACCAATATAAAACAGTCACATACTCGAAGATATGCTAAACGCTACGATATAGATGTAGTATTTTACTACTTATATCTTATGTTTATTACTATTGCCGATTTATGAAGTGATGTTCATTGGTTGTTTAGTCGTTGGCTTGTTATAGTTAGCTGCTGTATTTTAAATAACCATTGTGTGGAGCTCTGACTATTCCTGATTGCAAACGTAAATGTTTATGATCTTTTTCTTTGCCCTGGATCAGAACTTGAGATATATATATTTCAAATGGAATATTGAAATTTGTAGAAGTGCTTGCTTACTGTGTTCAAAGTATTTTTAGACAAACTTAGGCCAACCTGTACTACCAATCTAAAACGCGTTTAGCGGACCAAATTACGTTGGACAAAAAAGCTCAATGTGTGTGCAAGCATTTCTTATGCATAATTTCACTAAAATCTTTATTTTTTTTCAACTTTTCAATAATTTTATATTTTGTATTGAGTTCACAGAAATCTAGTTCCAATCTAGCAGATGGTAAATTGTGATTAACTTTATGGATCTAGCTCCAATTCGTAAATATCAATGCTAATTGCCTCGACTAAATTATATTTTCTTTCTTCTTTAATAGTGTTTGCTTTTAATCATTTTGGCAAGTATCGAGGAATTAGTCGAGAATTTTTTATTTAAAAATAAATAAATAAATAACTTTATTAAAACTGAAAATTGGTAAAAAAAAACACGAAACCATGACCAACTAACATTTTTTTTTTCATTCAATCATCAACATTTCTACCGCGATTAAAATTTGACATCGTCTTTAAGTGAATAGACGAAGATGATTAAATCGTTAGTTACTATTGTAATTAATGCACAATTAGTTGAAGTGGCGTGGTTAACAATAAAATAGGTTTTATTAACATAAAAGAGGTTTTAAATCGAGGAGCGTGAGAGATTCCTGTTGTTTGTTATATCATAGTTTACTTTTAGTAGGGCTTTAGGTCGTTGCACTGTGTTTTATTACCGATCTAATAAACCGACGAGTATTTTTATTGTTGTAAGTTTTACGTGTACAAAGGACTGCTAGTAAACAAAATAAGTAGTAGAAGTAAAATCAAAGAGAACTTCGTCTGCAGTGTTTTAATAAGTACAATGGAAAAAATGAATACTGTTGAGTAATAATAAAAAAAAACATTTATTTCAAACAAATTTCATATCAATATTACATCCACCTACTACACTTTACATAAATTAAAAATTACATTTTAAAATTTGTATCGAAGTATTAGCGATTAAAATAGTACACGTTTTTATCCTAATTTTGAACGACTACCATTTCCGTAAAACATGAACATGAACATGAACATGAACATAGGTACCGCACCCAGCCAGGACAAGCCTGCTCCGGTCAAACCGGCATACCGGGGGGCACGAGGTTGTGGAGCGTGGTTTTGTGCTAACGCTCCGGGATGGTAGTCGACCGGCTATGCAGCCAGACGCCGATTTGGAGAAGGTTGTTATTAGGGATAGGGATAAGCGTTAGTAAAAAAATGGTATTCGTTGATTATTGAGTAGACCCATCTTGGGGTTTGTTAGTGTTTGGCTTTGCAAGCACTATCTTAATACGTTCGCTGTGTAATGTTGGTCCTATTGTGTGTAATCATAACCACGTCGGGTGTAGTAGGTGGATATTAAATGTGGGTCGAATAGATCCTATGTCGCTAAGGGATTGTTCTTGTGTCATCTGACGGCCTTTCCTGGGGTATGGTTGGTGCCTGCCTGTTGGTATGTCTTTCTGTTTCCTCATCAGATTCGCTGTCGGTTTCTGCCATCTTATAGATCTCCCTGGCAGCTCTTATAAAGTCTCCTTTGTTTTTCGCCATGTCCTGCCAGTCAGATGTTTTCCTGGGGTCCATATCATGAGATAAAGAATCCTTCCACGTATAGTTAGGTCTACCAACTTTAAGATCTTCCGTTGTTTCGATCTCTTGCAAACGGCGCCGGCACTCTTTAAGTGTATTTCTAGCCTCTATATCTTGAGGGTGATGCTTATAATGGAACTTCGCCTTCTGTAGGTTTGTAATTGCCTCTTCTCTAGCCTTAGAGTACCTTCTTTCATGTTTGATAGTCTTATTGGCCGCCATCTTCATGACGTTTGTTATCACTTCCTACGATAGCGGGTCTTTTCGGTTTTCGCCGTTCCTGCTCTTTTTGGTTTCCTCTAATAAAGTTTCTTGGTTTTTTTTTTTTTCGAGTGGTGTTACTTTGAAGCATCTCGTAGTTTAGGGTTTTGTAGTCAAACTCGTTCGCAACGTTGGCCCTGGTTAGTCTTATTGGAGGTCTCGTAGAGTCCCTATTGGAGTTTCACGTGAGGGCAGGGCGACCTAACTTTGAACAAAAACGCGCCACGCTATCAAAATACGTTCGCAGCGCAGCGTACGTTCGTAACCTACGCGCAAGCCAAATTGATATTTAACGTTTCGATTTACGGTTCATATTTCACTGCATACAGTTCGAGTCTCTCAAAGTTATCATGGTTGCCATTAGGAATGTAGATTTAGTACAATAATAAAATTGTATTATTTTAGTGTTTATACTTAATCATCAGTGAATTATATTTCCATAAATTAATACTTTATCAGTAATTATTTTTTATGTGTCATTATAACAAAGTATGTATTAACATTTTTTTTTTCTAAAATGTTTACTAAATTAATCCTGTTTTTCTCGAATTCAACTATAAATTGCTTATTTAAGTAGCTAGATATACCTATTGATACAATAAAAACAAATTTTTCATACTTTGGGGAGTGTTGTGCCGTTTGACCCACGACTGTCGATCGTACTTTACTGTGCCCTCCGCTCGCTGCGTGTTCGGAACAGGGAGATAGGTTTCTGTTGTATTATTTATTCTGTGGTGAGGGGCTTCAGGTTTCCCCATATGATTCTATGGTCAGATAGGATTGTTTTTTCACCTTTGATGTAATTAAAAATCTGGTTGTTTTTGGCATCTGTCATTATATGGTATATTTGCGATGTTTTGTTTCCCAACGTCCAAGTCAGTTTACAGCTGCGCCGGCCGAATGATGTGTCCAATCGGAGATTTTCCCGTTTCGTTACTTGTTTGGTGTGGGAGATTTTTGCCTCTTTGATTTTTATCGCGAAGTTCATGTGTATCTGTGAGTACTATGTGGGCGTTGAAGTCACCTAGTATGATTGTTATTGAGTTTCTTGGTTTGTTCTTGGTCAGTTGTAGTAGCCGAGTCGCGTCGTTTGCTGCTGGTGACGTTGAATTGGACCTGTTCGTTGTAGTAATGAATAGAGAGGCTCCACTGCTTGTATCTATTGAAGCAACCATATTGTTTGTGTTTGCTTTAGTCCAGTTCAGCCTTAGGCCGCTGCTTTTTCTTATGAGAATAGCTTGGCCTCTTCTGTTGTTGTTTCCGCTTAGGTGCCACGTATAGTGACTAGATTCGTAGGTCCCGGATTTTAAGTGAGTTTCCTGTAGGCAGGCAATATGGATAGATTTTCCGTCTAGAAACTCGTCAATCTCTCGTTTTTTAGTCAACGTTGCGGCGCCTCTAACATTCCATGTGGCAATGTTTATGTTTTTATTTACTACCTGTTTTTGTTGTTTGGTGTGGCCTGGGGCGGGCAAGTCTGTATCCGGACTCATCTGGTATTCTCCTCTGGGGTGCTGGTTCCAAGACTAAGGTCATTTTGCGTGGTGCTTGTACTTATTACTCCTAGGTGATTTTCAAAGCAATCAAAGTGGTTCCCCGTAATTATTAGACCTATGCTACCTGCGGTGTCGTTTGGTGCCTTAGGAGAGAAACATACTGTTTCTTGTAGCGGGGTTTTTTGAGAGATTTTGACGTTAATACTATAATATTCCGCTGCCGCTATAAGTATGTCTGTGCCGCCCCATATGCCATCTTGGTATTGTGATAGAATGTAGTTCCTGATTTGTTCGCTTTGTGCTGAACTATCTAGATTACTTCTGATCGCTAGGTACATTTGTGGATCGTTTTGGTTTTCCTCAACGTGGCGTGCGAGGTCTCGTCGAATGTGTTGGTGGTCAAAGGTTAGGCCGTTAAATACAAGTCGTTAATTTGGTAGGCTATAAGCGCGATACAAGCAGTTGCCGTCTCCTGGTATTTTTACGATAGGGTCCCTATTTCCATATCGGCTTTGTGCCTTACCGTGGCGGTATCGCAGAGGACGGGTTGTCGTGGCTAGCTCGTGATATCTTTCAGGTATGCGCGTGCTTGAGGCTGTGAAGGAAGCTTATATACTATGTATTACTTATTAGTTAACTGGTATATCATGCACTATACTAGTTCCCTTTTATCTTTAACGGAAAAGGGGAGTAAGTAGCACTCGAGTGAGTACTTGGGTCTCGTCTAACAACTCTAAATACTTGCACTTAATACCTGCTGTTTATTTGGAATAAGTCTATTAATTACGCTTTATGTACTAGTGTGTTATGTGTATAAAACAAACGTCTGGGCTTTATTGTACGTAGAAAAAATGACTACAATTAGAAGCAAATTTTGAGCTATGTTTAACAAAGGATGACCCACCCGACAATAGAGGCTCCCAGCTGTGGCGGGAATTAGCAGATGATTTTAAGAAGGGTTTTTTTGGTTGTATTGTTAATGGTCTGATTTATTGCTTAGTTTTACGACTCGGTATTTGTTTTGGGAATGGATAGCGTAATATTTCACGCGCCTTTTTAAAATCTTAAGTTATTGTCCAAACGGGTCTGCAGATGTGTGTAGTTTTTACTCGTATTTAGGCTTTTGTGTTTGCCTTGGGAAAGTAGATTGTCTGTGTTTTCGCATACGTTACGAGTAATTACGTCCGTGGTATGATATCGCGTAATCTAGTATACCCTTGTAAATTTAGCAGGTTTTTACTGCAGTTTGTGTAAATATGTATTTTGAAATCGGATAAGCTAGTTACGCGTAGGTTTGATCTATAAGTAACCGATGTGACCGTACGGTGTTGGTTGCTGGTATGGGCTGCTTGAAAACAGACTTGTCCCTCGTGGCAGACGTCTAGACAATATCCTAGGATATTGAGGAAGGAGAGACCGAAGAAAAGGGGTTTAGACCACGTGTGGCTAATATGGAACAAGCTCACCGAGTTTTCCTTTTGTTGGAGTGGGTTTCCCCGCGCTGGGCGCTGGTACCGGTGGCCTCTGATGACGGGTCACGTACACTGGTTGTCACTCACTGATACATGTAAAGATTATAAACACGCGTTGCACGGCACTTGATTATAGTCACTTTTCGCGGGGCCAGTGAATTGATTTGCTCGCAGCCATTGCGCTAGCCGCTGGCAGATGTTGTGCCTATTGTTTACTGGATCAATTGTATTGACGAGGCTCTATTGACCGTTCCCGAAAGCGACCGCTCGTCACGGCGTCCAAGACGAGACTCGAACGACTACCATTTCCGTAAAGTCATTAAATTTCAAAATAACCAATAATTACTATCAAAAGCGTATAAAATCTGTGAAAAAGAAGCGCCGAGTAAATTGTACATTTGAAGCGTAAAATCAAAGGGAAAATTAAAGGGAAAGCGCGAAACAAAACCTTGACAATGACCGAAATGGCCGAGCTGAGATTTCTCACTTGTCTATTACAAGTCACAACTGTTAAACCAAACCTTGGAATGTTCCACTTGAATCTTATGTTTGGATCAACTTTACGTTGAAGGACAAAAAAATAAGCAGTTAATTTTAAAGATTTTTGATAACGGTGGACAACCGTACGACAACTTAAAACTTTTATAAAGGGACTAAACTTAAGTTACTCAGGTTTCGCATTAACTACCTTTTTGAGGTGCTCGGTGTGGTGTCGTACCTTATACTTCTACCTATTAAGCTTTTTGGGCGAGAAACTTCATCTTCGTGGCTTCTAAACATCTAACGTTACCGTTGCAAAACACTTAATACGTTTTTGTATTATACGGTCAATTACTGCAGGAGTCACCGTAGAATTAAGACATGCAATATTCAAATGACACTACCAGTAGAGCCAAATAATACAGACACTATTCAACCCGGCATCCATTCATTAGCAGAACAAGTTAGTCATTAAAAAGTATTTCTTTCTTGTAATCTCGCCGATTAAATCAATCTAAGCCCTTGGGGGTCAATCGGTATAAGCCAAGTTCACTTTCATTCATGATTAATGTACGCACCATTGAATTAGCGGTGCTTTAGTAGTTTTGTACCGCGGGTCTGTTTACCAGATTTATTATGATTTTGATTAAAACCTTTGAAATCTGAGTTTTGGTTCGATTATCGAATGACGGAAATAAATTTCTTTAGTTTAATCCGCCAACAGCCCAAGGTTTTTTTGTCGTATTACGTACCTACAGTTTTATTCGAAATTTCTTATGTTTTGTAGTCTAGGTCTTGTTTATTAAAATGTTTTTATACTATACCGGTTTAATGGTGATAAATTCGAACTATCAAATGAGTTGAAATCTAACAAACTTACTAACAAAGACTCTTATTTATTACTAGTGGTTGCTCGCGGCTTCGCTCGCATTAAGAAGTAAAACTTGCATCCCCTATTTCACTCCTTTAAAAGTGGCATTTCCAAAAATCCTTTCTTAGCGGATGCCTACGTCATGACATCTACCTGCATGCCAAATTTCAGCCCAATCCTTCCAATGGTTTGGGCTGTGCGTTGATAGATCACTATATCAGTCAGTCAGTCACCTTTGAGTTTTATATATTTAGATTATTAACTATTAGAGCTTTAGGCTATGATATGATGTATTATGTGTCTTCTAATGGTTACGAATAGTACGAAATTAAATTACCTTCATTACATATAAATGATAATATGTACTTACCTTTTATAACTTTCAATTTGCTAAGAAGAGTTATCCCATATTGCGCATCATTTGGTTGTTTTCGAAACATCTCACCGATGTTATATAATTATTATTGGTATTTACTTAACGATGAGCACTTTCTTCTCAGAGTTATTTATGTGATTATACTTATTTAAACCCATGCAAAATATTTTGAATAATATAATATCTAATCGCAACGCTAATTTAAAGTTATTTTCATTTCATTTGTTACATTGTTTTTCTTGTGTGGTGTTTTTAAAATAAATATTATTCTGAAGTATGTACAAATTTTGTTACAACTGTAAGCTATCTTAATAATAATAATAATTATCATTTATTTTACACTTAATAACTAGGTACAGATCTTAATGCTATGTAGGTTACCTGCTTAAAGTGGGCTAAGTACAATATATATATCTTAAATCTAACAAACACTGTAATAAAAGGCATTTATGTACATAGATACCTACCGTTTCTAAGCAACATGCAAAGCTCCGTTTATTCGACATTCAGTAAGTAGAATGAAACCAATCGACAATATAATCATAAACACACTAACAATGTCAATAATAGTCTACCAAAGAGGCACTTGTTTGCTGTCTAGAACTTGTCAATATAAACGCCTAGCGTTAGAAAGCAGACCTAGATTTGTGTTTAATGACTACACAAGAGGTGGAGTAGGAAATTTCTTCGCTGATTGACTTTTACCTCGTCTGCTGGTTGAGTTGCTTGAAAATTGCTTTTATTTGGTAAAGTATAGTAGAATAGATATGTAACTGTGTCAAGTTTGCTTTTTAATGCTGCCTCTGTTCCTCGTCCTTAGTATCCTCATTACTGAGGGTCGTGACTCCTTCTCAGAATCAATTTGTAAATAAAATACGGCCTTTAATTTTTTTTTAACGGAATGAAGTTCCAATAATTTTGTATTACTCGGTTCTTAATATGAACGTATTTTTTTAAAGAAAAAGAAGAATATGTCACAGACTTAAATGACTCAATTAGGCCTGTCTTCTATTCTTCTTTATCTCATCCATTTATTAAAATAGGGAAAAATGTTGTTATGATTTCGCAACAGCAGTTTTAAACTATTGAAAGTCTTCTTGGAGGTCCAGTCAGTGAACTACAAGTATCATTGTTTTGTCATTTGATGATTCATGTCTACTTTCAGATTTTTCCATTTTGCACAAAACTGCTGTCGGCAAAATTTGCATTCCAAACAGGATGTTTGTCATACGGCAGTCAAAATATTAGCTAGTGTTTGTTTTGTTATTTACTAATGTAATACCTACGTTTCTTCACTAACATTACAACTTCTGATCTAAAGCTGATTGATGTGATTTTTAATATGTATTTTCGATCAATTCACAATATGTATGTATGTGTTATGTGTGTGTATGTATTTATGTGTGTATATGTGTATGTTCTATACCGGTGCTTAACATCAGGCAGGCTATAGTCAAACGTAAGCCTATTTACATAGTGTAAAAAAATGTATTGAAAATTATTGTATAGTCGTGTAGGTCATTGCAATGTATGCAAAGTGAAGTGTTTAAAAATATCTTATTAAGTAACTTAATATTTTAAAGATCTAGAAAATTTTGTCTGAATGCTTGTGCAGTCCATTTTCAGAATCAATCTTAAACGCATTTAGCCATGTTTTGACTTAGTAATAAACTGCTAAATTTGTAAAAATTCTTTAAGCGAGCGCGAACATAACTTATATTAAAAAAACATTTCTTATTTGATGTAGGTAACTATCAAAGAGATACATGCTATAAAACGAAAGTGCATTTTTCACCGCCATGCTATTTTTAGCGTCTCAATTTTGTCATATGTCATGTCTTTGACAACCACAATTACCCTTTCCCTTCAAATAGTCTTATGCAGGTGTGTTGCTATCTCCACTTGTGACGTATAATACCTAAACAGCTGTTCTTATATTTTATAAACTATGACTCTTATTCGCTTGAAATAAGGTTCAGTTTTGAGTATTTGTAAGTGTTTATCTTTTCATCCGTTTGAGACGTTTACGTAACCTATGAGTGCACTGTAATGCACATTTACGGTTGTTTTTTTGTTTAACTGGTGTGTTTCTATTTTAATAGGATGTTAACTGCTTGGGTTGAGTCTAGCGGTATTGTTTAATTAATTTTGTTTGTTCTTGTTGGTACCTACATACGAATACTATCATCATCAAAGTATTATGTAAAAAGTATTATAAGTAACTTGTAGGAAACTACCGAGATCCATGTTTTGTTTTTTGTGAGGACATGTAGCGTAGAATCTTCACTTATGTTATTTACGTACGATTGGTATGGTGGGAGCTAGGTTAGATTTTAAATGATAGCAGTATTTTTTGTAAGTAATCTTCTTCTACTATATAAAAATAAGTCGGGTTTTCCTTCCTGACGCTATAACTCCAGAACGCACGAACCAATTTCCACGGTTGCATTCGTTGGAAAGGCCTCGGGCTCCGTGAGGTTTATAGCAAAGAAAATTCAGGAAAATTTTCAACTGAAAAGCGGGTAAACAGGAAAAATATTTTTAACATACAGCGCCATCTCTGATACATAGCATGTACTACAAACTGGCGAAACGGAGTTCGCCGGGTTTGCTAGTACGATATAAATATGATTTTTCTAGTATTAACATATGTACTTAATCAATTACTTAACGTTACACACTAAATTAGCGGCCTTTTATGTATATTCAGTAATCAGACCGTATCTTATCTTTTATTATGTTTTAGCCTGAAATGTTAGTATGATTTCGTTTTGCATGACTACTTTGATAAATAGCTATCAGTAAATTTGGTATCTACAAAGTTTGTGACTCGTATAAGGTTCAAGAATTTAAAAAATGTATGTTATCTCGCAAGGTCGATTATATTTATGAATATTATCGTACAAATACAAATACAAAATCATTTATTTCGTGGTAATAAAGATTTGACACTGTTTTGAACAAATGTCATTTTTCTATGCTAATATTTTGCATTTATTGAAATATTTATTTATTTACAAATCAATTAAAACGGCGCGAGCCAATTACATTAATTAATAAATGATGATATAATACTACAATACAGAGAACAAAACTAATAATACAAATAATTAAAATTGAGATAAAAGGTCATTCTAAATTAAAATATTAGTGTGTCAAAATCTTAAACATATATGGTCAACATTTAAACATAGTGATATCTATTTACTACCCTAATTAAAATAAATACATACATACCTACATTCATTCATTTCGTTCGCAAAACATGAGACACAATAATACAAGTGGCTGCCATCCATAGACAAACAAGTCGCACGTCGGCGTGGCGGCCAAGAGAGCGTTGAGTGCGGCCAGTGCGCGCGGGAGCGGGGATGTGGCGTGAGCTACGGTGCGGCAGTGGTGCCCAACTAAAAGCTTGCGTCGCCTGTATTGCAAATATTTGTTCGAAACGTACAATCGAAGCAGTTTATTGAGCAGATCCGGTGCATCGATCTCACCACGCAAGATTTTGCATACTATAGTAAGCTGACTAGTGTCCCGTCTTACTTTCAGGGAGTTATAACCCAAACAACCTAGAATGAACTTGGAGGGATACATATATGGATAATATCCATAGACCCGTTTATACAAAAATCTAAGAAAAGCTCGCTGTACTTTTTCCAGCTGTTCGGTATACGTTTGTTCATGGGGATTCCATACGCACATCGAACTTTCCATTTTGCTGCGAACTAATGCACTGAATAGCAGGCGAATGATATGCTGGCTATGGAAGTCTCTAGTATTCCGCAACACAAAGCCAAGACGTCTGAACGATTCTTTAATTAGCGCACTGATGTGATCGTTAAAGGTTAGCTTTTGGTCGAATATGACACCCAAATCTTTGATATGAGATGAACGGTTGATAATAGTCTCATTTATGACGTAGTTATATATGATTGGGTGCCACTTTCGACCAAAAGTCATTACGTGACATTTAGTCGCGTTAAATTCCATTCTATTGAGGCGACTCCATTCTTCGACTGCCTCAACGTCCTGCTGAAGCGACACACAATCATCTATCGACTTTATTTCAGCATAAAGCTTCAGGTCATCGGCATATAATAAGCACTGAGCATGCCTCAGGACAGCAGGGATGTCATTGACCATGAGCAAAAATAGGAGAGGACCAAGTATTGAGCCCTGGCTTACTCCGGACCGTGTATGATAGGGTCTAGATTGATATTGGCCTAACCTCACGAACTGCTGACGATCTCGCATATAATCCGCTAAGAGGCGAAGAAATCCTGGTGCAAAACCTATAGCAGCTAGCTTGGCCAGCAGGATATCATTGTTGACCCTGTCGAACGCCTTCCGGAAGTCAAAATATAGGACATCCACCTGCAGACCCTGGTCTAGCCCAGCTGAAATGAAGTCCACAATAGACAGCAGGTTTGTATCTACTGATCTTTTGCGTCTGAATCCATGCTGCGCGTTGCATAGGTATCTGTCCACCTGGTCATATATATATTTATGCAATATGCTCTCAAAAACCTTAGCTGGTGAAGACAGGACTGCTATTGGGCGATACTCCTCCACACACAGCTTATTAGAACTCTTAGGTATGGGACTTACTCTTGAGAGTTTCCATTGTGCTGGGTATTTACCTGATTTTAAGGCAATATTGAATATGTGTTTTGTAATTGAAAATAAGTAAGTTAACATCTGAAAGAAAAGGAAATTTTAATGCACTAATAAAAAAACCGGGATATTGCACATAGCGTCATCTTACGCTCTCTAGTTTTGATAATAAATACCTATGTATTCCAAAATCGTTCCCAAGGAAGAGCTTGGTCTTGATATCAGTCTAGGAACACGGATGTTCGATTAATTTAGACGTCTCGCCACACCTTATGTCAACGTCAGATGTCATGGAGGAAATCTTCGCGGGATTCGCTGTGACTCTGGCAGTTGCTGTTCCCTCGCAATTTCGGACGGTGAGATTCAATTAAAAACGATAAAACACTGTTGTAGGCGCGCTAAAACCCTATTTACAGGACATAACCTAAGATTAAAATAAACATCTAAGATAAGAAGCTATTTCCGGGATATTCCATAAGATTACACATTACTGACTGCCGTTACAAACAAACAGCTTATATCCGTTCTTTATATGTAGATAATGAGCTTTCCCTCTTTAGTCCATCGAGGAAGTCCTTATTCATAATAACTATTGCATAAAATGACTAAAGTACTTAAAAACATAATGAAATACATTTGTAAGCTAAACGCTATGTAATGGGACTCTAGACTTACCTAATGACTATGATATATTGACATATTTCTGCTTTTTGTGCGTTTATATGTGTGTTACTTCATTAATGAGTCTGAATTTCTCATGACTGAGGGTCGTGACTCCCTCGCAGAATTAATTCGTTAGGGGAGTTTTCTTGGGCAGATACATCGTGATCATGAATTATGTAAACGATATGAGATATGAGTGATTTATTGGCTCATGAAACTTAGAATGCAATTAAAAAAAACAGTCTGTTCATACTAAATAGTATATGTAAATATCTTTCACATATTCCATCGAACAGCCATATTCATTTGTACCTACTGAAAATAAGATGTAAAATCATATGAAATTTTAATTATCTGTTTTCTTCAAAAATAAGTAGTTACTAAGTTATTATTATTTGTCTTAAAAATGTATCGTTGTGCATTTCTTTTCAACCGACAAACATGAAGAAGACTGCCAATGAAGAAATTCAAGTTTTGTTTACTATTCATTTCGTCTTCTAACTTTATAAACACTTTAATCCCACTCACAAATGTTTGCGTTTAATTTACTTGTTCTTGCCTACTTCATAGCGTCCCAGTCAACAATTTCAATTTCAATTTAACAAATATTTTGAAATTGAGTCAACAGTCCTAACAAGCTAGTTTCACACGAGCAAGGTTCTTTAAGTTAGACGCCAAGAGATGTTGGAGATAATTTTACACTTAGCTGTATATTTTTGCAATTTATGATATGACTAGAAAACCTGCTCCATCGTAGTCTATTGCGGCTATAAGTAACTAAAGCAGTTTGATTCCAGTAAAGCAATTCTCGTCATTCGACGATCTGGTGGTAAAATTTATCTCCTTTGTAAAATCTGAAACGTTATGATTGGTTCGCTCGGCGGTGAAGGAAAACATCGTGAAGAAATCCGAGGAGATGTTAATTCTTAATATCCATATTGTTTATTATTATTTATTAGTGTATTATCTGAGTTTGTATTGTGTTCCTTCACTTATTTATTTAGTTTACGTATTGTTGTACACCGCCTGTTTAAGATTCTAAATCCTGTCCATACAAAGGTTGCCTGGAAGAAATCGTCCAAGGCGATAAGGCCGCCCAATGTGCATTAAGTTAGTTTTTAAATTTCTTTCATTATGTAATTTCTTTGGTGTGCATTAAAGACATATCTTATCTTATTAAGGCTTGGAAGGAGGTGGATATGAATGACAAAATGTGAGCAAAAGCGCAGTAGAAGAATAGCTAAACCTAACTCATACACAAAACATCCAGTAAATGAGTACCACTCCTAACCGTTAAGGTCCATTTTCATTGTTGACAAGTTTATGTGTGTCTTGTCAAATATCACAGGTTTAATTGGCGGGTGTTTACAACTAACGGCACTTGTAATGTCATGTTTGATTACTTGTGAACGTAGACCATGTAAACTAGATATATCTAAGTATCTACCTCTTAGAAATCGTTAACGCAGGAAAAGTAATTTTAGTAATTTTATTTATGGAACGGAAGTTAAAAAAAAATGTGCATGAATTATCCTTTTTCTAATACCCTTTTTTTGCAGTACGGATGAAAATTTACCGACGCCTCCCAATTTTGCCCTGCATTACATTCTTTCGTGGTAAAGATATTGTTCGGACCATCAAGAAATGTCGTACTCAATAGACCAATCAATTTTTGGGCCTTTTGCGTCAAATTATTTGGCATATGGTTCTAAGATTTTTATTTGTTATTTACCCAGCCCTGCTAATCAATGTCCATCAATAAAACTCAGGTGAGATTTCGGCTAATTAAAGGCGCTAGTAGTTTGCCATATTGCGGTGTCTGATGGGAATAATGTCGCTGGTTTGATTGCTTGTGAACGAGTGTGTGTGGTTGGGCGTTTGCTAGTTTATTGAAGTTAGCAGTTTTGGTTAGTATGTACATAGTTAAAGTGTAAAGCTCGGACATGGTTTTATAGCGATTGAATACTCGTATAACAAGATTTTAGCTAGCTGTTGTTTTTTGGTGCTATATCTAAAACTAAAGAGATGTTTCAAAATCGGTCAAAAGTGAACATAATTTGTGCAAAAATCCGCATAAAATTTTAATTACTCACCTTAAAAATCTAACATCTCAGTATCTGGCTGTTTTTTTTTAATTTATGATGATTTTGATACTTTATGTTTTAGAGAAAAAAGCCAGAAGACTCAATTGAAAATAAACATATGATACGAACATTCGTGACATCAAACAATTTGTTTCGCGACAAATATAGGTTGTTGCGTGTCGATACGAATAACGCTAACAACTTTCGGTGATTTTATGTTTTGTCAATTTTATGTCGTAGTAAAGTGCTTTCTGGTAAATGTTTGTCGGAAATGATGGAGTCCCATGTTATGTCTGATATTTGTATCACTGTGTTATTGTTATACCGTCTTGTTTTTATTAAAATTAGCTTATTTATTAACTAATTAATGTTCACAAGAATCGCAAATGACTAATTAAATGGTAAATAAATCCTTGTTAAGTAGTAAATACACTGTTAAAGTGATCCTAGCTTTTCATTTTAATACGTAACCAGTGTAATTTTTTTATATATTTTGGCTTAAGTTTTACCTACGAGTATACTTACCTAAGTGATAAACAAGCTTTAGGCTTAGTAAAACCAATATGTGTTCCTACTTTTAATGGGCTGTTTGTTCGTCCTATGATATAAAAAAATGATTTATTTATTGAATAATAATCAAAACGGCCGAAGCCAATTACATTAATTATTTACAAAAAAACAATAAGCAAGTAAACACTTAAAAAATTAGTACTACCTATACCATTGGTCGTACATTAATTCCAGCATCTAGCGGTCTCCTTCTAACAGAAGATTTGTGTGGTCACAGACTGGTTAGGCCAGTCAGGTGCTTCTGAGAAGCGTGGGCTTGTCTGTTTGTTTATCTTCACTATAGATTTATGGATGGATTTGTATAAAGGGTTATTGGTAACTAATGCATATACAAATATACAAAAAATGTTTTAGGAATAGGTTGGCTCTAAACTTAGGTTAGTTTTGTTCAATCACCGACACGATGAAGAAGAGGAAGGAGACCGCATACCTACTCATTATATTTTTGTTTTCTTTTTTTCATTTGTTATAGTGCAACAGTCGTTAAAACATGTCAGAGAACCCTAAGGCGCGTAATCTCTGTCATCAGAGTTGACCACTCTCATGTCATTGGCTTTGCTTTTCTAGGTACACGCAAAGAAAATAGTTTTGTTCTACAACTTCTGAAAACACTGGAAAAAGACATAAGCTGTTTCAAACAAAAAGTTTATCGCCCTATGACAAAATGTATGTAGAACTGTTTTTTTTGTGTGTTTCTAAAAATCCTGGAACAAAAGTTGTTGTTTTAGATGCACGCACAAAGGTTACACGTTTATTAGACTATTTTTGTATGATTTATGTTACAATACATTTATTTTATTCTAATTCAGTACGGTCTTGAAACGTTGTTATGTTTATTCCAGCTCCTATCAACGTGCTTCGAAATTTCATATAACCCTGTATAGTTCATAGGAACTTATGGATGAATCTAGTTAGATTTGATGGGGCCTTTGGTAACTGCTTGTAGTGATGTGTAAGATTAGATTATGCTGTTATTGTTTTGACTGCAGTTGATTTATTGTAAAGATAATGTTAAGTTTGGTTTTTGACTGTGATTTATAGTGAAAATGAACGTAAAGAAATACGTCTGATAGGCAGGATTTGAAGTAAAAAATTATGAGTTTTATAACTACTGCCTACTCCAAAAGTGAAATCATGGCTTAAACACGCATAAAGATAAAAGAAAAAGAAATGTAGTAGCGACACTTTTAAACAAATAAGTAAATGAAACTCTGGAAAAATACGAGTATGTATATATGGAAATATATGAGTTTTCCGCTGCGACTTCAAACAACAAACTTGATGGTTTTTTGTGTGTGTACACCGAGTTTCATTTACAAGAGATTTTCGAATAGTAACGCCTGATGCAATATCTTAACAAATAAGTAATTGTGATTTCAGCTTTTCTACTTTAGTATCAAATTGACCTACTCAAACTCAAATGTGCTTACTAAACAAATTCACTTTTAAAATTCATAGCAAATGTGTTAAATATATTTATTAGATTCAATGTCGATTGCAACCAGTATCGGATGCCATAATGAGTCGATCCAAGTGTCGGCATTCCTGCCGTAATTGTAGATCAGATTCGCCATCTTGCAATTAAAAACTAGTTCCACGGGAAAGCATGGGAAATGTTACGGGAAACTGGGAAAAGTGGCGGTAATAATATTTTATCGATGATATTTATTGATTTATTAATTTTTTTTTGTTTAATTGGCGTTTGTACTAAATTTATTCTAAATTATTTTGTCCCAAATTTTATACTAAATTTATTTTGTCCCAAATTTCTCCCGAATCGGGCTAGCCGTATATAAAAGAAAAGTTACATAAAACCATCGCATAATGACTTAGAAACATTCAATTATTATAAAATTAAGTTACCTATACAGATTACTTTAAGAGGAATACAGTTTTAATTTTAACTAAGAACTAAGCAAAAATCATCATCGTTATCGCCCACTGGTGAGTATAGGCCTCACTTGTACGCCACTCATCCCGGAATAATATCAAGAGAAAATTAGTAGAAGGGTTAAGATTAAGGAAAATATCAACCAATTTAAGCTGCCATCATACTTCGTTTAATTGAAAAAATAGTCCTGTCAATATTTTAAATCTGTATTCTTATCATTATTCAGGAAAACCGCAAAACTTCCTCGCCTTGACTTTAGTCGTTTCCGAATTTTATTTCCTTGTACGCGTCACTTAGTTTATTTTAGTTATTCATTCATCGATGGTTAAAAAAATATACAGGTTTCACTTCTGCCAATTTTTATACTACATATATGTACATATTTATTATTAGTTCTAAAAAAACTTAAAATAAAGACATCAACTAAATTCTACGTAAATACATTTTCTCCTAGATATAAGTACATTGATAAATCTGCTAAAAGTAGATTGGGACACCATAAATTCTAAAAAACACATATCAATTTAATTTAATTTTTAATCAATTTTGATAAGAAAAAAATATTTTAATATGGATTTTAAGAGCCAATTTTTACCACCTATTTCGCTTGAACACCTAGTAACTATACACACTATAGTTTTAAAGAGAAAGGTACATAAATAGTATAGTATACCAGCTTCAGGCCTATTGTTTCGCCAGCAACTTGACCTCAGCCTGACCATAAATAGATTCTAAACTTGTTCTCGTATGAATGGTTAGTTTTTTTACTTGTTTCGAGCGTCGAGGCTTTCATTCAGCCAGCTGGGACGGAGAAGCGTTTTAAAATCTTTGAAACTGTTTACACTGGGTTACAATGTAGATAAATTTTTATTCATTAGGTTGTTCCGCAATTCTTTAATAATTCACGGCAGTTTGATAAGAACTAAATTGATAGAGGGATCTTCAAATTGTATGCAAAGTTATGACAGTTATGTCGGTTTGTCTTGATATGGTTACAAACCGGCAACACGAACCGGTGTCCTCTAGGCGAGCGTGGTCCCCATAGCTTAACATCAGGCGAGTTCTAGTCAAACGTGAGTCTATCAAGTTTAAAAAAAAACATTTTCAATTAACAAATTACTTATATGCATAATAATGCCACAAAATAAAACGGCTACTTTAATTTTAAATTGTAATACACTAGACTCTATTTTTCCTATAGTAAGAGATAGAGTAGCTTCTAAATAGCTTCTTGTGAACAAGCATTTAAGCCACATGTGAGGTCAAAATTAAATCTGTTTGCTTACCTCGTGTATAATTTCTAAGCTGTTAATTTTCAATTAAGTTTCGCGGTGGCTATTGTAATTAGCAAGACAATGATTAATGTTTCAAAACCTACCAGTTTAAAAGTGAAATTTAAATATTCAATTTGAAGCTTTTTTCACTTTACTGTGTGGGTTAAGTTATTATAATAATAATAATAGGTCTTTATTTCAGACAGCAGGGTCCATAGAAAGGTTCACACACAAAGGTACAATATAAAGGCATAAATTAAATTATGTAGAAATACAGATGACGTGACAATATCCAACCATTGCCGGTATGTTGCAGTCATGTGCATGCGGTCAGACAGACTCTTAATAATACTGTTTTTACAAATGTCAACTCTGGACATAAAAGAAGCAATCCTCTTGCGCTGTATAGCATTAAAGCTGTCAATGCGTGCGTCAAAAAACATACCGGATGCACTGCAGCTCCGCGACAGGCCCATGAGCTGCCTGTAGATGTTGTTGTATGCAACTCTGATGGAGTTGTGCGATTTTTTCGTGTAATTAGTCCAGAGTTGACATGTGTAAAACGTTTGGCAAAATGACTAAAATAGGGTAACTTTCACGTCAGGCGCAGCATTATAAAATTTTCTGGCTATCATGTTTCCGACCATAGTTATACTATAGCAATGTATGCAGTCAATCTTTGGATGGGTGAACGACGACATTTTTTTTTATCTAAAACAGGGTTGCTCTTTACTATAGTTTGCCTGATGGTAAGCAATAGCTATGGTTTAAGATAGATCGGGCTTATCCAATATAAACGTTATAAAAAAGAACCATTTTATGAGAGGTACAGTTTTAAAACCCGTATCATTTTATAAACTACCGTCGTCTATCACTGATGTCATTCACAAATCATTTGTAAACGGTAACTACATAAGAATTCCATATAGTTATGGTTAGCTTTGACAATGCCGGGAATGTACCATTGTTTTGAAATTCCGTTATCGTAAGATGGGAAGAACTTGAGATGATATTGCTGTAGCACACAATTTTCAAGTTAAGTTATACGATATCGGGATAATTTATTTGACCTATTATTTATCTGAGTATATCTGTGAAATAGTTAGCGATTTGAGAAAATATAATTGACAGTTGTTTTACTATTATTAAATTCTATACAACTAAAAAACCCGTGAAGTATGAAGATCTGAAATTAAGACAATAGGTACTTGTGGTTATTACAAAAATCGTAAAATTTAAATAATATTAAGTATTGGTTCATAGTTATTTTGGTTAAGGCTGCTCATCTAATTTTAGTTTAAGTTTCACTTATTATACTTTAACTGTAAAAAGTCATGTATTTTACACCTCGTTTTCTTGACTCCATTAAAAACTGTTTCACGTTTCACATATATAAAACACATCTACATCTCAAATTCATATTATTTCATTCATTGTTTCACAGAAAGGCATTTTTGTAGGCATTTCTTAGAATTACATCAAGAACTTATTGTTGTTACTGTATTTTATTCATTAATAACTATGTTTTCTTCCTTTATAGGTAAGCCTCAACAACACACTTGATTGATTCGAGCTTTCAACTGAATTATGATGTAAGTCCTTGTAACCCACATATTTTTAGAACCACCATTGTTCATAATATACACAAACGACTATCAACCCTAAACCTTTCACAATAAAATCGATTATAATATTTCGGATAGGTGTAGTAGTAATAACAAAGTTGTACCTAAATAATTATGCTTTAAAAGCCTTAATGTTGTTTAATTCCAGCAAAATGTAGGCTTTGCTAATGTCATCTTACGTCACATAGAACATGTAGACTGAAAATCACTCCTATTAACTATTCCTACATTTTCTTGTAGTATTTCTCTTAACATAAAACGTGTTTAAAATCCTTAATTATTATATTCATTTTCATAGATTGATCATTATTAACGGAACCTTACAGTTTTTGTTTCAGTCAGTTCTTAACGACAATCCCACAAAATGTGAGATTCCACCTTGAATAGTGCAAGGTTTATACAACTGTATTTAACTGTAAAGTCTCCGACATAGATCCAAGGGTTTCGAGCAGAACGTACAAAAAAACCTAACAGTATTTTTTTTCTGTAGTACTATCTGACACCAAGAACTCATTCTTTATAAAATTCTTACTTCGTATCAATTCTAATCTGTGACGATGAAATCACATCTATTTTCAATACTTTTTGTCTCGGTATTGACAAAATCAGTCATATTCGAGAACTACTTTATCAATTACATAATCGCCTCGATTTTCAAGATCACATAATCTAATCATGTGAAATTTTGACAAAACTCTCACTATTTTTTTTTTTGTGAGATATGTCTGTAGTATCATTGTTTTGTACCTATTCAAGGTTGAATGATAACACACATAACATTCAAGTTACCTAGATACTACTTCTTCGAATTAAACCTTAGAAACCGTTTTTAATTAAGGAAGAGTTTCATGAATGTTGGCCAAAATCAATCCATCCCTTTCGCACAAATAGAGAAAAAACGGAATATAGTGATTTAGATCGCTATTTCAAATGGTTTTTTAATGAACTTATTATATCGACTGTTTCTAGAACCGCCTTATAGGCGTCTTATATATTACTAGTGGAAGCTCGCGGCTTCGCTTGCATTAAAACTTGCATTTCCTATTTCACCCCTTTAAATGTGGCATTTCCAAAAACCCTTTCTTAGCGGATGCCTACGTCATAACATCTACCTTCATTCCAAATTTCAACCCGATCCGTCCAGTGGTTTGAGCTGTGCGTTGATAGTTCACTATATCAGTCAGTCAGTCATCTATGAGTTTTATATATATAGATGTAGGTACATTAGTGACCATTTTTTCATTCGTTTAACGGAAGAGCCCATATCTAAAGTACAATATTTGATCGCCCGTCATGGAGCAATCAATCAGCTGACCCATTGTTGCTAGTCTAGATAATATTTCATTAAGAACCAGAAGATTCGCATTACTCATATAACTGTAGTATTCTACTGGTAACAGTACCTGAACTGTTCGCTAGTATTTCATCAATACAGTCAATAGTACTAATCAGCCGCGGTCATCTCCCGGTATTCAACAGCGAAAGTTATTTCGATCTGAATAATTTTCGCGAAGACATTGTTCTCAGCTTGATACTTCTTTAGCAACACCTTATTGTAACTCTTACACTCTTCATCAAGCTTAAAATGGACTTTATGACTATGTGTTTAAGGTTTGGTTTAGCTCAGTAAATAAACAAGGGTAAACGTTAGTTCCCCATTGATAAAATCATCCGAACGGTATTGGAACTTTCGCATTGTTATTCAATAAGGGTTTTTGAACTGTAACAAACTTTTGATTTTAATCGGACCATTTATCGGTTTAAATATGATAATTGTTATTGGTAACCGGTTCAAACAGCCTAAGAGCGGCCATAAAAGATCATTTAAAACAGTTTTCTCTTGCGTTAAGTGAGCGTAAGTTTCGATAAAGTTGCGTTGGCACGCTTACTTCTACTTGCTAAAATTTCTCGCACAACTATATCAGGATTGATGGTAAAAAACAAATATTTCACTCGAAACTTTCGGACAGGTATGGACCAAAAAATTGGAATCGGACACATTTAACAAAAATAAATAACTTTCTTTACAAACAAATGTGTAAATGTAAGTTCATTAAGAAACTGTTATGTTCAATCTCTAAATATATAATAATCAAAGGTAAAAACTAACTGACATAGTGATCTATCAACGCACAGCCCGAACCACTTGACGGATCAGACTGAAATTAGGCATGCAGGTAGATGTTATGACGTAGGTATCCGCTAAGAAAGGATTTTAGGAAATGACACTATTAATGGAGTGAAATAAAATAGGGGCTGCAAGTTTTATTTCTTAATGTGAGCGAAGCCGCGACCACCCACTAGTCATAAATAAATTTGTAACTAGTTTATAAGACAACCTCGGTTAACCAACTCCACAAGCAGGAAAGATTAACTTTATCTATCTAATATCTAACAAAAACTGACCCAGATTCCTAATAAAGATAAGAATTAAGGCAATCTAAACATTATTCGGAAAGCAATCAAGAATTACTGAGATTGGCGTTAGTAGCACAAGTTTGTCGCATTCATGAACTGACATGTTTAAGAAAATATGTATAGATTTTTTAAATATATGGTATTCCAATCCTAGGTCAAGAATTACTCTAATCAAGGTCAATATGCCAACGCCTGCAAATCTCTGGTCTTCCTCTCTCGCTCTCACTTTAAGTCCTATATGAGTGTTGTAAATCCCCCGCAGAATTAATTCGTTAGGGGAGTCCTCTTGGGCAAATACATCGTGGTGGGCGCCCAAGTCCTCCCACGGAAGACACATGTCTTCTCCTCGGATATAGTGGTCAAACATGTCAGTTTTGTCGATCTTCAGCCGAGAATAAACCGATATCTTTTAGGCAAGCGCGCTAGATTGTGATTTTTAAAGTTATTTAACATCAGACAATTTGTATTTAAGCATGAGCCTATCAAAAACTAAAAAATGGGTATTTTTAAAAGATTAGGTTTTAATCTTTTTAAAATAAACTAAGGAAGAGATCGCTTTCAGCGATAAAGCCGCCGCTTGTGGCACTAGTTAAGATGCAATTTGTTTTATGTACTGTTTATTAATATGTGTCAACAATAAAGAGTTAATCTATCTATCTTTTTTAACTAAAACAGATTTGCACTTGACCATAGTTTGCCTGATGGTAAGCAAAGGATATGGCCTCAGACCAATAAATCATTCATTCATTCATCATTCATTCATTCATTTTAAGATGGTTCTTCTGAATGTTTGTATACTTATCTAGTCTATTACTAATCTAATTCGTGGTCTATGTCGGTTCTAATAGCAGTCAGAAAACGATTGTTCTTTGCCATTTTAGAATTCGATTGTAATTTATTGTAATCAAAGTTCAAACAATGGAGTTGAACTTGAAAGTTTGATTAATAGCTTTATTATTTCCGTTATATTCTACTGGTTAATGAAATATTAATTACTGTTATTAATTTCTCAATCTATTTATCAAAAGTGAAAGACCGCATCTTCTTTGCTTTGTTTTATGAATTTTGTTTTTTTTTGAGACCCTATATTTTCTGTTTCTTCTCCGTCGCGAACCTTAAATCTTCATTTCTAAGTTTCGTAACTCCCCGCAGAATTAACATTTTGAGGAGGTACATAGTAGATAATCTTTATTGTCACACACATATAAAACAAAAGTAATAAAATTACATAGAGAAACTGCTTTAGTGCCACAAGTGGCGGCATTATTGCTAAAAGCAATCTCTTCCAGGCAACCATTGGATGGAGTGGAATAAATAAAGGATTATAAAGGACGTGGTGTACACCAAAAATATTCCTTCTATTTCCCTTGGGAAGATCTCTTGAGCAGATAGATAGTCAGTAATTTGAATTTTAAATGTATTTTTTTACTAAAAAAATTTATCACTAAAACCTACATTACCTCATCGATTACAAATTACACAAACAGAAGTTTCCACAACGAAATTCGATAACGCCTTGCAAGGTTTCTGTAAGATTTACTAACTTACAAATTTATTGTCCTAACCTTAGCTTTATCTTTGTTTATCGTGACTTACGATGTACTACTGGGCACTAGAGTGTTTACTTTGGCGGTCTATATAAGGATGCCGTTTTACTACCGATTGTAAATATTGTTACATGTTTAAGCTTCATTCTGTTCTTCCTTGGTTCGTTGTTTACTATTTTTTCACTATGACCTAATTTGAAACCTTCAGTAGACTTCTCAAGGCATCATTTCTTCGAGAGAGTTACGACCCTCAGTAACGAGGAATTCGACTAGAGGAGGAGGAAAAAGTAAAGGTAGGGATGATTTAACGATCGTTAAACCTACTTCTATTTGAAAACTAAATCTATTTTTTACCTATCTTCCCCCCCAAACTCGCTGAGTAAAATCATTTTAAATATCGTGAAAAATAAAGTACTTCTCTATACATTTATTTCGTCAGGAGGCGATGAACTAAACGTGTTTTTTCTTTTTCTTATAATATGTACATAAGTACTTTATGTAGACTACGATAAACCTTAATTTTTAACCTACTTGGCTACCATGTAGTAACCTATATTCTTATTTACCTTCTATTCTTTACTGTACAAGTTGTTAATTTATATAATTAAACATAATTTTACTTCTTATATGTGAGGGTTTTATGTACCTAGACTACGTTTAACCTTAATTTTTAACCTACTTTGCTACCATGTAGTAACCTATATTCTTATCTACCTTCTATTCTAAGTTTACTGTAGTAACTTAGCAAAGTAAGTAAGTTAAGATATACGTTCTCACGATCGTTTGTGGAATTGACTTTTGATTGGACTCAATTTGATACGGTTTGTTTTTGTGAGAGAGTATTTATTTATATAGAATCAAGTTCAGAGTTTATAAAAGTTTTAGGATTTGTTTAAATGTAATGTTTGCAATAATCTGGTTTTGCTTAATCGCATAAACAGAGCGTTCTGTAATAAAAAAATAAATAGTGATTGATTTGGAACGGTAAATTTATAAATGCAATATTTACTTTTCATCAGTTAGTATTTTCAGTTTCTTTGATCATTTTTATTACTTAGAATGCAAATATGTATATATTAGTATATATTACATTGAACATAGACATGCAAACATTCATTTTATTCACATAATTTATTTAACAATAAATAAATAAATACTACATCAGCCGATTTTTTCCAAAGGCTCTATAAATAATGATGCAATAAGCAAGTTTGTTCAAGAAAATGTTGTAACGAAATCTTGACCCTTCATTAACTGTATTCCGACACACAATTAACTAAGTTAAGCGTTATTCCTTTGTTTTTCACCACTCATTAACAACTTGTTAACATAAGTACAAAACTTTACGCGTTGTAATTAACATAATTATGAGAAAAATACTATTTACTAGTGATCTGATTAGGTTATGTTTTCTTTTACACATAGGATACTTGGACAAATCTGTTGTTTTAGATCAAAACCAGCTTAAATTGTAGATTAAATTTAATCTAAAGACATATTTTGTTTTGTGTGCCATAAAATAAAATCTCACCCAATAAATCATTGACTGTGGTCCTTTGATGTGACATGATTGTATAGAAGAGACCATACATGGACAAATTCGTTTGCGACACTTACATTTTTTTTTTTGTTACTTATTGAAGAATTTCATATAATATATTATTTATTTGACTGGCCCGTTAGCTTAGTTTGTAGTGGATCTGCCTTCTAATCTAGGGGTTGCGGGTTTGATTCCCGCATGACACAAGTATTTATGCATTTTAAAAAATGGTCGTTTGTATGTATAATAAGTATGTATTTACAAAAGAAAAGTATATAAGTATTATATCCGTTACCTTGTACCCACGACACAAGCGTTTGCTTAGTGTCGGGCTAGATGGCGCTGTGTGTAATGTCCCGGAATATATAAATCTATTTAATTAGGTAAACTAGTAAACTATGCCAGGTAATTTACAACTAGCCTTTTAAAGTTTTTCCTTTTTTTAATCGACAGTATTTCAAATGCTAGACAAAATCAAACGTTCAAGTTACATTAAATAGAAACCGGTAGCAAGTAATTGTAAACCTGATAGTTTGGTCACCAAAATTGGTGATAACTGATAACAGCTTGGCGGCAAAAGCTATAAGAGCGTGGCGATTATAAGAAAGCATTCAAGTGCTTAACCGACTTACAAACGAAGATTGAATAAAATAAATAATTTGCTTTGGTAGAAGAGCAAATACTTTTTTTTATAGAATTTATTTAATGCAGCTGTAGGGAGATCTTAAGTTTTGGATCTATAGTCAATAGATATCTGCTAGGTAAGCGTGTTACATCCTAGGCTGCAGCAATGCTTAACATCAGGCAGGCTGTAGTCAAACGTAAACCTATCGTAAAAAATAACAAATCTCAGTTAGTAACTGCACTGTGCTAATCACTAAACATTGATTTCTATATTTGCAACAATTTTACTGAAAAGATCTGCTACTTGAGCAGGTATTTTTTAAAACTTTTGAATACGATTCTTACTGACAAAGTTTCACAAATCGGTTTAGCTTTGGACCATAAAATGTATCTCCTAATAAGGTTATCTAGATTTTACAAGTTGCTACTTTGTCCTTAGTATGGCCTACCGCACCCATTTCGAGTTAGCACAACTTGTAAGATTTGATACAATTCAGGTAATAAAATCATTATTATCGTTTATCAAGAAGACACATTTTTTTAATGTCAATCCAACAAAATATACCATAGTTTGTTTACAGATGAGCTGATCTTACACATCTCTATTAGAAACAATTTCAAACATGTCTATACTTATCATTTAAAGCCTCTGGATGAATCCGATTCAGAAACCGATACCATACTACTAAACTTATATAAAATCATAACAAAACAAACTAGTAGGACATTATTTAAAACTAACAACAAGATAAAAAAAAGTCATAATGTGAATCACATAATGATTCACTGTTGTACTGCTCAGGGCGCTGTTTGTTCCACAAATATTGCTCATAATTCTTAGAAAGAAAACCGTATCGCTACAACTCATACAGCAAGGGTCTACGAATAATTGATACCAAGAATTGTACTAGAACTTCTTACAAATATCGCGGAGAAAATGCTTCCACATTTCACCTCTCATCCACACACCACTCGAACGAAACTTGCTCGGGATTGGTTACAATGCTGGAAATAGCCAAATGCTGCTGAATGCTTTTTTTATCACGAAATAGGCTTACGTTTGACTATAGCCTGCCTGATGTTAAGCACAACTATAGTCTAAGATATAGCACGCTTGCCTAGAAGAAACCATTTTCTAGATTGGAAGACCCCTGGGTTATAATTATCTGGGAATCTCCAGGTAGAGAGTTCCATAGTCTCGCTGTCCTTACTACAAAGGTAGAAGCAAAGCGCTTAATCGCAGCTAGTCACCCTTTAGTTTAGTGGTTTTTATTTTGTTTCATTACCCTGTGAATGTATTTAATATTCTTATTCTTTTATTAGCCCAACAACTCAACCGTTACGGCTGCGGTCAACCATGTCGTTGTTACTTGTTTTTACAGATAGTTACGTTTCTACAATAACAATTATTCGTTTGCGGGGGTCTAAAAGGTATATTTGACCTGCGCCATGTTTGGTATCGAGAAAGTGGCTAACGACGCATTGTAGCTTTCTTGTAAAACATGGTAGCTTTGCTCTTATGTAGGGACATTATTGAAACCATGATAGTAATGGACCTAGGACATGTCTAGGTCAGTACTCGAGGCGATTTATGACTTTACCTAGTAAATACAATTGTTAATGACTTTGTAGTTTAAGAGAGCGCAAATCGTTGTAAATGGTTTTGGATAAAGTTAGGTAATATACATATATCAAAGAACGGAATATAGTAATATATGTTTATTAGTAATATTTGTTTCTATGGTATCTGACTGCCAAAAAAATCCTTGTCTGTTTTATTGGTTTGATAAAGGTATTAGATGTGAACACATGATAAAAAAAACTGTTCGTACACCTTGCAAATCTTAGTTACCAAACAACAGTGTTAGTCACTTAAATATTACAAATAATATTAAAACTAGAAAAGGGGAAAAAATTGCTTGATTGTAGTATATCTATAGTATAGGTTTCTTAACAACAAAGGAACTATAACTTAATTTTATTATTGTGATAGATCACGGAAAATCGATATGAATGCACAGTCGCGATAAGAAATCGAAAGCATATCAATTGATCGATTTCCCATATCTATATCCCCGCACTAGTATGCGATTCATCATTCGATTTTCTTCAGTCGAATCGATTTACTTCTTTCGTTTTCACTCGTATAGCTTTCTTTTTAAATATGTTTATGATTTGCCGACGGTTTTGCTTAGGTTTATACAATGTAGTTGGTGCAACGTATTAAGTTTTTACAAGCTTTTACTTCGTGTAACTTAACTGGCATGTTCTTGGAGTGAGGTCAAACGGTAATTTCCGTTTTAGTTATTCATTACTTAGTTTACTTTCTTGTTTGTCTTATTGGCTATATTTTACACAAATAAAAAATCTTTGCTAAAATACCGATATAGCAAATAGAAACAAGATTATTTTTATTGTACTATGCTTTAATGACTTATACCTTATGTGCATTTATAAAATGTATAATGATCCCAACGTGGTTAAATATTTCTGTTATCAGTTCAAAAGAACTCAGTTACAAAATTACACAAAAAAACGTGCAATAAATTGACTTTGATTACTGGCGATTCCATGTTAACAAAGTCATATTATTTCAAAGTGATATTTAATGGCTTATCTTAATTAAATAATGCCCTTAAGCATAGAAAACCATTCTCACCATAAAACTACTAATCTATCTTTAGCATAAAAACATACACCCATCTTCTTCTTCTTATCGAATGAAAGTGGCCAACTCTGGTGTCGAGAGTTAATCAAGCCGCCCTAAGGGCCTCTAACAGGGCTTAACGACTGACGTACTATGACGAACAGCCGGGGCCTACAATTATACATACACCCATATAATCCCTGTAAAATCATCTTAGTGTGGGCTTATGTGATGTAAAAACCGTTTTATACCAATTTTCTTTCAAATTTATCTCTATCAACGGTTTTAAGTTTAAATTTTAAATGGATTATTGTGGGCCGTATAAATTATTTTTCTCGGTAAGTCGAGACAGACATTATACAATGTTTATTATGAGTTTACGTTCTTCGTGTTATGTGATTCTTATTATTGCAGTAGTCGTGGGTTTGTTTCTGCCCACTTTTATATTGTTTGTATAAGCTTTTCAATTTCATTTAAGCCATATTAGGTCTTTGATGTGATATTGACTGGTATTGTATGGATTTTCGATGAGTTCTGTGTTTGTTTTATATGCTAGCTGGTATGCTTACTTTAAATTTACTTTATTTTGTAAAGTTAATCATACGTAATTCAAATTTTCCCGTTTAAGCTATGTCGGACTGTTTGTAGTAGGTATATTAAAATTATATACTGGTAGGTACATAACACATTTTTATTAGTATGATTTTATTTTAAATCTTTACTTCATCGCATTTACGGTTAAGGTTTTAAAATCCTCCTTTTGTCCGTCATACTTAAATAAAATAACGTATGTACAATGTACATATGTACGTAAATAACATAAGTGACTGCAGTAATACCAAACAATTTAAAAACGTGGCGTAGTATGTCCAACGAAAATGCACCGTTTATTTAATTCATACAGTTCTGTATCGATCCAACGAACTTGCCAAGGACAACTAGAGCTTTATACAGGGTTATTGATGATCATGAAGCTACATACATCTATGTGTTGTTGTATTGTAGCCATCTTTTCAAAATCAATTAGTATTTTTCTAAATATACAATGTGTTTGGGGAACGATGTCGCAGATTTTAAGGTACATATAAAACTCAAAGGTGACTGACAGACTGACTGACATAGTGATCTATCAACGCACAGCGTAAGCCTTTGGAGGGATCGGGCTGACGAAGGCATCAGCTAAGAAAAGGTTTTTGGGGGAAAATGTCACTTTTAATAGGGTGAAATAGGGGATGCATGTTTTACTTCGTGCGAAGCCGCGACCACCCACTAGTTAATTAGTATTTATGTAAGTTAGTGAAACTCAAATGTATACTCATTATATAATTTTTTGTAATAAAATGAATGATTTACCAAATATGTTAGTATTACTTGATGTTTGCATTAAAATCTTAATTAAATAAATTGTTGCACGTATAAACCAAGTAATAAAATTACTTTTGGAACTAACTACACACGAATTTCAGTATTTTTGTAAACGCTCTTAATGCAAATAAAATTCATAAAAAGTTTTTTTTAAGAAGTTGATATATATATTTATTAGTAACCCTGTAAAAGCCACTACAAACTGGCAGTCGCCGTGGAGTTGTCTTATTTATTCAACAAGGCAATTTGTTAGGACCAGGTTTTATGTGCTGGCACTAGTATTTTATTTAAGATCGCACTCTTTGGTAGGTTCTTGTTTAACTAGTTCTACTTACTTAAGTACTATCTACTTTATTTCTTAACGAAATGTATATCATTTTACACAAATAATAAAGGCTTAACACACATTCAATCTAACTTGCATATTAAAGTATTTAAGCTTGGCTTTTTTAAGTCAGCCTGTTTTTACCAACTAAAATTTATTTAAATTATATCACACTGCTGTATTAAAAGCGAAAGTTTGTATGATCTTCAGGCTTAAATAGCTGACCTGGCTTAGTGTAAAGATGGATTAGAACCTGGATTAAATAATCGGCTACTTTTATCCGGGATTACCTACCTCGTGTAACACTTCGGAATAACACTATATTTAGTAAAAAAAAAAAATTCTTCTGCTTCTTTTAAATTAGTCGTGCCTACTAAGAATGTTGAATTGTATATGAAACCGGAACATTGGGCGGAGGATGTATGTATTAAACCTTGGCGCAGTGGGTTTCGAAACTCACTGCAACAAGCGCGTTAAAAGTAACCCCTTCAAAACCTATTTGTTTTTTTACCAAAATGTTAGGGGGTTACGCAGTAAACTCGATATTTGTAAGAAAACTATTTTAACAGTATCAGCGGACGTATTTGTATTCACTGAGACATTTTTAATGAGTAGTGTAAGCGATGGCGAGTTGTTTCCCCCCGGGTACACGGTGCTGCGGCGCGACCGCGCGCGCGACGCCGGCTGGGGCGGTGTGCTGCTCGCCGTGCGCGACCGCTACCCGGTCAAGCAGATTGTAAATGTAGATGGTTACGACTGCGACATCGAAGTACTCATAGCTATTGTATCACTTAAGTACAAAAAACTAATTTGCTGCGCTGTATATATACCGCCTCACTCGTCCGAAACTAAGTACTGTAATACGTTTAGCGTATTGGAAAATCTGGCCGGAATGTATCCCAAGCTTGACATTTTAATCATGGGAGATTTTAATTTAAATTCGTACACACAAGATGTTATCCATCAGCAGTATAATTGTTTTTTAGAATGTTGTAAATTAAATCAGCATAATTCAGTGTGTAATGATTATGGTAATATATTAGATTTAATTTTGAGTAATCTTAGCGTTGAGTGGATTAATGTTAGCGGAGACGCGGAGCCCATTGTGGAGGGCAAGGAGGATGCGCACCACCCCCCGCTGGCGGTGTGGGTGCGGTGCGCGCGCCCGCCGCCGCGCCGCCGCGTGCTGCGCGCGCTCGCCCCGCCCGACCCACCACACTCACTAGTTGACTGGAATTTTCGTAAGGCAGATTTTGCATCATTATATGAAGACTTAAATCTACTTTGTTGGGATGAACTACTTCAAATATCTGACATAAATGAAGCTACCGAGCTGTTTTATAAAAATATTAACTCTTGCATCGATCGGCATGTACCAAAGAAAGGCAAAGGCCACTTAAACTCTATTTATCAGTATCCAACTTGGTTTACCTCAGATATTATTAGTACTTTAAAAAGCAAATATTTTAATTTAAAAAAGTATAAGCAATTTAATTTAGAAGTGAACCGTGAATTATATAAATACTACCGCCTTAAAGCGAAGGAGCTCATAGATTTGGCTTACTATAGCTATATTAGGCGGACAGAAACTAGTATTAAGTTAAATCCGAAAGCGTTTTGGACCTTTGTAAAGGAACAACAAACTAGCAGACAGTCAGTCAAAGAATACGTATTTGAAGGGAACACTGTTACTGAAGTTGGCGCGGCGAATGCTTTCGCAAAGTATTTTAGTTCAGTGTTTCTACCGCATAAACCTAAACTATCCGCACTAGAAGCTGAACGGGACGCTGCAACGTCGCTCTGTTCGCACCGTATAGGTATAGATAGTGTAGTACCTGAAGATGTGGGTGTAGCTATTCGTCGCTTGAAGTCTCATTCGTCTCCGGGACCAGATGCTATTCCTCCATTTATTCTTAAAGATTGCATCTCGGTATTTATGGTTCCACTTATATTTTTATTTAACTTAGCCCTAAAATCATGTGTGTATCCTGATATTTGGAAGATGTCACGCGTTACCCCTATACCTAAAGG
Organism: Macaria notata; assembly: GCA_927399415.1. Classification (NCBI taxonomy): domain Eukaryota; kingdom Metazoa; phylum Arthropoda; class Insecta; order Lepidoptera; family Geometridae; genus Macaria; species Macaria notata. Next base: position 8,695,174 of record OV656741.1, read on the forward strand.
TGGGGACGCTTCTCTGGTAGGTAATTATAGACCGATAGCGGTTCTTTCAGCATTCGGGAAGGTTTTTGAATCAATTTTGAAATGGCACATAACACACCAAATTCAGACACAGCTTTCTGAAGTCCAACACGGTTTTAGAGCTGGTAAATCTACCGTAACCAACCACATAAATTTTGTTGATTATGCAGTTTCTGTGATGGACAACAGAAAGCAGGTGGATGCTGCATATTTTGATTTCAAAAAGGCATTCGACAGGGTGGACAACGATGTGTTATTAAAAAAATTTGCTTCAGTAGGTTTTACACCGAATTTACTGAACTTATTTGCAAGTTATTTTTCAAATCGCGTTCAGTATGTGCAACTTTCAAACTTTCGGTCAGATCTGTATGAGACTACTTCCGGGGTAAGTCAAGGAAGCACTTTAGGTCCGACGCAGTTTTTGATAATGATTAATGACCTTCCAAAGGTCATTAACACTGCTGAGTGCCTGAAGTTCGCCGATGATCTGAAGTTGTACTCGAGCATCGGTTCCATTGAGGACTGTCACGCGTTACAGACTGACATTGATAATGTGGTAAAATGGGCCGCAGAAAACCACCTAGAATTCAACAGTTCAAAATGTAAAGTCATGACATTTACACGGTTACGCTCACCCATCAACTTCAACTACCATATATCAGGTGTCGGTCTGGAGCGTGTAACTGAAATCAAAGATTTGGGCGTGAAACTAGATGCGGGGCTCAAGTTCAATCATCATATTGAAGATATTTGTGATCGTGCTTTCAAGTCTTTGGGTTTTGTAATGAGGCAGTCGGCTAGATTCATGGACAGGGGTACTATAGTTCTCTTGTACTATGCGTTAGTGCGAAGTAAGCTGGAGTACAACTCTATCGTTTGGGACCCACATGAAGCTAAATACAATCTGATGCTGGAAAAAGTGCAAAAGAAATTTTCTAGGTACTTGTATAAAAAATGTATGGTTATTACCCGTATTTGTATCCGTCTCTATTTGTTTCCGGAATGGTAGGCATCAATACGTTAGAAGTTAGGAGACGTTGTGCATTGATGATGCACTATTACCAGTTACTGAACGGTGTTATCGATGACCCGAGTACGCTCGCTCGCTTGTCGCTGAGCGTGGCTGCGCGGGCGCGCGAGCCCCGCGCGTGCTGCGCGCGCCGCCTGCTCGCGGGGCCGGCGCGCGTGCGCACCGACACTGCCAGGTATTCATCCACGGTACACGCCATAGATCTACTCAACGATATGATTGCTCAAATACCTGAGATTGATTTATTCAATACTAGATTTAATTCTATGTTACATTTTTGTATACAATTTAATAGTGATCCAAGCTTCTATAAAGCTCGGTATTGTAAATTATAAGTACCTATATAAGTTATAACATACTGTGCGTTTTGGTAAAAGCTGTTAGCATGGTATGTAACTGAATTTAAAATAAATAAATAAATAAATAAATAAAACGTTTTTTCGCAGGATATGTGCTGCATAAACCCTAAGGGCCGCATTAGGAGCTCAGCACTTTAACATTAAAGATACTAGAAATTAGTAATAAAATTTTGAACGTGCGCGACGTCACAGCCAGCCCCAACGGAAGACCAGAGCGCTGGTTGCTTAACCAGCATTATGCTGAGTTGGGGCTGTGTTGTGGCAGATATTATGTTTGTTTGTTTATTATGTTTTTACTTGTGTTTGTTTCTCTGATAAAGCTGCCATAATAAATGTTTTCTTTCTTTCTAGAAAAAAACATACATCTCACTTACTAAGTAATTCAAAATAAATGTTTATCAATAAACAATAAAGCCTGCTAGCCTGTCGCCTCCATTGCGGCATGTCCTAAAGTTCACACAGTTCCCGCCGAGCTTGCAAAACTAGTAGGGCATGGCGGATAGACATAGCACGGTTTAGATGAATCTTGTTTGGAAATGTTAATTGATTTTTGCTGTATGTTTCTAGTTGGAAGAGTGTTATGATTACATTTAGAGATAATAATCAATTAATTGTCAATGTGGTGTGATGGACACTTTTGCATTTTTGTGTAGCTGAGGACCTAAGGTGGGACGATCTTTGTACATTTCCAAATGTAGATCGTAATAACAAAGTTATCTGTTTTATCTATGTAATAGGCAGGTAATAATAAAATTACTTTTAGTTCCATATTGAGACTTTAAATATAATATTATTAGGATTTTGTCAATTAATGACATGACAATCATTCATTTTTAAATTGCTTGAAATGCAGCTAGATATATGAAACGAATTAAATAAATTTTAATCTGGAAGTAAGTACATTTTTTTGTGATTCAGACTATGAATCACGTCACCAAATCATTTATGCTAACCCTCCTGTAAGTAATGCTTTTAATGTTATAAGTCTATAAGGTCAGGTCAGGTAGGAAGAGTAATAAAATTTGTGACCTTTTATTGACAGTTATTGTTGTTCTCGGGTGGTAAGAAGTTGCTGTACTCTTTCTTATGGATGTGATAATCTTATGTTTCTACTAAATTACCTACTTTGTGCTTAAATTTAACACTAGTTTTTATGGAGTACTAGTGGATGCCCACGGCATTACCTGCTTTACATCAATCAAGATAAAAATTACTCTACTTATGCTACTCTCAAGAGCTTATCATTATTTGTGGTGTCAAAGCGGGTCAAACTTACCAACAAACCGACGTTCCTAATATCCATCATACTTTTTATGAATATAAGGATATAACAAGACCCCCAATTAAATAGCCCTCTTCTTTAGGAAATCAAATAGATATTTTGTGCCAAGAAACAAAAAACTACCTGATTTTAGACGGAGTAAGACGCTTCACTGAGAGAATGCTGCATGCTACAAGATTACTAAACTTATGCAATGATAATGTTTGTGAATTGCAATGTTATTCATAGTTGCTATCGGAGGATAGGTGAGTTGACGTATAATAATCTTAGAGTATGTATTTTACCTACAGACAAAAATATAAGGGATGATTTATGTTTATCACAAATTGTCTCTTCTTGCCTTATTTGTATTTTATACGATTTTTTTCTTTAATTTAATTAAAAAGAATCTCTTAATTACAAATATAGTGACTTCGATAGAATACAAACATATCTCTAAAATCATTAAAACAACACCAAAGACCTGTTAAAACGTGCATAGTAAACAAACTGTGCACAAGTAAAAGGCGGGTCCAGTAAATTAATTCGATTGCGGCGACCAGGGAGCGCCCCAGGACGCCTATCTAACTGGTGATAACGCCGCTTTCACTTATCACTAGCACTTGAATAGCGATAGTTTGTCGTATCACATAGTGCTGTTATGTAATTTGCTGGTGTGAATTTGCGCTTGTGGTAATTGGTCAGTCTTTTTTATGTAAGCAAGGCTCAATCCTTGCAACAACTGGCATGATGTTTTTTTTACATTGAATATGCTAATATTTGACCACAGCCTGCCTGATGTTAAGCACCACTGTTGCACGTTTGCCTAGAGGAAACTTGTATTTGAAGACCCCTTGGTTATAATTTTCTGTAAAAAGGGTTACCTAGGTAGAGAGTTCCATAATCATGATGTCAAGCTTCGTTGCGCAATACTATTAATAATATTTCTAAAACCAATCATATCATTCGTCATCTAGTACCCACGACCCAAGCGTTTGCTTAGTGTGGGGCTAGATGGCGCTGTGTGTCCCAGAATATTTATTTTATTTTATTCAATGGAATGATATTTAGGGTGAATGATGATAATGAATCATCTCAATTAAGTTTGGAAATAATGGTGCAAGTAAGATGCCTCTAGAAACAACGTAGGTATTTTAGAAATTTAAAGAGATTTTAGCAAGAAATGAATTGAAAGATATTTATAGCTTGTATGCATATTGTCTTATTAGCCACAAGACGAGGTAAAGTCAACCCCTTATTAGTACCAACCCCATATCCTGTAAAAAAACTTCTCTTTCAATTGTATCCACATTTACGCAAACCTTGTGAGTTGAAGCCTGAACGAGGCATTCTTAAGGCTTCATTGCATACGTTTAGAATTAGTTTGTGGTTACACGCACTAAAGCTAAGTAGCTATAGTGACTCATGAAGAAAAAACATAAAAAATATGTACCTCATGAAGTCATGAGGTACATATTATTTAGTTATATATGAACGTGGTTCTATTTATTAGAAATTGCATAAAAATCGTTATTAATTCACCCTGCCTTTCAATATATCCGCCACCGATCTAAAGTCTATAAGTCTGTTTTACCTAGTGTCCAATAACTGAGAACTATATCTAGAAGATGAATCACTCAATGTGAGCTTAATTACACTACAAATAGATCCATACAAATCTGTCCATAGTACAAACTGATCTCAGATAAAAGACGACGAAGAAAAAGAACATATTATATATCCTTAGGCTACTAAAAATAATAATTTCGGACAAGACTGCAAAGAAGCACGTGATAAAATCAAAACGGTAGCCATCTTGTTACGCTGCATGGAAGTAATGATAATATAACACGTAGGTACGTAAAAGAATTCTGTTGGTATAAAACTGCAAGGAAGCAGAAAGCCGTTTTGATAATGAATATAAGATTACGTAAATATTATGCATTTTGATACAGTTTGGTTCCGTTTACTTTTGTGAAAGATTAAGTTGTAATGCGTTTAAGAGTTGTTTTAGGAAGTATTTGTATATTACAACTGAGAGAAAATTGTACGTGGAACATTCATATAAGTACGTATATGTGTTACAAGTATTTATTATACCAATTTACCATCATTGTAGATTTAGTTAATGTTCATGTTTTACAAATGTTTTACTTTTATAGCGTTTGCCTTACGCTTGCTATGTTGGACTATAATTTAAAAAAATCTAGATTTTGTTTTCCACGAGTATTGTTAACTACTTAATAAAGAAATGTATAATTCTGATACACCTTCACATTAAACGTACCTCTATTAAATATTGCACCGGAAATAGGAATCACGCGGAAGCGCGCCGACGCGATCATATGCTGCCATACACGAGACGGTTAACAACAAGGTTACTGTTGTATAAACTATAAACCATTAGTCAGGTAACAAAAGTAAGTTCGTATGAGAGTGGCCAACTCTAGTGTCGAGAGTTTTGAAGCCACCCCAGAGGACTCTGACATGGCTTAACGACTACCGACCTATAATGCTTAACATCAGGCAGGCTGTAGTCAAACGTAAAAACCACGTAAAAAAACAGGCGAGACCTAAAATTTAACGTGTCATCCGATCCACGGAAGTTGTAATTAAACTTCGTATCGTCATCAGCTCAACCTATGAATATTGGTCGCTTCGGTTGTGGAGGTCTGATGGCAGTCGGTATTTGTTAAAACCGGTGTTCTGTCAAAGTAGGCAGATCGGAAGCTCTATAAATTGGAAACATATGTATGTAGCTAAGGGGAACAACAACATATCCAACGAGTATCGATGTATTTCCAGGTATCCGAGGTTGTTATACATATTTTAAGTTCATCTTTTAGCACTTTAGACCATCTTTTCTAAAGATTTTCTCTTATGTATTATAGTACTCAGAAGTAGTGTGTTAAGTTTTTTCCTTGCTTTTCTTTAATTATTTTCGTTATAGAGATCTACTTCAAGTACCTACGTGCATTAAATTTATACCTACTACGAAATTGAGTAACCAATCCACGCTTCCTTCCACCATTATGAACATATAAAGCTATCCAATCACAAACCCTGTATAAAATTCAGAGGTCGTTAAAGATAATGAATCCATGATGGATGACCGTATAGTTTTATAGATGTCCATTTAGAAAGCAAGCCGGAAGTGGATAAATGCCGCCATTACAAGAAAGATGCTGACGATCCAATCAATCAAACGTTGCATTATTTAGTGATTATTCAATCAATATGACACTACTTACGTTAATTGACTGGCGATATATGATTGCTACTTATTATTATGCAATTTTAAGAAACTGACCAAAAACAACGAGAAACTATTGCTTGAAAATAAGACGGTTTCTACGTTGAAATAAAATTAGTTTTTCTTTAAATCTCTATAGGTAGTTTTTTTTACAAGTTTATCCGTAAGGTTGTTTATTGTCTTACCATATGATGATTGTTAATTAACATTATTTTGTTGCAGGTAAATGTCAAACTAATCAACACAGCCTACGGGCCATAAGGGAGCTTTCGTAAGTTTATTTAAGGTCAATTAATATTTACGTATGAGTAGCGATATGTAATAGACGACTGAGTTCTCAATCAAAGTATTGAAAATATGTATAAGAAAAACCCAAGTGCCTGACTGTATGCTCCAGCAGCCTAGTTTGAGAGCCAGTTTCATTCAAATACTGGTATTGTCCATAGTTATATTGTATCCTTTTATTTTATATGAGTGAGTATGGCTTAGCGGTTCCAGTGTCTGCTTTTCATCCTCGAATCCGGCCCTACACCAATAACTTGTATTTTTAAGTCATGTTTGGATTTGCATTCGCTTAGCGGTGAAAGAAACCATCGTAAGGAAACCGACATGTTTGAGGACCAACATATTGCCTGCTTGACAATTCACAGGCTCTCAAACTTTTACACAGTAATTATTTACATAAGTTTTAAACCAATTTTTAACCAATTATTAACAATGAAGTGTGCATCGTGTGCTGCTGACTTCAACGACGGTGTTCAGTGTGGGGTCTGCAAGAGGCATCTGGATTTCGGCTGCGCACAAATAGCGGAGACCTCTTGGCGGAAGCTCGGCCCCAGCAAACGCGCGGCTTGGCGGTGCCCCTTGTGCAGATCCGAGGCGTCTACGTCGTCGTCGCAGTCGCCGATACCCTCACCAGCTCGGTCCCCAGCCACAGACGTCGTGCAGGACCCGGTGACACTGGAGCTGGTTGTGCGAGAGATACGGCAGCTTCAGTCTCAGCTGGCAGGCATGCCCGGGCTCCTCGCTGATGTACGTGTAATAAAAGGTGAGCTGACTGAACTAAAGAGGAGTCAGGAGTTCACCCACGAAAAGATAATTGAGCTGACTGAAAGGACCACGGCGGCCGAATTACGCGTTGTCGAGCTCGAGCGCACGGTAACCGCTCAACAGAGTGAGTTGGCGTCGCTCAAGCTGCAGGCTGCGTCCGCGGAACTCAGGTCGAGGTTAAACAACGTGGAGATTAAAGGTGTTCCATTGAAGAAGAACGAGAACCTTTTCGAAGTGCTGGATGCGGTCAGCAGGAGTGTCGACTTCAAGGTGGAGAAGACTCAAGTTAACTATATATACAGGGTCCCGACACACACTGCGAAGGAGAAGTCTATAATAATTAGCTTCCTCAACCGATACGTCAAGGAAGACTTCGTAGCCGCTGCCCGGACCCGCAAGTCACTCACCGCTGCGGACATAGGTTTTCCGAGCTCACAACAACGGGTGTTCATAAATGACCACCTGTCAGGTGAATCTAAAAATTTGCTCACGAAGTGCAAGATTAAAGCCAAGGAAAGTAATTTTGCCTATGTTTGGGTGAAATATGGAAAGATTCACGTAAGGAAGAGTGACACTTCCCCCGTAATTGTAATTAACAAAGATTATGATTTAAACAAGATTTCGTAATATGTGTCCCTTTTGTTAATTTTACTGGGTTGCGATATCTCAAGTACCTAATCTTTAGCAAAAGTTTTACATTCGCTGGCTCGACCGACGCCCCACCGAAGCAGGTAAGCGCCTATCTTCATGTCCGCCAACGTTCCATCTCGCTCGCTCTCGCTCTGTGCATGTCTGGCATCCCTCTCACTCTCGCGACACACATCGCTGAACTGAACTTAGCAAATCTGTTGTTTGTTTACATCTTAGCAAATTATTTAACTATATTAATACTAACTAAAACTGCTTGTTTTTACTACTATGCCAATTATTATCATATGATAAGTGCCTATGCACTATTACCAGTCTGCTTTCATTTCATCACTTGTCCAACTCGCATACTAAACGTATTTGATTATCGCATTATATTTATTTCAGCCGTAACCTTCATTATTTTGTATTTTGTCTTCACTTTGTTTCTAGTTTCTACTAGGCTCAATGGATAACGAGGATAGTAATTTAATCAGTGTGTATTACCAGAATACTAGGGGGCTTCGTACTAAAATTAACGACTTCTATCGGGAATTGCGGCTTACCTCGTATGATGTAATAGTTCTCACGGAAACATGGTTGAATGATAATTTTGCGAGCTCAGAACTGATTGATGAGCGATATATAGTATGGCGACGTGACAGGGATTATACACTAACGAAGGAGACCAAGGGTGGAGGGGTGCTCATCGCCGTGCGCAGGGACATAGCAGCCGTGCTTCAACCACAATTCCAATCCACGGCAGAAGACCTCTGGGTGACCTTGTCGATCAAACAATCTCATACTAAGCGAGTCATCAAGCTTCACATTTGCGTTTTGTATTTAATAGCTCAAAATGTAGGGTTTTCATTTGCAGATCAGTTAAAGCATTTCCTATCTAAACTTAATACTGTTATGTTGACTAGTCCCGATGATAAGTACCTAGTAGTTGGTGACTTCAACTCGAGCTATATACAGTGGAGCCGCAGTATTGACTCATGTGTTATGGTTGCATCGGATGTCGCCCTCCCTGAAGGTAAGTTACTTTTGGATGATCTCAGTACATTAGGGCTGAGTCAGTACAATTGGGTGGTCAACCACCAGGGCCGCATATTGGACTATGTTCTATGCAATGATGATGTGCGCGTTGCGGAATGTGACCATGTTTTATCTAAAGTAGATGCATTTCATAAACCTATATTAATATCGCTTCAGTTTATCGACCTCCCGGCGTTGAAGCCCTTATCTCGCACTAAGTATTTATTCAACAAAGGTGACTATTCATCCATCAATGCTGAGCTTTTAAAGATTAATTGGGATGCTGAGTTTTCGTGGCGTAATATTGAAGATGCCGTATCCGTATTTTATATTCACTTAGATTCCCTTATTAAAATGTTTGTTCCTGCTAAATTAGTTCGAACCGCAGATTACCCCCCTTGGTATAGTATCGCATTAATTAAATCGCTGAAAGAAAAGTTTAAATATTTAAAGAAGCTACGTATCTATAACAATATTTCAGATCGTTTATCATATAATATACTGCGTGACCGTACTAAATTGTTGGAAAAAAATTGTTACCATAACTATATCTCGATTGTAGAAAATTCAATAGAAAAAAATCCTAAGTTCTTTTGGTCGTTTCTAAAGTCTCGTACTAAATCTGCTGGTATTCCTAGTTCTGTAAATTATCAAAGTCGTATTGTGTCTACTGGTGATGACATTTGTAACTCATTTGCGGCATACTTCCAGTCGACATTTTTGAGTGGATCGGGTTCGGTATCAAGCTCTCCGCTTGCTTCTCAAGTGGTCGATGCGTTACATCCAGGGTTGTCAGATACGTTCAGCATTTCGATGGTGAATATTGAAGCCTCGCTAATAGCGAAATTATTATTGCAGCTGGATCTCTCAAAGTCAGCGGGACCTGATAAAATAGGGCCTGTGTTTCTAAAAAATTGTGCAGATGCCATCTCATTGCCTATTTCCCTTCTTTTCAAAAAATCTTTGCTTGAATGTAATTTTCCCAATATATGGAAGTCAGCATTTATAACACCAATTCATAAAAAAGGTTCGCGGACTGATGTTGAGAATTATAGGCCGATATCTAAGCTATGCATCATAGCTAAGATATTCGAGCGAATAGTTTACAATCAAACTTACGGTGCCTTGAGGTGTGCTTTCCATCCATCTCAACACGGGTTTCTTAGGGCTAGATCTACAGTCTCCAACCTGGTGCTGCTGAATGACTACTTGACTAAAGCTATGGATAGGCGCTGTCAAGTGGACGTTATCTATACTGATTATAGTAAAGCATTTGACAGAATAGACCATAGTATACTTTTAATCAAGCTGCAGCGCATGGGAGTCTGTGGAGATCTGCTTCGGTGGTTTTCTTCGTATATAGACCGACGAACGCAGGCTGTAGTGGTCAGTAATTATGTTTCTAGCTGGGTTGAAATACCGAGTGGAGTACCCCAGGGTTCCCTGCTAGGACCTTTGCTTTTCTCTATATTTATTAACGACATCTCTTCCTGTTTTTTGAACTCTAAACTTCTTTGTTTCGCCGATGACATGAAAATATTTAAATCAATCGGGTCATTGAACGACGTGGATGACCTTCAGGCGGATCTACTGCGGCTTGACAATTACTGTCTTATTAATAAGCTTGATCTCAATCCCGCTAAGTGTTCAGTAGTCACGTTCACCCGCAAATATAAAATTATTCTATCTGAATACCAACTTAAAAACCAACCACTAGCTAGAAATTCGAGTATCCGTGATCTGGGGGTAATCCATGACTCGAAACTACTATTTGATGAACACGTAGATAACATAGTAAAGAGAGCATCTAGGGCGCTAGGGTTCATGATGCGTAGCTCTGCTTCGTTTAAAAAAGCTAAAACATTTAAAATATTATACTGTACATTTGTTCGAAGCATACTCGAGTACGCGTCACAGGTGTGGAACCCTCTGTACGAAGAATACATATCTCGTATAGAAAATATTCAGAAGCGTTTTATGAAATACCTATGTTATCGAATTAAGGTGCCGTACAGATCAAATTATTATCTTAGTTTCTGCAATAAGTTTCATTTACTTCCTTTGGAAAATAGAAGAGAGATTGCTGATATAATATTCTTGTTAAAAATAGCAACTAACTTAGTGGATTGCCCCGAGCTTGTTGAGGAAATTAACTTAAACTGTACTACATTTCGAGGTCGCTTTAACCCTCTATTATATATTCCACCCAAACATGCCAACTATACCCAGAATGCATTTCTGGTGAGAGCGAGTGTGAGTTACAATGCTGCTGACAAACGGTTGGGGCTGGATCCATACAGGTGTAGCTTGGCTTCGTTGAGGCGGCGGCTGAGCAGCGAGTTCTTTGTTTGATTTGTGTGTTTGTTGTTAATTATGAAATTGTATAGGTTTATTCTGTTTTAAGTAAGTTAAGTGTAGGTTTGTGAGTATTTGTGTTGTTGATGTAGGTGTAGTGTTTTTGTGTTCATAGTTTTATGTATATATATTGTGTTGTTACCCGTGTTGTCCTCTAATTGGATTTTTGTTTATATCACTATTTCCTATTGTGTGTCTGTGTCCGTTGGACAACTTGTAAATTAAATAAATAAATAAATAAATAAATATCCGAAGACATGTGTCTTCCGTGGAAGGGCCTGGGTGCCCACCACGATGTATATGCCCAAGAGAACTCCCCTAACGAATTAATTCTGCGGGGGAGTCACAACCCTCAGTCATGAGGAAATACGACTCACAGCGAGATTTTATATGAAAAATATCGTTTATGTTTTTAAAGCTTCGATTAATTGTATTACCAGACTCCTGACACGTTTTGCATTTACGTTTTCGATCATCATCGATGTAAAAGGTTTCGTATTCGATACAATCAAGACGTTAATTTTGTGCACAAAGAACATCAATTCAATCTAAACATTAGTACAAGATCACTCGCAACAATCTTTAGACAAAAGAACATAAAAAGTGTGCAAACGAATGACCTTCATCGCGCAGGCGCCGGTGTAGTAATATCTACTTAGATTCAGCTGTTTGAATCGATTTGGTTCAATTTGACAAGATCTTTGACTTAAAACTTATAATAAAACTATTTGCACTAATCATATTTTTTATATGACATAGATGATACATAAATAGGTTTTATACTTAGAGATAAATATTCTATTACTAGTGGGTGCTCGCGGCTTCGCTCGCATTAAGAAGTAAAACTTGCATCCCCTATTTCACCCCTTTAAAAGTGGCATTTCCAAAATTCCTTTCTTAGCGGATGCCTACATCTTAAAATATACCTTTATTCCAAATTTCAGCCCAATCAGTCCAGTGGTTTGGGCTGTGCGTTGATAGATCACTATATCAGTCAGTCAATCAGTCAGTCACCTTTGAGTTTTACATATATAGATTTATATTAATATTTTATCAGGATATTGAGAGCTTTGATTTTAAAACCCTTTCTCGTACAACACTATACTTGATAGTTTAGTTACAGACAGATATTAATCTAAATATATAAAACTCAAAGGTGACTGACTGCTTGACTGACTGACTGACTGATATAGTGATCTATCAACGCACAGCCCAAATTAATGGACGGATCGGGCCGAAATTTGGCATGCAGGTAGATGTTATGACGTAGGCATCCGTTAAGAAAGGATTTTTGGGAATGCCACTTTTAAAGGGGTGAAATAGAGGATGCAAGTGTTACTACTTAATGCGAGCGAAGCCGCGAGCACCCACTTGTAACAAATAAATAATTAACAAAACTACATATACATAATTACGTTTTCCAAAAAGTACTCTAAACAACGCTATTCCCTAAAGCTACACTACACAAAACATAAACATAGTCATTATCAAAGACTGTGCCAAATTCTTCAGCTTAGGTATCCAAAGCTTAAAATATTTAGCACAGATACTAAACAATCTAAATACTAAAATACTAAGATTCCATCTAACTAGCTTACAAGTTATGTAAACTAAAGAAAGTTAAAGACTAAGTTGAAGACTAAAGCCTTATTCAGATATACAGATTCATTTTGCGTGCGGATAAAATCTGAACTAAAAAGTTCAAACTGAAATTTGATCTTGTTTTTTCTTCCTCTTATCTAATGAAAGCGGCCTACGCTGGTGTCTAGAGTTTATCAAACCATCCTAAGAGCCTATGACCTACCTTAACGACCTATGTACGACTAAAAGCCGGAACAACTACAAACACAATAACAACAACAAGTACAATTTAACTAGCTTACAAGTTATATAAAGCCTGGCCTTGAAGACTAAGGCCTGTACAAATTAATTTTGCGTGCGGATAAAATCTGAACTAAGAAATTCAAACTGAAATATGATCTTGTTTTTCTTCTTCTTATCTAATGAGAGCGGCCCACTCTGGTGCCTAGAGTTTATCAAACCATCCTAAGAGCCTATGACCTACCTTAACGACCTATGTACGACTAAAAGCCGGAACAACTACAAACACAATAACACAACAAGTACAATTTAACTTGTCAATTTTATGATTTTGTTAACCAATAATAAGTTGCATAGTGCTGACATAAGCCACGCTCAAAATCATCTTGTCTCAACTAGCCAAACTATTAAGTAACAGTCAATAAAATCGCAATAGATCTAGATGCGATTTAATTTACCAGTTAATTAAACTGAAATACCAAGTGCGACTTGTTATATGATTTGAAGAGGAAAAGGTCTTAGGTTATGCAAGAAAGAACAACGAATTGCCAACGCAAAAATAGCATATCTAAATCAAATCTAAGAACTGTTAACTGCGATTATGAAATTGATCTGGTAAAGGTAACCTAGTAATATAATAAGTGGTACTTGATAGAAGTATTGTTGTAAGCCTAGCTACGCCCCGTGGTTTTCTTCTTCTTTATTTCTCTAGTTCATATTGCAACTGTTGGTATTTGAATGACTGGATGTTCAATGTTCATTTATTCATAAAAAAATATGTTCGTTCAATTCTATCCACTCAAAGATAAAGATAAAAAGATAAAATAATAAAAATTATTTATTTCCCCTAAAACATGTTATCATTTTTACATTATATAAAAGTATTCATATAAAGTATAATTACTGATGACGCAAAAGTTTAATTTTATTTCAAGTTTCATGTATTTTACAAAATAAAATAAAATTAGATATATTAGAGTCAGGGAAACAATATAAACGAAAAGATATTTATAGTTGGCAATTTGTTGTTAACGTGATAATTTATGTCTCTGAACTATCGGTATAGTTATCATTATAAGCTTGTATGTACCTACCTCTGCTGAGTATAGGCCTCCTCACCATAACACATTTCAACAACTGCCTCATCCAGTTTCTACCAACATGTCTCACGATGTCATTTGAAATCTGAAAGTGATGTAGGTTTCCAATACATCATCAGAATTCACCGGATCTATAACTAATCTGCCATTTCTCAAATCACGTTTTCCTCATAAGCTTCACAAAGCTTGGAAAGTACATTATTACTTTCCCAACGTGCATTCTCTAATACCTAATTGACCGAGCGAGCGAAGTGAGTGAGATGTTTGTGCATCTACGGACACTTTATTTTTATTGAAACTCAACACATACTGCTCCCCTAGCCTAAACAAAATACATTACTAAGTATTATAAACTGATTTTAAAACTATTAACAATGGGCAAAATTGTTTCGGCATCCGTTCTGATGCATGTCTTAATTTTGTGCTAATTTTCTTCAAATCTATCTTTCAGGGATCTCCAAACACAGACTAAATAGGTTTCTTCTAGGACTGCGTGCTACATATAAGAATACCACAATGCTTAAGACGGGGTGCTATGTGAAATCGACATTTCATTAAAATTAAATAAAATAGAAGTATATAATTTTAAAGCAATTTTTTTTTCAGTTTGTATAATTTTGATTCAGTGTTAAGACAATAAAAAACGCCAAAACACGATTAAGTATAGGTACTTCGCTCGATAGTTTTATTTTCTGAAAAATAGTTGTTTTGATATACTTTTCACCTTTTTTTTCCAAAAGTAGTACGGAAATTTAAATCAAAGGTAATGTGTTATTATTTAGAGCAGTATAAAGCCATAAATAGAATATTCTGAATTGCTGATTTTATATGAATTTATTTCGTCAAAAACGTCTGCAAAACTGATCAAATTGTGCAAAATTGTTTGCGTGTGGACAAGACTCGTCGGCCGGAGCTATGCACGCGATGCTCGCCCTTGCTCTCATGGTAATACGGCGTGGAGTTGCATGCGAAAAAGCAACTGTAGCCATTTTTCCAAGCGCAAAGCGTTTTCAGTAGAAATATCGCGGCCTTAACTTCAGGCAGGTTATAGTCAAACATACCCATAGCCGAAAAGCTTGCAATATTTATAATGTAGAAACCTACTTTTCTTCTCAATTTCTCTAGTTTGCGAATGACATTGAGAAACGAGATCTAGTGCATCTTTGGCATTGTATGTGAACATCCGCTTCGCACCTTCCGCCTTATGTACTTTTTATATCCTATTGTATGTTTATAGCTGTAATCTGTAACTTATTGACCTTGATGCTGGTTTCTCGTGAGAGTTTTTTTTTAATATTGGCGAGATAGATAGATAGATTAATTCTTTATTGGACACCCAAATAAAAGCACAATACATCAAAACCGACTTATAGCCTGTTGTCACTAAAAAGTTAATAAATAATTGATTAAAATTTTTGGGAGTAAAGAATCTATCAAATTATTGAAACTTACAATCCTATAAGTAGAATTATTGAAATTCAGAATATTTGGAGTCGGTGCCGTTGCTTACCATCAAGTGAATTATGGTCAAGTGCAAACCCATTACTTGTAAAAAAATATTCCATATAAACACACATGTATGAACTCAACTCAACAAAGATTTTATACTCTTCTATAAATGGAAAATACAAAATGGCGGCTTCTACTCCCCAGTACCTACCCAGCACCGCGCGGTGGCTTACTGAATTTTTAATGCAACATTCTTTACCTTGACGCTGTAACTTATAACGGTATACTTTATACTACAGCATACCTAGTAGACTATAATGGAATTCAAAACACTATGGAATTAATATTATCCAATGTGTTTGTTCCTTTTAGATTTTGCAGAAATATCCGTTTTTATACTGAGAGACTGACTTCCAACTTCCGCTTGCACATCAGGTTGGGAAGACTAAATGTCAGATTATTACAATACTCATGTTACCGTTTACCTAAGCGACACACGGGACAAAAATGAACCGCCTGGTTGTATATAAACAAACTGATCAATGCTTATCAGGGCTTATCAGAGTTTTAAACAGTTGTTTATATAAAACATTGTTTTAACAAGTAAAAAACCGGCCAAGTGCGAGTCGGACTCGCGCACCGAGGGTTCCGTAAAATTTATGGTTTTCGTAATTTTTCCTTTATCTATGCTATAAGACGTTGCTTCGTACCAAATTTCAAGATTCTGAGTTCACGGGAAGCACCCTGTAGGTTTTGATTCCCTTGCAAGTGTCGAAAATTTGCGGCATAAATGGCTGTATCTTTTGATTGCGTTGGCTTAGAAGTTTGATTTTTTCACAGCTTCAAGGGACAGTAGACCTGAGTAATTGATATAAATTTCAGCTTCATACCTCTACGCGTTCCTGAGAAAAAGGGTCTTGACAGACGGACGGACGGACGGACAGACGGACAACAAAGTGATCCTATAAGGGTTCCGTTTTTTCCTTTTGAGGTACGGAACCCTAAAAACAAACATTTTGTTTAAATAACTCCATAAAGTTCCCAAAACAGTAAGTATTATTTTTGTATTTTATTGTAAATGTTATCTCGGCCCTTGAGACCTCCGTCATGGCTTACCGCCTGCTCTACCATGGCACATACAATATCTACAATTTAACGTCTCATCCGATACACTAAATGTAAAGCTACTTTCTTGGTCATCCGTCCATTAACTTACTTTTCCTATAATATCAAAACCAGTAAGAAGAATATCTTCTTCATTTAGTAGAGTTCGAGAATCGATAGAGCTGGTATCATAATTCCTAATCTTCTGCCGTATTCTTGACCTCCTTGTAAGATAAGACTTGTAGCTGTTCTTTTTAACTCAAAATAGGTTTACGTTTGACTAAAACTCGCCTGATGCTAGCACTGCTGTAGTCTAAGATGTAGCACGCTGGCTTAGAAGAAACCTATTGTTGGTAATTGATCTGTATAGACCCTTCTTGGCATTTCCCTTGTTAGTAAAAACAGTATCTATTCCATCATGTTTTAAAGTCGAAGTCATGTGATGTAGTAATGCTAAAAATAGTACGGAATCGATAGAGCAGCTACATATACTCCGGTGCCTGGATTGGAATGCTTCATGTTTTATTCGCCATTTTGTTTTTTTAAGTACTGGTAGGTATGTTGAGTACGTTCAGTGTATGATGAAATGTAAGTAGAGTTTTAATCATCGAGTGATTTAAAGTTATAAAACTCAAAGATAACTGACTGACATAGTAATCTATCAACGCACAGCCCAAACCACTGGATGAATCGGACTGAAATTGGCATGCAGATAGATGTTATGACGTAAGCTTCCGCTAAGAACGGATTCTAGAATTGCCACTTTTAAAGTAGGGATGCAAGTTTTACTTCTTAATGCTAGCCTGCGAGCACCCACTAGTACAAGGTGTTTAAACCAATTCTGTTCAATATCAAACCTATTTAAATGGCATGTTAGTCTCAAAGATTATAAACAGCTAACTTAACTTTTTTACCGTTCAAAAGCTACTTAGTGTATGAAATTAATGTTGTTATCAAAGTTTAATAGCCTAAGATTAACTAGACCATCAAAACTAAGTACGAACAACAACTTAATTAATAATAATAATTAACATAGTAACAAAAACAATAAAAAAATAAATAAAAAAAACTTGATAAATGTTCTAAAATTAAAAACTTCATTGTAAGAAGTTTCCGCATATGCTTGAGCAAAGTTTTTAATCTGTGAAGATTAATTATCAGCTTTAATTACTGAAATTAAATTCAATGGCACGACACTAAACAGGCAGTTAAAATTTTGTTTCTTTTTTATTTTGCTTCTTGGCCGTAAAATAACGTTTCCCGTTGTAATAAATTATTGTTTTGCGTAAAGTTTCGTAAAATACTCAATATTTTCTTTTTATACACATCGCAATTAACACTTATTTACAAGCTCTATAGTTTTTTTTACGTGGGATAGGTTTACATTTGACTACAGCCTGCCTGATGTTAAGCATTGCTGCAGCCTTGGGTGTAACACGCTAAGCTTGTAGTATTAAATAATAAGTAAATTAAGAATCCCTTTTTTATAAGGAACTTTACAAATAAAATAATTACAATTAACTCTTTAAAGACTCTTGACTCTTCTAAGAAAGAACTAAATAATCTTATAATATTAATTCAATTAATTTAATTTAATTAATATACCATCATTATGTAGCTCACGCCTTTATCTGCCATATAAAATTTTATGCATCACCACAAACGAAATAGCATATCCAATGACTTTTCCAATAATCCGCAAGAAATCCAACATAAAATAAAGCCTATGAATACATTTACATAATAAACATGTAGTCGCTGTTAAAATATAATATTCCTTTTAAATTATGCGTTAACTGCACTGTAATGAGATGCATTTAAATGCACTTACCGCTACTCGCTCTAAAAACTCCTTTCCAATAGGTTTTTGTGTCTGCGCCGGCGCAGGTGTCATATGTCTTTTGTTTTCGACTAACGCGTTGACATCTGATATGGAGGTCTCTTTTTAACTGTCGTGTTGTTAAAACCTTGACTGTTTTATGTCTCTTTTGATTGTGTGAGGAATTCCGCGGGAAGTAGTACGTGGTTCTAATGGAAGATGAAAGACGAGTGTCTTTGTATTTTAATAATTAATGATTCTGATAAAAATAAACGCGTGTTTATAGGTAGATATAAAACCTGAGGGAATGAGGAATGATATTCAGATTTTAGTCATCAGGTAGTAAGTTTTAAGATGATAGACAAACATAATCACGGCTGGACATAACTAACTGTGGTTTTGAAGCAATTTTATTGATATCAGTTTAAATAGACCCATTAAAACCTTAAACACTTGAAAATCATATCATAACCGAAGTCACAAAAACCAAACTTGAAGGGAAAAATAAAGAAAAATCTTTAGCTATCTAATCATCCATACCTCTCCTTCCAATTGCCTGAAAGAGATTACTCTAGGTGCGAAGGCCGCCCACTTGTACATTTATTTATAGTTTAAGTCCTTTTAATATTGTAATTTATTATGGTGTGCAATAAAGAGATATTGTTTTGTATTGTACCAATTCTAACAGACAAAAATATATTTAAAAAAAAAACAACTCTATACAAACATTTGTACATAATATCACCGACGTTAAGATGGCTGTTTCCACACAACATGCCTCAAGCATGTGTCATCATATTCTTACTAGGAACATGTCAAGAGCAATTCGAACAAACGCGACCCAGCCGGTTCTTACTAATCGGTTTATCGGTTTGACTGGCCTGTTAGCTTAGTTGGTAGTGGCTCTTCCTTCTAATCTAGGGGTTGCGGGTTCGATTCCCGCCTGACACAAGTATTTATGCATTTTAAAAATGTATAATTTCTTGTGTTGAGTCTGGTTGTTTGTATGTATAATAAGTATGTATTTACAAAAGAAAAGTATATAAGTATTATATCCGTTATCTAGTACCCACAACACAAGCGTTTGCTTAGTGTGGGGCTAGATAGCGCTGTGTGCAATGTCCCGAAATATGTATTATGTATGTATTATTATCAATAAATGCCATTTAATCACATTTTATAGGCGTAAATACGTGCTTTGCTTGATAAAGAGTAGAAATAAGGAACTATTTGAAAAAATCACTGGTGTTATCTTAGTTGAAATAAACAACGTAATACAGAAAGAACCATGCTAATATGATATCACCTATACTTTTCAAAAAATCTGCGAAAAACATTAAGTACATACATAACAACATACACTCACAAAATTTGACACAAGTGTTTAGTTTATATGCCTAAATAAATCATTAGATAGATATATAGATAAATACTTTATTAAAACACCACGTATAAAAAACAATACAAAACAAAAACATAGAAATTAAAATTAGCGTCTTAATTGGCGGCCATATCGCTAAGAGCGATCTCTTCCAGGCAACCAATCTGGCAGAGATATAAACAATAATTAAATAATTTACAACAATTAATTAATTACATTAATTATTATACAATTTTTGACCAATTTTGACAAATCACAAACAGACGAGTCGAAATTGATAGCCACACTTTTTGAAGGCATCGGTTTAAAATTACGAAATTTGTAACAATGATAGAAGGTTACTATCTCAAATCGAAACTTGAGATTTCTTAAGCTGATTAAAATGATGCAACTTAAAAATGGTAAAAGATGAGATTATCTTAAAATATCTGCTCTAAATGTATCAAAGTAAAGCAGCAGATGCGGACCACCGGTGAGAGAGATGATTGAGTGAATTGAAGTAGATCAAGAATCGAAACTATTTATAAAGATCAATAGAATGTTGATAGATCTTTAAGATTGGTTGTACATTTGTATAATGTATGTACCTTTGTACGTTTTGTTTTAAAACAATTCGTATCCTTGATTAGTTCCTCTTAATGGTTAATGATATAGGAAAAAGTATGTTAGTGAACTTGTACAAGTCATTTTGTTTACAAATTTTGAAGTACAAAAGATAGGTTCGAATTCATTATGACGGATATTTAAAACAGCGAATTCTATTCCAGGCTAAAAAACTATATAATTCTATACCAGGCTAAAAAGTATATTATAATAGGCTCATGAATTTAAAAATAAAAACTTAACTTAACTTGGTTAAAAAATAAATAAGACTTTTATCACTGTGACATGAATAATGTTGATTCGTGTTACAGCAATAATATTTTTCACAAATACAATTCTAAGTAAACATATTCTGAGGCACCGTCAGTTAAGTTACCTGTAACTTCAAGTTTTTATCAATCTATGTTTTATGGCCTGGCATTCAAACATCTATTTTTATTCGCAAAATTTACCACACACTGCGATGTCTGATAGGAATACAAAATATGAGCGCTGCATGAGTATGAATGTATGACTCATCGACGGTTAGTAATAAAATTAACGATAACTTTATTGTCTTGGTTCCTAACAGTATTTGACAAATTTATGAACAATGAATAGGTACTAAGTATTGGGTCTGATTTTCAATGAGTGAGTGAGTGAATGAACTAGTATGAGGTAAAATAAAAAAATACACAATTTATAAAAAACTCACAGCTGCAAAAAAACTCATAGCTCAGCTAGTAGAGATATTTGCTTGTAATAATGTAGTTACTAATGTTAAGTAACAGAGTAACAGTCGACGCGGTCAGTCCTTAGATGGGTGAGCAAAAGTGACATTCTATTTGGGCGCTTCCATGGGTCGAATGGTATGATATATTGTAGATTTTAGCTGTTTGTATGACATTATGACATGTCAAAGACTCCCTTCTTAAAATGATCGACCCTAGAGATGGCCGTTCTTATATGATACCACAAAAAAAGAGAGCTGTAAAGTAGTAAAGTTTTGCAGTTTAAGAAAATAGCCAGATCTTATTTTTACTGATTAGAAAGGACGAGTAAAATACAGCTATTTCCTTTGAATTTAAAATAGCTATTGCATAGCGTAGAATGCATTAAGTAAGTATTTCTTAGAAGATAGCTATTCTTGGAGTCACTGATTTTATCTGAGGTACGGTCACAGTTTAAATTAGCTTTTGTTAGTTCGTTTGTGGTTGAATATGTTTAGTTGTTTATTTCGTATTGTTTTGTTATTTTTCTTTGCTCTTTGTTTTTGTTTTACACTCACTTCCATAAAGACTTAACCAAGTTTAGCGATTAAATTTTAAGGTTATAATGACGATAAATGAATTTAAAAGTCGTTGAGCAGATGGATCTTAGTGTAGTGCCTGGTTAATAAAGAAAAGGAATACGTTTTATCATGCTTATAATCTATACTAATATTATAAAGCTGAAGAGTTTGTTTGTTTGTTTGTTTGAACGCGCTAATCTCAGGAACTACTGGTGCGAATTGAAAAAATCTTTTTGTGATGAATAGACTTATTTATCGAGGAAGGCTTTAGGCTATATAACATCACGCTGCAGCTAATAGGAGCGAAAAAACAATGGAAAATGTGGAAAAAACGGGGAAAATTATACATCATTGAGGGCTTCCGTTGCGTGCGCTGCGAAAACGGTTCAAGATATCAAAAAAATGTGTATGAAAGAGTTATTCCTCTTGAAATGATCTAACAAAATGTCTGCAACAGCATATGTCTATCTTTTAAGGTTAACTCACTAGAACCGTTTTTATGGTAATAACTATTCCACGCGGACAAAGTCGCGCGCACCAGCTAGTAATACATAATATCGAATATTTCATCTATAGGTACTTTCTCGGTTCGTATACATACAAAAAATATTAGCTAATTCATTCTAGGGCACATGTCTTTAAAATTGAACAAACTTTCATAACAATCGAACCATTAATCTACATAAATATAAACAATAATTTAAATAAAATTAATGAAACAAAAGTTGAATTGTGTAATATTTCCTATACACAATCAATCGTTAAGTTACCTTATATAATTATAGTGTTGTTACATGTTACTTTGTTAGAAGTATAAACAATATTTCACTGTATTTACGAAGTGTTCATTGCGTGTAGGTGTAATAAATGTCTCAATTTATTTGTAAGTATGATTGATTGTGTGTGAGAAAATTGCTTTGTCCACACATCGTCAATTTGTCGACAATTTTCTGAAAAGGGTAAAAGAAATGTCAAGTAAAAATTGCATTCATCAATTATAAAAAATAACATATAACAAACATTAAATTAAACATTTCAATCGAAATCAGTACAGCGTAAGAAAAGTTAAATTTACAAACAATAATTACAATATACCGCCATATTTATAAACTTGATCGTTATTGTTTAGGTGAGGTATTATAATATTAAGATGATACGTTTTTGTTTTGCCTTAAGCTTTTGTTTCATGAGAAATTAAAAAAAAAACATGTTATCATTCATTAATTAAAAATATATATACATGAAATAATTAACGGAGAATCTGTATACATATATAAAACTCAAAGGTGACTGATATAGTGATCTATCATCGCACAGCCCAAACCACTGGGCGGGTCGGGCTGAAATTTGGAATGAAGGTAGATGTTATGACGTAGGCAACCGCTATGAAAGGATTTTTGGAAATGCCACTTTCAAAGGGGTGAAATAGGGGACGCAAGTTTAACTTCTTAATGCGAGCGAAGCCGCGAGCACCCACTAGCCCCCACTATTTAGATACCACAGTTATAAGTTCTATCAAATCTAAATATATCTATTTCTGGATTAGCAAATGGCTAGTTGCGTTCCGGTCATAGCTCTCTATAAGCATAATCAATCGATTAGTGGAGCGAAGCACAAACCTAGTTGGTAGTCGTCAGTCGACCCGTGTAGGTAACTGCGGATTCATTGCCAATGTTTGCTAGATTGGTGAGGAAATGGTGGGTACTTCTTTGGAATTTTATATAAAAAAAATGCTTTTTGTCTGTCGGTAGCGCAGTAGTTTTCTTTATTTTTTTGTATCTCTCTCTAGTATGTTTCCATAACAACCTAAAATATTACCTATGTTATACCATATTGGTAAAATAAAACGAAAATCTCGTTTTATTTTACCAATATGGTCAACATATTATCAAAATAAAAAGATTTGCATGTGCTATATTAATTTGGGAAGTGATAAAATAACGTTTTACTATCTCTGCATTCTGGGTCACAAACACTGCAACTAGTAGGTATTATCTAGATAATTATATGATTCTTTCTAAAACATATTTGCTATTCTCCATTTATATCAAATATTCTAACTTCTATACCGCAGAGGAAAGATAACTGTCTCAATTTTCCATGTCTCCATTTCCATTAACTTGTTACTTTCTTACGTTCCTTCTAACTTTCGTTTAGCGAGGCGTGCCCCGCACTATTACCACAATGGCCAAACTGCTCAATTCTCGCTCAAATCACACTTCCGAGACTAATAACCCCAAAAGCACGCCGACTCATTTGAATATCCATACACAGGTACCAACTTAGGTTAATAGGTCCCAATTGGAGATTAAGGTTATTTTTTTATGTGATATAATTTTTTTTGAAGTTTTATTAGCTTTTAGCGACATTGTTAGTTTTTGTAAATATGCACGTACTTTTCTACTCGCCTGCTTATTGAATGTTGCTATTTACAGTGAAACCTGACCGAAAGACTCTCATAAAGCATTCAGCGATTCTATAGTGAATTGACTGGCCTGTTAGCTTAGTTGGTAGTGGCTCTGCTTTCTAATCTAGGGGTTGCGGGTTTGATTCCCGCGTGATACAAATATTTTTGAATTTAAAAATTCATAATTACTGTGTTGAGTATCTTCGTTTGTATGTATAATAAGTATGTATTTACAAAAGAAAAGAATATACGTATTATATCCGTTATCTAGTACCCACGACACAAGCGTTTGCTTAGTGTTGGGCTAGATGGCGCTGTGTGCAATGTTCCGGACTACCTATTTATTTATTTATAGTTACGAGTACCTATGAGTACATTAATTTCTTTCTAATATTGATAAACGACTTTTATATCTTTTATCGATACTTGACTGTAATTTGTAAATAATTTAGTAATTTTCCATTCGATCCATAAGTTACATAAAACATCTCATACTCAGCCTTTTCTGAATTCATTTTAGTCTGCAAAACTAGTGGTCTTAATTTCGAAGCCTTAATCCGCCCCACGCTCGCGTGTTTATCGCACACTAAACGTAGTAAAACGTAGTGTAACTGCCGCCATATTTCAACCCTGCGCCGAGGGCTGCCTCCCCTCGTTTGTAAACCTAACTTCACGGATATTATTGGTGTCGTTTGACACGGAAGTTTGCAGTAGCTAGTTTTGTTGTGGGCATGTTTTTTGCTAATAAATGCTATTTTGTGTTTATGTCGTGAGTTAGTATTTGCTTTTTATTAGTAGTTAATGATTTAGTACCATTTATTACTAATTTGAAGGAAGTTTATGACGGCTAAAATATTAGTTTTCAGGAGATTTATAAGATAATACAATAGAATTTTTCCAATATTGCTTCAGACTGAAATATCAAAATATGTCGACTCGGTATCAACAATTTTTACGTTGTTTATTTTAATGTTACTTCTATTGATGATGCTGATAATATTTCTAATATCGTTTGGCTATAAATTAAAAAGTTAAGTCTTATTCTATGTAAAGTCACGTAATGCGACGTTGCGTAGGCTTTAATGCTGATTCAAGTATACATAATACGTACATAGATTCAAGCTGATAAGCTTGATTAATGAAGGTAATACTACGATTACGGAAACTTAAGGTTTTCCATAAATATTTTAAAGAGATTTGTGTGAGATACTTTAGAAATGCCTTGCAGTATGCATTTAAATATTTTAACATGTAAATGTGAAATATGAAACTACAAAAGCTCAGTAAGCCAAAATCTCAACATTTTATGTTTAGCTTAAACCCTTAGACGCACTTACCTATCAGTTCTCTTTTGAGTCGTATTTCCTCATGACTGAGGGTCGTGACTCCTCCGCAGAACTAATTCGTTAGGGGAGTTCTCTTGGGCAGATATATAATA
The DNA here is from genome assembly GCA_927399415.1 of Macaria notata. NCBI lineage: Eukaryota > Metazoa > Arthropoda > Insecta > Lepidoptera > Geometridae > Macaria > Macaria notata. The sequence goes on from OV656741.1 coordinate 8,720,557, forward strand.
GTGGGCGCCCAGGTCCTTCCACGACCTCCCTATCACTTATTATATACCTATATCTTAGCCTATCTTTTGTCTCTTCAAATGTCCACTACTGAGCGTAAGCCTCTTCCAATATTCGCTTCAAAACAAGGACTTTCTGTTTCTCTATCTAAAGCTAGGTAAGGGTCTAAATACTCGTACTCGTTTTTTTTTGCAATAACAAATAAACATTTCGCCTGATGGTAAGCAGTCAAAAACCTGTCAAATACCATAAGGCTACCTATCCATTAGTCTACTCAATGATAATAAAATTTAATAGCTCTTGCGTGCATGGCTGACTCCTCAAATATTGCTTTCTCATTTCTACCATTCATGACCCCTTATCGGGAAGCTAATAGAATTTCCACAATATTGGTAAATAAACGAAGTCACGCGCCTAAAACATATACGCAATTCTAACCTCTATTTTCTTTGTAATAAATTTTAAATTTGCTTGGAGTTTTTCTTGCATTTTGTTGTTCTTTAAGCAGCGCCCTTTAGGTAATAGTCGATGGTTTTCAAATATTTCTTTTCACAAATTCACACTTTCGTTTCTTTATTGATATGTAGAAATGAAAAGTGATCATGATGAATGAAAGTGGTCAAATCTTACAATTGCTATAGGTGATATCAGACGGTTCATTTTTTGTTCATTTTCACCTTTCATTCGGTACATTTCACTCGAAATGAAATGTCTGAACAAAAAATGAAACACGAGTGCCGAATGAATTCATTAGTGAACCGATCCAACAATGTTGGATATTGGCATCCGGCATCTTTCATTCCCACTCCGAATGAACGAGAAATGAACGGTCTGAACACTGAGAGAACGTTCATTCGGATTCGGCCATTTTGTTTCGAGTCCTGTAGCCGACGGACGTCATATTGTCGACGAAGTTATATTTTTTTCTGTGTGTTATTATATTGTTTTCATGCGGCAAAATGGTGTTCAAGTGGAACGATCAAAATACATTACTTTTTTTGGAGAACTTTAAAAATTATCAATGCCTTTGGAACCACAAAATTGATGAATACAAAGACCGAACAATGCGGGTAAACTCTATAAAATCTCTAATCAGTGATTTAAACTTAGAGATTACTGAAGAAGATATTAAACATAAAATAAAAACGATAAGGACCCGGTATACAACAGAATTAACCAAAATAAAGCAGTCTACTAAAAGCGGTTGCTCTTCTGACGATGTCTATGTACCGAACCTGTACTGGTTTAAACATGCAGAATTTTTAAGCAGTGTATGCGTCCCACGGCAGAGTACATCAAGTCTCGTAAGTAGAATCTTTTATCAATCCATACTAATCCATATCCATAATATTAATCCATATCCTAGTAACTCTGTCTGTTCGATAAGCGACCACTACGTGAACAGAAGCTAGGTAGGTACCTACTTAATACTTATACTCAAACAAAAACAACGTATATGAATTGTATGGGTTTATTCAGTATTATTACATCATATTCTTCTTATCATGTTCCATTGCCATGGTACAGTGCATGAAGTGACGAACTTTTCTGCATATACGTCACGCACGCGGCGGGCATTTTCACTATGATTTCTTGCATTGGTTGGTGGTAAATCGCTTAATGCTAAAGATGGTACTTCTCGCCATTCTCCAGGTACAATGGACCCTGTGACCCAATCCTCACTTTCCAGTGATCGTTGTTGCACGTAGTCCACTGTAGTTTTTCTGAGCCAATTATGTAATGCACACGTCGTTTTAACAAGTTGTTCAACTTTTTGCACTGACAATGGAATCGCCTTTTCATAGATTCGAAATTTTGATACTAATATTCCAAAAGAGTTTTCGACCACTCGTCGAGCTCTTGACAGCCGATAGTTAAATATTTTTTGTTTATCGCCAAACTCTCCTCTAGTATTATATGGTTTCAAAACATCCGTCCGCAAAGGAAAGGCATCATCTGCGACGATTACGCCTTCCTTTGGGAAATTTAGAAGATTCGACAACAAAGCTTCATTCAGTGTTGATTTATTAAAGACGGATGCATCATTTGCCCTTCCGTTTGTCCCAACATCTATATAAATAAAATTATAATTCGCATCTACTACTGCAAATAGATGTATACTAAAATTCTTTTTGTAGTCGAAATATTCAGAGCCTGATTTTCCTGGGCATCTTATGTTCACCAATTTTCCATCCATTGCACCACAACAGTTTGGAAAGTTCCATAATCTATAGTAGTCTTCCATTATGTTATTCCATTCATGTTGACTTCCAGGAACCTGTAATAATAAAAGTGTCAACATTTTAATTACAGGATGCACCACAGACTCAAAATGAAGACTCTGCTGAATCTGAACAGACTCAAGCTGGCAGTGAGGAACAGAAGACGCCAATATCTGAGATTAGTTGGAATGGAAGTAGTGAACTGATGACTCCTTCATATTCTCGAAAGCCAACAAACAAGAAAAGGAAGATTGATATACCGATTGATAGAGCAATTAAAGAATTAAAAACTATAAGCGAGCAAGCCAAAGTCCAAACTGAAGATGAGTTTGATTTGTTTTGCAAAAGTTTGGCAGTACAACTCAAGAAAATGCCCTTGAACAGGGCTTTGATATGTCAGGAAAAACTTCAATCTGTGATGACTCAGGAACGATTAACACAGATGTCACAATCATTTCCTGAAGTAATTTACTCGGACTCCAGCACTCCATCCCCATTTACTATCAACCAATCGCCTCTATACCAAAATACAACACCGGAGTTTAATTATAGTAACTACCTTGTCACCGAACAAGTTTATACGCAACCACAACCAGTGCCTGTACCCGTGAGTTCACCACAAGAGACCAATCAAGTCACAATTGTCCAAACATCCACCCAAGAGCAAGGAAACATACTCTCACAAGCTCTAAAAAGTATTATGTAAATGTTGATTGTCTAAATTAAAATGTTTCAAGAAAATAACTTAATATTTTATTAAATAGATATAACTGACCTTAATAACCTTTCCAAGGGCTGTCCAAATGGCTTCACATACTTCTTGAAAAAAGTAGGATATTGTATTTCGAGGTACTCTGTACAAAAACTCTAAACTTCCAAAACTATCACCTGTAGCCAGGTATCTCAGTACAATTTGAAGTTTTATCCGGGTAGGTATGCTATCTCTCATTAAAGTGTTTTCTTTCGTTATTAACGGAGCAACAAGAAGTAGAAGTTCTTCAAATTTACTTTCATCCATTCGAAGATGATTACAATAGGAATCAGGATCTTCAACGGCTAGTTCTCTCAACAATGTATTGGAAGCTCCTAATAAATTTCTTCTTGCAATCCATGGTCGCACCCACCACCGTCGACGTTTTCTTTGCTTCTTTTTTGTCAACTCTTTGATTAAATGATCACAAATTAAACTAATTCCAAGACGTACGACTTCATTCGATGACATATTTAAAAGAAAGAACAATGAATGTTCATTTCTGTATCATTTCGTCTAAGCCGTGTGAACATAGAATGAAAAAAAAATGAAGCATTCACTCGAGTGAACAATCATTCGAGTGAACCGTCTGATATCACCTTAAGCGAGTGTGGCTTAGCGGTTCCAGTGTCTGCTTTTCATTCAGACGCACCCTGGTTCGAATCCGGCCCTACACCAATGACTTGTATTTTCAAGTTATTGTAGTTTTGCACTCGCTTAACGCTGAAGGAAAAACATCGCGAGGAAACCGTCATGTTTGAGGACCACAATATCCGAGGACATGTGTCTTCCGTGGAAGGACCTGAGCGCCCACCACAATGTATCTGCCCAAGAAAACTCTCCTAACGAATTAATTCTACGGGGAAGTCACGGTCCTCATTCATGAGGAAATACGACTCAAAGAGAGAAGATTTTCCGCAAAAGATCAAGTTCTTGTTCATAAATTCCATACTTACGATAAAATTATCTGTCATAATAGCTTTGTCTGACTGTAAAAGATTCACTAATATGACACTGCAATATACTTATACAAATATAATAAAAAAGGCTTTATTTGAAGGTATATTGTAACAACCTTAAAAAAACACCATACCTATACCTACCACACACAAATTATAGTTTTAATTAAAAGAGCACACAGAAATGGTGAAAAAAAAAAACAAATGAATACAATTCCAATTTACGCAATTTACTCGTACGTAGCAGTTGTAGTTGAATGTTTACTTTCTTAGCAATTTAGTTGCCGCTTCTAAATGGTCAATCATGATCAATCAACTTCAATGCAGGTTACTTTTAGGCACCGATGTGATTAATACAAACATAATACAGGGTTTTTATGCAATAAATACAATAAATCTAAAAAAATTAATATTATAAACATTAAATGGTACAAACTAGTATATATGCTATATCCTATGATATATCGTCATAACCTTGTAATAATATCTCAGGATCAGACTATTAAGTCTGATCAAATAACAAATTATAAAAGAAATGTAATATTCTAAATCATTGTATGATCATGGGCTAAAAAAGTATACTCCGTGGACAAAATATGGCTTATTTTGTTTACCAACATTCCTAAACCTCTGTAACCAGACAGTCAGTAAATAAGATAAGTAAATAAAGTGCGTAGCCATTTACTAGTAACTCAGCATTAAAGTCAAATATCTCGTTATCCCATAAACTCTGATCAAAGCACACAAAGTCACAAATGAAAGTGCAATGATTCAACCGACGACATTGATAAATGTATGCTTCAATATTTTGGTACTTCGACATACTTACCTATACCAGTGGTGAGTTTACGAATTACCAAATATATCTCCTAAAATATAGTTATTGTTAAAGTTTGCATTACAAGTGACGCCCCCAATGAATGCATAGATAAGTTTATCTGTATATGTCACAAACAGAAATATCGTCACGTTTTGTTAGAGCGACGTCGATATGAAATGAAAGTGAAAATGAGATTTTATCGCATTGCAATGGTATTTATTGACTTTGACAAATGGGAATAGCATATAAAAATATCAATTGTGTCATAATAGTGAGAGATATTACATATATCAGACTAGCTGTGCCAGCGGCTTCGTCCGCATGGAATAGTTATTACCATAAAAACGGTTCTAGTGAGTTAATCTTAAAAGATAGACATATACTGTTGCTGACATTTTGTTAGATCATTTCAAGAGGAATAATTCTTTCATACATATTTTTTTATATCTTGAAACGTTTTCGCAGCACACGCAACGGAAGCCCTCAAAGATGAATAATTTTCCCCGTCTTTTCCACATTTTCCATTGTTTCTTCACTCATTTTAGTTGTAGCGTGATGTTATATAACCCAAAGCCTTCCTCGATAAAAGGTCTATCCAACACAAAAATAATTTTTCATTTCGCACCAGTAGTTCCTGAGATGAGCGCGTTCAAACAAACAAACAAACTCTTCAGCTTTATAATATTAGTATAGAAGTACAGATAATATAGAATGTATTGTATTTCTATTATCTCTGGATTCATGATCTGATCAGAAATATAATAAATTTAGACATGCATTTGTTGTTAAGAGTTTTATTATTGGCTTGCACTGCTTATCTTATTTGTATCTAAATGGCTATTAAAGTAAAGTTGTACTTTATCAAGCAAGTTGTAATCTAACGAAAACGTACATAAAATAAAAATAAAAAAGTAAAAGAAAACATAGAAACTCTTACACATTCAAGATACCTAAGTTGTACCTTTTTAAATTACGAGTATTAATGATTTTGTGATACCATTACTGTGTGTGACAAAACATAAAGCAACATTAAAAAAAACAATATAGTTAATTTAAAAAAAATGTTACTACCTACTATTACAATACCTAAAAATTTACTCATTTATTCTTCATTTTTTTATGTCATCAACTCTGTCAACAACACAATGTAAGAATTCAAAGTAAGCAATCGCAGTTAAAAGTCCAATAGTCTTCTTCTTATGGAATGAGAGTGGCCAACTCTGGTGTCGAGAGTTTATCAAGCCGCCCGAAGGGCTTCTGACATGGCTTAGTCCAATAGTAAAACTCAAAATACAACATACCTTCATTTTTTCTCTCAACCCTATCATCTCATAGACCAAGGCTCCATAAACCCCATTACAATCTGGGCGTGTCACATTCCTGTTCATAAAAAACCTTTACTTTTTGTGTACCCTGGAGCGGCAGGATTCGTCTTGCTACAAGTGTACAATGATTGCTTGGAGAGATATGGGATGTTTCTATAAAGGTTTATTAAAATATTTTATGAAGATTACTTAATAAATAAATAAATAAAATACATTTATATCAGGCTTAACCCATAGTTACTAAAACTAATTTGGTCACTGTAAAAACAAAGTTAACTAAAATAACTAATGATAATTAATGGTCATTAATAATTAATTAATGACTGATTTATCGTGAATATACAAAAACATGAAAATGTCTGACTGTTTATTGTAAAAGATCCAATGGTTATCACAAATGATTCCATTATTTTAATTATCTTCCCTGCGAGCTTATGAAAAAAATCTAGGGAACTTTAAAGAAGCACTGAATCGGTTCTTACTAGGTACATAAGGTCGGTCTATGATCGCTTACTATCAGGCAAATTACGGAGAAATGCATATTTGGTATTAAAATAAATAAATAAGATGAAGCATTATAGATTCCAATGAACTAAATATTTCGGTATCGAAACCAAATCCCTTCTACAAAGATGTTTAAAAAGTAAGACAAAATTTTACGTTTCTACCCCATCCATGAGTTACCTTAGCCTTGCACAACATATACAATTTAAATAAATAAATAATAATAATAAATATCCTGGGACATTGAACACAGCGCCATCTAGCCCCACACTAAGCAAACGCTTGTGTCGTGGGTACTAGATAACGGATATAATACTTATATACTTTTCTTTTGTAAATACATACTTATTATACATACAAACGACCAGACTCAACACAAGTAATTATAAATTTTTAAAGTGCATAAATACTTGTGTCATGCGGGAATCGAACCCGCGACCTCTAGATTAGAAGGCAGAGCCACTACCAACTAAGCTAACAGGCCAGTCAAATACTTACTGTAAAGTAAATAAAACAGTATAAATAAAGTCTTGTCAGAAATGTAGACAAGACGATTAAAAAGTAGAACATTACAAAATGTCACAACTCACAACCTGCACTTATAAAATATCTCGAGATAAGATAACTTATTATTTGTACTCCATAAATCTTAGTAAAAACTAGTTATACCATTTGACACAGTTTTTGAAATGTCTATCTTAATGTGCATCTTAATTGATTAAAAACATTTTATGGCCTATAAGATCGAAAGTATATTGTTATGACAATACACCTATTTACCTACTAACGTACTGTTTGAACGTTTGTACAACAGCAACGACTTTGCAATTAGTAGACGGGGCGTTAAATATGACCTTATTCTGAGTTCGTATTATAATACATAATCAAAACTAGTATGTTCAGTATTGTCAAATCACAAGATGAAACATTTTCAAATATAAAAAAACTAGTTTGTCCAATCGCGTGATGGAATATTTACAAATATGATGATTTACTTATATTATGGCTAATCCACAAATGGATGAATCATGAAAATCTTAGGGGTTGGAGTCAAATTCAAACCCATAGAATAAAAATACATTACCCATTAATTTGGTCCCGCATCTCATTTGGTTAATCATTTTTTTAAGTAGGTACTTAACATACATTGGTGTGGATATATTAATAAAATGTTTGTGGCTGTAATAAATTTGTTAGTCAGTTGCGGCTGCTGCGTTATAGAGAATTATAGAAACAAAGTAACAAACACGTTTTTACTTCTTATTTTATTCGTATGATTCTGATATTTAGGAAAACATTAAGTTGTCATGAAATTATTAAGTCGATGCACAAAATGTACAAGCGTAAGCAATAAACAATATTTTCTATGCCTTTAGCAAAAAGAGATTTTAGATAAGTGAAAGTGATTCAAGATAAACAGGAAACGAGGTAAAGGTCGAGTTAAACCACTTAACGACTATAAATATTTGCATCTTGTAAAATGTTTGAATTAATGACGTTTTAAATACTTTTACGACTAATGGATTGTTAATTAGTAGTAACCTGTCATTACGGCAAAAGTATTGATTTTTGGTATTCGTCAAACTAGAAACCAATAAAATATTCTATTTTAAACCAAATCTACTATATATATAAAAATAAGTCGGGTTTTCCTTCCTGACGCTTTAACTCCAGAAAGCACGAACCGATTTCCACGGTTTTGCATTCGTTGTTAAGGTCTCGGGCTCCGTGAGGTTTATAGCAAAGAAAAATCGGGAAAAATTTCAACAGAAAAGCGGGAAAACAGGGAAAATTATTTTTGACATACAGCGCCATCTCTGATACATAGCATGTACTACAAACTGGCGAAACGGAGTTTGCTAGTACAAATCTCATATAAAAATAGTGTGTGTGTGTAGTAGTAGTATAAATCTCATAGCGGCTCGATAATTTTTTACGAAAGAGATCCATAGGTACTACATTCATACGAAAACTGAATGCTGCTTATATGAATCACTCATATTAAGAGCTATGACACATATAAATTTGTGCATGTTGTAACATACATACAAATACATACCTTGCTACACCTTCATGCTCTAAAAATAGAATCGATTTTAACGGTACATATTTTTTAACAAAATCCTTCGGTTTCCATTACATGTTTATACATCGTGTACCGCATAGGATACTTATTATGAATAAACTATTGTTATTACTAGCGAGCGAGTGTGGCTCAGCGGTTCCAGTGTCTGCTTTTCATCCTGACGCACCCAGGTTCAAATCCGGCCTACACCAATGACTTGTCTTTTCAAGTTAGTCACGCATTTGCACTCGCTTAAAGGTGAAGGAAAACATCGCGAGGAAACCAAGGATAAAAAGTAGCTTATCTGGTAAATCCATTTTCTTCCCAAGTTCACACCAAAGCCTTGTGAAAACGTATAACAGACAAACATATTCCTACATTCACATGCGTTTGTTGGTTATAGGTCACAAAGTTTCTTCTACTATAAATTTACAATATTAAGTACTATGATAAAGTTTTGTACACCCTGTACTATAAAACCGTACTTTACATCCTGTCCATCTCAGTATCCTTTCCATTCGAGATAATTGCATCATTGTGTGCGTAATGCATCTCAACTCTATTCGGGATCGATTATATTCGATCGAGATACGATTCGATACGGGAAGGTCAAGCTCTAGGGATGGACACTGGAACAAGTTGGTAAAAAAGTGAAGTGAACAGTACGATAATAAAAAAAATGCTCAGTGGAATGGAGGAATCGATTTCGTCTTTTTTGAAGTTGGTTATAAGTAGAGAAGGGTGTGCTTTACTTTATTTAAGCGAAGTCAATGAATGGAACAAATATTGAAAGCATCCTAGAAGCTTGCAGAGTCGCTTGAATGCAAAAATGTAGGTATGTTTATTTCTGAATTTTAAACTCAATGATCGACGCAGCTGGCACATTAACAGAGAGGCCTTTGCTCAGCAGTGGGATAGAGATGGCTGTGGATGATGATGATGATGGGTTTTATTTAATTCAATTTAATATATCTTTATTGTACACCAAAATAAATAAATAGTATCAAAAGTACTCAAATTATAAATATATGTACAAGTGGGCGGCCTTATCTTTTTAGTGATCTTTTTCAGGCAATTTATCCTCTATTATGCATTTCAATATTTTTCAGAAATGTGGGTTAATATTTTCTATGAGTATTGCAAACACATAGAACATGTTATACCCGTCACTCACACTCATAAAAGCCCCGTCACGATAATTTCGTTCGACAGAAGAGCTCATTAAAATGAATTCGATTATAGTCGATACTGATCGTAATCGATCCATGTGGCTAGGTCAAACTACAAGGCTTGTTAATTGCTTCGTACTGCTCGTATATTGCTTTAAATTAAAAAAAAACACACATATGAGCTATTATTATTATGAACTTATTAAAAACCACTTCCGGGCATAATCTTATAATTTTTATGTTATGTCGTGATATTGTTTCATATTTAGTTGTTTCTACTTTTTCAACTCCGATATGACTGCTCTGTTAGCTTAGTTGGTGGTGGCTCTGCCTTCTAATCTAGGTGCGCGGGTTCGACTTCCGCAATTTCTAATTACTTGTGTTGAGTCTGGTCGTTTCTATGATAATAAGTACGTACATATTTACATATGCATTATATCCGTTATCTAGTACCCATGATACAACAAGCGTAAGCTTAGTATGGGGCTAGATGGCGCTGTGTGATATGTCCTTAAATATTTATTTATTTTGATATTAAAATAAAAGTTGTGATATTAATGTGTCTGACAAATATATATGAAAATGCTTCTGTACGTAGCATCAGATCTTCAAAGTTTATCTTAATATTTTAATTGTTTAAACACTAACTTTAACCAGACTACGAATCAATATTTATCGACGACTAGTGGGTGCTCGCGACTTCGCTCGCATTAAGAAGTAAAGCTTGCATCCCTATTTCACCCCTTTAAAAGTTTAAAAGCATTTCAAAAATCCTTTTTTAGCGGATGCCTACATCTTAAAATCTACCTATATTCCAAATTTCAGCCCAATCCGTTGGTTTGGGCTGTGTGTTGATAGATCACTATATCAGTCAGTCAGTCAGTCACCTTAGAGTTTTATATATATAGATTACGCAAGATTTCAGTTTTCAGTGCTTGCTTCAAAAAATTACATACCTTGCAGAAAACAACAATGAAAGCGTTTATGGGCAAAGAGATAAATACAAATACTTCCCTAAGTAATATTTTATTGTAGAACATGAACAATGTCCATACATATATAAAACAAATCCTATGCATTCTGCTATAGTTAAAAACCGTGTTGCAGAAGGCAGTATCTTTCAGTGGAACTCAGAAACATTTAACAGTCTTATTCTGAATGGAAACATAAATAAATTGGTTTGCTTAAAAACATACATTCATAGTAGCGTTATCGAAAGTAATACTAGTGTACAGATATACATAGGTAAAACATTTTATTCCATATTGTATGTTATGTGCGTTTTGAACGACAATCTTTGCTAAAAGATAAAACACGCATGAGAAAAACGTATTACAAAGTGAAGACAATGTTTGAAAAAACTTTTATGACTATATTTTGTTTCATAAAAGCAGTTAATTTCGACCGTCCGATCGCTATCAAGCAAAACTTTTCTTTCATTGTTCATCAACTTTTCTCCCTTGATTACAAAATGATTAACTCAGCCATACTAATGTAATAAATTTCACTTTTAATTATTCAATAGTGGCTGTATTATCTCACGATATGGTTTTAACTTTCTCTGATTAGTTAACCATTGTGTCTTTTTGGCAAAACATTCTTTTTGTAACATGTAACTCATTATCTTAATCTATGGCAGGTGATCTTGACGGTTGAAGACAGGACGGTAGAACATAGTTCAAATGTAGTTTTTAATTGTGATGTGTGATTTCTCTTTAGTATAATATGAATAGTACATTCGACATTGAAACAGGAAGCATTTGAAGTCCATATCCTGACATTTGCTACTTTAATTTGACTCTTATATAACTCGATTTCAAGGTAGTAGTATTAGGCGTTACTTTGCATTGCAGATGATAACTTTAGAAAGATCTTCGAAAGAAGGTTCTGCTGCGACCTGGTTTCAAATTTAAAACAATTCATTCGATTGTACTTAACAACAATAACAAAATTTAATAAATTTGGGACCCAGTGGGACGTATAAGCAATCTAGACTTTAATTGGTGACTTTTCAACCAAAGGTATCCCTAGTAGAAAAGGTACGCATACTTTCGTGTGTGCAACAAAATCTATAATCAAATCATACAAACTTCAAAATACCTCAAGATTTTAGAGAAGCAGTTAAATGCAATCAAATAACACTCCGTAACCGCTTAATACTACTTAATGGGGAGTTGAGTAAGCACAATGAATGCTTACTTATACTTACTTGACGTTATCTCTGTGTCATATTGTTGTGAGTGATGGGAAGGTATAGTCATCGTGTGATACACACGGTTATTAAGGTTAGTGAGCTTTCTAGTAACTATTACTGACTAGTACAAAAACGCAGTTTTGCAAGCTCTTTGTGTAGCCTGCGACACAATAGAAATCCTATGTTATGACTAAACAAAAAAAGCTCTGTATGTAACCTATGTCACTAAACTATGTACTAAGCGTACATTGCTACAAATACCTACTAAGCTACGGCTAAGACTCATTGAGGGACAATAATTTTGATAAATGATTTGTTCGCAATCTTATTAAATCTAGAGCCAACTCTCTCTCTCTCTTGAGTCGTATTCCTTATGACTGAGGGTCGGGAGTTTTCTTGCGCAGATACATGTGGTGGGCGACCAGGTCCTTCCACGGAAGACACATGTCCTCGGATATTGTGGTCCTCAAACATGTCGGTTTCCTCACGATGTTTTCCTGCACCGCTAAGCGAGTGCAAATCAACACATAACTTGAGTCAACACATCATAATATTAACTTGAGTCAAATACTTACTTCTCAAACACCTCTCTAAGCTGGCAAAGTACTGCAGCACCTCTGGAGTTGCAAGTGTCCATAGCGACGATGACTGCTTACCATCAGGCAGATCGTATGCCATATGGCCATTTAAAAAAAACTTATTGTCATAAAACCAATCACGGTGCCACGTTGGTGCGGACAGTGTGTCGCATTGTTACCTCTTTCTAGGTCAATTTGATTGATGTCTACTCGATTACAATTCGCAAATTACTTGTTTTTCTCAGAGAAAAAGGGGCACAAGATTGCAAGATTAAAATTAAATAAGTGCTTAACCTATATATGTATACCTGTTTATTTACTGTTACTTATTATGAAGTAGCGTTATCCCGCAGTACCATCGTGTTAATATCGAGTATATTCTTAATCTTAATATTTGTAATGTTTTTATTTAAATGCTATCATTTGTTGGTTAATATTTTGAAACTCTGATTGTTTATTTGTGTTAATAATATATCATAAACAGGGAGAAGCCATCGCCTCCCGAAACACAATGCAAACTAGTGCGGAAGGCTTTGGAATCCAATGCAATTTTGTTGAACTCTAAATAATGCATATTAAAAAAAAATAGTCATTTATTCTCTCTTTGTACCAAATATTTATAAAAACTCAGTCGCTAAGACGTTAAGAATGTATAATCACACACAAAAATATATAGTTAGATAGTTACGTCCTCGTATACCTAAGCATTTTTTTTAACTTCAACGGGTTTGCACTTGGCCATAGTTTACTTGATAGCAAGCAAAGGCTATTTAAATAAAATGTCAAAATGTGGCATAAAATGTTAATGTAAGGTCCCAAAACAAAATTTAAATAAAGCTTTTAAACTAACCTTTAATTAAATATCACAAACCTTAGTGAAAGTCTCATTTAGTTTAAACTTCTGTCATTGTTTTGCCATTCTCACGAGCATATTTTGATTAATAGCGCATTTGTGTTGAATGTAGTATAATTTGCTTTGAAATTCATACTACTCATTTATCTTCTATCTGACATCTTGTTTACTTTTACTTCTTCGTCGGTTATTTGTGAATGGGATGTACTGAACACGATTTGCGTTGTATCTTCCTCAATTAATGTTAATTTCTAACTGAGATTTAAATGGCGAAATTTAAACACAATGAGATCTTATTGTGTTGGCAATGTTATATAAACACAATGAATGATATACACCTTATTGCATTGTATACTTATTGTACCAAAAAATGTTTTAAAGACCTTGGTAAAAATAAAGTTATCTAATGTTAATTTGCAAAAATTTCTTTGTTTGCCCATAATTTTGGAGAGATAGACTAAAATTTATTTGTAATCACATCATATTGGCATAGTAAAATATATTACTTTTACCTCTATTAAAAGTTTGTGACTGTCTTTTCTCTTTTAGCGTTTTTATTTAATACCAGAACTATACCAGAACCAAGACAAAGAGTTATTGTACAAATATAACAAAATAAACACTCCATCGCACGCCATTGTTAGACCTAAGTAAATAGGTTTAGCCTCCACAATAGAAGGTCAAATGTTTGAGGTCAGGCGGACCCTGGTGGATATCATATAATAGCTGTAGGAGAATGTTAGAAAGTACACATGATCTGAAAATGTAGTTCATATTTGTCAAGTACATATATAGTTTGCAATGCTTTTTTTTTAACTTGAACGGGTTTGCACTTGACCATAGTTAACCTGATAGCAAGTAAGGCTATGGCCTAAGATGGAGCGTGCTTACCCGATAAGAACCGATTCACTCTCGCTTTGAAGATCGCTGGATTATAGTGCGTGGGGAACAGAGAGCCAAATGCAAATGCAATGCATGCCAATTTAACTATACATCAAAGCAAATACAACTTTTAATTTATACTACCAAATACCAAAAATCATTATGATCCGTACAGCCGTTTTTATGTGATGAGCACATAAATAAACAGACAAATAGATAAATACCGAAATACTACTGAAACGTTTTATCTATTTTAGATCTTTTTTTCCGAATATGTTCTATGTACTGATTTGTGACCCTATGTGGCTCTATTATATGTAAATAGATCTGTCTCTTGGGTCGTATATCCTCATGACTGAGGGTCGTGTCTCCCCCACAAAATTAATCCTTTAGGGCAGTTTTCTTGGGCAGATACATCGTGGTGGGCTCCCAGGTTTTTCCACGATATGGATAGATAAAGATGTATAGATAATATAGTTTATTAACGTGCTATTTTTTCTCTCTTTTCAGGACCGGCCGGCAAAGAGCAGCGGAAGCGGGACAGAAGCGTATCGTAACCAAAATGTGACCACCGACGTAACAACCAAAACAAATACACGAATTCATGAATCCGTGAGGAGAACATGATTAATTACTATAATTTATTAATTACTTATTTATGTTAACGAATCTAGTCTCAATAGCACTTTGTTAATAACTTAAATTAAGAAACGAAAATCAAACGACGAAAAATCTGCAACAAGATATAGGAAAAAAAAGAAGAATTTTGTTACTAGAATTGAAAAGGC
Organism: Macaria notata; assembly: GCA_927399415.1. Classification (NCBI taxonomy): domain Eukaryota; kingdom Metazoa; phylum Arthropoda; class Insecta; order Lepidoptera; family Geometridae; genus Macaria; species Macaria notata. The sequence continues at coordinate 8,735,665 of OV656741.1, forward strand.
AAAGAACTGCAATATTAAGAAAAATAAAAAGAAGGAACTCAAAAGAAGAAAGATTGGCGAATAAAATGCAAGAGTACAAAGACTTAAGAAGAATAAAGACAGTACAAATTTAAGGGGACGCTAGTATCGATTTTATCATAAATCGATTTATTTAGATGTTCCCAGAAAAATTAACCAACATGTCTACCAGTAAGTGTTTATTTTTATTTTGGTTTAAAATTACGTAAATTAATAAGTATTTTTTTATTACTAAAGTTAGTTAATTTCCGATGTTTATGCGCCATTCACGCTCTGACATTGTTAGTTAAATAAATTGCTTGTAAATAAAATCTATTTGAACCGCCATTAGAGCTTCCGAAATATCTTCACGGCTGCTATATGTATGACTGTGATCGAGCTGGGAATTGTACAATTGAATATACACATTTTGTTACACTTATGTAATAGAAAAGTAAAAAAAATATCCATATATAACAGAGTAACATACTTTTCAGAAAACTAAAAAAAGTGTTAAACAAAGGTCGACGCAGTCAGTCCTTGGATGGGTGACCGAAAAGTGGCATTCCATTTGGGCGCTTCTGTGGGTCGGATGACACGTTAAATTGTAAGTCCCGCCTGTTTGTCTAGTACGGCAGTCGTTAAGCCATGTCAGAGGCCCTAGGGCGGCTTGATAAACTCTCGACACCAGAGTTGGCCACTCTGATACGATAAGAAGATGAAGAAAAATAAGTGAGCTTATTTAAAAACCCCCTTCTGGTAATCTACATAAGATATATAGACCTAACAATACAATCTTCTCCAATATTCCAGGTTTGGAGCACAGCGCAATGAAGAGTTTCTCTCTATCCTCGCTGCGCAGCGCACAGGCGCCGCCTAGCGGGACCTGCGACCAACTCGAACGGCCCTACCACAGCCTCACTAAGAAAAGGTACAATACAATATTATATGGGGAAATTAAAAAATGGTATTCTCAAACATCTCTGTGGTGGCAAAGCGCTGCACTGACGTTGTAAGTCTCCCTTCATCCTCCTCGCGACGTGAACTTTTATTACCGAGGGTATTACTCATTAGGAAAGTTTTTTGAGTGACCGTCTGCTTTCATACTGATGCACCCTAGTTCGAGACCGACCCGACACCCATGACTTGTACGTTCAATTTATGTGTGAATTTATACTCGCTTAGCTGTAAGGGAAAATACCATGGGGAAACTTTGAGGACCAGCATATCTGAGGACATGTGTTTTCCATGGCAAGACCTGGGCGCCAACTACGATGTACATACATAGGTATATGCCCAAGAGAGCTCGTCAAACGGGAATTCTGCGAAGAGTCACGTCCCTCAGTCAAAAGGAAATAAAAATCAAGAGATATGCTTTAATCAAAATGAGTGAGATTTCAAAAGTTAATTTATGCGTGCATATTTCTCTAACATGTCTTGTATACATGTTCCAGGAAAGAGCCATGTCGCGAGCTCTGGCGCCGCTCGTGGGGCTCCGCGGCCAGCGGGGGGAGTGCTGGGGATGACCTCTGGCCGCTGCTGCAGCACCACTACGACTACATCATGGACAACCAGATTATAGACACTTGCAAGGTAATTAAAGTAAACAAGAATTATACTTCGGGTCAACCGAAGACGATTACACAGTTTACTAGCAGCAGTACATGGAATTGTACTGTCACGGTCACACTTTTAGATACTCAACTACTTTAGCAAAAATTATTTCAAAAAAATCAAAAACCTACTTCAAGTGTCACTAAAAAGTTAATAAATAATTTATTTTCCTTTTTGCGACTTCAAGTTCAGAATTGGGAGTAAAGAATCTATCAAATTATTGAAACTGTAAGTTTAAGAAATCCTATAAGTATTCTAATTGAAATCAGTAATATTTGTTGTCGGTGCCAGTCACTGGTCAAACGAGATCGACGCTTGTCGAAGTCGCAGTTCCAGTCCGCTTTGGATTTGTTCCTAACATATCCTGATTGATATTATCGAATGAGATTGGCCAACTCGGGTGTCGAGAATTTTTCAAGCCCTACGGGCCTCTGACATGGCTTAACGACTGACGTACTATATAGACAAGCAGCCGGCAATAAGACTTAAGGTTTCATTAATAACTGTACTAATATCAACAACATTTGATTTCCAGGAAGCAAACGGCGAGTTGCTCTCAATCAACTCATCAGCTTTGTACTCCGGGCCTCGTCTACTCAACCCTACCTCGGGGTTCAACCGGCAGTGGTCGCTGAGCCAACTGATCGCTGAGTTCGACGAACTATGTCAGTGGCTCACACATGTGCAGGAGGAGATATACTCCAGCGCTGAGAACGTGGCCAGTAGGAAGCTCAGAATGGTGAGAAAGACATATTTTTACGATGTCACGATTGTAAAATGTCAATTTTTTTTATAAAATGTCACATATCCAAAATGTGACTATGCAAATGTTATTCAATTGCTAAATATGACACATTTCAAACTAATGTTCTTCAGGAAGTCACTACTGGAAAGTATAACAACACAAATCGTCTAAACAACTACAAGTCAACTAAACAACACTAACCACTCTCAAAAGAGCTCGCTCAGTTACTAGTCAGCCCTACATCGATGGTAAACAAGACTGTGTGTGTGTGTGTTTGAAAGCTTAAATTATCGATGGTAGTATGTAAGTAAGTAAGTGACAGTACCTAGATTTATTTAAGTTGACATATTGTATGATTACATACCTATTATTATGTTTGACATGATTTTAATAACAAAATTTTACATTATGTTATTAATAAAACTTGACATTGTAACTTCTAAATTTTTATTAAAACTAAATGTAATAAATTCAATTCTAGTTCTCTTGTTCTATGATATTAGTACTTATACCTATGTTACAACTTTACATTATCAATAAAGATTCTTTATATCTTTATCTTTATGCACAAAGCATGGTAGTAGGGTTCCGTTTTTTCCTTTTGAGGTACGGAACCCTAAAAAAAACATTATTCGATGCTGCATCCATGACAAAAATCTCGATAAACCATGGTAAATAAGCATTCTAACCCCTCCTCTACAACCTTTCAGACTCGCGTGACTGAGCTGATATCAGTGGAGCCGCGCCGAGCCAAGTTCATCGAGCAAGGCACCGCCATACTTGATAGGATACCTGAGGCTAGCGCTGATGTAAGTAGAATTTTATAATTAACTAGCATTAACAAGTAAAACTTGCATCCCCTATTTCACCCCTATAAAAGTGGCATTTTCAAAAATCCTTTCCTAGCGGATGCCTACGTCATAACATCTACCTTCATTCCAAATTCAGCCCAATCCGTCCAGTGGTTTGGGCTGTGGGTTGATAGATCACTATGTCAGTCAGTCACCTTTGAGTTTTATATATATAGACTAGCTTTTGCTCTCGGCTTTGCACGCCTTATTATACACATAGACTTTCCTATTGAATCACTCTTTCTTTTTTAAAAAAACGGCTTCAAAATTAGTTGTGTAGTGTTAGAGATCTAAGCATATCTACATATACATAATATGTACGTCTGTCCCTATGTCTGTATATTATACAGACATAGGGACAGACGCGGGAAGAGACTTTGCCACTTTGTGATTGGCACTGGTGTACTGTTTGGCTATAAAACATATAGCATAACATATAGCTATTTACATTTAATACATTATCTGTGTAGATCGAATAATAGAAAAGCGTGCTAGACAGAACACTACAACGATGCTTAACATCAGGCGAGTTGAGATCAACCGTCAGCCTATTGTGCATTAAAATTTTAGTAATCTTCTGCACCTATATCATTTCTCTATGAAAATTAAGCGAATTAATCAAGATTTTTTCATAAAATTACAGGTGACTTGGCGTATCGAGCATCTCAACGTGAAATGGGAAGGAGTACGCTTGCTGCTGAGTCCAGAACAACAGAACCGAGAGGGAGAAATATCTGATACCGTTGGTCAGTATAAATAACCATGCATTATTTGTAACACAAGTTATATTCATAATTTAGGTCACTGTCGAAAAGATCAAGTTTTTATTTAGTTAATCGTATAAATTAATCAAAAATAATTAATGTAATTTGCTCGGAAAACCACCTGAATCCGAAGATTTATTTTAATTTAAACTCGGACAGAAAATACAACTAGCGCCATCTAGTTACGTTTTGTGGTACTATTTAATAGGAAGGAAACCAAACGGTAAGCAAATGTTAGGCGCGAGTAGTTTGTAGATATGGTTATAGATGGCGCTTCTGTGGCATTGTATTAGTTTTATAGAAAAGCATAAACTTTTGATTAACTTTTAAGTTTAACAGTGATTCGAAAATCATCAAAAAACTGTGAAAGAACGAAATTTAATAACAATGATACAAATAGAGCTTTTAAGTTGAAGTTTCCAGGAAATTAATATTTCATACCATTTCATTTCAAGAAATAAAGCATACTTTAACATGACTGACCTTAGCTTAGTTGGTAGTGGCTCTGCCTTCTAATCTAGGGGTTGCGGGCTCGATTCCCGCATGACACAAATATTTATGAACTTTAAAATTTATAATTATTAGGCATGTGACGATGCCCAGCATAAACAATGAGATGCGTAGTATACTTCCTTTTAGTTTCGGCCAATCAGAGCCTTCCTAGGTCTCCGCCAATCACAGGTTACCTTGTCGTCCAATCAGAGCACCTGTCACCATCTTTTCTCTTTAGTCGCCAGAGAGGGTGGTGGATCACTTTCCGTCATAGCGTCGTTACTTGTCAAACTGAACGCACGTATTTAAATTAACGTGTTTCGAGCAATTTCTTTTTAATTTTCAAGTTTTAAAGAATCTGTATCGGTTGTTATCCGAACAATCTCTCTAGAGGTCTTTCGGAAAGACCTAGCATAGTGATTTTTAGTGCGCGATGAAGTGTTATTCCGCAATATTTTTGAATTTGAAATATTACAGCGTTTTCTAAAAACCGCATGGACTCTTTGAGTGCGCAATTTAGTGCTTTTTCGAGCATTTTTAAATGTGAATTTATGGACATTTTTTGAAAGGCCGTATGAACTATTTCAGTGCGCGATCACGTGTTATTTTGGAACAATTTTAAATTTGAATATAACGGCGTTTTTGAAGTGCCGTATGAACTGTTTTAGTGCGCGTTCAAGTGTTATTTTGGAGAATTTTTAAGTTTAAATACAATAGTGTTATCGAAAAACCTCATGGATTATTTCGGGCCTGAAAAGTCCATTGTTGAGTTATTTAAACCCAACGGTTTTTCGTAAAAACCTAATGGATTGTGATAGTGAGTGCTTAAGTGCTATTCTGAAATATTTAATTTCGAACGGTTTTTTGCGGGAAACCTGATAGACTGTCATAGTGCGTGAATAAGTGCTATTTGTCAATAGCATACGGGTTAACAATGTTTTCGCGGGGCCCGGTAGCTCATCGATAATCGGGTTGGCGAAGATCGTATCATGTCGTCTCCAGCAGATCAGGATTTCGGCAGCAAACGCACAGCCTGCGTGCTGTGCTTCACACAGGCAAGTTATCATTTTTAAAGTTACTTTAAAATTAATTTAATTTTAATGAACGGCTAGCTTACGTCTACCTCAGTAATTGCGTCGAAAAGTAGCTCGACATGTGATATAGTACAATTACTTTCAAATTATTCGTGAAGGTTTAGGTTTAGGTTTAAAGAACTTTATTTCACACTAAGATAGGTAGATTTATCACTTACGCGTGAAACATAATTTAAATTATACACATATATTACGTTCGTCGTCAAGTAAAACATTTTTTGTGACTACCCTACAGACAAGTATGACGCTGTCCGTCCACCGCATTCATAGCAGTGAGGTGTCCGTTAAAACGTGTTGATAAAGCCTATTTTTGAATGCGGTGAACGGGCTTACATTTTTTAAATCTGATGGTAGCTGGTTGAACATTTTCGAACCTTCGGTAGTGACCATTGTTTTACCGTAGTTAGTGCGGGACTTCGGGAGAACGAGATAGCTTGCGCGTCGAGTATAGGGTGCCCAACTTTTTTACGTGTGAATCGCAAATTCGTATGAAGTTTATTGTCCATTGTTTTGCGTACAAATATGCAAATATTGTATTTATATAATTGTTTGATGTTCATTAATTTTGTTTCCTGGTAAATTGTTTTAGTTCCTGTCAAATAGTGATAGTTAAAAAGCATTTTTATTATTTTATTTTGTTAAATTTGGAGTTCTTTTAAACGTGTTTTGGCTGAGCTGCCCCATATTTCGAGAAGATATAACAGATGTGGTTTAATTAGTGCATTATATATTTTAAGGCGAAATTTCGATCATCCTATACCGGTGTCGTTTCTTTGCGCCTAGCCCAACGGTTAAGGTTGCATTAAATCACCTTGCACGGGGTGTAATCGCCTATTACGAAACTTTAATGTTATCACTATACTGCATTATAAAACCTTAGCATTATACGTCATTGTAAAGCCCCAACAACAAGCCTCAATCTGTTCAAGGTAGTACCCTGAACATAATGGACAACTCATGTGTTTCAAAAGGTCATAGAAGTCTCTCACCAGGAGCCCTTACGGGGATGCTGGGCATCGTATCTGCTAATAATACAAATTTTATTTTTGTGTAAAATTTGCATATTATATCCGTTATCAGATCTAGTACCCATGACACAAGCAATTGCTTAGCGTGGGGCTAGATGGCGCTGTGTACAATGTCCCGGAATATTTATTTTTATTTATTTATTGTTCCAGACACAGCCCACGAGCTACGCTGCCTCCGACGCTGGCTGCACTGCATGGAGGGCCGCCTGCCGCCGCCCTCGCTCGCTGCCGCGCGTGCCGCTACCTACCACGAGCTAATCACCAAACTACGCGAGCATAAGGTAAGGTTTTTCATTTATTCTTGTAAAAAACGGAAGACTTTCAATTACCCTGAATGATTTGAGAATTACCCGCCTACGCGTGGTGGTTGCGCGTAAAACGTGGGTTCGATTCGGTATCTATTTATAATACTAGCTGGTGCCCGCGACTTCTTCCATGTGGAATAGTTATTTTATTACCATAAAAACGGTTCTAGTGAGCTAGTTTTAAAAGATAGTCATTTTGTTAGATCATTTAAGAGGAATAAAAGATAAAGATAAAGAATCTTTATTGATAATGTAAAATTGTAACATACATAGGTATAAGTACTAATATCACAGAATATGCTACACAAATTACAATATCTCGTCAAATTGAATTTATAACATTAGGCTTTTATAAAATTTTAGAAGTTACATATGTCTAGTTTTATTAATAAAACAATGAAAAATAATTCTTTCATGCATATTTTTTTGATATCTTGAAATATTTTCGCTGCGCACGCAACGGAAGCCCTCAAAAATAAATAATATTCCCGGTTTTTCCACATTTTCCATTGCTTCTTCGCTTCTATTAGTTGCAGCGTGATGTTATATAGCCTAATGCCTTCCTCGGTAAATGGTCTATTCAACACAAAAAGTATTTTTCAATTCGCACCAGTAGTTCCTGAGATTAGCGCGTTCAAACAAACTCTTCAGCTTTATAATAATAGTATATGTAGATATAAAAGAAAGTGGTGTTAGTTACATCATTTATAACTCAAGAACGGCTGAACATATTTAGCTGAAAATTGGTGGGGAGGTAGCTTAGAACCAGGAGACGGACATAGGCTATTCTTTATACCGTTTTTAGAATCTGCTTATTTATTGCCTCTTAGGTGGAACAGAGTTCGCCGGGTTAGCTAGTTTTTAATAAAAGAAATGTCTTAATTTTGATCAACTTGTCCAAAATAAATGATTGGAGCTTAGCTGACAGGCAATTGGATGTCTCTTATGGTGGCAAATTTAAGCAATTAATTAACGCTTACTGTGCGCACATGTCAAGGCACCATTGTCATAAATAAAGTGTACATTAGCAAGTGATCTGCTTTCGATGAAGATAATAAAATAAAGTAAAGTAAATTTTTATTTGAGTATTGTATAATTTACATGATTCTGTCTTTTGCTTTAGTTGGAACTGTGTTGCAAAGACAGGTTCTTTCAAGTGGTTTAGATGGTTTACAAATACAATTAAAATAAATAAGAAAATAACTATGAACATTACACACGAGAATAATAACTAATATTTTTTTTTTTTTTACATGATATAGGCTTACGCTTGACTACAACTTGCCTGATGGTAAGCAATGTTATAGTCTACGATGTAGCGCGCTGAAGTAGAAGAATATGTTATAATATATAGTTTTTATCTGTATACATATATGTCTCAATAATGAAGCTAGATTGTATACATACCAATAATAAATATTACGATCACTAGTTATCAAAGACTAACTAACCATACTTAGTAAAGATACTCTCTGTTTTCTCTCAATCTGTCTCGATAAACAACAGTAACTTTGTTATTTGTTTAGGGTCATAGGCCACCATAGATCGTTGTCGTCTCACAGATCGGTTGTTTGACGTATTGTTCGTGTGTCAAACCGTCAGATTAATGGCCACTTTCTAGTGTAATAGGGTTGCTAGATTCAAACAGATTATCTCCACTAAAAGTAACATGTGCGATTGAAGAAGTTTTTTTTACAAGGTATGGGTTTACACTTGACCGTAATTCGCCTGAAAGCAATCATTACGGTCTAGGGTGGAACGTCCTTACCCAGTAAGAACCGATTCACTCTCGCTTTGAAGATCGCAAGTTTAGAAAAAGGGAAGATTAATAAGACGTTGGAGGATGTATTTTCAGCCCTTTAACTGCGTGTCTTTAATTAATGAATTAATGGATATTAATTTATCGCATTTTATTTTTATTCTAACAGTTTTCTAAACCTATGTTGTATGACTGATTTATATAATCAACTAATCAAATTTTCGTCATGATTTCATCTGCTTTACTTTTTTTTTCTATTTATTCGACTGCCTATTTCCCTTTCATTTTACCAATACTTATATTATTGGAATGCAACCCTGACAATATACAATAAAGTACACCTTGTCGATACTAAAATAAGCCAAAATGACCACATAGCAGCTATTTGTTTGATCTTATGCCATTCATCTTGATAATCGAGGGGAACTTAGATACTAATACAATTTTGTTCGCTACACTCCACACTAGGATAAAATGTACCTGTATTGTGGAGTGTGTAGGCTCTTCCTTAAGGTTATACTTAGATTTACATAGTTAAGTCAAAATAAAACCAGATTTACGTGTGTATATGACTGGTAGGCGCCAAGAAAGTTATTATATACTAATGTTGCAGGCTTTAAACTATCGTTGTGTGTGGCGCAGGCAAAATACTAATTCTAGTGCTTAACATCAGGCAAGTTGTAGTCAAGCGTGAGCCTATCTCAAGTAGAAAAAAAAACATAATTAGAGATATCACCTTTAATATTCTTTAATTAAATGATACGAACAACTCGGTAGCGTGATGGTATGCGACACGCTTGTCATTTCTTGTTACAGATAAATTTGATCAGTTAGTGACGTCACGCGTACAGAGCATGCGTAAAGATGAATATTTTGATCGCTCATCTATAGATGGAGAAAGCTGTTTTGATACTTTGTTGTTGATTAACGTCTTGTTTTCTCGTGATCATTGTCTATTTGTTTACTAGAGATTCGGGCGACATTTTCAAAGTGTATATTATACATAAGCTTCTATAAAAAACTGGTCTTTTGTTTCCTGTAATTGCATTGGATCGATTGGGAACAATTCTTTATTCATTTCTTCGGTTCGGTTTATTTCGTGTATCAATAATATATGTATGTTACCTATTAAAACTTTGTTTGAGGCAGAAATGATAGACATGAGAAAATTATTTAACTTTTTTAATACATAGTATAATATTTGCCTTATAAAATTACACATTTTCGAGATCACAACCATCAATACAATAATAAGTTTACTACTTACATTAAACCCCCACCTTTACTTAATAATACAGTATATATCTATATTATACCTATTTACAAACTTTGTAAAAAGTCCCAAGTTTTGTCGCCTATTACATTTATATCTCACCACTTCACATCAAATATATTCTACCTATTTTTCATTACTAACTCAAACTCACATGTATGTTTAGTAAGTTTGTGTCTCAATAAAGGTATTTCTTTCTCTCTTTCTTTCTTATTAAGAAACCCTAGAATATCTTTACCTATTCAACTACGCTTTCCCTTCGTCAACAGCTTCAACATTCTTTCTCCCTAAAGCCGTCTGAATTTCCGCAAAACTCCTTCCCTTAGTCTCCGGTATACAAAAGTATATAAACACTGACACAAGCACTGACATTCCTGAAAATATATAATATACGGTGGAAGGTCCTATAGCATTTACAAGTAGTGGGAATGTGAATGTAATTGCGAATCCACTGATAATTCCGGTAAGCAATGCGCACGAGACTCCGTAAGGTCGCAGGGATAAAGAAAAACTAAACATATTACTACTAACTACTACAAAAAAGGGGCACTTAGAAAATCTTTAGAAAAGCCTAAAGATAATCTAAGTGCTCCAGCCCACTACCAGAGGGCAGCGTGCCCAGCATACTGGCCGCATTACCACGCTGGATGGCAATGCTGATACGTTGAGCCAGAAAAAGGCCACCATTTTGGTCACGCATCGCGTCAACCAAGCGATCCGAGAGGTTTTGGAAAAAAAAGTTAAATATAGAAATCTCATTTTAAACTTACCTAATTTTAATTAAAGCCTGAAATTAGGAATTTATCAGAAGATTACTGTATTATTATATACCAGTATAATATAAACCATAAAGTGTTTATTAGTGTGTTAGTTAGTCAACAGTTGATTTTATACACGAAATAGATGATTTCATGTCGTGAGGTAAATATACAACAACGTAGTAACAAAAAAATATTTCAGAAGACATGGTAACCTCCTTTTTGATGTCGGTTAAATAATCGATTGCTATGATAATAGGTATTAAGGCAACAGGACAATTTATTTTATAATGGTACTAGCTGATGCGCGCGACTTCGTCCGCGTGGAATAGTTATTATCACAAAAACGGTTCTAGTAACGGTCTACTGTTGCGGACATTTCTTAGATTATTTCTAGAGAAATAATTCTTCCATACATATTTTTTTGTTATCTTGAACCGTTTTCGCAGCGCATGCAACGGAAGCCCTCAAAGATGAATAATTTCCCCCGTTTTTTAAAGAAAGAAAGAAAGAAAAACATTTATTGTAGCAAATAATAATGAAATAAGTACAAACAAGAAATATATAAATTTAAAAATAAACCTGAACTTAAAACTACTTAAATAAAATACATATTTGCCACAATACAACCCCAACTCAGCATAATGCTGGCTGCATAGCAACCAGCGCTGGTCTTCCGTTGGGGTTGGTGATGACGTCACGCACGCATACATGGAATTATTTTTATTTTTAAACAGAAACAACAAAGACATACCTACCTTTTTTCCACATTTTCTATTGTTTCTTTGCTCCTATTAGTTGCAGCGTGATGTTATATAGCCTAAAGCCTTTCTCGATAAATGGTCTATTCAACACAAAAATATTTTTTCTATTCGCACCAGTAGTTCCTGAGATTAGCGCGTTCAAACAAACAAACAAACAAACTCTTCAGCTTTATCATATTAGTATAGATTAAGGAATAGAGGATAAAAACTAGACATTTTTTTAAATAGTTTTAATTAATCAGTAGGTAGAAAAAGCCAAAAACGTTGAGTTTTTTTAATAAATATAGTACGTGGTCCTAACTGTTTGTCTTTTGGTGACATAATATATACCTATGTAGTATGTATGCATAGGTACGTTACTGTAATAGCCCGAAATGTGGTAAATCTTAAGATTTACCAATAGGCGCAGTAAATTATGATATAAATTTTACAAACACTATTTTATGATGGCAAGATATTTTAATTGTTTTCGGGGTTTCACAGTGGCATATACACCTTAGACTTAGATAAATCTCGCAATATAAACGTTTAGGCCAACTTTCTCGAGTTATAACAGCTATACCTGTTGCTTTCCATCTAAATTGATACTGTTCTAGTCTTCTCTCGTATATCGCTCGTTTCATCTCATCTGCAGCATCTCGGGGTTACTGTTATATCTAGCTATCATGGGTAATAAGTATTTTTTTTCTAATAAAAAGTATTCATGTATATAATAAAAACTAAATAGGTACTAACAATAGAGAGTTTAACAAGCCGCCCCAAGGGCCTCTGATTTGGCTTAACGACTGCCGTACTATGACAAACAGCAGGTACCTACAATTTAACTTATCATCCGACCCACGGAAGGGCCCAAAATGGAATACCAGTTTTTGGTCACCCATCCAAGGACTGACCTCGTCAACCTTTGCTTAACATTGGTGATCGCATTCGATTGCCTCTGCCAGCTGTGCTACGGGCGCTTCATGCTAATAAACTAATATAAACCCCATAGTATCCAACAGTAACTCCTCATGCGGGGTGAAAGGTCGTAGCTACCACTGCACGGGCGAGATGAAATTCTCGCTTGCAATTTACTTACTTACAACTTTCTAGCAAAATTACAATTTGTAAATTATTTGATTTACATGAGATTTTAAAGAAATGTTTTGTGTTAAAAGCGAACAAAAATAACGACAGAAGAAATATGTAACACGCTTACAAATAGGTCAGTCTTTAGATGGGTGACCCTAAGGTGGTATTTCACCACAACGACTTTAAATCAAGTAGCTTTTATTCTTAGTATAACCGTTCATTAAGCCTATTCATATGACTCGAAAGGATATCTTTTTTTTTAATTATAACGGGTTTGCACTTGGCCATAGTTTACTTGATAGCAAGCAACGGCTATGGCCTAAGATGGAGCGTGCTTACCCGATAAGAACCGATTCACTCTCGCTTTGAAGATATCTACAACAGTTTACAAATGACGAAAAACATAGACTTGATAATACATTGTATAGAAGAGAAATTACCTAAATAATCGAATACCTGATCGTCACAGATACCTGTACCAGTAAAAAAGGGGTTATCGCAAACTTTCTTAACTTGTAAAACAAATATTTTTTTTAAATTGGTACACAATAGATATTTTAAAAAGATTTTGCGTAAACTCGCTCTTATATTAGACCTATTGCTGAATCAGATCTGAATCGGATTTTAAATAAGCCAGCATAGTCCAGTCAATAAAGCCCAAAACCCCCAACAAATTAGTTACTCAGCCAAACTTTGAGAATTTGTTCAGAAGGGTAAAATAAGTGACCGTGTGAGTTTGCACCCTTGTGTGGTGCACGGAAAGGGTTGAAAAGGGGTGAAAAGTGTTTTTTATCAATAACATTGCCAAAAAAATTAGTTACTTTGTGCAAATTTGGAATTAAGTTCTTGTTACCGTTTTCTAACATGTATCAAATTTGCACACTTTTGCAACATACGGAACATTGTTTATTATTAAAAAACAATAATTATTGTTATAACACGAGTGAAAAAATTAGTTACTCGCTGCAAATTTAGAATTATGATCTTTCTTTGGTTTTCTAGCATGTGTTAAATTTGCACACTTTTGCAACTTACGGAACATTGTTTATTAATAAAAAAAACATGATATTAGCTGATAACAGGGATAAAAATATTATTTAGGTGTCCGCGCCTTCGCTTGACCCACTTATTGAGATAACATCTTGGATTTTACGTGTGGCAACACTCAAAATTTTTATTTTTAATTTCCGTTTGATAGTCACTGATTTTTTACAACTTCGAGACATTTCGAATATATTTTTCATCATCATCATCTACAGCCCTTAACAGTAGGACACGAGTTTTTTTACATATATACGACCGAGTTTGATGATAGTTTGCGTTTCTAAATCCATATGAAGATTAAGTTGCATACGACTACCAAGATCATTCAAAGTCACAGTTTATCTAACATCATCATCATCCTCAGTCCACTTTTAACCGCATTTTATCTGTTTACCCTATTTCTAGCGCCAATTTTTTTTTGATACAGTACTAATACATTTACTATTTCTTATACAAAAAATAACAAGTCCCAAGTCCTAAAAACACGCAGGGCCGCGTCCACGGCCCAAAAATACTGTAAATAAATAAATACATTAATAAATTAATTATGATTTATATCCAATATAAATAATAATTATTATTGTTCATTCCTCGCTCCTACATAAATACATTACTTTTATTAATTATGATTTATATACAAAATAAATTCATGTTTAAAAATTTATAAATTCAACTCTACTACTTAAAAATTACATTTATGTTCAGTAATTAGTTTCCGACTCTTTCAGTATTCAAGTAATTATACCTGGGTTCTACCTAAGTGCTAGTAATATGCAGATCGTGCTACCTGTTTGAAGTTGTTAATTGATAACAATTTGATTGTCGTACCCAATTATTTATCAAAACCAATTATTTGTTTAAGTTCAATGATAATACATATAATTTACATGCATATTTGGCTCAATTATATAATCTTACCTATACATACATATGACTCATATGACTATGGCTAAGGTATTATTATGTTAGATATGATAATAATTCCCATAAGTTTATGTTCACTTACTGAAAAAATGAAAATGTATTTATTAACGAAATAGGTTTACATATTAAAGATCTATCGATTGCTTCACTAGGCTAGAAGCCTTTACCGAAGCAACCAGCTACCGGTTAACAAAAAATATTTATTTACGCCATACAAGACAGATACTTACTCGTATGGAGATTGTACACAAGCCATGTACAAAACATATACAGTCGTTGTCAACTAATTAGGGACATGCAAGATAGTGAAGAACAATAACCGGTTATGTACATACAAATATAAAACCCTATTGATTTCTCAGTAACTATTATTTGCATAATTTGGTCCGATTATTATGCTTTAAATGGCTGTAAATAAAAGAATAAATAAATAGAAAAAGTATTTAATATCAAAGGTTGAATATGTATTCAATTTTAAGGTATAATTCTGTAGCTGGACATTTAATTAAGGACAGTAAACTATAATGAAAAATAAAGTTAAACAAAACTAATAATCTGCAGTATTATAATATCTTTAACAGGTCCATTTTATTACGTGTAAAATCAGTACCCAGTAGCAAAACCTTTGTTAGTAATTACCGCTTGACACCGATGTGGCATAGACATTATCAGTTTCTGGCATGTTTCGACAGGAATGTTTGCCCATGCCTCACAAAAAGCTTCATTAAGTTCATCTAAAGTTGTGGTACGATAAGTGGCTACTTTTTTCTTGATTTCGTGCCAAAGGTGCTCGATTGGGTTAAGGTCCGGGCTATTTGCTGGCCAATCTAGCACCGATACTGACTGACTGGTAAGAAACGACTTGACTGAACGGGCGGTATGTTTTGGGTCGTTATCATGCTGAAACGTCCATATAATAGGGAGATGCTCCTCAGCATAGGGAAGCATCGTTTCCTCCAATATTGCCTTGTATTGATGTTGGTCTAAGTTACCCTGAACTTTCCTCACAGGTCCCACTCCACGTCCAGAAAATGAACCCCACATTTTAATGTTTTCACCTGCTTTTTTGTGAATCTTGGATTCATTTCCGCTTTTACTGGACGCCGTACGTATTGCCTTCCATCTGAAGAAATCAAATTAACCTTGGTCTCGTCAGAGAATAATACATATTACCATTGGGCGTAGGTCCAATGTCCATATTTACGTGCAAACGCCAAACGAGCATTTCTATGTTCTTTGTTCAACAACGGTACTTTGCGAGCCACTCTTCCGAACAACCCTGCTTCTACCAGACGTCGTCGAACGGTCCTCGCTGAGACACCAGCTCTTTCGTCTGTCCCAAACACTTCGTGTTTAATTAAAATAGAGCCTAAAAACGGATCTCTCTTAGCTAACCTGGTTATCATTCTATCTTCTTGCGGAGTTGTTTTTCTCGATCTTTTTGTTCTGGGCACATTTAAATCTGTGTTATTGCGTCTGACATGTTGCACTGCATTGTATACCATAGTATACCCCGGTCAGGGTATCCTTGCACGCCGCGTCCTTTAGATTATGCATAACGTTTATAATTTTTCTTACCCTACCCGACAATACATGAATATGAGCTTTAAAATTTAAATTTATTTATTATTACTAACATTCCAAATTACTTTATAGGTTTAATTCAGGAATGTTCGTCACAGCATTTAAGCGCACCTGGCTCTATTCCGCACAGTACGTCCCGCAAGCGCAGCGCCAGCAGAAAATAAACACTTCTCAATAAGTGGGTCAAGCAAAGGCTCGGACACCTAAATAGCAACGTATAAATAAAAGTATATTTAGGTTCCAGCCGGAGTTTGACCCACTAAGATTTAACAATCTTATTTTTATATTATTTTATTTATTGTTACAAGTCCACTAAACTAAAAATGTACTAATACGGACGTACATTTCCTTCTAACAGTGAACCTAACATACATATTAAATCTAGCAAACAAAAATACCCTAATTTCTAAGCATGCAATACAAATTCAAATAAAAATTATATTATCTAACATGAGAAACAAACATTATAAGTACATAGTATTTTGCTGGCTTGAGAGTACTGAGGAAGTTAGTCCGCCCGGCGCTGCGCGAGCGATGTGCGGGAGGGAGGAGCCGATCGACACCGAGTCGAGCCGACATGACTCGACGCATGGAGGGGCGCCATAGAGCAAAATAGTGTTGCCACACGTAAAATCCAACATGTTATCTCAATAAGTGGGTCAAGCGAAGGCGCGGACACCTAAATAATATTTTTATCCCTGTTATCAGCTAATATCATGTTTTTTTTTATTAATAAACAATGTTCCGTAAGTAGCAAAAGTGTGCAAATTTAACACATGCTAGAAAACCAAAGAAAGATCATAATTCTAAATTTGCAGCGAGTAACTAATTTTTTCACTCGTGTTATAACAATAATTATTGTTTTTTAATAATAAACAATGTTCCGTATGTTGCAAAAGTGTGCAAATTTGATACATGTTAGAAAACGGTAACAAGAACTTAATTCCAAATTTGCACAAAGTAACTAATTTTTTTTGGCAATGTTATTGATAAAAAACACTTTTCACCCCTTTTTAACCCTTTCCGTACACCCCACAAGGGTGCAAACTCACACGGTCACTTATTTTACCCTTCTGAACAAATTCTCAAAGTTTGGCTGAGTAACTAATTTGTTGGGGGTTTTGGTCTTTATTGACTGGACTAGCAATAACATTGCAGCACAAGTCTGTTGTATGCGTATTTGGCATTTTGTTATCAGTCTGTAACTTTATACTTGGGTAGTTAGCATGGCTACTAAAGTAATTCAGAGTATGATTCTTTGTACAATTAATTACGTACTTGAAGCGAATCTAACCAAAGTTTGGTTCACTGGGGTCTTGATGTTTATGTTATCCCTGAAATTTAGAATTGCTAAATGTCACTGTGTTACTGAATTAAGCTTATTTAAAAAAAAGGTTTATGAAGAGGCTCTTGTATCTCTTCTTCTTTGTGATGATTTTTTTATTCTCTATGCATATCAATTTCATTAGTTACATTAACTTATTCCGGAATACACCAGTGTTAGTATTACTTGACTGTTGTGTACCTGGCAAATCGTATTGTGAATCACTCAATGTGTCTATGCTAAGCTTTTAAAGCTCCAGTTTCGTTAATTAATTGCACTTTCCCAACATTTACACCTCCAGCCAATTTATTAGGGTTCCTTCATTTTGTCTAACGGAACTTATTATCAAAGCTTTCGAATGCTTTGTTTATCTATAGTTTTTCCGTGGGCTTAATGTATTGTAGAAAGTGGTTGGGTATCAAATGTTATAAATTTTGGCTTAATAGAAAAAAAAATATACTGTCACATTAGTTTTGTGGGCTAATTATGTAAATGATGCTTTGTGACCTTTGTTACCGTTTACGTTTTTACTTACTCACAAAATTTGGTATGTATATATAATCAAAAATATTGAGATGTGTCATTTTTATCATTTTTAATGGCTAGTAAGATAATTTTTTTAATTATTTTTTCGTGTTTATTAATTAGTATTTTTATAATACACTTAAATTCATCGTAGGTACATCTTTCAAATATAACTTATAATTGATGAAATATTGTTCAGCAAAAAGTTTCAATAGTGACCCAAGTTAGTTACAAACCTAAATAATGTACCAAAATATACGATTTCACCTTTTGTCCGTTGCTCTTTACGAGCAACGAGCTAGTAAATCGATTAGAGTATCGAATCGAATATCGATTGAGTGTGTATTGAATTATTCAGAAGCAAATTCGAGTCGCTTGTTTGACGCCAAATTATTTCATCCCAAACTATACTCAATTTTAATCCCTATATCATAGCAATAAGGTTTATATTCCCTACGCCCAGAAATCGATTCAGTTCTTGATATCGATATTTTCTTACTCGAATCCAATTTAGGAATCGATCGGAGTATATAAACTATACAGTAATGAGAACATAAATCTTTTGTTGTAAGATATGTAATTTGATTAGATTTTGTCAGCGATTTGTTTGAACGTGATATATGGAGTTTGAACTCTGGTTATGTAACTAACCGGTTTCTTCTAGGCAAGCGCGCTAGATCGTAGATTATAACGTTGCTTAACATCAGGCAAGTTGTAGTCAAGCGTGAGCCTATCTCATGTAAAACTATTTGCTTATTGTGGTTTGCTAAACAAGTTTATTATCATTCAAGATAAACGTATTCATTCTGCAATACCGGTGATATCAGACTTCTACGGTAATACGGACAGATAGAGGCCTATACTCAGCAGTAGTGGACATACCCTTATCATAATTTGTTTTATTCTTTTGAGACTCTGCTATGTGTCACAGTCATATACTTTAGTGCCTATATCAGTGTTTAAATTTACAAATCTTCTTTTACTCGTACCTGTATCTTCTTTAAAAGATGAAACTTTTAGAAACACTGCATATGACTAACTATATTAAGATAAAATAATATGATCATATTTATGAATGAATGAAAGAGGAGGTGTAGGGACTACTTTAAATTGAAGTGAAGAATTTCTGAATAAAAAAGTCCTTATGACTGAATCTAATTCCAAATCAAATAGTGAATCAGCAAATGCAAACTTGCTAAGACATTTTATCAGCAGCACCCATAAATTCTCAAGTTCTATTCACCATACTTAATGGACCTGCTGTTTAAAGATATCGCGATCAATATTGCTCGGTAAATCAAATGCGTTATATAATTATAAGGAACAGAACCGTGAAAGTAACGGTAGGATATAATTGATATATAATTTGGCATAATTATAGTTAAAAATTCTAAATTAGTGGTGTGTTTAAAGATATAACATATTTCAATAGGTAAAGAAGAAAAGACTGGTTTTGAGGTAGATTTATTTGTAAGGTTACCGTTATGAATTATCGGCTCGAAAATGTTATATGCATAATTGTACACTTTTAATAGCATTGTTTTACATCGATTTTGGTCTAGTTTCATTTTATTTAATTAACAGTATTTTTGGAATTTAATTACTTGAGTTGCTTTTGAAGTGTTAAAAAAATTTAAGTACCAATAGTAATTGATATGATTAGTAGAAAAGGCAAAGTCAAAATCAAAGTTATTTATTGATTAGTAAATTCCTATATGTCATTGATTCAATCTAAATAAATTTATAAAATTACAACAATACATATACATAAGTACATGGTGATACATTATACCTACGTATCGAATGACAATTATGCTTTACTATCTGCTTATTACTTTGGTTGTAACGTATACCTATATAAACAGACATCTTTAAAAATAATCAAATTAGCACCATGCGTACACGTACATCATTGTCTGTTGAAGTGGAGCGCTTAGCGCTTAGCGCCCGCGGCTTAGCTCGCATTATTTCGGGATAAATAGTATACTCTAAAGACCTCATACTACCTACATACCAAAAAACATGATCATACGTTCAGCCGTTTGTGCGCTATGGGCGTTTAAATTAACAAACACACAGATAAACAGACAAAAATTAAAAAAAACTGCTGAAACGTGTTCTGTTAAATCTATAACAGATCACGTATACCCAAACAACTTTTTTACTAACATCTTCTATGTATAGATTGTTTACCCGCTCCAGCTTTATTATATGTATAGGTAGATATATACTATACATACTAGATACTTTTGTTGTAACATTAAGGATTATAAAATTATCTACTGCTTACTTACTTTATTGCTTTCTCATTCATGAAAACATCCACGATCTGTATGATTTCATGTTATCTAAAGTAGCTAAATCTAAATATAAGAGTCATTTGGATGATATTTGATTTTGAATGATCAGATAAGATAGTTTATATCTCACATTATTGGAAGGCGATTTATAATGGACTAGTGGATGCTCGCGGCTTCGCTCGCATTAAGATGTAAATCTTGCATCTCCTATTTCACCCCTTTAAAAGCGGCTTTTCCAAAAATCCTTTCTTAGCGGATGCCTACGTCATAACATCTACCTGCATGCCGAATTTCAGCCCGATCCGTCCAGTGGTTTGGGCTGTGCGTTGATAGATCACTATGTCAGTCAGTCATCTTGGAGTTTTATATAAATATATTTTCATCTACATCAACATACATATACATACGTATACATACGTATATTATTACAGTATTTTTTAAGACTACTACAACAGCTATCTGCGCGCAATGATTAAGTTAAAGCTGCTGATGTCCCAGTTATTTGATTTGGGTCCTAATTTAATTATAGTATATGGGGCCCTTTGTATATATTATTTTTGAATAAAGAATAAGAACAAAAAACATTTATTGAGAAACAGAACACAATAAAATAGATAGAAATACACGTTTCGTGTCACAATGCAAGCATGCAGCAATAGATCTGGTCAAGTTCTTAATTGTCAAGTGTAGAAGATCAGAAAATAGTTCCACCCTTTATTGCGGCACTACTTTTATAACCTTTCCTAAATTAATACGTAGGTAACACCCAAAAGCCATCCGTCACTAAAATTTTCAAATATTATCAAAAATGATGACGGTAGAAGTTATCTGATAGGTACAGTTAATCACGGGTACGGTACCCCCGGTATGTTTAAGTTTAAAGCATCAGTGGAACCGTAGCCAACACTGAAAGGAATTTTACAATACAACGCTCAAAAAAAACGAAAATAGAAAAAAAACAGAGACTGGGTGTGAAGTAAAATTACTACAAACATGACATTAATTAAGGCTGTTGTGTTGATTTTTCTTGTTTATTTGATTATTGTTATTTACTTTTGAGCAATCACGACTTTACAGAAATACCTGTCTTAACAATAGATAGCTACATGTTGACAGTGCAATATGTTTTACGACGCAGAATGACCCGTGGTCATGTTGATTGCATTATTCAATGAAAATCTTACTGTAGGTAGAACCTTCGGCCAATTACGATGCTCAGAACCTACCAATATCGCCAGAAGTTGTTTTAATTCGCGATTCTTCCGCTCAGCGGGATTAGCTTCCGGGTGGTAAACTGGAGTAAGGGCTTGTTCTACCCCCATGACATACATTACTTTTTGCATTACTGCCGAAACAAACTGCGTACCATTATCCGAAATGATACGACGAGGCAAGCCGTAACGCAAGAAAACCTCTTCGACAAGAACCTTGGCACAGGTCTCCGCTGTGGTATCCTGAAGCGCAAACAGCTCTACCCAACGACTGGCAGTGTCTTCAACAAGAAGAATCCACTTCTCTGCGTTGTCGCCTTCAGGTAATGGGCCAAAAAGGTCCATGGCCAACACTTCAAATCGCTGATTCATTATCGGTGTCTGGAGTAGTCCTGCCGGTTTCATGTTAGTTGGTTTGTATTTCTGACATGCATCACATGCTTTTAAATACTGGGCTACATAAGTCCTCATATTTTTAAAGAAGTAACGTTCTTTTATCTTCTTTAGTGTCCTCTCCAAACCTAGATGACCAGAAGTCGGCGCATCATGAATTTGCTTCATGAGATCTTCGCGAAGAGATTCTGGTACAACTAGTTGAGGTTCCTCAGATTCATTATCTTGGTCACATCTATATAAGACTCCTTGTGACATGTAATAACCTCTATCAGACCATCGGTCTGCTGTACTGGTCTGGTCTTCAAAGTCGGAGATGATCTTGCTGACTTCCGGATCAGCAAGCTGAGCACTACGGATATCCAATGGGCTACGATGTGGTAAGTCTACTACAACCGGACAAAGTTCGGTAGCCGGCTCCTCTACTTCTTCAGTGACGGGGCGGCTCAGCGTATCAGCAACCAGATTAACTCGTCCCGGAGTATACTCGACATTCAAATTATGCGCTTGTAGCTTCATAGCCCAACGTGCTAATCTTCCACTCGGTGTCTTTAGAGTCAGCAGCCACTTCAAAGGCTGATGGTCGGTTGCCACTAAGACTTGGGCTCCTTCTACATAGTCACGAAACTTATCTAAAGCCCAAACAACCGCTAGAGCTTCTCGCTCGGTAGTATGATAATTGCGCTCAGCCGAGTTAAGCAGTCGGCTAGCGTACACAATTGGTCTCTCCTCTGTCGGACACGAACCTTGTAGAAGTACGGCTCCTAGTGCGTACGAACTGGCATCAGTTCGCAATATAAAAGGTTCGTCGAAATCTGGCTGGCGCAGAATCGAGCTGGAGGAGAGTCGCTTCTTGAGTTCTTCAAACGCGATGTTCTGCTCCTCCCCCCACTGCCAGCGTCTGTCCTTCTTCGTTAAATCAGTCAAGGGCCGTGCGATCTCTGAAAATTGCATGATGAACTTGCGAAACCATGAGCAAGTCTGGAGAAAAGTTTTCAGCTCCTTCAAATTGGTAGGTGGCTTCATACTCATCACAGCTTCTACCTTTGAAGGGTCCGGTTCAATTCCTTGGGCTGAAATGACGTGTCCCAGATACGTTACCTTCTCTCTTGCAAACACACATTTTTCCCTGTTAGCATACAACTTAAACAAGCGAAGACGATCAAAGACCTGTTTTAGGTCTTCCAGGTGGTGATCCAGGTCTTCCGAGATCACCAAAATATCATCCAGATAAGTAAGAACACAGATGTCCTTGAGTCCTGATCTCATCCTATCCATTAACCGTTGGAACGTAGCCGGCGCATTCTTCAAACCGAACGGCATACGGCAAAATTGGAAGTTTCCGAACGGCGTAGTGAACGCTGTCTTGTGTCGGTCCTCTGGCACTACCATCGTCTGCCAGTACCCCGATTTTAAGTCAATCGTAGACATTACAGCATTCGGCCGTGTACTCTTCAACAGCTCATCAATGACAGGAATCGGATAACGATCAGTTTTAGTCACTTTATTTAATTTTCTGTAATCCACACAGAAACGAACCTCTCCGTTCCTCTTAGGTACTAGTACTACTGGAGCTGCCCACTCAGATTCAGCTTCTTCAATAACTCCTTCTTCGAGCATCTTATCTAACTCCTTTCGAATAATTTCCTTCTTCGCAGGAGAACAGGGATATGGTGGACTAGCTATAGGTGTAGCGTCTCCGGTGTCAATACGATGCACTGCAAATTCTGTCGGTTCCCCTCCTGCAGCAAAAATGTCCTCGTTGACATTCAGGACTTGGGATAATCGCTCACGATCCTCGACATTAAGATGAGTGCCTTCATCTTCCCTAAGCTCCACCGAAGCGCAGGTCAGAGCTTGAACGTCCATAGCTTCATAACGCATAGGTTGAGGTGTCCTAACATGTCGCATGTACCAAACCCCAACATCAAAGTCAAGTACCACACCAGCTGCACGAATGAAATTCATACCTAACAGACTCTCGGTTGCATCCGGGAGCATTATGAATTTAACGACAAACGTTAACCCTCGCACGACAATTTTGACCCGTGCTACGTCAACATTTTGGAAGCACACTCGCCCATCAGCATATTTCAATTTTACAAACTTTTGTGAGAAGACATGACCATTATTAACTAAGTGTTCACGAAGGCTTTTACTACCTACACAATGCTTAGCGCCACAATCTAGCAATAAATTGCCTACAGAATCACAGATACGCACTTCAATAATCGGCCTAGGTCGCGAGTCGAGATCATCGCTGATCATAGACGTTACGGAAACTGCCTGAAAGGCCACTTTTACCGCGTCACTTTTCGCTTTTTTACACGTTTCACATTTAGACCGTATAACACCTGGTGCTCCGCATCCAAAGCACGTGATACTAGGACGATTCTCCGACTGGGTAACATCATTGTTTTCTGCAGGTTTCTTTTCCTTCAGCCGTCTACAGGCGTCCTTCAAATGACCAAACTGTTTACAATAACTGCATTGAGGTCGTGACTTAGGAGCGCGTGTCACGCTGGATCTGGCAGCATCATTAGACGACGAAGACGACGGCGAGATAACTGGTTGACCACTTTCGCTCAGAAGATCCTCAACTCGCCGGGCGCTCCGTATCAGTTCGTCAAAAGTATCGAAAGACGAGCGCGGAATTTTCTCTCTAATTCGAAGATGCAGCAATCCGTACAGCATATCCAGCTGGGTCACTTGTGACAACGACGACGGAGGAAGCTGGGCATACAGGGCACGCACGTGGCATATGAAAAGGTCAGTGGCCTCGTGCTGACCCTGCTCACGTTTAAATATTTTCCTATAGATGAGATGCGGTGGCAGTCGGGGTCCAAAAGTGTTCTTCAACGCTTCGACTGCGTCCTTCCAGGTGGCCGTGGTAGCTTTAACTCCTTGCCACCACGTTGCTGCCATATCCGTAAGCAGCATGGAGAGCCCCCGGAGGGCAACGTCATCACTGACGGCAGCGCATTCCTTATAGGTTTGTACGGCGTCCAAAAATGCCATTACATCGGACGATTTGTCACCACTAAATCGAGCGGTGCATTTCAATAAGTTATTAGAAGGCATGTTCGTACCTTGTGGTCCGTGACTTAGCTGATTTAGTAGAAGCATAAGTTGGTCGGCGCTTAACACGATGTTAGGAGCGGCGGCCACGCCCGCCGGGACGGGGGCGCCAGCCGACGCAGGTGCAGGAGGCGGCGGCGGCGCAGCGCACGCCTCGGCCGCTAGGGCCGGCGCGGCCACAGGCGCAGCCGTGACATCATCACAGCCAACGCTCGGACCAAGTCCCAGCGTCACCTGGTGCACACGATACTCGCGCGGTGGTTCGGCCTCCAGGCCGTCCAGAACAACCGGCGCGGGCGGTGGCGGCGAGTCCTCGGACGAGGCACCGGCACGCGTTAACACCATTGTCCGCAAAAGTCCACAAACACAGTACACGATATACCTAAACGTTGGTTAACTCGTACACGGGAGTTTAACCAACATTCACCGTTCATAATAGGTATAAACGTCTAATAAATAGCAATCACAGTCCATCATAGGTATAACGAAAACGAAACGTTCGTTTACTTTCTACACACACACGCGTAAACTGGGTTCATAAAAAGTCTAGGTAACCTAACGACATAGGTACCAATGTGCATAGAAAACCAAAATAAAACACTGTATAGTCACATAAAACACGAAACAATAGGTCCCAATCAAAGTCTAGGATACCTACGTGTTCATCCAGGTTCACTTGGTACGCACTAACACTGTCCAACTAGACACAAGACAACCGACTTTATTCTCATATAAACACGAAACAATAGGTCCCCAATACCTACGTGTTTACTACCGATATTATTACGCTGAGAGTTCAACACCAATATACACAGGTACTTCAACGTAATTACGCGGCGAGAGAATATTATCGTTTTCTCTAAAACTGCACGGACACCATTCGACTGAGTTCACAGTTCACACAACACTATCTCGATTTCCGAGAATTTTGAGTGAATGTATGAACGAACGAACGACTAACGAAGGAGCGGTATAGGTACTAGCGTGGCGCCTTCCGATACACGGGTCTATTAACAAATATACTTCCCGAAGTTTTGTATTGCGCCACGTGCGTTTGCCCATATACTCACACACACATAGTAAGTACACATCACAGTTCACTGCGGTAAAATACGCAACATACCTACACGCGCTCACTTTCGCGAATAATTTTAACACTGATATTTAGAGTTCTGCTTCACGTTAGGCGCCATTATAGCGGGGATGTCCATGATAAAAGAAAAGTCACTGGGTCCCACTACAAATTATTTATTTTCGGAAGCGTCACGATACATTATTTTTGAGCCGCGGAGAGCGCAGGCGGCGCGCTCAGGAGTTTCCGTGCAACTATTAATGTTTTCTGATTCTTTATTCTTTCGGAGCGCCGCGTGCCTTCCTTAGCGGGGGCGGGGCGAGGGCCAACATTTGATATGCGCGCTACAGCATCCACGCGCCTTCTCTAACTTTTGCAGCTTTTATTTTGGCCTTCTGACGTGGCCTTCTGTGTAGTTAAATACCATCTCCCTCTTAAACTGTCTGTTTATTTATGTAAGTATATAACTATTTATATATAATACTATAAACGACAAAGAAGGAAATTAAATCCACTATTCCTATCTCACTTCTACCTGTTAGTCTAGTTCGACAGTCGTTAAGCCATGTCAGAGGCCCTTAGGATGGTTTGAAAACTCTCGACAACAGAGTTAGCCACTCTCATTCGATAAGAAGTAGAAGACTATCTAACTACATATAACAAGAATATAAAAGCATTAAAATCTTCAGAAAAGCCTCAAGATAAAACAAGTACCGCATTATCAAAACGACCCAGTAAAGTTAACAAATTGCAACTATACCGGGAGCCATGTTTTCTAAAAATTACGATCCAGAGTAAATAAAAAAATACCTACTTTAAATAAAGTATGTACATGCTACTATTTACATGTAAATGTTAGTCTTACTTACTATTTGTTTAAAGGTTGTACTTGATTCCAAGGTTTGGTAATTAAAGGTACTCTTTTATTTGATGCTTCTTTGTTGAATTGGAATATATTTGTCTGCTATTGTTTAACTATGGTCAAGTGCAAACCCGTTCAAGTTAAAAAAAAAAATATTGTTGAAGTTTGCTGAAGGTTAAGTTTTTTACATATTCATACAAATAAGTAAAGCAAAATGTCACAGTTTTTTGTTGATGAATAATGTAACTGGTTATGTGCAGTAGGTACTCTGAAAAGCAAAGTTATACTCATATATTTACCGGTTTCTTCTAGGCAAGCGCGCTAGATCGTAGACTATAACGTTGCATATATCATATAAAAAAAAATAGTCAATATACTTAATTTTTTTATGTAGGTACATAAAAAAATTAAGTATATTGACTATTTTTTTAAGTTATTATAATTATTTGAAGTAATAATTTAAGGTTGGTTAGTTCTTTCGATTTCGCTCACGTTGCGGAGTCAACTGCAGCATATTATTGTGTCACTCTTGGAACCACCAGCATACCAAGCAAAACATACTCATGTATTGCTTTTTGTATTGACGAACAAACATCAACAAACTCACTCACTATTTATTGTAATTTCCAATAGACCTACACTAGTACAACAATAAATTGCGTCCGTTGTTCTAACAGCGTATTATCGTCTTTTAATTTGTTCATTTCCGTTGTGTACAAATCCCATTTAAATGTTGGTTGCTGTCACATTGACACCAATGTTCTGAGGGCGTATAATTGGTTACATTTACTATGTGGTTATGGTGACCATTTATAGCCGTAGATAATTGTTTGGTCATAGGTAAAGGTTTTTTTTGGGTTTGGTTTTTGAATGGAGGTGCGTAGGAGATTCCATTCATAAAAATTGATTAGGAAATATGAAATAAACGGTTTCGTTTGTCTGTATAAAATATATTTGGTAAAATTTGGACAGTCGTTTTTTAAGTTATCGTATCAGATAGATACTCATATTATTTAACTATTTCGTTTAAATTTTACATAAGTATCAAAAAACACTACTCTGTAAATAGTTCTTTTTAATGCATATTTTTGCTATGAAACATTAAATTGAAGGACCCTGTTTTTTGCCATAGTACGAGAGTCGTTAAGCTATAACATAGCCCTTAGAGCGATTTCAAAACTGTCGATATCAGAGTTAGCTTCTCCTATCATAACTGACTTTAGTTTTATTGCTATGTTATTATCGAAATTTTAAATATATTATAGAAGTCCAGCTGTGCTATGCATATGTCAACTTTACTACGCTTGGCTGCCCACCAATGGGGGTCTCCGTTATAATTGTATGCTTTGACATGACGTAAATATTGTGCCCATAGTCTAAAACATAAACATAAAGCCTTATTTTAAAGAAAAATAGTCTAATTTTATCTGGCTTAAACAGTGTTGATAAAATAACATAGAGGTACTTGGGTGATATTGCATTTTGGTTTGCTTTCTTTTCATGGCATTAGTTGAAATTTTATGATTAGTTAAGGAAAATTGTAAACGAGTAACACATTTTCTGAGTACAATAATGTTTTTCGAGACTTCTTTGTTGTGTTTTATTTATTTTGTACTTGTGTATGGCGTTTTCGGTCCATTTACTTAATCATAGTCATATCTAATAAATTAATGAAATGAAAATTAAAATAAAATAAGCCACACTTGCCTAATAAATACTTTATATCCTCGTAAGAAACTAGGATATAAAGTAGTTTATATTAATCAACTTACTCCTTACTTATGCTTACTATTACCTCACGTTTCCTCAATAATATAATCAGATGGGGCAGTGCCATTTGTATAACTGTCGTCAACATTAGGATCCTAGACATTAGTCTGACCTCGACTTTATAGCTTTCACCCTTAGCTGTTTAGTATTATGGACAAGTCTTTATGATTTATATCGTAACTTTGTAGTACCTATTTGCTAGAGGCAGTCATTTGTTTGTTAAAGATTTTTATTTTTTCTACAGGCGTTTGATAGTTATTTGAAATTTGATGAACCATGGTTTGAACAATCATTTAGGTATACCTACGTATTAAGGATTCTTATAAAATTTGAGCAACAAGGGTTTTTTTTGGGATGACCGCGTAACATAGTAGATACTACTGTTCTTTGGCTGTAGTAATAAAACGAATAGTGTCACAAAAATACTCAAATAATTTGTAGTCTAAAACAAGTCTTTTCGTAGAATAAAAAATAACTTTTATGTACGGCTTAAAGTAGGTATAAGAATTTACCTCTTTTCTTTAAAAGCAGCGTCAGAGAAAAAGGAGAAGATGCTTAAGGCAGTCAGAAACTTTGACGTAATTTATATAGGTACGTCAAGCAATCCCACAATTAGGTTTTAACTGATAACAATCAATGGTAAGACCAACCCTAAAACCACATTTACCACCTATCTCCGTCATTAATTTAATTAATTTTCCATATCTATGCTAATTCTTTGAACACCCTGTCTTATCGTGACCTCAAGATCGTAATTTTTAATTTACTAGTTCTTATGCTGAGCATTAAGCTTATCTAAATTGCATAAGGAATGGGCGTTTCATAACCTAATAACTAGCTGTTAAGAATAAGTCTGGATAAATTACTTGGAGATTAGACTTATAGTTGATGTTTGAGCGTTAACTAGATGTCTTGAAGTTGTTTTTTATTAGACTTTGAGCTGGCAGATTTGTGTTAGCAATTGAGCATCAAGTGGTTTAGCTTTTTTGTGTTTGAAAATACTCATCACAGGCAGCTTGTTGAAAGATGCTTTTGTGTGAATTGGCAGCTTTTTTTTCTTAGTTTTTGTACTTATAAATTTAAAATAACGAGTGACTGCGTACATAAAAAACGTTGCTTGATATCAGGCGAGTTGTAGTTAAGCGTGAGCCTACTAAATATAAAAAGTATCCATTCTTTTGCTTCACTTATGACTGTTATCTGATTTAGGGTAATTTTCTACAACCCTGATATTAAATATATATATTAATTTAATAGTTTATTTACAATAATAAAATATAAAAACAAGGAAAGAAAAACTAAACATACCTACTACTTCTAACTACTACAAAAAAGGGGCACTTAGAAAATCTTTAGAAAAGCCTAAAGATAATCTTAGTGCTCCAGCCCACTACCAGAGGGCAGCGTGCCCAGCATGTAGTACTGGCCGCATTACCACGCTGAATGGTAATGCTTATACGTTGAGCCAGAAAAAGGCCAGCATTTAGGTCATGCGTCGCGCTCCGAGAGGTTTTGGAAAATACTATGGGCTCCCGGACCCCACGGCCCCAAAGTCTAGACTCCAAAAGGCTCAAATATGTAACCTCGCCCGAGGTTAGCATATTTGCGTCTCTTGTGTTGCTCGGCAATAATAGTTATAACTTATTTAATATTTTTAAAAAGATGTAGGAGTAAATATCTTACCTATTACTTAGTGTGAATTCCGTACATGAACAGAAATTCAAATTATGAGGCTGTAATTTTAATACACATGAGTACCTACCATAATATCTCGAGGAAGCAATCTAGAAATTTGAATTGTTTATTATAATAACAATTCCCGGAAAATACAATTTGAAATTCAGCGAATTCAGTTTCCAATAGAAAGGGTACATGGAGTGAACACGTTTTGTTACTTGGTTATGGCCATTTCATAAGCTAAAACCATGGCTTTGTATGGATTTATGTTTGTAAATTTTATTACAGATGTCTAAATATCTCTTTATTCGATTGCGAAAGATAATCATGCTTTAAGACTGTATGTTTATGTTTGATTTTCATGGAAAATACTGGGCTTGATTGACAGACTTCAGTAAGTACTGTAGGAATAAAAAGAGGAAATTTGAAAAATAATCAGACTACCTTATCTATAGAGTAAAACGTCTCTTCCACCAAAATTTTTTTTTCTGGCTATATCAGATACACATATATGACATATATTTATTTTTAAGAATATTTATTCCTATGAATATAAAATGACTGCCACTCGTAACACAATCCCCAGACAGAAAGCACATACAATTTACAATTCTCGTAATAGATTTAACAGCATTAGAAATGTCTGCACTGATCAGTTTACGACAAATTCTAGTGAACAATACGGAAGGAAGTCCTTTATAGGTAGAGAAAGGTAACAGAGCGGGAATAAATCAAACATGTAGGAATTGTAGAAGCATTATGCTGAGTAAATAATATTATACAGGTTTATTGCTACTAAATAAATACTTTTAGAGGCTAATAGTATGTCCGTACTAAGATTTTTGGGAAATTGCCCATTAGAACTATGGGAAATCTGTGAAATAAAACTAACTCAATTGCTTGTCAGACATTTTGCCCCATAGTTATGCTTTTATGTTTTACGGTGTACTTGTTTAGGTAAAGTCTGATGTGCATATGTATTTTCAAATGTCTAAAAATTGTTAAGATTTGATGTTGCATAACTGCCTCTAAAATAGGATCATTAGGTTTCTTCAAGTCTTTAGCATTTGACGATCACTATTTCGACTGAAGTGACATTCGTAAAAACATCACTGGTAGTGTAGTTGTAGGTATGCAAAGGAATAGAGCTAGAGCAAGATTTGTTTTATCTAAATATATAAAAAACTCGTAAATGACTGACTGACTAACTGACATAGTGATCTGTTAGTGCAAACCCCAAAACCACTGGACGGATCGGCCTGCAATTTGGCATGCAGTTAGATGTTTGGCGTAGGCATCCGCTAAGAAAGGATTTTTTAGAAATGCCACTTTTAAAGGGGTGAAATAGGGGATGCGAGTTTTATTTCTTAATGCGAGCGAAGCCGCGAGCACCCACTAGAAAGTTAATAAAGTTAGAAATTATCTCATTAGTAGCAACTAACTCGGTATAAATCGCATAGAGACGATCATGCGATAGATGGGGTGTTGTCACGAACTTTGCTCTTAGTGCGGTGAAACTTACACTAGCACTGTATGATATATCTGTGTGTGTGTGAAGTCTATGTGACGATTGGTGAGACTTCACACGAAATTTTGAAGTCAATCTTTTTATAAATCTTTAACATATTTCGACTTATATAGTGTGAACGGTCACATTCCAGAAAAAATGGAGAAATATAGAATAAATGCTTTTTGTTCTTTTTGTTCTAGGCAACTAGATTTTTAACAGTTCTAAGTCTTTTTTTGCAAATTCAATCGGTAACATAACTTTACAGTAGTTAAATTACGACTTATATCCAATTTCTCATTGCTAAGACTTGCGTGAAAGAACTCATAATTATTTGATACAAGTTAAGCACACTAACAAATTCTTCAATGTAAGGGAATGTTATAAGAACTCTTTAAGTTGTGTAATTCTATAGTTGAATCAAGAAGTCAAGATGTAACAGCTTGTTAACTAGTAAACGATGATATCTTAACCGCATTCGACATTTTACTGCTTTTTTCTCGTTTAAATATTATGACAATATTTTTATTTCTTTCACGTCTTCATAAAATACAACTTTGATGGTATCTCTTCGCTTGGAAGCAGCTGCGAACTTTCACATTATTTTATGATGTGTTTACGTGATTTTTTTGTCAAAATTCACGCGTTGCGGCTTCTTTGTGTGATGATTATTGTCATTTATCATTTAGATGTCATGTTTATTTATCAGTTGTGAAATTATAATTATACTTAGGTATGTCATATTAAAGGTTTTACTGGCGCTTTGTAATTAACATATGAAAATGATTAAATGTAATTCAAATTTGTTAAAGTTAAAGTTCGTAAGTTGTCACTGGATTCCTTAACAACGATTTGCCATGTCAAATAAATATAAAGATAACTTTATTTAGCAAAAAATTAGTAGTAGTATTTAAAATACCGCTAAGGCGTTTTACATATTTTTTAAACATTCTAATTCAGACTCGCTCAATTCAGATCGTTTCTAGATCTTTGGTTAAGAAATGTTAAACGATAAACTTACATAGTTCAAGTAGCATCTATCCAATATAAGCAATGATCCTTACATAATAGCAATGCTGATGTATATCTCGTGTTTCCCCACGTTTTACCCATAAATACCAAGTTATCCAACACAATATCGGCCGTGTAAATCATATCGTTACCATAGAAGCAATGATTACCTCGGTTAAGATACCGTATCATTGGCATACCGTAAAGTGGTAAGGTGTTTTGTAGCAGCCGCTTTACTACATTACAAGTACCGTATTACCTCCCAAATACTTAATGTCATGCCTATTGGCGTTCCGTTGAGTGAGGATTATGTCCCATAGTAGCCTGGTACAGACTGATGGTGATGATAACTCCTACAATATAAACATCTATGAGCAAGTGCCTAAAGTAGCCTTGTCTGAGAGCACTTTTCAATCCACTACAGCTCTGATAAATTCCACACTTTGCCCTAGTAGGTGGTGGTGATGGTAGTTATCATGTGACCTATTTTCCTTACTACCAAAAATCTGTGTATATTTTGTACTTGATCATCATCATCAGCCCGTGTTCACCTACTGCTGAGTATAGGCCTCCTCTCCAACGTGTGGCACAACATGTGCCACATAGTACAGTCTCCAGCCTGGAAGACATAAGATGGATCAGACAGACTGGAGACGGTACTTTACCTTATGCAATATATTTTTTAAAGCTAAATATGACGTATTTGTTTGTATGATCGAGGTGTTATTTTTAACACCTTGTAGTATCTACAAAACGTAATCCGTGTTTAAAGGGGTGGCCGATTACAACAATGTAATAAAGTTTCCCTTATGCAAACAGTAGAGTTACATTGAAACATTAATATTACTGATTAGATACCTTCTGTTTTAATACTTCCCGATAGCATGGAATACAGAAGTACTCCAATAGAATAATTCCGTAATGGTTTAATGTATTATTGTAACTCTGACCCCTGGAACTTCACTTACATAATAAAGTTACTTAAATCTATGGTTATGGATTTGATCGTAAACTGCTACATATGTAGTTTAAGAATATTGTAAATAGCATTTGTTAAAATAAAATTCAGTATCTGCTGTTAATCCGTGGAAGGATCTGGGCGCCCACCACGATGTGTCTGCCCAAGAAAACTCCCCTAACGAATTAATTCTGCGGAGGAGGCACGACCCTCAGTCATGAAGAAATACTACTCAAGAGAGAGATACAAGTGTTTAGTTCTATTATTTAATACATGAAGTCAATATAAGGTTTAGGGCACTATATTCGATGTATTAAAAATACTTACCAATTTTTAAAACTGATTTAACAAAACAGTAAGTAGTTATTTTCTACTAATCGTATCTTACGTACATATACTACAATATACCATAAATCAAGTTGTCATAATAAACATATCAAAGATGTTGCAAAATGTACAAGACACACAAGCTACCGTAAAATTTCTGCACAATATTGCACAGATGTAGAAAATTTGAAGTCGCCTACATCGAACCTCAAAAAAAGCACTCTTAGACACTTTAGTTTTCTATTTTTAGTATTGCAACATTATGTACGTAACAACCAGCCCTTGAATTTTACAATTTTTATTTCTTTATGCCGCACCAATAGTAAAAAGTCAGGTTAGTACTATTAGCATACGTTTTGATATTTCATATCGAAACAATGATATATCTTGATATTTAATGTCAAAACTTATAACAATGCTTCGACAAGTCGAGAGTAAACCGGTTTCTTCTAGGCAAGCGCGCTACATCGTAGACTATAACGTTGCTTAACATCAGGCAAGTTGTAGTCAAGCGTAAGCCTATTTCATGTTAAAAAAAAAAAAAAAGACAACATCAATCCTTAAAAATATGTCAATATTTCTTTTTTTTTAATCATTTATTCATTTATACTGTTTTAATTAAATGTCACCCTTGCAACATTAAACAGGGATTGCCGAAACCGTTAATATTTCTTTGACTGATAGAAAAAGCGAATAACATCAAAAATTTATTTTACGCTTTGAACGAAACAGACACGTACAACACTAATTACTTAATTATTTGACACCACATCTAGCAAAATACTAAGTCTAAGTTGTATACGATAGCAAGCCCGAGGAAGACCCCGTCAAAGTTCGTTGAGTCAAGTGAAACTATAATCATGAGGCTTTTCTACACTTGATACTAAAAACATGGTTATACGGACGCGATTGCGGTCACGGTGACCTCGGTCAATGTTAATAGTTAATTATGCTTAGCATGATAGATATTTTTACTTCGGTACTACTTAATATGGCTTTTTTGAACTGGATAATGAAGCAAAAATTAGTTTTTTACAGAAAATAAACATACCTACTAAAAATACGCAGATCAGAAAGCTATTCTTATCGGGATTTTCGGTCCCCAGTTCATTCAACGCTCATAGTTAAATTACTCGCTTAACGGTGAAGGAAAATATTGTGAGGAAACCGACATATTTGAGGACCAAAATATCCGAGGACATGTGTCTTCCGTGGAAGGACCTGTGCACATATCTGCCCAAGAGAACTCCCCTAACGAATTAATTCTACCGGAGTCACGACCCTCAGTGATGAGGAAATACGACAATGGTGTTTAGTTAAACAGGTGAGTTACATATCAAACGATTTAAAAAAAAAATCCATGTAGTTTGACCGTGCCCGCCTCTGCCGTCAGTATAACCCCACTGTATCCTTACCCGCAAGTAAATCATAGGGCAACTTTCGCTGCATAGCGTGAACATATGCATTGTTGCTCGAGCAACTCGTTCACTTGATCGGTAGGAAAGTGTTTGTTATGTATACTTAGGGTAAACATAGACGTTACTGTATGTATTATTCAGCAAGACTGTCTGAAATGTCCCTAAATATTTATTTATTTTAAAATTTTGTAATTACTTGTGTTGAGTCTGGTCGTTGGTATGTATAATAAGTATGTATTTACAAAAGAAAGGTATATATGTATTATATCCGTTATTTAGCGCCCATGATACAAGCGTTATCTTAGTATGGGGCTAGATGGCGCTGTGTGATATGTCTTGAAATATTTATTTAATATTTTATATTTATTTATCTAAATGTTCAATAGGTGTGACATACCTGGGAAGCTTAGGTTGTAGAATTAATTCATTAATACAATAGGGTAGGATTAATGTCCTTGAAAGCCCTAGATTTGTTGAATAATTACGTTTGTGTAATAGAATTTATTTATGTGATTACAAGTGATGCTTAGTTATTGAATACTGAAACTAAGATATGTAACACATCAACAACAATTAACAGGTATGATATTTTTTAATGAGGGTTTAAAAAATGGTTGACAGAGAAGGCATTTTATTCACACAATGAGTACCTACCTCGTGGGGAGTGATGAAATATGTACTAATTATGTATAATATGTATTAGGATGTATGTCTTTATGTTTATGTACATTATAATTATATTTGTGTATATTATTTATTCTATCGCATCTATTTCTGTTGTACACCACGTCCTTTATAATCCTTTATTCATTCCTCTCCATCCAAGGGTTGCCTGGAAGAGGTTGCTTTTAGCAATAAGGCCGCCACTTGTGGCACTAGAGTAATTTATGAAAGTATTTTTAGTAAGTAAAAAAGTAAAAGTAAAAATATGTTTATTTACTAATTGAAAAACTTAACCTATATAATATTACAATTTGTTTAACTTACAATACAATAATAGTGTTAACTGTAGACCCCAAACTAGGCGTTAGCCTGTATCTTGGTGGTCCAATTATAAAAGATCCTGTTTTCCAGTAAGAAGTTGACGCTAGTAAAAGAATAATTTCAATACTATCTAGAGATGTATAAAACAATAATAATCACGGCCATGTACATAGTTTAGTTACAGAAATGTTCATCCATAGTTTATAAAAAATCTTTTTAAATAAGATATCTGTAGTAAAACCTTGTCAAAAAGTTTAATACAATATTTATGATCACAAAAATTACATTTTGAAAATTGAAAATTGAAATCAGTTGATTGATGTCTACCGCATGAAGATGCTGCTTAAGCTTAGGTAGATTTATTATTAGGTACTATAGGTATGTTAAGCACTTTGGCCGGGTAAGATTGTGTGTTTGTGTGTGTGAGTGTGTATATGTGTGTATATACGTGTGTGTGTGTGTGTGTGTGTGTGAGTGTGTGTATTTTATATTGATGGGCTTCTGCCGTCAGACAATGAAGCTGTGGGTGTCATCCCATCACCTTCTAAGTGTGCAGTGAGAAGTAAGTAATGGTTGTGATATAATGGTATCGCTTAAGGCTTCAGGCAATCAAAAGAGATCTTCCACCTGTATGTTCTCTCTGCCTGCTTGGTTGTATACTTTGACTAATTCTTCAACTTCCTGATATGACTTTGTTTGTAGCCAGTGTTTTATTTTACCACGCGCTTTCCTGTGTGTAATCTGTCTTACATCACAGCTATTTAGCACAGCTTTTAGCACAAAAAGATGAATATATGGCGGCAGGCGTGAGGCGAAAACTGTTCGGACTTCAGGTAATTGGACCTGTGCAGAGGTCTTATCTGTGTTTTCATTTTGGCCTTTATGTTGAGTTTGGCTCACCGCCTTCATTACAAACAATTGTCGCACTGTCAAAGCTTTGGCATCAAGATAAAGTTGTGAGGTTGGATAACGGCGCGGTTTTCCTAGTAGAACTTTTATGACAGCTCTTTGAGCTCGTTCTAAGGAAATCATGAATGATTTTGCTGCACCCCCCCAGGCATTTATGCAGTATTGAAGTAAGGACTGACACAGTGCCGTATATACTAGTCTTTTAACTGCTATGTTCATTACGGGTCTAAGCGTCTTCATCAGGTATATCTGTTTCCGGACTTTCTTGACTAGACTTGCAATGTGGGATTGGAATGTGAGTTTTTCATCTATTTCAACACCTAGGTATTTTATTGATGACACTCTCTTAATGTTTTGACATGGACAATTTCGCAGAAGAGGAAAGGAGATAACGGGGCATCCCTTTGTGTGAATTTTGATTGACTCCATATTAGGAACTGTGGCATTGGTTATGTGAAAGCCAATGAAACTAGTCTTTTTAATATTCAGGGTTAGAAGATTCATGTCGAGCCACTCAGAAATCCGTGACATTCCTCTTTCTGCAGCAGACTTTACAGCCGACCAGCTGCTAGCGTGGAACAAGGCTAGGGCATCGTCTGCATAACAGATTAGCCTAGAATTAGGGAGCTTAATCCTTAGGATACCGTCCATGTAGATGGTAAAAAGAGTAGGCGAAAGGATGCTCCCCTGTGGTAGTCCGAAAGAAATTGTTTGTTCTTGGCTGATTATGTCTCCAATTTTCAAATGTTGTCTTCTGTTGGTCAGGTAGCTTGAGAACCACTCGAGAGCTATTCCGCGCACCCCATAATTTTCTAGCTTCCTTAACAGCATAATTGTTGAGACCGTATTGAAGGCTTTGGCGAGATCTAGGAACACTCCAACGCATCTCTCTCCATTGTCCAGGTCTTTTGCTAAAGTTGAAGTGAGCAGATCTACCGCATCCTCTGTGCATTTCCCTCGTCTAAAGCCGAATTGCTGGTCTGACAGTAACTGTTGTTCTTCTAGAAAACGCACAAGCCGGTTATTTATTATTTTTTCCAGGATTTTGGAGAGAGCGGGCAAAAGAGAGATTGGACGGTAGTTATCTATATCGTCTTTTGAACCCGCTTTGTGGATTGGAATAACTGTCGCGGTCTTCCAGCACTCTGGAAAGATGCCTGTTTCTATGCTCAGATTGAAGATATGCGTGAGCGGAACAAGGATCGTAGGTTTGATGTGTTTCAGCAGCGCTGGAGTGATGCCGTCTTTGCCCGGGGCACTGTTACTTTTAAGGCCGGAAATTATACTATTTACCTCGAACAGGTCAGTGGGAGCCAGAAAAAAGGATCTAGGGGTGAGTGAATTTCCATTTAATATCATACTTAGAGAAACTTCTGTTTCATTAAGTTTTGTCAGGATAGCTGCTGCAAGGTCATCTCCTGTTTTTGCCAAGTGTTCGTTACATTCGTTAATTCTACATTGAGGAGAGGCTCCTTTTAAAAGTTCTGTGGGAATGTTCTTGGATTTTTTGATATCGCATATCTCTGTAATTGCTTTCCACAACTGTTTAGGATCTTTGTGTGTTTTGGTGATCCTCTGGTTATCATATTCCTCCTTTCTTTTCTGCAGTATAGAGTTACAAAAGTTTCTGTATCTGGTGTAAGTCTGTTTCAGGTTTACGTTTGTCGGTTGCTGCTTGACCTGGAGGTGTAGTTGATCCCTATGGCGCATACAGCGTATGAGACCTGGCGTAATCCACGCTTTCAAGCAGTGCTTTGTTCTGCTTGTTTTCCGGTTGTATTTGTGCTTCTGAATAAGAGTTAAAATGTAATTTGTGAAGGAATCCGCCGCTGTGTTGACGTCCTCTATTTCCAGTATATCTCTCCAATCCTTGTTTTTCAATTCTTCTAAAATAAGCGAGAAGTCAGTATTAGTTATATACCTACATGCCTTGCAGTTTTTAGGTTTGTTTTGGTCTATTTTGATACTAACCATCGTCATATCATGGTCCGTCACCGTGCATTGACACACAAAACCAGTGGCATTGTCAAAACCTCTCAAGAATATGTGATCTAGGCAGGTGTTGATTCTTGTTGGTAACGTGATGGCAGGTAGAAACCCATACTGATTTAGGACGCATTGGTATTTGTCGTTACTGCTATCTAGCGTGTCGTCAAGCATGTTGATGTTCATGTCACCAGCGACTATAACCTTTTTGTGGTGTTTAGTAGTATCAAGCAATGTTTCGAACGAATTTAAGAAAGCTGTTGTATTATCAGCGGGTGGTCTGTAAATGCCAATAATACAGGCTATATTGTCAACTTTTACCATAAGGCAGTTGGCATCATCGAGGGTAGGTTCCTCAGCATTTGCTGACCAGCTGCTTTTAACGTAAATGGCCACTCCGCTACATTTGTTTAACACTTTGGTTGTGTGAAAGAAAGTATATCCTGTAATGTTTGGTATGACTGGCTGTGGCATGTT
This sequence comes from Macaria notata, assembly GCA_927399415.1. NCBI lineage: Eukaryota > Metazoa > Arthropoda > Insecta > Lepidoptera > Geometridae > Macaria > Macaria notata. The sequence continues at coordinate 8,775,521 of OV656741.1, forward strand.
AAACCAGCATTCAGTGAATACTAATACATCAAAATTTATGGCAAGGCGTTTCAGTACTATGTCAATCTGACCTAAATGTGCTTTGTTGCTTAGGCTTCTGATATTACACGAAAGGATATTAAAATTATGATCTGCTATATTACGTTTACATTCCTCTAGGCTAAGTATAGAGTGACACTTTATACTCAGTGTTTCGTCTATGTCTTTGTAAATATCTAATTTATCCATATTCAGGGTAATAGTAATTTAATTCGAAGCCTGCTTTAAATACGCCTATGGTCACTCTGTGTGGAATGCTAGCTTTAAACGTGTAGTCCTGAAACTTACTTAGGGATTGTAGTGTATATTTTGGTACAACTAGCCGAAAGACAAAACATGGGTTTTGAATAGTGGCGTTGTTTTGAGATTTTGGGTGTATGAATGTGTGAATGTAAATGTGAGTGTGTGTTAAAAATGGTGGTAGGAAGAGAGATTTCTTTAACAGCAATACCAAAGTACAAAAATCTATACTCGTTTGAAAGCAGATTTTAACATATTTACTGAGATTTTTACGTTTTTGAATAAATAATTTAAAATATAACATACAAAATAACCGAATATTAATACCATGCCTATAGTTATATTTAATTGCGTTTGAAAATCTTATCGATGTCCTCTGTACAGTTGATAGAGATTGCTGGAGTCCCTTCTGCTCGTCGGACGAAAATTTTCCCATTGTTCGACCAGCAGTACCGGAATTCTTGATCTCTTGCTCGGGATCGTGCTTCACGAAACAACAGACGGTTCGCCTTGGTGAGATGCTCGTTAACATAGATTTTTCTTTGCGGCCCTGGTAAGTCAATATCCCCTGAGGAGATATTGCGGCGGGTTTTTGATCCTTTCAGCAACTCGTCTCTCTTAGTTCTCCTTGTCAGTCTTACAATAACCGGTCTGGGGGCAGTTATGTTAACTGAATTTTTTTCCCCGTTTCCGTTAGGTCTTTTTCTAGGTCCCGCTCGAGATACCCAGTCGATATCAGAGTCGTTCAATGTAACCCCTAGTTTAGACGCTATGAGTGTTGTGATGTGCACCAGGTTTTCATTTGCGCATTCCTCCATTCCCAATATTTCTAACTCGTTCCTAATCGAATATTGTGATTGCTGGGCCAGTTGATCTTGGAGCTGTGCTATTGTAGATTCCAGTACTGAGATAGTTGCTGCTTTTTCTTCTACTCTTTTGATTCGTTGTTCGTAACTATCCAGCCTGTCCATAAACTTATCCAGCCTCTCAGTAATTGACGCTTTGTGCTCTTGCGCTTCTTGCCGCAAGAGCCGTATTTCGGCGATGATAGCTAGATTATTATCTTCGTCCGAAACCTGGGCGACTGGGCTTTCCGGGACGATTGGCGATCCTTCTGCGAACCGCTTTGAAGCACGTGGAGTCTCTGAGATGCCTAAACTAGCAGTCGCCGGCGCACAGCTGGGGGAGTCGGTCGCTCGCGGAAGTACGCTTGTTCGACATCTCGCGCACTGCCAGTTATTCATCTGCGTGGAATCCCCCGCCTTTATATTAACGCAGATAGGGTGAAAATAGGCCTGACATACCGTGCAGCACAAGTACCGGGATGCGGTAATATCCTGTTGACATTTGGAGCAAGTTTTTTTCATCTTGATTGTAAACCGAAAATGTGTAGTGCAAGTGTTAAAACAATCGATTGCTTCCTGTGCATGAAAGTGAGCGTGACAGGTCGATCGTACTGGCTGCGAGCGTGAGCGAGATGGTCGCGTAAGTTCAGCCGACGAGTCCAATTCAACAAGAAACTGGTTTGTAAATCAGTGTTATCTGCACTTGTTAGTGATATTTATTTCCGTACCTTGTAGTATAATCGTCCTCTTACTATCCAATCGCCACTAACTCGTGAATAATATCGTTTATACACTTTAAAACTATTTTTATTGCGGGTGTTCGTGACTTAGCAAGTTAACTCGATGAGCGTCCGTTAATTTTGTTTTATAAGTGTGTGACAATAAAGTATTATCTATCTATCTAATACATTGTTTTTTTTTTAAAGCTTTGAATTTATCTTTATTGACGATTTCTTTATTTTAAGTATTGACATGTAACTGCTGTTTGTTATAAATAAATATCTGAATCTGAATGGTAACCTTAAATTTAGAAATTCAGAAGACTTAAATGTGAAATTTCTAACAATATAATATGGTCGTATTATTTCTGTACTTCTAGCCATGTTCCCAGTCTCTGAAATTGCTTCCAATTTGCCCGAATGTAATACCTTTTTTTTATGAGTAATTTTATACACAAAACAACTTGTTAAAACCTTTTCGAAGTACTAAGTTGATATGTTTATGCATATCAAATAATACCCACAAACATGCTTCAATAGCATACCGACAATTGTTGACGACCTTTTGAACTGCACGCAATCGTGAAAACCTGCAAAATATCTAGTGTCTATGTACAACCATAGATATGAATATTAGCAACTGTATTGTAGAATGGCCAAGCCAATGATGGCACTCGTTTTGTATGTATGAGCAAATTCAGAAGTCTATTAAATTTTAGTTAAGTATGTGATGATAGATAGATACAAAACATTTTATTATAAACACCAACAAACAGGAAAAACACAATGATACAAATAAAACTTAAAATTAGTACCTAACTATCTAACTGGCGACCTTATCGCTCAAAGCGATTTCTTCCAGGTGACCAATCTGGCATCAGGGTGCAAGTAAAATGATTAATACTTATTACGTATTTGTGCTTAGGACAAGTATGTCTCTCTAAACTGGTTTTTTTTCAGGAATACATTTGTTTTAACCATTGATAACTATAAGAAACTTATCTCACAACTTCGACGGAAACCCTTTCTTTTTGTGTTGTTATTATTTAACAATTTAAACATTTGTATCGTAGCTATTTCATACTGCTTTTACCATTCTACTTACTTTCAAATTCTGTTTTTAACACACCATAAGTATCACATTGGGAAAGACAACGTGACGACACGATACGTGATTTTGTTGTGTTTCTTATTGTTAGAATTCATGTATTTGGTAAGGAAGCTAGTTAACTTAAAGTCATTTGCGACCTTTTTAAATGTGTTGGCGATATCATTCGTTTGTTTCTAGTTTGACGATTGAAATTTCTAGTAATTACCGTGGTTTTGCGTTGTTCCCAGATCAAAAGTATCTGTAGTACTAAGTAGTAGTATATTATCGAATTTATATATGGTACTCCATTTAATAAGTATGTATTTACAAAAGAAAAGTATAGAAGTATTATATCCGTTATCTAGTACCCACGACACAAGCGTTTGCTTAGTGTGGGGCTAGATGGCGCTGTGTGCAATGTCCCGGAATCTTTATTTATTTAATAAATTCGATAATCTTTTGCTCTGGTTGCGACGCGGCAGCGGAACAAAAAGATCAACTAACCAAAAAACAGTTTTTTTGTAACTAAAACAGGTTTTCACTTGATTATAGTTTGCCTGATGGTAAGCAATAGCTATGTTCTAAGATGGATTGTGCTTACCCAATAAGAACAAGTGTACCCTGGTTTTAAAGATCGTTTGATTATACATACATGGGGATCAGGGAGTCAGGAAGGGTGTTCCATAACTCAGCGTTTTACTAACCAATTTGAATATCCAGTTATTAAAACAAACTATAAAATATTCTAGTTAAAAAATCAGGGCGCGGCTTTTCCAATTGATGTTTACGTCAGAACAAATCTCTGACTTTCAGCTTTCAACACCTATAAAGTTTTTGTTCTAACGAGGACCTAAATAACTAAAACACTAAACACCTAGCTTTACTGCCACATAAACTGTCTAACTTTTGAAAGTGCTTAACGCATTATGATGGAAATCTTACTTTCGTATTGATTGATGTTTATGTCAGTGTTAATATTTATAAGTTGACAAGTATAAGCATGTGAATAGAATGCGACAGCTTTTATGAAAGCCGATTTCAGTACAATGTGTTCGGCGTTATTATGTTGAAAACCTTTGTCACAAAAGTCTAGCACTATAGAAGAGAAATGAGTAAGAAATGTCATACATAGCATGTGTAAAATACATCAAAGTTGCAAATTATGAAGTAGATGGGAAGTCACTTGGGATTCTATGAAGTTGATATCTATCTTTTCAATGTGTTCCTTAAATCCTCAGCACATAGTTAAACTTTTATTTAGCCGTAATTCACTTGTGTACGGGGTACCTACGACATATGTATTCGTAAACAAACATGCAAAAATTTGTTTATAGGGATTTTTAATACGAAAACATACATACATACAAAAAAAAGAACCCAAAAAGTAGAACCCAAAAAGTAGAACCCAAAAAGTCGAACCCAAAAAGTCGAACCCAAAAAGTCGAACCCAAAAAGCCGAACCCAAAAAGTCGAACCCAAAAAGTTGAAATAGCTCATAAAACTCATATATTACAATAAAAATACTCAACTAGGTAGGTTAACTAACTTCCTACTCAACTTAGGTAGGTCATCTTTAAAAACTAGATTAACTAAACAAAATGTATTAGAGACACAAATCTAGAACCCATTATAAGTAAGGGTCAACCAATCCCTCGCAATTCCCATGCCCAGTATTGTACTGAGGGCAGTCGTGGCAATATCTCCATCAGAAAAACAGACAAGAGAAACTGAGCCGGAATCGAACTGGCACCTCGATAAATAATACCTATGTTAATATTTCATTGACCGCTGCGTAGACAATAGTATGAAGATATGTCTAATTATCTAGCCTCGATGCAAATCGTTTCTCAAACCATATGGCCTAGCATGAGCAGTCTGAAATGTGAATATCAATAATTGGTGTAACGCCCTCGGTACAATCCGAAGATTATTTTTCCAAAATTATGAACTGTCACTGTCAAAAATACTTTTTTAATTCGCCGGTCTATTACTGTGACGCTCGCTGAGGCACAATTGCATCGGTATCTGTGCGATCAGACTTCAGCATACATTTATATGGACTCATGACATATTTTTTTAGCTTATCATTAGGCGAATCATCATATTTGAACATAACACCATTTTTAACATAAATAAATAAATATTCCGGGACATTGTAAACAGCGCCATCTAGCCCCACACCACAGCCCTAAACAAACGCTTGTGTTGTGGGTACTAGGTAATGGATATAATACTCATATACCTTTCTTTTGTGAATACATATGTACATATTATGCATAGAAACAACCAGACAACACAAGTAATTTTTTTTTTAAATTCATATATAAAACAAAGAAATCCTACGTACCTATCTAGTACGCAATTTGATGTTTTTGCCGTAATTAGACGTATATTATTTGTATTATCGTTGTATCTTCGACTGATGAGGCCCGCCTAGAGAAGTTCCTAGTTGCACAATCAGGGAAAATGTGATTTATAGACTCTGAAGATGGGAGGGTGATTGTCTTAGCGAGTATCATGGAGTTCATATAACACCATATTAGATAATAGCATTAATAGCAGCGCCATACGGTGTGACCCGTGCCAATGCGAGAAGAAAGCTTTTTTCTAATCCTAGAGTCAATATTTGCTGAATTTTAGCAATATTATAATAAAACAAGTGAAAATGAAGAAGGCGTAAACATACAAACTCAAACATGCGAATTGATAATAATATGTATAGAGAAAATACATTTACTGATTTGGGGTGGAGTTCACTTCAAAGTGAAATTTCTACAGAATGGACCACTTACCATCTGCCTGTTGTTTACATTATTTTTAACAGAAAACACAAAATATGTGTTTGTTTTGCAGCTGGCACATTCAAAGAGAGGCCTACGCCCAGCAGTGTGTTAGAGAAGGCTGAGGATGCTGATGATGTATATCCGTTTATAAAAAAATTGCTCTTATATCTCCGTAACACATTCAAAATAACGTTATTGCTGGGTTTCCAATATTAACAAATCTAGTATTGTTCAATAACAACAAGTATTTACCTATATATATGTTTCTGGTATGGGAAACGGGTAAAGATTTATTGCATTCTCAGGTGAGATCCATCGATCCATTTGTGGATAATGTTATAACAAGAAATACAACCGTCTCAGATATTTATTATACTAAGTTACTATTGGTATCTTATAGCAGCTTTTTAGTAATGATGCACTCTTCCAAAGGTGACATAACTTAATTGAACTGAGATTTTTTTTACATTTTTAAACTTCCGTGGGTCGGATGACACGTTAAATTGTAGGTCACGGCTGTTCGTCATAGTACGTCAGCCATGTCAGAGTCCCTTAGGGCGGTTTGTTAAACTCTCGCCAACAAAGTTGGCCACTCTCATTCGATAAGAAGAAGATTAGTTACTCTGTATAGACGATCTATCTTTTCTACAGAACAAATTATGATAGGCGTTTGCGGAAATGGTTTATTAGAAATTATCTAATGATGGTAATCGATATTGCTTTCGATTTTCATTAATTTAATTAACTTTATGTATGTACTTTGTTACGCAACTTGGAAATTATTTATTTTAAATTGTTGTTAATGTGGTCGTTTATTTTGTTACAGGTAAGATTCCCGAATTCATTCAACGTTTTTGAAAAGTAGTCTAAGGTAAGGTAATTTTATTTTTATAGATAGACAAATAGGAAACTCTTTATTGTAACACACGAAATAAAATACAGAGAAAAAAAAACTTTTACTAAAGTCACAACTGGCGGGCTTATTGCCAAAAGCGATCTATTCCAGGCAACCATTGGATAGAGAGATTTCTCTCCATCTCATATGTATGTTTTATGTATTACATTTTAATCATTTAAATAACTTACTATTCATTTAGGCAAGCTAATGTCCGAACCACAGATTCTTTCTAGTCCGAAAGACTTCAAAATTTCTTGTGTCGTATATTTGTCCGTATAGGTACTCCATAAAAAAATATTGAGTAATTGATTGTGGTTAAGTAAGTGCAAACTAATATTAGAAAAAAAGAAACGAGAAGAGAAACTAGTATTTCAGTACTCGCTAATATTTTAACATTTCAAAAATACATTACAATGGTTATAAATGTTCAGTTCAGCATAATCTAGACCAAACTATATTAACCTTTCCCATATCTATTGCACGAAAATCGCACTCTTGTAGATAAGAACAAATCGATCGTTACACATAGATAAAGCTCACTTAACTGTGCCAGCAAACCTTTTTGAATGTTGTAAATATTTACGTAAACTTGTTGCGAAGCCGTGAAATTTGGCAAGTTAAGCATTACTTGCTTACTTTATTAAGTTCCCATGGAGAATAAAAGGTAAGGTTCTGATTTGACTTGTATTTGTGACCTTTCTGTCTTGTATCTGTACCTTTTGTCATGGAAACTGTAATTTCTATTGTCTCGGGTAAACTGGTGTGGTTGTACGAAAACACTTTATTCATTTATAAGTTTTTTCTAGAAAGTCATTTAACATTTTGCGAAACTATGGCATACAAAAGTTATCAAGATCAGGCTCTGATGACGAAAATAAATAAATTTAAAATAGCGTTCTAATTCATTAAACTTAAACCAAGCCACCAACTTCGTGGGACGACCATTTTGATGTCAACATTATTGACCGCAATTGACTGATAAAAGCTGTTGTTGGCACCATCACAAACAGAAAAAAAACATAAGTCTTAAAATGTACCTTTAAATACGTAAGACCTTTGTAGATATCTCTTGAACAATATAATACAGGCTTAAGTTTGCTAAACATTTCTTTAGTTTAATTTAACTGGATTTATAATGTTATATGATCTATTTATGAATAGTCCAGAATTTGGCCCTACCTACGTACTGACTGACTGAAAATTATTGAGAATAAATACCAGGTATAATACAGTAAAAAATATGTATATTACGTTTACCTATTTTTATAAAATATTACAAGTTTATTCAGTTTATAATGTCTCGTTACATTCGTCAAACCCATTTATATTTTTGATTATTTTACTGTACTTAAATTCGGCTTAACTTATTAAATCTGACTAAACTTGTCTAACAATGATAGCTAATAGAAAGTCTAATTACAAAAAATATAATTACTTATTGCTCCATATTTTCATTCAATAGATACCTAGATAGATGGACACTTTTATAAAAATAACACAAATAAAACAAGACAATGGAACAAAAAGATTTAATATAACCGTTTACTTGAGTCTTCTATTTTATTATTTCTCCGTTATTCTCCTTCGTTCTCAAATACAAGTAATAACAAGTCATTCACATCTTTAAGACGGAAAACACCTGAGTACTTTTCTAAAGAACCGTGTCAGTAAAACAAGCCCAGCTAGTACAATTATCGCATTAGAGAATAAATAGAGAAATAGTACAGTAGCCGTGGTGGTAACTTCTTATAGACACGAAACTAACTGTAAATTAAACTTTTACACATTTGGCTTATATATTTTTATTGAATTTATTCGTAAAGCACATTTACACGTCAAAATTATCATATGCATTTGTGTAAAAAAGTGACAATATAATTTCTAACAATATTGTGTTGTCAAACCCGGTGTCTTGGCTATGAAACTTTTATCTTAACTCCATGTTTTCCGCTTACCTATCTAGAAATCTTTTAAGCGAGTCAGAATCGGTTTTAGACCCTAATGATTGCTTACCTCTGATCGAATTATAATTCAGATGAAACCCTTAAAAAAGACATCCTGTCTTTTTGTTAGCCAGTCCAGCCAGTCAAATTCTTATTTTGAAGAAAGATAGAAGAAAGAAAACATTTATTGTATTATTACAGATTCAACAGAAAAACAAACACGAGTAATTTTTTTATAAACAAATAAAATCTGCTACAACACAGTCCCAACTCAGCCAGCATAATGCTGGTTGTGTGGAATCAACTAGCATTCCATTAAAATATTCCATTTAAATATTCTGAAACAGAAGTCTTTAGTTTACATAGTCTATGGCATCGTTAATCCAGGATTACGAGTGCTAATAGACAGGTAATAGTGCCCCCATCCGCTGCCAACCTGACTTTACCAGACTCATAATCACTAATACAAGTAATTACTGAGTGGTACAAGTGATCAGCTTAGAGATTATCGGATAATCCTTATTCATTCATCGTCAACTTGTTTAAGATACTAATATTATTCTTGTACCGGTTTTCAACAATGTAAAATCATATCGATTTAACATGTACGTAGTTAATGGTCGGAGGATTTTCATCCAAAACTGACAGAGCTTTAACAAAATTTATTGAAAACACAAACATAGGCTTACACCGCTTTACGACTAGTGTTAGATTTGAAAATGGTGAAAAGAAAACTAAGTGTAACTAATGACGAAGAAAGACAACTGAAGGCTTTTCTCTCGCTCTGTTTTTTCGTACCTATCATCCCCCACGTTCCATTCAACCATCAAGACTATATATTTTTTTCAAACCACGTGTCACTCCCGTGTCTATTACCACCTACCGTCCACCTGCTTCCCCCATCACCTATACCTTGCCCCGCAGCTGCGTTCCCCTCCATCGCGTGCTCGCACCGTGACGCCGCGACACTACGACCCACTGGACACGGCGATACGAACTAGTGGGTTTACACCCATTTATAGCCAATGATATTATATATAAACTGAGGTAGATGCGTTTATACCCCGTTCTGTGTAGCGAACTCAAATCAGGCTACGTAGCATGATTCGGCTCAGTCGCCTCGAAGCAACGCGCGTTATCGTATCGCGTTATCAGTAAAAAATATCCACAATGCCATCGTATGTGTTTAGAAAGTGCAATAATTACACTGGGACGAGTGCCAAAAGCAAGAAGGATGTGTCGTTCTATTTGTAATTATTGTTTATCCTTTTAAAATGAAAATACAAATATTTAATATTACTATAAATCAACCAGTGACGCGTTGCCACTTAGCCATCTCCACGAAAGAGACAAATAGCGACTCGAATTCACGATTGACGGCTGACGTAGCTGTAAACATACGTTTATCTCTTTCTCACAACGGGGCTTTATATATCTCTGACCTTTTTTACTTCCCTGAATGATGTAAACAACGCTGCGTATATACTAACTAAATAGCTATAGCATAATTTCGCCACGCGCTAGGGCCATTTTTAATGGGTGTAACGTCTCTATTTGTAAAACCTCATTGTTTATAGCTACTGTTATTGAACGCGTAGCTCAACTAGCGGAGGCAATCGCATGCGATTACCAATGTTAAGCTACTGTCAACGCGGTCTGTCCTCGGATAGGTGACCAAAATGTGGAATTCCTTTTAGTGTAACCCATTAAAATATTACACAGCACAGAAAGAACTTTACTGAGGTTCGACCAAAAAAGACAAGAACAGAACAGAAGAAAAGAACAGGCAGTCTCAAACTCAGCAGTCTTCCATGTCACAAAAATGTAGCATTCTTACAGGATGTTAAACAAAGTTGCTTTTATTTACAAATGCACCAAAAAGTTGTGTTATTCACCGTGTTCTACACTTTTAACTTTGTCTGTTTCCAAACGATCTAAATAATTTGATGCAACAACTGTCTCTGTTCAATAGTCGATAACTCGGAATATTTACCCATTCAAATGAACCATACAGTTCCATACATCACCATATTATACCGTTTAAAAATACTATCGACTGTCAATCCAACTCCACCTGGCTGCAAGTTTATTGATGCTCAACGCGAGGTCGGTTGGATAGGTTGGGCATGTTTTGATACAAGCACTGATGGATGTCTTCCGGATTTCTATCGAGGGTTAACAGCTGTTTTGATAGTAATGTTAGTACTAGGTATTAGTATTAGGACCATATATATTTTTATCTCAATTTAGATACGATAACAGGAATCAGGATCTGTATTTGATATGTATTATAATGGACCACAAAATCCGCGGACATTTGTCACCGGATCTACCGATTACTTCTTTGATTATGCTGTTTTAAATTATTCACTATCATCTTTAGCCTTTGACAATTTTTGCTGACTACTACATACCTTAAATGCAGTGAATCTGATGTGCTTATGACATCTAAGTTTTTAAATAATATCCATAATTTCTCCATGTCTAAAAATCTAAAAGCAATATCCTACAACTCCTATTCCGTATGATACGTAACCAATGCCCACCACTGTCGTCGCCCGCGGGTCTGTCTCGCAACCATTGTGCTGCACCGTGGGTGTCCTATCCAATATCGACAGGCTGGTGTCAACGACTTGTGAGCCTTAGGACTCTTGATTAATAACTATTAATATTATTAACTGGTGGCCCTGGTCCACCAGCATTAGGCTGAGTTGCGGCTGTATTGGGGCATCATAATCTTAACTTGTATTGTGTATGCCTCAGAGAGGTAAAGATATTTCTATAAACAAGTAAGGAACTGTCACGAGCTATCAAACTACCCGAAGCCCCTTGCGACCATGGCAGGGGTGGTGTGAGATATTTTTTACCATAAGTATTTTTTGACATCATATACAGAGGTGCCTTTCAAGTAACACGCCTGTTATATAACGACAATCTGATGCAATAGTACCAGACAGGTGCGGGCACATTTGTCTTATTTCAGCTCGAGTGGCTCACATTTGGAGATAATGAGACTGGTAATTTGGATAAATTAGTGATTGGAATCTGTAGGCTGTGATTGGCTGGCGGGCTATTTGATTGCAGACGTACTTAGGTTAACTAAGGCATGGTTTGTTGGTTAGGATCTGATATATTTTGTCCTATTTCTGATTTGATTTACTATACAAAATACACTCTGGTCTCTGAAAGACAAGAGTGAAAGATTTTTTGACTTTACAAAAACAACGTTAAATTGCCATAGGTACCATAGCTTGTTCATGTTTAGCAGTTTATTACATAGCTTCTAAAGGTCGTATACACTAACCTTGTTTTCTACAAACTGAAGAAAATAACAATAATCAATAAGAAAGCTAGCCTTATCCGTGCAGAATCTTTCGCGATATCCATAACGCTACGAAACTTCGATTTCACACGATTTTCGCGGAATTGCGACCATATGGCCTAGAGGCATACTCTAACGCCATTACTCTTGTATTCACCGCGATAGAAAACGTATTGTGACTTGATTCTGAATACCAGATTATTGCTTTATCTGTTGTCGAAGTTGTTTTCAATAGTTGTCTAGAAATTCTAAGCGTGGAGAACTTGGTGTGACTGTAGTAACTAAATAAACAAGCGCTTCAACCTAACCAGTTTCTGATACAGAAAATTTATAAATTTTTGGAATCGATATGAGGTAACGTTTTGTTTTACTGTTTCAAATAAGCAGCACGGGATGGCAGAAATTTTGAGCCAATCGTTTTGTAATTTTCAGTAAAAAGATTAGGAAATTTGATTAATAAATCCTGTAATCGTTTTTTATTGGAAACCAAATAAAAACACTTAAAACATATGAAGTATCATTATTATATTGGAACAGTGATGACCATATTAATACGAATCTTTCTAGAATATGTCTCGCTTGCGTAAAATTTCTATATATTATTTTTTTACAGAGGTTGTTATTTACATGAAGCAATCCTGGTGTGTCAAAGTTATACCATCCATGTTTTTAGAAGCAAAACGCAAACAATACCACCTTTCGTCAAACTGAAACCTTGTAAGTCCTGTTTTAGTTTATAAAGCCACTTAGCTAAAGACGTTATCTCACCAGAATAGAAGGGCTCAAGTCAAAGGCCGTGGATTCTCACCTCCTTAGTTATCTTCGTCACCTTTAACTTGAACTTCTGAGGTCTGACAACCATGGTGATGCTGGCAGCTTTGTTGTGGTTAAAACAAAATGGCGGCTATTTTTAACCGACTCCAAAGATAGGTTGTCAAGTCTTCTGATTATTTGTGGCTATGTTACGCGATTCCTCTCTTGTTTATGCACCGATTTCAATCATTCTTTTTTTTATTCGATAGGGGAATGTTTCTGGGCTGTTCCCATATTTTTTTGTTCTATGAGATTACTCGTAACTTTTATGTGATTTGCACAAAAAAGTTAAGCATATAATTAAACCGAATTATTTGCTTAATGTTATGTCATATTGTATTAAAGAGTATGTAGTAAGGATTATGTGGGTGAGACATTTCGGATATTTTATGTCTTGGATAACGTAATGGGTAATCACACTCAAAACCATATTGAAAAATAGTTTTACTCTTCTATGCTTATTTTTTGTGCCGAAAATAGCGAGTGGAAGCACTTAACTATTCGATAATCTAAAAGAATAATAAACCCATTTTAAGATATTAAATCATAACGTTTTCTAGGCACCAGATTTATTTTCAACACTTCATTACAATTCCTTAGAAAGTAAATAAATTCACTATCTCTAAAATTCTATGACTAGAAAACCATTTAAAGAACTTTCCCGATAAGATCACCTTACACTTGATAATATATTGAATCGTTGTTAATTTACCCGACGTGGGAGGGAAGTGGGTGTCACTGGTACTGGCAACACTGGGATGCGCGCGCGCACGGAAAGTGCTTGAAAGAGTTATGGTTTAATTGTCTTGAAAGAGGATAAATTTTCTATTTTATCACAGGTTTTACTAAGTTAGAAAACAGTTTGTATGACGGTGGTAAACTCTAGATGTTTTTGTTCAAGGGTTTTCTACCAGTTCTACAGGCCGGATTAGGCTTTCTGACTTATTTAATATGTTCATTTTTTAACACAAAATAGGCTTACGTTTGTCTACAGCCTGCCTGATAAGCACCACTGTAGTCTAAGATTAGCACGTTTGTCTAGAAGAAACCCATTTACTCTGGATTTGGATTTCATAATACTATTTAACAATTTTAACATACCTATCATTCATTATGCAATGTCCTGGAATATATTTATTATTATTATTCTAGCCACAGAAGCAACCAGAAGTTAATTAAACTTTTCGTATACCTTTCCAAGAACAGGTGAGCCATTGATGTTTTAGTAACCAGAAATCCTAATATGATATTGACAGTCATAAAATAAATAAATCCACAAACTAAATTTTAAAGTAGCTCAATGGTTTAAGCGTCTACTTACCATTCTAAAAATTTGTATATGAATGCCACATTATATTCACAAAAAGCTAGTAATGCCCAATATCATCAACATTATTCGCTACTAACGATGGAAAGTGTTCTATCTATATCGAAAGTTCATTTTTCTACTGACAGCTCAATTTATCAAAGGAGCTAATACTTCCTGATACTGGTAATGGTCTTTATCTTGTGCATCTGTATATAGTTACAAGTGGGTGCTCGCGGTTTCGCTCGCATTAGAAAGTAAAACTTGAGTCCCCTATTTCACCTCTTTAAAAGTGAAATTTCCAAAAATCCTTTCTTAGTGGATGCCTACGTCATAACATCTACCTGTATGCCAAATTTCAGCCCGATCCGTCCATTGGTTGGGCTGTGCGTTGATAGATCACTATATCAGTCAGTCAGTCAGTCAATCAGTCAGTCACCTTTGAGTTTTATATATTTAGATTATAAGTTTGTACATTACACGGGGATTTTGTTGTATGGATGGGTTAGTCAACGTAGGTGAGATATTTTGTAAATTCTTAATATCTGCTGGTCGTGATTATATTCGCTTATTTTCCAATAAAAGCTTAAGTTCTTAATATCTTTTTCATTTTGTAAACTAACGTAAGCCATATTTAAAAAATATATTTAATATATTTTTTTCTTAATATCTAGTCAATACTAAGTTGTATAGGTGGGTTAGTCAACGAAGGTACGTTATTTTGTGATTCATCGTGCGTATTGAACAACAATGATTGTCTAATAAAAAATGACAAAATCAGTAGTTTTTTCAATGTTAGTGTTTTTGCTAAGGATAAATGATAAATCATATGTCTTAATTAGTTATCAGTTATTACATACATAAGTGAATATCGAAATTAGATTCTTGAGTGGTATGAATACACTCAAATAGTTGACCATTCACACCATATATACTCGAACGAATACAAGCATTGACCTGAATGCTTTAAAATCCCAAACTCTTCCACCACATTTCAATACAACACAGTCATAACACTACCTATTCTGGCGCGTCACCTGTACGAGTATCGCTTCAAGCGAAGACGTGTAGAGTGTAAAAAAACCTTTAAGGAACAAGCTGAAAGGCTCTTCATAGCCTGCAATATCTATACAATACTAGGATTCCGCCGCTTCCTTGTCTGCGTACTTCCTCGTAGCGAATTGGACGTGAAATTATGGATTTGATGTGTGGAAATTGCAACTTGTAAACGCGGGGTTTCACTGTACACATATTGAAAGTCACCGTGCTTATATGGAATTAGTTCCTAGTGTTTATATACGAGTCAGTAGTTACTTTCGATTATCAGTGATTACATATAGTACAAGAAATGAGTAAACGCAATGAATAAATATTCTGAGACATTTCACACTCGCCAAAATAATTTAATAATAAATGTCTCTAGACATTGTATTTTTCATCTATTGTATTTTTAGTAGATCTGCGAACTTATTCCCAACTAGCTGTGCCTGCGACTTCGTCCGCGAGGAATAAGTTATTTTGGGCATTAATTCTTTCATACTTTTTTTTATCTTGAACCGTTTTCGCAGCGCACGCGCAACGGAAGCCCTCAAAGTTGAATAATTTTCCCCGTTTTTTCCACATTTCCATTGTTTCACATTTTAGCGTGATGTTATAATATAGCCTAAAGCCTTCCTCGATAAATGGTCTATTCAACACAAAAAGAACTTTTCAATTCGCACCAGTAGTTCCTGAGATTAGCGCGTTCAAACAAACAAACTCTTCAGCTTTATAATATTAGTGTAGAAGTGTAGATTCCGGCTTATCATAAAGTTTTAGACACTAGAAATACAACAAAAATCTACGCACTTCAGATTTTATATTTTTATATCTGGTTAAGCTGCTGTAATACTGCAAAATTTGGATTATAAAAAAACCAATATTGTACTAAAAAATTAAGCGTAGATGAATGCTCCCATAATACTGTAAGAAATGTGAGAATATTCTTCACGTTTTCTCGTAAAGAGCAACAAATCCTGTTTATCTATCCTAGAAATGGCTCATCTTTTCCCGTTAGTGCAACTAAAGTACTAATAAACAATTTTCCTTCAAGCACAGCTCTTTATTGCCTCCTTTATAAGACATAATTCATAAACAATGACCGAGATTACATCTTAAATACTTCCTACGTTTATAAATGGCATAGACATTACAACTTGTAGACGAGATCTAATGTCTTATTCCCTATACAAACCATTCCGTCAGCCATATGTCCAACGCGGATCAAAAAGCATCCAGCCGTTTTCAGTCATATCGTGATATATACATATATGTATCCTTATCCAGTCCTATCACGTGTTAAAGGTGACGGACCAATAAGCATGCAGATTTATCGCGTAGTATTTGAAAATGGCATAACATGTGTATTTACTTGGCAACCACGGGTTAGTCGTCGTCCACGTTGTTTCTCCGCTACCAAAAATCCGCCAGTCCATTGTGGGGTGATAGTTACAATAAACGCTTCATCTTAGGCCATAGCCTTTGCTTGATATCAAGTAAACTATGGCCAAGTGCAAACCCGCTAAAGTTAAAATAAAACTTACAATATCGCGCAAAAATACATATGTATACTCGTATGTATATATATGTGGGATTCATTTTGTCTTTCGTGGAAGGATCTGAGCGCCTACCACAAGTTATGAGCCCAAGAGAACTCCCAAAGGAATTAATTCTGCGGGTCGTCATTACGCTCTGTCATGAGGAAATACGACTCAAGAGATATTTTTTAATAATGAAGCGTCTTTTAATTATGATGTTGTTGGTAAACGGCAAGTAAAAAGGCAGGGCGTTGTCTTCATTAGGTAACTTTAGATTTATCACTTTCTTCTTGCGTAATGTTTAATTGAGTTAATACTTTTCACGCTTCATTATATTATCGCCCTTTTAATTACTTTAACGCTCAGTTGTATCAAATTTATCAACATTGGTTATATTTCATTTAAACTATTGTGGTACTACTAAAGTACCTTAAATCAATTTTCTTTAAATGAGACTTCGTAAAGAGTTTTAGACCATTTATAAATTACACTATTATTTATTCGTTCTGTGATCTATTTAGTGTATAAAAACGAAAACAAATTAAGGCTCTGACAAAAGTCATACATTATTCGATAATGCATTTTAGAATTACTAATAAAACGCATTGTTATATGTGATAGTTACATAGCCTACATGTTTCAAAGGTATGTACGAGTACATACATACAGAGAGGTATACCCTTCCATCATTATCACGTATTTCTCAAGAAAATAAGAGCTTTCAAGTAATGCTTTTGACACACTTTGAAAGCATACGTTTTACATTTGTCACGTTTTCTCAAAAGTGTTGCACGAGCTTGTTAAATCAGTAATGGTTCATGAGTATTGAACATGTACTGAAATATATTACGACATTTAGTATACATACTCATAAAAAAAACAGTGCCACAAAAATGTTGTGAAGAAGAATCACTATTGGATCTCCTATTTGTCTTCGACTTCTATCGAATCATAGTGGCCGCCCTAAGGGCCTCTGACATGGCTTGACGACTGTCATACTAGACAAACAGACGGGATCTACAATTAAACGTGCCGACCCACGGAAGCACCAAAAATGGAATGCCACTTTTCGGTCACCCATCCAAGGACTGATCGCGTCGACCTAAGCTTAACATTGGTAATCGCATGCGATTGCCAATATTAACAAAAACACATACCAAACTTGTGCCTATTAAAGATTGACCAGATGAAGACTGAAAACCAAAAAAAATATAAACATTAAACAATAGTAAATTGTGATCTCTGATGTCCCTCGTTTTCGAAAACTAACGTTTGGCAACCCCTCCTTCCCTCTAAACTGTTACGATGCCATGTTAAACGAATACATTGCTTTTGGTTTAACCATTTCTTCTCCGCAAAATGAGGACACTAGTTCATCTTTTACCAAAATAAAAGTAGTCCAAATAGCCACAATTCTAAGGGCCAAGTTTAAGAGAAAGTGTGGAAGCACTATTAGTAAAAAGCCTTTCGTAAAAAGCCTTTGCATGATCGCGCATCTAGATGAAGCATCAATCTTTTGCATTGTGTCATTTTTGCTTTCATTGTTAGAAAGTTTAAGTCCAGTGTAAAGCCTTTCTTTTTGACTGCTACTGACTTTGATAAGTTACACACACTTACATTTATCAATATGTTTTTTTGATAGTCTTTGTTTGTCGTTGTATTTTATTTCGAATTTATTGTTTCGTTATTATTTTTATTTGTATATGGAATCTGTAGATTTGATTCTTTTGTTCAATGGACGGGAAAATGTTTTTCGTTTTGTTTAGCAGCCTTATATTTAGATTTGTAAATAAAAATTGTCTGTTCCACTGTCCTGTACATAAAAAATTCAGCTATGCATTCGAACACTTTATAATGTCCATTTCAAAGACAATTCATGTCTTTATTTTTAGCCTGGACATTTTCTAGTTTTCTTTACAAAAAAAACCCTAGATTTTATCGAATTAGACGTAAACAATCTTTTCTATTTAAGTAAATAAGTAATATTTTTATAAATGAAAAAAATACTTCAATCACGACATTCCACAGAGCCATATAGACCTATGTATTTGTATGTATGTACATAGTAAAAACGTGTTTTATAACATAATCTGTACTTGTAGTGCAAATAGATCTTACTCTTATCCTGCAAGTCATTAATACAAACACAACAATTAAAACAATCTAGACTTAAACGATTTCTTCATCATAACCGATACGGTCTCTTTTACTTCCTTCATTTCTATATTTCTTCCGATCGAATCGAATCCATTTCGATTTGCTGCATTCGATTCAACGGAATCGATTTCTTTATTTTTAAACTCGATAATGTTCCGATGACAGGAACTGACAAAACTAATGCAAGTGTTATTTATATCGATGTTTATTTATTTTATCATCCGGTTGTTACGTAATTTTGTTGTAACTGATGAAATGTTTTTTATTTATGTCTGTTAGTCCAACTGCAAATTGTCATTTAATGTTTTTTGTCAACTATGTAATTACTTGATATTATATGCTGGTTTGTTTAGTCTTTTTGTTCTGAATTCATTTCAAATCAGCAAGTGTGATAAATATTAGTTCTGTATGAATTTATGAAATTGAAAACCTTACCTGCATATTACAATATTCATATTTTAGTAAATTTACAATACAATAATAGTGTTAACAGTAGACCCCAAACTAGGCGTTAGCCTGTATCTTGGTGGTCCAATTATAAAAGATCCTGGTTTCCTGAAAGAAGTTGACGCTAGTAAAAGAATAATGTCAATACTATTTAGAGATGTATAAAACAATAATAATCATGGCTATGTACATAGTTTAGTTACAGAAATGTAATGTCCTTAAAGTATTTAGTCAGCTTACGTATGCTGTCCGATAGACAACAATAACTACTTTTAAAAAATATGATTTAACATTAACAGTACTTACTTACTGTACCTATATACATATATATATATATATATGTTCGTTTCAAAGATATACAGTTTTTGACACTCTGTTTGATCGATAGGTGATGTTTTAGATAAGAGCTGTGAATTGAGGCCGACACTGAACGTAAATGCGATTACTTTAAAATCGTGAGTGCGTTTTTAAAACCTCCATCATGTAATAAATGTTGAACTAGTTTATTTTATGACGCATATGAGTGGCGAGTGTTCGCGACTGTAAGAATATTCTGGTCATATTTTTTGTCTCATCATTTCATTAAATGTTATGGTGGGATAATTTAGTACTTATCTCATGGTGAGGTCATCGCTGGCCTTGAGCCCCTAAACCTATTATTACTTCGATCCTCGAGCTCGCGTTAATTTTAACAACACTTCCGAGTAGTCGCGGTCAATCATCACCGTTTCCTTTCGAACGTTGCCTTGCGCGCGCTACACTTCGACGCCCACCAAAAATAGACGGCACTGGAGGAGAAAAAGTCCTGCCAAATACACAAAAAAGCAATCGGCCCATTCCTGCCGGCCTGAACCTATTCACAAGTTTATCCTGCGATAAGACGCCGATCAACGATTCAATTGATTCCGTCTCTCTCTGTTGTTAAAAGTTTTTCCTCGGTGAGGGAGATGGCGAGGTAGGGCGCCCTTCGCGTGGCGACGCCGGCCGAGACCGGCCGACAGTTTGCGAGTCGCCGGCATCGCGCGCGGTCGCCCCGCATGCAGTCCGTCCCACTCCGCCGATTGAAACAAATACCCTAACAAACTAAACTGTTTTCTATTAACAAACAAGTGCCTTACTATTCATGGATGTGCCAGTGAATGCATGGAATGACTCCGAGAACTGAAACCCAATGAAATATAACCGCTCGTGACTGTTCTTCGTTTGTGTCCTTTTGGTATAAAAGTTTGCTGTAATAAAATTTTCTTACGGTTTTTAATTTGTGCATTTCTTTGTTAACTGTATTGTGTCTGAGCACGTTTCTGGATTGGCACGAGCCTTTTAATAATAATAGTGCACGGAACGGAAACCAGTTTGCGGAGTGCTGCGGTTGCGGTTATCCTGACTTACGTATGCGGGCTGCCCTTCTTGGACGAATTTCGGAGTTTCTGAATTTGGCTGCCTTAGGCGCTGCTAAAGCAAACACTAATAACACGATCGAGGAACGTGTTATCTGTATTTTCGCACGTAGCGTTTTATTGTTTATCCTTATCAGTATATTCATCATGTTTATGATAATCATACTTCCTTTGTGGTTCGACTTCAGTTTCTGCACTAATACCTTTATTGGCTGCTATTTTACCTAATCCGTTGGTTTGACAGACAGTTCACCTTGACCGCTCGGTCGGTAGCTTTCTTGTTTCGAGGTTAATCGGATCCTGCGAGTTGTATAGTGCCATTACTGCTATTTATGCTGTGTCTTTTCTCACATAAATACTTAGTCGGTCATGGATTGACATTTACCCGGAGACCGCCTGGTGACTAACCTCTTTCTGACTTATAAATACCACAGTAGCATTATGTACATACGTATGCAATAATATGCTGCCATTTGATCGTTTCTATATAAATAAACAAAGAAGTCATCTAACTGTAGTGTTTATATCGCGTCATTGTTTATAACTCGTCATTTCCAGTGCTCAGAGGCCTGACTAAGATCCCTGAATCATGATTGTGTAAACACTAAATAACTGTCACCATTTATAAGTACCAATTAATTGCAATGAGCGTAGCGTAGCTAACACAAGCGTCGTTGTAGTGTGGGTGGACTCGCTGGCGCCTGTAATTTACTATGGCTTCACTTTTCTAATTACATCTCAATATGACGCCTCAACAGTTAATCTGTCTACTAAATTTACGCCAATTCTTTGTATCTGATTTAACTTAGATAGTGATTTACATTCAATAGTCGTGCTGCATTAGTTTGAGTACGTATCCGAGTATTCTTGTTAAAATATCTCTCGACAGGTCCGCCAATGTTCAGCAAACGTTAAATCTTCCGGAATCACGAACGTTCCCTTGCCACTTGTTGCGCTTGGCTTCACTTTTAGACGTGACTTCATTGCTCGTTTTTCTATCCGCCGTAAACTCGCAATCTGGTTTGAAATTGCCAAAGTCACCTTTAGCAATAGTTTTTTTGTATCTTATTATGTTTCCAAGCCGACACTTCCTGTGAATCATTGAGTCGAGGAGTACTTGTCTAGTTTGCGTAATAGTGGCAGTCGTCCAAAATCCGACGCCTAAATTGTAAATTATGACTTCCATGAAAGAAATTTAAAAATTAAGGTTGAACAAACTGCCCCGGAGACAACTTGTCTCCGAATGATTTATGTAATCGTGTTTACATTCGCGAAAATAACGCCGAAATGATAATTAGGAACACCGTCTCGACTCATTGAGTGCTAAGTATTTGAGAAATTGAATAATACTACGTTATGTATGAGGCTATTCAATGAATCAAGTCATTGGAAATCACCGTTTAGTGTTTCCATAACATTGCATGCTAATTACTTTTCAACTGCCAATGTATTGCTTTTAAAACGGGCCTGTTATCTTATTTCTCTCGAATTGTAACAGATATTTTTGCAGTTAATTGTATTCTGTCTATGCTAACAATTCACATTGTCTAACAAAAATATTTACCTGCAAATCTTTTGTAATGCTAAAATCTTTTTATCAAGTAAATTTGCATGCTTTATTACTCAGAGCGAGTAATGTGGGTCGTTGCTAGTGTAGCACTTTTATGAGCTCTTTACTGTTTTTGCTTCAAGTTTCTTTTTAGATTTAGTTTCTCTCGCTCTTTTCTAGATTTTTCAAATCAAGTTCGCATTCTTCGCTTTTGCCGCAGACACGAATGCTTACTGGTTTTCAATATTTTATAGTTAAATAACAACTCATGGCAATTTATGTCTGTTATCTTTGGTAGTAAAATTTAATTCATTGAAATGTGTTGCATCTAGTTTGTTCAAATTCTCGAGTAGTTTGAAATGTACTTAACGTGCATGTTTTTAAGACTTAATTTAATTTTAGATTCTTATAAGTGTGCCCTGCATGATGTCTTTGTGACCGCTAAGGACAAGACCCGTTAATGTTATTTCGATAAAAATGTTTTACGATATGGGAAAAGCTTGTATTTTTGTTACATAACATGTTAACATTTTATTCAAACTAACATTAAAATAGTTTTATGGCATGTTTTGAATAGTTTCCCAAAACATTTAATTAATATTTTTATACCAAAAAGACACCACTCATAAACTTATTCTTAGACGAACGAACGAAAACCAACAAGTGTCTTATTAAGTGCTCTTATTACGAATATACAATTTTATGACAATTTTTGACAAATATTTATAAAATATTACATACATGGTAACACTGGATCACCGCTACAGCTGCTGAGATGATCGACAAATGTGAAGCATTCCGTCTTTCACAGGATGATACAAAACAATAGGTAAGTTCCTATTAACTACTGGTTATTGAAAAAATCTCCTTATTTTTAGTACTTAACGTATCAATATTACATGTATAGTACGTTCCTGTGTGATTAGGTGTAAAGCAAGAATCAAATGGTCTTGGATAAATGAGATCTAACTGATCAGCGTATCGTAACTATTGCATAGGTATTTGCCAAAATAATTACTTTACTTTGAAGCACATATTGAGCTATCTAGCCCACTAAATAGAAAGGTACATAAGGGCTCATCAAGAATTTCTTACTTTTTTCTACAACTTAACCAAAGGTACATACACACTTTCTCCATTTGGCTATTTGTCATAATTTTCATACAAAAGGGATGCCCTTATTCGGCCTAAAACTGACTGATTGGTCATTTATCTCTTGGGCAGCTTTCTCTTCGGATGCATGTAAAAGTTCTTTTAGCTATGCAATGTAACACATAGTTTCCAGTTCGGAAATTGCTATTGCGATAACGATTAAACGATTATTCGTAAAAGGGCTATTCGAATAATTGCGCTTGATTGAAATATCTAGTACAAAGCTAATGTAAACTCAAGTATGTATGTATGTACTTCTATCGATATTATTAGAATGGTATTGAATCGATTTTGGTTATTGACTTACTGGCCTATTGACCTTTATGCCTTTAGTTATTATTTATCGGTTGGTAGATTTAATTGATTGATGTTTTATGGTAGCTTTTTTAGGTAAGTAGTTACTTGTATTTGTAAATAGTATCTTGTTTGTTTTTACAGAACATTCTAGTTCGTGTTTTCCACATCTGCTTTGATGTAGATTTCTTTGAGTAGACAACATTTGTTTTCTTTTAGGTGAGTGATATTCAGTTTTTCTTCATTGTATATCACCATGTACATACCAACGTACGTTATACGTATTACTTATGTTGTGAGATCTGTTTAGTATTTTACTATACATATTTTGCAATCACAAATTGTATGTCTGTATAAATAGCAATTGAATAGTCTCAAAATCAATAAATAAAAATATGCGCAACATACCTCACCTCAGTTTTACTCGCATTTTGACAAAGAATGATTCAAAGGTAATAAACAAAAGAACCAATTTCGGGATAGTCATGGCATGCGCGGGCGCAGGTTGTGCGCGGATCCGGCCTGTTGCAACGTTCTCTTCACGCCCCATTTCCCGCCATTTTAATTGAGTTTTGTTTTTCCTCTTCGTATTTCAAACCGTCATTGTCGTTTTAATTTGGGCTGTTTGGACAATTGCGCTTGGGCAACAAGTAATCGATAGGTAGCTTGTTAAGGAGGACATGATAGGTATTGTTCGATTGGATCCGCTTTACGAATGACTGAAAGCAAATTTTGTGCCGATTGGATGATGGTTACGTATTCAATTTTTTTTTATTCAATTTAAGTATAAATTGAGTTAGTCGTGAGCAGTAAGCATGATACTGTAAAGTTGATATAGAATGGTCTAGAAATTGCTTTTGTTGTTAGTAATTCAGTTCGTCTGTGAGCAAATATGCATCTCAATTGTAACCTTAACTGATATTTTTGTATCTCTATACAATATAAGATTTTATTTTTTTTGTAGGTACGAATAAAAGTTGTCACAACTTATACCACATCAAAAGCTGTCTTGAGACAGATATAAGTTGTGACTTCATAAATTATTACATTTTCTTTCTCTTGAAAATTAGACAATTGACGATCCTACTCCTACAATGATCATACAAGTATCACAAATATTGTTTTGTAAAAGTTACACACGCATGTTGAGCACAATTTGCGAGCTAAAAAGCGTACAATAGACGAAAGTGGCGTCCGAATGTAATCTAGGCACCGTTATGTTGCAGTCGGTTGTTAAACAGACTAGGTCAGTTTTTGTGGCTTTGTCCACAACTTCTTTGTCGACTCGTGCGTTGATGAAGAGATTGATAGGAGCAAGGGCTTGTTGAATGGTTCTTTTTATATCAAAGCATTGCTATGATTAACGGTACTCTACTATAAATTTGGTTGTGTCAAAACAAAATTGGAAAATAGCATTATAAAGCTACAATGACCAGTGCTATTTAGATAAAATTTGCCTTTCGCAAGCCACGTGTAAAATTTTATCTAAATTGAAACAGCTGTATGATTATGGAAAGGCACGATGTTTGAATTTTGCTAAATTATACTTTTTTTACTTATTTAAGAATTCCATTGATACCTAAATAAATAATTACCAAATAGGTGGGCAAATTGTCATCAGTCATATCTTTAACTAGTGGGTGCCCGTGGCTTCGCTCGCATTAAGAAGTAAAACTTGCATACCCTATTTCATCCCTTAAAAGTGGCATTTTCAAAAATCCGTTCTTAGCGGATGCCTACGTCATAACATCTACCTGCATGCCAAATTTCAGCCCGATCTGTCCAGTGGTTGGGGCTGTGCGTTGATAGATCACTATTTCAGTCAGTCAGTCACCTCTGAGTTCTATATATTTAGATTTAAGTCTTAATTGAAGTTATTATACTCCCTGCCATAAATTAGTTCACCTGCAATAATGCGAGTTCAATGTAATTTCTGCATTCTTTTTGCTCCAAATTCCGTCTTTACCTTATTCTTTAAGAATCCACTTGTAAATTCCATCCATTGTTTGTCTGTCACATGTCAACACTTCAATTCCATCTGTCGGGTCGTTAACCGATCTAGCGCGGTTCCCGTGTTCCCATGTGATGGTAGCACATTGAAATCTGAGAATGCTTTTGTAAGGTTTAGAAAGTTGGAAGGAATCTAATGAAGCAAAACTAAGACTCATTTCATCCATTAAGTACATTTCCAATCATGGATCTGGGAACTGGGAACTTTGTCTTGTGCATTCCCTATACATATAAAATACCTGCCGTAATAATAATATGTATCATAAAAACTACTTACTTTTTATGTGTTGTTAGAGATCCCGAAAGAAAAGCATGATAAATGAAAAATGCGAGAAAAATTTGATGATCAAAGTTTACGGCTGGTTCTAATTCGTAGGTAGCGATGTCTTTTGTTCTTAAAGTTGTTGTGGTAATCGATTTTATTGTGTCTTTAGTAACGAAGAATCGTGGGAATGTGCCTTTACCATCAGCAGTGCTTAGTATCAACTTTGCCTATTCTAGCAGCACGAGCATTTTAGATATCTACCTACCCTACGCACTTTTTGAAACAAAGTTAACGATATTACTCTGAAATGTTCACCGGAAGTGTTGTTCTTTACTATGTATCATGTACACCATACTTACGTGTACATTGTTACTATTTACAAACGTTCTTCCATAATTTTTTTATCGGCCAATCTCGTCCCAATGAGACAATTCTGTCACCTGCCAATGCTCCTCGTACACATAGTCCATCTCGCACTTCATAAACCTCGCCATTACGTAGCCACATCTAATATTTAGAGAGCCACTGTATTCTATTTACAAAACAGTGAATAACCGGCTGAGATCTGGGACGTGAGTCACATCCTCTCCCAATATATTTTCGACTTTACCTCTAAAGAAATAGAGAATATTTTCAAATAGTAGATTAGCCAAAAACTGGACTAAGAATTTGAGGAAATGCATATTGCGATTGCTCAATTTTAGAAGACTATCATTATCATGAATATGGATTTTTGTAATTGCTATCCGGCTGTGTATAATTTTGGATCTTCAGTGCTCATATTTCACGGTTATGCACAAACAAAGCATTTTCAATTTAGATTTGGTACACATAATAGTTCAAAACGTGAGTAAAACTTGTGGTTCATTATAAACGCATCGTTTCAACTGCAAGTTACTTACTACTTTGTATCTCATTTTGCTTCGATTATAATTATAAAAAAAATTCTTGATGTGTTTTAGTGTCAACAGAAAAGGCACAGATTATTACCCTGGAATTTATCAATGCATCTCTCTACTTATAGATTCTGGTAAAATGCAAGCCATTGTTTGCTGAACAAATATTGTTCTCGAATAAGTACCACTTCACATAGCCTTCCGTTGTCTCACCTTGAGTAAAGATTGCGTGATTTCAACTCGCTGTTCGTAATTAAGGCTTTTGGGCCAACAAAACTGTACTGCAATTGTTAAGTGGCGATTAGAGAGCATAATTTAGTAACACCTTGATGGGAATTGAGAAAGATAATAAAGTTGGAGAAGGAAACAAGTTTGATACTGGTTAATTGTTATTGCCTACTAAATTTCACTCACGCACAGTATCACTTTTGAAAGTACGCAGATTTGGATTACGGTTAATAGTTGCTGCCATCAGTCTATCAATACTTGATCCCAAATGAGGACATGCTGCCGGAGATTCATGTCACAGAGTTGTTGATTAATTAACTCACTAACAAACACATTCACCAAAAACTAACAGTTATAACATTGCTTGCAATAAAAATGATGGGCAATTGCATTGCAAGTAATTTACGAAAGCTTTCTTCTAGGTCGATAACGGCACTTGATAATTTGTAAACTGACACTATTTGCCTTGTAAATACCACACATCACGGAAAAATCTCATTAGAAATACGGTATGCATCTCCGAAGGGCTTTCTAATTGTTCTTAATACCATCTCCCATATTTTACAATGGCTCTATTGTTCTTCAAATTGTTCTACATGTCTGAACTATTATTGCTTTAAAAGAGTGGGCGTATTATTTTTGGTTCACAATACGTTGTCGTGTCGATGAAGACCTCCTACTATTATCCCTTTCTCTTATTCGAGATGGCATGGCTCCTACTTTGACAGCTTTACATGTGCCTTTGACAGTTACGTATTTATAAACAACTTTCACGTATTCTGTAAAATGTTGTAGGTACCTAATTGATTTATGCGTCGTTTACCACTTTGAATTTCCGTAAAAAGTGTCCATAAAGATCATCGTTCAAGATAATCCTTATCTATTTTTATTTACTCCCCGTCTCGGCTGTGTTTACATAAATCCATCCTGTCGATGTAACGGTTAATAGGGCAGCCTTTGACAAGTTAATAGTTTCCTCTGCTTTTAGAACAGGTTCAATCGCTCGCGCTTCCTGCTTTACAAATTGTCTGTCACCTTTGTTTTTACTTTCTTATTGCCGGCTTTACTTTCTTTATCTCAGTGATATTAGCTTCGTTCTTTAAATGTATTTGTTTTCTATGTTTTATTGTGTTCAGCTTAGTAGTAATCTAAATGCAAATTGAACAATACTTTCGAGCGCTTCGTGACGTACTGTCGCAGTATGTCTGTGAGCTATCTCTTCCGATTACAGCTCTTGCCTTGTCGCCTTGAGCGAACTACAATAACATAGCACTAGATTTAATAAAAGCCGGGCTCGGAGAGAGCCACGATAAAGTGTTGGAGCAGCGCAGCATAGTCATTATTTTGTTAGTGATTCAAGTGAAAATAGCTGGAAATTCACGATGAAATTGCCAGTTATGGATGTGCGGCATGACCATTTGTAGACGCCGTTACGCGTAACGCGAACGATGCTATCGTATTTCACCGTTCGTAAGTGTTAATACTATCCAGTGTTTAGTCATGACTCTTTCATTTTAAATGAAAAACCTTACTTAATCCGATTAAACTACTTGTAACAACTTGAAGTGTTAAGCCTGAGTTTTCCCACGCTTATCTCGTTCATTATGCCATCGTCCCATCTGGTCGTCGATCCCATATCAGGTTTGTCTGCTTTAGGAGCTGAAACTTAACAAAATACGAGCACAAAAAAGAAGAAATTTTCTCGCCTAAAGAGTTAGCTGTTGCGCAAAGCAAGCTCTTAGTTTGGCCACGATTGTTGTTAATATCGAACGTGACTCTCGCAACACCATATGAGTTCTGTACTCGTGTGATTACAATACAATTGCCATGCGATTGATCTCCATTGTACGGTTGAATTGCATCGTGTTATCTTTTGAAAGCCGTTAAGGTTCCTATTAAATTTCATGGAAAATAACCGTTTCATATCAACATTTATATACTCATTGCACTTACACGTACACTAATATAAAATATATCAATGCGGTGCCGCTTGTATGGTAGTTATTTGTAACAGTAAGTACCTATATTAAGTGTTAACATGATGCAACGAATTGCTCTTTTTCTTAGATCTTTTAATATTATGATTTTTTCAATGATAATATGTTTTTAACACTTGAGTCCCTTATACGTGTAGTTACCATGTTTTGGAACGCTTACAGTAAATTGTAAAGTACATGGTCGATCTAAGCAAACAGACATTAAAAATACATAAATCAATACAAGCGAGCACTTATGGCAAATGGCAATCCAATCTTACATTCTATTAGGTCCAGAACGGTGTTAGATTTATGGGCATTGGCCACAATGTGCCTGGAGAGACAAATCGCTTTGACCATTCGTTCGTACACATTCACCGATCGCTTCCTTTGATAGTATTGGTCGTAAAATATTCCGAGCTGGCCGCAGACACCCTCCGGCCAACCTTGTTTGATGGACGATTGGAAGTTAGAAGCTAGCTAGCCGTTAATTTGAATTCCGGAACTGTTGATAGCTTTCCACTTCGCTACACGTGGTTTATGCTGGATTTCCTTTTTGACTTACGATGGTGATTTTTGATTTCATTTGAACATGTTTTTACTATAACTGGTCAATAAAAATTTACTAAATATTTAAAGGTTTTTTCTGTTGTTTTTTTGGTAACTGTAAGGTATTATTCAGGGTGGAAAACTTTGACCGTTCTTCTTGACTAACTCGGTCTTCGATCCATTCAAATCGTTCGGCATAACCGAAAGGAAAGCGTAACATCAAACGTTTCCTTGTAATTGTTTCATTAAACCCCGACCTATTAAATCAATGTGCTAATGATCAGGAACTTGTAAATTCACTAATTAATCTTTTGACGGGCGTTTCTCATGTCACGTCACTGAGATAATACGGATAATTAAGTTTATCGGATAGGTTTTGAATAGGTGAGATCTTAAATGTACAGAGTTCTTACAAAACTTAAAAAATAAAAAATAAACTTTAAGAATGTTGTAAGTATGCGTTCACTTTGCTGATTTCAACATGAATGACTTAGGGAAGATTGCAGTATTCTACGATATACTTACGAATTTGTGTACATAATAGATGAGCAAATCTACACTGTCAGTATACATTTAGGTTGTTTCTTCATTTATTAACTATCTAAGTTCGTCTTATAGAAATTAATTTTAGTATCTAAGTATATCAAATTATCAAAAAAAAGTCACCGTGGCGATGTCAAATTTCTAGCAAGAAGCATTTTTTTTGAAGTAAAACTGGTTTGCATTTGACTATAGTTTTGCCTTACATGGAGCGTGCTTACCCGATAAGAACCAATTCACTCGCGCTTTGAAGATAGCTGGATTAATCACATATCAACATAATATATAATACAGTCTTTTTGTAAACATTTTCAGTATAGACCTGTATATTCCAAGTTTAATTAGAAGGAGTAATCAGTTTGAATGCATCGTTATATTATATTATAATGCTAGTCGTGTGGGATGCAGTCGAGATTTGAACGATGGGCTTTGTTCTCAGTAATGGGAATATAGTCTTTAGTGAGATTCAATAGTATAGAATTGCTATTGGAAAATTGTGGAAAAGTTTGAATTAATATTATAGGCATTGCTAGAGGTCAATGACGTAAAGATTTTATTAGATTTATCTACATTTTGGCCTAGTACAGTGGTCGTTGCCATGTCGAAGGCCCTTAGGGCGGATTGATAAGCCCCGACACCAGAGTGCACCACTCTCATTAGATGTAGATCTACATTTTTCAAATTAAAAGTTTAAATATCCGTGTTATAAAAATATGATTTCCCTTCAAATAATGTAATTTCTTTTCAATTGCGTTTTTCTATTTTATTATAATTAAATAAAAAATACGACAAAATAAATTCTTGGCCACATATTAACATTAAGTTCTATTCAGCTGATAAAAGTTGTGTTCAGTTTTATATTACTTGTAGTTTTGAAGAAGTTATTTTAAATAAGCTCGAGTATTTTTCGTTTGCTATTAGTTACAACAACGTATTCTTTTATTACCATCATATCTTCATCTAAACGTCAGTTTTAATGTTGTTTCGTATCTCAATAACTGTCTTTTATAAACAACTAGAGGTGCTCGAGGCTTCGCTCGCATTAAGAAGTAAAACTTGCATCCCCTATTACACCCCTTTAAAAGAGGCATTTCCAAATCCTTTCTTAGCGGATGCCTACGTCATAACATCTGCTCAATCCTTCCAGTGGTTTGGGCTGTGCGTTGATAGATCACTACACACCTTTGAGTTTTATAGATAGATTATCTATAAAGTTCGTAGACACATGAAATAGAAAACCTATACTGAAGTTTATTACCACAATTACCTGGTATCTACAATGATTTCGAAAGGGCATGTAATTTCTCACACAAATGTATTAATCGCGTAAATTTACAAAGCACTACCAACTAATTAGTGTTCAAGACGTTAGAAAGTACATGCACTTTCAAATGCAAGCGACTTGCATACATTTAAAGATTACGATTTCTATTTACTTAATAAGATCTTCATGAAGATTTATGTAAAGCATTAAATTTGATTTTAATCATATCGTAAACCTATTTACGTATACTATACTGACATATGAGTACATAAATGATTTAAGTAACCCAATCACTACATGAATATTATTGTAAAGGTAAAATTATTATAATGGGTGAAATTGTAATTTCTAAAAAGAGTTTATATTTGTGTTCCTTTTTTAGCTGAGCGATGATCAAAATACTTAGTACTTACCTATCTCTAAATTTTTTACACAAAGTACAGAGATAAAGCATTAACTGAGTAAAATATCATAGAATTGGTTTTGGTTTCAATTTAATTCAAAGTAAAATTAATTCTGAATGCTGTGTTTACAATTTATATCTGTGTACATTGGGCAAAGATCAAGTGAGTCATATCCTATAAATTACCTATTTCGTAAAGGATGCACCTACACAGTATCCTTGATGTATGGTTTGTAATTACCTCTCTCTGTAGTATCCCTAAAAAGGATAGGTAATTTTAGTAATGTATAGTTATACGTATTTCTTAGGTAGAAGACTTGATCGGTATTAGTTAAGTAAATGGCCTGTTAGCTTAGTTGGTAGTGGCTCCCTCTACCAACTCCCCCTCATTGTTATTAGTTTTTATTTATTCAACTATCTTTTTTTTTCTTGATACCACAAAATTGAATATATTCCTAAAAGTAATATTTCCAAGTGTCTGTGTCAGATCCCCATGGCACTCAAATAACTAATTGCCAAGAATACCAAAACCGTTTGTCGTGTTTTAATTCGATATTTACATTGTAACTTAATAATGCATGTTCTTTAATTAAGAGTCAGTCAGGACATCCTCTGAAACACGAATATTTGTCACGGTCGAATAAAAAGATAAAGTTACAAGTTCATTGTTCTTCAATATAAAAACTTGAAATGTTAAAATTTTATTGAATTAATTAGGATTTTTCGTGTGGTTTAAGATGTTCTTTGTAAAGCATTGTTGAAAAAGGCTATTGTATATAGATTCTCCTTGAGTTTTATTCGTATGACTGAGTAATGTAAATCCCCTACTGATTAAATTTACATAGTTCTCTTGGGCAAAAACATCATGATAAGCTCCTAAATCCTTCCATGGATGACACAGCTTCAAATATATTAGATAAAAGATAAAAAGGTAATGATAAAGAATCTTTATTAATAATGTAAATTTGTAACATACATAGGTATAAGTACTAATATCACAGAATATGCTACACAAATTACAATATCTCGTCAAATTGAATTTATAACATTTAGTTTTATTAAATTTTAGAAGTTACAATGTCAAGTTTTATTAATAACATAATGAAAATATTTGTTATTAAAATCATGTCAAACATAATAATAGGTATGTAATCATACAATATGTCAACTTAAATAAATCTAGGTACTGTCACTTTAGCTGTATAGGGGCTAAAATGACAATTTGGCATCATACTCCTTACCTATATCTCACGATATCTCACGATGTTTTCCTTAACCATCAAGCGAATGCAAATCCACACAATAACTTGAAAACATAAGTAATTGGTGTGATGCTGGGATCGAACCAGGATGCGTTAGGATGTAAAGCGGACAGTAAAAGTAGTATCTTTAGACTACTGCTTGACGACGGAACAACTATCAAACATGTGATACTTCCTTAAAAACCTCGGATAAAAGGCACTCATATCGTATGATATGCTTTATCTTATCTTCGTTACAATTGTATGCATTCCTTTATGCATTAATTTGATGACGCCTTTTCTTGTTGCTAATAAATATGTTTTTGCTGCAGGTAAGCACAGTAGTGTGAAAATTGCAAGTGTATGTTAAGAGGTAAGAAGTAAATAAGAATCTATTGAGGATTTTAAATTTTGGCGTTTGTAAGACATTTGAACAAGTTAAATGTTCACAGGCAAATATTTACAGTTCAAAGTTAGTTATTGCTTACTTTGTATCGTTGTTTGTTTTGAAACCGACTTTAGATGATGATGATATTATACTGAGCCATAGATTGATAGTTTAATGGTCTTGATTATTTATACAATATAAAAACAAGGGAAGAAAAACTAAACATACTACTTCTAACTACTATAAAAAAGAAGCACTTATAAAATGTTTAGAAAAGCCTAAAGATAATCTAAATGCTCCAGCCCACTACCAGAGGGCAGCGTGTCCAGCATACTGGCCGCATTACCACGCTGGATAACAATGCTGCGTTGAGCCAGTAAAAGGCCAGCATTTTGGTCATGCGTCGCGTCAACCAAGCGCATTTAATTTATTATTTATACTCATTTCAACATCAGATTATACTTAGCTAGATAGATAAATTTATTTAATATCTCTCAAAACCTGCCTATGATCATAATTATCTCTATTGACAAATCCTATAGATTTCCACCATAATTTGCGTTTTATGTTTTCACACACATATCATGGGCTGTGAAATGGCATACACAAGTCCATTGCAATCTCATAAAATTTTACGGTCTATAAACTATTCATTCGGCAAACGTCGCTTCGCATTTTGTCTCAGATAATGTAAGCCAGAGATATCTAATTAATGTCTGACATAATGGTTTTGGCACCTATTATTTACTTGTTTGCATACTTACTCGTAGATCTTAATGAACCGTTCTTCTAACTACAAAAAAAAATGTCTTGCATACATGACGACCAATATGCGTGCTAGTATAAATATATATTCAGTAAAATAATAAGAAACAATATTTACACATATTAACACTAATATAACTAAAAAAGAGTATTTACATCTAAACTAAATTTAAACAATCTACATGTGGTATGGAGCCAAGAACGCTGGCTGCATTCCCACGCTGGATTGCTATAGAAATCCTTTGCGCAAGGAACCAGCCAGCGTTCTTGTCTCTAGTGATGTCAATCAACATTTTATTTATTTTTTTTATAAAAGACTTCGTGCTTTTACCCCACGGACCAAAAGTTTCGAAGCCAAGCGGTACGAAAATATAATCAGTCGATAATGATGTATATTTTCGCCGCTTGGCTTCTTAAAAGTATAAAGATTTCTAATAAAGATAATTCTAGTATAAAGATTCTCCTATTTTTGTTTTTTCCATGTTCTTTATTCATGGTTTCTCTAACCACCACCGGTTCATGGTTCCACAACCGAATGATAACTAATATTCGGTGGACAATTCTTGGGCCTGGTTTTCTAGTTGTAATTATTAGAAATTAGAGTCATATTTATTGTACTTTACTATTTTACTAGTTGTGTGAATGTGACATCTGATACCACCAAGTTTTTTATTATTATAATAATTCATTTCACTGAGTCAATAAAAATACTATAAAAGGTGGTCTTGATAGCTATTCAGGCAGCAGGATTGCTTCGGTTTGATAGCTGATTTTTTTTATATGATATTGGCATATGCTTGTCAATAAATGCTTGCATTAATAAGGCGTCTATCAGGTGTGTTGCCATTGTATTAGGGCTAATCACGACAATCGCTCGTTCTATTATTTCTATTGTCACTTGCAGGTTAATGTAAAAATAATGTTATATCTGTCATGGTGGACACTTTTGTCTCGGGGTAGAAAGTTGCTTGCAAATGGCACGGACGTTTTAAGTGATTTCTATTGTTGGTTTTTAGGATTTTGTGCTAGGTTTCATTGTTTTGCTATGATTTTACATTTTATGAAGTGAAAAGACCTTTTATTTTTGTTTTATTGGATTCTAATTTAGCTGTAAAGTGATCCCTAATATATGTACTTATTTGTTGGTTCTCTAATTTTTTTCGGATATTTAACTAATTTTACAAAAAAACACATACTCATATATTTTCACATTTGGATAGTTAAAATGTAGTTACCAACCGAATTTAATAGTAGCATATTTTACAAATCATGAATCAGTTAAAAAATACGAAACATGGCTCAAATAAAATTCATCGATTCAGGTTTATACGCTAGGTGAGCAAACTTAACTAAATTCATACTACCAACGTTATCACATACTTCATCGATCTATATCTCTCAAATACCAAATCTTTCTCTAACCTCGTTGACCAGCATTCCTCCCCATAACAAACTGACACACTATGTTTTATGTAACATCACATGTGGAGAGGAGTAGAGGGGTAGAGGAGAAGAGAGGGGAAGCGTGGGAACGAAGGCAGCTCTCGTTACCATTGTTTGTTTTACTGCAGGGCTGATGTGGTACTGATTTTATAAAGCCAGTAGTTGAACATCTTTTTGCTGACTGTACAAAAATATAAATCGGTTTTAAACAGATTAGTAAAATTATTAAAAATAATCTGATACCAAATGATATCTTTTTGCGTTTTCGGTTCAGACCGGAAGAACCCGGTTTGCAGTGGTTGATGTTATATAAGTTGTGTGATGATATTTTTTTTTCCAGATATACGATTTTTTATTTTAATATTGGTGTGTTATTTTGTACATGTTGCTATCAGACCTTAATAACTGGTCTTAGTGATATAGCTACAGATTTGACATTAAGAATATTTTAATATTTAAACTTTCGTGAGACACTACAACGCGTAAACAACATACGCGAATTACACGTGAGTGAAAACCGTTTTAGTTAACATATTAAGAATATTGTTAAAATGTATGCTTCAAATCTTCTGTGTATATGTAGGTATATATGTACTGCTCGGTTGTAGTCCCATATTGTATACTGGCTGTCGCAACGTATACCTAGATAAAGGTAGGCTTACATCTGAAAAGTCTGTATGATGAACGTGTCTATTCAAATAATATAATATGTTATAATCATAAGACAAATATATATTGTGTTTTTTCATTGCAACTGCAGTATGCATATTGAGTCAAGAAAACTGTATTTATTAAATAAAACAAGCCTAACCACATTTCTCACACCTTCCAAAGAACCACTAATACATATTAACTAACTTTCTTCACAGGGCGTGTTGAGTTCAATGTAATCAACTTAGACACGATTTCATGTAAAAAACCAACTTGCTCTAAAAAAAGTAGTTCTGACAACCCTCACAGTGATTTAGCCTGCCATATGAGGCGTAAACTACGAATAATGAATACTAAAGAAACGTAGCTGAGCCAAAAAAATAATACTTCGAGATAGTCAACCGCCTTAGCTGCGGTTGAGATGCTGGGCAGAGCATACAGTAGGCTGTACGCTAATCTCATAATAATTAAACAAAGATTTACATGAAAATACAGATATATTTCTTATTTTCCATATCATTGATATCACAGTACAATTTTTTTTAGTCGGTTATTTCCAATGGCAGCGAAAATAATAATGTAAAACTGTCAATCTTGCAACTGTCATTGGTTTTACTTTTTATAAGTCTATCGTTACTAAATAATTTTACATTATCAGGTTTGACTCCTTTATTCATTAATAAGGTTTGCTTACAATACGAGTACCTTTTTAGCGACCGACTTCTACTAAGAAATTGGCAGAATTCGACAAATTCCGGTATTAAAACCAATCCCGAGCAAACTTTTTATGTAAGTTATGTGTGAGAGACGAAATGTGAAAGCATCTTCAACGCGGCATTTGTAAGAAATTACAATTCTATAGTTTTATTCGTAGAGCGTAAAGCACAGACATGTGGACTGAACCGCTTCTGAAAAAGGAAGTAGTGAATTTGAAACTTGTATTCTTCGGTTGAATTATGTAGATTGCTTGTAAGATGGAGAAATGGGCTGTTATCTGTTATGGATGAAATCGAAAAGTGGACTGTTTAGTATTAGCAGGTACTAACTTTATAGTTTAGAAAAGGTATGGCCTGGATATATCAATGTTTTCGTTGTGTGCTTAGTGAAATAAATGGCTGTCAAATAGTCCAAATTACCTTCCCGCAATACAGTTTTGAATAAGTAGTTAAATACATATGTAATTATTTATAAACAATAAAATGTAAGGTTTCATTAGTAGATCTCATAAATCTGTTATTGTTTTGAGTGAGTACAAAGTTATTTTTGGAACAAACCATCTTGTTAGTCAAGACAAACTGATTTATCGAGTATACAGCCATTATCACTAACTCAATTTCAACCAAACCGTCCTAAACAACTTAGATTTCCATACTTCTTACATACAATATCCATTATATAGATTCATCTCGTACAGACATGGACCGCTGTCCATTCATACAGTAAAGCTAACTGTACCCGCCATTAGCATCAAAGAAATGCATCAACGTGTGCAGTCAGTAGTCAGTACTATTACAAACGGACTAAATGGGGACCTAGACACGGATTAGGATACTGCAGATGTATTACTTCAGCCCATGCTTCTGGTAAGGACGTGTACATTATGTTGTTTTAAATTTAAGGGCTACTCTGTCGAGTATTCACCGCTATTTTCGGTCTTTTGTCATACTAACTATTCTTATCTGATAATTGGAAAACTCATACGCCAATCATCGAAGCTTACTTTCATTTAATGTCCTTATTCAACTATCGTGTTAAAATAGCAAACTCTATACACTGAACTGATAAAGAAAACCTATTTAGGCAAATAACTAACTGGATTCAAAAAGCAATTGATTTACTAAAACACGTTCTTCTTCCTCGTGTCGGTGTTTAAACGAAACTTTTTTATATTCTCTTTTCTATTTTTTTTTACTAAAAAAACTAAAAACACCATAATAATGACTATAAGACGAACGATAAGGTATTAGTCGTGAACCAATTGTCACTTCGTCGGTTCATTGACCTATATCTGCTTTGTTCTAACAATTCCCTCTGTCCATACTTATTCTTTTCTCTAAACGAGCCAAGACCGCGTAAACAGCGGAAGCCAGAAGACACGTGTTGCTGCCAGACCCTCCCATCACTTACCTTACATCATAAAACACCTAAAATAACTCTTAATGACTTCAAAATAAGGTCCAAGTTTTATCCACCTTTTATTCTCATAAATTGTGTAATTGACCAAAGAACTAAATACGGGAACTTATCGTACAGTCGCCGTGCGTTATTTCCATAAAAACTGTTGTATAGTTAGACTCAAAAACTAAGAAAGATAGGCTAATGGTTGATATCTCAAATTGTTAGAATTTGAAGATTTTACAAAAACAAGTTGTATGAAAACATATTTTTGATAAAACTTCAAAACTACAAAACCTATGCCTTTGGTTTTCTAGAGGCGAGATCTTTGCTTAAATACCAATAATTTGAGATATAAAATATAAAACTGACTGCACCTTAATGGCTTTAAAATAAGGTCCTATTTAACCAGCATTTATGGGAATTCTGTAATTGACCAAAAATGAACTCATTATGGGAACTTAAAACATTGTTTGTTTGAGACGATACAGTTGACATGTTTGATTTATTCGTTGAAGTAAATCTTGTGCCGAGTGGTAATGTTACAGTTTTAATTAACAGTTCCTTAAATAAAATGGTGTGGGGTTTTTAAGGGTTGCTTAGGTTAAAAGTAGAGGTAATTAAGAAAGTTATTACAGTAGACCTACCACTTTTACAGGGGTGAAATAGGGGATGCAAATTTTACTTCTTAATGCGAGCGAAGCCGCGAGCACCCACTAGTTTATTATATACCACTAAATAATACTGTTAATGTGCCTACAGTTTCTCCTCATGTATGCATTACAATATTAGACACTTATTTCCTCCTATGTACACTAGCATATTTTATTGTTAATTACTTATATGTGAAATAAAGACACTTTGAAATTGAAATTGAAATCGACTTATTTCCTCCAATAAATTTCACAAAACATGATCAGAATCGTGTAACAGCATTCGATTAGTGACGTAATGGGAATGAGGCCAGTGCTGCCATCTGCAAATTTCGTGAGCACGACCAATATCGAAGGTTTTGAAAAACATCGATGGAGTCTTGATAAGCTGTGGATATTGGTTACATTATGGTACTATCCTAGAAAAGATGAGATGAAATGCAAGTTGAGCAAAATCAGGTGTATTAGATTTTTCCTTCTTTTCACGATGATTTCTTTACCTATTTTTACCGAAAATCCACTCTCTTCTTCTTCCTATCTAATGAGAGTGGCCAACTCTGGCGTCGAGAGTTAATAAAGCCGCCATAAGAGCCTCTGACATGGCTTAACGACTGACGAACTATAACGAACAGTTGGAAAAACCACCAAAACCTATACCATGAAATTATATTTAGTACATTATCTCTAACTGATATTTTTTGTTTGGAATCGTTCATTCGATACAAATATGCTCTTAAATTACAATCTTTCAAATAGATTCAATACATGATGTATGACATTGCGTGCAGCCACGCTAAACATCGCATATGAATGAAAGTCGTATTAACTGACTGCTCTTTATACAAAAAAAAAACAATCTTTAAAGGTTTGACCGCATAACTAAAAGAATAGCTTCAGTTACTATTAGCATAGCTGTGTCCAGCATATAGACACAGGAAATTGCTGGTGAAATTACTTAAATCATATCTTAGATTCAAAGATATTTATTTACCTTATAACATTGCGCTACAATAGATACGTCATATTACAGTAATCATTTATATAACTTAATACTAATTATTAACGAAAGAATTAAAGATAAAAACATAAAATGCGTTTTACAAACAAACAATGTCAGATTTATTTAAGTAGATGAGATAAAATAAAATAATTTTAAGCTATGTCAAAGAAAATTCAGTTTACATAAAAAGAATGTCACTTACAAACAAAAAAGTCAAATATGGATTCTTAAATAATTTTATAAAATGTCAGAGGAAGTAATCTTCTTTAGCACATGCAGAACATACCTATATAAAAGAATTAAATCTTTGGTGATAGTGACTTACGAATAGGAATGCATGCGGTTGACCATCATACACGTCAAAGCGTTTTGCTTCGACTTTCATCGTGCGAACAGCCAAACTGTGGAACTCCTTGCCCGAACCTCTATTCCCCTTGAACAATAATTTGTCGGTCTTCAAGTCGAGAGTAAACCGGTTTCTTCTAGGCAAGCGCGCTAGATCGTAGATTATAACGTTGCTTAGCATCAGGCAAGTTGTAGTCAAGCGTAAGCCTATGTAAAAAAAACGTAAATTGCTCGTCTTATTTTATTTAGTATCATAAAAAGCCTCCAAAGTCCAAAAGAAAGTCGCGTGCTAACTGCTCTGTTACTACGAATCCATAAATATTTGACCCGGTTTGGAAGCACGAAACTTTTATTTTAACGCTTTTCTGACTGTTTATGATTGAAATTAGTGGTTCAGTGAAAGATGGGTTTGGTTTGGCTGATTTATTGTCAGTTTTGATGAGTTTAGAAACTAACTAAGTTATTAGTTGGATGGTAATGATGATATAATGCAGGTGACGTTGTCAATTAACAGTCTACGCAATGAATATTTATTTTAGACTAGCTGTGCTCGCGACTTCGTCCGCGTGGAATAGTTATTACCATAAAAACGGTTCTAGTGAGTTAATCTTTAAAGACATACAACTGTCGCTGACATTTTGTTAGATCATTTCAAGAGAAATAATTATTTCATACATAACATTTTGATATCTTGAACCATTTTCGCAGCGCACGCAACGGAAGCCCTCAAATATGAATAATTTGGCCCGTTTTTTCCACATTTTCCATTATTTCTTCGCTCCTTTTAGTTGCAGCGTGATGTTATATAGCTTAAAGCCTTCCTCGATAAATGCTCTATTCAACACAAAAAAAAATTCATTTCGCACCAGTAGTTCCTGAGATTAGCGCGTTCAAACAAACAAACTCTTCAGCTTTATTATATTAGTATAGATATGTTAAAATTGATGTTTATCTTCCTATACTTCTTTCTTTTAAAGCAAGCCAATATTAGTGATGCTTAGTAACTATAAAGTTATTTTCTTTTGCACGATTGATGAGGCAAAAAAAATAATTCTAGTATTCCATGGGATTGAAGAGCCGAAGAAAATAATCTTAGGATCCCATGGGAGTGAAAAGGCGAAAAAATTATCTGAGGTTCCCATGGGAGCCTCATCATGGGATCCAAGTGGACGGAGGGGTTTTTGATTGCATTCAAGTTTGTTTAATGCGTGATTATAGTCATCGCTGTCAAACATATCTCATACATAATACATATATACCTTGTCCTAAACTATATAAAGTGTAGGTACTCTATTATCTCACAACCCAGCAAATACGTCCCAAGGTCAGAGGAGCCATGTCTTGCCATCCGTCTTATTAACTCCATTCAGAGGTCGGTGACCTGTACTGCAACATGGCTGACGTTTGCGGTTGTTTTTCAAAATGTTTTATGATAACATTTGTAGGAGTGATGCTTCATAAGAAAAACGTTGAGCATATCTTTGTGTTTACTAATTTTACTGGTATCTGCCTTAAACACAATAAAATGTTGCTGATGATGATATTTTGTAATGGCTACCATGAATCTAAAAACCCGCAAGACCTATTCCTTAGTTCATATGAGGTAGCTTACCTGTGCCTGTCAGAGAAATATTAAACGGACAGTCAAAACTATCTACAAAAGATACTAAAAAAAAACTGGGTTATTGTCTTCTTCTTGTTTTCTGTCATTTTACGTATTTTTTGACAATCCAATCCTATTTTAACCGACATACTTAAAAACTACGTACCTATGTTAATTAATTCAGTTGTAGTTTTTATGTGTTTTCTCCTATATTTCGTCCTGATCGGAAACCAATATCCTCCAGCAGTCGTTCACCCTACTCGTACATTTCCATACGGGTCGTGTTACCATCGTGTACAATCGTAAATTGGGGGTAACCACGAGATAAAACAATATTGAATACGTATTGTCAACGAAATTTCATTTTCCAGCTACTACATTTTGCCACTTTTTTGTTCCTTAACGCTGTTATGTTGTAAGTTATAAAACCAGTGTAGCAGACATGCGATTAGCGACATCTGTACAGAGTCATATATGTATTAAAATTCTTTTACGACCAGTCATCCAAAAAAAAAAACAGTTCGAGTTATTTTTAAATTTCTATGGGAGACATAACAAAGTCTATTCTATGTTGATGTTTTTAACACATGCCAGTTGAACATTTTAACAAAATCTAGCATAAAAAGTCGAACGTACAAATTTTATTATAACTGTCCTGACTCAAACAAGCCTATTTGGAAATAGCCTCTATTTCCACTTTCTTTCCTACCTTAGTAACCACTGTTGTTTTATTGAGCGGGTGTGGTCCACCTGCAGTCACGCGACTATTACACATGCTTATACGGCCATTTGTACGCAGCCAGGGAATACGGCAGATCTGGCTGATAAGGACGTAGGTATTAGATATATGGGATTATAGGTAATAGCATATTAAATGTTGGCTAACATTGCAGAGTGCTGAGTGCAATATCACAACAAAAATTAATAGTTTACTTTATTTTACCGCTTTCTAGCCTTATGTGAGCACAATTTCATCTACAAATATTCGATTATTTAATCGGATACCCGATAGTAACATTCATGTTAACTGGACTACACAACAGTGTAGGGGAAAAACTGTCAATCCCTAAAATATATGCACCAAATCGTGCGTTACCAATCATCGACAAGCCCCAAAGAAATCCCAAAACAAATAATAGGAAACCCTCACATTGATAACGGTCACAAATTATCGCAACGTGATTCTAGGGGTGGCCTGTATACAGGGCTAGGTGGAAGGGACAGTTACTTGTGAAGCAAAGTCAATTTAGTTTTTACTTCTTCTTCATAGCCAACTTGGTGTCGAGAGTTTATCAAGCCTAAGGGCCTCTGACATGGCTTAATGACTGCCATACTAGACAAACAGCGCGCTACAGTTACTATTTTTTACTGAGACTTAAAGATACTGAATTTAGCCTTTTTTCAGTTATTCATGTAAGTAAAGGAAGAAGATGTGTACTTGACCATGTCGCTTTATGCTAACATTGCCACTAGTTGCTGATATGCCATGTTCTTATCGTATGAGAGTGGCCTACTCTGGTTTCGAGAGTTTTACAAGCCGTCCTAAGGGCCTCTGACATTGCTTAAATGTCACTGGCAATAGGTAGAACCTTGTCTATTTCACTGTACAGTGTTGAATCTCATATACATTTTACTCTTTTGGCAAATAAAATGGATAAATTGCTTGTTGAACTTCAGTTCTTTTAAAATGAAAAGTAGTCATATTGAGAGGCTGTGGCAATTGACATTAATAAGTAGATAATTATAAATTGAAGGTTTATCTATAACCCTGTATAAAATAGTATATTACAGGACAGGGTGGCGGTCATCGACCCCGCTGTAACTAATAGAACCTGTAATTATGACCTAATTCCGAGGTTAATGGTGTCGCTCATATTTCTCTGCTATCATGATGAAAAACTAATAATAGTTGCATTTATTTGGTAATCATATTGTTTTTGAAATACAGCTTTTACATTCAGCTGTGCTTAATATTATGTAGACTTTAGTGATACTGAAGCTCTATATAGCGTAAGAAATAACTTACTGATACCAAAAAGACGAGATTTCGTAAGTTTTTCTGCCACGCATAATATGTATATATAAAACTCAAAGGTGAAGGACTGATTGACTGACTGATATAGTGATCTATCAACGCACAGCC
The DNA here is from genome assembly GCA_927399415.1 of Macaria notata. Lineage (NCBI taxonomy): Eukaryota > Metazoa > Arthropoda > Insecta > Lepidoptera > Geometridae > Macaria > Macaria notata. Next base: position 8,819,569 of record OV656741.1, read on the forward strand.
CAAAGCATTGGACGGATAGGGCTGAAATTTGACATGCAGGTAGATGCTATGACGTAGGCATCCGCTATTAAAGGATTTTTGGAAATGTCACTTTTAAAGGGGTGAAATAGTGGATGCAAGTTTTACTTTCTAATGCGAGCGAAGCCGCGGGCATCCACTAGTTAACTCATATGCCACGTTTTGTATCGCAAAGAAGATGTAACCTTATTACGGAAAACTGGTTACCTTCTATTAAAACTCAAATGCTAACGTCACTGACAAGAAACGTTCGATCGCTAAAACTTATAAGAACTTCAACATGTATTTAATTATAGGTGCTTAGATCCAATTATTAACTCGTAATTAGCAGCAGTTTCCAAGCGAAAAATTGCGTTCAGCACACTTTTAATTACTTTAATCACTTAGATACTAACTTAAGCCTAGAAAAGTTGGCGTGCCCTACAACTATAAACTTGAAAACGAAAAAACTTGGGTCAATACTCTTGACCTTTTTATTAATTGAAAAAGAGAAAATTCTATAACATGTTGGTGGTTATTTTTTATTTTAAACGTTATTGTCTAAGGTTTAAGGTGGATTTTTAAATATACCAGAGTTAAATACTTACGTTAGACTGTTTTAAGTAATTAGAAAGTTAACACAAGGAGCTCTTTGTTCTGAGGATCATGACTGAAAGAAGACGTTCATTAGTTGAAATCCGTTACTTTTGTAAAAACTGTTAAAAGATTAATGTGTTTGTCAGAAGCCGAAACTGAAATCTTTTCAAATACTTGACGTTTATTTTTTCAAATATCTCATTCTGTGAAGCATTTTTATAGCTTCTTCTAATTAAGCCGTTCAAATAGTCAAGATTTAGATCATATGATGACTAGATTTGGGTAGGCTACTTTTATACTCAATTTGTTGTTTTGCGGTCTTTTTTAACAATAGAACTCTTTCATAGAATTCATCTACAAGTGAACTACAATCCAAGGTGTTTAAATTTAGAGTTTATATGTAGGTACCTTCTATGTAAGCGTGTTACAAAGTCAGTCAAACGCTTACTGATCTAACCGTAGAAAAAGTGAAACAAAATCATTGCAAGCATCTGTAAACTTATCTAAATATATTAAACTCAAAGGTGACTGACTGACTGATTGACTGATATAGTGATCTATCAACGCAAAGCCTAGGCTGAAATTTGGAGTGAAGGTAGATGTTATGACGTAGGCATCCGCTTAGAAAGGATTTTTGGAAATGCCACTTCTAAAGAGGTCAAATAGGGGATGCAAGTTTTACTTCTTAATGCGAGCGAAGCCGCGAGCACCCACTAGTCTTTCATATAACGGTTAAATCTCTTATTCACAAACCCGTTATACTCCACAAACCAATCCCCAAGTTCCGAAATAGACTTTGTTTACTAACCGGCGGTTCCTGCTAAGGAAACTATAGAACCATTAGTGTTTCCTCCGGGACACGGGCATCACTCAAATTACTTTCTTTATGCGGAAACGTAAATTTGGATGTGTTTTGTACACGTTGGTTGGTCACACTTTGTCTACTCGTTAGGAATTAGGGATTGAGTTACTATGGAAGCAAAGCGCATCAGACTAAAAGCAATGAAGCTAACTGTAGTCAAGCGAAATCTTGTTTAGTTTTAAAAGTCATACTGGTGAAATGCGAAAGAGTAGTAAGTAGGTATTGTTATTTCTTCAATCAAAAGTTAAACTAATTTGGATGAGACTAAATGTAGAAATGAAATGCAGGAATGACGATATTTAAGGATCGTAAATTATTGCTTTGACTTCTTTAAATATTGTAAATGGGGAAATCAAAGGACAGGTGGATCTTGCCGTAAAGAGACTGTGGCAGTGTTTGTTGTATTTTCTTGCTTTCATACTCTTTTGCACTGTCTATATATATGCATCTATAGACTAGTAGTCTAATAGTTACTTTGTTATCCTAAAACTAAACCGTGAAATGGTCTCTACTCTCAATTTCCAGTACTACAGTGCTTCAACAACTGACCTGTTTCCACAGACAGGATATAACAGAGCTCCATCTATTTTAGGTATCTTAGTCAGAGCTCGGTTAAATTTAACAATGTCATTTACTTCTTATTCGCTAAGGTTTCGTTTGTCATAACCTTGGACTGTCTGTACGTTTTCTATTCAAATTGTATCGACTCTTTTTATATTTAGTTGTCTAAGATTTGAAAAGGGTTTTCCTGTTTCTTCGTATTTTACTTCTGAATGCTTTCGATCAGCTTTGATTGATCTCTATATGTTATCGTCAATTTTCATCTTCCTCATAACAAATGTTTGTACAGATATATACAGAACTTAAAACATAATAAACATAGGATTTCTTTTATGAGCGAATAAATAACTTAGCAACGGTACAGGTATTAGAGGTAGGAATAGGTATTAGAGACCATTTTCTTCCAAGGATCATGTTTGCTGGCCTGTCTTTCTTTAACTTTGACTTTATTATGCTTATATCTGTTTGAACAAATCCAGTAGCAACCAATGCGTTTCTAAATCTTCCAAGTCCAAACAAAGGAACAAATTTGGATCTCGCCTCGCTAAATTGTCCAAAAACAACAAAACTTGCCCAGAAGCATGATAATGATCATAATTCGCGGCCGTCTGCCCATCGTCAGCTTCCTGTCTTTGTTTAGATTATAATCGAAATAAATTAACATTTAGCGGCAGAATTTCAAACAAGATTTTGAACAAAGAGCAACTTACAACAATACATCTTACCATTATTGTGCATTAGTAATTGGATTTTTTTTTGTTACATTACGAGAATTAAATTTGCAACATTTCCAGACTCTTCATTTATCTTGTTATAATTATTTCTTTGTTCGTTTATCTATTAATTTAATATGTTATTTTATTTATTTTCGTGTATAGTACTTTTTGCTATATTTAATTGATAGGAGGATCATATCGATCGATTACCATAAATTTTGAAATAATGATGTCTGCATTTGGTATTAGCATTATACTTAGGTATTAGGTACATATATAACACGTGTTATGTATACGTGACATAACTCATGTATTGTACAATATGGCCAATCATATGAACTATCAGGTATTTCTTCGCAACTGATAGCAAAAACCTTGTGTACATAACGTCTATGTTTGTTTTCATCTATGTAACTTTATATTTTGTATGTTTTTGGTTTGGATTATAAAGTACTCGGTTTTATTTACCTTAGTGCCAATACAATGAATTTGTAATTGCATTGCCAAGAACTTTGATCTATTAAACACTTTTGTTTAGATTCTGCACAACATCTACAATTTGCTAACCAGTTAACCTATCATAGATTTATAGTATAGTGGTATGGCTTAATCTTCAAAGTAAATATAATTATGTGTACAAGTAACTTTTCTATACAAGTATAACTGTGACATCACAAGGTCCAAAAAAAAGCTGATTGAAATAGAAAGAAAAAATGTTAAAAATGTGATTAACAGTTGTATGTGTCAAAATAAACGCTATACATATGTCGTAGGATAATTCGATACTTCGAATCTTCGCGGAAATCCTAGGGGTTTTGCGAAAACGCGGATAATTAGACATAGGCGAAAAATGATCAAATCTTACTGGACAAAGTCAGGATTTTTGCCCCACCACTTGCACTACAACAGGACTTGGCTCCTCCTCGCTTCGCTCGTCGTCGCATGTGCGTGGTAGAAAGCAACCTAACGAACCTAATCTACCTTCTGTCACAGACAAGTGACTTCGAGTCCAACACTAGCACTACAACAGGACAGATAATTTTTCGCCTATGTCTAATTATCCGCGTTTTCGCAAAACCCCTAGGATTTCCGCGAAGATTCGAAGTATCGAATTATCCTACGACACATACATACGACTACATGTGTTTCTAGCTCTTATAGTCCAAAAAAATATATTTAATTCAATTTTCAAACATCTGTATTACACAATATATTTTTTACATCGAGTAACTATGCTAGTGTACATTACATAAATCCTAGTAGAGCACGACAGGTATTATTATGTGGTTTTTTAGTACATAATCTACTAATTATACGATCACTAATATAATTTTGCTATGAGCATAGTCCAAGATCACCGTACAATAATGGCGACCATTGAAAATAGAAGAGGGAAGATGGTTGGCCACCTTATACGACATGACGAATTTATGAAAAACATCATTGAAGGAAAATTGGAAGAAGAGGAAGAGGAAGGCTGAGAAGGTCATACATGGACCAAGTAAAAGAAAAGGCGGGTGTCATGGCGTGTAAGGAGGTCAAAGAATTGGCAGAAGATCGGGTGGGATGGCGCCTCCACAGACAAGGGTCTTGCCCTTAAATTTGTGATGATGATAATGATGATGATTCAAACTAACACTTTTGTCATCCATTTAGATTGATGTCTACGAACAGTACCTTATTTAAATGAACCAGGAATTTACAAGTTTAACTCTAACAAGACCTCGAAGGCATAAGTCAATTATAGAGATTATTTGAGTTTAGCCTTCACTTAAATGAAGTATGGGTTTCATTGGTTAATGATCGCGCTGGTTCAACAGTTAATTGCTTGTTAGGTGGTGATTTATTGGGCCTTAGAGTTTGTTAAGTAAAGGGATATTTTATCGACGCTCTAGTGTCTATCTTGATTTGCATATTTTCATGTTTTAAATGTTCATCTTCATCATCTTCATGTGACCCCGTGTTCACCACTGCTGAGTATAGGCCTCCTCTCTAACGTTAAATGTTATCTTAAAGAATTTAACGCTGCTCAACATTTCAAGCTATCTCTAATATATAATGGGATTATCGCTAAAGGATCACTATAATCCAGTGATCTTCAAAAAGAAAGTGAACCGGTTCATATAAGATAAGCACGCCCTATCTTAGGCCATAGCTATCTATTGCTTACCATCAGGCAAACTATTTAAGTAAACAAAATATTCAACACACACTCAAATCAACTTTAAGTTCAAATAATATTGTATGTATTTACATTTACTTGACTTAAATCTTGCATAATTCTCATGTCACCGACGCAACGGATCGACTGCAACCTTGCAGGATGATGACGTCAATATGACATCAGATAATGCACTTTGCTCTGCGTTGGTTTTACTTTTAACGATTTCCTGTCGAATGTAAGCATGTGTTTTTTATGGGGCTCTCCGTGGAATATAGTTACGCAAGAAATATTGCCTTATGAAGAAACGCACGTGGCTAAGTTTAACTACAGTAATCGTATTTCCAAAATTAAGAAACTGCCGTCACGACCAGTTTTTGGATGGGTGTCCGTGCAAGGAGACAACGTGGCATTAAAGTTTAGGTTTCGTGTTTCGAATGTAGTCATTGTGTTGTTCATGGCTGTTTATAATTTATTTATTTATTTAATTTACAAGTTGTCCAACGGACACAGACACACAATAGCAAATAATGATATAAACAAAAATCCAATTAGAGGACAACACGGGTAACAACACAATATATATACATAAAACTATGAAGACAAAAACACTACACCTACATCAACAATACACATACTCACAAACCTACACTTAACTTACTTAAAACAGAATAAACCTATACAATTTCATAATTAACAACAAACACACAAATCAAACAAAGAACTCGCTGCTCAGCCGCCGCCTCAACGAAGCCAAGCTACACCTGTATGGATCCAGCCCCAACCGTTTGTCAGCAGCATTGTAACTCACACTCGCTCTCACTAGAAATGCATTCTGGGTATAGTTGGCATGTTTGGGTGGAATATATAATAGAGGATTAAAGCGACCTCGAAATGTAGTACAGTTTAAGTTAATTTCCTCAACAAGCTCGGGCAATAATACATTAATAAATACATTCCTTTTAGGAAAACATTAACAATAAAATCTATGGTGCTATGCTCTAAATATAAGCTAAAAAATATGTTTATGTACAGAATCCTTATCAGTACTATCTGATAGCGAAGTATCAGTCGTGTTATAAATGAGATAGTGTCTGTGATAGTGTCTGTAATAGTGTCGTACGCTGCCCTTATTCTATAGTCTGGTTTCTGCATGTTTTCCCCATTTCTATGTTATTGCGAATAATATACCTATCCATCTATAGATATCGGAATTACTTGTATGTAAATTCTGATAATACTTCTTCTTCTTATCGAATGAAAGTGGCCAACTTTGGTGTAGAGAGTTTTCAAACCGCCCTAAGGGCCTCTGACATGGCTTAACGACTGCCGTACTAGGCAAACAGCTGGGACCTACAATTTAACGTGTCATCCGACCCACGGAAGCGCCCACAATGGAACGCCACTTTTCGGTCACCCATCCGAGGACTGACCGCGTCGACCGTTGCTTAACATTGGTAATATAATACTAATCATATATGACACTAATCTACTCTATATTACAAAGACAAAAATTTTGTATGCTTGCTTAACTATGTATGTATGATCGTACGTTTAAATTGCTAACAGGTTTTACGTAAATTGGCAAATATAATATGTTGCATACAATCTCATTAGCCGATTGCGCTATTTGTATTAATCTATTTCAGAAGCCTTTCGGGCGGTTCGAACACCATACCTACTTATACAAACTTACTATACAAGAAATATTATGTCTAAAAAAGAAATAGTCCAAAAAAGTAATCTCAATAAAGACGTAAACTGTCCGATGCAAACTAAATAAAACTATAAAGTCGTGGGAGGCGATACATATGGCTCTACCATTATTATACACATACACCATAGACTAGTGACATGGTATTTAATACGACAGGACTCATATCCACCACATACCTATCATAAAATTATTACAATTTAAGTATGTTTCTTGGTATGTCTTTTCCGCTTTCATACCACAACGAAACGCCAGAGATTCGTGTAGTATGGTGATAATATGAGATTCTTTATATATAATGTTATAATAAAAATATGGTGATCAAAGAGTGATGTAATCTACTCTATTTCCCGAAAAAACTCGAGCAAAGCCTCGTACACTCACTAGATTTGTCATAAAATAAGTCAACACAGACTATCGGAGGTCGAATGTATGTATTCTGTGGTCGGGTACCGAATGAAGCAACCTTGCGACACATTGTTTTTTTAAACAAAGTGTGTGCTCAATCCAGTCCTCAAGCATTTCATGTCAATACCATAGAATAAGTTGTAGTTATAACACCATACGTACACCATGCTTCAAATTTGGAGTCTTTTGTAACGGTCTTCCTAATTTTAGGGTGCGGGGTGTTCTATGCTACTGGATTTGAAATATGGTTGTTTATGAGACGAATGTCATTCGATATTTGAACCGCTTTTGACTTTGAAATATTTACAATAATTAGTTATACTTACCTACTTTAATTATCGTATTCCTATGGCGTAGTATATTGATATTGACGAGATTAATAAATTTTGTCAATCAACCGATATTTTGTATATATTTGGAACGCCAAAAATGTAGTTGTATGTACAACGTGTCAAATTGTTCTAATAATGTATTTCTCTCGTTTCAGGTAAGCTGAAAGATTTTTGTGCTAGCACACGTAGACTTGGGACCAAACAATTATTAACACATGGGTTTTATTACATCTCGACACAAAAACAAATTCAGAAATGTAAGTATTAAAACTATAATAATAAGTTTGTATTTGAGATGTCTAAAGATACAAATCACCATATTCCTACACAATTCAATATCTAATTTATTTAAAATAATAAAATATAAAAACAAGGGAAGAAAAACTAAGCATACTACTTCTAACTACTACAAAAAGGGGCACTTAGAAAATCTTTAGAAAAGCCTAAAGATAATCTAAGTGCTCCAGCCCACTACCAGAGGGCAGCGTGCCCAGCATACTGGCCGCATTACCACGCTGGATGGCAATGCTGATACCTTGAGCAATAAATCATGATCCAATAAATCATGTTCATATGGCAATTCATTTGTCAAACTCCTTACGTCATTTAACAAATTGATAATCTTCCGTTTCTCCGAATTACTGCCACCTAGTTTATTCTTTGGACCAAACAATTATTTACTGAAGTGCTGAGACAGATCGAAGCGTAGATAAATTTCACTTCCTCCCACCTTCAGGTAAATTTGATTCTTAGTTGGTGATGATTAGAGTTGATTTTTGATTGTGGTTTAGAAGCAGTTAAAGCTATTTATTCCTGCCTCGTGTCCAATTACAATGATAATGAATCCTCGCTACCAGTCAGCGGTGGTTAAATAACTATGTGTCACTAATGTTGCAGTTGCTCCTAAAGAATTTAGAGATAAATATCTCTTTATTCATGGATAAAAACGGGCCTATGTGTAACTTTGCTAAAATATATGAATAATATAAGACGACGGTTGAAGTAAGTCTGTGTCTCATTTGATAAGAATGAAGAGATTTGTCATGCGATGATGACAATACATTTCAATGATGCATAGTAAAGTGATTTAATAAGTTTGAAATACGAAACCCGAGATGTTCAAGAACAACATATTATGTATAGTATAATGTGTTCTTTGACTTAACATAACATATAACTATAGATACAGTGTCACTTGTTTAAGTGTCGTTTTTTTTTTTTAATTTAGTTTAATTTAATTTAAGGTGACTGGTGACTGAAGCGCCCGTAGCTCAGCTAGCGGAGGCAATCGCATGCGATTACCAATGTTAAGCAAAGGTCGACACGGTCAGTCCTTGTGTGTTGTGACCGAAAAGTAGCATTCCATTTTGGGCGCTACCGTAAGTCGGATGACACTTTAAATTGTAGGTCCCGGCTGTTTGTCTAGTACGGCAGTCGTCAAGCCATGTCAGAAGCCCTTAGGGCGGATTGATAATCTCTCGACACCAGTGTTGGCCACTCTCATTCGATAATAAGAAGAAGAAGAAGGTGACTGGTGGTCAAATGCTTGACTATCTAGTGTAAAGGAATAGAAAACGAGCGAAATTCTTTCAGTGCTTAGTTATAGTTATTATTGCTTAGTTTGTAGATACTGCTACAAGGATAAATACAATTTTACCTGTTACTTATCTTGGGTACCTATCTTCTGTCACCAAATATTACAACAGTCAAACATATTACATCTTACTTTCTACTTGACAATTGATGATCGTAAATTAACGACGATGAGTCTGGCAATGATGAATTTATTATGCATGAGATAAGTTAAAGAAAGCTTAAATTGCTTTAGTTGTAAATTATGTACCAAGTACATTATATACCTAGCAAGTAAGAGTATATAAATTACAAATATGGTAATTGACAAAGTGTTTATAAAATCGTTTAGTCGTGAAGATGGAACTTGTTAAAATGGTAATTTTATATATTATTAGTATGTAATTGAATGTTTTACATAATATAATAAGCAGATATTGATTAACTGGTAGCTGACAGGTAATTAACCAAATGCTGAATGCTACTTAATTGCAAAATGTTCATGATAACTAATTTTATAAACCTTATATAAACCTCTTGATTCTCTTTTTGACCGAACTCTTACACAACGAAGCATAAAATCATTATGTCAATTTCTATTGCTAGTAGTAAAAGTTTCGTAAAATTTAAAAGACAAAATTTTCTATTCTACACAACAAAACCTAAGCTACGGGTAACATAGCAACTGCTTTATAAAAAATTAATTTCGTTTCAATTTACTTAATTAATATTTTTTTTACCAAATAATACAACAAAGACCTTATATCTCTCACATACTACATTTTAACATCAAATCTCGCATAAACAATACAACCAATCAAATTAAAAAGCCTCTCGGCGTGTATTAATAGAACATTAACGAACAAATTAAATAATTACACAGAGGCATGACAGTTGTAATGAATTGCCGCTAGTTACCGCTATGATACATGGCAATTCATATCAAGATTTGCCTGAAGCGGAACCGTAACCCGTAAATACGCGCGTGTGTCTGACAGATCCTAGATAGGATAAATGGCATCGATAGAATGGAATAGGTACGTAAAATGTTAATAAGAAAAATATTTGTAATCTATAGATGTGTATTGATTTATTTTATGGTTTTATTGGTGTGAACTTTTAGACTCATCTGTTATATTTTTTTTCATCAGCTGGTAAAGGAATCTTTCATTTAAAAAGCAATACACAAATTTTGGATGCATTTGTGTATTTAACCGTGTGTATTAAGTTAGTGCTTTAAACGGTTTAGACAAAAAATATTACGTATGGTATATAATATAATTTTGTCCCATATTTAAGCTTGTGAAATCTATGTTTGAGCGCAAAATAAAAAGATATGACTGCTATTTCAATATCAGACATTCTAAACAGTGTCCTAGTGTCTATCAGACCCCATTTTTATCACACTTGTAAAGCAAATTCGCTTCACTAGCGATGGGTTAAAGAAAGTAAGCAGAAATGGCCGGTAGACAGCTCATCTTACAATTTGCTTGTCAACCTGCAATTACAGACCAATGGAGTTATGCCAATTTATGAATTATTAAAGTAATGATAGTAATTGATAAGTATCAGAAGAAAGTTCTGGCTTATTACCATTTTGATTTGTAACAAGTCCGGTCTGGTTTGATTTTGAGTGATTAGTTTTCGAGATCGATTAAGATAGTCTTGAGATATTATTTATTTGTACGCCACCGACCAAACTGATCTCTTTCACCGCTTCCTTACTAAGGATGTCTGGAAGAGATCACTCAAGGTGATAAGGCCGCCCACTTGTACATTAATTTATAGTTAAGGTCCTTTGATATTGTTAATTTATTATGGTGTGCAATAAAGATATATTGTATTGTATATTGGAAATAAATCTGTTTGGTTTTTGAGAATTAGCTTCGAAGTCAATAGTTTCTCTTACGCGTTTTTTGAAGATTTCCTTGTTACATTGAACTTCCACGTTGTTTAAACTTTTAATCATTTATATTTAACTCATACAAGAATGTTCTTAATTCATGCATATGAATTTATGTGAAATTACCCTTCATCACCATAATCCCACTTAATGTAACCATAACACAAGAAACCATAATTTTATTTAAGTAGTTATAAAGTCATAACTTGTGAAATAACTTTTTTTAAGCATTTAAATTAGACTTAACACATGTTATCTGACAAGATCATCAAACTTACTTACAAAAGCAAGACTTTAAGGTGCAGTCGCTCGAGCGATATTTCCATAATATGTTGTATAGTTCGACTTTAAAACTAAGAAAGATAGAAGTATTAAAACTTTCGTGAGACATTTTATCGATATGTTAACTAAACGGTTTTCACTCGCGTGTAATTCGCGTAAGTTACGCTAATTATTATTTATTAGTTGTTTACTTAAATTACGAGTACATGTGAGTGAAAACCGTTTAGTTAACATATTGAAGATAGAAGTAGTTTTGAAGATATCACAAAAATATTTCGTATGAAAACATATTTTTTGGTAAAACTTAAAATCTACAAAATCTACGTCTTTGGTTTTCTAGAGGCGAGATTTTTGTTTCAATACCAAGAATTTGACATATAAACCATTAGTCTATCTTTCTTAGTTTTTTAGTCTAACTATACAACAGTTTGTATGGAAATAGTGTCCAGGCGACTGCACCTTAACAGCCATTTAATTAATAATTACAATTTCTCTGTTACAATTTAAACTAGAACGGAAATGTTGTATCTTAAGGGTCATCTAGCACTTACTGGGTTACGCTAGCAGTTCCTTTTGTTTAAGTGATACATTTGTTACTTGGAGATTTGTATCTGTGAAGTGTTTGTGATGAAATATATTCTGGAATTCTAGAGATAAATCTAGATGGAATACTTTTAGTTTATTAATTGACCTAGATAGGACGCAGAGCTTTTGTCATTATTCAGAGGGATAGAGACATTATTTACAAATATTTGAATTGAATGTTTCACGCAATGTAAAAGAAAGACTGTGTGAAAACTTCAGAGGTTATTATTTGTAAAATTATATACTGTCTCTATACGCTGTTATGCTAATATGTACTTCCCTATTTTTCAGATTCTTTGCATGTATTGTTTCTATAGTATTTTAAATATATTTGTTATTATTATTTATATCAGCCAATGGTATATTAAGAGAGAAGCAAATATCCAGCAGGGGGATGAAACCTTTTCAACCTGTGTTAACCTGTTATGGCTGTAGATGATGATTTATTTCTGGAACTATACCTAATGGGGTTAAAAGTACTGTTTACAGTTACACTGCCAAGAAATTACCAATACCATTTTCAGTGAAACACAACAACATATTACACTACATGCCCATAATTCCCATAGATAATACCCATAATGCCAGTAACTCGCGAGTGCAAATCCGACGTGAGTCCCATCCTACACCATAACTGTCTGTTCGACATAAGCTAAATTATTACGTTCCACATTAGAATAGGCTCACGCTAGAGTATGCAGAAGTAGTAGTGCATTCTGTAAGCGGATAGAATTGGAACTATGAAGTTGCTCCATGATTTACTCGGTCTTCTTCTTATCGAATGAGAGTGGCCAACTCTGGTGTCGAAAGTTTTCAAACTGCCCTAAGGGCTTCTGACATGGCTTAGCGACTGCCGTACTAGACAAACAGCAATATAACAGTTATGTCTCCGTATTGATTTATGGGACAAGGCTTTTGTTTTAAAAAACAAGCTGGTAAAGAAAATTTCTGCCCGAAATATGGTTTTGCAAGTGTTGATCACATGAAGTTACTATTACATTGCATGCGTTCTGTTAAGTTCTCAAACATACCATTGATAGTCAATTCGTAGCATAAATGCTGCCCTCAAAGTTATCATGTGCGAACTTAGCATCGCAAGTTACAGCCTAAAGCTAATTCAGACCTTATATACAAATGTATAAGGTTTATAATTCCAGTTTTCATACTAAGATGAATAGCACCACACTATCAGATGCTATCAATCTCCAACATAACATTGAGGTGTGCTTTGTGAGGGATAACCTTTACTATCTCATAATTATTAATTCTGAATCTGTGATGGTTTCATGTGTGCTATTGTTTTAATGCTATCAAGATGGTTTTCAACATGATAATGATGTTTACTCATGGTGCAGAATTGGCTTATTAATATAACGGTAATTTGCAATGTAACTATGAATTAAAGGGGCGCCCACCACGATGTATCTGCCCAATAGAACTCCCTCACTCCCTCAGAGTCACGACCCTCAGTCATGAGGAAATGCAAATCGAGAGATATTACGTATAGTAATTAATAGTAGTCCTCGATTTTTCATCTTATTTTAAGCCTCGATTTTTCATCTTAGTGCGGAATTCGTAAAACCCTGTCAGAGTCCCCAGCGGTGATAAGAAAACTTGCGATACCTGAACAAACCATTCATAAACCACCCCTTTTGTTTTTTCTTTTTTAATCTAAAGCAATGACGTTTTTACTAAACTAATACTAATCAATGGCGCGAACTGACACACACAGTTATTTATAGTGTTTGTGTTGCGACCAGCTCAGCGTAGTTTTACAAAAATCCCTCACACGACCGATGTCTGACCCAATTTCTTTATTCTCGCTACATGTGTGTCGAATGTGGGAAGACCGTTATTTCGGTTATTTCAAAAATATGAATCGGTTCTGCTTGTAGTACAAGAATCTGTTGTTTTGTGATAAAGTTACTACATAGTTATATCCTATTGTATTGGTTTGAAGATCATTACTTTGGAGTGAAATTACTAGATTTCATTTTGGGCGCTTCCGTGGGTCGGATGATACTTTAAATTGTAGGTCCCGGATGTTGTCTAGTACAGCAGTCGTTAAGCCATGTCAGAGGCCCTTAAGGCGGCTTGATAAACTCTCGACACTAGAGTTGGCCACTCTCATTCGATAAGAAGAAGACTATTACAAGGTATTATACTTGGGTTTTATAGTTATGGTACGGTGCAGTGACATAGTACCATAGTACCATATAGATACAATTAGAAAAAGTTATACTATACCTATATAAAATAACAGATGAACAAGCATTATTCTTGCCTCAGATACACGTTACAAAAGCTTTATTTGCTATTTATTTAAAACATTGTAATATTTTTGTTTAATTTTAATGCACTTTTATAATTTTTAAGACGATAATTATTTTATAGGTACCTACCTATGAAATACTTTTAACAAAATGTCAACAAAGAAGCTCGCACCAAAAATTCGAAACGTAAACCAATGTCTATCGACGACTTACCTGGCACAAGACAAGATATCAGAAAGTTAACTGACCTTATTACTTGAAGTGAAATTACGTTTCCGGTAGCCAAAGAATAATCACTGTCATAATTCTTATCTGTTGCGTTATCATTTAGTGTTTTAAGTATACATGTACATGTTTAATATCATCATTTTAGTGACCTGTACCGTGATATTATAGTAAGTTAAAACTTATACCGTGAGTTTACTTGTGTGGGAAGAAACCTGTTTTTACTTCAGATTAAATTTTGAAATTATTTTTAAAAACGATCTCTCTAAATAAACAGCTTCTATTGTTATGTTTTTTAAGTTTTCGGCCTGATACAGAGTCTTATAATAAACATACAGCCTATTTTATTTGCCTGAAAGAAGCATTCTAATGCAAAATCCACTTTTTGTTTTGGTCACCCATCCTAGATTTGATTGACTTGGCTCATCGCGAAAGAATTCTAAATGGATACTATAACACTTACTTGGTATCCACATATCCATTATGGGTACTATAAAACTCCTGAACCACGGCCACTTCTTTAACTTTACTCTGCATCTTTTTATTCTTTATGCAGCCCACAATATCGATTGCATTCAAGCCATTCAGTCCACCATTAATGTCTAAAACCCACGTAGTGATGTGAAATATGAGTTAACAATCGATTTAATCAAAGATAAGGTTTACCAATATACAATGCAACGGCTATTCGATGGCGGCAATCTTCATAGAGAAAAGTGGGTCATTCTATAAATTATGGCGGTGCGTGAGTCGAACATTCTATATCTCTAAAGGGACCAAGGTCGCTGGAACTGTTCCAGATTTTGTTTTTATTTTTATGATGGTCATTGGCTTAAGATGTGTTTGTTTATTCTATGATTTAAAACGATTTTGAAGGCTTAAGGGTCTCTGAATGTGTTGTGTTTTGACTATCATCACAATGATGCAAGATAAAAAGTAGTCTAAGTAACACAATCGCAAACGGTTTACAATATTAACGTGTTCTAATAAATCTAAAATTGTACAATGATTTAACTACTTCTAGAATTAAGTTTTTTTTTATAAAGATAAGTAACTTTGATGCATGTGTAAATTATTTAAAAATAAAACAGTTATGTAATCATATGAAGTGTCATCTAATTGCATCAATTTCATATTCATAAATTCAGTCTTTTAAGAATGTCGTAACATACAATTTCCCTAGAAGTTGGTCATTTAATTGATTTGTTTTGTTCTCAATTATTTTAATCAAGAAATTTCGTAATGTGTCCAGCAATTTGATTAGCATTTGATTGTTTTGGATACACATATGTCCAGAACACTATATTTTGTATCCATGATTTGTCTCTGCAATCGACCGAATAAAGAGCATTGTCACGTTTAATTTGAATAATATCTCCAAGCTATGAATTACACACTACAAGTTATAATTTATCAAGTCTATAGTATAACATGGCTTACTATAATTGTGTGCCATTGATTGTCTTTCCTCCTCCAAATCATATTTTCTCAATATAAGTTTTGACTAACTCATATTGTAAGTACCGGCTGTTTTTCTAGTACGGCTATCGTAAAGCCATGTCAGAGACCCTAAGGGTGGCTTGATAAACTCTCGACACCAGAGTTGTCCACTCTCATTCGATAAGAACTCATATGAATTCCATGAACCATCGATTCCATCTCTACCAATCACTAATTCCTGCTACATTAAGTCTCACTTTCCTATATTTACTTCATTACTTGCCACTTTACCACTTAAAAGTTCAACCTTGCAATTATCCCTGAACATTCAGTACATCCTCGATTAGTTGTAGTAAAAGCTGATCCAGTGTAACCCTGAGCTTCCGTTGGGTGAAAGTAACCCGTGATGGATTGTGGCGTAAACCCAATAATATAAGCATGATAACATCATCATCTACAGCTTCTTTTGTAGACCTGTTTAAGGATGAAAAGTAGATAATCATCCTAGACCGTTATGATTGGCGAATTATGGTCAAGTGCAAACCCATTCCGTGTAAAAAAAGGAATAACCAGCTCTCTTCTCCAACAATTTAATTGGAAATAAAATAATCTCTACCGGCAGGATTCGAACCACAGCGTCATTTAAACCCTATTGCAGGTACTGCACTTAGCAAAAAAACAGCTTTCGTATATTCTTGCCTTCAATTTTGTACTTATTTTATCTGTCCTGTAACAGTTTTATGAACAACAAAACCATTCTTTTCCCATGTACTTTTTGTTTATTGGTTGATTCTCACAGCGTATTTTTAACTGATACGCCGCCTACGAATCAGCACATGATTAGAAAAAAACTAAGCTAATTTAACAAACTGTTATCGAACCAAAGGACGTGAATGCGTAAATAGTAAGCAGGATGTTCCAACTCTAAACCACTCTAGCTTTAATTTCCAATGTAACCTATACTTCCGCCGTGCTAGTGAAAGTTACCAGCCAGTGATAGATTATGGCACAAACTAACACCCGGTCCAAAATGAAACTATAATCTATAAAATCATGTCAAACATATGCTGATTTAATCTCGATATCATGATGTCAAAAGCAATAGAAATGGTAGAAAAGTTGCAAGCCTTGAGTTTATATGAAATTATGAGACAGTTTAATAGTTTGTTTACAGATTTTGATAATTTAATGGTTGATTAAAATGTTTTGCATAATCTTAGGGAATTGGATGGCGTTTTATCGATATTTCGTAAAGATGACACAACTGTATTCCAAACAGCAGCCCTTTCAGTTATATGTTACGAAATGACATACATTTTCATTTACCAAAAACGTTTCACTAATTTCAAGTACTTGCGTTTGCTAAAATGAATCTAAATCTTGATTGATGGTCCCTGCTTGTTTTTACAATTTTTAATCGACAGCCGTATCTGACCCTTGATCGTTGGTAAAAGCTCGATTCTGTGTTTGATGATGATCGATTGTTGATATCTTGCATATTCGCTAGTTTTATAACCCTTATGCAACAACAGATTGGCAGGCTCTTGTAGTCTTGCAATCGGTGATCTATCACGGTGTGTTGCGTTTATTTATAAAAAGTAAATAGGTTTGTGATAGCTGTTTTATGGGTTTTATTGTTAAAAGATTGTTGTTAGAGAATAACGGAATGAATGTAAAATTTAGTCAAATAATAATCCTAAATTTGCATTAGGTATACATAAAATAATATTTTTTTTTAACTTGAACGGGTTTGCACTTAACCATAGTTTACCTGATAGCAAGTAAGGCTATGGCCTAAGATGGAGCGTGCTTACCCGATAAGAACCGATTCAAATAAAATCTGAATTTTGAATGTTCTCCTCCTTCCGAAATGAATATAAATAACAACTTCTTCGTCCTCAAGACTATAATAAAAATTATGGAGATTTCCTCTTTTGTTTCGTATGAGAAAAAAACACAATCTTTTGCGACACTTAAGTTTAAGTACAAAATTAAGTTTCATAATCACCACCAACCTTCATATTATTCAAATCAAATCAAATATACTTTATTGTACACCAAATAAAAAAGAACATATTTAACATAAAGGTGGAAGGTAACCAGGGACATTGGGCGATCTTATCACTAAAGTGATCTCTTCCAGGTAACCTAGTCAAATTAGACACCTCTAACAAGAGAACACGCGTAACTCAAATCTATTTATCTTTCGTTACGCACATCAAAAGCATGACCATTAGCGTCTAAACAAAACAATACTCCTATACACGAAACACTCATAATTGTTTTCTTATACCATACTTAACCTACGACCTTTATTAAAATTACATTACGCCTGTCTCATTACAAGCGAGAAAGAAAAATCTCTGTATGTCACTTTCTCTTTAAAATCACTTACATTGACAGTACATTATTTTTCTGCAGATGTAATATTGATTGAATGTTAATATTAATAGTCGATTTAACGTTTGCTTTGCGTTTTTCTGTTGTATCATTCATGTGTTATGCTGCAATCGGTCAATACGTTTAGCAGGTTTTTTTGTTATATCATTATTTACTAACAAGACTTGATATGTATTTTTATTGACTTGTGCGACGCTGGTTTGTTTTTGGCGTATTTTAATTTTAGACTGACAAACACACAGCTTCGCGTTTTTTTAAGATATTCTGAAACGTGATCTAAATTCTAAAAATAAAAAACTCAAAGGTGACTGAAATATGCAGTAATCTATAACGCACAGCCCAAACCACTGGACGGATCGAGCTAAAATTAGGCATGCAGGTAGACGTTATGACGTAGGCATCCGCTAAAAAAGAATTTTTGGAAACGGCACTTTAAAAGAGGGGTAAATTAGGGGTTGCAACTTTTACTTCTTAATGCGAGCGAAGCCGCGAGCACCCACTAGTTCTAGGTATATTATCAAAGACTTATGAGGACCTTCTCTTTTTATTTAAGTCTTGTCTCACGGTTATTATCGATTTTTAATATTTACAGTATGTTTTATAGCTTTGGAACGTATAAACTCATAACAGCACACATATTACTTTCTTCATATCATTTTGCGTAACGTCAATAAACATGATGTTGTTTAATTTTTATTAACTTTAATCTTTACGATGTTTAATTTTGACTTAAGTATATTTATGTAATCGGCTTTTAGGATAAATTTGATGGTTTTCAATTATCCCATTTAACTTAATTATGTGAAAACCGCAAAGTATACATGACGAGTTGTATGTATTACATATTTCTTCTGTGTGACTATCAATTTACGATCTTTGCTCCAAGATTGGTTTTAAAGTCGAGAGTAAACCGGTTTCTTCTAGGCAAGCGCGCTAGATCGTAGATTACAACGTTGCTTAACATCAGGCAAGTTTTAGTCAAGCGTGAGCCTATCACATGTAAAAAAAAAGTAAACCTTGCGTTACGGAAATACTTTTCCTATTAAATCGTTAGTTGCTCGATTTTATTATTTTAAAATCATGTTAGTGATATGCATGACTTGGTCTGCTTGACAACTTTTGACATTTTTAAATATGCTTTTCTTTAAAATACGCTTATTCTGCGTCTTTATAATTTCATTTATAAATATTTTTCTTTACTTTAATGTACAAATCGACTTCAACCTATAAAATAGTATTTAATTTTAGGAATAAATGACTAATAGTATTTACAAGTCTTAAAAATAATATTAATATATATATATATATAGTAAAATAAAACAAACAAAATTAATCAAAGAGCCCACCCGGATCGCTCCCGGCGCAAAGGTTCCCATTACGCTCGCCGCGTTGCCACGTTGAATCGCGGTGGCTAACCTTTGCACCAAAAATGATTAATAAGTATGTCTTAGTATTTAATTATTTGCAAATAGTTATACAATACTATATAACTAGATATTATCTAATCAAAGTCGAATCAAAATTAGCAAGCGTGATTAGCAAAAGATTACACTCATCATCCATTTTGACTGATGAATTTAATTGTACCTATAGAATTAGGCAGAAGTCTAAACATTTCATTGAGGTCATATGTCATATCTTTTCGATGTTCTGACCTCAATATTATTGTGAAATCTTAAATCTACTTCTTATTAGAATCTTATGTTACAATATTTTTGAATATATATTAGTTTAAAACCCTAGATATGTGTATTTACATACTCGTATGTAGCAATGAGGCTTCTTTGTCATTCTTAAAGTTCTAAAAAAGACATTTTATTTATACAACTATAATGATATACTTACATATACTATGTACATTTAATTTCCCTTTCATTTCAATTTACAATTTCTCAAACAATACAAAACCACATCCTTTCAAATCATTTTAAATTCCACCGTAAGGTTTCTTGAAGATTTACTGGTCCTTTCGCAGGTGCAAAACGCACCTTGTGGGGCTCGAGCGGGTTTTTGTTACGAAAAAAAGGCTCAAAAGTCTGAAAAAGGTTGAAGCCAGCTGTTCTAGCATATTTTAGACCTCTTTTATGTATTCTGGTCTGAATTTTACTTTGGAATTTACCATTATTAGTTGTTTTACAATGTGTTGTAGTTTTGTTGTTTACGATTTGTCTGTGACCTACCTTTTTATTGTTAAGGCATTTTTCTTATTCTAGGGCAAAAGATGGAAAATTATATTCCTTACAAAAACAAAAGCGAAATCTAACCCTTGTCAGTTGTTAAGTAAATCTTTACTTTAGTTAGTTACAAGAAAACTTACACCACATATTTCGTCAATCAAGCATCGGAAGTATGTAACTTATAACGTCAATTTCACAACATTAAGTTTTTAACGTGGTTTTGTATTCAACAAAAAAAAAATCATACCAACTTCCAATTTATGTCTTGCAACCGCTCGACGAGAAATCAAAATGGCGTTTCTCATTTGAAGAGGACATCATGCAGTTCCGTTTCGCATCTTGTGACATTATTTAATTCCGTGAAAGTCGGAAACAATCACTGGCGACCATTGTCCCAACGTTTTTAGATTAATATCAACAAAAACTGAGCTTTCTAATCTTTTGTTTGGTGAAAATATCATATTGTCTGTGATATATTATGTTTGTGGTTATTTACAAATATTAAATTACTTACGCTTTCAGATTCTTATCGGTTATATAAATGATGCCCTGCAATTTAACAAGCTTTTGTCGATGCTGCCCTTTGTACTAGTTTTATTTCGCTTTTTCTGTTGTTTATTAATTGTAGGTATGTAATGTATTGATTGCAAAGATTTCATACATAATGACAGAAAAGATTTTTTTATAGTTTATCTTTCGAAATGAAAGATTTCTTTATTTACAAAATGGTAATAGCGACATCTCGCAGTAGTATTGGTGGTATTTCGTGAAAATTTTATTGTAGCTACAAACATAATATATATGTATGCACACATATTTATCTCCATAACTAAGCTGACTTGAAAGTCACGCTAAAGTAATTACGCTTCAGTCACTAAGCACAAATGCGGAAGATGTGAAGTGATCTTGAAAACATACAGACATGAAAGGTTGAAGACTTTTATACGCATTCAAGACTTTAAAGTGTGAATCACGACTTCAGGATATGATTGATTTGTAGACTTTTCAAGGTCTCTAATATAACATGTAGCATTTAGAATGTCTATCATTGATCAAAGCAGCAAGAAAAACATTTTTTCATGTAGTCGTGTGCAATTAACATAACATATTCGATTTTCTGTTAGCATGTTGCACGTATAGATATTTTGTGTGTATATTTTTTTGTATCTAATATTTTGTTATCTCTAACAAATACTGAAGAAACGCAAATCTAATTACATAAATAGTAATTAAATTCGTATCAGAGTGACCAACTCTAATGTCGAGTATTTTATAAACAGGCCTAAGAGCTTCTGATATTGCATAACAGCATTCCTACAATGAAAAATATTTGAGACCTGGACCTTTGATTTAGGTAATATAAACCAATATCATAAATAATTATGATACCCTAACACAAAATTGAAAAAGCTCCATAATAAACCTTGCAAGCTTTACACACAAGCAGAATACATGACACAAGCGTTAACAGGTTGCATCATTACGTTGTATTTAATTGTTCAGTAGCGGTCTGGCGATTATGATGTTACTTCACTCGTGACGATGCTCTTGGTAGTTTAATATGCATTATTTTCTATATGGCAGTTTGTATGTGTCTTAAAAAAATACTTACAGTAAAAAAAAACCTTTCAGAAGACTTGTTAACCTCCTTTTTTTGAAAGTCAGTGGGTTAAAAATACAAAATATATATATACGACACACAATCTAAGAATTAATACATTGAAAATTATTTGTAAAAGTAATAAAGCCATTAATTGCATTTGATCAAGTCTTCTCTGAAAATACCACAGTATTTTTAAGTAATGGATTGCAACATAATTATTTGATTATGACATATAATTCAAGCAAGCCATATTATTGAATATCAGAGTTAATTTGTACTTATCTCTTCGTGCCTGAACATAAAACTATGTTACGATTACTTAAAACATCTTACAAGAAAAAAGACGTATGAGAAACATCTTGTTATCAAAACTAATTTTAACACCTGCATTGTAATCTTTGAGACACTGTTATATGTAGATAGAACACGTAGATCGAAAACATTTTCAATTGTGTGTGACTTATTTTACTGAGAATGGTAATGTTTTATAGACCAACTATTGCTGCAAGAGATTATATATAAATTATTTGAAGAAGTCTTTAAAACTGCGTCATTTTGTTTGCTCTTAAATTTTTGTGAGTTGTTGTCAAGCATCAAATAAAACTCAAGAGCAAAAGAAAGAGTAAAGCTATTACGTATCGGTCGAATAGTACCCACAAATTTAGTTTCACATATTTTAATATATTTTCATTAAATTGTAGAACCCGGCTATTTAGCATAGTGCGGTAGTCGTTAAGCCATATCAAATGCCCTTAGTGCAGATTGATTAACTTTGTTTGTAAATCTACCACTAGTTGGCCACTCTCGTTCAATAAAAAATACATGTACATAAATATACATAGTTGCATCGAACACAACACACATAATTCTAATTTGATCATGTACGCAGTTGCACAATCAAAATCCATTACTTTAAAATTACAGTCATACAGCCATCAGCCGGCATATGAAACGAGGCTTATTTTGAAGGAGAAAGTGAATACTTTTCAATGATTATACTGTATTATATATATACTGTACAAGATGATTGGTTGTTAGTGTATTGTTTATGCACCACGCCCTTCCTGGTAAAAATACGCCGGAACTCTGGCTTTAAAGTGAATTATAGTTAAATGCAAACCTATCTATACATAAAGGTCTGAAATCTATGCATAGAATAAATAAATAAATAAATATTCCGGGACACTGCACACAGCGCCATCTAGCCCCACACTAAGCAAACGCTTGTGTCGTGGGTACTAGATAACGGATATAATACTTATATACTTTTCTTTTGTAAATACATACTTATTATACATACAAACGACCAGACTCAACACAAGTAAATATATATATTTTTTAAAGTACATAAATACTTGTGTCATGCGGGAATCGAACCCGCGATCTCTAGATTAGAAGGCACTACCAACTAAGCTAACAGGCCAGGCCAGTATAGAAGATAATTAGAAAAAAAATTGGGTACACTTTCTATCGGTTAAACGATACGTTTTAGCAGTTTTTTTTATATATCTGTCTGTTTGTATGTTTATTTAGTTGCGCATTACACAAAAACGGTTGAACAAGTCTTCCCGATTTTTGGTATATTGGTAGTATGAAATCTTGGAAATGACATAAGCAACTTTTTATTGCGATATATACGAAAAAATGCGAGCGAAGCCACAAGCGACAACTAAATCAGAAGAAAATTGTGTGATCTTGATAGTCAAAGTAGGTATACCTAAGTTATACAGACGTTTAAAATCTAATCTTACACTGAGTCGAAATTTCTTAAAAACCATCTTGTATATCTACTTATTAACAGGCAAGCTAATTTGCTATATTAGCTGCTACACGATATGGTAATTTGTTGGGAGTCTAAACTGGATCAAACTATACAGTTGAGAGGTAATTATTATAATTACATTATTGTGGATAATAATATTTATTTAAAAAATAAATGCCCATACAACATTCATGCGATATTCGCTCATTATCGACCTACCAATCAAAGAAGCTCAAAATAATGTACTGCTGTTGAAATTCATTTATGGACAAAATTTTAAACATCTATGCTAGGTTCTTTTTGTTTTGTCGGCGATGTTTTCACCTTTAAGAATGTTCCTTTTGTTATCTTTTGTTACCATCTAATTCTAACTAGAACAGACTTCAAATAGACTTGAATATTTACTTAAACTATGTACAAGGAAACTGGCAACAATAACGCAAAAATGATATTTCCATTTCTTGGAATTTTCTGTACATATTTAATACATTACATGCATATTTTGTTTGACAATGAACACATGAAATGCACTTGAATATTACTTTTATTTGACACGCTGACCAATTAAAGATTTGCAACAAACACTATTATTCCATCGATACCTATCTTATTTCTATTGTCGATACAAATTTGAAAATAACTTATTCGTGAACAAACTACATAATGTATTGGTTTGTTCGTGAAAAACCTATCTATAAACAGCGTCAGTTCGTTTCCTACTAACTAATATTTGTAGTTTAATTAATTAAATCGTAATAATAATCCTAATTGTATCTAGTAATTCATGTGTTAAACTGTCACATTACAAATTTTCCGCTTCATTACCTTATCGTGTTATTAATTAAAACTCTCGTTTAACTTTTTAAACTAGTTATTGCAAATATTTTCTCTTATATGTCACTTTGATCAATTAACTCTCTGAAAATAATAAAACATGACAAGACTTTTTTATATGTAGTTTACATAGTCAAAGTATGAAATGACTGACCAAATATTTCAAATAGTATTAACCGTATCGCGTATTTTAAATTTGTCCCAAATCAATTTGACACTTGCCCCCGAGGTGCAAAAGCCGTCTAAAACGATTGCATCTAAAATGTCTGTAAATGGCAAATAGTTAATTGATTCGGACATTAATCTGTCTGTCTGTCACCACATCAACACGTTTCCTGTTATATAGCTACTTATAGTGCAGGGTTAGGTAGAAATAGCTTCGTAAACTAGTCAATACAAGTCATACTCTCATGATGAAATTCTTGGCTTTTTTTTTTTTTTTCCTTGTTCCTTGGACGTTATCCAAGGTCTTGTCTAGCTTGATCCATTAGTACGTCGCATAATGTTTTTTGGTATTCTTCTTCATAAGATGAGTCAAATTATAAATATGTTCGTTTATCAAGGGACATCATGATTGCTTCTTACGAATAACTTTCTACTGGTCTGGTTTTAGTTGATATAAATATACATGTATTATATATTTATTCAACGTTTATTATATAACTATTTGATACGTTTTATTACTTTTTTCGTTATTTTGAGACAAAATTCTAGAAATATGTTTCTTATGTGTTTATTCGATATTATGTTTGCAAGATTTTCTTTTCTTATATTTTGGTCGATTTCCTGTTCTATCTCAAATCTTTCTCTGCCGTACACTGGACATTCTGTGATAATGTGTATTACTGACTCATTTTTTCCAGGATCGCAGATACACGATGGGCTGTCTTTACACTTGAATCGGTGCAGGTATTCAGAGAACCCACCGTGTCCCGTCAGGATTTGTGTCAGTTGTCCCGTGGGTTGCAATTTTCGGACAACTTTATAGGCCATCTCTATATTGGGTAGGAACAGTTTTATCACAGAGGCGGTTGTCCCGGTACTGTACCGAATGTTCCACTCATCAACCGAGTTGGCACGAATTTGTCGCTTGACAGTTGCTACTGGACATAGATCGTAGGCAGGCTTTGTCCTCAGTTTCAATGCTGCATCTCTTGCTAGCTGATCTGCTCTCTCATTCCCCTCGAAACCCGCGTAGGCTTTAATCCAAAAGAGTTGGACGTTTTTCTTTTGGATTTCACAATCTTCAAGATTTTTGCGGGTTTGTATGGCGAGGGGATGGAGAGAACAGTTTTTCACTACTGATTGCAGGGCTGATCTAGAGTCACTGTATATGCCAAAAGTTGTTTCAGGGCGTTTGAGAATTTCACCAGTGGCCTTACATATTGCCAATAATTCTGCCTGGAAGACAGTACAATATGGAGACAGCTTAAACTTTCGGGAAAAGGTTTCGGCACCATTGCTCCAAAAAGACAATGATGCCCCTTCCTTTCCTTCAATCCTGCTGCCATCCGTGAATACGCGTGAAATTCTTGGCTTGAGTCAAACTTAGCGCTAGAGATGAGGCCTATACATAGCAGTTAGTAGTAAAATTATGTTATTGATGTAAAATACTGTCGTCAAATATTACATTTTAAAATAATTTAGGTATAGGTTCAGAAGATGATACATGACACTAAAACGTAAAAAAACATAAGTAACTTACCTACTAACCTATTTTTTATGTAGCATGCCTATAATATACATATGATGTCTTAATCCACATTTGTCAGTTAACTCTGTATTCACGCGTGCAATTTACAATTGTGTAACATAAAAAAGAAGAAATCACGTATTGAACAAGTGAGAATAATTTATGTAACAACCTTTTACCACTGATATACATACATAATGTATGGAACTATTTAAATAAGTGCACGTGTGTTTGAATGATTATATTGTATTATATAATTATTATATGTATTAAATGATACAGACATGGTAATAAAAGAAATGCTATGGAGAGATTGATATCTTGTGAGAACTAGTGATCATTTTAAAATAAAATAATTACAAAACTTAAGCTATGTAATACATGTCCTCTGTGGAAATGTGTAAAAACTCAAACTCAAAAAAATGACAAAACGGGAAACTTAAACATGAAGTCCAAAAGAACGATCACGTTTTCTTCTGTATTTTTTTTCGTCATCCTTCAGATGTCTATAAATTTAATTTTTATAGAAGAGATCGCTATTAGCGACAACGCTGCCATTAATGGTTCTCAACCTTATAGTTAATAGATCAGGATTTCAGAATTTATTGCCCTAATCGATAAGGCCGCTTCTTGTGGCTAGTGTAAGTATATTTTCTGTTTTGAAAATTCCATTCTGTTGTGATGTTTCTTCTTTTGCGTGTTACAATAATACCTATACATCTCTTTACATATTGCTGGAACAAACTTCAATCTTACAACGTTACTAAAGCCTTTACAAACTAAATAAGCACTGGAGCGAAAACTGAACCACGGAAGCAATATAGGACCATAAAATTACCCACACAGTTCACAGAGTCAGCTTCGATTATCCATGCACCAATCGATCACCAATCGTATGGAAATGCGTTTACGGAGAAAGTTATTGGCTGGCGCTCTTGTCTTCGTAAACTTGCCGTATATGACGGGTTTTTGCAGCTGCATAGGATTTGTAGCTCAATGGACTCCTCATTCAATAAATTTGACAAACATGCCAGATGAAAGACGATCAGATTTTTGTAATTAGTATAGTATATACAATGGGACTGACATGTAATAACAAAAGTCCCTTAAAAATGAGAATAAAAAAAAAAAAAAAAAAAGACGATCAGTTCAATTATTACGTGATATATCTGCATGCTGATTGGTCAACTGTCATGGAGTTGCGTGATCGGACTGGATCCTATTAGCTCTAAACAGTAACCTACATACATTCATGAGTCATGGAATAGTTCAGTAGTCTAAAAGCACTTTTCTAAGCAGAGTTCTGGCTTCCTGAATGTTAGCGCTTTGATATTTGACAACTTTATTACGCTAATAAAGACGAGTACAATGAAATGTTTCACTGAGTTTTATCTTCAAACTCCGTGTGTTTCTGAAACTTAAATTGATAGATAGATAGTTAGAAATTTTATCAAAACATCACACAGAAAACTTACAAATAAAACGAAATTACTTAAAATTATCGTCTTAATGTCTTGCTTTATTGACATGTGTGGTCTACACCACCTGACACGTTAGCTTCATACGTCACAAATTTGGGTGTCTTTGTCCAATATTGTCATTTCTCTATGGCAGCTGTCTTTGTAAAGCTTATTATGGCAACTGAGAAACTTTCAAAAGAAGCGTGTGTGATAAGTTTTATGAGCCTTTGTTAAGTAGTGAAGGGGAAATTTTGCTAATTATTGTAAGGAACGCTTTGGGTCATAAACGTTAGTTTATGTTAATAAGATGCCGTCAGTATGAGGTAAGGTTGATCGTCAATTTTATTTCACAAGCTGAATTTCTGCTTAGTTACATA
Organism: Macaria notata; assembly: GCA_927399415.1. Taxonomy (NCBI): domain Eukaryota; kingdom Metazoa; phylum Arthropoda; class Insecta; order Lepidoptera; family Geometridae; genus Macaria; species Macaria notata. Next base: position 8,847,503 of record OV656741.1, read on the forward strand.
GATAATTCTTTATTGTCACACACATATAAAAGATGCATACAGAAACTACTGTAGTGGCACAAGTGACGGCCTTATTGCTAAAAGCAATCATTTCGAGGCAACCGTTAGATGGAGAGGAATAAATAAAGTGACCTTAATATACTTGCAGTTAGCTCTAGGACCTCTATTTATAAATTAAAAGCGAAAATAATCGTTTATACTACATTCTCACAAACTTTTAGTTTAAAGCATAAAGTTTGTGACACAAACACAGTAAGCACGCTCCATCTAAAGCCATAGCCTTTGCTTACTATCAGGCAAACTATGGCCAAGTGCGAACCCGTTCTAGCTAAAAAAAGCGTTAAAACGTTAGTAGCGATTCTTATGTGTAGACCAATTTCAACCTGAATATGTAAATTTTGTCCAGATCAATACAGTACTTTGAAAAACTGTTCAAGCTTTCCATTATTATATCTTTTCGGGTTAAGACTAAAAATGAAAATGTCCTACATTTATTCAACTCTACAGAGCGCTAATGAATTTAATGAAGTTGCGAATAAATCGTGAAAGTAAACACAATCAAGACAAAAAAACTGAAACACGTGCAAGAAATCCAATATGGCTTCCGAACTGGTTAAACCTTATATGGGCCTGTAACAAAATACATCGTTTCAGAAAATAAATGTCTTTGTCAAAATGCCTATATACTTTTTGCATAATCTTTAGCCGGATTAATTTACGGAACAAAAAGTGTAAGCGCACACATTGACTAGGATTTAAGTCTAAGTAACAAGATACATATATATAAATAAAGCACGGTTTAAGTTTTACACTATATTAGACATATGTGATTATATACTACAATCCAGGGGTTTTCAAATTTAGAGTTAATAGGTATCTTCTAGGTAAGCGTGTTACATCCTAGGCTGCAGCAATGCTTAACATCAGGCAATGCTATAGTCAAACGTAAACCTAAACCACGTATAAAAAAAATATGAAAGTTCGTATAACTGTACCTACCAATTTTAACGAAATTTTGTAGATCTTAGGTCAGTAACAGTACCGGTTAATTCTGTTTTTGAACGTAATATTGTCATAGGCAAAGGTATGCGTTCGATTACATGCTATTTGTATTTGATCGTAGATTATAACGTTGCTTAACATCAGGCGAGTTGTAGTCAAGCGTGACGTGAGTTTTAAAAAAATAGCTTAGTCTTAATTTGTACAAAATTAACCTAAAAGAAACCTCTTTCATCAGATTTTCATCGCGTATTAACGTAAGCAACACCGCGGGGCATTTTATAGTATAAACTATTTATAAACTGCACAATAGAGACTATGCTTAATCACTCTCGTACAATAGCTATAGCTAAAATTGTTATCCAAAAACTAAAGGTGACGCAATACATCGTGCGATCCTATTAAGTTTTTTGCACTAGCAACATTGCCAAGGCTATGTCAACGACCGTGGAGTTGCCAGAAGGTATAAAAAAAGCCCATTTATATTGTTAATATTGGCTTTAATTCATCCAGCGTAAGCACAGGTGTGTCTTTTTGCTTATCGTTTATCTATTTCGGTAATCAATCTTTGGGATTAAATTAATAGGTTTGTTTTGTCTGATCTGTGCCCCGCGGTTACACAAAGCTACTGATTTGAATTATTTGCAATAGGTTTATAGTTTCACGTCTACTCAGTACTCTTCAATCATTTTTGTAGTCGCTATTGTTATTGTGTTTTAAATAGTAAATTGATCAACACCTTTGTTATAAAAATGATTTGTTAATAAGTTACGAACACAGTTATATGTTACACATATTCTTTTGTTATACAGTCGACAGTGATGGATAGAACACAACCGCATTGTCGTGGTTTACAACTGACAAAATAAAATAGCAAAGAAGCTCAAGGGCTTCAAAAGTGAAGGGGCATCGTAATCCCTGTCTTCAGATCTTCAAAATGACCTTGATACATTATATTTACCTCTCTTAATGCCTCGAACACGCCACGGTTTAGTTTGTCTAATTTATTTCCATCATAAAAAAACTAAGCAGAATCCAATCGCCGTTCAGTCTGGCCGAGACTAATTCGCCATTTTTTTGCGTATAACAATGATGATATCTCGATTCTCTTCCAGCTCCAAACAAGAATTTTGCTTTGAGGTGTATTATTAAATCGTTTTTATATTGCCTTTTAAGATATACCTTTCTATTGCGTACAAATATCAATCTTATTAGCGGCCGATAAAGTTGATTGTAGATTGCGTTTGTTTGATCTGAAATCCGGATTTGTACAATTGTGTACAGTTAGTGCTTATCTCTAGGCATCGAATGTATTGTTCTGTTTGAACTTGTGACCTTATAACGGGGCTGTACAATATAATTTGTGCTTTGTAGCATTTTGTATTCGCTCTAATAATTGCATTGTTTGTTGCAGGTACGTCGAGTACATTTTGCGGAAAAGCTGGAATCGGTAAATTATAGCCTGTATAGACTATGATTGGAAATGAAACTAGGCAAAGCTTGTATTGTTTTGCATTTATGTGATTTTGCTACGGTCTAAGCTTAGGTACTTATAATTTATACTTTGGTTTGGTATAATTATCTGCCGTTGATACTAAGTAGGTATTTTTTTAAATTTTAACGGGTTTGTACTTGGCCATAGTTTACCTGATGAGCAAGCAAAGGCTATGGCCTAGGATGGAGCGTGCTTACCCGATAAGAACCGATTCACTCTCGCTTTGAAGATCGCTGGATTATAGTGCGTGGGGAACAGAGTCAGGCAGGGAGTTCCACAACCTTGCGGTACGAACAATAAAGGTAGAAGCGTACCGTTTCGTGCGGGTCTTAGGAACTTATATGATTAAGTACTTCTCTAAATTATCTATTTTTCAAAGTAAATTGTTTACATCAAAGTGTCGTTCATGCTCTATTTCTTATAATACAAGGAAAATCTAACGAAAATTCTTAGTATTTTTTGCGCACATTCCGTATAAAAATAAACCCATTTGTTAAAGTACCGCTACAAATAAATTAAGCGAAGCTGCGAATCATTAGTTGAGAGTAATGAAAGCGTCCGGTAAATGATTAATTACTAATATCCCCTTTCTATTTAGGATATAATCGATTAAGTTCGGCCCCTTCTGATGATTTCGCATCCCTAATATAATAGTTTTGAGTATTTTACTTCGGAAATGAAAAATAATGGTGCAGCGATACTCAATATTTTTAAAACAGTTTGGTTTAAAAAAATATGACTATGTACAAACAAACATATTTACATACATTATTTCTTTATTTTATAGTCGTTTTCATAAACATGAAAAATTTAACGACTTGAGTAAAACTCTGAAATTAATATGTAAGTAGTATGTTTCAAACACTACTAAGTATCCATAATATACTTTTACTTTCATTTTAATTTTGGTTTCTGAGTTTGATATAATTTTAATGAGCTAATGAAAGTTACTTGTTGATTACTCAGATTATTACAATTTTATGATAGCTGACCCAAATTGGAATATGATTTTTAACGATTCCAACAGACAAAACATTAACCACTTTCATTATTTCTACAGATAATGTATTAAGTGTTGAAAAATTATATTAACTTTTAGAGAATAAAATCATTTGTTAACCCATTTTGATATAAACTTTTTACAACAGTGTGGAAATTTGGAATAGATAAGAAAATAGTTACGTTCCTTTAGCGTCATTTTGGATGATGAATGGAACAGCCGATTTTTACGCGAATTTACTAAATTTCATGGTATTAAGCAATGCACTTATAAAGAAAGTTTTGAATAACTTACCAATAACCTTTAAAACAAATGTAATGTTTGACAATACTGTATTATGTAGGTATATTATTGTTTAATTATTGAATTGAAATATTATTAATTTTTATTTATCTTTTATTATTTAAATAAAGACGAATTGAAATGTAATGACATAGTTTATTATATATATGTATGTATACCGAAAGCCTGGTATCACGCACAGGTCCTGTCGAACAAGTTCTTTATTGTAGTTTTAATAATAAGAAAAAATATTTACACATATTAACACTAATAGAACTAAAAAAGAGTATTTACATCTAAACTAAATTTAAACAATTAATTCTAACAAATTATTAATAAAAATGTGTATCTGTTTATCTTATACATACCTTTTATATCACAGAATCATGACTTACTAAACGAATTTCTATTTTGATTTCTTCATCTTAATGAACTACTTATCTTTGTATTTGAAATCATGACTTGTATCTTTACGAACGCAATCAAAATCCCATTCTAATGAATGAACAAAGCCCTTCTTTCAGCGATGGCCCTTTCTTATGTAACCATTTATTAGATTTAAAGCTCCTACCACGATATCATACCTCAGAGATACCTACCTCATTCTGGTGAATAAATTCAGACGCACATATGCCAAATCTAAATATATCAAGCTCAAAGGTGACTGACTGACTGACTGACTGACATAATGATCTATCAACGCACAGCCCAAATCACTGGACGAATCGGGCTGAAATTTGGCATGTAGGTAGATGTTATGACGTAGGCATCCACTAAAAAAGGATTTATGGAAATGCCACTTTTATAGTGGTGATATAGGGGTTGTAAATCTTACTTTTTAATGCACTAGTTATTCCATATTATTTCGGTCAGACGTGATATGTACACGCAGTGCTATACATCAGACGGGCTGAGGTCAAATGCAAACGCAGAGTTTTTTTTGTGTGATATACTCAACAAAAAAAATCAATTGTTCCATAGAGGCGGTTAAATATATGTATCGCAATGTAGCGACGTCAAAAATACGCTGGAAGATCCTAGCTATAAAAATCAGAGCATACAAAATATACACTCAAAACTTAAACTCCAAAATTTAGATATTCATAAGTCTTAGGTGTGTATTTGTCGTAATGGTTTATATTTATAGGTTTGCGGTTTGGATAAAGGGTCCTGTAATCTAGAGTCTTAAATGTAAATCGTCTACGTTTTTGTTAAACTGCGTTTCCATTATGCGTCTTTGGGTCACGAAGTAACAAAACGTGGATTAGCTTAGATCAGGGTTAATCTGTCAGAAATTTATGGGAACTGTTTTCTATGTTGTAATACGTTTGTATTTATATATGTACTTGCTTTTGCTCGCGGCTTCGTACGCTTTTTTAAGCACATAACCCTCCCTCTTCAATCATTCAATCTAGCAATGAAACTGCTACAAATTCCGGTGTGTAGTTTAAAGTAGTGCGTAGTGCATAAACATTGTTATTGTCTTACCTATATATATCTATGCAATCATGTACGTAACACGTAAGTTTAAACAATAAAGGTTTTTATATAGTTATTTTAAAAGATCGAAGCATACATATACAGACAGGCGCGGGAAGCGACTATATATGTATGTAGGCTATGTAGTAATGTATGTATATGTGATGTGCTAATGATGCCTAATGAGATCTCTCATGGGATTTTCTGACTGTTTGATGTAATCACTTTCATTATTTTCTTTGCGTCTGCTTGTGACTTGTTATGTCTTTGTTTATTTGCGAACTACAATCCAGGGGTTTTCAAATCTAGAGTTAATAGGTATCTTCTAGGTAAACGTGTTACACCCTAGGCTGCAGCAAATGCTTAACATCAGGCAGGCTGTAGTCAAAAGTAAACCTATCCCACGTAAAAAAAAATAAGACACTTAGTTTGGATTAGTGTTAATACTGAAAAGAGTAAATTCTTAACAAGGTTTTTCTATGTGTGATTCTGTTGGAAGCAAGGTTTGTCTATGTGTTATTTATCCTTTAAAATGTCTTCGTATATACATATATGTATGTTTCTTTAAATGGTAATATATTCCTTAAGTTGATATCACTCATGATTTTAATCATGACATGAATCTAAACATATCCAACCAGAACCAGAAAAAAGCCAGTAATTAAATAATATAAAAATAAATTATTTATATGAAACATTTAAAAACATATAAGTCCTACCTATACCAACATTACATTTTTGTACCTACATTTATACCTACATTTTTGTCTAAAGTACCTACATATTTTATCCATTTTTTTTTTATATTATCGTTGTACAACATCCAATCCATAATCAAAATACATTATATTATACCGTTTCTCGCTCAATAGCACAATATTTTCGCAGTGCATTGTCACGGGCAGCCTTGGCTTGCATTTGTACAGCTGCACCGTGCTATACACATAGCACTTTACTAGACTGGCCTAAGCATTAGATTTTTTTTTATGAAGGAAATTGTTTGCTCATCGCACTCCTACTTTGTTTGGTATCTGTCTAATATTGTAATTAAACTGTGATGACTTATCAATTTATTTCGCGCATATTTGCATAGAAGCTGCTGTGTAAATTTCTCTTTTTTATCGAATGAGAGGTGGCTAACTCTGGTCTCTAGAGAGTCGTTAATCGAGCCGCCTTAAGGGCCTCTGACATGGCTTAACGAATTCTGCTTTTCTAAAAATTTGTGGATAAATTATATCTCTAAATAAACAAGGCTATTATATTCTAGTTAATAAAATTGAAAAATCATACATTTATTCGTTAGTCGCCTCGTGTATGCTTAGCTACTTTTTGAAATTGCTATTTTTTTTAATGTATATACAATAGGATTACTGAACCCCAAGGCAAATGCATTTTAGTAAGGCTTGTCCATTAATGTACAATGTCACTTCAATATACGGATGTATTGTAGCTAGTATAATGCATAATACTCCGATTGCCTTGATAAAACCTTTGTTGTAACAAATGCTGAAAACATCTGAAACGCAAGGCCTGGTAAGTTATTGGAGCGTTCACTTTATTGTTCGGAATTTCAGCCTTTTCAGCATATATTTTAAACGAAGTAATAAAAACGAGTTAAAAAAGTACTCATTCGTCGTCACTAGTAAGTCAAGTCAATGACTTAAAATTCTTCCTAATCTTATTACAAAGGCACTAACATAATCGCAAACATATTCTTTCATATTATGTACATTACCATGCGCTTCAGAAAGATTACAAAACTTTCAAGTAAAAGTGACACATAAATTCTTTTCACTTCTTTCATTGTCACCTTAATTTGTTCGTTTTCACAAAGACTATTCAAATCTATGCCTTCAGTGATGCTCTGTTAAGTTCGGGTTAGATAATTTGCCAGTGTATTGTATTGGAACTATAAAATTCAAACAGAATATTATCATTAAAGCTTAGTTAGTGCTGCCACCCAGTTGCGTTTGACTTTTTTGCGTGTTCTACTGAGCTAAAACTAACTTTAGCCCATTCAAAATGACCTAGTCAATCATTGATCAACTTTTTCAAATCAAATCGATTTTTCAGCTTTCACTATAGATTTAGTATCTTATTTTTTATGTTTTCATTTATTAACAATACAAACTGGCTTTTAGTTCTTTATTGGTTTTTAATGACCGTTTTTATGGCAGCCGTAATTGAAAATACTTTGTTTATTGAATTTACGATTGCCGTTGAGGCTACTAAGTACACACTTCCGTTTTATCCACACACAATTTAAGCAAGAGACTCCTAAATTCAAAATTATTTATTGATGTAGATAAATGTACATACATGAAATGGCGGCTCTAGATACCAAACTAGGCGTTAGCCTGTATCTTGGTACCTAGTCCTTCCCAGTAGAAACATTGTTTGTGTACATGTTACATAAAATTGATAATAAAAATTAATTTAGCACAGTCTACAAATTATAAATCTATACAAATTGGTGTAAATTTAGATATGACCTACATAATAGGTACTTATTATGCGATCACTGTATTATAGTTCCCGTAAGGCATGATTTAATTATTATTTAATTATACTTATTATGCGTCCGTGACAACGCGGTAATCAGCTATATCACGTGATATTTGCTACCAACCTATGTATAAATAAATAAATATTTCGGGACATTGCACACAGCGCCATCTAGCCCCACACTAAGCAAACACTTGTGTCGTGGGTACTTAGATAACGGATATAATACTTATATACTTTTCTTTTGTAAATACATACTTGTATGTACTAGTAGTTGATTTATTAAGATATAGTCTACTCATATAGGTTATATCCCTAGACATAATATGTGGACGTTTTCTAGAAAAAAAGTGAGTTTCTGCCGCCAAAAAAAACGCCTTCCCATTATAATTAAAAAAAATGTGGTCGCAAAACTGTACGTTCATACATAACAACATCGTTTTTCATCAGACGAGATGGCTTCAAACACAAGCCCATACATTGATAAATATATTAGCCAAAGAGCGTAACTCATATTTTTTTTTACATACACCACACTTCCAAGCGCATGTCCATATGAATAAAAAAATACACCTAATGTAATGTGGCCAGTATGCTGGGCACGCTGCCCTCTGGTAGTGGGCTGGAGCACTTAGATTATCTTTAGGCTTTTCTAAAGATTTTATAAGTGCCCCTTTTTTAGTAGTTAGAAGTAGTATGTGTAGTTTTTCTTCCCTTGTTTTTATATTTTATATTACACCTAATAGTAGTCTATAAATTCTAATGTTAGGTTTTATCCCCGGTCAACACACCAATGGCGGGTCTCCACTCTACATTAGCTCCAGGGTATTGTTTGTCCATCTGCCAGTACCATTAAGAATTATGTAGTTTTACAGATGCTCGTACTCGTATATCGCTCGCTTGCCCTGTAATTTGTTTTAGACTGACTTCCAAAATGGAGGGTATCAATTTTGAAATTTGTGTATGTGATATTCGCTAGGATTGAGTAACGTTTCGGTATAATCTGTTGAGCTTCCAAAAATGCGTGCTAAACTTTGTGTGTGGTTCTTGAAAGATTTAAACAAATAATTAAGAATAAACTAAGTATAATATTTCTAACTACTAGTTCCTCAGATTTCTATTAAACTGTTAGTAATAACAATGATGAACTTAGACATTAATCAATTTGAGGAACGCTGCAAATTTCTTAGAGATCGGTTCATTAATATTTATGATTTTAATAAATATTTCTTTCTTCTTTCTTTCTTTCTTTCTTTCTTTCATTAGCTTTAGAGATGTAGGCATCCAGGTATTTCTAAATAAATTCTTTATGTAAGGGCACAGAAAGAAGTCGGCTCAATGTTTCCAACTTGCCACATCTAAATTGTCGGTTTTACCCGCAGCTGTGTTAACAGCTACCTTTTACTTAACGCTAGTTGTTAGATCGATATTAATCTAATTTATCTCCGCGCCACTTTTGTGGGAGGCTCGTTTGATCGCATATTTTATTACTATGTTTAAAGTGTTAAGAATACTTTCTATGTTTTTGCGTTTAACGCTGTTCGTTTTATAACACCTGTGTTTAAAATTATTGGTAAATGTGTTGTAAAAATTATTTTCTATGTCTATGTGACTTTGTTCATTATTATCATATGATTTTGAAGACATTTGTTCCCAAGTTGCATTATTAATTTAGCTTATAATCATTACAAAAAATAATTACTCGTGTTTTGACCAAATACGTTTAAAACCGCGAAATTAAACTGGCAATTTTTGGATTATTGTTGTCTTTCATATTTTAAGTTCTTAGCACAATTTTAAGAACTAGTTTTGCTCTATATTTCTTAATATTGACGCTATTTTTAATTACTTAATATAAGATTATGAGAACATTCGGATATTATATCACAGCTTTCTGATTTGGTAATTTTGATCCTTTTAAGATACGAACGTAAACAATGGCCGCTAATATCATTGTCGGTTCATCAAGATTTCTTATATTATCTTGATCTATTGACACACTTAACACTTGTGAGTTTTTAGGTTACCTTTAATGTTTTATTTGGCATTATTCTAAATTATCATTATCATTTGCAACCGTTCTCGTCCCACTGCTGGGTATAGGCCTCTCTCTTAACATGCCATTTGCTTCTATCTTGCGCCGGCGGCATCAAGGTTTGACATATGACAGATGTTATGTCGTCGACCCATCTTCAGCCGGACGTCCGGGCGTTCCGGTCTTTGCTAATTCTAGTGTAGATAAGTAGTTTTAAATACTACTACCGTTCTAGCTATCTGTAAAACACCGTTTTTGTACTATTTGATAGTCTCACGCTTGACTACAACTAGCTTTATGATAAGCAACCAACAGTTTTACGTGACATCCGACCCACGATGGCCAATATTTTCCATATATAAGAGAAGTTATTATTATATCAATTGAAAATTTAAGAGCTTTAAGGTTTAATTGTTATCCCCCTAAAAGTTTAACGTAATAAACACAACGTTAGTCTTAGTTAGCGAAAAAAAGATAATACATTATAAGTATACAGCCCCTATCTTTTTACAGATGGTCATAACCACTCAAACCACAGTGTAAGAAATATAGTAGATATTTATAGGAATAGTGAGTATTTGAGTCATGTACCACATATGTTTAAATTTCTAGTGTATTCCTTGTTTCACAAACTTTATAGACTGAAGATTCTTTATTTAATACAATTATGTTCACCTAGAAAACTATGTTTACATTTTTGACCACTTTTAGTGTAAGTACTTAATTTTATGATGGCCGCAGCTGCTCTCAAATTTTGTGAGTGACATATTATGTCACTTTTGGGACCCTGATCAATTTATTAGACTAAAACCAAGATTCATCATCATCATGGTCAGCCCTTTGAGTCCCAAATCGATCTTCTGCAAATCAAGAAACATACTTATGATTTAATAATAATAAAATAATAAAAAATAATAAAATGTTTATTGGACACACAAATTCTTAAAATCATTTTTACATTATATAAAAGTATCTTAATTATTCCAGTTCAAATTGAAATTGAAATTGGGCTCCTGTCTACTGCTTTAGGATTCCCTGTGTTGCAGTATCCAGTGTTCTTCCAATGTGTCAATGATTGAAATTAAAATTAAAATTACAAATTAATTACAGATTAAAATTTGCATTTGACTTTGAATACATATGTTAGGCATTGGTTAAATATTATTAGTTAGTTAATTATTTAACACCCAATTGGGTAAAAAAAAACATTTTAATAAATTTATTACATTAATTATTAGGTACCTACAAGAAACCTAAAAAGGTCCCCTGCAACGTAGGGGATTAATAATTGTGGACGAGGATAAAAAAAAATTAACACGGAATAGACTTACGTTTAATAGCCCAACTGATATTAAGGAATACCTACTTTCACTCTAATATGATGGTGTGATTAGCTCGTTTGTATAAGAGTGGCTAACTCTGGTGACACAGATTTCAAACCATGTACCTCTGACATGGCGTAACGATTACCGGACTATGAAAAACAGCCGGGACCTACAATTTAACGTGTCATCCGCCCACGGAAGCGGCCTAATGGATTTCACTTTTTGGTCACCCATCCAAGCACTGACCGCGTCGAAATTTGCTTAAGATATATTTTAATTGATGGTACCTATGTTATCTTAAATCATAACTATCTGTATGTTATCACCCTGTGGTGAATTAGATGCGGTGTAAGGGGCGGATGTTCAAACACTCATGGGTTTATATGGCGCCGATAGAAAGTTTGGGGATGTGTAAATGTGTAAAAAACAGAGGATATGGATAGAAAAAAATTGATGTCAAACATATCCTTTAGTTAATAATTGTGGGTGGGATTATTAAATGATAAAGATATGTATGGTTATTGTTTTATTGGTCAATGTTTTTGCTGTTTATTGCTGGCTTATTGAGTAGATGAAATTGCAAATTTAATGCTAAAACTACTTCTTCTTCTTCAAAATTTGGATATTTCTTAACGATATATGTGGTCTAAGATCGTCTGTAGTCAATAAAAAACTGCGTTGATTTTATAACAAAGGTACTCTTTTCTATTCCTACTTACTTAGTAAAGTGCAATTTCATGTTATTTTAATCAGAGAATGAGATCACCGTTGTGATTTAACATTACTAATTAAAATAGTTAGGAAATGAGAAACAATTATTATGCATTGTTTGAATATTATTATTTAAGTAGTTTTGCTCTTTGTTGTTTATATGTTGCATAAAATATCTTTAATATGTTTTTTTTAACTTGAACGGGTTTGCACTTAGCCATAGTTTACCTGATAGCAAGCAAAGGCTATGGCCTAAGATGGAGCGTGTTTGATACAATATGAAATTTAAATTAACGTACGAAGAAATAACTATGTTATTGTCTCAGAGAAACTAAAACTACTTAGATCGTATTCTTCAGGCAAATTCTTTCGTCGAGAGTTTTTTAAGCCCTAGAGACCTCTGATACGGCTTGACAACAAAAACTAACAACGCGACAAAGCCCGTATGAAATCTATCCACTAATGTTAGTAATTTAATAAAGTGTAGGATTTCCGCCATCCCATTCCCTTATGGCAATACTTGCGTTGACATAGAAACAGAAATGGACTGGCATTAAAACAGAGAGCGTAGATAGGTGTCACATAAAAAAAAATGTCCCACTTCTTCTTATAGCTTTAAGGCAAATTACAGTCAAGTGCAAACTCATAGAGAGACGAAAATCTGTATGGGTGAGTCTATTTGTTACTTCTTCACCCAATCGCCTGAACAGATTTTGATTAAATTTAGTTTTGAGATGGATTAGAACTTTGATTGCACATAGGCTACTTTCTATCTCGGATTAATGCGAATAAAACCTCAGGGTGCTGCTGATTTGGTATTAAAAATACTGTTAATACAACTACGAGCAAGAACTATATAACTAAATTGTATTGCATTGTAAATGTATTGTATTATAGATTTATTGTATTGTATTGTAAATTTATTGTATTGTACTATACATTTATTGTATTGTATCGTAAATTTATTACATTCTAAATGCCAATATAAGACAAAATATCAAGGCATGTCCATTACATAGTCTACTTATCAAACTGTACCATGTCGATAAGTACCAGTAATTTTAAGGGGAGTGCACATTGAAGCTCTCACAGGCGGGAAGTGTAAACAAACGAGGGTAACTAAAACCCGCGGGGGGTAGATGTGCACTTGTCTTTTTATGGTTTTTTATTGAGATATTGATTTATTTAGGAACCCGTAGGTTGGCAACTGTGATTGGTATGGGGCTAGTGTATTTGAAGATTTTTTTAGTGATTTGCGTTTTTTAGCTAAATGTTTTTCTATCAGCACAATTGACTAAAGCATGCCATTACTCGAATGAAATTAGGTACAGTCATCTACATACTCGTATGTTGGCTGTAGTCAAACGTGAGTCTAATTCCGTGTTAAAAAGATCTTGAGTTATTTGTGGTATTTAGTTACCTGTGTTTTTTAATTTGATAATAATGCAAGTTTTATTCAATATTTCTTTAGCTACGTTACTGTTATGACCATATTTAAATAAAACCTTATTTTCTGTGTTTTACTAGTATTCATTCAAGACCTATAAATTTAACGAGTAAAGTACCGTCCCAGTCCAGAGTATCTGTACCTAGAAGTAATAATTACTAACTCTGTAAGACTTAGTACTAAACATGGAACAGATGAATTATAGAGGTTCTATGATATATTCCTATGTTATTTTACAACGACGTCTCTTAAAATGATTCCTTTTATTCATATAATAGCCGAACTTCAATAGAAAATTCTTTGCTCACTAGTGCAAACAATTAATAACTTAAATACATAGTAGCTTATACATATGTAGGTATGTTTATAAGTTCTATGGTATGTAGGTCGAAATATCAGTATCTTCCTTTTTTGAGGTTTAATCTGATAACGTAATATTTTTGAACCCGAAACTGTTCATTTAGCAAAATGGCGTCATGACATTCGTTTATGATACCAATTACTAGTAAAAGTTATCGAAAACCTTTACATATTCTTCATAAGTTTAGTCTACAACTTAAATACTCTCAGTCCTACAGTTACAAGTAAGTACGCACAACATGCAGTTTAGTTAAATTATTCACGACGATTATAACGTAAGGGCTAGTAAAACACCATGGTTTGCATATTAAATAATAGTGAAGGAAAGTAGGAAATAACTTGAGTACTTGGAGAATGTTCTTATTTGTTAGTTTTACTAGATACTACTTTGAGTGAAATGTGTTATTTAAAAAATAGATATATGTATATTAGATAATTTACTAAAGGTTTCAATAAATCTTGGTTTGTCTTTTCTGTCCTCATGGATCTTTATTTTGTAATTGCAAATTTAAGTAAAGTAGGATTTTATTTAAGTACAATTTTCTATTTCCTAGCTTTTGCCCAAAATGTCTTATGATGTGTACTTAAGGAGCGTGATATTAAACCAATTAAGTACAATACAATGTACATATGTATATATTTTTGTTTATTAAGACAGCAAAATACACAAACAAATCGTCAAGTTTTTGTTCCGTTGAAAAGCTATCTTCACTTTAAACATCTGCGTTTTCTAATGATATGCAAATTTATTCCTAATTTCCATAATATATGTGATGAGACGGAATTCATTATTCACACGGCTTGATTGCCCTATTACCTCTATAAAATGCAAATTTTATGAGTCAAGGCCATATAAAAGCTATAAATCAATCGAAGCTGTTTATAAATCTTCACTTTTCCCATACTTTTTCAATTTACTTGTTCATTTTATATGGGAAATTAATATTTATGTGTAAGCAAAACAATCGCTCGGGGGTGTTGTCAGGCGCACTAAAGTTAAAATTATCTAAATCTGATCAAAATTGGCGAAAACTATCTGCCAATGCCTACAAATACATTTAACCTGTATAAGTTTATAAATTGGCTAAAACTCTCTGCCAATGCCTACAAATACATTTAACCTGTATAAGTTTATAAATTGGCTAAAACTCTCTGCCAATGCCTACAAATACTTTTAACCTGTATAAGTGTATGCAGTCCATACCTACTACTTACCCAAAATAAATGCTGGAAAACCCCACCTATTACAGCAGTTTCAGGAAGCTGCTAAATATTAATAAAAACTACTAAATATTAACAATATTTGTTTAAGTTATTAGCTTATTTCCCAAACAACGGCAGCAAAAAGTGTATCTATTTACAATCTACATATATTAAAAACATACTTTTATCCTCCTAAACTCAAAAAAAATATTTGTATTTTTTACCTCAATCGTGTTCGAATCCTATTTATTTCGCTTCGCACCCAAAGCTATTAGTTTTTGCGGCCGTCGTTTATGTAAAATACGGACTCAAAGTTTCCGCTTCCTTAGCAGAACGAACGAGGATCGTGACCGACTGACGATCGACAGACTAACCGACGCCTGGGCTTGTCTGAATAAATGTAGTGAGCGAAGGTGCTAAGGTAATTCTTGTACTGTGTTGTTAAATTAATGACCATATGAATCTTATTATTTGCACATCTAATATGTAATATGTAGTAAGCAATAATAAAATATAAAAAAAAACTAAACATACTACTACCTAACTACTAAAAAAAAGCGGCACTTAGAAAATCTTTAGAAAAGCCTAAAGATAATCTAAGTGCTCCAGCCCACTACCAGAGGGCAGCGTGCCCAGCATACTGGCCGCATTACCACGCTGGATGGCAATGCTTATACGTTGAGCCAGAAAATGGCCAGCATTTTGGTCACGCGTCGCGTCAACCAAGCGCTCCGAGGGGTTTTGTAGTAAGCTAATTTTAATGTTAGTACTTTGTTTAATTCTGTATTCCTTAATTGTATATGGATGTTATTCCGAAATAAATTATTTCTATTCTATTCTAATAAATAAATAAATTATAATCAACCGGCTTCTATTAAAAATAGTTAATTGGCCAATCTCATACGAACATCATGTTTTAAAAAAAATAGCATGCTTTCATTTTGATCTTGCCATGACTTGCCTTTGTGGTTGTCACTTCATGCACCTTATAGTAAAAAGTCAACTTTACATACATTACCTAGAGACTGATAACTATAAAGGTGATATATTATTATGTAAGTACTAGTGCCATATGGGAGTTTAGTCTTATGCTTCACTAGTGGGTGCTCGCGGCTTCGCTCGCATTTGGAAGTTAAACTTGCATCCCCTATTTCACCCCTTTAAAAGTCACTTTTCCAAAAAAGCTTTCTTAGCGGATGCTTACGTCATAACATCTACCTGCATGCCAAATTTCATCCCGTTACGTCCAGTGGTTTGGGCTGTGCGTTGATAGATCACTATATCAGTCAGTCAATCAGTCAGTCAATCAGTCAGTCACCTTTGAGTTTTATTTATATATATTTAGATAACATAACACATAACATAACATAGTTATAGTTCCATCTCTTATGCTCCAAAGGCTTCCTGATTTGGCTTAATATTTACATGAAGCGAGTACCATCGACCCACCATAACAGATTGTAATACTTACGAGGCTGTATAAAATAAAAAATAAGCAATGATACAATGTTGCAAAAAACTGTACGATGTCTACTATTCGCAGAACTACAAGTTTAATAAGTCCGACTGCGCACGCGCCGAAAGTCTAACTACGTTCTGTTTCACCGTAATTTATATGAACAAGTAAGAACGACTGCAATAAATAAGGTTTGCTTTGTAAAATACAAGAGCTTTATCGGACTGCTTTAAAGCTTTCAGAAAGTTTGACGTTTGTGAAATACCGCTGGTTTTGTTTCCTTGAATTTATAACGAATTTCGAAACTTTGTTGTTTGCAAGCTTGTTAATAATATGGAATACATTTGTTAAGCTCGCATTACGAGTAAAACCAAAATTGATTTTAAGGCGACTTTGATAAAAAAAAAAAACATTATCATTAACACAGACCTCATGCAAAAAATGATACTGTAGCATAAAACTCATAAAAATCGTTATGGAATGGTTCAAACAACTTCATCTACATAATATCCCGTACATATGTATATATGTAACACTTACATACAAGTACATAGTACATACAATCTAGTTAAAAAGGTATAATTTTTTATTCAAAGTGTTTTTATTTATTAATTATGTAATTATAAATAAATTTGTATTTCATATATGTTAAAAAAATCTTTCAGTAGACTTGATAACCTCCTTTTTTGGAAGTCGGTTAAAAAGTAAATCACACTACATTCCATCTACCTACCTAATAACTTTGATATTCAACTGCGGTGCCTTAAAAGGCGGCCTAAATGACTAGTTATAATAACTATAACCGTAGATGTAGATAAAATCTAGAATGATCTAAATTTAGTGTGTCACTAATTTTGTTGCTCTTTTAATTGCGCCGGCCCCGGTGTCAACCTGAATGTCAAATCCGGTGTTACTACATTTGTTATATAAATTACGTAGATCTGGCACGTTATTTTAAATTAATATTTGTAGATTTCTAGAAGATATAAATAATAATAGCACATAAATAGTAATCAATTTATAAAGTAATAAGTTTACTAAACGTTTTTGACATGATTAGGTTAGTTTAGATACAATTCAATACAAAAACGTTTATTGGGTTCAAAAATACTTACATCTAGGTTCACTATATTAATACATACAAAAATAAGTTTGTAATTTCTTATAACAGTGTGTTGTCACCCGGACGAGATATTTCTCTTTCCCGGGTGATATTCTGTGTTTATTTATATTTAAGGAAAGTTTGTGAGTCAATTTCTTCATGTCGCTAAATGACTGAACTGTTTCAGATGAAACTTGAATGAAAAATCACATAAATGAGATCATAAATTATATCGCGAGCACAGCTAGTTTTCTCATAAAATTACAACACATTACATAATATACCTAACCATTAGCTAGAAGTGTTTAGAAATGACCTTTGTTTTCATAGTATATATCAAATCTCCTAGAGTATATTTCAATTATCCAAATTCAGTAGTCACTTCTGGAAAGCTTAGTTCAAGGTGTTATAATATAGATGGCGTTATAACAAGTCATATCGGTGGATCTCTAGCTATAAGCGAGTCTTGATAACATCACCTTTCTCATAAGAAAGAGGTAGCTGGTTTAACAATCAGGTTTTATAACTGAACTTACTAACGAATTACATAGTAATGTAACTGTACTAATAATTTTGTCTATATTTTTTTAGTTAATTTAGGATCTGGATTATAAATTATTATTTTCTATTATTATCTTAATTTTTAATGTCGCTTATCGACTATGACAGCTGGATTGTATATTCTATTTAATAAAATACTTAATTATTTTTTTAAACATTCTAAATACATAATGCTGGTTGCCCCGCTGTATGGAGCAGACAGAACATCATATGAGTAATATATTTGGCCATATTTTCGTTTTACCATTTGACCAGAGCATAAAATGTTGATCTTTTTTGGGGTTTACTGGTAAATATTTCAATACCTCACATTGTATATGTAATACAAATATCATCATCATCAGCCCGCTGTCGCCCACTGCTGAGCATAGGCCTCTCTTCTTGTACGCCACTCGTCCCGGTCCTGCGCAGATCGAATCCAGATGCTCCCTGCGGTTGTTCTAATGTCGTCAACCCACCGCATTGGTGGGCGACCTCTATTTGTAAAACAAATATGGAAATTTATAAAACATAACTTTCACATATTATACAAACTAAATTTACAACAACTCTTCGCAATAAACATCTCTAAATAACAATTTGGTACTAAATAGGAAAAAAAAAACGTATTTTTGGTACAAACTCTTTTACAAATTGTGGTTATAGTGCGGTTGCAAGGTGAAAATTACTCTGTAATTGCGTGTAACACTTAACCCTATAATTGCAATGGCCCAGTAGAACCTTACTGCACGCGGACAAAATCGGAACTAAAATATTCACTAAAATTCTTTGAGAATTTCTTGCGATCTTCAAAGCGAGCGTGTATCCGTTCTTACTGGGTAAGCAAACTACGCTCCATCCGTCTAGGATGTATGATTGCTTACCATCAGGCGAATTATGGTCAAGTGCAAACCCATTCCGTGTAAAAAAAGACCTTATTTTACCCAACAATATTATTAACAGAAAAGCATGGGAAAATTTAAACATACTATGTCTAAATATTACTAAAACTAATAATAAAAACTTCGAAAATCTTTAGAAAAGTCTAAGTCGATTTGATATTGAAGTTTGAGATGTTAGAAAGTGCTGCCAACACTTGCGCACAGAGATTTTATGCGCCCAATAATACTACTAATTTGGCTAATGAGTAAATTGCACCGAAACGTGTGAATCCTTAATATGGACAGAACACGCTAGTACATACATACTTAATATGTACATACATGGGCAATGAAAGCAGACTGTGAACTTGCTCGGATTTAGAATAATCGTTTAAGTTCCAAGCGAAATCAGTTATGGTTTATTTTCTCATAAATTATGAGGAAATGCAAATCATTTTTTATGTTTTCTACGCAGCTTAAAATCAATGGTTATATACCATAACATGTGGAAAAGCGTTAGCCAAATTAACTTAAAGCGCGTGGCTATTTGTTAACTTTAAAAATATTTTAATATCACAACTAAACCGAAAAAAAAAACAAAACGACACATACAAATGACAACACAAACAACAAAAAAACAACACAAACTAAACATGTGAATAATTTAAATCCGTCTCTATTTATTCATTAATGGCAATACAATGCTATTTGCAAATACAATAGGTATACAATACGTGCATCCTTCTTGACTCCACACTGACCATATCTCTTCTAAACGTAAGTCATTATCATTCTCCCCATTAAAATCAATTTGTCTATCCATGCATGTCGTTTCAGTATTATTACAGTCATTCATTAGTACAAACTATCCATTGCTTTCAGAACGCCACCAACAGTCGCAATATAACTCTCAAAGGATCCATATGTATGCAAATCGGTCTAATCTACGATCTTCCAATTACTTAAGATCTATGAATAATTGTATGGAAACGTAACTGTTCCAAAAATAATTCGGTAAGTTCAGAGATGGTTTAGATGGTTTAGAGATGGTCAACCTCCTTTCAATATGGAACTAAAACAGAGGCTAATAAAAAAAGCCTATTGTTAATATGATGATTTTATCCCTAAAATTGAGTGACATTTAACAATATTCATTGTTTTTTTTTAATTTATATTACATATGAATGTATGAAATTTGACGTATAAGATAGATAGATAGAAAATTCTTTATTGCAACACACAATAATAATTAAAAAGAAAGAAGAAAAAAAAACTTATACAAGTGCCACAAGTGGCGGCATTATTGCTAAAAGCAATCTCTTCCAGGCAACCATAAACGTATAAATATTTGTTTATGAATTAATGAACTTGAACTCCACTGCCGTGGTTGAGTTAGAAGACGGGGTAGAACCCTTAAGGTACCACCTGGGATTAAAGCATTTCGCTATTTCCGATATTGTAACCAATCATGAGCAAGATTTGTGTGCGAAAAATGTGGAGATCAGAGATGAAATGTAGAAGCATTTTCGACGCGTCATTTGCAAAGAGTTACTGTTCAATACTATCAATTATTCGCAGCTTAAGCCTGAGATATCTTCCTATTCTCAACGGAAGGAAAGTCCCTAGATCACGAAGCCATTAGAAACGTAGCAATTTTGCAACAGAATGGATAATTGTCTGTCACAATCGAAGCTTGAACGCTGCTCTTAATAAATGCACCGGAAAATCGTGGAGAATATGTTTGCTTTTTTGGTTGAACGACTTGGCTGGAAAGAAATTGAACATTGACTGGACAAGAACATTGATATTTTCGTCGAAATATGGAAAGGGTTACACTTCACTTTATATCTGTAAATAAGTATTATGTGACTTAAGGAAATAACACAATCATGGAGAAGCATAGTGCACCAAGTGATCAAGACTTCAAGCTAGACACGACCTTCAGAAATGAACACGACTTAGAAGAAGAGAAGACTTAAGGGAGTAACCGAAAAGTGTTCGCGGTCTTTTCTGTAAAGTTTTTCTGTTAAAACTAGCACCTGACAAAGTATAAATTAAGTATGTTTTGCTAGAAAAATACTTATCTACGCGCTAAAATACATAGCTAGTCTATCTTCTCTTTTTGTTTTATACATCTAATTCCAACATCACTATCAGAATCTCGATTATCATACTCAATGATGTCTACAGTATTGATCCCATTGACATTTAAATCTTAACAATGCCCCATTTGAATATAACTGTCACGAACATTAGCTTATGTCACTGCTTCATGCTGTATCTGATTTGTTAGAATGTCTGTGTTATCATTATATTGTTCATCTTTATTGCTGAACCAAGCAAGTTCTGGCGTAATTTGACTGACTGGGATAATGTAACTGATGACTTTTTGCCTTGGATGTTTCTTCTTTTTCTTTCATATCCAGAAGAAGAACTTAGTTTTCGGTTTAACGTAGGCTTATACTAGTTTACGCCATTCTCGCTTTTGCTGATATAGCCAACTAAATCACTAGATTTGGTAACAAACGGACAAAATAACCATTACTAAATAGTTATTTTGTGAACTCTAAATGTTGACTGTACATGTGTTACCTATAGAAGTCGAAGATGGAACATTCTTGTACTGAAATGGAACTAGCTATTAAATGGCAGCATTATTATATATTTGTTAAACTTTCCCAGAGACCTTTTGTAGGATTTTAAAGACTCACGATACCACTTTTATTCAAACTCCAAAAGTATATGAAACCATATTTCTATTCCTTATTTGCAATGCCAGAAAATGATTGGTTTCTTGATATGTTTTCCTTCATGTTACAGTTAAACTTCGCTGGATCTCGTAAATCTTTGCTTTCACTTTACAGTGTTGATCGTGTATACGCTGTTGCTGTAATTGATTGTCAGGTATGTTTCTGTCAATGAAATAAATATGTTGATTAATTTATTTTTGAAATCTGTTTCTGTTGAAAATAAAATGACCCATGAACTATGTACACACTACACAGTCTCTTAATAATATAATTAAATTATTGATTATCAGTTCGTGTTTATTTATTAACTCGATATAATTAATTGTTAGTTGATACTTATCTACTTTAAGTCAACAAGTTTAGGGAAAAGGCGTACTTTTTTTCGTTTGTCCTTCGTTTTAAATCGTAGTACTCGCAATATTCTTCTGTTTACGGAATATAAGTGTCAAAAGAGAAATATTAAGATAAAGCCTGATATAACTGATTTCAATAGTTTCGTTCAATTTCTATCGTCAATTCCACGTCGCTTTAAGTACTTTTTATTGTTTGCATACAAACATTTCTTTCGCTTGTCTTCATCACCTCAGTGCAGCTAAGCGCATAGGCATCAAATCAACTTTCTGATTGTATTTCAAAAGGCTCTTACTTTCGTATGTAGATTGCATTTCAAACGTGATCACCATATTAAGGTCGCCATAATACGGTGATCTGCCTTTTAAATTTTAGCTCTCGCCCTTCGTTTTGATTTCTTATCTGATTTTTTAACCTCTGGCCCTGCGATTTCACTAATAGTTTTATTATGAACTAATGGAATATTTGTATACGAGATTTTTGTTTTATTACCCTTTTAAAGATTATTTTCACTAATTTGCAGTGTTATACAATTTATGATTTGTAATAAATAAGTTATTCCCTTCGAGCAGATTTTATAGTTGCATAAAATCTAATCAACGTGTTGTTGGTTTGATGCAAGAAAATAATCTATCTCGTGAATTATTCTCAATAATTTTTTGAGTCCTTTTTCTTTTTCTCTGTGTTTAAAAAGCGCATGTACTTCAGAAGCAGCGTGAACGTATGTTGATACTTATCGATCGATATCGATTTATGCAACCGCTGTCAGATTCCAGAAAGTTCCGTACTAAAGGTCACGATAAGAGAGAAAAGAAAGTTGATCATTATGTCAGGCTTTAATTAATACACATCAGAGTAAGAATTACGCCTGCGGTTACTGGTATTTTGACAATTTATAATAGCAATTATAACACTCTGCGTCAATTTTGTTGTGGCTTAAAGTTTACGTGAACATTCCTGAAAGTATTATAAAACCTGATGGTCAATCTGACAAAATGATGTAAAAAAGTCGCCAATCAGAAAAGCCTATAATATATAACTTAGTTTTGTCCATTCAGTTAACAGCTATATGTTTTACTGCGAAAGGTTCAAAAACTTTAAATCCCAAGTTCTGAACTCTCATTCAAAATTACATCCAAAACTTTCTTCACTATTACATTCTGTAATCTATTTACATACAAACATACAAGTTTACTAGTAGGTAACTATGTATAACTGACAAGTCAACATTTTTTTTACAAGATATATGCTTACGCTTGACTACAACTAGCCCGATGTTAAGCAACGTTATAATCTACAATTTAGCGCGCTTGCCTAGAAGAAACTGGTTTACTCTCGACTTGAAGATCGACAAATTATAGTTCAAGGGGAATAGAGATTCAGGCAATTGCCACCACTTACCCAGTAGCTCATATCCACTTTATATCAAGTCTAGTGATGGATAAATCATGGCCATGGCCATGGCCCCAGATATGGCTTGGAGTTTGGTATTTATTAGGTCATGGCAATGTCTCAATATACTATTGATAAAGTTATTTGTATCTGGTTATCTTTGGTGTTGAGTTTTCACACATCTCAAAAACTTTAGACTGCTATGTAACAGATTTAGTTTGACTAACAGCTTGTATCGTAATTCTCCACGTGTACCTACTTGCGCGACACTTTAATAACTGAAGCGTAATTAAGGTAAATACTCAGCAGTAGGTAGATACAGAATGAAATGATGATGATAATTACATCTAAATATCTAAAACTCAATGGTGACTGACTGACTGACTGATACAGTGATCTATCAACGCACAGCCCAAACCACTGGACGGATTGAGCTGAGATTTGAAATGAAGGTAGATGTTATGACGTAGGCATCCGCTAAGCAAGGATTTTTGGAAATGCCACTTTTAAAGGGGTGAAATAGGGGACGCAAGTTTTACTTCTTAGTGCGAGCGAAGCCGCGAACACCCACTAGTATACATAAACACAACAGTCTACATAAATGATATCGAATAAACACATATGGTCATAACTGCAACTGACAAGTCAACAAATTGCCAACACTTATCCAGTAGCGTACATATATCTAGCTAGTGATGTATAAATCATAGTGTTGTCCCTAATTCAGTCGTCCCAGATAGTGCGGTACTACATTACTGGACTTTATTGGGCCATGGATCAATATACTATCTCGGGCTTGTGATATTGGACTATCGATCTATGTACAGGACTTCTTGAAATGATTTCGTGGACGGGTTTTTTTTAATAAAGAAACTGCAAGAAAATTGTATGATATTGTTAATTTAAAGCCTGTTTTGAACAGTAATCAAAATAAAAAGATAAAATAAACATAGCAGTAAACCCCAGTAATTAAGATTTGTGGTATATTATCCACTCATGTTTACATCCCAAAATAATCAGTAATGTTTATGACCTTAAAACAGTACTATTGCATAGAATTTTCGAATGAAATCAGTAATACAATAATAGCTAACTGAATTAAATTTTAACTAACAATGTAACAGACCAAGATATCCAAAGCCAAATCAAACTTAAACCACCACTTTTTTTGCATCGACAGTTTTTTTTTACCTGGTTTACGTTTGACTACAGCCTGCCTGAATATGTTAAGCACTGCTGTAGCCTAGGATGTAACACGCTTACCTAACGTTAAAGTGTACATTATCTATACTTATATTATTATAAAGCTGAAGAGTTTGTTTGCTTGTTTGTTTGTTTGAACACGCTTATCTCAGGAACTACTGGTCCGATTTGAAAAATTCTTTTTGTTTTGAATAAACCGTTTATCGAAGAAGGCTTAAGGCTATATAACATCACTCTGCAACTACTAGGAGCGAAGAAACAATGGAAAATGTGGAAAAAACGGGGAAAATTATTCATCTTTGAGGGCTTCCGTTGCGTGCGCTGCGAAAACGGTTCAAGATATCAATAAAATATGTATGAAAGAATTATTTCTCTTGAAATGAGCTTACAAAATGTCTGTGACAGTATATGTCTACCTTTTAAGATTAAATCACTAGGACCGTTTTTATGATAATAACTATTCCACGCGGACGAAGTCGCGCGCATCAGGTAGTTGTTCATAACTAACCTTGTATATTATCACTCGCCTTTGACGATACTAAGCCAGGAGGGTTTATTGAAGCTTCGATCGATATTTTATCACTACTTCATGACTTTATCACAACTCTGTTATCGCGGGCTTTGCATCGAGCTGAGTTATTGGAACTTACAAATTATGGTTTAGGATATTGGGAGCGGTGTTTAGTTGGAAGTTAGTAAGCTTGGTGAAAGATATTGCTACATTTGTTAATTTATTTTCATTTGATTTGAGTTAACAGAAGGCTAGATGTTTATTATTCATCTCAGAATATCTTAATACAATTTAGTTGTAATAACCGGCTAGCACTTACGTCAATGATTACGTCGAAAAATTAGCTCGATAAGTTTCGGAAAACTGAGATTTCCATCATCAGGAGGACGAGTCAGCACGCGCGTCTCGGTTGGCCGCCTCGTCCAGACACTACTACTACTACTGACTGCCCTGTTAGCTTAGTTGGTAGTGGCTCTGCCTTCTAATCTAGGGGTGCGGGTTTGATTCCCGCATGACACAAGTAATTAATTACTTGTGTTGAGTCTGGTCGTTTCTATGTATAATAAGTATGTATTTACAAAAGAAAAGTATATATGTATTATATCCGTTATCTAGTACCCATGATACTAGATAACTACCTATATACTAGATAACAGATATAATACTTAACATATTTGATTGTTTTGTCTTACAAAACGAACATAAATTCCACACCATTATCATTCCATGTAATAAAAGATGAATCAATAGACAAAACAAACAAGTAAGACACAGGCTATAATAATCGGAAGTTCACAACTTATTTCAAAAATTAATTGGTCACGCATCCCGCAAATCTTGTTTGATGGCGTCCCAATTCAAATAAGTGACACTGTAAAAAATTTAGGCATAATGGTTGACAGTCAGCTCTCATGGATATCACAGCTCAATGAGGTCAGTCGAAAGGTCTTTGCATCCTCTGCAGCTATTAGGCGTTTGCGTAATTTTCTTCCGATTTCAACCAAAACTGCGCTTGTTCAGTCTCTGCTACATCCTATTTTAGATTACGCTGACGCTTGTTATCCTGACCTAACCGAAGAGCAGCTCGATAAGCTCGAGCGTCTCCAAAATTTCTTTATTAGGTTCATATTTGGCTTGCGTAAATATGACCACATTTCTGAATTTCGCAAAAAGCTCAAATGGTTACCTATCCGTCTTCGTCGTAATACTCACCTGCTGTCCCTCCTCTACAAAGTCCTATTTATTCCTTCCACTCCTTTATACTTAAAGGAACGTTTCTCCTTTGTGAGTGAAACTCACTCTTCATCCCTTCGTCTTTCACGTACTCTCATCCTACAATATCCTAAACTCAACCACTCCAATCTGTTCTATCAATCCTCCTTCACAATTAAAGCTCTCTTACTCTGGAACGACCTGCCTTTAAATATCAGGCAGGCTAAATCTCTGTCGATTTTCCAGAGTATGGTATACAGCTATTACATCTCTACTTTGTAAACTATCAATCGCGTTTATTGGTGTTAAATGTGTGTGTTCATAGTTTATTAATTTATTATTATTTGTAACATGTAAATTAGTTTGATTTTCTTTTACTTTCTCTATTTAGTTATAGGTTTAATGTTGTTTAAATTTTATTTTTATTTTTTAAGTATTGTATTTATTTGTACGCCACCGACCAAACTGATTTCTGTCACCGTTTTCTTGCTAAGGTTGCCTGGAAGAGATCACTCAAGGTGATAAGGCCGCCCACTTGTGCATTCTTTTATAGTTTAAGCATCTCATATTGTAATTTATTTTTGGTGTGCATAATAAAGTAATATTGTATTGTATTGTATTGTAAAACACGACCAAAATTACGCCCTTCTTGCATTCAAACCTTGACATAATAACTTGTATCAATATCATTAACATTATGTTTGAAATTCGAGAACGTGTTAACGCTGTCTAATTCGTTGCACACGTGTTAAATTATCTCTTTGTACGTTGATACTTTAGACATTCTTGTAGCATATAGGATGCTTTATGTTCTATGTAGTAATTTTTTTGCGCGACAAAACGCGAGCATAGCCTTGAACTAATACTAGTTTAGTCTGTAGTATTGGATTCAAACGTTTATCCCACCCATCTTCTGCGTGCAGCCGCGGGTCTCCAGATTATACGTTCTGAAGGTTATTACAACCGAAACGCGTAAACAAACCTTAGTTAGTTACTTACATTTCGACGAATAATTAATTTTAACTAATCAAAGTGACTTTGCCAAAATGTAAATTATTAAACAATGAAATTAATTCAGCTTCTTCTTCTGTCATAAAGATTTTGGCATTTATGTGGCCTAAAATATACATAATTTAAAATAATAATTATATTGCGCATATAATAAACACACCCTATATGAAACATGTAGTAATTTAATACGAACATGATTTCCATATTAGCCGTGAGTTGTTTTAGAGTAATTGTTCATGATTAATGATACAATTTGGCCTACAAATTCAAAGTGACCCACGGCTTGTCAAGTGAAAACATGGTCATAGTATGTCGACTCTAAATACAATATAATTCGAGACTCCTAACTTCCATATACCGTGTAATTCTTTTAAATATGAATTCAGATATTGCGAGCAATGCTTTTATTGGTTCTTCATTGATCTCTGACTGCATTGATATGGGATTATATAAAAAAACATCAAAGCCCCATTTTTACTTTATGCATGTATGTGTCAGTATTTATATTTTTATATGGCCTTGGACTTAGAGTGTAGTATCGTAGATATACACGTTACACGTCTTTCTAGAAGAAACAATCAGGTTTACTTATCTATATATATAAAACTCAAAGGTGACTGACTGACTGATTGACTGACTGACTGATATAGTGATCTATCAACGCACAGCCCAAACCACTAGACGGATTGGGCTGAAATTTGGAATGAAGGTAGATATTATGACGTAGGCATCCGCTAAGAAAGGATTTTTGGAAATTACACTTTTAAAAGGGTGAAATAGGGGATGCAAGTTTTACTTCTTAATGCGAGCGAAGCCGCGAGCACCCTCTAGTTATTCATACATATGATGTGATATTAAATAATTATTTCGCAAAACTTTTATTGCACTTTTCCGCTTAAGACACGGAATATATTATCACAAAAGCGGTGTCTTCTAGTTTGTTATATCACTGTTTGACACTAATTTGTGATAGGTGTCAGGTCTATTCAATTGGTGCACAAATCGAGGCAATAGAATGGACTCCAGATAGATAAAATAGATAAGAATGTCACACTATATTTTGTAAAACATGGTTGTCTTAACGGTATCCTTTGTCTTAGAATTTTATGTTCAGCTATTTGTATTTTATTTAACTAGCAGCATCTCGCGGTATTGCCCGTATTAAAAAGAAGCGTATTTGTTAATTCAGGGTTGACTCTCCTTTCATTACAAATCTTATACTGACTTACGAAAGCAATAAAATTTAACTTAGTTCAAATGTAGTAGAAAATCTAATTTCAAACATACTTACGTTAAAACTACTAACTAGTACAGCTTACGGCTAAAAGTATAAACCCATACGGTGTTTTGCATGAACGCTCGTCAAAGTAACGGCATATAAATACGGTCTGGTAAAATACTGCTTCTAATAATATAGTTTACGACCAGTTAGACCAATCACGGCTCATCAGCTAGTAAATAATTAAGCTGTTTGTCAAATTAATGCAAGCTGTTACGGTTTTAATGAATAGTTGTAAAGTCAACTTTAATCTAAATTGAGGCTAGTAGAAACGTTATAATTAGGGCTTGCTTTTTTTATGGCATCTGCAGTACTGCCGCAATTTCGCCAATGAGGGCTTGCTTAATTCTTGTATTATTTTATTATTGTATTAATTTAGTAAACGCAGTTTTTCTAAATAGGTTTGTTCGGTTTCGATTGGGATTTGGTTCGTTTTTCTATTAACAAAAATAAACTTTAGCACATGTTACGAAAAATGTTGCATTTTAACCACAGAATAAGAGAATAAATAGTAGTGCCTACCTACATACCCACCCACACATGCAGAAACTTAAAAATTAAAATAAATAAGCATTACTTACATAAACTTCAATTGTAAAATAAGCAAAACAATTTTCAAGCATCTATTTTAATCTATACTAATATTATAAAGCTGAAGAGTTTGTTTGTTTGTTTGAACGCGCTAATCTCAGGAACAAATGGTCCGAATTGAAAAAAAAAATGTGTTGAATAGACTATTTATCGAGAAAAGCTTTAGGCTATATAACATCACACTGCAACTAATAGGAGCGATGAAACAATGGAAAATGTGAAAAAAACGGGGGAAATATACATCTCTGAGGGCTTGCGTTGCGTGCGCTGCGAAAACGGTTCAAGTCGTGGCTAACAGCTATAATTTATATAGCTGAAGAGGTTTTTGCAAAAATAAATATGATGCCCAAAATAACTATTCCACGCGGACGAAGTCGCAGGCACAGCTAGTACACAATACAATGCAAATGCAATGACAGCATAAAAACCACAAAGCTTAAATAAATCCTGTTGCGTGTAAGGAAACAAAAAATGCAACCTTGTAAGGTCAAAACAATCTGAAAACATTGATGCTTCGATACCTCTTCAATGGTATGGTCAAATAAAAATATCTTAACAAGACAAGAACATGAGTTTTGGGTACACATATTTGAGTTTGTAGACCTTTAATGCTATTTGATATGGCAACATCGCTATCAAGTTTTATACCCCTAAAAATTCAATATTTTTACGGCTTATTAAATCTGATACATATCGTTATTTACTTATTTATAATCCATGTAACATAAAAGTCTTTGACATATGTAAAAGATATTTTCAACAAATTTGTTTACGAATAAAATAAATTCTACTACACTTAACAATAAATAGCAAAGTATGTTGTTAGTCATATTTCCTTCGCTTAAAATATTAGTAACAAAAGACATAAAAACAATGCTATATCAATTTTATAATTGAGGAAGCGTTTTTGCCTAAACAAGAAATGAGGAACAGAATGAGGTCACCATCTTAGGATAGTGAGTCAGTTATTTAATCTATTCTATTAATTTATAACACAACGTGTTTTAGAGTGTGGTATTCATCACATTTTAATGCCATTGACCTATTTTATCGCGGCGTGTGATCCAAATTATATGCAAAAAGTTGACGGATTATAAAAATAAGTAGGTGAAAATATTACATTAGGTACATTGAATTATTAGATACAAGAAAGAATACAAAAAACGTAGGGCGGATTAATATTTGTGGAAGAGGATAAAAAAGCGACTATTGATCGACGTTTTGAACCTACAGGTGTAAGGCATGGTTTTGTAATTTTAAAAATTCATAATTTTTCTGTATAAGTAATTGTACTAAAATATTCGTTAAAATTGTGAATGAAAGGACTCCCAAAATTGAGTTCGGAAGCTTACTCGTATGTACAAAATCAGACGGTAAATGCTGATGATAAAAGACTCATCATAAATTAAACAATTAAAAATACTACACTAACAAAACAAAGAAATAAAATCCTTTTTAAACTACATTAGAGATAGGATAAAATCAATTCGTTTAAACATTAACAGCTGCGGATGTAACACGTTTCGATTAACATCCTATCGATATCAGTTAATATATCTATCTATACATATAATAAAGCTGAAGAGGGTCAAAAATTTGTACTTACATAGAATATAATATATTTTTTTAAATCGATCACGTTTCAGCAGTTTTTATAAATTTTGTCTATTTGGTTATCTATATTATCTGTGTATACGCCCATCACGCAAAAACAGCTAAACGGATCCTCATGATTTTCGTTATGTAGCTAGTTTGATGTCTTAGGAGTGTCATAGGCTACTTTTTATCCCGAAATAATGCGAGCAAAGTCGCGGGCGTCGACTAGTTGTAATATATTTTACAAGTAAGGTATATATTCAAACTAGAAGCAAATTGGGAGCAAAGATCCGTAGACGAATTAACCCACTTGCGGTTTGTGAGACTGCTAGATCATATGAGCTTTATTCGCCATACTTCACACGACCATATACACATGTACTTATATAAGTAGTTTAATAGGTTTATGATACTTATAGTAATGCTTTGAAGAGTGAGTATGATTGGAAGTGAGAATTCATTATAATCATTCGTTTTGAGGTTAGTTATTTAAGATATTTAATCAGGCGTTACTTTGCGGAAATCCATTGTTACTTAAACTCTGGAGAAATATGTAGCGGAAAAACACTACATATTTCTCCAGAGTTTAAGTAAGTTATTAATATTATTTGGAAGATTATTAAAGTCGATATGTTAAATTAAAATCTGTTCTTATAACATTTTTATTAAGAATGCGAGCGCTGATTTTATAAAAAATCAAATATATTTTTTTATATTTTTTTTTTATATTCTGGGACATTGCACACAGCGCTATCTAGCCCCACACTAAGCAAACGCTTGTGTCGTGGGTACTAGATAACGGATATAATACTTATATACTTTTCTTTTGTAAATACATACTTATTATACATACAAACGACCAGACTCAACACAAGTAATTATATTTTATAATAATAAATAGCCATTGTGCAATGTTGCAGAAATTTTACAAAAAAATTACGTGAGTGAAATTTCCCGTCCTTTCTTTATTTCTTTCGTTGGTAATCTTTCTTATGTATCACAGGTAGACATAGAAACGTAGAAAACGATTCAATTATCTCCTTAGCAGTAAGTGCTTTCATAATTTAGAATCTTCCTCCCACTCCACAGAAGGAACCAGTAAATCTCTAAAATGGACCAACGAGATCTCAACTATTAGTGTCTAAATCAACGACTTCAAACTCAATTGACTCGTCATTATGGGTTTAAAATGTCAACACTTCTTTTTAAATCTAGCTTTTGAGTAATTTTATCGTGTTTAACAAAGTGGGCAAGTTTTTGTTTGGAAGCCTCAATTTTGTAATAATTACGAAATAATAATTTTTAAATGTACGTAATTATAAAAAAACCGGCCAAGTGCGAGTCGGACTCGCGCACCGAGGGTTCCGTACAAACCTGCAAGGTTAAATATTTTGTGATGTAACTAAAAATTTATGGTTTTCGTAATTTTTCCTTTATCTATGCTATAAGACGTTGCTTCGTACCAAATTTCAAGATTCTGAGTTCACGGGAAGCACCCTGTAGGTTTTGATTCCCTTGCAAGTGTCGAAAATTTGCGGCATAAATGGCTGTATCTTTTGATTGCGTTGGCTTAGAAGTTTGATTTTTTCACAGCTTCAAGGGACAGTAGACCTGAGTAATTGATATAAATTTCAGCTTCATACCTCTACGCGTTCCTGAGAAAAAGGGTCTTGACAGACGGACGGACGGACGGACAGACGGACAACAAAGTGATCCTATAAGGGTTCCGTTTTTTCCTTTTGAGGTACGGAACCCTAAAAAAAACCTTTTTGGTTATTGATATAATATATGTACCTACTTGCTATTTGTTATTATGCTGTAAACGAAATATGCTGATTAGACAACTTGATGATGTCAGGATAATGTAATGTTTTGTATATTTTGTTTTACATGAGATAGGCTCACGCTTGACTAAAACTTGCCTGATGTTAAGCAACGTTGTAATCTACGATCTTGCGCGCTTACTTAGAAGAAACCGGTTTACTCTCGACTTGAAAACCGACAAATTATAACTCCGAGGATGGAGGAGTCGTTTCTAATTTATATTGTCTATGATCTAAACTAACGCAGTATTTCCTTAGGAAAATAGGTCTGCTTCCTATCTAGATGAAGGATGAGAAATAATGTGAGATGAATCAGAACTGTAAAATGGGGCAGTCTAGTGATGACTGTATTCGTACTAAAAGTACTCTGGAAAACCATTATTTATGAAACATTGAAGGTTCTATCTGTACACATAAACACTTATCCTAAATCTTGTTTAGGGTTAAAATAGTTCAAACTAAAGTAAAGATGACTGACTGACTGACATAGTGATCTATCAACGCACAGCCTAAACCGATGGAAGGATCGGGCTGAAATTTGCCATGCAGGTAACTGTTAAAAGACGTAGGCATGGGCTAAGAAAGGATTTTTGGAAATACATACCACTTTTGAATGGGGAAAATAGGGGACGCAAGTTTCACATTTTAATGCGAGCGAAGCCGCGAGCACTCACTAGTAAGACAATAAAACATAAAAAAGGTGTTATTACAAAAAAATATTGGAAAAATATCTCTGGTTTTCGGAACTTATTAGATAAAACACAAAATTTGTAGTACCAGTTTGCTTTTTTACGAAATTATATAAGCTTACAGACAAAAACCTTGTCCATGATATCACCACTTGTCAAACTACCAACCAAAAATAACACAGTAAAAAAAAACGCTACTTTCTATCCAAGTAACTATTAATAACCATAACGTAACTCCTCCTACTCATTACAGTCAGTAATAAATTAACTGAAGACGTCCGCAAGTTCTTATTAAGATCATAAGCACTTACAACTTGTTGAACTTCTTAAAGAACAGTTATTAACGGCTGATGTAAATTATTATGATGATGCTAATGTTAGTGTACATGTTAGTTTTAACCGACTTCCGAGAAAGCAAAATACTCACCTTATTACTTCTTCTTCTTCTTATTGAATGAGAGTGGCCAACTCTGGTTTCGAGAGTTTATCAAGCCACCCTAAGGTCCTCTGACATGGCTTCACGACTGCTGATTTTGACTTTAGTTGCTTGTATTTTTTTATTTTTGTCAAGCGTTTCTTAGTCTTTATTGATTTTGTCTGTTTTAAATTCCGGTTGACGCTAATTTAAAATATTATCTTGTGTACTAAACCAGTGATTGATG
Source organism: Macaria notata (assembly GCA_927399415.1). NCBI lineage: Eukaryota > Metazoa > Arthropoda > Insecta > Lepidoptera > Geometridae > Macaria > Macaria notata. Next base: position 8,881,393 of record OV656741.1, read on the forward strand.
ATATGACCAAGCAATATTTGAAACTAATAAAATCATAATATATTAAGAAAGTTGACATAAATAAATAATACAATACAAGAATTACCATGACAAAACCGAAGAAGTTGTAAAACATTTTGGACAAGATGTTCTCGCTAAACTCAAGCTTCCAGTTTCTACAAATATAGTCGTATTTGTAGAGATCAAAATAAATATAAATGAAGCGAAAAAATCATTCTCAAGCATCAGAAACTTGTTTGGTCTGTTTGTGATGCTAATACGACGTGACACGTTGGTTTCACTTTCGATGAGGTGTTTATTTTTAATAGACACCTCTAAGCTTGCATACACTTTGATACTTAGATTAAATATCCATTTACATAGCCCAGTCCCAGTATAAAATTATCGTTAGGATACCCGATAATAGTAGCAGGTTTGCCAGGTTTTGTTAAAATACGGTCTATCGTAGACCATAATGATCGCTAACCATTCGGGGAATACTAAATTCTCTTCCTTCTTCTCTTCTTGAGTCGTATTTCCTCATGACTGAGGGTCGTGACTCCCCCGCAGAATTAATTCGTTAGGGGAGTTTTCTTGGGCAGATACATCGTGGTGGGCGCCCAGGTCCTTCCACGGAAGACGCATATCCTCGGATATTGTGGTCCTCAAACATGTCGGTTTCCTCACGATGTTTTCCTTCACCGTTAAGCGAGTGCAAATCCACACATAACTTGAAAATACAAGTCATTGGTGTAGGGTCGGATTCGAACCAGGGTGCGTCTAAATGAAAAGCAGACACTGGAACCACTGAGCCACACTCGCTTCGTAAACTCGAATACTAAATTAATCGTCTTTAAATCTAGACTGAATACGTACTTTCTAGGTAAGCGTGTTACACCCTAAGCTGCAGCATTGCTTAACGTTAATCGGGCTTTAGTCAAACGCAAACCATACGTACCTACAACAAAAATATGAAACATACAAGTTCGACAAACGCTTACCTACCGTTAAATAAAATATGAATTTCATTTATTATATCTGAGCAAATACCTCCCCATCTTTCATATCCTTCTCTACTGTTACAAAATAAGATAGAAATAAATATACACAATTAGGTAATTACAAAAGTCACAGCCAAAATCATAACCGTAAAGACAATCAAGTTTAAAGACATCAAGATAATAACAATCTACCCACACAATTCCGCAATGAAGAATGAAGCCTAAAATTCAGCCCGAATGTATTTTATTCCAGGTTGTTCACCTCAAACGAAAATACGAGTAAAATTAGATTCAATCAACGACTACCCACCCACATTTATTACTAATGCGTTTACTATTTCGACAAGTTGAGTAGAGTTGTAGTAACTCTACTAGTGGTTTGTGGCAGCACTTTTGCAGCGTAGATTAGGACAAAATAGTTTTCCTTTAAATATAACTAATATCATAAGAATATTATATACCTAATATACAAATAAGTAGGAAATATGTATTACAAAAAAAATTGCTATACTTAAGAAAACTTCAATTTAGTGAAACTTTTTTCAAGTAAATTTATTGTTGGATGTGACTTTGAAGTCTAGATCATAATGTATCTGTTAAAAAATATAATAATAATATATAGTTTCGGCTTTATCCGCGTGTAGAGTTGTTTTGCTTGGGCTCTGGTAGCGTCCCACGGTATCGTGTGGGGTTATTCATTCATCGCGCCAAGATGATTGGATGTAACTAGTTTTGCGTACGGTAGACCTTGCTAATACAAACACACTTATTTTAAACTCAAACCTCTATATTGAATTTAATCTAGGGCAAATCTTATATTTACAAACTATGAGGAGTTTATTAGTTCTACCTCCAAAGATTATCTAAATTTATTCACCTTCGTCTGAAGGCGGATACCATGCGTGAGTGGACAAACAGTTCTCTTTTTTTGGAAGTATATGTATATTGTTACCATACACATGGACTTTTTTTTTACATGAAATGGGTTTGCACTTGACCGTAATTCGCCTGATGGTAAGCAATCATTACGGTCTAGGATGGAACGTGCTTACCCAGTAAGAACCGATTCACTCCCGCTTTGAAGATCGCAAGGTTATATTCCGCGTACATGTAAATAAGGTTAAACAAAAGTAGATAGATAGATAGATAAAACTCTTTATTGTAACGCACATTGAAAAAAAGACAAACAGAAACACAAAAGACTTAAAAAATACCGCCACAACTGGTGGCCTTATCGCTAATAGCGATTTCTTCCAGGCAACCGTAGGATGGACAGGAGTCGAAAGAAAAATACAGGACGGGGTGTTCATAGTAAATAAACAGACAAACAATTTTTTTTGTAGATACGAGTTTATAGACATTTCCCTTCCTTCGCTCGCTCATCCAATCATATTTATGTGTTTTAGTGCTTTCAATGTTGGCCAATAGAAGTGTGATTGAAACAGCATCCCGAATGCTAATAGCAGATTGCAACACAAATTGAGCTGTAGATGATGAGTCAGGCTAACTGAAATTATTATTCCAATTTGTTACTTAGTAGAGACGTTGGGAGACCTTTTGTGGCTTCGTCGTGTCTGGTTATTTTAGCGGTATTAAAGTATGTACAATTAAGTAAATAAATAAATAAATATATGCTAAAACTTACTTAAAATGTACCATCGGGTGAATTATGGGCAAATGAATGAATTCAACTGTATTGATTTATATCCTGATCATTTAGAATTTAGATGTTCCTAGCCCGACTCCTTGCTTTTGTCATTTTCATAAAACCGTATTATATCTCGTGTTTACCGAAGTATTAAACGTAGAGACAAACGGCTTGGATGTCTGTAAAACAGTCGTAGACTACGTAGCAGATTTTAGGACCCTCTGACCAGGTTAAAGGTTCCTAGAGTAGAAAACTCTTGATATTAGATTGGTCAGTCACACACGATCTTACCTTGTCGGATATATTTTGTTAATCTCAATTAATACATCAAACTGTATCATTAGTTTAGTAATTAAAATCATTTGCCGCACTTCCTGACGCAATTTCGAAACACAACAATAACTGCAGATATAATGGCGTGTGTCTAATGGCACGAAATAACAGAAATGGTATTAACTTCTTGGCTCACTCAAGGTCTGATCTCAATGCTCCGTTTACAATCCCGTAGATTGCTCGGACCTCCAGAGTTTTACGACGGTAGTGATATATTGTGGAATAGGTGTTGTTTCGTTTTTACAAGCTTTAGAAGGAGGAGGTTCTTAGTTCTTATTTTTTACTTCCCCTTAAAAATAAGTTTTGAATACCTTTTAGCGATTTCCAGAAAAGAGGTTCTCAATTCTTGTTTTTATTAACAGTTCAAAAATATGTTTTCAAAATTATGATGAATAGAATAATATACTCGTCTGATAAATTTGATGAACCAAATTTTATCTGTAGAAATTTAATGTTACGGTTCGAACGAGATAGTAGGCATTAGGGAAAAATATTTCACTGAAATTGGCTATTTTCGTTTTAAACATGGATATCCACGCATTGCTAGTAAAAATGCACCTAAAAGATTTTTATTACAGTCCTGACTTTCTCTTTTGTAAAACTGAGATACGAGTAAGTATTCAAAACAATATTTAAACCATCATGTTATACGAACATTATTAGCCCCAGTTCGGGCATTACTCAGACCTCAGAGCTGTTATTACAGTAATTCAAACTCTTTGTACGTCTGTCAGTCGTAAGCCAATCGCCATTTCCTTTGAGTCTTTCGAAGGTTGAAGTTATTGTAATATTTGTACCTTCATATTTCAAAACTCTATTGTTGTTCATATTATTCAATTTTCTCTCAGAACTTTTGCGTTTAAACTCAGAAGACTTATTGTTTCTTAAATTCTTTAGGTTTAAAACTAAATTTTAATTTAAACGTTTTTTTTTTGAGATCCTTTTTTATACCTGGGCTCTCTTTTTTCACTCACTTTCTCTTTCTCTTCCTAATATTTTTCTCGATTTTCTTACTCAACCATTTAACCATGTCTGAGTTTACGTCTTTAGTAGTCAAGTCAGTATGTTTTTCATTAACCAATTTAGTAATGCACCGGCCACCGATGTTGCCAGTCGCAATAACCATAATTGCTAGTTGTATAACATCTTTGCGGTCGCTTCGCTCGCTACGTTTTGCATCTTAACCAACTATGTTTATTTCTTGAGAATGACTGTCATTTGCCAATCACCAGTCTTGCTTATTAAATTCTATAAATTGATTAGCTTTATTGTTAAATGATTGATCGTCTTTGAGTGTTACGTGTGTGCTAAATCTGACAAGTACAAATTTTGCATCATTCCTTTAGACCTTTACAAGAGTAACGGTCTAAAAACCGCAACTATTATTATTATCCCCGATTAAAATAGCTGTAGTCTAAACACAAATGCTCGTTGAAATGTTATGAAAGCAGGTACTTAGAGTTCAATACACTCGAAAGTTTGTACATTTGTTCAACTGTTTACATATAAATCAAGCCTACAGTAACTACATCATTCCTTCACAAAGCACTATTCAGAGCTTTTCATACAGTATAGTTTGAACGAAACATTCCAAGACCCTTGCGCAATGGTTGAGAACAATACAATGTCAAGTATACATTTCTGTTTTATTTTGAAAAGAGTTGTTAATAAAGAGTTCGAACTCGGCAATGGAAATCGTTCAATAACTTACCTACTTTAAATTTGACGCGTTGAAGGGTACTTGACCTGTGTAAGGTCAGCTGTATATTGATTTAGTAAACGTTGACATTATAATTTACTTACGTTTTATGTTTCTTGTTACAGGTAAATTACGAGTGCATATCGAGATTTATGCAAGTAAAGCAAGCGGTTTGTGAGTTTCCTTGAAACTTTTGTTGAATGTTATAGCAAATATTTTTCCTGAGTAATTAAATATTGTTAAAGTCGAGATAAAACTTGGCAAAAATGACTTGACTTTGACCAAGTTTAATATAGGTTTAAACTAGGTTCACAAAGTAGAATATTTTTTAATTTGATTTAAAATGTCATAGGTTCTTTCTTAGTGACAATGTCACTACTCACTACACAGTGATAGGTACTTAACATCAAGCATTTTGTCAATAATACTTAACGCAAATCTTAACATGTACAGCATACTTGTGCAAAACTACTTATATTACTATAGTTTACCTATCATAAATTAAGCATATCGGGAGCTAACCCGATAAATTAAGAACATGACTAAGAGGAACAGCAACAACTAACATAAACAATTAGAGGCAGGAACACTTTGAATAACTCTTTAAAACTTCTTAAATAAATATAGTCACACAAAAAAACCCATTCAAAAACTGTCCCAGTACTGAACCGTAAACCAAAAACAGATCATTTCCACATCCCCATGCCTTTCGCAGAATTCTCGGAACGTGTCAGCACAATGGTTTACGAGCTCAGCTGTATTGAGACATAATTCCAAAGAAGAAATACAGGTAGCCTACATAAGGCTAAGTGTCACGAGATTGTACCTAGTAGACGCGTTATTAGGGAGAAAAAATCCGTAACGCATATGCCAAATTAATCTACTTAATAAATCAAATGTAATAATAAAAAACACGTGATTTATGTCTGTATTTTTGCAAGTGTTAACGTATGCATCGAGCCATAAACACCTCCAAACAAATAATTCATTGTAAAGAGCGCAGACTGAATTCAAAACTCGACATGGCACTGTAATTAGCTGGGATGGGCTATTGGACAATATACCCAACTATTACGTACAAATCTTGACCGTATGTAAAATAAACTAATATTGCTTCTTAGACATATTCTGACAGCACAAGTGGCGCCATCAGCCGCTTAGTCTGAAGTGTATGAAAATGAGTGTGGATTTTCGCGCCTGGCAGTAAGTAGACCGTAGCCTAGTTGGATAAGGCGTTCAGGTTCGAATCCTACCATTCGTGATTATTTTCGCTCATTTTCCAATAAAAGTTTAAGTTAATTATTCACACTTCAGATTTTATTTGTGTAAATGATAAGACAACGATTGAGACTTAGTCGTAAATTTTGGAATGCCTCTGCCTAATACAAATCCCTGTCTTGTCCTGTAGAGAATGAGTGTTTGTTAGTAGTCTCTAGTTTACACTGTCTATGGCCAGGTGCAATGCTCTGAGCTAATCTGATAACGTTTATGGCTCCAGGCTTCGCTTGCAATAAATTACGCATATCACGTATTGTGCACGGCTGTCCTATATTTTACGCTAGATCTTGATTGCAAGCCTAGAACGATTATATTAGTGGAAATGGAGCAAGTGTTATGATATCATGGAAATTATAAGTGATGAGATCTTTGACTCTTTTGACGTCATATACTTTTTTGTTACGTTATATGGGCCACTAAATGACATGTTTTTATTTGTATTATTTAAACTTACATATTGTTAAAAACTAATTTAAAAAACTAAAAACTAAGAAACGAAAAAAAAAATTAAACTACTTCTAAAACTAAAATACTTAATCTAAAATGCCTATAGTGGAAGGAAAGGTCCCTAAAATGCTGGCGGCATTTCCGCGTTGTATAGCAATGCTCACCTTTTGAGCAAAGTAGCAGCCAGCATTCTGGAGACCTGTCACTTCCACCAAACGCTTGGTCAGGTCCCGGTCCCGCTTGGACAAGTCCCACGGCAGCTGGACCCCACGGGCCCAATGTCTCCACCACAAACGGCACAAACATATAAAGGTGATCGAATTTTGAATATTTATGCCGTTTGAGGTAGAATGCCATTAAGCCATATAAATTTTGTTTTAAGAAATTGACAGCACCAATTTTTAGGTTTTTTACTTTAGTTTAATTCGAATGCAATTTGCTATAACCACCGACTATCTACTCTCTTTATCGCCTCGACTTTACTGTGCGTACAGCGATGTAAAAATCATAGTTCTCCACGAACTTTAAATAAATAAAAAAAAATCCGGGACATTGCACACAGCGCCATCTAGCCCCACACTAAGCAAACGCTTGTGTCGTGGGTACTAGATAACGGATATAATACTTATATACTTTTCTTTTTTACTTTAATCTAGTAATCTTCATAGCGAGAACGAATCGGATCTTACTAGGTAAGCACACGCGTCATCCTCAATCACTTATTACCAGCGATTTTGTCAAGTGTCAACCCATCTCGTAGTTATTAAGTAAAGAATAAACTGATCTCTGTTTCACTCACACATAAAATAATATATTTTATAATATAATGAATCAATAGCGCAGCTTAATAATACGCGGTTAACGTTAAAAATCTTCAAAATCAGAATTCTTACCAGCGTTTTTTTAATTACTCGAAATCTCTCAAACAAATTAAGTTTCACCTGAGACAAAAAAGGATGACATCATCCTACAGTAGCACTAGCCATTTATCTTAATATTCTACACTAATGTATTTTCATCAACAATAAAGATTGTTTCTTCACCTCTATTGTGTTTGAATGCATTAATTCTGCTCAAAACTTCAAAATCAAAGGCTTACGTAAACAATGACACAACGGTTCCCAGACAATGGCCATGTCAATAATCTGCCTGATGATGGCTTTCTCCAGCGATCTGGTAATAAAGAGAAACTGTTTGCAAATCAAGCTTTACTTAGTTGCTAGCCATATTATGTTGTAGCATTATGATTATGTATGCATAGCAGCTAACAAATTTTATTACCCACTAGCTGTGCCTGCGACTTCGTCCGCGTGAAATAAGTTATTTCAGTCATTCATTCTTTCATACATATTTTTTGATATCTTGAACCGTTTTCGCAGCGCACACAACGGATGCCTTTAAAGATGAATAATTTTTCCCGTTTTTTCTACATTTTCCATTGTTTCTTCGCTCCTATTTGTTGCAGCGTAATGTTATATAGCCTAAAGCCTTCCTCGGTAAATGGTCTATTCAGCACAAAAATAATTTTTCAATTCGTACCAGTAGTTCCTGAGATTAGCACGTTCAAACAAACAAACAAACTCTTCAGCTTTATAAAATTATAAGTATGTATAGATTAAAGTGATACATACATAGAAGAAACTAGAAGAAATTATGTATTATTTTTCTTTTTTTTTTTTTTTAACTTGAACGGGTTTGCACTTGACCATAGTTTACCTTTTAAAAACTATTCAGCGTCTGAACAAAATGTTAGCAAGAAACATATAATCATCATCGTCATCAGCCTAATGAGACCCTCTGCAGGGCATAAGCCTCCTCTCTCTTACGCCAACAATCCCTGTCTTGCGTCGTCTTGATGTCTTGGTAGGAATACCTGTACAAAGATTGCTGGATGATATAAGAAAGTTTGAAGGAAACATCTGAACAAGAAAAATATTATTTTCAATTCAAACCAAAATGTTTTGATTACGACTGAACTGTATGGAGTGCTGGGCAAGAGGCCTATGCTCAGCAGTGGGTAGATACAGGCGACTGATGAAGTATGATGTAAGTTCTTAGCTCATTTATTGAAAGTGATAAGTACTTAATAGTTACACAAACTTAATAGATTTCCGGCAACAAGGGTACCCTATCAATATAAATGACTAATCTAGCTCTTACAAATACAAACACGTCTTCTAGATACACATTACACTAAATAACACCAAATCGCCTTCGTTTCTATTTAGTCGTATCCAAGAGCTAGATCCATGTCCGTAATTTAGTCTATTACCAGCGATGACATAGTATATACGTATAGTAAACGACAGGCCTTGCCAATACAAAAAAATAATAAGTTGAAACAATTAGTTACGCTCTGTTATTCATTGTTCAATGAATAAAATAAATAAATATTCCGGGACATTGCACACACCAAAGTAAGTTAGTATAAAACTGACCAACTTGCGAGTTTTGTAAACTGCGCCCTAAAAGCTTCGGATATACCAACAGCCAGGACCTACAATTTAACTTGACATACAATCCTACCCAGCGCTAAAATGAATGCAATCTTATGATCACTGCGTTTAAAATAACATAAGTCTGGTTAACTTAAATGTTTGATAGTCCTAGCTTAAATTTTTAAATTTAGTGCTATCGACGCGCATACAGAATGTTAATAAAAGCTATTGGGGCGCTTACAAAGTTCTTAAGCCAGTCTGTTTCCTTTCGATGTCAACGATTACAAATTGCAAGCGCATATAGGGGTCCAGTCATTAGCTATATTACAGTGATTTGCTGCAGGCATTGTGTGATTGCAAACTTATAGTTTCACTTGCGGTAATAGTCGTGTAGTCGGTGATTTGCAGAGGTATGCGGGATTGTTTGCGGGTATTAAAATTTGTAGGATTTGTGCTGTAATAAAGCTTCTAAAAATGGGTAAAAAAATCAAAATAAGATGTTAAAATAGGCTATCACATATCGTCACTTGAAAGTTGATATTGTGTGTTGTTTTTATTTAAATTGCATATGACATATCTACATTTTGTAAATGACAGAAAAACAACATAAACCAAACTATTTTTTCATGTGTTCATGAAAAACTATTGACATTTCCCTTAGTTGCTAAAACTATTCCTGAACAGATCTTGGAACTTTAGCAAGAATCCGGTTTTGTATAAAAAATTAAATTGACAAAGAAATTTATTGAGCTTGTCCTTTTAAAATGATAAAGAAATTTATTTCAAAGAAATTGAATAGCTTACCCAACCCTCACTATCCACAAAATGACTTCTATACCTTACAGTAAATTGCATCATAATCGCACCCTCTATATACGGGTTGTATTGTGCAACACGTGCGCGTACGCAGCTGTGCTTTGCAAGGAGTAAAATAACGCAACAAACTCTGTCATTGTTATCGACGGCCTATAGATTAATTAATGGTGATATAAGCGATTGATTTCATTGGTTGGATAGGTTTGTTGGGGTTTGTGAATAGACGAATGAATGGTCATTACTCAATAAATTATTTTATTTAGCAGCAAATTAATTGTTTATAATATGTAATTTATTATGTCACTAAACATTTACTATATGTGTCTACGAGTACTATTTAAAAAGATCATATATTAGTCAATACTTAAAGAAAAGAAAAAGAAACAAAGAAGCTTAAGTGTGAGTATTTTTTTCCAATCTCCAGGCATCCAAATTGATACTTAGGTACTCACTGCAAGTTTATGTTTCGATAATATCGTATGTAACGTAACAATTGTTGCAGTTTCATTTTAAAATCATACGCAAGACTATGAATATTGTGAGAAACGTTAGTAAAAAAAACCTTTTCTACAACTCTCTGTGTCGTAATTTATACACAGTCACCATTCTAATACTCAAAGACTCCACATAAGGACCTACTAGAAACGTTCATTCATTCATATAGTGTGTGAATCATCATCGTATTTACATATATGCAAATTATCACCACACTTGAAGCGTCTGGCATTTGTTCATGCTAATTTATGTCATAAACTTTGGCTTGTATATGAGACTACTAGTAGACGCCCGCGGCTTCGCTTGTATTATTTTGAGATCAAAAGTAGCCCTTCAAAAGTGACGCTTCTAAGACCTCATACTACATACCAAAAATCATGATAATCCGTTTATCCCTCTTGGCTTGATAATCGCTTAAATTTTAAACAGACATATTCAAAAAAAAAGTTGAAACGTGTTCTGTTATCAATTTAAAGCATACTCACTTTTTTTCAAATATCTTTTATGTACAGATTTTTAACCCTCTTGTACTTTATTATATGTATAGATAAATATGTATGTGTTTTCGTATTATAACTTTTATAGGCTTTATAGGTGTGATAGTATTATATATGGATATTTTATGTATCTTTTTTATATAATAATGGTTTCAATGTGTCAATTTGTGTCTAAAATATTTATGTAGATATGCAAATGTGCACAAATAGATTGTAAATATTTTTCGTTTCTGCGAAATTTGAGTGTTATTGAAGATCGTAGTAAACAGTTGAAATTAAGCATACATTTTGATTGTCGATCTGTGTAAATATTTAAGTTTAAGCATAGCTCATTTTCAAGTAAAACTAAGCAAAATTGTTTGCTTAACCAACAAGTGGTTACAACCTGGCAAGGGCATCTCAAATCACGATGATGTTTCCTAATTCGGTATACTGGCGATGCAATGTTTCGTAACATTTTGTAGTTGACTGCACTTTAGAAGCTTCTGAGATTTTCATCTTTTATGCAACGAGAAAAGTGGGCTAAATTTATTCTTGTTTTTTCATGGCTATTTTTTGTGCAATGTTTTGTAGTTTACTCTGTTTTAGTTAACTATTTATTATTCATCTGCAAACTACTAATTGATCATCTGAATTGTCCATTACAATTTGAAAATTAATTCAATAATCAGTTAATCTAATAGAAATCTGTCAGTACGAGTCAAAAATATATTTCGTGCCATCTTAAGAAACAGCCAAAATAGTGTGTTACAGTATCATAAAAAATATTTAGAATCATATTTTCAAGGACCTCATAAATCATAGGAATCAGCCAAAAATCGAAGAGAATGGCGCATACTCATTCGCATGCGCATTTAATTCCTGCAGCCCCATTTTACCCTCGTACGAGTAGAGGTACGGCAAGAAGGCACCGTTATACAGTTGAGGCTCCAAAGACTCGCACCAAGCGGTTTGCTTCGACTTTCATCGTGCGAACAGCCAAACTATGGAACTCCTTGCCTGAATCTCTATTTCCCTTGAACTATAATTTGTCGGTCTTCAAGTCGAGAATAAACCGGTTACTTCTAGGCAAGCGCGCTAGATCGTAGATTACAACGTTGCTTAACATCAGGCAAGTTGTAGTCAAGCGTGAGCATATCTAATTTAAAAAAAATACTCATATACATCAGGCAGGCTGTTAATCAAACGTAAACCTATCCCATGTGATAAAAAATGCTCCACAGAAAAGAGCATCGTTCTTTAACTTTGAATGATTTATAAATCATAATAGAACCAAGAACAAGTAAAACCATAAAATTCGTACCTGTACCATCAAGAACCAAGATTTTCATTGAGTTCATATTTACAAAGTTACATCAGAGATTACGATCACTGATTTCATGCTTTTAGTCACAGTTCGTTTATCCACCAGCACTTGCTTCTAACCCCTTGAATTATGTCATCTTTATAAATCTTGGTTTTTGCATCTTGTTTGTAAACACGTTATTTTGTAGTCTTTGCCTATTAGTTCTTGTTTTACTTTTACTATCACATTGCTAGACAAAGTCCATAGTAAAGTAGCTAAGTAGTCATTAGTTAAAAGAAATTATAAAAAAAAAACAACCAGAAGAAATATAAACCTCCTTTTTTAAAGTCGAAAATAAATTAGAACTTTAATCTTTAGTACTTACCATCGTTTAAAATTTTGCATTTTAAATATAGTCTCCTTTCTAAATTGTTATATAATATTTTCCTTAACTCCACGTTCCTATAGTAACATTTTAATATAACATAAACTGCAAATAATAATTAATTTTATTTGGAAATATGATTGGGTCAATACCTTATTTGGCACTTATTATGGAAATACCAAACCAACACAGCTTAAAATTGTGCCGTCTACGTTAATACGTGTAATTAAATATAATTATGATGTTTAATATTAATGATAACGTATTTTTTTTGTTCTTGAAAAGCAAGACTCTAAGAATATATCACTCAGTCTTGTGTTAAGTTCTTTTGTTCTAATATAGGGATTTATATATTTAGCGGCTTCTTCTAGGCAAGCGCACTAGACCGTTGATTACAACGTTGCTTAACATCAGACGATTTGTAGTCAAGCGTGAACCTATGTCGTTAAAAAAATATATATTTTTAGAAAAAGAAAAATCCGGTTTCCTTACCTATACCCATCTTCAAACAATATAAGTATACTACCTACCATACATATGTATTTCCAACTTTCATATGATTTCTACCACCTGTTGCTTTACATAGCATACCTTGTTACATCACAATGATAGGGGATATCTTTCACATTAGTCATGGTGTTCCTTGCCCATGGCAGTTTACAATTATGCACGCTTGTCGATCTGTTTGTTACGTTCTATCACTGTTTTTATGTAACCCTATTTGTTTGCTGGTTGAGGAAAAATTGCAAATTATATTTACTTTACCGGCTAAACGTGACGTGCTAATATCTATCTATACATAATAATAAAGCTGTAACCGGTCGGTGTCTGTACATTGAAGATACCTAATTGAAAAAAGTAAAGTTGAGATGTCTTCATTTATGAAATAGAACACAAAAATCATCTTTCAAAAAAAATCTGTTTGTCTATTTGTCTGTCGGTATGCTTGTTCGTTATAGACTCAAACAGCTGAACCGATTTGTCTACGGTCACTAACATGTTGGTGCATTATTAACTTAACATTTAGTGTTTATTTCATTTCAATCGGTTCGTAAATAAAAAAGTTATGTTCATATTAAACCAAGTGGTCATCGATATCCGCTGCCTATACAGCCATTTTAAAGATTCGTATACAATAAATAATACAGCCAATTGAAAGATTTTTGTTGGCGCTGTATATACTTTTTATCTCAAAATAATACGAGCGAAGCCGCGGGCGTCCACTAGTAATGAATAAACGTTTTGGATCGTTTGCTTAGAGAAAAGTATGCATGTGTAAATTCGGCACACATTCACATACGCACAGTTTCTCTCTCTCTCGCTCTCTTGAGTCGTTTTTCCTCATGACTGAGGGTCGTGACTCCCCTCGTTAGGGGAAGATATGTATCTGCCTGCGAAGTGGGTCCTTCCACACACAGTTACACACTCACACACACACAGTGTTCGTATAGTTCACCAAACTTGTTCTAGAATATAAGTAATGTTTATGCATTATAATGTTATTAACAATGCCTTATCAGTCCAGTAAACGCAGATAATTTCCGACTAAGCACACGGCCGCGCCTAAACATTTATGAAATTATCAGTTATTTATATTATCTAGCAGAAAATAACTCGTTTATTTATAATCTCTACTTAGTATGCAAATCTTTCTCAATAATTATATGTTCCCGTTAGATTATAATTGAAAATTTTATAACATCAATTTAATTGCAAAGCACTTCGTAATTATATTCTTGTAAAATTTCTAACTGAATTGTAGCTTACATACTTATTTCCCACCATTTTGCTTTCTTTGTAATTGTTTCTTTATGTATTGTCTGAATATTTCGTTATTATGAGTTTTGAATATTTTTTTAAGTGTGTAATAATCACCTTTTCATTAATTTTAAAACCTTATCTATTCATCTTCACCTTCAAAAAGTACAATCCAATTTCAGTCTGTTGTCGACAACTTTGCAAAAAATAACTCCTGAGAACAAAACTAGATGGCGCTAGTAGTCGAGTTAGCTCGCGGTATCGCATGGACTTCATATAACGCGAGCGATTTTTAGCTGTGTTGTTATCGCTAACTTTGCGCAGAGGCAATATCGTAACCAATGAGGTTAATCCGAGGTGCGATTATTGCTAGTTGAAAACTTTACCAATACCCCGCCATGTGGACGTGAAATACCGTCCGCTACGGCAATTTTTGAACGGCTCTCAAAAGCCACATAAATTACTGACAGTAAACTAAGTGCCAAATTGGATTGGCCCAACGCCGTAAAATGTATTTACTGTTACCCTGAAAATTTTCAAGAATTGTGACCTAAATTAAAATTTTCGATTCAGTAAAAAATGGAAAATGATATTATACGCGAAAATATAAGTATTCTTTCTTAACAATGGTGCTACTCGCTAAACAATAAAAAATCTTAAGGCAATTCAATAAATACTTACACAGACTTCGTACAAATTGTCTAGACAGCTAACATTTCCTACTGATATAAACAAGTTTTCGTAATATCTATTTACTTTGATGATATAACGCAGTAATTTCATACCATCTGATTATGAATTCGCTCACAATTCAAATTGGCCTTTCAGAAATATTACCTTACTTAATTGGATATTTAGATGACAATCGACTGTAAATTGTATTGAAATTGATCCTTGTTGTATAAGGCACAAAATTGCTATTTTGATTTGTCTGATATATTATGTGTATTATTTTATTATCTAACAACTTAGATCTCTTTTCAGTTGAAATGTTTGAACAGGTAATTAGTTATTGTAAAATTATTTGCATTTAATCATAGGCAGGTCAGTACTTTTAGGTAAGTCTAGTGACAAGTCTCCAGAACGCTGGTTGCTACTTTGCTCAAAAGGTGAGCATTGCTGTACAACGCGGAAATGCCGCCAGCATTTTGGAGACCTTTCCTTCCACTACAGGCATTTTAGATTAAGTTTTTAGTTTTAGAAGTAGTTAAAGTTTTTTATTATATTTTTAGTTTTTTAAATTAGTTTTTAACAAAATGTAAGTTTAATTTACACAAATTTAAACTTTTGGTAAGTGATAATTGTGATCTTACAATATATAGGGCTTAAATAGTTACGGTAGTGATTAGATTAGATTTTCCAAATTGTGATCCGAATTTTGAAGTTTACTGACTCGATATAAAGCTAAAAAGATGAACTTAGGTGGCTCGTTTTATATGATACTAGGTCCGATATTTATAGCCTATAGCTTGATTGATTCGCCTGATTTTAATATTATAAAAACTGGCCTAGATTTACAGACACAGGTCAAAGGAAATAAAATGGAAATGAGATCATTAAATGGACAAGTTGCTAAGATCCAATGTTAATGCAATTCATTCTTGTTTCATTCCAAACTTGGTTTACTAGATGTTGTAAATTTCTTTAATTATTGAATGTTATTCTTTTGTTAGGTACCTGTACTAGATAAATGTATAGAGTTATATAAATCGGAGTAATAATTGTATTTATATTATTAATAAAATTTGTTTTTTTATTTGTTTTTAATCGAAAAATGAGAGTTTGTCTATTTTGTTTTGCATCGTTTATAAAGCTGAGTTGTGAATGAATAAGTTACGTGATAACAACATAAATTATTGAGCTTGAAGAAATAATATTTTTCTTCTTTTTTGATAACACCTTTAGCAAATATATTTACTATTATTTATTTAAATTAGATGTTAGTAAATTAGATTTCACAGCATTACTTCAAATTTGACCCAGCCCTTTATCTACTTTTACAAAGCTATCTTTTTAATATAACATTACCTTAATCCATCTTGACCTGACACCATTCCACTGACATGTTCAATGACCTATTCAAGAAAGAATACATCATTTATATCGTTCTTTTATATGGCTTTGAGAGGATTAGCAGTAAATTGAGAACCGATCACATACGAGTACTATAATGGCAAGGGTTCTAAAACTTTGCATGTAACATTTGTAAAATATACTTCTATGTTTGCTTAGTGTGGGGCTAGATGGCGTTGTGTGCAATGACCCGGAATATTGTTATACTAACTATTCGTATGATTTCTGTAGTATTTACAAAAAAAAATGTGCAACTTAGTTAATATTTTTTTCTATACTTTTAACTTCTAATTTTAACGTTTGTTACTATTCTTAACTAGCTCGCTCCATCCTAGACCATAATGATCGCTTACCATCAATCGAATCATGGTCACGTACATTTAATATAAAAAACTAGAATTGTACAAGTTCTGTAAGGTGACTGCTTACCATCAGGCGGACAGTCTGCTTTTTGTCACTTATAAAAAAAAACACTTGAAGATTGAGCATCTTGGTCAATTGAATAGAATATACTGGGAAAATTCCTTCAACGGTCCGGTTCAACAACTGTGCGTCCGTTCTTCCTTTTGCGGTGACATAACCCATATTATAACGGTCCGGTAGATTGATTTCTCTGGTCATTGATTTATTTAACCACCTCACCTCAAAGCTCCGATACTGTTCGATAAGAAACGGTATAGACAACATAATTACATGCAAGCATGTGATTTGATACAACTCCTTCTTAAGGTATAGGAAGAAAGTCTTAGGTAATTAAATTTTCTTAGGAATCTGGGAAAGTGTCGACTCGATTTCTTTCTTTAGTTGCGTGCTATGCGATGTTTGCTACAGGTTTTGTTTTTTCAATGTCGCATTTAGCTCGATGCCAGCGACTTGTCATACTACTTATTTATTTATCCTACAAAGTTGTTATTGCAAATCTTCAAATTGACACTGCATAAAGAAATTTGAAATCTGCGTTTTGGTATTTACGCTCATCTCTGACAAAATACTGCGCTATTTACCTTTGTAACTACAAACCTGTTCTGTAACTATGCTTTATATGTAATTACAAACTTCCTCAATTAGCCTAAAATTTCCAAATGGACTTCTCTTGTTATTTCTTTATACCCTGTCCTTGCAAAGTGATTTTTCGTTCCGTGGACCTTGAAATTGATTTCTCACGAACTGGACAAGTGGACTCGTTTAGAATAATTTAGATACGCACAATAGGTCTTTTTTGTCGTTACCGCCTCTAATTTGGTTCATCTCGTTGGCTAACTCATTATGGTGGTTCTATTTTGGTCTGATGGCTCATCCATGCTCTTATTGATGCTTATCTTAATGCTTTACTGATTGATTGCCTTAGTTAAGATTGAATATATTTATTTTATAGGTACTACACGTTTGCGTACCCTTTTTTTAGCCAAA
Organism: Macaria notata; assembly: GCA_927399415.1. NCBI lineage: Eukaryota > Metazoa > Arthropoda > Insecta > Lepidoptera > Geometridae > Macaria > Macaria notata. The sequence goes on from OV656741.1 coordinate 8,898,935, forward strand.
TATAAAACACTTTATTATAAACACCAAAAATAGGAAATAACACAATGAAACATACAAACTTAAAATTAGTGTCCTAATTGGCGACTTTATCGCTCAAAGCGATGTCTACCAAGTAACCAATCTGGCAGGGATCAGGGTACTAGTAAAATGGTAGACGAGGACAATTAGAAACTATTTTACAATCATTCATTTATCATACAAAAGTTCGTAAATTCATACGTGTATTAAAATTAAATTTGTCAACAGAGATCCGTCTCCAAGTTCCTCTGCATCCTGTCTCTTTGATTCCTGTATGATTTATTGCTTCCACCGCCATTGACCGGTGTGTTGCAGAAAGGCGGGAATCGCGTGCTTTTCTGGTCATTTGGCTATTTCCGTCTGGCGCTCGGCTATATCCGTCTTCGGCGGGACGATGACTTTACCGGCATGCGTCCACACCAGACCTTGACAGGTTATGACAGAACATAATAGGTTATTATTGTTATGCAATATTGCAAAGTCAGGAAGTCGCTTGCGTCTGGTGTTTTTTATGTACAAGTTCATGTTTTAAGTAGCAGTTATTAGTTGCAAACTGCTGCATCATGGGAGGCGGTCTGCTCTCTTTAATTTTGTCTTTACTCGCTTCCTTCTTATCTTGTTAATGGTGTTTTCCAGTTGTATCTAGTTCATTAGACAATTTCTAAGTAATATTGTTTCCGTTGCTACTTTTATAGATGTTGCTTCATCGCTTTTATCACATCATCAAATGGAATGACTATAATTTTGCATCACACACAGAATCTACCTGCTCATTGGTTGTGTAGCTACTATCTCTCCATTATATTTTAATGCTTGCTTGCATAACCACAATTATATTTTATTCTACCTTTGTTGTTGTTAACGCCACTGTTGCATAAAATTCAGTTCGCCTCAATTTAGTTTTGATTAAGTTATGCCTATCAAAACATGACTTCCGCGTAACAGAGCGTCTAGAAAGCGTTACAAGCGCCTTGTTAGTCCCTTCTCTTAATTAACAACTGTTAAAGCATCGGAAACCCAACAATTATCTTGTCCAGTTCGAAATTACCAACCATGGCTGCGTAGTGTGAGGCAGTTACTGAGATTATGATCTTTGCACTATTAGGATCTGTGCTGCTAATTCACAGTGATTCTTGCCATTATTTATTGATCTTGGCTTTTAAAGCTATCTTTGATAGATTATTATTTTTCTAGAATCTTTTGTTTTACTCCGGTATTTCTGTTAAGGTTTGGATTACATAATATTTCCATTTTTAACTTTTACCTCAATGACTCATCTACATTGTTCGGCAAAGTACATATATTACCCGAGCCAAATAAAGGTAAATATAGAGCAGTGTAGGAAAAGTCACAATTTTATATTTTCGAGTAATTCATGTTTCAAACGATTCTCTCTCTGAGTCGTATTTCCTCATGACTGAGGGTCGTGACTCTCCCGCAGAACTAATTCGTTAGGGGAGTTCTCTTGGATAGATACATCGTGGTGGGCGCCCAGGTCCTTCCACGGAAGACACATGTCCTCGGATATTGTGGTCCTCAAACATGTCGGTTTCCTCACGATGTTTTCCTTCACCGTTAAGCGAGTGCAAATCCACACATAACTGGAAAATACAAGTCATTGGTGTAGGGCCGGATTCGAACCAGGGTGCGTCTGGTTGAAAATCAGACACTGGAACCGCTGAGCCACACTCGCTTAAAACGATTATCAACCAACTATTTCTGTTCTATGTATCGAAATGTATATCCCAATGATATCAAACTTCAGCTTCAATACTGAGGATATCTAATACAACAGACGGATATATCTCATTATGGTGTTATTCAACAAAGGCACCAGAAACTGTGCCGACTGTCAAAGATAAAACACGTCTTAATTTCAGTGTTGTATTGAAAACAATTCATTATTGTTGCGACATTGCAATTAATGTTCTGTTTGCTGGCAGTCGTGATTATGGACTCGGAAAGTTTGATTGGTGTTGTGAATTGTGGTAGTGAATTTATTTGTGATTTGAGAAATTGTAAGTTTGAGTGTGAGTTGACTATGGAGTCAAGATTTTTCAATACGCCTTACAGGCTTCGGTAAAATGTAAGTTCTGTATGTATCAGAAGAACTGCGAATTAATGATTTTTCCTGTTTGATTTTGAGAATAATAAAAGTCGGGTTTGTTAATATACAATATACTTACTAGTGTAGAAATGCCAGGTCGCACTAAATTCGCTGATAAAACTAAGATTAAAATTGAACTACTTGACTTACGAGTTATGTTTCTTATGTCTGATCCGTGCCTTTTTGGCTACGGCAACCAGACAATTGTAATGATTCGGACAAGACATTGCAATAAATATGACTATTTATTTGGTTTTGTGACCTAAAACAATTTCGACACCTACTTTATTTCCTTTTACAATTGACGATGTTTAGAACCCTGAACCCAAACATATATAAATACAAACGAATAAAATGAACAAACTATAAATATCTATTGACAATCTACCGATATAACTAAAAACCTCTCCGCCTAATACGATCGTGACTCCTGGCAGATAAAGAAGTGGCTTCTTCTTGCGCAATGTTATTGTAATGTGTTTCAAAGCATTCTTTGGCCTTTTTGATGTAGCCGCTTGAGGTACGCCGAAACCACGAAGTAACTGCTGCCGTTATAGTTTGGATTTTCAACACATTTTCTTTTAGGAATGCCTTTCAATTGATAGGAGTATCGATTTAATATTTTGTAAAATGTTTGAAGTTAAAAAGACCGTCTTAATGATGGTAAAGTTGCAGATATTTGTGGCTTATCAAGTGAGTCAGTAATACATAAGTCACGATTGAAATAAGCTTAGCTAAAAGATTCCTATTGATGCGAGGAGTCCTTTGATTAGATTGCACAGGAAACACAGCTCCTGGTAGAGTGTGTTTACAGCCCCTACAATTTATGTAGAGGCAGATCGCAAATTTATAAATAGCTATAGCATAATGTAAGTGTTAGCCAGTAGTGATAGCCACCTGTAAAATTGTGATCGAGGCTACCTCAACAGAAGTCGGTAATTCCAATAAGCCATAAAATTACCCTCATCAGCAATATCAGCTACTCCTAGTTAAGAAGGCTCTCGTCTCACGACCCGGCTATTGCTTACCAAATCCCTCATAAAAATAAACAATTTTCAAAATCGTGACGAATCCATCACGATTTACGGTAGTTAGTTAGTGAGCGGAAAGTAAATGTGATAAAATTGTTGGATTGGATGATAATTTTAAGATGTTTTGGTTTTTGAAATCCTTAATGCTGTGATGAAAAATATTACAGATATTATGTGACTACTAAAAAAGTGACATCTAGACTACCAAAACATATGTAGGTACATGCCTATATGTCTTCGCTATAGTTCAAACTTGTTAATTTTTGTCAATTTATGGTACAGAAATTTAGGGATAAACTTTAAATATTAATAGTTTCTATTTCGAGGCAAACCTTTCGACAAAGCTACTATAAAATGAAAAAAAGTTCCCTTTTTACATGCATACAAAATAACCAGTATGGCATATAGAAAGTTTTGTCACATATTTAACCGGGATGAAAGGAATTCTTTGAATAAAACTCAGATAAATATCCAAAACTATTTATCGACGACAGTTTAAGGAGCCATATCAATTAAGAAGCCACGGGGAACCAAAATATGGGATTTAGAGGCCTTTAAAATTAAAATATTGCGAGTAAAGTGTCGAAATGTAATATAAAATTATAATTTATTTGACTCTAACTGTGTTGCCTAAACTTTTAAAATGTGGTTTGGTAAATTGGTAAAAAAATAGATTTTTTTGTTTTAAGTGCCATTTTATTCGTGTATACTGATATCAGTTAAAATACATTAATTAAACGATTTCAATAAAATTGAAAGTTAGTAGATATAGTTGTATGAATATCTTGACTTTACGAAATATGAAGCTTTTTCTTTTAGATATATTTGAAGTATGCTTATCAATTTGATTAGGGACTCAAAAAAATCTTAAAGGGTAGTAATTTTAACTATTTTTTATACTAGTACATCCAATATCGAATCTAAGTAATGTAAATAATAAGTATGAATCGTTAAGAATTATCGAGTTATTGCTATTTTAAGATTAATATTTCGCCTGATTTTACTTTGAGAACTACAAACAATTTTTAGTAACTCTTACAACTTGAAACCCTCGTGACAATAAATCAAATCCCAATAAATGAATACATACTACATAAAAAGTTAGGTTTCTACAATATACCTACATACATGAATTTTATACCTATAGCCTACCTACCATCACCAAACGCTAAATGTCAATAGGTCCCAAGTCAAGGCTATTCAAATGCTAGACCAAAAAGATGTCATTTAGCATTCTGTGAAGACACAGGATCGTGATATGTCAATTCACTATTGTGATACTATTGGTACTATAAATTTATGATATAGAAGATTATAATGATATATGTCTTTTGAATTACATGGCACTATTTTCAATAAGTTAAGTTATATATTACTGGTTTGTAAATAGGTAATCCAGATCACTAAAATTGTTATTAAGGCTATGAAGAATATTTTTTATCAGTAATAAATATTGTATGGCATTTTCGATTTGCTATCGAAGAAAATACAGCAAAACTTTGGAACTCACATCAACTCTTTCATTCTTTTAAAAGTGGCAGTATCAAAAATCATTTCAGAGGATACCTACGTCATAACATCTACTTGCATGCCAAATTTCAGCCCGATCCGTCCAGTGGTTTGGGCTGTGCGTTGATAGATCACCATGTCAGTCAGTCAGTCACCTTTGAGTTTTCTTCTTCTTAGTCGTTGTCTTCATTGCTGAAGGTCGTGTCTAGCTTGAAGTCTTGATCACTTGGTGCACTATGCTTCTCCATGATGTCCTGTCCTCCGCGGTCTTGAGAGCTTGGGTTATTGGCAAGCCTGTAAGGGTCTTAACTAGGTCAGACCAGCGGGTAGGTGAGCGGCCGCGTGATCTTCTCCCATCGACTTTGCCAATTACCATCAGTTTTTCTAAACTGTCAGGGTCCCTACGAGCAATATGTCCGAAATATTTGAGAATTCGCTGAAAGCAGATAGCAGACAGTCTTGTGGTTATCTTGAGCTCTTTTAGAATAGATACGTTGGTTCGGCGTGCAGTCCACGGGATACGCAACATCCGTCTCCAACACCACATCTCAAACGCATCTATTTTGTCTCTTTCTTTCTTCCTAATTGTCCAGGATTCGGCGCCGTAAACGAAGATAGAGAATACCAACGTACGCACCAGCCTCACCTTGGTTTTTCGGGATATGTTACGGTCTTTCCATATTCTAGTGAGTTTAGTCATAGCTGATTGAGTTTTATGTGTACCTATATTTAGATGTATGTGCCGGGCTTAAGTAAAAGAAAGGATTTAAGAAATCCGATTTGATGATTCATATTTAAAGTTACCACTAAAACACGTAGAATTTGAACTTTCAGTTAAACGTTACCATTTTCTAACCTCCATCAACAGGCAATTATTTTTATTGGTAGTAACTGGTAGTTTTAGGAGTTTTAAATTTAAAAATAACAATAATTAATACCACTTGAGTGTTATATTTATGGTCTATCCAATTATCTCCATTAATATTATCTTTTAACCTCAGTTTTAGAAATTGTTGATTATTTTTATAGCGCCTTGAATAGAAAATGCCTTTTTAATAAATTATTGTACACCCGTCTAGTTATTTTTTTTATAATTTCCTCTCCATCCTACGGTTGCATGGAAGAGATCGATTTAGCGATAAGGCTGCCATTTGTGGCATTAGATTTTTTTTTCCGTTTTGTCTTATGATTTTTTATGTGAGTGTCCAATAAAGTATTAATCAATTTGATTGATTAATACTTTCTAAAAAAAAGTTTGAAAAAGTTTGTAAAAAAATATTTTATCACATTTTTCATGTAAAATCTTGTATGATTTCTACATTAACTATTTTTTTCTTTATTAAAAGTTTTCAGTAAATACATTGACAATGAAACCAATGTATGTCTATGGATTGGTGATCATCTAGATATTACACCTACAACAAAAAAAACATACTTCTGTCTAATGCGATATCTTTCCTTCTTATATCTGGTAATCCTTCTAATTTCGTGTGAATAAAGAATGCACTTAACTATCTGATAAGTGTTTAGAATACTTTCTTCGGATCTTCATTTACATCTCATGGTTCAAACATCCATAGCTTATCAGATTCATCTATAATACGTCCTGGATAAAGAACGTTCAATGAACTTACCTAATAGAGGCGATAAAACTTCAATAGAAAATATTGTTTTGGTTAAGCAAGTGAACGAACATATCGAAGAAATAATGGATAGATTGGTTAAGACATTGTACAGATTGAATCGGATTCTTCTAGGCAAGCGTATTAAGATTGAAACATTGTTTAGTATCAGACGGGTTTTTGTCAGGAGCCTCGGTTGCATAAAAAAGAGTAACAGAACAATAAATAGTTTTAAAGCTAGTTTTAAAAAAAACTTTGGTTTTTTTAAAACAGTTTGATCTAGGCCAATAGGATAGGATGGAAATGTATGTAAATAGGCTTATCTTCGTTTTTTTTCTACCACGAAAATGGAAAGTTAAGCCCAGTTATACAAACTGTCAGATTCACAAAATAAGTCAAAGAATGTCATGAAATAGAGCGCGTGCGCAACTTCCAAATCACGTTCAGCCCTTTGTAGCTTTTTAATACATTTTTTACTTCAAACTTCTTGCGAGCCATTGTTGTATTTGATTGGTCGGTTTTCCATCGCCCGGTCTCAAATGTACTCGTATTGTGTGAAATCAAATTGCTTTTTGTTATCTATACCTTCGTTTTTTGTCCATCTCTATTTATCGATGCCTTGCGTAATGTTGGTCTCTATCAGATAAACTCAGCGGCAGATGGCAGCACTTACGTACCACATAGAAGAACTCTAGGATCATAATATAGTTCAAAGCTTTTAGTTTATATTCCATCCACCGCAAGTTATGTTTTATCGAATTCTCTCTATACTTATCTTTTATCGAATTCTTGATCTCGATTGTTGATATTTGGGTGGGATTGTATGAATACCTTTATCTCATAGTGTTTCAACATCATCATATTATGTAGGGAGGCTCATCCGATGGTATTTGTGTGATATGATTTTGATAAGATTGGTCACTGTTAACAATTTCATTGTTATTTCATCATTAATTTAATCATGATACTACCTATATAATTAATCAGCCACTAAATAGATTTTGCAGTAGGTTCAATAGTGACAAATGATATTCTATTCAGTGCAGGCTTCTGTTTACATTTTATTTACTTTTCCCAAGCATAATGTAACCTTAATTTATTTTTTCTTATACTAATAACTACACCACCACCTAAAGCCAAGTTGAAACAAGTTGGAATGAAATGGTCATTGCAGAAAGCCATGAAATGGCTCATTTTTTTCAAGTTCTTCCATGATCACATTTTTCTACTAATCCGCTGCTTAGTCTGATGTGCTTAGAAATGAGTCGAGAGGTTGTAGGCGTTCTGGCTGGCAATCAGAAATACGCAGGTTCGAATTCTGCCGGTCGTGATTATTTTCGCTCATTTTCCAATAAAAAGTTTGAGTCAAAAAACCATTGTGCTAGTTTTAGCACTTGACAAAATAACTCATAATAAAATAATTTTCTTCTTTTGAAACTAGATCGGGTTTGCACTTGGCTATAGTTTGCCTAGATAGTAAGCAAAGACCTATGACCTTAGATGGAGCGTGCTTACCCGATAAGAACCGATTCACTCTTGCTTTAAAGTATGCTGGATTATAGTGCGTTGGGAACAGAGAGTCAGGCAGGGAGGCGGTACGAACAATAAAGGAGAAGCGTACCGTTGCGGTGCGGGTCTTAGGAACTTACCTTTTTTTCTCTTGTTCTTACCTTACCATCTCTTGTTCTTACCTTACCATCTCTTGTTCCAGGTATTGCAGAAGGACGTGGAATGCCACAGAAGGATCGTAGGCTCCGTGGTGCGACTATGCCGCGGCGGTGACGCAGCGAAGGCTCTGGAGAGGCGCTGGCATCTCCTCTACTTGAGGGCTATCGAGTGGCAGTGCCACCTGGAGGCTTGCATCGCTAGGATTGATAATCAGGTACGTTAAATAAAATATATAAATATTTCTTACGGGACTTTACAAAAAACGCCATTGAGCCTCACACTAAGCAAACGCTTGTGTCGTGGGTACTAGATAACGGTTTTTTTGTTTTTATTTTATGTTAATTCATTCAGTTTTATACCGATCTGGATGGAGATTTTTTATTGAACATTTAACTATGGTTATTAAAATACATTCAACTGTAGTCGTCTATTCTGATTTGATAATAATCAGGTTAGCTTGAATGTTTATAGGTATCTTTCTTACTATCATAAACATCTAAACATACTACTTCTAACTTATACAATAACAATATAAAAAGGGCACTTAGAAAATCTTTAGAAAAGCCTAAAAATAATCTAAGTGCTCCAGCCCACTACCAGAGGGCAGCGTGCCCAGCATGCCGGTAGCATTACCACGCTGGATGACAATGCTAATACATTGAGCCAGAAAAGAACCAGCATTTTTCTAATCATTTTCATTCATCAGTTTTTAGCTTTTGATATTCATAACGATCTCTCTTCTTAGGTAGCATACAAGAGTAAGAGTATCATAGTATCATCATCGTTAGCCTTTTATGTCTCTTATACTGCTGGCTTAGATCTCAACCAGTGTTTTCCGCTTTACGCATCCAATGTTTACCAGCCACCTCTGGCCAGACATCTTCGTAGAATAACATCAAACAAATATTTAACAACACTTATATTTTTTTTTCAATTCTTCTCATTTCTTAGAAAGGTTTCAAAGAACAATGTAATATGTGTTTCTTTGCTTCTCATTTTGTTAAAGTCATTCCCTCTGTCTGTACGGATGATTATATTCTACATAGTATATATATTTATAGAGACGATTTCTAAAGCTCTTTATCTTTGGTGACGTTTGTTTGTTCTCATACATTTATTCTTAACTAATCTATATCCATCTATTTAAGCCATTTTATCTCTATTAATGTCATGATGACCAATCGTCATAATATTAAGTCATACTTTTCCAATCGCATGTTGCATTTGTTATCGTATATATCTGTAATATTGATTTTGTCCCTAGTAACAACAAACTATTAGCAATAAATTTCTATCCCTTGTAAATCATTCAAGATAAATATTGATATCAGATATTGTCGAACTTTGTCAGAGACCTATGGGTACGCTTGATAAGTAAGAATTATCTAAAAGTTTGTTACATATATTATATTCACAGGGTTGTGGTTTTTGTTGCAAAGACAAATATGAACAGTATCCTAAAATATCCTGCTTGCAACTATAAACATTTAAACAATGTTATATTTATGTAACAAAACAAAATAGGTTTCTTCTAGGCAAGCGTGCTACACCTTAGACTATAGTGGTGCTTAACATCAGGCACAAAAACACAAAAATCTAGACTAAATTTGTCTATAGAATTCATAAAAAACGCATCTACATATATATCGATTCACAAAATATCATTGTCACTCATTATAAAGTATAATGTAACTTGGCCTTTAAAAAACTAAATTTTTAGCCAAGTTTTCCGTCACATAAGTAACTAAACCTAATTCCAAGTCTTTGATAAATTATTGTAAAATAGTTTAAACCATGATTCATTTCTGAAATTAAAAGTAAAAGATCTAATCAAAATTGATAATGCCAAGCCAGCAACATAGTATATAAATACCTATTTACAAAATAAGCAATCAAACGTTGACCTCAAGACTTCTATCTAAACTTATTGAAGCTGCCAAATGTCACACCTCTATTCAAAATGAGCGTTAAACTGAATTAGAATGTCATGGTCTTAATAAGAATTCAATAGCAGAATGTTAGAGCTGAATATTTTAATTATTAATTTGATTACTATATTTGTTTTCTTTCAAAGAAAGTATTATAAAAAGTTGATCGACTGTGACTGTTAACTTTAGGACGAGAATTATCTAGTATACAAACAAATTTGTTAATTATCTGTCTGTTTGTCTGTTTTCACTCACAAAAACTTTCTACTAAACTATTATTCGTATTAACATATTTGGAGTATTGTGTAGTTACTATGCATATTATTTTACAATAATAAGTATGCTTAGTTTAGTTTTATAACACAAAGCAACTACGTCAAAAGAAAACGTTTCTAAGTACGCAACATTACATTTGCGGGGGAGTCACGACCCTTAGTCATGAGGAAATATGACTCAAAGAGAGAGACGCTCCGCGATAGTTTCCTATATGCTATAAAAATATAAAATCAATGTTCGTCTTGTACATACCAATTTTTGTACAAAGTAATTATTTCCCCGTATTTTGCGATTTCTATAAATTCTCTGCATAGTAATTGAAAGGTATTTACCACTTTCGATTCATTAACTGCGTTCGTTAACATTTTAAACGACGACATCTTAGCTGATAGACGTCTCATACCGCTGAAAACATTTCAACACACGTATGTACGTGCACCAAATAAATCAACGTTACTTATAAAAAAACTTATAAATAATATGCTATAGATGTTCTTTGCCATGGAATCTTGTAAAAACTGTGTACTGATAAATAAGTAGCAGGATATATTTTACAATGGTGGACTGTTTTTTTTCATATGTACCTTTAACCAGATCGTTCCACTAGTCTCCACAGAAAGCAACCCTTGATGACATCACGAGAGACAAGAACGCTGGCTGGTTCCTTGCCCGAAGGATTTCTATAGCAATTAAGCGTGGGAATGCAGCCAGCGTTCTTGGCTCCATACCACATGTGGATGTTTTAAGTTCAGTTTAAATGTAAAATACTCTTTTTTAGTTTTATAAGTGTATAATGTGTATTTATTGTTTATTATTATTGAATAAAATCAATAAACCCTTGATATGTAGTAACTTGTCTAGATTTAATTTAATCTATGAATTTTAACGACTCATTCAACTCTCTGGAATGTCAACTTCAACCCGGAATATTAACGTTTTACGTTATTCAATAAGCTTTTCTCTTTTCCCACGTCAACTAGTTGAAATTTATTGCGTTTGCGCAATTCCTGCGGCGAACTTGCAACAATGGGTAATCAGCCACCCGCCGATGTTTGCAAACATCATAGACAAAGCAAATTTGAGACACCTTATAATACATTAGCTCTTTTCAAAACCGAATGTTTTTGTTATGGTAAAGTCCGCAGTTTACCCAAATTTGTCTGACTAACGATTAACGACACAAAACAAAAACAAGAACAATGTACGAATCTAACAATGCGATATCTTTCAAACCTAGAAAAGAAATGGCATCGCGAGATATTTGCACGGCGTGGCTCGGTTTTACACGGTTAATCCGGGATTAAAAGTAGCCTATGGGCTAAGTCAGGGTCTAACCTATACCATACTAAATTTCATCCAAAATGGTTAAGCCGTTAGAGCGTGATGAAGTAACAAATATGCAACACACACATACTTTTGCCACTATAATATTAACGGGACTTGTTGGTTTTTTTACATACATATGTATGTATAGTTTATGTGCCAGAACTTCTACCCCATGATAAGGCGTCTATAAAACTAGATGTCACTGCAATCAACCCGTAGTTGTTTGCTAACATAGACCAAGTGGCAAATAGCTGAGTCCCCTTGACTTTACCCCCTGGTAAATTTGATCCCCGACTTTACCCCCTGCCTTTTGTGGTGAAAATTAACCCTAACATGAGAGGGTCGGGAAAGTGTTATGGGCTTATGTGATTGAATTAAGTTTTGTCATTTCATTTTTAAATTTTGTTTCTGAATAGTTTTTTATCCCATATAATTACATAAGTTAGTTTCATATAAGTGGTTTAGAATTCTTGCTGTATGTGAAATTAAGTTAGAATCTCATATAAATTAGAATGAATGAATTTATAACATGATTATGAAAGTAACTTAATAATGAAATTTACTTTAAATTTAATTTATTCTTTCCGCCATATTTATTTCTTTTTTCTTACTGTCAAAATATTACTCAAAAAAATATTCAAACATTTACGAGCACAATTTTATTATCTCCGGTTTCCTATCTATTAAACTCTACCCTATAGGTACTTTAGCATTTCATGTTATCCCATCAGTTATTTATCCATCAATTAACCGTAAGTGACAGTTAGGGTTAACCAAAACTATTACAAAAATATACTTTTACTGTTTTACGGCATACAAAAAATGTCAACTAATCTACACTAAAAAAAAACTAATTTATAAAATTTTATCTAGAAATCAAACACTCTGTTAGAATTTTCATAGGGTATGTCTTAAAAAAATCAAAAATTTGTCACTTTTTTTCGGTATGACAGTTAATCTTTAAAGCGACTTCGTTTTAGTATTGTGAACTCTGGTTGTGATACCGCCCTAGGGGCCTCTGAGTTAACGACCATTATATCTATGAAAGCATTGTAATATTGACCTAACTATTAGTTATATTTATTAAGGCTACGAATAGACCCCGTTCTATTTTATTTCACAAGCAATTTATGTGATTTCTCCTGCCATAAATATTGGAAAGGATTTCAAAATGACGTTTATTGGTCGTAAATTAATTTATGAATGAATTTTTGATTTATGAATAGATGTGACCTATAAATATTTGTGTAAGTAGATATTTTAAAAATATTGGGTGGGAGTTTATCTTTAATATTATTCCTGACTATATAATACTTAGATTAATACATATGTACATTTAGGGAACGAGACGATGTCTCGACACCTCAAGACTATTTTAATTTTAATATAATACCTATTAATGCTATTTTGTAGTAATTTAAATAATTCAAAGTATTGTTTGTTTCTTATTTGTATCAATAGTTGCACTGCTTGGCAAGAATTATGTTAATTCTTCAATCATAATTAGTTTTAATGAGTATCCAGTTTCAACCAGCATAATATAAATATGAATGTCTGATGTAACGTCTGTTCGTAGATAAATCAATAATAATCCTTATCTAATCTACTGAAATATAACTTGCTTTATAAAGGAAACCCGAACACTATACATCTGATATCGAAACAGTTAATACACGCGAAAACATATAATAAATAACGTTGAATATGTGTACTAATTTATTAAAAGTTCATAAAATTGCAAACGAAAAAACATATTCAAATAGTGATGGTTACATTTGTGTGCGAAATGATTAAAATGGTTGGAAGTTTCAAAAATAAACATTAAGTTGCGTCATTCAAAATACATTATTGCTAATATGCATCATGTAAAACAATTGAATAATAATCACAAGCCAAAGTGAAAAATTTTGTTTATAAATTAATAAATAATACTCTCTCAGCAAAAATTTGAAGGCAAAAGTTTTTTTTTATTATGAAATAGTGAAAATTCAAGTTGTGAGTTAAATGTGCTTGTTTCCCTTGCTATCCAAGGAGTTTGAACAAAGTATAAAAATAACCACAGGCTAAACAAAATCTGCAAAAATGTTTCCTATTTCGTACTACAATACCATAGAAAAGAATATATTTCCTTTGAAATTCAGTTGCATGAAAATAAATAAAGTATTGCCTGTTGTTAGTAAATATGAAGTGAAAAGAAATGTATTGCCATATTACCATAGATGTGCAAAGGTTAGTTTACTCGTTTCTAATTAGATTATAGAGGATCACTGCTTACGCAAAACCCAGACAATTTGTTAGAATTGATTTAATAAAGTTACTCGGTTTTAGTGTACAACATAACCAACAATGTTGTTCTAAGACATTTGGAACTGTTTTTTTTTTAATTTCATCGAGCTTTTGTATTCACGTAAAAGTTTTACAATAACTTAAAGCTTTGCCTTATCAATTGATTGGGATGATTTCTGCATCCCTTTCTGTCTGAAACAAATTATATTGTACCAAATGGGTGTATGTCACGATAGCTAATTTATATTTATCCGTACTATAGGTAAAGGATTAGTCTTTGACTTTTCACACAGCGCCATTTAGCCTCATACTAAGTAAACGCTTGTGTCAAGGGTACTAAATATATCCTACAATGATATGACACTATACAATTTATTCACGAACTACTTCTCACTTTCCAGGGTGGTGTATCAGTGGAGGTTCCAAGCGACAGCGACGACGAACCTGTTTTGAAGCAGCCACGACTCAGCAGGAAGGGCTCGCCCCGGAGTCCGAGACGACAACGTACACCAGTTCCAAGGACACATCGGTACAGGCGGAGGGATCTGTCAGTGGACAGTCGCCAGTCGGCTTCTGAGGTCAGTTCTTTCTTTCTTTTAACTTTTGTAACTTCTATTTGACGATTCAAATCCGGTCTTACACCAGTGACTTTTATTTTCAATCAAAAACGTAGAAGAAATGAAAGAATATTAGAAAAGAAGAAGTAGTAACTTAAGATTCTTTGTGACTAACCTAAAATACCTTTGCAGGACGTTGATTTGAGTCCTGCTAATAACTTTTTGTATTAATATATTGTTTTCCGATGATTTCAGGAAGAACAAGAATATGCACTAAAGTATAAGTGGCGTGGCTTCGGCTCGGACTGCGAATCTGAACTGACCAGGCGAGGATCTGACACAATGGCGGACGAAAGACGAGTGCCCGGCGACTGTGACGACATGGATGTACGCGCTATGGACCAAACCGTACCGGTTACTGACCAGATTGATGGTAAGTTATTAATTCTAGAAGATTTATAGACAGAAGAACTGTTATATAGTTCCCGCAAGGCATGATTATATGGGTAGACGAGGCAGCCAACCGGGACGCGGGTGCTGACTCGTCCTCCTAATGATGGAAACCTCAGTTTTCCGAAATTTGTCGAGCTAATTTTCGACAAAATTATTGACGTAAGTGCTAGCCGGTCACAACTAGAAGAATTATTGCTAAAAGAATGACCCAAGAAATCAGTCAAATGGGCAACAAGAGCAACAACATGTATTGACCAGGTAAAGATCTTCCATATCCGCCAACAATCTAGTTCCCAAGGTCAACATTAACGCCAATCAAAGTCATTCGTCAATCGTGGAAGGGTTCAGGGTGCCTGCTGTTTGTGTCGACTCCGAGTGAATAATAATATATCTGTACTAGAATGGGACTAAATTGTTGCAATAAAAATATTTTCTATAAGTACACAAAGCGTATGCAACTAAAGCATAAATTGCTTCAAGCTATTTTGACGTTAAAGATATTGATTTGGAGTTACTTATCGGACTTACTAAAGTAAGTATAAAAGATAAGATTGTAATCATGCGCATCTCTGCTATTGGACAAGTCTGGCGCATTGCGCTGAATGCAGTTAGCTTGTGAAGTTATTTAGCCACAAATATTGTAAAATAATGACATGTACAGAGAGTATAAATAAATGAATATGAATATGAATATGAATAGTCCTATTAACTTAAATCCACAATCATTTCAAAGTTACCATTAAGCTTTTTTTGTCTGACATATTTTTATCAACGTTAAGTACCATAACGCTATTTGCTTCCTTGATATCTTGCAAATCCTCAAATATGATTTATTTTCTACGTATGGTTTTCATATACTCTTGAAATCGGAAATACAAAATAAGACATTAAATCATTCTTCTGTATTAAAAACCAATCTTTTTTCATGAAAAGTACCTAAAAAGTGTTGATATGACGCTAGGTGCCTACGTGAAGAGTAGACAGCATGGTTCGATAAGTATCATTACATCATCTATTCTATCAAAGATTGTATCAATATCTGTACAACGTATTGTTTACCTTATTAGTAGATAGATAAGGCTGAATATCGATAGCAGATATAGTGAATCATTTAGCAGTAATAAGTACTATTCCATGTATATTTCTTAGTAAGGTTAGTGATTCTAATAATATTTGAGTACTACCTTTGTCGGTTATGAATAAACCGACAAATTACTCACTTATATTTTTCGCTGTAAATATAAAACTGTTGTATTATTTCCTCAATAAAGCCCACAACAATACCTGAATGATTGATCACAACGCCACGTTTTCCTTTTTCAACTAGTCATACTGATTTTATTTCCAAACAAATAATGAACACGAACACTCCAGAGCATTCCATGTTTTCAAACAAATCGATTCAACAAACAATAATACCGTAAACAACACTCAATTCATAACTCAATCTCTTACAGGACTCGAAACTCAACACACGGCTACAGAAGAAATTATAAAAACGCCACCCACAGTCGTGAAAAGAAAGAAACCAGTCAACACGTCAAAGTTCAACCAAACGGATCGAAAATCGAAACATCTTGCCACATTCTACTTTAAACACCACGACACGGATTCAGACAGACAAGTCATAGAAACAGACGAAAAGAGCCAAGAAGAATCTTCAGAAGAAGAATGGACTTACGTCGGAGGACCTAAAATAGCCAATGAGGACTCAACAGATATCATGACGTCATCAGTCGAGATCCAATGCGAGCTGCCCATAGATGATAAAAAACAAAAGCTAGATGCATCCACACCAGACTTATTAAAAGTAGAAAACACAAGATGCAAAGATTTGGAACGATTAGTGAATCAAGCTGAGGAATTGGTACAGAAACAAGCGCAACAGATGGCCAAAAAGAAAGGGACAAGGAACTTCAAACCGCTCACGTTTGAAGAGGACGGCAAGATTGTGACGAGGAATAAGATGTCCAGGATAAAGGAGTGGCTGAACCAGAGCACGGAAGAGAAAAATGATAATAATCAGGTACCTTTTATATTACTTACTACTTTTCCCCCCTGAAATTAAGTTCCGCTTCCATATGGAAAGTAAGTGTGAGCTGCCAAACTGTTAAACACCTAGTCGGTGTCACTAATCCTGCAGTACTAAGAATAATTTGTCGGTTTTCAAGTCGAGAGTAAATCGGGTATTTTGAATTTAAACTATAGTCAAGGTATTTGTACCAGATCATATATTGTTTTACTTAACCAGATATCTTAGTTTTTTTTAGTTTATTATTCTAACATTTTCAGTATGTCTTACTTTCATGTATGAAATGTTTTAAGTATATCTGTGTTCTTGAATTTTCCCTATTATTTAAAAGTATGACGAAATGTGTCGAAATTTTGTTTGTTTGTAAGTTGGCCGCTATCATTCTAATAAGCCACTTATAATAAATATAAATATATATTTCGGGACATTGCACACAGCGCCATCTAGCCCACACTAAGCAAACGCTTGTGTTGTGGGTACTAGATAACGGATATAATACTTGTATACTTTTCTTTTGTAAATACATACTTATTATATATACAAACGACCAGACTCAACACAAGTAATTATAAATTTAGAAAATTCATAAATACTTGTATCACGCGGGAATCGAACCCGCAACCCCTAGATTAGGAGGCAGTGCCACTACCAACTAAGCTAACAGGCCAGTCTTATTGTTATGTACTTATATTTTATGTGCATTATATGTACCTATATTGGACTACTTAGCAAACATATTTCTTTCTTTAATTCCAGGGCACAGAGAGCTACGATGCATCCGGCGAATACACGACAGAGAGCGAGGTAGATACTTCTCTCACTTCAGAGGAGCGGAACATTCATTCTTCCATGGACATGAGTACTTCTACCTGCACTGTCACTCCTACGCACCATGCTAAGGTATAAAACAATGTACCTTTTAACTTATAAACTGAAAATGTACTTTTTTACTATACAGCCATTACAGTATAACGACATAAATCTATAAATTGCATTCATAAAGATATACTTACTGAAAGTAAATGGAGTAAACGAGACTGTAAATATAAGATATACACATAAACAATATTTGCTTTATTTGTTGAATGTATCATATCTTATCAGATAAAATAAATCATATGCACTTTGTATCACAAAACCATTTAACCTTCAAACATTAATCACAACAAACCTCTACGACTACGTGAATAAAATAAAACTGAATGTTTTTCAGAAGCACATTAACTGCTAAAAAACTGGCTTAATTTAATCTTTCAATATTACTCTACGGTTGCCTAGAAGAAATCGCTATTAGCGATAAGGGCGCCAGTTGTGGCACTATTTTTTAAGTCTTTTGTGTTTCTGTTTGTCTTTTTTTTTGTCAATGTGTTTTACAATAAAGAGTTTATCTATCTACCCAAAACATTTCATTTTTGCACTTATTCGATTGCCAAACCAGTGCTAAAACCTCATTTAATAACCTAGCACCACAAAAAGAAACACACAGCACTTGTAAATAACTCTATGTTCTAACCAATCAGGTGACTCTACGTAAGAAGCGAGCTGGCAACACCGCGCGGCCGTGGTCAGTGTCTTGTATATCGCAGCTGAGCGGCGCGGGCGCATCTCTCGTGACAACTCCGACAACATGCGACGTTGCCATGTCACATGATATGTCTATGTCAGAGTCTGCGCTCAACACGCTCGCTTCTCAGCGCGTTACTCCCGCCAACTCTAGCTCTAAGCTCAGAGGCAGTTCTACTACTGTACAGGTTAGTATTGATCTATATACATATATCTGTATATAACATGTAAGATTAAAACCTGTCGCCTGTTATTAAGTGCATGCAAATGATTGAAATCATACAAAATCTATTTATCGCTATACAAACCTCAAAAGAATATATCTATGAGAAAAAGATACATCAAGCCAATAAAGCTTTTCAATTTTTTTTAATATGTACCTACGAGGCGTTTTTTTTCGTAGACGTTTGCACGGTGAAATTTAATTAATAATTAACATTTTGTACAATGCCAGAAGTTCTTATGTGCGCTATTTTTTGGTAAAGAGTAAAGACTAATAATAAACAGATACAAAACGTTACCTCGAGGTTTATTTATTGAAATGTTTAAGACTAAGAGACCCATAATAGCATAGAGTAATGCATAATAGCGTTTGTTATGTTTGTAGCCTCTGGCGTTAGATGGCGCTTTGTGAAATGTCCCGAAATATTGCTTGATTTTACCAATAATAATAATAAGTATAGTATTGTAAAAGGCCTCTCAGTGTTGGCTACGTCCCCACTGATGCCTTAAAAATACCGGGCGTAAGGCCCGAGAGTCTGTGAAATAATAATAATAATAATAATAATGTTTATTGGACACACAAATTCTTATAATACTAACAATAGTCACACTATTTCGTTTACAGGGCCATATTTCATCTACCAACACGATGACGGAGGCGTGCACGTCGTGTGTGGAGGCCAGCGACAAGCAATACTGGCTGCGGAGGAAGCGGCTCAAGCAGAGGGGCAGGAGGCATCATAATGATGTTTCTAGACAGGTATGCACCATCATTTAACTTAGTAAGTTAATTTCCAAGTCACTAAAAAGGTGCTAAGACTGGATCCAATATGGATATCGAAACAATCGACACATTTTTTGTTCACAATACATTATGCAACGAAATACCTTATCGTAGTATTGTGAGAATCGAATAGATGGCGCTTTAACAAGTTTCTCATAGGCAAGCCGTTTATATTGTTGTCCAAGGTAGAGCATATCTATTACCTATACTGGATTAATATTGGGTTTCAATCAACGTTTCCGAAACCCACATCTAAGCGACTTACGGTAGATTTTACATTTGTGAGAGGTAGTTAACAGGCAGGTACCAGAAATTTGGTACTTTACCATGATGCTATGAAGCGATGCTTAAAGTGCCCTTCGAAATACGAGAACCTGACTGAGATTTGCTATTGTTGAACGTGTTATTTCCGTTCAAACAAGTATAATTATCAGTCCCGGAATCTTTTATATTTATATATATTGCTTTGTCTACAGGAGCGCCTAGTAAAGTCGCTGTCGTTCTGCGGTAGACTGACACCTGAGATTGAAGACAAGAACGAACGTAGCACGGCCAGCGACCCTGCCACGGGGAGGAAGAGCAGGTAAGAAAGAAACCTATATCAATAATTAATATATCTCTCTTAATTAAGAACAAAAGTTTTGTTACAACAAAACAAACGTTATGCTGTACATAATTCAGTAAATATGTCATTCCATTATATAAAATTTACATACCTAAGTGTTCTTGTTCCACTATTTGGGCTAGAAGGAGCGAGGGCTCATCGTGATTTTTTTGTTTCATCGGGCTCTTTGATGTGCTGTGAAAGGCGAACAAACCGACAACTTTTCCTTACAATCATCAAATCAAATGGCCGAATCGACTTTCGATGTTAACCTTAGTTTGATTCCTACGGAAAATAGATTCTTAAATGGCAACATAAATCAGTTAACGCTATATTTATTGTGATAATGCCAATAAAAAACTATGTAACGGTAACATGTCGTTCTTTTATTGCAATCTTAGTTAGGTCTGCATCAAGAGAGCTTTTTAAGTGCGCGTAGTTTTCTTCATATTTACTATTGTTATGTATGTTTTAGCTTAGTGCCTGTTTTGTAGACTATTAATAAATAAATAAACAAAACATTGTGTGTTATATCTAAAAAATAATAATATTACTTACTTTATCCCTAGATTCGACACCACATCTACCTCAGGCAACGACAGCGACGAGGGTCTGATCAAGCAACAACTCGCCACCATCGCTAACCTGCGCAGGAGCATCGAGAAGACGCACATTTCTGCGCGCGACAGCGAGACAGCTATACCCGAGCAGAATGAGGAGACAGTCGCGCCGAGCTTCAAACTTGGACCGGCAGGGGGCGCTGTGAGACCTAGAGTGGCTCGCAGTTTGGAAAGGTAACTAAATAATATAGAAAGCTCCTTATGGTTTATCTTTGATATATTTTTTTTACGTGGGATAGGTTTACGTTTGACTACAGCCTGCCTGAAGTTAAGCATTGCTGCAGCCTAGGATGTAACACGCTTACCTAGTAGATACCTATTAACTCTTATGTTATAGGTATGTAATGTTGGTGAAGAAACTTGACCAGTAGTCGGCATTGATCATCAGGTTTATGGTCAAGTGGTAGATAAGAAATCGATTCTGTAAAGGAAATTGATATCTAAATCAAAGGGGTTGCCAGACCAGTTAGTTTTTCTTTTGGCTAGCAATAGGATCAAGGGAATAAATACATTATTTTAAGATATTAACATTATATCTTAGCTTGTAGTTTGTTTTATTGTAAACTTTTAGACTTTCACACGTTAGGTCTCTTCTTTGGGTCGAATAACACGTTAGACAGTCACCACTCACAATCTTTAGGACGGTTTGCGAACTTTCGACTTCGGAGTCAGCAACTCTATTACGACCTTACTTTATAATTACCAATAACTGAACATTTATAAAAATGCACCAAACCTACTGTCTAATTTTATTGTAAATTACTACGGCTAAACACAAGCGTTTGCTTACTACGCGGCTAGATGGAGCTGTGTAATATGTCTCGAAATATTTTGTGACAAAAAGTTTTTTGGCAAATAAATAATTGCTTTAGTCAAATAAACCTATACTTTACTAACTTTCCTCTATATCTCCACAGAGAACGCAACTTCCTAGCCCTGTCCCTGGGCGACCCGAACCAGCTGTGGGACCTGAGCGTGGACAAGGACAGTGACGTGGACAGGAGCGTCACCGCCGGGACTGAGGAACACAGCTCCTTCTCCGAGCAGGCTTGGGACTTTTATCAGGTGAGCTTACGAGAGAGTTGTTTTAAGAAATATGGTGAAGGAACGGTCGATTTATTAAAACAATTGAGTAAACGAATACTGCTTGGCCATTGAATGATATCTAACGTGATCTATCAAATATATTTTTTCCCTTGACAGTCAAGCTTTAAACGTAAGAAATATGCATGTAATAGAATGGAGCTGAATTTCAAATAAGGTTGCAGCAATACAATTTTATGCGCTTCACGACAGATTACATTAGATAAGACAAGAGATTACCAGACTTAGCGTTCAAACACAAAGCGTTCGTATTGTATTCCATCTTTGTCAAGAATTTTTCCAGGTTTTCAATAAATACCTCGAAACAAGGTGTAATGCAAAAATTATATCGCCTACCTTCCTTTTGAATTTTTCGTCATTTACACATTTTTTTGTTCACAGGAGAAATACAACTCGGAACCCTACTCAGAAGCCCCAGATTCCGACGCCGCGCGCCGTCTCCTAGAATTCGGTGACGACTACCGCGCCTTCTTAGACTCTCAGTCCGACTGCTGCTCGAGTCTCTCAGCCCAACCAGAGAACGACAGCCCAAGCGGCACCAGGAGACGAAGACCACCCTCAGAACTGTCCAGGGAAAGATCCCTACCACGCCACAAAAGACCCACCAGAACGTCCCCCACAGAAACACCCACTCGCAACACCAAACCCAAGAAATCCATGTCGAGCGCTGAAAGAAAGAAGTCTCTCCTAGACAGTCTGGAACGTTCTAGAAACAACACGAGCATCGAGAGCAATGACGGCAGACGACGCCGTCCTTCAGAAAATGAGCGCAAAAACAGCAAACGCTCCCCAGAATTTGATCTGTTAAATGTGCAAGCGCTCAGCCGTAGACGACACAGCTCAAACCTAACCAGCGACGAAGTTAACAGCTCGTTAGAATACACAGAGGTCAATAACAGGCCTGATATTCTGGACTCGCTGAACAGAAGACGCACAAAGGATGGCGAATCGGAGCTCCAGAAAATCGCCCTCTCAGAGCTTCGCAGACGTTCAACAGAGAGCGCCGATTCGGAAGACGAGTCGTCGAGCCCGAAGAAATGCAGCAGACGGAACTGGGACGGAGATAGCGACTCCGAGTCGGAGGAAGTGAGATCGCTGGTGCGTCGCTCGAGCTGCCAGCTGGAGGCGGCCGAGGCGCTCATGGCCCACCACGACTCCTCGCCGGACTTGCTGCGCGCCTTCGACTACGTAAGGACCTACGATGATGATCTAGCTAGTTTCTCGGAGTCCGAGGACGGGCGCTGCACGCGCCGGCATGCTCGCTTGCGCGCCCGGCTCTGCCTCGCTGTCGCTACCTTCTCAGTCCTAATCATCGTCTATATCCACCTTCAATGACATCTGGCTTGGGCTTGTCTGTTACTTACCGTTTTGTATGTAAGTATGCGTGTCAGAATGGCTGCGATGGTCAGATTGTGTCGGTGCGAAGTGCCTTGCTATTTAATAAATGAACTATTTAGCTTAGAATGTTAATGGAAAAAGTATTAAAAATATTTCGGATCTCTTTTGGACATTCCAGTTACTTATTGTAAATATTTTAATTTATAATGTACAGATGTACAAGTAAGCATTTAGTTAAATTAGTGCAAAATAGCTGACCATCGTAGCTTGAGTGAGTTACTGACTTGTGAATTAAAATTTTTAGTTTCCCTTGTATATTCTGAGAAACCGATGTTATTATCGTTTATTGCTTCTTTTATTTACTTGGGACGCTAATGTCTATACAATTACTTTACACTAAATAAACCGGTTTCTTCTAGGCAAGCGCGCTAGATCGTAGATTACAACGTTGCTTAACATCAGGCAAGTTGTAGTCAAGCGTGAGCCTACTTATCTAATGTAAAAAAATTACAGTAAGTTACTTATTGCTACGTATTTTGAACCAAATCAAAGTCCACATTCACAAGTCAGGTAAAACACAAGTTTTTGTACGCCCAAGTTAATTTCTTCCTACTAACAAACCCTTTACTGTGTGAGTGATTTTGTTCTTTTATTTTTTTACTAACTGCCTGATTTAGTTTTTTCTTACAGGTGTTCTATCTTACGAAGCCCGTTCCTTGTTGGTTGTATGACTATACTAATGTGCTGATAAGGGCAATTTTGAGATATAGTAAAATAATGTAAATGTACATGCATTCATAGTACAACAAATTTCGTCAGATAGAACATCAGTACATCATTTTCATTATTTCATGGTAAAAGTTGGTGCTAGTTACTGTTAGATGATTAAATAATTAAACGTAATCTTCATCTCATATTTATTTTATTTATGACGGGGCTAGGTACTGAAAGCTTTCAGTATGAAACATTCAAAGTTACCAGTGGCAAAATTGCTGAAAATGTAATGTCAAATTGACAGTTGTCACATTTGACGGTTTCGTTGACAGTTTAAGATTTAGGGGCTTAAAAGATAGGGTGCTCAAGAGCTCAAAAGTATTTAATTAAAATTATTTATAGTAATGTAAAATGGTGATTTCTTGTCATTGAGTGAGATAGAATTACATCGAGTAGTTTTTTCCGATTTTGGTTGTATAAAATCTTCAATAATCTACCAATATGTAGGCTTCTTATTGCATGTAATGTAATTTGACTGAACTCCATAATATCTCACAATTAATATTGTTAAATTGTAATTTTGTTTAAAAGATATGTCTATACGAATAGGGTATAGAGATAGGATGTTAATTCAACTTTTTTCTTTACAAAATGTTAATCTTTGAAGTGATCTTTGTATAAAATTATTTAGAAGAAATAAATGTGTTAATTTGAAATTTAATTGGAGTTTCAGTCAATTACCCTGTTTTTTTAATACCGTTTAGGCTTACTTAGGTAGCTTTTAGTTAATGTTAGGAAATTCAAGCTTATTTTATTTAGGTTCCTAGAATAAGTGGTTTTGCCTTTCCTGCTTTTCAATGTTTTTGGCTGATTCTTTTTTATGCTTGGGCATAGTTTTTACAACTGATTATAATTGAAATTTTAATTAGAATGTTACTATAAGTTCTTTGAAATTAAGTAAAATATTGTGTCGAATATGTAAGAATGCTAAAATTTGTGATGTAAAAATAAAGATACAACAATAACTTTTGATACAAAATAACGGAAGTCTTAATTAGGAAGTGGATAAAAAAAACTATTTCAGATATGATCCTTTGCTAATTTTCTAAAATAAATTTTCTTTTTCTTGGTTAAAAAATCAAATAATACCTACATGTCATTAGCATTTAGCGTATCTGGAAACCATTTTTGAAGATCTGATAACTTTTAGTCAAGGAGATCCATTCTCTCCCCTAAAATTTAACATCAAAACTGTGTTCGGCGATTTTCAACCTTATGCCAAGGGGTATAGAGATGATTTTCCAAATCCGTTCTGTTTTCCGTACACAGACGGAGTTGATCACGCGGTGCCGGGAAAATATTAACTTGCTGGACGCAGCGTTGGCTGAGGGGCTGTCCACTACTCTGCAGAGGGATGTACGAGGTACGTTGGCTTTGAAAAAAAATATAGTTAACTAGCAAACCCGGCGAACTCCGTTTCGCCACCAGATGGCTTAGTTTTTTTTTTATAAATCTCACTGAACCCGGGACCTTTCCAACGAATGCAAAACCGTGGAAATCGGTTCGTGCGTTCTGGAGTTATAGCGTCAGGAAGGAAAACCCGACTTATTTTATATAGTAGATTTTATATAGTAGATTTTTTTACAGTTATAACTCGTCTTACCTTTAAAATACTAGATCACTGTTTTGTCATATGGACAGTTTTCATGAGTGAATAGACATATTAGTAATTAATCATGTTAGTTTAGTCACTTAACTTATGAGTTAATTGAGTAATTAATAGTAGATAACTACTTCCAAATAATATGTTTTCAACTGAAATGTAAAGTCGAAGAGTTTCTATTTATATTACTATCGTATGCTCCAGAAAATATAAGTAATTTCAAAACAATACACATACAAACACTGCTATTCATACAAGTATTTTTCTATTCGATAGTATTCATCGATTATACATAGGTCTCCAGCGTTTTTTGTACTATCACTTTAGGCACTTGTCCGAAATTATTGCTAGTTATAAAAATCGACTGAAAATGGACACAAAACAATCTCCATTTTTACGTTCAGTTGATTTAACTTGATTTAATGTACGCTTCGTTGGCTCATAAATATCTTGTTTCATGCAAAAATGCGAGCAGTGATCGGAAGGTGGTTTTTCGATCGGGTTTCAACCGGTTCGAGCCAGTGTCTACATCCTTATGTGGTTGGCATGCAATCCGGTCGTTCATCCTATATTTGGGATTCCAGACAATCTTTTTTTTATTATTTAGCACAAACTGACGTGGTGAAAGTGGTCGTTAAAATTAAGGGTCTCTTTAAAATGGTCGATTTAATTTCGAGATTGACTGAATGCTTTAATAATCAAGTTTGTATTATGTTTGGGCTTTTTAACTTATTTTAACCAACTTTATTTCCTAAACAAACGACGAAAAAGCTTTTTTCCTGTTAAAAAACTACAATATGGGGAGATTTAAAAAGGGTATTCACAAACACCTCTCTAAGCTGGCAAAGTGCTGCAGCACCTCTGGAGTTGCAAGTGCCCATAGGCGACGATGATTGCTTACCATCACGCAGATCGTCTGCCTTTTTGCCACTTTTTTATAAATAATAATAATAATAAGTAGTACATGCTAGTAGCGTCTTAATTTACGAATGCTGCGAATTTATACTGAAACGTTCAGTCTTGGTATGCCAAAATGTTGATTAAACACCTCTTTTCTGTATTCATTACGAAAATACATGAAGATCCTCAGTTCGTTCGAAAGTTTTTCAATAACTACGTATGTGAAGGCTGTAATCGACTCATTTATCGTTCCTTTTGAAGTCCCTTTACGACGGGAGTGGCTACGTCATTACGTTAGTACTTAGGGCTCCGTTGCTCTCGCATTGCTAATTAAGGGTTACCACAGTTAGTTTGATTTAATCATTGGTTAATTATCAATATTAATAAAGACGGTGGCATAGCGGATATTTAATACTTAAAGTTTACGGCTTAAGAAGCTCTTAATCAAAAATATGATGGCACTTTTAGATTCAGTTTCAAATGTGATTTATTCACATGTCATGAATACAAAAGGTCTTAAAAGTATGGAGATTCATTCACACATACATCCTCCCAGAAGGTATGCAAATATAACAAAAGATTAGAGAGTACTTATGTTTTAAGGTGGTTAGACCCCATATAGGTACATGTTTATTGAATGCGTTGAACCGTTATAAATAAATGTGTCCGTAAAAACATTGCAAAAATTACCTAATATTCTGAACACTTATATGCTAATGCGGGCTTAAGATTGTAGGTTGGTTATGTGGGCTCAAGCATAGATAAAATGCAAATAGTTTTGCCAGTTTGTGATAAGGTTTGAACGTTCTGGTAACAAGCTTTAAACACTATTACTTATAAAGTAATAAATGAAATAGTAACGCTACTTCTATTTACAGGGAAATGTAAACATTGTGTTGAAATCTTCTTTTAAGCAAATATTTGATCATTAACCAAATGCAATGCAAAGGCAGATTGTAAATTTACAAAATACGGCGAAAAGAATCCCCCTGATTATGCAAACCTAGCCTTGAATGGAGGTTTATTTTTATTTAAAATAATAACTGTTATTCTAATCACGTCAATCTAACTGGCAAGATTACTTTTAGCAACTCTCATAAATTATGATATTATATCCTAGTAGTAACTCCCAGTTAGGGTAATTTGTCAATCAAGTCTGGCAACCCTGCTTGTGTTCCCGGAAGCGGCGACACGCCGGTCGCACTGCCACACCGTCTCCAGGGAGCTACTATGGAATATATCCATCATGTGGTTAATGTAACATTAACCCCACGATGGATAGATATATCTATGAAGTCTTTTTTTTTCAACACGAAATAAGCTTACGTTTGACTAAAGCCTGCCTGATGTTAAGCACCACTATAGTCTAGTCTATAGTCTTTAATGGTTTCAATAAAATAAAAAATAAAAATGTTTATTGGGACAACAGCAGAGCAGATAGGTTAGTAAAGTTTCTTAAGGCTAAGGTTAATAAAGTTTATCACATTCGTATCAATAAATGTCCTATTATGACTTCTCTTAAAACTCTTTAACCATGAGAAGTTTCTTTCTTGTGCTCTAATTGAAGATGAATGGTATCTAATCTTTCTTATTTGCTTTTCTTTCAAGTGAAATTATGTATTATGATTGTTATAATAAGTAACCCCCAGCTATTTCTGCCTACGAAAGCGTAACGGTCTCGCTTGCTCCTGTACTATGAATACAATTTACTATTTCGCAAGTTTTCGCAACAAAACGCATCTCAATTGTGTTTATTTAAAAAACGCAACGTATATAATTTTTAAAAAATACAATTCTGTATAAAATCTTGCTTGTTTACACAAATATTTAAGATTTTAAATTTTTTGAACTCATTACTAGGTTATATATTTTTAGGATTTCGAAATATTTTTAAGTTTAGAACGGTATATTACGTTAAGTCGCAATAGACCGATCAGTTTTATATGCGGTGGGATGCTTTTTAATGATAATCAAATAATATTGTTAATACTACCTCATCTCTAAAACATGTCAAAACATGTACAAGGTCTCTAAACCTAAAATAGGTACAACGTTAACAAGAGCCTAAAATACCTAAACAACTATCACCCACATTATTTCTCCTACGCTTTCTAACTCCTCGTGTTATTTTATGACACATGCTACTCAAACAAACTGCTATTCAGATTTAATTCTCTTCAAAACAATGGAAGAGATAACGTTTGTCTTTTGATTCAAGCAACCTCAAATTCCACATTCATTTGCAAATGTTTGTGTGTTTGAATAAGGATTTAATGCATGTGCAAAGGTAAATCCTGATTTACTTACTGTAAGACAACTATTTATCCTGAAGTTAATTTTGGTCACACATAAGACTTGCCTTCGTCTACCTGAAGTTGATAAACGACGTAAAGATATTGTCCTAAAATGTACAAAATTTAATACAAGTTTTATCAAAGGTTTCAGTTGCTTCTTAGGAGGGTTTATCTACAACAAAATATCAAAGAAAATTGAAATAAGAAAATTAAATACTCATGCCTTAAAGACAGAAATTACGAAATTTCTTAAAAATATGTCATACAAAGAAACAGAAGAACTTCTATGTGTACCTAAATAACACTATAGTTAGAAATCCAGTGATGCTACCTGACCTACCTTTTATGGGTTTGTCACCACACCACATCTTCATTGATGCTGGTATACTCGTATGTTCAGACCCTTCATAGATTTGATGTACACTTATACCTACACGCATACACAAACACTCCACACACACACACACACACACGTACGCACTTACAAAGGTACTTTTAACAAAATTAATAAAAATATTAATATAAGTACATACATATATGTATATATATATATATATTTATATAATTAACAGACTGATAATAATAGATAAAAAATTTAATGTTAACTTTGATACTTTTAGATTATGGATGAAGCCTAACTAGCACACCTATTGTAAACTCACCTGGGGGTGCGGTTCTCCTGAGACACAAGCATTCTTGCTTAGTTCAGAAGAACCGGTCCAATTCATTGCACAAATAAAATGTAATTTACACATATTTTATAAGATTATATTACAGGCTACAACTATTGTATATTTTAAAATGTTATTTATGTCAATAAATTATTTTATTATTATTTATTATAATCCGGAAGACGTTATAGCTTCACAGAACAATTTAAAAATTGCGTTCTAGAATTCTTTTTGAATGTAAGTGTTGCCATTTTATAAAAACTACCCTGATATTTTGATTCCGATCACTGCAATAAGTTTTGATATCACATTTTTATCATAGGTGTAGATATTTTTTTTTATACTAAATTGAGTCGCATTAAATAAAGGTGATATAATTTTCCACTTGCATTACCATCTCAAGAAGACGTAAATTGGTTAAGTAAATGATAACTGTCAATACATCTCCAGTTTTTATAGACGATCACATCACGATAGGTGACATCATTCTCGTTAAAAAGGACAACAAATATCCAACTTGATGCATTTTATGAAAAATTACATTCAGTTCCTTGTAGATCCTTTTAGTGACAATACCTAGATTTTCAAATCAGCTCAAAAGGTTCTAATTAGTAATAAAGGACTTATTATTAAGAATAAATGACGTTTTTGTGAAATCAAAGTGTAAGTTTGGTTTCCATATAATCTTTTGTGACAAAAACTTGTAAATTATCTCAATTTTAAAGTAAAAGATAAACTTGTGTAAGAAAAAGAATTAAAGTAAAGTAAGGTTTAACAGTGGTTTAAAGGATTAAGTTAAATATGGTGGTATCCGGTAAAGTTTTGGTCATCGTCGAAGAATTCCGAGGCAACAAGTTGCGCAAAAGTAAGTTTACATTTTAGTTAAACGTGATATGGATTGCATCGTGTCTTGCTTTTATCGGAATTTAAACAGAATGCGTGTTTAATGAGGCTATTTTTATTTCTCTAATGATAAAGTATGGAATTTTCAAAACTGTGAATATTTATTTTTATCTATTTTGGAAGTTGTGCTTTGTTGTTTTAAAAAGGTTACGAGTACCTTACTTCAACTAATTTTACAAATATAGACAAATCAAATAGTATCAAAATATCTTTTACATGCAAATTTACAAATATATTACAGTTTTTTTCCTTAAAATGTAACTGTAATAGAAAATATACAATGCCGCTTAATTTTTCCATTCTAGTTACTAAGTAATCTAAGTATTTAATGTATTTATCTACATGCAAATAGCCAATGTTTACCGAACTGACGTCAATTTTGCTCGCAAGGTTAGCGAGTGCTCGCAAAACTTACGTAACATGTCTAAATGGACAGCCATTGCATTCTTTGGCATTGGCGCCAAAACTATTGTCAAACATACATATTTGCACTGGCAACACTGTTCAAGGTCAATTTATTTCTGCGCCTTTTAGTCTTGCCAATTGGTTTAGAAAATGTCTTCGATTTCGAATCTCGTAATGTCTAAAAACTTATCTCGCATTGTTTGTCAAACAATGGGTTTGTTCTAATTTCAAACAGTTCTGAATTCATATTAGGGTAACATTTTTTTTTTCTTCATATTTTTAATATTTTTTGGCATTCTAATTTTTTTTACATGATATAGGCTTACGCTTGACTACAACTTGCCTGATGTTAAGCAACGTTATAATCTACGATCTAGCGCGCTTGCCTAGAAGAAATTTAAAACAGTTCGTAGATTCGGATAACATGTTTTATTATTTTTGCATGTTTTTATTTTTAACACATTTTGGCAATATTTTTTTAGTCATGGCAATTACAACTTGCACTTTTTTTCAATATTATAACAGCTGCTATTTTGCCCTCATTTAAAACAAACTAGATTGTCGTTTATGAACATTGCTGAGCGTCTGCAGTCTAGATATTTCTAGGTCTTTAGTTTTTCTAGACAAGCTTGTAGCTGGAATCACAAGATGTAGATATTTAGAGCTCTAAGAAATATGCCTAGGATAATTCATTTGGCCTCTTTATTGTAGGATGTAGAAAATCTTCATCTTGTACAATTTTTGAGTCGTTCAGTTTCGACATCATATTTTTAACTTATGCACAATATTATTGGATTTTACATGATTCGAATAGATTCAAAGAGTTTTATCATGATATTTCATATGTAAACTAGCGGGCCCGCCAGACTTCGTCATGTCTGTTGACTCTTTTATAGTACTTAAAATATTGGTTTGTAGTACATGCTATGTATCAGAGATGGCGCTGTATGTGAAAAATGTTTTTTCTGTTTTCCCGCTTTTCTGTTGATTTTTTCCTGAATATTCTTTGCTATAAACCTCACAGAGTCCGAGACCTTTGCAACGAATGCAAAACCGTGGAAATAAGTTCGTGCGTTCTGCAGTTATAGCGTCAGGAGAGAAAACCCGACTTATTTTTTATAGTAGATAAAGCCAATACGATATATGTAAATGCTAGCCATTTTTCTTCTTCTTTACCATTGCATTATGTACTGGGCATAGCCAATTGCAAACCTTTTAAAAAGGCTCGACGACGCAGCCAGACAACATTCCATATAATTATCCCTGTTTAGAGAGAATTATCGACTGGCAAGGTTTATACAGCGCTACTGCAAAAATATTTTAAATCTTAAAGTTTGATGGTTAATACAACTGAAGTTGTCACTTAGAGACAGTCTATCTGTTTACTTATCTGTTCAGCGTATGTTTAGTATGGTTAGCTACTTATGATATGGAGCTAGATGGCGCTATGTATTTGTTTGTACGCAGTGCCAGTGTTCTAGCCCTATACTTTTTTATTAATATACACTGTCCCACTCCTGGTGCTCTTGGGCAAAGGTCTCCCCCAACTCCCTTCATGCGCCCCGGTCGAAGGCTTCCTCACGCTAGGCACTCCGAAACCGGCAGAAACTCTTATTGGCTAATTTGTATTTATCAATCTTTATTTTGTAGTGGTTATCACTAACTCTGTATGTCTTGACAGTTAGAACACTTTGTAATTATCCGACATTAGTGCAGTCTTCAATGTCATTCTATGTCGGGATAAACGATTGATTACGAGTTAATTATAGTTTAAACAGCGACATCTGTTGTACCACGAATCAAGCATTATTATAATCTACTTATGGTATTATTTACTTACCCTTTTTGCATTTTGACTTCAAACGTATGTGTTTTGAAGACATGTTAAGGTTAATGTTACTGATTTGAAAGAGGTTTCTTTGGGTTTTTTGTATGTAATCTACATATAATGATCATTTAATTTTACATAAGTAGATTAAGTAGTACCTACTTTACTCAATTATTGTCATGGCAGCAAATGACTAAGTTACCAACCCCTTAATCCTTTATCTTTGCACTTATTTCATTCAAAAAGCCATAACTATTTTAAGTTAGGTACACTCCTTAACTGACTCATAAGCATGATTTGTTCACTTATGTAGTTCAAGTTACTTGTTATTCATAAAGTAAAGCTGGTTAGTTTCTTTTTGGGCGTCTATTTTACAGCATTCCCTAAAAGACTGAACTGGTTTTTGCGAAACTTGTAAAGAATTTCAGTTCCTTGAAAAGAGTTCAATCCAGTTCAAGATGTTTGGTCTGAAAGTTTTCTTTTTATAAGCTTTTATTTGACTGGCTTGTTATTGACTATCTACCCTCAAGTTTCACATATATTTCGTAAAAAAAAACTTTACCCACATGTTTCACATGATGTATTCTCAGTCAAAAAAATAACGAACGATTTTAGCATATTTCTAAACAATTTTGTACCTTAAGACTTGTCTTCATAACCAGGTCAAGAAATCGTGTCTAAATATTCCTAGCCTATTCAAACATACAGCGTCCTCGGCATTTCAATACCGTTTAATAATTGCATTCTATTATGCACTTACAATGCACAAACAACTCTTAGCATTGAGATTTGTTTCAACATCAATAGCTTGTTTTTTTTTGCCTTACTGTCATGCCTTTTCCAGCATCGAGGTCTTAGCTGTATAAAAACTTTTTAGTCTGCAAATACAACCTCCTTTACATAATTTCTGTTACAATGTATGATTAATTTCTTTGTCCGACTCGGATTTTAAATTCTGGATTTCGAATCGGTTGTTTCGTAATGGCGGTTCTGTATGGTTAAGTTTTCTCTTATTTTTATAGGTCAAAATTTAAATTCATAATTCATACTATAAGTGGAGTGTGGACATATAGAATGGAATAAACAATTTGGAGTTAATTAATAGACAATATTTTTGATATAAATATCTGTTCTTTTTTGTTAGTTTTTCTGTATGTTTGTTTTTTTTTGTATATACTTGTGAAATATATGTAAATATTAAGTTAGATATTTTTGATTGTATTTCTTCAGTCTTAAAAGTGGCTTTTGCTATCCCGTGAAAGAGTTTTAAAACTCTTGACACTAGTGAGGAGACTTGATAAATGATACTTTGTCAAAATTTCGAGAATGAATAGTTTCTTTGAAATTAGGTCTCTGATATTGCGACACTTCCTATTTCCTCTGATCTTTGAAACTATGCCGAAGCATGTCAAAGTGAGTTAATTTTTGATGTAATCTTTCCGAAGAATGTTCTCTAATTGATTAACAAAGTTATGATACCCTCATATTGAGATTTTTAAACATAATATAGTCATTGTGGAGTTTGCTTATAAACACATTATGTATGTAAATTATCAAAAGGTTTGACCAGTTTCATACCACTAACCCCGTGCCAGTCTTTTGTGTCTACCACAACCCATAATCGAGTTACAAATGATCTTAATATCGACACAAATCGATGTTTAGCATAAAAGGTGATATCATCCTCTTTGCTTTCCTTACAACCTTGGCAATAAAGCGCTTTATCGTCGAGTACGGGTTTTATTTGAGTTGCAATCCATTCGCTTGAAGCGCTTGAGATTATTTTTGTAGCGAAGGTGATTCAGTACATGGGACGGTCCTCGTACAATACAGACGTGTCGACAAATCGTGTCTTTGCGCGAGTTTTGTTTACGTTAACTTTTGGAGTGTTCGAAATGTGAATATCTATTGGAGTCTCGAAATTCAAATTTCTGTTATCGCTTGGAATGGAAATCGAATTCTTTATTTGAAAATGTATGAGAGAAAAACTAATGATTTAGTTGATGCGCACGAGTGACTACCGCGACTTTCGTTTCTGTTGATATGTTTCGAAATTGGTTATGGGTGCTACTGTTTTTTAAATCGTGACATTTACTTTTTGAAATTTTAATATTCTCTATATTATGCTAATTTCTTCGACTTTGAAAATAATAACAATAAAATATGAAAACTTTAATTTGCGTCGCTTGCACTATGTTCAAATACATTAATTCGTATTGTTTGTTTAAGAAACAGTTATTTGTACAAGATAAGAATAACTAAACGTTCAGAAACTATTCTTATTCTTTTAAAACATTTGATTTCAAACCTGTTTGTTATAGTTGACATTAGAAGCATTTAATCAGCTGTTTCCATATAATTTAACAGCCTTTTCTACATAATTAAATTCTCAATCATTCCACTGTTTGCGTCGTTTATTTTCGCTTCAGTTTCTGGCGCGTATTATAGAAATATTTGTACAGCGGTAGCCTTGGTCTACGTTTGTTTATAATCATTTGCCAGTGCTGTGTGCAGTATTAACGTGTTCCGTGATCGTGTTGCGATATCGCGTTGTTTCTTTTTAATAAATAATAAATACATAAAAAAAACTTATTGGACAACTAAATAGATCCATTTTTGTTAGTAAAACTTAAGTATAGGACTTATAACAAATGTTAGTACCTACTATAAGGTGACTATTGATACTTAATTTAATAAAAGTAGCCGACGCTATTCCGGAGCACTCCACCCAAGTCAGGATCGCCAAAAACTTAATGGATCGTCCAAAACTTACTTTTAATGGAATCTCTTTATGAATTTTATCGAATTTGTTTCGTTTGTCTTGCTGCAATATATACTTTTTATCTCTAATTCTTATGTACCTATACTTATATCTAAAATGAACATACTGCATGTTGGATTGTTTAGATCCAGATTGCATTTTTTCGTTATATTATAGGTTTTTTTAATGTTCTTTATATCGGACGTTGTCCAAGACATTATAATCTTGGCGTTCTTATTTTAACCGGCAATTATTTTATAAGATTTATCTTTAAAACCTCATAAATAGATGAATCAATGAAATGAAGTGTTTGCTGGAAGTTTATATTTTTTTTTATATCAATTATTGCCAATATATATATGTACTTATATATACAGATAATAATGTATAACTATCTCTAGTCTCTTACAGAATGTTGTTCTTTCGTCGTTAATTTGCTTGCTTCGATCTTATGATACCTTGTTATCTTATCGAAATTTTATCTCGAGGTAAAACAAAAATACCATTACCTATCAAACATTTCAAATTATTATATCATTAATACTTTATATTTAGTTTTTGATGTGATGATTACCCAAGTATACTTTTTTTTACTCTAAATAGGCTTACGTTTGACTATAGCCTGCCTGATGTTAAGCACCACTATAGTCTAAGATGTAGCACGCTTGCCTAGAAGAAACCTATTTACTCAAGATTTGAAAACCCCTGGGCTATAATTTTCTGGGAACATGGCTCCAAATTAACTTGACTTTAACTTACTTAGTTAAAAGAGTATCTATAAAAGATCTCCGTAATAATCGAAAACTGTGATTGATTATTTTTCCATATAAATACACAAAATAAACTCAGTTATATGTTAGATAAGGACTTCCACTATTTTAGAATGCAATTAGCACTATTAAACTGGTTAACGCGTAATACCTGAATGTATGTTTAGATAATCTTATGTTTCTCTCTCTCTCTCTCTCTCTTCGAGTCGTATTACCTCATGACTGAGGGTCGTGCCTCCCCGCAGAATTAATCCCTAATGAATTAATTCTGCGGGGAGTTTTCTTGGGCAGATACATCGTGGTGGGCGCCCAGGTCCTTCCACGGAAGACGCATGTCCTCGGATATTGTGGTCCTTAAACATGTCGGTTTCCTCACGATGTTTTCCTTCACCGCTAAGAGAGTGCAAATCCACACATAACTTGAAAATACAAGTCATTGGTGTAGGGCGGATTCGAACCAGGGTGCGTCTGGATTAAAAGCAGACACTGGAACCGCTGAGCCACACTCGCTTTAAATCTTATGTTTACTTTTGGGTTATTTCAACATGTCAATATTAGCCTCTATTGCGACCTCTTTTGATAGATTGAGGTTAATTACTTAAGAAGTGTTTCAATTTTAATTACCAACTATTTGTTTTGTGTTAATTTTGTTCATTGTTTCCTTGTATTGTGTCGGAAGTTGTATTAGATTTGCCTTTTTGACAGTTAGAACTTCACTTAAGTAGTTCATTATAAGTGTCTACTACAATCATGACTTTTTTGGAGTTTGTTATGGAAGTTAAGATAAGAAATTTGACTGTATAGTAAGTTAATTAAAGAAAAAAAGGTTTTAAACCTTAAATAAAGGCAAAATTTATAAAGCCAAGTTTCATGTGCTCTTTATTGTACACCCCGCTAGTCTAGACTTTTTTATATTTTCCTCTCCATCCTACGGTTGCCTGGGAGAGATCGCTTGTAGCATTACGGCCGCCATTTGTGGCATTAGATTTAATTATTTTTTTATCCGTTTTGTGCTATGTTCTTTTTGTGTGAGTGTCCAATAAAGTATTTATCAATCAATAAAGTAAAATAATATCTAATTTCTTATCTTAAGTTCCATAACAGACTCCAAAAATAATTAAACCCAATCTTTCATTCGCTTCCAATTGCCATGATTCGATTACGATCCGATCATGATTCTGACCCAGATTTATTCGATTTTCGATCAACAATAAAGTTGTATCGTAATTTTGTATCGATGCGCTTGCGCAACTGTTTTCTCTTTGTCACAAATAATGCTACCGTGAGCAGTGGTACGTATCGATCAATAAGTCTTATAATATCTAGGTCGTGAAATTATTCGGTTACCTACATCTACTACCTACTATAATATACATCTCTCGATACATTATCTATACTAATATTATAAAGCTGAAGAATTTGTTCGTTTGAACGCGCTAATCTCAGGAACTACTGGTGCGAATTGAAAAAATATTTTTGTGTTGAAAAGACCATTTATTGAGGAAGGTTTTAGGCTATATAACATCTCGCTGCAACTAATAGGAGCGAAGAAACATTGGAAAATGTGGAAAAAAACGGGAAAAAATATTCATCTTTGAGGGCTTTCGTTGCGTGCGCTGCGAAAACGGTTCAAAATTCAAAGAATTAATGCCCAAAATAACTATTCTACGCGGACGAAGTCGCAGGCACAGCTACTTATTTATAAATTTTACCGTAAGTTAATCAACCCATCATAACTATAAGTTGTACCTTTCATACATAGATTTTATCTAAACAAACTTACGCATATCTAGATGAATAATTATGTGGTTTCTATACTTTAAAGCCACCGTATTCCAACCCCAAAGAAAATCGCTAGTAAACAACATATTCAACCTTTAAATTAACTACAACCACATTGGCCTCAACACTAGCAAGTTTCTCATGGCAAATATTTTCACCGGTTTCTTTAACATTATATTATTTTTATTGCCATCTTACGTCACCGAGTACAGAGATCGCATGTTTAAGTTATGTGCCAGCTACTTTTCGTTTCTCGTTTTATGCTGTATTATGTATTATCATCGTAAATTGATGTGGTTTCGCCGCTGTGAAAGTTTGTCTGTTGATTTTATAGGTCTTGTGGTTAGCTTTATTTTAATCCTTTTATTGGGTCTGGTTTCTCTTCTCCCTTCTTTTGTCAGTCAAGTTTTACTTCAGTGAGCTTCACTGAGATCACTTCTACATATAACATTGATTATTTCTTGAGTACCTAATATTATAAATATATGTTATAAATACTTGTTTTACAGGAGAAAGTCTATATTTTGTTATAAGAACGTTTATTCAGTTTGTTCCTTCATAAGTTATCTCGCTTATTGAGAGTATCTAATACCTGAGCATTACATTGTATATACTAGATCTATCTGTTTTCTCACAAACGAGTCTTTGTTGTGTTTTTGTTCGTATGAGATCAGCCTCACCACTCCTTTGAGAGTCACTCCTTAGAAGGTCTGTATGTAATTATTCATACATGTATACAGGTATATGTATTTTATGTATATTAACACACCTGGGGCTATTATTATCTACACACATATATATGTAGCTTATATTTTGTTGGGCCATAATACTAAGGTCAAAATCAAACGTTTGTAGGTGTACATGCCTTTTATGTTAGTGTACATAATGTATAATTATGTATGTATTTAATATCCATAATTTGTTTGTTTTTATACCCTAAGTCATGATGATGTAAGATTCAAATGAGAGACATGTATTTGAATGCTTCATTAGCGTTTCAGAGCATACTACTTCTTCTTCGTTTACTTGCCCTTGAAATGATATTACCGTTAGTAGATTTTGAGTCTTCATTAACAAAGGCTAAATAATAACACTTTGCAGTTTCTAACCTAATGACTAACTAGAAGTTTCTTTATCACTTTTGTCGTTAGTCTCTTCAAACAGTACAATTGGTACTCGCACTAAACTCAGTAACGTAATTTTCGTAGTGAAAACAGTTGCTTCTATTTATTTCTAAGTTACGATGCTTGATTGTATATATGTTGATGTTATATTTGCGTACCTTATGTAAGGTTGTAATGTTGAAACTTTATATTAATTAAGATCTACTGTACCCATTTTACATGCGAATAAATGACATCTGAATCTGAATCTATAACTTTTTTATGCTTTTATTTAAAGACAAACTAAGTTCGTAGGTAAGATTAGTTATAACTCGAAACTCTTACTTTAATCGATTGTCTATTTCGTTTGGTTTGTAAAACTTTCGAAACATCGAAAATTTTACAACTACGTAATTCCCATCAAATCTGAGTCAAAAGTATCTGAGGTATCTTCTTTTTTGCCAAATAAAGCTTTTGCTAAAAGAAAATTTACTTTAGATCTCGTCTGATTAGAGCATTACCCTTTCTAATATATACTTGCAGTTTGACGTCACGCCTCATACATAATCCATTACTGGACTTGTATGTAACACTTACGTGGAAAGTGCACTTTTCCACACAGTTTCACTTCCACGCATCAACCTATAATGTTCACAGATTGCAGTTTGTTTCCATTGCAAATGACTTGGAAAACACTTATTTTGCACTCATTTTATACTTTTGCTACTGGTTTGTCGCTTACGTTGTGAATATTTAATTTCCTATCATAGTTAGATCTATTTTATTGGTCAGTGGAAAGTTTCCTTCAATCAATATTATTTTTATTGCAAAACTTATCTAAGTAAATCTCTTATACTTTAATTGAAATCGTTTCCTTCGTTTTAATGTTGGTTTTATATCGTTAGTAACTCTGAGACTACATAAGAATGCGGACGAACATAAGTATTGCTTGATGTAGAACAATTTCACATTTCTTTTGTTCCTAGTTAGAGTTAAGAGTGAAAACAATTGCGCATCTAGTATGTGGCTTGACGGATTTGTTCCATATATTTCTTTACTAGCTGCGCTCGCGACTTCGTCTGCGTGGAATAGTTTATTTTAAGCATCATATTTATTTTTGCAAACAGTCTCTTCAGATTTATAAATTATAGCTGTTTCCCACGACTTGAACCGTTTTCGCGCACTTAACGGAAGCCCTCAAAGATGAATAATTTTCCCCGTTTTATCCACATTTTCCATTGTTTCTTGGCTCTTTTTAGTTGCAGTGTGATGTTATATAGCCTAAAGCCTTCCTCGATAAATGGTCTATTCAACACAAAAATAATTTAAATTTATTAAATTCGGATCAGTAGTTCCTGAGATTAGCGAGTTCAAACAAACAAACTCTTCAGCTTTATAATATTAGTATAGATTTTCTACCGTGTTTTGAACTACAATTATGTTCTGTATTGTAACCATTATAAAGATTAATCTATTAATTATATCAGTCAGACACTAACGGGGCTTCGACCGGACATTCTGGTTCAACAGTACCGCTAACTCTAAATTCTTTCTTGTCTTTAATAACGTCTATACGAGCGCATTGTTTTTTTCATCGCAATGCATTTATCGATCTTTCTTCTGACGGATGTCGATTCGTAATGCATCGTTATTCATTTACTTTGCTTTTGGAATTGATTAGCTTTTTTTAATCTTTTTCGAAAAAACTCGCGTTGCTTCACAAATCTTTTTAGATTATCTAAGTTATTAAAATGGTATCACGTAAATCTAGTCTATTGAGACAAGTCTTAATTAATTTCTACCTCATAAATAAGTTATGAACGGTCAACTATAATTTTAATTGGTCAGATTATAACTTTTCATTATTAATCACATAAACTCAATTATATCAACAATATCATAATTTACGACATCCTTTCACGATCTCTTACATTCACTAATACTTTCCAATTAAATTATATCTTTAT
The DNA here is from genome assembly GCA_927399415.1 of Macaria notata. NCBI lineage: Eukaryota > Metazoa > Arthropoda > Insecta > Lepidoptera > Geometridae > Macaria > Macaria notata. The sequence continues at coordinate 8,939,744 of OV656741.1, forward strand.
AGTGGTTAGATTTAATTTGATTTTCCATTCCAAATCGATAATGATCACTTTTGTTAGAGTTATATCATTGTTCTTAGATATTGTAGTGATGTAAGGATGCGGTTTGGAGAAATTATTAAAGTGATTTTACGTAATAGTGATTGAAGTGATGATTTAAAAGTTAGTGATTGTGTGATCAAAATGAATGTGTCAGTCAGCAACGTGAGTGCTGTCAGCGGGAACAATGAAGAAGTTGGTAAGTCACTTAGTGAAGAGTTTTCTTACTTTACCATAACTAAGCATTTACGTTTCATACGTAACTATATACACATACCTATATATGGTGAGTTGCAAAACGATTTCGGCTACGGTGACCATTTTCAAATCAAATCAAATCAAAAATTCTTTATTGTACACCAATATAGCAAGAGAACACAAGTATAAAGAAAAAAAAAACCATAATATTGGGACAGAGGGCGGCCTTATCACTTAGAGTGATCTCTTCCAGGCAACCTAGTTTGGAAAACAACGATAGGAAAACAGTAAAGCTGGCGTACCTAATAAAACTAATACAACTTAATAATAATTTAACAAAAAGAACAACTAAAAACCTAAAAACATGTAAAATGCCTACATTTATATCTATTACAAACAGAGAAAGGAAAACAACACATAATAAACCTACTCAAAAAGAAGGAAAAAAAAAAAACCTGAGTCCACAAATTAGTCATGCATATAATAATTATGAACCAAGCTCTGAAAAATAGGAAGGGATTTGGCCTGCCTAATATGAAGTGGCAGATCATTCCATAAGCGAATAGCTTGCATGGTGAAAGAAGAGTGGTAGACAAGGTTGGAATGGTTGAAGTCAGGGATACACAAGCGGAGGACACGGGAAGTTCGCAGGGAGTCGGTATGGGAAGCCGTGACATAAGAAAATCTTTCTTTTAGATAAATTCATTTTGAGGGTAGTTTACTGATAAAATTTACAGACCTAAATACATATTTGTACAAATAAATATAATCGTTTATGTCATGTTATTTGTGTTTAGATAGATATTAACGCTTTATTGGACACACAAATAAAATAGAACACAACACAAACAAGAGAAAATTAAAATATTAAGCCACAAATAGCGGCCTTATATAGCGGCGGCTAAAAGCGATCCCTTCCAGGCAACAGTAGGATGGAGAGGAAATCTGGAAGGAAGGAAGTGTTTATTGGTTTTTAAATAGATAATGCGTTAATGACTTTCTCTATCAGTATGTTAGTATCAGCTTTACGGATTTCCTCTAGTGTTGTCCAAACTAGGTTACCTGGAAGAGATCACTTTAGTGATAAGGTCGCCCTGGTGTACAATAAAGTATATTTGATTTGATTTGTTAATAAATTTAGAAACTTGCTATATTTATTTCGTCGTCGATTGATACTAATGATGCCTATATTTAGTTTTACAATTAAAGTAGGTAGTTTTGTTAATTGTACTTTTAAGTGCTGTGCAAAGTACACAATCATTAACATTCATAAATCTACGTCAAGACTAACTGCAGGTTAAACTAAGGTTATTTTTTATTTGGCTTTGTTTCCGATTTTAATGCAACGTAGATAAATTGCTAGAGTTAAAATCAAACATGGGTATGCTTTTAAAAAAGGGTATACGACACAAGGTTTCCTTTTCGTTTTAGTTAATTTATTATTAGTGGCAATGGCAACAGGGAATATAGTATAGTCTTTTCTAGAAAAAAATCATAAATGTCTTTCATAACATCTCGGTACATTTTGTTTTATGAACTTACATATTTCATTTCATTTTATTTATTTTTTACTTAATTTAGGTAAAAACTAAACTTAGTTTTGTACACTTATGAATGTCAAACAAAATCTAATACATATCTACATAATAAATGTTGCCAGAGGCAAACCTACTATAAAAATACTTCCAAATTATAAAATCAAATTCAATTAGAATCATAAATAATATAAAAATTATCTTTTTAACCAAAATACTAAAACAAATTGATTACAATATAATAACAACAACAATATAATGTAACTACATATGTACATGGTTAGTACAGTCAGTAAATAAATTGTCAGTTTTAAAATCAAGTTAGAAATACCTACAAAAATTTCTAATACCTATACCCTGCAGTGGGTCTCCTTTGGCTGATGATGATGATGATATTTCTAACCTTCATGCCACAGTGAAATCAGAAAGCTATGCATTACGTTAACAACTTAATCTAACTTAAAAGAAAGAGTATGTTTCAGTTTCCACTTAAAACTCATTCCGAAAGCTTGTAATCCACATAATAACATTGGTTAACAATCATAGTTTAGCTATATTAGCTGCAAACAATATTGTACTCGACCCGGGGCAAACTTGTTCGCCCACTACTCCGGCCTACGCTTCTGCCTGGCTTCGCTGGTTTCTCTATTTAGCTAATAGGTAATAACTTGTGCTTTTCTCTTGATTCATAAATGTAATTTGCATTGGGAGAAATGGTTTGATATTGTGATGCATGTTCTTTTGGTTTATAAGCTATGTGAATGTTAAAAAGAACACCTTTTGTTTACATTATCCGCCATAAACATCTTTGATAGTCAGTAAAAAGAACACCTTTTGTTTACATTATCCGCCATAAACATCTTTGATAGTCAGTAAAAAGAACACCTTTTGTTTACATTATCCGCCATAAACAACTTTGATAGTCAGTAAAATGTAAATACAGATAGATAGATAGAAACTTTATTAAAAACACCAGCACATTAAAGAAATTTACAAAAAAAAACTTAAGCCTAGTGTCTTAACTGGCGACCTTATCGCCTTAAATATACAAGGTTCTTTTCTCTTCTTAGCTATGCTAGGGTAGTTTTATTGTAAAACTTATCACGGGAAAGCAGAGAATATGTAAGTATTTCATGCCAGGCTTACAAAAATCGTGTAAGTCTTAGCAATCCAATCCATGCTCTTACGGCATTCTGTTCTCGTGAAAACCGAAAGTTAACCAATAACCGACACAATCGCAATAATTTTAAATCAGACATCCATAAACAAATAACTCGTTCCAAAATTAGCATGCATTCCCTGAGTAGGTCACCGCCGGCTTTTTTTACATCTCCCGTACCGATCATTATCTGTGCTATGATGCAACTGCAAATTGCGCAAGCCTTGGCAAAAAGTGACAGATGAACATCGAAAATAACCCGTTTTTATCACGACTCTAATCATCACCTTTGCCAATTTAACAGCGGAAGTATAAATCTGTGAAGTTTTTAAAAAGATACATTACGATATCAAGTTTCGCGCCAATTCAATTTGACAGTTACATAACTAAATTAATGACGTACCGTTATTGTCTTTGGTCTGCGTTAATTTTTGAAAGAATTTAATCTAATTTGATTATTATATTGAAAATTGTTACGTGATTCCATTGATTATGTTGTTCACGCAACTCTGTAGGTTTGGTTCCGGTTTGATTATGTTTTGGCAGTTTAATACGGTGTTGATGACCATACAGAGTTCAGTGGGCGTATACCAAACAAATTGAACGACATAATCATAGGTTATTCAATGATTTTACCGTTTCCCGGAGAGAAATATACTTGTAACATTGCAAAACATCGTCGACCGTTATATTTTCATATGTACATATGTACCTATCTACTATGTACCTATAAGATGGAATACATTATGTAAAAGTTATTATTTATGTGCTATCCGTAATGTAAGTCTTTGCATTTGCGACAAATTTAATGTGCCAGTTAGATACACAATGATCTGATGAAACATCATAATCTAATAAAGTATTGAGAAAGCGATGTTATCCTTGATTTCAATTTTAAGTTAAGTAATTAATGTCTTTTTTTTTATTCTCATTTTTAAGGGACTTTTGAATTAATGTCTTTATATATCTTACTCATGCAGGTCTAAAGTCCTACCATTCGTCTCATATAATTTAATCCTTTTCTATGATTGTAGTACAAGAAACCTGTATTTATGTATGATTGTACCCTTTGTGGTTAACTTGGTCACATGCCTACATCATGTTACAACAATATATCAAAATAGAGACACGATACAGATGTCAAACTTAATTCAATTAAACCCATTCTTAAATCAAAGTTAATATGACTGAAGAATTAAGTGAGACAGAAGTTAATATTTAGATTTACTTGGCATTAAAAGAACGATCTGCGAGTCTTTTAATCGTTTAGTTTAGGTGACATATACTTATTGTGGTAAATCAATAATGTTCTACGTCACACTCATTTAACATTCAAGTAAATGGTTTCTCTTTTAAAACGAGTCATCACAATAGACTTTTAAATTCCTTATCGCCACAGCTAGTCTAGCATTTGTTCCCAAGGTCAGAGCAAGCTAATACTTGTTTAATCATTTATTGCCAGGGTCTCGACTTGTTCTGGATAACCTTCGATATCAGTAAATTAACCTATTATCCATATCAGTTATTAGTTTAATTCTTGGGCGTGCGGTTGTGTATTTATTGTTCTAATATTATTATATCTGAGCACTTACGTAGATTATTATCTGTTGACGCTAACTAGATCCGCGTAATGTGTTGATTATCATTCATCATCATCATCATCATCCACAGCCCTTGGGATCCCACTGCTGGGTAGGCCTCCCTTTGTATGTGCCATCTGCGTCGATCTTGTGCAGACCTCATCCAGGTTGGACCCATTATCATTCATAATGTATCTAATTATCTTGGTCTTGAAGAATAGTTCATTTCAGACCTAGTATTCTATTTAGATCTAGACGATCTAAGACGAAACTCAATAGCTGCGACATCGGGGTCACCTTGCATTCATCGCGTCTGTTCCTACAATTCCGTGTACCTTAGCTCCTTTGTCACAAGGACCATATTCCTTCGACCCATTTTCATCAGTTCTACCGTTAGTTTTCCGTCAATCACTCCTTATTTGCAACAGTGTACTGGAATTGTTGTTGCAATTGATGCTTTATTACCTTCGCAATAGGTATAATTTCAAAGACTAGGAGCCGCTTTTTGTTGAATTACGTTTGCGGTTGCGACAGTGTGATTATTGAGTTCGGTTGTGGCATTATAGTTCTTGCGTCCAAGGCATAAGGACGTCAGTGGAGTGTCGTTTTTTTTAATTGGTTGCTTTGTGGATGTTGTCAATTGTGCAGTGTCGACCTTGCCGCCTCGTAGACTCCTGCGCATGATCAGCGTGACAGTTCTGTAATGGATTGCAACGAATATGTCCCACCATATCCAGGTATTTTGTGATAATTACATTTATTTTGACCGAAATTAATTTAATATATTAAAATGACATACCCGTGAAAGGATCTGGGCGCCTAGCCAAAATTTATCAGCCCAAACGAACTCCCCTAATAAGTTGAATATTATGACAGTGCGTGTCACGACCCTCAGTCATTAGGAATGCGATTCGAGGGAGGGCATAAATATCATGATAAATATTGGTAAGTAATCATTTTGCTTTGCAGTTCAATGTACGCTACCTAAAATTAACAAATAGTGACGAATCCAGGGCAATGACTTTTATATCTGCTTCGTAAGTTGAGACGTTTTGCACAACTTTGGTGAAATCGCACCATTTTAAGAATAGTGATTCATTATTTTTAATTACAGACATTTGCAATAGCAACAATAAATACAATTGCAATTGTTTTTTCAACGAATCCAAATGAAATATAATTCTTTCCTTATAGAAAATGCTTGGTTAGGTTACCCATATCTCAAAAACTACAGAATTTAATTTTCACAAAACCTAGTCTGTTTCTTAAGTTGAAATTGAAACATATGTACCAAAATAAAAACAACTACTGATAACAGCTATTTTCAACATCAAAAGTACGAAGACCACTTTTCTCTGTGTCGTGTATTTTACAACTTACTGGACACTTCGTAAGGATGTACCTATACATATACCTATACTTACTTATCTATAGTTACCTCGTACTTTATGTCACTTGCTTTCACCAAAGGATGTTGTAGGTACTCGTATGTATTGACATTGAACAGTTGGACTGGTCTTAATGCACCATTTTGATGTTCTCAAAGTTAGACATTGTATCGCACTCATGCTTAATTTGTTAGTCTTCCGACATTGCAAATCTGACTGCTTCTTTTTTGTATTTAAGAATTACGTTTTTGTTTGTGGAGCTGCCGCCACATTTCTCGATCTTCTGTCTTACATTTGATTCTTATTGGACGACACGACTCACCGACAGTTTTTTATAAGGTTAGGTATTGACAAGACCTGCCCTTAACTTGTAATATGTCTATACTCGTATGTATGTATAGAGAATGTTGCGTGGCCAACTACTTAACCAAGCCTACCTATGGTCATGTGTTTTAAATTTCGAACGCACGCTTCGGAATTTAAAAGGAGAACCTTTTAACGATTTTTATCTTGATTGCTCTGGAATTTTCTGTGAAGTATGCCGGCTTTTTAGGCAATTAAAATTAGTAAAAATAGAAGAGCCAAATACTATTGGCATATTTTAGTTAAAAGCTTATGGTCATAATGTCGATTCCTAGTTAGTCGCATGTGAGCTGAGAACCAGCTGGCTTGATACGACTTAAATTCTACACTTTACGAAATTAGACTAACATTATGGAAGGAGAAGATAAAGGTAAGCAAATGTTACAATTATCATCACCCGTACTCCAAAAAGTCACATAATAAACCAATATGGTGTAATATTGACTTGAAAACAAAAGTTTTGTTTATTAATCTTTTGAACTTCGAATCTTTTGCGCAGCTAAACCTCTTATTGCGTTCCATTTCGCACACCCGTCCCGCACTGCACAATAGGAAGCCGTAATAGCCAGTTGAATTTGACGGACGACCTCCTCGATTCACAAATTGCCTTCCGTCTGCCGGAACGCAAAATTGTTGTTCCATATTCAAATCCAATTGGTGAAGATGAAATCTCAGACACAAATGACGTAACAGCTTCTGTTTCCAGTCATCCGCTTTGTATGGAAATTGGCTCTTTATTGTAATGCATCCTCGCAGTTCATCAAAATGCGCAATTCCTTCGATTTCTACCACAGCTGTTTCATTATGTATTGAATACGCAATTGTTTGATTAACCAGGTTATTTGTAATTTGTGTTGCAACATAGTCGCCTTATTTTAATTTTGGGGTCACATCAAATGAGGTTTTATTTAGTTCTGTTTCACATCCCTTTATTATTATGTAGCACTAGTATCCTTCTTTATTATAATATCCTTATTTATATCCAATCTAGACTCTAGATATACATGCAAATTTAATAAAATACATTAGGTAATAAGATTTTAGTTATCTAGACTCACAATCTTTAACACCATGCTTTAGTCTGTTTGCAATATCATCTATATCTGTAACAACTTCCTAGCCAGCACAGTATCAATTATAGCTATCCTCAGCTATTTCCAGTAGTGTCCAAGCCAGACCAGATGTCTAGACATACGAAATGCGCCTAGTGCATTGACTCGCCTTTGAAATATGTTCCCATCAAGTTCATATGACTGGTGACATATTGTCAGATATTTCTGCAGTTGTCACGTTTGTTCTTTCAACTCCTAATTCCGGAAATAGCTGTAAAGAAGAATATACATAATTCAATAACAGATGTTTCAGGAATATGGTCTTCTGAATTTTGAGTATTAAGTTCAAATTTTAAATGAGTTACCTACTTACTCGATAAATCAATTTCACTAGATATTAAAAAACTTGATACATTTCAATTTCTTACATGTAAAAGTATAAAACATTTCAGTTTGCACCCTTTCAGAACTCGTAGGTAATAAATTCAATCTTACAGTCCACAAACCTTTTGTCAAATTCCCTTAGATTTACGGCTTCATGCTCGCTCTTGCTTTCACTTACCCGAGCAAATAGCTTCTTTAGGAGTATCTAAGAATAGTATTATATTCTGCATCTTTCCGGTGTCTGTTTTGCAAGTCTTATTTGGTGGCTGGCTTATGTTTGCCATATCGAAGTGGTTTGGTTGGGACAGGGTTATTTTAGGACATTCTGTGAAGCTTGCTTGCATAAGATTTTCTTGAACATCGGCTTTGACAATTATTTTTATAATATTTTTACTGTTTCTTCTCTGGCGCGAGCAAAATCCTTTTGGGAGGAATTCCTACGCTAATATGACATAAACTCACAGCATTTTGTTTTGTATTCTATGGTTTTGTCGTTTATGTAATTAGAGTTTCTTTTTTATTCTAAGTCGTTTTTGTTTTTATTTTAATCGAACTATGAACGTATACTATGCATTTTGTTTCCACTAAAATAATTAAGAATTGTTTTCTAGTAACTTAAGTACTAACTTATCCACTTATTTCATTTTTGGATACAAGATTTTAGTCTCTAAAAACATTAGTTATACTATGTATACTATCTTAATCAAGTATATATATATTTTCAATAAAATATTATCTACTCTAACACCTATAAAATAAACACCATCAAGTATAACCATGTTTCCGCTATCTGCCAATATCCGATCCTTAAGCAAATTGCCGTTAACGCTAGAAACGCTTCCTTCTAAACTGGATGCCTTTGATGGTTGTTAAGTAATGGTGCAATTTATAGTTCCGCTACTCAAGAGTACGCAATTTCAGGTTTCACCATGATGAGATGGTAGGACTAGGCTGTTAGCTTTAATACAAAGTTTATGATGGATTAGCTAAACGGATCTCATTTTTTCGGGCAAGTATTTTTTTAAAATATGCTAATTTTAATATGGAACTAAACATTCTTTAGGTTTTCCTAACCAAATTCTATATTTTGATCCATTTTAATTGAAAGTAGTTCATGCCCCCGAGGCTTAGTGAGTGATTTCAGGATCAAAAGTAGCCTATGTCACTTTCAGGACCGTATATTATAATTATACCAAAAAACACTATAATTAATTTCTCAATAGCGTCATACATTAGGAAAATCAATTAAATGCGATCCTTGTTTACTAAACACGCACTTTTCCAATTTTCAAATTAATTTTCGACTATTTTGGACCTAACTCCATTTATCTAATTTCGTCAACGTCATCTCTAGTTATACGCTTCCTTGTTATTTTTGTCGTGGTCCTATATCTCTTTAAATGAAAACACAAGAGTTGACATCTCGGCTACGTGAGGAACTTCTGTAATGGCCTAAATAGCTTTGGTATGTTTTGGAATATAGCTTGTGTTAATAGAAGACCTTGTTAAGGAATTTTGTAAGAGAAATTATTTCTGGCATTCTGGGTTTCATTATAAAATAGCTGTTTATATAATTGATTGTACTCGTAATAATTAAAAGTAATATCGTTGTTATTGGTACGTCATTATGCATAACATAATTAACCTTCTACAGTTAACTGTGAAAAACTATTATATGTACATGTTTAATCGTTTATTTATGTATGCGGTGATTGCGCCCAAAACTTACTAGGATAAAATGTATTTTGATAATTTAGATTCCAACTCTTATTACCTACAATCCAACTTTTGATTCCCATACGAGACATGAACGAACTACGCCACTTTCTCTGTAAACATTATGTTTTTGTTAGTATAGGGCTTCGTGATTGTTTTTTATCAGTTTTATTAGCATTAAAATTAGGCCATGTCATTGAACCTTGGTGTAATATTGTAAGAAAAAGCTTACCGCGGCGAGAAATACTGCAGCCCTGCAACACAAGGTCCCTGTGACACTTAGTGCAGAGCTCAGTTTACCTCACCAACGTACCTTTGTAAGTTACAAGTTTTACATTAAGTTTTAGTTATTTTAGTGGTACGTATACACTCTGTAGTACATAAATAAAGGATTTTTATTTATTATTATTATTATCTCTCCAAACTCACAAATCACCATCACAACGATCCAATAGTTGCATTACAACATATACAACAGTACTATTGACTATTGTACCTGGCAATCCACCAGGAGTGATCCACATTAACCCACTGGCAGATATATTAGCTACGGAGTGTATATCTGACCCAGATGCAACGACAAATGATGTCGGCGCATCGAGCGTAAACAAAATGTATTTTTGATCGTAGGTGCTGCAATGGATAGTAAGGTAGGGCAATTCTGCAACGTGTCTGTTGGTTGTTTGATTGAAGTTGAGTATTGTTTTAACAGGTTTATTTAGTTACTCAATATAAAGAACTTTACGGATTTAACAAACAAGTGCTGGCCTCCTACGATCAGGGTATTGCAGGTGTCCAAAGAAAGAAAGAAAGAAAAACATTTATTGTAGCAAATAATAATCAAATAAGTACAAGCAAGAAAAAAATAAATGTAAATATTAACCTATACTAGCTCATCCTCACATCTTGCAAAATTGGAGCTCCCACACAGTCCGTTTCATGCGCTCGTTTCTTCCGCGAACTTGCAAGATGTGGAACGATCTTCCCCCTGAGGTCTTTCCACGGAGCTACAATATGGGGAGATTTAAAAAGGGTATTCACAAACACCTCTCTAAGCTGGCAAAGTCCTGCAGCACCTCTGGAGTTGCAAGTGTCCATAGGCGACGATGATTGCTTACCATCAGGCAGATCGTCTGCCTTTTTGCCACTTTTTTTTTTTATAAAAAAAAAAAAAAATACTTAAAACTACTTAAATAAAATACATATTTTCCACAATACAACCCCAACTCAGCATAATGCTGGCTGCATAGCAACCAGCGCTGGTCTTCCGTGGGGGTTGGTGATGACGTCACGCACGCATACATGGTTTTTTTTTAAATATATCCAATACTTTATCCGAACAGGCAGCACATCTATCCAGATCAAAAGTCCTTGCAATTTGACTACGTGCTGGTAAAAGTTTCGTAGAGTACATAATTGTAATGACAAGCGCTGTTAATGCATTATATAGTGTACAAACCTTTATTAGTATATTTTTAGTGTAAACTAGCGGACCCGACAGACTTCGTCCTGTATGTTGACTCTTTTACTCTTTAGTTAGATTTTTTTTCGATTTTTTCTCGCCGTAAATACCATCCTTGAACTTAAACGAATATTAAAAAAAGAAATTGGCCAAATCGGTCCAGGTGTTGTTGAGTTATGCGCTTACCAACACATTTTTCGATTCATTTTTATATATAAGAAGATATAAGGGTCTAGGGCCTGACTAAGGGATTGCGGTCCTTCCAAACTTCTGACCAAAACCTTATCACCAAACAAAGTACCTAGGTATAAGCTTTGTCTACCCCAAACCCTAACAAAGTGTCTAACCCAAGTTTTCTCTTGTCCACAGCGGTCTCCGCAAGATGGTCAGCCCTCCGCGCCGCCGCCACCCGCCGAGGAGGGGCCAGGCGTCTCCGCCGGGAGCTGGCTGCTCTCAGGGAGACCCTGGATGACGTGTGCGAGCCAGGGGAGAGCGCGCCGCAGCCACACTCCAGGGCTCAGCTGCATAGGAGGATTGAGGAGCTGAAGGTAAGACATTAGTCAAGACTGGCCTGTTAGCTTAGTTGGTAGTGGCTCTGCCTTCTAATCTAGAGGTCGCGGGTTCGATTCCCGCATGACACAAGTATTTATGTAAGTACTTTAAAATTTATAATTACTTGTGTTGAGTCTGGTCGTTTGTATGTATAATAAGTATGTATTTACAAAAGAAAAGTATCTAGTACCCACGACACAAGCGTTTGCTTAGTGTGGGGCTAGATGGCGCTGTGTGATATGTCCTGAAATATTTATTTATTATTATTATTTATTATTATTAGTCAAGAACATTACTTATTGCCCGAGGGATCGGGGCTAGTCAATCTTATATAGAGACAGTTAAAGTAACACATATCGGGCAGAGGGCAGAAAACTGCTAGGCATCTAACGGATTGCTAATAAATTATCTAAAAAGGATTGCAGTAAATTACGCAATTAGCATAATTTATGCCCTCATATAGACGGCAATTTAAATCCAATTTGCCAGATCAGTTTGATCAATTTGGAATGGATCGCTTATTCAGGCTATTTTATGAAGGCCCAAACCGGTGTCCGTTTCCTTTAGGTAATTTTGTATTTAGACAAATAAAACCAGAGATTCCTAATGTATGCTATTTTCTGTACATTAGGAGCTGTATTTTACCATATCATAGATTAATGGACGCCCTGTTTACTGTTGATTATAAACTTGAAATGCCAAGTTTATTGACTTTGAATCGATTTATTTTGGGTGTGATACATTTTAAAGCATATGAGGCCCTCCTGATATTTTTAAGTAGTGTAGGTATATTCCACTATTAGTCCACACACAGTATTGTCTCGGATTTAAAGCTTTAACTATCTGTCTGTTTAGTATAGCATCGTTGATTCCAAAGCAATTAGAGCGGAAATTGCCAACCGCAAGGACGAGGATTAAGGCTTCGTACCATCAAATATCGAGTTACATTCGCCTGCAAATGTCAGGGTCGCATGAGAGGGCATTGTCTGTTCGAATCACAGACCGATTTGTTGTAACGGGCTTATTGTAAGCGGATTGTTTGTGCTGTTTGTAGACAGTATGCCTTTGTTTCCTTCCGCAGTTCACTTGGCAATGTCTTTTTTGCTTTCTAAAACAAACCTTGCTTTTTTTACAAGGAATGGCTTTGCACTTGACCGTAATTCTTCATTTATTGCTTTAAATATTGGCAGAACTGAATTCACATACAATGCACAATATATTCCCATGGTTTGTTTAAGTGGTAGGAAGTTAAGTTATGCTTGTCTAAGATAGACAAACAATTTCCATTGTGTATCTCGGATTAACTACAGTAAATACTATGAAATTAGATCAAATCAGGATCACAGATCACGTGGCACTTACAAAATATCATATCATCGCCAATGTAACCAAAACAATCTCTGAACACTGAAGAGGACCAACAAACACTTTTTATGTCAGAGTTTTCGAATATTTCACCAAAAATAACTTTGTAAGTAGGTACTTATTAAATATTAAATAGCACGATATCTTTTCAAAAATTCAAATTTATGAGGACCTTTTGGCTTTTGAGTTTTCTAACATTTCGCCTTTGTTTAATTCCAGGAGCGCCTATCCCGTCTCCTAGACTGCAAGGTGTCGATGCTCCGCCTGACGGTGTCTGTGAGACGCACTCTCGGCGAGATGGAGACAGACGAGACTGGGCTGGCTGCAGATCTGGCTGCATTGCTTGCTGCCTGGGATGATGCTCATTCTAGGTAAGTTCCTTGACTGTATCTACATGATAATTTATTCTGGTTTGACCACCGGTGTAGCAATTTTCACGGTTGAAAGTTTTGCCATTGAAACTGCTGATAACATTGTGGTAGAAGGTAGAACCTATCCGAAAGACCTACACCACTTCTAGCTGATCAAGTTTTCAAGACATATAAAATTATCTCATCTTGAAACCCTGAACAAGTCTGTTTGTAGTGAATTCTCTCTCATGAGTCGTATTTCCTCAGGACTGAGAGTCATGACACCCCTGTAGAATTAATTAGTTAAGTGGAGTTCTCTTGGGCAGATACATTGTAGTGGCCCAGGACCTTCCACAGGAGACACATGTCTTCGGATTAATTATTTTACAATTTAATAACTCTTTCTCGTTTTCCAGGACCTCAAACGAGATGCTGTCCCTAGAAAAGGCAGTAAGCGCCTGGGCTGAATGGGAGAGTGCTCTACGCGAGCTGCAAGGGGCACTGCGAGGAGACCTCGCTACGCTGGAGTCACTGAGAGACCGCGGCACCGGGGACCAGACCGAAGTGGCTGCCCAGATCAAACAGCTCGCTGCTTCACTAGTCGAGAAGAAGAAGGTAAAGAGAATATATAGAAAAACGAGTTTTTTTTATGACTGGCTTCGTTAAGACCAAACTAGCAACATTTCTAAAAAAACAGAACTAGCGTGTTCCAAGTGGTCAGCAAGCCAGGACAGTTAAGAAACTAGCTTGCTATCTTAGTTTGAAAAACTAGCCTCTTGTATTCTGGACAAAAGAGTATTGTCGCCATGGCCGAAATCCTGGCCTGGATACAATTATGATACTCTGTTGCCTCGCTTGTGTGGTTCACGTTTGATTACAGCCCGTCTGATGTCTATTATTGTGAAAATCTAATGTTGTTCTTAAAATATTAATACTAATGTTGTTGCCTTCCAGGGCAGTTCAACCTGCGACTCCCTGTCCGACTCGGGCATCTCGGACGGTGACAGCGAGGGCGCGGGCCGGCGCGCCAAGCGACTCAGCGCGCTGCGGGAGCTAGCGCGCCGCCTGCAAGCCGCACTGGCTCCCAACTCACCCGCACATAGGGCTATTGCTAAGGTTAGTGTTGTGTCAATCTCTCTTCTATCTCTGTGTCTTTCTTACAGTCTGTTTGTGTGTGTGTATTCATAAGCTGTCTGTGGGAAACTGTACAAGTGAATCTCTCTTAGTCGTATCACCTCATGACTGAGGGTTGTGATTCCCCCGCACAATGAATTCGTTAAGAGTGAGTTCTCTTGACTACTAGTCAATATACTTCGACCAATAAAAAGTAATCAATGTCTAATATCCATTTTCGTTAAGACACCGTACCTACCTACCCGCATTTATTTAGCTTACAAGTTTAGTGGTGTCTCAAATTTGGTTCCATTTAAATACAAAAGTGCTATTTTCTTTTTACAGCGCATGGAGCAGACAGAGAACGAAGTCCGCACACTGCAAGAGTCCTGCAAAGCTCTGGTCGAGCAAAGCATTCCGGATCTTAAACTTGATGACGAGACGTAAGTATCTCCTTGCATCAAAACTTTTTGTGTTACATACATATTTGAATCTGAATTCGATGATCTAGTTCTATCTAATTTACCTATTTCCAAACCAAACCATCTCGATATCTAGTTGCTTACGCGCGGTTCCTATAATTTCCAATTAAATTTACGTCGAGAATTGCATGAACGTCAAATTAATGTTCGGATTTGAAACTCCCATTACCTAATAATCAATTAAGTTTTTAAAATTAATCTTCATCGCCAAAAATATCACGCCCTACCTTCTTTTGTTTCCATAAACATTTTTTAACAAACACTATTTTTAATTTTGCCAGCAGGGAGAGTGCCGTCGCAACAGTAGCCGGCAACAAGACAGGCGCTGGCGACCCGGACTACAGCCCTAGGGGCGGTTGGGTTTGGCGCGTACTACGCTCTTCTCTTCCCATACAATTATGTCTGGTCGCCTTACTGTTAGCCGCTTGGTTGGTGGAAAGACCGCGATGCTGCGATGCTCTGAACTCTCTAGCACAGACATTAACTCCACAACTGCGCTATGTACGAGGACCGCCGCCAGTTTGAGAGGCCAAAAAACGTGTTCTAAACACATGAGGATTTTTAATGGATGTAAAGGTTATCAAGTCTTGCTACCATATTGTAGTGGTTTTCGACTACTGTTCATAGTTGCTAGAATTTGTTATTTAGACTTGATCGTGAGCTTAATTTTAGACTAATAGACGGAACGATAGTGGAAAAATAAAAGTGTACGTTGTATACGTAGATACATATGACAAATACTTGCCTAGAGCAATAATTTTATTCAACTAACATAGAATGATGGAAACGTTTGATGATTTTGACTTATACGAGTGAAAGTAGAGTATTGATTGACAATTACTTACATATCGTGCTAAGGATGACAAAAATCCCAAAAATGTGTTTTAATTTAAAGAAGGGATTCGATTATACTATGACAATATGCTTACTTTAATATTAGTGCCGTTACTTAATGTAGCGAATCGTTCTACTTACAGTCTTATTAAAATAATAATGACAAATAACAATTGAGTCCTAATAATTGATTGCTCACAAGAAAGACGTTCAAATTTAAAAAAGTTCCAATAAAAAAAACATCATCTGTATCAGATGCAGTTCAAATTAGTTAGTCTTATGTTTTAGTAATAATATACTAACAATTTGACAAACAATTCCTTAGTTTGTGCGTAGTAGTAAAAGCATGCCTATTTTAGTACAAGTATTTGATAAGTTACTTAAAATAGGTGAGAATGCGATAAGTGTGAAAGAATTAGTGATGTAATACTTACATAACTATATATATATATATATATATATATATATATATGAATATCCTCAAAATTTAAGGCCAAAACTAAAAAGAAAATGTTTTATTTTGAGAGCTATTACTGATAAAAGACAGACACATACAGGCGTGTGTTTAAATTAAAAGATGCTATCTAGCCATCTATTTTTATGATTGATTAAATAGCTGTCAAAATAAACCATAATTGTTGATTTTTTATTCTATTTTTTCTGGCCGAAACAAAACATTGAGCTAGGATTATACAGAGACACAAACGCTCGTAAAAAATGTACGAGCCAAAACTCTGCCCACACGATGAGCAGACTTTTGGTATATCTATCTCTTTTGAACGTTCTTAAAATATGTAAGAGCGAAAGAGATAAGCAGGATTTTGTTTGCACTCGCTGGTGATGTTAGCGTTCGGACACTTTCCTGCGCTTGTTAGTTTGAGATTGTGTCTCTGTATAATACTAGCTTAATGGACCGAAACCAAATCTCGAATCAAACCTTTTGACATATTTTTAACAAATTTATAAACTAGTAATATATATGATATATTAATTATATACTAAATATATTATTAATATATTTTCTCTGAGGCTATAGTAGGTATGAAAATGTATTTATTAAATAACGAATCTGTTGCCTTACTGTTGATTAAATTACTACAAAAACATACTTTATATAATATACCTATATATATGTAGAAGACTGATATACACTTTTCACCATTTCACTAATATTTATCTAACTATGAAATGTAAATTCGCGTTATTTTAAGATTTAGCAATCAAAATAATAATATCAAAGAAGCTAAATAAAGAAAGCATGAAAGATGGCGCGATTTGTACATTTCACATTTAGGTATAAAATGATACCAGTATTAAGAAATTCTTCTGTCTAAAGAGAATTTCTTAGCATTGGCTTAGTATTTTCAATAGAATTCTATAGGAAAAGAAATTATAACTTTGACATCTGAATTGAATCACCAATCTATATAATTTACAAATTATTGTTTGTTATTTTCTGATCAGGCGTAAAATGCCAATTTTTCCATGAATATATTTTATTTCAATTGATATGATTATTATGTATAATATTATATTGATATTTATATCTGTTTTTGTAGATCTGTACCTTTGGTATATTTTCTAATACAAATTGTTAAACATTACAAAATACGATTTCCATTTTAGCAAAAAAAAGCTGTAAGAGATTTGAAATTTTAGCGTTTCTCTAACAGTCCATAGATGGCGCTACGGCGTACAATGCGCAGTGCTGCCATTTAAAAATTGTTACAGTTATGTGAAAAAATACAAATCACTCATGTCATGTAATATGTGTGTGGTTAAAATTACCGTTTTTATCAATAAAGACATTTAAATATTTTGTCTCACGTATATATGACCATACATGGTAAAATTTCACCATATCAATATACGAAAGTTATATAAACGTTCGTAGTGTAAAACTGCCTAGAGTATGATTGTAGCGTGAAACAATGTTGCTATAATGAATAAAATTAGAATAATTTGCAATTTTTACACAACCTTCTCTGTGGTTAGCTGAAATATTAGTCAATTTTGTGGTAAAACACCAGTAAAATCAAAAGTTAATTATTTGTGTTCGTAAAAACCACAGCGAAGGTGTTTTTTAAACATTATAATTTTTCTTTAAGGCTGTATACGCCTCTAGTGTGTCATATTTCTTTTAAATTCTTAGATAACTGTTTAGTTTAAGATTAAAAGAAAACAGACATACTTAGACTGTGCATTTAACATTTTTTTAATTAAGTGGTTTTGATATGCAGTGCCACCACTTTAGTGATCAAGAAATAAAGTATTTCTGATGTTGATCTACAAAATAAGTTGGTGGCATTGTATTTTAAGATGAGAAAGAATTTTTAACATAATTTGATTGCATAATGGCATGTTGGCTTTTGGAATGGAAATAAACAATTGAAAATATTAAATGTGTTTGTTAATTGTAGGTACTAGTTTTAGTGCCTACCCTTATTATATTTAGTTACTAATTCGACTAAAGTGAAGTCGAAAACTGAAGTATAAATTAGACTAAGATACAAGTATATAACTTACGTAACTTGACCAAAAGGTGCAATGGTATTAGCCCAGGATCTATCTCGGCGTATACTTAGCTAGGTACACTAGAGTTAGGAAACCATATTTATAATAATAATATCATAGAGTCAAAGAACAAACGAGTAAGTCGGCCATAAGTTACGCTATAAGTTGACTGTAATAGTTATGAGTTGAGTGTAGTAATAAGTTAAAAATAAATTGCGAGTTTTGTAACACAATGAGGCGTTACAAAATTATTTACCCACAAACTTTGATATTTTTTATGTTTGGCAACATCTTGAATGAGGATGTGACGTAGTGTATTGTGGTAGTGGTGGGCTGGGTGGTACCATCATAATCGAAGAAATAAATGAAATATCGAATAAAACTCAAACGAACGTCAGAGTAAATAAAATTTATTTCTCTTGTTCTTTGAGAAATAAATAGCAAATATTATATTGTGTCGTGAATGTCGTGATCGATATGTAACACAATACTCGTTGTAATAGTAGGATGAAATGTATTACGCACTCTATGACGACATGCCACTATTAAGTACCTACTCGTTCAAGAACTTAATTACATTGTTGATTACTTACATAAATGTTTTTTCCCAACATAGATTAGATATTTTAAGTATTAAAAAAATATGCTGTTCGTGCCAATTTGTGTTAAGTAAAATTACATATATATTTTTAAAGATAGTAAACTAAATTGCTGTTCGATTAAAATTGTTCATTCGAATCGGATACAAAGAATTCTACAACACCGCCAACAGCCATCACTAATCTCCCACTCCTTTTTTATTATTTCCACATCCGCTTTCTTTCAAGAAGAGTGTGCACGACGTCGTTTTGATTTTGTAATATTTTGGAATAATAAATAAATCGAGTTGGTTGGATGCAAATAAATATTCATCGTGATCCCGTGTGATTTCAAAACAAAGCCAGAAATTGTAGGTAAGTGTTGATGTGTACTGTTTCTTCAAGCGTGTCGCTTTCATTTTGCCGTCATCCATCGGCCATCCTTTGCCATGCCGCCATATTGTGTAAAGACGCTTGGATTTTTTGCGCATCGTGCCCGGCATGTGCTCAAATTATTAGGCCAAAACGATAAGTGTCGATAATCTCTGGATGCTGCAAATTATTTTGTGATAGTTGATATCGGCAGAATTGTGTTTTGATAAATTGATTGGAGTTGCGTTGATCGACCGGCATTTCATTGAGTGGAGTTACTGATAAAATAGGTAGGTACTTAGGTAATAGTAGCCACTAGCTAGGCTCACAAGGTTTGTTATAATCAATATTGTTTATTGCCAACGTAACAGAACAGTTGCGTGACGGACGTTGAACTCAACATAACGCTCACTTAGCGCAGCGAAAGCTTGCTAATAGCCAAGTGACTGTCTCTTGCAAAAATAACCTCAATAGTGTTGGTGACGTGTGTCCTACTTTATGTAAGTACCAACACGTAAACAGTGAAATTAGTTTCGATTACCCCCCGAAATAACCTTATTTTTGTCTAATTTCGTCAATGATTTCCTTATATCTAGAATTTTCTCCCGCAGAGCAAAATGGTCGGCTCACGGGTCTACGTGGGCGGTCTACCGTTTGGAGTCAGGGATAGAGACTTGGAGAAGTTCTTCAAAGGCTTCGGCAGAATCAGAGATATTCTCATCAAGAATGGCTATGGTTTTGTGGTAAGTTATCTTGGCTATTGATAAATAACATGTTATCAAGCTAGGTATATTAGTTTGATATCAGCATTTTTATTGGTACCTATTGTTATTGTGGTTTTATGTCCATTATCAGCAGTATCCTGACCCTGAACTAAATTCTTGTCATATTATATGTAATTGTCAAGACATATTTGAAGACTAGGTGATTTTGTGGATCAAATATATTGATTGCACAAAACCCATAAAAGTTTCTAGGCAAGCATGCTACTCTACTACTACTATAGTGACTATAGTGGTGCTTAACATTAGACAGACTATAGTAAAACACCAGCCTATTTGTGGTAAAAATAAATACCTAGCTTTACTAAAACTCTACATTACATTCACTTTAATCTTCTTAAAAAAAATTAGACAATTTCAACATCGTTCACCAAACTCCACCCACAAGAGATGATTTATTAGCATCAAAAAATATGGGTGATGAGGGGCACAGATAGTCACATGTTGTGCAGACGACTGACATTTGTATTTCAGTGCAGAGTGGCAGAGATTCAACTTGATATGGATGCTCTAACAAGTGTTTATAAGCGAATAGATCAACCATGCTGTCACAAATTGCTACACTATCAGACAAAACCTTATCCATGTTGTTATGTGCTACAATAAAATGTTATCATTATCATACATCCGATGATCTCGGTCTTCAACATCCTGCACAAATTACATGTTTGTAACTTAACAATAGAACGGTTTTGACTCTTTTTTTTGTTTATAACAAGGAATGAGTTTGCACTTGCTCGTAATTTGCCTGATGGTAAGCAATCATTACGGTCTAGGATGGAATGTGCTTAACCAGTATGAAACCGATTCACTCTCACTTTGAAGAATACAACTTTACATTAGATACAGTTTATCATCTGCTTTTTTTAGACCTTAGCTGGGTTCTCTCAATTTACAAGGTTCTTTTTACAGGAATTTGAAGATTATCGAGATGCAGACGATGCTGTATATGAATTAAATGGCAAAGAACTATTGGGAGAAAGGTATGATCAATTTAAATTATTTATCTCATGAAATTAACTATTAAAATTTATATGATTACTATTAATAATCAAAATTTTTTGAGAGACAGATATAAATATTTAGATTGTTGTAAATTCTTTTGGCAATGCAATTATCGATTAATTACTGATCTGAATAAGGATTTTAATAACTTTTTATTTGAAACATCAATCTGATGTAAATGCATACTTTTGTAAACTTAACTTTTGCAATGTGATTTTCTGATGTACTAATAATATTTCTCTTGTCAGCCGGCTCCACTTATTGTATGGAATTAATTATTTTTGTATGACATTTGTATGAAATGTAAAACTATGAATGGGATTTTTATGTCTCCTGACAGTGAAGTTTGGCTTGGCATTGCCTGATTGAGAAGAAATGTAAAATTTTGAGTAAATTTTGAGTAACTATTAATGTCATATTCTGATTTTACAATTTTTATTTATAGCAGCTTGCCAATTGATGCACCCTTATTCACCTTACTTACCCACTTCCTTTATTTTCTATTATTTCTCCAACAATTTCAAAGTTATTATCCAAATAGTACAATTTTACCAATTCTCATCTCGCTTTCTCCAATAATGAAATAAATTACAATAACTTCTTTTTACCTAGATGCTGGAACCACATCAATAGCAAAAGTTAACCAATGTGAATACCAATTTTTTACCAAGACCTTTCCACAAAATACATTGAGTAACACTTCAAATTATCTTCCACCCTGTCTAAATATACTAACTAATCATCTTATTTGTGACGATGAGCCCTTTAACGACCCTTTAGGATGTTTTGTGTATTCTACCCACTAACCCTATCTATCAGCCTTCCCCTGGAGTGATCCTGAACAATCAGTACCTATATCCCTTACAAGTTAGCATGAGACCATAATCAGTCATCCCCTTGACTGTGATCAGTCACCTCAATGCCCTGATCAGTCATCTAATGACCCTGATCACGTATCTTATGGCCCTGATCACCCCATTACTCCTTGTATGCTCTCTGATCCATTTTCCCAATGTGTTCCCTATTGAGTACCCTGTGTGCCCCCGGATCAGTTGGCAAGCTGCGCGCGGTGGCGGGTTAGGGAGGGGGGGCAGTGCTAACCGCGCGCGTGTTGTCCAGGGTGGTGGTGGAGCCGGCGCGCGGCATCGACCGAAGCGCCGAGCGGCACCGGCGCGAGCGCCACTCCGACCGCGACCGCGGCCGCTCGCGATACGAGTGAGTGTCTCTTTGTAGGGTGTCGGTGGAGCGCGCGCGCGGCATGCCCCGCGGCTCGGACCGCTGGCGCAGCCGCGACCAGGCGCCGCCCGCGCCGCGCCGCCCCGCCCAGAAACGAGAACCGTCTGTATTATGCTGCGTAGACAGGCTTGACTTGCAATAACCCCCCGTACACGCAACACTACCAACTAAAACACACACACCTGTTTGACTAGAACTTTTTTTTTTGTTAACCATACAGACAGTTCCACTCCTGGCCGAAGGTCTTCTTTGAGGCTAGAATTACACAGATTTATTTTATATCTCATTGTGAGTCTCTTGTGGCATACAGAACAGTGAGCTCTAAATAAATTTCTCATTAGTTGTGGCTGAAACTACATGTATTGTGTATCACATACAAAACACTAAACAGACATCTTCCGCCTGAATCAGTTCCTAACTAATCTATTTGATTGTATTTACTACAACATTAACAAGCCCACATTGACTGGGCTGATTAAAGTATGGCTATTATTAAATTTCAGGCTATATTTTCTTTCGTAATAAGCATGTACTTAGTTTTTAATTTGTTAATTTCTAAAACATTGCAAATCATGCCTCGAAACAATTTTTTGTATCTTGTGTTTGTGATAGAGCCCTCTTACACAGACTGTATTTAATTTGCACTACTTTTTGCCCTTATTTTCTTACCTACTTATTTATCAGCAAGTATTATTATAGTAACCTTGATTTACCTTCTTATCCAATTCTATTTGGTAGCTATACATTATTGCTTTTTTCTCTCTACACAACATTGATATTTATTATGTATTTACATATCTACACTTGTATACACAATTTAATAAGTAGCTATTTACCTGTATGATTCTATTCTTCATTTGCCCTTATGAGTACATATGAAATGAAAGTCAACTCAATGCAAGTTACTTAGTAAACAACATTGCAGAATGACATCATTCCATTACAATACAGATTCTATTTTATAATTGGCCTGTGATGTAAATACTAGCCTCGCACATAAACCCACCTGATGTTAAGTAATAGATAGTTTCTTCTCTATAATTCATAACAATTTTGCATACATAGTCAATCTTCATATTATTTGACCGCTTGAGCAGCAAATAAATCAATGAGTATTGGCCCTTAGTTAGTAGTATGTAGTTCTATATAGAATCGAAATATTTCTAAAGAAATATTTCTTTTCTTACAGCAATGACACAACTTACAGATACGGCCCGCCGACGCGCACCGAGTACCGTCTAGTGGTGGAAAATCTGTCAAGCCGCATTAGCTGGCAGGTAAGCGCTCTCCTGCGGCCCAGGGTCCATCATCATCATCATCACCCAGGGTGCAGCACCGCGGCCACTTGAGGGCTCCCGCCTGACGCACGGTCACTGAGGGCACGGTTACTGGACGGCACACGGCAAGGGAACCACACCACACTCTGATCACACGGACCGTGGGACCACAAACCAAGGATCCATAAAGACAAGATGTCAAAACTGAAGCCACAATCCGGACGGACGGAGCCATGACGCGAACACTGGCAAAAGGACCAAAGACGAGACGAGACGGATCTTCGCACATCCTCGCTTTACTAATCAAATCAGAAACTATATAATCACAAAATCACTTAATTCTCTTACAGTCAAATAGTAGTCAACATTGTCAATTGTATACTAGCTTAACAGTTTGCAATAGAGTCCTTTTAACATTTTGATTTGTCCAACAAGATTTGCCATAAATTTTGCTATTGTTTAAATGTGTGAATACACTGTGACAGTGTTGCATACGAGCTCATAGATATAATGTTTTAAAAACAACAGAAGGTGTCGTGTATCGTGCCCTGAGTCCATGTAGCGCTGTGTGAGACGTGGCCTATCGGTTAGGAGGTTGTGTCCGGCGCGGCTGCAGGCGCCCTCCCGCACCCCCCGCTGGCCCCGGACGCCTCGGCGGCACAGGTAAAGTCAGGGGGCTCTCTAGGACTCAAAACAAACTATCTGCCATTATATTATATGCCCATTTCATTGTTATTGATACCTGAGTTGAGACCGCGGCAGCCACTGCCGTGGTACGTTTGCTGATCACTTTTCTTTGTTTTACGAAGCCTGCGCGGCGTTTTTGTATGCGGTTCTTCGTTACCGGTATCATTGTTTAGGAAAATTTTCCAGAAAACCTGCTGCTGGAAAGACGGGATATTACGAGGAGTCATGGCAGTAACATATTGGCGTCGTTAAGGTTCTAGATGTTTGGAGAACTGCAGATGACTAATCACTATAGATAGACCAGATCAGCTGACGAATAGAAACCTTGAGACCAGTGAGGAATTCAGACTGTTACAAACCAGGACACACCTTTGATGCTTGACACTGGGTGAAAGCACGGCATCAATCAACCTGTGGACACACCAGAGATGTCTAACTGAGACCAAATGATAAAGAAGACACAAGGCAATTTGAATTTGACTATTGGATGCTCATATGGATGGAAAAATGGCCCGGAACAAGTCATAACACCGGTAGTGATGACCAAGGCTCCCAGAAAGGCTACCAAGGTGACAATTCAATGGAAAAATAAACTGGAATGATTCCCCAAAAGACCGAGAAAGGAAAGGAAATCCTGATATAATTATGATCTATTAAGATTTTGGGTATCGGATGTCAGTTACCTTGGAAAACAGTGCAAAATGCACACAGATAAACAATATGGCACAGTACAAGAACACAGCTCAGAATAACCGGACCAGCCAGCTACAAAGCAAAAGTCTACCAAAGAATTTAAAATCGGGAGGCAGCAAACTGATGGCGATGGCTGCACACGGACCCTGCATCATAGACGGCTGAATTTTCTAAACAATGATTGCCAAAGAACGACCGCTTACCTAATAGCTGCAACAGGCGTATTCGCATTTTCTCTCACCTAGTTTAGTAACTATCAAGCATAACCGAACAAATAAAAAATGAGGATGATATTCTCTGATGATAGGTTATTAATTTAATTCAAACAACTCATTCAAAAGTTTACTCATGTATTGTTATTTTATTGTACATGATGATACTATATTTATTACCATCTTTCGGGGCTGAATACCTTGATTATAAAACTTGAATCTGAAGTCAAATTTTAAACTTTTGAATGGGTTTATGTGCAAAGTCGGTTGTATATATTCTAATATGTGTTATTGGTTGGCAGGACCTGAAAGATTACATGCGTCAGGCCGGCGAAGTTACTTACGCTGACGCTCACAAGCAGCACAGAAATGAAGGGTGAGCACTATAACATTATTGTAGTTATTTATAAATGAAGTAGTATCCAAACCACTTAGACTTAGCGTTGTATCAGAAAAAAAGTAAATTTTCAACCAAAATGGAAAACCGAATCTTAGTTTTGCCAAGGATTTGGTTGTAGTATTGTTTCCAAAAGTTTTTTATGATGATACTATATTATTTACCATCTTTCGGGGCTGAATACCTTGATGCTAAAACTATATCTGAGGAAACTTTTGGAAAATATTAGTGTTTAGTTTTATGTAGATACAAATTTGTCTGGCCTATAAACTGTGCCAAACACGTATAACAAGTTTTACATTAGATGGATGATAAACACTTGACTATTTGATGGATAAATACTTTTAGTAACCATTACAAAAATACAATTGAAAACAAACTTGTAGGAATAAAACCTATACCTATAACCTCTTTGAGCTGTTTACCTCGCAGGGCATTCGTTCCACATCTCGTGGTTTTTCCCATTCATAGTTCGGCATTACCCCAATCATCATGATATAGGCTTGAGTCGCTTTCTCCGTATTATCCACAATAACATATTTCTCTCGAAAAGCATCATTGTTTCAAATGATATACAAATACAAATTATTTATTCAAAACTCCACAGTTACAAATCAGAAGTAGATGTACATGTGTTGTTTACAATAGTAAACATAATAAAATGTAGTGTATAATATAAAACAGACACGTGCTAATACGCTCAATATCAAGTACGTATGTATTCCAGCGTGGTAGAGTTCGCGACCCACTCGGACATGCGCGCCGCCATCGAGAAGTTGGACAACACAGAGCTGAACGGGCGCCGCATCCGCCTGGTGGAGAGTCGTCGCACGTCGCGGCGCCGCACGCGCTCCTCCTCCAGCCGCAGTCGCAGCCGCAGCCGCTCGCGCGACCGGCGCCGGTCCAGGTAAAAATAACATTATTTTAACTACATAGTGAAGAGTTTTACCAGCAAGGGTGTCTCAGCCAGTGTTGGCCGAAGTCCTAATAGTAAAATTATGAAATAAAAAAATTAATAAAAAGGGTGTAAGTACTGTAAGTATCATAAATTCGGAATGTTTTCTGTGGAAAACGCAGTCTAAATAGACATATTTTAAGCAATGACAGTGATCCACCTATCACAAGAGTACATCTTGTCTGTCATTAAATACACACATAGATTTCGAGTTTCTTCGAGCTTTCCGAATTTGTGAACATGTAATTGACTTACACACAAGTCACCTAAAGTGACATGTACAAGTGGACACAGGTTTACTAGATTGGAAGTGGCTCTCAATGAGGCTGTCACCCAGAACATTCAGTTAGGTCCTTGGCAACAGAACACTGGAAATAGGCACCAGAACCTGTGACAGTGGACCTTACTTGGTCGTTCTCTTCCGTCAATACAAATACAATACAATACAAATATTTTATTTATCAAAACACAGTGACAGTACATAATAAGAATTTTCTAAAATAGGCTTAGGTACATTTTTTGTGTTGGCGTACGTTCGACATAAACCCTGAGCTCCACGCTAAGTCCCTTACGGAACTTGTGTTTGTGGAGCCACAGTATTCATCCCAATGTCAGACCCAGTGTCACATATTTTACACAATTTTTTTTTACACAATATCTTTACCTACTTTGCATCTAGTTTTACACAATTTGTTTATCTTTACTTTGTACAATAATGTTGCCAGATTTAAATATGCTTTATATATATACGTATATATGTTTCATATGTGAAGTGTTGCTGAGTGTTAAGGTGTTGTAAATGTATGTAATATATTCGTGTATTCGTGTGATTGTTGTGGAAGTGGTGTATGTGGGGGCTTACAAGAAGTCATGGAAACATCAATCAAAATACTGTTACTTAAATATTTTTTCCATCAATGACTCAGTGGAATTGTAGTTCAAGGTAAGAAGATATTTAGTTAGCTCTAGGTTACATCCATAGCCAGTGAGGTTTGACATGTCAACTGTTTTTATTAATTTGTTGTAGTCTGGGGCCCAAAACACTAACAGCGTTTATTCCAAATTGTGTACGTGTGGAAAGAGTTTTGAAAATGTTTTCTTGCCGTCTCTTCTGCCTATTCGTAACTGCTGGCGAGACGAGGCGATGTTGTAGTCTTATAATAGATTTTATGAATAACTGCCTAACATTCAGAACACAGCATTCCTTGTAAAGAGCTTCCGTGTCGTATAATCGTGGTTTAAATGTCATTACCTTAAGTAAGGCTCTTTGTGCCACTTCTAGTCTTTTTAAGTGGGTTTTCGCTGCTGAACCCCAAGCAATTATACAGTAAGATATGATTGATTGGGCAAGCGCATAGTAGATTTTAGTCAACCACTCTTTATTGAGAACATGTCTTAGTGTTTTGAACGTAAAGATCAGTTTTTTCACTCGACCCGATAGTTTCTTAATGTGTTCTGACCATGTGAGATTTTTATCTAAGATAACTCCAAGATATCTTATGTCGTTCGTTGATTTAAGCTCATCGCAACTACACTTATCATCTATGTTGCATGTAGCTTTATGAATTTTAAGTCCGAGCTTATGTGCAGGTTGAGTGGCACTATTTATAGTGAAGGTTATGTATTTGGTCTTTGCTATATTAATGCTTAAGAGATTTCTTCTTAACCACTTTGATACAGTGACAAGTCCTTCGTTGGCAATTTTCTGGGCTTCTTCCCAAGATGTTGCTCGAAATAAAAGTACTGTATCGTCACAATAGGCAACTGTCTTGCATTGTCTGAGTTGAAGGTCACAGAGTTGATTTATATAGATTAGGAACAAGGTAGGCCCAAGGATACTTCCTTGTGGCACTCCAAACTTTATTTCCTCTTCCATACTTGTTACACTTCCAATTTTGACCATTTGAGTCCTATGAGTCAGATAACTTGTAAACCACTTAAGTGGTGTCCCGCGTACTCCTATTTTTTCCAGCTTGGACAATAGGATAGGAATGGATACAGTGTCAAACGCCTTAGCTAAATCTAGGAACACTCCTATGATTTTTGTTTTTTTCTTGTCAAGATTTTTTTTATGTAGTCTGTCACATCAATAACTGCGTCTTCAGTACTTTTGCCATTCCTGAATCCAAACTGATTGTTAGATAGAATGTTTTTGCTTTCCAGGTAATTCTTTAATCTAATATTAACTAGCTTTTCTAAGATTTTTGAGATAGTAGGTAATAGAGAGATAGGTCGATAATTTGAGACATTGTCTACATCTCCACTCTTGTGAATTGGAATCACTACAGATTTTTTCAGCACCTTAGGGAACACACCTTCATTAAGACTGGCTTGGCATAGTTGCGTTAGTGGCTCAATTATATTCGGTAGGATTGTTTTTATAAGCTGTGCGTCTGCTTTGTCCCAGCCTGAAGCTGAGGAGTTCTTGAGGTTTCTTACAATGTGAAAAATTTCAGTCGCATCTGTAGGAAGTATACCGAAAGAGGATGTCTGTGTGTCTGATAGAGAATCAGTTGAAGCTAAATGCTGCTCAGTTACCTCAAGCGATCTTAGAGTTTCTTCTGCAAGGTTAGATCCAACATTTGTAAAATATTCGTTTACTTTGTTTATGGATTCAGACGGGTCTGCTTTAATTTGGAGTAGTTTTTCTACGGGATTTTCTTTACGTGGGAAATTACAAATTTTTTTGATTGTTGTCCAGGTTTTTTTAGTGTCTTTGTTATATTTCATAAGCTCTGTCCTCTCGTAAGTCCTCTTTAATTTCTTCAATATTTTGTTGCATGTGTTCCTGTAAGTTATATATTCCTTACGAAATTCTATGTTTTTCTTGTCTTTGTTGCTTTTCATATGTAACTTGTCTCTCCTCTTCATGCATTTTATCAAACCTGGAGTAATCCATGGTTTGATATTAAATTTTGTTGCTGATATAATCCTGGTGATAGCAAATTTGTTTATTAAAGAAGAGATTATATTAAAAAAACTTGTTGTAGCTTTTTCCACATTGGTTAAGTCTAAACAAATTTTCCAGTCTATCTTTGTAAGTTCAATTTTAATTGCTTCATAGTCAATTTTTGTTACGTATTTAACAATAGTCTGTCTGTGTATTTTATTACCGGTACTAATTTGCATAATTACTGGAGAATGATCAGTTATCGACGCTGGAAGAATAAGGCTTGTGGCTCTGTTTTTAAATTTTACTATGCAATGGTCCAAACAAGACTCTTCTCTAGTTGGTTCTGTGTAGGCTGGAGTAAATCCATTTCTAGCAAGTGTTTCAAGGTAATCATCAGTTTTCTTGTCACAACGGTCTTGTTCAATTCTAATATTCATATCACCAACCAGTACTACGTTTCGAAAGGAGTTAACTTTACTAGCAGCTATTTCAAGAGAATCAAGAAAGTCAGAGATGTCCGAGTTGAAATGCGGTCGATATATACCAAAAATACACAATTCTTTGCCCACTTTAATAACCATGCAATTCGCATCTTTGATAAATTCTTCGTACACTACTACATTCTGGAGACTGTTCTTGACTAAAACAACCACTCCGTCGTTTTGATTTAAGTGTTTTGTTGAATGGTAAGTAGTGTAGCCCTGTAATTTGTGAGGATTATAATTATCAGTTAACCAACACTCAGTAAATATTAGCACATCTATATTAATTTTAACTCGTGCGTAGAATGCTAAAAATTTATCAAAATTGAAATTAATAGATCTGATGTTCATGTTTAAAATTGAAACTGACTTTGATTGATGGTTCTCCATTAAGTAGGCGGAACATTCTTCGGGCATCTTCAAAACATAAGATTTGCAGACATTGATTGTCTCAATGTCTTTTGAAATATCTCTAATATAGTGAGCCATTATCGTTTAATGAGTCTATTTTTCGTAGATGGCAAAACCAAATCTACGTCTAATATATTTATTAGAATATTCTTGCAAATCCGATGCTGTTGAAGTTGCCGGTGAAATTGTTCCATAGTGTACTTTTTGGATATATGTATCTTGTAAGTAGAATTATGTGCGTATGTTGTGTTGTATTGTAGAAATTGTGAGGGATGTATGTTTGTGCAGGAGTGAGTGTGTGTGTCCTTGTGGTGGTGTAAGTGTGTGGTTAAATATAGATAATATACAGCAATAACATAACAGGGTGATATATAAGGTGCCAAAATATATTTACAAAAATCTTGGAGAAGGTCTCCATTATGACGCATGCTACAGTTTAGATCAGGGAGGTATTTATAAGAAACCATGTTATGTATTCTTCGTGCTAGTCAATCTTCTAAAGTGTGACTGGAGCTGTCCTCGAGAGCCTTTATTTGCTCACTTTCTCTGACTTCGATTGCCGTGGTCCCTTCCTCTTTCCGTAGGAATACTCTGCCGCGATTTGTCCAGCAAAATTTCCAAGTTCCCTTTTTGACTAGTTCTCTAGCTTGAAAATGCATCTTTTTAGCTTTTCTAGTGAGACATTCATTTATATAGATGGGCTTTTTTGACCCAGCTAACCCTAGGGTGCCAGTGTTCAACTTTTCTTCGTTTTTCATATTGTATTCTTTGAAAGCTTTCAGTAGATTAGTTTTGTTTTTGACAGATACAAATTCAACTATGACCGGCTTCGTCTGTTTTTCTTTAGCTGGTAGACAGCAGTTCCGTATGTCTCTAATATCAAACTCTATATTTAATTGTGTGTGAATTTTCTCGATCACATCAGTAATATTTGCATTGTTTTCAATATGCAAATTTCTAATCTCAACTGTAGTCTCTTTTACTTTCTTTTCCAAGGTGTCTAGTTGCATATTCAGCTCATCCACGTTTTCCGTTTTTTGTTCGAGCATCTGTACTCGTCGCTTTATGTCTTTTTGTTCACAAATAATTTCGGACAGCGTACTCTTGATCTCTTGATTTGAAGATATTAATTCTTGATTTTGCTTTTTTAGGGTCTCCATGTCACCCGCTAATCTTGTGGCTTGGATTTCTTGATTTGATTTAATGTCTTGAAACATTGTCTGTATATTTTTCATAACTGAGTCAGATGCCGACTCGCTATTATCGACAATTCTTACCTTTGATCTATCGTTATGAGTCATAGGTGAAAAAAATAAATCTGGATCAGATACTGCATCTCGCAACTTACGTGGAGTTCTTTTGGTTTTAGGCATTTTCTGCGTAATAGATATGTTTGAGAAATATATTCAATTATTTTGGCTCAAATTATTTTTCAGGTTTGGCAACCCTATTTGAATTGACAGATGTCACTCTTACAATTACGTCAATATCATACAATGCTTCTGAAATTATGCCGTCGCCGGCAGGTAACCTCCAAATGATGTTGATATTATTTATTAGTTGAGGGTTATCTTGCAGAAATCCTTCTGTTTACCCGTAATGCTGTGTAACTTCCTGTTTATTTTTGCATATGTGTGAGTGAGCATAGGAGTAGTTAAAAATTATGTTCAATTTTTGTTTGTGAATATTGTGCCAGAGTTTACTTGCCGATCCATATTAGTGCTTGTAAAACATCTCTTGTGGCCTGCGATTCGTGTTTCTTTGGCTGGAATCCGGTATTTATACTTATTTACGCAGAACTTGATTATTTATTACGCAGCAACTTGTCAGACGTACTCACTTTTCAAGACACACAACACAATGGCACTTAATGCAGGTCCCTATTTCAATATACCAATTTATCTACAAATAAAATAGAAATTATATTCCCGAAGTCTAAATACTATCTTGGTAACTGGAAGAAATAATGATTTCTAGTCCTATGTACATATGTATGTACACACATATGTATAAAAATTCACAATTAACAGGATACCACCAATTAATCACATACCTTAAAAAAAAAAAAAAAAACTATATTTACGACATTAAAACTGGCGTGAGTCTATCTTGCATAGCTCCGTCCAACAAGTTCCTGCTCTAATTATCTGTGCGAGAGTGACAGGTATATACCTGTAACAATCCAAGCATACTCGACGCGATGGTTGTTTTTTTACACCTTTGCACTACTCAACAGACACACACACACATACACACACACACTACACTAACACATACACTCACACGCTCCTTCTCCTAAATACCTCTTTATTCTTAATTATATCTCAATTATCATATATATTATATTGAATTGTATACATATGTATATGTAAATAATATTAATACTCCTACAAATGTCCCGGTATATTTATCTCTTTTATCTTTCACGTAGGTATGTATTTCTATCCAACGAAATCAAGTATCTTCACCAATTCACCACATGTATTGGAAACAGATATTTCTAGTATTTACTTTAGTCTTAGTAAGTATATTACAAAATATCTATCTGTAAATACTGATGGACGAGCAAATTTCCCCCGACACAGGGTAACCTAGTGGGGGAAATATAGTACTTATCATTTGTGAGCTAATGTTTATTCCTAAGTAATATATAAGCAATATAGTTGTAAGCAATTGTGTGCAAATAAACGATTATTATTATTATTATTATTATTAACCTACATATCACCATGACAATATACAATAACTATCTAATTGAAATGATGATACTATATCATTTACCATCTTTCGGGGCTGAATACCTTGATGCTAAAACAACTTCTGAGTCTACCAAAACAATACCAAAATTGTCATAAAAAATATCTTTTACTAACTAACATTTTGTTACATTTCAGCCGTTCCCGCTCCAAGTCTCGCCCGAAGAGCAAGTCGCCCGCAGCTAAATCGCGATCCCGATCTCGCTCCAAGTGAGTTTCCAGTAAAATAATAAACGAAGCTTTATATTGTCGTCTCTTTCGAGCTCAGCACTTGAGTTATTCTAATAATTCTTCATTACCTGAATAGCATTCAGTAGCCAATGTAAAAAAATATATAAATACCAATGAAGTATATTAGTTTGTTGCAAATATTTCAATGGATATTTTCGTTTTGAATGTTATAGCTTATTTACAACACTTAGTAATCATAAATTCACGAGTTATCTTTCTATGTCGTTATATAGTCTAGTAGTGCTGTTAAATGTAAATGCATACCTGCTGTAATTTTGCAAGCTGGTCTGTTAAACCATATTTTTAAGTATTTTCCGTTAGAATGAATTAGTTAGAATTGCACTCAATTTCTTACATCTTTATCCCTTACTATGCAATGCATGCATTTTAACTTACTTTTTATTTATAAAAAAAACTCGAAGGCATGTAATCTAATTTGAATGTTACCACATTAACCTAGTATTTTTGGCTAGGTATGTAAAATCTTGTGCTGAGCAAAATTTGCAAACGTGAGTACTGCCATTGTACCTTTATACATGGTCGTATTATGTAGTTGGCTCTTATTGTATCTTCAATTTGAATAAACGCTTGAAAGGATAAAAAAAATCAAATTCCCGTAATTATACAGAACTAAAGGAATATTTTTATCCTTTTGGGTGATAATTGTGTTTATATCTTCCCTGTCTACGTGATTATAGTTAATTGCTATAGATCACCCTAAGTATTTAGTATGTATGGAGCACAGATATCTGACTGACAATAGCATCTCTCTATCTAGTAGTACAGATTTCTAAAAATCATAAATATGGTGTTGCAGATCAAACTGGATCCTAGCCTTCTTATACAAAGAAATCTGCCTTATCATATATTTATAACTGATTGTCTGTGACTACCAAACTAAATAAAATAAGTCTTAAGTAAGAGTCTTCATAGATACATTTAGCACCTGTAATGGAAATATCGATAATATCACTAGAATCCCTACTAATGTATTAGCTAATTAATAAATGGTCAGAGATCGTTGCTCCTGCAGAGTAGTAATAAGCAGTAACTAAAGTTGTCGCTTGGCACGGCGATTCTCATCGCATAGGGACCGCAGTCGCTCCAAGTCCAAATCCCGGTCTCGTTCTGCGGCGCGTCGCTCGGAGTCGCGCAGGTCAGACCATAGGTCTCGCAGCAGGTCGCCGGACCGCCGCGACAAGGACCGCATGTCGGAGGACCGCAACGGACGCAAATCCAGATCCAGGTCGAAGTCGCGCTCGCCCAAAGCTGAGTCCAAGTAAGTTGTGCTGTCAATTGTTTGGTCTGGTGGTATTTGTGGAGGTTATCCTTCTGTGATGTTTTGTTCTGTGTGCTCATGATCACTCTGGTCTTGTCATTTGTTCAAGTTCGCCAATGTGTTGTGACAAATGTGAACTGAATGACTGACTGTATAATGTATTAGTGAATTTTTTGTTTAAATCTCATTCATCTCCTAAATTTTCATGTAGATGTTTAAAAAATATCACAATACACAAAAAGACAACCTCACTTACACCAAAACATTACCTTCAGACCAAATCATGTACCAACTACGCAATTAACCATTGGCATACATTGTTAACAAAATTCCACAGTAAAATGACCTATTTGTAAAGTTATTGATTGCACAAGTATAACATTAATTAACTTGATCCATGTTTTCCTGCTTCCCAATGAAGAGAGCCCAATACAACCATCGCAAGGTGAGCGCCTTATTATTTTAAACTGTTGAAGTAGTCATATTGTTTTGTTTATTTTATATTCCTTCTGTTTATTTGATTTTAGTTTGTTGCATTTTGATTTGTTTAGTTATATTCACCACCTCTGATGCTTTTATCACGCTTTTTCGTTTTTTCGTAGAAGTGTTTGTTACATATTAATCTTTTTAATGCGATATTCTTATTTTTATGACTTCATTTTGCATATTGGTTGCCACAAACATTGCAATTGCAAATTATCGAAACAGACTGCAACCTTACCCAAGTTTTCACTTGCCTAATAAACACTAGCAATTCCGCATGACTTGGTAGCTAACTGCATATATACAGAATTTGTTTAATTACTTTTGTCTACAGATTTTTTTCGAGTATTCTCATAAAATGATACAAATGATGTTACACACATAGTCCTGCGGAATTGCTGACGATTTTGAGGTCTTCAATATACCAATTGATCCAAATAATTTCACCTCGGCTTTGCTTTGAGATACCTGTGTGCTATCATGTCAGTTCCTAACACAACTTGTACATCAACAGGGAGAGATCTCGTTCCCGCAGCAAGGAAGCGTCGCCCAAGCGTGAGGAGGAACGTCGTCCGAGCAAGTCCAGGTCGCGCTCCCGATCCCGCTCGGGATCCCGGGACAGGTCCGCGTCACGTGACCGGTCCCGCTCGCGGTCTAGATCAGCCTCCCCGCGCCAAAATGGCGACGCCAAGCGAGCCAGCAATGACCGCTCGCCACGAAGCGGCGACTAAACTTATTAAAATAACTAACATAACACCTAGCTTTAATTTAGATACGTTGTACACTAGATATAAGGTCGTGACTTCAGTTGTGAGAAACGTTCGGCGATTATTAGTCGAGTCTACAAATTCTATCCGTCTCTTTCGTAATATCGTTTTAATTGGCCGATTGTATATTTAATACAATTTGAAGTATAAACTTATTACACATTTCCTTTTGCCTAGCTTACCATTAGATGAAGTCACTTTAAAATATATTTATAAGATGTAAGTACGTTTGCAATTAATAGTTTCTCAAATTAGTGTTTCTTTGTAGAATTATTGCAATTTTATCATACGTTAAAAATATATGAATATGACGTTACCTATGCAGTAGAATACTACTCGAGGTGTTTTTACAAAACTGACTGATGTTTGGTTACTTACCTTCTTGACAGGTATGAAGTTAGTTTTTAATTACTAAACTTGCTAATTTCGTGAATTTTGTACTTGCGTCTGCAAGTTACTATTTTTACGAATTTTTGTAACTTGAATAAATGGAGCCCATAAGTTAATACATGATACTGGTATTTGTAAATAGTGAATTCATTACTTATAACCAAATAAATATAAATTTTAAGAGAATGATTGTTTTATTTGCGTTAAAAATTAGGCTAGTCGCTTTTCAGACTACGGAATCCCACCTCTCGTCACAGTAGCGGTACACAGAACACAAGCAGAGCGCATCGAGAGCGCCCGCTAATATTTTTGCGAAACGCGTCCTCGTACCATTATTGTAATATTTCTAGGCGCTTGAGATATTTATGTTAATTCTACCCCGCAGTGTCCCACAGAAACCAGACTATTTCTGTAAAAAAAAATACTTTACTGGTTAAAAATATAACGCGTATTAAATTCTTATCTATTTTCATAAGTAGGTACTTACCTACATATTACATTACGAATTAGGTGGTACATTGAGCCAGTTATTCGCTTTATGACAGATTCGTTTTAAGGCAAAAGTACAGACAACTCCACAGTAATTAATTAAACCATTTATTTTTTTTTTAAATAAAGGCTTCTTGGCACGTTCAAGTCAACGTATTAAGTTCACCCTGCACAAGCGTTCTAAACATTCCGATACGGTAGGTAATTTCGTTTTTCAGTGCACTAGTAATAATTAGGTCAATTTTAATATCTTTCTCCTTCAACTTTAAACTACGCCGTTTTCCTCTACAAAAGGTTTCTATTCTTCTTAAATTTCTGTCTTGATACTGAGCTTCCTTTTTGAGTAACTGTATGAATCGATACAACGGCGGCTTTACAGGAATTCTGTTTTTAAGGCGGCCATGCCACCCTTCAGCTGGGTTATTCGTTCGGAATATTTCTTTGTAGCAACTAAATTTATCAGTAGTAATTAATCCAATCCATTGTTTTGAGAAATACCTAGTCTCTTAAACGCAATACATTCCTCAGAATCGCTATTCAATTCATGAATGGTTAAGATGCCTTCGTTAATCATAATTGGTGGTAACAAAGCCAGTTGCATATGTCACAGTTAAAACCCGTTTTTCGTTAGAACTCGTTTTCCCTAGTTAAAACTAGTTTTTACTGAAAATCAAATATATCAGTGGTCAATTCTAGTTTTGACTAGGTATTTCTAGTTTTAACAAAGGCATTTAGTAAAAACTTTGTTCTAACTAGGGAAAACGCGTTCTATCTGAAAACTGGTTTTAACTGTAACACATTATACATCCGCGTAATACGGTCTCCACCATCAATAGGTATCCTTGAGACCCACATTTTTGCTTTTTTTCGAAAGTGCTTTCCAATAGTGGAAGTAACAACCAGTTACTTTGGCATTAGGATAAACGACATTAACTGCTTGAATTACTGCTATCTCGTAATCGCATTTGTATTGTTGTATATTTAGTAAAAATTTATCGCGTAATATAGTAAAAAGTCTTTCATAAGTAGCTTGCGTTTTGTTCGGCAGGAGTAGGTATATAAATCAAGGGAACAAAATGAACGGTATCATCGTTTTGTGAAGCATTAATGTGTAAAGTACCTATATAATTGATAGAAGAGCCTAGGAGCAACTTTGAAGGTGCCGTCGCCGTAATAGCACTTATATACTTTAAATTTGCTTTTAGCTAATGGTGTACAAAAAACAAAAATTTTTCTTCAGTCGCATCATCAAACAAGAAAAAAATTTCCACTAGATGATCAGGCAACTTGAGGTCTTTTAGATTTTTACAAGTAGTTCTATCCAAATTCAAGAAAGCCTTTCTAGCTCTGTACAATGAGTCTTATTTCTGTAAATGTAGGTATATCGTCTTCCGGCAGATCACATTTGGCACTTTCTATAAAATCTTCGAATAACTTTGGGATGGGTTTAAGGTTGGTACATTCATTTTTCTTACACTCGTCCATTAAGCAGTCTATTTCGTTTTTAACTACATCAGGGATACATGAATGCACAGCCTCTTTTACTATTTTATTTTCATTATCTAAAGTTACAGAAGTGTTACAGTCCATTTTATTAAAGCATCTCCAATTGGTATGACCATTTTTATTTTTTTTAACGAAATTATAGCGAAAACCATCACTTAGTAAGACAGGCTTACCCTGTCGACACCTTGGGGTACAAAGGTAGTAAAAGCCATAATCGCTACTTTACAGGACAAACAAAAAACCAAAATTAAAAAAAAATGTCTGATAACTTTTTTGTTCTTATAGGTATATCGACCTAATTATGCAAGAATTGTTATTTTTTTTGTTTTTTTTTTGCATTGGAAAACTTTATTTTATTGTCAGTCTCTTAGTTTAGAAGATAGCATGGATTTTTTGAGATGATAGCACAGCCAATTTTTTTTGTTTGATTGGTTTATACACCCTTTAACTATTTGAGTAGTTTCTTGCTAAGCAAGTTTGTTGTTATTGAGCCTAAAAACCATTAACTAAAAATAAAGAATGTCGTAAAATCAATACATTTCGAATGTTTGAGTCTACTATGACAAATTTATAGTAATATATCTATAAACTCGGGTAACATAAACCATTATAGCATAATTCCCAATGTACCTACATGTGTGAACTAATTTCAATCTTAGTTATCAAGTATCAAATTTTGTATTATTTTAAAATGACGGATATTTTATAAACAAAAAACCAAATAAAACATTTTTTTGTGTAATCGGATTGTTCTTATCAAAGGAAATATAACAATAACGTTAATTATAAGTACACTACAAACTAATTCTACAATACAATATTAAACTTGCGAAAATCTAATTCTTATTATTGTAGCAAAAATTATTCATTTTCATCTCGGTCTTCTTCATCTGTATCTATAAGGCAGTCTTGTAACGATTCATGTGGTAAATTTAAATATTCATGCTGAAAGGGTTTAGGTATGGTACCTCTATCACACAAACGTTTTAAATCGTTGTATTTTGCCGTTGAAATCGGCAGCCGATGGTCATACAACTTTTGCAATACCAATTCTTCTCCTTGGGTGGACCCAAGAGGAAGAATTGGTATTGCAAAAGTTTGTTCGATATTTGTATCGTCATAATTATCCTGACTTCTTCCTCTTCCCTTTCCTTTGAATCGTCCTGTTCCTTTCCCTTTCCTCTTTCCCTTTTTGCTTTGTGTAGATTCTTCACAAAGATTAAACGTTTCTTCGAGTGCGCCCTCACACATTGAGTACTTAATTTCTACTTTGTTAATGTCTTTTTTTTTAATGTTGCAATCCTGATTTGTTGGAATTTCATTTTTTTTAGTGTATCTTTTGTGAATGTTTTGGATGCAAGTGCTTCCCAGTTAATAAAGTCTTCATTTTCCAAAATATTGACTTGATAGGGTCGAGGGCGTTTTCTTGCAGAGGAAATGTAAGGTAGCCATTGTGAGGGGCTCCATACTGTGAGCTTTTGAACTTCCTTTTCTATTGTTGCATGCATTGAATCTACAGGCATGTACGTTACGTATGTCCGGGTAGCAAAAAATTTATTTGTATAGTCTCGCTAAGCTTTTAGATTGCTTGAGAAAGTGATTAATAACTGACAAGACTATCTTATTTTTATTTTGTCCCACGCAAGAATCACAGTAAAGAATCAAATGTTTCAAGTTTCTTGTATCAACTTCTTCAAAGTATTTATATAAACACATAGCAATTTCTTGGCTGCCTCGTTTCGCATCACACTCTCCCCAAATATAGCAATATCCATTTTAAGTTCCACTTTGAAGTTCCAAAGCGAAGTTGAAAACTGCATATTTTCTCGAATATCCTAGTAGCATGCGGTCTCCATGAGGTGTTGTTAGCACCTTTTGAAGATCAAAGCTTGTGGTTAATGTTGTATTGCCTAAACTTTTGAATTTTTGGTGTGCTGAAAATCGTACGTAGTTTTTTTTTCTTGGCAATGCGTATCTAAACATTTTTTTTCCATTTCGCTCATGTTCTCACTGCGATCTGCTTTTGTACACAAAAGA
Source organism: Macaria notata (assembly GCA_927399415.1). NCBI lineage: Eukaryota > Metazoa > Arthropoda > Insecta > Lepidoptera > Geometridae > Macaria > Macaria notata. The sequence goes on from OV656741.1 coordinate 8,979,745, forward strand.
CATTTATCTTTCTTTGGCGTATGAAAACTAATATTGTAGTCAGTATTGAATATCATTCTAAAAACAGATTCTCTGACAGGTGGTTTATCATTACTCTCACACTGTTTCTGGTAAATTCTATATAAATACAGAATTTTAATAACTTATAAAACATAAAGTAACTGACTAATATTTACAAGTCCTAAACATAATATTAAAATATATAATATACCTAAAATAAAATACGAAGTAAAATAAAACAAACAAAAATTAATCAAAGAGCCCACGCCGGATCGCTCCCGGCGCAAAGGTTCCCATTACGCTCGCCGCGTTGCCACGTTGAATCGCGATGGCTAACCTTTGCACCAAAAATGATCCAAATGAATATAAATTAGTAATGTTTTTGAGTTCTTGAGGAAGGTAAACCCTACTAGATCGTTTCCGAGTGTAGTGTGAAGGCACTGCAGGTAAATTTTCAATGAAGGACGTAAAATGCTGCAACTTTGCCTAGATTTTAAAGTTTTTTCTCATTGGCTCCTTAGAACTAAAGAGTATCGTATATTATTTTAATAGACATTCAAGAGTGAATCTTAAGCAATGGGAATAGAATTCTTTATTCCTTAAAATCACATAATACCTTCTTTAAATTTGACTTAACAAAAGAAGGCAAAGTTACTGTCAAACCCGCAACATTGCCTAGTAGTAGGTATATTGCAATATTTAAGGAAGATAGAGACGAGTGGTATACTAATACTTGCATCTAAATTAAATAAGTTCTATATACTACAGCAGGCAACTTACGCATCTATTTGTTTTTATTTTTTTTGCGCAAGTAGGCAATGTTGCAACAGCTTCTCTTGGATTTGCCTATAAAAGTTAGGGTTGCCTCTTACAGTAAACAAAAAAGGCATTAGTAGGTGCTTACTTTTTAATATGAGGTAACTAGGTTTTTATTCAGTAGGTAGTAAAAGCTTACTTTTTTTTATTCTTATATCTAATTCTTTGTGATAGGTACAGGTAACAATTCAATAAAACGTTTGGAGAATTACAATTTTATAAATAAGTAAATAATTAAAAAAAATATTTAAAATAAATCTTAATATAGGTAAGTAACAGGGTAGGTTTACATAATGTAAAACTTTTATTATTTTTTAAAAATAACTCTTATCTTCATCATTCAGCAGCTGATATTGTGTTGGGCTCCCAGATATTGGTAAAATGTCTATTGCTTTTACAACAGAGTCTTCCGGCACATAATCTTTATCTGTTAAACACACCTTATGGCTGTTACCCATCTTCTAAAGCTGTGGGAAAAATATTAATAACATGGGTCAGTTTTGCAAGTTTTCCATGTATATTTAACATCTTAAATCATTAAAAAAGGAACGATACGCTAGTTGTCAATTTCTTGACCTCATAAAATAGACAAAAGAAAAATAGCTAGTTCTAGGTAATAATTTTAATTTCATGCTAGGCATAGAGCGCATACCTACTAAAACATAAAAAAGATAGTCACTGACCTTCTTTTTTATGTCGGCCAAAAGTATCAACCCTAAGCCTAGGCAATGTTGTAGTAGTTTATCCGCCAACCTTACACAAAATTGCCTACTTTGATTATATAGACTTACAATGTTACGATACGGCGTATGTTACTTAAATAATACAAAAGAGCATATTTTCTTTGCTATAACACTGTCTAAGTAATGAAAAAAGCGTAAAGATACTCACAAACAAATTTTTACCAGGAGCTGTCCTGGAACGTGTAGTTCGCCTGCCATAGAAATTGTCACCGACACTACATTTTTTAATTTCTAAAGAAAAAAAGTAAGCAGTTTTGCTATTTGCAATAATGCTTATTCTATGGGTGGATCCATAGACAATATAAACCCAAATACGCTGAAATATTTCAATTTTATTGAATCTAGGCAAAGTTGTGGCATACCGGCAAAGTTGCAGCATTTTACGGAACGTCTTCACATATTCTTTATCATTAGAAGAATATTTGGCAGGAACATTGCGTGTCCTCAAGTCATTTTGGGCCTTCTTTAGAATGGGACAGAGTGTAGAGTAAATACTTCTGTGTAATATTAAGAGTTTGAATTAAAAACTTTTGACACACCTTCTTCCGATCTTCACCATCGTTAATGAAATATTCATAAGTAAGACTTCTCCGGCTTTCATGAGATGTTCTTGTGCGTGATACCGGGACTAAGCGAGTACAATTTACAAGCCAGTCTTTTTTTCGCTGTAAATCTAAGCTCCAGTAGAATTTGAAAATGGAATTTCTTTTTTCTTCACAAATATCATAGCAACCCCTTTTACATTTATTTTGCTCACAGGGATTTGGTCCCATAGTTTTTTCTGGTACTGAGTCTCCTTTACTGTTTTCGTAGCTTTTACCTTCATCTTTAAGTTGTTTCCGTTTCTTTCTTTTATTAATTGTTTTTTTCTTCATACGATTAATCATATCAAAATTGTCTTTGTTGGTTGCCTTTTTACTTAGATTTTTCTTTTTTTTCTTAGGTTTATCGCTCGCTTCAGATTCATTACAGGACCACTTATCAGAGCTTCCTCCACTAAAATCCAATACTTCATCTTCCGATAAAAACTCTACATATAAGGACTTCTTAAACGATGATACTCTGCTACGTTTTGTATTTTGCTTCATCTCTGGAGTTAGGACTTCAGGACGCATGGAGCACGAAGTTGAGGGCTGAGTGTCTCCGGAAGCAGCAGGTAGGTAGCTCGTTGTCAAACACGAGGGATCATCAGTACGCAGGGAGCACGAAACCAAGGGCTAAGCGTCTCCAGAAGCATCAGGTAGGTAGCTCATTGTCACACACGGGGGGTCATCAGGACGCAGGGAGCACGAAACTGAGGGCTGAGCGTCTCCGGAAGCAGCAGGTAGGTAGCTTGTTGTCAAACACGAGGGATCATCAGTACGCAGGGAGCACGAAACCAAGGGCTAAGCGTCTCCAGAAGCATCAGGTAGGTAGCTCATTGTCACACACGGGGGGTCAACAGGACGCAGGGAGCACGAAGCTGAGGGCTGAGCGTCTTTGAAAGCAGCAAGTAGGTCGTTAAAATACTGGTATGGTGTTACAAGTGGCTCCAAACACGTGGTTTCACTGCTCACAAAGCGAATCTGTCCTAAAGCGAATAACTGCATTGAGCTACGAGAACCAGAACATTTTCTGTATGAAAGTTAACCTATCATTCTATTTATACCATTCAGAAGAATGGTCTCAATATTATATCATTAACATCCAAGTTATATTTTATCCAGAAATAGTTTCTGTGGTACAAACAACACTGGGGCAGATAAATATCTCAAACGCCCAGCAATATTACGATAATGGCACGAGGAAGTGTTCCGTAAAAATATTATCAGGCGCTTTCGATGTCCTCTGCTTGTATTATGTGGCTCTGCTTACAAGCTTAATGTAATAAGGCTTACTTCCTTCTATATTATTACGATTTATGTACTTCTCCAGTAAATAGTAACTGAACTGAACTAAATGTACCTGCTAGTCTTCATTTAATGTAGGTAGTCATACCATTACAAGGTGAGGTAATAAGGGATCCTAAGTACTAAATAAAATGCAAGATTTAATCTTTTGTAAACAATTGTTTATTAACATTTTATCCATTCACTCCAATACTCGATGCATATCACCGCAACATCATTACAATATTATGACTTTTATTACGGATAAAACTATGGAATAACTGGTTACTTGGGATTTAATGAACCAACGCTTTCATTTTTCTTTTGATTCTATAAAACTATGTGAATATACCAAAAGGTAGATAAGAAAACAGCCCCTCGGGGCAATAGAAATGAAAATACAAACCGATGCAAGCGCATGCAAAATAAACAATCTAAGAAAATAGAGAATTAAAAATAGAATCAAAAAGTTAACCTAAGAAATGGAATGATGAATGAAAATTTTAACTTTCAGTATACTCACGTAGCAATTAACATACATTCATGATTTTTAAGATACATTGTGTCCAAAATAATAATCAAATAGTCAATTTAGATACTTAGAATCAGTCAAATTTAAGCCTATAGGTGTTAAAAAAATTAACAATGATTTAATAAAATTAAGTCACAATATTATTTTATACATTATTCTGGTTGTATAAATTAATTAATATAAGTACCGTCATTTTATCGTTCGGAATGGGAATCATAGCAATTTCATTATCATTGCATTATAGCTATTAAAATTATCAAAAAGAAAAATGAAAGTTGAACTGCAATCAATTTTAAGTACAAAAACTATGATAATATCGACTGGGCGTTTGTCGTGACATAATTTTAGCTTACATTTTGTCATCTCTAACATTACATAACATTTATGAATCAGTCTATTTATAGTTCTATAGTAAATTTTGTCCATTATTCTTCTTTAATCTACGTTCGAGTACAAAAGGCAACATAAGAAATATCAGCACATATCACTTACCAAATAATACTATCTACAAGTTATAAAAAAGCAATTTAACATAAATTATTTCATAACTTTATTCGGTCGCGTCAGCAAGGTCTCTCAGAAGAGAACTCGTTGAAGCAAACGAATCGGAACATTCGAGAGGTGTACCTATTAAAATAAATAAGTTAAAACAACCTGGAATAGAGTCCTATGTTGCCTAGTGACCAATATTGTCCGAGTACTCTTACATAATTAATGGAGATATGCTTACATAGCTAAAACTTAATCGTTTTATACAAAATGACTTAGGTTTCGAAAATTGTTACTTATAAGTACAAAATGTATAATCTATGGACTACATAAGTGTGTGATGTTAACATTTGTGTGTCGAGAGAGCCAGCGGCACTTCCGCAGTTACTTCGCACAGAATATTCGCGGCTGGACTCTCCCAGGAACGTTGTTGTGCTAACCGACTAATTCCCGTGAACGGAAGCTACAAGAGAAAAATCTGTGTCGATTTTCAAGAAAACCTGAACAAGATTTTTAGCGGAGAAGTACTAAAATCATAGGAACAAATGACATCATTATTTTAATAGTGTAATCAAAACTGATGTACGCTTGATTCGCGCATTTTATTAATTAGTCTATAAACTTAAGTAACGCACGGTTTGGTTTCTTCTGGTGCGAGTGTAGAGGATAGCGTTATGGTGTCAGGAATCGCATTTACAACACTAATGCTACACATTTTATAGAAACATACTGGATTTTACATATTAAAATGGCATTTAAAAGTAAAATAATAAAAAAGGTGTATATAAAATGTAATACCTCAAAGGTACAAAACGGTATTAATTGTATTCAAGGCAAGCACAAGATAAACATAATATTGCTAATATTTCAGATTTACAATCACTATCTGAAATTTTACCAAAATATTTGTACAAGTGATATAAAATAAACGTTTAAAAATACTCTTTAGTGCCTGCCTTTAGATTGCAGCTTGAATTGTCATTTTATAAATTTTGATACAACATGATTAAAGTTTAGATCTTATTTTTATATTTAAAAACTCATTTGAATGGGAGAAAATTTCACATTCAAACTTTAGTCTATTCCTTTCCAAATTCTGATCTATCCTAACTCATTTGAAATTTTGACAAGATACATTCGTTTTTTTTCAAAAAAAAATATGATTCAAGGTTTCATTTTTATTCAATTGTTTTAAAAAATCTTTTTGTCCTGCGTAGCTTTAGTGCGTTAGCGCTGACGCGCGCGTCGGACCGGCTGCGCGCGCGCCGGTACCTACAGAGATCGCATCAGTGGACGTGAGCCCACGAGCCCCCTCGGTGCGCCCGGTCCACGCCGCCAGCCAGCTCGGCAAGAGCTACGGGAGGGCATTTCGAAGGAAAATAGCGAGAAACACATTAAACTAGCTCTTGCTTGTCAAAGTAAAAATAGTCCGGCTTCTAAAACGATAATCAGTTCAATTATCTCATCAAATGAAATGCACGCTGTGATTGGCAGAAAATTTTAACTCCACTGAAGACTGTTAGTTGACTTGACGGGAGAATTGAAATGATCGTGATTTACAAACCGTATTTTGTATTTTAACTCACAAAAACTATAGACAACTACAGTTGTGACAGCTCTTCATTTTTTTCACAAAATGAAAAATTAGAAGTAAAAAGTATACATGTAGAAGATTGAAACGAAATCGGCTCTACCAGAGAGCGCAATTCAAAGTTTCGAAAAGAGATCGAAATGCCGTCTCGAGCGCCGCCGAGCGAACGTAAAGCGAGCGAAGCGCACCAATCACGGGGCGGTAAAACTTAGATCCGTCTTACAATATTTACACGGCGACCGAACTTCGCAAATAAATACATCGAACGCTTAATCTAGCTGCTATACAGGGGTCACTTTACATTTATCCTATATTTACACTAGGCCACACGTTTCCACAGCCTGGTTCGCGAGAGCGTCCTTGTCAATAAATAAGTTTTTTCGAGTTCAGTTTGTTACACGGCACTGCACTGTATGTGTTGCGCGTGTGTGTGGCTGACCACTACACTTGCGTCGCGAACGTCGGCGGGAGGCAGTGGTCGTCCAGCACGTACACCCCCCCGCCCTCCAGCGCGCGCTTCACCAGCGACGTGTCGCTGCAACAAGGGAACGTACGATTAGATATCTGTTTGTCGGATATAAAAATAGAATATCAGAATATTTTTTTTGCAAGTGCTTGGAATGTCGCAATATCATTTTATATTCAAGAACTAGAACTTCTTATGAAAGCACGTGTTTTTAAGCATGAATGAGAGGTTAATTTTTGTTGCAAAGTAGTATTGAGTACCAACCTGTTAGCGCAGTACGCGGAGTCCCCTGAGATGCGCGAGAGGCGCGGGTCGAGCGCGGCGAGCAGGCGCGCTGACTCCGTGTTCAGCGTCTTCCTCTTGCACTCCTCCGCCGCCGCGTTGTGTGCGTTCTGGCACTCCGGCGCGGGCGCAGGCTCACACTTGCCCCACGTGTTGCGGATCACGTGTCCGCCCGCGTTGGCGGCGTTCTGCGCGCGCGCCTCCGCGTCCGCCGCGCACGCCGCGCGCTTGCGGCGTCTCCGCACGCACGCGAGCGCGCCCAGCGCCGCCGCCACCAGCGCGGGCACCAGCGCTCCTACTGCTACTATCCACGCCACTTTCCCCGCGGATAACGACTCCTCCTCTGTGTCTTCTCCCACTCTTCTCAAGTGACCTCCGGCGGGTTTGGCGGTGATGTCTGCGAGCGACACGGTGCAAGCTTTCCCGCTCCAGCCGGGCGTGCAGGCGCAGTGGTAGCCGTCCACTCGGTCGCGGCACGTGCCCCCGTTCCGGCACGGCGAGGAGGCACACTCGTCGATGTCGATGCTGCAGTCCTTCCCGGCGAAGCCAGGCCGGCAGCGGCACTCGTAGTCGTTGTCCAGAATACGGCATTCGCCACCATTGGCGCAGGGCTTGGTCAGGCAGAGGTCGACGCGCGTCTCGCAGCGAGGGCCTAGGAAACCAGGCGCGCACTGGCAGCGCTGGCCGTCTACCAGGTCCACGCACACTCCGCCATGCTCGCACACCACTCCGGCGCAGTCGTCGATGTCGATTTCGCAGCGATTTCCTCGGAAGCCAGCGCGGCAAGCGCAGCGGAAGCCGTCGCCGGCGCGCGAGCACGTGGCTCCGTTGCGGCAGGGTTGCGCGGCGCACGGGTCGGCTTCCAGCGCGCAGTCAGCGCCGCCGAAGCCCACGGGACACACGCACACGTAGCCGCCGCCGCGCGGCTCGCACACGCCGCCGTGCTGGCAGGGTCGGTCGGCGCAGGTGAGGCGGCGGGTCTCGCAGCGCGCGCCTTCGTACCCGGCGGGGCAGGCGCACGCCATCTCGCCGCCCTCGTCGGCCACGCAGGCGCCCCCGTTGAGGCAGGGCCGCACGAGGCACGACTGCTTGGACTTCTCGCAGTCGGGCCCGGTGAACTCGTCGGGGCACATGCAGGTGTAGGAGCCCTGGCCGGTGTTGTGGCAAGTGCCCCCGTTGCGGCACGGTTTGTGGTTGGTGCAGTAGTTGAGGTCCTGGTTGCAGAACAGCCCGCCCCAGCCCTCCTCGCAGATGCAGTCCCAGGGCCGGCTGCAGGTGCCGTGCACGCAGCCCGGGTGGCGCTCGCACTGGTCGCACAGCTCGCCCACCCAGCCCGAGTGGCAGCTGCAAACAGAGATACGGTCAGTCCCGCGGTAACGAGCGGTAATGGCCGGCGCACGGAGCGCGCGAGGGCCGATGGTTAGCGCAGAGGTGTGAAGTGGATACTCACATGCACTGGTCGGGCTTGAGGCAGTGGCCGTGCTCCGCGTCGCAGCCGGGCAAGCAGCGCGCTGAAATAAAACAAAACCTTCGTTAGCGACTGCGGCAGACAAAAGAATTCTAAATGGATTTCTTTAATTGCGAGAGGGAAGCGGCTATTAATCATTCGAGTCGAGATCGAGGGAGGGCGCATCTCGCATTAAACCCGGATTCGTTGCAAAGGACACGGCGCGAGCGTGCGCTCGCTGCAAGCAAATATGCAAACGGTTTAGCACCTTGCCGTACTGACTGGTGTGCCATTTTAAGCAGGATCGAGGGAACTACGACTCTATGCGGACGACACAAGGTAGCAAGTCGTGTCGGGCCGCGGGCAGCTGGTTGCACAAAGAGAGAGGTTCGTTAGCGTCCCGAGGGCGAGGTCGCCGTCGCGTCGATTTATCTCCGCGCGGAGACTCGTCTCTATGACACCATCCTTTAAACTTTATACCTGCATTCGATTACATTTTTAGTACTGCACGGTAATGTCTAGTAACAAATGGAATCTCGCGATCTCCAGCCGTTTCTCCAGAGCACGAGTATTATTTATAAGGGCTTCCAAGGAGAAATATTTGCCTCGGCGTGATGTATTACTGGTGTAATATGTGCGTCGTTAGGTTCGTGATTTACGTTCAATACGGCGCAACCCCGCTGCGGCGCATCTTCGCGGAGAAACCGCGCGCGCTCTCCGCAGCGCTCGCGGCGCATCGCTGTGCAAAAATACGAGCGAATACATCGAGCGAAAGGCAAAGCAGTAATGTATGGTGTTCAGAAAAAAGTGTTTTGAAAGGCGCGCGGCGCGGAGTCGTGTCGGTCGGGTGCGCATGGGCAAGTTATCGGAGCGAATACAAAGGGGCAGATAGCGCGGGGAGCATAACCGTCACTCGACCGTTACTATTCCCCTAACTCGCTAGAAAAATACTAGACGCCATCTTGATAATAACTTCCATTCCAGAATGCAAATGCAGCCGGCTCGAGCTATATCGGAGGAGGAAGCCAGGCGGCGCCACAAGTACAACAAATAAAGGAGATTACGCTGCGTTGCTGCACACATTACACGGCGCAGCGCAAAGCCCCTAAACTGGCTCACAAATCCCGGGATCCTCGCAAATCCGCTTAGCTCTGCACTCGACGAATTGGCAAACTCTGCGATACGACCGTTCTTTATCCGAAGCAGGAAATTGAAAAAAGCATAACCCGGCTTTCACGTACACTTTCGCGTATAAAATAAACGTTTAAAAGCTAAGACAATCGCTTCTCATGACCTCTCATGTGTTTCGATGAATCAAGAATAAACTTTTATGGGCTCCATAAAGGATTTAATAAAGACTAGTAGTTGCGCTCGTCGGTTCTGCAGATAGATCAAAGACGTCGAGTGCTGCTCGCTCCACTTCAGTACACTCGAACTTATCAGACCCTCGAAAGGTAGAACGGTAGTAAAAATTACACTCCAAAAGCAATTTGGGCCGTGAGTGGCACGAGAGCCGCGGGTGGATGCTTTACGTTGTTCCTGCGGGGCTATTAATTATTATCAATGAACATTGAACAGTATCGATTGGTAATGTAGCGGCGCAGTGCGTCCAAGGCCCCGCCGAGGCCAGGGCAGGGCCCGCGCGTGGCCTGGCCGCCACCACCTGGGCTGTGGACACCAGCAGGCCAGCAGCGCGTGGGATCCGCAACTCGCCAGAAGGTAATATTCGTGAGAACTCCCTCCGCGTCGACAATTAGCTCGAATTAAGCGGCGGTAAAGGATCCACTCGCGCTGTTTACCCCGTCATTACGCCGCTGCCTGGCGTCGGATAATACCTTCCAGACATGCGAAATAAGTTTTCGGGATCGTTAAGCTTTCCCAGAAGGCGAGATACCGTTTCGGCAGATGTGAGCCGTTCCGTGACACGGTCAAGTACAGAGTTTATTTCGATTGGATCTCGTTTAAAGGTGTTTTTGACCCGGTTCGCCGCATCTGTGCGTCGAGTGCGCGCGCGCAAGCGGCCACGTTTTCATTACGTAGCTCGCCTACTTTTACTCGGTGTTTTCGTGGAGACGTTAGATCAGAAATTCTTGTAAAGTTTATATAACTTTCACACGTTTGACTATCCTGTGTGTTTGTTTACTTTTTCCAGAAAATTGTGATTTCTCGGTGCGGAGCGGAGGCTGCGGCGCTGCGGCAGGTGCGAGCGAGAGGGCGGCATGCGTTCTCCGTCTCTTTCTGTCTGTTTTTTGCGGCGGCAGAGTGTGGGAACCTGCCGGCAGGTGGGGCTGAGCCGAGATTGTGCGAGACATCCGCCCGACAATGCATCTCTGCCGCTTTGTTTTCAATGCGAGCGATGTGCTTAACATACGTCACGACTCCACCGGCCGAGGAAAAACTCGCCATTAGAAAAAGGTAGCAGGATGTTAGGCTCCACATGTAACTTTCTAGTTTATGATCGACAGCTCCATCGAGATGCTCGTGTTTTAGAAATCTAGAAACAAAGAAAGCGCTAAATTGCTACGTGATCTTTATATCCAAGCTGATAATAAAGATCGTTTTCCACGAGTTTGATATCTTTTTTGCATCAAATATACCAACATTTTTAGTGATTTGTAAGAGCTCTCTCCTTGAGGTTTATTTCCTCGTTCCAAATGTCCTAACATTTAGTAAACGACAAATCTTCTTACGAGTTACGGCTGACTTATGACTGAACTGATCGTCAGTCATAAATACGAACCTTGTAGTCAAGAAGCTCATGTTTCATCGACAAGGACACACGTAAACCCAGTTGGTTTTGACGATGATCGATTAGAAAGCTAACTGAAGACATGTAGTACTACCTTACAGTCACATACAAAATATTGTATGAAACCAAATTTACAGCAAAATTTTGTGGTTAATGACCAGGTTTTTATACTCAAGTAATGTGTTTGCGTGAAAAACGTTTTTTGAGGCTTTTTATGCATAATGGCCGAATTGACCGCAACTCGACAGATGCTAAGCGGTGATGAGATTTAAAATAAAACACGCCTAAGAGTCCAAATTATGATTTCATTCTCAATTTGAATACTGAAGATTTACTAGGCTGATAACAAGTTTCAACTGATTTAAGTAAAATTTAATACGAAAAGTGTGTATGGAAAGTAGTAAAATGTCACGTATTCCATACGAGCGTTGCTTTGTTTACCATTGACTGGTAAGTGCCTAATGCAAATAGGCTGACCGGTCTGTCGGTCGCACGGCCTACGTCAAATTAATGGCTCTGTCAAAGACTAACAGAAATATGTATGCACTTGTTTATTAGTTAACTATCTTGTTACGTTGATGTTACAATTTTGAAAGCAGTTCTGTTTTTTTGTTACAGTTCCAATTTTGGCTTTAGTTTTTATGCTAAAAATATATAATTAACAAGTCAACCGGTAACTGTTTTTTGGAATTCAATTTACGTATTTGAATAGAAATGACCAGTGATTTTATGTCTGATCAAACGATTGCAAAAACTGTCTCGCCGATCTAGAATACTCAATTTTAAAAGCTACGAATAAATTAGACATGCAAAACGAAAACTGTATCAGAATGTATTTTTATAGTGATTTAGAAACTGATTCTGTTGATTTACGACTGAAGTATACATTTGTGAGCTCCATTTAACATTTGGCAGCCCGGACTTGATAAGATAAATGGAGGACAAATCCTACTGGATATTATGATATCATTAAAACTATGCTATACAATTGGCTAATTTCAGTTATCAGCTCTGAACATTTACTTATTATGATTTTTAAAACATAATATATACCTATACTTACAATAGTGTTATAAAAATACGTTCAATGACAATTTAAAAATTAGTTGAATTATTGTAATTATCAGCTGCTGAGTATAGGCCTCCTCTCAAGCAATCAGCTCACGGTTTTTAAGCTAGGTACGAGTTCTGATTGCTGAGTATAGGCCTCCTCTTAAGCAATCCGCTCACGGTTTTTAAGCTAGGTACGAGTACTTAGTTAAATAAGATCTCCAGTTAACAAAGGTAGGTATCCAGAGGTTAACTATTATTAACTACTTCGTGATCATAATCAGATAAGTTCTCATAGTAAACTTTTTATGAGTTTCTTGACACTTAATTACCATAGATATTATTGTATGCAATTACATTTAATGAAATATTTTTGAATGGGCACTTAAACTTTTGAACTGTGAAACTTAATTTCGTATTCTATTGTGGAAAGAAATGTTAGAGAAAAATTTGGGAATTAATTCGTTAATGAGAGCTAATAACTAACGTTACGATTTTTTTATGTTTGGATTTTAGTCATAATATTCTTAGTTGGAAAATGTAAAGCTGAAATTAATGATGGGGCCAGAAAAACTATAATATTGTCGGAATATTTAAGCAGCAGACAATACGTTAACAAAGGAAGTTGAATTGTTATTAGCAATTTACAAGAATACCAACAATGGTATGAAAAAAGCTGCAAATATTTCGTAGACTAATTAACGGACGATTTATGATTGTGAAGCTACTTTACGATAATTAGCTATATTCCCAAGATAGTTCAAAGCAAAAAAGAAATATTATTCAACACGAAATGTACGTCAAATTTATAACATAAGGCTTTCATAAAAGGCGTATACCTACGTTTAATTTTTATCTTACATTAGTGTCAGAATATGATGCGAGTAAAGTCAACAGGTTTCCTTATAGAGAATAAGTTTACGAGGCATATTTTATATGGAACACCTTTGAGGTACAAAAAACATGCTGACTAAAAACGATCGTGTCGTTTATACGCAAAAAGGACTGCAACCTACGCGCCACGCGCTTTTATATCATGGGCTTTTATGATAGGTTGTAGACTCTTTTCGGTCATAGAAGTCGTCACTTAGCCACAAAAACACTATCACATCGAAAATAATTGTAGAAGTTGCAATATTTTATTAAAACATGACCCAAAAAGTACTACGCCCAGTTAAATTTGCCCGTTAGTCCGGTTAGAGACGAGATAAAAAAAACCCGGGGTGTGTCACTAAATCCCAATTATGCGATTACGTGAGTATTAGAAGAGGCCACGCAAATTATGACCGTAGAGGATGTTCTAAAAATTGCTATCGCTTTAATGAGGATGAATGAATTGTGTGCTCCATATCTCGTTTTGAATTTAGGGCGGCCATTTTTACACAACAAGTATCAAGTTCATCGCTTATTTGTGTAAAATTAAAGTATTTGTTGGAATGGGTCTTCTTTTCTTTCATACAGCAACGGACATATAGATTAATATGGTCTTTGTATGGTACTAGAATAAGATAACAATAGTTAACTTTGTCTTGAAGCAACGCATACGAAGCTTTGAGCAATTTTACTATCTTTTATTGTAGTACATATTTCATGTCTTTGATACATATCATATAAGTAACACTTTTCTGTCACGCTCTATTTTGCTGATATTATTGAGATGTTTGACCAAGTTTATTGCGCCATAAAACTGCGGATTTGATGTTTGGCATGCCGCAAATGTTTTAGTAACGCTACCGTGGCGGTTTTAGATAGTTGCTAAAAAATTAATAGCTAGTTGACACGAAAATTGCAGGTGCTTTGAAGAAATTGTGTAAGTAACCTTGGTATGGAAAGTAGGTAAACTTAAACAGGCCTTTTCTGACGGAAGAAACAGAGAAAGAAGACTTCAAATTTGATCAGACAATGGCATTGACTGTTTTCTGTCGTAAAAATAGCTCAGGGACTTGACATCGTGGTAGGATCTGGGTGCAAAGATATATCTAACTATCCCAATGAATAAATTCTGAAGGGGAGTCAAGCTAATGTAATGTAACCTCAGTATTTACGATTACGACTCCAGAAGAAGAATATGCTATTTTACTATACAATAGTAGGTATAAATTACTTACGTTTAGAACAATAATCGCCCGTCCAGCCCGGCTTGCAAACGATCTCCCCAGTGGAAGAACAGGTGTAATGTCCAAAGGCATCGTCCCTGGGCCTGCAGAGCACTTCGCAGCCGCTGCCGTAGTAATGCGGGGCGCAGGTCACTCGGTACGACAGGCGGAGGTGAGGGCCGCCGTTGGAGCCCCACCGCTGGTCCTCTTCCACCCAGGGGCTTCCCACGTCAGCTATGCTCTGCTTCGTCATGCGGGCTATTAATGAATCTGGAATTTAGAGAAATAAACAATAAATACAAATTTTAGGTTATTTTTGACTACCCTCATTTAGCAAATGGTTGATTGGGATGAGTTCTACGTTAGGTTTTGGATGAAATGAGAGTGGCTTTTTGAATTTATACTTGTTGAGGGAAATTGAGTAAATTAGCCAGAATAAAGTCGTTAAAAGGCTTAAGAGAAGAAATAAATTCGCTTAGAGATAATTTTTATGGAAATATAAATAAAATGTAGTCATATCTATGAATAAGCACTGAAAAGTTACATATATTAATAAATTTAACAAATGATGTCACATTCCTACAGACAACCGAAAATCAGAGCTCGACATTCACTTAAAGTTAAAACGAGTAAATAATTCAACAATTGAATCCCACGGAGCGATGCGGGCTCCACACAACCCTTTCCCACGATGATAAAACAAATCCCACTATCTACCTTAATTAAACAATATTTTAAGAATCGAAAGCTCTCATTAACACTTGCGCCATTATAAAATTAAGGCGTTTTTATATAGTCGGCGCCATCTTGAACGCTTTTTAATAGTATTGCATGCAGTGGTTATGTAAGTCTTGTAGGTATTTTATAAAAATAAAATATCTTAATCACTCGTACGTTCACTTTATTGTGATTTAAGCTTATGAGCTTAAAGCTTTTACGCTAAGTTAGAAAAAATCGTGTGAAAACCAAGCTTTACTAATTGCGAGAAGTCTTGTTGCTAATTGGTTAAAACTAATTCTTAACAAATTGAATAGGTACTTGATTAATCTCGATGTAAAATTTCCACTTAATTCCAAAGAAACATAATTTCCGATCTGATTACTAAACCATCCTAATTTAGGCAAAGCATCGTTAATCGGCCATTTATTTAGCATTTAAAATCGATTAAAATTAGTCCCAACATTTTATTTATCAGATGGCATGCCGACGTATACCCTAAGAAATCTCAGCAACCAGTTTGAGTGAACCTAACTATAATAATATAATACAGAAAGGTATTCTGTAATGTACGTACGAGAAGTACTTACAAGTATTGTATAGGTACTAAATCCTATATTTATTTCCACATCTGTTTTTATTTCTTGTTACGCGCAACATCGGTACATTCCTTAGTCCGTAATCTTGACAACGGTTTACCAGACGAAACAAAATTAAAAGGTAGAATAAATGTGGCTAATTTTGTATCGTGCTATTGTCGCTTTTGGTTAGTTAGTAACGTTGAACGGGTGACGTTTTTAGAAGCGTTTTCTTGGAAACAGAGTTGACAAAGTCTTCATTATTACGTTGAATGTGTATGAATTTGCTAATTACATATACTTATCTTATGAAATGGTATTATTAGTAAGCTAAAGCAAGCACAAGTCACATACATATTGATTATGCATTAACGTACAAACATTGAAAAAATATATCTTCTTGAAAGTGTTCAAAACAATGGCAAAAGATATTTCATAAAATCTTTTCTAGAAAAATTCACAGCATGCGGGTAAAATTACGAGGCTCAGCATAAAATTATGTGATAGCAGAGCTAAATATCTACGTGTCAAAATGAATTGAACTCCTCAGGAAAATGGATAAACTAGTTTTTAGAATTTAACTAGAAGCTAGTTAGCCCAATGATGTTCAAGGTTTAATGGCTTTAATTCTCTAGCGTTATAAAAAGGATCTTACGATTATTTTTTTTTATTTTTGGTAACACACTTCGTGTATTTGCCAATGTCATAGATGTTCTAATATTGAATCGTGTCAGAATATTTATAGAGATGAGGTACCATTTTATTATGGACTGTCGAGTAATCGGAATGTTATCTACGATCGGTGATCACGAATGGGATTTATTGTTGAGGTCGGAATCCGTCTCGATTAAGGAAATCGAATTACGCCGAGGCGATTTGTCGAGCGATGCTCTTTTGAGTTCTGATGACGTTAATTAGAATTTTTCTGTTCTTGTTCTGACTATTATTGTTCAAGCAAGCCTCGATTGACCTTTTGGGAAAAGAAAGATTTGTAATTCAGATTTTTTATTGTTATTTGGGTCAACGATTATGCTCCATTTCATCTATCTGATTCATGGACCATTTTGTACTGCTACCTAGATATCAGATAGTTATCGAAAATAGAACATCACTAGCAGCATCTTGTTAGAGTTGTACCTGATATTCGAATACGGTAAACGATAACGATCAACTGAAATCGAAATAAGCAGACAAAATATAGCAACACTACAAAACAAAAGCGCATCTCAACTTTCGAAATTCAAATTCCGCACCAAAATAGGACGTAATCGCATCCAACTCACACGATATTAAAATCGAATAGGTTGATTTAAATCGATAGTTGGAATTGTTCAGTAAAGCACAGCATGTTTTCGTTAGGCTGTATCCACACGTTCTATCTTTCAGATTTATTGATCTGATACCATCTTTGGCCTACGCCGAACCGGTAACTGTGTGTATTGGGATTTATTTCGATGCTCTCTTGGTATTTAGTATTCTAAACCTATGAACACACAGGCGATCGTAATGCCAGCATTGCGATGGTAAACTGAATAAATATGTAGTACGATTTACATCTTCCTGTTACAGATTTGTACGTAACAAGACTTATCAATCCAATACTTGTCTTGTCTTTTAAAGTAATTCAAAAACACAATGTTAATTTTTAAACAGTATTTTAACCTTTGTGGAAGACATACGTCACCATAAACTGCTAACAATTTCCCAACAAAATTAAACATCTAATATCTTCTCAAGATTCCTGCAGATAATTACAACTAGTTAAAATCATAGTTCCGAAGAGTTTTATCGCTGAAGGAACGAGGAGGTGTGGGAAAGCCAGTGGAGTAATTTAACTCTAAAGTTATTGCGATGTATCTTGACTTGCTCCATCCTTAGCTTCGAGGGTTGCCACTCATTGCTACAGAAACCATACTCGTATCGTAAAAATATACGATATGACAGCAGTAAATTATTAGCTATGCACTCTTTTCATTATTTTCCTGCCACTGTCATTATTTTTCAAGAATATCAACAACTTCTGAGGGGTTGGCTCGCTTCATGTTTATTAAAACTTATGAAAGCTCGGCTTTGTTTTGAAAGCACTTTACGATGTTTAGCTTGGTCGAAACTTTTCAAAAATAAACTTGCATAAAATATCGGCGACGACACTATTTTTTACAAAGTTGTTTCTCTAGAAAGAACTCCGATACCGTTGTATAAGTTTTATTTTTTACAAGGCCAACCGTTTCGTAAACAGCTTAATGTATGGAAGAAGGCTAGAAAAGCAATTGGACGGAAAATTGCAGCGTGTTGTCTACTAACTTGGAAACTCGAAAGAAACAATCAAATAAATTACAGCCATCATCCCAAACCGACTGTAACGATATTAAATGAGGGTGTACCTCTATCGCATCTATTAATGTAATACCAATTCACAAATAAATAACACATTTAAAGAAGGACGAGGCCGCAGGATTTACTGCCCGATAACCTGTATTATCTAGAACCGTGCCACAGTAACATGCAAGAGGAAAGAGGACCAAAGAGGTCGAAATGAAACCTGATTTGACTGCGCGAGGGTTCTAGAGAGGTGGTATATTAAGAAGCTGGATGTACGTGCTTCGCCGCATCGCCGGATAGCATATAATTACGGCCGCAGAGGTAAATACAAATAAGAGAATAAAGAACGATAAACAAAAACAAAAGAAAGGCGAAATAACCGATAATTTGAGGCGCACTATCGGCCGATTGGATGGAGCGAGCGATTTTGGGAAACGGGACGAACATGCGATGAGCGACGCGCCGGATGCAGCCCGGTTTAGCTCATTATACTACTACTGCGACCGGTAAACAACATCCACGGACTTGCATACGAAACACTAACACAATGTAAAGACACAAAGGAAACAAAACGACAGATAAAAATGCGCTCCGACGGTACAAGAGATGAAGACGGGCATACATAAAGAGCACAACAGTACTTTCTCAATCTAGTTCAATTTACAAGTTCTCAAATCACAAGAAGTAACCGAACGTGATACGTGCGAGGCGCTAGTTAAAACGGTTTTCGCGGAGACGCTAGAGTGATCGCATCGAGAACTGGATCTTGCATTAGTTTTGAACGAAATCGAAACTGTAACGCGAAACTGTGACAGTGTTCCGCAGATGGGCCCGCATCATTAAGAAGAAACGAAGTAGACACCTGCCTGTCCGGTCGCCGTGTGGGAACCTCCGGCGCGTCTCTTCAATGGACCGGTCAGAACCACAAACCGCTCCTTTTGTTTACAAAACTGTCCACTTCTATCGAGTATTTCAATTCGAATGCGCCTGCGCCTCTAGCGATTGATAAACAACTCGAGAACTCTTCAACATGAAAAGGCCCTGAGAAGTCTAACACAACATTTGAAAGTGCTATTGGTGCTATGAAGAATTTTTCTCGATTGCGCAACTCGTCTTTAATTTCCAGACGGGTGACGTGGACTTAACCTTTGAGAAAGCCAATTAACATGGCTTCTTATTAGACTGGGAACAAGACCGTCTCAATGACTCGGCTAATAGCTAGTAATGCACGGGATAACCAGATAAGAAGCCGTCACAACATAACTGTATCGATAATCGCATCTCGCAGTAGCCGCCCGAATCGCCCGAGGCCTTGAGACCAGACGTGTAATTCGTTATGATTCTCTATCGATATGTTTCACACGGTTTTCAGGTCTCGCCGGTAAATGGGCCAATAATCGTAAAGGATCCTGCGGTAAACAAAGGACCGAGCAGGACCCAACAGGAGTGCGTCCACTTATTACTAAGACATGTGCTTAGCATCTGTCGACGTCGCTTCCTGAGTCTCGGTCGCCTGTTACATCATAAATCGAGCCTTCCGGGCCATCTTCCGAGATTTTTTCATCCACGACGAAAGACGAAGTGTAAACTTACGAGTTCAGTAAAAACTTCCCTTGGAGGTGTATTTTTTAGCATCCAGCGAGTAAACAATCCCCGGCCCGTTAGAGCCCAGGTGCTCGGCCGCGCCTCGGGCGCTCAACAAAAGATTTCGGTGAAGGAACAAGCGACAACATCGCATTCGTCGGCCCATTGTGTACGGGTATTTGTTTAGCGAAGGAATCGCTTTATCCGTCCAGCGACAATCGTCAATGCGACGCGTGTTTGTCTATGATATATTGCATTCTTTAGTCGTGTGTCCCATTCTTCAAGACAAGACAGTGTTCGGGGATCGAGGCGATTAGTTTTGATTCCGCGCAACGGTCGTTTTCCTTCGCAGCTGCTCACGAACTCGAGATTAAAAGCCGAATATGATTTAATAAGCATTAACCGGGGAGTAGATAGTGAGTGAACACAAACGGCGCTCGTAACCTGTTATTATGGTTGATTAGATTTCTGTTGGTAACATTTCTCGGTAGTACTGGGCGCCGCCCCTCGCTCCCGCGCCGTATTAAAAATATACCCGTCCTCTCTATCCACTCCGGACGCTAATGATTTTCGGTAAACCGGCCCGTAGACACACCTCGGCCATATCTTCACATCTCCTAAGTAAATCACTGGGTTTTTTGTTGTTATTCGGTCAGGAGATGTAATTATGTCGGTCAGAGTGCAGCAGGATGAGAATCTAATTAAGAAATGGGCGGCGCTGGAATTTTGCATTATTGTGATTCGGAAAACAGTCTGGCGCATGGCGCGATCAATGTGGTTTCGAAATGCGTCTTGACGCGATGAGCTTTGTTATTTTTTCGTGGCGTCTAAGGAGGCACGTATCGATGCACGAGTCGAATTATCACGATGATGGATTTATGAGGCAGGCGGTTACAATTCATTCGGAATCGTTTTTTCGGTCACGCCACGTCGCATGTACGGAATAAACTGTCGATTCTTTATTGGGCATGAGTTTTCGTGATATCGTCGAGTCGGATAGAGCCCAATCGATTGTTATATGATAATAATCTGGCATTATGTCGGGCCACATGGCTCCCGTGGAGCTCGCAGCGCGGGAGCAGGCGAGCAGAGCCATCAGTTATGTGCGGAGCGACGCCTAGGTGCCGGTCAACGGCCATCGGAATACATTAGAACATTTCTACTAAATTTTCGTCCTACAGAAGGCTGAGTTTATTAGAATAGCGCTCACATTGGCAAGAGAGTCACGCGCCGCGAGGCGTGCCTCGCAACCCAATCACACTCGCCATGGGAACATTTTTGTCTTCCACGATATGATAATATGAGCATTCAAATATACATACTGTCCGTTAAATGCACGATAAACACCCAGAATTACAGTGAAACCTGAATGTGAGCGAGTCGTGGCGACGTGACGGGAATTTTACAAGCGTTTCGACGTCCGCGGTGACATTTTAACATAATTTTATTGTAATTGTATTAGAAGTAGAGCAGTTCTTACCGTCTGATCTCGACGTGTCGTTGGTGTCATGCCACGCTTCCACTATTAGCGAGAAGGTACCCTGGAACACAGAAATACAAACATCAGATACATTCAACAACATGCAGCGCAATGAATCAGAGTAAAGATGGGAGAATTTATAAAAGAAGCTACAAGTCTACTTCATCAAAACGCTACACCGCATACAAAAGTTAAGAGCAGTAATAAAATAAGTTCCAGTCTTCTGATAAACCGGCATGAAAAAGACGAGATATTTTAAGCACAGCAGCTCACTTGGAAGGGTTAAATGGTACATTCCTCAAGGGTAACCTACATAAAGCCGAAGCCAGCCGAACCCCGATCGAGACGCGCCGTAAAATCACGAAGTAATGAGCCCATTTATCAGACGCCACAAAATAGCAAAGCCATGTTTCCATAACAAACACCATGTTTTTTTCACAACTTAAGCTCACTAGCTACACGCAGTCCATTTTAAAAAGCTTTTTAGCTGGGATGTTGGTGAGATTTTAAAGGAAGATTGGTAACTTTTTAGTGGCGACCTTTAGTTTTAAACGGGCATTTCAATTCCAAATATTTCCTTTACGACAATGTTAACTGGCCAGCATTAAACATGATAGACAGGTGAACCGGCAGATGGCGCGAATTGTTTCGAGATCTAAAAATAAGCAGCGAGACGTGGAAGGAACGCTTAACGAGTCCAATATAGGATCATGTAATACGCGCCATAAAAAATAGGGAACGCGAGTATCTGATATGGAGGTATTGACATTTGTTGTTTACGTAAGGCGAAACGGCAGTTCAAATTCGATTAGGAAAGATAAGGGACATACTTTAGGCGCCTGAATTTATCAATACGGATATTATGATTCAAGAAGATTCCTCGTTTATTCTTTCTTTGTCTTTCGAAGAAACCTGTATGAAAATGTGTGTGAAAGAACGCCAGTCGATCGATCCATGCTAGCGTTTACTGTACAAGATTCTTCTGATGCAAAAATGTGTATGCCTTATGAAATTTCTCCCATAAGAACCGGTTATGGTGTAAGGTGGTAAAGCGTGCAAGTCTTGATGTTTGGTTTGGAGCCTTTCGTTTGTCGGTTCTCGATTAATTGCGCCAATGGACCGTTTGGGAACGAATTTTGTGCGAATAGGAAGTAAAAACGTTTCCTGTTTTTGAGTGCACCAGTTCCAAAACGTGTCAATGGTGTATTTTTGGCGGTACCATTTTCGACTGCTTAAAGAGCTGATGGAAATCATAAAAATTTCATTGACAATAAAAAAAAAACAACATTTTATAAGTTTTTAAACCATACATCTAATTCAGAACTTTTAAGAACGTCGTCATAGTTAAAATAGTTTTTATTATATCCTAAGGACAGACACATCCGAGTGGACACAAACATCATAATTACAATAAGCACATGCCTGCGCACGCGCAGCTGCCGGAAATCAAGGGTCACCTCTTAAGTAACTCCTCATTTGATCGCCTTAACGTTATGATTCACAATTTTCCCTGACAGATGTCGCTCAATTAATGAATGAAAACAATTTGCATTCGAGAACAATAGACTTATTTGCATAGGCTGATACGTCTCTATATCGAACAATGATTATTGTCGGCGATGGAAATCAATACGAGAAATCCAAGGTTTCACAGCACTGTAGGAAAAACCGGAGCTTCTTGTGGTGTTGTAGCCAACAATTAAACTTTCGATACGTGGATTTGACGGGCGCCTTCTATACAAACTTGAATAAAGACTTGATTGAACGAAATACAGTTAATTTTAACTATAAATAGTCATACTCATAACTGACGGACTCTAAAAACTTCAATACAAATAACATAGGTAATTTTGTTGTACAAACAGATACCGAATCATTGAATTGGAAATATAATATTACACTATCTAGGTATCTCTTCTGGCATCTGTGTAAAAATATTTACAAGGCAAAAGCTTGCTATCATAAACGCTTTTTACGTACAGGTAGTTAAAGATTAAACGAGTTTTGACGAATTACGAGTCAAAGTCAAGCGGATATGTTATCAGGCCAAACCTGACGATTCGGCAATCAAATCTTATCTGTGTTTGAAAAGCAGTAAGTAGGTATAACAGAATGAACAGGGGAAGGAGCTTGTCAGTTTGTTATGAATTCAAGCGATGCGAGCTTAGTGATTGTAGAATGTAGATATAGTTATTTGGATAGACCTTGGCTATGGCACAGAATATAGAATTATGGACAGAAGACACGTGTAATAGCTTTCAGGCTGTTTTAAATGGTTGCTTCATTTACACAGATGGTCATAGAAGCAGAATGCGACAAAATTCTAAAAGTAAGTAAAGATTTTAGTAAGTTTTTGACTATTAAATTCTTTACTAGTTTTCCTAGAATACTTATCCTACATTGGTACATTTTATGTCGTCCAAAAGTTATTAGACTCCAGGTAATGCGACAAGAAAGGTTATGATTAGTGGAGACCCGATCAAATGCGGTCGTATCGATTTGTTAATCAAGTATGGAGAACGCATTTCGGTCAGCTGTGCCGGTCCGTTCCCACGGCAGTGACTCTTTAAGTCCAACTCGGTCCATAAAAAGCATTTATGTATGTGTGCAGTAGCCTCCATACAACCTCTGCGGTGTATACAGACGTGTCAACTAACACACACGCACAAAGCTCGCCCGTCGAGGAAGTGCTAAGAAATTGTGATTTTAAAGATATATCAACTACTATTTAATCAGTTTCTAGCATGTTTCTAGTAGAAAAAGTTGTCAGTACGACGCTGTGGGGATCGGATGGGGTTAAGGCATCCTGAAGACGGTCTTGGGAGACAGAGAATGTCATTTAAAAGTACTGTATTTGCCTGGATATGCATGTAATTGATTTTACATATATGATAGGAATTAGCTTGGTTATTAATGTATACGTGCTTGAATTCTTTCAACATGAATTCAGCTGGTTTAAATCAGATTAATTAATTAATTATAGCGCAACTTGCAGTCCAATAAAAGTTTCGAAAGACCGACAATAATAAAGCTAATTGCATCTCGAATTAAAACTATTTTTACAATCTCCAAGTTCTCAAGCTCAATAGCGTGAAAATCGTATTACGATTAAAGGAATGATTCAACGGAACGAAGGATCGTTTGATAATCGTTTTACGAGGGTCCCTAAAGCGGCTACTTCCATATCGGACTTGACGATATTTCGTTATTAATTAGAAACCCGAAAGGATAAGTACGTGGGAACGGGCCGGCGTGATTTTGTTACTTTTGTTGCCTCCAACATGTGTTTGGGATTTTAAGGGCAGAAACAAAAGACTGGGTTTCGTGGGTCCGTTTAAGACTCAGGTGTCCAGTTATGGCTCACCACGTGTTCAGTTTAGACCCACTATTGTTGTTAATGACACTTCGTTAGAAATCGCAACAGATGTTCAATTGTTTGTTTACAAAGCCGATTAGTTGAAACTTTTATGAATAAACCAAACACAGTTCGTTTGCAATAGAAAATGGCCAGTTTCTCACAACTCGGCCGAAGTAACTTCTAGTCTAAAATAAATAGGAAATGGAACAAGGTCAATCGATACTCGATACAATATCGAAAGTATTTATAAAGTAACACAGAAAAAGTCATTACCGTAGTGCGTTTGATGTTTCCACTCAAATATTCGGAACACAAACAGGCGAGTTGAACCTGCGTCGTGATTTCATATTTCACACTTAGACGGTGTAACTACGCCATATTACGGACAGGTTTTTTTTACCTTAAATCCTAACCTAAGAATAAATCACAACTCAAAATAGACCCTACTTAATTGAGATAGAGGTCATTTTCACTGAACACGGAACGTCAAGCGAATCCAATCGTTTTATTCGAGCGACGTGTAGATTCGATTCCAAACTCACTACGCGATACGTCAAATTGAAAAGATATGCAAATATCTCGAACATAACTCGTTCTCGCGTGCATTTATTATTGCTTTTAATCAACTTGATATCCTTTTATCTGAGAATATTCTACGTTGATTGGTCGGTGCGATGACCCGGTGACTCATGCACGAAAAGTTCTATTCGGACGAATTAAACGTAATAATAAAATACCGTGCGAACAGGACACTTCCTGCACAAATTGTTTCTCACAAAAAATGAGGTCAACATTTTATTGGCGACAGTAACAACGAGCGTGCATTCACTTAGAATGTTAAGCAGTTTCATGTTAAACTATGACGATGCACGTAACTTACTGGCTATTACGCCCGCGAGTGAAGTTTTACTCGCGAGTATGGGTGGAACTCGTTTGAGTGCACCTCCTTTCTCGGCAGGGTAATGCACGGAGGTTGGTATACAAGTACAGCACGGCCATAGACAAAAGTGAGACGTTCTCAAAGCAATGCGACCTCGCGCTCCGTGTGACCTATGACGTTCGAAATTCGAATTGTTTAACGAGAGAAATCCTTTGTTTGCATTCAAAAATGGAATGTTTAATACAATGACGGCGACGACTATTTAGAAAATGTAAGCTTTTACGTGCGGTCAGAAAAAACGAAGTGCATTTGCATAAATTACGAAGATTTAATGTAAAGAGATCTGGAAGTATTCCAACTGGGTACAGATTTATAAGTTTATCTCGATTGTATATTAAAAAGAGTTTTGCGCAACAAAAATTTATATTTTAGAAGTATAAAATGCCAGATCTGAAGGCCAGAGTTGAAGAATTGCAATTATTTCGAGCGCTACCGAGGAAGAAGGCAATCAGCCCAATAACTTGCCTCGTATCAATGCAGGTGCAGTTAGTTAAACATGAAAATATAATGCTCGTTCACACGCCAATCATAAATAAAAACTATTTAATTGATGCTATAATAAAGTTCCAGTGTTGCCAGCTAAGCGAGAAAGTAAACACCGAGGTGGCCAAACTCAAAAATTAACCGAGGTTTATGAAAGGATTAATTACCGCAGCTCGCCATACCGGGAAACATTAAAAAGTTGAACAAGCAGTCGTAACTCAAACTAATGTCGAGATTAGTTTACAGGACGCACTCTAGAAACATTAAAACATACGAAACTTGGGTTTTTTGTGAGCTAACGACCTGTCCGCGTATGAGACACGGAATATCTCGGACATAAACAATTTATTGCCCTCAATTACAATCATGGCGAAAAAAGCCGTTCGAATGTGGAATTCGGGACTTTGAATCGGGGCCGAAGTGAAAAACGAAGTTGGCTACCTTTAATTTTCACATGGAATCAACGGCATCCGTCTCCGGTCGCAATCGAGCGACGGACGAACGCAAGAATTCCAAAAATGAAAATGTCGCCCATAAACAACGGAGCGATTTGAATGAAGCATAAGAATTAAAAAATAAAGTCGAGTTAACAAATTTTAGAGGCAACCTACGATGGATGCGATAAGCCTGAGAAGGGTGAGCGTTGAAACCGAAACCGCACTAAAAACAAATAATCTCGAGATCAGCTCATCCGGAATTTAATCAAGAACGACTCCAGCCTCCTTACACGTTTAGACTTGATTCTTATTTCAAATTAGATAATCGTTCTTTTTTTTGTATCCACCACGTTGGACTGGCGCGGCAAACTAGACAAGCCGTGACACGGATGAGTAATATTTACACGTCAAAAACAAGGCGTGTTTATATTCCGAACACGGCAATCAAATGGAAATAGAGTTTCACAAGCGCGTGAGATCACTAAAAACTAGCGAAAACGAAACGTTCTCAGAAGTTTGAAGTTTCTATCTCATCAAGATACACAAGCTTTCTGACATGTTCCAAACATTCAGTCAGTCTGATTTGCATCGCGCAGGAGGTTCCCAGACTGTGATCGGCGTTTGACGTGTCTATAAATTCGTTGAGGCATGTACGTAGATAAGTACCGGCGCTTCTTCCATACTAAATAATGGCGATTTATTCGCAATGATACGATGAGGGCTCGCAGTCAGTCGCCAGCACTCATAGTTCTAAGAAGCGCCGCGCGTGTGATGAATAAAACCAAGAACGCGAGGAATTCCATCATTCGCAGATTTGAGGGCTCGCCCTACCGTCGTGAGAACGGACATCGATAAAACGGAACGCGCCTTGAAATCGATTCGATATCGGAACGCGACGACAACGCTATTCCTAATTTGAATTTTGATTGACACCACTCAATTAGGCATTTATTTAATCCGAACTTTGTAGTAGAAAAATATCAAATGAGTTTTCGACTACCATTATAAATCGGGCTCTTTGAACAATTTTATTAGCAGCAGTAAACGTTAGAGAGTCGCAGTTAAAATGTCAGAATGTGACCGTAAACGAGCGTCCATTTGGAAATGGAGTGTTTTCTTAGGGCGGGCTCGGGCGCTGCGGAGACCGGCTTTATTGTCTGTTCACTGCGATGAGCTTATTCTCTGTCGGTAATTGTCTATGACTAATCATTATTGAAGAGCGGCGTTCCAAGTTTGAAGGTTCGCTTGTTTATTTTAGCATTGGCCAGTAATTGCGATTACGTTTATTTAGGATCGTAGAAAACTGCACTAATTGATATGTTGCCGAATAGCTGTGCAGCGGCTGCGAACAATGCAACCGAACAATTAATTATACACGCTCCGATTGTTCAAATTTGAAACTTATGAAATTGAGTTACGGCTTACAAGATAATATTTCACTTTATAATTGAGCTGGCAAATTAAGCTGCCTGGTGGGTTCTAGCATTTTTTATTTATATTTAAGTCGGAGAAAGACGGTGTTAAGATGGGAGACGCTCTCTTTATTATAAGAACGGATGCGGGGTAAGTATTTTAAGAGGCGGCCGGATCGACATAAAGGAAATTATTAAGAGCTCTTGAGAAAAAACTTGGGTAGACGGAAGTCGGCTGTAGTCTATAAGGTTTTACTGTAAGGTAAGTACCATACAGTATGTCTTATAGAATGTCTGTAATAAAAGCAAATGGCGGCGTGAATAAAACTACCCAACTTTGTTTAAAAAGTGGAGATATTTTAACATATTTTTATCTTAGAAGTACTAGTAAATAAGATACAGTTAATAGCAGAAGTCAAAATAAAGTAACTTGTTAGGTAAAAAAATACTGCACTGAACTAGCAATCGTGGAATAATTTTGGGCGTAACCGTACGAGTATTTAAAGCGATTACGATACGCAATTAATTTCGACTAGTTCTCGTATAATGCATTATTTCTTACACAATCACTAAATTTTGATTGAAACTGCTGTTTGCAACAATTGTTATCATATCAGTGAAATACGTAATATTTCCGGCTTCGCTTGGCTTGGAGCGGGTTTTAACATAAATGTTAATGACAAAACATCGCTTTTTAGCTAGAGATTTTTAAATTAATTATTCATTAGGTTAATCCATATCTAAGGTCGTTGAGTATTGTCATTTCTTGACAGAACAGGCACTTTCATATGAAGTTAGGTTTATACAATTTGGTTCATTAGGCACGTTCATATGAAGTTAGGTTTATACAATTTGGTTTAACTTTATTCAGGTGTAGAAAGTAGGCTTATGTTAAGCTTTTATTATTTATGAAGGTTAATTCCTTCAGCTTCTCTTCAATGTTTTAATTACTTTCTAACGCAGAGCCGCTATTTAGGCGCAAGAAATGTTTGAGTTCCCACACAACAATCGCATCGAACGGCATTTGACAACAACGCGCGTTACTTTACTATTGTTTTGAAATTGGAATCGGCGCTGACGTCACGCGGTGTTAGTTTCCGCGAATGACAGATGACAACTGACAGTAATGACGTTTGTCATTTTTCAAGAATAAAATTATTTTATTAACAAAATGTTTCTAAAAGACAAACTATAGATTTGTTCTAGGAAAGTATTACTTATAGAAGTTTACATGGTTACCCTCAATCTGACACAATAACGGCCAATGATTAAACAATAATATATGACTTAGGTATTTCTATAACAAAATAAAATAAACCAAAAGCATGCAACAGCGAAGTATTTCAAAGGGAATGCACACGTCCATGTGTTAACGGAGATTCCATACTTTCATTAGAACGCCGGTTATTAGAGCGTGTAACGATTTTACGAAACATGCAAAATAAGTAACAATCTCTAGCATTAGTTACGCTTACCCGTCTCACTCTACTTTAAAATGGCCGTTTCTTCATTTAACGACATAATATAATGTACGAGCTTTTATATTCTAATGTCTGAAGTCTTTGGAATATTCATAAAGGCTTGGTAATGACATTTCTATCCGAAATTGCAAGAACAAAATTATGGACAAGAACGCTATGTTTCATTAAGCTATCTTTGGTTTTGACAGATGATTTCATAAAGACATGCCATTGGGAAGATGCCATTTCTATTTCAAATCATAAAATAATAACTAAGTAAATACTCAAATATTATAGTCCAAAATTGTCTTGTTTGTCATTTTGTCACGGTTTATCAATTTGGTAGCACCAATGAGTAGTTTTCAAAGTTTTTCTGTTACTTTTTACTCGATAGCGCGTAGCAAAAAGCAGGAAGTTACTTAGATAAAGAGGGCTCGGATATTTTTTTACGTTGTTATTCAATAAACAACACTATTCAAGTTACTTAAACTTTTTACTCCTTTTTCTATAAACCTTATTTATAAATCGGTGCTTTGTTCCTTTCCCACATTGACAGTTTTACAAGCGAATGAAAAAGACAAAAGGTTGATTCAGTTTGAAAAAGAAACAATAAATGTTTTACTATTTATAAATCCAATTGTGGATCTCCCTTCTGAATAGTTCTTGGTTCGTTGCTCACATAAACACTTAAAAGCGTAAAAAAAGTATAAAAATACTGCTTTTGTGATTTAATTAGGCTTAATTAAGTTAGTGTTTCTATCCTCTCACGGCATAATGCTGGTTTATAATTTCACGTCCAGTGAAATGACTCTTTCCGGAGAAATCGTATTATAATGTAAACTGATATTATAATGTTTGCATTTTGTGCTTACTTTGCTTGTGTTGATATTATTGTAGCTATGTGGTGAGTAACAGTATTTTTTCAGCATTTATTTTAAAACACAATACATTTGTACACTGAAATACTTTTTTTACTTGTGGTAACGACTATTTACTTAGGTTTATTAGCTAGAATAACGCGAAGAAAATAAATACCTACTTACATTTTTCTATACGATTCTTAGCTAGTAAAAGACTGTAGCTTAAAAAAGTGCGAATGGTCATAACATGTTAGTTTTACTTGCTACATTATTTGCAATCCCAAAACCTGATTAGTTAGTTTGTAGTCTTTTCGATGAGTCATGTGCACAAAAGCTCAAATATACAGTTAGACAAATTGACACTAAAAAAATCGCATTCGTAATTAATCGATTGGATAAATTAAATTCGCCATAGGTAGTCTTAATAACAACTTCCTTTTGAACTTTTATTAATTAAACAAGGTGCTTCAACGGATGAGATATGTAGATATGAAGTTTCTTAGACGTGCGTTGGCGCATTCTATTAGTTTTGCATCTGGCAATACGCAAGTCATGAAATTACTTTACAATCTTTAAATTCATCGCCATTTGTTGTTATAGGACGTGATTAGAAAGACGGTAAATAGCAGTTTCTGTTTACTTAAATGGATAGAATAGAAATCGCCAGCGGATTAAGATGGCTACCTGTAGGATGGGCATTTAGTGGAGTAGAATAACAATAATTTAAAGTCGGTCAATTTAAGAGAAATGTGTAAATGACAGCTCTGCTGTCATATTAATTTTATTAGATAAACGTATTGTGTCTAGTCTATTTTAAACTATGATAATTTTGTTAATGCGTAAAAAAGCTAAAACACTGAAGATTTAATCACTTGTTGTTCTACTTTATAAGCAAGGCAAAGACAAATGTACCTGCTAAGTACCTGTAAAGTACTATAGAGGTATTAATGGTGCGGGAATTTTAAGAAGCATAACATCCTAAGCAAACAATGGCCTCGATCACACGGATCTATGGTGATTCCACAAAAACTATAGTTCACGGCCAATACTTCATGCCATGAGGCCGCAAGGAAACACACTTTGACATTTACGCTTTAAAAGCAGGTGCTATTGCATAAGCGCATTTTTTCGCGCGAAAACGACATAACGGTTCGACATGAATAGCGCAGCCCTAGCTATAACACAACATTAGGGCAAGACGACCTTTACTGGGTCAACATTGTATATCATAATAACCCTTGGCTTCTATAAATAAGTAGAAAAAAAACCAATACACTCTTTGACACGGAGTCTGAAGATGTGTCATTTCTAATTAAAAACAACTCGTGACAAATTTTTGACACACGATCAGATGTGTCAATCACAGTGATTATTGGGTAGCTATTGATGCTATTACTGTCGACACTAACAATTAAATAAAGAGGTATATTTATATTATAAGAAAAGATGTAAAAGGACTAAAGCCTCGTTGATTTTCGACCTGATTGACGTGAGTGACATTGTTCAAGCTACGTGTCGAGACTGTCATAATCCGGTCTCAGTGACACCGCCTTTGTGACATCCGGAGCTAACGGACCGACAATATAAAACCGGCGATTTACAAAACACAAATTGTTTAAGAGTGAAATAAATGAAATCCTGACGACTGAATACAAATGGGCTTCATTCCGAGCTGGAGTGAGTCTTTCTTTCTACATGATAAATCATCCCAGTACGTCGTTAACTCGCCGTAGGTTGTACGTACTTGTAATTTTACTTCGATGTTGTCAGTAATATTAATGCGCTCGTGACCTATTATCGCGGGTCATATCGGTAGTTCGGGATTTATTTCACGGGGATCAGATAAACTTCGGATGCAGTTGCGTTTTAAATTACGGCCAGCGTCTCGTTTCATAATATTGTGCCGCTGGCCGGATCGATGGCCAAAGAAAATAAAGTGCGGAATTTCAAAAAAAGAACGGGTTCTGAGCTCATTCAAGTTTTCGATACTTGACCCATATCGATTTCAACTTTCCGTTTTGGCGTTATTGATGCCATATCGTACCGTCAGTTCCTATTATAAAAGTTTATTAAAACGTTCCTTAGAATAATTTCAAAAATCGAATGTCTGTAGTGCTGCCATTCACCTGCCGCGGCGAGTCACGGAGGCAGAGTGCGGAACGTCTATGTACCACATTACGTTGTCTTCGTACGATATGGCTCGTAAAGCAAGCGCGGCTATGACCTCATTGCAAGAAAAAAGGCTCCGTTTCTAGGGGAAGGGAAGAATATTTAAATGTTCAGCCAACTATAAACCGGGCGGTGAGCGAACGCGACGGAGCGTATGGAACATCCTGGCCCTATAGCCCGGATATATGGATCTTCGACATACGGGAGACTTCCACGGATGAACCACATATGGTGACGTGACAGATCCGATACAGAGCTCAACCTGTCATCGGCATTCGAGTGACGTGGGCACATCGCTTTCGCTCAATTGCTCGCATGTCAACACTGCTCTATGTGAATTTAAACAGGAAGCACCAATTTAACGCCAATTCATTCGGAATGGTATACTGGCCGGATGATATCTGGAAAAAGTTTCGAAAAAAATAAGGATCGAAATTTGAAAAGCTGTTGCTATCGCCTACCTGTCAGTTTGGTAACCAAATGTCACGTTTTCTCCAGATGGTCCGGCTTGTGCAAGCTTAGGAGCGATTGTTTACTCAAACATTACGAGACGGTACGACATTTGAAGCGGGCCGCTAAATAAAATACAAATAGCACTCGAAACTAGTGTCTACAATAGCTCCGTGTACACACAGTCCGGCGAAATAACCGTAACTATACACCAATTAGGAGTAAAAATCACCAGGTTACTTTAATAAGATTCTTTTAGTACGATGTGTCGACGCTGTCACTTGCTTTCATCGAATGACAGAAAAATGTGTAGAAAAAAGTAAATAAACAGGTACAATTACGAGACCTCCTTGTTCACTGACGAAGACTCCTTGGTTAAAATTTATGATATTTTCCGTTTGTTTTATCTCGACCGCGCGAATTTGAACTGTCAGAACTGTCAAATGTCAATGTCATCTCAGTCACACCGCCTGACGGTGCTGGATACCCTCATTAAGGCGTCTGGTCCTGCCAAAGAATGGGCCTGACTTTTAGGTTCAAACGAAACGACCTCCAGATAAATAACAGGGCAATTACAATATCGAAGCACGACCTGCCCGTTTCTTTGAGCTTTAATCGTTTGGAAATGTACTCAGACTCCCGAGAGGCTGCTCTAACTACTTCTAATAATACACGAACGGTCATACTCATCTTCACAATTAATTAAAAATGAACCATTGAACACGGTTGTTCATCCCACGCGGTCCCTCGTTAAACTATCGAATGTTCTTATCGTCGAAGCTCCTGTCAAATTTGAATATAGAATCCCTTAATTTCTTTTTTACTATTATTTACGGAGATGCTTGTATTGGCCGCGCGGTCACCGAGTGGATTATTGGAATTTGAATGTTGGTAACATAGACTGCGTTGATTTATTGATGTAGGGTTGCTACTTAATGTTTCTTTTACGATGTATTGATTTTATTGTTGTCTACAAGATTAATGAGGTGTT
Organism: Macaria notata; assembly: GCA_927399415.1. Lineage (NCBI taxonomy): Eukaryota > Metazoa > Arthropoda > Insecta > Lepidoptera > Geometridae > Macaria > Macaria notata. The sequence goes on from OV656741.1 coordinate 9,013,115, forward strand.
CATGTTGGTGGAATGTTGAAGTAAAAGTTGGATTAAGTTAAATCAAACGCGATGTACCTAGTCGATCTGATAAGGGGAATGTGAGAAAAATCTATTTACAAGTAGGGATAATAAATGACCCTTAATATCATTATCAGAAAGAAGAAAAACCGTTGCTTATCATCAGGTAAGTTGTGGTCAAGCGTGAGTCAAAACAAAAAATATTACAACTGAAGTAAATAAAAAAAACTTACCGGCCACGTAAAGTCGAACGGGAAAACGATGGGATTGCTGAATCCTTCAACATTGAGGTTAGGCACATCCAAAGAGTTTCCGCCCAACACAGGCGTAGTGATGTCGCCAAACGTGCACGGCGACGTCGTATCGATATTAGCTTGATAAATCTTGAGGCACACACGGAATTTAGTCCTGCACGGCGCTAAGCACGGCGCGTCACTATTTGAGGAATCACAGCACTGCCCACTATTTAACCTACCCAATGAGTTCGTAAAACTTTTTATCCTAAGCTCGAAGGAACCAGATGACAGCACCTGAAAAAGAAAAGATAAATTAATATTTGAAAGAAAGACAGTAACCTTTGAGAAAAACATTTGTAGGACAGGAGACAGAAAAATCCCTAAGATATTTAACACATTTTTATTTATTTGCGCAGATAAATGTCCGCACACATATTAAGCCGATATATCAATATCAGTGACAGACAAACAGAGCGGCCCATATTTCGCCCCCGAGATGTAATCCCCGGAGTAAACTATTTGCACAACTGTCCGTCTATCGATCCCGACGAGACATTAACGGTTACCGGAGAGAAACGTCACACCCTATAAAAGTATCATTATGACGAAATAAACATCTTGTTAAGGACTATAGTTTAAGTTGGTTGAAAAATGCCTTTATTAAGGACTAAAAAAAAACTATGCTACCATTGTTGCGTCACTGGACGATAGCAACCGATAAAAGAAGAACAAAATACATGCCAAATAAATCCGTCAATTCAGAACATAACGAAATAACTATGTCTGTTCGCTGATTGGTTTATCGCCATGGTCGTCATATGACTTAAATGATGATTTGTCCGCTTAGGAAAATAAGGACAATAGAATGGTTTGTTGAAATAATGGATAGTTAGTTATGTGTTTCAAGTTATATTGTCTATGGCAGCCAGACTTTGTAGGTCGTTGAAAAATGGGGTTGGACTTAACGCGTTGAGCGGTGACACCCCTAACCTAAATACATTATTATTTCTTTTATTCTTGGCCATACGCACACGTCTATATTGGCACTTTAACCAGTTGTGAATTGCAAATACATTGTGCAATGAATTGTTGAAGAAATTTACTTAGAAAATTAAGATACTTACTTACTTGACATGTTCTTAAATTACATTATTGTCTACTTTAAGCTTAAGTAAAAATTCTGAACGTGAAACGGTTAACATTTAGTTTCATGACAATAAAACGAATTTATAAAATAGATAAACAACACCATTGATAATCACAAAAACAAATTTCCTACGATCTGTCAACGTTACATACGATTCGAAATTTCAAATATCGAACTGTCAAGTATTGACGCCCCCCCGCTTTGTTTTAAACGATGCGATGTTGCCAGGCTACCGAACCGATACTACCAAAAAAACACGGTATTTCTAACTACGATGATAGATACTCTCGAAATGAATTCCGTTGTATGAATAATAATAAAACTAGTTTTTGTTGCCCTCCCGGGTGCAACCCTTATATTAATGAAAGAATGTGCAGTTGCTCGCTAGCAGGGCTCGTGGGGTCAACAAGTTTTAAGAGCAAATGCATTAGGGAGCTCGATTGTTTGTTTCTTCATACTTTATTGTACGTGCTCGGTAATTTTAGCGTCATACTTAATAACATCTTGTGTCTCCTTCACACATTACTTATAGGTTATAGGAGCGATAAAGACTGGGCTACTATTCGGACGGTTAGTGTTTCCACCTCCTTATCGTCAAATAACCCTTTATGTTTTGAAGAAATATAATTTGAGTCGCCGTTATAGGGCATCGGAAGGAAGTGGTGGGTATTAATTTATGGCTGCCGTGTCTTGGCAAATCATTACCGGGACTATTATAATACTATGTTGCCTCGGACTTCACCGCGTCAAATAAAATAAAAAATACAACATTTCCTGTGCACTTTCGATACGAGTAATTGATTACTTATTTAGAGCCCTACCTGATATATTACATTCATAAAACTTTACTATGGCCGCTCATTAAACTGCGTCGTGGCATGAATATTAACCGGCCGATTTTAATAACTGAAATATAATTTCATGTTGTGAAATTATATACGAAGTGGAGATAAGTCAAAGCAAATGAAGACATTTTTGTTCAGCATTCCCACGTTTTATTTTTATAATCTCGAGATTTAGAGAAAGGGGAAACAATGAGCCATTCAAATTGAGTCTTATCTGGAAACACAGACGGTGTGTCTGTCAAGATGTCAAACTTTTACCCCCGTTTAAACCAAACTGTGGTAAAAAATACACCAGATTTTTAAACTTCCTGCCGCAAAGGCCGGGCGCACCTATACGATGGACGCAAAACTATCTTTCTCTCTTTCTACCCTCAAGCAAAAGACAAGGACATAGTGAAGTCATTTCACACGTCCACGTGGTTACGTAAGGTAGGAACGGAACCAAAAAAATGGCCCAAAAAAGATACGCAGCACTCTAAACATCCCCTTTTTTGTCGGTGTATTGTTTAAAAAAAGAGTTATAGTAGCTCCGAGTTTGATGAATTGTGGCTTACTGTTTTAGACCATAATCAATCCGTTTTATAAAAAAGGTTACAAATTAATGACAGCTGTCACTTTCAATTAAGTAAACATGGCGGCTCCGTTGTCGACGCCATTTTAAAAGTTCAAGAACATAACGTAAATAGAGTTACTTGTCAATGGAAGAGCAAATTACGGTAAATGAAAAATAACACATTAAAACACGGGATGCGAGCATCGAGCTCGGCGCTTGGCCTGAGGCTGCCACAAACTAACAATTAAATAATACTTAACCGACTACCGAATAACTAACTTTTATTATATCTCCGGGCGGATTTGACGCGACGACTGCCTGATTGATGTGTTTCAGAATGACTTTTAAAACACGATGAGTCGTAATCGCCCAACGTACAATTAATGAGGTGCCACCATTTTTGGACTTAGGTACTCAGTGAATCTTGCAGTTTATTCTTACTTATTTCCCCAATATTCGTAAAACTATAGGTTGTTTTACTTAGTTTTAGTACAAAGTCGTCGTGTTAAAATATACTTAATCTCCCATCAGTACTTTAACAATTTACTGCTCAATAAGTCGGAGTTATTTAAAGCAAGATAGTGCTCATCTTCGATGTATGTCAGTAATCAATAACAGGCCCGTTCAATTTATTTAACATACGACTTCACGTTTAATGCATCCGACGGTACAAGAGTCGTGAACATCAAAATTCGTTTTTTTCTCTCTCGACCACGTTGAAAGGAAAGTAACACTGGCACTAACATTAATTGCGCCGGCGCAGCCATCAACAAAACCGTCCAAATTGATTTGAATACCTAATCGACGATCTCGCAATACCATTTCAGTTAATATATCGTGTAACATTCATATTTTTCTCTCTCAATCATCTACACGACCTGGACATAGTTTTACGAGAATTGCGTTGTCAAAATGATTTGTTGCATACATACGGATAAGGGCGTAATTATGGCATTTAATCGTCTCCTATTAGATGGAGATAGCAGTAATAATGTGAACAGCATTGTATGTAAGTAAACCAGGAGTAAACACTTGTGCCGGCAGGTTGAGCGTATGTCTAAAAATAAAGCTAATAATGAAACACAGGGGAATGTTTTTCATCTCTCCCGTTATAGGTACTCACCGCGAAATGTGTTAAAATAAACACCCAAACACGACTCACTTATTTAATCTGTGCCCAAACTGTGTCTTTTAATAGCGGCATCGCCTGCAATTCGCAACACATATAAAACTGGAATCATAATGCATGATTTATTTTTTTCCATTTCAGTATTTTCGTTCAGCGTTTCGTACACATGCCGTAAAGATGTTCGCTTATCAAAAATAGATCGCGCTTGCGTTCGAATTAAACATGAAAAAAATATTTGAGCCTGTCCTTTAGCAGCTGACGAATGAGCGCTGTTGCTAATTGGTTTTCTGACCTGACTTCACAGAACTTAGCTTGAATGTTAGTATTGTTGGGGGGCCTCGCTTCGCTCCGGGTGCCGCCATACAAAGGGCGTTCCGTTTCAGAGAATGTCTTTGGTGGCAAATAAAAGGCGACGTCTTAAAGCGTACCGATATTCGGGCGACAAAAGTTGCCATCTTCTTTGTGTGCGAGCAGCTGCAATGGCACAAAAGAAACATACATCTACGAGTGGAATTCGAAATTAACGGAGAATCATGAGCGCGGCACGGTAATAGGCTCAGAGATTGCCTGGAACCTATATGGAAAGCGCATAATAAGGTATTTTGCGGTTATTTAAGCGTTGCACAAGCGAATTGAGTTTTCGTGCGTCGGTGTGTTTGGTCGACCGCTATGATCTGAGGAGTGTTCTCGACGTATCGTAAACCAGATCTTCTTGCATGAATTGTTATTCGGATTACTATACGTGTGAACCGCTCGCCCGAGATTCAATGCTGGACTTATTAAAATACTTTCGAGATACCTTTTACTGTCGATCTACTTGATTTGGGAACGATTTATGGCGGAGTAAAGTGTAACCTGTTTGTTACAGATAAACTTAATAGGCGGAGTGGAGTAGACTTTATATTTTGAAGAATGTTGGTTTGAATATGTGAATTAATAAATGTAATGTTTTCTTGTCTTGTGCCAATCCTAGAAATAAATAAGCAATCGCGATGCGTAATTTGGTTAGAGATAAACCCACATCTGTGTACGTAACTCAGCCTTAGCTAATAGATTTCCAAGATGGTGGTCTGGAATTATTTTCATTTCGCCTGCAATCATACCTACGTTGCATCGTAATTGGCTTCAGCGTTATGGAACGGTATTCAACAAACTAAGCAACATTAGTCTCTCGGACAAATAATGATGAATTTGTGCGTCTTATCAGTGGTCACACCCACTCAGTCTGCCTAATTATATAATTCGCGTGTAAAACTGTGCATTCATATCTGTCAACTGATGGCCTTAACTTTCAACCCACATTAAGTTAGATTTCAGACTCATCTCTAAGCTATGCCTTTGCTATTGTGCAACCTACACAGTGATGCCAGCACAACTGACACATTTACCCAATTTAGAATTTAATAATTTACACTGGCAGCACTAAACAATGGATCTTAAATTAGAAGGTTACTGGGTGGATTACACTGCATTCGATTATTCAAATTTCGAAATTAGAAAACGTTCGCGCCCTCTACAAGTCTTTGCTTGTAATCGTTCGCGTCTTTTTTATTTTCTTAACAAAAGACAATCAGGTTGAGCTAATTAGTAACAAGAAAGCCCGAACAATACTGTATAGATATAAATTATACATAAAACATAATTGACTTCCCCCTGCATCCAGTTTGGCAGCATTGCGTAATCTGATCAATGATCCTGGCGGCCATTTTGTTTTTTACAACACCAGGATTCAATTAAACGTCCGGTATTGGACGATAAGAAAAACTAAATCGACTTTAATGTGCCGTTTATGTTGGTAATGAGATAAATAAAGTAACAATAGTGGCATTAGTGTACTGGCGCGGAGTAATGGATGTGTCATTTGTCAAAGATGTCATACATAGATGGGATTGAATTAACTGCCGATAAACGGAATCAGAGTATTCGAAACATAAAGAAACGATTCTGTTTTTCTAGGATTCAAATTTCGAAATACTTACCTATTTCGGTAGTTATGGAATGAACAAATGAACGTATATGAATGACGTGACTCAAAGAACGATTTAGCTACCTAATTCAACAGCACAATAAGACCAAAATTCAAAGCTTTTCACATAGTTAAGAAGTTAAAAACCGGACGATTATACTGATTTCGTAGTTTTCGTACTAGGCAACATAATTGAAGCGGTTCTCAGAGAACAAAAACCGTTTTGGACAATGGACGAAATTATAAAAGTTTAAAGACCCATAGCTAGTAGTTTCACATACCAAGTAGGTATTTAACTACTTATATGTACTTGGCATATGTGGAGGTATTGTGGAAACTGTGGGACAGCGCAGCAGGTGTTTTGAATATTGCTATTTGTGTTGATTGTTGAGAAAATTTGGTGAAATTCAATGGTGGCGTGACAACTGCGTTTTTATTGCCACAAGTTCTCAAATTTCAACGTAATTATTGTGACCATTTAAAAATTGCGTTATTTTTTTATTTAACCTACTTAATGGGCTAAACTAGGTTGATTGTCTGAGCTTCAGGTTAAAGATTAAAGAGTTAGTCTTACTTAATGGCCGTTCATAAAAATGTAAAATACCTATATATAATGAAATTGTCTATAACTGGACAGGATTTGCTCATTAACTTGACTTAGGCACATAAAACCGCCATTAACACACTTTTAAACTGAGCCTTAAGGTTTTTAATTTTAATCATCTTACTTCAATTAGTGTGTGTGCGCACGAGTGGATTCTGAAAAAGCAGATGTTTGTATACTCGAGTCTTTTTTTAAAGAGTTGCCATTAAAAACATGTCGCACCTGCTCGAGAGTTTGACGAGAGGGTTGCCAGGCGACATAAATTGGTAATTGTAGGGTAAAATTTATTATCGTGCAGTTTGGCCAGTTTGACGATAAGGCTATCTATGATCGATTGGAAAATTGAGTTTGTACTGTATTATTTTGTGCATTGGTCGATAATTTAAGCTTTCGCTGGCATGGAAGGAGCGCAATAAATCGAATGGTTCGATAGCAATAATTTTCAACATTAAGATCCGAATGATAAATGAATGCATGTAGGAATGCCAGCCCTGTATGCGCAAGCGCAAGTGGCACACACGGACAGAAACACGCCTAATACCGAAATATATATCGATTATATCACAAATAACGCAATCATACACGCATAAGTAACGTTCCATGCGAGCTATGACATGCTATGTCCTAGATATGCGACAGGTAGTCGCCGGCCGTAATCAAGAATCAGTTACCTACCTATAACTAGCAACAATGTTACCAATAAAAAATAAAAACTTAATGCCCATATACGGCGCAAATAAGGATACAATCATTTTTAATGGGCTTTATCCTCTCAGGGATGAACACGTTAAAAGAAACAAAAGGGCCTTCATCGAATTATTTATTTGAAATTGGAAATTATAATGTTGCGGTTTTCGGGCAGACGTGTTTCCGACGCCGCTTCCGATCGTGAAGACGGTCGAGCGCTCACGCGATTGTTTCGAATTTCGATCGGGGATTGGCAGCCGGGAGATACCTGGCTACTGGCAACACCGAGGGTGCGACGGGAAAATAAAAAAAATAAAATAAAAAGGAGTATCCGGACATGAGAGTGGTGCGGATGTATCGAGTGCGAAGGAGTTGACCGATCGAACAATTACATCAATGCACGCTCCTCGTCACGTAGCCAGGACTCGCGGCGACAAACCAGTCCTGCCACTGCACAAAATACCCTTTTTTTAACGAGACTTGAGACTTCATTCATAATGTATTATAGCGCCTTGAAACGCACACACACAAGCTATAAATAAATAGACACCCTACGCCGGTGTGTGCTACGTACGGATAATTACCTAAACCTGACTTGTGCAAAAACGATAAAAAGTTCACAAAAATCATTCAACAAAGGATGTGACGTTTTAGCCGGTTTACAGTAAGCAGGGGAGCTTTTTGATGGAACAGGCGTAGTTATACTTATACCTACCTATTTTGTTGTTTTATATCGACTTATACTGGTCACATGGTTTTCAAAGAAATTAAATTATCTACCTACCTTTATTATAAGCTATATAAAATACCTAGTGTAAGTTGATGATTGAAATTCTATCCGAGATTTAGTTAGGTAGGTAGGTATTTGATTGTTTTTGTCATGAGTGGCTAATTCACTTCAAACTTATTGACAAATTAAAAAAACAATTCTTATCTCATTTTATAACGGTAAATTCGCGACAGTTATGATTTACGAAACAAATGTGCTCCATTCAGTGCGCACACGCATTGGGGAATAATATCGAACCCTCGGCATAAATTGCCACCGCGAGTTGTAACTATGCGGGAGAACTACCCAACGCAACTATCGATTTTTTATCGAGTTGCCGGTTACCCGTACCTATCCACTAGGTATTTGACATTTAGGTTATTTACCCGAGTTAAAGGAATGTTTGTGTATGTGTAATAATGACAGGAAATTGCACATCGATACTTACGAGTGAATTGGGAAAGTATATACATATAGATATTGAGTGAATCATACAGCCCCTACTCGAGATGTTAGTGATGTTACCTACATAAATAAACATCTTGTGCGGCCGATCGAGACCCGACTCTCGGATTGATCGATTAATTCGTTTCCTTCGATGTTAACGAGCCAAATAATTAACTTAATCCGCGTCGAGTGTAAACTTAACCACCAATAAAAATGTCGTGAGAACACGTAATCGTGAAAAGTTCACACGTCAACTTCTGGGAAACAGCCCTTAGATCGGGGAAATGTAACCTTGACCGGACGGGGCGACGACCTGACTGACATTACACCTACTTAATGTTGTCATTTTTGTCACTTCATCTTTTGTTTGTTTACGCAAAGTTTACGACTAGCCCCTGATTAGCGAAGGACATTAAACGAAGGGCCGCAGTGAACTAGACCGAACTACTAACCCTGCCCGAAATATCGCGCCTTGAGTCGTCTGCAAGAGTTATTCCTGTCGCGGCGGTGCATGCGGATCGTGGCGGATCCACCGCCGAGACAGCAGCGAAGCCTCGGAATGCATCTAATTTTAAAGCGGAGAGGCTCGCGACCCTGCTGACCCGGCGCGCCGGCCGTATTAAAACCTGAACTTTCTTCTCAACTAGGTGCCTATGTTTGCTCGGCAAACGAATGCAACACACACAGGCGCGTGGAGGCGAGCGGCCGGTCACGATCCTCGCTCGACGCTCCCGACTAGCTCTATCCAGGACGATCATAGCTCGTGGGAAAGCACTCGCAGCCGCGCGCCATGAGAACGAGCCTAGCTTCGATTGGATTACGTGCGAAACGTAAACAAACGGGGATTCGCGGTTTTGGGTGTCGGTGTCGGCGGCGCTCGTACCTGGGGCAGAAACCCTAGCAGGGCGAGCAGCACCGCGGGGGCGCGCATGCTGGCGCGACCGGCTGCCGGCGCCGGGGCACTCAACACCCGACGTCGTCAGCACTCGAACACAGATCCGCAGTAATCCATCACTCGCACGAGTATGCACTGAGCGTTTTCACTGCAAGTCACACGGCACAAGTATCGAGATGTCACTGGCTCATCGGCGGCGAACCGGTCGCGGGATCGAGCACTACGTTCGAAACGCGCGCGTCGCGTGTGTCGGCAATATGCGGGCCGTGGGGACGTGTGATCGCGGCGACGCGGGACGGCGGACTGCGGGCGGGCGGCGGCCGTGCGGGCAGCGCACCTGGCGCGCGGCGGCGGCCGAGAGATGGCGCTGCGAGGCGCATCTGCCGCCTGCCGCCCCGGCCCCCGCGCCCCTACACCCGCAACACAACCCAACCAGAAAATACAGGGAAAACACTAGTGTTCTGTGCGCGAACACGTGCCCCTATGTAAAAACTTGGAACAATCGAGCGCTATGCAGTTTCTTTTCTTGTAATTATTTTGAGACATAGATCACTGGTTAGTGCAGTAAGCAAGGAACTGTGTTGATAGGCACTCTGATTATTTTATAAAAATTATTTTGATCCCAATACCAACGAAATATAGGTATGGTAAGTAGGTACTAACAGTTTACCTTTCCTTAAACATTTATTTGGCTAGTCAATTTAAAGTAGTCTACAAAAAAGATTGCACAGTACATTCGCAATGCGTTTCCGCTCCAGAGCCCAAAGTTCGTGTAAAATGCAAATTTCCGCAAATCTGCCCAATTACGGACAGCTGCCAAGCAGTGGCAAGAAATGTTACTTTATTTATACATTCATGAAGCCTGCGGGCGACGATTTGGAATTATAATATTATTTTTGGTAATCGACCGAATATTTGGCACGCACGTGCTGGGGGGTTTAAAAAAATTCGGTAGCATTTTGAAATAGGAACAACTAATTTTGGGGTAGCGTGATTATGTAGCGTGTAGGTTCTAAGTTCAATATAAGTTATTCAACTTTCGCTTTTTTATATATTCATTCAATATTTTTAGCTAATTATAATAAAAGCTTCCTCTCTTACTCGTTAAGTATTGATGGTATTTTATGATAATTTGTTTGAAAGGAAACTGCGAATCTGATACTATATACTTACTAGCTAATGAAGGAAGTCAATAAAATATATATATAAATATATTTTATATACTTTCCAGTTTTTAACGAATCACTTTAACTAAACTATAAGTTGATACATTTAAATCTACGACCTAACACTTAATTATACAAATCCACCGACACTAACTTATAACACCCATCTTTCGTTCTTTGGATAAGAATTCAGGTTTTAGGAAAAAAAATATGTACTTATATATTTTATTCATGTTCCCGTTTCTAAAAAAAAACACAAACTAAAGCTATAAGTACTTTTAAATGTACGACCCAACTCAATTCTATAATCCACCGACACTATAGGTAATAACTTATAACACCCATCTTTCGTTCCTTGGCTAAAAATTCAGGTTATAGGAAAACAATACAGATAAAAAACCTAAAGCCTTGCCTAAAAGGGTGTGGAAACCTATAGCTGAATCCAATTAGGCTAAAAGAACTCGCTAATAAATGAACTAGGTCTCAAACGGTGAGTTAGGTGGGGTAGGATACCTAAATAGTGCTTAACTTAGGTTCGTAAATGTGTTCTAACCCGTATCTTAGTAACAAGAAATTTAATCTAGCAAAGTGGAGTTTCATTATAAGAATTAGTAAAGTTTTTTGTTTAGGTAAACTAATTAAAAAAAAAAAAATAAGATTGGCTTTGATTTCAGTCATTTATATTATTGTGATTTTGTTAAATGTAGTATATGTAATCGTAGACTATAACGTTGCTTAACATCAAGCAAGATGTAGTCAAGCGTAAGCCATGTAAAAAAAACATGTATTTTTTTCCTAACGTGTTTTCCAGAAACTACATATGTATATAAATCATTTGATTTGATTTATTTTGCAAAAGATTTGCTACATACATATGCATGTTTTAACTTAGAAAACAGATCAATCTATCGTTGTTTTCCAAACTAGGTTGCCTGGAAGAGATCACTCCAAGTGATAAGGCCGCCCTCTGTCCCAGTACTATGATCTAAATTTCTGTATGCTTGTGTTCTTTTGTTATTGGTGTACAATAAAGAATTATTGATTGATTGATCAAAAATGTGTCATCAAAATCAGTTGAATTAGCCTTAAGACGTCGAAAAACTCTTGACACTAGATTTTCACCTACATACGACAAGAAGAAGTATTTAGATATGTTAAGTATGTACCTAAGTAAAGTGCTAAGAAAATAATGTCTGTTAATTTTTCAACTCAATAGACATCTTAGACTACAGTGGTGCTTAACATCAGGCAGACTGTAGTCAAACGTTGGCCTGTTCCGTGTTAAAAATAATAATAATCATCATCTTCATCAGCCCGCTATCACCCACTGCTGAGCATAGGCCTCTCTTCTAGTACGCCACTCGTCCCGGTCCTGCGCAGATTGAATCCAGTTTTTCTTATGTCGTCAACCCTTCGCATTGGTAGGCGACCTCTGTTTCTATGGCCTAAAATAATAACAGAAGACAAGACAGGCTATTATCAAACAGGTACTTATTTAGATTTCTGTGAACGTAAGCCTATAAATCGGTAAATAAATATTATTGTTGTGCCGAAAAATCTCTAAACACTTGCATATTTATCTCTAACCCTATAAAAATCACTCATAAATCAATCACCGACAGATCACAGCTGAAAATGCAAATAGATCGCTAATAGGCAGCTAATGAATTTGATGGCGTGCATCGCTACAGTAACATTACTTGTTGGAACAAAGAACCACGCCCGACCGCGCCCACAGTCCGTGACATACTGCGATTTTTTTAAACTAGGGATAGAGGGATTGTATTAAAAAGAAAAAAAATATCTTTTAAAACAAGATGTTGTTCGATCATAGGTAGCAGCGTAAGATTTTTTACAGTCTTCTTCTTATCGAATGAGAGTGGCCAACTCTGGTGTCGAGAGTTTATCAAGTCGCCTTAAAGGCCTCTGACTGCTGATACCTACTATTTAACGAGTCATCCGGCCTATGAAAGCGCCCAAAATGGAATGCCACTTTCGGTCACCCATCCAAGGACTGACCATTTTCTATATTAGAATGCCAGATTACTCGATCAAGATCGGGTATCTAAAACGACATATGTATTGGTGACTTCATAGTCGAAGGAGGATGCCTGTTTATTCAAGCTAATTACTTTAAACTAATGTTATATCATAGGGAATAGGATGCCTATAATGGAATTGAAATGTTCATGACAGGACATACTACATACATATAAGGTGTTTGGCGATATATTTTACATATGTGAGTAGTAGCTCACTAGGCGATTACTAGTTACTTTCAACTTTGATGTAGTTTATCTTTAATATGTGCATAATATGTGTAGATATATCCACTGAAAAGCTTGATACATAATATGTGTAATATAGATAGGTATATGGTTTTGATGCTTCAAAACCATATACCTATATTACACATATTATCGCTAAAACTTCAAACGTCCAGCTAAATAACAAAATAGCTATAATTATTAATTTGATATACAAACCATGTCAAGGCCAAAACTAATTATCAGATTTGTGCCCAACAATACACCAAAATTAGCCCAATATGTACGGAACCCACACATTATTATATACATAGATGAATACATATGTGCGTCATTTCATCTATTGTTCTGATAAGGCGGAGCTTCTATGTCAAGGCTACTGATAACAAAGTATCGTCTGATAACAAAGGCTTCCGAAGTGTAATCAGTAATCAATGCTTCGAATTGGTGTTAAATGCTACCTTCCGGCTCTTATCAGTAATTATTAAGGTATTTGGCCAAGTAACAAATTCCTGTTAAATTAAAAATTGCATGTTAAGTTTTTGCGTAGTTTCTGATTAGGTCGAAAAACCTAGGTTGAAATGAAACATAAATTTAGAAATGATTTTGTAAACCAATGTCCAAAGGAAGATTTACCATTTTTTCACATGAGATAGGCTCACGCTTGACTACAACTTGATGTTAAGCAACGTTGTAATATACTATCTTGCGCGCTTACCTAGAAGAAACCAGTTTACTCTTTGTGTGTTGCAACTTGAAAGAGTTTGTAAGTACATTTTTACATTAATTAATTGAGTATGTCACGGTCTTTACTTAATTAATTTCTTGACAAAAATAAATTGTAGTGGGTGCATACACACAACAAGAGATATTATGGGTACAATATACTTAAAACATTGTAGTAGGTTAAATATAAACATATTTTAAATTATGTGGAAGCTAATATAAGGAAATAAACAAAAATAAGTATATCCGATTAGTACAAGAAATAACTTCCAATTTAAAAACACTTTTCCGCATCTTTGCTCTAAAACGCTGCTGCATCAATCTTCGAAGAAACATCCATACGTCAACGCACACCAACTTATATCTTCACTTGAACAAGCAAAAATCACCTTTATTCGTATAAATATAAGGTTATATATAACTGCAAAGATATATTGGCAAGAATGCAATATGACGTTCAAATGTCAAATTGCTTATTGTAATGAAATTGATTACGTATCTTGATTTCTCGCTAGATCTGTGAGTTATTGTTTAACATTGTTGGTATTGCAGTAGAAGCAACTGTGACTCGGGCAATTGAGGAATTCGTTTGTTATTACCTAAGTCATTTTGGTTTGTCTTTGCTAAAGCTAAGCTACGGTGGTTACGGCCTTTTCTTGGATGGGTGACCGAAAAGAAAACAGCTACAATACAACCTAAGTGATGAATTCATAAGTCTGAAGTTACCTAAGCCACGGTCGTTGGGGTCTGTGCTTGGATGGGTAACCGAAAACTACCAAAACAAACATAACAGTTGAGCGAATGTCGCATTAAGCGACATGCTGGTCAAATACTTTACTTTTACATGTAAAACAATTACTATCAGACGATATGTTCAAATTGCATAATATCTTGTAGGCTAATTTCTATAGCAGTAGTTAAAACTCTGGTCTGAAAACTCTAACCACCAGAGCTCCCCACTCACACAAACACAGATTACATAATAGTACCGCTTGGCTGCGCGTACGCATGTCTGAGGCAAGAATGCGCGCAACTCGTACTTACTGGAGTTTACGCAACTCACATTCACTTGGTACATAAATGTTTGTATACAAAATTATTGACATAGAACAGTTTTAGACTGGCCAAGACTGAGAAAGACCACCATTTTGTAAGCGTGCGAAGCGGAGCACTCAATTTTTTACAAACTTAGGTCCAATTGCACCGCGACCCTTAAAGTTAAACAGTTTTTCCTAACTATATTTATGTTAATAGATGCGTTCATTTTTTTATTGTGTACCGAAATGAGTTTTATAGTATTTAATTAATGCTAACAAGGGCACCACAGATCAATCTAACTTTATCTGCTCGAAATAAATCTCATTTAGCTACAAAGCCTCCTGTTGAAGCACATTTTTGTTGGTTTACGTTTATTTTGTTTCATGAATGTTTATTACAATAAAGAGTCTATCAGTATCTATATTTCACGACTTGTTTTTAAGGTAAATGACAAGGCCTGTCTTAACAGTGCTATGTCTTTGTACAAAGCAGCGATGATACGAAAATGCTGGAAATTGGCGTGTATAAATACATACATAGGTACTTATAGTTAATATGTTGCTAAAGTATATAGGTATGTGTGTGGTTTAATTTGGTACAAGGCTTTTTATGAAACGAAGTTTTAAAGATTTTACGAATTCAATATCACATCATAACTTTGTAGAACATTTTCCCTCTTTAGTTTAAGTACTTAAAACTGTTTCGATATATTTTAAAACGAAACCGCCAATTAAGCGATTTGTTTTTTTGAATAATATAATTTTGCGGCATAATCTTGGCATAGGCCGCCAGTTGTGGCACTATTTTTTACGTTTTGTGTTTCTGTTTGTCTTTTTTTTGTCAATGTGTGTTACAATAAAGGGTCTATCTATCTATCCTTATATAAATAATTCATGGAAAAAATTGACTGAACCATAGTAAAAAAAATATCTGACACTTGTTGAAAACATCATGCATTCGTAAGAAGAAATTCATGAATGTTCGTCTATCTATATGTACATATATGTTTTCATTACTTAGTTATTACGATTATAACGAACCTAGTTCTAGTAACAAATCAGGGCTCGGTCTTTACCGTCTATTCACAGTAAATTAGTCAATATTTCAACCGAACTCAATATATGGGCGCCATAAACAAAGTTAGGTTACCTAACCTAGCCCAAAGAGCGAAGATTTCAGCTTAAACCACTATTCATACAACCTAGGCATTACTACAGAATATGTAATGACTATTACCTAGGTATTACGTAGTTTGTAACTTGTAGTATTCCGGGTTATTTGGTAATAACTGCACGATATGACAAAACGACTCTGGAATACTTAAAAATACCTTCTAGGCAAGCGAATCACACCCTAGATTGCAGCAATGCTTGAAATCAGGCAGGTTGTGGTCAAACGCAAACCTAAACCACTTAAAAAATAATGTGGATCAGGTAAAATCGCTTGCTTTAATTCTGACGCATGCCGATTCGATCCTAGCTTACATCAATGACTTTTTTCAAGGTATGTGTTGTGTAGAATTACACTCGCTTAGCGTTAAAGGAAAACATTGTGAAGAAACCAAGATCATCAACCGAAAACATGTCTTTCGCAGCAGTACTTCTTCTTTTTATTGAATGAGAGTGGCCAACTTGGGTGTCGAGAGTTTACCAAGATAGATAGATAGAATATTATTTATTGTAACACACGAAATAAAAATAAAACACAAAGAAATATTGATTAAAAATAACTTATACTAGTGCCACAAGTGGCGGCTTTATCGCTAAAAGCGATCTCTTCCAGGCAACCATCACCATCAAGCCCTAAAGGGCTTCTGACATGGCTTAACGACTGCC
This sequence comes from Macaria notata, assembly GCA_927399415.1. Classification (NCBI taxonomy): domain Eukaryota; kingdom Metazoa; phylum Arthropoda; class Insecta; order Lepidoptera; family Geometridae; genus Macaria; species Macaria notata. The sequence continues at coordinate 9,029,425 of OV656741.1, forward strand.
ATACTAGACCAACAGATGGGACATACATTTAACGTATCATCCGAATCATTGAAGTGGCCAAAATGGAATGCCACTATTCGGTCACCCATCCAAGAACTGACCGCGTCGACCTTTGCTTAACTTGGGCAACCCGATGTTTGTATAAACATAAAAAAAATATATTTCTTGCAATTAACAAATCTTGCCATGTTACCCTGTATGTTAATATATTCCGGGCATGTAACTGAGATGCTAAAATTTAATAACTGATGATAGAATAGAAGCTTAGTGCGATACTAAATGTGTATGGCAAAAATTTAGTTTTAATGAACTTCAAGACATAATTTGAACTATTGGTATTGTAAGAATTTAGAAAATCTGTACTGTGAGTACTGAAGGAAGAGAGAAAGAAAGAAAGAAACTTATTTATTTATAGCTTCACAGATTTAAATTATGTTTAACCAAATTTATTATTCCTATGACTTAAGTGGTTGAGTATTGTTAATTCCATATCGTAATATGTACCTACATAATATAATTGATTATTGCTTCGCAATCACTTCTTATCATCATCATAGGCTAAATCCCATCCGGAATAAAAACCTGAAAATGATATAAGCGTTATAAGATTCTTCTTAGATTACGTTTTAGAATTTGAAAATTGACTTTGTACCTCAAAGTTTACCTAGAACGGTATCCCCGATTTAAATACCTAATGAAATATTCCAAATGAGCAGACAATGGGCAGGTAAACTAAACTACTAAGACAATATAAAAAAAAATATAAAAAGCAATGATATGGGTCAGACATACCACATTTCGCGCCTCTGACGTCACTTCGAGCTGATACCGTTCCTTTAGATTAATTAAGTTCGTAAGCTCATTTAGGGAAGCTCTAAAGCTCATTTGCGAAAGGTTACGTATTTAAAATAATCAGTGCTAAATAAGCGTAGGTTTTGCTATTTAATCTGCCTACTTAGGCTTCCTAAACGGTGCACGGTGTTTTAATGATAATATGAAACCTCGCTAGGTTTTATACCATTAAATGAAAATACATATATATATCTATATACATTGATACGGAAATGCTTGCAAAATGGTAAAATTTTTGACAAGTTTCAAAAATAGTTGGATATTTTTTTATTGCTTCCCTAAATACTAGTGTAGTACTATAAATATTTATATATACTTTTTCAAAATGTGTAATATGGTATTTTCAATTTAAATATGATTTAAAAAAAAGCTTATGTTTTTGTTCCCAAGAATTTTCTAATCACAATATTTACACGTAGAATTAACATATGCTACCAGTTGCTAAGTGCAAAATTAATAAATAATTTAGTTAAATAAATATTTTTTTCTGAGTCCTACGTAACTTGTTAAAACCCATCAACACTTTCAACTTTGCATTCTACTAAGTAACAAATCGTAGAATACCTAACAACTAAGCCTCTATTTAGTAGGCGTAGAAATAATTACAATTTGTGCGCTATGCATAAAATCTTGGGTGCGACTTTGATCGTGTGGCAATGTACAGCATTATAGCAGAGTTTAAGATAGGAATCCTAAAGAGAATCCTAAGTAGGGAATGCGTAGGCGATAGATTTTATAGAAGATACTGCAATAGTATAGACTGTATAGGACTATATGGTTAGAAGTTGGGAGACTCATTCAACAATCAAATTATCATATTAACGTAACTTAGGTAATTTTATAAACTTAACAGCCAAGTTAATCTTAATCATATTTACGAAGCAGGTAAGTATGCAAGTTGGTATCCGAAGGTGGAATGATACATTTTTTTTCATATAAACCGTCGCGTCGTCCATGAGTTGGTAAGTAATAAAATTTGTTTATTGACGAAAGGCCTTAGAAATAATCTTCTTATCTTATATATTGAATCTTGAACCGCAAAATGCGTTGGTAAGCGCATAACTCAACAACGCCTGGACCGATTTGGCCAATTCTTTTTTTTAATATTCGTTGAAGTTCAAGGACAGTTTTTACGGCGAGAAAAATTAAAAAATAACCGCCTTTTTCTTTTTCTCATACAAACGTTTTCTGACTAACTAAAGAGTAAAAGAGTCAACAGACAGGACGAAGTCTGTCGGGTCCGCTAGTGTTAGAATAAAAATTACTTGCTCTGCAGGGGTATCTTTCTTCGACTTTTCTTATGATTGTACGTAAAGTATAAACATAGAGCTAATTATGCTGATGATAATAAGCAATGTGCTAATCAGTAGGTATGGTAATATTGGCTATGTTTGGATCAGAATGCCAGAGGCAGGTCACATTGTGGCAACACTGGTAACTACTTAACGCAGATTACCTCGCAACTCATGATAATACAAAAAAAATATATTTACTAGCAACGTTCCGTAGTTACTTTATAGTGCCACATTCTAAGTTCATAATTAACGTCCTCAATATCGTGAAAAAGTACCATACACAAACTTAGCCTTGTGACAAAATAAAAAAGGAAATAATTGATCAAAATATGGATACAAAATTCGTTGACATCAGCTATTAAATTAAAAAAAACATGCTAGTCTACCCACAGAGGCATTTTATTCACTATCTTTTTGCTGGCGAAGTATAATATTGCGTTCATGACACGTCGTACCTAGCAGGTTATTGCATCAAACCATTTAAAGTCGTAGTATGTAATTTTTTTGGCTATTTATTTTCTTTGATAGGGATATATCTAAATTGTACAGATTCAATGTAATGCATTATCCATTTCTCTAATAGGTAATCCATGTCGAGTGTAGATTGCATCCCGTTTACGAGGAAGATACGTTTACGAGCCTGCTTGGTGACATCGATGGTCCAGAGGTCGGGCTGTAGTATACATTATAGGTATACATAGGTAGGAATAGCCGGACCTAAAGTGTGATGAGAGAAACACTGTTATTTGACTGGCCTGTGAGCTTACTTGGTAGTGACTCTGCCTTCTAATCTAGGGGTTGCGGGTTCGATTCCCGCGTGACACAAGTATTTATGAATTTTAAAATGTATAATTACTTGCGTTGAGTCTGGTCGTTTGAATGTATAATAAGTATGTATTAAAAAAGAAAAGTATATAATTATAATTTATGTTATCTAGTACCCACGATACAAGCGTTTGCTTAGTGTGGGGCCAGATGGCGATGTGTGCGACTTTTATAAGAAAAAAAGTTTTTTTTTTTTAATTATGATCGATATAAAGAGATTTTTAAATCTCCTCTCTTATTCTTAGACACTTGATTGATTTTATCAGTTTCAGTTGAAACAGTTTCAGTAATATAAATTTATACAATCATATTCATTACTCGTTTTATGTATAGTAAGTATGATTTCATAATTTTAGTTAATTTATTTTTAATGCATGTTGAGTCCTTTTATAAAGGTATCAAAAAAACATGTTACAGTAATTGTACTAACTAACATGTCTTACTTACGTATTAAAAAGAAATGTATGAGTGAAATCTAAATATATAAAACTTAAAGGTGACTGACTGATATAGTGATCTATCAACACACAGCACAAACCACTAGACGGATCGGGCTGAAATTTGGCATGCAGGTAGATGTTATAACGTAGGCATCCGCTAAGAAAGGATTTTTTGGAAAAGCCACTTTTAAAGGGGTGAAATAGGGGATGCACGTTTTACTTTTTATTAATGCGAGCGAAGCCGTGGGCGCCCACTAGTATAACATAAATCCATTTATGTAACACTACCTACATATGCTTCAATATTGGCCATAATGTCATTTGTATGGATAACTCCTGGTAAAAATATTGGCCAATGCCTCTCTGTGCTATAGTGTAAATTATAATAATTTTAGTTTACAAGATTAACCTTTGCTAAACCTCAGGATGAAGCATGGAGGAGGCCTTCACTCATCTTTGAGTGCCGTGACGTCACACACACAACTCAATATTATCACAGTTGAAGGAAAAATCTTATAAATTTAGTATACTAGTATAATTATTTATAACTGTAACGTCATGTCATGGCAAATAAAGGCTTTTTTATTTTATTTTATTAAACCTCAGGATGTAAAAGTTCTACAACGCTAAAGGAAATCTATATCTTTAACACCTAAAGTACTTTATCACGGTTTAATAAAAAATTAATGACGTAATTTCTAAAACTCATAAACTTTGATGCAACCAGTAATGAAACATTAACTTGGCTAGTAATCTATACTTATAGATATTGATATCTAGTCAAAATATATACATAAATATATAGTAGAAAGTTTGTATGAAAGTTCGTATGAGTAGCCAACTCTGGTGTCAAGAGTTTTCAAACCACCCTAAGGATCTCTGACATGGCTAACAAATGTCACACTCAAACAAGCAAACAATACTTACAGTGTAACGTTTCATCCGACCCACAGAAGCGCTGATTTTTTTTATTTTGAAGAAATTGTTTTTCAAAATTGTAACTTCTAATCCAAAATAATTTTTAATACTCTGTTTAATTTAATTAAGTTACTAGAATTAATTACTTATTTTTATGTCAAGCCAAACGGGGAGAAGCCATCGGCAACCGAAACACAGTTATAAACTAGTTCGGATGCCGTTGGATTTTCATACAATGTTATGCAATAAGTATAATGCAAAATAAACAAATTTCATTGTTTCATTTCATTTCATTTCTTGGCCAAAGTTTTGAAGACAAGTAGAAAATATTGATGAATTAATCCTTCGTTTATATAAATTTAATGTGCTTAGTTTTGGATAAAATATATAGTCTGTCAACAAAACTACTGGAACAATCAAGTGAAACCACGGGCTACATGTAGTCAAACATCTACTTACCTATCTAAGTTATAAACTAAGTTACGATGAAATTTACGAAGGATGAGCCATGAAAATTTGGTGATCAGATAATTATTGACAATTTACTGTGACTTATGACTTATTTGCATAAAAATTGAAGGCATCGTAATGAAGGGTTAATTGTAACTTGGATTTACATATTTTGAGTTGAAATATATTTGATTGGTTTGTAAAGAATGCCGCCAAGTAATCTTGATGGTGTTATGTGTGTAGGTTTGTTAAGTTTCATGATAATTAGGCAAGATATGACTCTGAAACCATGGGTAGTAAAAAAATGCTGTCTTTGATATAATTGTATAAATGCTAAGAGTTTGTTGCGTATGTTTCTTTGCCAATATAAACTAAATAGTCTGATAATACATAATTTTAATATCGTAACAGTACGTTCATAAACATCTTATCTATACTAATATTATAAAGCTGAAGAGTTTGTTTGTTTGAACGCGCTAATCTCAGAAACTACTGGTGCGAATTGAAAAATTTTGTGTTGGATAGACCTTTTGTTGAGGAAGGCTTTAAGCTATATGACATCACGCTGCAATTAATAGGAGCAAAGAAATAATAGAAAATGTGGAAAAAACGGAAAAATATTCATCTATCAGGGCTTCCGTTGCGTGTGCTGCGAAATCGGTTCATGATATCAAAAAAAATTGTATGAAAGAATTCTTTCTCTTAAAATTATCTAACACAATGTCTGCAACAGTATATGTCTATCTTTTAAGATTAACTCACTAGAACTGTTTTTATGGTATTATTACCATAAAAACGGTAGTGACTACCACTACTACTATAGATAACTATTCCATGCGGACGAAGTCGCTGGCACAGCTAGTTTAAGAATAAGAGCACTGTGAAATATTCATAATACCTACATATCTTGTAAAATTATTTGTTTGTACCTGTCTGTAGATATTAGCAAAAAGCTCCTTCAAACCCTCCGTTTCATCTTTGCGATAAAAATGCTAAAACTTTTGTAAAAACATCAAGGAGCGGCAGGTGCTCGTCTTTGGAACGAAAATAATCATTTTGACAGTCTCCGAGTCAAAGTACTAAGGACAAAGATAAGGACAAGTTTAAGTTAAAAGCTCTGAATGAGCTTTTTGTGTAAAAAGCTCGTAAGGCTAAAGTGGGATGGAAGTGTCTATTTGTTTAAGAATATCTTTAGAGGAATATCATGTAAAATGGTACATTTTAGGCTTTAAATCATATGGGCTTTTTGGCTCGAGTTATGTTAGCAGGATTTCATATTACATCAGGGTTATAAGATGAAAATAATAATATTAGATAATTTCAAAATTTCAGTATGGCATCGATTCCTAAAAATAAACACTTATCAAACTGCTAACAAAAGAAGTATTACTTGCAAGAAAAAGTTTCTGACAGTTTTTTTTTATTCCTGTGTTACGCGATTAAGCTTACATTAAGCCACTGGGATAAGCAGGTTCGTTAGTAATAAGGTTAAATGTAATACATTAAAATACAGAAAGATACTAAAAAATATGTAAGAAAGCTACAGGTACAGGACGCATCAATTAACTTTATACGCACATTATTTTCTAAATTTAAATTCTAAAATGGCGATGTCGATGAGCCAATCAGGTACAGGCTGCAACGGTCACTTTCGGGAGCCACTTTTCCCCATTAATTACAGGCCGGCGGTAGAAAGCCGACCTGGGGTCAGGTGACACAGAACAAACATAGATGCTGCGATACTACCATTCATATTATACTCCATAGACTGCACAGTGTAAGAAAATCTAGTATTTATTTTGTTGACACTCTCTCTAGAGCCATATTTCCTCATGACTGTAGGTCTTTAATTAATTAAATTAATTATTCCATGGATAGAGTAAAGAAAGATGTGGAAAGCTTTCCAAAACTTGATTTAAGTATTAGTCTTGAACTTTGAAAATAAAAAGTCTGTTCTTGATGTTCAAACATCACATACAAACAATCAAATTGCAACGTTGATAATTATTGTTAATATTTTGACAGTCTTTATTACGACATTTATTTATTATTATTACGACAATAGACAGCAAATTTCGAACTATAAAAACGGGCTGAGTATTTTCAAAGTTCTGGACTAATAGTTAAACCACGTTTTGTAATAAGACCCTTTGTGTTTACTACTCGCTATACATTTAGGGTAACATGTTTATAGTTCATATTTTTTTATTGAAGAGAGCTAGTTAGAAGTCTACATATAATATAGTCTTCGGGTACCGACAAGTAAGGTGTAATGTTTCTCTTAATATGTTAGCCAGTTAATTAGGTTGCGACGTCTTGATGCGCCTGCGCCGGTCTATAAAAGAAATTAACCTTGAGGTTAGGTTCGAACGGAAGAATGTAGGTTTGTATGTAGATTTTATCAGGTTAGTAACTGACTGGGAGGTATTTTTAATTTGTTGCTTTCGGCTTAGATATTTTCCAGCGTTTGACAAGTCATGGTATATAGGTAAATATGTACAAGTATATATATAAAACAAACATAATAGTAGGTATGTACTTTCGTGAGCACAAAAAAAAAACGTTTTTCATCTATCGTATGTACTTGCTATTCCTTACCAACTATATGTTGGCCATCAACTATAGCCATGATAAATTATGTAAAATTCATTATGAAATCATAAAATAAAATAAATGGAATATGGTATGCATTATAATTACAATGAATATTCACATGATAAATTCAATCAAATTAGAAACCTCAAAATCCCTAAAAACTCTTGTTCATATATTACTCCTTTATCTAGTGCACTATTTCAATCATTTTGTGACCGCTTATTAATTATAATCAGATAATTCTGCTTCATAATCTAAATATATAAAACTCAAAGGTGACTGGCTGACTGATATACGATCTATCAACGCACAGCCCAAACCACTGGACGGATTGGGCTGAAATTTGGAATGAAGTTAAATGTTATGACGTAGGCATTCGCTAAAAAAAGAATTTTTGGAAATGCCATTTTTAAAGGGGTGAAAAAGGAAATGTTAGTTTTACTTCTTAATGCGAGCGAAGCCGCAAGCACCCACTAGTTATAAAATAAACCAGGAAACTACATTTCATGTCCCATTATTTTACAAAAATGTGTCACATTCTCGAGGAGTCATAATTCAATTCTATCTCAAAAACATGAGCCTTCTTACCTGTATTTTATTACAGAAAAATCACCCTTATGTGATCAACCTTACGGTTTATTTTGTATTGGAGAGATTCTAGTACTATCTTATTATGTAAACAGCATATTTGTTCATTTATCAGAAGACGCTTCAACAGATTTTTCCTGATAAATGTCAGAATCCAATTTGCTTGATGTCAAACTTTCTGATAATGCAAGCGTTTGGGTCTTGTATTTGTAATAGATTGTACATTATGGATAGCACATGGATTGTTTATTGTACATTATGGCTATATTTATACGTAATTGACGTATTAATTAATAACTAGTGGGTGCTCGCGGCTTCGCTCGCATTGAGAAGTAAAACTTGCATCCCCCATTTCTCCCCTTTAAAAGCGGCTTTTCTAAAAATCCTTTCTTAGGATGCCTAGGTTATGTTTCCTACATCTACCTGTATGCCAAATTTCAGCCCGATCCGTCCAGTGGTTTGGGCTGTGCGTTGATAGATCACTATATCAGTCAGTCAATCAGTCAGTCACCTTTGAGTTTTATGTGTATAGATAGACTATTAGTTTGATGATATTTCTATAGGAATCTTAATATATAGATGTATGTAGTAAATTAAAATAAAAACAAAACATGTAAGGTGATAAACTTTAGAGGCATAGTTATTTCTTAGTGTCGTTTAACGCTATTTATAAACGGGCCACAGCGAATAGAATTTTTTTTAAAATTATTTTTATCAACTATAATTTGTCGGTCTTCAAGTCGAGAGTAAACCGGTTTCATCTAGGCAAGCGCGCTAGATCGTAGATTAAAACGTTGCTTAACATCAGGCAAGTTGTAGTCAAGCGTAAGCCTATATCATGTAAAAAAAACCTATAAAATGGTCGTTTTTCGTTTACAAAAATAGTCTCAATACATGCATTCTGAATCTACAAAGCCAAAGATATGAAATTCACAAACAACACATCTAATATTAAACATCTTATTTTAGCAATATGTAAATATTACGGTTTTTACTCACGTAGAATAATAGTTACATTTTCATAAGAATGTCTCACGAAAGTTCTTATAATAGAATCTTATTTTAGGTTGATATCACAAATACTGAAGAATCTAAGACTCATAGAAGTAATCTATGGTTAAGTACGACTTGTCCAATTTAAATTGATGGTTCAAGTCTGATCAAGTTGTGATGCAATTGTTAAGTTAGCGAGTTAAGTTAGCTTATTAACATATGATAAAAGCACTTAAAGCTTCTGCTGATAGTGAAAGGTTCACTTCTGTAGTCTGTTCCATGATTTGCTGGGTGACTTTACTTGTCTAAGTTCATCTTATGCATAATTTAGCAATTAGATTTGTTAGCCCTAGCGTGTTTCATTCCAACTAAAGTATAGACCTAAAACTTCACCGCACTGCTATGAATGCGATAGACGGACAGTGCCATATTTGTTTGAATTTTAGATATAAGGTAGTAATGAAAATTGATTTGACGACGAAAATAATATATACCTATGTTAAAATTTTAATTATGTTTCACACGTAAGTGATTTATGTGATGTTATCATTGAGTGCTCTAAATTTTTTTAAGCCTAAATCGAACTCAAGAAAGATTATGCAATTAATTAATTATTTCTTCGTTAAATTGCTATTTACAATATTCAACAAAGATTTTGTGAAAAGTCAGATACTTTTATAATTGTCGTGAACAAGACCTTTTGATAAAACAGTAAAACCTGCAATTTTAGGTAAAGTTATTTACAAAATCTTTTTTAGTTACCTACTCAATGAGTGTTGTTATTCAAAAGGTTACAATAAATAATAAATAAATTATATACATATAAACTTTTTATTGGAAACTAAACATGTACATTTTCTTGTACTCAAGTTAATCGAAACTTTTCATTCAAATTCAAATCCAATTTTGAAAGATAGTTATGATAGACATGATCCGTAACGAAGAATGCGCTCAAGGGCTCCACTATATATCATTTAAACATTCATATATTATATAATAACCTGGTTTATGAGTTCGTGTGGTTATATGAAACACATTTTAGTGTTTGTGACGAATCGGACGGTCGTTAGCGATACCACGGTTAGATGGCGTAACAACTGTGTCTTAGACGTGGAATACAGGGTGATATTTTAACATTTCAAATACATATTTATATTTTGTTTCATCAAACTCAAGACCTAATTAGAATTTATTGTTTGTTCCAGTACCAATCCGGAATAAAATAAGTAACTAGCTACAGATAATTATGAAACTATTTCAATTTTTCTATATTTCATAATGTGTTAACAATGTAGCCAAGTAAAGTTTTGTGTAGGTAATTTTTAATTAAATAAATTAAAAGAAAATCTGAAAATAAGCTGAAATTTAGGTAGATTAAATTATTTATGCATTAAATTTTTTTTGTGTATTTAATTATGTAGGTATTTCTTTTAAAATAATTTAAACATCTACACCTCACTAAGCTAGCAAAGCGCAGCAACAGCTCTGGAGTTGCAAGTGTCTATAGGCGACGGTGAACGCTTACCATCGGCAGACCGAATGCCTTTTTGCCACATTTTTTTATAAAAAGATTTTTCTGTAATTTCATTTCATCAAAAATTTCCACGCATGTGCGGATGTGTATGATTGTTTTTTCTTAACGTTCAAACGACTGCACCGATTTATATTAAATTTGGTATGGAGGTAAAGACTCTAAACTAACACATAGGCAACTTTATCCCGGACCAATGCTGATGCAACCTTGTTTAATACAATACAAATACAAAAATCTTTATTTCTTTAAGTTTACATAAAACAATGTGCAGGTGATACAAAAAATAATATGTTCATGAAACATCAGTGGATCCATCCCAGAGGTTGACCCTCAGCCCCGAACTAAGCTTAAGCTTGTGTGTCAGATACTGGAGATCTTCCCCAAGGATCGAAACAAAGACTTACAAGTATTAAGTATTTTTTTTATCAAAGTGTAAACACCTACACAGTACGATGTCTCTTTAAGGCTGCAAGGCCTGTTTTCGGACATCGTATAAGTTACGAAGATGATACAAGTTAGGAAATTCATCTTCTACAGGTTATTTTTTTTATTCATCTCAAAAGAAACCCAAAACCAGTGTTATAGCACAATGTAGTCCATATGCCGTCACGGCTCAATTCCCGGGTTCGCGTGCTACAGACAGACAGTCATAAAGACACGCGTGTTAACTACATATTAATAATAACTAGCTAATTGGGAGCTTGCGCTACATATAAGTAAAATATAACTATAACTATGACGGTGTATATGTAACTGGTTGAGGTGATTTGGAAGATGGGTTGTCGATCAAAACAATGGAGGGTTCTTTACGTTTTCTTATTAATTAAAAATACCATTTTGAAAGTAGAAGAAAATCTGAACTGAAAACCTGTACAAAAACAAGTCTAAAATATTTTGTCTATTATTTTGTTAATGTTTTAATTTAGGCATGGGATTATTCATCATCATGGAGAGGCCTTCACAAAATTGTGGGTGCCCTGAAGTTTTTTTTTTACTAAGAATGGGTTTGCCTACTAAGAATGCCTTTGCGTAATTCGCCTGATGGTAAGCAATCGTGGAACGTGCTTACCCAGTAAGAACCGATCCACTTTCGCTTTGAAGATCGCAAGATGTACTGAAAAGAAGATTTATAAGATTATTTTATAAGATTTATATCGTTTGTAAAAGGACAATAAAGGTTATTTTATTTTATTTATGGAATCATTTTAAAGAAAGTATAAAAAATATTAGTAATGGTCTACACGACAAATGTATCTCTCTCTTCGAGTCGTATTCTCATTACGGAGGGTCTCCATCGTGACGTCCCCGCAGAATAAAGTCATTGGAGAGTCAAAGTTTTCTAAGCTGTCCGTTCCTGTGGAACCCTAAACATATTTTATTGGTCGAACGATATGTAATTGACAATCATTGATATTTTTATAGGCCCAGCTAGCGTGTAAGATTGTTTATAATTTTGTCGTTTTGTTTTTGATTTATTTGGAAGAACCTGTACAATGTATGAACAAGTTTTTAAAATCTAGCTATTTTAAAAACAGAGTAACTCTCATCAACTTACTATGCGTGCCAAATAAGAATAGGATCGCGTTTGCTGCCTTCACACAATAATTGTCAAAATAGTACTGCCAGCAAAAAAAGTGCATATATTTTTTTTATTATTCATATTGTGCTATAATTTATTGTTCATAGATAGGTACATACAATAATGATCATACAATAATTATTAATAAATTTTAATATTCATTTAAAAACACTATTCTTGAATTTTATTAATGTATAATATTTGAAAAATTAATTCTATAGGTATAAACATAATATTACATAGTTAATGCTACTAATAATATTATATATAAGTAATGCTTTTTCTTTGAAATCCTACTCATATATAATTAACTAGTAGCGCTACACGGTTTAAAACCCGTGTTAATCCAGGATTAAAAGTTTAATCCGGGATTTGCCAAAAAAACGTATATTAAGGATTCTGTTCAATAAAATAACATTTATGTAATTTTTTTGCACACCATACACTTTGGGTATTAAGTTGGCGCGTATTGCTGAACAAAATGGCGTCTTGACAGTCCTATTCTTATTTGGCACGCATAGTACTTAAAATCAGGCTAATCATTTAAATCTGATGCTATAGATAAAGAAGAGTAAAGCTTTAGTTTAGCTATTTCTCCAAATTTTTGATTCAGCTGAGATTAATTCACAAAGTTTCTCCGTTACAAGAAAAATACACAGTATTTCTTAGCCATTTATTAACCAAATTACCTACAATTAAAATTACTTAGGTTCTTCTTCTTATCGAATGAGAGTGGCCAACTCGGGTGACGAGAGTTCATCAAGCCGCCCTAAGGGCCTTTGACATATTACTAAGTTTTTTTTTGCGTGGGATAAGTTTACGTTTGACTACAGCCTGGCTGATGTTAAGCATTGCTGCAGCCTAGGCAGCCTAGGATGTAACACGTTTACCTAGAAGATACCTATTAACTCTAGATTTGAAAACCCCTGGATTGTAGTTCGAAGGAAACACAGCTTCTGGTAAATTGTTTCAAAGCTTAATTTTTAACCAAATAATATAAGTTGAATAAGCCTTTTCTCGAAATCCCATAGCGATGCGTCCTCCAAGGTGCAAAGTAACAGAGTGACCTATGCTAACAAGGTTTGAAAGTTGGCTATTGATTGATTAACGACGTTCTTGCTAATTAGTGCCCGTCACTGTCTGATAGGCTGTTAGAGACAGGTGAGGTGTTTAGACATCAATTATATGCATCTATCTATACATATAATAAAGCAGAAGACGGTCGAAAGTCTGAACATAGCAGACATTAGGAAAAAAAATGTTTATTTAAACGCTTATCACGCAAAAGCGGAAAACGGATCATCACGATTTTTGGTTTGTAGGTAGTATAAGGTCTTATAAGTGTCATAGGCTACTTTTTATCCTGAAATAATGCGAGCGAAGCCGCGGGTGTCCAGTAGTTGATTTATATGAAATGCTTATGTTTAGGAAAATTACATCTTTTTCTTTTGGTAATATCTTCTCCTTTTAAACAGCTACGAAAATGCGAGTTAGTGTTAGGAAAAATTACGTAAAAATCTATTAATTGTGTTGAGTCTGGTCGTTTCTATGTAAAATAAGTATGTATTTAAAAGAAAAGTATAAATGTATTATATCCGTTATCTAGTACTAGTGCTGTGCGATATATCTCCTGAAATATTTATTTATTCTACCATTGTGTAAATAAATATAACTGAGCATAGCTTTCACAAATGCAAAGATACAAAAATAAAAATTATGCAAATTAAAACTACCTAAAGTGAGAAAAAAGTACTAAAAAGTAGTTTCATAAAATCTATTCCACACACGCGTTCATTTATTTCAATTTCAAATCCAACTTTACGTTACAATAAAATTTATGACAAATTCTTGCTATTCGCGTAACAAACAGACATAATATCAGCTTTTCATAATTTATCTCGGTCCAAGGTCACATAGATGACCTTTTCGTTTTACATATTAAATTGGAACAGATAGTCATGCGTACGCTTCACACTGTCAACATATAGACAACTAAATGCAGCTAAAAATTACGAAACATGTGTGACTTAGAAACAAATGAAACTGAACGATAAAATATACACTTTACCAGAAGCTGTTTCCTGCGAATTACAATCCAAGAGTCTTCAAATATAGAGTTAATAGGTACGAGTATCTTCTAGGTAAGCGTGTTACACCCTAGGCTGCAGCAATGCTTAACATCAAGCAAGTTAATAGTCAAACGTAAACCTATCCCACGTAAAAAAAAATGGATAGGACAATAAAATAACCTTGGCATAGTCAGCAATGTTGGTGAATTAAATAAAACAATTGATACATCAATTTGATATTAAAAAAAACAGACAGCGTTCCTAAAAAAGGTCTTTCTGTTTAGCTATTTTGTTATTACTACTAGTTGGATCGAAATACTGTTTGATTGCTGCTTAATTTCTTCGTACCTATATTGTACATAAATGGTTTCAAAATGTACCTATTTTTTTTTCATATGCGCGTTTTTTTTACTTGCCCAAAAGAACTATTAATAAAATCATCTATTCTGTGAAGTAGTCACGACACTCAGTAATAAGCAATACAAGCCAAAGAGGAGAATAAGTGATTTAACGTAGTTTCGTAAGCGTCTATGGTTTATATTGTCTACGATTCAACATAAAGTTAGATAAACATAAAAAAGTTATGCTAAATAGTAGGAAAATGTATTGAAAACCGGTTGCCGTGAGTCAGGCCCAAATATTGGAATTAGAGTATAATGTTTCGGATGACTGTTGTTGTTATATGTCTTGTCTTTTTGTTCTTTGTTAGGTAGGTATAGAGTACAGTGTAATACATTTAAATAACAAAAATTGTTTAATAATCTATATATATATATATATCTAAATATTGACTGATTGACTGACTGATATTGTGATCTATCAACGCACAGCCCAAACCACTGGAAGGATTGAGTTGAAATTTGGAATGAAGGTAGATGTTATGACGTAGGCATCCGCTAAGAAAGGATATTCGGAAATGCCACTTTTAAAGGGGTGAAATAGGGGATGCAAGTTTTACTTCTTAATGCGAGCGAAGCCGCGAGCACCCACTAGTATAATATGTGATTAAACGCACTTACAAAGTGAAGTTCGATCAATATTATATGAGTAAGTTTCATGCGTAGATATATACTCCCAGCCCTCCCAAAATACCCCTAACTATAGGTACATTTTGTGTGCTTGTTTCTATAAAGAATGAGGACGACATCCAAGATGGCTTCCAAGTGAAGTTAGAAGGACTTGACTTGTATAGACTATAGTCAAATCAGTCTCCTAAATTCGTGCAATGTTGCCAGTAGGATAAAAGTACTACCATGTTTATTATATCTTCGCATGAAACTTACTCATATAATATTGATCGAACTTCACTTTGTAAGTTCGTTTAATCATATTATAGTATATCTAATTGACCTGGTCTTTAAATATAATATTTGCTCTAATGTCAGTAAGGCTGTGTTTACATTTTGTAAGCAAGTTACACATAGTTACTATAGCAGTGAATAGATATATCGAAAATAACTAACAAAGAGACGTAAAAATCAGAATAAAACGAACTAATTTGACGCTGACAACGTTACAGTCTCAATCATCTCATCTCATATCAATTATAAAAACTATATCAAAATCAGGCAATCTCATTAGGAGACACATTTAATGCCATTTTGGGCCCTTCCGGTGGTCGGATGACACGTTAAATTGTAGATCCCGGCTGTTTGGCTAGTACGACAGTAGTAAAGCTATGTCAGAGGCCCTAAGGCTTGATAATCTCTCGACACCAGAGTTGGCCACTCTCATTCGATAAGAAGAAGGCGACTTATACAACAGACATACTTATAACTATACTTCAATAAAAAAAATATAATATGAAAAAAAAAGAAGTGTGTAGGGAAGGATACGTAAATATGCGTTCAACCTTAACATAAATCAATACGTTATGGAATAATAGAACATTCGTAAATTATATAAACAGTTCAAGCATAATGATCATTATTGCTGCGGCAGGTGGAAGTGCGGGGCTTAAAAATATTTCTTTTGTATATCAATATACCTTGTTTTGAATTATTTTATACCATGGCTGCAGGGGAAAAAATAAGACGTTTGAAAATATTTTTTCTGTTCATACACGCATGCATTGGAGTAGACTTTGGATTTATTTCAGCCAAGTATGGTAAAAGCAAATGTATTTTAAATATTCTTTTTATACTCATATTTTGTATCTGCAATGGTTCTATGGTTTATGCAATGTATTACAGTTCTCGGAACTTTTTTCTCATTTCATTGTTAATAGTAGGAGCTGCAAAGATATTATGCTGTACAATAATCAGGATACACATGAACAAAAATTTTACTGTTGCCGGAATTATACAAGTTTTTAGAAGTATTGATAATACTATAAACTTTCATCAAAACTACGAATCTCTCAGGAATCTTTTGATTACCGCAATGAAAGCTTATACAAGAGTCGTGGAACTTAAAGCCAGAAATGAAGTAAGTACATTAATATTATTGTATTTCCATTGATTTTACATCGTGTGTATTAACATCAAGACAATTAAAAAAAAAGGCAGGGCTGCATCTTGTCTCCAACACTTTTTAACATCTACTCGGAAGCGATCATGACGGAAGCTCTTGATGAACTGAACTGTGGTGTCAAGGTTAACGGTCGTCTCATTAACAACCTGAGGTACGCCGATGACACGGTACTCATAGGTTCAACTGAAACAGAGTTACAGAATATCATTGATCGTGTTAACGAATGCAGTGTCAAAGCTGGTCTGAAAATGAATGTCACGAAAACAAAGTTTATGGTCATTTCTAACAATCCCAATATTCAACCTAGCATATATGTGGCGGGCCAAAGGCTAGAGCAAGTGAATAAGTATAAGTATCTTGGCACATGGCTTACACAAAATTGGGATAGTGAGACTGAGATCAAGACACGCATAGAAATTGCACGTAGCGCCTTTGTAAAAATGAAAAAGGTCCTCTGCAACAAAAAGCTGAAACTCAAGCTACGGGTACGTCTCATCCACTGCTACATCTGGCCAATTCTTCTCTACGGATGTGAAGCCTGGACTATTAAGGAAGATATCAGCAAACGTATAGAGGCATTTGAAATGTGGACGTATCGACGTATGATGGCTATATCTTGGACTCTGAAAGTCACGAATGAGGAAGTTTTGCGGCGAGTTGGTCAAAAACGCAAACTTTTGCAGACCGTCAAACAACGCAAAATTGCGTACTTGGGTCATGTGCTCAGGCACGATAGGTACGAACTTTTGCAACTTATAATGATGGGAAAAATTGCGGGGAGAAGACGAGTCGGTCGCAGAAAGAAGTCCTGGTTGCGGAACATTCGAGAATGGACCGGGATCAGAAGTGCCGCAGAATTGTTTCGTTTGGCAATGAACAAAATAAAGTATGCAGAGCTGACTGCCAGCCTTCACTAGTTGGAGAGGCACCATAAGAAGAAGAATTAAAAAAAAATGCTGAATCTCTTGGAGCGTTTGGTTGACGCAACCAAAATGCTGGCCTTTTTTGGTTCTACGTATTATTATGCACTTTGTGTAGCGCGATGTTTTATTCTCATAATTATGTTTGTTTGTCAGGTGTCTTATTATTGTAGTGCTGTTTTAATTTTTGACTGATTAATCTAAATATATAAATCTCAAAGGTTACTGACTGACTGATACAGTGATCTATCAACGCACAGCCCAAACCACTGGACGGATTGGGCTGACATTTGGAATGAAGGTAGATGTTATGACGTAGGCATCCAAGGATTTTTGGAAATGCCACTTTTAAAGGGGTGAAATAGGGGATGCAAGTTTTACTTCTTGATGCGAGTGAAGCCGTGAGCACCCACTAGTTAGTTTTAAATTTAGTATATATTTCATTGATTGCAATATGGTGGTATTTGTTTCTATTTTGCTATATTTCTATGTTCTAGTTTAATTTGTTTATTTATTTAAATTGTTATTGTTAGTGTAATTCGTGTCTATATATATTATGTACATATCTAATTTGAATTTAAAAATACCGGGCGTAAGACCTGTGAATGAATTGACATAGAACTGAATTGCAAAGTGTGAACCCTTTTCTTACGAAATTATCAGATATGTGTAATCTTTATGTTTTATTGTTTGCTTTCCTTTATAGAGTCAACCATTGGTTTCGGAATTAGCTGTAGAATTATTCATGTTTATGGGAAATACTTTGCTTGGTTTTGCTCCCGCTATACAAGCTGGATTAATTTCTACTGAGACAAAGAAAATAAGCATAATTCTTCATAACAAGCTGTTACTTGAACGAGGTGAGTGGTCGAATAGGTATAGATATAATGTATCTATATCTATACATATATATATATATATATATATATATATATATATATATATATATATATATATATATATATATATAGGTATATATAAATGAATTGCTGTTCGTTAGTCTCACTAAAACTCGAGAACAGCTGAACGGATTTATCTTATCTTAGTCTTGAAATGTTCGTGGAGGTCTAGGGTAGGTTTTAAAGGGGAAAAAAAATTAAATTGATTTGTGCAAAAGTTTAGGTTTTTATTTATCGGTTGAGGCGGTACGAAGTCTGCCGGGACAACTAGTATAGTATAAAAATGAATCGCAAAATGTGTTGGTAAGCGCATAACTCAATATCCCCTGAACCGATTTGGGCAATTCTATTTATTTAAGCTCAAGGTTGGTTTTTACGGCGAGAAAAAATCGAAAAAATGCCGGAAAGTCCCTAAAACCGCCCTTTTCTTTATTCCATACAAACGTTTTCTATCCAACTAAAGAGCAAAAGAGTCAACAGACAGGACGAAGTCTGTTGGGTCCGCTAGTATATAATAAAGCTGAAGAGGGTCGAAAGTCTGAACATAGAAGACATTACAAAAAAAATGTTTGGAGATATTTCGAATTGATAACAGAACACGTTCCAACAATTTATAGAATTTTGTCTGTTTATTTGTTCCTGTGTTTATCTGTAAATCTAAACGCTTATCACGCAAAAACGGATGAACGAATCTTTATGATTTTTAGTATGTTGGTAGTATGAGGTTTTAGAAGTGTCATAAATAAATAAATAAATAAAAATAAAAACGCCCTTATTTCTATCACACAATTAACTCTTACATTACTTTCTACTTATTTAAAACCGTAATTTGGAAAATTAAATCTTACAATAATTACAAAATCCTTAACAATAGTAGGTAGGTAAGGTTACATACATATATTTTTTGAATTTCACACATCTGATTTATATTTGATAGAATTGAACACAAACTTTATCTCAATAATTTTAGACAAGCATAGTTTAATTTAAATGTACACATACAATTTAATAAAAACGTTTTTGGTTTATATAAATGTGTTTTCTTGCAAAATGAAATAATCATCTCACTATACTGCTATCTGCACAATGTCTTTTAATATATACATTTATTCATGAAAACTAATCAGTTACATTTAACAATTTCATCTAGTGTACATATAACACACAACTTAGTTTTATAGTTACAGTCTTGTTAAATATATATGTTTTAATATAAAATTGAGTTTTTACATTTATGTTATGTAATTTGGGACTTTAGATTACTACAAATTAATTTATTTTCTTACTTGATTGTTGTGTTAATGACTTTCATAAAACAATGTTCAATATCATTTGTAATTTATAAAATATGTTAAATAGAACAATAAAGTATGACAGGTTGCATATAATTACAGATCTAAGATGTAGTTATTGATATTAGAAGTGTCATAGGCCACTTTTAGTCCTGATGCGAGCGAGGCCGCCGTCGTCCACTAGTTTAAAATATGCCTATCTATGCTATCTATTCGAAGTAGTATCTCACAACATTTTTTTTAATATCTTCATTGTTCAGACTGTCTACCCTCATTAGTTTTATTATATGTATAGATATAAGCGTGTGAGTATGTTTTAAATATTTTGCATGTATAATATAGGTATATAACTTGTTTATATCCATTTTAGACGAAACCAGGGAGCAAATGTTGAAAAACTTCATCAGTTACGTAGAAGCTCGTCCACTGAAGTTCACCACTTGGGGAGTGATTCCACTGGATGCCAGTCTGCCGGGGATATTGCTTGGTTCAGCGCTAACTTATTTAATCGTTGTGTTACAATTTACTCATGTGTACTAACTAATACATATAAGTCCATACATTTTAACGATATGTAGGACATATTTTGTGTGGCAAGATTTTTTGTACACATCACCGTATATTATATTTTGTAAATTGCATGCTTCAGATATAATAAACATGGTAGTACTTTTATCTGCCAGGCAACATTGCACGTATTTTTAGAGAAAACCTCACTCTAGTGACTTCACTCGATAGCCATCTTGAGAAACCTGATAAGTATACAAAATGTACCTTTGTTTAGGGGTATTTTGGGAGGCTGGGAGTATATATCTCTGCAAAAAAACTTACACATATAATATTGATTGAACTTAATTTTGCAAATTCGTTTCATCATAGTATACCTATTATATTTGCAACAATTTAACCATTCGACATAGCACTATTCAATGTTTCATCATCATTCTATATCTGTACTGTATAATAATGGCCGCTTTGGTTAGGAGGTGAGGTGTGGCGGTGGTATATGGAGGAACGCCCATTAAAAAAACCAACAAGTTTGTTGTTACTTAAATAGCAGTCGCAGCGGAAAAACGCTTCATATTTCTCCAGAGTTAATTCATCGATTTCCACAAAGTAAAGCCTGATTCAATACCTTACTTAAGTGTTAAAAAAACAAGTAGAACGTCAATTTGTTTTGCGTAAAAAGTAATCTAAGTACGTTTTTCTTAGCATATTATATGTGAAGTGAAGTCTTTGTAATGAAAGATTAATCGATTTCTTCGTGTTGTTCCTAATGATTTTTATGTGTATTTTCATAGATCACAATTGTGTAATTAGGTACACTTAATGTTTACAATAGATAGAATCAAAAGTGAATAAACCTTATCTGATTGACCTGATTCATTTTATTGTTACTACATTGTATAGTGGTAGTAAGATACTACTGCTTATTTCGTAAATAATACTCTATTATTTAAATCTTGAAATAAGCAGGTAGAGTGGTAATAAGTAGTTAGTGGGATAGATGCGCTTGCCCTTAACATATCAATATGTCATGTAAATCTATACTAATATTATAAAGCTGAAGAGTTTGTTTGTTTGAACGCGCTAATCTCAGGAACTACTGGTGCGAATTGAAAAATTCTTTTTGTGTTGTATAGACCAATATCGAGAAAGGCTTTAGGCTATATAACATCACGCTGCAACCAATAGGAGCGAAGAAACAATGGAAAATGTGGAAAAAACGGGGAAAATTATTTATCTTTGAGAGCTGCCGTTGCGTGCGCTGCGAAAACGGTTCACAATATAAAGAATTAATGCCCAAAATAACTATTCCACGCGGACGAAGTCGCAGGCACAGCTAGTAATGCATACGTAGTAGAATACAAAAATAGTTGACACTTAAAAATATTATTGTTGTGGTAGGTGGAAGTGTGCGTCGTATAAAATTTGAATTAAAACCCAAAGAACATGTGTGTAGAAAAAACATCAAAACTATTGAAATCAATTTTCCAAATTGTTCACATATGCCTTGGATTAGATGTTGGGTTTTTAACGTTAAAAAAATTAAGACTTTTAGTGGATGTATTTTTCACATTGAAAGTATGTGTCTTCGGTGCTTTTACGTTGTGTAAGATTTACCACTTTCAAGACTCAATGGTCATATGTTTGTTTGCTGTACAAATTGTTGTAATATTATATAATAAAATAGTTTGGATGAGTGCGAAAAGAGATGTTACAATTTGCGGTATTATAAAAATGTCTAGACACATTGATGATACGATAAATTTTCATGAAAATTATAAATGTCTTAGGAACCTGTCATTTTTCTTATTTTCAATACTTATATACAAACTTATATACCTAACTATCGCTTGCTATATAACCCACATTTGCAGTGCAGCAATTAGGATACATGTTTTCTATTATTGGGGTTTTGTTATACATGCTATACCGATAGCCGTTAACGCGTTCGTTTTCCGATTAATAAATGATCGTTTGAAAAAGATGAATCATAACTTACATCATTACCAAGGAGACATTAACACATATACTATGACGTATAAAAAAATATGTGAAGTGGCTGTACAGATTAAGGATAGATACGATTATTTGGTGAGTTTTGTGTAAAGAATATTTTTTAATGTAAAAAGATTAGCAAACGTTTGGTCCTTGCCGCAGGAGATCTCAGGGCTGGCAGCTATTTCTCTTAACGATTGAGTCTTTCCATTCAAAGAGGAAATACTGCCAGCATCCTGGGATCTCTGCCACACAGCGACAGAATGGACGGTGTGCTGAACTTTTTGTTTTGTTTAAGTTGTGTTTTTATTTCTGTATGTTTAAGTATTTTTTGTATATATTTCCTATGTCATGAATATGTATTTTCTTATTACAGTACGGAATGACGCTGATCGAAACTATTGTGGATTTTTTTGTAGTTGCCTATATGAGAGTAGTGGAGATAAAAGGCAAACATGAAGTAAGTTAATTATTTTTTTAAGAATTTTGCCACATATTTTCATTTATTATAACGGACATTTTGCGGTACTTATTTTAATATAAAAACTCTAAGACTAACTGGACTGACATAGTGATCTATCAACGCGCAGCCCAAAACAATAGACGGATCGGGCTAAAATTTGGCATGCAGGTAGATGTTATAACGAAGGCAGATATTTTTTCTTAACGGATAAGAAACTTACTGTATTTTTTTTTAAAAGTCCATCATAAAATTGAATAAAACGATATCTGGTACGTGGTACCTACAGATAACCCTCAGCGTACAACACATTTTTTTTTAACACGGTATAGGCTTGCGTTTCATTACAGCCTGCTGATATTAAGCACCACTGTGGTTTAAGAAGTAGCACGCTTGCCTAGAAGAAACGTATTCACTCTGGATTTGAAGACCCATGGGCTATAATTGAAGCAATACTGATGTAAATAGAAATGAACGCATACCTTGAAGGGATAAATAAACTTAAACTTTTATTGGAAAATGAGCAAAAATAATCACGACCGGCAGGATTCGAACCTGCGTATTTAAACAACCATAGTGCGAGTTTAGCACTTAATAAATTAACTCATAGGATAAATAAATGAATTAAGTTTTTTATGGAGTCTTTATTAAAACCTTTTTTTTAACATTTTATTGATTTTTTTTTATTTATAGAATCAAACATGGGCGTGAGATTTAGCTGGAGCTTTGTTCATGATTGTGGGAAACATTGTGCTTAATTTTGCGCCAGCTTTTCAAGCTGGGCTTATATCTGCTGAAACTGAGAAAATAAGCATGATTCTTCATGACAAGTTGGTATTAGAAAGAGTTAAGTTATTGCATCAATATAAGTAATAATAAAAAATAAGTATACATATGTTAACTGTTAATTTATTTGCATTTGTGTTTCTGACTGTCAATTTTAGTATACTTACTAAGGTACGAACGCATCAAATTAAGACAGATTACAATAATAAGTTTTATTTACAATAATAAAATATAAAAACAAGTGAAGGAAAACTAAACATACTACTTCTAACTACTACAAAAAGGGGCACTTAGAAAATCTTTAGAAAAGCCTAAAGATAATCTAAGTGCTCCAACCCACTACCAGAGGGCAGCGTACCCAGCATGCTGGCCGCATTACCACGCTGGATGGCAATGCTGATACGTTGAGCCAGAAAAAGGCCAGCATGTTGGTCACGCGTCGCGTCAACCAAGCGCTCCGAGAGGTTTTGGAAAATAGTATGGGCTCCCGGACCCCACGGCCCCAAAGTCTCGACTCCAAAAGGCTCAAAGATGTAACCTAGGCCGAGGTTAGCATATTTGCGTCTCTTGTGATGCTCGGCAATAATAGCCGCCGCTCCAGCCCGACACCGTGTCATAGACAGATGAGACGGCGCCAATGTGTCGACGCAAGTTGCGTCCCACACAAGGGGCTGACCCAACTTCCATGGCACAAGAGTCATACCGTCAGGTCTTTTTCCATCGTCACGTGCTAGGCCGCTCGGTTCGAGCAAAGCTGCAACATTGGCAGTGGAAAAAGCCCGTCGAATGATGTCGTTCAGACTAGCGTGGCGGCTAATTCTACCAGCACTCCTCGAACATGAGAGGCCGTGGTGCCCGAGCTGGTCGACATCAGTACCACACTGGCAGCGATGCGGTTCACAGCTCCTCGCACCCAAGCGCAGGCTAACCGCGAGTCGAAAAGCTGTCGGATCTAAAAGGTTACCTGTATTAAAAGATGGCATGGCCTGCAGCCAAAGACCGGATTCCCACACACTGACCGCAAGGATGCGGGCGCGATCCGCGAAACTAGTACACGTATCGAGAAGTGATTTCCGTGCTAGTTCGCTGATCGGCCGATCCCACAGTCTCTGGGAACGAGGTGTTGTAGGAAAATCGGTGTTTGGACAGGCCAGGCGCCAAGCATTTTTAGCTTCGTCCGTATGCGCAACTACAACTACGCCAGACGGGCCTAAAGCGGGTGCGAGGATTTTTTGGACCAATTCGTAAGTACCGTGGACAGAAGCCAAAAATGCTGGTAAAGCAATACTTGAAATTTTGCGGACACCCAAACCTCCTAACCGTACAGGTAGGGAAGCTTGCGACCATGTCCTGTCATCCATGTCCACATTCAAAACCGAAACTAGTGTGTCCTTTACGATGTTGTCTAAGCTCGAAAGGAGCCCATTGTGTTGCCACAATGGACAACATCGTAAATAGTAAGTGAATTTTGGAACAAACAAACAATATTTGATAATAGTAAACGCCATATGGGCGTTAATTTTGAGCAAACGGCCTAGAGTGTCCCTGAAATTTTGAATTTTGTCCTCTACGAAAGGAGAAAACGACTCATCTAGAATCGGTGAACCGAGGAGGCGAAATGAACTTTTGTCTAGAATAGAAATACCCGGTGCCAAATCATTGAATTTAGATATGACTGAATCCTTGTCCGAACATGAATCGTAAACAAAAAGTTCGCACTTTTTTGAATTTAATTCGAGACCAACATGACGAAATTCGTCTACCAAAATTTTGAAATCATCGAGGACGGTGTTCACGTCACCTCCCAAAGTTCCGTCATCCAAGTACCAAACATTAAGTTTGGACTTGAGACGTTGAATTATGGGATGTATGGCCAGGCTAAAAATGGCCGGTCCAAGAGGGTCACCTTATTGACAACCAACTGAAGAGTCCATAAAATACTTTTTGTAAACCAATTTCGATGACTTACCGTAGCATTGCCAAAGGAAATTATAAAGGTCGGGAATTTTGTGTTTCACTTGGGTCAACAACGCTCCTCTGTCTACCGAATTGAAAGCGTTTTTGACATCCACCTTCAGCAACACATCTCCACAATTTTGGTGAAGAAAAGTCCGAAGAGAGTGGACGGCGGCCTCACACCCGCCTCGCGAACCAAAACCAAGCTGCAGTGGTTGAAAAAGATTGCTCAAAGGAACAACCTCCTTCCTGCAACCTACCTTGGCCGCGAGGCGACGGTATGTGGTCCCGACCGCTATAGGCCTGATGCCACCGTCCTTTTTCAAAAGGGCGCACAAATTGGCACCATACAAAATTTCGGTGATGTTGTCATTAACCCGTCCAGACAACATGAGTTGAACTAATGCAGTTAGATCCTTCAAAAGAGTTTCGCATACCCCACCAGAACTAAAAGATAGAAGATCTTTTAGGTGCTGGGGTGTAAGGCCATCAAGACCTCCAGCTGAACCACTTTGGAAAGATGAAACGGCAGTAGCAACCTGTTGGGTGGACACGTCAAAGTCAACATCAGAGTCCGGTGGATCAGGCAGGTGGAGATCCGCTGAGGACGGTGGATGTTTGTCACGGAGTGACTGGACCGTATCGGGTGAGTGTGGGGCTATGGTATCGCTGGAGAACAAGACTCGTGCGGCGCCTTTAATATCACCGTCACTAATTTTGTTTTCTACTAAACGGACTGTAGCCAAATCGCCAGTGAATTTAGAATTTTGATTATTCCGCGTGTTAGGCGGAATAATATGAGCTAGGTCTGAAGGGTTCTCTTCCCATGCAGCGTACTTTACGCAATTGTCCTTTACCCGTTGGGTAAGGGACTTTTTGGAGGTAGGATCGAATGTTACGTGAAGTACGCAGAAGGGAAAAGACAGGAGATGTTCCCAAGCGAGCTTAGTGTTCCTAGAAATAACGTTCCTAATAGCAGAAGCCAAACATTGGGACACCGAGACACGGGCACCACGCGGGATGCGTTTGAGAATCGGAAGAGAGTTTTTGAGTGAGCTCAAAACCTTCCAAAACGGTTCGGAAGGAGTAACAGCGCTCACGGAACTGCTACTGGCTCCAGCGGAGCCTAAAACAGGAGCAGACAACGGAATTTCTGTAATTTTGTGACACTTCGCACGATGTATTTTAAGGCCCCTAAGACCCTTAAAATATCGGACTTGGGTACACTCCGTGCATTGAACCATGTTCTCCTGCGACACTGTTGTAATTTGGGGGGCAAATATAGCCGCGACATGGGTGGGAGAAGCCATTTACAATAAAAATAAATAGTCTAGTTAATAATAATGAATTCAAATTTACGTTATTTGTAACACTACAACCTGCCTGACTTTAAGCGCCACTGTAGTCTAAGATGTTGCACGTATGCCTAGGAAAAACCTGGATTTGAATCAGTTTTAAGAATAAATCTTATTCGTCGTTTTTAAAGTACTGAAATAGTTAATTTTATCGGGTACGAGTGTACGAACCACTTCGCCGAACAAACCCTATTCCATTGTCATCTATTCCCCAATAATATTATTTATTTTGTAACCAGATATAACCGAAGAACGAGATTTGGAAAGGTTCATCCGCTATATAGAAGCTCGTCCACTGAAGTTCACCACTTGGGGAGTGATTCCACTGGATGCCAGTCTGCCGGGGATAGTGCTTGGTTCTGCTGTCACTTACCTGATTGTAGTACGTACTGCAATTCACCCATGTTTACTAAAAGTAAGTTCGTGTCAAAGTGGTTGACTCTGGTGTCAGAATTTAAAACTTTAGGGCACTCTGACATAGTTTATTAAATATATCATACTAAAATAATATCTTCTGTCTTAGCTATTTATCACCAGTAAAATAACTGGGAAAGGCCTATATCGAGACATGGATGTAAAAACATTAAAAGATAAGATATTTTTATATTCAAAATTCAATTCAAATTCAAAATTAATTTATTCAGAATAAGTGTAACAATAATTCTTAATTACTACCTAACATACTGGGTGAGAGGTGGTGAATATTAAAACTTTCGTGAGACATTTTATCAATATATTAACTAAACGGTTTTCACTACGTGTAAATCGCGTAAGTTGTTTACGCGTTTCGGATTTTATGACATCCATCTTCAGAACGTATGTTCTGGGACCGCGGCAGCACGCAGACAACTTACCAACCGAAACGCGTAAACAACTTACGCGATTTACACGTGAGTGAAAACCGTTTAGTTAATATAAAGATAAGATATTTTATGTATATCAAGATAAGTAGACCAAAATGTATTCAACTTATTTTAGTGTTTAGTTTGGGGGTATGAAAATTTTTCAAGATATAATGTTTGTATTTCTTGACTATTTTACAATTTAACTACTCGATAATCGATCGACTCTATCATAAGTGTTCTTTTTGTACCTATATTGATGAATAAATGAAATGAAATGACTCTTAAATTACTGTTATATAAATATTGTGAGTGTGACGTGTTTTATGAACGTATGAATTTGCCGAAAATCGAGGAGAATGGCGAATCGCAGACAAGAGCAACTTCTCTCTCTCTTCTCTCTCTTAAAGTTTGAATAAATGAATTTTATGAACGTGAATTTGATAGAGCTTTATTGTAATGGGGCAAATTTGTATATTGTGTAGTGTAATAAGTCTATTTTATAAGATTTAAAGGTATTCGCTCACGTTTGTTAGTCGATAGTTATAGGTTTTAAAGAGACAAAGTAATTTAAATAAATG
The DNA here is from genome assembly GCA_927399415.1 of Macaria notata. Classification (NCBI taxonomy): domain Eukaryota; kingdom Metazoa; phylum Arthropoda; class Insecta; order Lepidoptera; family Geometridae; genus Macaria; species Macaria notata. The sequence continues at coordinate 9,057,628 of OV656741.1, forward strand.
CGTTTTAAAAAGTCTGTAGCTATTCATTTTGCAAAAATCCTAGATTACAATTTAGATATTTACATAGTTTTAGTCCAAGTAAATAAGAAACCAGAAGACCAATGACTACATATATTATTTGGTTTTTAAAAAATATTTCAAATACAATTTATTACACAACAAGTTGGTAAGTTATTTGCATAATTTGTGAATATTATCATATTAAAATCGGTATTTCAACCTTGACCTACGATTTATATGGCATAGATCACAGAGCTTTGAAGCACTTGCTTGTCGCCCTGTGCGGGAGCGATGTGGCCCGATCGTTGTTCTGTGGCATAGATAAAATCTAAAAAAATGTATAAATTACGAATTTTGAAATGCAATCGTGAAACTTTTCAATTAACACCACTTACCTATGTACTTATTTTTATAAAAAGACTAGCTGGTGCGCGCGACTTCGTCCGCGTGGAATAGTTATTACCATAAAAACGATTCTAGTGAGTTAACCTTAAAAGATAGACATATACTATTTACATTTTGTTAGATCATTTTAAAAGGAATAATTCTTCCATACACATTTTTTTGATATCTTGAACCGTTTTCTGAGCGCACGTAACGGAAGCCCTCAAAGATGAATAATTTTCCCCGTTTTTTCCACATTTTCTATTGTTTCTTCGCTCCTATTAGTTGCAGCGTTATGTTATATAGCCTAAAGCCTTCCTTGATAACTGGTCTATCAAACACAAAAATAATTTTTCAATTCGCACCAGTAGTTCCTGAGATTAGCGCGTTCAAACAAACAAACAAACATACAAACAAACAAACTCTTCAGCTTTATAATATTATATATAGTATAGTATAGATAAAGCTTCTTCTATTGACTATATCATCATTTATTCTTCTTTTTCTTCTCAGTCGTAACACTCTTGGCATTTACACATTTTCTCACTATCCATTAAAAAAATATGTGTTCATGATATATTTTTCTAAGTTTCCCAATGAGTAAAACTGGCAGGAAGAGACGGCCCTCATTAATGAGGAACAAAGAGGAACATGAGAAAGGAGGATGACATTATCTATAACTTCTACCTCCTAAATGAGGAACAAAGAGGAACATGAGGAAGGAGGAGGACATTATCTATAAATTCTACCGTCCCCACAGAGAGACAAAGTTCAGATAATTTAAGCAAAACAGAGTACCTACTACGCTGATACATCCTAGGCTTCAGCAATGCTTAAGATCAGGCGGCTGTAGTCAAACGTAAACCTATCCCACGTAAAAAAAAAATATTTCATAGAATAATCTTGGGACCTATGTTCCTTTGTATATGTATAAATCACATAACAAAATGAGAGACATGTATGCAACCATTGATTACTAAAACCAAGACTGTAATCATTTATGGTATATTAGATTCTCCTTTCTACGGTTTCCTTTCGACGCATCGCGACCCATATTGGAACTGCTTTCGATTAACGGGCTTAGCACTGTGTAGCTGTTTAGTTGATATGATTCAGATTGGATATTCAGATGTGATTTATTTGATTTAATGTTGTAATTAGATGTTAGCAATGTGATATTTTGATTGATATTATTTTTTTACCAAGAAATTGTTTATCTTATCGACAAAAGTTTAAAAACAATGTATAAAAAAATGGAAAATAATATTTGTGAGTGAATTAATACATACACGCTATAGTATTGAGTATTCACGTGATGTAAGGATTCTTAGTAATAAATGTGGTATATTTTATAACAGTAAAATACACACATAGTAAACAGAAGGTAAAATAAAATACACACATAGTAACTTAGAATAGTACTTAAATCTACGGTATAAAAATGTTTTGAATATTATTTCAAAACAGTATTATGATTAAAAGTTTTATAACTCATTTAGTTCCTTACTTTTATATCTACATTTTTATACGAATAACTCGTATGCAATAAAATTAGTCGTCGTGAAAAATATGATAAAAATCTAATACTTCAAAAGTGTACGATTCTTTAAAGCAATGCTAAGGACACAGTTTGTACAGTAAAACACAGTTGATTTGAATCTATAACTGGATAATGTGACTTGTTTGCCTGTTTCTTCATAACGCATGAAACTTGGAAAATATATAATGTAAGTATACAAATAATTTGCAAATAGTTGTCAATATGTAACTGTTTGCGTAAATCTAAGCTAATAACTATATTATATATTAGTTATATGCATAAAACATGCGACAGCCTCAGGGCAAAGCATATTAAGACAAGAGGCATCTCAATTTACAAAATATTTTGAAATAAAATCAATACTTTTAATAAATCAAAAGCACATGTGCACACAACCGAGCGACGAACCTTTTTATCGTTCAAAAAATGACCACAACTTTTTTCGCATCGTTCTTTTTTCAAACTTTCGGCCATCTACCTTGATTGGCAGACGCTTTTCAAAATAGAGTAATTTAGACCTTATGTCTACAGTTATATGGATTATTTTTCTTTGAATATTGAAGTCAGATGTGATTCTCGTAAACAGGTGTATGAGAACAGGTGATATTGTTACCGCTAATAAATTAACTTCAGGATTTGAATTGGCATCCAACATAATGTCCTATGTACTAAAATATTTTAAGTCCATTCCATTTTGGTCCTTATTTAGAGAAGAATAAAGCCGAGTTTTAGGGTTTAGGTTGAACAGATGGTCTATGTAAAAAATAGCGCATAATATGCATATGAATTATGAAATGTAACAGATTTGATTACCTGCTTTATAAGGGATCTGATGGTTTAGACGTTTCGTGTTTGTATTTTGAAAAGTAGGTTATAATTTAGTATAGGGTTAAGAGTATTACATTTTAGGTTATTTGGTAATTTGTAAAATAATACATAACGTTTACTTTCTTGGTAATTTGTAAAATAGCAAATGAATTCTTTGCCACCAAACTTAGTGTGGGGCTAGATCGCGCTGTGTGCAATGTCCCGGAATATTTATTTATTTTATTTATTTATTTATTGCGTTAATGAAATATATGAATACTTATACTTATCCAATTTACGTTTGCATTATAGACATGTTGTTGTTATTTAGGTAGGTACTTGTACATATTTATACTCAAAGTTATAAATAAATAAATAAAAAAAAACTTATTTGGACAACAGCAGATTCCTTATTAATAGGTTATTAAAGTTCTTAATGTTTATGGTACTACTTTGTTATTTAGTGTGTTATATATATATAGTTAATAATATTTTGTTTGATTATCAGCTAAATTGTTTTTTTTACAAGATATAGGCTTACGGTTGACTTCAACTTGCCTGATGGCAAGCAACGTTATAGTCTACGATCTAGCGCGTCTAGAAGAAACCGGTTTACTCTCGACTTGAAGACCGACAAATTATAGTTCAAGGGGAATAGAGATTCGGTTGATCAAAGTATCAGCAAAACAGAAGCAGCCTACAGCCTTGTATGTAAACTAAAACAGGGTCTCTTTAGATAAATCTAGTTAGGGTATTAATTGAAAGTAAAGGTGTCTAAATCAACCGGTATGGTAATTTCACGTTGGTATGTGGACTAAATTGGTTCCAAAATGTCTGATCAACTTCACTAAACTGGTTCTTTGTGATTGTAAAGATAACATCCGTATTATTATGTTACTAGAGAATCGTGTTTGCGTTGAAATTGGTGAGTATTACTAGGTTGTTATTACCTATAAAATACTCACAAATTTCAATAAAATAATTACTTATTTTGCGCATAGTTTTCATATTTTAGTATTATATTTTATCTTACCTACAACAACGAGTTTCCATCGCAAAGCAGAGATTCGTTGGTCTGTCTGTTTGTTTGTGTACTTTATTTATATCGTGTAAAATTTTGGCTCAGAATTAATTTGACATAAATGTAAATAGAATAGAATATATCTTTGATGTAAACCAATGTAAAACATAAATAACAAAACAGGAAATAAGCTTAAATATATTAGAGTGCTGTACTGTATTGGGCGGCCTTATCGCCTTAGGCGATTTCTTCCAGACAACCTTTTGGATGGACATTACTAAGAATTATAAATAATGTATGTCATGTTGTTATATTTTATTGTATTTAATTTGTAATTTTATATTTAAAAGACACTTCATCCCTTTTTAACTTGGTGGTAGTTTTACGGAATAAAAACAGCGCGTTGAAATCTTTTACACTAATAAAGGGACCATAATACATAATAGTTTAAGCTTCCGCCTTTGATATTTGGTACATTATATTTTCTTGACTTTGCATTGTAAAACATACTATACATACATATAATATCAATAAATATTCTGGGACATTGCACTCATCGTCATCTAGCCCCGCACTAAGAAAACGCTTGTGTCGTGGGTACAAGATAACGGATATAACACTTATATACTTACTTTTCTTTTGTAAATACATACAATTATTATACATACTCGTAGAAACGACCAGACTCAACACAAGTAATTATAATTTTTAAAATTCATAAATACTTGTGTCATGCGGGAATCTTTAAATAGTTTCTCACTATATTATACCTATATGAATAGTGAATTTTCACATAATTTAGTACTGGCCTTCGAGAATCTGGCTGCAAGATAGGTCGACGACATAACTTCTATCATAATGTCAAATCAGAATGAGGCTAAACAAGGTCGTTGTTAATTTCATATCAAGAATAATTGTATTTTATAGCTGTTATGTTATTGTGCAATAACCCAAGCTCTCAAGACCGCGGAGGACAGGACATCATGGAGAAGCATAGTGCACCAAGTGATCAAGACTTCAAGCTAGACACGACCTTCAGCAATGAAGACAACGACTAAGAAGAAGATGTTATTGTGCTTTACTGACAATCTCTGTGGGGGTCATAGAAAACTTTTTTTTTACAAGGAATGTGATTGCACTTGACCGTAATTCGCCTGATGGTAAGCAATCATTACGGTCTAGGATGGAATGTGCTAACCCAGTAAGAACCGATTCACTCTCGCTTTGAAGATAGCAAGGTTATATTCCGCGGGGAACAGGGAGTCAGGCAGGGAGTTCCACAATTGAGCAGTTCGCACTAATAAAAAAAAACTAATCTAATTAAATAAATAAATAAATATTCCGAAATATAAATTAGTTAGTTTTCTATAATCTTCTTCTTCTTGTCGAATGAGTGTGGTCAACTCTGGTGTCGAGAGTTTTCAAACTGCCTTAAGGGCCTCTGACATGGCTTAACGACTTCAGTAGTAGACAAACAGCCTATGATGATGCTAGTATTAATGATAGTAGTAAAAAAATGCGAAGAAATCAATAATAATAATAATAATAATAATTAACCGCAGGGGCGACTTTATGGCGAGTCGTCGGTGAGTGGCGTCACCGCGGACCCCGATTCCCTGGGGGCTAAATGAGACCCCCTGCCTTCCGGCTTGCCTTGATTGGCCGTCCGGGAGTGGAAGACGCAAGAGCTAAGTACCTAAGCTCCAGGGTGGAAGTGTTAAAGGGCATAACGCCGCTAGTACCGCTCAGAGAACGCGCAGCACACCTCTCGACACCCTAAGCCACTCACACCAATGTTGCCCTTCCGGCGTCATCTTAGGCTGCCTTCTGTGGAGGGCCCATTTAGTGAGTGGCAAGTCATCACCCGCTATATTTTTTATGAATGAGGCATAACTGGCGGGTGCCGTTCCTCGTACAATAGACCAGTTTAATTAAGTCAATGAACAACTCAACACAATAGCCTCTAACATTAATACCATGTCTGCAATAGTTACTTTATATACCTAACATCCTCTATCTGTATTTTTTTACTTAATTTTAAGTATAACATTGTAAAAGGCCTCTCAGTGTTGGCTACGGCCCCACTGATGCCTTAAAAATACCGGGCGTAAGGCCCGAGAATCTGTGAAATAATAATATTTTTTATTGATTCAAATAATAATGGCAAGGTACTACAATTTTACAATTCATTATCTAATTCTAAAATTTTAATGACATGCTCCCTGGCTGCCGCTGTAGGATTCCCTGTGTCGCGGAGCTCAGGGTTCTTCCGATGGTTACCAATAAGGAGTCTTATAAATCTATAATGGCAATTATAATTTTTAACATTCGTGACGTGAGTGACGTATGTACATACATAATTAAATCTTATATGAAAATGGTTAACCTATTATTATTAAAAATAATAAGGATAATCCAGCTGTGGAAGACGATAATTTATGTCCTTATATTTTTTTTAGATTTCTATACATTAGAGTAACATACTTTTGAAAAATATCGCAAGGGCCACGACAGGTAGTTTTACGAATTTTAATAATTTCATACATATAAAATTATTTGCTCGAGAAAAACTAAAAATAATGCAAATTAGTGGATACTAAAAAACCTACGCTGTGTATTTAATATAATATCTAAATGATTGGATTTGCCTAATTTTATGGTAGGTCTACTATTTTTAGCCATCGCGTGATAAAACATATTCAATTCTGTAATTTTATTACATTCTAGAACTCACATTATTTAGTATTTAAATATCTTTATCTAAATATATAAAACTCAAAGGTGACTGACTGACTGATTGACTGACTGATATAGTGATCTATCAACGCACAGCCCAAACCACTGGACGGATCGGGTTGAAATTTGGCATGCAGGTAGATGTTATGACGTAGGCATCCGCTAAGAAAGGATTTTTTGGAACGCCACATTTAAAGGGGATGGAAGTTTCATTTCTTAATGCGAGCGAAGCCGCGAGCACCCACTTGTTATACTTATAAAGCTAAATCAATCAATCACGTATCAATTATTGATCTGTCTAAAAAACATAAAAAAAATAAAAAAAAAATGTCTGTACAAAAATAATCAATGTAAGGAAAGATTGTATTTAATCTAAGTGAAATAGACAAAATACTGAAGCAATTGTTAAAGTGAATAAAAAACAGTTTTAAGTAAAACGAAAGAAAAGATTCTAGCCTAATCTTAACAAACAATTGTGACTTTCTTCTTGTAAATAATTAACAACACTATGGCGTAATATAAATGCTTATTTTCCACCATAAACTTTTCTGTTAAATATTATGATTCATATGATCTAAGAGGCCAAAGTCGTCTTAAACTCAAGTCCTATTTAACCTCCAAATGTGTTAGCATAAATAGCCAATTTAGTCTGGGTTTAAACCACATACGGTTTAGGTAACGGTTTATTTAACCCGAGCTTGTCGAGACGTGACGCGCGTTTATGTATTTTATTAGAGCACAAAGTGTCATGTCAACAGACGACGTAGTATCCATTACAGTGGTAGGTATTGCTTTAATATATTTTTTAAGTTTGACGTATAGAGAATTTTTAAGGATTGTTTTGGTTGCAATTGAAAGCAAAATATTTACAAAATTGAAATGAGTAATTGTTAAATTTGCAATTAGTTAAGAAAGCTTATGCTTTGATTTAAAAGTTTCCGTAACGTTTGTGTTGAGTTTGAGAAAGTTTTATTTTAATTGCAAAATGAAGAACTAATAAATAGTTACTTTGTAACTATTATGTACTTACTGTATTTTTCCAATCAATCTACCATTTTTCTAACAATTTCATTCAATTACCAAAATCTTCCTATGGAATGCAGACAATCCAATCTACCTATTCACAGTAAACCTAGGCAGTCATAGAAATGCAGCATCTTCCCGAAAGCGTGCCTTTCGATCAACTATACATAGTGCTGAGCTATTTGCGAGGTTTCTATGCTATGCCACAGTCAATATAGTAGTGTTGCCTAGCCAGTTCTACAGATGGTCAAAACACAGATGGCATGCTGGATTCCATAGTGTATATTGTAGGATTGTAATGTGGTTGGTTTACTGTTTTATCTTTAGGGTTTTATTAATGTCGTTGGTTTTTAGTATAGTTTACTGTGCCTTAATAAAAGTGTGTAAGATGATATTTTGGTTTTTAGCTTAGCTTTTTTGATGAATTTTATATTAAGGTTAGGTTTTGAAATATCTGTTCATCTACAGAATGTTAATCATTATGTAGTTAAAGATATATGAAAAGCCAAACTTTTAAGTCGGCGCTTACATAAAGTAAATATAATTTTTGTTACATATGTACTTACCTACAAATAAATTAAAAGTATCAATTATGAAGATACATACTTTATAAATTATAAACATAAAATTTCGTTGAATTATTAATTATAACGAAAAAACAATTACATCAAGAAGCAACAACCTACTATTCCTACACGTACTATGTATAAAATTATAAATGTAAGTATAAGTAGGTAAGATGGTGTTAGTGCGTAAAATTGTTAATACGTCCAGAATCCCACCTGTGGCTGCGCGCAGTGAAACCTGGCTGGTATGTGATCTTACTCGTGAGTGACCTGAGATGTAAAGAGAATCAGAATATAGGATAGAACGGACATAATGCAAACAAAAAATATGTAATAGTGAGTAACAAACATAATCTGGGACATAACAAACGATACATTTTGATTCAAGTTGTGAATGTGAATTTCAGAGATCGCAAACATTGATATACACAATGCTTAACTTTGTGACCGATAGCATTTTATTAGAGTTAATCCATGTTTGTTTACCGTTGCCAGATGTAAGTAGTTAAAATTTGTCATACTGTGATAACATAATAAAAATCACAAATATGTATTCCTTAAAAGGAGGAAGGGAGTTAGGAAAGCCTTTATAGTTAGCGACAAACAAAATCAACACAACAACGAATACATCAAATATAATGCATAACAGTTTATTCGGTGCTCATACAATCGGCTCACAGTTGCTCCACCCATTCTATACTAAAGCTTCCATAAGCTCGTGACACAGTTAACTATACAGTGTCTTCGTACTATGTACCCAGTGCTGAGTCACTCTCGAGTCACGGACTCTCACGGGTTGAGTCACATCGCAAACATACCTTGAATGTCGTTCTATTTTTTTTGTGAAGATCGAGGTCTTTGGTAAATCCTGCATGAGCTTTTTGGGTCAAAAGGGACTAGTATTTCTTATTGTTGGAAATTTTACTGCTTTGTTTGGCTTGTTAGACTAATTGATGTTTAACCTCAGAAGAATTATATTAAAAACGTGATTCTAGACTAACTTTTTGTGTGTGATTTCGTTATTTGTTTCACAATATCTTTTAGGAGAAAATACATATGAATGTGTCGTGTTCTTAATAGATTTATGTAAGATCTCATGTCAGATTTTTTGCACGTTATCCGGCTAGCTCATTTCATAATTTGCATTGCGAAATTATTTATATTTGATGTGACTTGCTTGACATTTAATATTTGTTTTTATCTTCAACGCGCTCCGGAAGGAGTAAAATATTTCACATATTTTCACACGATTTTGTAACATTTTTCCATGACACGACCTTACTGAAACTGACTAATAATGCAGTACTTGGATTACAGTTAGTTACTGCACTTGATACAAAGTTCTTTAATTTTTTGGGTCTTTTTGGCAAATATATTATGCTGGTTTATTACGAAACAAGAGATAGATAATCACATTTCAAATACTGATTAAATATTATGAGATATGTAGATTCCGTTCATGATTTGCTGGCAAGCTATAGGTGATATAAACACTTGTAGATATTTATTAAATAAATTTTGTATGAGGCAACAATGGTATAATCTGTGTATTAAATATCTACGATTTTATAATTTTCTGAAGTCATCAAAACAAAAATATTGTCGTAATGTTCATAATTATGTTCTATAATCAAGTTGTTTCATGGCTAAGCAGATCCGTTAGCCGACGAGCATGGAAATCTGTGAACTGATTCATCTAGTCGTGATATTAATAACGTGAATAATAAGGAATGATCATTGCGAGTATGTGTTTGATTGTTGGGATTCTGCGATGATTTTAATCCTTTGAGATACGTTTGGAAAGGTACAAACATCTAGCGGATAGTGCTTGATTGATTAATAACAGTGTAGGTATAAATGAGAGAATTGTAACACATCTAAGGGCGTTTATACTTTGGATATGACGTGTATTTTCTTATGAATAAATTTTATTTAAATAAATATAAGGTATATTTCACTCCTATATAAGTTTACTCATCATTAAACTAAACTAGAAGTCTGTTATGAAATTATTTAGTTTAGAAATATTAATTGTAAGCTTAGTTTGTTATATTGGGACAATAAGTAATCAATATCACTCTCAGAACCTTACTCAAAATTACATCTTGTTTTTTTGCAAGAATTTAAATTTGTCTTTCCTAAATTGAGGTAAATGGTTCTATTGTGCACAGAAAAAAAGTCATAACATCTTGCTCATCATCATCATCTCATCTTCTTTTTTGTTTTTCTTTTACTTTCTGCTCATAACATCCGAGTGATTTAAATTAGTGACCAAACGCAGCCTCTAATGAATCATCAATAGGTAGGTAATGTTCTAAGATGAACTGTGACCTATACCGTCTGGCGCGTACTGAAATGAAGTCATTTGTGAGAGAACACAGTAATAGGTATGTGTAGACTAATTATAGCTATGACTTTAGATAGGCGTGAAAAAAGACTTTGAAGTATTTATTTGGCTGGTTTTTGCTGACGGGAATTGGTTGAATTTTGCAGTAAAATCACATTTCATGTGATGTTTCACTTTACTTTACTAATGTTGTAATGTCATGATGAACATTTATATGTATGTATATGTGTGCGTATGTTTGTTATTCCTTTACTATCAAACGGCTTAAACAATTTTCGTGAAACTTAATATAGATACAGATTAAGGTCTGAATAAGTTAGTAAGCCATTTTATATGCAGATATTTTTCGAGTAATATCGCGAAGCGCCTTAAGTAAAATGCTTCGAACGAACTTATTGAAAAAAGTAAGTTCGCAGGAGAGTGGTGAACTCTGGTGTCAGAGTTTTCAAGCCGCCCTAAGGGCCTCTTCCATGGCTTGACGGCTATTTATATTGTTATTAACATGCCTCACGGAACTTACATGCCTTACTTTAATTCAAAAGAAAAAAACAGAGTGATACTACAAAATACGACTACTGAATAAAATAGTTTACGAGCAGAGCTGCAAGTCAAGGATCAGCAAAACACAGCATTTTAAGTTCCCAAAGACATGTTTATGCTAAGACCCTGTAACTGTGATAGTTCAACGGGCAATGTCGGGTACCGGGTTAATTGTAAGTAGGTGAAATAAGTAAGATTTTATTATAAAATCTATTTGTAGTGATCTTAAGGGACGATAAAATAGAAAAAAAAGTTCATTTTCGCACTTTGGTACTACCAAGGCTAGACTATTATTTTGTTTACAGTGTAGGGTGCATTTGACCGTGATTTCTGTGTCATTCTATAATTAACATGTGATTATGTTTTTGCCTTAATGTATATTTCAATCTTGATATAAGTTATGGCTATGACATGCTCTGCCCCTAAAAGAAAATTAAGATCAGGCAGAGATGTAAAAGCCACCGCTTATTAAGACAGTATTATATCAGAACAACTAGGTACTACGTAACTGATTTATGTAGTTCTTTGTGAAACATGATAAAATTCTGTATTATATTAGTGTGTTGGTTTCAAAACTTCAACACTAGAGCTCACACTATTCAAATTCATCCACACATAGATATATGTAGCTAGGCTGTGTTACACATAGATCCAACTTAGCTATAGACTGTTTTGAAAAATTTCATCACTAGAGCTCATACTATTGACTGGCCCTGCCTTCTAATCTAGGGGTTGCGGGTTCGATTCCCGCATGCCACAAATATTTATGAATTTTAAAATTTATAATTACTTGTGTTGAGTCTGGTCGTTTGTATGTATAATAAGTAAGTATGTATTTTATTTACAAAAGAAAAGTAGTTTGCTTAGTGTGGGGCTAGATGGCGATGTGTGCAATGTCCCAGAATAGTTATTGATTTATTTTTATTTATTTAACCATATAAGCAATAACCCTGTATGTTTGATAGTGGTCCGCGGGCGCGCGCGTCACGCTGCGCACGATCCAGCGGAGGATGCGCCGGCGCAGGCTAAGGCCGAGCAGTAGCGGGGTAGGGATACAAGTATAGGTTATACAGATTATGTAATACATAGGATTACATTTCCTATAAATGTAATTTCTTTTTGAAGGTAACACGAGCTTTGCGATGTGATCTTTTTATAGATTTAGATAATTGGAAGTATCCGTTATTAAAAGAAAGTGATAGGATTCTATTAATTCTCTCCTTGAAGGAACCAAAGCGAGTATGGCTCAGCGGTTCCAGTGCCTGCTTTTCATCTAGACGCACCCTGGTTCGCATCCGGCGTACACTAATGACTTGTATTTTCATGATAACATCGTGAGGAAACCGTCATGTTTGAGGAACACAATATTCGAGGACATGTCTCTCCGTGGAAGGACCTGGGCGCCCACCACGATGTATCTGCACAAGAGCACTCCCCTAACGAATTAATTCTGCGGGGGAATCACGACCCTCAGCCATGAGGAAATACGACTCCAGAGAGAAGCACCTTAGATAAAAGGCCGCTTACAAAAATCTTCAATAAAATACAATCAAATTCTAATGCATGGCATTTCATAAGTACAATCACTTTTCGAATTATTTCTGGACTTGTATTTTTATATAGGATAGTCTAAAGACATCTGTTCTTTATCAATCCATTAAAGATACCGTTACATTCTTTTCTTGCCTACTAAAACCAAAACACCTGCGCCAACGCTAGTAAAGCCCACCGAAATATTGTAAAACACGTGTCATTCAAACAATAGACTATAATAATCACATTTATGCAGCAGGTAAATGAAAACAAAAGAATTAGAAAAGCGATAAACCTTATTTTAAAAAGTTTGACCATCTGTGACTTATCTATGCTTCCTTCTTTCTTATTTTAACTATTGATGGCATCGAATGCCTTTGTTTCGAATAGACATTATTTTAAATCTTTGCACGTGCCAAGTGTTGGTAAATATTGAGTTCGGAGTTCTTGGGAAGTGGTTGCAAGTTTGGACAAGATGACAGTTATAATAACGCATACTTATTGAAGAGATTTGATGGAATTCCTTGAGATTTTAAAGGGAGTTCCCGTAATTAGTGCGAGCTGAATGATATCAGTGGTAAATGTGAATCGAACTAAAATTACATGTACCTACCTATTAATGCAGGTAAATTGATAATTTGTTGGCGACATTTTAACATTAATTATACCTTTTTTATTACCCTGCCTTACCAATTATGGCGTCCTCGGGGACAAAACAAGGACGTCCAAAATTGTATGATGCCAATATCAATTAATCATCATTATCATCAGCCTCTTATCGCCCACTTCTGAGCATAGGCCTCTCTTCTTGTACGCCACTCGTCCCGATCCTGCAATATAATTGTCAATATCAATTGGTGTTCTTATAATAATATGTAGATGTAACAAAAATCAGTCATTGTTACGACTACAAAGGCATCGACTAATCACTGATACTATTAATGATATATCTACTTATCACTTTCACTGTTGGTATATTTTAAAAACAAAAAAGCTAAGATAAGATATTACTTTAATGCACACCAAATATTACATAATGAAAGAAATTTAAAAAAACTAATCTAATGCACATTGGGCGGCCTTATCGCCTTAGGCGATTTCTTCCAGGCAAACCTTTGGATGGACAGGATTTAGAATTATAAATAGGCGGTGTACAAGAATACGTAAAATAAATAAATAAGTGAAAGAACACAATACAAACTCAGATAATACACTAATAAATAATAATAAACAATACAATACATAATACTATATGGATGATAAATAATGATGATACACTAGTTTTTGGAAAATGCTTATGGACTTAGCTTGCCTAACAGGCAAGGGCAACATGTTCCACAACTGGATGGCTTGGATGGTGAAGGAATTTCTGTAATACATTAAGTTGGAGTACGATGAGGTAGAAGGAAACTCGAGGAGAAGGGTCCGGGACGAGCGCAGGGAGCTGGAGTGGGAGGCGGTCACAAATGCAAAACGTTATTTTAAGTAACGTAAATAAAACGGGTGCAAATCCTGTTAAATCCTGACTTCATCCAGAATTCCTCTGGTGACCTTTAAGGCCGATCTCTCAGTTGATAAGGGCACGACTCACCACGCCGGAGACACGCTGCGCTCACGAGGAATGGAGTATGTATCGCTACTTCTTCGATTTTTAATGTAGGGCTGGGATGGTTTTAAATTGGTTTATTACAATTATTACTTATTACTTTATACTTGAATTGCATTAATATATTAATGCAATTCAAGTATAAAGGTAAAATTATAGAATTTTTCTAAAAAAATTCATTGTGTGATTTGTGTACATAGTGTGCATAAGAAAGTGTACAATTAAAATTCCAAATGATAAAAAAAACATAACACATACAAATAGATTATATAGACAAATACATAGATATTGTACATCAAAAAGTATGTACGTCAATTACTTGAAGTGTCTCTAATTTCATGTCCGCTAACATAGGTATGTATGTTAAATATGTTATTACACAAATAAACTTACATCAGTTGCAATATACATAAGATTCCTCTATCATCTCATCAGTAGCGACATTTTTAATTTTTTGAAATTATAATACGGTTCCTATCAACTATAATGAACATCTTATACATACGATAAACTTATACATTCAATATGTAACAGATTCTACAAGTAAACAAACAATCGAATACCTCTCAGCGAGTGGCGACTTCCAGTCTGTATACCTCTCTCTAATTTAAGGTCGCATTCGATACCAAATTCAGAGACCACTGGCCAGTTAGCTAACTAGACTATTTTGTCATAATATATGTAAAATAATAGTATTGCCTGTGCACGCATAATAAGCGACTGTGCCTCGGTTGGGAAGTGTCAGTATTTTAATCTGACGCACCCTGGTTCGATCCCAGCCTGTCACCAATGATTGGTTTATCGGGTTGTGAGTGGATCTGCAGTCGTTTCATTGTAACATCATGATGTTGTGAGAGGAAATCGACAAGTTTAAGGACCACAGCATCCCAGGATATCGGTCTTCCGTAGAAAGATCTGGGCGTCCATAATGATGTGACTGTCCAAGAGAACTAATTTAAACATATTCATTTCTGGAGGAGTTACAGTTTCCTTCTGTTATGTGTTTTTTTACATGATTAAGGCTTACGCTTGACTACAACTTGCCTGATGGTAAGCAACGTTATAGTCTACGATCTAGCGCGCTTGCCTAGAAGAAACCGGTTTACTCTCGACTTGAAGACCGACAAATTGTAGTTCAAGGGGAATAGAGATTTAATTTTTACTTTTTTTTTTTAATTCAAATACGTGAGAGAAGCAATTTTTGTGCTACAATACAAATTATGTATATATGTAGTAGTAAAACTTATTAATTATGTTCAGTGTAAATAAAATAGTAGATATACTGGTCCACTATTACACAGTTTAAACGATAGTAAACACTAATCCATTTAGTGTCACAGTGCGAATAACAGTAGTCCTATTTGTGCATTTTGTGCAAGGCCATTTAAACCTGAAACAGGCACATCGGGCTTTCGAATCATCACATACCTTTCTGTTGGGTAAACTACTGTAGCAAGAACACTTTCGTATGAATATTTTGTAACTGTTTTTATTTGAAGATGGTCTTGGTTAATTAATGAATGTTGTTTTGTCCTTGTTGCCGTTTACTTTTTATATGATTTTAGTCAATTTTTGCGGTAGAATTTCCTAGTTAATGATAAAAGTTTTTTGTCTAACTTCAAACGTAGTTACTTACATATTTCTTTTCTTTAAAATAAACAGAAAAAATCTGAAAACGTGTGAAGAAAAAACCTACTGATATTATGAGAAAAGCTTTTTATTGTTAAGTTGTTCATGACACATTCGTATCAATAAGTAACTAATACGGTTTTCACTGACGTGTAATTGCGCGTAGGTATGTTGCTTACGTGTTTAGTATGTGACACCCATCGTCAAAACGTACGCTCATCATGATGAAAACTTTATCATTTTATTTTTTTCATTTTCACTTTTCAAGTTTTTTCCCATCCACACATACAACACATTAAATGACAACCGACTTATATACCTACAATTTTGAATATAGAAAAAAACTGAATTATAACATAGGCTACTTGAGAAAAGACAACTAAAAGATCTCTAAAAAGTTGTTACTCCTCACCGTTCTGAAACATTTCTTGCCACTTTATCGCAAGAATATAATGTAGTAATCAAATTACTCTAGTAGTTTCGTAGTAGTTCCACCTCGGGGCGAAGGGCCCGAATTCCTTTTGCTGCCTTCACCCGACCTAGCTGCGCTTTATTTATGCACTGTTTACCAAACAGCGACTGTAAGGTATAATGAGATACTTTATTGTATAAATATATGTATAATAGTACTTTATTATATATGTACCTTGTTTTGGAGCTACAAAAAATGTATCTTTTGCTAAATTGAGTAATACAAACACTTGCATTGAAATGAAAATATAATAGATCGGATCGTCATAATTTTTGGCGTTGAGGTAGTACTAGACAAGCGTGTTTTACTGATGTTCTTCTACCACATTAGTACGGAGCGACAGGTAAAGTATATTAAAACAAATAACTAAACTAGCTCTCTATTTAAATTCTAAACAATAATGAACCTCAAGGGCGACGTGGTAGAGGAAAGCCCAAGACACGCTGGCGTCAAGATCTCGACCGGTTTCGGGGTGCCTGGCGTGAGGAGGCGGAGACCGGGACGCATGTAGGGAGTTGGGGGAGACCTTTGCGCAGGAGTGGGACAGTATAGGTTAATAAAAAAAAATGAAAGCTATTATGTGATAATAATTGGTGCTTAATATCAGGCTGGCCTAAAACCTAACCTGGTTATCATATCATGCTTAAAAAACGGCCCATTTATTTCATATTCAATTGTATGTAATACGTGGCAGGAGATACTGCGGCTTTGCATCACAGGATCCCAGGATACCTAGCGCAAATCCCAGTAAAACCTACCTGGAGTAGCACCAATACAAAGGAAATAAAAAACTCTGTATTAATGTAGGTATGTATGTTATGTACGTAGACATTAGGTTTTTCCATGAATAAACAATTGTTTATTTTGTACTGTACAAACATAACTATACTAAGCCACATTAAATTATGTGTTAAAGGTGCATATTATAGTAGTTTCGATTGTCGCTGCCGTGTTTTAGAATAGTAATTAAGATTAATATGGCTACTCCGGCTTAATTTATTGCCAGATTCAAGTGTATTGCTCCGTAATGGATATTCAAGCAATGTTAATGATGTTCTTTAGGATTTAGATATTTGACCTATTTGCTAAGGAATTTCGTCTATCTATGCGGACATAATTAAATTGTATAAAAGGTGGTTTACGGAAAAAACTACTTAGTATTTTCCGTAAATTAAGTTGTAAAATTAATTAAAACGGCTGCTGAAATAAGTGATGAATGAGGAAATCTATATATATATAAAAATGAATTGCTGTTCGTTAGTCTCACTAAAACTCGAGAACGGCTGAACGGATTTATCTTATCTTAGTCTTGAAATGTTCGTGGAGGTCTAGGGAAGGTTTAAGAGGGAAAAAATAAATAAATTGAAATTAATTTATACAACAGTTTAGGTCTTTTATTTATCGATTGAGGCAGTGCAAGTCTGCCGGGACAGCTAGTTTTTAATAATTATACATGTTACGTTTGTATCCATGCTAAGATCTAGGTATTCGTTTGCTGATGATCATCTTAAAGTCAGTATGCTTTAAGATGATGATGCCAGTATGGTTTCGTGTGTTCCTTTTCCGACGAGGAAAAGGAACACACAAAGCCATGCTGGCTCTTAGATTGCAAAGTCAGAGGGTCATGGCTTAGATAAGCATGGTCCAAGAATACCGCACAATAATGGCGACCATTGATAACAGAAGAGGGAATTGGTTGGCCACCTTATACGACATGACGAATTTCTGAAAAATAGCATTAAAAAGGAAACTGGAAGCACGAAAAGGAAGAGGAAGGCCGAGAAGGTCATATATACCAACCATCCAACCAAGTAAAGGAGAAGGCGGGCGTCATGTTGTAAATGGAGGTCAAGGAATTGGCAAAAGATCGGGAAGGATGGCGCATGCTCCACAGACAACGGCGTCACCCTTAAATTTGTGATGATGATAATTATAAAAAATAATATTATTTACCAACCATTTTAACTAGAAGAATATTGATTTTTAGGTAAGTGGTAAGTTAATATAATAATTATTTGGAGCTGACTTGCCAACCACAACAATCAATTAAATCATCATTTACTGTACAAGCTGTTACTTTATGGAATTCTCTGCCTATCAACATTCAAAAGGCTCAGACAATTGATTCCTTTAAAAAACAAGTAAAGGAATTTTATCTCGCTTCCCTTCAGTGAAAATTGCTGTCATTATTTCTACTACTATCACCTCTAAATATTTTGTTGTGTATTATATGTATTTGTATATAAACATTAATTTTATTATATTAAGTATGTGTATTGCGTATTTATATGTATATATATATATATATATGTGTATATATATTAGTAAAATTTCTTTTTTCCTTTTTGTTGTACACCACATTCTTCTTTTTTTTCTTTTGCTTATTTCTCTCCAGCTGAAGGTTGCCTGGAAGAGATCGCTTTCAGCGATAAGGCCGCCGCTTGTGGCACTAGTTAAGGTGCAATTTGTTCTATGTACTGTTTTTTTAATATGTGTCAACAATAAAGAGTTAATCTATCTATCTATCTATCAATGATTGTATGTAAAAAAATGTTTGGTATAAATAAAAATATTACCTTCTTAACTAATAAATCCCTGAACCACGCGACCGATAACCTCGCGTATGTCACAAATTCTTTCTTCTTCCGATTAAACAGATAAAATTTAAATATCAAAAGCCAGCATTATCAAAATCTATAATAATTTACACTAGTACAACTAACATAAAGAATTTCATCTCACCGGACCGACATATTCTATTACGAACTTAGATTAAAAAGCCTATTGATAATACGTTTGACATGACTGTATGTAATTTATAAAAAAACACAACACACGACGATAAAAAACAAGATTGAGGGATGGGTAAATAGTAACGTTATGAATATGAAACAATATTATAGACAATATTATTGTCTTACCTTAATATTTCTTTACATAACTCACACTAATATTTTTTATTCTGACTTGTATGACATTAGCTGGAGCGTTTTAGCGCCATATTAATTTATAAACTGGCCAATCAAATAAACATTTGATTCTCTTTCAAATTCATTTCAAATTCATTTATTCATTGCGAAATATAGGTAGGTATACAAAGGTGGTATTATGTACATATGAGTGCGCTATATTTCCACCCACAGGGCGTGCAAATTATAATTAACAATTTAGTTTTTAGAATATTACACTTATATAAATTATTTAAATATGTCAATAAAAGTACTACACACATTTCAAATTGTCTTATCGTCCAAAAATAATTTTATTGAGTAGTAGACCTTATCTAATAAAAATGATTTGAGTCTATTCTTAAACACACCAAGTGAGTTAGCTTCTTTTATTGACGGTGGAAGCTTGTTGTAAATTTGTATGCTTATATTAAATATACTCTTGCTGTATGTACTGAGTAGTTCTGTGTTTATTCGTACATATTCGAGTTTCATGCCTAGCGCTTTTCATCTTATCATATTTATTTAGATCGCTTTTAATCCAAAGAGATGCCTCGTATATATATACTGATGGAAGCGTTAATATTTTAAGATTCTTGAAATGGTTTACACAAGTATCAGTTTGGCGAAGTCCACAAATCGCACGTATACATTTTTTTTGAGCTTTAAAAGCTGCTTCTTTTTCTGTAGCGTTACCCCAGAATAATATGCCGTATTTTATCGTGGCGCCTGCATATGCGTGATAGGCAGTTAACAATGTTTGCATGTTTGCTACTTTTCTGAGTAGGTATAATGCATACGCGTATTGGTTGAGTTTGCTGCACACATTTCCTATATGGGTCGTCCATGACAAGGTGGAATCAATATGGATACCTAAGAATTTTGTCGAATCTGTTTCTTTTATCGTTTCATTTTCAAAATGTATATTAAGAGGTGCTGGCTTAGAATTTTTATATTTAAACGTCATATAGACGGTTTTCCCTATATTAATCTTGAGATTATTACTTCTTAGCCATTTAATAATGTCTTCGAGTACCCTATTTATTTCATTTTCTTGAGCATTTTTGTTAGAAGTAAAAAGTGCGGTACTATCATCGGCGAAAAGGACCATAGGGTAAGTAGTAACATTTGGAAAATCATTGATATATATAAGGAACAAAAGGGGTCCTAGTATGCTGCCCTGAGGTACACCGTGTTTCACGGTCCGGGGGCCAGATCGATATTTTGTGGCCACAGTTTAGTAATCTCAGTGTACTGTTGTCTGTCTGATAGGTAAGATTTAAATAATTGATGAGTTTTCCCTCTGATGCCGTAAATTTCCATTTTATTTAATAGCTTTTCATAGTTTACATGGTCGAAAGCCTTAGTCATATCCATATACAGCGCTGTAACTTGTTTTTTGTCTTCTAAACCTTCATAAACTTTTTTCAAAAATTTTGTAATTGCCATATTAATCGACTTTCCTTTTCTAAATCCGAGTTGGTTTTCCACTAAAATTTTATTTCCTTCAAGATAGGCGTTTAATTTGTTATATAGAACCTTTTCAAATACTTTAGCCATTATTGGAATGAGAGCAATTGGTCTGTAGCAGTTGACATCTGTTTTATCTAATTTTTTGAATATAGGCATTACAATTGATGTTTTCAGCCGACTAGGGAAGGTTCCTGATTCGATACACAGGTTAATAACATAGCTGAGTATAGGAGCGATGATGCTAGATACTCTTTTTATTATATTCGTGCATATACCGTCGTGTCCTGTACTATGGCTATTGTTTAATGTCTTTATAATTATTTCTATGTCATGTGGTGTTGTTGGTGTCATGAAGCAAGATTTGTAACTGTTATATGTCATTGTGTTCATAGAATTGTTAGTCATACTGTCCGTAGAGATGTCATCAATGTAAAAATTATTAAATGTCTCTGCTATGCATGTAGGGTCCGTAATTTCAATGTCATTATATTTTATCAAATTTATTTCTTCAGGAGGAATGTTGCTTTTTTGATTATTGATTATACTCCAGACAGCTTTAGTTTTGTTGCTGGCATTCTGTATGTGGAAGTTGTTTTGGGCTTTCTGAGTTAATTTAATTATTTTCCTATATCGTCTCGTGTAGTCTTTAAACTTCATCTTGTCCGTGTTTGACTTAGTGCGCCTTAGCTTCCATAACAAATCTCTACGTTTAGCCGAGCACGTTTTAATCCCTCTACTGATCCATCTCATATTCTTTGCAATTTGAACTCTGACCTTGACAAATGGGAAACAGAGTTCATAAAATAATGAAAACATGTCGTGGAAAGTATTAAACGCTTCTTCAGGATCGCTGTTTATGTAGACATCAGTGAATGTTAGGTTTTGGAGGCAGTCAATGAACTTTGCAATATTATCTTCGCAGTAGTCCCTTAAAGTTTTGAACCAGTACTTAATGCTGTAGGATTTTTTAATCGGACACTGGAAGATCTGTGCCGTGTGATCAGATAAGGCCAGTTCTGTGATTTCCGCATGTGCTCCATGTATATTATGGGCAAAATTATCTAGGCACGTCTTACTTTGTAGTCGAGTGGGTTCATTAAACGTCAGTTTCAGATTGAAGTCAGATAGTGTTTGCTCAAAGTTTTTAGCTGCAGTTGTCTTTTCTAGCCTATTAATATTAAAATCTCCACATAATATTAATTTATTGCGACCAAAATTTAATCTTGTCAGTAGTTGCTTCAAGCCATCTAAAAATATTTTTACATATTCAAGTTTATGTTTCGGCGGTCGATAAACACATACAATTATTAGGCTGTGTTCTATAAGTTTGATTGCTGAACATTCAAGATAGTTGCAAATACTGTTTTCCTTGGCTATTTCAAGAACCTCATAATTATGGTGGTTGCATATCAATATGCAAGAGCCTCCTCTTCTATTCTTTCGGCAAAACGCTGTGGCAAGTTTAAAATTAGGAATAGATAAATGTACCATGTCACCGTATTTCATGTTGTGCTCAGTTACACACACTACATCAAGATTTGTTCTAATATTGTTAATTTCCACTATTAGGTCATCTGACTTAGATATTAGTCCGTCTATATTTTGATGGAGGATATTTATTTTGTTAAATACGAAAAAGGTTATTTTGTTGTTGTTGAGTTGATTGACTGTTTATGGTAGTTGTTTTTAAACCCTTCTTTTGTTGGAACAGTTTTACCTTTTCAGAGTATAAGCATGAGTCTGTTTGAGTGCACATGTCTCGTTTACCGATTCTTGTGTTACCAAAACTAAAGAGAGGCATTTCTTCAGATGTTTGCGCTGAGTAATTTATTCTATTAATGTTGTCGCATAAGGGTTTTGTTTTGACTAGCAAATAACGTTTGAAATCATTTTTATATTTACAATGTAAAATTTCTCTTGTGACGTGACATTGGTGAAATTGCGGCAGTACCGCAGAAACCATTAAAAAAAAACATAAAAGCTGGAGTGTTCGTAAACTAGGCATATGGCATTATTTATTTAATGACTTCAGTTTATGTACACTGTATGTACATACAAAATACGAGATCAATATTATTATGACGTCTTTTTAAATCTCTGGCAAAGCAAAAAAAAATCTTTTATGTCTTAAAGGTAGTCAATAAGTAACCACCTCTTTGATTACAAGTTAGTCAGAACAGGTTGTTCAGAGTTTAGTTTATGGTATCACTAAATCTGGTATGCAATTAACATACTCTATATAAGATAATCTAAGATGTGTATTATGAATTATTTACTGTTTGTACATTAACGGGTTGTACTGGCAATGGGGTTTTTAATTAGTCGCTACTAAGCTTATAACGTATAATTTAGACTTTTAAAAGATCAGATTTGTTGGTAAAATTTAGACGAGATTAGACTAACGAAGGATCCATGTAATGAGAGGCCTATACCCAGCATTGTAATAAATTTAACTGATGTGGATGATATTGCATTAAATATCTAAATATTTTGGCGGTTTCCGTTAGAAATTAATTTAAAAATATGTCTTTTAGATGATTGTTGGAATTACGTACATTGCTAAACAATTCGATTGTTTGGATGTATTCATGTCATTTTTTTTTGTTTGCCTACATTTTATTTACCACTTCTATAATACAACAGTATTATGGTATAAAGATAGACTTTAAAAGCTATTTTACTAAACAATATAACGAATCCAAACTTGATTTACTCGTAATTTACGCATCTCCAAATGTTAACGCTATAACTAACAAATCTCATAAAATACTTCAAATAACATGACTTTGATTATATCTATCTAATCATCTCTAACGTATAGATACGGTTTCGATTCATACAGAGTTATCATATATATACCTACATGTGTTTGTAGAATAAAAAAAACTAGTAAATATTTATTTCTGAAATGGCGATAAACATACTATATGTAATATGATAAAAGACAAAGATAAATAAATAAATTATAAAGCACCGATCCGTGCAAAAAATGGTAATTTATAAAACCAATACAAACTTTGTGTTCTAAGTAGGTAAACATAAATTTGAGTTTCCTTTTTGTAGTTAAAATTATGTTCACTTTTGATAAGCTACAGCTACTAATCTGCAGCTACGCCGGGATCATTACTGTACTGTAATCTAAAATATAAAACACTTGAAAAACCTATTTATCTCAATTTTTAGATAAGCAGGTACACTATATATAGAAAAAAAGACAGACAGACACTGGAAGTATGTCTTCAATAGCCCTGTATATACGTACATATATTTATACTTTTATTGCAGTCGATAAGTATTGTGAAAGACATGAGTGAATACATTAGTTTCATGAAAAGAAGACATCGTTTATGATTACGTCTATGATTTAATTTAAATTATATAAATTTATGTTCAATATGTCATTTTGTCTTGTTATTTACTCTGTTTCAGAATTATTTTAACTTTTCTAATTAGTTCTTACTAATATCTATTTATTTTATTTGACACTCAGAATCTACACAAAAATATCACTCACCTATAGAAAATAAAATCATTCTCAATAATTTAGGTCAATTTTGTCCATTTATACCATGGCGCACTAGAATCACCATAAAAAAATTACCAACCAAGAACACCAACTTTTAACCGGTGTCATAAGGTAAGTCACAGCAGATTGTAAGAAACCTTCCAAACTAAGCAAAGAAAAAGTCAAACGTCATAATGATCGCATCTGTTGGCCATGTGTTCGGCAATGGCTAAAAAGGTTTTAGTCAGAGGCTTTTAGTAAAAACTCCTTAGCAATAAAGAGGTTTATAAGTTAACATCTGGGCTTACCTGATTTGAACTCGTTTATATGGTTATTGTATCGATTGGAATTTTGGGATTTTTTAGCCACTAGTGTTTGAAGATGGGTGTTACAAGCTTGTGCGACTGTTTTGTTTGTGTGCTTCTCTTTTCGTATGAATGAACCTATTTAGTTTATTAGGATTCAATCAAAAAGTTTTCCAAGAATATTTTTTGTAACAAAAAGTATACTTACCATCCTAGAACGCACTATACCACAATAAATAAAAATTTATCGAGATATATTGGTGTTGTTGCAAGTATTTGATCTGCAAATTATGATTTTAGCAGAAAAACTCTCGAGTTGCACGAATCTAAATAATCTAAGATTAGCGTGTCACCACTTTTTTTTCTCACGCTGTCAGGTTCATTACTATTCAATATAAAGTGTCATTTATTTATTAGTTCACAAAATTTCACGCCAATTATAACTACTGTAGGATTAAAATTAAATATTCCATTCACGAAACATTCTGAGTAAAATACATATTCAACAAAATACTTGTAAAGTAATTAGTTAGTAGCGTATTGTTTGATAGCTTAAAAACTAGAAAAGACGCAAGATCGATTACTAATTTGAATACTTCTTACGAAATGTAAAAATGGCTATTGTGTGTATTCTTAAAATCGAGCTAAACTTAAGTTCTTAATTAATTGGAATGTCCCATGCAGATGCATTCTGTTGAAAATCATATTTTTCATAAAACAACTGTTAGATGGTTTGTTTGACAGATTATTTTATTTCTTTCTTTTCTTATTTTAATGTGATTTTTGACATAAATGTAGAATAAGATTCTAAGAGTTACTTAGACACATTTTTATTCCGAAATCACATAGACCAAGCCGCGGTAATTTACTAGTAAAATAAAATACTTACCTATAATAAAAAATATGGTCTCTTATTTTGATAAACGCACATTGCAATAATAAATGAGTCTATTTTTTTTATGAGTCTAATTGAATTTAGTACAATATTTAGTTCTAATACAATATTAGCTTAATTTTTGTTTTTTGTGACCTACAACCAAAATGGATTAAATGACAGAAACACTAAAACAAATAAACGACGCTAATACACACAAATGAAACACGGAATTATTTGACTTTTGGCATTGTCAGTTTGTTTAACACAATTAAGTGTACAACAAAGGGCCAAGGTTTACTTCACAATGAGAATGAGTAAACTTTTATCAGTTTCTTTGACAATGGGGAACTGGAGTCGAGAGATTTTAAAACGCCTCAGACGTTTCTGACAAGGCTTAATAGGAGATATTAGATCATGTATTAACACACCAGTATTTTTGTATAAAGTGGGTGTGAGGATCAGCTAGATTAAATAAATAAGTAATATTGATTAACAAATCAACCATGTCTCGTAAAAACAGTAAATATTTGAGTGTTTTTATTTCTAAGCCCAACATAACTAATAATGTAGAATGTATATTAACTGTCATATAAAATCTCGATATGATTCTTTTAGCCGGAAATATTGCCCTATAAACTTGAACAGTAAATTTCGAATTGACTACTTATTGATGTCAAATATAGAAAATTAATAATAGCAATATTTATAGTAAAGCTGTTCTTATTAGTCGCTTTAGTATAAGTCACTTTGAGTTAGTTATTCTCTCTCTCTCTGACTCGTATTCCCTCATGACTGTGGGTCGTGACTCCCCCGCAAATTAATTCGCTAGGGGAGTTGTCATGGGCAGATACATCGTGGTGGGGGCCTAGGTCCTTCCACGGAAGTCCTCGGATATTGTGGTCCGCAAACATGTCGGATTCCTCACGATGTTTTCCTTCACCGCCAAGCAAGACCACACATAACTTGAAAATACAAGTCATTGGTGTAAGGCTAGATTCGAACCAGGGTGCGTCTGGGTGAAAAGCAGACACTGGAACCGCCGAGCCACACTAGCTTTAGTTAGTTATTTAGTTAGTTATTATAGTTTAGTGGATCCCATAGTTTATCATTATAAACTATAGATACCCATAGTTTGAAATTATTCTAGCCATGAAACGGTAGTCTTATATCGTTTGTTTATAGATCAGGATGAATGTTAACTTTACATTTTTATGATAATTTCCTTAGAAAAGGTCGTGTTATTGGTTAATAAATTAAATGTTTGTTTTGAGCACTTTTATAATTATTATGCATTTTAAAAATCTATAAATTAAATTGTAGTTAGATATTGATGTACATATGTATATTACCTACTGTATTTTTTATAACGGTTATTACTGACCGACCTTTTACATTAACTATTAAATGGAAACAAAAAGAGTGTTTGATTGATTTGATTAATTATTTTAAACAAAATAGGTGATTAAATTAATAGAAATAAATAAAACCAGCCATTTACTCGCCGCTTGTTAATTTATCAAAAAAATTACTATGCTATTTCCACAAGCAAACACATCGCACAATTAAATGATATATATCCGCCATTTAAAAGAAGAATTGTCATTAATTACTCAATATCCTATTAATTAAAAGTTATGGTACTCATTATCGTTGGTATTAGACAAAAAGGTAAAAAACTAATAATAAACGCACAGTTTCTCGCTAAACAACTGCTAAATTAAAAAAAAAGAAACGTCAAACAGATGCTGGCTGCATGCTTGTAGAATTTGCCGATTAATTTTTAAACAAATAAAAAGTTTAAATGACACGCGCCACGTTTTGCATATGTTGCGTAAGTGACATAAAAACACAAACAGGTTGGGCAATAATAAGGTTTTTACCGCCATCACATTTTTATGTTATCGGCTTTCGATGGCTTTAAATATTGCAAGTCTTGTTACAACTTTGAATAAAATAATGAAATGTATTGACAATGATATCATGTTTGGGTTATTATTTAAAAAATAAGTGTCAATGCCAAGTCATGTTTTAAAAAATAAATTGGCCTTTGTAGTAAATTTTGCAAATAACCAAACATATTTATAGAATTCTAATATGAAAATCAAATCTAAAAAAATACTTCATTGAAATAAATACTAGCTTACAGATTATGGGGTTTACCCTAGCTCTTCAATTTGTCATCTTTATTTGGCACATCCATACATGAATACACGTCAAACTTATAACACCCCTTTTCATGTCCTAAAATCAAACTCAATAAAAGACGCTCTGTCAACGATCCCAGCGACACATGACGCCCTGCTTGCTTTAATTAAAAAAAAGCTAAAAGATTAACGTTCTGATATCACCTGCCGATGCAAAGGTGTAGATTGACAGAACCCTAAATTCCCCTTCCACTCCCACCAGTTTTAATTCAAAGTCCTTTAATTACCGACCGTTTAGATGTAAAGACTAAAACGATGCGTTCAAAAACGCGGTTGGATTTCTGATGAGCAATTTAGATTGGCCGTACGACCAAATGACCGTTGCCTTTACTAATTTTAAGAAGAAAAAACTTAAAAAGTAAACTGTACCAAATAGTTTCTACACCTCGATTGAGATTAAACCTTTTTACAGAGGCTTAGGGGCGACTATGGTTCGAATGTGTTGAGAAATAGAATAACGCAATACATCATAATATCAAAACAAATGGCCACCGGAATAACTGTCCATAAAAGTCCAGTCGAGTTTATTTTTCTTAATTAATAATAATTGCAGTTTATTATTGCGTATCGTTGCGTAGGTTTAAAAAATTTAGATTACAATCTCGGGATGGTATTGCAGTTTTTTTTAATTGTTAACTTTTTACGAGGTTTATGCGTAAACAACAGGCGGTCGGTAATTAGTTCATTGCAAACCTCACTGTTGTGTCGAGATAAAATGCCGTAAAATGGTTTTACGACGTTATAATAAACATTCTAATTTCATATTGTTGTTTGTTTTCAAAAGAAAAGAGTTTGACTAAGATGAAGACGCATAACTCTTTTACGTCTTAATAACATGGGTAAAGACATTAAAAATTAGTTTATGTTTGTAAAGCAGGGGTTTTATACTGGAAACATTAATTTACTAACTGTAGTATTTTGATAGAAGACTCTGGGATGTTTGAGCTTAATTTAATTCAAAAGTTTTGTTCGTACATCCGTTTTGTTATTTTCGATTCGTATGTACATTCGATTTTATGATTTTTGCGCATGAATAAAATAACTGTACCGAATTATCTTGATTTCAAACTTGGATGATATTGATGTAAATATGTAATAGGGAATATGCACAACTTTTTTATTATTACTTCAATGAAAGCTTTTGAATAGACAATCAGCATAGTGAAATTATTTTTCAATTAGCTTTAACAATAAGGCAGTTATACACGTTTTCAGTTTACGATTAGACAGAGAGAACCGACATGCCATGTGACGTCACATGACACTAACGCCATACTAAATACATAGAAAATTCTGTTTTGAAAGAAAAAGATGGAATGAAATCTTCAATTGGTCATAGCTTCTTTATTTTTCAGTGGATATAAATGCGGTTTGCACAGCTCGTTTAGTATTTTGGTATATTTTTATAGTTTATTTACAAAAATCAAATTTCATTTCACTGCATATTCCCTATTGCTGGTTGGTTGAATCCCTTGTTCTCATGATTATCATATGATCTACTTAAACACCAGACAATTCTCGAAGTGGTGATAAACACTTCTTTATTACTTATCGTAAGCAGTTGATTGAATTTTTATTTAAAAATAAAATCCGGGACATTGCACACAGCGCCATCTAGCCCCACACTAAGCAAACGATTTATATATTTTTTTATTTTACTTATTTATTTTAAAACAAATACGATTTCTCAATTTGATTGACCTTTATAATATAACTTCTTCAATTTTTGTTCAATTGGCTATAATGACAACATTAAGTTGGTATTGCCAGTCGTTCAAAAAGATTTTCATCAAGGTTCGATGGTTGACAGTGGATTAAAATATGTGTGTATAAGGTGCTGGCAATCATCTTTGCATATTTATTTTGTTTATTAAGTACCCAGCGAAGCAGTGGGGTACTTTTGTTCCTGTATATTCTTCAATCATAATTATTGGAAGTGATTCATTGGTAAGAAGTGTTTAGTGGGTATTTTTTTTTTGACATTTGACCACCCGATACCTTACTGAGTTCTATAATTTAATTACAATTATTTATTGTCAATGAAAACTAGGGTAGGTAGGTACATTATAAGATTAGGTTCATTTTTTGTGATAGATACTAAAAATTGGATCTATGAATAGTTTGCACCCTGTAAGAGTTTATGTAAGTACATACGTAAATCATAACTTAAATCTAAGCACAATAAAAATTTAATTAATCTACAAAAACAGCCCACAACTAACACGCTATCAGCAGATGTAACTGAAAGGTGTCTGAAACCAATCGACAGACGTTACAAGTTCAATATAAAAAGTACAAAATAGTTTTATATGTGTCGATATACAAACACATGGCCGCTATCTGTGTAGTTTGTTTTTGATGTGATGGATATTAGGGATACGGTTTTTGACCAAGTTTATTTTGAAGATCGATTAATATGTTTATTCCTTTTTTAAATAGTTTAATTTGGGTTGTGATTTACCTACTTGTATTATTATCATAGTAAAGTTTTGTAATACTTATGTAGATGGGACCATAGTTGCGTTTGTTAACATAATATACTTATATGTAAGAACAAATTTTGAGACTTAAATTCACTTGAAAGCTGACGTTTTATTCTATAAAGAAATCAAACACGGTATCATTAGCATTAACTTTATTTCTACTTTGTCTTCTGATTTAAACACTTTAAAACCCATAACTTACTATGAAAAGTGTGCAATTATGAAGTGTAATTCGTGCCTGTACGGTGCTAATTTGAAATAAATAATGAATATAGCATAATATACCACGCGGAAATGCCGCCAGCATTTTGGGGACCTTTTCTTCTACTACAGGCACTTTAGATTAAGTATTATAGTTTTAGAAGTAGTTTAAGTTTTTATTCCATTGTTAGTACATATTTAGTTTTTTATATAAGTGTTTAACAATGGGTATATCCACATTCACATTATCGTATCGTCTTGGCGCTTCTCAGTCCAGCTGGTCTCCAGACAATGACCAATCACAACAAACCAGTTAAACATTACTTTTTTTCCTGACCTATCGATAAAGGAGCCACTATCGCATTTCCTTTACTTTTCAAATCTAAATTTCAATCAAAATTTTTGTACATTGTTTTACCGTTTTGTAGAAAAAGTGGGATAAGAATAATTAGGTCTCGATCCTGATTTATATACTGCGTTTATACTGCTTTCATTGAGATTTATTTTTAACACTACACAATTACCTAGTTTTCTAGTTACAAGGTTTTTAGGTACAACGTACTTTGAGAATATATATGTATAACCTATAGTATACCTTTTGATCTTTTTATCTCATGTTTTTAAAAATGTTCATTACTTTTTTAATATCTTAAACACATCTTCCCACTTATTTCATTTTTAGATTATATCCCTAACAAATTGGTGAGATGAGACCGCTCTTTGCGATAAGGCCGCCAATCAAGACGCTAATTTTAATTTATATGTTTTTTGTATTTCTTTATGTGTGGTGTTTAAATAAGGTATTTATCTATTTATCAGCTATCTATCTATCTTAAATATTTGTTTGGGATATAATGATATGATAGAACATCTCTCAATATTTGTCAATATCAAACTCTTGTTTGAATTTGATAGAATTTGTACGTGATCATGCATTTAAACTAAGTTTAGGTGAAACTTGAATGACAAACTTTAATTAACAATACGCGTTACTTTCACAAAACTTCGATGACAAATAATTTTGACAATTAGATATTATATGTTCACCGACAACAGTTTCAATATTTGTCGTACCTACAAGTTATCAGAAAAGCTGCAATTTAATAACGGAGGTGTACACTATGTTTTAAGACCGGTATGAAAGCACAATATACACATGCAGTCCAGTTTTCTCTCAAAGGGTTTAATATCATCTCAAGGTGCTATTCCCGCGTTTTCGACACATCTTGACAGGTGCGTTCGAAAACCGTATCATCCCTTTGTGAAACCACAACCTCTTTCGAGAAACCAAAAAGTTTTTTCTCCACTCAAGGTGCGTTCAAAAACTTTATTATCTCTGTGGGAACGTCGTATTGGATAGTGGGAAATTTGACATGTGCATTTCGTATCGGAAATTGGTGAATACAGTTAACTCGACTTCCGCGATTTTAAAGCGCAGGTTTTATTATGAGATGACGGAAGTAACTTGCTTTAAATGCTGGTGGGAGACGGTGGGACTGTTAGATGGATTGGACAGGTGTGAGTTAATAAAAATATACGATTATTTATTAGTGAAATCAAAAGTTTGAGACAATATATGCTTGTAAGTAGCACGTATTAACTAAATAAACAATAATTAGAACTTAAATCATTTACAGACTGTTAAAAATGCAAGATATGGAAATGTATTAGTTGACTAACATATATTCTACGAAGAAAAAATATATAAACAGGCAATATAAACAACTGACTGATTAGTTCAATTTGATTACAAATTGATGTGTTTGGAAATATCTTATTTTCATAAATTTATTTTCGAATTCGTATATCAAGTTCAAATGGCAAACATCTCACTAACAACAACAAGAAAAAAAATGCAGCTGCTTGACAAAATAGTTTGATAAATGACTAACAAACTACGGCAAAAAACAACTAAAAAACTGCAAAAAACAAAGCACATGCGACACTAATCACTTACCGCCGATTTTTAAAAACGGATGTAGAAACGAACGGAAATTGGCACCTTTTTGCTCCACAAACTTCTTGGGCAATGAAAACTAAAGTTTCATCACTAACTTCTCAACAATAGAGTTTAATATCAAAAGAGTCCTAAACCAAAAAGAATGAAAACAATATGTTTTGACATTCGAAGTTTGAAAATTAAAAAAGCCGTAGGTTCTTTCAAGAGGTAAGTAGGTCAAGTTTTTGCTATCAATTTTATGCAGATGCATGGTTTAAAAATACAAAGCTCTAAGCAGGCAGATGTACGGAAAGGCCTTGGAGATGTTTGCTGGAAAAAAAACTAAACACCTTTGCATTGACGCATGAAGAAGCATTTTTTGTTTCTTTATTTAAATTAAGATCGATCTTTGGATAGTGAGATATATTATTTTTTTCGCCTTAATGGTTATCGTAGCCAATAGAGATAGGCAAATAAAATGTTATGGTCTGAAAAATATTTATTTATTAAAATAACTTAATTCAAATAATTCAGTGAACATAAAATATAAAAAAATAAAATGCTTTAATTTATTTCAGAAAAATAAATGTACTTCTAATGATTAAGTTTTTAATCTACCCATAGTAATTTAACAGTCCCAAAAAGGTCATCGCACTTGCCAACAAACACTAATTAAAACAATAATTATAAGTCAAAATAATTGTCCGCGGGTCACAGCCGCGATAGTAATCGCAAATTTGAATTAATATAATGTGTTATTTTATTTTATAACGTTCATATATTTATTAAAACCCGCACTTTGGACGGAAGCTTTTATTATGCCGTTATTTTGGTTTTATGACGTCCGTTTTTGAGGTTTTTGAGAGGTAAGGATTGACCAAAAAGGTGTAAATTTGTTTAGGTAGTCAGGTAGCGTTTAGATTATTTTATTGTTAACCTAATGATAGTGGCTAAAGATTTCTTTACGATATTTTTGTGTATAAATGTTTGTACTTTTTTGCGATCTTGTAAACTTATATTACGCTCGTTAGTAGCGTTTGAGTTGATACCCTGCCTGTTATTTACCAGCACTAAAGTGTTAGATAGATGTCTGTAGAACACTTGTCTTTGAGATATGTCATTAATAAAAATTACAACAAAACCACATTTTTTTTAGTAACCATGGACCCTAACTGAATTCGAAATTTATTCGATAATTATCACTGTAGTAAAACTTAAAAAAGATTAATTTTACAATTAGGTCATAGCTTTTTCCTTAGGCCATAGTTCCTTACCTACCTATAAATACCGGACACAGTAAACAAATTAATTAAAAATCAACACACGTCTTCCCTCAAGCTGTACATTAAGTTCGAAGCTTCGGTCAAAGCCACGCGTCCGACGATAAACGAAACTGACCGAAGATATTGCCAAAACAATGTTCTGTAACTAGAATTTACGACTTTATTTACTGAGCAATAAGTTACATTATTGTCTGTTAATGCTTGCAAGATGAGTGATAAAAGCCTTGAAGGCATAGAGCAGATGTATTTCACACAGTTTTTGAGTAACCTTTGTATCATTATGGGATTTTTTTTCTTCAAGAAAGGCATGTGTTTGGTAAGATGTCCAGGTAAGACAGATGTATTTCTCAAAGTGTTTTGGTCATTTCTCTCTTCCGGTAAGTTTTGAATATTTAGAAGTTTTGAAAGACAGCTAATATTTGAAACATGATACGGAGAGGTCAATGGAAACAGTTTTTTGCGGCTTGATTGGATTTTGTCGTAGGTATCGAGTGGCTGTCCGCGAAATCTATGAACCATTGCAACGGGCGCAAAAACAACAAAACGTCTAATTTAATAACTTCTTTTGAGAGGGAAATTCTATTAGGATTTTGTCTCTTCTATTTTGTTAAATCGCCTTGATATAAATTTATTATAATTTGTTATAAGAGACATGAAATCTTAAACTTATCACATTTTTTCCATTTTATTGTTAACAGCTATAAAAGTTCATATTCTAGGTAAAAAACAAAGATTTAAAAAATAAGAGCAGCTGGCCTCCTAAAGGTAAAAAGCTTAAAATACAGAAATGAGCCGAACTTTTTCTTGGCTCTCAGATTTTTTTACTCCTAGACAACATGTCATGTTTTTTTTCCTCTGGCACGTACCAAATGTTGCATCGGCAGCTGCGCACGCGTCTTCAAGATCATTTCGCGAATTTTCTTAAAGAGACAGATGCCGTAAACAAAATTTCAATACGCGCGAAGCAAAACGTCGTAACTGCAACACCTTATTAGCACTTACGACGTTTCTCGTGTGGCTAAGATTGGCTTAAGGACAAACTTAATTTGCGCTTACAAATATGCGGAAATTATTACTTTTGCGACGCGATAAGGTTTTGAATCGCGTGTAAATTTATTTTGTAACGTTTTTCTTATCGATATTTCTTTGCAAAAAGTATTTAAAAGTTCGAAAGCACTTGGCACACCTGACATTGTAAAGGGACTGCATAAAAGCGTGTTATTGAATAGTTTTGCTCTGTATAAGCCAGAAGATGATCTTTATGAATTGTTTTTGAACAAAGTCGTGCGTTTGCGCGGTTATTGTTGCAATTTCACGCTTCTACAGTTCTTTTTGGACTTTTAAAAGCGAGTAGTGAAGTTTTATAAAAAAACTAGTGGGTGCTCGCGGCTTCGCTCGCATTAAGAAGTAAAACTTGCATTCCCTAATTCACCCCTTTAAAAGTGGCATTTCCAAAAATCCTTTCTTAGCGGATGCCTACGTCATAACATCTACCTTCATTCCAAATTTCAGCCCAATCCATCCACTGGTTTGGGCTGTGCGTTGATAGATCACTATATCAGTCAGTCAGTCATCTTTGAGTTTTATATATTTAGATGAAGTTTCAAATATATCAGATTAAATATAATAGATTAATCAACAAATTACCGGATGCAGAAGTTTTAAGAGAATCATAAAAGTATGTTATTAAGTATAGATGTTACTTACTTACTAACTAAGCTTTGATTGACAAATGCATTAGTTATAGAAATAAGTTTTTTAAGATTTAAACACCAATCAAACAGGGTTATTTGAGAAAATAGTTGAATATGTTATTGTAAAATTTAGGCTGTATGGGTGTAGATAGTAAACGTATGAATTAAAAAGTTTATATTGTTGTTTGTTCAGCGGTTTAATTTGATTTCCATAATATGCCTGCTTGAGTTTTACGAATAACGGATGGTTTACAATACTTTTAGTAAGTAAATAAGTTTTTATACGAGTGGCCTACTCTCGTGTTGAGAGTTTTCTTACTGTTAGCCATGACACATTTATGAGCCCACTTTTTGTAGAAAACGTCTAACTTCTTAATTAATAAATTATAACCCAGGGGTCTTTAAATCTAAAGTAAATAGGTTTCTTCTAGGCAAGCGTGCTACATCTTAGACTATAGTGGTGCTTAACATCAGGCAGGCTATAGTCAAACGTAAGCCTATTATTATTTAATGTAAAAAAATAGGTGAAACGTGTCTGCTTAAAATTATAAAGCGATATTCCTAGCTTAAAGCCAAAAGCCCAGGAGACTTTTTTAGAGTTTCGAAATACAAAACAAAGTTATTTGCAAATTTTCTCAATAACCCTGTACAAGCACATCCTCGGCAACAAGTAAGCAAATTGCACGCAAATTACATTTATTACTTAGCAATAGTTGTTTTTCCCACAGACTGTGTTTCCTGATCGGAATACTAATTCTGTACCGAGATAAGATTAGTAAATAGTGCTGGTGCGGAAATAATGCACATCAGATGCCTACAATTTTTTGTTTTCATAAAATGTTATTTATAAGTCTTAAAGCTTAAATAAATAGCTAGAATTAAGACTAACGGTCTGGTTTTTTAAACAATACCTATTGATTGATTATTTCTGTAAAGTCCTCTTCAGTTAATAATAAAGAGTTCATCCCGCAGGAGCGACTTCATGGCGAGTCGTCGGTGAGTGGCGTCACCGCGGACCCCGATTCCTTGGGGGCTAAATGAGACCCCCTGCCTCCCGGCTTGCCTTGATTGGCCGTCCGGGAGTGGCAGACGCAAGAGCTCAGTACCTAAGCTCCAGGGTGGAAGTGTTAAAGGGCATAACGCCGCTAGTACCGCTCAGAGAACGCGCAGCACACCTCTCGACACCCTAAGCCACTCATACCAATGTTGCCCTTCCGGCGTCATCTTAGGCTGCCTTTTGTGGAGGGCCCATTTAGTGAGTGGCAAGTCATCACCCGCTATAATTTTTATGAATGAGGCATAACTGGCGGGTGCCGTTCCTCGTACAATAGACCAGTTAAATTACGTCAATGAACAATTCAACACAATAGCCTGTAATATTAATACCATGTCTGCAATAGTTACTTTATATACCTAACATCCTCTATCTGTAATTTTTACTTAATTTTAAGTACCTATAATATTGTAAAAGACCTCTCAGTGTTGGCTACGGCCCCACTGATGCCTTAAAAATACCGGGCGTAAGGCCCGAGAATCTGTGAAGAGTTTATCTATCTAGCGACTTAAATATAAGAAACTGTGGGTTTTATCGCTGGTATTAAAATTATGTTATATAAAAGCGTAGAATAAAGCCATGAGCTTTTAGCTATTTGTACATAAGCAACGTACAACGTAGTTGAATTATTATTAGAATTAATTGTATAAAACTACATTATCTTTATATGCCTTTAACATGCTCGGCCTTACATGTCAGACTATCAGTTCAACAAAGCGTATGTACGTATATGTACTATGTATGCATGTAAATAATGTATGCGAACTGCGAATAGGCAAGTCATACCTACAGTTTCTCCGTTACTTTGCCTAGACATGGGATATTTTAATTCCAATGTTACTGGATTTGCAAGCCTATTTTATTTACTGTGTCTTATTCTAATTCTGTGTATATTATTTGAATAAAGCTTTTTTTCTATTATTTATATTTTTTAATTATTTTTGCAATCTTAGTTGAATGTTAAATTTGCTTCTTATAAGACAAAACATTATTAAATAAATAAAATAAATGTTCCGGGACATTGCACACAGCGCCATCTAACCCCACACTAAGTTAACGCTTGTGTCGTGGGTACTAGGTAACGGATTTTAAATTTATTATTGCTCCGTTAGCAAAACTTTCTAAGATATTTTTTCTGATTTGATGACCAAAAGTACTTCAGCGTAAATAAGGTTCCTATATAAACCACACCAGGAGTAGGAAGCATTAACATAATAATATAAAAAAACAAAACTAGTATGACGTCATTGGTTTAGTTATTTTTAGCCCAACCTCGTTCCCGACAAAAGTTCACAAGACAACCCCTAAAGGCTAAACCTAAACCTATTAACCTAAGCTCTGCCTATAAAGTGACGTCATTCAGACTGTTTTTATGTCACCGGCCGCTTGTTGAACCTTGTTATACCTCGTTGTACATTGTATAGACTTTAATGTTACCATTACTTTGGAGAATCAAAATAATATTTAGTTTAGTGTATATTTTATGTGTGTATATATTGTTCATTATTATTAATTGAATAAAATCAATATTCAATAATAAGAAACAATATTTACACATATTACTTAACACTAATAGAACTAAAAAAGAGTATTTACATCTAAACTAAATTTAAACAATCTACATGTGGTATGGAACCAAGAACGCTGGCTGAATTGAATTGAATAAAATATATACTTTCAAATAATATTTAATTGAAAAGATGATACATACGTAAGACGCTCGCATAATTAAAGGAAACAAGTTGTGTAACACGTATCTCATACATGTTTTATAGTTTAATGAAGAGGTTTACTTAGCGTTTGCAAAGAGAGGCCTATATCCAGCAATGAGAAATGAATCAGGTTTATGATAATGTAGTTTTTTATAAATTTGACGTAGTCTCTACGTCTGCTTTTAAAGCCTACATAAATAAATTAGTAAAGCATGTAATTTTTAAACTGATAGTGCTATCAAGTAAATAGTGAATGCAGTTTGGTTATTGATATTAATTAATTTGATTAATTCGCGAGCGTTTGTTTGCGAAGTCAAAAAAGTACAAATCCAATGGTCAGTGTACTAGGCACTTTTGGTTCCGCGGGAAATAGCGTTTGTTCGTTGATCTGTTTGTGTGAGTATTTTTTTTTATTGTGTGAAATTGTGATTTAATAATAATTTGATATACACATATATTATAATTGTCAATAAAAATATATTAAATTAACCCAATTAATTTACAGTTTTAGGTATGTCTCACAAAATATGCAATACCTGGTCTCACTGGCTGGTCTAGCAAATATTATTATATTGGTTGTCAAATAGATCTTGTTTAGATAGTCTTGCTTTAATTGAGATTTCGTTTGAAATGAGCTTATCTATGAGTTTAGGCCCAGAGCGGTCAAGCTATAAGTTTTTTCCTGTTTATTGATTGTAAATTTTATGCATAGCATCATTATTTAGCACTGTTGAAAGTTTGGTCTAGATATTTTTACATTTAGTATGTCACAACTAAATAAAATAGGTACAATAAGTTAGTTTTTTAGACCATTTCTTAGTTAAAAGGTGCTTGGGGCTAAGGATTTGTCTGTAGGAAGTAAGGACTGAATTGAATAATATAAAAAATAAACTAGTTAACGCCCGCGGCTTCTCCCGCTTTATTTTGGAATAAAAAGTAGATTAAGACACTTGCAAGACCTCATACTATCTACATACCAAAAATCATGATGATCCATTCAGCCGTTTTGCGTTATGAACGCTTATATTAACAAATAAACTTTTTTCTTATACCTGCTATGTTCAGATTTTTGACGCTCTTCAGCTTAACTATATGTATAGATAAAAGATAATTGCAAACTAAACCAAAAAATAAATATATTTTACTCATGTTTGACTACAGCCCGCCTGATGCATAAGCATTGCTTTGCTGTAGATTTTTCATTATAATCTATAAATCTAAATAATATAAAACTCATAGGTGACTGACTGATTGATATAGTGTTCTATCAACACACAGCCCAAACCACTGGACGTATTGGGCTAAAATTTGGAAAGAAGGTAGATGTGATGACGTAGGCATTCGCTACGAAAGGATTTTTGGAAATGCCACTTTTAAAGGGATGAAATAGGGGATGCAAGTTTTACTTCTTAATACGAGCGAAGCTGCGAGCACCTACGAGTAATATATGTTTATTTTACTCAACTGAAAAACCCAACATGTACGTAAAAAAGGAAACATTGTCACATACTCAAAAATATGTAGGTTTTATTAGAAGATATTCGAGATTTCAGTCTTACTTGGCAACCATTAACCAACCATACAATTCTAGATTTTATAATACCTATTAGGTAAGCCAATGGTCATGAGTAAAGTACTTCCTCTATTTGAATACGACTTTAGCACTAAACTCTACTGACCTCGAACTGAAACCTAAAAAACAGACTAAACCTAAAAAATAAACGATCTGAACTTTACACGGTTTTTGTCTAAAACCAGTTTTACAATGTTAGACTCTTGTTAATTTAGTTTAAGGTAAGTTAGCGTGAAAATTGTACCTACATGTGATCTAGACGTGTTTTATGTGTTTCATCTACCACCTTTGTTTTATAACCTCCTGGTACTTACGTTTATGTCTTAATGTGTATCTAATATTCTAAATACATGTAAAGAATTCTAAGTTGTCTGTCACATAGTGATCTATCAACGCACAGCCCAGATCACTGGACGGATCGGGGTGAAATTTAGCATGCAGGTAGATGTTACGACGTAGGCATTCGCTAAGAAAGGATTTTGGAATTGCCACTATTGAAGGGGTGAAATAGGGGTTGCAAGAAGAAGTTAGAAGGTAGAAGTTTTATTTCTTAATGCAAGCACCCACCATTCAAAGTATATTTTACAAACGTGTCATAAATCTCATAAAAAAGAAGTAAGATTGTAAAGATGATTCACATTTTGTTTTAAAAATAAATGGAGTGATTTAAAATTTATTAAGTTGATTTGATAGCAAAATCTTATCTGCATTTTTTATTGAAAGTTATTCTTATAATTGACTCATTTAAAAGCGTTATACCAACAGAATCAACAAAGCGCAGTGTTTAAAAATGCATTAAACTGTATTTCAAATACTTTCTAAGTTTCATTCTGTCTGCATTGAAGTCAGATCATATTTAGAGACTCCTATCTTACTTTATATTAACATTCCCACTAACATAAGACTATAAAACTTTTTCAACCTCTTTCTAAAGCCTTAAAAACCATTAAGCATTGGTTTTCAAATTAAATATCATAATCAGTCAGGACACAGCCGTGGGAAGCGGTATAACAACTCGACGACATATATGGACAATCGACGACTTGTAAAAACTTAGACCAGGTTATCTGTACTTATAGTATTTACTGCTGTTATTCTGTGACAGGTTATTATTAATTCACGCACTACGGCAGATTATTTGGAAGCAGGTTATAAATTGGATTCGATTATTCTATGTTTACAAAGTTAGTTTAGATAGCCATAGAAAAGACTACACGCGCCTGCTTATTAAACATACAATTGTTATTACATTATTTATTTTTAAATACTTAAGTTGTCAAAATTGTCGTATTTTGTAGTAAGTACCTAATAGTAACACGTTGCCTTTTTTATTGTGTAAATACTTTTAGCTGCCCAGGTGGTTAATGGGGGAACTTAATCTACGCACATAACGTTGCCTTTGGAAACTAAAATAATTGGATTTAATTTAAAATCTTATGTAATAGACATTTTTCTTATTAATTTTGTGTTTATTAGAAGTAGTAAATAAAGGCTCTGTCTTGTAAAAAAAACTGTATTTATAATGCTAGTTACAGGTCCTGTCCTAGTATACTATCCGGTTTCAAATCGCTAACAGTGAGTAAACTAACGGAGTATCACGAAACCAGACTGTAAAGTTGAAACCGTGTCGTGGTAGAAACAAGCAAGAGTAATAATTATATTAATTATATCATGGATAAACAATGAATGACCTGAAATTAGAGCTTTACTTAGAGCCGGTTAAGACTCGACAAGCTGGTTTGATTATCTTCTTTTACTTTCTGTTTTGTGTGGTTTAGTTGAAGTTGTATGATTAAGTTTTTAACGCCTGAAGGTGACATGGGAAGGCAATGTATAATAATATCTTTAAAAAATTAGTCGCTGTTTAGTAGAACAGATCTATATTTTGGAATCGGTTTTATATGTTAACAAATGCGTTTTTTTTGGTGTAAAACCAGTGCTTGTAAATATATATAAGTTTATTTTAAAACAACAAAAATTAATAGTAACACTTCCAAAAAATAATAAAAAATAAACATTATATATACATCATAAAAAAAAACTAATCTACATTTTCAAAAGGTAGCGTACCCAAAATGCTGGCTGCATTTCCCCGTTGAATAGCTAGACTAATCTTTTGGGCAAAGTATAAGCCAGCATTTTGGTCACGCGAAGCCTGTAAATAAATATTATACTTAGCTACTAAATTTAAATCTGAAAAATTCTAAGAAAATTTGAATTTAATGAGAATGCTGTTTAGTTGGGTCTTTGGGTATTTTGTGTATGTTCGAAGTTCTTTGTGAAACATACCCTTGACATATCAGGTATACCTGAGTTACCATTTTCAACAATCGGCCACTTTTGTGCCATTTCTTGTGAGCAACTACCAAAAGGACATACTTCTTAAAGTTTGACTGTGACTTCATACACAGATGAGCATCTAATAAGTCAAAGCCTAAATTTGAGCAAAATTGTGTGGAAGCTTGACCCAAAATAATAGGTCCTAGGAAGACCAAAAATAATAGGTCAAAAGGTCAACGCTCTTCACAAATACTTTATTTCTCCATACCCCTGTATTGAAGTGTAGATACAAGAAAGCACCTGTTTACACACAGCACAAACACGAGGTTTAATGGAGACGTGTGTACGTGACTTTTTGTCGCACTTGTGCTAGGAATGTGTTTTTGTTTAGTTTTAGAAAACTTTGTTGTACGCTTGTAGTTTGGTTGTACTTGGCATTTGGTTTTAGGGTTAGGTTATTTAAAAAAGCATTTTGATAGAAATAATGTATTACTCCTTTCTTGCTAATACAATCATTTTATATAATTTCGCCATTAGCCATTGCCTTCCAGCGTGGTAATGCGGCCAGTATGCTGGGCACGCTGCCCTCTGGTAGTGGGCTGGAGCATTTAGATTATCTTTAGGCCCCTTTTTTGTAGTAGTTAGAAGTAGTATGTTTAGTTTTTCTTCCCTTATTTTTATATGTTATTATTGTACATAAAGTTATTATTGTAAAATATATATATATGTCGGCGTGTTTGATTCGAAGAGTGTTTAAGTTGTTGTTAATGTTTGATTCGGAGAGTAGGCGAGTTGGTTTCAATGTCACTGTCAGCTGTCACAATGTTCGAAATATGTTATAATGTTTATGTCACTGTCAATAACGGCTGACATTGACTTGAGACTAACTTCGGAGCCCTGCTCTGACGCAACAACCAGCGCTAGTGCCGTGCGAGAGACCGGCATTCTTACTTGGGACGGCAATCGGTTCGCATCGCGTTGTGGCGTTACGTGTTGGTTGGAGTGTCGACCGAATTAGTGTAATTAGTTATCAGACAATCTTCCTACAGTTGTATTTCATAGTTTAACCTCGAACAAATTGTAATATACCATCAATAAGTTGAAGTGCTACGTTTTATTTCTCCATGCCCGAATATCCATGCCCAGCCGGTAGAATTACTATTATGGATAATGAAGATGCTCCGCTGTCCCCACATCAGAAGTGGGATGATGGCAAAATGGAGAAATAATTGATCGCCGAGAAACACAATGGGAGCCATGCATGTTCTGCCTACGTGAAAATCAGACCCACGAACATTATCAATTCTTCGTGTCAATGAACAAAAACGTGTGAAAGATAAAAAGCAGTTGGGATTTGAGTTTTACTGAAACTTATCAATGCGGCAACGATAATCCTCGGACCAGAGAAGACCATAAAGCGATTTCATAATTGCGTTGAAATTTACGAATACGTGTGCTGTGAATTGAAAGACAAGATTTGCTGTTCGGATTTGGTAGGAATTTTATATCTTCTAATTGGAAATGTCGTACAAGAAAGACTACGAAAGAAACGACAAAAAATATTGACAAGCAAGAAGATTACAAGATATGGACCGCATCGTGAGGGAGTACAAGAGCAGCGCCTGCAGCAGACTCATGCCACGTCGCAGTGATGCGCGATGCCGCTGCAGTGGCATGCGCTCCGGGCAGCACATGGAGCAGCGGTGGTGGCACGCGGTCGAGCTGCCGCGGCCCATGGAGCAGCAGTGGTGGCATGCAGCCGGGCGACCACGGCACATGGAGCAGCAGTGGTGTCACGCGGCCGGGCGGCCACGGCACATGAAGCAGCAGTGGTAGCACGCAGCCGGGCGAGCGCAGCCAGGGTCGAGTGGTGACTGAGTGCAGCGTGCAACTTCATCGGATATCAAAGGTGATATTGTTTAAATTCATTACGTTTCTGGTGTCGAATGCTCTTTTGTCGAAGTAAGATTTGGTTGCAATTTGTTATAAATGATTAAAAGGCGTTATTGAGAAGAACCATACCAGTTAATACGAGCATACAGCACTATAAATGTTGCGGTACGATTAAGTATTGTATTTTTTTGTAGAAAATTTATTGCCAATCTGCTGATAACTGTTAGTTCGTAGCTATTTTATGATTGTGCCGTGCTAAATATGTGTGAGTTCATTTTATGCCACATAATAGGTCAGCTGTGCACTGTGAAATTTAATTGAAATTCAAGATTCAATCAAAATTAACATTGTCATAGTTTTAACTTAGTAGTCTTTTCCTATTTTACGCAAGATATTTGAGTAAAATCAGGTCTTGACAGGATTCGTTGAGATTTTTCTGTTAACAGTCCAGCTATTCTGGGAGTCGTGTCCGTTAGAGATTGAATTTCAAGATATATACTGTGCAAATAAAATGAAACTGAATCTGAAATCATCCCTGTTTAAATGGCCCATATTAGATGTCTCAGTACTGGCGCGTATCCGTTTCTGTTTTCAGGATGCTGTTGTCACTCCTCGCACCCAGCCAGTAGCAAGTGGTGCCGCCTTCTTGCTGATCAGCACCGCCAGAGCAGGGATGCTGTCGGCGTGGTTTGGAGCGTACATAGTCTGCCCGAGACACTTTGACCATACTCCCGGTGAGCTCGTTTCCTTTTGGTTACTCATTAGTGAATAGTAAAACAGTCAATCAATTTCTGGGTACTGCGAAAGGATTAGAATAGAAGGCATAGTAATACAGCACAGGTACCCACGTTTTGAAAAGATAGATAGTTAAAATCAGATTCATAAAGATGTTCACGAAAATCTGGGCATAGTGCCCAGGAGTCTTGACGGCTTAATAGAAGTAGGTAGATACCTTTTGATTAATTATGTTGACGATGAGGAGGAGGAGGCCGAGACGGCGGGTCAAAGTTAAAGTAA
Source organism: Macaria notata (assembly GCA_927399415.1). Classification (NCBI taxonomy): domain Eukaryota; kingdom Metazoa; phylum Arthropoda; class Insecta; order Lepidoptera; family Geometridae; genus Macaria; species Macaria notata. The sequence goes on from OV656741.1 coordinate 9,102,273, forward strand.
TGAGGAGGTTTCATCAGACGATGATACGATTTGGTTGCTAGTTCGCACACAATGAGCGCCACCTCGGCGACCCTCTCAGCATTGGGAAGTGAATTAGAGATTTAATTTTGAGATGTGACTTTGTTACGTATCATTCAACACCATTGCTTAAGAGTTAGTTGGTTTCACGTCAGATGATATAACGTCACGTCGTATGAGATGCCGACGGGTAGAAGCTAGAGATTTGGCGATATTTGCATGATGTCAAATATTGTCGTAGAGAGGTGCTCCGACTGCAGGGCTGTCCGGTGCTCCCTTGTCGTTACCTGAGAGTGGCGATCTTGGTGGTGGGGGCACCCTGCAGTGGCATATTTGCATGAGGTCAAATAATGTCGTGAAGTGGAGCTGCAACTGCAGGGCTGTCCGTTGCTCTCTTGTCGTTACCTGTGAGTGGCGATCTTGGTGGTGGGGGCACCCTGCAGCGGTACGGTCATATTCGCACGAGGTCGAATAGTGAAGTTTTGTGTGATAATTAACTTAGTTGAAACAACATCTTGACGTGATCTCAATTTCTCGAAGCCAAATATTAGATACTGATAATATGTGCGTGTACTGAATTATATCTTTCGAAATTGTCAGGATAGACGAGCAAAATGACATTAGTGATCACAGCTGTGTCTTTTCTTTTATTCCAGGTCATCTGCTGCGAGAAAAATCGGATCGCACGAGGACGTGCGAATGTCAGTCTGGCCGTGTCGGCGTGTTTGATTCGAAGAGTGTTTAAGTTGTTGTTAATGTTTGATTCGGAGAGTAGGCGAGTTGGTTTCAATGTCACTGTCAGCTGTCACAATGTTCGAAATATGTTATAATGTTTATGTCACTGTCAATAACGGCTGACATTGACTTGAGACTAACTTCGGAGCCCTGCTCTGACGCAACAACCAGCGCTAGTGCCGTGCGAGAGACCGGCATTCTTACTTGGGACGGCAATCGGTTCGCATCGCGTTGTGGCGTTACGTGTTGGTTGGAGTGTCGACCGAATTAGTGTAATTAGTTATCAGACAATCTTCCTACAGTTGTATTTCATAGTTTAACCTCGAACAAATTGTAATATACCATCAATAAGTTGAAGTGCTACGTTTTATTTCTCCATGCCCGAATATCCATGCCCAGCCGGTAGAATTACTATTATGGATAATGAAGATGCTCCGCTGTCCCCACATATATATATAAATAATACTCATCACGAAATAAATTAATGTTATAAGTCAAAGCCATCACAAGAAACAATTAAATTTCATGGTAAAGATATTTCTTATTTTTTTATAAAGAAAACAAAAAATTAACTTTCAGGCTGACACTTTCCAAAGGTTATTATACAATAATGTTAAAATCGGGGCTTTCTCTTAAAAAGAACACAGCTCAAAGATGTTATTTCTACAAAATACGGAATCTTAAAACCATAATATCCCAACTCGCACTTGACCATTTGTAATTTTTTACCGAGTAGGCGTACAGAAGTTATAATTTAGTGTCGGGTTCACTGTGTGGTCGATGACGGGAAAGGTTTTTCTAAAATCCCAGTCCTTAGCAACTAACTATGTATATGGCTAGTAGTTATGTGAACAGTAAAACACACTTTGAAAGCATAGTTATTTGTAATCTTTACATTATTATACATTGTAGAAAAATAGATAAAGAAATATGTAAAAATGACTTTTAGAAGACTTGATAACGTCCTTTTTTTGGAAGTCGGTTAAAAATCTTATAGTAAACAGTTCGACCGAGCCTTAAATACAGCTAAATGTATGATTTTTTATATTATTGACTGTTTGTTCTTTCTCCATCTCTCACCGGACCGACGAATCATCATGATATTTGGTATAGCGATAGTATAGGAACCACGCAGTGACTCACACAGCAACGCGAGAGAAGCCTCTGTTAAGTAAGCACTAGTAAGTTGTATGTTTTTAGCAAATTACTACCTTAATTAGTACCTGGACTATTACTAAAATAAAAACATAATGTAGTAGTTTTATTAAAAACATTCCATCTTGGGCGCTTCCGTGGGTCGGATGACTCGTTAAATTGTAGGTACCGGCTGTTAGTGATAGTAAGTCAGTCATTAAGCCATGTCAGAGGCCCTTAGGGCGGTTGAAAACTCTGACACCAGGGTTGGCCACTCTTATACGAACTTGCTTATTATAAACAAGTACTTAGTGTAATTTATATAGTAGGTGTATAACAAGGATGATGTAGGATGATTACCTACAATGTATTGATTTTTTTCCCTAGACCTTGAAACTAATTTAAAAAAGAATTTTCGACTTCCGCGTGCGATCATGTAGATTTAATCGACTATTGTTCAATTAAAGGGTTATCTGTTTTGCACACTTATAAGTTTGCTTCACCTACAAGTCTGATTAAAAAAATATACATTTATTAATTTTCTTTTTTTTCAGCTTCCTAGTAGCCTAGAACAATAATAAAATTGTGAATGCTTTATGATCATCTAAAGTATAACTTCTAAACTCAGACTACGAATATAGATTTGATTGGCCTTTTAGCTTAGTTGGTACTGGCTCTGCCTTCTAATCTAGGGGTTGCGGGTTCGATTCCCGCGTGACATTAGTATTAATGAATTTTAAAATTTATAATTACTTGTATTGGGTCTGGTCGTTTGTATGTATAATAAGTATGTATTTACAAAAGAAAAGTATGTAAGTATTATATCCGTTATCTAGTACCCAAGACACAAGCGTTTGCTTAGTGTTGGGCTAGATGGCGCTGTGTGCAATGTCCCGGAGTATTTATTTATTTATTTATAGTAGTTTGATAGGAAAGTTAAATATAAAATAATTCATTGTTAAGAGCATTGGATAGTGAATTGAAATGCTTCAATAATGTCTACATTATCAACGAATTTCTATTCACTTTCCTTTCAAGGAAGCAAATAGACTAAGTACAAACCGCACTAACCTAAAGTAAAACAAAAAGTATATACAATGTGTAGGTATTTGATCTGCTCATTACTGGTGAGATAAAAAACAATTGTTTACAAACAAAGATTTTTCACAACACTTAAATAGGGTCGAGATAAGGCTTTACTTTGTCTAATATAACTAAACCTGCGGAAGAAATATGAACTAACACTTAGTTACTTACTCAGGATATGTATAATTTAATATTTAAGCAGGACCTATATTATATTTTATTATATTTAAAGAGGTGAAGTGGAAGTCTCATAAATATGTGCTAATTAAGTTAGTTACTTGCATTAAACGAATGAGATTTGGTCTGTAATGCTAAATTTTAAGTTATATAAATAAAAATATATATTGATAAGAGGAATGCCCTCACTCTTCATCAATAATATGTAAATCTTCTTCTTATCGAATGGTGTGGACACTCTGGTGTCGAGAGTTTATCGAGCCGCCCTGAGGGTCTGACATGGCTTATAGTAATATGACAATGTACATTATAATATGCAGTTGTGGATAAAATAGTCTTTGACTAAGTTGTTTATATTGTTATATTTCCTACCAAAGATATTTATAAATTTTGGTTAGTGCTGCTATCAGTTTAAAACAAACTTCTTTGTACACAAACTTTGGCTACAATCTGCATATAGGTTTATTATATGTACTTCACAAAAGGAAAACAATAAAGATTTCAACCCAGCGTTTTAGTTCGGACGGTTGATTGTTTTATTTTGTAGGTTTTTTAAGTAAAGTTTTAAATTTAACGCAACTGTATATAGCAAAGTTTTTTTGATTGGAATTAAATTCTTTTTTGAATTTTCATCTACAGATAACATTTGAAATCATAATTTAATAATACACATAGCAGCGAATGAGTTTGTTAGTATGTCTCTTCTCTAAAAAAATAATACCCAATCTACAAATATTATAATATAATTCTATATCAACACAGTTAACAGTATTAAAACCACCTAGTATGGTGAAACCAGTAAAATGTTATTGCGTGATGAAGATGTTAAGTTATTAACTAGCAGAACATAATTTGCAATACCTAAACCTGTGAATTATTGATAGCATAGAAATGTAACTGTTTGAAAATGTTTCAAAAAATCGAATGTGGCTCGGCGGTTACAGTGTCTTTCATCTATATGCACCCTGGTTCAAATCCGGCCCTGCACCAATGACTTGTATTTTCAAATTATGTGTGGATTTGCTCTCGCTTAACGGTGAAGGAAAATATCGCGAGGAAACCAACATGTTTGAGGACCACATGTCAACCGACATGTGTCTTCCATGGAAGGATCTGGGTGCCCATCACGATGTATGTGCCCAAAAGAACTCCTCTAACGAATAAATTCTGCGGGGAGTCACAACCCTCAGTCATACAACTTAAAGGGACAAACGTTGCATTCAAATGCTTTCACATTTCATCTGTCTTTTGTCTCTCGTACACAAAGTTTGCTCGTTATTGGTTACCAGAAATAGCCAAATGCTTGGTAGCTGTTGGTGGCTATGCACAGCCTCCCCCACCAACTCAACCGCTGCGGCGTCGGTTGACCATCTTGTGGTTATTTTTGGCGAAGTTACGTTTCTATAATATCACATATTCGTAGACCTACGTTAATAGAATATGTTAGCTAATAGTCTTCCTACACTCACGCATAAGCGTTTTGACAAAATACCACAAAATTGGCGAAATTTTAACTAATTTGAACGTAGATTGTGTACATTGTATGCCTTATGCAAGTAAATATACATAAATTCATATATTGAACGTGTATTTGAATTTTATGTTGTATTTTAGTTAGAGCAAAAGTATGTTTCCTGGTTTATTGTTTTATTTTTAACGCTATATCTAACCTTACTTAGGTACTGATAATAATCATAACACAAAAACAGGCAAAGCAGGGGTAAACGTCTAGTAATAAACAATACTCGTAAAATCCACACTAATATCTTGAAAATTGAACAAATTATAATATATGCATCTATTTTGCTCCAATTCTATGTCATACAGTAATTTGATAACCCAAGTTTAATCGGTAATTTGATAACAAACGGTAAACGCAACTTTATCAAATAAAGAGGACGTTCCATTTTCAAACAGCTAATTTTCAAACTGGCCGCAAATATAATCTTAGTAAAAGGCTGCAAAATTGGACTATTGCAGTGTTCCGTCCGACAGTCGATTATACCTCGCATATCCGACTTCGTTCCCACGGCTGCCACAAACGAGTTATTATTAAAACCTACTACTTTTCACATACAACTTGCAACCTTATTTATACCCAAATAAGTGTTAAATTTGCTTGTAGCCTACATCTGATACATCAGGTGAAACATCACACAAAACGGACTCAACTGCACCGAGCATTGAATTCAAATTCACAGTCGCAGCTACTAGAAGATGCTGGCCACAAGAACACAATTTGAAATTCGGATTTGGAATCGTCAGTGAAGGATTTTAAGTCCTCTCTCGTTGGTCGAGAGCTGTTTCAACTTATAGCGGTACAAATTAGCTTTTTTTTTGGCTGATGAGAACATATTAATTGTGTCAGTGCATGCGTTTTGTTTATGGTCTCAAATGGGGTATTACGGCAAGACGACAACATTGTAAAGATGAATAGATTTGTTTGAAAGACATAGACAAGTTAGTATGTAGGTTTTATGCATCAATAAAGTATGTAGGTTTTGTCCAATCAATTGAATTAGTATAATCAAAGGAGATATAACGCGTATTTTGGTTCACGGGGGCGATTAATTTATAACTCATTTGTGATTGGTAAACTTTTATTGTCTAATGCTAAAAGTCAATGCCTAACGCTGTTTTCTCAAGCATATTATACCTAGTTTAGATTGAGATATTTCATAAGAAACAGTGGTATTAAGAAACTAACAAGATAAACATACATTCTTTTTTTTATCATAATATACTAGCTGTGCCTGCGACTTCGTACGCCTGGAATAGTTATTTCGAACAACCTCTTTAGCTTTATAAATTATAGCTGTTACCCGCGACTTGAACCGTTTTCGCAGCGCACGCAACGGAAGCCCTCAAAGATGAATAATTTTCACCGTTTTTCCCAGATTTTCCATTGTTTTTTCGCTTCTATTAGTTGCAGCGTGATATATAGCCTAAAGCCTTTCTCAATAAATGGTCTATCCAACACAAAAAGATTTTTTCAATTCGCACCAGTAGTTCCTGAGATTAGCGCGTTCAAACAAACAAACTCTTCAGGCTTTATAATATTAAATATAGGTTATATAAACTACACTTAATCCGAACAATATTTATCTCGCATAAAGCAAAGATTCATGTGATAATAAACTCCACCTTTTATTTAGCTGAAATTAATAGCGCGTGATTTCGGGAGCATTTAAACTGTCTTGTTTATTTCTTTTTGTTCTCCAAAGAGGTTGTTTGATCTGGATTGTTTTACGTTTCGTTCTTTCACTCGGTGGAGTTAGCATGGTATATGCAATTCTAATTTAGTTATAATGAGCATTCAGTTATACAACAATCATCATCATCAGCCTTCAGTCGTCCACTTCTGGACATAGGCATCTTCCAAGGCACGCAATGCAATACATTTATTCATAATTCGATAATTGAAATCAATTATCAACAATAATTTCTCTGAACTAGCCTGACTATTATACCAAAAATGGTGTACTTTACGATTACAATTCTAATTCAGCTAAAATAAACGACTGTGTCGCTTGTCACTTTAGTTTAGCTGGTGGTCAAGTCCTTGGTTGTTCGTACAGTGAAAAAAAGTAGTGTAGCAATTTACAAAATTGTATGAAAGTGACATACTCTAGTGTCTAAGTTTTCAGTCACCTAGAAGGTGTCTAACATGCTTTAACGACTTAATCTCATTACGAATAATAAAGACACAAATATTATCATCGTCATCATCCACAGCCCTTGGGATCCCACTTCTGCGTATAGGCCTCCCTTTGTATGTGCCATCTGCGTCGATCTTGTGCAGACCTCAAATATATTCTCAATGATTTAATAATTAATTCATTATGATTATTGACTGCTGAATCGTGGAGTGATTCTGATTCTAAAAAAGAATTGCTATTTCAACCGTGCTAAGCTCGCTAGCCATTGACTTTTGTCTTCATTAAAGTAAATGAATCGTCAAAAGTCGAGTTGTTTTGCTTCGGGAATAAACAATGATCGAATGAGTGAGTTCCGATCTTTTGTGTTTAGCTTTTGGAGATATTTTAGAGATGAGTATAAAAACGAATGGGTGAGTAATGTATAATAAATTTAATTATGTATTAAAATTTAAGCACTAAAAGAGGTAGTTTGATTGTAAAAAGTAAAACAGTAAAAATATATTTATTTGCCAATTGAAAACTTTACCTACATATTACAATATTCATATTTTAGTTAATTTACAATACAATAATAGTGTTAACTGTAGACCCCAAACTAGGCGTCAGCCTGTATCTTGGTGGTCCAATTATAAAAGATCCTGTTTTCCAGAAAGAAGTTGACGCTAGTAAAATATACTTTTTGTATAAGATTTTCCATAAATTCTCGTGGTTTCTGATTTAAGCTTAGGCTTGTTTTAAAAATATATAGTTGTTCTTTTATTTACAATTATACAATACAAAAGTAGGAATATTTTACATAAATCTAGTCTAAATATATAAAAAAAACAGGCAAAAACCAAATCACCTTAGTCCTGACCTCGGCTTTCTATCACCCAGAATAAAGCCGATTCGTTCCTAAACATTATCTGTAGCCATAGACAAAACAAAACATTTACTCCTATTAATCTTTTTCTACGGAAGGCATATCAGAGACCCTTAGGACGGTTTGAAAACTCTCGACACCAAAGTTGGCCACTCTCACACGAAGAAGAAGAAGAAGAACGTAAGGCAGCTTGGTCTTACGAAATAGTCTTGTCACATGTTACAAATTATTTAGGCCTTTAATTTTATTACCTACATTATGTGGTACTGCACCTATTAGGAGAAATTTGTGCAAGGATTTATAAATGGCATTGTCTGATTTATGGCAATATTGCCATAATTCACAATAAAATAACTTTTAAAGGTGAAACTTTGTGTGAGTGTTTACTTTTCGAGGATCAAAGGGCTGGACTGATTTGGACGCAATTTGGTAGGTAGTAATATTGAACCTGGATTATCACAAAAATAACTACTTTAATCCCGACTAAACGATGACCGCTGGGCGCTGCTAGTAATTTCTATATAGTGATACATAAAATCCTCAACGAAGCTTTTTCTTTAAGAAGATCTGACAAAATTACCATGTCATATGTTAGGCGTCCACAATCTTATCCATGTATATTTGCTTTCGAAACACTATCTATAGGAATAACAATTCAATGAAAAGAATCCGCGATAGCAAACATTTTCACCTACGCAAGTGTATTACGAAAATCGCCTTCAGTTTTACATTTGAAAAATAAACAATCTTCTGGTGTAATAATATGATGAAACAACTTAAAAATGTGTGTTTCCTGTTTTGAGACTGTTTTGCCGATTTGTAAAAATAATAATACCTATTTATATAATGCCTGTGACAATACTAGTGGACGCCCGCGGCTTCGCTCGCATTATTTCAGGACGCAAAAACCGATGAACGGCTCATCATGATTTTAATATTAGGTCTTAGAAATGACATAGGCTACTTTTTATCCCGAGATAATGCGAGCGAAGTCGCAGGTATCCACTAGTTAGTAAATAAATGTTGAATTCCAATAATAGATTTATTTCTCAAATCTAGTTTTTGTGAAGACTTTTTTTATGCATTGATACTATACGTATACTGTATCGAATCATAAGCGTTTGTAACTAATCTAAGATAAAATCTGTGCCTAAACAAAATAAAGTAAGAAATAGAACAAAGAATTTCCTGAATGACTCATAGAAATGCAATTTGCTTTTTCATGAGGCTTTTGTAACTTAGTTCGCATGCGATCACCAAAGTTAAGCAAATGACGAAGCTGTCAGTCCTTGGATGGGTGACCTAAATATAGTGCTATCGTCTTAAAATGGGGTCCATTTAGAAGATTCAGTCAGTCGTATGACAAGCTAAATCTATACTAATACTATAAAGCTGAAGAGTTTGTTTATTTGAACGCGCTAATCGCAGGAACTACTGGTGCGAATTGAAAAATTATTTTTGTATTGAAAAGACCGTTTATAGGTTATATAATATCACGCTACAATTACTAGGAGCGAAGAAACAATGGAAAATGTGGAAAAAACTGGGAAAATTATACATCTTTGAGAGCTTCCGTTGCGTGCGCTGCGACAACGGTTCAAAATATCAAAAAATATATGTGAAAAAATTATTCTTCTCAAAATGATCTAACAAAATGTTCTGAGCAATATATTAAGTGTATCTTTTAAGATTAACTCAATAGAACCGTTTTTATGATAATACTCGTAACTATTCCACGCGGACGAAGTCGCTGGCACAGCTAGTTATGTATAAGTCCTGGCTGTAAGACAATCAAACTATGTCACTAAATGAACTATGTATGGGGCTCTCCTGCATTTTTAAACATTTCAAAAGATACTATATTAATAAAGTCATGTATGAAGATCACGGCATAATTAGCTCATCGATTGTAAAGCAACTTTCAACTAAAATATAGCGCACTAAAGTTAATTTCTGTATTTTTTTATGAATCTACATCACAGCTTTATAAAATCTTCCAAATACCATTGTAAGTTATTTGAACTCTAGTTTCATTGCCTCTAATCATTTAGTATGCGAGCATTGTCTGAACAATTACGATCTACGCAGATCACCGCGAAACTAGCTGTTTTAGGTATTTTCCACAGATATAAAATGTAGCAGTTGTTATAGACCGGAAACCATGTTAAGTATGTCTAATTTTATCTTAATAAAAGTAATTTCTGTATTAATAGGTCCGAATATTTGGAAACATCATTACAAAGTCATCATCATCACAAATTTAAAGGCAAGGCACTTGTCTGTGGAGCATACGCCATCCTTCCCGATCTTCTGCGAATTCCTTGACCACCTTATACGACATGACGCCCGCCTTTTCTTTTACAAAGTCACATCAAACAGAAAACTAGACTCTCCTTACTTATAAACCCCTTGTTTTGTGAATTTTATTAAATACACGACCAGTTATTTCGAAATATTCTTCAAAAGGAATCCATTTTATCATAGAATTATAATATTTTTTAAGTGCACCTAAAATCCGTTCTACCCTAGAAATCTATTTCTGTGTCACATCCACGTCTGTGACACATGAGAAATGTCATTTACTGGTCGTGTCACGTCCAGGGGCTCAGACCGGCGTATGAATAACAGTAGGTACATATACGAAGCATATACGATATAACCCAGAGACCTCTCACTATAATCTAGCGATCTTCAAAACGAAATGAATCGGTTCTTATGGGTAAGCACGATCCATCTTTGCCTGTATCATTGCATATCATCGAGCGAATTATGGTCAAGTTCATTTAGTATGAAAAAAATACACCTAGATATTTTTATATAAACCTATGAGCATGTTCTGCGTCGATCCAGTTGTTTTTAGTCTTAATTAGCGCCTTGAGATTGAGAAATTAGCACAGATTAATGTTATCGACATAATCGTATTGATAATAGTCAGTGTAAAAATAAGTAAAGCTTTTTGGGGTGTGCCCAAAGCGCGTAACGATGGACTTTTCACCGTCAGTTGGACGCCCTAAATTCTAATTAATATAAACATAACATAAACATTGAAATAACTAACCAAATGTAGAAACTCTGTTTATAATACGGTAAAGTAAAATAAAAGCTTTTTTAATTTATTTATTTTATTACTTTAATAAGGTGTCTGTTGTTTATTTAGTTTCTGATCCGAAAGGTTGAAGAACGCGGAATCGGTCGAGTTTCTTAGAATTTCGCACAGAATTATGCTACCTCCTAAATACTCTTTATGCATGTCGCTTGTGTGACCCGATGAATTCTACATTTTTGGAATCGGTGGAATCCGTGATGGAATACTGTGATAGGTTCCCATGGTTTTTATTTATTTATCAGTATCATCATGCATTCTATATATCACTATTAGTATACTCACATAACGAATTGTTTCTGTGGGGAGACGACCCTCAGTAATTAGGAAGTGACAAGGTATACTACAGTGGATAATGTACAATTGTACGTACAGTACATAGAGGCAAATAGCCTATTCAAACATTTTTACAGATATGTAATAAAATGTGTAATGTTTTAACTAATACGGGTTTGCACTTGGCCATAGTTTGTCTGATGGTAAGCAAAGGCTATGTTGGAGCGTGCTTACCCGATAAGAACCGATTCACTCTCGCTTTAAACACCCGTGGGTTACAGTGCGTGGGGAACAGGGCCAGACAAAAGATGTAATTTATGTCATAGATAACAAAAATAACATACTGAATTGAATTCAGTATGTTATTTTATATAGCCACACAATGCGTAATGAGGTAGGTAGAGTTCATAAAAAAGACAAAAGTTATGTAAAAATCGAAGCAACAATAAAGTTTTACGTCTACCACTCAAGTTTTTGGCTTAGAAACCACATAATTCTTTTACGGTAAGTAGATACTTAATAAAAGTTATGCTTTCTTAAGTACTTCTGAATGTTATTAACCTAGTATTTTTTTACGCTATAGACAAAGCGGTTGGAACTTTCAATAGAATCACCGAACTCTCTTGTGCAGTGAATAACATCGTGATGGGCTCCCAGTTCCTTCCACGGAAGAAACATGCCAATAATGACGTCAGTTTTTTCACGAATTTTGCTTAGCCGCTAAACGTATCGATGTTTTACTTAAACCATCAATGAACTATTAAAATACAACATAAACAGATTTATCCGAACAAAATATACCTAATATGAAAATATTTCTTACATCTATGTATTCTTTTCTTATATCTATTATAGTAGATAGATAAAATTTATTAATTATATTTTTATGTCAAATAATATATAATAACTATCAAGTTAACTAAATAACCCGCCCTTAATCGTTCCCGGTGCAAATGTGCCCATCAAGCTCGCTGCGTTACCGCGCGTATGGCAATAGATAGCCGTTGCACTTAAAGTTGTTACTTAAACTGAAATAAAGTCATCGATAAAAGCTGAGATCGAAGGAAAAGACATTCGTTCGAAGGATGCTTATTATCCAACCTAGCCCTAATAGCTATCTATTTGACTTTGCAAATACGTATTACATCTGACCCTGGAGATTTAATTACTATCTGACAGGAAAGACATGTTATTTGACAGACATACGGTATTGTGTTCAGCTGATAGGTTAGCTCATTGTTTCTTAGAAAGACTGCCTTTGGTTCTAATTGTAGGCTATGTGTATGTTCTTGCAACGAATACCTTGCAGTTAACCTTGTTTTTTTTTTATTTACATAGAACTTTAAATTAGAACAAAATACTAGTAGAAATTATCTTTCTATTTAAAGATTTATAAGTAAAATGGGCGACTGTTGTAATATTAACATTTTCAATATTTCACCTACCTACCTAGTTCACAGTACATACCTACTACCTATCTAGGTAGTATGTACTGTGAACCGTCTTTTAAAGCATAATACATCAAATTGTAGCAAGCTTTACTTTTTATTAATAAAAATTGTAAAAGCCACCCAAATTTGAGTACCATTTGATTCTCAAAATAAATAAAATGTCATATTTTATTTCTAAACTGTACCAAAACCTAAATGTACCACAGACATAAACATCAACACAGAATAGCCAACAAAGACGTCAGTCACAATAGAATTCATCCGTCGCATTGTTCATCGCATCAGAGTGACGTCTATCAAAACAATAATTGCGATAAACAAGATATAAACCACTCGTATTAAGTCCAAGGCTTTAGCTTGATCTGTGAAATGTTACTGTGCGTGAGGTTTAAAGGTTTCAAACTTTGGAGACTTGAATATAATACTCTTCATACACATACATAAAATAAATTCAATGTTAATTTGATTCTACGTCTTAATTTCCAAGGCACAACTAAGTTAGGTTAAGAAAAGATCAGAAAATACTCATGTCGGAAATTTACAAAACAATGTAAAAGTGAAATTTCATGACTACATATAGGACCAATACGTACACTTGGGAACACATCTGTAATCTGTTGTTACCCACATATTGTAATAATAGGTCTTTATATTACCTATGAAATTGCCGTTTTTTTCTTACATTTTAATCTTTTTGTAATTTTTACGTACAGCTATATTTTTTCCAAATATATTTTTTATTGTATCAATTGTTGAACTATGTACCTTTTAGATAAAAAAAATGTATTACTAGTGCATATTACTTATAGGGAAGTCATTGAAAACACCTCTTTCAATGTGTCGTCGGTTTCACTACTTTAACTAGGTATATTTTAATCATATACTCTGTTTTTTGAGAAATTGATATACGCAGTGCATAGCTTTTTTTCCATCTAACTATAGTTATCAATTGCATTTAAATCTGTTCAGACCTTTCAGAAATATCATTTTTCTCAATTTCGTCATACAAACCGGCAATTTCATAGGTAAAGACCTAATATTTATTCCACCAGAAAACATTCTATAAAAAACTAGCCAAGTCTCGATGGAGCTGCTTGTTAATCTCTAAAAAGTAATGAAATCTAGACAAGGTCGTGCCAAGTCTAAGGGTTGTTACTGCGATTTCTTTATTGTTATGGCAAAACCAGTTATTAATGTAAATATTGAGAATCACAGTAACTACTCACGTGATATGAAAATGAAGCGTTAAATTCAACAATTTATAATATTGTCATTGACTCCGTTACTTGGGCTTGAAGCATAATGGTCATCTGATAACGTAATTAACCACAATTACATGCTGGATCTTGATAAACTAATCTCTTAATTATGGGAAAATAATTTATACTGCATTGTTATTAATATACACAAAATCTTAGCGATGGATTGCGAAGATTATATTGCAATGTTGTCATCGCATAAATAGGTAGGTATATAATATTTTTTAATATGTGAACCATGTAAATATAATTAGAAGCTAGCGAAAAATAACCACCACCGGGGCAGGATTCGAACCTGCATCTGTTTGGCTTCCGTTCAGGATACCTAGCTTTTAGTGGAATGTTTGTAAGCCTTGACGGTTCACCCGGTTAGTCCGGGCTAAATTTCAGACACCAAAGTTCACCACTCTTTGCCAAAAATCACTTACGACATTAAAAACACTTTTGTGTTTTACAATAAAGATTTTTACGACTAATTTGTAGTTTTACAATTAAGAATGATGTATCTATTTTTTACTATCACAATCTCAATTAATTCATTCGATTCATTTTCTAAACGTTTCTCTCCCGTCTAGGCCCGTCTATCAAGCATCATTAAGTTTAACAAAGTTCCAGACATCTCCACTTAAGAGTCCACTTTACAAAGGCTCTCAAATGCTAAAACTCTATAGAGTATACTCAAGCTATCTACTGACATCATCAGAAATATTTCGCCAATTTAAGGTTTTTACAACCCCTTTTTCGTCGGATGTAACCCTTAAATATAAGTACTGCCCTTAAATGTGAGGCATAATTTGTTTTAGAAGTACTTCATCTTCATATGTACCTACTTGCATCAATTTTCTCTCATAATACCTCTGTTTAAGACTTAACAAGTTTATAAAATGAGTACCTAAATAAAATATAAAAAAATCTGGGGCATGGTTAGCAAATTGTTATTTTTTTATTAATACTAATATTTGGTTAGTGTTGATCCGAGCTTTTTGAGTAAGAAAGCGCCTATTTAAGAGTATTCAAATGCAAACACCGAGTTCACTCATGGTTACCTACTGATAACAAACGTATAACCTGTCAATGGTGGCTTCAATAAAAGCAACTTTGTACCTATTTTTTCAACGTTGTTGTAAAAATTGCAAAGTACCTAGGCCAATCAAAACTGCCCAAACCTTTTTCAAACTTAAAGTACACAAGTACACAATTACCTATAAAAACCACTCTATAAATTTGCTATTTTTGTACAAGTCTCGTTAAAAATCCTCTTAGCACACGCGTGTCAAGCGATCAGGTGCTTCCAGTAGATTCTGAACACCTGATAGGGAATTTGAATAGATTTAAGAGGTAGGTTTGAGAGGTCCTAACGTTATCTGCTCTTAGGCACGAGATAGGGGTTTTTCGCAAAGGGTGGTAACAGGTTAACTTGAAAACCATCGCCAATTGATTCAATTATGTCTAAGGGCTTTCATACATACATGAGTAGCAACGTTTTGATTAATAGGTATGAAAGATTTTTTATAGAAATAATGTATCTAAAAATAGCCCTGTGGTGCGTATGTGTCGGTCATATAACGAACTTGAGAGTTGTAACGCCTCGGATAACAATGATGAAGATCTAGACATATTCGGAATTAGTCTCAGTTCTTTTAGAAATAATTTATATAAGGTGTTTTAATATAATAATAATAATAATGTTGTATTTCACATTGTTTTGTTTTGTTTTGATTGCTACAAAATTCCTGTTGTACCTTAGCCGTGTTTTTATAAAAAAAAAATAATATTTTGTTTAATATTTACAATTAACTGTAACTTCCATAAGTATCGTTATATATGAATTATTTTAATTGTTTAAGTTTAGTTTTGTTAAATTACTGAACTTTGTCTCTGTTTATAATCATGTTGTGCACACATGTGTTTGATGCACAGAATAGATCATTACCTTTTATGTGTTTTGTTGTTAATCATGTATTTTCTGTGTATTGTGTTGTGTGCCTAATAAATAAATAAAAAAAAAAGAAGTGATAAAGAGCAGAAAAAAATCTAATGATAATTATGATCTTTATGAAGTTAAACAAATTATTTGTGAACGACGGTGATACATACAAAAATACAGATAAATAGACATTTAGACATGTTTGGTAATAATATCCGCTATTTTACTAGAAGGTTGAAATCCAGATTTAAACATCAAGCGGTAGCAACGTATTAAAAAAAATGATTATTAACTTGTATAAAAGACTTTACACCAATGATAATATTAATAGTAAGTTTTGTTAGATTCTGCACACCTGATAGCAAAGTGGTCTGGATTTGAGAGGTGCTTACGTTATCTGTACTTAGGCACGTGTCAACTGGGGGAGACCTTAACAAGCAGGTTTGAAGAGCTGTAACAGGTTGGTCTTTTCGTAGTACTTTTCAGGGCTAAAAAATATTGTTTGGTAAAGAGGTTATAACACTGTCAGACAATTTTGAGACTGATAGGAGTAAATAGAGAAATTTATACCTAATCCAATCTTAGAATTCCGACTGAAAAGGTGTTTTGGTGAAAGCTTCAAAGCCCGTAAGAAATCGGTTCCTTACTGGGTAAGCACGCTCCCTCCTAGACCGTAAGGTTAGCTTACCATCAGGCGAATTACGGTCAAGTGCAAACCCATTCTTAGTTAAAAAAAAAGCTTGCCATCAAATAGGCTGTAGCCTAATGTAAGCCTATCGGGGTTGTATGGTATAACACAACACGTATAAAAAGTGTACTGTAAAAATATATCGTAATAATTTTTAAATTGATTTAAGTAGGTTTATCCCAAACATGTCATTCCTCTTTCTTACAAAAGATGCCTATCTTTTGCAGTAAACAAATACGCAACTTAACAACCATTGTAAGTTAACAAACAATACAGCACTAAACACTCGTAACAATCAGTCCTAAGGCTCAATACTTTTACTTTTTATCACATTTTTATCCACTTTTTATCCGACCAATGAGAGCTAAAACCTGATTGTCTCTCTCTCTCACGGTTTCGCTCCATATTTGCTCCTTCCTTTATGCACACGCCTTGTGTTTAAAAACAGTTTCACAGATAGCATGTTAATGAACATTTGAAGCCAGGTTTGCGTAATACAATTGAAAAATAGTGTAACATTGCTTTTTAACTAGGTGTGCTAGGCTAGGTTATAGTTCAGACCACAGCGTTCTTTTATGACTTTGAATCTCTTAAAACCGACCTTAATTCTATAATATATAAGATTAATTAATTTGTTTATAATGTGCCGCCTTATTGATTTTCCCTTTGTAAATGCTTCGAATAAGAACGAATAAGTGGTTTTAAATTAATATAGTATTGATATTCAATGCCTAAATACATATCTAAAAAGGGTAGATGTTAATGTTAATTTAACATTTAAGCTAATAAAGAAATTGAATTGATAGTGATAAATAACTACTTCATCAAGTTTAAGCCAAATTTGTATTCTCCTGTTCGATATTTCTGTACTCCTAACACCCGCTATGTCGAAGGTTCCGGTGGTCATAAAGTCGCGAATATAATGAGAACCTGCAGAGAAAGACTGGTTACATAACATCATATACTGAGTTATTTGTAACTAACGTACAGCTTTATGAGGCTTTTTGTACGTCAAAAGCAACCACTATAGATCTACGAGGGGAATAGAAATACGCGAAGAAAATTAGCTGTTACGCACGAATATTCATAGGCCTCTGACATGGGAAAATAAATTATTATTACGCGATCTCACGATCCAACAGTCCTGAAAAAGTTATAATGTTGTTAAAAGTTGTTACTTGTCTAAATCGACTTTAAAAACGAGTCAATTTATCTAAGAGTATTTTTTGTGGGTATGTTATGCAATCACTCCGCTATTTACTAACCGATATTGATCATTCTTTCATTTATTAGATGGTGATTGTTACAAGGGACTTTTTTACTGAATAAAACCGGAATTTCAAGGTTTATGCGTTGGTTATCAGTAACCGTGTATAGATATATAATGTATATCATATACATATAATATTATAATCGGTGTGAACTGGTCCAAATTATACAATTTTATTTATTTTATTTGGACAAAATGTGTAATTAGCCACTTAAATGTTGTTTAAAGAGATTTGTTGATAATGAAAAGTCAATTAGTAGGCTCCTGCTTATGTAAAGTTATATAATGTTGCCAATTTATGTATCTTAAGTTCTACTCTCGGTAATATTAATTATTCTTATGAAAATTTTGTCTTGTCTTTGTTGTCAGTGTGGTTGTTTTTCTGTGGGAATCAGATATATTTATAATAAAAAATGTATAAAAATTTTGTCATAGATATTTTCGTTTGAAAGCTGATTATTTCGAGACCATTAATTGGTTAATTAAACTTTAAAATGATATGACTAAAATTTACGTATGTATTTATTTACTTGAAATCGATACTAAAAACAAATTTGAAAATTCCATTTTCAAAATTCAGCTGCTTAATAGAAACATGTGATATAATGTGTTATAAACACGCTTTTTTACCGGATGTAATATCAGAATTGAAACATCTAAAAAACTTATTTTAAACGACTTAAAAACCCAATTATTACGAACTGCAGTTACCAATATCAGAAGGTTAATGAAGTCAAAATTATTTGCACGTATTTATTTACATAATTACCTAGGCATAGAAATAATATTTTATTTATTATTATATATTGGTGTTGAAAATTGCAGTAAAGGCTGATTATAATGCAAAGCCTGCATTTTAAGGGGTGATTCTTGTTTGTATAATTTATGTTAGTAGTTTTAAAAACGCTGTTGTTAATTTTTTAGTCATCATATTATATCAACTTAAAAAAAAGTTTCTTACTACATTTTTAAACAATAAGTCGTTGTTATTATATTACACTTTTTTATTTACAATAATAAAATATAAAAACAAGTGAAGGAAAACTAAACATACTACTTCTAACTACTACAAAAAGGGGCACTTAGAAAATCTTTAGAAAAGCCTAAAGATAATCTAAGTGCTCCAGCCCACTACCAGAGGGCAGCGTGCCCAGCATGCTGGCCGCATTACCACGCTGGATGGCAATGCTGATACGTTGAGCAAAGTATATTAAGAAGAAGATATATTATTATTATATAGTATATTATTTATTTTATTACACTTAAGTTATCATATTTCTTTTCTTTTTACGATAAAAAGCCATAGGTAAAGTTAATTTAACCCTTGGATGAACACAAAAGAAGCAAAATACTACTTATATAGGTATTTAACCGCATTGTCTTTGTTTTATTAGTTATATGTTTCTAAGTAACTTTGTTATGTATTAAATTCATGTAATAATTATATATTATGTTTATTATGTGAAAGATTCTATTGCTGATTAAAGCGGATGAACCAGCAGAACACTACCAGTAATCGTATAATGAATTCTTACGTATAAAATGCGAACTTAATTCTCCACTAATGATGATATATTATAATAAACTACTAATTACATAAAAGGAGGTAGATTTTCCTCATTGCATGAGATTACTTAATATTGACTAATTAATTAAATTCTTGAAATTTCCCCTGGTCACGATAAATCATGAGGTTTTTCTTTAGTTGCAAGAAATAACGAAATATGTGGCATTGGAGGTTCTTGTTATCACATTTGGCTCTAATTAAAAATTTAAACTTGTAACAAACTTAAAACACCGAGATATAAAAAAATGTATCGGTAGGAAATTACAGACATAATTATTTGTATATATGTTCCAGCGTTCTTGTTATTTATAATAAAAAATATATAATGTATACATTGTGAAAAACTTAATGTATAATGAGCATTCTTTATGTTCATTTTTTTAAAGGACTATACAGCTGGTTGCTAAAAGCTACCTTTGCTGCGTCACCGGACGATGGCTGGGCACTGATGGCGCCTGGGGGTACTGATGGTGCCTGGGGTACATTATATTCATAATGTCTCTCTTCTCTTCTTAATCCCTCACTGCTGAGGATCGTGACTCCAAATTCTCTTGACTAGTTGTCGCCATCGGTTCCGTTCTGTTGCTTGGTTCATTGCATCTTTTATTGGCATCTCCAGCTCTTTAGTTGTTTGGTCAGACCACCGTATGGGACTTCGGGCGCGTGGCTCATTCCTTCAACTTTCTCGGTCACTCATACCTAAATGCTTTGTTAAAACATCACACATTAAACAATAAAAAAATATAGGTTTTAAAATTACCGTCTTAATTGGAAGTCTTATCGCTAAGATCTCTTTCAGGCAACCAATCTGGCCGGGATATAATCCTAAAATGAAATGAGTAGGACGAGGTGTATAGGTATCAAATTTTATAAAAAAAATACTATACTACGAAAAAAGTTTTTTTGGAGTAACATATTTTTGAATACAGCCTATTTGACGTTAATGTTTGTTTCTTGGTAATTAACATATGTAATAGGTACATGATTAACTTTGTCTTTGTATTTCTTCCTAAATCAATGATTATAGAAATGATTTAAGGCCCGCCTGTGAAACAACGGTTAAACACATTGTCTAACGGCCTTATTTATAGCCGAATTTGAATAACTGTTTAGTTAAAAAGTGTTTTGTCACTTTTACTCGTATTAAATACTTTTGATGTGTGAGAGAGACATAACCCTTTCTAACTAAATAGATGTTAAAATACGTTTATAAATAAGACCTTTAGTCTAAATGACATTAATTTGTTTCCTACAACAGTAAATAATGTATTTTTCTCAGTTATTCCAAGGTAGTCTGAGAATGCAGTGCGAGTGATGCGTCATGACGGCGACGTAGGGCGGAGCCGTGGGATCATTCTTTGTGATAATAGTGATGGGACTATCGATATCAATTAAATTAATACTACTACTATCGACTATCGATATCAAGTTGAAACAAATCCATAGTGTTTTATTTCAAACTAGCGGGTACTCGCGGCTTCGCTCGCATTAGAAAGTAAAACCTGCATCCCCTATTTCACCCCTTTAAAAGTGACATTTCCAAAAATCCTTTCTTAACGGATGCCTACGTCATAACATCTACCTGCATACCAAATTTCAGCCCAACACGTCCAGTGGTTTGGGCTGTGCGTTGATAGATCATTATATCAGTCAGTCGGTCACCTTTGAGTTTTATATATATTTGTAGCTGTCTTAGTTTCTTTGCCACGATAGAGTTGTGATATCGAATAAAACATGTTTACAGTTTACTTGCTCTCTTAAGTTGACTGTGGCATTTCAGAAGGCCACAAAGGCCACAACAAATCAGACGATGCGTTGAAAATCATAGCTTCCATTTGCTTACTTATTTTTCAAAATAAATATGTATTTATTCTTAACTAATTTTAGCTATTCCTAAAAATATAACATGTTATATCAATCGCTTATATTAACTTGTTCTAAAAATTAACCATATGTGGTGCCACAGAATACAGAGTAGTACAATGATTAAACACCTGAATTTCCATGTTTCAGCTTTAAGATAAACACACACAAACACTTTTAAAAATTGTCGTACAACAAAGAATATATAGGTATCGACAAATTTTATCATCTTTTCCCCTCCCTACTGACAAGCGTGTAGTGATGCGACGTGATTTACCTTGTGCTTGCAATCATTAACGCAAGCCTTGACTGGCTGTAGGCGTACTTACCTAACTCTAACTTAGTATAACTTAGCAACTTACTTAGAACTTAGATTGTGATTGAATAGGACTACAATGCAATTTCACTTTTGTCTTCCTACGCTCGAAATTTTGAAGGCGAATGGATATGGTAAGCAATTGTGCAGTTGACTGTGGTAATTCTTTGCGATTACCAAAGTTAAGTGCTGACGCGGCCAGTAATATGATGGGTGACAATTATAAATATATAGGTATATGTAAATAGTAGCTACAAATGTTACTTCTATGATTTATATAGCTATTTCTATCAAAGGTAATTGCCAGACTGCGAGGTTATTTCACAACTATCGATAAATTTGCCTCTCTTAAAAAAAGTTAATTTTACCAAGAAACAATGTTAGTGTAGTTTAATTACATAGCAAGTACAAAGTCATACCCCAGTTATACTAGTCACTTATTTTTTGTTCCAATTATAAAACCACAATACCCACATTATATATACGAAGTACTAGAATCTATTTGACTAACCTCTTTACCTAATATAGGTGCCACGTTATTAATAAAAAGATGCTGCGTAACCAAACGATATCATCTTTAATGCCATACGAACGCCCCCGGGTGGTACATATTAAGTCAAATATCACAGTATTAATAGTTATAGACAAACTCTTATTTTTTTGTTCTAATTCTAATACCACAACATACATTAAGGAAATACTGCAAGGACCTGGGCGCCCACCACGATGTATCTGCCCAAGAGAACTCGCCTAACGAATTAATTCTGTGGACAATCATAACCCTCAGCCATGAGGAAATACGACTCATGAGATATAAGGAAGTACTAAAATCTATATCACTAACCTATTCACCTATTATAACAGGTCATTAGTAAAGATGCTGCGTAACTAAACGATATCATCTTCAATGCCACGCGAACGCCCCGGGGTGTTACATAGGCAGATGAGAAAATAATACATACAGTATAGTTTGGATAACTGAAGCCATGTTATACAAAAAAAGATATAAACCAAAGTAACATTTATATTATGTTTTCAGGCCTTTCGATTTTTTATGCTTTAGCTTTGTTGTTGTGTTCCCAAATTATTGAGCATATTTTAAGAATTATTACAAAATTTTCTGTTATAAATATGTCATGTTGTGGTTTAGGTCATACAGCAATAATTAAAAAAAAAGTCACAATGTCTCAAACTTAATATGCTTGACTAAAAGACATCGACTGAATGAACTTAGTTATTTAAATATGCCATTAAATTGACAGTCGCAATGTACTTACTTTAGTATTAATCAAAAATTATTAAAAATACTAATACCTCATGTAAGACGGGAAAAACATGCTGGTATCAAGTTTTTGTTTGATTGAAAAATGTTGCCTACATATTTTTCACACTCTATTTGTATTACAAACAAATTCCAAAATGTATTCTTCTATACGTCCTATCCGCCACTTCCCACCTCCTCTCCTCTAATGCTACATTAAGTTGCAGTTTGCGCTTTAATTCCCTCCATTAAGCAGGTGATGGTTAGACTCACGTTCATATGTCAAGGGCAAGGCTGTACGAGGTAAGGTATTAGGCTTTTAGAGCAATTTAGTGCACCAATTACCAAATAATTAATATTACTTGATATAAATTAAGGTTACACAAAAAACATTTTGCAAGTCTAAGAAATCTGGGATTTTATAAAATTTTATGTACCCATTTTTAGTAGTTTCCCTCAGGCAGCACAATTTATGTTAAAAAAATTGAGATTCATAAGTGTATGAAACTATGTTTAGTTCTTACGTAAGTGAACAACTCGACACCAGAGTTGGCCACTCTCATTCGATAAGAAGAAGACCTAATTAAATAACTTGATTGGATTTATTGTTTAGTCTTCGCTATACATATAGGTACCTATGTACATAGTCAGTAATGGTTAGTCATTTTTTGTATTTTCGTCGAACAATCCACTAACATATAGAAGTTGGAGATGTTTTCCAACAAACACTGTTCACATCAAAAAATATTTTGAGCGAAGTTTGATCCATAAGTATTACAATAAAAAACAATGGTTAGTCTTTGGATGGGTGACCGAAAAGTGGCATTCCATTTTGGACGCTTTCGTGGGTCGGATGACACGTTAAATTGTAGGTCCCGGCTGTTTGTCTAGTATGGCAGTCGTTAAACCATGTCAGAGGCCCTTAGGGGGGCTTAATAAAGTCTCGACACCAGAGTTCATTCGATAAGAAGAAGAATATACAAAGTACATATACATGCCTAAAGTCATGCAACATGATAGAAGTATTTAAAATTGAAGCAAGTAAAAATACGAATTAAAGTAGGACTCTTAAGACTTATTTTTACAATGGGATCATTGTAAAAAATACAGATAAAACCTAAGAATTCGGAATATTATAACATAACAATTGTTTACAATAATAATGAGCTCATTTTTAATACTTATTTATTTAATCATATCGAAGTTATGACGACGATCGTGACAAACAATAATTGTTTATTATTTACTGAAATATCATAACCATCTTTTGTTATTATTTGATATCGTGATCTGACTCTCGAGCAATTTAAATATTATTTTATTCGATTGTTTGCGTTTCATGTTGGTTTGTAAAATATTACTCAGATTTCTTAAATACATACATATTTCTTATTTCTAACAATCATTTTTACGACATTACAAATTCGATAATTGGGTGTGAAGTGAATAAAGTGGGTGGGCTGAAGATGATGATGTTGAAATATGTACAAAGGTAAATTAGTCATTTGATTTCAAAAAGACATGTCTAGATAAAAGAATTAGAATTTCTGATTTCTTATCTCCAAGATATCCATTTATCTCAATATTATCATCATCTCAACGAATTCGAATTGTTTTCTCATGAGATAATCCTGTACTTACCACATTTTGCAACACACTTAAGAATACCCAGCTATCGAAATCTAATCTGCCACATTCTAACATACTTTCTTCCATTTTGCAATTCCGATATGACAGACAGATAAACGTAAAAAACGTCGATAACAAAGAAACAGTGCAATTTCCTATCGCACACGACAGTAAGAAAACTTTCGCAACAATGTCCAAACGAATATGCCTAGACTTTGTAAAGGTGATTAAATCCCTCTCCATCTCTTTTCTTCTAACTGGAAAATGGTGAAGTGTAAAAGAGATGGGAGCATGGTAAGTGGTTTAGTTTATAGGGGGAATTGGCGTCCGTGGCAATTGGCGATTTCCTCTTTGCAAGTATGCAAGATTTTAGATTAGAATGTTTCTACAAAACATTTTGTTGGTTAGATTCGTATCGGATATTGAATGGATTCTTGATAGTCGTTTAAAGTGATGTTTGCGTAGTTTTTTAATATTTATGGGTATTTTGGCACGTTTAGAGCTAAGTAAATAGAGATGTTGGTTGGTAAAAGTGATGGGAGATAGTCACGGTGGTCTAAGCCTTTGTTAATGAAGATAAATAAGTAGTTTTTTAGGTCGAGCGATGCTTTAGTATAAGAGGTAGCTGAAATGTTTTCTAAAACGAGTCACATTATACCTAGACAATAATGTTATTTAGAAGTGCCTGTAGCTCAGCTAGCAGAGGCAACCGCATGCGATTATCAATGTTAAGCAATGGTCGACGCGGTCAGTCCTTGGATGGGTGACCGAAAAGTGGCATTCCATTTTTTTCGTAGATTGGATGGCATACTTAATTAGGTAGGTCCCGGCTGTTTAGTCGCTAAGCCATGTCAGATACCTTAGGGCTGCTTGATAAACTCTTGACACCAGAGTTGGCCATCTCATCTTATCGAATGAGAGTGGCCAACTCTGGTGTTATGATGTTATTCATAAACTTTAATAGTAACACACATATCTATGGATTGAAATCAATGAATCAATTCTGCTGGGGAGTCACGAACCGCAATAATGAGGAATTCAACTCGATGAGATGAATGAGGAACGACAGGGTTTTTATTTAAATGGATGATTAATTTTACCAGTCATTTTTCTTTTTGTTTATGCAATAGAACTACACACTATTTACCACAAATGCAACTCAAATCACTAAGTAATCAATGCTCATCACTTTCCTATCTCATTAACAACCCTTACTTTCTAACCCTTTTAAAAAATATAATAAAAAATCCAGTTCCACTTTCCCTTCTCGTAATCAAAGGGTTACAACGCATGTGTCCGGTCGGATACAATAGGGTTCCGTTATAGATTGTGATAATAGTTACTTTTAAGTTCCGTTGTTTTACTTTACTTCCGTCCCGGTGTCAACTGGGGTTTGTTTTGTACAAAATACTAAAAAAAATGGACGGACGAGAAGAGAGGCCTATGCTCAGCAGTGGGGAATAACGGGCTGATGATGATGATTTAATAACTGCATTATTTTACAAGTTGATTAAAAAAATATATTTTTAGTCAATACAGATAACATACACAACTTGCATTGAAAAACTTGTATTTTTTTATTCAAGTGTAAAAATAATATTTATACATATTTTATTTTCTGACGTTTTTCGCCACAACTGATCGCATTTGGTATGTAAAGGCCTAGCTTAAACTACGTAGTTTTTTTTCAAATACACATATAATAAAAAAAAAGAAAATATTTTCTAAGTGCCCCTTTTTATGTTGTGGTTAGAAGTAGTATGATTAGTTTTTTTCCTTGTTTTTATTATATTATTATTGTAAATAAAGAAACTATTTATTCTCAAAAAAAACCATATAAATGGTACGTCCATAAAATTATTGACGTTACAGAATATACCTACCCTTTTCATTGTTACTCTATATTTCGATACAGTTGTTAATTGGTTCATTATTTCAACCCTTCAAAGGGTTGAAAGCAGATGCATGATTTTTGGTCAAGCATCAAGTTAATTCGAAAAAAAAAGGTTTACGATAGTAATTACTTCTTTTATGCTGTAACAGCTGCTTACCGATTAATTGGATTAAAAATAAGGGTTTAATAGTTGGGTATACAAAAAACTCATAGACAACTTAGGCAAACTTTAAACTTTAGGGATAACTTAAAAATTTAAACGTAAAACTAACTCAAGAAGCCTTATGACTAATTTTGTGTATCTCAAATGCCTTAAAAATCTGCCAGCACCTTTAATTGGCTTCCCATAGTACTTTTTAGCAGTAGGTAGGCTCATGTTTGATTAAAAAACTCTTTAAAAACAATGTCTCAGATACTTTATATTGGAGTAAATTCAGGTGAATGAACGAACTTAAAATAATGGTATGAATATGGTTTACACATATTAAAATTCTTATACCGAATCAACCCTAGGTATAAAATTAAATAATTAATAAATATTCCGGGACATTGCACACAGCGCCATCTAGCCCTACACTAAGCTAAACGCTTAACGCAATTGTTTTGTAGTAGTTACTATCTTCTTCTTATCGAATGAGAGTGGCCAACTTTAGTGTCGAGACTTTATCAAGCCGCCTTAAGGGCCTCTGACATGACTTAACGACTGCCGTACTAGACAAACAGCTGAGACCTACAATTTAACATGTCATCTGACCCGCTTGTTTCTATAATGATAAACTATATTTCATTGTACAAGTATCTCAGGTGCAAGAGTCACATTCAAAACCCATCAGATGATATAATTTATCTAATCTATAAGCGTAAAGTTGCTATTTTTACTGAACACTTTAGAAGTTTAATTAATGCATTAATTATGCTTCTGTAATTAAAATGTCACTGCTTACAGCTTTGGATGAAAATGTGGATTCTTTCAAATTAGATGGCAGATTAATGAATAATTTAAGCCTTTATTATAAAAAACCTATCCACAATGTGAATTGGCTGTTGAAAAATTCAATTTTTATTTTTAAGTTGGTTAAAGTAGCAATCTACTAAACTACCTACTAACTAATTAAAAAATAATATAAGACGAAATTTAGTGAATGTGTTTGTTTTAACAACGCGCTCAAACAGCTGGACCGTTTTGAATGAAATTTTAAATGTGACACTGGTTGAAAGTGAGGCAAGTTACATATTCGGTAATAAAAAATGCATTATTATATCAAACAAGATGTAGTCAATCGTAAGCCTATCTTCCATAAAAAAATATGTTACTAAAATCTTTAGTAAATTAAATTATACAAACATAGCTGAAATAAGTTCAAAATACCTACATTACACACCAATCTCACACTCAATTATGCAATCTGTCCTCAGAAGGAAAACTGACTAAGTGTTAAAAATGCAGTTTGCAATTTGCCTTGCGAAATGGCGTCGCTGGCGCATGTATGTAAATCACATACCTGCTTAATTGATATGTTGAATGTTTGTATGTGTATGTATGCATGTGAATGTGTGAATTATCCCTTGGTGGGAAACTGAACAAGTTTTGTTTTGATGAAAATGTGAAGCCGGCACGTATAATGCTCTTGTTTTGTTATGTCGCTTAAAATATCTTAACTAATTAGTTTTCTAGCATTTCAAATGTAGGAAGTTTACAAATATTATTATGCTAACAACTGCTTCAAAATATGCAGTGTGCCGTTTACATTTGCGAATGAGTAATGTTAGTAATTTGACATGATTTCTAATGAACATTGAAATTGTTTGTATATTTTTACCGACGCTTTCAAAAAAAGGTCAATCAATTCGATTCGTTTATATGCGATATTGTCAGTACTGGATAAAATGTTAGTATTTAGGTCTATGTAAGCTTTCAATCACGTGTGCAAAGTTATAATGTGTATGTTTGTATGTGTGTCCGCCGATTTCTCTACAACTGTATTTGATATTAATGTGGATCTTCTGGTATTAAATTAGATACGATTCAACACAAGGAAAAGTTAAAAATCATAAAAATATGTTTCATAGGTTTTGAGCGGCGGATATCTGCGCATTCCAGGAGCGTGTCCTCTCTGAGTCGTATTTCCTCATGAATGAGAGTCGTGACTCCCCGGCAAAAATAATTCACTAGAGGAGTTATTTTCATCAGCTATTTTATATAGCTATCAGCTTTCTATCAGCAAAGATAGTGCACGTCAATGCTATTTGTGTACCCACAATTAAATTTACAAAATCTCGTTTATCACAGTCTGCCTCCTTACGCCCAAGAGCCTTATCAGTAGGATCAGTTTAGGAAAGCTGGTCGCAAGCGGAGCGCGACGCCCCGTTACCAAGCCATCTTCAATTACCTACAGACTGAGCTGTAGCCTCGTTTGAGTGCTAGTTTCATTCCAGTATGCCTGCACTGGAATGGACCTGGCTTTCAAAAGAGGTTTTTTTTACGTGGGTTAGGTTTACCTTTGACTACAGCCTGCCTGATGTTAAGCATTGCTGCAGCCTAGGGTGTAACACGCTTCCCTAGTAGAACCTATTAACGATCTAGATTTGAAGACTCCTGGATTGTAGTTCGCAGGACACAGCTACTGATCTCTCTCTATTTACTGTTGATCACGGTGTCGTTTGTGCTAGAGTTCTTCAGGAGCCCTGCAGGCCCAAGTTTGTACTAAGGTGTTTGTGTTAAGGTTGCCTGGAAGAGATCACTCAAGGTGATAAGGCCGCCCACTTGTGCATTCTTTTATAGTTTAAGCTCATTTCATATTGTAGTTTATTTTTGGTGTGCATAATAAAGTTATATTGTATTGTTGTATTGTATATTTTTATGTAATTATAGTAAAAATTGATCTAATACGAGTATTATACTTGAATTAAGAAAATAACTGAATGTGTTTTTCCAGATACAATACGATGTCTTTTGTTTGTCTAAAATGTTTAAATTTTTGTTACAAGACTTGTGAAGCGAATAAAACTTATTAATAGTTTTTATTAGAGATGACCACAACATCATGACCTAAATAACCCATCATGGATACCAATAACAATTTTATGGTCTTCGATAGAATTATCTCCTCAATGAAGACCTCTTTTCACCCCATCCTTTATATTTCTTTCGACTCCTGTCCATCCTACGGTTGCCTGGAAGAAATCGCTATTAGCGATAAGGCCGCCAGTTGTGGCACTATTTTTTTTAAGTCTTTTGTATTTCTGTTTGTCTTTTTTTATTGTCAATGTGTGTTACAATAAAGAGTTTATCTATCTATCTATCTATCTATCTTTTTGACGTTCAATACTTTGTAAAGTCTAGTAAATTGAAATTCCTACAATTCTTCAGTTGCACATCGAATGTGTCTGACAGACCCGTTCTACCAATGCGGAACTTGACAGTTGGAAGGTATACCTACTGTTATAGAGGGGTCACAAAGGCATGTGGAGTATTAAGGAATAGGTGTTGGTTTTAGTATTATATCTTATTGTGCCAATGTCCTCATTGTCATATGAAAATAGTTAATGCGATTGATTTTAAATAAATGTTGCCTGTGTGGATGTCACTTGGGTATGTTTATTTAGTCTCTCTCTTTGAGTCGTATTTCCTCATGACTGAGGGTCGTGACTCCCCCGCAGAATTAATTCGTTAGGGGAGTTTTCTTGGGCAGATACATCGTGGTGGGCGCCCAGGTCCTTCCACGGAAGACGCATGTCCTCGGATATTGTGGTCCTCAAACATGTCGGTTTCCTCACGATGTTTTCCTTCACCGCTAAGCGAGTGCAAATCTACACATAACTTGGAAAATACAAGTCATTGGTGTAGGGCGGATTCGATCCAGGGTACGTCTGGATGAAAAGCAGACACTGGAACCGCTGAGCCACACTCGCTTTAAACGTTTATTTAGTAGGTAGATGAAATTTGGCGCACGTTTAGAATAGTTTTTTAATAGCTTCAGTTGTAGCAGAGATTGTTCCCTGATTTAAAACATATATGTTCCTGATTACTTACTTACTTGTGATTATTTGAAAACATTTTCATTACCTACACCAATATTTTTTCGTCTGTTAGCTCTTGGTGTCCATTCTAGAATTAAAAAAAAAATTGACGTAAGTAGCTAATGTAATACTACGTCCACAATAACTGTATTGTCACATAGTAACCTCTGTATAATCCTCGCCACGCGTCAAATTGCCTGTAAAATTGTAAAGTGCGTCAACGCAGAGCGGTGCCACCTTGCATTACTGCTCGCTCAACTATGAACGAAGACTAGCAACTAGGAGGGTGGATAGCTGAAGTAAAGAAACAAAGAAAGAAAACCATTTATTGTAGCAAATAATAAGCAAATAAATACAAGCAAGAAATCTAAATATATAAAACTCAAAGGTGACTGACTGACTGGTTGACGGACTTACTGAAATAGTGATCTATCAACGCACAACCCAAACCACTGGACGGATCGGGCTGAATTTTGGCATGCAGGTAGATATTATGACGTAGGCATCAGTTAAGAAAAGATTTTTTGAAAAGCCGCTTTTATAGGGGTAAAATAGTGGATGCAAGTTTTACTTCTTAATGCGAGCGAAGCCGCGAGCATCTACTAGTATATAAATATATATACTTAAAACTACTTAAATAAAATACATATTTGCCACAATACAACCCCAACTCAGCATAATGCTGGCTGCATAGCAACCAGCGCTGGTTTTCCGTTGGGGTTGGTTTCAAAGTAAGTCTTCAACGCTATTATCTTCAACCTTATTCGAACTATCCTACTATATATATACTTACAAAAAAAAAAACAATAATATTACAAATATTTTAAAAGCAGTTTTTTTTTACATGGTATAGGCTTACGCTTGACTACAACTTGCCTGATGGTAAGCAACGTTATAGTCTACGATGTAGCGCGCTTGCCTAGAAGGTTTACTCTCGACTTGAAGACCGACAAATTAGGTTTAGGTGTTTCATAGACAAGTCGGAAACAATGTTAACTACACGCCATTAACGGAAATAGGTCGACTTAACCAGTAACCCAGTATATTCAACTCTATATCGGTCTAAATGCCGAGAGTCATTGGTTTCTTCTAGGGTAACGCTATCGTAGATTGTTTGCTTAACATCGGGCAAGTAAAGTTACATTAGCAATACTGGGTGGTTGTGGTCTTCTAAACTAAATAAAATCTGTACCTCTTCATTACTACCTACGACATTATTAATTTAATACGTATAGACACACTTTCATACACCTGTTAAAGTCACTTAATTCTTATTCAACTTGCTCAGTAACTGAAACCAAACCAATAACAATTCTTCTTAGATCCAGCTTAAATCTTTGGTATAGAAATTCATTCATAAAGTCATCGATCCTTAACAAAACGTAATGAAATATAAGACGATCTAACATCTAACAAAAGACTCCTGCATCCTCAACTCCTATCCAATATCCCAAGACCCATAGCCTTTTAACTTTGTAGTAAAATCTTTAGCAGATCTAAAGGTCAATCTATGGTGGATACGTCACGTGTCATAACTAGATTATTTAGATCTATGGATGTTAAGGAAGTATAGGTGTAGGAAGGTCAGGATGGGATGGTGAAATGGATGCGATGACCGCGCTCGTTCCGGTGGCTCGCCACGACATATGAAACTCCTTTTTGTTTGCGCTTGACCTACGAAGGAATATGGGGAAAGAGTAAGAGTAGGTACCTATGTGTACAGAAGAGACATGTGCGTTAGTTAGTTTGTATGGAAGTGGCAGACTCTGGTGTCAGAGTTTTTAAACAGCCCCAAGGGTCTCTGTCTGACATACTTAACGGCTGCTCATCGATAAACAGCCGGTACCAACAATTTAACGTGTAATTTGACCCAAGGAAACACCCAGAATAGATTGCCACTCTTTGGCCACCCATCCAAGAACTGACTGCGTAAACAGTAGCTTAATATTAGTAATCGCATGCAATTGCTTCCACTAGCTGAGCTACGGGCATTTCGTGTACGTACACTCTCAAAATTAACATTTCTGTACACTTTAGTCTATGCTGAAGAATAAATGATAGTGTTATGGTACAGAAACTTAGGAAGAGCTTTTGTTAATGAATTTGGTAACAAGGTGTAGAATTTAAACCGGTATTTTGTACAATAAGTACCTAGATATAATGTAGATAAATATAGTATTTCAGATAACAAAGTTTATTCTAATATAATCTTTTTAATCTTCTATAGCGACTGTGGCGAGCTTAGTTTCTTTGCTGAAAAATATATCTATATATATCTATATACATAATAAATGTATTTATCTGAAAATAAACTTTTGGGAGTATTTAAAATAAAAACAAATCAGCTACTCGAAATAAGAAAAAGTGTTGCAAACATTAATTATCGATAGTAAAACCGACAACATTTTTAATTTGTACCACTATACAAAATCTATAAATGATCATTAAGATAAATGTTTAACAACCATTTTAAAACCCTTTTTTTAACAGAATTAAACGCAGTCCGTTCAAAATTATTTTATTTCAACACAACAGTTGTTAATTTCGAACAAAACGCGTGGAGTAATTATTTCTACAGCACGAAGGGTTGTTGTTACCCTATCACATTTATCAAATAATTTGACGTTTATTTCTACAGCATTAGAGTTCAAAATCTCGTGTTTTTTCAGGTTAATAATTGACCATCGGTTGGAACAAAATAATATATTTTTATTGAGACTGAACAATGATTTATCTTTCGATAGCGAGGGCGCGACAAATAATTTTTAACAACATATTTGCAGGACATATTGATAGCGAAACCAACCTTATATTTTGAGCACTAAAGTTGAAATTTCTTTAATTTTTCGGGTAAAGTAAAAAGTTCTCTAATGAAGACAGCAATGGCCACCCAGTTTTTTGAAAAATGTCCGCAAAAAGTTGACAAGAAATTATGTTTTGTGACGGTATTATTAAAGAACTTGTATGCTGAGAATTAAGCTGTTTAAACATATACAAGGTAATTTATAACAAACTGGGACGAAAAAAATAACTAATACTCAGGGCCATCACTAATTAGATTTATTTTGCGGAAAATTTGTCAATTATGTAATCCACCCCAAAATTATAAGTTACGTTCAAATGTAAATTTTCATGAACTTTGAAAAATCTTTGATAACATTTAGTTTTTTTTTTTATTATAAAATCGCACATTAAACTATTGTTCTTAGGAAACCTATTATTATTAAGGGACATGAAACATCATCCATACTGTTATAATTACATATATATCACCATCATCATCCACAGCCCTTGAGATCCCACCGCTGCGCTGGGTATAGGCCTCCGTTAAATTGTATGTGCCATCTGCGTCGATCTTGTGCAGACCTCATCCATGTTGTATAATTATTAATTATTATATATATACTGAACAATATATAGAATTAAATTCGTATAAATGTTAATTGATGTACGGAATTGATGCTACTTAATTGAAGTGATACATTGTTGCTTAGCTTAGCTATTTTAATTAGATTACAATGAAGTATTCTGCTAATTACAGGTTGGAATTGTTAGTGTTTATTCAATGTTTGAATGTTAATTGACGTCATTATATAGTAACAAAAATGATCTTGGTGAAATAGATCAGCGAAAAACATCTCAAGTATATATCATCATATGTAGATCGATAATTTTAGTTTGAATGACACCTTGCGATACAACCTACGTTTATAAAAAAATCCTTGTTTAAAGATATATGTATGTTCACATAAAATAAAATCCAAATCAGTTTAGCTGTTTGAACGTAAACGAGTTTACTTACCTACACATTTTCATACTCACAAATTTATTGCCTGTATAAGATTGATACCTCCTCCTTACACGTAGTCCTTATTATTGAGGGTCATGAATCCCCCCGTTTTTTGAAGATGCTCTTCGATCAGCAGCAGCAGCAGTCTTTAGTCACGGAGAACTATACAATATAGGTAGGTATCCAGACTCTTAAAGATTAATTAATAGGTTAGGTTAGCCCTTAATACCTGCACGTGGTGACTTATGCCTTAACAGTGCGGACTCTAGTGGTTTAACATAGACCTATAGTTAGAAACAGTTTAGGCCGGTTACTCACGCCACGCGCCGTCGTGTGCGTGACGCGTCACGGGCGTTGACTACCCTCTTTACCTGTTGAATGTTCTGTAAGGGTACTTTTCAAGGTCAGGTTTTGGGTTGGAAGTGTGAATGTTTGTTTGTTTCCGATATAGTCTAGGTGGAATATCATCATCATCATCATCATCCACAGCCCTTGGGATCCCACTGCTGGGTATATGCCTCCCTTTGTATGTGCCATCTGCGTCGATCTTGTGCAGACCTCATACAGGTTAAGTGGAATATATTGTTGTGTATTTTAGTTTTCAAATAGTTTGAGTAGCGATTCTCACGAAATAAAGATCTTAGCAGAGTGAGTGAGTCTGCTAAACCATTTCAAACATTTCTGGGGCAAATTACTTATTTACAAAACGGTTTCCGGCATTACATTACATAATTTTATAGATTTTGACTCTGTGAAGCTGTTTATTTTATTAATTCTTTAAGCCCATACGGCTAATTCAATTCAGATGAAATTTGATATGGAGCTAAATTAGAATGAGGATTAAAACTGGCTTTTTACCCGACTAGTTGTAACTATACAAAAGAAGAGTCAGTCAATAGAATAGCCTAACCATATCAGTAAAGGCTTAACCAATTTATATACAACTAGTGGGTGCTCGCGGCTTCGCTTGCTTTAAGAAGTAAAACTTGCATTTCCTATTTCATCTCTTTAACAGTGGCATGTCCAAAAATTCTTTCTTACCGAATGTCTACGTTATAACATCTACCTTCATTCCAAATTTCAGCCCAATCCGTTCAGTGGTTTGGGCTGTGCGTTGAGTTTTATATATTTAGATTTGGTATGGAATAGGACATGATAAGAACAAGCTGATTGTTGTCCTGCCGTTTGTTTGTACCTGTATACACATAAGAATCACTCCATAGGATAACATTATCAAGTATATTCTTGGTTGACGCGACGCGTGACCAAAATGCTGGCCATTTTCTGGCTCAACGTATCAGCATTGCCATCCAGCGTGGTAATGCGGCCAGTGCACTGGGTACTTTGCCCTCTGGCAGTGGGCTGGAGCACTAACACTATCTTTAGGCTTTTCCAAGTGCCCCCTTTTCTTTTTTATGTTGTAGTTAGAAGTAGTATGTTTAGTTTTTCTTCTCTTGATTTTATTTAATTATTGTAAACAAAGGTTCATTTCTTAGTATACTCCACCATAGATATAGTAACTGGCCACGCGCCGCTCTACAAGCGTGACCACACGTCACGGCGGGTGATCTTGAACTCCTGCCCTTATGCTCACAGACCAAGTGACAAACTTATTGTATGTCTTCCTGTTTTACTCTTGTAGCAGTTTACTTGAGCAAAAAATAATATTTTGAAACTAGGTATGTCCTATTCGCACCACGCTTTATAAATACACGTAGGGACAGTACCCAATGGCTGTAAAATCGGGCTTATGTAGTTAGAATGAATACAAAATAAATTAAGAATGAGTTGGCATATTATATTTACAATCTCTGTATTATAGTTCCCGTAAGGCATGATTTAATTTAGTTGTATTAACCGGCTAGCACTTACGTCAAAAATTACGTCGAAAAATTAGCTCGACAAGTTTCGGAAATCTGTGGTTTCCATCATCAGGAGGACGAGTCAGCACGCGCGTCCCGGTTGGCCGCCTCGTCCAGACTCATACATAAAAACAAGGGAAGAAAAACTAAACATACTACTTCTAACTAAAACATAAAAAGGGGCACTTAGATTTTTTTTAGAAAAGCCTTAAGAAATAAAATGAGTTGGTTTATTATTAAAAATTTGAGTGTTTGTGTCTTTGTTTAATGCTCTAACACATGCTGTTGATAAAGGGTTTCAAACAGTGGCATAGACTACTCATCATCATCATCCTACTTATGAACCTAGATTATAACACAACACTTAGGTATACAATAAATTATTACAACAGTTTAAAACATTTATTATACCTTAATTAATCTTAAATCAATTAAACCAAATGAGGTAACAGTGATCAAAACCCATAAAGCAAAGCTAACGTAAGAATCGCGATCAAATTGTCTATTAGCAAAGTTAATCACCTGTAGAGTGTAATTATTATGGAAATACGAAACTTGGCATTTTGTCTGCCGCGTGCATTCCACCTGCGAATGTACTATATCGTTGTTAGGGCTGTCTACTACGCAAAATACCAATTTGATAGAAAAAAAAATTAAGTGAATCAATGACAACATTATTGGCAGTTTTTTTACACGTGTCGTGCTTTAAGATCATATCGGGCCTATGGCACTCAAAACACTCTATACGATGAGTAGTTTAGCCAAGTACTAAAACCTTACTAAGGTTGTCTAATTCTAAACTTAATATAAAATTATCAAAAATAGTTACGACTGGCAGGACTCGAAACTGTGTTATCCTGATTACAAGTCAGAACGCTTAAATTCAGCCACGGTTGACAGACTGCCAAACGCCAAAAATCCTAACTCATTTCCTAGGTCTTTCTCGGACTAAGAAATTAGGGAACTACAAATCATAAGCTTTCTTATCAATATTAATCATCATCATCATCATAAATTTAAGGGCCGGGCCCTTGTCTGTGGAGTATGCGCCATCCTTTCCGGTCTTCTGCCAATTCCTTGACCTCCTTATACGACATGACACCCGCCTTTTCTTTTATTTGGTCCATGTATGATCTTCTCGGCCTTCCTCTTCCTCTTCGGGCTTCCAATTTTCCTTCCATGATGTTTCTTATAAATTCGTCATGTCGTATAAGGTGGCCAACCATCTTCCCTCTTCTGTTTTCAATAGTTGCCAGTATTGTACGGTGTTCTTGGACCATGCTCAGCACTTCTTCATTGGTCTTTCTTTCTGTCCAACTAATTTTCTCCATCCGCCGCCAGCACCACATTTCAAAAGCTTCTATTCGTTCTCTATCTCTTTGAGTCATGGTCCAAGTTTCGCTTCCATAAAGAGCAATACTCCATATGTAAGATTTTATGAGCTGTTTTCTTACGTGTTTTGCAATTTTGGATTTTAGTAAATGTTTCTTCCGGTTGAATGCTGTTTTTGCTATGGATATTCGGGTTATTATGTCTTGAGTGCATCTTGAGTCTTCTGTTATTACGCTTCCTAAATATTTGAATGAATGTACTTGTTCTATTGGGTTATTGTGCAGTTTAATGGGATTTCTATTGTAAATTTGGTTTCTGGTGATTGTCATAGTTTTGGTCTTGTTTGAGTTAATTTTGAGGCCTATTTCTTGAAAAGCTTCGTCCATTTGTTTGATTAGTTTTTCCAGTTCATTTCTATTGTCGGCTAAAGCTGCAATGTCATCTGCGTAACGTATAAAGAATCAATATTAAATATATTAATATATCTACATCTTAGACTATTGTGGTGCTTAACATCAGGCAGGCTATAGTCAAACGTAAGCCTATTTAATGTAAAAAAAACATATTTATCCCTTTTTTACCATACAACTAATATTTTATGAAATTATTGAGCATTAGACATCCCTGTACAATCAAGTACGTCACAATTGCACAAGCCACGTCACGGTCTGACCCACTGTGGCATAACACAGCTATGCATTACACCATCTAGTGTGTAACAAATAACACCTACACGCGGAAGATACGAACTAACTAACTAATATTGTTAGCTATTGTTGCTAATGTTTTTGTATGAATGGTGTCAAAAGTTTTCATACCACCATATATTCTCTATAATATAAAACTCCCTGCCTAACTCTCTGTTCCCTACGCACTATAATCCAGCGATCTTTAAAGCGAGAGTGAATCGGTTCTTATCGGGGAAGCACGCTCCATCTTACATAGCCTTTGCTTACTATCAGGCAAACTAGGGCCAAGTGCAAATCTGATCAATAAAAAAACTTTCAGAAGACTTGATAACCTCTTTTTTTTGGAAGGCGGTTAATAAATCGCAAAATGTGTTGGTAAGCGCATAACTCAACAACGCCCTTCGTTGAAGTTTAAGTATGGTTTTTACGTCGAGAAATAATCTAATAATTGCCGGAAAAATCCTAAAATCATCCCTATTTTTTTC
This sequence comes from Macaria notata, assembly GCA_927399415.1. NCBI lineage: Eukaryota > Metazoa > Arthropoda > Insecta > Lepidoptera > Geometridae > Macaria > Macaria notata. The sequence continues at coordinate 9,140,626 of OV656741.1, forward strand.
CCATACAAACGTTTTCTAACTACAACGTAGAGTAAAAGATTCAACATAATACGACGAAGTCCGTCAGGTACGCTAGTATTAATTAAATATCTTACAGTATAAATGTTGAGAACTCATGACACGTTTACGATGATATGGTTTTTAACTGCTAGGTACATATACATTTCTCTAGCTGCCTTTAATTACGAAAATATCACATTCCGGTCCTTAATTTAAAGACTGGTATGTTCTGGTAGCTTAACTTAAGAGCCAGTTCCATTAAGTAAAGATAATGTTCTACCCTCACCTCAATGTTAAAATCAAGCGTCTTCGTAGTCGAAACCTGACTATAAAAAAAACACCATCTAGTAAAAAAAAACTTACCAAAGACAATTAAAAAAAACTTCTTCAAGGGAAATAAAAACTTATATTTTACGTTCTGAAAACAGCTGATACTGAAAGTTTAGAAAACCAACCAAAGAAAGCACTTTTTATTCAAAGCCCATCATTAAAAAATTGCATTCTTGCGGAACCATCTTGCAACGGTCATAATCACTCTTTTACAGCTGATAAGGCCTACTTATCAAGTATTATAAACTTTCAAAAGCCCCACGAAACTAACGTTGAGTTATTAATGATTAATATTTTAATTACCCATACTAACTTATTATTATCATATTGCAATGTTGCCAAACGGTTGCGATGAGCGAGTGTGGCATTTTGGAAGACGGTTTGGCTTGTAATCCGGGGCACAAGGTTCGAATCCGACGTTATATTAGTTAATTTTATTCTTAAACCTATTTCTTTATTAAGGCTATACATATAAAAAATACAAGTAAGTAAAGGGGATAGTTTTGGATGGTTGTATTGGTTTTTAACCTGCGACAAAAAAGATACTTAAGTGTTAGAAGTGGAACGACTGTATGTAGGTATATCTGTATGTCCGTGCCATCGTAGCCTCATATGGGTTAACAAATTTTTAATTTTAATCAGTTTCCTAGCCATTGAGTCAAAATCAGTTCAATTGTTTCTTCCCCTAATTTTATTAATGAAAGTTGTGAATTTGACTTGACTTTTTGGCAATAAATGATTTCATTTCATATGGCTTTCTTGGTAAAATAAAAACAACAAACAAACAATTTTATATGAACTTTGTACAACAAACACTCGCCTTTAAAACATTTGTGTTGTTACAAAATAGCACCACCTTTTCATAAATTTTAATGCAACTAAGCAAAAGATTAAACTCTTAGATTGATGGTTTGAATAAACGAATTCTCGGCGTAATAAGCTTCATGGAAGGGTGGTTCAATGAATATTCATATATTATTCATATTTACATGGTTTTATATGGGTTATTGAGGCTCATTCGATAGATAAGTTTATATGATTAAATTTGTGGGAAGAAGTGGCGGGAAATACATTTTAATTAGGTACATTGGGTTTGTTTTTAGTAAACGATAAATTAGTTAATAAAATTAATTATGAGGAAAAAACATATACAACAGTTTCACGAGAAAAAAATAATATTCTTCGTTTTTGAAATCATTTAAAATAGTGGGTAGCAAAAGTTTACTAATATCCAAGTATAATAAACAGAAGAAAATTATTTAAATAAGACATACGGGTATGTGTTACAGAGTTGCGAGCTTTTTTTTCTAAAATACATAAGCCTTTGTAACATCAGCTTTAATCGTTGCTTTTTTATAAATTACGAATTCAATACAGTTGAGTCTAGTCTAAAGTCTAGAGAAAATGTTTAGACGTTTCATTACACAACCTGATTAGATATTTATTTCTTTAACCTTAAAGTAAAGTATGATTGTAAGCAATTTTACTGACATTCGTCGGACTCATTTTATAAGACCGACCTTTATTATGAAACAAAATTATTTCAAACTCAAATTAACAAGACAAGACACTACAATTATAAAATCGGCAAGTTTTTATTGCAATTGTGAAATATTTAAATCCACGGCCCGAGGGTATTGCTATGCAAATCTCAAGGCAAATGAAAGTGAAGACGATCTTTGGCCTGAATTGGCTGTCTGTACCAGGTAGATTTGCTAATTTCCGACACATTAAAAATATATAAAAAAAGATTGATAATTATCCACTTGTTAGAAACTCAAATCGAGCCGAAGTCCATAAACTACAATTCCTAATTTTTTTTCGCTGTGAATGTTTCGAAAAATATGATAAGTTAAAGTTTACCATGTTATCTATGCAGAATGTTATTTAATAATAGACCAGTTTTGACTGGCCTGTTAGCTTAGTTGGTAGTGGCTCTGCCTTCTAATCTGGGGGTTGCGGGTTCGATTCCCGCGTGACACAAGTATTTATGCATTTTAAAAATATATAGTTACTTGTGTTGAGTCTGGTCGTTTGTATGTATAATAAGTATGTATTTACAAAAGAAAAGTATATAAGTATTATATCCGTTATCTAGTACCCACGACACAAGCGTTTGCTTAGTGTGGGGCTAGATGGCGCTGTGTGCAATGTCCTGAAATATTTATTTTTATTTTATTTATTTAGTTTGAAACACCATATTTTATCTCTTTCGATATTTTTTTTTCAATTAGATTAATTTGTAATTCCTTCTCTTATTGATTAATAACAATGAAACTAAACCGAGCCCGTGAAGATAACGATATACTAACAGATTTGATTTTTCTTCTTATCGAATGAGACTGGCCCACTCTGGTGTCGAGAGTTTATCAATCCGCTCTAAGGGCCTCTGACATGGCTTAACGACTGCCGTATTAGACAAAGCCGGAACCTGCAATTTAACTTGTCATCCGACCCACGAAAGCGCCTTAAATGGAATACTACTTTATCGGTCACCTATCCATGGACTGACCGCATCATTTGATTCTAAAAGTTTTCTATTTTGACGCAAAGTTCAGAAATCTACCTTGAACCTCCTGACCGTCTGTCTTACCATTCTAATATGTGTTGCTTGCTAAACTCTGACATATAATTGCTGGTCGTTTTTTAACTAATTGATTGGCCACACTTTTATTTATTGCCATGTCAAAGTACTCCAATAAAATATCACGATTATTTGTAGAAAGGTAGAAAGTGGTGTGAAATAGTTCAGCAAAACAAAGTGATTTAGTTTCGCTTTTACGTAGAGCAATTTAAAGTTATTTAAAATTTTAATGATTAAATTGGCTAACACCAGAATTTGTGACCATAGAAAACAGTAGATTATACTTACCTAATTAAAAGTAAAAAACCCGTAATCTTTTTTCATACAAACACTTTTTTCTAAAATCAACTATGAAGTTTTAGTTTTTATAACTCAACATAACCATAAAATAAATTGAACAACATCCTACATACATCGAATTCACAGTCGCGTATAAAAACAATAATTGTTAAAGAGGATTTTTACATTTAATTGAAAATTGCATTAGCAATGTTCATATTATATTTAATTCTCATTGGACTTGACACGTAACCCTTATCATACTGCTCATTACCCCAAACATTCGTTGCTCGACAGACGTCAATAAAATAACGTCCAAAAACCCAACGACGTATCACATCCTCTATCAACTCCAAGAAGGCCATAAAACTCCTTACAATACTGCTGCGGTCAGCCCCCGAGACCTGTCAACCGTGACGTAACCTCCTTGCATGTTATACCAACCTTACAGCATGAATAATAGACGTCAAAATCAAATGACAGTTGTAATTCCCGCCAAAATGCAAACGTCATATTTTTTCCTCGACTTCTTTCGAGATTATTTCGAGTGTGAAGTCCAAAGTTTTAAGGTTGAATTTGTCGTAAAAAGGCCAAGATTGTTAAATTAGAGTAAGGGGCAGTTCCAACCCCTATCGTTACGGTGCGCGCGCAGTTGATAATGAGCGAGCAAACTATTTTTTTACTGACACTGCTTGAGGTCGGGTCGTGAGTAAATTTTCTTGAGTGTGGTGTGAATTAGATCAAAAAACTGCTCTAATATGTAGGGTTTTAGGAAGTAGAGTTTTTGAACATCTGGCTTCGAAGCAGATGGTTTTAACCCTTTACTGACTACATTTTTACTATTTTGAGATACGAGTATAAGCTCTCCTGAGTCATTCTCCCTGTTTTTTTTATCAGAACAGAAAACAGAATTTTCTATACATATATTTTGCCGCTAAAGTACAAATTAAAATGTTTCTAAAAAACATTTTACGGCGAGCAACGCTGCAGGTTCAGCTAGTACTTAATATTTAGGTAATTGTTATTTATATAATCATACTTATGTCATGTTATTAGATACAAACATATTGAAACGGCTGATTGTAATATCATATGATTTAAAGGATCACCGTAAATTTTACATAAAATGAAGAATTTTACATAAAAACTTTAGCATCTAGGCACATGTTAAATGTTAATAACTTATTGAAAACTGTCGCTATACATCAAATGTCTGAATCTTAAGTTAAGTTAAAATAATATTATTTTAAGATAAATAATTATCTTATAATTTTACTTCAATTCACTGTTACTTTTTAAAGTTGCTAACTGAAGCTAGTTTATTTAAGCCATTAATAAAACCAGTCAAAGACCTCTCGCCTCCCACTCCCAGATAGTTAGTTATATACTTAGTACATTCTGAGCAAATACTTAACAAATACCAACTTTATCTGCAGATTTATATGGTGTCTAATTAGAGTTTATTATTTTTGTAACAGTAAATAATGGGTTTAACGATGTTTGTGTATTTTGATTTCAGTTACTTTATTAGGTATAAGTTAGTAAATAATAGGAAAATATTTATAATGTATTTGTGGGTAACAAATATTTTACATATTTAGGTAACCTGTTTTTGTAATTACGTAAATTTATTGGTCAATTGTAATTTAATGAATGTATGAAAAAGCTTTGGAACACTTTTTCAGAAGCCGTGTTTCCTGCGAACTACAATCCGGGGTCTTCAAATCTAGAGTTAATATGTATCTTCTAGGTAAACGTGTTACATCCTAGGCTGCAGCAATGCTTTACATCAGGCAGGCTGTAGTCAAATGTAAGCGTATTACACGTAAAAAAAAGTTATCATCCAAATATCACCAAAACTTGATTAGAGATCAAAACTACATCAACCTACCAGTTTTAAATAGTCAATAATCGTAATAATTTTATGTATTACAGAAGTGAAATTTTCGACATCGACAAAACTATCCAAAGACTACTTACTTACTTACTTAAGCTGGCGTTGCGACCCAACTGGATCTTGGCCTCCGATACTAAATGGCGCCACTGTCCGCGATCTTGATCAAGAACCTCCCACTGGGTCACACCACTGGTTATCCAAAGACTACAATAAAAAAAACATGAATCGCGCAGGCCAATTAAAGATTAATCTAATTGTGCGTTCATTATGACTAACCAGTAACCAGATGTTAACTGTGTGATATTTGAAATCTACTAACCTCGTAGGTTTATTATTGCAAATGTAATTCATAGATATATAGACTAAAACCTCCTTCTATAAAACACTACTAACACAAAAAAAAAACAATAATCATACAATACATAAAATAGATTTTAAGTAAGAAAGGTCTCATTCTCTTAAAATATTATCATCATCATTAGCCTAATGAGATCCACTGCAGGGTATAGGCCTCCTCCCTCTTACGCCAATACTCCCTGTCTTGCGCGGTTCTTGCCCAGATGTTTCCTTCTTACTTTGTAACATCATCCAGCCACCGCTGCACAGGTCTTCTTAGACTTCGCTTACCTAGCCTTAGAATATTATAATGATATGTACATAACTAAGTAGGTATAGTTTGCAAAGAGTAAATTATAAAATGAATGTCCTAATAGGTAATTTTGTCGCTTTACAGTGCCCATTATAACATTAATGTATGAGTATGTTTTTCCACAATGAGGTGTCTACTATCTTTAAATACATTTAACGAAGACAGCTCTGCATTCTGAATTATTACTATTTATACCATTAATTACATTACAACTAAGTTTATTGACTTTAAAGTAACGGTTATGCCGGAACGCGTTTTAGCCGGTCTATTTGCCGAAAAGGCTATAAAATATTAGTTGATTTCAACTGATCTCATTATTTACGAAGAAGGAGATAGAAAAACTTGGCTTAATGAGAGCTTGAGGTGTGGTGCAAGTGGAAATAAAAAAAGCTCAACTCTCATACATTTATGAGTTAATTTATTAAGTGCTAAACCTGCACTATGGTTGTTTTTAAATTAAACTTGTATTGGAAAATGGGCGAAAATAATCACGACCGGCAGGATTCGAACCTGCGTATTTCCGGACGGTGATCGGAAATACGCAGGTTCGAATCCTGCCGGTCGTGATTATTTTCGCCCATTTTCCAATAAAAGTTTAATTCTCATACATTTATTTTATTTTAAATTAAAATACTCTATCAATGTGATAAGTGATTAACTTATCAATTCTTTTATTCTAAAAATGTTTTCAACATTTAAATCCTTACGGGCTATTCACTATTCGGGATTTCAAAAAACAGTGGGTTCTTAACTGAACAGAATGTTCTATAGAATCTCTATTTTAACCTCTGAAAAGTTTAAATTTTTTATTTTATGTATAAATTATAAAAATGTAATCAATAAAAAAATCGACGATTGACGATAGTTGCTCCAATTGCTTTTTCATTCTTCAAAAAATAAACAAAATTCATTTATTCATTGCGAAATATACAAAGGTGGCATTATGTACATATGAGTGCGCTATATTTCCACCCACATTGCATTTTTCATTTTCTTTTTTATTTTAACCAAATTACCTATTATCTGCTCCTCGCTTTCGCTTATAACTTGGCCCTATCCACCTTGACAATAGCTTTAGTGAAATTTGAATACCTGACGTAGCCAGCCAAGCGCAAAGGCAACGGAAAGAATCCTTTATTCAAATCGCTCCTTTAAACTAATGCAGTCGGTCAAGGCTCCTAACTTTGACGATTTATGATGCATTTGTAAAGAAAACAACACTTAATGGTAAGTAGTATCCGGTGCGATTATGGAGACTTCAATGTCGAGGTATTTGGACTTGGAAGAACCTTGAGAATGCTAGGTCAGAGTGTACGTTTAACTAAACCAGACTTATTAGAAAACGCGGTTTAAATGTTAGTCCAGTACGTTCAAAATAAAAAGTCGGTTCTTGTTGTTCAAAATTACAAATACAAATAATACAAATACAAAATGTTTATTTATTTACAAAAGACTTAATAAATACGTAAATTCTTTAGGTACAGATTACAGGTGCATCGAATTATCTGTAATGCGAGGAAACCCTGAAAACTTGCACTAGGTACCGAAATGGTCCTGTAAAGCAAGGTTTCAGTAATAACCTAAAATAATTGATCTGTCTACTGTCATAATAATCATACTATCAAAATGTTACCATAGATAATTCAACGTCCCAATTTGAAGTTGATAGTTGATTGTTTGTATGTGATGTTTGTATAACAAGAACCGACTTTTTATTTTCAAAGTCCTGGACTAATATTTAAACCACGTTTTGTAATAAGACCTAAGTTTAACGACGTAAGTAAAGAGATTAATTGTCCAGTAGATTGGGTTAGGATGGGTGAGCGAAATAATTGCAACAAACAGAGTGAAAAGATGACAATTGAGTTCAATAATATTTTTTTCAATCTTCATTGTTTTGTGAGTCTTCTCAATGTGAGTGTCCAACTCTGGTTCGAGAGTTTATCATGCCGCCCTAAGGGCCACTGATATGGCTTAACGACTGCTGTACAAGACAAACAATCGACACCTGCAATTTAACGTGTCATCCGACCCACGGAAGCGCACAAAATGGAATGCCACTTTTCGGTCACCCATCCAAGAACTGACTGCGTCCACCTTTGCTTAACATTAATAATCGCAAGCGACTGCCTCCGCTAGCTTATGGTTTTGTGAGTAAAAATGTGTTAAGTAACTTCCATGAATTTTATTATCGATTGTCACATTATGAATCTTCAGATTCATATGACATTTTTAAGACACAGATCACAAAAAGAAGTGGTAGAAGTTGTGATAGGATCTAATTACCGGTACAGAAAAGGTATTTATGATAGGCAATGGAGTTATAAAAAACATCCATTCCTTTTTTTACTAAAGCAAGGTGACACCGCAGGACACTCCCTACTAACATAAGAAATAAATATATCATGGAAACTATTTCAAACGGTCTCAATAAATTCAGATCCAGTTACGTTTAAATGGCAGCACCTGCCTCCCAAATACAATAATTAGATATAACTGTATCGAGTTTTTGTGTTTTCTAATTTGGATCGAAAGATGGACGCCATTTGTTTTATTGACCGTGTCGATGCTACTGAATGTATTTTTGGGTTTATATAAATTAAAAAAAATTGTGAAAAAAATAAATTGGAAGTCTTTCTACTCGACGCTAAGTAATGATATTATTGTGACCATTGCAAGCAAACAATTATAAGTAATTTCGTATGAAAGTGGCCAACTCTGGTGTCAAAGATTTTCAATGACAATATTCGTGCAAATAAATGAATTTTGATTTGATTTGATTCAAGCCACCCTAAGGGTCTCTGACAATAAAAATCAATCATAAAAAAGAAATGCTACTGCATTTCTTTTTTATGATTGATTTTTATTGTCAGAAATTTCAATTCAATAAAAAAATACCGATCAAACGCAGATAATTAAATGCAAATAATGATTGAATCTTAAGTGTTACTAACTGTTTGTAATACATAAGGTTACATTATATTAATTTTGTGTGCTCCATTTAGCTATTATTTATCCCCTTATTTCCATAGGTTAATAAAAAAACTCCTCAATTTGTTAAAACGATTAAAACCAGTTTTTAATAAGTAGGTCAAAATTAATTCACAACATCAAAACACGCAAAACCAAACGGAAATAAATCATCAAGAGACAATTTTATCATCATTTAAAAGAAAGTGACAAGACAAGATCAACAGTCGGACTGGGTAGTCTATATTAATACTTAATTATTAATTTACTGGCTGACCTATTTACATATACTTTGCATGCATAATTCAAGTGAGATTCTCACGGATTTGCAGACGATAGTGTAGTTGTGGTGCGTTTGAAAGGCATGTCACTATAATGTAATAATATAGTTGTAATGTTTTATATATGGTTGGTACAGAAATTAAGAAGCACAGTTCATGTTCTTGTTTTCTTAATTCTCAGGGATATTTCTATTGTTATGAATTTAATTGTAGTATTTTTGCAGATTAATAAGTGTGGTTAGTGCCTTAAACTTTCCATAAAATGTATTGACATTTGATAAAATATACCTAAGTATTTAGAAGACATCAACTGAAATTTCTATTAACATTTTACTGTTTCAAAGATTTGGTTTCTTTCTGTCGGGTGCAAAATTACTGTAATTGTAATAAATAAGTAAATTGGTTTAGGATGCTATAACTAAAAAAATGCAAGACTTTTTAAAGTGTTACCTATGTTAAAAAATAATTAATAACAATATCCGATGAGCCATATTAAGCGCAAGACACTATACTCAATTATGCAATGTTTAGACTCAAGTTGCAACCTCAAACATGCAACTTTTAAAAGGTTTTGCGCATCTTCTAATTCGTTTTGAAAAGCTGATTGATCTTGGACCGAATTTGATGTTTGAGAGGTCATAAATATGTTAGCACGTCTTTGAAAGTGTTAATAGATTAGAAGAACGCGAATGCACGACTCATACATATGATGAATAAAGTTATAGATGATTACATAATTAGTTAATTGTATCTTTATACATACATACATACATCTTGTGTCGAGTCTGGCCGTTTTTATATACCTATATAATAAGTATGTATTTACAAAAGAAAAGTATATTAGTATTATATCCGTTATCTAGTACCCACGACACAAGCGTTTGCTTAGTGTGGGGCTAGATGGCGCTGTGTGCAATGTCCCGGAATATTTATTTATTTATTTATATTTAAAACTCAAAGGTGACTGACTGACTGACTGACTATATCTACGCATAGCCCAAACCACTGGGCGGATTGGGCTGAAATTTGGAATGAAGGTAGATATTACGTAGGCATCCGCTAAGAAAGGATTTTTGGAAATGCCACTTTTAAAGGGGTGAAATAGGGGATGCAAGTTTTACTTCTTAATTAGAGCGAAGCCGCGAGCACCCACTAGTTGGAATATAAATTTGTTTGTAATAGCGACATATCTTATCTAACTCTACGCCTATTAGTGTCGTATTTCCTTATGACTGAGAGTTGTGACTCCCCCGCAGAATTATTTTGTTGGGGAATTTCTTTTGGGCAGACACATCGTGATGGTCGCCTAGGTCCTTACACGAAAGACATAATATGTCATTAAATTCAAATCTATCTAAAGAGTGTGTGAATATGTACTTTAAAAAGTTTAAGTAAATCTTAATTAAATAGTAAACAAATTACTTACAGTGTAAAGAACTTGGAAATTCGCAAGGAAGAGCTAAACATAAAAATGCTTTATTTTATCTAATAGCTATCATTCCATACCTAGTATGTATGAGAAGTTTTTACATTTTCTCCACTTAGTTATATTAACAGGTCTTACAACAATATACGTAACTCAATCTACATAGACCAAGAGTCAAAGGCAATCGGTATTCATCGATTTAAAGTAAATTCAATATGCAATCCCAGGGGGTTACTTTGAGGTTATAATCTTCAGCAAATAGGAGTGCAATAGTAGCTGGTTTTTAATATATTATATTTAAAATAAAAAGTCTGCTTCTATAATCATTTGATGTAGATGAAAAAGCCGTTAACACCTTACAACAAATCCACCATATTGTTTATCTTATGTTATTAGGTAGGTATATCTTTAGGATTTTTCGCTCAAAGACCGAGCTTGTTACAATAATACTACTAAACATAGCGTATGCAAATTAATATATAAAATAGTGATTCAATCATTTTGTAAATCAATTATCTTGTATTATCTTTGTTTGAAACCAGCGAGGAAGAGTCGCTGCAGAGCAACACTCATCGTTTAAAAGTTAATCAAATGAATTATCTAAACTAATATTATAAAGCTGAAGAGTTTGTTTGTTTGCTTGTTTGAACGTGCTTATCTCAGGAACTACTGGTTTGAATTAAAAAACGAATAGACCATTTATCGAGGAAGGCTTTAGGCTATATAACATCACACTGCAACTAATAGGAGCGAAGAAACAATGGAAAATGTGGGAAAAACGGGGAAAATTATTCATTTTTGAGGGTTTCCGTTGCGTGCGCTGCGAAAACGGTCCAAGTCGTGGGTAACAGCTATAATTTATAAACCTGATGAGGTTGTTTTCTAAACTAAATATGATGCCCAAAATAACTATTCCACGCGGACGAGTTCGCGAGCACAGCTAGTGCAATATTAAACAATATCTAATATCAATATTTAATAACGTTTCAACTCCCATAGTTACACCTGTATCCAGCTAGGTCGGCTCAGCGTTGCATAAAGTCCGCCCCGAGCACTGGTACAGTAAAGTAAATGATTGATAACGCGGTAACTCGCGTGCTGGAAGATGCCACTGATGGTATTATATGGATATGACAGACGAAAAACAAGCGGTGGTTGTTAGTAACCAGTGGTAGTTATCAACAACCAGCACCGGTAGCAACAAACCAACTTGAGAATGCTGAGTCGGGAAGGCGGTGGTTGAGATGTCACAATGTTTAAAAAGGAAGACCAGCGTTGGTTGTCAGCAACCAGCGCTGGTGGCATTCAACCAGCAGAAGCAGTCTGCGTCAAACATACCTTTATATTCTTTTGAGTCATCATTAATCATATTTCTTGCTACCTGTCACATTCTTAATCAACGGTCTTCAAAATGTTGCTTACTGTAATCGCCGTTTCCATGGCAACCACATGTGATTTAAAATACCTTATGTCCTATCCTTACTAATCCACCAGCCGGTCGGAGCTCGGGTCTGGTCGCACATCGGTTGTTCAATTATCATATCCACTTTCTCCAGCCAGGTTATGGAACCTCAGTGTGTTTTGGTCAGCTAATGTTGACTGTTACAAATAAATGTACCATTTGAGACTGATATTTTGGCTTTTGTTGAATTCCTTCAATTCAGCAGCAATGCTCCAAACTCGAGGTTAAAAGACATCTTCATTTGGGGAGCTTACTTTTTTTCTGTTTTGTATATCTCTGTAACAAAATGAAGTAGTAATTGGTATGTGAAAATCTTTGGTTGCTTAAAAATAGTTAAATTAAATCGAAAGTCTTATCTAATAATGCCCTATAATAACATGGATTATGACTACGAAACGAATCTTTAAATCAAATGATAAACGTAATATTATAGTGAACATGACTTATAACTTTGTTACAAATAAATGAATATGAATATAAGAATTAATATTGATATGAAAGACCAATATTCATAAATTATAATTAATAATTCCAAATGTAAAGTTTTTATCTTAACTAATTCAATCACAACTTCTTCTTCTTATTGAATGAAAGTGGCTATCTCTGCAGAGCAAGCACGGTACGAGGACTAATTGTCTTTCCACCATTTTTATCCACTTGGTGTATGGTGTATGACAGGTGACAGGTGGATAAAATGGTGGAAAAGCTTAGTTAGTCCTCATGCCGTGCTTGCCCTGCTGGTGTCGAGAGTTTATCAAGCCACCCTAAAGCCTCTGACATGGCTTAACGACTGCCGCACTATGACAAACAGCCGGGACCTACAATTTAACGTGTCATTCGACCCACGGAAGCGAATGGAAATTCTAAAATAAAAAGCCACTTTTCGGTCACCCATCAAAGAACTGACCGCGTCTATCTCTGGTAAACATTGGTAATCGCATGCGATTGCCTCCGCTAGCTGAGCTAAGGGCGCTTCACAATCACAACTACTTCCATGCATAATTTACTCAAATGAGTTCGGCAGTTTGAAGGATTGGCTAACATACCTACATAATAACTTACAAACTTTCGCATTTATAATATCAACTTACTAAATAGTTTTTAGGCATTACCGGAACCATAATTTAATGCATCTCCTAGGTTTATGTCTTCAAAACCGGTCTCAAGGCGGTCAAGTCGGTTCTCTTCTGAGACATAACACAGAAGGTGTGTCGGATAGTTTATCAAAGTGTCGGATACTGCAAATAAACATTCATAATACGGTGACATTTTTATGATTTGCTAATAATGTAAAGGCGTGGTTTAATTGGTAAGCAAAATTTTGGTGACTGTGTTAGGTGAAATTGTTTTTGAGCAGCAACAAGTTAGTCTGAGTCTATTAAAATAAGATAGTGTTTACGTTTCATGATTTTATCTATCCATATTTTCTAAATTGTATACGTAGCTTTTAATTTGCTATAAGTATATTCCCTGCCAAGACATGAAGCAGGTTTGGGACTTAGTTTTTCTTACACGCTACAATAACATTACAATAAGTAGACTTTATCAAAAAAGACATGCATTCAAGACATTTATCAAGAAATGTTGTAAATGCATAAGTAGTCTTTACACAAACATTTAAACATAATATACTGTCATGGTAAATACAATAAATTGACCCACCGATTTTTTTTCAGCCAAATTAAATATTTAAAGTTTTAGTAATGTTCTTAATCTGTTAACCAGCTTACCAAAAAACAGTTCCGCATAACAATTTATTTATGATAATTTGGTTTTGGTAGACACTCTGTCGTCAGTTCTCATTTGCATAAGATGGAAATAAGTCACAGTTTGGTTAACTTTTGTGTTTGTCTCGGTCAAACACATTATTTTAATTTTATACGATTATAATGGTAGACTAATTTTATGGTGACATTGTATGTTTTGATAGTAAATAGGTACAAGATGCAAGTTTGGGTTTCGTAAAAAAATGGGAAGGAAGGAACAGTCCCAAACTGATATTATATATTCATCTTTTTTTTTAATTAAACCGAGCTACATCGTAAAATTGGAAGTGTTTTTTTAAATACTGATAAAATGACTATTTTTATTTATTTAGAACGGGTTTGCACTTGACCACAGTTTGCATGATAGTAAACAAACGCTTATAGCCTAAAATGAAGTTTCTCTCAATTTTATTAAATCTATTAAAAAAAGGCTTTTTGAACATGAATTGAAATTTAAAAGCTGCTTCTTCTCAATGTACGAGTATAATACGTATAACAAAATGCACAAATGTTAATTTTGTTTGTAATTTAATCTTCTCTTTCTCTATTTCGGTAAACTTCGAAATCGTCATGGCCCGTCTAAGTAACATTTGTTAAACACCTACTTTAAATGTATCTCAAACCATCAGCACTAGATCGCATTACAAATGTACAGGGCTAATGGCTAAAATTGCTTAAAAGCTTATGTACAAAGCTAAAATGTCGTTGATCAACAAACTTTTTCTACCAGCTAAAAACTTTTCACATATTTCAAAAGTCATAAAATATAATAAAATTTGTAGGTATTGATGACCTAAATCCGCCATTGAAACTATTTGTTTTTTTTTCTGTAAGACCAGATAAAACAATCCACAATTTATTTTAAAATAAAATAAATAAAACACTTTTCCATCAAATATTTGTGCATTTATCAGACAGTTTCTGATTTAAACTTTTATTGGAAAATGAGCGAAAATAATCACGACCGGCAGGATTCGAACCTGCGTATTTCTGCTACCGTCAGAACGCCTTAACCACTAGGCTACGGTCTACTAACTGCCAGGCGCGAAAATCCACACTCATTTCCATACACTTCAGACTGAGCGGCTGATGGCGCCACTTGTGCTGTCAGAATATGTCTAACAAACACTCATATCGATGTAAAGTTTAAAAAGTAATTTCCAATTTTAACTCATTTTCCAATAAAAGTTTAAATTAAAACAACCATAGTGCAGGTTAGCACTTAATAAATTAACTCATAGTTTCTGATTTGTTATTATTTTATTTATTATATTTCTTGTCCCACCTCGACCCCAATTCAGCATACACTAGTTCCGGGTAAGTCTGTAAAGTTACCATTTCTATGTACTAATAAAGCTCATGAAATCTAACCCGTATCATGCCCTATTTCAAAAGTAGTTCTAAGTTCAAACAGTCTAATCAGTAAGCAATCACAATCAAACTTTAATCCGATCTAAGTGAATTTCAAAGTAACTTGATTAGCGAAGTAACTTGAGCTTCCGCATAACTTAGATTTGTAGCAAGTGGTAATTTGAAAAAAATAACTGACTTCAAGTCACTGCACCAGCATTCATCTATACCTGCATTTAATAAAGCTGATGATTATCGACAGTCTAAATATTTAAACTTAAAACTGACAGCAGAAAATGTTCCATCAATTTCTAGAATTTTTGTCTGTTTCTCTGTTTATGTATTTATTTAAAGGATTATCATGTTTTTTGTATGTAGGTAGTATAAGGTCTTAGGAGTGTTATAAGCTATAATGCGAGCGAACCCGCGGGCGTTCACGAGACAGAAATAAGTGGATATTTACCTTTATCACAAAAATTACTTAACTAATTTTGATGAAAAATATATTTTCTAGCAAGGTTTGTACATATTTAATGTCTATTAAACACTTTCTTAGTGTATATCTAGGTTCTCGAAATACTTAACTCTTGGACAAAATTAATACATTATGAAACATATATGAAAACTCAACAAAGCAGAAAAGCATTATGCCTGAAAGATCACCTTTTATTAATTTTATAGCCAATC
This sequence comes from Macaria notata, assembly GCA_927399415.1. Taxonomy (NCBI): domain Eukaryota; kingdom Metazoa; phylum Arthropoda; class Insecta; order Lepidoptera; family Geometridae; genus Macaria; species Macaria notata. The sequence goes on from OV656741.1 coordinate 9,156,307, forward strand.
AGGGAATAATATCACTAACATACACATAGAATTGATAACCCCTCTTTTCTGAAGTCAGTTAAAAGTACTAACATTACTTAGTTACTACTTACGTACCGTCGCGTCGGTCGATCACTTAGCAACGAGAGGCCAAAGATGAACCCACTTAACATAAAACACGCATTTCTCCACTTAAAATTGATATTTTTCTACGTAAATTATTTAAAATGAAACGCATTATGCTCACTAACAAATTCACTTTTTATTTAAAACAGCTTGATAAATATATTTTGGTGTTCGATAGCGGTAAATCTGGGCAAATGAGTGGAATCCGATACAAGACTTAAATAGATACATTCTTCTTGGTTAAGAAATTTGTTGGTGTTAGTTGTGTGGCGATTCTTTATAATTCAAATGTTGGGTTGACCTCTGAACTGGTTAATAGATTCAAATCGGAATATCTGCGATTTTGAAGGCTTTTTTTTCTATTTGTGCACCAATTTATGTGGCTACTTGTGTTGTAAGTCTAATCTAAGCAATATTATTGTTGCTAGTTCAATCGGCTAACTTAGTCGAGTTTATGCTTGAATTCTTCAAATTATAAAGCTTGTATAAAATGGGTCGTTTGAAAAAGATTTTATTAATATTTTATTGGAAACCGCAATGCTACTTTAAAATAGAATTTGTAAGATATTACACGGTAGGAAAACATAAATTAATTATTTTTATGTATTCTTAGCTTTAAAATTCATAAAGTAAAATATTAATTTCATTGTTTATTGACTGTCTGCTACCTGTTTGATATAAAACGTGTTTAGTTAAATAAATATGATTATTAATTTAAAGTAGATACCTATGTATGATTACATACCTATTATTATGTTTGACATGATTTTAATAACAAAAATTCATTATTTTATTAATAAAACTAGACATATGTAACTTCTAAAATTTTATAAAAGTTAAATGTTATAAATTCAATTTGACGAGATGTTGTAATTTGTGTGGCATATTCTGTGATATTAGTACTTATACCTATGTATGTTACAATTTTACATTATCAATAAAGATTCTTTATCTTTATGTTGCATTTACATTTAAATACTCGTAATTAATAAACATATTTTCTCAAATCTTTATTACATCCTCGGGATATTGCAGCTTCAATAGTATTTATTTATTATCATTAGTCTATAATTGCATGCGAAGTTTTCTCTGTGAAAACACCATTATTAGGTAAGAACGGAAACTTTGCAACTGTTCTCAGCCGGTGTATAATCTAGGCATATGAGAGAGAACATACCTAATGTTACTTTCGATATTACTGCAGGTAATTTTACTCTAAGATTTTATCTTTTCTGTGTAATTAATTGATTGTTTGGACATCTAGAGGAGACATAGAAACACACTCACAGAGAGAGAGAGAGAGAGAGAGAGCGGAAAAGTTTAAGGAATCTCCATCTATTCTCAATGCTGTAAGCTTATATTATAACATATATCATCATATCAAACAATCAGAACCAAAATGTTGTTTTGTATCAAATTCCATATTATGTTTTTTTTTGTGCTGAGGATATCCTGATAATGAGCATAATTTAGTTACGTGGTTGTATTGTTATACGTATAGGTCATATTTACTATATTAACTCAGAAGAGATAATGATAAAACATTTCGCAGCAAGAATCGAACCTGGACTTCCGCATTCTCAATAGAAGGAAGTACCTATGTATCATCACACTTATGATAATAATTCATCATTCCCAATGTAATCAAACTCTCAAATGCAGTACAAACACACGTGTTGACTTAACATGTATACTAGAAGAAAACTTCGAGAGAACTAAAGGTAAAGTTGCTACGAATAATTGGGACTATAGAAATGTAACTTCTTACGAATTACAATCCAAGAAACATGTGCCTTCCGTGGAATGACCTGGATAAAAAAAAAGATACATCGTGGTGGGGCTACCACGATGTATCTTTTTTTATATGATATAGGCTTACGCTTGACTACAACTTGAGAATCTAATCAATCTGTCCAAGAGAACTCCCCTAACGAATTTATTCTGTATGCGTAAGATTAGAATGGAGATAGATATTTCAGGACATCACACAGCGCCATCTATCGCCATACTAATCTTTCGCATATTAAATTATAAATGTAGCGTCGAAAAAACTGCCATAACTTATCTTTTCATCTCTCTCTCAATCACCACCAGCACACAAGGCTTGCTCTTAATTGGTTACAATGTCGGAAATAGCCGATTTGCAACTAAACCCATATCCCAAAATTTTAGTCTCAATTGGTCACTAAAATGTTAAGTCCCGCCCGCGGAGACTCAACCGCGGCGGAAACAGTTGACCATCTCTTAGAATAACTTTTTTGGCTCAGTTACGTTTCTATCATCAATTATTCATAGTAAAGTTCCATAGAAGTGCAATGTTGATACATCGTAGGGCGGAGTGTGATCTAATTGTAACTAATTATTTGGTTGTTCACCTTTAGTGGTATGGGAAATGGTGATTAGAGTTGTAAAATATGTACTACTTATATTTAAGAGCTTTACTCCATATAATCAAAGAAATATACAATCCAGGGGTTTTCAAATCTAGAGTTAATAGGTATCTTCTAGGTAAACGTGTTACACCCTAGGCTGCAGCAATGCTTAACATCAGGCAGGCTGTAGTCAAACGTAAACCTATCACACGTAAAAAAAAAAAAATACCTATAAATTTATTTTATAGGATTTTTTAAAGTAAAATTTGTATTATTCTTTTTAATATAGGTACTATCTGCCAATAACTATTTTTTTAACTCACAATAAAAAATGCAATGTAAACTATATAACACCATTATAATTTTCAAACAGGATACCAAGAATAAGATTGTTGTCTGTATATAACTCGGGTTGAAATTTAAAAAAAAAATCTCTCTAAAATATATTCACGATAATGTACTTATTTATTTTCCAAGGTACAAAATTCAAACTTATGCTCGTTTAATGTTAGTGAGAAATATCTACACGTCCAAACATCTGCACTCCCAAGTCCTTGGAATTTGGCCTACCTTCATATCCTGAGGAAGTAACCTTTCGGAACTTGATACTTTACCCACTTGTGCATACAACACTCCAAAATTGCTTGTTTGCTTTTGTGTCACAAAAATCGTTATGGATATTATTTTATTGAATAATACGGTTTTGTTTCGAAGAATACTTAATATGAATCTTAAATTTCATTATAAAGTTATCATTCGTTCTATGCATCAATATGTACATTTTTCTAAATTTCTTTAAACTATGGACATGCATGGAAGAAGCCTTCACAAAATTGTGTGCTAAAAATACACTAATCGATAAATTAATATTATATTATTATCAATAGTTTAGTTTAATTTAAAATTATTTTTTTAAAGATTTATATCATTTGTAAAAGGTATAAAGGCTATTTTATTTAATTTATTACATATCCTTTTGTCCTTTATTTTATTACCAAACCTACCTTATTTCCGTTTTTGACAATACATAATACTTAAAAAGGGTATTTTAAATCTACTAGCTTGACTAGTTAGGTAGGTACTTACTCTTTGTAGCTAATAGATTGTTTCTCCGTTTAATTCGAATATCCGTTCAAATCCATACCTATCCCGATTTTTATCTTACTTTTACTTGTAATCTGATATAACAAGGTCGGTATTTGTACAATTGTGTCGATACCTGCTTCAGAACCTTCAACCGGAAGTACCGGATATAACATCCCACCGGATACGACCGGATACGGATGTAGGTGGATATAGTGTTTGATTAGACGCCAGAGTTGGCCACTCTCATCCGAACTTACTTTAGAAAGACATACAAAGGGTTTTAATTCCGCTAGTGTCTTATTACTGAGATTTTATTTAAACTTTTTTAATCTTTTCTGTGGGAATTGCACCTGGCTTGTAAAAGGTATGAAAAATAATTATAAATGTGCGTTGTGGAAGTACCTAATAATAAAAGATTTATGATAAGAAAGGATTGCTAAGTTTTTTGAAAAATCTCTCTGTATCTGTGTTTGTAAGTTTTCTTTTTCTTCTGAATGTTTTAGTACTTTGTGTCTATATGTATATAAATTAGTAGTACTAAGTAATTTAGCCATAAATGTTAATTAAAGTATTTATAAAAATGCTTTTAATGAAATATTTGATTAAGATTTCAGTAAGTTTTGTGCTTAGTTTATGGTGATGTTTATTAGGGTAAGAGTAAATGATTAAATTACTGTTTTTGTTACTACCTAACACTTTTAAATGTCAAAATTATCACGAACCTGAAATTATTAATATGTATTATTATTGTATATATATTATTTAATTATTATTTAATACCTGAAATTCAAATGAAGCTGCCATAACTAATCGTTAGGTTTGTAGTAAATTTTACATTTTAGAGTTATATATCAGAGATGATCCACCTGCGGCCTCAGGCCTACTAGGGCTTTATAAAAAAAAAAAACTTTAATTCTGTCCTTACATTTAAGCTCAATCATATTACAAAAAGCTCCATACGGAAATCAATGGTTCTAAAAATATTCCCGTCGCGTCTCCACAATTAAGCATTATTTCACTCCCCATTAAACTAAAGAGTTATTTTAAAACAATGTACAGAAGGTACAAAACATTATTTTCGATTACATAGTAAATTAACTTTACGAGTGGACAATATATTAACTAAAAGGTTCTGGGTAAAAATCACTCAATGATTTTTACTTAGGTTTCTAGAACAAAAAGCAGTTTAATTCCCACATCGACCCAGCAGATTAGCTGTAGTAATCTTGTATCTGTGATTTTATACATCATATACTATATGTATACATACTACTATATCACCCTTCTTTTACTTCTTTTGTAACCTTACTAGACCTATGAGTATCTGAGTATGATTTATTTACTTTTGTCCTAATTCTCTAAGCATGTTTGTAAAATTTAATACTTTAACACTTAAATACAATTTTGTCTTAAATCAGGAAATTTATAGCAAAAGTGCTGCCTCCATAAGCATTGAGTTTTTTTTTTAAACTTTACTTCCTGTAAGGGTTACCTATTCTTCGACAATAATATAAAGAGCTAGCACATGGCGCGGTTAGAAATAGAACTGTATAAAAACTAATGAACTAATTCCCTTATAAAAGGGTTGTCCATAAATAGTTCAAGTGTGCCTGTATTCTGGAGTTATCACAGAACGATTTAAGTTAATCTATGATCAATATAATATTGGGAAAAATCATGAATTAGAAAAAAAAAACTAATAAGTACCTAAGTATTTTTTATTAGTTTATTATACGTTTTAGTTTTTGATTAGTAAACTTTGTTTTGTAAGTTTTTTATAAATAAAGTACACTCATTAGTAAATTGATGTAAAATTCGTTAAAATTTTAGGTATTTTGCCTTGGCATAGCAAAACTTGCACGAAGTTTAACTGATTCCTCTCCTCGCCAATTTATATTACAGTAGTCAAATAGTTATAGTAAAATTAATGTTTAATAAAGCTACGTCTTTGCCAACTTTTGTATTAGTTTAATTATCATTATTTATTAGCAAATACGCATTAACAAAAACCAAGACAAGACAATATTTTAAATTAAACTTTTATTGGAAAATGAGCGAAAATAATCACGACCGGCAGGATTCTAACCTGCGTATTTCTGCTACCGTCAGAACGCCTTAACCACTAGGCTACGGTCTACTAACTGCCAGGCGCGAAAATCCACACTCATTTCCATACACTTCAGACTGAGCGGCTGATGGCGCCACTTGTGCTGTCAGAATATGTCTAACAAGCACAATCCTGCCGGTCGTGATTATTTTCGCTCATTTTCCAATAAAAGTTTAATTTAAAACAACCATAGTGCAGGTTAGCACTTAATAAATTAAATCATAATGACAATTTTTGCTACTAAAATAAAACTATTCAATGAAAAACTCCACAGAATTTCACTCGTCGAATCTCATTACAAACGTTCATTTTAACTCCTGTGGTTAAACTATTAATCGTGTTTAAACCAAACTCACCAGCATGTGATCATGCTGAGTGATCACAGTGATTGGTTGATCACACATCAATCACGGACCAATCACTGTGGCATTCGAATCGAAATGAATCCGTTTTTACGCATCGCTTCAATTCCCATTACGATATGGTTAACAGAATACCGCCCTGCTTGAAGGTACACTTTAGATTAAAGGTCTTAACTCACTAAGATTTTAGGCGTAAGACAAAATAAAACTGAGTTTAAATACATTTATGTATTAAAACCTCTTTTTTATGAAACGTCTTTTAATGTTTTTCGTAAGCAACGATGATGTTTTTTAACAAGACACAAATTTTCATTAACGATTTGATAAAACATATCTAAATCTTAAATAAAATGAAATGAATTGGAATGGTCGTTTGTATCTGTATATTTAAGTATGTATTTACAAATGAAAAATATATAAGTATTATATCCGTTACCTAGTACCCACGACACAAGCGTTTGCTTAGTGTGGGGCTAGATGGCGATGTGTGCAATATCCCGGAATATTTATTTATTTAAAGTAAAGTATGTTAGTCACATCAATACTGTTTAGATCTTTTAGAAAGCTTACATCCTGTACTACATTATGCAAGAAACAAATTTAGAACTTACTCCCACGTTTTTTCGTAAAAAGCTTACTTTTAAGATTTTTCTCTGAAGAAAGTTATATTTTTTTTATTCTGATTTTTTTTCTTACCTTTATTTGATAAAATATTGCAAATGTTTAACCTCGTTTACCTCCATACATTCAGCTATCAAATAATATATTTTTAAATCAATATGCCCCTTACATAATAAGTTATGACTAAATTAATACAAGCGCCCAAGGGTTGGTGTCAAAAATAACAAAATGGCTGCCATTCCACCATGAGGAGGAAAAAAATAATTTTAGAGCTTGATTTGTCGATAAAATTAATCATATATTTTGCCATTTCAGGCTCCGACACGGGTAGACAAACACATTGTATACATGTTATTTTTGTTTACATATTTAGAAATCGATTAAATCTTCTTTCTTATGCATACTTAGTTTGGTGCGTAAGAACCTTCGTACAAGGTATGCGTATGCACATGATTTATAGATTCAGTGCTGTACGCCGCTATTTTTAGTAATATTTAGTTATCTTCACCTTTTAGTGTTAGCTTACTAAATTGTTATACAAGGAAATATAAGGTAGATTACTTTTTAATCTATATACTAATATAATAAAGCTGAAGATTTTGTTTGTTTGTATGTTTGTTTGTTTGAAATCTCATCTGAGGAATCTCAGGAACTACTGGTGCGAATTGAAAAATTATTTTTGTGTTGAAGAGACCATTGATCAAGAAAGGCTTTAGGCTTTATAACATAACGCTGCAACGTATAGGAGCGAAGATACAATGGAAAATGTGGAAAAATGGGGAAAATTATTCATCTTTGAGGGCTTCCGTTGCGTGCGCTGCGAAAACGGTTCAAGATTTAAAAAAATATGTATGTATAAAAGTATCTAACAAAATGTCTGCGACAGTATATGTCTATCTTTTAAGATTAACTCACTAGAACCGTTTTTATGGTAATTATTCCATGCGGACGAAGTCGCTGGCACAGCTTGTCTTAGATAAAGTGAATTCCTATGAATATTAGCAACATTGTAAGTGTAGATATATTCTATGATCTACAGTTTAAATTAGACTCACGCAATACTCCTTAAAAAAAACATTTAAATTGATTTTAGCCATTTGTGCATTATGAAAGCATTAATTGATAAATCAAGCATAAAACGCTTAGATGCGCGTCGGTTTTCACTTTGTAATAATTTTCGGATAAGATCCGAAGGTAAATTAGAAGTTGGAATAGTAATTAGGATAATTTCTTAGGTTATTTTGACTATACGGTGTCGTAAGTGTTAATATTAGTGCTATTAGTAATATGAGATAACTCTAAATGCAACTAATTCATGTTGTAACTACTTACTGTAATAAATGTTCAATGGATTGCATAGTCACTGCTCTTCGCTTAACGTTGAAGATAAAATGTTGTAGTCATCTTACCTACTTTGTATCAAACTTTTTGGAACAATAGTATTATAATATGAATTCAACAGTATTTACATGTAAAAAATGACCTTGGCGAAGATTTAAATTAGTAACACGTAATTAAATTCGGAGAGTTTCTGACGCATCTGATAGACTTAGTATTTTTATTGAATCAACTGTTATGCTTTCAAGAACTAAGCTTACCTTTAGACATCTCTGATTTATTTGTTTCGTACCTATATCATTTATACATCTTCTTCTTATCGAATGAGAGTGGCCAGCTCTGGTGTCGAGAGTTTATTAAGCCACCCGAAGGACCTCTGACATGGCTTAGCGACTGCCGCACTAGACAAACAAACGGGACCTACAATTTAACGTCTCAACAGACCAACAGAAGCGCCCAAAATGGAATACCACTTATCGGTCACCCATCCAAGGACTACCCGCGTCAACCTTTACTTAACATTAGTAATCGCATGCGATTGCCTCCTCTAGCTGAGCTTCGGGAGGTTTTTTGGACTCGCTTATAATACATCTCATATCTGCGAATAGGAGACGCAATATCCACAATTCTAAAGTTACAAGTCACGTCAAATCTTCCCATCGCTCTTCACAAATCTTTCAAGGAGCAGATGTACATTTTTTACAACAAAACGGAAACGGAAAGACTACACGGCGTCTCTTTCTGACAGCTATCTCTGTCTAAAGGTTTGTAGCACAGATTGCGTTTGTCAAACACCTGTTTGATTGAGAACAACTGACGGTACCAAATGCAACAGACGGGATCGTATGGTGTTGGACTGTTAGATTTATTTGGCACACCATATTGGGAGATGGGAATGACAATGGAAGCTGATATATATCATTTTATTTAATGAAACACTACTAACATTCTGCCATAATGTAGGTTTATGCTCGGAAAAAATATTGATTATAATAATAATAATTTACTTTATTCACACAAAAATCCTTAGACTAGTATACATCATTTGTACTTAAAGAAAATTGGATCAGAAAGGGTATATAAAATGGGTAAATGATGTTGACTGTGATCCCCACACTAGGTGACCCTGTGTCGTGGGAATCATGCTCTTTGAAAAGGAATATCTAAGCATAAATGATAGGATTGTTTACGATGCTTGACACCAAGTATCAAATGCATCAAATGCAAGCAAATTGCAAAACATCTTTGCTGTACAATGAACAGTCTGTCTGGACATTTTAGATTATCTGAAGGAACGCCCGCAAGAGCAAAATAAATAAACAAATATTTACAGAACATATCACACAGAGCCACCCAGCGCCATACTAACATTTAAAAAAATATACATAATTAATTGTGGTATGTAGGAATCTAGTATCGAGATGCACATGCAGTGAGATATCTTGGGACTAGATTTTGTAACCTCATCCATACCATAAACTGCTTAAAATTCCTCTCTGACGGCAATCAATCCACCGCTGTTTGCAGACGACATCAATCAGGGCGATACGTTGAGACAACAACTCTGTTTGAACAACACTCTCTCACGATGTGAGAAAGGATGTACATTGGGAAACTTGGAGAAATAGCCAGATTAAAGCTATGTAGAGCTTATAGTATATCCGATGCAGGAAGAACTAGATTAAATAAATAATAATAAATAAATAAATATTTCAGGTCAGCGCCATCTAGCCCCATACTAAGCTTACGCTTGTGTCATGGGTACTAGATAGCGGATATAATACTTATATATATATATATATTGTAAATACATACTTTTTATACATAGAAACGACCAGACTCAACAAAAGTAATTACAAATTTTAATGTGCATAATTACTTGTGTTATGCGGGAATCAAACCCGCACCCCTAGATTAGAAGGCAGAGCCACTACCAACTAAGCCAACAGAGCAGTCAAATAATGTCAGATAATATTTCGATTTAAAAAAGTTAAATCTAAAAGCATTTTAACGGCGTCGATCAGACTCATATCTATAAATCTATATAAAATACATGTTATAAACTACAATCAACATTCGAATTTAAGCTTTTAATTAACTTTCCTGCTTGTCGGTATTGCAATGTGAATTTCAGATATGGGTCTCAGTAATCCGAAAAAAATGAATTTTATCTATTTTATTGGATATTTGTCGTAATAGGTTGATAGATAGATAAACTCTTTATTGTTGACACATATTAAAAAAACAGCACATAAAACAAATTGCATCTTAACTAGTGCCACAAGTGGCGGCCTTATCGCTGAAAGCGATTTCTTCCAGGCAACATTCGGCTGCCTATACCAAGTGACCGATACATAACGTTTTTTTTTATCTAAACTCCAAAACACATGAAACATGTACCATCTGCAGTCTAATCTATAAATACCATATGACAGCACATTTCCACCTATTTATACCCGATTTGTTCCAAAACCCATTAATCATAACTTATTATAAAAAGCGTCTCCCTTTTTACGGGTAGTTTTGATTTACATCTGAAAGGGTTTAGATGACAACCCTGCGGTGGTTATTTTAAATCTTGTTTAGATTTCATCACGTGGGCCTTATTAATATATTTTCTACTAAGAAGCTAGAAACTTTTTCTAAATAATATTTTTATTTAATAATAATAAAACAAAGAAGAAGCTAAGATAATAGAACAACTAAATCGTTTGTTACGTCACTACTTAACACCCAATCAAGTCAATACTTAGAAGAAAAAAAAGTAAACCTTATCCAAAGTAATATTAAAGTTAGAAAGTAAGTTGGTACAAACGTAGTTTTTCTCGTCATTTTTGTTTGTTTATAATTGTGTTATGTACATTTTTAACTAGTGATTAGCAATCACTGTATTATAGTTCCCGCAAGGCATGATTTAATTTAAATGTATTAACCGGCTAACACTCACGTCAAAAATAGCCAAAATAGTAATATATTTTTGACGTAAGTGTTAGCCGGGTAATACAATTAAATTAGTGATTAGCAATCTATAATAATTAGAAAATAAAAGTTGTGCCACATTCGTACTAGGTATTAATAAATCTTTCACAATTTGACGAGTAGGCTATAAAACACATATAAAACGAATCCTCCACTATTATGCATGAAGCCACACCTTACCTCAAGCTAAATAGCTAGCATTAAACTAGCACTCCTAGGCGTTAAATCACTAGCTTCCTACAATATTTACCAATGAATAACTTTACTATAGATAAGTTACTAAGCCAAAAGTCTACAAAAAGGTCAACCACCAGAGTCATTATTGTGATTTTCTGTATTTTGCAACAACGACTTTTTCTGACATAGTAACCAATATTATTTAGGGACTAAATATGTCTAAACATGTTCAGAACGCTGCAAGTTCGAATTTCGCGTATGTTGTTTACGCGTTTCGGATTAGACGTGAGTACAAACTGTAATACTTCCGTATTGATATGAATGTCTCACGATAGTGTTAATGATGAAATGGTAATAAATTTATCAAATTTAGCATTAAAAGATGGTCCTATATCATACAGTTTATTTCTATTTTATTTATTATAATCTAAAATTTAAACGTATACATATTTAATATATTATACATAGTTTAATATCTCATTAACCATGACCTAACTTTGTGTGCGGGTGGTGAGTGGGAGAAAAATTTAGGTAGAAGCATTTTCGACGCGAAATTTGCATGGAGTTACAACTATACTATAGTTGTAACTCCATACAAATTTCGCGTACACATAACATTGTTCGCAGATATTTACGTAAGCCATTTTGCAATAAGTAACATCTTCATTTATGTAATCCAATATTCGTGCGGTGATTCAAAATGCAAATAGAATATGATGACGTCATGTCAGTACTTTAGTTCATAGTCTGTTTACATTGAAATAGGAATTATGAAAGAAATAATTTTAAAAATTTGAATTTGATCTTTAAATAGGATTGAATTCTTTTAATCATATACTTACTTAAGCTGATTTAATCAAATTTAATTAGTAACGAAAATCGTTCTCAAGTCATTTTACACAAAAAAAAGTTACATTCAGGGTAATTCTGTGAGATTGTCATGATGATTTGTATTTTTTTACCATAGTTATGGGAAACATTATGTTTTTGATACGGCATTATAGCTTATTTTGAAGTTTTATAGCCTCAAGCTCCAGTAGCACAATTCCTTATTCTAGTAAAACTAGGCTAAAATAATGTATGTTGTAGTACAAGTGCGAATTAGTAACGAAGTTTTCTAAAGTTATAATAAATAATTATATAATCAATTATTTGTGACCAATTGACGTTTACTTTCAACGCAGATTGGTTTAAATCATTTTACACATTAGATTTCGGAAAAAAAAACATTGAAATCCTTTTCTTCGCATCATGTTCCTCATTACTGAGAGTCCTAGCTTCCCCGCTAGATTAACTCTTTGGGGAAGCTTTCTTGGGCAAGTATTGTAAGTATAGTGGGCGCCCATTCCCCCAAAACATTCTTTTACGAAATAAAATTTAAAGAAGTAGTTATCTTATATATACATTTATATCATAAATATATCAAGTAAGTAACCCTTACATTCAAAACATGCCAGACCTGGTGTGTAAACAGCATATTGAATCCGCGCCCCCTTTAAATCCCCACCTGTTGCAGATCTGATTTTAGGGGCCCCTTTCTGGGCCTTACACCCTTAAATTTATACTGAGCTACATAGCACTGTATAAAATATTACTAATATTATCACAGCTAACTGTGAAATTCTTCTTCTTATCAAATGATCAGATTTTAGCCCCCATACAGCTAAAATGACAGTACCTAGTTTTATTAAAGTTGACACATTGTATGATTACATGCCTATTATTATGTTTAACATGATTTTAATTACAAAAAAAATATATTTTATTAATAAAACTAGACATTGTAACTTCTAAAATTGTATTAAAACTAAATGTTATAAATTCAATTTGACGAGAAATTGTAATTTGTGTAGCATATTCTATGATATTAGTACTTATAACTATACCTATGTATGTTACAACTTTACAGTATCAATAAAGATTCTTTATCTTTTATCTTTATCTTTAATGAGAGTGGCTAACTCTGGTGTTGAGAATTAAGTAATCAAGCCGCCCTAAGGGCTTCTGACATGGCTTAACGACTGCCGTACTATAACAAACACCCGAGATCTACAATTTAGCTTGCCGTCTGACCCACGTAAGCGCCCAAAACGGAATACCACATTTTGGTCACCCATCCAAGGATTGACCGCGTCGACATTTGCTTAATGCTTGTACACGCTAGCTGAACTACGGCCACTTCAAAGTTTCAGCTTCTGTTTGCTGAAAGACTTTAAAAAGTCTTTCATATTTTTTTTAATACAAGAGATTTATACACAAATTAATCTCAAGTAATGTAATTATAAAGATTGAAATAAGTGTAAAATAATCTAATATTATATCCATACCATTAAACAGTGTGTGTTTGTTGCTTTGTTTGTCTCTTTATTCTATTTGCACGCCGCTAACCTAGAAGAGATCACACTATGCGATAAGGCCGTAAAGTGTACCTAGGACAATAATATAGGTAACTGTAAATTGATAAGTTTTGTTTTATGCCTGGCGTACAACAATTCTATTGCTTTTTAAGTAATACATACATTGAAAAATGGTATATACCTATGTATGATATCCGTTATGTAGTACCCATGATACAAGCGTAAGCTTAGTATGGGGCTAGATGGCGCTATGTGCTATGTCCTGAAATATTTATTTATTTATTTGTTGACATAATATTAATATTTCTTTAAGTACCGACCGAGATTTTTTATGACATTGCCTTTTATTTACTAGTCCGAAATATGTAGAAATATGATTAAATGTTTTCTCTAATTTCTTATTAACTCTGTATTTAGAACGGATGTAAACTTTTGGCGAAGATTTGCCAAATGGCGTACGTTTAAGGCAGTGTTTGGCAAAGTGGGAGTGGAGGAACAGGTGATAGGGGAGACCAAGGTTAACCTGGATTTGGCAAGTTACAGTGTTTTTTGGAGGTTTGATTTTGTTATTATATCAGAATCGAATTTAGGTTCTTTATTACGTACAATTTTTTTTAAATAAAAAAAAATCAGTTTTAGTGCATAACAATGATTCAGATGATCAAATATTGTAGGTATTGTTAGTACTTATGTGCATAAAAATAATAATATCGAGATACTGGACCAAAACCCGGCAACATATTATCGATATATGTAAGTATTCAATTTTATATTGATATTGATTTTGTCTATGAAATTTTATGAAACTAAAGTAGGTACATAAGCACAAAAATCACAACTATACGATGTTCAATGCTAAAATGTTCTAAGGGGGATCTTTAAAAATGAAAGTAAGTTATAACCATAGGGTTGTTTTTTGATTTTTAAAATAAGAATACAAGGGGTATGTGAGGGATGTACACTGTTTCCGCCGAGTAGACACATGCGCCGTGATATCCGGTAAGACGCTCCGATTCTAAAGCACCTGGCCGAAAACAACTCAAACCCCACTTTTAAAAAATATAAACCCTTCAACGAGGGAAGAATAAAACCTCCTTATAACCCTTTCTTAACTTTTTATGATATGCAGTTTTGCTATCTATTTTTGAATTTGGAAGTTTTTAGAATTAGAGGACTCCTTTTTGGTTTTGGTTTTTTGTACGTCTACTAATTTTCGGAATCTATTTCTGAATTTGGAAGTTTTCGTAATAAGGTTTGCTGTTTTGTTTTTTGTGGCTGCATATGGCTAAAAGTTATTTGGAGCCGGCATGTGCCTGTGCGACAGACGGTGATGTCACTTCTCGATTAGTTTCGAAAGGGTTAATGTTTTTGTCAAAGTATTAGTTTTACCAATTATGTGACGTGACAGTCCGTTTCACCGTGACATTGGAATAAAGATTTATAGATATTCTGTACATACAATCAACCAATGGATTCCACTCGAAGATAATAATATTGAAATCACACACGATTTATATTTGAAACGGATATAAAGGGTATTAAATACAGTCTGAGACACTATTATAAGTCTTAGTCATTGGAAATCGATGAATCACGAGAGGAAACTACGTTCTTTACCAATATAAAAGGTAAAAAATGTTGTTTATGGTTAATTTGACTGAGACAGATAGGTACGGCTGTCCAGTTAATGGATACGACGGGTGAAAGTGAAGTTTAGCACCTCTGACCCGAGGAACGAGCAATTAAAGTCATGCATTCGAGACATGCACAAAAACGGTTGAGAATCTATGCGGTTTTTGCCGCGAGAAATTACTCCGTTGGACGTGAAAGGCTAATCAATGCTGTTAACAATTTATGTTCATATACCTAAGTTTGCCTAGATGGAATGTCTAGGTTTTAGAGTATTTTTAATTTGGTTAAAAGATTAAGGACGTTAATTTATAATGAACTAGTGGGTGCTCGCAGCTTCGCTTGCATTAAGAAGTAAGACTTGCATCCCCTATTTCACCCCTTTAAAAGTGGAATTTACAAAAATCCTTTCTTATAAAAAAAAGGCTGTGCGTTGATAGATCACTATATCAGTCAGGCAGTCAGTCAGTCAGTCACCTTTGAGTTTTATATATTTAAATTGGGTATATCATACATGTGTCATTATACTTTGATGTTTACCCTCCGACACAAATAAATGATGTTAAAAGTTTGACATGTCTGTGTATAGTATTAAATAGGATTTGTGCATTCTACTATCCTTTATTAACTTTCATTCTCTGTTCTCTAGTACGGCAGTCGTAAAGCCATGTCAGAGGCCCTTAGGGCGGTTTGAAAACTCTGGACACCAGAGTTGGCCACTCTCGTTCGATAAGAAGATTTCTTTTTCATTTAGCACTTATGTACAGTTTTGCTTTTATTGAAAACTTGCAAAGCGAGTTTAATATCGGAGTTATTTTAAGTAATATACCTAGTGTGTCAAATATTAAAAGATTGAATTGAAAGTAGTTTTTCTCACCATTACTTTTAACTTTGAAAGTACAAGCATACTTAAGTTGTGTGAAATCTAGCGAACGAAACAAAGACATCATTGCCGATGTGAAGTCATTCCATTTATATTTAGAGGTTGTACAAACATTCCTCCATTCGACATGGTTTTCAAATCGGTCTTACTTTCTTTCGTTTTATACAGAGTTATTTGCTATATTAGGCAAGCATTGCTCATTATATTGCTTCTAACTAAGTCATATCACTTACATATATTTGAAATAAATAATTTATCTAAGTACTACAATCTTGTACTATTGTATTTAATATAAATTTGCTTGTGGAGAGTTGCATCTAGTGGGTAAAAAAATTGTTTTTTTTTCTGTTATAGTTATTTTTTTATTTCGTTATAATATGTAGTTACGCATTTGACTACCAAAGCTAAAAATCTGACTGTATACGTAATAAAGCTTGAATATAAAAAATAATACAAAAATACTTGAAACAAAAGCGGTACTAACCACCATGCTTTTGGGTCATCGAAAAAACGAAGCATGTTTTACACTGTGTGTGCCGCGGCGGAGTATGTACTATAGCTCTGAAACACAGAATTCTCTGGATACCTAGTTCAGAGCTCAGTACATTTCTAAAGTACTGATAACTAGTGCTTAAGATTCTCCGCAGTTTCATTTGTCACAAACATTGTATGATGTATTTAACGTAAGTCTTTTGGTCAAATAAACAAATTATTTATTTATATAATATGTACACTAACTCTGTAGACGATAAGGTGAATATGGTCGTAAAGACTTTCTTCACAATATTACTGTGTTTTAATCTATAAAGAATTGGATACAATTGAACCATTGTATTAGTGAAAAGTGAATAAAATTCTAATAGGGGTCAAAATTAAAATCTTTCACATATTAAATGTTATTTCTTGCACAGTTTGCATCTGATTTTCTCTTTCTAATGATTGTTACAGAAATGAAAGACCTCGTTAATTATTTTAAATGTTTGTGCATGTATAAACACTATGAACAAACAGTACGGTACATACATTTTGCAAGAATAAAATCTAGAAGCAAAAAACGTATGGAGTTATCGGGAATTATGTGAATTCGCTGTAGGTTAAGAATATATGTAATGAGCATAAACCGTATGGAATAACCAAATTTCTTTTCTGATTGTAAATAATTTCTAAATTAATACCCCATTAGTAACTAACAGGCATCCAATTACGGTTGAAGTTGGAGTTGAATCCCTTGGCAACCCTTAGCAATCGCATGCGATTACCAATGTTAAGCAAAGGGCGACGCGGTCAGTCCCTGGATGGGTGATCGAAAAGTAGCATTCAATTTGGGCGCTTCCGTGGGTCGGATGACACGTTAAATTGTAGGTCTCGGCTGTTTGTCTAGTACGGCCAGCCTTTAGGCTTGGTAAACTGGTGTCGAGACACCAGAGTTGGCCACTTGCATTCGTTAAGAAGAAGGATTACTGTTTATCAAAATTTCGTAGAATTGGATAACTTAAAAAATACAGGTACATTATATATTCATGTATCACATTATGATGTTAAATTGTACCTATATTAGTATAATGTATCCGTGACTAATCATCTCGAATCACGATCGCGGATGCACTAAAAGAGTTAATCTTAATCAGGTTTTACGATCTCGTACTAACATATAAATGATTTCCTATACTTGCCTACGAGTATAAACTAATTGTACCTACATATAGATATATCCTTATTATTTCATAATAATAATAGGTTAACCATTTTCATATAAGATTTAATGAAAATTGATGATGGGATCCGACCAATTGCAATTGGTTCAACGTATCGCCGTTTAACTGCAAAGATTTGTTGCCGTTTGAAGAGCCTCAAATTATCCAAACTATTTCAACCTGTTCAGCTTGGTTTCGGCTAAAAAGGTGGTTGCGAAGCTGCCGTTCATTCTTTGAGAACTTATCTTTCTCACCAACCCGGGAAGGTTGTTCTTAAAGTTGACGTGAGGAATGCTTTTAATTCTATTGATAGAAGTTTTCTCTTGAATCAGATTAAAACTCATTGTCCAGATCTTTATCCCTTTCTTTGGCAATGTTACTCAATAAATTCAAAATTAACATACCAACAAAACATACTTTCTTCAGAAGTAGGTTGTCAGCAGGGTGATCCACTGGGGCCGGCTATTTTTAGTCTGGCAATTCACCCAATAATTGAAAAGTTGCAGTCTAAATTTAATGTTTGGTATCTTGATGATGGTACCCTCGGTGACAATGCTGCAACGGTTTTAAATGACCTTCAAACCTTAATCTCAGAATTCAGCTCAATAGGTCTTGATCTAAATTTTAGTAAATGTGAATTGTATATCTCTGATAACTGCCCATCCAAAGACTCGATTAAACACAATTTTAATTCTATGGCCCCTAATATAAAAATTCTTGACAATAAAACTCTGCGTCTTCTAGGCGCTCCTGTTTTGGATGATTCATTTGAAGATTATGTCAACGAAAAAATTCAAAAGTTAATGCTTTTTCTGATAGACTAACTAAAATAAACATGCACATGGCTTATTCTATTATAAGACACTGCCTTTTCGTGCCTAAGATTACGTATGCCTTACGTTGTGCCCAGCTGTGGAAGCACCCAATTTTACTACATGGCCTGGACACAATTATTAGGCATACGTTATCATCAGTCATGAATATAAATTTAAACGAACGGAGTTGGTGTCAAGCTGCATTGCCTGTGCGATGTGGTGGTATCGGAATTAGGAAAATTTCATCAGTATCTTTGCCAGCATTTCTGTCATCAATCGGCAGCACAAATAAATTGATCAAAAAAATTCTTCAGCCCTCCTTAGGAGATACTTTCGAAATAGTCCATTTCTCGGAAGCTTTAAACGCTTGGAAAATAGCCTGCAACAGTGATGACTTGCCCAGGGATCCTTCTTTTTAGAGGCTATGGGATGGACCGCTTTGTGAGCTGGAACGGAAGGCGCTATTAAATACGTCCAGCTCAGTCACAGAGCGCGCCCGTCTTCATGCCGCTTCTCGCTGGGAGTCGGGTCTTTGGTTGCAAGTTCTGCCGTCCACCAATGTTGGCAACCTTCTGGATAATCAGACCTTCCGGCTAGCCACATCTTTGCGCATTGGATCACCTTGCGTCGTGCCCCATAGATGCAACTGCGGAGAGAGGGTTGATAGCCTCGGTCACCACGGTCTCTCCTGTGCAAAGAGCGCAGGACGCATTGCTCGCCATTGTACGCTGAATGACGTCATTCGTCGGGCATTTGTCACTGCAAACGTCGCAGCAATTTTAGAGCCGAATGGTTTGTTTCGCGACGACGGCAAAAGACCAGATGGGATGACGCTTATTTCCTGGAAGTTGGGTCGGCCGCTGGTGTGGGATGCAACTTGTGTCGACACATTGGCGCCCTCCCATCTTGAAACATCTTCCAAACAGGCTGGCGGTGCTGCTTCATCTGCAGAGCTCCTCAAACAGCGCAAATATTCTAAGTTAGACAAGGGCTATTTATTTGTACCGTTTGGGGTAGAAACTCTTGGGCCGTGGGGTCAGAGCGCACTTGACCTCTACCAAGATCTGTCGGGGCGTTTGAAACAGGCTTCGCGTGACCAAAATGCTGGCTTGTACTTTGCCCAAAAGATTAGTCTAGCTATTCAACGGGGAAATGCAGCCAGCATTTTGGGTACGCTACCTTTTGAAAATGTAGATTAGTTTTTTTTTTTAATATGTATATATAATGTTTATTCTTTTTTTTTAGATTTAATTATTAATGTATGCACTCACGTCACGAATGTTAAGTACTAAAATTGTCATTATAGATTTATAAGACTCCTAATTGGTAACAATCGGAAGAACCCTTAACTCCGCGACACAGGGAATCCTACAGCGGCAGCCAGGGAGCATGGCATTAAAATTTTAGAATAAGATAAAGAAACTGTACAAGTGTAATAATATCTTGTCATTATTATTCGAATCAATAAATATATTTATTATAGTACATATAACCATAAGATAAAAAAAAGATACAATAATTTATTTGCATTAAAAATGATATCATTTTCACAGTTACAATAGTATCGAGATTATAATATGGATTTATCAACAAAGAGGTACTATTAATTTATGAACATTTAAGAACAATTTTGCTTTTGGGGTCCTGTCCACTGCTTTGGGATTCCCTGTGTTGCAGTAGACAGGGTTCTTCCAGTGTTTTACATTGATTATTCATACACAGTACTTGACAAGATTTATTGAAATTAATTATTGAAATTAATTTATTTATATCTATGTAAAATTAAGTGGTTTATAAGAGCGAACACTACGCTCAATATTTTTTTGTCATAGGCAAAAAAATATTATAACCCTTCTAAAAATAGCTACAGCAGCTAAAATATAATGAGAATAGAATTTGCGCCCCCATAAATAGCTTTTAGCATAATTTTGATAACCGGTATTCGACAATCATACCCCCTTAACTATAAATACTACCTACCTTTTCAAATCAAATTACTTTTATCATATATTTTCCACATAATTTCTACCCCAAAAACTTCAAATTACATTTGTATTACTCATCAAAGTTGTGTGTGTCAAATGAATCGGAACAATTAACCATAAATTAACAGGTATAAGCTCCGATAACTTTCAAAAAGCTCCCAGTATGTGAGTAAGCTTTATCTATCTTCATGCAAATCTTTGAACATACATTCGGCATCCGTGACTGTTGAGATGGGAGGGAGTTAGAACTTTTTGTCAAGGGGCAAAGCTTTTGAGATAACTTCAGAAAAGCTTTGTAAAAACTTTTGTTGATGTATTTGGAGTTTTTTAATGGTGATATCAGCATTATCAAAATGAGTTAAATACAAAATCATACTTTTGTTACAAGATTTAGACAAAACTGTTTTTGATAAAAAAAATATGTATCGCATCTTCGTTTGTTTGTTTCTTTGTTTGTTTGATTGGTTCGACTTTTGGTGGTGAGTGAGCGGTGGTGCACTAGTTTGTTTTTTCATGTTTGTAATATAGGATTGTGAAAGTGACAAAGACTACTTATCATCCAAAACAATGAAAGCCTCAAGTAGCTACGACCATATTCTTAATTTTGCAGTCGCGAGAGTTTAATTTCAATACAAACTGTTGTATATTACTATACAGAGACTCAAAAACTAAGAAATGTATACTAATGTTTTATATCTCATATTGTTAGAATCTAAACTCTGTAAGAATCAAGTCGTAGGTTTTTGTAGTTTTGGTTTTTTTACATGAGATAGGCTCACCTTTGGCTACAACTTGTCTGATGTTAAGCAACGTTATAATCTACGATCTAGCGCGCTTGAGAAGAAACCGGTCTAATAAACTTTTTATTTTGTTCGCAGGTCCAAGGCTCCCCTCCCCCCTCCCGTCCTGCACCCGTCTCTGCCCCGACCTCACCTGCGCGCGCGCAATCACGGCGAGTACAGTTAATCGCGCGGATTAATGCACGCTTCCACATGACCTCTGCCCCGAGAGAATCTCGAGGATACCAGTCACAAGGTGAACAATTTACCTAGGTGATATGGATTTTTTTATGTAATCGCGTGTAATGTACGTCTAACTCTACTAAATTTGAAACAGTTCATTATTTGCAGTGAATTGTTTTTGCTTGTGACACAATAGACGTTGTGTGATTATATATCACTGTACCTACTAAAGTTTTGTATTTTCCAACACATATATGTTTTTCTGACGTACCTACTCTTAAGTGCAAGTCGGTGTTAAAACTATTCAATAACAAAATCTTTATTTTGGCAGTTAGTAGACCGTAGCCTAGCGTTGAAGGCGTTCTGTCTGGTAATCAGAAATACGCAGATTCGAATCCTGCCAGCCGCGATTTTTTTCGCTCAATTTTTTAATGTCTTCTTCTTCTTCCAGTGCCTCTCCTTAATGGAGGTTGGCCGTCAGCTCAGCGAACTTGTCCCTATCTTGTGCCAAGCGAAAAAGTTCTTCTACGCTGGCAATACTCGTCCATTCTCGTATATTTTTCAGCCACGATTTCTTTCTTCTTCCAACGCGTCTTTTGCCTGCGATTTTGCCCATCATTATGAGTTGGAGGAGGTCATATTTCTCGTGTCGCAAGACATGTCCTAAATAGGCGACTTTTCTCTTTTTGATGGTCTGCAAAAGCTCGCGGCTCTTGCCGACGCGTCGGAGCACTCGTTCATTGGAAACCTTCTGTGTCCAGCTAATGCGTAGCATTCTACGGTAACACCACATCTCGAAAGCTTCAAGAAATTTTTGTGTGTTAGCTTTCAAAGTCCAGGCTTCACTACCATACAATACTACAGGCCACACATAACACTGGAGTAGTCTTACTCTGAGCTTTATGGACAATTGACGACTGCATAAGACTTTACCCATTCTTTTTAAGGTGGCTTGGGCAATTCCAATCCGGGTTCGTATTTCCTGTTCGCTATCCCATTCTTCATTGACCCAAGCACCGAGGTATTTATACTTCTGCACCCGTTCCAGATCTGCTCCTGCAACGGTGATTCTGGGATTCATTTGGTTTCTCGATACAACCAGAAATTTAGTCTTGGATACGTTCATGCTCAACCCTGCTTTCAAACTGCACTCGTGTACCCTGTCCAGTAATTTCTGTAGGTCTCCTTCGGATGACGCTATGAGTACGGTATCATCGGCGTACCGCAGATTATTAACTACCTTTCCGTTTACTTTGACACCAACCTCTAGCCCCTCCAACGCTTCAGATATTATAGCTTCCGAGTACAAGTTGAACAACAGGGGTGACAAGATACATCCTTGTCTAACGCCACGGCGAATCTCAAGGGAATCCGTTTCTGTATTCTCTACGCGGATTGTAGCTCTTTGGTTCCAGTACAGATTTTTTATAATCCTGATGTCCTTGCCATCTAAGCCTACGTCGATCAAGCGTTGCAACAGGATATCGTGCTTAACGCGATCAAACGCTTTTTCATAATCGATGAAACAAAGAATGACGTCAGTCTGCATATCCCTGCACTTCTGCACCAAAACATTCAAAGCAAATAGTGCCTCACGCGTACCCATACCAGAACGAAAACCGAATTGACTCTCCCCAAGTTGGTCATCACTTTGTGGTCGTATCCTGTTGTGGATGATAGCCAGGAATACCTTGAGTACATGGCTCATCAGACTTATCGTACGATACTCCGAACACTTTTTGGCATGAGCCTTTTTCGGTAGAGTAATAAACGTAGATCTGAGCCAGTCATCAGGGAGAGTTCCCGAGTTATAGACCTCATTAAATAGACGTGTAAGAGCATCTACATATCCGTCTTCCAACAGCTTGAGAACTTCGACGGGTATATTATCCGGCCCCAGTGCCTTTCCCGCTTTGGCTGCTCTTAATGCATGCTTCACTTCTGATGATATAATGGGTGGTCCAGTATCACTCGTGGATAAACCACTGAGACTTCTTGTAGTATCTGCAAACATTTGCTCTATGTATATGCTCCATGTACGCTTTTTGCTATCCATATCAATGAGGAAATTGCCATGATCATCACACAGTATATTGAAGTTAGGCTTTTTATTCAGACCCGCCAACTCCTTAACCTCCTTATGCAGATTAAAGCTGTCATGATTATGAAGCAGACGTTCCATGCGATCACACTTGTCCTTGTAAAAACTGTCCCTAGCATGAATTATTTTCCGTTGTATAAGCTTGTCCAACTCGCTGTATTTACTGGAATTTGTATTCTTAAAGGCTCTGCGTTTTTCCATTAAATCCAGAATTTCATCTGTCATCCATTGTTGTTTCTTCACCTGTTGATTTGGCACCAACAAAGTATGGCAGATGTCGCCAACCTTTTGCTTCAAGCTTGACCACAACTCCAGAGGTGACGTTGTCTGATTTAGCTCTTGTTCCGCCCACTGATTTATAGAATTAGAAACTGCTGCTCTAGTTGCATGTTCCTTCATCTTCCTAGTATCTATAGCAATCTTTTTCGGACCTTTCTGTGTACGTTTCAATTGGCATTGCATAGTCACAACTACAGGATTGTGATCTGACTTAATGTCGGCACCCGGGTATGTAACAGCGTTTTTGATTGAGTTTCGGAACCGCTGATTGACGATAATGTAATCTATCTGATTCCGTATAATATGACCTGGTTTGTGTTTTGGTGACGTCCAAGTGTACAAGCGCCGAGGGTGTAACTTAAATAATGTATTTGTAATGGTAAATTCCTTGTCTTGACAAAATTCTACTAAAAGATCACCTCTATCATTTCTCGTACCCAGACCGTACAAACCAGTAACTCCTGGTACTGCCGTCGACCCCACTTTTGCGTTCAGATCACCCATAATTATATTAATTTCGTGTTTTTTAGTGCAATTCAAAAGAGTGTCTACTTGACCATAAAATTCTTCCACCTCAACCAGTGAACTGTCTGAAGTGGGAGCATAAACTACTATTAAATTCATGTTAACTGGATATGCACTAAACTGAATAAGCATGGCGCGGTTTGACAAGGGCAAAAAGTTTGTCACAGAGTTGGATGTTTCTTTACCCATGAGAATCCCTACTCCGTATTGTTCAAAATGCTGGTTTCCGCCTGAGTAATATAGGACTTTTCCTTCGGCAGTATGTTGTATATCTTGACCAGGCCATTTTGTATCTGTAACTCCTATAATGTCCAGTTGCAGTCGTTCCATCTCCTTTGTTATGTTAGGAAGTTTTCCAGGTTGTTTCATTCCTCTAACATTCCATGTCGCTATTCTTATCTTTCTCCTTTTATTAAGTCCTCCTCCGGGGATTCTTAGCACCCCTGTCCCATTTAAGGGACGCCGGAGACTCGGGGCCATATCCTTCCTTGTACTGTTCATTTTGCTGACTACTAGGGAACTATAATGATGGTGGTATCCCGTTGCCTTCCATCATAGCAGTACTGTGACCGTCGTGCCGATTAAGTCGGCTGCGCCCACAAATGTCTCACATAAGCCCTTTAAACTACTGTAGTTTTGTCCTTATGCAAGTACTGGAGCCGCTGCTTCCAACCCCAGGTCATAATAACCACGCCTTTATGACTAGGCTCGCCTCATTCGCTGATTCTGCCGAATTTCGTTTTTGAACTCTTCGCCTTCACCACCGTTAAGGTCTTCACCTGTAACCCTAGGCAGGGGGCCGTGATATACCCCACGGTACTGGGTCCCCCTTCTGAACTTCGCCACCAACATCTTCCGGCCTACTGAAAGAAGTGATGCTCACCCCCGCGACATGAACGCGCCAGAGGAGAATAGCTTAAGTGGATAATAGAGAATGTGGCCCTATTATCCCTTAAGCCGGGTTAACGGACTTGTTTATGCCCAAGCCCGATGGCTTTTTAATGTAAAAAGTTTAATAATAAATGAATAATAAATAAATATTCCGGGACAATGCACACAGCCCCACACTAAGCAAACGCTTGTGTCGTGGGTACTAGATAACGGATATAGTACTTATATACTTTTCTTTTGTAAATACATACTTATTATACATACAAACGACCAGACTCAACACAAGTAATTATACATTTTTATAATGCATAAATACTTGTGTCACGCGGGAATCGAACCCGCAACCCCTAGATTAGAAGGCAGAGCTACTACCAACTAAGCTAACAGGCCAGTCTAAATCTTCATACTGGCAATATAATGTCAGTTCGAAGATACACCATCTGTCAATAGCATTAAAGCAACGTTTGCTAGACTAATGATCTCAGATGGAATGTTGACTGCCTTTTATTGATTTGATGCGGTCTCTGTCCATTCAAATATCTTGTATACAGCTTAGGCTAGTTGTTTATTTTGGACCAACTATTTATTAGGCGGTTAATAGCTTCCGATGGTGTTTGGAACTGTGTTATAAGGTTTGAGTTAGATAGTTATTCATTGTATTAGTTTAGATTTTTTAATAACACCTGACACAATATTTTTATTTGGATGTGTTTTAAATGAAGTTTTATTAACAGTGTCTTAAAACTATTCCAGATGAGCAGTTTTTCTACTTCTTTGATAGAAAAAGTAGTTCAAAAATTAGTTCAACATAAAAGCTTTTATGTACGTACTTGGTATTTTTTATGATGACTAACTGCATTTCATGACAAATTTTCTTGTAATTTTCCATTTTAAATACGATATAAATAACACCGAAAAATAAAAAAAAAACACGTACGTAACATAATACACGTAATCTCTCGTTTAGAATCTTACGAAGGTTTATAAATTTCCTAGTAAATTTAAAAAACATTTATAAATATTTTGTAATTAATCATTTCACATAAGTTTAAATTAAGTTTTTTTGGTTTCAGTTAAATTGTAGTCAAGCGTGAGCCTATCTAGTTCAAAATAATAGAAGTTTTATGTAAAAACCGTATTGATCAAGTTTACCACCACACAGTAAAATCTGTTTCAAACGTCGTCGTCCATGATTTCGAGACCTTGACGAATCTACCACAGAGCCAATAGTTCACCTCTTATCATTTATCAACACATGTCCTACTGAGCACGTGCGAACGCAGCTGCCGGCAAATAAAAAAAAAACACAAAAAAGTGGAAGTGCAGTCGGCCATCTTGGAAGGATATGGTTTTTCTAACGCAAACGCTTAGCACGAGCAAGGTATTCAGACAAGTTGGTGTTAAATTACGATAGAAATAGTGTGGATATTTTGTTGTCTGTTTAAAAGTTTAAATCAGTATTTATTTTTTCTGAACAGGAATGGTGATACTGTGTTGCGATTACCAATGTTAAGAAATTGTTTACGCGGTCAGCCCTTGGATGGGTGACCGAAAAGTGGCATGCCAATTGGGCCACTTCTGTGGGATACATGTTAAATTGTAAGGCCCGGCTGTTTCTCATAGCACGGCAGCCGTTAAACCATCTCAGAGGCCTTAAGGATGGCTTGATAATCTCTCGACACCAGAGTTGTCTCATTCAATAACAAGAAGAAGAATATACAATGGTAACCAAAATACCTCGATTGGAATCAAATTTAAATAATATTTATTTGTTTTTTGTATATAATGTCGATCAATAGCTAATTAATAGTTTTTTATTCAATTTTGCACTAGCAGAGTATCCATCATATACTCGTAGGCTCAGGAAAACGACTAAGTCAATTATTATCTATACCTACATATAATAAAGCTGAAGAGGGTCGATACGATAGGCTTAAAACATTGCAGATATCTAAAAAAATGTTTAGAGATACTTAGAATTAATTGCAAAACACATTCCTACAATATTTGTTAGTCAATACTAGTTATATTCAAGTATTTCTTAGTTTTGTTTAACTATGTCGCCGTGTTTTCTTCAAATGCCAAAGCTTTACAAAGGTGCCGTGTAAAGCTTAAGTTCGACTTGTACTTAATATTTGCAGCTTAAATATCAGACTATTGAAATTTCTGGTGTAAGTATTCAATATTTTAACTTGCTAAATATTCAGAATATACAATGTGATTGTTTAATTGAAATTCAATATGATAGAAAATTTACTTGAATTATTCTTTATTTACAATAATAAAATATAAAAACAAGAGAAGAAAAACAATACATACTACTTCTAACTACCTACTACAAAAAAGAGCACTTATTGCCACTATAATATAATAAAATTTACTATACTAGTTAAGGTAATAAAATATGTTACTCAAATGAATAATTTGTAAATAGTCAATTCAGAACCTCCGCGTTTTTTAAAGTCAGTTAAAATTAAATTAAACATTGCAATACCTTTTGTTAAAATAGTAAACATCATATTATATATAAACTACATATAAGATTATCTATACATACCTAACCTTCCCAACTCAAAAAAAAAAAACAGATCAAAGAAATAATTCAAAAAGTGCACAATCAAACTATCGCACGTGTTACTCGACACATGTGCATAAAAAGGTTAAGAACGCAGTATTTTTATATCAAAAGGAAGATCGGAAGTACTTTTTCAATCATTTCCATATAAAATGAGATGGGGAACCACCTTCACTTATTAACCAGTTTAACTTGAACTGTGGACAGAGCAAGTTTCTTTTCAAACGACCTAGAAAAAGCAAAGAGTAAGGATCAATACTGGCTGGTCGGTCTTCTATTGAATGTATGAATGAACCTAGATTTGAATTAAAATGCATCCGGTGCGGTATTTCTGTGATATTAAAATTGCTGGCAACTTGATTGGGCTTCGAAAGACTTAAAATGATTGAAGAATTCAAAAAGAAATCGTAGATATTATGCTAAAAATACGTTTTATATAGTATTAGCATAAATTGGTTAACATAACAGTGGCTAAAAGAATGATCGACAGGTTTATCTAAAATTTAAAAACCATAAATATATCTACATTGTCTGTATAGGAATCTGTCTAAATTCGTCTGTACCATAAAACCAGAATAAGTGCAGATGCACCAAAAAATGTGCATCCAAAATATGCGGGTAGTAGGTCAACCTCTGTTTTTTGCAATAAACAAATGTCAAATACTGGTTTAAAAAAGTGTAAAGAAAGCTTCGGGCTCAACTGAACATCTGGGAGCCGAACGTTTTTGTGGAATTAAAATTAGTGATCTTGATATTTTAGAAACATCATTGAGGGAAAGTTTGAGGCTCGAAGAGGAAGAAAGACCCAGAAGATCATACATAGACCAAATAAAATAGAAAACCGGTGTCATGTCGTATAAGATAGTCAAACAAATTGCAGGAAATCGTGAAGAATGGCGCATATTACACCAACGAGAGTCGCGCTCGTAAATTTTGAATGAATGATATTTTAGACTTTAGAACATAGTAGCTGCTTCACGCTTCGATTGTGTTGTAAATAGCCTCTAAACATTTGAAGAAGAATAACTAAACAAGTATGATTCGACTGATGTTAAATTAACACTACATTATAAATATAATAATATATCCCAAAATCTGCGTTATCTTTGCAATCGCCAGTTGTGATTTAAAGAGTGTTATTTTTTTAATTATTGAACTTGATTAGTGGATATAACGTTTTTATATACGGTCTGCACTTACATATTACGTCTTCAATATTATAGTATATACTAGTGGGTGCTCGCGGCTTCGCTCACATTAATAAGTAAAACTTGCATCCCCAATTTAACCCCTTTAAAAGTGGCATTTCCAAAAATCCTTTCTTAGCGGATGCCTACGTCGTAACATCTACCTATATTATGAGTTAATTTATTAAGTGCTAATCTGCACTATGGTTGTTTTAAATCAGCCGCTCAGTCTGAAGTGTATGGAAATGAGTGTGGATTTTCGCGCCTGGCAGTTAGTAGACCGTAGCCTAGTGGTTAAGGCGTTCTGACGGTAGCAGATATACGCAGGTTCGAATCCTGCCGGTCTTGATTATTTTCGCTCATTTTCCAATAAAAGTTTAATCTACCTATATTCCAAATTTCAGCCGCATTCGTTTAGTGGTTTCGGCTGTGCGTTGATAGATCACTATATCAGTCAGTCAATCAGTCTTTGAGTTTTATATATTTAGATTGAAGATTGATTGGTATGCAAATGCAAATACAAATTATTTATTGATAATACCGCAAATATCAAGTCATATCTATTATTATAATATATATGTATTATGTTATATATGTATTATGTACATGTATTATTGTATGCTTTGCTAGATATGTTTGATAAAGTATCAAAACTGGTTACGTCAACTATTGGAGAATGACAGCAGGACAAAAATCCCACATGTTTTGTTTTTTTTTAAAAACAGTAAAAAGTATCGGAAATATTTTTCGGAAATCCATTAAAAAGCTCAGCTATTAATCATATTGCATCTGCTTTGCCCGAGGCATTCATTTTGTGCCGAAAATAAAACATAGAATCTTTTATTCTCGATCATGACAATCGTTTTTTGCCAATTTTTGATGTCTGTTTTATTTTTTAAATCAGGGTGGTTGCGTGATATCTCATTTTACGTAATTTTAGATATTCTGTAAAATTTATCTTTTGATTAAAATTTTATCAATGAAATCTGACGTGGAGATAATAAAGACCCTGATACATAATACAGAAGCTCAAGACATAATTGTGAAATTAAACTCATATCACTGTATGTTTAGATTGTTTAGTTAATTTAAGTTAAAAAGCAACTTTTGTTTCAATGCAAAAATCGTTTACAAGTAAAAAAAAATACTACTTGTAAAAAAATTGATAAATAACATGTATGCTTAGCTTAAACTTTTAAGCTGAGCTTTCAAATATGAGCCATTTTGCATTGTAGGCGTAGCAAAAGCACTTAACTAATTCTAAATACCTAGTTATTAACTTACTATTACTAAATTTGACTTACAAACAATATAGTCGCCAGAGATCAAGCTTTAGAAATAGAAGAAGCTTTTGAGCTTGACTTCTAATACAGTTTCAAAATAAAAATAAAAACAAAATTCATAAATTTTACAACAGTTACACATCATTTATTTTTACAATTTAATATCATAAAATTCATATACAATTAAATTAAATTACTTACAGTTCCTTTCTGTTTGCTAAGCGTGTTTTTTTAAATTTAATATTTAGTTTTAAGTTTAGCTATGCCATAATTACCTCGAAAACAGGGTTAATGTAAATTTTACATTTTAACAAATAAAGACAATCAAATATATATATAGGTAAATCTGTGAAAAATATAAAAAAAACAATCAGTTAACTTAGGGCCCGCACAGTTTCCTCGTGCAAATCGTTGCTTAGCTTACCTCCATTGTATTACAGACTCTTTGGTACAATCTTAGGCAAACATCTTGAGCCATGACCTTGAGTGCGCAGTAGACGATTTTAAGGTATCGTTGGTGGAAAGAGAGGTGTGCGGGGGCATTCTGTCAGAACGCGTCCCCGTGATTGGCCGATCAGTTGGCCCCTGTTCCCCGCGTTGCGCGCATGTTCCGCTAGCGTCTGACTACACTTGCGTGCAGTGTCAATAGGCTATTTCGAGTTTTGTTTGTTAAAGTTTGTTTTTTATTGTATTATTGTTACTTTGTTATATTGTGTTTTTACCTACCAAAAACTTTTTGGACAATGCCGCCAAAACGTAATACAGTTCTGAAGAAAAAAATGAAAATGATTTATTTTGTGACAAGAAATTACATACGTTTTTATGTTTATATTGTTACGCAACTAGTGGCTAAAACTTGTCTAGTTTTACTTAAATAAACAACTTTACAGAATCTCACTTTATATTTTACAAACACCAACAATGACCAATAAAATATGTCCGAAAGTGTACATGCGCGAGCTTACCCCCACTACGTCGACTTTGGCTCAAGATGTTTGCCTACCAGTATAACAACCTTCATAGACGTATAAAAAACGTCACAAAAACCTACTTAACTTAAAAACGTATATTAACCCCAGGTCAAGATTCAAACCCCACATAATAGTAACAATAACCTTCCAGTTGGTCACAAACATTTGAAATCGTCAAAAACTATTTGAAATTACACGGTTTGCCTGTTTCTTACCTATTTCGGCGGGTAAATTGGCCAATTCAAACTATCCAAGGACAAAATAGATCATAAATCAAGCGATTATTACTTTGTGGTGAAGTAAAAAAAGATATTGGCAGGAAATAGTTTTGCGAGTGTAGACTGCGCTCAGAATTATATACTTTGACTAATGGCAGCACAAAATTAAGTAAATTCGTATGCGAGTGGCTAACTCTAGTGTCAGAGTTTTCAAACCGCCTTGAAGGCCTGTCATGACTTAACGACTGACGAACAGCTGTGACCTACAATTCAACATGTCAATCGACCTACGGAAGCGCTCGAAATAGAACGCCACTTTTCGGTTACCCATCCAAAGACTGACCGCGTCGACTGTTGCTTAATATTGGTAATCGCATGCGATTGTTTCCGCTAACTGAGCTACGAAAGCACTTATTGTTTTTAAACCATGCTGTGGTCAGAACTTTTTAGTTCTAATTATATCCGCGTGTAAACTAATTTTGTGTAGGTTATCTTGTGATTCTTATGTCTTTGACTGAAGTATAGATTATTGGCTTTTTTCAGTCAATTGATGTTAATTTGTTCAGCCAATTCGTTTCATTTTTAGTCGTATTAAGGACTGACACATGCTTTATCACAACTGGCTTTAATTGAACATTTATAATCAAAGTACCTAAATTGATAAGAAATTAAGTACCCATCATCATCATCATCAGCCTAATGGGGCATAGGCCTCCGCCCTCTTGCGCTGTTCTTGCCCAGATGTTTCCTTCTAACTTTCTAATATCATCCAGCCACCGTTGCACAGGTCCCACACTTCGCTTACCTAGCCGTGGGTACCATTCAGTTATTGCTTTGCTCCATCTGCCGTCAGTACACATAAGTAATTAAATTTTCAAACAAGTTTTACATACTTAGGTATTTTTTAAGAAATAGTCAATTTGTAAATAAACTTATTACTAATTCGATTATCTTTGTCAAAGCGACAAAGCATATATTTATTGTTTTCTTCTACTTACTTATTAAATTTATCAGCATATTATGCAAAATATGAAATAAGCAACTCTCTATCTCTGTGAGTCGTATTTCCTGATGACTGAGGGTCGTGACTCCCCCGCAGAATTAATTTGTTAGGGGAGTTATCTTGGGCAGAAACATCGTGGTGGTCGCAGGTTCTTCAGAAGACACATGTCCTGGGATATTGTCCACAAACATGTCGGTTTCCTCACGATGTTTTCCTTCACCGCTCAGCGAGTGCAAATCTACATAACTTGAAAATACAAGTCATTGGTGTAGGGTCGGATTAGATCCGGGGTGCGTCTGGATGAAAAGCAGACACTGGAACCGCTAAGCCACTAATGGACATCATCTATTCTGTTCTGACAAAGCAAAGCCTTAACAATAATAAAACCTATGAATAACTCATAAAATAAAAACTACAATTTTCAATAACAATGTTGCAAAAGATCATATTAATCATACAATAACGCCCAGATCGTAACTGGCAACATTATAAAACAATCAAGAAGTTTGCAAGGTGGCAGTGTGGCAACCCTTTACATTGTATATAATGATAGCTTATTCGGTCGATGTCATGATATTAAGCTTATGTTCTTACATTACCTGTATTATTTTGATTGTCACTGTTTTTTTAACTTGCTATTTTATTTAAATTTAATTAAAATGGTTGTTCTTTGCCTTGCATATTTATTATTAACCGTTTTCGAAACAGAGGATTATAAAATGAAAATCTTTAAAACAAATCACATATCTTTTTAACACGATTTTAGAAAAGTTGGTGTTGCTTTCCACAGTACTATTCTTATTTAGTTTCGACAAAGGAATGAACAAGGTTAATTAACATACACAGAATAACTTACAATAATAATAATAATAATATGTCTTTATTGCACACCAACATGAAAGAAATACATGAAAGGATAAATTTATGATGACGGTTTAGTTTTTAATTTATTTTTACAAATAAATTAAAAACTAAACCTTATAATAAACTTAAAAAATAATAAATTAACAACTATATAATCTAAAATATAAACAAAGGAATTGATGACAAAATCATAAGTTTTTACAAATTTTGAATATGTTTGTACTTATTTTGATATTTTTTTTGAGTCGCTTTTATTAATGACAGCGGTTAGAAGGAAGAAAGGAAGCTGTGTTTCCTGCGAACTACAATCCAGGGTTTTCAAATCTAGAGTTAGTAGGTATCTTCTAGGTAAGCGTGTACACCCTAGGCTGCAGCAATGTTTAACATCGGACAGGCTGTATTCCAACGTGAAAAAGGGCCAGTTTTACGTAAACGTGAAAAAAGTTTTTGAAATAAATAAATGCACATCTCGCATCGGAATCCCAACAATCAGTGCAGGGACTAAATTAGCGCATGTCTTATCGATAATGACTGACGGACCATATTAAATCAATACAACACTATGTCTCATCCATACCAGTCAGAATTAAACTTAAAAGTGACTACCTAAGCATCAATTTCGATTAACTAGAACACCGCTTTATGAGTCTTCAAATTGCCAATCGAAAAAAGACCCAATGATTGAAACTTTACTGTTCAATTTTAAAACTAAAGCCACCATTCCTGCTTCAGATCCAATCACAGAAATATCAGCCTTATCGTTGTTGCAATACAGTTCAAATTGGTAAGTAGATTCTCGTTGCACATTCCGAAAGGTAAGTCATAACGGATTGCTGTGACATTTTTATTATTGCGAATTGTTTCTCACGTTGTTGATTTGTGCTGTTTGTTATAAATATTTAATTCGGCTTTATCTCGGGAAATCTCGGATCCGTAAACGGGTTGAATTGGCAAGAGGAAAAATATAATTACATGAATAAATATTATTCAGGTAGAAAAAAAAAAAAAAAAAAACTAATCTACATTTTCAAAAGGTAACGTACCCAAAATGCTGGCTGCATTTCCCCGTTGAATAGCTAGACTAATCTTTTGAGCAAAGTACAAGCCAGCATTTTGGTTTTAAATAAATATATCATTTTACAAGTAAATAATATTTAGAAAAGGCTACACGTTAAATATTTTAGCACGGAGATGCTTAGTTTACGAGATATTATTTTTTTTTAAATCGAAAAATAATCCTTCGTTTTGACAGTTTCTTGACACTATGGCGGCCATTAGCGTTTCGTTTTACGGACTGCTATTACATACAAGCGTGCGACTCATCAAACTATTATATTTATTTGCTAATGTGTATGTAATGTTTAGTATTTAGGCAGTAGTTAAATTAAAACAGAGATTTGGTGAACTGTGTGTTAAGTGTTTTCTCAGTTTTTTTATTTTATTGATTTTATAACTAATTAATTAACTTTATTACAATTATAAGTAGATACTAAGATCAAAAAAGTAGTTGTAATCCTTAAAACATAAAAATAGGTACTTAATGAAAAGTTGACTTTATCATAAAATATATATCCAACATCACTAAAATTAATAAGAAAATGGCTTCAGTAACCCTGTCAACAAGTGAAACCCCATTATTTTTATCGGCAATATATCAGTAAAAATCAAACCATTGCAGAAGCCATTAAACAAAGTTAAACGTGAAATCGATGGGGTATTGGAGCCATAGATTTTGTTATCGACATAAAATACTTATGGACTAGCCAAGGACTAGTAGCCAAGGTTTATAGATATATGTTATAGTATACCTATGTTTATTGTATTTAAGTGTATTGGCAAGACTTTTCTTATCGGTAGTGGCCCATAAAACATTTGCACGTCGTAAATGTCGCAATGTTTCCTGATTTTTGAAATACTTTCCTATCTAGGTAGTCTATGCTTACCATTTTAGAGGTATTTCTGACGGTTCAAAAATATTTCTCTCTCTCTTTCTAGTCGTTTTCCGCATCTGTCTGTATGTATGCTTAAATCTTTGCGGATTGTAACGGATAAAGATGCGTTGTTTTAAATAGATAGAGTGATTGAAGAGGAAGATCTTGATGCTATCATGCATATGTGACCATGCAAAGCCGGGTCGGGTCGCTAGTCCAATAATCTAAAACTTAAAGGTGACTGATTCATATAGTGATCTGTCATTGGACAGCACAAACCACTAAACGGATTGGGCTAAAATTAAGCATGCAGGTTGATATTATGACGTAGGCATCTGCCAAAAAAGTTTTTGATAATGCCGCTTATAAAGGGGTGAAATGGGGGGTGCAAGTCATACTATTCATTATTCCTAATGCGAGCGAAGCCGCGAGCTTCCACTAGTCACATTATATATTTTGTATCTTTCTGTTTTATGTCAACAGATATTGTAATGCAGAATGTCATTTGAGGACAAACGCGAGCGTGGTGCGATGAACTTTGCTCAGGCTAGCTGCGGAGTTCAGTTTTCAGGAGTGTTGGCGTAACATGGATGTGACGCGACAACAAAATAAAAAAAAACATCCATATACCAATGAATCCATAAAAAAAATATGAATGAAATAAAATCTAAATATATAATAAACTCAAAGGTGACTTACTAACATAATGATCTATCAAGGCATAGCACGCGGTTAGAAATCATCCAAAAATAGGCATTTATTTCAAACAATGTAGACGTTGATTACAATATAACACATCCACTTATGATTAATAAAAAACATTATTTAAAAAAACTGACTTCAAGTCTACTTTCACTTTTCTGAAGAAATCTAAGCCTATCAAAGAAAACTGCACTAAAATTGGGCTTGGTTTTTTAGGAAAATATAATATATAGGTACAGCAGCGCCTCCTGGTAAGTTATCATCGTATATTGTTTTTTTTACCCGCAACATCCTTTGACATGTCACTTCCGTGGAAGGACCTGGGCGCCCACCACGATGCATCTGCCCAAGAGAACTCCCTTAACGAATTAATAAAAGATAAAAAGATAAAGATAAAGAATCTTTATTGATAATGTAAAATTGTAACATACATAGGTATAAGTACTAATATCACAGAATATGCTACACAAATTACAATATCTCGTCAAATTGAATTTATAACATTAGGCTTTTATAAAATTTTAGAAGTTACATATGTCTAGTTTTATTAATAAAACAATGAAATTTTTTGTTATTAAAATCATGTCAAACATAATAATAGGTATGTAATCATACAATGTCAACTTAAATAAATCTTGGTACTGTCACTTTAGCTGTATAGGGGCTAAAATGACAATTTGGCATCACACTCCTTACTCAGTAGTTAATTACATAATTTCTAAGCAAGTTTAGAATCAATTGGTAGTTGACTGTAGTCATTTTCAAAGTATTCTTTAAAACTGTATAGTGTCTGATCTAACAATAATTGTTTGACGCTATTGCAAAATTGCTGATCATTATTCAAAGACTGAATGTGTGCGGGGAGTTTATTGAACAGTTTCTCTCCCATTATAGTGGGTAGTTTCTTAGTCATACACAGCCTAGGCACAGTTGGTTTCAACAATACTCTGTTTATCTTGGTTCTATTTGAGTTATAAGTCTTAAGTTTAAACAAATGTGGATTTTTTTTTACAAACTTTATAATCTCTAATATATATTGTGACACTGACGTCAAAATCTTCAACTCTTTGAGATGGTTTCTACAAGACTCTCTATATCTACCTCCCACAAGTACTCTTATTGCTCGTTTCTGCATTATTAACACTCTTTCAAAGTCTGTCGCATTGCCCCATATACTTATGCCGTATGAAAGTATAGAGTGTATGTATGAATAATAAGTTTCCTTTAGGTGCTCTGGGCTTGTTATTGGTTTTAACTGTTTTAATGCATAAACCCCTTTTGCCATTTTTTTACAAGTATTATTAATATGTTCTTTCTATGTTAAGGAGGGATCTAAATCGAATCCTAATAGCTTAACATGCTTTGCATATATACATTCAGTTCCATTCTCTAATATTAATGGAGCTTCTTTAAAGTTTGGTGATACAGCATTGAAGGACATTATATTCGTTTTATCAGTATTCAGTTTCAGACCATTCACCGTAAACCAGTTTTCTAACTCTCTTAAAGTTTTATTTATACATTTCTTAAGTTCTTCATGTGAGTCAGCGGTTATAATCACTGTCGTATCGTCTGCATACTGGATGACTTCTCCTTTAATTCCACTAAGGCATAAATCATTGAGAAATACCAGAAACAAGGTATTTCCCAATGACGATCCCTGCGGAATTCCTATATCTACATTCCTTGGCGATGATTTATGACGTTGTTTGTCTATTTTCACTTCGATAATTTGCTCTCTATCTTCAAGGAATGATTTTATAAGTCGGAGAGGTTTTCCAGTTATTCCGTAAGCTGAGAGCTTCACTATTACAAGGTCATGACTCACAGAGTCAAAAGCTTTTGATAAGTCTAGAAATATTGCAGCCACTTTTTTCTTATGTTCAAGGCCATCAATAATCGTTTCTACTAGCTTTTGAGCCGCAGACGTAGTCGAGTGATTTTTTCTATATGCGTATTGGGCATTGGTGATCAAATTATTCTGACTCATATGGCTCATAATATTGTCTGCCATCAGTGATTCTATAATTTTTGAGACTGTGGGTACTATTGTTATTGGTCTATAATTATTCACAGAAGTGGTTTCTCCCTTGCCTTTATATAATGGTGTGACTCAGTTCTTTTTTAGTGTTCTAGGATATTCATCCGACTGCAGAATATTGTTAATAAGGAAAGTTAGATGGTCCCCCAGACGCAAAATTATATCATATAAAAAAGATCCGGATATATCGAATATATCCATCGTCTCTGATCGGTCTATCTTTCTCTTAGCTATGTTCATTAGTTCAAGGGGAGTTACATACTTAAATTTAAAATTATCTGACGGAAAAGATCCCTGTATTTGTAGTAAACTCATTGCTTCTTGTATGTTTGGTGGGTTATTTGTCTTTAAGTTCTGACCAATTGAAATAAAGTGATTATTTAAGTAATCTGCTATATTTTCTTTTCTTATTTTTATTTTGTTTTCGTCCAATAGATCCCATGTCCATTCTTTTATATCTTTATTTGTTTCTTCTTTAATTACATTCCACACCTCCTTTTTGGGGTTTTTCGCATTATTTATTCTACACTCAATGTGTTTTTTCTTACTTTCATCTAAAAGTTTATTCTTTAACTTAGTTTTTATTTCTATTATATCCTGAGTGGATGTTACTTGTGGGTACTGTCTCTGAATTTGGTATAGGTCATGTATGTCTAATTGTAATTTTATTATATCTTCAGAGATCCAAGGACATTTTTGTCTATTTCTTATACGCCTTGTTTTGATTGGTAAATGCACATCCCTGTACCATATTAATTTATTAAAAAACTTTTCAAATGTGGAGCTGTCATACACACTAAATAATGTGTCCCAGTCTGTAGCTAACATTGAGTTACATAACTCTTCTATTTGATAATTTTCACAAAAGCGCTTTTCAACATATATAAATTTGGGTATGTGTTTCTTGGCAGTATTCAAGTATACTAATTGAGCATCATGGTCGGACCCAGTTGCTGTAGCAATGTGCTTAATGTTAATGTTACTTTCTGGTACATTAGTAACCAGACAGTCAATTGATGATTTAGATCCTTTATCAAATCTAGTTGGAAAATTAACAGCATTTCTAAATTTATAGGTCTTTAGGATGTCATTTATTGCTGTCCGTTCTGAGGATTCCACTAGAAAATCAACATTCCAATCTCCCAAGAACAAAATTTTAGTATCAGTCATATCACACAATAAATTAAACAGTCTATCCAGTACTTTAGTCATTTTTACAAAATTACCTGCCCCGGTCCTATACATACCTATGATTAACAATTTACAGTCCTTCAAGCTAATTTCTATACAACTTAATTCACAATAAAATTCATGACAAAATTCATCTATTTTAGTACATTTATTATATTTTATCTTATTTTTTACAAATATGGACACCCCACCATGAATAAAATTTTGTCTCACATAGTAATTACCATGTTTGAAATCCTTAAAAGCTATATTTTCTACCTCACTATTATTCAACCATGTTTCAGAAAAAACCATTACATCAGGGCTGTATGATTCTGCAAGAACTTGTATTTTTGACATTTTATTCCTAATACACCTACAATTTAGATGCATTATTTTAAAATCTTTTTCTAACATATTACAGTTATTTTTTGTGACATTTGGCCTAAAAAATCATTTATAGTCAGTGATTGCTGCATACTTGTTTCCATATTTACTTGGTTTATTGAGATATTGGATGCAGACTGAGATTCAGTTTTTGTTAAGTATATCAGGTTATCTATTTGTTTCAATCTTAAAGTTATTCCAACATCAATATACTTCAAGAAATCAGGTGACAAGGATTTGCGTTTTAATTCTGCGAGAGAATCACGATCCTCAGTCATATGAGAAAATACGACTCAAGAGAGAGAGAGAGAGAGGGAGAGAGAGAGAGAGAGAAAAAAAAGTAGTTATAGATGTCATTGGCTCTGCCTTTTAATCTGTGACCTTATCCGCCCTAATCTCTCGCTGTCATCCTCTAGCTCCGACCGTTGTGTCCCCAGTCCCATAAATCTGTTCAGAATCGTTCAGCTATTGTCGCTATCACGAACTACTTCTTCGCATGACGTAATCGGGTTTGGGGAGGTTTTGATCGAGTTACTAAGAATATGGCTGTATGATGGGGGAAAAGAAAAAGTGTAAGAAAAGTAAAGAAATGTGATATCGAGGGTCCGACCTGGATGAGGTCGGCTCAAGATCGACGCAGATGGCTCATACAACCTTTTTTTTTGCTGTATTGTGTTATTCGTAAATACTGTTTAGTTTTTAACTGTAAACTATTTCCTATGACGAGGTTTGAAACGTAAATAAAAACAAAATAAATGCGCAATATCATCCCGCGCTTAAGCTGGGTAGCAACACAGTTAATTCTATCTTCCATTTTTAAAGTTCTTTTATTTTCATTGTGCATTGCAATAGTACACGTTTTATTCGTTTGTCATTCAACAATGGATTGAAATTTAATCTTGCCTTTGAAATGTGTTTGAGTTATATCACTGGAGACTGGTTTTTTTTCGTTGTTTTGCGCAACATAGTCGACGTAACTTAGTAGACGTCCCATTGGTATAGGTTTATCTATACTAATATTATAAAGCTGAAGAGTTTGTTTGTTTGCTTGTTTGAACGCGCTGATCTCAGGAAATACTAGTGCGAATTGAAAAAATGTGTGTGTATTAAATAGATCATTTATCGAGGAAGTCTTTAGGCTATATAACATCACACTGCAACTAATAGGAGCGAAAAAACAATGGAAAATGCGGAAAAAACGGGGAAATTATTCACTTTTGATGGTTTTCGTTGCGAGCGCAGCGAAAACGGTTCAAGTCGTGGGTAACAGCTATAACTTATAAAGCTGAAGAGGTTGTTTGAAAAATAATGTATGATGATGTGTCTACGCGGACGAAGTCACGAGCACAGCTAGTGTATGTATATAGCATTATAATTCATTCAGTGCCATGGGTCATGGGACATGAAGCGATTATTTCATTCTTACTCCACAACTTGAATAGGGGAGTGGTATTTGTTTTAGATGTATCTGCCCAAGAGAACTCCGTGAACGAATTTGTTCTGAGGAGAAGTCACGGTTCTCAGTAACGAGGGATGCGACTAAGTAGCAGGGGAAGGAGGAGCTTTGGATCTATATATCTGTCTTAGGTTTTATTTGGTGCAATATCTTTTCCCTAATTTACTTGTATCCTTCTACTGCGGAGCAAAGGTCTTCCTATAACTCTTTCCACTCCTTTCAGTCGAGCACAAGATTGATTTATTTATTGCACTGTATAAATGTACAGAGCAAAAAATAAAGATGTAAGAGCGTTTTGCTTCGACTTTCATCGTGCGAACAGCCAAACTGTGGAACTCCTTGCCCGAATC
This sequence comes from Macaria notata, assembly GCA_927399415.1. Taxonomy (NCBI): domain Eukaryota; kingdom Metazoa; phylum Arthropoda; class Insecta; order Lepidoptera; family Geometridae; genus Macaria; species Macaria notata. The sequence goes on from OV656741.1 coordinate 9,197,713, forward strand.
TCTATTCCCCTTGAACTATAATTTGTCTGTCTTCAAGTCGAGAGTAAACCGGTTTCTTCTAGGCAAGCGCGCTACATCGTAGACTATAACGTTGCTTAACATCAGGCAAGTTGTAGTCAAGCGTAAGCCTATTTCATGTTAAAAAAAAAAAAAAAAAAAAGCATAAAGTACAATTGTACCAATTTGACTATTATTTCTATGCAGGAAACACACCATAGCTATGACTTTGTACATAAGAGAATAAAATCTATCGTTTAAAAAAAAGGGTTTAGGGATACTTAAAATTGATAGCAGATAACACGTTGCAACAATTTATTGAATTTAGTCTGTTCGTCTGTTTATTTATAGGCGCAAAAATGGCTAAACGACTCCTGACGAATAAGATCTTGGGCGTGACATAGGCTTTTTATTCCGGAATAATGCGACACAAAGAGAAGAATAGCAAAGCCTGGGTATGCACTACTATTAAATATTTCTGTTTAAATATGACTTCTCTTTCTCTTTCTGAGTAGTTTTGTTTTTGACTGGCCTGTTAGCTTAGTTGGTAGTGGCTCTGCCTTCTAATCTAGGGTTTGCGGGTTCGATTCCCGTTGGACACAAGTTTTATGCATTTTAAAAATGTATTATTTTTTGTGTTGAGTCTGGTTGTTTGTATGGATATAAGTATGTATTTACAAAAGAAAAGTATTTTAGTATTATATCCGTTATCTAGTACCCACGACACAAGCGTTTGCTTAGTGTGGGGCTAGATGGCGCTGTGTGCAATGTCCCGAAATATTTATTTATTTATTTTAGTTGGTTAAAAATCTTTAAAAACATTGCAACAACCACCTTTCGAACAAAACGAAATCAAAACATGTAATGGCGACAGGTGGCGTTAGTGAGTAACAGGCCGACAGACAGATGCGGGCAGTTGTATGTACGGAGTCTATGCTGTTAGTCTGTTTGATTTTTAAACAGTTATTGCACAGTTTGTGGTGAACTTAAACGTGAACGAGTTATTTACGTTTTTAATAACTTTCTTTATATATTTTATGCATAGATTTTAGCGTGAAGATTGAAATTTTGCTTTATATAACCTGACTAGTGGGTGCTCGCGGCTTCGCTCGCAACAAGAAGTAAAACTTGCATCCCCTATTTCACCCCTTTAAAAGTGGCATTTCCAAAAATCCTTTCTTAGCGGATGCCTACGTCATAACATTAACCTTCAGTCCAAATTTTAGCCCAATGCGTCCAATGGTTTAGGCTGTCCGTTGATAGATCATTATATCAGCAGTTTATATAGAATATAATTGTATATCAGCCAGTCAGACAACCAGTCAGTCACCTTTGAGTTTTATATATATATTGCATATAATATGTACATATATTTTATAGTGAAATTATTCAAGAAACATAAGGCCTTTTCCAGCATTGTACTCTAATCTGATAAAGCTTTGTGTACAAGTAGGAGAGAGACAGATGAAGTGTGGAAGCATTTTCGATGCGACATTTGCAAATACATAGTTACAATTCTATGGTATACCTAAATCATTCGCAGACTAATTCATAGTTCATAGTAATTTATTCATAAACAGAGTTTACATGTCAGAATCAAAAATAATATTCATATACCGCATAGTATGTATGTATACACTTAAGTAACTACATAATAATATTTTAAATTATAATATAATCCAATTACACATTAAGTCATTTTCCTCGAATTCTGCCATCAACTTTTAAGAACATTTCATATGAGTAGAAGGTCTGCTTGAGAAGCCAATCTTTTAGTCTATGTTTGAAGCTGGTAATGCTTTTTGTACTTGTCACACAGTCTGGGAGTCTGTTGCACACCTCCGGGCCTGCTATGTGGGTCAGCTTGGCTGACTTCTCGAGGGAGTGCTTGATGAGCACGAGTTTGTCCGCACCCCTAGTCTGCCAAGTGTGCCTGTCCCCTCGCCTCACGACAGCTTAGGTTGCTTCTTACGTACACCGCCACCTGGTAGATCCGGATGGAAGGCAATGTGAGCTAAGACGTAAGACCTAAAGCAGGGTACTCACCTGCCATGCTACGTTACCTGCCACGTAACGTAGCATGTTACGTTCCTAGCCTTGAAGTGAGTACGGCTCGTCCACAGTCATCACAAGAGCTCGTGTTGCCGTCCACGCGCATACTGCGAGCCGCTTTGTGCTCGCAGCGATTCCGCCACTCGGCGGGTCGCTGCGATCTCCTTGCGAACCACGCGCGAGCAGCGGGCTCGTGCCTATGTACTCACTTGATACAGTATCTGATACATTACATGCTACACGGTTAGATGAGTACCCTGCTTTACATGTGATTAGCGAACAATGACAGATTGTGTCTATAAAAACTGCTGACGTTTTTAAAACCCCGAATGGTGGGAATGCTATATTATTCTGCTCTATAATTTAATTCTACAAAACAGAAAAAATAATAATACTAATTTAATAATACAAAACAAAACAAATACAACTTTATTGTATTACCAACTTGACGCATCGTTATGAACTTATTTTTATTTTGTAAACCACTTGTAAAGAAATATCACATAACTGACAATAACTAGTCTGAATCTGAATCTGTTTCTAAACATCATGCCTCTTTATTTTAATTAATTTTATACATTTCATTCAATTTGTTATGAATCGTCCACACTAAGGTCGAGGTCTTGTGCTGTATATGTTACGGTAAATGTAGATAATCGGGAATTATGCATAATTACCGGTAATTATGCATAATTACCAACGCACACGGTAAATGTAGAGAATTATCCACATTTACCGGTAATTACATACAACTAGCTGTGCCAGTGACTTCGTCCGCGTGTAATAGTTATTTTAGGCAATATTTTTTTTGCATTTTGAAGCGTTTTCACAGCGCACGCAATGGAAGCCCTCAAAGATGAATAAATTTGCCCGTTTTTTCCACATTATCCATTGTTTCTTCGCTCCTATTACTTGCAGCGTGATGTAATATAGCCTAAAGCCTTCCTCGATAAATGTTCTATTCAACACAAACATAATTTTTCAATTCGCACCAGTAGTTCCTGAGATTAGCGCGTTCAAACAAACTCTTCAGCTTTATAATATTAGTATAGAAGTATAGATAACCATACCCCTTTGGTAGAATATAATAAAATCAAATAGCAGAATCAAAATGTTTATTAAAATAAATTGCACGAGTAGAGGTTCGGCAAGGAGGCACCGTTATACATTAGAGGTTCCAAAGACTCCCTCTGAATTATAATTAGTCGGTCTCCAAGTCGAGAGTAAAAAGGTTTCTTCTAGCGAGCGCGCTAGATCGTAAATTATAACTTGCTTAACATCAGGCAAGTTGTAGTCAAGCGTGAGCCTATGATTACCGGTAAATGTGATTAATTCGAAAGTTTTTCCCACTTTTACCGAGAGCACTGGTAATTATGCATAATTCCCGCATTATCCACATTTACCGTGACATATACATATGAACGTTTTCTCTTCAGCGTACACAGATTATGTTACAGATAAGCATTGAATATATTTTAGTAGCGTGTACATAGTTTGCAACAAATGTGACTTCCTAATACAAACAGTAGTTACCAAATCTAACTATTGAGATTTGGTTATTACATATATAAGTAAATAGGTATTTAAACAGTGTGTGTGTGTGTGTATGATAAGATTGAATACGATCACGCATTCTGTGTTGATCGGTCTATTGCGTCGAAGAAACAGAACAAATAGATCAACCAACAGACTCTCGCTTTTATACAACGGTATTATTTGAAATAATCGAGTTAATCCAATCTATATACATACTGACAGGGGTATAAGCAGCACTCCTAGCATGAAGCATATTGTTACGGCGATTTGGTAGAAACAGAGTATCATCACCGCTACATACCACACCGACCACTCCTGTATCATGCAGGGCTGGGGCGCCGGAGTCACCCGGGCCAACATAACTGGTGCTCCCACACTTAAACGCTACACAAAATTCCCTCATGCTCAATTCATAAAACCCGTAATTGGTCGGACAGCTAACGAGCAGAGCTTTATCGATTACTTGAAGGGGTTTATCGGTGTCGTATGTTAACCCGAACTTATTCACATTAGGTGCCGCTCGAGTGAAGCCATAGCCCATAAGCGTGACTTCCTGCCCAATGAGCGCCGTGTATTATTCCACACTACTGAGTCTTGCATATCTCTCTACCAATATAGGATCTGTACGAAGCAGTGCGATGTCGTCTTTTTTATTAAGCGTGGGGTTAAAGCCTTCTAAAATTAGAACAAGTTGTTTGTTGACACTTGGCTTCTGATGCGTGTTACCGTATCTAATATTTTTTGATATCTCCAAAATGTATAATGTCTTGTTCACAAGCCGCGACTTGTATGGTCCTTTATGGCCGCAGTGCCTAGCGGTCAAGGTCCACGTGGCTGCAATTGCTGCTCCGGAACATCCTCCGAATACTACTAATTCAGTTCTATTTTGGTAAATTCTTTTTAAATGAGATTCCAGTCTTACAGCGAATGGGAATTCACCAGGTTCTGCGTCGCGCCCGTCGACTATACGAAGAACAGGTTTTAATGATGTCGATATTTTCAAATAAATACAAACGAGTACAAAAGTTAGAGACACCATTTTGTAAAATAGGAAAAGTGCAAACCTGAATCTAATGTAAAGAGTTACCTGTATTTTATTTTTAGGTATAAATTATAATATTACTAAACATACTATTGTAATCACTTGGATAAATTTTATTGTAAATTGCATATTTATATTTGCTATTGCTCAATGATAGGGTTTTCAACGTGTTACCCACATAATTTTATTTTCGCATTGGTTTATTCATTACGAAACTGGTTAACCACGGGCTTATATTAATGTAATTAATAATATAAAATTATTTTTTAAAACCAGTCAAGTAAGTTGACATGCAATCCGTCTCAATTTTTATTTGTACATTCTATCTTACTTTTTTCACATGAAGTTTATTTTTATCTTTACATGAACTGTTTTCACCGCAAGTAGAGTGAGTAGTCCTTTTACATTCACTTGCCATTTCCATTCAAGTATAACTATTTCATTTGTCTTGGTTAGTTACAACAACTAAATTTAAACTTAGTCCTTAACTAACATGATTCCATCAATAAATATGTACGAGTTTTAACTACTTACATGAAATAATTTAGTTTCATTCTTTGAATACATTTTATTATTTTAATACAAATTGCTTATGCTGAGATTGAGAACTTGTCCTGTTTGCGATCGTTTTGTCCGCAGCGTGCGCAGATTATGTTACAGATACACATTAATTATATTATGTCTGCTGTAAACTTACCACAACTTGGTTAACAACAAAAATGACAAACGAAATCAAACTCAGCGCATACAAATATATTTACTGAAGTAATAACATAAAAACAACTTGAAATATTGTGAATTCTCTGCCTTTGTGCTAATCGTAAGACTGTGTTACAAGTTACTCCTGGCCTTGTAATAGAGTCTAACGCAGAATGTTCTTAAGAATAACATATTTATATGCGCCAGCATTTTGGGGACCTTTCCTTTTACAACAGGCATTTTAGATTCTAAAGTTTAGTTTAAGAAGTAATTTCAGTTTTTGATTCTATTGTTAGTATTTCGTTTTTAAATTATTTTTAACAAAATTTAAGTTTAATTGGATATTAAAAATTTATTTGAACATAAAAAGTCGATTAACGAAATAATGGGTGGAATAGAATAACATCGAGTAATTATGTTTGACGAAATCTTATCACTACATACAATAAAGCTTAAGAGATCTGAAACTGAACACTACATTTAAAAAAAAAGTTTCGATAAAGAGTTGATAACAACACTTTCCAACAATTTATAGAATGTTCGACTGGGTATCTGTTTCCCTGTTTATTACAACAATCATCTCGCAAAAACGGACAAACGGAGCTTCATGCTTTTTGGTATGAGGTAAGTCTAAGAAGTGTCAAAAAGGATTTTTTATTCTGAAATAATGCGAGCGAAGTCGTTGCTGTCCATAAGTTAACAATATGTACATCTATACATATAATTAAGCTGAAGAGAATTTAAAGTCTGAACAGTGAAGATATAAGAAATGTGTGTGTGTGTGTGTGTGTATGATAGGTCTGAATTCAACCAAGAATTTCTGTTGATGGATCTGTTAGGTCGAAGAAACAGAACAAATAGACCAACTAACAGACTCTCCCTTTTATACAACGGTATGATTTGTAATAATCGAGTTAATCCAATCTATATAAATACTTACAGGGACATAAGCAACGCTCCTAGCATGAAGCTTATTGTTACGGCGATTTGATAGATACATTATGTCATCTACTCTACTTGCCACACCGACCACTCCTGTATCATGCAGGGCTGGGGAGCCAGAGTCACCCGGGCCAATATTACTGGAGCTCCCACATTTGAACGCTACACATATTTTCATGCTATAATCATAATACACGTGCTTCGACGCACAGCTAACCAGCAGAGCTTTATCGATTACTTGAAGGGGTTTATCTGTGTCGTATGTTAACCCGAACTCATTCACGTTAGGTGCCGCTCGAGTGAAGCCATAGCCCATTAGCGTGACTTCTTGCCCAATGAGCGCCGTGAATTCCACACTACTGAGTCTTGCATATCTCTCTACCAATATAGGATCTGTTCGAAGCAGTGCGATGTCGTCATTGCCAGTAAGAGGATTTTGAGTAAGCGTAGGCTTAAAACCTTCTAAAATTAGAACAAGTTGTTCGTTGACACTTGGCTTCTGATGCGTGTTACCGTATCTTATCTTTGGCGTGTACTCCACAATGTATAATGTCTTGTTCACAAGCCACGGCTTGTATGGTCCCTCTAAGGCGCAGTGAGTGGCTGTCAAGGTCCACGTGGCTGCAATAGCTGCTCCGGAACATCCACCAATTACTCCTAATTCAGTTCTATTTTGGTAAATTATTTTTAAATGAATTTCCAGTCTGACAGCGAATGGGAATTCACCAGGTTCTGCGTCGCGCCCGTCGACTATACGAAGACCAGGTTTTAATGATGTCGATGTTTTCAAATAAATACAAATGAGTACAAAAGTTAGAGACACCATTTTTTATATTAGGAAAAGTGCAAATCTGAATCGGGTCTGATGTGTTCCACGTATTTTATTGTTGTAGGTACTTAATAAACATATATTGTTACTACACATACAACAATAATAATAACACGTGTATATTTTATAGTAAATTACTTTTTTATATCTGCTATCAATTTTCAATTTCAAAATATCTTTATTGCAAATCAAGTTTACAGGGTACCTAAGCTAGTGTACATATGTATTGCTAGTAAAGTACAGCTTAACATTAATTATTTTACGAGCTTTACACAATCTCTTATTCAAATTTATAGCACTGAATTTTAATCGCTTCCAATGTTATGCATTGAACAATTTTTATAAAATCAGGAAACATAGTTATGTAAGCTTTAGGCGGTAGCTGTACGTTTTAGGTATAATGTGATTGAAAACAAAGTGTTAGGTACTGGAATACGAAACAACTCGATGATGTTGCGCTCATTAGTTTGGATATATCTGCTATTCCTCAATGGTAGGGTTTTCTACATATTACAGACTACTTTGTTCAACACTAGGGAATTTCATATTTTTGTCATATATTTTTAATAACCAAAAACAGTTATAAGGTAGGCTATAAAAGACAATAACATCATGACTTACGTATGTAAATATACACATTAGCAGGGCTTTACTCACGCATCGTATTTATACCTGGACATGGAATACATTCTATATAGAAACACAGAATATGATAGAAATCAGAATAGTTGATTAAAGATATGGCTCTACCGGTTGCAAATAAAAATTAAAGTAATCAGAAACAGTGTTACAAGGGAGTGTGATAGGCCAGGAATCGCCATATAACTTGCTATTTCATTTCTAACATGTTACAGTTTTACAGGGGGAGTGTGACAGAATAGGAAACATCCCCGCCGGGGCTGCGGCTGTATGGCTTCTACCACAATGCCCACCTTGTCCATTCTGGGGCTGGTAGTGTTCATAAAAGATTTTCCGGAAAAAAACGTATACATCTTAGGTTATAGCTATTGCTTACCATCAGCCAAATTATGATCAAGTGCAAACCGGTTTTAGTTTAAAATAAATTAATAATAAGGTTGTCTCTTTGACATTCAAATAAACTTGTAGTTTATGAATAATAACTTTTATTTGAAAACGTAATTTTAACAAATATATAATTTCATACCCTATAATTACAGTGCAGTTAATAAAATGCATATCATTCGTAATTATATGTTTTAATAAATTCATTTGTAATAATTTATAGCAAATATGAAAAAGGATCAAGATTATGGATGTCGTGGCCTTCTATTTATGCATACTTTTTACCGACTGACGCTTTAAAAAAGGAAGTTATCCAATCGATCCGACTGTTGTCAGACTTTGATTAAATGTGAGTAAGATGGAATGGAATGTGTTCTGCTATCAATGCTAAGTATCCCAAAACTTGTTTTTCCATTTTTATTTACATTAAAAAAACATTTAATTATTTATGTTTTTACTATTTAGATTAAAAATGAAATTAATTTAAAACGAATATCTTAAATTTACAGACCAGACTTTAGGTTTATGATAAGTGAAGCTATAGATATGTTACGGTAAATGTGGATAATGCGGGAATTATGCATAATTCCCGGGAATTATGCATAATTACCAGTGCTCTTGGTAAAAGTGTGAAAAACATTCGAATTAATCACATTTACCGGTAATTATACATAATGAAATCAAACATGGCAAAACACAAAACAGGCAAGGAGGCACCGCACTGAATTATAATTTGTCGGTCTTCAAGGCGAAAGCAAACTGGTTTCTTCTAGGCAAGTGCGCTAGATCGTAGATTACAACGTTGTTTAACACCAGGCAAGTTGCAGTCAAGCGTGAGCCTATTTCATGAAAAAAACTCCAGTAAAAAATAAATAAAATAAATTTCATGTTTCATTTCGTTTTCGTTTTCGTTTTCGTTTTCGTTTTCGTTTTCGTTTTCGTTTTCATTTTCATTTTCATTTTCATTTTCATTTTCGTTTTCGTTTTCGTTTTCGTTTTCGTTTTCGTTTTCGTTTTCGTTTTCGTTTTCGTTTTCGTTTTCGTTTTCGTTTTCGTTTTCGTTTTCGTTTTCGTTTTCGTTTTCATTTTCATTTTCATTTTCATTTTCATTTTCATTTTCATTTTCATTTTCATTTTCATTTTCATTTTCATTTTCATTTTCATTTTCATTTTCATTTTCATTTTCATTTTCATTTTCATTTTCATTTTCATTTTCATTTTCATTTTCATTTTCATTTTCATTTTCATTTTCATTTTCATTTTCATTTTCATTTTCATTTTCATTTTCATTTTCATTTTCATTTTCATTTTCATTTTCATTTTCATTTTCATTTTCATTTTCATTTTCATTTTCATTTTCATTTTCATTTTCATTTTCATTTTCATTTTCATTTTCATTTTCATTTTCATTTTCATTTTCATTTTCATTTTCATTTTCATTTTCATTTTCATTTTCATTTTCATTTTCATTTTCATTTTCATTTTCATTTTCATTTTCATTTTCATTTTCATTTTCATTTTCATTTTCATTTTCATTTTCATTTTCATTTTCATTTTCATTTTCATTTTCATTTTCATTTTCATTTTCATTTTCATTTTCATTTTCATTTTCATAATTACCGGGAATTATGCATAATTCCCGATTATCCACATTTCCCGTAACATATATATGTCGTAGGATAATTCGATACTTCGAATCTTCGCGGAAATCCTAGGGGTTTTGCGAAAACGCGGATAATTAGACATAGGCGAAAAATTATCTATCCTGTTGTAGTGCTAGTGTTGGACTCGAAGTCACTTGTCTGTGACAGAAGGTAGATTAGGTTCGTTAGGTTGCTTTCTACCACGCACATGCGACGACGAGCGAAGCGAGGAGGAGCCAAGTCCTGTTGTAGTGCAAGTGGTGGGGCAAAAATCCTGACTTTGTCCAGTAAGATTTGATAATTTTTCGCCTATGTCTAATTATCCGCGTTTTCGCAAAACCCCTAGGATTTCCGCGAAGATTCGAAGTATCGAATTATCCTACGACATATACAAAGATAAAAAAAAAACTTATATGTCGACAGGTAAATATGATACGACTAGCTAGCTGTGCCAGCGACTTCGTCCGCGTGGAATAGTTATTTTGGGCATCATATTTTTGCAAACAACCTTTTCAGCTTTATAAATTATAGCTGTTACCCACGACTTGAACCGGTTTCGCAGCGCACGCAACGGAAGCCCTCAAAGATGAATATTTTTTTCCGTTTTTTTTTTCTCATTTTCCATTGTCTCTTCGCTCCTATTGGTTGCAGCATGATGTTATATAGCCTAAAGCCTTCTTCGATAAATGGTCTATTCAACACAAAAAAATTTTTTCAATTCGTACCAGTAGTTTCTGAGAATAGCGCGTTCAAATAAACAAACAAACTCTTCAGCTTCATAATATTATGGTATTACTAAGTTTAGAAAACAGATTAAGCCTTTGTGTGAGAGTGTGTTAGTGTGTGTGAGTATACATAATTATGTATGTGTGTGTGTGATGTGAGTATTGAATAGTGAATATTATATGCATGTTAGTGATAGAGTGTATAATATCTTTTGTGACAGAGTTGTATGATCTACCTGTCTATGCACAAGCCAGCAAACGCTAAGCAGCATAAAGTAATATATTATACTAGGAATAGAGAGCCATCTAGTGCTATTGTGCCATATAGTGCCAAAAAAATTGAAGCGCCTTCTGTATTTCTTGACCAAAAATAATGTTGTACATATATATACCTACGTATACATCCTATAGCCTAAAATATAAATACAGCACCTATGTACCTACCTACACCTTGCATAATAATATATGTATGTTAGTTAGAAGTTAAAATGAAACGCAGAATATTATTTTACTATTTTATAATGTTTATGTCTGATGTTTGATGTTTGATATTTTCCCGGCTAACATTGGACACCAACTGTATATTATCACATCAAAAGATACTGTAGCAAACTAGTTGTTGATATGAATATGAAGAAATCGCATAATAAAACACAAACAAATTCGCACAAGATTTTGGATTTCTTAACTGAAGTTTTCAAAATAATATTTTCTTCAAACGTCAGTCAGTGTCCCTTGTGACTTTTTTTTTCTTCTTTGGCTTTAACTTTGTATGTTTTTTTTTACTAAAGAGACATCTATTATTTCGTTTTCTGTCAAGAAATATAATATAATACGAGCGAAACTTCAAAGTCTTGAACACCGTCGCAAAGTCGCCAGTTTGTCGGTTTTCTATCGGTTGCATTTCGGAGAGTGTGCCGCGGAATTGCACGGACTAATTCCGCCCGCGCCCTTCTTTCACCGGACGAGTAGAGGTACGGCAGGACGACACCGGTTTATGGTGGAAGTTCCTAAGACCCGCACGAAACGGTACGCTTCCACCTTTATTGTTCGTACCGCTAGGTTGTGGAACTCCCTGCCTGGCTCTCTGTTCCCCACGCACTATAATCCAGCGATCTTCAAAGCGAGAGTGAATCGGTTCTTATCGGGTAAGCACGCTCCATCTTAGGCCATAGCCTTACTTGCTATCAGGTAAACTATGGTCAAGTGCATACCCGTTCAAGTTAAAAAAAAAAAAAAAAAAAATACATAGATAGATATATAGATAGATAAGCAGCACTGTGTTTCTATATTTGCATTTTGTTCTAAGTTTCACCCCCCCGCTAAGCAGTTTCACAAGAAAGCATAACTGTCATGGTTGTCATTTTCGTATTGTATATTTGTTAGCTTGCTATTGTCCGATTGTGTTTATGTATTTGTTTACCAAATACCGCGTTCCGATGGCTGTCATATGACGTAACACTGACGTTAGATTCTGGTAAGACGACTCTTGGGGGAGTTGCCAGGTAGAGATGAAAAATTATTAAAAAATTCCAAAAAATACTATTATTTTTCTATACGAGACAAACTGATTGTATTACTAAGCCATGTTCCCAATTTATGGGGGCGGCTTCTGCTGGGCTGGAGCTGAGTATTCTTTCTGGGTGACTAAGTCCAAAATTGAGCAATATTGCTATAACTCTGACTGACTGCCCTGTTAGCTTAGTTGGTAGTGGCTCTGCCTTTAATGTATGAGTTCGGGTTCGATTCCTGCATAATTCAAGTAATTATTATTTTTATCTACACTAATGTTGTAACATTCTACTTATGTTTTTAATACTTGACTTATAATTACTACTGTTATAGCACAGACAACAAAACACTCAATTTAAGCAATTTCACATGATGTTATAATATCCACATCGATATCGATTGAAACGACCAGACTAAAACAAATATGTAATTACAAATTTTAATAGTAGTTTATGCAACTGCATATAACACGGGTATTAAAACACTCGTTACTATTATGAAACTCGCTGCGCTCGTTTCATAAACTCACACTCGTGTTTTAATACCCTTCATTATATGACAGTTGCATAAACTACTATTAAAATTTGTAATTACATATTTGTTTTAGTCTGGTCGTTTCAATGTATAGTAAGTATGTATTTACGAAAGAAAAGCTTATGTTTTATATCAGTTACCTTGTACCCATGATACAAGCGTAAGCTTCGCATGGGGCTAGATGGCGCTGTGTGACATGTCCTGAAATATTTATTTATTTATTTTATTTGCTAATCATTTATGTTTCGTATCCTAATATTCATGAACTTTTCAAAGTAGTTTAAAAACCTGACCTAAATTTTTTCATCTCTTTTATATAAGTACGGCTAATTTTCCCACACTAGCAACATAAGTTTAAAAAATGGCGCGTGCGCTACTGAAAGATTTACGTTCCAGTGTGTTGGTATGTTGAATTCAGGAAGCAATAACTTACACATTTACACATATGACATACCTACGAGTATGTACATTCATAAAAACATATATACTTATTAATAAGATGCCATCTTAATATGATATGCCATACAAAGATCACATATTTTGCGGCGGGGCGCTCAGAATTAGTTTAAATGTGTTTATGAAATTAATCAATATTGATTCATGCAAAAGTTGTGTACTCAGGGTCGATTTCTTAATATAACCATTGCATACATAGATTTTGAATAATATACAGGAGGAAGAGAAGGCCTGATATAACAATATCATCCTCAACTTAAATCGTTGAATCCATGAGAATGAAACGTTTTGACCATAAGTATATAGTATAAGGCAGTGTCATCCATTTTCTAAAGTTTTATTACATACATTAATATATTACAAAAATATATCAAATCCCAAGTGACGATTGCAGTCACCACTAACAATGTAAACTGCATAACTATCACTAGGTACATATAACCAAATTCCAAATGAAATCAAAGCCCTACACTGGTATAGTTTTAAGAAAAAAATGTTTGACTGCCGTCTGACCAAATCTATACTAATATTATAAAGCTGAAGAGTTTGTTTGTTTGAACGCGGTAATCTCAGGAACTATTGGTGTGAATTGAAAAATTATTTTTGTGTAGAACAGACCATTTATGGAGGAAGGCTGCAACTAATAGGAATGAAGAAACCATGGAAAATGTGGAAAAAACGGGGAAAATTATTCATTTTTGAGGGCTTCCGTTAATAACTATTCCACGCGGACGAAGTCGCTGGCACAGCTAGTGTTAAATATAAAGTAAATGACTTTGTTGAAGAGAAACAGATATTATACACATAACTTTGACTGCTCTGTTAGCTTAGTTGGTAGTGGCTCTGCCTTCTAATCTAGGGGTGCGGGTTCGATTCCCGCATAACACAAATAATTATGCATATTAAAATTTGTAATTATTTGTGTTGAGTCTGGTTGTTTCTATGTATAATAAGTATGTATTTACAAAAAAAAAAGTATATATGTATTATATCCGCTATCTAGTACCCATGATACAAGCGTAAGCTTAGTATGGGGCTAGATGGCGCTGTGTGATATGTCCTGAAATATTTATTATTATTATTATTAACTTGACTAGCCATAAAACTAGCATTTATACGGATCATTCCCACTAGCTCCATTGCGCAGATCCATAATGGATTTACTGGGAACGTTTTATCCATTATGGATCTGTGAAAATTAGACTTTTCTGAGACAGTAGATAAGACCTTGGCCACACTATTTGCTACAACAAATTTATGTGACACTTACTTATGTATGAGAATATTCTTGCAAATAAAAGAATATTGATTTCATTTTTTGACATGTTCTAAAAAAACTGTTAAAAAAATTGCTGGCTTGCACTTTGCCCAAAAAATTAGACTAGCTATTCAGCGGAACAATGCACCTAGCATTTTAGGTACGACTTTTACACGTAATATAATCAACCTATCTAGGTTGATTATTTAATGTGCTTATAACTTTTTTGTATACATTCGTAACTGTTTAAAAAGGTTTGTTTTTTTTTTTTTTTTACATTAGATAGGCTCACGCTTGACTACAACTTGCCTGATGTTAAGCAACGTTATAATCTACGATCTAGCGCGCTTGCCTAGAAGAAACCGGTTTACTCTCGACTTGAAGACCGACAAATTATAGTTCAAGGTCTAAAATAGCTGCAATATTTTTATTCAAACAACATAATTTATATACAACAAACGTTAATGTTTATTAATATACTTCTTAGCAACATTTCATAATTAGACATAACTTATCCGCAATATTAAATATCATAAATAAATAACTATCTAGACATGAATCATATATTCCGTGTTATAAGATAATCTAAAGCTTCCTTTTTTAAATTAATAAAGTCTTCGTGTTATTTTGACCTGCATAGATATATAATCGCTATAGTCTATACCAGCGATTATTACATTTTAATCTATATTAATCTATACTAATATAATAAAACTGAAGTGTTTGTTTGTTTGTTTGAACGCGCTAATCTCAGGAACGAACTGGTGTGAATCGAAAAATTCTTTTTGTGTTGAATAGACCATTTATCGAGGAAGGCTTTTTTAGGCTCTTTATTGATACTGTAAAGTTGTAACATACATAGGTATACGTACTAATTTAATATCATAGAATATGCTACATAAATTACAATATCTCGTCAATTTGAAATTATAAAATTAAGAACAAACAATAAAATCTTAGAAGTTACAATGTCTAGTTTTATTAACAAAATAATGAAAATTTTCGTTATTAAAATCATGTCAAACATAATTATAGGTATGTAATCATACAATATGTCAACTTAAAAAAATCTAGGTACTGTCATTTTAGCTGGGTAATACATCCTACACTATGCTTCTTATCTCGAATCACACAGAATAAGGTATAAAAACTTGTTATCAATTCAAACATAGACATCACTTACCATCTGCCTGTCATAACAACTTTTATAAACCGTTCAACAACTTTAGTAAACCGACTATTGTCTGATCTATACATATAATAAAGCTGAAGAGGGTCAAAAATCTGAACATAGAAAATATTAGATAAAAAAGTTTGGGTATACTTTAAATCTATGTATATCTATACTAATATAATAAAGCTGAAGAGTTTGTTTGTTTGAACGCGCTAATCTCAGGAACTACTGGTGCGAATTGAAAAATTCTTTTTGTGTTGGATAGACCATTTATAGAGGAAGGCTTTAGGCTATATAACATCACGCTGCAACTAATAGGAGCGAAGAAACAATGGAAAATGTGAAAAAAATCGGGGAAAATTATTCAACTTTGAGGGCTTCCGTTGCGTGCGCTGCGAAAACGGTACAAGATATCAAAAAAATACGTATGAAATAATGAATGCGCACAATACTTCGATCAATAATCCAAAATGTGGAATAAGATCCACGCGGACGAAGTCGCAGGCACAGCTAGTCGATAATAAAACACGTTTCAGCTTTTTTGTTTTTTGTCTGTTTATCTATTTATCTGTGTCTCTGTTTATTAAAACGCTCATAACGCAAACACGGCTGAATGGATCTTCATGATTTTGGGTATGTTGGTAGTATGACGTCTTAGAAGAGACATAGGCTACTATTTATCTCAAAATAATGCGAGCGAAGCCGCGGGCGTCCACTAGTTTGAAATAAAGGTGTTTACACAGAACAGCCGTTTTGTAACGCGATGTTATCTTATCGTTCCATCTTTTTGTGTTATAAGTTTTGGTGGTATTGGGTAGTGATGGGAAGGTAAGGGAAAAAGTGTTTACAAGTTTTCAAAATTTTTTTTTTTCAATCTAGATGTACGAATTGTTCCTATATTCCTATTCAGGAACTCCTGTACTCTTAAGATGTTTTTTTTTCGAAACCCGCGTTTCTTTTGTTTTTCTTTAAATAATAATGCAATTGAATAATTTTGCCAGAGATGTAGTTTAGAAGTAATATTGATTATTTATGATATTTAAAATCAAGATGTTGGCATAGAAATAAAAAAGTAATAGTAAAATACCTATACATTAAAATTCAATAAATTGTAATTTATATAATTCCAAGTAGATTACTATAAGTAGGTATACTTAATTTTACTTCTTTCCCTGCTATCGAAAAAGAGTGACCAACTCTAGAGTCTAGAGTTTATCAAGCTGCTCTAAAGGCCTCTGACATGGCTTTACGACCCCCGAACTAGAAAAACAGCCGGGTCCTACAATTTAACGTCACATCCGATGACGGAAGTGCCCAAAATGGAATACCACTTTTCGGTCACCCATCCGCGTACTGACCGACCTGTGCTTTCTACTAATTTGCTTACACTTTTCTATCTTATTGTACTTTATGACGTTAATGAAATTGAATTAATAATTTGATCCGTTTCAAATCGACACCCCATGGGAAAGATTATCGTTAATTAAGCTGTTACACGTTACTTAAAAATAATTTAACAATTGATCAATAACTTTATTATTTCTTGTTATTAATATAAAAGCTGTCAAGAATTATTAAGGAAAGTTGGATATAATAATAAGATAATAATCTGAGTTATTATTGGATAGACAAGTTTTGACGTATCTATCACCTGATCAAATTGGAGCTCCCGTAGCTCACGGAATGGCCAGATGCGATTCCCAAAGCTAAGCTACTGTCGATGAGGTAGGTCGTTGGATGGGTAACCAAAAATTAAATTCCTACTTATCTCAACCGTATTTCTATATCTTTCTTCTTCTATATCTTTATCAAATTAAATATAAATTTATTTACAGTACAGTTATACATGGTAGCACATTTATATAATTATAAATATTCCGGGACATTGCACACAGCGCCATCTAGCCCCACACTATAATTAGAACAATACATTATTATATATACAGAACAAGATTGTGTACGCTTCCAACGGGCCCCGAACTAGGCCAGGCCTATATCTTGGTGGCCCAAAACAGAATTAATATTTAGATTTAGGTATATGTTCGCATATATTTACACTAGCTGTGCGCGCGACTTAGTCCGCGTGGAATAGTTATTTTGGGCATCATATTTTTTTTTGCAATCAAACTCTTCAGCTTTATAAATTATAGCTGTTACCCAGGACTTGAACCGTTTTCGCAGCGCACGCAACGGAAGCCCTCAAAGAAGAATAATTTTCCCCGTTTTTTCCACATTTTCCCTTGTTTCTTCGCTCCTATTAGTTGCAGCGTGATGTTATATAACCTATAGCCTTCCTCCATAAATGGTCTATTCAACACAATAATAATTTTTCGATTCGCACCAATAGTTCCTGAGATTAGCGCGTTCAAACAAACATACAAATTCTTCAGCTTAATAATATTAGTATAGATATATAGGGCAATAATTTAATTGATCATATCAAATACATCTACAGTTCTACTGATTACCTCTATAGGTACTTTACTTATTTTATTTTATTTATTACCTCGATAGGAATGAAAATAGTAAAAGTAAATTATCCACTATTTTTTTAAAAGAGCCCTTGTTTGGCAATTTTAAAATAAATAATAATAAATAATAAATATTTCGGGACATTGCACACAGCGCCATCTAGCCCCACACTAAGCAAACGCTTGTGTCGTGGGTACTAGATAACGGATATAATACTTATATACTTTTCTTTTGTAAATACATACTTATTATACATACAAACAACCAGACTCAACACAAGAAATTATACCTTTTTTAAAATGCATAAATACTTGTGTCAGGCGGGAATCGAACCCGCAACCCCTAGATTAGAAGGCAGAGCCACTACCAACTAAGCTAACAGGCCAGTCAAGTAAAACCCTTGGCACCAAAGGTCAGCACGTTAATTCGGACTTAAACCCTTCTCTCCTCCATACATCTTGTTCCTCATTAATGAGGATTTTGACTGCCCCGCACATAATGCTCATTTAGAGTTCTCTATGTACATCGTCTCAGACACACGACTGCGGTTCTAATATCTCGAAATCTCCTGACATTTGAGTTCACCACTCTCATTTATAAATAAAAATAAAATAGGTTTTTTTTGCATAATTCTGTTTAGCTAAAAAGCGAGTGTGGCTCAGCGGTTCCAGTGCTTTTCATCCAGACGCACCCTGGTTCGAATCCGCCCTACACCAATGACTTGTATTTTCAAGTTATGTGTGGATTTGCACTCGCTTAACGGTGAAGGAAAACATCGTGAGGAAACCGACATGTTTGAGGACCACAATATCCGAGGACATGTGTCTTCCGTGGAAGGACCTGGGCGCCCACCACGATGTATCTACCCAAGAAAACTCCCCTAACGAATTAATTCTGCGGGGGAGTCACGACCCTCAGTCATGAGGAAATACGACTCAAAGAGAGAGTTTAGCTAAAAGATATTGGAGTCTAAAGCCTACTGAACTAGTTTTCACTGTGTCTCGGGAGCCGACGGCTTCTCCCTGCTTATAATCATTATCATTTAAATGGAGTGACTGACTCTAAATACTTTTCATATACATTTGTCTGTGTAAATGTGTAACTATTAAGGTTTAAATTCACGTAAAAAATCGCGTATGTTGTTTACGCGTATCGGGTGTAATGACACCCATTATCAGAAAGTACGTTCTGGGACCGCGGCAGCGCGTAGAGCAGAGAACAAGCTGTGTAACACACCACAAGTATCCAGGAAACATAGAATTTACGTAAGTCCTATTTATAAATGAAAAAATTTGTACCTAGATGTTTGTGTTGTGTTGACATCATGTTTGTGAACATTTGTCTTATGTAGTTAATGTTTTGGTAGGTATGTTAGATTAAATTTTAAACTAGTTACATTTAAAAGTAACACTTCCAAATAATAATAAAAAAATAAACATTATATATACATCATATTTTTTTTTGTAGTTAATAAATTAAGTTTATTTGTATCGTAATGTACTCTTATTTATTTACCTACTTATCGTTATACTTAGTACGAAACCTTAGACGTAATATACTTAAGTCAGATCCGGGAGAAGACTCTGGGCTTGTAACACAGTCTCACGACTAGCACAAGGCCAGAGTCACGAAATTTATTGTTAACATTTATATTATGTCAATAAATATATTTTTTTGTATTTTTATATGTATTTGAATACTTACAGTAGGGACAAGATAATAGGTCACTTTTGACATTTCATCAAAATTCAACAACGTGACCTTGTAACGGCGGGCATAAAATAAGAACTGCACAATTGCTTAACTTTTTTCAATTACGTTTACATATTTATTGTAATAATGACCGATACGAGTAATTTTACGATTTGCTTTCACTAATAAACCATTCTAAACATAATAAACAATTTCTGATCTAAAGAACTGAACGTCGTTACAATGTTGCGTCAGTCAACCCTTTTTCTTTTTAAACACTAGGGATGTTACTCTAAAAATCGAAAGCTGATAGGATTGTAAGTTGAATCGAATGCAATGATTACTTGTGAAGAAAAATCACCATAAATTTATAACCACGTTGTGATTATAGTAAAACCTAATTATACATATTTATTATTCTCTTAACTAACTATAAAAATACAAAAAAAATACTAAATAGAAAGGTCATTGAGTCCAACTTTATTAAAAGTTGAGTTGTTAAATCTGGTAAAAGGAACTAAGCCGTCCAAGCTCCGCTATGTAATCGATGAACTAGCCCTAGAGCATGGACACGAAGTTATTCGATTGCCTCCCTACCATTGCCAGTATAACGCCATCGAGCTTATTTGGGCACAAATAAAGGGTCATGCAGCGCGGAACAATACTGAACCACCCTTCAGTACTGCTAAAATGATGACTCTGCTACAAACTGCATGTGCAGAAGTCACTACAGAAGACTGGCGAAAAGTCGTGGAGAAGACAAAGAAAATAATTTTACAAGATTTTGAACGAGATGTGAGAATAGACAATATTATTGAAAATGAATTAATAATATCTCTGAGTGCTGACAGCAGTGATGAAGATAGCAGTTCCGATAGTTCAAGTGAATAAAAGCAATTTTTTTGTTAAATTACGTAGGTACTTGTCTTATTTTGCTCCTTTAATTTATGAAAGAAAAAATAATAATGGGACAGGGATTCGCATGATCATTTTTAAAATTCACATATGTTTCAAGTCTGTATCGATTCATTCGATATATTCATTTAATCGATGTTTTTAAGCAGGTCACCTCACTATGAATATAAAACTGACATCTGTCAAAAGTGACCTATTATCTTGTCCCTACTTTAGATGTAAACTTTGTCTGACAATAAACGTATAAGTGTTTGTAAAAGTTACTTCACTGGCCCCTGTCGAAGTGAACGCCCGCTCCGGTCGACGGCGCCTCAGCTCAGCTCTAAACGGCGACTTCCTACATCGCGTCACACCTCGTGCCTTCTCTAACAACGTGCTTTATGGGAATACCCCCCTCAACCCTCCCTGCTCCTTTACCTTCCACTTATCACTGGGCTTCGAAGAAAAATATAAATGTGCCCATGTTGTTCTCCCATAGCCATGGTAGTAAGACCCGCCTGGCTAGCTATTACCATCAAATGAAAATCTGGCTTAACGTCTGCCGTAGGTACTAGAACCAACAACCGGGACCTAGAATTTTACGTATCATGCGACCCATGGCGCGTAAAATGGAAAGCCACTTATGGTCACCCATCCAAGGACTGACCGCATCGTCAGTTTCCAAGTACACACATGTATTGGTAATCGCATGCGATTGCTTCCGCCTGCTGAGTTATGGCTATTGTTGTGTCTCTTTACTTGAATCGTATGTCTTCATGACTGAGGGTAGTGACTCCACCTACATCTTGGTGGGCGATCATGTCCTTCCACGGAAGACACATGTCCTCGGATATTGTGGCCCTCAAACATGTCGGCTTCCTCGCGATGTTTTCCTTCACCGCTAAGCGAGTGCAAATCCACACATAACTTGGAAAATCCAAGACATTGGTGTAGGACTGGATTCGAGCCAGGTTTTGTCTGGACGAAAAGCAGACACTGGAACCGCTGAGCCAATTTGCAAAATTTATTGAGGAGTAATCAACCTCATTTTAGGCCACATTGTAGTCATATGGGTGAGTAAAGTGATACCGCGTGTATGTTTGTGGACGCGGCCACGAGGCACGAGGGCGAGAGAGGCGCGTGCGCAACACGTGGACAATATAACCGGACCCTAGGGAGGGGACACTGACCATGTAACTTGGTAGCTTTTCGAAACCGAACTATGCATATGTTATGTTTATATTTTTGATTGAACGCTATGTAAGACTTATGTCATACTGTTACGTGTATATGTTCATGTTACATGTATTAAACATATTAATTTCTTTGATAAATGGTAAGCTTAATTTATTCTCTTTATGTATTTTTTTAAATTAAACCAACAACGATCAACGGATACTAAATTGAATGTATCGAATCAGTAAAATTTAAAACTACTTACCAAATTGGGTACAGAGAAATATTATTTCAAAAGATTCTATGCAAGTATTCTCAGATATTCTTACAAACGATCTGAGAGCGTTTTATTCCGATACAATGCGAGCGAAGCCTTGGACATACACTAGCATACAAAATAATATATTTCTCAACCTCATTAGCAACTCTTACCACTTCTTCACTTTTGTATACACTAAAACTAGTGGGTGCTCGTGGCTTCGCTCGCGTTAAGCAGTAGAACTTGCATCCCCTATTTCACCCTTCAAAAGTGGCCTTACCAAAATTACTTTCTTAGTAGATGCCTACGTCATAACATCTACCTGCAAGCCATATTTCAGTCCGATCCGTCCAGTGGTTTGGCTGTGCGTTGATAGACCACTATATCACTATATATGAAAGTTAGGTTCAAGGTGATGTGGTTCTGTCTAAGGTGATGTACTCACTGTAAGTAATTGTTATTTTTTAAGTGTGAATGTTTAACTGTACGTCACTGTATGTAAACTAAAAAAAACAGTTGACTTACTCCTTCCGATAACTACAATTGAATGCATTACAGCTAAAAGATACACGTATTGCCTCAAAATCGTTGGCAATTTAAACGAGCTGATAGACTGACTACCTTTCAGTTTTATTTAGATTTGATCCTTTACCCCATCCCTAGTCCCGTAGAGCGAAGGGGTGTCGTCCAGCTAACCTTGGCGCTGGCAGCTGCAATACAGATCACCTGCCACGCCACACCGACGCCGCGGCGATACCGCAAAACATCACATACTTCAATAATACCAAGATAACTTCCTCCTATACAACTTTCAAAGTTTACTTTACTTCTCAAGTGTTACTCGAAATTAAAAATAGAATGGGAATGGCAATCTGTAACTGTTTGAAAATCAAGTTTTCAATAGTATAACATCAAAGACCGTACTCCAGTAATAAGTTGGTAAAATACAATACAATACAACAATACTAATATATATACTTTTTATTGCACACCAAAACAAATTACATTATATATATGAAAAGGAATTAAACTATAAATAAATGTACAATTAGGAGACCTCATCACCTTGAGTAATCTCTTCCAGGCAACCTTAACAAGAAAGCGATGAAGGAAATCAGTTTGGTCGTTGGCGTACAAATAAACATTCTCGTATTGATTTTTAAAAAAAAGGACATGACATGTATTAATTCATTAAGCGCCACCTAGCGCCGTCTCAAGCCAAAAGTTAAAATAACGCTTGATGTAAGTAATTAAGAATTATTATCATTATTATATTTGTGGTTGTAAAAACAGCACATATTTTATAAACCACTGCCTTGTATATAAAATTTATATTGTACCGTACCACAAAACATCACATACAAATTCTATTTTTCTTTTAAAGTAACGTAATGAAATAAATAAACAATATACTATTACATACGTAAAAATTATAACCTGGATAAAGTAACCCTAAGACAAAACACATAAAATGTTACTAACATACCACAGGTTCCTTCATGGTAATCTACTTGTAAAAAATGGTACAAATTAACAGGGGACTCTTTATTAAATTATTTATTATGTAAGATAAGTTAAGATAAGATGTTTCTTTAATGTACACCAAAAAAGAAATTACATGATGAAAGAAATTTAAAAAAAATAATGCACATTGGGCGCTTAGGCGATTTCTTCCAGGCAACCTTTGGGTGGACAGAATTTAGAATTATAAATAGGCGGTGTACAAGAATACGTAAAATAAATAAATAAGTGAAAGAACACAATACAAACTCAGATAATACACTAATAAAATAATAATCTATCAATATATATATAAAAATGAATTGCTGTTAGTTAGTCTCACTAAAACTCGAGAACGGCTGAACGGATTTATCTTATCTTAGTCTTGAAATGTTCGTGGAGGTCTAGGGTAGGTTTAAAAGGGGAAAAAATGAAATTAATTTATACAAAACTTTAGGTCTTTTTTATCGATTGAGGCAGTACGAAGTCTGCCGGGACAGCTATTAAACAATACAATACATAATACTATATGGATTATAAGTAATGAAGATACACTAGCTTTTGGAAAATGCTTATTATGTATAGATTTAAATAAAATGTATAGTAAAAAGTTACAAGCTATTTCAGCCTTACCTTTCCGAGTTAGTTTCCGTATTAAACATACCAAAATACACAGGTAACGGTGTGTCACACCGAAATAAAAAAAAAATCATTTACGAGCATTCACACACATGCTAAAACTAAACAGTTGAGCCCAACTTTTGAATTATTTTGTTTGAAAGGTTATAGAATGTTGTCTCATTTTTATTTTACATCCCAAAATAAGCCGTGGCTGCAAATTCAATTACATATTTTTTTCGTTTACAGATACACTTTAATTGAAATATTAGCTAATTTAAAGCAAGCTGCGAGCTAAACCGGCTGTTTCAACGAAATTCAAATTTTTTGACCGAACGAAAACCATAAACACGTGCCATAAACTTTATTGCGGTATCGAAACGTAATGTCGAAAATCTAATGTTCCTAATTCAAATTTTAATCGAGACACCTTGCCAGTAGTGACAAAAAAAACATGGCTAATGCGAAAGGCAGGTGATACCTGTATTAATAGCTTTAAGACGAGATATCGACCACTTTTGGACATTTAATGAGCTTTTCAATGCCTGATAATAATAAATTATGAAGCCGTTATCAACAGTTCGTAAATTTCGTTCAAGTTTATTAATGGGAACTTTAGATATATTATAAGTTCTACGGTGGCTTAAAAATAGAATGTGGTATAAAAAATAATATATAATGGTTATACGAATAAAAATAGCATGATATGTAATCATGCTATTTTTATTCGATCTCTGTTGGATATTTAAGTAGAATCTTTAAAATATTTGCAACAATTTAGTATAGGAAATGATAATAAGCATCGGAAATTGAATAGGAGTAGGTTTGTCCCGCTGTTATCACTTTGTTAGACTATGTCTCTTCTGTTGATATCATCTGAGGAAGCCCCATATAATTTACAAAGTTGTGTGTGTGTGTTGTTGTGTGTAGTTCGTTAGATGCTTTAAAAAATACTTTGAAAAATAAACAACTTGTTATGCTAATGCTAAGAAGAGATACCCAATTTTTTAACTTTACTGGTTATAACTTACGCCACTCGGTTTTTTTCTTGTAATCTACGATTTAGAGCGCTTACCTAGAAGGAACCGGTTTACACTCGACTTGAAGAGATAGAATATCTATATATAGGTAGATGTTATATATGTACCTAAATACTACATATGTACTGCATGAGTTTTGTATAAATAAATATGAATCATGCATCGTAAAATTACGCTATCATTGACCATTCATATCAAAATGTTGCCAAATTCCTGAAATTTTGCGCCTATTTACCCGGAAATACTGATATCGATGTGGCGCGAGCTATTTTTGCGACGGGCATTTCCGATTTGGTAAACAATCACGAGTAAGTATTTCATTCGTTCATCGAATCGAATCTTATTTATTTTGTGAATAATCGACTTTCTTGCAATTGATGAATGGACAATCAAATATCAATTTCAAATAAAATATAACGTCAAAATCAGGCAAATCTATTTTAAAGTGTTTTAAATGTTTTCGTTTTGTAAATAGATTTAAATAAAATGTATTTTAACATGTTACAACAACTTCTTTAGATAAGCTTTTATTTATTTTAAGGTTACTTGTACCTACATAAAAACAAAAACAATAATACAATTTATATTACTGCTTTATTTGCGAACATTGGCTGAAACCAAAGCGGTTACAAATACTTACCAACTTAAAAAAAACAAAAGTACAGTTTAAAAAAGCTTTGGCAGTCCACTTATCAAACTCTTCGAAGCATCAAAGTTTCAGAAATCTCTTTTATATATAAACAAAGTTCCAACCGACGAACTTAAGCTTAAGAAGCTAAAAGTGTAACAGACAAGCTTCAGTAAGTTTCCATACAAAGATTGTAAAGGGGTAGTAACGGAGTAATCCCTTTTTTTCGTAAAAATCTATTTTTTGTAAAAAGGGTTGCCGGCAGATGTCAAGACGTTGCAGATGTCCAAAATTAATTATTGAATTAAGCTACTGGCTGGATACTTTGTTGAGTCTTTTTTAGGGATTCGGTTGCCGAATGTTGATTGGAAAAACGACAGGTAATGAAGCAATTAGTTATTGTTGGCGCATTACGCAGCGATTCTATGTACAGAGACTTCTTTCTATCTAACTGCCTATACGACGAATGTGTAAAATCTTCATAAATTATTATTTATCCCACTAATATAGCTTGTACATCCCTGATTTAAACCATTCCATGGTTACATGGTACATATATACCTTTTCTACCACTCTTCTTTCACTATGCAAGCTATTCGCTTGTGGAATGACCTACCACTTCATATTAGGCAGGCCAAATCCCTTTCTATTTTTCAGAACTTGGTTTTTAATTATTATAAGCATATCTAGTTAGTTGACTTAGTATATATATAAAAATATTGAAAATGACTAGTCAACTAGCAATTGATTATATTCTTGCTTAGAAATTAAGTAATTAACTACTAGGTAAGGAGTGTGATGCCAAATTGTCATTTTAGCCCCTAAACAGCTAAAGTGACAGTACCTAGATTTATTAAAGTTGACATATTGTATGATTACATAGGTACCTATTATTATGTTTGACATGATTTTAACAACAAAAATTTTCATTATGTTATAAGTAAAACTTGACATTGTAACTTCTAAAATTTTATTAAAACTAAATGTTATAAATTCAATTTGACGAGATATTGTAATTTGTTTAGCATATTCTATGATATTAGTACTTATACTTATGTTACAACTTTACATTATCAATAAAGATTCTTTATCTTTTTGTCATTATCTTTATATATTTTTTTAATTTCTTTTCTTATTTAGTAGGTCTATTTTGTGTTGTTTTCCTTTCTCTGTTTGTATAGATGTAAATGTAGGCATGTTACATGTTTTTAGGTTTTTAGTTGTGCTATTTGTTAATATTATTAAGTAGTATTCGTTGTTATAGGTACGCCAGCGTTACTGTTTTTCTATCGTTATTTTCCAAGCTAGGTTGCCTGGAAGAGATCACTCCTAGTGATAAGGCCGCCCTCTGTCCCAATCCTATGTTCCAAATTTACTTGTAGTTGTATTCTTTTGTTATTGGTGTACAATAAAGTATTTTGAATTGAATTGAATATAATAAAGGCAAAAATTTGTGCGTGGGCTTCACGCTCCAACGGCTAATTTATTGTAAAATAAATTCGGTTTGAAGATAGATTTAACCCTGGATTCACACATATTATTCAGAATTAACAAAGTTGCCAGTTTAGAAATCAAGTTCACTTTAACGAAGAATAAAGGCAAATGGACTAAAAGAGACCAAAACAGGTAGTGTCATCGTATTTGATAGGAGGCTTATGCCCTGCAGTTGTGCCCTCGCTCAGACTGAGCTAAAACTATAAGTATATAGTTAATTTATTATAATAACTTGTTGGAGGAACATGTGTCTTCCGTGGGAGGATTTGGGCGCCCACCACGAAGTATTTGCCCAAGAGAACTCCCCTAACGAAATAATTCTGAAGGAGAGTCACGACACTCAGTCGTGACGAAATATGATACAAGAGAGAGAGTTTTAGAGGATATCATTTTAATAGTTGTTTTGCTTGTTGTTTGTTTGTGTGTTTTGCTGTTATTCCTCCACATCTCTTACACATGTACATATGCCGTTCGAAAAAAACAGTCTTTCCAATTATCATTGTTTTATTCTAGAACTTTTCTAGAAGTAAACATTTAATTAGAGAAAAGAGGTCGTATTACTGTGCGAGATTAACAATCCAGTCCGTGTAAGAGGAAACCCTGGTGCTGACTCCGGGATAGGTCGCATTCCCGCAGCCCTCTCCCCAAGAAGTGATGCCAACTACAACATTCTGGTAGTACAGAGGACCTCCGGAGTCTCCCTGGCAAGCGTCCTTGCGTCGCGACGTCCAGGATCCCAGCACAGATCATGTTGTCAGTGACTAGACCGGGCCAGGGAGTAAGATCAGCGTAGCGTTGCGTACACAGAGCTCGGTTGATGGTATAAATGGTGACGTCACGAAGGATGTCGGAGCCTGCGCTATCACCGTGCTGAAAGAATTAATAACATTTGTAGGAAACATTACTAGCAACATTACAAGCTTGACAAGTACGTATTTTCTTAAACACATTTAGACCAATCTTATTAAAAAGACGTGAACGTAAATCTAGAGTAAATAGGTTTCTTCTTCTAGGCAAGCGTGCTACATCTTAGACTATAGCGGTGCTTAACATCAGGCAGGCTATAGTCAAACGTAAGCCTATTTCGTATAAAAAAATAAAATAAAAAAAGTGAAAAAAGATAAGATTGGGACAATCTAAATATATAAAACTCCAAGGTGACTTACTGACTGACTGATATAGTGATCTATAAACGCACAGCCCAAACCACTGGACGGATCGGGCTGAAATTTGGCATACAGGTAGGATTTTTGGAAGTGCCACTTTTAAAGGGGTGAAATAGGGGATGCATGTTTTACCTCTTAATACAAGCGAAGCCGCGTGCACTCAGTAGTAAAATATAAAACTTACCACCATATCTCCCCATCCGGCGTAGATGACGGGCTCGCCATCAGGGACTTCATAACCCTGGGGAGGGATAGGAACAGCCTGGATGACGTCAGAGAAGGTCACGGTAGAGGACAACTGAGCCACGGATATGTCTCCATCGGCGCCCATACCCCAGGTAGCGTAGGTAGGGTGGTTGACAATCCAGTTGAGGGTGATGATGACTTCGCCAGAGCTGCAGTTGGCGGAACCAGCGCGGGCTCGGCGCTGGTTTACTGTACTAAAATGATGGTACAGGCACAACTTTGCCAATTCAACTCTAAAGTTTTAGAGTTTTTGTTTTACAGAAAGAAATACATGGTAGCAAATTTATATAATTAGCTCTAATACATTATTACTAGGTCAGGCAGGTATCTCGGTGGCCCAAATAATAATTATTATTATGATTTAGTTTATATGTTCTATATATCTTATATTATATCGTCGAATGTTTAAGAATAAATAATATATGAATGTATGAGTATACATATGATTGTGTGCTATTTTTCTGACTCATGGAATGCGCAGCAAATAAGTATAGTCATGTAAGGCGCCATAATAAATCAGGTAAATAATTTATTGTGAGAAACAAGTATTGGTATAGAGAAATACATAATTGCCTGTCAATTATGTTCACATGACTAGTCCAGTGATACATGTGTATAACAACTATTTATTTATATATGTGTATAGTAATATAGTTTATAACAGTGCAACGGCTAGCTAATTGCCATCAGCGCGGAAACGCAGCGAGCTTGATGGGTACATTTGCTCCGGGAACGATTAAAGGCGGGTTGTTCTTGACACCTCTCGACACCCTAAGCCACTCACACCAATGTTGCCCTTCCGGCGTCATCTTAGGCTGCCTCTTGTGGAGGGCCCATTTAGTGAGTGGCAAGTCATCACCCGCTATATTTTTTATGAACGAGGCATAACTGGCGGGTGCCGTTCCTCGTACAATAGACCAGTTTAATTAAGTCAATGAACAACTCAACACAATAGCCTGTAACATTTATACCATGTCTGCAATAGTTACTTTATATACCTAACATCCTCAATCTGTAATTTTTACTTAATTTTAAGTATAATATTGTAAAAGGCCTCGCAGTGTTGGCTACGGCCCCACTGATGCCTTAAAAATACCGGGCGTAAGGCCCGAGAATCTGTGAAGAGAAATAAAGAAAATATGTAGTTAATAATATAATAATATAACAATTATATACATAATATAACTATTAATTAACTAGTAGAAGTGTTTTTAGATTATAGTTAGGTACATAGAATTTAACTACGAGTATGTACATATGTAAATCTTGTTCTTATAAGTTACCTACTGCATACCAAAATACACAACGATCTGTTTTACTATTGCAAAGCTTGAATATTAAGCGAAAATTTACATAGTATCTACATATAGCACCTGGTACAACGTTTGTGTAATTTGAGGCTAGATGAAGAGTTACTTAGCCCCAAGCTTCGCTCGTAAATACTAATGATTACAAGCATATGTCCTCAGAATGACCTATTTTTTAGTACCTTGCAAGAAATTGTTGACTAGTGTAGGACCTAAGCGGGTACTTAAACTGAAAAGAAGCTTTAGCACGACAACAAAGAATTACATGGGCAATTCACGAGATGACTTTACAACTACGAACAGTTCATTGCAGACAGTTTGAGTTACAAGTTAATTAAGATTAGTACTTCGGTGTTTGATTATTGGCTTGATCCAAAATAAATTATTTATTTTGCACATAGCTACGAGTATTTCCAAAACTCAAAATTTTTGAGCCACAGTATGCTATGGTT
Organism: Macaria notata; assembly: GCA_927399415.1. Classification (NCBI taxonomy): domain Eukaryota; kingdom Metazoa; phylum Arthropoda; class Insecta; order Lepidoptera; family Geometridae; genus Macaria; species Macaria notata. The sequence goes on from OV656741.1 coordinate 9,228,079, forward strand.
AGTTATAGCAAATTTGGTTAGTTAGTTTAAAAAAATCATTTGATATCATAAAAAACAAATGCTCGTTTATTTCTAAAAATAAAATTGGTTGGTTCTTTTTTCAAAATACTGCAAGAAAACTAAAATAGACATTTGCAGCTTGTTTTAATACGGGCACTACCTCGGGCACTTTCGACTATTTTCGACTTGTCTCAAATTAAGCAGGTGATGGCAACTTTCGCTACTGGATTACTTTGATAATAGTTTATATCAATTTTTATGCTATTCATCATATTCTTAGGGCCTTATTACAAAACGTGGTTTAAATATAAGTCTAGACCAAGTCCGTTTTAGTTGTTCGAAAATTGTCTGTCTACTGTCATATGTATCAAACTGTCAAAATGTACCGATGTTATATCAAAGTTTCATTTTTGTTGACATTTTGATTGCTTCTTTGTGATGTCTGAACAACAAGAACCCACTTTTTATTTCAAAGTCCTGGACTTATATTTAACTCGCGTTTTGTAATGACGGTTATAATCTTTACCATAAAGTATTATACCATCCCATTTTTCTGAGTTTTTGGCATATTCATGAAAATAAATATGTATGATGCTAGAAAAATTCATTATAATTACCAGACTGCTATTACCACACTCAAAAAATCGGTCACCTGATATGGTTATTTTCTGGCTGCCTCGTTTGAGATCCAGTTTTTTTTTTCACTCTTGACACTCCACCATTTGGCTACCACTGAGCTGGTCACCTGAAGCGCCATCTTTAATCGGTATCGATTAAATGTATTTCATGGCTCAACTTGATTAATCAAAATATCCTTCTTCTTCTCTAGAGTCTTCTCTGCACAAACAACATCTATGCTTTAAAAAAAATAGTGTACTGTTTTTTTTTTCGTCAAAGCTTGTTTAATTGTATTATCATAAGCAAGTGATACGAAACTTCATCACAAACTTTATTATCCACTAGTGCCTGCTCGCGGCTTCGCTCGCATTAAGAAGTAAGTAAAATTTGCATCCCCTATTTCGCCCCTTTAAAAGTGGTATTTGGAAAAATCCTTTCTTAGATAGCTACGTCATAACATCTACCTGGATGCCAAATTTCAGCCCGATCCGTCCATTGGTTTGGGCTGTGCGTTGATAGATTACTATATCAGTTAGTCAGTCAGTCAATCAGTCAGTCACCTTTGAGTTTTATATATAAAGATAGATATCACCCTAATTACGTATAGAATGACAACCACAGCGTGGTCCCGGAAGCGACAAGCGACAACAGGCGTCTATTGTGGCCACGTGGCTTGTTCTGAGACCACACACGTCAATCTACCCTTGGAGGAGACACTCTTTATGTTAAGTAGGTTAAATAAGTGTAGTTATTGAAGAAAAAATTGGGAATTTTAGGCGAGTTGTACATAGTACAAGTGTAAATATGTATATAAGAGAGAAAAAAAACCAGGTGAATTGCGAACTTTCTTCTTTTGAGTGTAATGTGTGAGTAGTGAGAAAATTCTAATGTTTAAATTCTAACGTTTGAAGTCGATTAGAAATAAACATATGATTGTAGTTGTTTTTTTTATTTGGTTCTTCTTGTTGTACAATAAGACAGGGGAAAAACTGCTTGTGTAAGTACTTCTTTAAATCACTTGCTACTTTCAGCTACGGTAAAGTTATTTATCAATGCTCTGGACGTTTTTTCTCACATTTTATACTTAGGGGCACTATTAAAAGGATTCTTTAAAGAATCTAGCAACCAAATTACATGGAAAAAATGCTAAGTATGTTTAAGAGTGCCTTAATAAGCTTCGAATATATGGAGAGAAGTATTTAAATAATAATAAAATATAAAAACAAGGGAAGAAATACTAAATATACTACTTATAACTACTACAAAAAAGGGGCACTTAAAAAATCTTTAGAAAATCCTAAAGATAATGTAAGTGCTCCAGCCCACTACCAGAGGGCAGCGTACCCAGCATGCTGGCCGCATTACCACGCTGGATGGCAATGCTGAGACGTTTAAATATTAAATACTACAAACACACATAGGCTTATTAATCGAACATTGACGTCATATCTCAGACCACCCACGTCACCGAGGTGTTTGCAAACAAGAGGGTGGTTGCTATAGGGGCTGATGGATGATAAACTTGAGTGGCAGTTTCCTCATTGATGCTTGCTTCAACCAGTCAGATGAATCTGATAGTAGTTAGTATAACAAACAAATAGCTTCGTATACTCTTCATCAAAGTAGTCATAGATGAAAGATAAGACATCTCAACAATTTAGTATAAAATTTTGCCAGCATACTTTGGCTGGTTCTATACGAAATTTGCTCATATAACTCCACTCCACTCTTTGCTTTGTTTGGGTTTAAATTTTCTAAATGTCTTAAATATTGGGTTATGTTGTAATTACTTAAAAGGAACTAACTGTAACGTCGTTAAAAGTAAAAAATCGGTATCTAGTAATTTTCTTTGTGAACAAATTCTTAACCGACTTACACTATTAAATAACAAGTTATCGTAACGTTTGAACATATTATAGGGTCAATGTGCCTGTTTACCGATCACTACCCGTTCACGATCACTTCCGCGAAAATCGTCTGTAATAGCGTTATTACGACGTCTTAAGTCATAATTTGGCATAAAAAGGTAAGAACTATCTATCCCTTTCTTTCACGTTCTTGCTTTTGCCGGCAACTTCGCTAATGTCCGAACAGTAAGCCGACAAACTTCACCCGGTGCGCTAGCGTTCGAATACGTGATTTTTGTTGAGAAAAAAATAGTGGGAAGCAATCATTCAATCGTAAGTAAAAAGTGTTTCTGTATAGATTATGGGTTTCTGTTGTGTTAGTGGTGTTGAAAAATATTGATATTTGGGTTTACCACCTGAATTGACTGTATTTTATGCTTATATTATTTAAATATTAGGTGATCGGCAATGGGCAATGTTAAACAGTGCTCTTTTCAGTTTGCGATCACCCGATCGTAAAAGGGCTGTTTTGGTCATATCTTTACTAATCTTTGCTGGTGTTCTAGATAATGTTTTCGGTTATATTGATACTTGGTTTCATACATAATAACATGCTTAATTGGCAAGTCAGATGACGATCAACTAAAGATGACTATTGACTCGAAAAACTACCGTATTTTAATGGTAAAAAATGGGTGATCGAGAACTGACCTATTGCCGATTTTTATCGTTTTTCCCTACAAAAACACCACTTGTACATGATCGTTATCTGACCAATTTGCGATCATGCTGAGTTGAGAACTATTTTGGAGATCGTCATATGACTGTTTCACGATCACATCTAACATAATAAGTGCAGCTATGATCGAAAACCGGTTCTTTCTCGAAACAGTGTGAAAATCAGTGACCGGAAAAGGGTCTGTTGTCAGCTTTATTTCATAATATGATATATTTCCTTTTCAAGCGATCATATTACAGCGGTTTCTCATTTTTATGCTTTCAAGAGAGGAATTAGACTTGTTTTGATCGTATGGTGCTAGTATTTGGACTTTGATATTGCTATTTCCTTTAATTAACCCTCACTAGATATTTTGACTAACTTGGGATTTGGTGTGTGTTGTTTTTTCCAGATGGCTCCAGTACCGAAATCAAAGAAAGTAATAGAAGAACGAATAAAGAAAGAGAAAAAATGGTCATACTAAGATAATATTATAAAATTTTATATGTTAAATAATGTATAAAATACCCACGCACATCCTCACACCCACCCACCCACAAACACACAAATACACACACTCACTCACACACACACACACACACACAGTGCTATTTCCATTGTTTTGTATGAAATTAATATTCTAATATCGTTTTTTTATCCTCCAGGTGGAAGTATCGAAAAAGAAGGGCAGACGTCTTTTTACGTACAATGAAGCTGATTTAGTAAATGCACTGGAATCTATAAAATCAAAATCTATGGGCTATAGAGAAGCATGTCGATTTTATGGAGTTCCATTTTCTACTGTGCACGATCGCCTGAGTGGTAAAATAAGGATTGATAAAAAGCCTAAAGTGGGTCCAGACCCTGTGTTAGGCGTGCAGGGCGAGGAAAAACTGAGTAAATGGGTCCTTGATATGGCTAAATGTGGATTTCCTCTCAGTAAACAAAGCTTGTTAGAAAGTGTTTCTAAACTAATATCAGAAAGCGGATTGAAAAATCCGTTTAAAGATGGAGTACCAGGAGAGACATGGTACAAAATTTTTTTAAAAAGACATCCTGAAATAAGTGTTAGAGAACCAGAGGGTATAAACAACGCAAGAGCTGCTATAACCGAAGGCCGTATCAGGCAATGGTTCCAAGAGTTAAAGGCATACGTATCTTCCATTAACGCTACGGAGATATTTGAGGATGCAACAAGAATTTTTAATGGAGATGAAACTGGATTTTCCCTGTGCCCAAAAACTGGAAAAGTTTTGGGACCGAAAGGATTCAATAACTTGTATGTCATAAAAAATAATTTAAGCACTTCAATTTTGAATTTGGATAAAGACCTAACTCCCGAAAACTTAACTACTGATCAACCTGAAACAAACACTGTACGTGATAGTGCACCCCTTCAGGTAAACCTCGACTTGCTCAATAGTATTGATGAAAATATTAGTTTCCCCGAAAATATCCGAACAGGTTCATTCATATCATTAAACAATATTTCAGTAATTCCCCTTGATGAAATAGACCTGCTAGAACCAAACCATTATACCAACGAACAAAATCAAAGCAATGTGATGGTAATAGCGGACGTCCCCATCCCAGAATATGCAAAAGAAGACGATCAAATGACGATGTCTTTCAAAAACATCTACATTTTCCGGAGTCGACGCCTGCCCTGAAAACGGAAAAACAAAATACTAATAGACCTAAATTGCCAAGTGCCATATCGTCTCAAGCTTGGCGAGACCATTATAAAAAAAAGAAGAGGAAAAAGAAAATGTAATATTAGAAAAAAAAACGAAAACAAGAACTGAGGATGTTAGAAAAAGAAAAAAAATTGTAGAAAAGGAGAAAAGAACGAAGAAAAAGAAAGTTTTGACAAAAAAAAGTGTGAAACGAGACAACTTGAAATGTAGTAAATGTGATGATGAACTAATCAGTGACATTGAAGATGACCAGGAGAAAAATATAGGTTGTGACAAATGTGTACGCTGGTTTCACTTGAAGTGTACCGAATTACGGGAGAAAGCCTACGAGGAGGCAGCAATCTCTACTTATGAGTGTATAAATTGTAAGATTTAATTAAGTAATAAATAAATAATAATGTTTCTTTGGCTTTCATTTTGTTTCCTCTTTTCCATGACTGAAATATTTGATACAAAAATAGCCAAAATATTCCTCAGAATCCGATTTTTTCCTTTCTGAGGGATATTTTGGATTTCTTTCGTTTTATCTACCTCTATACCAAATTTTATCTAAATTGGTTTAGATTTTGGACCTTGATAGAGTACCAAAGTTTTCCCAAATTTTCAAACTTTTCCATAAATGTGTTAGATAAGATCGCGAAAAAGAATTTAAACTTTATGACCATTCACTTAGAGTTCATTTTTGTATAGTTTTTAATGATCGTAAAAAGGATAAATCAGTGATCGTATACCAACGAAAAGTGATCGTTAACTGAAAAAAACCTACTTAAGTGGTTTTTTGTGTATTTATCAATAATGTTAATAAAACTACTAATAAACATTAGTTTATTTGACAGTCATAATATTAGTCTACCAGTAAAACACAAAACTTTAGATATGGTATGAAGGTTGAATACAATATAAGTCTTTAAAGGCAAATTACCAACTAAGTGATCGTGAACAGGCATATTGACCATATACAGGTACATCCTACCTTAGGGATACCTAAAAAACTTTAAAAAATTGAAATGTTTTTGGAACACAGTACAACTGCAAAGCTCACAGATTCATTTAGATGTCAAGGAAATTTCAGCCACAGTGTAAACAAACTGAAAATACAGGAACACGTCATCTACATCTCCGAATTCTACCATAAGTCAGGACCATCTGTCCCATACGGAGCAGATCTAAAAATATACACCATTCGCAGAAATCACGTGCGGATTTTTTTCCTAAGCCACATAATGCGAACAACTTGTGCCCGCATGTTATTTTTTTCACTAAGCACGCGCTACTTTATAAAGCTTCCTTGTGCCGGTGTATGCATCTGTCGACGCAAGCTGTATTTCGGTGCTACCTGGCCGAATTCAGAAACCGTCGCTTCAAAACTTTTTACATTGAAGTAAAGACTCCTATAGTTGGCGCGGTTATGTAATTTGCAACATGATGCTGTCTGCCTGTACCTGCCTTGCATCTGGTGCATTTCTTTTTTGGAATGTTTTTAAATATAGAACGCAATGTTTCTGGAGAACGCAGCCGTCGCTTGTTTCCTTGCTTGGATTAACTTTTGGCACACATTTTCGACTCGCATTCGAATTTGAAATAGCCGTAACGTGACTTACGTATGATAGTTCGTATGTAAAGCTCATAAATCTAACCACTTATGCGTCAATAAAGAGGTTTATTACATACTTGAACTCATTGTTATGGTCCGTATTATTAATTTAATAGCACAATTCGAGATTTGAACACAAAAGTATACCGTTACGCGAGCTCCCATAGATGTTTTTTACAAAGACGCATCCTGGCCGATGACAATGGTCCATAAAGATCTTGAAAACGATATGATCTTCAACAATCATTTGTTGTGGTCGAGACTTGAGCACATTGTGGTGAGAAGATAATATCGATTGATGTTGAATCGTGGAAAAAATCGATTTAGTTTATTGGACTTTGCTTACCTATTGTTGACAGGAGAAAAAGAAGAGATAGAGATAAGATGAGATTGTGTTACTCGTTCAACCAACCTACGTGTATTTAATCTTTGGGCATATCGAGCTTTACTGTTTTAAATTGTTATTTCAGTGAACAGTAAACCTCACGAAATCTAATAGTTGAAACATAATATATAAATTAAACCCACAAAAGCTTATGTCTGTTTTCGAATAATAAATGATAACATTCGTTGGTATAGAATATCGCTTAATAAGCGATTTGATTTACATTCGAACACTGTATTAATTATTCAAAACTTTGTATTGTGTAGATTCCAAATAAGAGACATGGCCTTAAATGTCTGTAAATGGACATTATAAATTATAAAAAATATTTTAAATATTTAATACCTTAGGACATATCACACAGTGCAATCCAGCCATCAACTAAGCTTACACTTGTATCATGGGTACTAGATAACGAATATAATACATATATACTTTCGTAAATACATACGTAATATACATAGAAACGACCAGACTCAACGCAAGTAACTACACATTTTCTTTCAAAGCAACAGCACAAAAAACATTACATACAATTAACGTTATCTTAATTATATTAACTTGCAAATGATGTTTAAATACTTACTAGTTAACCAAATGGTGTCCTAAATTTTTTGAAAGCACAAAAAGACATTCTTCGTAGTAGGTAATATGTTTTAATCATGTACATTTCTTAGAACAACATTTTCCAGTTAAATCCTTAAACGGTAATTCTATACAATTGCATTTAGATTTAATGTCATACCATGAAATTCGTAAGCTTAGTTATAAAACATTACTTGTCGTTCGTTCGTTTGAAGAATATATCCCTGCCAGATTGGTTGCCTGGAAGAGATCGCTCTTAGCGATAAGGCCGCCAATTAAGACGCTGATTCTAATTTGTATGTTTTTTTTGTATTGTTTCATTTGTGATGTTTTAATAAAGTATTTATCTATCTATCTATCTATCTAACTTAACCAGTTAAAAAATTGAATTAAAAGCCTAGAAAATAAAGCTAATATTGTCATTACAATCATATCTAAATATATAAAACTCAAAGGTAACTGACTGACTGATATAGTGATCTATCAACGCACAGCCCAAACCACTGGACGGATTGAGCTGAACTTTGGAATGAAGGTAGATGTTATGACATAGGCATCCGCTAAGAAAAGATTTTTGAAAATGCCAGTTTAAAGGGGTGAAATAGGGGATGCAACTTTTACTTCTTAATGCGAGCGTAGCCGCGAGCACCCACTAGTAATATATAAAATGTAAACTTTTTATGTATGATAAGTAATAGGAGTCACAGAGATAAATTGTATTGTATTATTTATTTATTGTATTAATAATACCATGTAAGGTGATTGTTGAATGTAACATAACGTGTAATATTATTATACCTTGGTAACTAAATAATACAACGATGTAGAATGTATGATAGCTTTATTACGAGGAAAATAGTAATGAACTTGGCATGAATTTTGATGAATCCATCCCTTTATACTATTATGTTGTAGGTATTATAATCGTCTTCTATGAAAACAACGACTTAATACATTACGGTTGCATGGAAGAGATCGCTTTTAGCGATAAGGCCGCCATTTGTGGCATTAGTTTTAATTAATATTATTTTTCCGTTTTGTATTATGTTTTTTTATGTGAGTGTCCAATAAAGTATCAATCTACCTATCTACTTTTTAATGATGCTTTTCGTACTAATACCCTATTTCTTAAGCGCATTTAGTATATGTATATTCAAAGTAAATTTTAAACTAAAACTAAACAATCCGATTCATGCACGAAATAGAGGATTCATGTTCATAATAGGGTCATTTCGCCTGTTCGCGTCCATTAAGTGCAGTTGGCAAGTTTGAAGGAAAAAATAAAAATGTTGCAGCACTAGTTTCAATGAAAAAAAAAAGGCACATTTCGAAATTTGGCTTTTCACCTAGTTTGCGTCCACAAAATCCAAATTGCGTCCACCCGTGGACCATTTTGCGTCCACCAGCTTTTAAAGAAGGTATGTGGGGGTGATATTTTTAAGGAAATGCAAAAAAAGACTGTATCTTAATAATTTATTTATTCAAGAATATAATTACTTACAAACAACATAAAGATCATTTTACTAAAGATCATTTTACTTCATCATAGAACTAATGAGAAAATGGCGGAACTAGCGTGTTCTTGTCCAGTATTGGAAGGGGTTAAAGTCATTAAGTACCTAGGCGTTCTATTGGACGATAAACTTACATGGGAGTACCACATACAGTTTTTGACATCTCGAATTCGAAAACTTATATACATTTTTAAAGCACTAAGAAGTGTAGCAGACTTACCGTTAAGAGTACAGACATACAAGGCATTGTGCCAATGCTTAGTTAGGTATTGCATCTGTGCATGGGGCAGTGCTGATAAAACACACCTAATTTCTGCAGAGAGGGCTCAGCGTGCTGTTCTGAAGGTTATGATGTTTCTACCATTCAGGCACCCCACTACAGATGTATATGCCAAGGCTGATGTTTTGTCGGTACGAAAACTTTTTATATATGAATGTATAAGAAGATATCATAAAAATACTGTACCAAACGCCACATCTATAAATGACAGGAGAAGACCACAAATCCATGCTGCACCGCTGGTTCACCGAAGATATGCGCAAAAACAGTATAACGTTGTTTCCACTAAATTGTATAATGCAATTAATAAATACAAAAATATTCATATACTTTCAAATCGGGAGGTGAAAATGGTAATATTAAACTGGTTAAAAGATTTAGATTACAATGATATAGAAAAGATGCTTGAAAGCTTTTATTTTTAAAATATGTGTAGGTTAACGTTCCAAAACTTATTCTATCTCTACAATAACTACACTTGTTGATAATGGTGTACACTCACAATTAGGTACAGGTAAAAACATACACAGTTACATAATAATTATGTACATGCACTGGGCTTGTCACACACACACCACACACACAGACACACACACACACACACCACACACACACAAACACACACCACACACACACACAAACACACCACACACACACACACACACACACACACACACACACACACGCACCTTACATTTACAATAGGTCTGTCAACCCATCTTAAATGTTTGGCGGTATTCAGACCTATTTAAACACAGATAACAACATACACCAAACCACAGACTTACAACAAAACACACAAATAATGTTATACATCCAGACAGATAGGTTTCTTGTTGTTTTAAATTGGAATTCTACTTGGATTATATTAAATTATAAGACGAACACATCTTACATGTATATTGAAATTGTTTTTCAAAATTGTAACTTCTAATCCAAAATAATTTTAATACTCTGTTTAATTTAATTAAGTTACTAGAATGAATTACTTATTTTTATGTCAAGCCAAACGGGGAGAAGCCATCGGCAACCGAAACACAGTTATAAACTAGTTCGGATGCCGTTGGATTTTCATACAATGTTATGCAATAAGTATAATGCAAAATAAACAAATTTCAATTCATTTCATTTCATTTCATTTCATTTCATTTCATTTCATTTTATAAAGCTCTTTAAAAAAAATTTATTCTTCTCAGCATAGTAAATAAAATTAAATTAAAAAATCCAATGTTTTTTTCTTACATATATTCGATTTTATCCAATATTGTGGTCTTGGGATTACCATAATCTTTGCGTATTTGTCTTCTAAATTTATTTTATCTTCTGATAGTTGCTTAGCACTTTCTTCAATTTTCTTCAAAATATGTTTCCTTTTCCTTCTTGTTTCTTAGCTCCGATGAACTCATCTTAAAAAAAGATTCTTATCTAGATTTATAAGAAATAGAATTTTAAAAATATAAAAAAAATATTTATGCTATCATCTGTATTTCATAAAATGGACGCGATTTGTTACAAGATTATATCCCATACGAATAGTTTGCGTCTACGTGTTAATATAGATCATAATAATGTGGACGCAAATTGGGTATTACAAGCGTGTAATACTAATTTCAAAATGAACGGAATCCCAACTTCTATTGATATTTTAATTACATAAAAATAAACAACTAACTAAAACGTAAATGGATGAGTTCGCGTCCACTGTGGACGCAAAGTGCTAGTTTTATAAATTCAGTGTAGTAATTCGCGTCCACTGTGGACGCATAGTGCTAGTTTTATAAATTCAGTGTAGTAATTCGCGTCCACCTTATTTTAACTAATTAATAGATAAAAAAAGCAAATTCATACTTAATATAGTTAGTTTTTTCATTATTCATGTCTAGAAACAGCTCTGTATCCTAAAATTCACATAGATCCAAACAAGAGTTACCGTCAAACGCGCCGCTGCACACTATTTTTTTATTAACATCCAACAGGTTCGCACTCCGTAGATGAACAACCGAAAAAAACTATTTTTTTTAAACAGTTTGAGTAGGCGCACGGAACATTAGTCTATGTGTGCGTGCTTCTTATACATTGAGGTATTGACAGTAATCACTTAACATTTAATTAGTGTGATAAGATACTTATTTTCGAGTATTTTTAATAGCAGGTCCGTAAAATGGACGCGAATTGGGCGATGGACGCGAAAGGGCGAACTTACCCTATATGCCTATTTTTAACCTTCCTCTCTTTGCCTACAATCTCTTAACAAATCCGATATTATGTAAATAGGCAATATTGTATGCTTTTCTTTTCTCCTTTCTTTATTGACGTTTTCTATACCTCTTACAATACGTTTAAGTGGATAAGGCACAAGTAGGCATATGTAAACACATCAACTATCAGCACTAGCAGATTCTTCTGACATTTCATTATTGTAATGCAAACCTATCTGTTTCACCGTTATACGCAAATCACGCCAAAGAAATTCAGTGTGGGATTCACACAATAGCATTGCAGCCTCTGTCAAAGTTTTACACATTTTCTTGCGAACTACAGTTACAAAAAAGTATTGAATAATCAACTTTAGTGGTAAGGAAATAGAGATGTAGCTTAGAGAGAGTTGTGGTAAAGTTATGTTGGTTAAATTGTTAATGGTATTTTAATAGAGTGAACCAAAATCGTCCTTGCATTGTCCCATTGTTAGAGAGTTTCACAAAGATTGCATTGAGCTTCTTGGAGACTTGGCATCTCCTTTTGGAGATTGTCTCGTGTCACCTGGATGGTGTTTTGTTAGGATGGAGTAACGGATGTTAGGTTTGTCTTCTTCTTACAGAATGAGGGTAATCAAATGAGTATTTTTAAACAGCTGAAGGGCCTTTGATATTGTTGCTACCTTCCTTAGGTCCCACTGGGATACCTTTCGTTGGATGAGATAGAAACAGCTGGAATATCTTGATGATGGTTTAATGTGAATGGACTGTATAATATTGCGCGTACGATGTGCGGTACGATAGACAATTTGTGTAGTTCTGTTGGCGCGCGGGCTGCCCCCTGGCGTCGTTGGCGGGAACCTCTTTCATGTAGGTAGACCTGGCCCGCTGTTATGTTGGTAGCGGGATGTGACGCTCCAACAGATATGGTTTCACAACTAACAAAGTATTACAAACAGCCGGGATCTACAAGTTGACGTCATATGAGCCGCAGAAACGCCCAAATGGAATGCCACTCTTTGGTCACCCATCCAAAGACTGACCGCGATATGGCTAATCTTCCTCAGCTACGGACACTTCCTAAGACTTGTGATAAGTGCTAAATAAAATAAGTTCGTATAATTGTGGTGATATATATATTTACCAAATTTATCAAACCACCGAATAGCCTCTGACATAGTCGAAATGTACGTAGAAAAAAAAACAGGATTTGTACAAAAAAAATAACACGTGCAAAATATATAAGAAATAGGTAAGTACCTGGGAACATTGTTGATCGTGTCTACCTAAAGCATGATTAGAATTGCATATCTACAATATCTCAAAGTATAAAGGAAATCAGCGCAATCCATTCATATTCAAAAACCTACTTCACATCATCCAAATACCTCATAAAATTTCACCTTACTGTCATAAAAATACGGATCAAATTTCTTTATCGTGAGAGAATCAGCTGATCTTAAGGCTTAACTCACACGTGTTTGGGTCAAATTTGCAATTTTTTCAGCAAAAAGGTTTCTTTTGCGCAAAATCGTGGGAACGAATATTTGAAATCACACACGTGCGTCAACATGCGAAGATATTATGTATTTTCTTACCTGGGTGTGTGATAAAAACCTTCTTTGACATTGAAAAAAGGTTTCATTCAATGAGATTCTGTAAGACCGACATAGTACCATGTCCACATAACGTAGCTTTGGTTAATATTGTAAGTGATCTACTTTTGCTTAGAAAGTAGTAAGTTAATATATTTTGACAAAGGAACAAGTATTGCTCAGTACTTTTCTTTCAGGTTCTCAATGGATGGCAAAGAATAGGTAAAATTATTAATATTGACAGTTGAAGACAGCTTTGATTGGCATCCAGTAGCGAACTTGAATTGAACTACTGAGTATAATTTTTATTATAAGTTTTAGTTTATAAGTTAGTTAAGTTTTTATTTTTAATTAGTAAAATTTGTTTTGTAAGTTTTTTTTCAATAAATATATTTAGGCTATTTGGTCATATTCATTATTTTGTGACATAGGTGCAATGCACTTTGTTTATTGTACATATCGTCATATACAATGGACAGACCGAAAACTAAATAAAAAAATGGTCTTATATTTTTACGTGTATTGATAAAAGTACATAAATATTTTAACTGCAGTTCACCATCATACAATATAATATATCTTTGATTTTGATATCAAGTAGGTTGGAATGATATATAAGATTTTTACATGATACATATAGGATTACGTTTGACTATAGCCCGCCTGATGTTAAGCATTGCTGCAGCCTAGGGTGTAACACGCTTAACTAGAAGGTACTTATTAAACTGACACAACTATTTAAATAAAATATAAATGGGTATTACAATTAAAATGTATAACAGTCGCTCTAGTTTCATTAAATACTTGCAAGGTGTTATTGATGTTTGCAAATGGAATAACGTTACAAATAACAGTGAAGAAATTGAAATTCACACTAAATGCCGCGGCAAATTGAAAACAATAGATTTGAAATTATAATTGCAGTGTTCTGTATAAAGTTTAGCCAATTCTGATGCATGGTAAATTTATATTTTGTTATATTTTGAGTGTATTATACATTAAGTTTCATTACATTCGTAACTCTTGAAATACACTACTTAGCAACGGTATCATTAGGTAATCTTAAGTAAGACAGCTAAAGAAACATCGTGAGCAAACCGACATGTTTGAAGACCACAATATCCGAGGACATGTGTCTTCCGTGGAAGGCCCTGGGCGCCCACCACGATGTATCTGCACAAGAGAACACCCCTAATGAATTGATTCTGCGGGGGAGTCACTACCCTCTGTCATGAGGAAATGCGACTCACAGAGAGACAGAAGACAACTAAGTCAGTTTTCTTAAAATACTTTACATATATTGGATAAATCATGCAGTACACATGATATGTTGATCTTATAAAACGGTAAGGTTAATTTGTATTTGGAACTTTAGAACTCTCTACCTGGAGCCCTGTTCCCAGAAAATTATAACCCAGGGGTCTTCAAATCTAGAGTAAATAGGTTTCTTCTAGGCAAGCGTGCTACATCTTAGACTATAGTGTGTTTAACATCAGGCTAAAGTCAAACGTAAGCCTATTTAATGTAAAAAAAAAAGTATTTAGCAATCAATTTAAATTCAGTACATTCATTATGAACATACAAAAAGATTCAACTACTGAAGTAAAACCTCTGTGACAAACTACTATCATTTTTATTGTTTTTTTTTTATATTGTACAGATCTCCAAAAACCCAATAATCTCGTCGCGTGCCGCCCAATCCCATACACGTAAGTTGTTAAATATATAACGTTATTTCCAAATGAAGTGTGAAGAACTGCTTTCTATCACGCCACGTTACGGTGTACCAGGAGATACATCTCAATCGATTATGGCTTATTACCATATTAATTAAAGAGCATTTTGTATATATGTATGATAGGATGGGATTGACTGTCTGTTCATAGTTATTTCCTTAGTCTTTTTTATTATATGCTGGCAACATTATCTGTACAAATTAAAGATAAAAAAAATGTGTAAAATTAGATGTAAAGTAAAGAAATTGTGTAAAATTATGTGACACTGTGGCTGTTTAATTATCTTTCTGTGTGTAAACGACGGAGTGATTGGGATGCATACTGTGCCTCCACAAACACAAGTTCCGTATGGTACTTAGCGTGGAGCTCAGGGTTTATATCGAACGTACGCCAACATAAATAATGTAATCTTCATAATATGTACTGTCTCTGTGTTTCGATAAATAAAATATTTGTATTAGTTAAAGTATGGTGAAATTAATTATGTGTACCTAAATTTGTTATTTTTGTTGTTGCCAAATTTGTGAGTCAGATCTTTTTTTATTGTATCGTAACACTTTATTATGTGTGTATATAAATGTCATATAAAATGACAATCTGTTTCTTAGTCAATACAGCCGAAAATATATCTCTTTAATTTTTGTTCACCTACAAAGGCTAATTAACCAGCTCAACCGAAGCCTTTGTTATCAATCAAAATATAAAGAAGAAAGAAAATTGGACAGATACAAAGTCATATTTTACAAAATCTAAAATTCTCGCACTACGCAAATAAATACTGGTTAAAATAGGCAAGCAAAGTCACGGCAAACACACATGTACATGGCTAGGAGTTATTATCTCTATTCTATTTAGTCTCAGTGATCACCCTCGAACCATTTCGAAATATACACATTCCTAGTTTAATAGACGTAAATTGTATTGATTACTGAATTATACAAACTTTATAGTATACTAGTGGGTACTCGCGGCTTCGCTCGCATTAAGAAGTAAAACTTGTATCCCCTATTTCACCCCTTTAAAAGTGGCATTTCCAAAAATCCTTTCTTAGCGGAAGCCCTACCTTAATTCCAGTTTTTAGTTCGAACCGTCGAGTGGTTAGGGCTGTGCGTTGATAGATCACTATATCAATCAGTCAGTCACCTTTGAGTTTTATATACGTATAAAGATCATCATCATCATAAATTTAAGGGCCAGGCCCTTGTCTGTGGACGTATAAAGATAACCATTATATAATATACATTTTATATACAATAATTTCAATAATATATGGCCTATTTATAGTATAAAAACGTTTATATAGAGGCTTTACAAAGTTTTTTTATGCCTAGTAGTAGTATTCAAAGGAGTTGTTTTAATTTATAATGAATAATAAAAGTTTTCTAATTGTTATTAGGCACGTTTTATTTTGCTTAGTTACTTTCCTTTTTTTAGAGAACATGAAATATATAGAATCTGAAAATAAAATTACATACACGAATTACTTTAAACCAATTTTTGTTAAACCTACTTCTGAAAAAAAAATATTTCATCTTTTATTTGCGAAAATGCACTAATACACTGTCATTATAAAAAAGTTACTAAATTGTAAATGGAATTACAAGTAGATTAATCGTGTATTTGAATATATTGCCGCATTTTGTTATGGTAATCATTATATATTTGTCAAATTATATTATTATTATGATCAAAGACAGTGTTTATATTTACATAATATTTATTTAGTAATCACTTAATCAGGTTCCTTTCTCTGCATAATCACTTAATTTCCATTTTAATTTATAATAGGCGCGTTAGAATTATTATTTGATTATAACTATTTAAAGCTCCTTAAATTACTTACTGCGGAGTGTAGGCTCTTCCTTATGTATAACCCTAAGGAAGAGCCTTCACTCCACAATACAGGTACATTACATCCTAGTGTGGAGTGTTGTCAAAATTGTATTAGAATCTAAGTTTTTGATCAATAAAGTTATCTTATTATTACTGTCTAATTTGAAATAAGATAATAGATATAGTAGGTATGCAACGTAAACATATAGCAATAGCACACCGATGATAAATAAAAAGACTTTCATGTATGTAAAAAATAATAGAATGAAATTAATAATAAAATAATAATAAAAAATAAATATTTCGGGACATTGCACACAGCGCCATCTAGTCCCACACTAAGCAAACGCTTGTGTCGTGGGTACTAGATAACGGATATAATACTTATATGCTTTTCTTTTGTAAATACATAATAATTAATAAAAAATAGCATTTAAGTATGTTTAAAACTTCAAAATATCTGAACTAATTTTCGTAATTAAATAAATAGCCCAATTAATAACTATTCTAAAATAAAATGACAGGTCATAAGATTTCTCAAATTCATTCTAAAATCATCTTTTTATAATTAAATAAAATGTTGATTGACATCACTAGAGACAAGAACGCTGGCTGGTTCCTTGCGCAAAGGATTTCTATAGCAATCCAGCGCGGGAATGCAGCCAGCGTTCTTGGCTCCATACCACATGTAGATTGTTTAAATTTAGTTTAGATGTAAATACTCTTTTTTAGTTCTATTAGTGTTAATATGTGTAAATATTGTTTCTTATTATTTTACTGAATATGTTTTGCAATGTTGAATAAATTGCCTGTTTTTCTTTTTATTATTGTACATATTATGTTTGGCTATATAAATGTATAGCAAAACATATTATATGTACAAGTCATATTACAAGTCATATTTTTTGTTGAAAAAACTTGTGAAGACTCATAATATGATATGATGTAGCTACATAGGTTTCTAAACCTATTTTTTTTTTTTTTATGACGTATATGTAATGTATTTTTTTTTTATTATTTGGAAGTGTTACTATTATTTTTTGTTGTTTTGAAATAAATATATGTATTCTTTGTATAGTTGAACTTTTTCAATCCATCTGTACTAGATCCTTACAAAGTAAACCCGAGCGGTTTCAAACATCTTTTGATCCATTCCTTGGCTTTTTCTAAACATCGCTAGATCATACCACCTTATCTAGAGCAGGACAACGACAGGATTTACTCAATGACAGACAGAGACAAAAGATGGGATCGATTTAACTGACGCAGCTGCCTTATTCAGCCAGGTAGCACCGTTCTTTCCATGGGAATCTTAGAAAATATCACCTATTGATTTTTTAAAGTTTTTTTTTCTCTGAGTTCAATTAATATTCAGAATTTTGGAAGATGCAGATGTGTAAGGAATCGATTGTATTGACGGCTGTTCGAAATTTAAGGTTTATGTCGGTTATGTCATTAGTTTTAAAGCTGATATCTGATTATGATGTAACGTTAGTTGCATAAAAGTTCGATAGCATCACATAGCTGTTAATATACTAAACAATGTGAGAACAAAAAAGAAGAAAAAAAGCTCTCAGAAGATTTGATAACCTTATTTTTTGAAGTCGGTTAAAAAAGATAAAAAAACTAACAAATAATTAAACATTGTCAATATTTTCAAAGGAGGTAAAAGTAAAGTTATTGTAATTAAATAAGGTTTCATTTGATTCTGTGAGTAAACCATTTGCATTAGTAATTTTCTTACAGTACGTACAGATACATATAGGTATTTATACCACCACATAGTTTCTAATAAACCTAACAAAAGGTTGTCATTCCCACAAAACGACATAATTATACTCAATTAAGGTCTAAGGTCGAATTTAAAACAAAAAAAAATAGGACAAAACTATTTCAAACACCTTATTTTTCCCACCGAATTTCCAATATTAAAGATTTCCATTAAATTAATATTTAAACGGAGCCACACCTAAAATTTACACATAAATATAATATACTAGAAAAGTTTGTTTGTTTGTCTGTTTCAAATATAAATCTCAGGTTGTGAAGCGACTGTCGATTCGGTTTGTACTTGGATGGGTGACCAAAACGTTTTGCTTAGGTGATTCTAAGTTTATATATGTACTTATACGTTATATTGTGTAATTTATTGACATTAATTTCATTAATTCATTTAGAGGTGGTTAGAAATCTCTCGACACTTGAGTTGATGAAACTCTGGAGAAATATGTAGTGTTTTTCCGCTGCAACAAAACACTACCTACCTACATATTTCTCCAGAGTTTCATTTACAATGGATTTCCGCAAAGTAACGCCTGATTCAATATCTTAACTAGAGTTTTATCTCTCATATAATGATAGACACAAAAGCAAACACGCGGGCCCATACTAGTCAATAATTAAATTAGTAAATAATTACTCGCTTATTTCATCTGTCACGCAAATTTCATGATTGATGGGATCAACCGAATGATCATTTCGCACGATTTAATTGTGAATCGAATAACAATCGATGGAATAATTCATCGAATTGAATTAAAATCGATTCATTCTTTGAAGTAGTTAGATATTTTACGCTGACAATTGAATTGATAATGATTGTAATGAAGATTGATCGCATGAAAGCAGAGATTTGTCGGAAATAATAGAAAAACTTTCTATATCGTTCGATCTAGACTTAGTTAGAGAGATTAGTCATTAAAGATAAAGATAAAGAATCTTTATTGATACTGTAAAGTTGTAACATACATAGGTATAGGTATAAGTACTAATATCATAGAATATGCTACACAAATTACAATATCTCGTCAAATTGAATATATAACATTTAGTTTTAATAAAATTTTAGAAGTTACAATCTGTATTATTAATAAAAAAATTAATGAATATTTTTGTTCTTAAAATCATGTCAAACATAATTTTCAATTAATTTATTTTTTTGTCCCTTTTTTTAGTAGTTAGAAGTAGTATGTTTAGTTTTTCTTTCCTTGTTTTCATATTTTATTATTGTAAATAAATATACCCTTTAGTAAATTAAAATTTTCAAACATTTGAGAAATTGTTTCAATCGGCGACTTGGTACTTATCACTAAAAAAAATCATAAGACTTGATAACCTCCTTTTTGAAGTCGATTAATAAAAGTCCATTATACCTGATGATGACAACAACCACCACCAAAGAGGTAGAAACATTGTCTCAAATGATTACAGAAATCATATCTAAGTCCATTAAAAAAACCAAACACACGAATTACTGACGCAAGTAAATAGATATTAACATTATAATTTTCTAAAGGTAATTTGAAGCTTACATCCACTTTAAGATTTCCTGGCGAACGTAAGTTTAAAGTTGTATAGAATAATATATAAAGGACCATAAAATAAATCAAAAATATGAAAGATAGAAAGAAGTCCCAAACTCAAACGTCTTCCACCAATCACAGTCGACCACCTGCCGTTACCAGCGCGTGCGCCGCTCTATGTATGTAATGTTCGATCGATCAGTTTGGCACTACTGCGCTAGTGTGCGTTCTTTTTTTGAAATCTATTTCTTTGTAGTATCTTGAATGCTTCTAAGATTTGGCAGATGGCACGTGCTCTAAGTTTCTTTCGGTACATCTGTCGCTACTCAAACCTTTTTTGTACAGATTTTTTCATGATTTTTTCGGCTCGAACGACATGTGTCAGTAAGATGCAAATATGATAGAAAAAGGTAGATTTAATTCTAAGCACATGGTGTTTTGAAAAACTATGTGGGCCTGCAAGTGCTTTGTGGAGGTATTTACCATCTGCTTGCACCTTATTGTGGGCGAAGACTCGGAGAAAATAATTATTAAGCTGAGAAGAGATGGAGTTTTTTGGAGACTGTCTTATTAGGTCAGTTGACATTGACTTTGACTCTCCTGCAGAGGTGATTATTTTCTTCATGAAATTTATAAACGTAAAATGTACATACACTTGTTCAATTATGTGCCATCATCATAATGTGGATCTGGGAGTCCACCGTTGTATATATAGTGTTGCATAATGCATCAAATTATTTATTTATTTTGTAATATAATTATGATTTTAATAAATATTTCTTTCTTACTTTCTATAAGAATCTGACTTAGAGGAACCACGAGAATTTATTTTGAATAAAATCTACCATTGTACAATCATTTTTACTTTGGTCCATCCAAATCTTATCACAAAATTCAACTCACATACCTACCTGATTTATCTCAAAGTTCCATCCAAGAGATGGAGCAGACATCCTCCAAGCTCCGAACCCCTGAGAAACTCGATACCAAGGTCAAAATGCACCTTCCACCTACCTGAGTACGAGTATACTCACTGTACTCACAAACAACTTCCGTCTCTATGGTTTATGCCGGAAGCGAGACAAAGCGCTGCTGCTCGCGAATTGAGAGGAATTGTCTGGTCAGCTGTTTGAAGGTTTTGTAAGCAGTGAAAATCATTGAAAATAGAATCAATTAAAGATTTGTTGAGAGAAATCTAAAAATAAATCAATGGTGAGAGATTTATTTCCACCTTGAGCCACAGGGTTCAATGGGAATGCACGCAAATGTCTCATAATGGAAATCAACTGATAAAATTAAATAAATGCTATGCATTTATTTGTTAATATAAATGCTTTCCTTCTTTTTTTCTATCTTTAACAGAAAGATTTAAATTACTAGGCGGCTCAGTAATAATGTTTACACTTTGGTTTAGAGGTACAAATAAATATAATAATTGTTTAGTAAAAATATCACACTCACATCCAAGCTAAGTGTTTTGCTTTTTGGCTTACCAAGCACCTTTTATTTCCATAACATCCCTGACCAAACAATCATTCCTGCTTGCAAAAAGCTCCCGAATCGCTAACTTCCGTTCCGGAAACGCTTGCAGGATGCGCCCATACAGGCAGGTTGGACAACATGTGGAGGAAGTGCTCCTCCTGCTGCCATGGGGAGCTTTGATTCAGTTTAGAGAGCTTTTTGGACAAATTAGTCAAATAAGGACGTGATTTAGGCAATATTTCTATAATATTCAGTTTAGAGAGCTGAGAAAGAGAATAAGAATGGGAAATTGGCAATTTGTTTAAACTGACCTACATAACTTTTGTATAGTGTTATCTCACATAGAGTTTTCATTTTAAAAACTATTGTACGTATGAACAAGAACGATCTTAATACCAATTATTGACGACGATGTTCAAAATTATAAGCATTATCCTTTTATCGTTATTTTGTATCCTGTCATCTTAATTTATGTCGAAGTAGGTAGTATCTACAAGGAATAACAACTTTGTTGTAATTTTGTTCTTCCTTCTTAACCAGTTCAAATTAACTATTTTTAGAGTACGATATCATTTCCAGCAGAGAGTTACTTTAAACTATAATTTATAAGAACTAATTTCCAGCCAGTCCATTTTGGCACTGTACTCCATACGAGGAGTAATGAAATCGTCTGCCAAATAGCCTCGCATACATATTTGTTCTCCTAACAAGCCAACGGGTAAATGTCAAAAACATTACCAGTTATAAAAATAGTGATGTGACAATGTTCCATGTTCAAAACGTCGATTAATAAAAGGAGCGTATCGATGGCCAGTACTTTACATGAAATTCCAATTTTAAAAATGGAATGTGATCGTCGAATGACAGCCGGTGCGGTGCGGTGTGCGCACGCGACGCCAGCCGTGTATGGTCAGATGGATACGAGCCTTATATGGCTTGGTAAATATTCGTCACCCAGTTTTGACCGGCCTTCACTTTTGCATCGATTGCTGAGGTACTAGTCTTGAATAGGTTCTTAATTACTTATTTAACTAATCATGGCTTAACTTGATATTTGTGTCTCTCTCTTTGTTTTAACTGACTTGAAAAAAAGGAGCCTTCAAGACGTCTTCTGAAAGTTTGTTGTATTAGTTCGATATACTGTGGCCTTGATGCATATAAAGATTGTATTCACTTTATTTAAAACTTCGAATCCACCCCTCGTTTAAGAACAATACGATCAGCGGAAGTGTGTTTTTTTATCATCCGCATAGGTGGTCTAATAAAACATTGACGAGATTGAAAGTCACTTTTACAAAAAGGTTTTCTAACGTAGGTTTTTATGTAGTTGTCAATTGAACGTTGCACGTGACAATTTTAAGGTCAATTTAAGTGTATTCAATTCGTAAGTTTATTCAGATTGCGGAGCCTCAATCCAGTTTTTATACCATTACACGCCTGATTTAAAACACGCGGTAGGTTCTTTTTATAGATTGAGTTTTTCGTGGACTCATCAGAAACAAATTATTCGACTTAATTTGAGGAATAATCGTACCACGCTCTTTGTTATGAAAAAACTGGGCATCGAGTTATGATGTCTATAATGATCAATAACCCTTCATCGTGATGCACCGACCGAAAAAAACAAATGACCGCTTCGTGATTCTACCACTTAATCGTAGTGTTGCCAGTATCTCACGACTACTTTAAAAATAAAAACGAATACTTATAGGTCCGTTCTAAAAAAGAACGCGGTGATTTTTTTAACGAAAGCTGCGAGCGTCCAGCAGGTGTAATATACAAAGAGGATTTGAAAAAAGAGGTTCGAACAGGAGGCCTTTTTCCCACGCCCCCGTTCGATCGAAACATTCAAATTTTGAGCAGCCTTCTTGATTTTGAACTGACATTTATAGACCAAGTCGTTCTTATTTTGAATACTAGATGTATAATATTTATTTGTTTTTCGAACTAGATAATAACGATCAACCTAAGAATTATTTTATTACAAGCCAGCAAGCTGGTTATAAAAAGCCTATACTAAATAGTCGTCAATATTCCCGGTCATTATCTGTCTGTAGTACACATATTGGCATATAAAACGTTGTATTATAAGATGGAAGTAAAATTGTAAAACTACGCTACAGTTTCTGCGTACATTCCAACGCGAATTTGTAAACTGTCTTTAGGCTACTCGTTACACCGTAATGTAACATTTTGACTGTTTACTTGTTTTCTATATACTAGTGGATGCTCGCGGCTTCGCTCGCATTAAAACTGGTATCCCCTATTTCACCCCTTTAAAAGTGACATTTCCAAAAATCCTTTCTAAGCGGATGCTTACATCATAACACCTTCATTCGAAATTTCAGCCCAATTCGTCCAGTGGTTTGGTCTGTGCGTTGATAGATCACTATATCAGTCAGTCAGTCAGACCTTTGACTTTTATTTATATAGATTATTCTGTATGATCAAGTATTTTATCATTAGTTTACGTGAAGAGTATCTGGCATAAGGGACACTGTGGCCATGTTAATTCGTATGTTCCAAATGAAAGGATTTCGGTAAAAGCGGTAAATTTCGCACATAAAACTAGCAAACTCTGATTCGTGATGCAGGCCAAAGTCATCTGACATGGCGTTACTACTGATATACTAACCATACTAAACTTCCTTATTATTTCATGGGAGCTATATTAAAAACTAGCGGCATCCCGCTTTTTTACTTATGTTAGCCCGGGAAGTGCTGGGATAAGAAGCCTTTGAGTTAATCCAGACCTTAATCTATCTCCATACCAAATTGTATCTAAATCGATTCAGCTGTTTAATGGTGAATAAGTAACAAACACACACACACGCACACCCACAAAATTCCGCTTTTCAGTATGTAAAAGAATGGTTACAGTTCGGTGTAACAGCACACATTGACATCTTGTAAGTGTGGAGAGGTAGCCGTGACATTTAGAGTAAAAACAACGGCAACTAACAACTGTACTGTTACTTCATTGTTTCACTTACGATGCGCGTGCGCAGGTCTCGTGTGTTTATGTTGTTTGGCTGTTTTACAATACAATACAATATCTCTTTATTGCACACCAAAATAAATTACAATATTAAAAGGACTTAATCTATAAATAAATTTACAAGGGCCTTATCAGTACCTTGAGTGATCTCTTCCAGGCTCTTTTTTGTTTTAGTATCTCTTTCGCTTTAATAAAATAGAACTAAACTTTGACCAACCTATCTTTAATTTACCTATCTCTCAAGCATGAAAAACATTATTATTTTATTATTTAATCCATAATATTTCGTCGGTTTGGTGGTGATGTGCGTAAAACCACTTTTTTTTCAAAGCCACTTTTTTTTCAAAGCCACTTTTTTTTTCAAAGCCACTTTTTTTTTCAAAGCCACTTTTTTTTTCAAAGCCACTTTTTTTTTCAAAGCCACTTTTTTTTCAAAGCCACTTTTTTTTTCAAAGCCACTTTTTTTTTCAAAGCCACTTTTTTTTTCAAAGCCACTTTTTTTTTCAAAGCCACTTTTTTTCTATATCTATCAATAACTCAGTTTTGAAAAAAATGTGGCTTGATTCAAGTTCTTTAGGCATTTACTTCCTTCCTAGTTATCGCAAATCATAAGAGTCCTAAAGTCACACCGCGTCGCACAAATGTGTGTTGAATTAGGCGAACTAAAAGACAAGTGCTGTATTCCTAAAAAAATACTAGAAAAGGATTCTTATGATGATGATGATGATGATGATAATAACAATGAAAGATGTCAAAGTAGTTCTACATATTGATTACTAGTAGGCGCCCGCGGCTTCGCTCGCTTTATTTCGGGGTAAAAAGTAGCCTATAACACTCATAAGACCTCATACTATTTACCTACATACCAAAAAACATGATGATTCATTCAGTCGTTTTTGCGTGATGAGCGTTTAAATAAACAGACAAACAGAGTCACAGATAAACAGACAAAAATTCTAGAAATTGTTGGAACGGGTTCTGCTATTAATTCGAAGTATCTTCGAACATTTTTTTAATATCTTCAATGTTCAGACTTTCGAACCTCTTCAGCTATATTATATGTATTGATATAGATATCATCAAGGCATGTACTCGTACTACGTCTTGTATGACGGACAGTAGACATTTCGACACATCTGCCAGGTCCCGTTGCCCAAGGCCGCGCGACCAAACAAGGATTAGGGTGCTATACGTATATACGAGTATGTATGTTTCAATGTCATTGAAAGGTTATCCAGTTATTATGTCGGTACTTTCATTTGTTTTACTCTTTGTAATGTCATGTGAAGAAATGACAGCTCGTGTTTAGTAACAAAATAATAGTATCGAGTTTGATAATGGATTATTGATATCTAGACATTATTTTTATTCATAGGTGACAAAACAAGCAAGTCAAAACATTGTCCAATTTTTGTTTTTTACTTGTACTTATAGGTACTTTAGTAACAAGATTGGATTGCCGATTATGACATTAGTTTACTAACATAATTCGATTACTAATCGAATCTACATCTTTTTGTTTCTTTTATAGAATAACATAATATTTTGAGTAAATGATAAGCTGTTGTAATCAAACATTGTAAGAAAACGCTTATTAGGTAAGTTATGTCATACCTGTGGTCATACAAAAGATTTAAACGAGCTCCACGCTAAGTGATATTAATGCAGTTTATTCAACCTTAGGTACGTTAGATAATTAGATAATTATGGTATTAGTGCTTATATTAACTTAGTAATAAACAATAGATCTTATCAGCCATCAGTTAGTGTCAAAATTCTAGTTCATTATCATCGTAATAATAATATAATTTACAATATAATCGTCGCTAAACAATGTCAGAGGCCCTTAGGGCGGCTTGATAAACTCTTGACACCAGAGTTGGCCACTTTCATTCTATAAAAACAAGAAGGAGATAATCGTTATTATGATTCTTTGCATATTTTTGTAAAACCAGTTTACCTACACATCTCAGTTTTTCTTATCGCAATGCTTAGTATAGACCTCTTTCTCCATGCCATCTGTCATCTACAAATATCTAAAGCTGACACTGGACACAAGCTCGATTCGAGGAAAAGAAGAAGATGTCATGTATATCAATCTTCATATCTAAATACTAATAAAAGAACAGCAGCATAGCTAAATAATAAAGTTACTTTCTCAACAATTCATTTGAAAACAGGCAGGTGTAAAGTCTTAATAAGTAAGTTACATATATAAAGTAAGTAATACTTTTTTTTTGCTTGTTGCATATGCTTACGTGATAAAGTGCCAATAGTTTTAGTCCACACTTTGACAAACACGTGGTCACTATTTGGTAACTGCTACTTAGAAATATACATGGTATGTTAATATTACTGCCCACTTTAATTCAGATTAAAAAAAATACTTCGTAGATTGAAGCATAAATTAAACATCAAGGCGAACTACCCTGAAATGGGAAACTATACTTTTTTTGCATTCTTTAGTTCATTTTACTATTATTTACATTATCCCTTATTTTTTACATGTTCTTTCATTTGTTTAATCAATCTATACTAATATATAAAGCTGAAGAGTTTGTTTGTTTGTATGTTTGTTTGTTTGTTTGAACGCGCTAATCTCAGGAACTACTGGTCCGATTTGAAAAGATATTTTTGTGTTTGATAGACCATTCATCGAGGAAGGCTTTAGGCTATATAACATCACGCTGCAACTAATAGGAGCGAAGAAGCAGTAGAAAATGAAATGAGAAACGGGGAAAATTATTCTCTGAGGGCTTCCGTTGCGAAAATATAAAAAAAAGTGTATAAAAGAATTATTCCTCTTGAAATGATCTAAAAAAATGTTCGCATATATGTCTATCTTTTAAGGTTAACTCACTAAAACCGTTTTTATGGTAATAACTATTCCACGCGGACGAAGTCGCGCGCACCAGCTAGTAAGTATAATATAAAAAAATAGAATACAAAATCAGCTGATACATTTATCTGAAAAATATACACCTACACCACCATTTATTTGTACCAAAGTTCACAATATTGTCAAACAAAAGTAATCGTCAACAGACTTCTCTTAACTTATTTAACAAAAGATTAATAACGCAACTTACCAACTGTCGCTTTCAGAAAGCTCTGCTTTGAAAGCTCTAATTGCGCTTGCTGCCAAATTCATAAAACTAATTACTTGCCATTAACACCTGCTTAAAGTAATACAATGAAAAGTAAAAGCTCATTCCATCTTAGTCTAAATAGTGGCATTGAATTAGTTGTAAAGATTTCTATAGTATGTGAGTATGTGTGTTTTTGACACATAAAATGTATTGGTGGTGTAACCGACTGCCAAAACAAGAATGCGGTTCATCTTTTGGTATTGTGACATCCTTAACTTTTAAAACAAACAAACATTATATTCCGAGTAACTGCATGCAGCGCCATCTATCCCCGTATTTAGCACACGCTAGTGTCATGGGTACTAGATAACGGATATAATATAAATATTTATATAACACCTCGTCTACCATTATACTTGCGTCTTATCCCTGCCAGATTGGTTGACTGGAAGAGATCGCTTTTAGCGATAAGGTCGCCAGTTAAGACACTAGGCTTAAGTTTTAATATTATTTTTGTAAATTTCTGTATTGTGCTGGTGTTTTAATAAAGTGTATATCTATCTATCTATCTATCTATAGGAATACATTAGAACTAAGAGAAAACCCTCAGAATCATGTTGCTTATACTTTATGATTTTGATAATAGCCTAATTAAAAAAATGGTAGATGGTGTAATAATTATAATAAAATAAATAAACCATAATAATTGATTTAAAAAATGCTTTATTAGGATTTTATTAAAAACTTTGTCTTATTTATACATTTGCTTTTACTTTATGTGAAAACTGTCAAAATTTCACTTAAATAAACAAAATAAAGCATTCATAACACCTGCCTCATTTTCAGCCCAACTTAAACCCTAAGCGCAGGTTATTGTTAAACATCGATAGAGTACTAAAATTGATTTTCGCCACTTACATTAAACGATTACTTAAGTACATGTACCGTTTTATTTTTATTTTTTAAGTTCTTGAGTGCAGGATTTTGGCTCAGGCCTAGGGACGGGACACCTGCTCTCGACACCTGCTGTACATCTGACACAGATGCAGGCTAGGGATGGGACAAGTATGCGGGGTGTCGATATATCGATGGTTATGAACCCCTATCGATTCGATTGTTTGGATGCTATCGAGTTGATACGCAATGATGTGTGGTAAAGTTTATCTTGACTGGTTGCAGCTTCTGTATTAAAGGAATGTGATGACGCAAGGCGTTTCTGTTGCGATGTAACTTAAAATGTTGGAACTTGTTTTTAAATATTTTTTTCAACTCTATAGTGACATAAAATTAAATGTTTTTTATACGCTCTCACAGTCAGTATTTTATGTACGTGGAAAAATTACAGGTCCCACCAATCCGAAAAATCATGACACCATAATATTAATATGATCAAAAAACACCAATTAAACTTATTATTACTTCGTGTTAGTTATATATTATGTATTTGTAATCACAAGTTAACTAACACAAGTGCATCCCTAATCACCTTCTTTGCACATCTCATCGCACTGGCCGCGCGCTTTATTCAGCAAAATACCTTTAATTACCGTTTACCGTACATTCGCAGAATAAAGCGACATATCCGATGACCTAACAAACGGACAAGTTTGATTGATTACTGGATTAATGTCCTAGCGCTGAGCCATTTAAAAAGAACAAGACAAATACGCGCGCTTTTCAATTCTTAATTTAACTTTTTAATTTTGCTAGACATTTGCTGTCAGTGCGTTTTATTATTTCTTCTATCTATCTATATATATAAAACTTAAAGGTGGCTGGCTGACTGATTGACTGACTGACTGATATAGTAATCTATCAACGCACAGCCCAAACCACTGGACGGGTTGGTCTGAAATTTGTAATGAAGGTAGATGTTATGACGTAGGCACCCGCTAAGAAAGGATTTTTGGAAATGCCACTTTTAAAGGGGTGAAATAGGAGATGCAAGTTTTACTTCTTAGTGCGAGCGAAGCCGCGAGCACCCACTAGTTTATTATAAATACTTTTTATCCTGTCCCATTAATAGCCTTAGCTTTTTAATTAGTCATTTAATATGTGTATCGAATAAGGAACGTGCAATGAATTATTACGGCCTATTAGACTTATAAGGGATGTGTTATAATAATCCACATATTTTACGCAATACGAATGTTTGAATATTAAGTATTTGGAGCAAAATATGAAGAAAATAACATGACTTAAAATAATATCCTACCATTTATTAGAGATGCGAAATTGTTTTTTTATACGACTATTGTTTAATTTTCACGCTTTTAGCATTACGTGTCATACTAATAGGCAGGCCTTTACAATCAGCTGTCAAATTTAATTTAATAAAACACATACATAATGCCCTATTGTTTGCATGTGCAAATGAGTGTTTAAACTACTAACATACTTCCGGAATATTATCCAAAACCCACAACAAATATTGGTTTGATTGCAGCTGTACAAACATGGAATACATCTCAATTTCGCCGCCATTGTTATCAACCTGCGTTTGACAGGTTTGTTTTTAAATTTTCAAACATGGAACAGCTCAATTTAAAACTGGTAAGCGTTTGAGTTGTCTATAATTTGAGAGAACTCTTTCGTTTGAGAAAGGAGTTTGGTATCAAATAGAACGACATTTTGACATTTTATTCGATTCAAATGTTAGAATCGTTTTATCATTGCTTATCGCAGACGTCACTTCCTATTGCAAATGGTGATTATTTGCGTTGAAAGTATTTGAATATGAAATTAGGGCAATATAATGGCGCCAGAGGTTTATCGACGCGCTTGTTTGGACACACTTGAAATGTACTTGAATAACCTCTACGATATGATAGGAATGTTAATCTCTTTAGTAATTTGGTTTTATTCTAAATTAGCTTAGATTTGAGCTTAAATAGATATTTGAAAATAATATGTAAGTAGTGTAACTATAGATAAAAAAAAATAGTTATACATTTCAATCAAATAAATACTTAGCTACAAAAACAAAGCTACACCTGTATTACAATGGGATACGTGTGGCCAATTCAAGATTTAAAGCATTTGAACTATTCAAGGAAAACATCAGAAACCTACAAATTTCGTTATTCATTCAACCTACGGAAGATGCGACGTATTAATGGATCAAGCTAGACAAGACCTTGGATAACGTCCAAGGAACACGGAAAAAAAAAAAAAAAAAAAAACCTATGGAAGATTTAATAAATGAAATCCTGATTCTATTATAATGGCCACTATTCTCTTTTCAAGTTTAAGGCAGTAATTTAAGGTCTGATCACGTCAATTAACTTTGGTGATCACGAACAAGTACCAAAGACAACCAAGTCACGGGCGCTTGGTTTCCAAGCATGTGTGACCATTATAAGCGTTTATAAGTTCCCAGACTGTCGCCTTGTTTCCATATATATGTATAGGCGCAGGCGCATCGCGTGATACATAATTACTCAGGTTATTCATCACTAAGAGCTTACGAAAGCTCACGAAAGTTGGGAAAGCTCTGAGCTTTGGATATCCACGTTTTTAATAGGTTTACAATACAACGGTGGTTTTGGGATTATTTCAAGCGGCTAAAATATTACCTCTTTTCCTTACATATATTAAGTAAGCTGTATGATTTGCGGTCCATTCGATTCAATTTGGTTTCATTTCACTTTTTTTTTAATTTAAATGGGTTTCGTCTGTTTGATTCGATTTAATACTTTTAAGTTTTGCATTAAATCATTTTTGTGTCACCTATTATTATTAATCACTAAATAAACTTAAAAGCACACGAAAGTTAGGAAAGCTTGTTTCAGAGATTACCGTAATAGGTGTAGGTAATAGCATTCTTGACATTTAGGCTCTAGTGTTTGACATTTGGTAGTGGCATCCTATAAAATCAAATGTGACTGAGAGACATGATCTAGGAGCAAGCTTTATTGATAGTATTTGCTTGGAGTACCTACTGAAAATTTAAAACTTAAGTTAAATAACAACTTAAACGTATTTTTAGACATTTTTTGTGATGTAGGGGCCAAAAAACTGTGATAAGTAATATAGGTACTTACATAATGTTGTTGTACCTCATATTGTAGGTTTCTAAACAAGGAGTTTGCAATCATATGAGTATTGTGGTTTAGGATTAGTTTTCGTGTATTTATTATTAAGTTATTTTAATAGGTGCTGATATAAATACATAGGTAAATAGTTTTGAAAACAAGAAGAACAGCTCATTTACGTATTTACTCTTCGATGCGTCTTTACATTCTGTTTTTAATTAGTTCTAGACAACCAACCAGACAAACATACAAGCAAGTTCTACATCAAAAGAAGTAACACAAAAAAAAAACTTCTGCAATAAACTATCAGAGATTGTAAATATACCAACCTAACGACTCAAATTCAGTGGCAAAGGAAGCAGATAGCACAAAAGTTTGCCAAATTTATTATCAACATGTACTATACTCACAGCAGGTTCAGACAGCGACTGATAACAGACCAGACTGATAACGCTTATCAGGGGACTACCCAAAGCTTGAACCATCATGTATTTAATGTTACTTCTGCCTTATTTTATGGACAATACCTTTATATGCAAAAATATGCAGCTCCAACTGAACTTACTCCTAACTCTAAGCACGAAATTTAAAACATTTTTATTTAAGAAATACCCAAAATTTGTCTACGAGCCTTATTGTATATATGTATATATACATAGTTTTATGGCATTTAAGTCAGCAAATTGACCAGCAGGTCACTGTTACTCCTGTACTATGTACTATAACTTTATACTGTACTGTTCTGTACGTGACTGTACTAAAACTCTACACAGTACTGTACATATAGGTACTATACCTATACATAACATATGTACTAATGGAACTGGACATCAAACATTATGTAAGATCTGTTTTGCATAATTTTGGTTAAATCATAGGTTGAATTAATAAATATTTATTTGCGGTTTAGAGTTATTATTCCCAAAAGCATCATAATATTTGTTCTTTATTTAAAGTCTGGCATATAACATGATGATAAAAAGTTCGAGTAGTGTTATATTTTGTAGTAGCCCCTAACACTATCGGGCAAAAAAAAACTACAGTTGCTTTAAAAGTTGTTTTGGTAAAATTCGCGGAAAGGAGATTTTTAGGAAGTATGACTTGGTCACAGTATAAACAGTAGTAAATGTATGGTAAAAATAGTCAGGTAAGATTATTATAGGTAGTAGGAATTTCATAAGCTTCGGTTTTATTATATCTCATTTGACAACATTTCGTCTAATTTTCATCGCAATCGGTTTAGGCGTTTGAACGCGAAGTAAGAACAAACAAATACACATTCGGCCTCTTTACATATTATTATACAGATGACATTAAAATTCATAAATAAAATTTAAACATTAGAATGTATGTGATTGCAGTTTTTACCATAGACGCCTTTGAAATTCACATAGTTTTTTTTTTTTTATTTGCTTACCATGTTGTACTGCGACCTTCAGTCATTAGCCAAAAACAATACTTTATATTTTGTAATGAGCTGTTAAAGTAGATACCTAATTAAAATTTAACTTGACATCTGACCCACGGAATGGCTTGTATATGCAATTCAAGCTATAAACTTGTACTAACTTGAAAGAAAAAACAAAGTTATACAAGAACCTTAACGATAATGTCACTATATTAAATTAATAACCGTATCTTGAGATGCATTTTAAGCTTCCATTCTTCAAATTGTCCCACATACCTGGGTAATTTACCTTAATGTGGCCAGATTCGCGCCGCCAATCTGAACGCTGTAAAACTTGGCTAAATTAATACAAAGTGTTCGTAAATATTCAAAATAAGTTATTCAAAATAAGTATACTTATATTAGTATGGAAAGTATACATTATTTTAAGTTTCAGATAATTTTTGTCACATAGATACTGAATGAACTGGTGTTGAGGAATTGAAATTGTGCAAAGGCTTTGATTTTTTGTGGCTTTTTAAACATAAATCTGTAAACTACACTGGTAAAATTTGCTATTAGAATCAGGACTTTAGTTATAAGACATTGCAGCAAACCAAAAAAATACAAATATAATATACTAGCTGCGCCAGTGACTTCGTCCGCGTGGAATAGTTATTATCATAAAAACAGTTCCAGTGAGTTTATTTTTTTGATATCTTGAACCGTTTCCGCAGCGCACGCAACGGAAACCCTCAAAGATGAATAATTTTCCCCGTTTTTTTTTCACATTTTCCATTATTTCTTCGCTCCTAGTAATTGCAGCGTAATGTTATATAGCCTAAAACCTTCCTCGATAAACGGTCTATTAAACACAAAAAGAATTTTTCAATTCGCACCAGTAGTTCCTGAGATTAGCGCGTTCAAACAAACAAACTCTTCAGCTTTATAATATTAGTATAGATATAACTTTATACATATATATATTGGATTATTTATGAATACGCCTTACAATAAACAGTACCTTTGTAAACACATAAATACCTCCTTCCTTAATAGAATGAATCCCTCCCACAATTACAGAAAGGTCCCCAACGTCTCAATCTAAAGCTAATTTGTGTCCAATTTTCCACATTGTCATCTTACAAAAAGCAGCTTACTTCAATCAAAGACGGCTTTAATGGGGAAATAACAGCCTCACGAGATGTATAACATAACAGGAATGGATTAAGGGGCCTAGGAAAAAATAAGGCTTTCTATTCGATTAAATAAAACGCATTACATTGTTCTAGCCATATTTTGTGATATTGTGAAATAAATTATTCATTCAAAACATAATTTTGAGTACATATATGTAGAGTGTTCTTAGAAACAAAAGAAAAATCATTCTCAATTAATAAAACATTCCCATGAACAATAAAATATTTAAAAAAGCCTTTTTTACTGGTTTACTCATTTTGAACTAATAACTCTTTTAACTCTTTAACTGTGCGTTTTAAGATCCTCGCCTTATCTTTCGACATAGGCCTCCAAATCCTCTCTCTCTCTCTCTCTCTCTCTCTCTCTCTGTGGGTGTGTGTGTGTGCGTGTGTGTGTCTCTCGCTAGTATTTTTTTTTCAAATGGGAAATAAATATGACTACCTATCTTTTAAATGAGTATGGTCGTTTGTATGTATAATAAGTATGTATTTACAAAAGAAAAGTATATAAGTATTATATCCGTTATCTAGTACCCATGACACATGCGTTTGCTTAGTGTGGGGCTAGATGGCGCTGTGTGCAATGTCCCAGGATATTTATTATTATTATTATTATTAAATCATACCTAAATACGTTCCTAGTTGTTGCTACGTGTTTACAAAAGGTCACGACGTTTAATTTTGATTGATTGTCGGCAAGATGAACGCGTTTTCTTTTATATTGTTACTTGCATGAGGACGTTATCTGTTTTTAACGTCTATATATTTGAAAATAGTAGGCAGGACTCGTATGTATTAATAATATATGAACAGATTTTTTAAACTTGGGTGGCATATAAAATCTAGCACTTTTACACCACAATATTATAAGAAAGTTTTTCTATCTGCAGCTAAAATTGTATTTTTGTTTTTTTTATGAGTAGATTCTATCGTATATAATAGATTTATTTAAAGTTTAAATAATATTGATACACAGGGATAAATAAACAGTAAGTATAACCTAAAAACCCAGAAGTATGTCTTATTGCTTTAAATCAAAAACCTCCATTCAACTTGCACTTGGCCTCTTTCTTCAAACATTGATAAATGTACAAAAAACCTTATCACAGACAAGATGCTCATAATTAAACAGTGGCGCCACCGGAAGTGATAACGGCCGGCCGGATGCACAAACCACGCCCCTGATTCAAAAACTTAAAACTTAGGGTGGCACCAAGGAGGTTTTAATTTCATAAAAGAAGCTGATACAATCGGATTACGACCTCTAATTAACGATGAAATCGTGCTCCAGACATATTAAAAAGCTTGTTTCGGAAAAAATATCATAATTTGTGTGTGAATGGAGGTTTTTTGCAGCTGATAATTGCGAAAGGATATAAGCTTGATGAAAGCTAAATTAGTCCTTTTACTTGAAGTAATTAGCAGGTCCGGCGCAAAAAGATAATACTGCGTTATTTGAAACTGGTAACGCCATCTAGCGGAAATTGATGGAACTACGATGTAATATTGAATGCATCAGAGGCGCTAAGTGCAGGCGCAGCGGGAAAACTAAAATTTATCAAAATGTTAATGTTATTAATAAAATATCAATCGTAGTTTGTCTGTGTATTTGATTTAAATTGCTACGTACGGTAAATTATTCTATACATTTATGCTTGCTTTTTTTATGAAAGTAACGTAGACACTACGTCGTGGTAATAAATGATGTACCAAAATCACATGCATAAGCATTTTACTATTAGGTACTTCATCATCATCATCATCATCCACAGCCCTTGGGATCCCACTGCTGGGTATAGGCCTCCATTTGTATTTGCCATCTCCGTCGATTTTGTGCAGACTTAATTCAGGTTGGACCCTCGACTTTGACGAGTATTATTAGTTACTTATTACTACTTATGTACATGCGTGTATTGTATATTGTTTACAAGAAAAAAGTCGGAAGATAATATATAAACATTTTTATATCTCACTGGAATTTATAGCAGAACAAAATCGAATGCCGCTCATACCAGGGCGTTTATGACACCATGTTCTATATTTTTATGGTATAATATAATGCAACAGTATTGATATCGTCACGCACAAATATAAAAGGACAGCGCAACAACATTGAAGCAATCTGGATTTGGCAATAATATAGGTACATAACTCAATATAATACAGCTAATAAAAATAACTTAACTATTAGTACAGATAATAATAAATATCGGTATTTTTAAGAATGCAACTGTGGGTACATATTTCAATTATACCGAATTATATGGCAAGCAAGGTGTGTGGTATCCTTTGGCGCAGTAAATTGAGTCTTGGCCTCCGAAACAAGAGAATGCCATCTCCGTCGATCTTGAGCCTCGTCCTGCCAGTTAGGAATTTAAAGTTTTCTACGACGTCTTTCCAGCGAAATCTGGCCTGGCCCACAAGGCGGCGGCCACTTGGGATTCTAAACATGGTAAATATCATATATTTGCTTATTCCTCTGTAGTGAAAACTTCATTTAGCTTTTAAAACCAGCACTAACTCATGAACATTCTAAAAATAAAAAGGTAGTTACTTAAATCATATAGGTGTTTAGAAGTTAGTTTTTCAAAAAACATTTATTGTATAAAAAATTGGTCTGAAATTAAATTGGCTCGCTACTAAGGCTGCTGGAACAAACAGCAGATTTAAATTTACTTATATTTATTTATTTGGCAGATTTTATAGGTATTACAGGCGAATAAACCACCAATAAAAAAGGTGTTTATAGCTTTGTCAAGTTTGGTTTTAAAGCAAATGACAGTTACACCATCTGACCCCTTACTCAAAAATATGTCCAAAATAAAAATAACCACAAACCTGCCTGTCCATAACCAACGGTCATTATTTTTTACGACAAATCGTTGCATTGTCGTTATGCACTACGGGGATAAATGCAGGGGTTAAAGTAAATTAATGCTACCCCTTTCTTGAGCAGAATGGTGTAGTTTGTGAGTGTAAATACAAGTCTAGTGGCGGATGCCACTCCAGTGGCAATTCCTATTAATGAATTAAAAAATCATTGCATTTGTTTGATTTTCCAAGAAGAAAACAGCTGAATTAGGGTGTATGGAAAAATATTTTTTTTTACACGCAATAGTCTTACGTTTGACTATAGCCTGCCTGATGTTAAGCACCGCTATAGTCTAAGATCTAGCACGTATGAAAGAAGTAAGAAAACTATTTACTCTAGATTTGAAGACCCCTGGGTTACCTCACCGGCGAACGCTCTTAATTTAGCCAATAGGATAATAAGTTATTTCACACTACGTTTTATCCAAATGCAAAAATCCTTTTTTTTATTTCTTCATTTATTTATTTGCCACGTAGGTAATTAATGAACATTCACATAATTTCCTTATATTTGTGCTCTTTTGTTATTGGTGTACAATAGATAAAGTATTATGATTTGATAAATTTTAATTGAATGTACATTAAAAAATAATTAAATAATTATTTATCACACAAATATGATACGAATTACCTTCAATATAGTACATTAGGTAATTGATACTGATTATTAACTAGTGTAGTTTAGTGTAATTTAGTGTATTCGTTACTATCTAGTACCTACCTATAATTTTTTGTTGTTAAAAATTGTCATTAAAATAAATAAATAAATATTTCAGGACATATCACACAGCGCCATCTAGCCCCATACTAAGCTCACGCTTGTATCATGGGTACTAGATAACGGATATAATACATAATATACTTTTCTTTTTTTGTAAATACATTCTTATTATACATAGAAACGACAAGACTTAACACAAGTAATTACAAATTTTAATATTCATAATTACTTGTGTCATGCGGGAATCGAACCCGCACCCCTAGATTAAAAGGCAGAGTCACTACCAACTAAGCTAACGGAGCAGTCAAAATTTATACTTAAATTTATACATTGAAAATCTGTAAGTATTTGCCCTTGTCTGTATCGTAACGGTCTTCACACGCTGACCATCACAATTAAGTCCCCTATGGTATTCCATAATCTTATGGGGGTTGTATCGAGAATTCTTATGCAAACGCACATTTTGTTATTTGTGTGTAAATAAGTTATTCATGGAACTTTTATAGGTGCGTATGCGTTTACTTAATTAAAAAAGAAATGAGTTAGCATTTAATTTTGATTGTCGGTTGGTTGATAAATATTTTAGTGATCAGTAGTTAGAGATATTCGTTTGTATAATATACTGGTCTGGAGTAAATCAGTTTTAGCGATACGACTGCCATTGCAGGCATACATAGTTAGAAACAAATGTGTAAAAATGTTAGCTACCTACCTATTGCGAGTTAGCTGGTAATATTCAGTTTTTTTTTATTATATTAGAATTAGATTCATTGTACGATGAAACATCGCAGTTATTTATCGAAACCTAAGCTATAAATTAATTTATTTATTAAATTTTGGTGTTGCAAGATCAAAACCAAAAGCGTAAAACTGGGGTAAACTTATTTGGAAATGGCTGAAAAATATCACTACCGGCATTCTTATTTTTGTGATGATGATGATGATGATGATGATGATGATAAGCCTTTTATTTGAAACTGAGTTATTGTTTATGTAGTTTCCCTCTGAATGGCTATTTATATAATGTCTCTCAGCTCAAATTGTCGGATTGGAAATTGTTAGAGGAGGCCTATGCCCAGAGACAATTTGAACTTATTTTTATGAGTAGCAGGTTAATGATGATGATATTGATAGTAAGTATATTAACTTCACCGTACAGTCCGTTTGCTCCAAAAAGCGTGCGTATGACCACAGATAAAGTAACAGTAACTACGCACGTGCTAAAGGCGGGTGTACATTACCATGCGACTGCACGACGCACGCGCGACACGATACTATAATATTCAATAAGTATTTTATAGTCGTAGGATAGGACAGGGTGGGTGTAAGGAAGACTTGAAAATAAATAGGAAATTGGGTGAATCGGCACAGCTGATCTTGGCAATAATGCAATTAAATATTAATTAGTTAGCGCGTTTTTATATAGACATTTTAATTTTTGTCCTATTTTTGACCACGTAAAAAATAAGAGTCTCTAGTTTGATTATTTCTGCACTACTTGTATATCTAATGATTTGGAAATTTCGTTTAGCATGGGATCTAATTTCAATTCATTTGAAAAAACCTTTGTTGTCCATTCGTGAAAAAAAATGTTATACCAAATCGAGCTCAGTCTGAATTTGAACGTGAAAGTTTTATAGTTTTAATTATTACAAGAAATATTTTCCTATTATCACTGGTACCACTACCTTTCCTTGTAGCAATTCGTATTCCAAACCTTACTACTAATAACTTTTACCTATCTAAATCCATCCCTGCCCCCAATCTCCTATGCAACACGTCTACCGATCGTTTAATTTTTTCCACAAATTGGACAACCGCACACTATACGTCGGTAGGTGTCAAACAACCCTTTACCTGCGTGCACATATGTCGTGCAATGTGCTTCCGGCCTTAGAATTAGAAAAAAAGTGCTTAGGAATGACATTTAAAGTTGATAAGTTTGTGTCTAATAAATATCGGACGACCAAAGTTTGAGAATATGTTTGTTTGTTCTTTCTTCTGTTTGTTATAGTCAGTTAAATTAAAATAGTCAACGAATATTTAGCGTTATAAGAATGGTTAAACATTTTCATTAGGCGTTCCTAAAATCAATAAACTATGCTTTATATTTACTAAAAAATACAACGATAATGGTATGATCATGCTCAAAAATATGTCTTCAACACAACCTTTTACTTTTTTATATCAGAATGGCTCACGCGTGACTATTTGGTTGGGCTATTGAGGTTATTAAAACCAACATATGCAATTTCCGCCTGTGGATGAAAATTAGTATATAAATATCATTTAACTATACCTACTTACGGTTGCACAGGTCATGAAATTTAAAATTAATTGAAAACATCAAGATGATAAGTAGGTATTTATTTTTCGGCTGAAATAAAACGCGGATCCTATAACTGAAGACACGAGATCTTGTGGTACTCAATTATCTCGAAGTTTTTGTTTGCAAATAAATTGAAAACCCAATTTAGTAGTATTTATAGGCTTGCAGTCGAAGCCGAGTGCTTCACAATGTTTAGCAGACGTAATCAGATTGATTCAGTTCTGATTCATAATCAACAGCAGTTAATTGTCACCTTACCACTAAGCTCACTAACATGATACTAATCTACCGAAACAACAGTAATTTATTAATATAATTAGTATTGACTTGACTATTTATTACTTATTTTATTAATTTTATAAGTGCTTCTATTATGTTTAATCATTTTGTCTATGCAAGTTGTGTATGTTTTGTGTATGGAATAAATGTTCGAAATAAATGACATTTATTTAATTTATTTATTACTAGCGGGTGCTCGCGGCTTCGCTCGCATTAATAAGTAAAACTTGCATCCCCTATTTCACCCCTTTAAAAGTAGTATTTCCAAAAATCCTTTCTTAACGGATGCCTACGTTATAACATCTACCTTCATTCCAAATCTCAGCTCAATCCGTCCAGTGGTTTGGGCTGTGCGTTGATAGATCACTATATCAGTCAGTCAATCAGTCGGTCACCTTTGAGTTTTATATATATATAAATTAAACAATAAACATGTCGTCCAGCTTTCTAACTCAGCTTCTAACTTTACAATTCGTCCATCAATCACTTACAATACATGTCATGTCCGCTTCCTACCTAAGCCACTTTAACAAAACAAAATATGCAACAAACTACACAATATCCAGGCAAAATGTGCAATTGACACATTGCTTTCAAATGAACATTTCAATGAAAAAATAGAATAATACTGCGGAAGGTTTTAATGTGTTTCTATGAAATAATTGAAACTGTACACCTTTTCTGACCATAAGGCTCCGTTGCATAAAGGAAGGCTTTTGTACTTTTGTGGCACGAGTGGGATTTGGGCAATCAAGATGATGAATTGTCAACTTACATTCGTGATGAATGCTACTGTTACTAGTGGATGTCCACGGCTTTTCCTGTGTTGTATTGGTTAAAGTAAGTAAGTTCGTATATGAGTGGCCTACCCTGGTAAAAAGTAGTTTATACCATTCTCATTCCGAAAGTTATTGTGATCCGTACTCCATCGCGACATGAAAGAGGAACAATGAAACTAACAAACATTGGTAATACAGTAACTGACAACAATTTTCACATCCTTTTCTATATAGTTTTTAATTAAAACTATTTTTAAGAAGCCCAGTGAGCGATTGAACTTGAGCCATAATTTTAAGTGACACTTATATTATAAAAATAAAAAAATATTCCGGGACAATGCACACAGCGCCATCTAGCCCCACACTAAGCAAACGCTTGTGTCGTGGGTACTAGATGACGGATATAATATTTAAATACTTTTCTTTTGTAAATACAAACTTATTATACATACAAACGACCAGACTCAACACAAGTAATTATACATTTTTAAAGTACATAAATACTTGTGTCACGCGGGAATCGAACCCGCTACCTCTAGATTAGAAGGCAGAGCCACTACCAACTAAGCTAACAGGCCAGTTAAAATATTATAGTGTGATTACACTATTATATCTCGATCTCCAAGCGAAAGTAAGCCAGTTTGTTCTAGCCAAGCGCGCTCGTCAGATCACAACGTTGCTTAACATCAGGCGAGTTGCAGTCAAGCGTGAGCCTCTATCAAGTGTTAAAAAATAGAATTAGCGTAGACCACTATCATAAGTACCTTTTTGGCTAATCTTCGTATACAAAACTTAACCCTACCTGACACGACAATAAGTGCCATTGTCTCCCAGACTGCGTTCTAATTGGTCTCACAGACGTAAGGCTAACACGGGAGCATTAGGCCAGTTACATAAACACTAACGACTAGCGACGGCCCTCGTTACTAGGGCCCTACTAGGGGTCCACGACACGGGTTATAAAGCTGAAGAGTTTGTTTGTTTGTTTGAACGCGCTAATCTCAGGAACTACTGGTCCGAATTGAATAATTCTTTTTGTGTTTAATATACCATTTATCGAGGAAGGTTTTAGTCTATATAACATCACGCTGCAACTATTAGGAGCGAAGAAACAATGGTAAATGTGGAAAGAACGGGCAAAAAACGAGAAAAATCATCTTTGAGGGCTT
This sequence comes from Macaria notata, assembly GCA_927399415.1. NCBI lineage: Eukaryota > Metazoa > Arthropoda > Insecta > Lepidoptera > Geometridae > Macaria > Macaria notata. The sequence goes on from OV656741.1 coordinate 9,270,315, forward strand.
CCGTTGCGTGCGCTGCAAAAACGGTTCGAGTCATGGGTGACAACTATAATTTATAAAGCTGATTAAGTCGTTTGCAAAAATAAATATTATGCCCAAAATAACTATTCCACGCGGACGAAGTCGCGAGCACAGCTAGTAATGATATACATGTAATATGTGTGTAATATGTGGAGAGACCGAGTTGTCACCATCAAGAACTTAAAAATTTGTTTTTGTTAACTAAACCAAACCAGATTATTTTGTCTCAGTTGAGATCAAATCAGTAATTTTTTTACTAGATGAAATATAATCAAAGTGTAACTGACCTAATTTTTAATTAACTTGCCTAGCATCATACGTGTTTATTAAATAGCTAGTCAATTATATAGCAAATAAAAACTACTTAAAGAGACTGACTGACAGCTTTTAGCGTATATTATTCCTACAGGCTAATCCTCGTCTTTCTGATTTTAATATTTGACAAAAGTAGAATAAATAAACCCAATAACTTATTCTTTTTATCGAATGAGAGTGGCCAACTCTGGTGTCGAGAGATTATCAAAGGCCTCTGACAAGACTTTACGACTGCAGTACTAGATAAACAACCAGGACCTACAATTTAATGTTTCATCCGACCCACAGATAACGAATGCCACAACGATTCATTCCATTTTGGTGGAACCGAAAACGGTCACCCTGTCAAGTACTAATCGCGTCGACTGTTGCTTATTGGTAATCGCTTTGCGATTGCCTCCGCAAGCTGAGCTACGGGCGTTAAAAAATGAAAACATATCATAGTAGCAGCCTTCTCACTTCCCCTCGTTATAAAAGCCTAATTATTTTATAAAGCAAAGTCTCATTATCCTCGAGGACTAGTGATGTGACATTTAATCGACATGTGACGATAACGTTCTAAAATATTGTTTAAAAGTCACGAATAGCAATGAAGTTAGGAATCTAATCCTATATTATAGTTAGGGAAATTTCATGCCATCTAATTATTATTTTGAAAATAATATTTGTCTTGTATATTGTTTGTAACACGAACAAATGTTTTAATGATTACATATCTTTCTATAACTATGATCAGGTACGAAAATGAAAAAAAAAACACAATATAGATGTAGTAAGTATTGTGTATAAATAACGGGGTTTGTATAATCTTAATTTGTAGTTTTGATAAATTGTAAATTTAAATATATTGTTTCTAAATATGTACATATCTTGTCTTTAGCGTGGGACTAGATGGCGCTGTGTGAACTTTCCCGGAAAATTTATATTATTTTATATTTTATTACTTCCAGCCAACATTAAGATTTTGCACGTTGTTAAGGCATAAACAGCAGAACGAAAAACACCACTAAGTGAAAACAGCAAAACGTCAAAACTGTTACACTACTTAATAAATCACAAAAGTAAATTCCAGTAATTTGCTACAAGTTATAATTAATTTTGACCAACACTACCCTAATTAGAGGGTTGGTTAAAGTAGACCGGGTCACGAGGGACAAGTAAATTGTACCATTAAATATAAACAATAGTGTTTTTGTTGGTTTGTTTGTCGTGGTTTTCTTTATCGTGGTATCGGAGCGATGGATTATCGTAACTTTGGCACAGTGATAGTATAAGAACTCGAGAGTAGCATACGCCACTTTGTGCCCCGAAACATCGGAAGTGAAGCCACGCGAGTCCACTAGTCTATCTATACTTATATAAAGCTATAGATGGTTAAAAAATTTGTACATAGGAATTCGAATAAAAAAAGAGTAGGTATAGTTTAAATCGTTAGCAGAACACGATTCATTCAGTTGTTATTCGAATTTTTGTTTGTCTATTTATTTGGTTGCACATTACACAAAAGCTGAACGGATCTTCTTGGTTTATTGGTATGTAGGTAGTTTACAGTCCTGAAAGTGACATAAGCAACTTTTAATCACAAAAAAGCGAGCAATGCCGCGGTATCCACTAGTTTACTCGTAAAGCTTTATTACATTTTGTATATGGTTCGTTACCTCAACTAATGTAAATGTGTTGGGTATACAAACATCATTTATCTGTCTGGGTTGTGTCTAGCCAATTTAAGCATTTTATAGTTTTCTCACACGTGCGTTTGTGTGTTAGTTGAGCAGAATCGTAGGAGACACTCCTTTCGATATATTACTTTATTTTTCAAAGGGTTTGAAAAACACTCTTGACACCAGAGTCATTCGATAAGAAGAAGTAAGAGTGATTTTTGCGTCATGTACCTTACAAAATCTTTTTTTTTACATGATATAGGCTTACGCTTGACTACAACTTGGCTGATGTTAAACAACGCTATAATCTACGATCGAGCGCGCTTACCTAGAAGGAACCGGTTTACTCTCGACTTGAAGACCGACAAATTATAGTTCAAGGGGAATAGAGATTCGGGCAAGGAATTCCACAGTTTGGCTGTTCGCACGATGAAAGTCGAAGCAAAGCAGTCTTTGGATAAATCATAAATACTTAAATGTAAATCTAATACTACTAAAGAAAACTAAAACTTTTAATCTTGTTTAATCAACAGAGTTTCCATAAACAAATCTCCAAAAAATCATCATAAGCTTAAAACCTATCTATCGGTCACCATCCCATCTACTCTATCAACTTCTACCATAAAATCCAAAACCTATTCTCTCCAAAAAATCTTTGACACAACTTCAACCATTACTTACGAACTACTACCTTTCCTCAAGATTAAACACTTTAAACGGACGCCGAAAGGTTTTATTTATTTAAATTAAACACTATTAACATATTGATAATACACTTCTGGCGGTAAAAGGCTCGAGAGTCGTCTTATCACGATATTACCGACGCTTTTGGTTTCGATTTTGTCGCTTAGAACCATGTCGCTGTATAACTGTGACAAAAATGAAAAAAAAAACTAGTTAATATTGCTCAGTGATTGTAATTTGACTTATTCTGTAAATGAAATTGGTGTTATTAAAAGCAGAAGACAATTATAGAGAAACGTTTTTTGAAGCTCAATTTTTCTATGACTGTTTATATGCGTTCTGCTAAACGGTTTGTTTTCTATTTTATCGGAAACTTACAAAATATGGAATATAAAGTAGCACAGAGATCGCTTTTAGCGATAAGGTCGCCAGTTAAGACACTAGGCTTAGGTTTTAATATTATTTTTGTAAATTTCTGTATTGTGCTGGTGTTTTAATAAAGTGTATATCTATCTATCTATCATATGTGCATATACGTTCTGAGTTACTTTCTAATGCTTTCAGCTTTGTGACACTGGCTTTACAAGAAGAAGTTACAAACAAGCTTACTTGCTAATATACACTTCAGCACTTAATTAAATTTTATAAACCTCATTAAATTAATTCGTTAATTTCTTGAAGCCAAAACACCTACCTTTCTCTATGTCAAAGTTGGCTACATACACATACATACGAAAAGAAGAAAGATATTATACTTGTTGCGACGTTTAAGTACAATTTTGTTACATCATACATGTAAAACTGTTAAAACTTTTCCAAGTTTAGTTTCTCTCTACCTGGAGCCCTGTTCCAAGAAAATTATAACCCAGGAGTCTTCAAATCTAGAGTAAATAGGTTTCTTCTAGGCAATCGTGCAACATCTTAGACTATAGTGGTGCTTAGCATCAGGCAGGCTATAGTCAAAAGTAATAAGCCTATTTCTTTTTTTATTTTATTATATTTCGTGTTAAAAAAAGATTTTATAACGACAAAGTCCTCCTTAGCCTTTTTTCCGTGCCGTCGTGTACGTCGGCATTAATTGTAAAACAATAAGGCACGCGACAGAGCGCGGCACGACAAGCGATCATGTCGCGTCGTGAGTGCGTGCCTTATTGATACAGCCTTCTTGATGAATTATGTTAAACATTGTCATAAACATATTGGAGGAGCTTTCGGAAGTTCCTTTGATAATACTTTTGTAATACGATAATAATACCGAAATTTTTTTCTTTATGTAGCAATTAAGTCACCATAAGTCTGGGTCGATAACGTTTTCAAAATTGGGAGTTCCACAGATGAAAGTCTTATTCATATATTACTAGCTGTGCCTGCGACTTCATCCGCGTGGCTTTGAATTTTGAACCATTTTTCGCATCGCACGCAACGGAAGCCCTCAAAGATGAATAGTTTTCCCCGTTTTTTCCACATTTTCCATTGTGTCTTCGCTCTTATTAGGTGCAGCGTAATGTTATATAGCCTAAAGCCTTCCTCGATAAAAAGTCTATTAAACACAAAAAGATTTTTCAATTTGCACCAGTAGTTCCTGAGATTAGCGCGTTCAAACAAACAAACAAACAAACTCTTCAGATTTATAATAATAGTATAGATTATAAATATACATATTACTACTTAATTTTCTTTAAAAAATTGTGTTATTACTCGAAATCACCGGAATATCTTTTTTTTTTCGTTTCTGTGTGTCAAAAAGAGCTGTAAAATAAGTTGGTAAAACTACGTTAGAAATCTTCAAAGAGATTTTAACTCGGCATTTGCTTGCAACTCTCCAAATACTCATAGATAAAAAAGGAGTCCGCATCCAAATCACACCCATAATTAGCTGTGGCATACATCAGGAGGGTTGGAAGGAACACGTGTCGCCTGTCCGCACCTCGCTAACTGATGAGATGGTTCTTGGGATTCTACGTCGTAAGGAAGAAGATAGGTATCAAGATACGAGGTTTTTTTTCAGCATATTCAATTATGAGAAAGGCATGTCGCGTGCAAGATCTAGGAGCTTTCAGTTTTAACCAAGATTTTCACCGCATAGCGTATCAATTTATCTTATTAAATTTTACTGTGGTTTTTTGTACTATTAAATGTAAACCATTTAACATAAATATACCATCTTACCATTTCATTCGTTCGTATCATTTGGTCGATTCATGGATGTTTAATGCGAGGTTGATTGATAACGATGCTCAGTAAATTCACTGAAAAAGAAAATTATTGTGAGTACCTAAGCGTATATTATGTTAGTTCTTCACGCTCAAACGGGTGAAGCAATTTCAACGTTATTAATCATAGATACCAACTTTTATCTATCCAAAATCTGAATCAATCACTTTAGTGATCCAAATAACGGAAGTATCTATTCCACGTGAAAGCCATCACATCCCTAACCAGTAAAATATACGCCATATATTCGCATGTCCCCTAACTAGAGTCGAGACGTCATTATGCCCTCACTATCTATGTTTGACAGCTCTCTGACAGCTACTTGACAGTAAGTGCTCGTAAACACGTGTTGGTAATTGGCGGTAGTGACATTTGACGTCGTATTTAGTGTGCTAGGTGACGGTATTCTTGTGTCGTAAGGATATTAGCTAGTTCATTTGGTGTGTAAATAGTATTATGGCTTTTTTTACGTGGGATAGGTTAACGTTTGACTACAGCCTGCTTAATGTTAAGCATTGCTGCAGTCTAGGATGTAACACGCTTACCTAGAAGATACCTATTAACTCTGGGTTTGAAGACCTCTGGATTGTAGTTCGCAGGAAACACAGCTTCTGGTAATGTGATGGGATTTGCTTTGAACTGCATTTTTTTATGTAAGTACAAGTCGAGGCTTAAAGAGTTCATACAGTAGAATTGTATCTTACATGGCTTGATGTCAACTTAGTCAAAAAATTCTCGGACAGTTTGTTTCAGTTTACAAAATCGTTGATGACAACTCGGCCTCTCCACAGGTTACTAAAGAGATACTATGGGTCAAACATGAAATCTACAGTTACGAAGTAATGTGTTGAGTTGGCATTACATTGGGTGTAGTATTATTATATGTTCGGTGATTGGGAATTGTATCCAAGACAAGAAAAAAAGACAAGTTGCTTGCGGCTTGTATGTGTATTATATCGCAAGAGAGAGAGTTTTGGCGTAAGAGGGCGGAGGCCTAAGCCCAGTAGTGGGTCCCATTAGGCTGATGATAATTATGATGTGTAGGCATTTGTGTTTATTTTTATCAGCCACGGGTCTTAGTTGTATTGTCATATGTATTTTTTTTCTATACTGGTGGTATATTTCTTCTGAACGTAGAATTCCTTAAAGTTACACAAACACCTATTAGTAGGTAGTACTTAACTATAAATTTATATAAAACTATCTGACAACCAAGACAACATATTTAAACAATTTTTTAAGTTTTTTAGGCAAAGTACTTTTTCTTCAGCGCTGACTCAAGAATAATTTGCTCAGATTTGTTCAGAATAATTTGCTAAGCTTCACCAAAACAAAAACAGAACACGTCACAGACTAATCCCCAAATTACAACCGCAATTTGTTACACAAACTTTTTCGCATTTACAATAACAAACTAAGATCACATGTTTTCGAGAACCAAAACATCTGCCTTCAAATAACTTAATTTTAATGATCTAACATTAATTTTACTTAAAACTTAAAAACAGTTGATGACAACAATTATTCACACTTGAAAAACAAATATGAGAAGCGTGCGTAATTTGGTTTTCTTTATCTGTGACGTTCCGTTTTACACGTTTGGCTAATACTGTCATTAAAATGTATCTATTTTGAGTAGAACCGATAAATGAAAGATGATGCCTTTATTTCATATGAAGCAGATTTTTTTTATTATAAGTAAAGAGCTTTATTTTGTGTCTTGTACAATATATGAATCATACTATTACATTTGTTTTCAAACTTTTGTTCAACAGATTAAAAATATCTTTACCCAGCAAATCGGAATAATTTTCTGAAGGTGGTTGATGAATATTATCTAAATTAAAAATTAAAGAGAGACAATTACTTTGAAGCGTTAACTTTTTATACAAAATTTCAACTTAATTTTTGCCTACTTCAATCCTTTGAACGGCAGAATACGACAAATAGCAAACCAAAAGTAAAAAGAAACGTAAAGAAGCGTTCAGATCGTGACCGTTTGCTGCTGGCAGCAATATCGCTCTGCTGTGAATAATGGAACGTTTCGCTTTGCTATAGCATTCATACCTGGTTACTAAGCAACAATACTAAAATAAGGTCAATGTTTATGTAACGTACGATAGGAAGAACAATGCAAGACAGGGTGTATTATCGTCATAAAAAGCGGCACCCCACGGTTTCAAAAAAAGTCTTTGATTTTTCCAGGATACTATCTCCATAGCAAATTTTATTCAAATTGGTTAAGCCATTTGAGCGTAAAGAAGCAACAAATATACATGCAATCACGCACAAGCTTTTGTCTCTATAATAGTAGCGGGATTTATATTGATCACATTGTGTTCTAAATGGTATTTCTTATTAGTCCTGTATGGTTCTAGTATTCCTATAGCGAAGGTTTATAAACGACGGCTAAATAAATCCTAGGTTGCTGGGTTGGACTATAGTGTGTTTCAGTAGTATTGGTACTTAGATATTATTCGAGAAATATGGTCATGTGACACTAAACTTTTACCGTCTTATAACTCTTCGTGTTGGTTTTCTTCTTTCTTTTTTTACTATACAAAGGTTTTCCTTTCACTACAATCCGCCCTAAGTTTGCATTACTGGAGTGTAAAATATTTAATAACTAGCTTACCTAAAAACGTCATCATATACGAAATATCGTCATCATATGAAAATCTTGTCAAAAACACATATTGTTACCAATTCTAGTACAGTGGCAATCTGGAGGCGACTGTACATATTTAGAACTTATTTACTTATCGTAATGGAAGGCCGCCAATTAAGACGCTAATTTTAATTTCTATGTTTTACGTGTGGTATTTTATTAAAGTATTTATCTATCTTTCAACTTATCTCAATGACTTCCTGTTTTGGAATGCTAAACTTTGAATAGAACTCGTAGGTTTTAAGAACCAGTGATACTCTTAGAAAAACTGACGAGAAAAATTGGGAAAAATGACACAAACTTCACAGTCTCAAACCCAGCTTTAAAATTAAAAAAAAAATGTTAGAACTGCCCCAACGGAAGACCAGCGCTGGTTGCTTCCACACAACCAGTATTATACTGAGTTGGGGCTGTGTTGTGGCAGATAGTTTGTTTGTTTATTATGTTTTTACTCGTATTTGTTTTTCTGTTAAATCTGTCACAATAAATGTTTTCTTTCTTTCTCTCTTTCCTTCTTTGTCAGATACACCAATTCTCACTGTTTCTAGTGTAGTGGCATCGTCGTGATACGATCGACAGAGTCCCGGACGACACGAGCGAGCAACCTGCCCCGACTGTACATATATTTAGAACTTATTTACTTATCGTAATGGCTTCGGGTTTTGGAATGCTATGAAAACTTTGGTTCAAACTTGTGGTTTTAAAAACATGTATGGGTCATAGAACTGTATCTGATTAAATGCATGAGTAGTTAATATGGATACAATTAATACATTATGACTTCAGACCCTACAGAATATTATCCATTCAGGAAAGTGTTTGCTCAGGAAAGATGAACAAATACCTATACGAAATTTACGAGAAATTTCTTCTAAGTCGGAATTTCAACGTTGGCTCCTGAATATCTTCGCTAACTTTGCGAGACAATTGAGAGATTAACGCTTTATTTGACACTAAACAAAACAATAATAAAATTATACACATTTTAAACCTACATACAAATATAGAAACGAATTAATAATCTCTTTAAAACGTTATCGCATATTAATGTACTTATTTTTTTTTTCCTTTATTATTATAATTATATTTATATATTCATCGTATACAATTATTGACACCAAGATAAACAGTAATTAATACCTTGTCCAAACAAAGTTATGTAAGTTATTGATAATAAGAGAAGAAATTGAGCTATTTATCAATCGTCGTCTCATTAGCGCCGTAACTTCCTTCAAGACTTTCCAATTACGTATTTTATTACACGGATTATCTGGAATAGATACTGAATACTTGAAACATTTTTTTATATACAAAGCGTTGGGGGAATTGAGGTTTGTGGTTTCATTGTTGAAAATTAGCAATAGACTCGTTAAATATATGCAAAGTTGTAAGTAGGTAAAAATCCGTAATAGGTCATCACCTATAAATTCTCAACGGATAAATGTTAAAAAATTCGTTGGCTGGGAGAATAACTGAAAAAGGCAAAAGATAGGTCACAAAATTGCCCTTCTTTATTAAATCAAACAAAAACCTATTTTTACATGAATATGCAACTGTGCAAGTTTGAAGGTTACATTATATTATACAATCGAATGAGAGTGGCTAACTCTGGTGACGATAGTTAATCAAGCCGCCCTGAGGGCCTCTGAAATGGCTTAACGACTGCTGTTCTACACAAACAGCCGGAACATACAATTTAACGTGTCATCCAACCCACGGAAGCGACCAGATTGGAATGCCACTTTGAATAATATTAATGTTCAACTACACTTTACATTAGATTAGATAGATAGATAAATTCTTTATTAAAACACCACATACATAAAAAACAATACAAAAAAACATAGAAAATAAAACTTGCTTTTTAATTGGCGGCCTTATCGCTAAGAGCGATCTCTTCCAGGCAACCAATCAGGCAGGGATATATTCTTATTACGCTTTGCCGCTAGAATCTAGATATTAGGAAAGCACCATCACTAGATGTCTTCAAGTTGTATTTATATTATTGAGTCAAAGGCTCAATTGGCTGCCAAAAAGCTTGGTATCCTCTCGAAGGTGCGTCGGTACTTCCATCCGGAACAGTTGCTTACCTTGTATAAAGCACAAGTTCGGTCGTGCATGGAGTACTGCTCGCATCTTTGGGATGGATCAGCAAAATACCAGCTAGAGGCGTTGGATTCGATTGAAACGCGAGCTAAGAGGTTAGTAGGTAAAACCACCATTAAGAAGGCAAAACTCCAAAGTTTGGAACATCGCCGCAAGGTGGCCAGTCTGTCGGTCTTTTATCGAATACATTTCGGAGAGTGTGCAGAGGAGCTACATAAACTGATTCCCTCAGCTCCCTTTTATAACCGAACAAGCAGAAAGTCCGCAGGTAGACATCGTTTTATGGTGGAAGTGCCGAAGTGTCGAACGCAGCGCTTTGCTTCTACGTTTATTGTACGGACGGCAAAGCTCTGGAACACTTTACCAGAAGCTGTGTTTCCTGCGAACTACAATCCAGGGGTTTTCAAATCTAGAGTTAATAGGTATCTTCTAGGTAAACGTGTTACACCCTAGGCTGCAGCAATGCTTAACATCGCAGGCTGTAGTCAAACGTAAACCTACCTCACGTAAAAAAAAAAAATCTTCTTTGGTTCCGACATCAACTGCAGTATATGTTTTTATTTTGTCTTTTGTATTAATATGTATGTATTGTTATGTATGTATGTATATGTATATTATTGTAATATTTGTTTATGTTTATTCATATATAGATAAGTAGTATAAACTTTTTGATCTTTTTTTAATTTAATATCTTAAACACCTCGTCCTACTCACTTATTTTGAAGAATATATTTGTTAGATTACTTTATGTCCTTAGAATCCAAAAAGGGTAATCAACTTCCAGTTACAAATGGCTATTTGATTTGAACAAATTGTTGATAGCGCCGTGATTTAATGCTTTAATCGTTATTTTCTAATAGATTGTTACCATCATTTGTCTGAATATCACTTTGCTTAGTAATTACGATAGCCATTCGATTTAACTTTGTGACCATGTTTTTAAAATACAGCCTTGCATCACCAATATAATATATTAAGTAAAATTAACTCAACGATTAATCACAAATTACTTTGCTAACTTTATCACAAAAGAAATCAATACTTATTTTCGTTTACACGATGTCAGAAAAGGAAAGAACCAAGACAGAAAATAGCACAATAATAAGTTTAAAAGAGGATATCTCTTTAATCCGAAAAAAAAAAGATAAAACAGGCTTGATTAAATGATTGATTAATTTTAATAATTTAATTTGACCTTTTTCCCCAAAGTTAAAAATACTGCACTAATAATAAAATCTTGTACAATATATCAAAGGGGGTCGAAGAAACGTGTGATATGGCAAAACTCGCGGATTATCACGAGATGGCGTTATTTTATGCGTATCGACGCGTGCGCAGGCGCTGACAGATTTTATGACATTTGGATGTTTAGAATTGGTGACAATAATGTCTTTGTCAAGATTAACTACTGCTTTTGAACAGTTAGATATGGCTAGTTTTGATTTTGATAGTGTTTGTTCGTCGTGAATTTTTTATGTTTTGTTTGTGCAAATAATGACTCTAAAGAAACCGAATAAAGAAAAGCTTTACATTATTACCTACGTATGTTTAAATTGACCTTTAAAATCATATCAGTCTGACCTAAGCTCAAATCATATAAATCTCGCGATTTACTTAGTCCAAATGGTTATATTTTAAGATAATTCATTCTAGAAACTATAAATTACCTACTTGTATGACCCAACAGCCTTATTGCAACAATTGCACGCATTTAAAAAACTAATGGCTATTGAGTCATCTAACGCACCTACATACGACACAAGACTATTCTAACGTTTCATAACTCTACATTTTATTTGGCCCAAACATGCTATTCTGTTAATTCGCTAATTCATTTATATTTTGTTCATATTTCGTGACAAACACAAAAAGACTGTGGCTTTGCGCAAGCCTTAAATTATGATGTTTATTTCGAGATAACAATAGATTTTAGAGATTAATTTGTTTCGAGCAGATGTGAATGGTTGAGGTATGAATAGAGTGAGTGTGGCTCAGCGGTTCCAGTTTCTGCTTTTCATCCAAACGCAAATTCGGTTCAAATCCGGCCCTACACCAATGACTTGTATTTTCAAGTTATGTGTGGATTTGCACTCGCTTAACGGTGAAGGAAAACATCGTGAGGAAACCGACATGTTTGAGGACCACAATATCCGAGGACTTGTGTCCTCCGTGGAAGGACCTGGGCGCCCACCACGATGTATCTGCCTAAGAGAACTCCCCTAACGAATTAATTCTGCGGGGGAGTCACGACCCTCAGTCATGACGAAATACGACTCGAGAGAGAGAATGGTTGTAATCTCTAGTGATAAGTATTGGGTCTTTTTGGTTTGATTTTCTGATACATTATTTGTTTACAGGGTAATAATAATATCAAGAATAATATGGAAAATTGACCTACACGGCCAATTTTTCTCTAATTTCTTCATTTTAATTTTATTTATTTCGGCTTAACATTGGTAATAACATTAATACAATTATCTTACACTAGTATTTTTACCTATTAAAGCTAAGCACATCATGCACAATTTTATTTTTACTACAATACATAAAGATAATGAAAATATATTTACAAACTAATCCTAGTTGAAAACAATAGGTAGAAAACATTGTTGTTTAGGAACTTAACAAGTCATGGATTTGAAATGTATGCAACAATAAAATATATTTAGTATGATACCAAGGTTACATCAAGAAGCTTAAAATGGAAATTTGGCTACAGTACATTTAGCAAATATACAAGGAATTATCTGTTTTTATAAACAAAATAGTTTAGTTTTAGGTGTGGGCCTCACCGGCCCTCAGCGCAGAAGTCACATGCATTTTGAATTTGGATACAGATTCACAAAATATATCTAGGTCACTTGCATTACTGTGGTATCTATTGGCTAAATTAACCATTCTAGGCACTGGTGAATTGGCACCTAAGACAGTTCTACGAAGGACTGGTGCAAATGATGTAAATTTAGCAGGTTTACGCGGGTAACGGTATGGCACTTTGAGTCTAAATTTTGATAAAAGAATGGGACAGTTTACTTTGTTGTGTATAATTTTATAAAGAAATATTAGATCCGCCTTTATATGCCTATCAATGATCTTATCAATTTTAAAGAAATCTAAACGCTTTTCATATGAACGAATTTCTTTTGCCTCTTTGGCGCAATATATTAGGTGTTCATCATGTGGTGGAAGCGGGTTATTAAAGTACATACTTACAATTATTAAATAAAACATTATTACATAATTATACATAAAACGGAGTAGTACATACATTGAAATTTTGGCAGAACTAAAACCAACTTGAATTAAAAACAATGGTGTGTAGTTAATTAATGAATTATCTACTGAGTGAATTATAGTGATATCTTAAAAAATAATGAAGTATTGCGTAAAAAAAATCAAGCAAGCACTGTGAAAAAATAAATCGGTACTTACTCAAATTCTTTTAAAATATTTTTAGGTACCCATTTGATGTCATTAGCCTCTAATCGGACAATCATGATCGACCTTTGATAAAATATTAACAAGTACGCACTTAGAACCTAAAACACGCCAGGACTTGTAAGGAAAATGATCTTATTATTATTAAAACTTTTTTTGGGTGATACCATTAATTAAATATTCCCTATTTAATAGACAATGCTTGGAGCAATTGTGAGATTATGTTGTTGTTTTGTAGACATTTATCATCATCATCCACAGCCCTTGTGATCCCACTGCTGGGTATAGGCCTGTATTTGTATGTGCCATTTGTGCAGACCTCATCCAGGTTGGACCCTCGACTTTGACGATGTCGTCGACCCATCGCGCGACCGGACGACCCACTCCTCGCCTGCCAGTTCTAGGCCACCACTCTGTAACTGCTTTACTCCATCTATTGTCTGTTCTCTTAAATCAAAATGATTCATATTCACAATTTACACACAAAACTAAATATTGCATATTTGTATGTTAGTCATAGGTCAAATAATTACCCTATTTGGCCATCAAGGTTTTTCCCGAATAAGCAAAAGACCAAAGTTAAAAAAGTAAGCCCTTAAAAAGTATCATTTAAGTTAATTATCTACCGGTAAAGTATGAAGTATGTATAAAGACACCGTTCCCTTCTTCTTGAAAAATATTAAAAAATCGTGTCTTGAGGCTTATAAATAACTGCCTAAATCCAAAGGAATTTAGCAACGCCCATCTGACAACACCACCTAAAGTATACCGTCCATATTTCAAAAACAAAAGCCGAACGCACATGTTTCAAAATTCGCGTGACAAAAACACATCGGTGGCGTGACGACTGGGCCGAGTAGTTAGAACAGTTCGGGACAATGTTTTGTGTACTTCAGGGTTAATAAAGAAATTAAAAATAAATATAAAATACGGTAGTAATAAATATTTTTTTTGTTTTTTAAATTTGCTTTATTCATCAGCACTTTCAAAATATTTGTGGCAATAGCGTACATTATCCTATCACTACAATACGTTACAATATGTTAATGTGGTTAAGTACTTTTCACAACTGAGTATTATAAACAACCACTTGTATACCTGAATCTAGCGAAACTTTCCTAATCTATGTATATACCTAATTATATAAAAAAGGTGCTAGTTACACCATTTATAACTCAAGAACGGCTGAACAGATTTAGCTGAAAATTGGTGGGGAGGTAGCTTAGAACCAGGAGACATAAAAAAATAAATAAAATAAATAAAAATACATTTATTGGGACACGAAACAAGAGATACAGAATGCAAGATATAAACAAGTAGGTACACACGTTTCATGTCACAATCCGGCCCCAACTCAGCATGTGCTGGATGCAAGCATCCAACGCTGGTCTTCCGTTGGAACCGGCAGGTGACGTCACGAACGTGACGAAAAGTATATATAATAAAGTGTGATTTGAACACAATAAAAATGTACAACATGTAGCAAACGTAGACAAACAAATAAACCATAGTACAAACATATAACACATAACAGACGGCGTAAAATATACATTAAATAATAGAACAACAAATAAAATGAAAGTATGGAGGTACATTAAAAATATAACTGACATATGATACTTTTTATCCGGTTTTTTTTAAATAGAATTGAATAAAATCCAAATCAAATCCTGCCTCTAAGGCAGAACCGAGTTCACCGGGTCAGCTAGTAATAACTAAACCAAGACCGGCTATATCCCATGTCTCGCACTGTAACCACACACCATAGGACGGGGTCATCGTCCCGACTGGAATAGGCAACCTTGACCGCTCGCCCCCTTACCATGGTAAACAATCTGAAACAGCTGGAACTTGCAGGAGGTGGGAATACCAGCTATGGAGGTGATCTTAGCTTAGTGGGTGCTGTATGACACTATACAGGAATGAACTTAGTGTGATATCCAGGGTATGTCTATTAGTGTAGTAAACCCTAGAGTACTACTTTTTGCATTATGCAATCAAATGTGCGGAACTAATATTATAATAATATGTTCCATAGAACACTTTTTGGTCCAGCAAGATTTTTTTAGAAGCTCGCAATCCAAGTTTGTTTACATCTAGAGAAAATGTGTATTTTATAAAAGCATAATAGATGTAGAACGTTTCGGAAGTCATGACACTAATATTGTCACAGTTGTGATGATGTCACTGACTGCGTATATGTTTATTGTTTTCTTTCGTTTGTTTATTGTAAGACAGACTAGGAAATTATTTTAATGGCTTGGTGAAAAAAGGAGCCTTATATTCTTGACAAATATGTAAATAATCTTAAGCTACTTTCATCACTTCTTCAACACAACTAACACTGCGAAGCGTTGCTTGCAGTCATTAATTAACCACCAACCAAAAATATTGCCCCACCAAGATCACAAAACTAGGGCATAAACAACATCAACTCGTACTAAACAGGTCAATTACACTACGTACATCGACATACCTACGTATAGATAGGTATTTGTCCAGATTGTGACCGAGGGGGTCTGTTCCCACGGCCCGGGGGGCGCCACGTGGAAGAGGGCGCAGATTTGAGACCTACACGTTTTGTGATGTCGTAGATAAATAAAAGATTTATAGACTCAGCAAATAGGTTACAGAATTTTATTGATATCAGGTTGAGAGTGGAAATATTGCCTTATGTATCTTTATAACGAATTGTTAAAAAATGTTTGGATGTACTAAATCTATCTATATATATAAAAGTCAAAGGTGACTGACTGATTTAGTGATCTATCAAAGCACAGCCCAAACCACTGGACGGATTGGGCTGAAAATTGGAATGAAGGTCGATGTTATGACGTAGGCAACCACTAAAAAAGGATTTTTGGAAATGTCACTTTTAAAGGGGTGAAATAGAGGATGCAAGTTAAACTTTTTAATGCGAGCGAAGCCGCGAGCAACCCACTCGTCGATACAAAAACACGTTTCAGCAGTTTTTTTATAATTTTTGTCTGTTTATCTGTGTCTTTGTTTGTTTATTTCAACGCTAACGCTCATCACTCAAAAAGCTGAATAGCTTATCATGATTTTTGGTAAATAGGTAGTATGATATCTTTGGAGTGTCATAGGCTACTGAAATAATGCGAGCGAAACCGCGGGTGTCCAACAGTAACCACATAATACTAGAAACACATAAATAAGGATGTACAGATGAACTGGACCAACATGGCGCATTAATTAAGGTATAATTCACATCAAACTGGCAACACTACAATGTTGCAATAGGCATGTTGCAGCTTCCTTAATTTACTGCTTTATTAAAACACTAGTAAATACTCGCGGCTGCAAAATAATAAAATTGCTTAGTAATATATCTTTGAAATATGTAAGTAACTTTAAGAATTTTGTTATTGAAGTCATTCAGTTAGTTAGATAAATCTTGCAGTTTGCTAGTTTGCCACGTTCTTACAAACTTACTTTACTATCTTCTTAACAAAAATTGTAGTTACCCGTAGCGTGAATCAAAATCAAACAATCAAAAACTTTCTTCAGTATTCAATGGAATATGGAATGACAGAAATCTTAATCCGGGATAAAAAGTAGTCGGTATGTCAATCCCTACGTCTGTATTTAATGTACAATAAAATACCAAATTAAATGTATAATACGAACTTAGAAAGTTTGAACCCGTAATAAAATAAGCATATATTTTGGTCTGAACAATGTAAATGATATTATTTTGGTTTATTTGTTACATATACCTATGTACATAAATATTTCCTGCCTTGTGCAAGCTTTCTGTAAATTATGACTATTATGTAATTTAAAAAACTTGTTCACTGTGACATTGTTACCATTTTGCCAATTTTAATTTCAAAAGAAGTAAATGTATGAATCATTTAAAACTGCTTCTGAATTTTTAGTACATAATTCATTCCATATTTTGACTTTATTAATCTTAGCACATGCACTCGTACCAACATTAAAAATAAGCAAACTCAAATATGCACATAAATAATCTGCATTAAAAACTCCTTTCAGACGTCACTGAATTAAAAAAGAAAAAATACGGCAATATGGCGCCGAAGTTACCGCCAGCCGCTATTTGGAGCCAAATTTAAACATGGAACGACTATTACAGCGACAACGGCCAAAGTTGGACTATTTCGACGCGATAGTCTTATTACGTTTCTATTTAGAGAGCTGCAAATAGAGTGAATGCTCAGATTTAAGTGAACTTATGAATAATTTGTCAACTCCAGTTTTTTTTTCTATTTTATAATTCCCAAAACTATCGCCTACGTGTTACAAAGTACAACCTACATAAACATAATAATAGGTTGGTATGTATGTGAATTATATAGGTACAAATTCCCTATTGTCAATTTTATTAAGCATTTACTACAATAATAATCATTCGTTAAATGTAAGATTACTATGATTTTCTCGGGGAACTAAGAATAATAATTTATAAATAGGTTTTTAAGATTTCGACTTAAGTTTTCCTTAAACTATTCTAAGTACGTACAGTATCTATGAATTCCTAACGTAAATCAGTTTTACTAGAAAAAACATCTATTTACAATAAAATCTACAAACCCTCTTCTAGGTTAATATTAATGGTACATAACTTAAGCCTAATTTTGTGTTTTTATTTCTGTAGTCCTGATTGGAAACTAGAGCTAACTCATTAAAGTTCTTACAAATATTTCTAAACTGCAAAACTTAAAGTTATTAGCTTAATTTCCTTTTATATTTTTTCGTGACAATCTTAAAAAAATATTATTAAACTCCAAAGAAGTGTGTTGGTGAAGTTTTTAAACTGTCTGTGCACTAACTCAGCCGTTTATTCGAGCGAGGTAATTTGGTTAGCTCTCTGCCTACCGTATTATATCCTAACTTTGTCTGGATAACTGTGCATTTCCATTGTTATTTTACACTGAGTCAACTGAGTTTTAATTATTATATACTTGTGGGTGCTCGCGGCTTCGCTCGCATTAAGAAGTAAAACTTGCATCCCCTATTCCACCCCTTTAAAAGTGGCATTTCCAAAAATTCTTTCTTAGCGGATGCCTACGTCATAACATCTACCTTCATTCCAAATTTCAGCCAAATCCGTCCAGTGGTTTGGGCTGTGCGTTGATAGATCATAGTGATCTATCAACGCACAGCCCAAACCAGTCAGTCATTCAGTCAGTCACCTTTGAGTATTATATACATATATATATATATATATATATATATATAGATTTTTCTTTGTTTAAGTCACTAGTTAGTATAAAAAAAATACAATTCATTTCATCAATTGTATGTGTTTCTTAAATGATTATTTCAACGCACCCTTGTTTACTCGCACAAAAAACAGTATGTAGGTGTACTCAACGACATTAATAATTATTAATGTCGTTGGGTGTACTTAACAGAACATGACGTGGAAAACTGATGGGTTGAAAAGAAATAGCAAAGCCTTTGGCCACTTCATTTGTTTACTGCTCGTACTTTTACGTCAGGGGGAGTTTATACGCGAAACAGAAAACATAATATAATATAATCTTTTTCTTATCGAATGAAAGTGGCCAACTCTGGTGTCTAGAGTTTATGAAGCCGCCCTAAGGGCCTCTGACATGGCTTTGCGACTTATACTAATATAATATGTAGATTAAGATTAATGACTTTCGTTCAGCTAATCAGACTATTCATTATTTTCAAATTCGAATCCAAAATTATTTATTGTGGACAACAAAGTGATTCATATTTTGTTTGTAAATATTACACCATTGTATTATTTCGTTACTGGGTAGATTGGTTTGGTAGCTATATCACAATTGATCTGTTTGATTCGTTTTCTTTCCTCTACAAAGCTTCGGATAATTGTGATTTTGGTATGGTGGTAGTAAAGAAGTTCATATAATATAATAGTACATTGTTCACCGAGAAGAGAAAGTGACCGATTACCGTCGAGGGTGTCGTTTGAAAACACCCGAGATCGGGAATCGCACTTTCTCTCGAGTGCTTTATACTACACTTACGATGAAAATAAAAAACTAAAATATCGAACAAATATGCGGGGAGAAAATGAATCTGAGCGGGAGAGAAAAGTGTATGAAAATCCATTCTCTCCCGCTCAGATGCGTTTTCTCCCCGCATATTTGTTCGATATGCAATGACGTACTTTCTACCATAAATTTGATAAAGTATCAAGGTACTTTTCGAGCAGGTGTAGTATAAAGAATCTTTCCTATTAGGTCTATTGGTCCAGATCTCTACTGGTTCTTGGTTTTGTTTTTATCAGATAAATTTTAGACCTACAGGGAATTAAAGGAGAAGGTAGGCGTCATGTCGTATAAGGAGGTCAAGGAATTGGCAGAAGACCGGAAAGGATGGCGCATGCTCCATATACCACGGCCTTGCCCTCAAATTTGTGACGGTAATGAATTATTTAGTAAAAGCATTATGCTGTGGAAACGTACACCTCCGCATTAGTATGCGAAAGCTCCGTCGTTACCGCACGACCAAAGTTTACAGTTAGCCTGGCGCATCTCCGCTGCTGACTGTACCTACATACGTGAGCTAAATGATATACAATGTACTATGGACCATATACTGATCTTCTATGTATATAAAACTCAAAGGTGGCTGACTGATATAGTGATCTATCAACGCACAGCCCAAACCAATGGACGGATTGGGCTGAAATTTAGAATGAAGGTAGATATTATGATGTAGGCATCCGTTAAGAAAGGATTTTTGGAAATTACACCTTAAAAGGGGTGAAATAGATAATGCAAGTTTTACTTCTTAATGCGAGCGATTCTTAAAACGGCGAGCACGAACTAGTCTATACATAAATTACATATAATACGCTGAAGAGTGTCAAAAATGTGAACATTGAAGATATAAAAAGAAAATGTTTGAGTATAATCCATAACAGAGGGCGTTACAGCAATTTTTGATTTTTTGTCTGTTTATTTAAGCGCACATAACGCAAAAATGGCTAATGGCTGAACGGATCGTCAAGATTTTTGGCTTTGGCTACTTTTTATCTCAAAATAATGCGAATGAACCCGCCGGCGTCCACTAGCACGAAGTAAAATACTTAAATAGTGTTACTGGTAACTTTTTCCGACTTATCGAATTTGGGTCGAGTATCTTAAAGGCACTAACCTCGAAATCAAAGGTAAACCACTTTTATTTATTTATAACATAAGTACAAGCCGTACAAGTCCAATGCGCCTGCCTTAGTTAAATACATATACGAGTATGCATAATATTGATTATTTACATTGCTTGAGTGTGTGCAATACATCTTTTTAACTATGCTACAACTTTTTGTTTTACATCTTTGAAAATTCAAGAAATTATGGACTCTTCCACAGAATTCATCAAATGGTGAAGTCTTGGAAGTGCCTGGAAGAATTCGCTCTACGTGATAAGGCCGCCCTAGGTTAAATTATATAACTGTAAATTGTTTTTTCTGTACAATAAAGTTATATTGATTGATTGATTGGAGTTCCCCATCCTCCTCCTCGCGTCGTTTTCCTCACTGCTGAGGGTCGTGACCCCCGCCACGGATCATCTTCTCCCGCACGATCTTGCGCCATCGACTCCGGTCATTTGCCGTGTGAATGGCTTCATGAACTTTCGTTTCGAGTGCGGTGCGAATCTGGTCAGTCCAACGCATCGAGCTTCGTCCCCGCGGTCTTTTACCCTCGATCTTGCCTGTAATAACCAGCTTTTCAAGGTTGCTCCCATCTTTACGAGCTATGTGACCGAAATACTCAAGGACTCTTTGTAAGCAGATGGATGAAAGCCCATGAAAGCCAATGGAGTTCCCCATATAACTTGAAAAATAAGCCATTGGTGTAGCGCCGAATTCGAACCAGGTCACGGTGCGTTAGAAATATTTTAAAACATTTAAGTACTTATGTACATCCAGTTAACGCTGACAATTAAAAGACGAAAAAATGCCCTAAGGGCAAAGAGTTGTACAAATAGAGACGTAACACCCATTTTAAAAAACGCCCTAGCGCGTCGCGAAATTATGCTATAGCTATTTAGGTAGTATGTATACGCAGCGTTGTTTACATCATTCAGGAAAGTAAAAGTGGTCAGAGATATATAAAGCCCCGTTGTGAGAAAGAGATAAACGTATGTTTACAGCTACGTCAGCCGTCAATCGTGAATTCGAGTCGCTATTTGTCTCTTTCGTGGAGATGGCTAAGTGGCAACGCGTCACTGGTTGATTTATAGTAATATTAAATGTTTGTATTTTCATTTTAATACTGCTCTGAGTTATATAGGCTGGATCTACCTACGAATGACCCGGGAACATCAGAGGGTATGTGGGTGGATGTAGACAGCCTAGAGCCAGACATCTTATTGTCTGAAGTTGAATCAGCAATTCAAAAATTGAAGCCAAATAAAGCTGCTGGCTCAGATTGCATCACTGCAGAGATCCTGAAGGCATTGGGAGAGAAAGGCAAGGCAGTACTTTTGGACATCTGCAACACAGTGTGGAAAACGGGCAGGTGGCCGGAAGATTAGACGCACTCTGCAATTCTCCCATTGCACAAGAAAGGTGCTACTAGGAAGTGCGAAAATTATAGAACCATAGCACTTATCTCTCACACCAGCAAGGTACTCCTGCACATCATCAACAATCGGCTCCGATACTTCCTAGATTGGCAAATTCCTCAAGAACAAGCAGGCTTTGTCAAAGGAAAAGGTACAAGAGAGCAGATACTTAACGTTAGACTGATTGTTGAAAAGTGCTATGAATTTAACACTCCAGCAGTGATGTGCTTCGTAGATTACCAGAAAGCTTTTGACTGCGTACAATGGGGTAATCTCTGGAAAGTGCTTAGTGAAATGGGAGTACCACGTCACCTCATACTACTTATTAGAAACCTATACGTCTCAGGCAGCGGTTCAGTGAAAATTGGCACAATATCTTCAGAAACTTTCAAATTTGAGAAAGGAGTGCGACAAGGCTGCATTATCTCACCCATCCTCTTTAACATATATGGCAAATACATAATACGTAGAGCGCTAGACGGTTGGGAGGGTGGTGTAGCCGTGGGTGGTACAAGGATTTCAAATTTGAGGTACGCGGATGATACCACGCTACTGGCAGCCACCGAAGAAGAGATGGCTGAACTATTACGTCGGTTAGAAGCAGTAAGTTTAGAGCTTGGCTTAAGGATTAACCGTGCTAAAACGAAGATCATGATCGTGGACAGAGCCAACGTCCTCCGAGGAAGTCCTGGACTCAGTGGGTACGACATAGTGCAGAACTTTACCTACCTGGGTTCAATTATAGCAAACAAAGGAGGATCGGAACTTGAAATCAGGCGACGAATTGGCATGGCAAAATCGGCGATGAGCCAATTGGACAAAGTATGGAGGGATCGGAATATTCTGAAAAAGACCAAATTATACATGGTGAAGACACTGGTCTTTCCGATCTTTTTGTATGGGGCGGAATCGTGGGCTCTAAAAGAAACTGACCGACGCCGCGTAGACGCTTTTGAGATGTGGTGCTGGCGGCGAATGCTACGGATTCCATGGACCGCGTTTCGGACAAATGCTTCCATCCTAAAAGAGCTTAACATAAAGCAACGCATGTCCGCCGTATGTCTGAAGCGAGTACTACAGTACTTTGGGCATATCGCACGGAAACCAGCGGACAATTTGGAGAAGCTCATAGTGACTGGAAAAATGGCAGGAACGAGATCCAGAGGTCGAAGCCCTACAAGATGGTCCGATCAGGTGGCTGAACACATTGGCGCCAAAGCAAGTGCTGCCGATACACGAAGCTACCGATCGTGACAAATGGCGTCTAATGGTCCATAATTTTGGTCGGGGTCATCACGATGCTCAGCATTGAGCTATCGCCTAGAGGAGGAGGAGATTTTCATTTTAAAAGGATAAACAATAATTACAAATGAAACGACACATCCTTCTTGCTTTTGGCACTCGTCCCAGTGTAATTATTGCACTTTCTAAACACATACGATGGCATTGTGAATATTTTTTACTGATAAAAAGTCGCGCCGTCAACGTGCGTCGCCGCGCGTTGCTTCGAGGCGACTGAGCCGAATCATGCTACGTAGCCTGATTTGAGTTCGCTACACAGAACGGGGTATAAACGCATCTACCTCAGTTTATATAGAATATCATTGCCTAAGGGTAAATAATTAGCTGGTAATAGTTAACTGGTGATAACTAGCTGCTTATTAATTGCAAAATTAAACTTATTCGTTGAATATTATCTAAATTACATAGAAAATAGACCTACACCTATTTCAACCATATACTTACTATTACCATAGACTAAGTATGCTATTACTTACCGAGTATGCAAATTTTGTAATACAGTTAAAACGCTATTATCTTGGAACCAGTTTTTAATCCATTTTATTTTCTTTTATCTTTACAAAATAGATAGATAGATAGAATATTCTTTGTTGTAACACGAAATAAAAATAAAATACAAAGAAATAGATCAAACATAGACTTATACTAGTGCCACAAGTGGCGGCCTTATCGCTAAAAGCGATCTCTTCCAGGCAACCATAGGATGGAGAGAAATGAATAAAGGATAACGGAGGACGTGTTTTACAATAGAAATAGAAGAGATAAAATAAATAACACAAACAATCATAGCTATAATATACATAAGCATAAAACAAACTTCTTAATACATATCATACTGAATAGGTACAAAAATAATCTAATACATAGTGATAAAATATATTAAATCTATATACAAATAATATAATAGTGACAATAGAAAAATAAAAGAATATATATCAGAGTAATGACGACAGATACCAATTTTTAACCTGAGTCTTGAAGCTTTCAACAGTCTGAGCTTTCTTGATGTTAAGTGGCAGTACATTCCAGAGCAGAACAGCCTGCGCGGTAAACGACTTGCCATAAACTGCTTTCTTACATACTGGATGCTGTAGAGTAAGCCTGTCTAATGACCAAAGAGCAAGGGAGTGGGAAAAATGGATGTATTTGATCCAGGAAACTAAGTAGCGAGGAGAAAATGGGTTGAAAAGGATATTGTATAGGTATAAGAGAGAGGATATGAGTATTCCGGCGAAGGCGAATGGGCAGCTACTTGAGCTTCGAACGAAAATGAGATATATGATCAAATTTACGAAGTCCAAAAATGAATCTGATATGTACAATAATTTTGTAGACGCTCAAGCTGGTCCAGCTGATCTTCCCGAATATCGAGATAGCAGGCGTCCGCATAGTCAAGTAAAGGAAGAAGAAGTGTCTAAGCTAGTGCAACTTTGGTGGCAGTGGGCAGAAAATTCCGGAGACGTCTTAACGACGCACTGGACGCAAAAATTCTGGAGCTTACTGGCGTTAAATGAGCATCCCAACGCAGCGTTTGGTCCATTGTCAAACCGAGGTTCTTGACATTATCACTGTATGGTATGACGATGCCATCAAACACAACTGGGGGAACTACCGCCCAGTCTATGCGAGAAACCATATGTGAAGTGCCAACAATACTGTCATTTTTTGGTACATCTGACAGCGTACCATCAAGAAACTCAGACAGAGGTTTGACACTGTTAAAACTGTCATTGCTGCTATCCGAAGAAGACGACGAAGCTGTGTAAAAGTTACTGCTCGCGCTATTAGTATCAAAAATATTTACCATGTATATATGTATGTAATAAAAATTGTTATAAATATATATTATGTACGTATAAAATAAATAGCACCTCTAGTTTTATATAAATTTATAGTTCGGCCTTCGGCCTCACCATAGCACTTGCCCCGTCGTTTTGTTTTGCCCTAGCACGCCCAGTAATCATCTTAAAAAAATCACTAGCTCTACGAAATCATCGATTTCTGATATGTAATCTGCACCCCAAAAAACCCCCGGAAGCAAAGAATCAGCTCGCTGCGGCCATTTTGAAATTCAGCCGCCATTTTGACGACGCCATCTTGGATTTTTGCAACCACCAGGATACGTCCTCTTAAGCCCTCTATGACATTTGTTCGAACACCCCCCACCTATCTCCAACCGTTCCAGAGTAATTCACATTTGAAATTTGTATGGCGGCCATGTTTTTTTTTGTATGGCAGCCATCTTGTTTTTTGATTTTCCTTCAACTACAAGCAGTTCTAACAAAAATTTGTTCGAGCACCCCCCTAAGTCTCATAGTTTTCGAGATCCGTTGGGGTACTCCAGGGTTTTTTCCACTTTCAGCTGATTTCGGATTTTTCCCGTTGGTTTGGGAACTTCCTCGATACAAAAATATATAACACTTGTATATTTCTGGATTTCCCGGAACAATTGATCCGTCAGTGGTAATCCAATTTATATATTTATATATATATAAATATATATATAATAAAATATTTATTAACTAAATCTACGTATATAAAACACCCGCCCGGTTGCAACAGGAAAAGGACTAATAATACTAAATATAGCTCCTTATTTAAACAATTTAGTACTCACATAATAAAATACGTATAAAATGTTTAAAATACAATTAAATACTTATAACTAAATACAAAATCGTGATAAGTGTCACAAAGAAAACTTAATAATACAATGACACTGACGTACACTACTTTGACTATATAAAAAACTGCGTTCAAATGACATATGTCAAACAAAACGTTCCATTCCTATTCTTAAAGTTACGCATGCATAAATAAAAACTAGTAACACGCAAATAAGTAAGTGAGGTAGAAGACTAGAATGATACAAATGACAATCGATTATTGAAACGATTGAAAAATTGAAACAAAATAGGTCTTATGCGTAGTATAAATTCTGTGAAAACGTTTAGATTCACTCCCCTTCAGGGATGAACAGGGCAACCCGGTCTCCCCCTTCTGGCGACGGTCCAAGCCGAGGTTCGTGCCTCAGAGGCGCCCTTGTGCCAGTCGCCCCTAACTAGTACATAGGCCCGGGCACCATCAGTGCCCAGCCATCGTCCGGTGACGCAGCAAAGGTAGCTACTAGCAACCAGCTGCATAGTCCTTTCAAAAAAAAAAAAAAAAAAAAAAAATAGATATTTTAGATTATAGACCTGAGTCGATACAAAATGAAGATTCTTATTATTGTGGTCGTACTTGAAGCCGTGGCTGCTCAAAATTTTCCTAATTTTTCTAACCTTGGAAGAGCTGGTAAGTGATTTGAAAGATATACGAGTATCTACTATATTATAAAAAAATGAAAATCGGTTTCATTAAAGCAAGTGTGCTAGAACGTAGGCTACAAAGTTACGAATCGACAATTATTAGGTAACTAGCTGTGCCGGCGACATCGTCCGCGTGGAATAGTTATTTTGGGCATCAATTCTTTCATACATATTTTTTGATATATTGAACCGTTTTCACAGCGCACGCAACGGGAGCCCTCAAAGATGAATAATTTTCCCCGTTTTTTCCACATATTCTATTGTTTCTTCGCTCCTATTAGTTGCAGCGTGATGTTATACTATAGCCTAAAGCCTTCCTCGATAACTGGTCTATCCAACACAAAATGTTTTTTTCAATTCGCACCAGTAGTTCCTGAGATAAGCGCGTGCAAACAAACAAACAAACCCTTCAGCTTTATAATATTAGTATAGATATAATCAACAGAACGTATCACATGCATCATTAGCATTAGTATAGGTACTACATTAATTCCTCTCCATCAGATAGTTGCCTGGAAGAGATCGTTTTTACGGATAAGGCCGCCACTTGTGGCATTAGTATTTAGTTATTTTTTATCCAGTCTCTGTATTTAATTTAGTGTGTTGCAATAAATAACTTTCTATCTATCTATCAACATATAATTTATGTATTGTCAGAAGGATTCGTAAATTAGGATGTATGTAAATATTAACTAAACTATGGCATATGTAATCATAGCCGAGATGGTACGTTAAGTACGTAGTACGATCACGTTAGTTTTTCAATTATACTAACCAAGCATAAAATGTAAAGTATGTAATAGATAGGTACAATAATAAAGTTAACTTTTTCTTCCGACACCTATTCATAAAAAAAAATATAAAAATTTTTACTTCAGCAGTCAAAATGCTGCAAAAAAGGACCAACAGTAACTAATTCGCTTGCGTTACATACTCAAATTTATCAGTTAATATTAAGCATTTGATAAGTTAAAAAGACGGTCTTAAAATAGGTATGATATTGATTTCACTTATCCAACATTTGCATGGCTTTTGCAAAAGGCTTTGTAAAACGACCTTGTCTGTTGCATACGTAACATCTGTGTATACTTTTTAAACAATAGGATGCATATCATACTCTAGCTGATGCGCGCGTCGTCCGCGACTTCGTCCGCGTGGAATAGTTATTACCATAAAAACGGTTCTAGTGAGTTAACCTTTGTTACATCTATTTTTCCTACACTAATTTATGTGGCAGGACCCAAAAAAAAAACTAGAAACAGATTAAATAGTAGTTTTATTGGTAATATAAGGTAATGCACAAGTAGGTTTACACAATCAAACAAAAAAAAATCAGGTAGGTGGGAAATAGGGTATATTCCCATTATGTCGAGTCCCTTTACGTCGAGTCCGAGAGTCTATTGTCTTCCAGAATATTGTAATTTTACGCTTTCTATTACCATTACGTCGAGTTTGGTTAATAGGTACAGTCAAGATATAAATTAAAAGCCAATATCATTAAAATATTGTTTTATTACTTGTTGAAATACACTATGATTACAGTAGATATATTTACTTATTAAGTAATAAATCATCCCTATTAATATCAGTTATTAGTAATAATTATTCTTTAATAAGTATTGTTTTTAATCTATATAAATCTCAGTATAATCATCACTATTCATGTAAATGTAAATCAGCATATAGTTTTACAGTAAATCATTTTTCTAAAAAAAGTAACTTTCTTAATCTATATAAATCTCAGTATAATCATCACTATTCATGTAAATGTAAATCAGCATATAGTTTTACAGTAAATAATTCTTCTAAAAAAGTAACTTTCTTAATCTATATAAATCTCAGTATAATCATCACTATTCATGTAAATGTAAATCAGCATATAGTTTTACAGTATATCATTCTTCAAAAAAAGGAACTTTCTTAATCTATATAATTATGTAAATCACATCGTCACTATTCATGTAAATGTAAAATAAATAATAAATAAATAAATATCCTGGGACATAGCACACAGCGCCATCTAGCCCCACACTAAGCAAACGCTTGTGTCGTGGGTACTAGATAACGGATATAATACTTATATACTTTTCTGTTGTAAATACATACTTATTATACATACAAACGACCAGACTCAACACAAGTAATTATAAATTTTTAAAGTGCATAAATACTTGTGTCATGCGGGAATCGAACCCGCGACCTCTAGATTAGAAGGCAGAGCCACTACCAACTAAGCTAACAGGCCAGTCGCATCAAATCAGCATATAGTTTTACAGTAAATAATTCTTCTAAAAAAGTAACTTTCTTAATCTATATAAATCTTAGTATAATCATCACTATTCATGTAAATGTAAATCAGCATATAGTTTTACAGTAAATAATAATTCTTCAAAAAAAGTAACTTTCTTAATCTATATAGTTATGTAAATCACAGTAGGTATAATCATCAATATTCATGTAAATGTAAATCAGTATATAGTTTTACAGTAAATAATTCTTTAAAAAAAGTAACTTTCTTAATCTATACAAATCACAGTATAATGATCACTATTCATGTAAATGTAAATCAGCATATAGTTTTACAGTAAATAATTCTTCTAAAAAAGTAACTTTCTTAATCTATATAAATCACAGTATAATGATCACTATTCATTAAATGTAAATCAGCATATAGTTTTACAGTAAATAATTCTTCTAAAAAGTAACTTTCTTAATCTATATAAATCTCAGTATAATCATCACTATTCATGTAAATGTAAATCAGCATATAGTTTTACAGTAAATCATTCTTCAAAAAAAAAGGAACTTTCTTAATCTATATAATTATGTAAATCACATCGTCACTATTCATGTAAATGTTAATCAGTATATAGTTTTAGAGTAAATAATTCTTTAAAAAAAGTAACTTTCTTAATCTATACAAATCACAGTATAATGATCACTATTCATGTAAATGTTAATCAGTATATAGTTTTAGAGTAAATAATTCTTCTAAAAAAGTAACTTTCTTAATCTATATAAATCTCAGTATAATCATCACTATTCATGTAAATGTAAATCAGCATATAGTTTTACAGTAAATAATTCTTCTAAAAAAGTAACTTTCTTAATCTATATAAATCACAGTATAATGATCACTATTCATTAAATGTAAATCAGCATATAGTTTTACAGTAAATAATTCTTCTAAAAAGTAACTTTCTTAATCTATATAAATCTCAGTATAATCATCACTATTCATGTAAATGTAAATCAGCATATAGTTTTACAGTAAATCATTCTTCAAAAAAAAAGGAACTTTCTTAATCTATATAATTATGTAAATCACATCGTCACTATTCATGTAAATGTTAATCAGTATATAGTTTTAGAGTAAATAATTCTTTAAAAAAAGTAACTTTCTTAATCTATACAAATCACAGTATAATGATCACTAGTCATGTAAATGTTAATCAGTATATAGTTTTAGAGTAAATAATTCTTCTAAAAAAGTAACTTTCTTAATCTATATAAATCTCAGTATAATCATCACTATTCATGTTAATGTAAATCAGCATATAGTTTTACAGTAAATCATTCTTCAAAAAAAAGGAACTTTCTTTTTCTATATAATTATGTAAATCACATCGTCACTATTCATGTAAATGTTAATCAGTATATAGTTTTAGAGTAAATAATTCTTCTAAAATAGTAACTTTCTTAATCTAATAAATCACAGTATAATCATCACTAAATGTAAATCAGCATATCTTTTTACAGTAAATAATTATTCTAAAAAAGTAACTTACTTAACCTATATACATCACAGAAAATATTTTAAATAATTAGATTATCAATCATCAAATCTTACAGATGACAGTCGTTTGAGACAAATCATTAAATCAATTTTGTTACTTGTGAAATTTTCAACTATTTTATTAATAGGTACGCATATTGATATGCGTACCTATTACGTACGTAAGATTTGGTTGAAAAAAAAATGGTTATTGATAACCATTTTTTTTTTATTTCTTTGCTTCTGATTATTGTCGTTATAGACGTTTGCCTGCTCTATTATAAATCTAGCTTCTTTAGCCTCATCTCAAAGTGTGCTGATGAGAGTATATAGCGGGGGTCTTTTACTAAGCTTTTTATTTAGCCTGTTATGCCATCCCTCTACTGGGTTCGTTGTTCTGTGACGTTCTTTGTAACAACAAATCAAATCGATATTTTTGTTCATCCACTGCGACGTTACATATTCATTAAACAATTTGGCCTCATTGCCTTCAGGTGCACTTTCTAATAGTGACACCCATGCTTCCGGAATAAAAGTTTTTGGAAGATGTGCTGTGGCTGCACACATAGAAATATATTTTTTTCCACCGGGAACATTTACTATTCCGGTCTGTTGTGCTTTTTTCCACAACGCTTTATGGAAATGGAAAAAACATCCACTTATATCTGCCAATGGAAAAACTTCTTTAATAGCATTTATTGCTGCTATCTCAAAATCAATCTTAAATTTTATTGGATGGAATTCGGGAATGTAATCTTTTACCATTTTAAACATATTCGTATAGGTTGATTGGAATTTATCAGGTAACAACGCGAAAATAATCGGCACTATTACAGTTTTGTCTGCGGTACTACCAATGTCAGCATGTACTGTATATAACTGATAAAATGGCGGCGAAATTGAAAAGAATGTCCCATCAACAAAGAACAGATTCATAGACTGCAATGCTTTTTTGCAGTCATTTAACATAAAAATCAAAATCTTATTTTGCCCTCCACTGTCTACGACCAGAAAATCTTTTCCGATTACTGGTGAAATTTTGACATCCTCCAAATTCTTGAACGTAGTCTTTCTAACATTTAAGAACTTATTTCGCGAATGATATAGTGCATTTTTCACACTTTGGAAGCTTCGAACGTGGTCAACGTAATCATTGTCTTTTAAACTCGCCATGGACATTGCATACATAGTGGGTATTGGTTTCAAGTCGGTCCGTACATTTTTTTTACATTGGTTAAACTTTATTTCGAATTCTTCTTTTTGTAATCTGGCAGACATTTATGATCTTTTCCTCTAGTCCTCAGGATGTTTGTTTCATTTTCATCTAAAGTTAAGGAAGCTTTACAATGTTTTCTTGTGCGGTACCAAATTGAGGAGCCACATTTATTTTTTCTATTAATACGGTACCGATAACCATTTTTAAGTAAAATTTTACCGCTCTTTTTGCTTTCGACGAAAAACAATTTATTTTCGGTATTGCTCCATGAACTGCACCCAGGTTCTTGATTCTCTTGGCGGTAGCCTTGCCGCCTTTCTTCTATGTTAGAATTACCCCATGTGCTGCAACCGGGTTCTTGATAATCTTTACCATCTTTACTTTGAGGTACCTATTGATGGGCTACATTCGGGTTTTTGGGTTATATCTACACTGTTATTTTGAACACTATCAATATTTTGTTGATCGAGGTTTAATAACGTGTATGAGTCGCTGGAATCATCATTTTCCAAATTTTGGGATTGGATAGGTTCTGATGGTGGTGCATGAACACTCCTATCACCTACTTCAACATTAATGTCGTCAGTTTCGTTGCCTTCCAAAATATTTATTATGGTAATTAAATCCATTTTGGATATTGTGAGTATACTTCGTATATCTACTCTTCAGTAATCCTAAAAAGGAATAAAAAATATCCGTTAAGTCAAGTAACCTCAGTAAACTAGTAGTAAGTCACTAATAACGACAATATTTCAAATTAATGAATATAAAAATCATACCTAAGATATTGGTTTCAGTATGTAAATAAATCGGCGTGCTACTTATTGAATAACAAAATTACCTATGTACGGTGGCCAGCACATCAAGTTATACCAAACTGTCAAAGGAGATCGGGCGGTTGTGGCCCAAGTGGCGTCGGAGCATGACGTTTATTTTATTTGAAAGTTACTTAACTAAGCTTACTTTTTTTGTACGGGTACAAAAAAATCTATCCTGGGAGAAAAAAGTGCATATAAAGAAATACGCATTTATATAGCTATTTTCTACTATTTATTAAATTAAATCTAGTTATTTTAACTTAATATGTTATGTTTGCTATTGTCTAACATTTATGATGACTCATACGCGTGGTATCTACTACCTACGTCAACGTTAGAAATATATAATTACTCCATTGTTGTATTGTATGGACTCTGGTTCAAGTGGCGTTTGAAGACGAGGCTAAGTTGGGATGTTTGAATAAAAATCTGTTTTTGAGAAATGATTTAAAAGTGTTTAACCAACTTTATAATATGTGTCATCGTTAGTACTTTATCTAAAAACTGAACTAAACTATGGCATAGTGTGTCAAAATAAAAAAATAAAAATAAACCAGAAATCATATTTTATTTTCACCGAAAACATTACAATAATACTTTAAGTTCAATCACAATATATTGTCCAGAAACGCTGCAGGATGTTCGATGTCCTCGTAACGAGCCCACCCGAGATACCACACTACGCTCATGATATGGGCGCTCTCTTTCTTATGTTAGTGCAAAAGTACCACCTGCATGTTTTGTCTCTTTCTCATGTTGGCGCAAAAATACCACGCATCTTACTCATCATAGATGTTAGGCAACATCAAACATAACATAATGGATTAAAATAAAGAGATTTAATTACTAAATAGTTAAAAATACATGAGCTTATAAATATACACTAACTTTTTTTCCCAGGATAGATTTTTTGTACTCGTACAAAAAAGTAAGCTTAGTTATGAACTTTCAAACAATATAAGTGGCATGCTCCGACGTCACTTGGGCCAGAGCCCATACAAAAATGTCCGATCTCCTTTCTCCTAATAATTTTAAAACCTTAAATTTTGATTGCTGTTGATTATTTAGTTCAAACTCGGTTGAGAAAATTTGATAGTTTGTGGTAATTTGATATGCTTGCCACTGTACTTCCCCAGGCATCAAATAATCTCATAATCAAAATTAATTCAATATGTGGATTATAGAAAAACACTGGTACTTACGTGTTTCGCACTATCATGTTTCTGAACCACCACAGAATTTCCTAAACACTCATACTGCTGTTACCTACGTAGTACACTCTTTCAAGGTTAAAAGGACACTGGCGAGTTTTGCCCTTGTTAAAGTTGGGACGTGCAACGTGATAACAATAGATGTGCAAGAGAGACATGTTTATGTGCAAAAGAGAGGTGACATCTAAATCTAACCTGATGTTCGAACTTAAGTTGCGTTAAGCTATTTAGTGATCTGTAATAATGTACCCTTTATTACATATGTATTAGTCACATCGATGCAATGTCTAGATACTGCTGTACTTAATTTATGTAAAATCACCAATGCGCCATCGATTTTCAGTATGTTGCAGTCGGTAGTCTAATATAATATACTTTTTATTAACATTTTCAAAGATAATATGTTATTATTATTCATAATTCAATAGATTCAAATACAATAACACACAAAACATGTGAACCTGACTGTACTTCAAAATATGAGATTATTAAACTCGACGTAAAGGTAGTAGAAGCGGGTAATAGAAACTCGACGTTAAGGGAATAGAAACGGGTCAGAAATCATAGACTCGACGTAGTGGTAATAGAAGCGAGACAAGGTTCTCGGCTCGACGTAAAGGGACTCGACATAAAGGGATATATCCGGGAAATAGATGTACTTATAGAAATTAGATTAATTGAACAAAGGTAAGTTACAACGGCTCGGAAGGAACCGGAGCAACAGTTAAATAGAAAGTAGGAATAAACAGGTAAGTACTTAGGATACAAATTAAGGCCTAAGTTACATAAGGATCAGACCTAGGGCTAACTCAGCGAGGTGAACCTTGAAAGTTAAATTATTAATTTGGTTGGTTTTCACACTAGTGACTATGGTATGACCTAATCGCATATTAAATTAAACCGGAGGCTTCAAGTGAAAATGGATTGACAGTACCGTGAGGGTTGAGCGTTACCGCTTGACCGAATCGCCACGAGGCGCGGGAACGAGTAGGCGCGGACCGGAGGCCGGCAGGTTGCGGCGCCAGCTCGTAGACCCAAGCCGGCGAGGGGCAGCGGAGAATCGCGACGCAGCGGAGCACGAGGCTGGACAGGCGTCAGGCAGTCGGGCCGGGCTTCCCTCCGAGGTCTAGCCTCCGGGAACAACCCCTGGAATTGAGACAGGAATCCAGTTAAAAAAATGAGGCAATCCCTAGAAGGGGTCAGGTGAAAACAAAGATTAAATCGATTTTAGGGATGGGTTGAAATGAAGAAAGGCGGTGTTACCATATTATTATATACCTATGACAAGTTGAGGGAATAGACAAGATAAGGGCCGCCAAATTTGAAAAAGAAAGAGTACAAAATTCAAGTTTCACACCTTAAAACATAGACATAAGATTATTTCAAGAGAAATAATTCTTTCATACACATTTTTTTGATATCTTGAACCGTTTTCGCAGCGCATGCAACGGAAGCCCTCAAAGATGAATCAATAATTTTCCCCGATTTTTCCACATTTTCTATTGTTTCTTCTCTCCTATTAGTTGCAGCGTGATGTTATAAAGCCTAAAGCCTTCATCGATAACTGGTCTATCCAACACAAAAATAATTTTTCAATTCGCACCAGTAGTTCCTGAGATTAGCGCAGTCAAACAAATAAACAAACTCTTCAGCTCTATAATTTTAGTATAAACTAGCTGTGCCTGCGACTTCGTCCGCGTGGAATAATTATTTTGGGCATTAATTGTTTGAATTTTGAACCGTTTTCGCAGCACATGCAACGGAAACCCTCAAAGATGAATATTTTTCCCCGTTTTTTCTACATTTTCCATTGTTTCCATTCATCTTTGAGGGCTTCCGTTGCGTGTGCTGCGAAAACGGTTGATATCAAAAAAATATGTATGAAAGAATTAATGCCCAAAATAACTTTTCCACGCGAACGAAGTCGCACGCAGGCACAGCTACTCCCCATATAACATGAAAAATAAGCCATTGGTGTAGCGCCGAATTCGAACCAGTGCAGTTCACGGTGCGTTAGAATTATAATACAAAATAAGTACATACGGTTAACACTGACAATTAAAAGACGAAAATAATACCCTAAGGGTACAAAATAATTAGCTGGTAATAGTTAACTGGTGATAATTAGCTGCTTATTAATTGCAAAATTAAACTTATTCGTTAAATATTATCTAAATTGTATAGAAAATAGACCTACACCTATTTCAACCATATACTATTACTTACTGAATATGCAAATTTCGTAATACAGTTTACACTATTATCTTGGAACCAGTTTTTAAACCGTTTAATTTTCTTTTATCTTTACAAAATAGGTCTAATGCGTAGTATAAATTCTGTGAAAACGTTTAGAAATTTTAGATTATACCTGAGTCGATACACAATGAAGATTCTAATTATTTTGGTAGTACTCGGAGCCGTGGCTGCTCAAAATGTTTCTAACATTGGAAGAGCTGGTGAGTGATTTGACAGAAATATGGATATATCTTCTATATTATAAAAAAGTAATATAACTTTATGAAATTGGTTATTGCCGCAACCTACGGGTTGGGTATAATGAAACAGTCAGTGTTAGGTAAAAGCACATTTCACTATTGCCGTTTTCATGGTTTCATAGTTACACAATTTACATCAGAAATTAGCGCGAGTAAAAATGGTCGATCCCGTTTCTTCTCGGTATCTGTCTTTTATGACGATCATCCTTCATGGCGGTCGCCGCATGTCATCTCTTTCTTCTCGCTCATGCATACGAGCTGGGACCACGAGTGGGATAGAGAGAGCGAACGACGCGGGCCCAAGTTTCTATGACGCAATACGTGGTTCCACCCTTAGTGGCTAGATGACGTAAGTAGTCTCTAACTTCGAGTGTTACAGTAATACTTTATTTACAATAATAAAATATAAAAACAAAGGAAGAAAAACTAAACATACTACTACAAAAAAGGGGCACGTAGAAAATCTTTAGAAAAGCCTAAAGATAAAAAAAATATAAATCGGTTTCATATAAGCAAGCGTGCTAGAACGTAGGCTACAGAGTAACGAATCAAGAAATATCTATTAGGTAATCGTATCGGCATATAAAAAAATATCATCGATTTAAAGACTAAAAGTATGTTATAAAAAATAAAATTATAAACTAAATAAACACACCCCGAAACGCCCCCGGCAAAATATAAAAATAATATATAAATTAGCTTAGAGATTACTTTTGAGATATGAGATAGATTGAGTTGTAGTAAAGCGTATCTAGTTTTAAAAAACTCCACATAAAAAATAACATTAGGACGGTTGGGACACTTATGGTTTTTAGCATTATTCTTATATGAAAATTTCACTGTTAGGTACAGTTATCACTCTTTATGAGATAAAGACAGGCTGACAGTACATGTTTATAAATTGGTTCCCGTTATACGTTCTTTTAATTGTGATTGCATCGATCAATCTACCGATCTATCTCATTTGGCCGACTAATAGATAGATAATTACGTATATATTGTCACACACAAATAAGACAAAATTTATAAAAATTACTTACATAAACTACTCTAGTACCACAAGTGGCGGCATTATTGCTAAAAGCAATCTCTTCCAGGCAACCATTGGATGGAGAGAATTAAAAAAGGATTATCAAGGACGTGGTGTACAACAGAAATAGATGCGTTAGGATAAATAATATACATAAACATAATTATAATGTGCATAAACATAAATACAAACATCCTAATACATATTATACTAAATAGGTACAAACAGAAACTAATATATAGTGTTACAATATACATAATACAAAACATATACATGTAGATAATACGTAGCGACAGCAGTTGAATTATAGCATATAATTAGCACCAGGAACGTATATAACGTTTACATCGTTACAACATAATATCAGCGTAATGACGACAGATACCAAATTTTTACTTGACTCTTGAAGCTATCAACTGACTGAGCTTTAACTGACTGAGGTTTGACTAATGAACTTTTTTTTTTATTTCAGAGGAAGGCCAATTTTGTGGAAATCTTGATATTTATGGACTTTACCAGAGAAGATGCATGGACGGTCTCACCTGTGTGAATATGAGATGTCAAGGAGACACAGTAACTACAATGGAACCAGAGAACACAGCACCAGTAGTCGAAACCACCGATCAAACTAACGTAGGCTACAATGTTACGAATCAACAATTATCAGGTAATTGTATCAGCATATAAAAAAAATATCATCGGTTTAAAGACTAAAATTATGTTACAAAATAAAATACAAATAAAATTGTTTACTAAATAAACTCTCCCCGGATCGCTCCCTGCAAAAGGCGGTCAATAAAAATGTTTAAATATATAAATTTGCTTAGAGATTATACTTTTGAGATATGAGATTGATTGAGTTGTAGTTAACCCGTCAGGTGCAAGGGCTCCTCGCGAAAAAATGGCCGAAGCGCAGCGCCCTATGGAGAATGTTTTTTGAGAGGGAGAGGTTATGGTATATTCGTAATATTTCGTATATTTCTTAATCCTATGCTTAGATTGATATACCATTCTTTAGGTCTTGAAATTATCGTTTGTTTAAATGACTAATATTATATAGCTATTACTTACCAATTAAGATTTCTTGTGATGAAAATGTTGTTTACATTAATTGCTTGAGCTTTTCTCACTTCAAGACACAATTTTGTATATTTTGGTTGGTTTTTTACAGAAAACTTAACACTATCACATATTTCGATGTTTTTTCAACACTATTATAAACATCTATCACTTCTTTTACTACACAAGACTAATTAATTTTTATCGAAAACACGGCGGTCAAACTCACGGCCCAGCCGGCTGGCCGGACTCGAAAGTTTGACCGATTTATCCCACTTATTATTCACAAAAGCACATATAAAACATATTTACTAAGTTCTTATAGTTTTTTAGTAATTCTACCGATTTTAATTACCTTTTTCTCATTTGAAACATTTTTATTCTTTTTCACATCACTTAGTCCAATGCACGATATACTTAGCACAAAATGGCGGATTTATGACCGACACGGCATCAAGAATATTTTATTTTTTTGCTAGTTCAGGTTGCTGCATACGGGTCGGAAGCCACGTATTTTAAAGTTTATGAACGCATCTTTAAATCAGTTTAATTCATTGGACTAAACTTGTAAAAGAAAAAGAACCAATGGCAGACAAAAATTAAGCACTACTGTATAGCGCAGCGCGCTTCCCGTTACATGTTCATTCATTAGTTCAACCCGGTATGCTTATTGCGGCTGACGGGTGCGTATCTAGTTAAAAAAAAACTCCACATACAAAATAATATTAGGACGGTTGGGACAATTATGGTTTTGAGCATTTTTCTTATATGAAAATTTAAATTTCACTGTTACAGTTATCACTCTTTATGAGATAAAGACAGGCTGACAGTACATGTTTATAAATTGGTTCCCGTTATACGTTCTTTTAATTGTGATTGCATCGATCAATCTACCGATCTATCTCATTTGGCCGACTAATAGATAGATAATTACGTATATATTGTCACACACAAATAAGACAAAATTTATAAAAATTACTTACATAAACTACTCTAGTACCACAAGTGGCGGCATTATTGCTAAAAGCAATCTCTTCCAGGCAACCATTGGATGGAGAGAATTAAAAAAAGGACTATCAAGGACGTGGTGTACAACAGAAATAGATGCGTTAGGATAAATAATATACATAAACATAATTATAATGTGCATAAACATAAATACAAACATCCTAATACATATTATACTAAATAGGTACAAACAGAAACGAATATATAGTGTTACAATATACATAATACAAAACATATACATGTAGATAATACGTAGCGACAGCAGTTGAATTATACTTATATAATTAGTATAATTATACAGATACCAAATTTTTACTTGACACCTGAAGCTATCAACTGACTGAGCTTTAACTGACTGAGGTTTGACTAATAAACTTTTTTTTTTATTTCAGAGGAAGGCCAATTTTGTGGAAATCTTGATATTTATGGACTTTACCAGAGAAGATGCATGGACGGTCTCACCTGTGTGAATAGAAGATGTCAAGGAGACACAGTAACTACAATGGAACCAGAGAACACAACACCTCAGTAGTCGAAACCACCTCAGCCACAGATGAAACCACCAATCAAACTACACCTGCATCTGATAACGATGATGATAAATATACCAAGATATGTTTAGTTTTACCTCCGATTCCAAGAACCACCACAACAAACCAGTTGTATGATATAAAAACAAAAGGAATAAGATGACAAAAGATATCAGCACAAATAGAGGGAATAATTTACCTAACGACTCAGGCTAGCCTTATGTGAGAATCAGCGTTCATATTTATGTATTTTAAATTGTAAGGGTTTCAATTGAAAATAGATATATATAAATAAAAATAATAATAAATATTTCAGGACATATCACACAGCGCCATCTAGCCCCATACTAAGCTTACGCTTGTATCATGGGTACTAGATAACGGATATAATACATATATAGTTTTCTTTTGTAAATACATACTTATTATACATAGAAACGACCAGACTCAACACAAGTAATTACAAATTTCAATATTCATAATTACTTGTCTTATGCGGGAATCGAACCCCCACCCCTAGATTAGAAGGCAGAGTCACTACCAACTAAGCTAACGGAGCAGTCGGGATATATATATACTTGGCGATTTATTAATACTAACTGGTAAAAAAATGTAAGAAACAATGGCGGCAAGATTTCTTTAAAGTTTGAAGAGGTTTTTACAGTTTTTTTCATTCAATTCAATATTTCTAGTATTAACTAAGACGGTACATGCAAATAATATCTTATTTAAGTTGTATGTGTTCATTATAATTTGAAGTAAATGTGTGCTACAATCAGCTATGACGTTTTATTTTTAAGCAAT
Organism: Macaria notata; assembly: GCA_927399415.1. NCBI lineage: Eukaryota > Metazoa > Arthropoda > Insecta > Lepidoptera > Geometridae > Macaria > Macaria notata. The sequence goes on from OV656741.1 coordinate 9,310,525, forward strand.
CAGATTGAAGTAAGGTCGTTTGGGTTACTAATTTAACTAAGTAGCTTTTTACTAAGTCAACGCCAAGAGACCAGCACTGGTCGTTGTTGGGATTAGTACATACATATATGAATATACATACATGCATGTATTATGCTACGAACTTTCATTAGTAACGGAACAAACTCCACCTAATTTGGTAAACACGCGAGCGATGACGCAACGACGGTTACGTTAATGAGTTTGAGTAGTAACGGTCAGGTAATCACACATCGTATGACATCAAATCATGTTATATAAGGAGTGGTCGTTGCTAGCCGAGCTCACTTTCGGACCGACGTTCGAAGAGTCAACACGAGTCCTGAGGATGCCTCGTGGAGAGGCGAAACACGTGTCGACCAGAATATCTTGCCGAAAGAGAACAACAAAGCTTCAAGACACAAAGTGCGGTGTTGGTAAGATCTCGAGATCCACGGAGGCCACGTTGGTTAGGAGGTGAGGTGTGGTGGTGGAATATGGAGGAACACACCTAAAAACCATCAAATTTGTTGTTTGATGTCGGTTAAGGAGCAGTCAATATGGAGGAACACACCTAAAAACACTACATATTTCTCCAAAGTTTTAGTAACAATGGATTTCCGCAAAGTAACGCCTGATTCAATATCTTATGTATTATGCAGTTTAAATAAAATAGCAATTTAATCTGTTTGGGCCATTATTAGTTTTGGATAAAATTGGAGTAGTTTGGGAAATATTACAAAGATCTTTGTAAAATCTAAGGAAGTAAGGAAATAAATTATACATATTACTTAAGTAAAACGAGTTACTTATGTTTTCACGTAACAAAAGCTACTGAGCCTCTCAGACAACTAGGCCTGGAAATGCATAAAATTTGGTTATTTTTTGTATGTTCTGCTGGTAACCGTCGGACCAATGTCGGAGACTTTTTACAGCTACACACAGTTGTATAAACCTTGGTCTATTTTATGATTCAACTAGATGTGCCAGTGACTTCGTACGCATGGAATAGTTATTACCATAAAAACGGTTAAGGGTAGACATATACTATTGCGGTCATTTTGTTAGATCATTTCAAGAGGAATAATTCTTTCATACATATTTTTTTGATATCTTGGACGGTTTTCGCAGCGCACGCAACGGAAGCCCTCAAAGATGAATTATTTTCCCCGTTTTTTCCATTGTTTCTTTATTTTTATTAGTTGCAGCGTGATGTTATATAGCCTAAAGACTTCCTCGATAAATGGTCTATTCAACACAAAAATAATTTTTCAATTCGCACCAGTAGTTCCTGAGATTAGCGCGTTCAAACAAACAAAGAAACAAACTCTTTAGCTTTATAATATTACTAGCTGTGCCCGCGACTTCGTCCGCGTGCAATAGTTATTTTGGGCATCATATTTATTTTTGCAAACAACATCTTCAGCTTTATAAATTAAAGCTGTAACCCAAGACTTGAACCGTTTTCGCAGCTAACGCAACGGAAGCCTTCAAAGATAAATAGTTTTCCCCGTTTTTTCCACATTTTCCATGGTTTCTTCGCTCCTTTTAGTTGCAGGGTGATGTTATATAGCCTAAAGCCTTCCTCAATAAATGGTCTTTTCAACACAAAAATAATTTTTCAATTCGCACCAGTAGTTCCTGAGATTAGCGCGTTCAAACAATCAAACTCTTCAGCTTTATAATATTATAGTAGGTGTAGATGACTGAAGGGGTCAGGGTGACTCCCCGCAGAATTAATTCGACGATTTTTCTTAGGTAGGTACATACAACGTGGTGGGCGCCCAGATGCCTACGGATGACACATGTTCCCGGATTCTGCGATCCTCAAAAATGACACTTTTCAAACCGCCTTTAAGGCCCATGACACGGCTTAGCCAAAAAGTCAAATTCAGAAATCATTTATTCGCCAAAGCTATCTCGTGCATATTTCGATGCAAGACTCAAAAACAAATAAAGATTATGCAACTTTTTAGCTCCTTTTTCATCCGTGCCTCCGTTAATGGGCAGACTTTACTAGATAGTGTTGAATTACCTACAGACGTTTTCCTTATACATATTACTAGCTGGTTCCCGCGACTTCGTCCGCGTGGAATAGTTATTACCATAAAGACGGGTCTAGTGAGTTAATCTTAAAAGATAGACATATACTGTTGCAGATATTTTGCTAGATCATTTCAAGAGAAATTATTCTTTAATACATTCTTTTTTGATATCTTGAACCGTTTTCGCAGCGCACGCAACGGAAGCCCTCAAAGATGAATAATTTTCCCCGTTTTTTCCACATATTCCATTATTTCTTCGCTCCTATTAGTTGCAGCGTGATGTTATATAGCCTAAAGCCTTCCTCGAAAATGGTCTATTAAATACAAATAGTACTTTGTTACCCTAGGGGTGAAAGTAACTTATTTAGGCCCGAGACGGGGTTTGGCGCCCGAACGAAGTGAGGGCGCCAATAGTTCGAGGGACTAAATAAGTCTATATCCCGAGGTAAACACTGTGCTTTTCATTACAAATACAAGGAAAGTAAAAATAAAAACATGAATTAGCTAAAGCAAAAAAATTCGAGTAATTTTTATTATACCACCCAAATCAAAACAAATACGAGTATACCTAACATCGTATGACGATTTTCCACTGCCGCTTTAGCCTCTTCTCTTATAAAATCAAGCGTTAAATTTATATCAGAATCGGATGAACTCATTTATAGGTACAAATCTCTGCTATACGTATAAACAAAAGTCTTTAAATCGAAAAAAATAAATGAAGATCGAATTACCTTTTTACTTGAGAACTGGCACAATACAAAGTTATGGCCAAAGAAAAAAAATCGAAATACCGCTTTCCCGCCCATTTTGTTTTTTTTCTGTGGCCTATTGGCTATGTGGCTATTCATTTTTTAAGCCATTATTTTTTATTTTCATCATTGAAAAAATGGTAAATATTTTACCGAAATCCAAGTTATTTTTAAGAAATTGTTGCAACTAAATTATAAAGTTATTTAAAAATATATATTCTGTAATCAATACTTAACTTTAAGTTATTTCAATTTTACATCGTGGCTGTATAGAAAGTTGGAACATGGTTCAATAGATATGTGAATATGAACTATTTTTTTTAATAATTTGACAGCTGTCAGTTGAAAGTGATTCTCCCTAGGGAGGAAAAGTATTACTTTCAACCCGCTCCTCAGGCAACTTCATACCTACTTTCAGAGTATGAGTAATGAAAAGGAATTATACATATTTTTTTGATATTTTGAACCGTTTTCGCAGCGCACGCAAAGATGAATATTTTTTTCTGTAAAAAGAAATATTTTATACCAAACGTTAACTCAACACATGTTAAACAATAATAAAAAACATTAACTTGGTTCCAAACTCACTACAATTAATTTCCTTTAAAGTTTTCCCCTTATTTTTTTACACTGTATCTAGCTGGAAACTAAGAAATAAAATAAATTATTGTTGTATCAGTAGAAATAGGATGCTTATTAATTACTCATTAAATATATTTATCTCAACTACTAAAAGAAATAGACCAAGTTTTCGACGCACGATACTCCAAAAATTTAGCCATTTAAGTACGTTTTTATCAGCAAACTAGTTTTTTTATTTAATCTCTTTTCATTATATTATCACCTTGCAATAGTTCTAGAAGTATAAATTGTCTTAAAGCATTTATAAATTTCACAATGTAAGTAAATTTTTGTGCCGGAATGAAGGTAGTAATTATTTTTATGTTCGTCACTGTAGTGGCATCTCAAGGTCCTCTCAGTTTTCTTTTCAATAGAAGAGCTGGTAAGTGTTTTGACACAATTTATTTAAACATTTAATGCATATACTTTCAGTGAGAAAAACACAACGATTGTAATACCTTTTTTTTTCGTGGAGGAAATGCATTTACGCATTGCCGCACTCTCCCCGGGCGGGCAGCTGGAATAATTAATCAATAAATTAAAACTTGCACATGGATGAGTGTAACTTTCAAAAAACTTTATACGATTCGTAAAAGTCATCATAGTGCTAGTAAGCATTACGTTTATTCATTATAGTTGAGAAAGCATTCGAGTTTTATTATGAAGCGTGATGTTATCCAAGCTTCGTGTTAAGCCAAACTGTCTCTTCGATCGATATCTTCGTATATTTCACTGAATCACATGTAATTAGTTAACATACGAAATAATAAAAGATATTTTGTTAATAATCATTCTATATACATACGTATTGATTACCACACATTAACAATTAAAATAACATTTGAAGCACCACTCGCAGAATTATGATTTACTGGTTTTTCTTTCCTTACCATTAATCCTTACTTGAAGCTGTGCTATAAGGCCTTACTATATTATCTTTGTATTTTACAGGAAAAGGCCAAAAATGTAGAACAACTTCTTTACTTGGATTACCACTTGCAACAATTTTGCAAAGAAGATGCATGGACGGTCTTACGTGTGTGAATTTTGTATGTGAAGAGAATCCCACGACCAGTTCTACCGCTACATCAACAACTACGGAAACTACAACAGATACAGAAAACACCAGCACAACCACAGAAGAAACAACCACAACCACAGATGAGACAACTACATCAACAGATGAGACAACTACATCAACAGATGAAACAACCACATCAACAGATGAGACATCTACATCAACAGATGAGACAACTACATCAACAGATGAAACAACCACATCAACAGATGAGACAACTACATCAACAGATGAAACAACCACATCAACAGATGAGACAACTACATCAACAGATGAGACAACTACATCAACAGATGAAACAACCACAACCACTGATGAGACAACTACATCAACAGATGAAACAACCACATCAACAGATGAGACAACTACATCAACAGATGAGACTACTACATCAACAGATGAGACTACTACATCAACAGATGAAACAACCACACCAACAGATGAGACAACTACATCAACAGAAGAAACAACCACATCAACAGATGAAACAACCACATCAACAGATGAGACATCTACATCAACAGATGAGACAACTACATCAACAGATGAAACAACCACATCAACAGATGAGACAACTACATCAACAGATGAAACAACCACACCAACAGATGAGACAACTACATCAACAGAAGAAACAACCACATCAACAGATGAAACAACCACATCAACAGATGAGACATCTACATCAACAGATGAGACAACTACATCAACAGATGAAACAACCACATCAACAGATGAGACAACTACATCAACAGATGAGACAACTACACCAACAGAAGAGACAACTACATCAACAGATGAAACAACCACACCAACAGATGAGACAACTACATCAACAGAAGAAACAACCACATCAACAGATGAGACAACTACATCAACAGATGAAACAACCACACCAACAGATGAGACAACTACATCAACAGATGAGACAGCTACATCAACAGATGAAACAACCACAACCACTGATGAACCCACCACAAACACAGAAGTAACCACCGACCAAACTACACCGGAAGCGTCTGAAAACGATGATGCAGTATAATACCAAGATATTTTTGGTTTTATCCCCGATTCTTCTACAGGAACCACCACATCACCAAAATGACATAATATACGAATATCAGTATCAACATATAGAGGGAATAATTCAGCCCTGGACCTCACGACTTAGGCTAGCCTTATGTGAGACTCAGCCTATACAATATAGTTTTTTTTTTAATTGTAAGGGGTTTTCTTCAATTGAAAATAAATATGTATATTTTTTGCGATTTATTTATAACTGGTAAAAATAATTGGAAGAAAACAAAGCACAATGACGGCAAGATTTGTTTAGAGATTGAAGAGGTTCTTAATTTTTTTTTATTCCTCCATATACCACCACCACACCTCTCCTCCTAATCAAAGTGGCCTCCGTGGCTTTTATGATCTTTGTGCTCTTGACCCTTAAGCTTATGGGCCCAGGATACTTTTCTTTAAACTATAAAATTATAATTTTAAGTATAATAACGTCTGTCAAAGATAGTCCTGTCAGAACAATTCTGTTCTTTACTTTTTTTGATTAAATTTGTATATGTAGAATTAAGTAAAAGGTACCTAAGCATCACCCTAATAAATATCTTTATTTACAATAATAAAACAATAAAACAAGGGAAGAAAAAACTAAACATACTACTTCTAACTACAACTACAACATAAAAAGGGCACTTAGAAACTCTTTAGAAAAGCCTAAAGATAGTCTCAGCGCTCCAGCCCACTGCCAGATAGCAGCGTGCCAAGCATACTGGCCGCATTACCACGCTAATAAATAATTAGGATATCAAAGCCCGTTTATTGTTGATACAGACTTATTTGTCACATCACTGGTTACCGACAATACCTTTATAGCCCTCTATAACCACTTTGTTATTTTTACGACAATACTAGTTGCACCCGCGACTTTACTTACGCATTATTAAAATGTCTTTTTATGAATAATTTTATTAATGTTTTGTTAGTAAGGATTGACGTGGGTCTTTTATGAGACTACAGAAACACATCGTACAATATTTTGGCGACAGATTTGTCATTTTGAAAGTGTGTGGATTTTTTTATTTACGAAGAGATTTATTGGTCATGTAGACAGAGAACGCCTGATATATGGTGATGAGCACAGTAAGACGATAACTCGCTGAGATTTAAATTCCATATCTCACTGTACTAAATCTTTGATTTCTTTTTAATAAGTAAAAGTTAGTTACAACTTTTTACTGATTTAAAAAAATCAATGCTATCTAACAGCTTAGTCATGGTAAGTAGGTAATAAAAATAATAAAATTTAAAATTCATTCATATTTGTAATACACTGTAATCAAAGCTAACCAAGATGTAATGTCTATTCTATCACAAGTGAAATCTCGGTAGTCTAAATGTGAAAAAAATAAACAGACAAACAAACAAAAAAACTTCTACAATATGACTTATCAATGGCTCTATTACGACCACAAAGCAACCAATTCCTGACACTGGATGAATTGCGTCTGGCTTTTTGTCTGTTTGTCTGTAATTGACCACCGTGCGAAGTCACTATTGTGTATTGACTATAGCAATCGATTGAAAGGTAGTGAATCGATTTATTCGATTTACTCGATTACACTGATCGATTCCGATTGGCTGACCAATGAATTATGCTCATACTGTGCACTTTAAGGTCAATGCTATGGGACAGAAGTCACACGCTCTTTTGTGAGCTATGAAAAGGTAACAATAGTAGTGCTAAATCTATTGTAAATAATTTAAAATATCCCCAGGAGCCTCTGAAAGGCTTAAGGACTTGATTTAATTAAAGTAAAAGATAAAGATTTATTTATTTGCCAGATGTAGTTTGTTACATGATGGTAGGTGATAAAATATCAAATATTAGAACCATACATCTCAACCATTACCTACTGGTGTGCAAATTAGACATAATAGGTATAAAAAACTTAATTCAATGTTAATGATTATTTGTAAAGAGAAAATTTAAGAAATGTCAAAGTTATATATAAATTAAATTAATGTCACAAATTAGTTATCTTATCATAATTATTTCACACTATAATTACATTTAGATAGTAAAAAATCAAACAATTTTCTTCTAAATACAGTCAAATTTACATATAACTATTGGATAAATGTGCGTGTGATGTAAGCGAGTGTGGCTCAGCGGTTCCAGTGTCTGCTTTTCATCCAGACGCACCCTGGTTCGAATCCGCCCTACACCAATGACTTGTATTTTCAAGTTATGTGTGGATTTGCACTCGCTTAACGGTGAAAGAAAACATCGTGAGGAAACCGACATGTTTGAGGACCACAATATCCGAGGACATGCGTCTTCCGTGGAAGGACCTGGGCGCCCACCACGATGTATCTGCCCAAGACAACTCCCCTGATGAAGGGAGTCACGACCCTCAGTCATGAGGAAATACGACTCGAAGAGAGAGATTGGATGAATAGCTTTTTTTTTAACTAAAACAGGTTTGCACTTGACCATAGTTTGCCTGATGGTAAGCAATAACTGTGGTCTAAGAAGGATAGTGCTTACTCAATAAGAACCAGTGTACTCTCGCTTTGAAGATCGTTGGATTATATTCAAATTCAAATTCAAATTCAAATTCAAATTCAAATTCAAATTCAAATTCAAATTCAAATTCAAATTCAAATTCAAATTCAAATTCAAATTCAAATTCAAATTCAAATTCAAATTCAAATTCAAATTCAAATTCAAATTCAAATTCAAATTCAAATTCAAATTCAAATTCAAATTCAAATTCAAATTCAAATTCAAATTCAAATTCAAATTCAAATTCAAATTCAAATTCAAATTCAAATTCAAATTCAAATTCAAATTCAAATTCAAATTCAAATTCAAATTCAAATTCAAATTCAAATTCAAATTCAAATTCAAATTCAAATTCAAATTCAAATTCAAATTCAAATTCAAATTCAAATTCAAATTCAAATTCAAATTCAAATTCAAATTCAAATTCAAATTCAAATTCAAATTCAAATTCAAATTCAAATTCAAATTCAAATTCAAATTCAAATTCAAATTCAAATTCAAATTCAAATTCAAATTCAAATTCAAATTCAAATTCAAATTCAAATTCAAATTCAAATTCAAATTCAAATTCAAATTCAAATTCAAATTCAAATTCAAATTCAAATTCAAATTCAAATTCAAATTCAAATTCAAATTCAAATTCAAATTTTATTTATTGGGACAACTACATGATCCAGGGGTTAGTGATAAAAACTTAATGACTATTGTTAGTGTTTTAACCTAAGAGTGGAAAACTGACATGCTACAAATACATACTGCAGGGAGGCACTCCGCCCGGGCGACATAGAAAATAAATTTACTATTTGAGCATCACCCTGATGAGGTGCCTCCGTAAAGGTGCACATACATCTTCAGCGACAACTTTTAGGAGACTGTTTTGGCTCCCTCGCACTCTCCTCATCAATGATGCAATTTTCTTGCGAATAATGGCATGGAACCCGTCAGTATACGCTTGTGTGAACATTTCGGACGCGCTGCACCAGCGAGGGAGCCCTAACATTATAGTTAGTGAGGAACAGAGAGTCAGACAGGAAGTTTCACAACTCAGCGGTAGGTACTTGCAATAAACGAAAACGCATACCCAGATTATTGGGCGCCCCAAAAGAAGACAGATACATCTTTGGGGCGCCCAGATAATCCCGGAACATTTATTTTTTTAATCAATCCACACGAGTCACGACCCTCAATAATGAGAAGTACTACTCAAGAAAAATCAAGGAAAATATAATACTAGACTAGATAAGTCATTAAATACAAATACCATACTAATAAATTTATTTATAAAACTTGACTATTAGTTAATAGTTAACAGTTTTTTGTACTACATTGTATTAAGGTATCGGTTGGTCCTGCACAAGGAATACCTGTATCGCAGGCACCTACTATAGCGCTTTACATACAATAATATCTTTGGCGGTGCGATTCTTATCCGAAATTAGGTATTCAAGAATGTTCTGTAAGCCTCACGCCAATTTAAAATATAAACATAAGCACGCAAAAAATTGGCAATGCCTTAAACTGTGCAATTGACATAATAAATAATTTATGTAAACTGCAACATGCACTGAGATTTAAGGTGCCTTTTGTATGCTGCGACTATGTTATTCGGATAATTATTTTGGACATGAGACCAATGAGGATCAAAAAATTAAAATAAATTAATTAAACCGATATTTGCAAATCCATATGTATGTACCGGCAATCTTGATGGTTTTATTATTGTATAAACACATATCTATACTTATAAGCTTTATAGCTCTCATATACATATTATCATTTAAATAAGTATATTTATTTCAATTCAATTCAAAATACTTTATTGTACTAAAAGTAACAATAAAATAACACAAGTACAAGTAAGGAACATAGGGTTGGGACAGAGGGCAATATTTATTTATTTATACCATTTCAATGAATTCACTTTACAACTACGCCAAATCGCACACTAATGATTACCTTATTGAGCTTAAAACATAAACAATACAACAACTAAAAACAAATTGATACGTAACATATAGCCAGAAAAAGAATATTATAGATAGATAGATAATAAATAAATATTCTGGGACATTGCACACAGCGCCATCTAGCCCCACACTAAGCTAACGCTTGTGTCGTGGGTACTAGATATCGGATATAATACTTATATGCTTTTCTTTTGTAAATACATACTTAATAAAGTAAATATATACATACAAACGACCAGACTTTCCACAAGTACTTACCTAATTATATTTTTTAAGTACATAAATACTTGTGTGTCATGCGGGAATCAAACCCGCAACCTCTAGATTAGAAGGCAGAGCCACTACCAACTGCGAACAAGTCAGTCAAAAGATAGATAGATAGATAGAAAACACATTATTATTTAATAAACACCAACAAACAGGTAAAAACACAATGAAACAAACAAAACCTTAAATTAGTGCCCTAATTGGCGGCTTTATCGCTCGAAGCGATCTTAAAAAAACATATTATTTTATGTGTCTACATTCACATGACAGTTACGAAGTTCGTATCAGCGTTGTGTCGCTTGGTTTGAGTTGCACAATATCTTCCATAGACCATGGCGACGCAATGTTTGCTAAACCTAACGATGTTTTGTTACTTCATTACCACACGATATAGAGTGGATAACACTAGTATAAAGTATACCTAGAATGTTATGAATATTAGTATAATATAGTACAAATCACGTACAAATTCGTTGTTTATTTTTTTTTGCCTTGTTTTAATGTATAGGTAATTTTGTAAATAAATAAAGTATAAATAAATAATAAAGATATCACCAGAAAACAAATCCTTTACAAGTACATTTATCTTAAGATTTTGAAACTAATGAGCCAGCCCCAACGGAAGACCAGCGCTGGTTGCTTCCACACAACCAGCATTATGCTGAGTGGGGACTGTTTTGTGGCAGATTTTATGTTTCTAATGAAACATAATTGTAACTGTTGTTGTTTTTAGTGTGCGTTCTAAAAATCTGTCACCATTAATGTTTTCTTTCTCTTAAATTCAAGATTCTTTGAACACATTTTCTCTGGTAATTTGTTGTGTCCGTTATTGTGTTGTAATTTATGTGACGGAAATAAAGATATTTTCGTCGGAAAAAATACAATCCTTTTCAAAGAACATTCAATATTTATCTAGAAAATTCGCACCATCGAAACATGCCTCTAAATCCTTGAAGGCATAACCACAGTTCTTCGCCGCTCGCTCTTACAACACTGCTTGAGCAACTTGCACACACCAGTGTGGTCACTGACACTGCTAAGAAAACACGCGCGAATTTAAAAAAAATATACGGGATAGTTTTTAAAATTTTACGAAAAACAAAGGTAATTTTTGAAAGTAAACGCAAGATCTTTTTGCTAACAAGAAGTAAGGGAAGGTGGTACTGGACATTCATTTTTGTATTGATACAACGTGTTTGCTAAAGTGTGACTAAACAGAAGACGGATGACTCGTTTAAAAAATGTGTGACACTTGTAACGGTTGACCTATTTTTAAGATATTTCAAGGTTTTTTTCTATTATTATGATACAAATTGCTTATGTTTTTTGTATTTCTATTTGAAACATATTTTATTTAAAATTTTGTTGTTAAACACGAACCTTTGGAACATAAAAATCAATAAGTTTTTCGCTTCATTATTTCTTTAGCCACTTTAATACCATAATACCTACCATTATGTTAAAGTTTATAATTTTGCTCCTTATATAAAGATAACGTCATATTTCTTTATTTTCATATTGACGAAATAAGACGAGTTAATCGAACGCATGTACGTCAAGCCCTATTTGAGTAATTTCATTATAAATTAAGTACTTATTGTCATACTTGACACAGTGAAAAAATGAACAAGAAATCAAATTAAAATTTTCCAGATAAATTGATACCACGTTGTTTAGAACTGTGATAGTGATGGAGAGACTATTTTGTTTGATGTTGGTGTTGTGCTTCGGAGTAAACAGTAGTAAACAATTACTACCCTTGCGTAAGTATTTTAGAATTAGCAAAAATAAGCTTTATTATTATTGCAATTTATTCGAACTAATAATTAAATTCTAAAAATCTAGACTTCCTGATTCATACTTTGAAACTGGTCTAGATTCCAGTGGCATTTGCATTTAGCATTTATTATTAATATAGTTAAGCTTTTATGTATTACTAGTGGACGTCCGCAGCTTCGCTCGCATTATATTGAGATAAAAGTAGACTGCCACCTATGACACTTATAAGACCTCAGACTACCTACATACCAAAAATCATCACGAACCTTTTAGCATTGTCAGACAAACAGAGACACAGATAAACAACACAAAAAATATAAAAACTGCTGAAACATGTTCTGTGATTTAAAGTATATCCAAACATTATTTTTCAAATATCCTCTATGTACAAATTTTGACCCTCTTCAACTTTATTATATACGTATAGATAAATGATCACCTACCAATATCAAAATTGGCATCATGTCTCTAGTATACTACCTACTCACTAATCTTTATTTTCTTGCAATCTCAAACTATATTATATGCAAGCAATATTATTCACAACTATTGGGTGTTCGCGGCTTCGCTCGCATTAAGAAGTAAAACTTGCATCGCCTATTTCACCTTCAAAAGTGGCATTTCAAAAATCCTTTCTTAGCGTATGCCTACGTTGTAACATTTACATGAATACCAAATTTCAGCCCGATCCGTCCAGTGGTTTGGGCTGTGCGTTGATAGATCACTATATCAGTCATGCTGGGGCCACACTAACGCTTAACGTCAATGCCCATTAACGCGACAATTATTGCGATAATTTTTACCGCGTTAAAGTGGGTGGCCACACTTGAATGGTCAACGTGAACGCCCATTTTTGGCGTTAAAAACGCCGTTGATTTTACTTGTATCCCAAGCAAGATGGACGTTGACCGAGCTCTGTATTTCATGAGTGCAAATTTTTATTATTTGAATTTACTGAATCATTACCGAATGATGAAAAAAAAGAAACAAAGAAAAAGAAGATGGTGGATGATACAAATGCACAGGAATCGTACACTGTAAGTAACTAAGTATTAATAATAATTAATAAAAACTACTTAATTAATAAAAACATACAATTTGGAACACATGTCGAAAACACGTGCGATCCCGTCGCGCTCACGACGCATACTGAAATACGTAGTGTGGCCGCTTCATCGCATTAATTCTCGCGTTCATCTCTTTGATGTACCGCCACTGGAGCTATCGCCAAACGCCAAACGGCAATGTTGATGCCGTTGTCAAATTATGACGTTTAGTCGTGGCTACACCTACGGTTAACGTTCATTATCGCGATAATTAATGCCATTTCTCGTTAGTGTGGCCCCAGCATAAGTCAGTCACCTATACGTTAAATATATTTGGATGTTGCAGTAAATCATTTCGTGACGGCCAATTACCTAATTATTCGTACTTGTCTACTTGGCTTTGAAATAATACGTGAATTAATTTAGCTGCAGTCATTATGTGTAGTAGAAAATGAACTATAATTGCTGGCATTGATCCTAAGTTATGTAAACCTATACTGGGTTACTGATTACATACGAGAACAATTAAAGTTAATTTGACTGAGATGACTAATTTGTAGATAGTATGAATTGTGCTATTATGTAGAAGGACATAGCCTAAAATGCAACGTAAAACCCAGTTTCGATTACCCTGTCTGTCTGTTTTTATTAGACATTCTTGTAAAAGACTAAAACAGTGATCAGAATTATTATTTTTAAATAAATAAATATTCCAGGACATTGCACACAGCGCCATCTAGCCCCACACTAAGCAAACGCTTGTGTCGTGGGTACTAGATAACGGATATAATACTTATATACTTGCTTTTGTAAATACATACTTATTATACATACAAACGACCAGACTTAACACAAGTAATTATACATTTTAAAGTACATATATACTTGTGTCATGCGGGAATCGAACCCGCGACCTCTAGATTAGAAGGCAGAGCTACTACCAACTAAGCTAACAGGCCAGTAAATTTTAAAGATTGGATCATACATTTCTGACCCTTAATTTTGATAATATCCATACATCACCTCCTAATCCTAATTATCCAAGATTTCGTTCTCGAAACCAATTCCTCATTCCTGAGGGTCGTGACTGCGCCGCAGAACTTGTCCATTTTCTTTTTACACGAGGTAGGCTCACTATTGACTACAACTTGCCTGATGTTAAGCAACGTTCTAATCTACAATCTAGCGTGCTTGCCTAGAAGAAACCGGTTTACTCTCGACTTGAAGACCGACAAATTATAGTTCAAGAGGAATAACGATTCGGGCACAGTTCATTGGAAAATGTAAGATTCAAATAAAATTTATTTCTCTTCCAGCGGATTACATCCACCCATGCGCGGATCTTAGTGACGAATGCTTCACAAAAGCGACCCTGGACGCTATCCCCGGGATTGTCAAGGGTATCCCTGAAGCCGGGATACCTCCCCTGGACCCTTTGTACCTGGACAGGAACATCAGCATCGTCCTTCCAGGGAATCTGAAGATGACCTTCCATAATGCTAAACTGGTCGGACTTAGCTCGTGCATACCGCATAAAGTTTCGTAAGTAGATTGAAAAGTATTTACATATATAAAAATTATAAAAAAAATAATTACTATAGATTGTTTGAGCCAAGTTTCGTTTTGGTGGTCTTTGGTTAAAAAAAGTAAGTTAAGTTATAGATATTTACCGTATGTACCTTCTTATCGTTCATATCGTTTTTTTTGTATAATTATTGCATATTCCCTTTTATTGTGTGTGATAGAATCCCACATAAAATCGAAACAAAAATGAAAGGATTTTTCATCGACATTTTCTCGATGCAACGGAGTGACATTAGTATAATTTATTTTTATATTTAATGGTCTCAAAAATACTTAATTACTACTTCCTATGTTTACATTAAATTCGAATGTACGCATATGTACCTACATAGTAAAGTACGAGTACAGTTACTGCAATCGTACTCTCGTAACTTAGGTTACATGTTTCGCAACATTTTAGTGAACGGAGGAGGACGGGCATTTTGTGGTTCATACCTTTTTAGAACAAACTCTTTGGATTTTAAACTAAACGATATTTTCTAAATTTAATTGCTTCTAGTGTTTCTTTATTTTCATCAGCCTGTCAAAGCCAAATACTCATCCATGTCTGCCGTGGATCTGTATAGTACTTATACCAAACTAATTTTTATTAAAAATACAACAAAAATTCACTTAAACAATATTATTAACACGTAATTTGTATATATGACCTTATTTATCTTATCAAAAGCCAGCGTACCCAAAATGCTGGCTGCATTGCCCCGTTGAATAGCTAGACTAATATTTTGGTCAAAGTAGGTACAAGCCAGCATTTTGGTCACGCGAAGCCTCTTTCAATCGCCCCAAATCCAGTAGGCAGGTACCTATTAAACCTACATGACTCAAAAATGACAAAAAGGGGGGAAATAATTATAAAATACAGATACGTAGATTTTTTTAAATGAGAAAAATAAATATATTAGGTACACAGGTGAGGATATTTTTGTCAAGGTCAGCGAGCAGATTATTTACCTATTTAACTTATTTAGTCATACCTAGACTTTTTGTTTGGTTTTACTTGAGAGTACATAATTATGAGTAAATAAGGAAAATACCATTACCTACGTAAACAATTATTCAAAATAAAAAAGATTGACGGAAATCATTAAATCTGAGATTTTTTTTTTTTTTTTTTTAACTTGTACGGGTTTGCACTTGACCATAGTTTACCTGATAGCAAGTAAGGCTATGGCCTAAGATGGAGCGTGCTTACCCGATAAGAACCGATTCACTCTCGCTTTGAAGATCGCTGGATTATAGTGCGTGGGGAACAGAGAGCCAGGCAGGGAGTTCCACAACCTAGCGGTACGAACAATAAAGGTGGAAGCGTACCGTTTCGTGCGGGTCTTAGGAACTTCCACCATAAACCGTTGTCGTCCTGCCGTACCTCTACTCGTCCGGTGAAAGAAGGGCGCGGGCGGAATTAGTCCGTGCAATTCCGCGGCACACTCTCCGAAATGCAACCGATAGAAAACCGACAAACTGGCGACTTTGCGACGGTGTTCAAGACTTTGAAGTTTCGCTCGGCACAGTTTATTATTACCAATGATCTTCTTGGCTCGACTCTCAATGGCCTCTAGTGCCTCAAGTTGGTACTTGGCTGATCCATCCCAAAGATGCGAACAGTACTCCATGCACGACCGAACTTGTGCTTGATACAAAGTAAGCAGCTGTTCCGGCTTGAAGTACTTTCGCACCTTCGAGAGGATACCCAACAAATAATGTTCAATTAATGTTCAATAAAGAATGTCTTTTGTTTACTTACCAGTATATTTTTTGCTTAGTGTTTTTTTTATTTGACTCGTCCTAAGACCAAGTTAACGTACACAGGGTCAAATTGAATACATCTTGTAGGGCGTATCACGACCCACGTGTAGCGAGTGTGGCTCAGCGGTTCCAGTGTCTGCTTTTCATCCAGACGTACCCTGGTTCGAATCCGCCCTACACCAATGACTTGTATTTTTCAAGTTATGTGTAGATTTGCACTCGCTTAGCGGTGAAGGAAAAAATCGTGAGGAAACCGACATGTTTGAGGACCACAATATCCTAGGACATGCGTCTTCCGTGGAAGGACCTGGGCGCCCACCACGACGTATCTGCCCAAGAAAACTCCCCTAACGAATTAATTCTGCGGGGGAGTCACGACCCTCAGTCATGAGGAAATACGACTCAAAGAGAGATCACGACCCAACAAACAAGAATTTCGAAATGTTTTTACTTGCAAACACAATGGCGTTCATAAAAACTTGTGGCCCTTTTATAATTGTTGGATTTCTGTCATTAGTTAAACGATGTTTAATTACTCGTCTCTGAAGAACTATTAAGTACAAATATTACTTTTCTCTTCCTATCTAATAATCTAAATCTAATAACCTAGTACTTCTCGACCACAGATCCCGGCGAGACATCCGTACGTTTACATTTGACATGCACTGCAACTTCACAGTACGCGGGGTGTACTCCCTGCTGGGGAGGTTGCTGCTCTTTAACTTGGATACTGAAGGCAGTGCTAAGATTAAGATTGGTAAGTATTCTGTCCAATGTCTAATGTCCCAGCCCTCTTAGACAAGAGGCGTATTTTAGTGAGCGTACTAACGCTCGCTTATGGAATAGAAAGACAAATGTATGGGAGTGACGTAATATTTCCTGCCGCGGAGCGCGTCGCGAAGTCAATCCCATACATTGTGTTGAGTCTGGTTGTTTCTATGTATAATAAGTATGTATTTACAAAAAAAAAGTATATATATATTATATCCGCTATCTAGTACCCATGATACAAGCGTAAGCTTAGTATGGGGCTAGATGGCGCTGTGTGATATGTCCTGAAATATTTATTTATTGTTATTTCTATTCCATAAGTGAGCGACAGTACGCTTACTAAAACACGCCTCTTGACTAAGGGGGGTGGTTACCTTTTACCTTTTTATGTAAGTTTTATCCTTTATTTCGGTGTACAATAAGGTATATTTAATTTGATTTGTATTCTGTGTTTATTTATTCTTGGCTGGCACTACTGGCAGTCATTTGATCGAAGTTGCCAGAAACGACACTTATGTTCGAAAATTGAATAAGAATACCAAACCAAATTTAAGAGCGAGACAATCATAGATCAAGACAAGTCGTGGTGGTCTAGTCTATCCAAAGCAAAATTTGTTTCAAGATTTTGGTACTGTAACCAATGCTATACCTAATTGTTACGGCTAGTCTTTAGGAAACCTTAATTAAAGAATTTATAGTGTGATTAAAACGACGTGGACGGAGCATTACATATTTGTACAGCCCCCTTAGACGAGAAGCGTATTTTAGTGAGCCAATGTATGCGATTGACATCACGATGCGCTCCGCGGGGGGAATTACGTCAATCCAATACATTGGTCTTTCTATTCGTCATTACGCTCACTGAAACACGCCTCTTGTCTAGGGGGGCAGGAATTTAACTGGCGCTTACACAAAGCGACGAAAATACACACTAAAAGGTCTTGACGACAAATTGTTTCATTTGTGAATATTTTCCAGTAAACCAAAGAATCCGGCTGGACGTGGCAGAGCGCGTGGTGGTGAAGGAGTCAGGCGAGGGTCACTACAAGATCAACTCGTACAAGTACAAGGCAGACTACGGCACGGACCTCAAGCTGAACCTCACTAACCTCATCCGGGGGAACCCTGCCATCAGTAAGTATCGTCTCCTCATTACTGAGGGTTGACAGTCCCCTGCAGAATCGTTCCAAATGGGAAGTTCTATCACTCTAGTGTTTTCCATCATTGTTTTGTACTTATTTCTTCATTGACATATATTAACACAATTTATTAGAGCTGGCTTATGGCTAGCTATGATTATGTCATAATCTAAGGTTTAATCCAACTTTTATACCAAAATTCATCCAAATCGGTTCAGTTATTTGAATGACAATGAATAACAAAATAGACAAACTTTCCACTATATTTTACGAATGTGATTATTGACATGACAATATTATACTAGGCAATCGATTTCAATAGAAAATGCTTACCCCAAAATAATAATAGAAAAATGAACTTTATTACAAGCCTAAGACTAACAACAGTACTAATACATAACACCATTCGGATAACAATCAAAGTCGGCATTGAACTGGCGTTAATTGTCTTGCATACGAATGAATGTGATTAAATTAAACACTATAACTCGGTCATGGCTGCTGGTCACTGACCTGCCGTTGGCAGTGTACAAAAGTTAGCTATTAATTAATTATCTAATGATAAAGTATCCCTGAATCTTTTTTTTTTTTTTGCTCTTTCGTCGTCTACATTATATAAGAAAGCCTTCGACCAAATCGTTCAGCAAATCCAGAGTAAATATGTTTCTCCTAGTGTAACAATCTCAAACTAATACATTTGTGGCATAAGATTTAATTTTTCTCTTGTTTGTGTTGTGTTCTATTTTATTTGTGTGAATAAAGCGTTAATCAATCAATCAACTACTGTGGTGCTTAACATCAGGCAGGCTGCAGTCAAACGTTGACCTATTCCGAATTAAAATAAATCCTTTCGAACAAGAAATCTTTGGAAAAGCCTCTACTATACTATTCTGGAATAACCGTAACAATATAATATAATTTTTTCACAGATTCAGATAGGTAGACATCAAAGCGTGTGACATTATCTATACTAATATTATAAAGCTGAAGAGTTTGTTTGTTTGTTTGAACGCGCTGATCTCAGGAACTACTGGTGCGATTTGAAAAAATCTTTTTGTATTGAATAGACCATTTTATCGAGGAAGGCTGCAACTAATAGGAGCGAAGAAACAATGGAAAAGGTGGACAAAAACGGGGATAATTATTCATCTTTGAGGGCTTCCGTTGCGTGCGCTGCGAAAACGGTTCAAGTCGTGTGTAACAGCTGTAATTTATAAAGCTGAAGAGGTTGTTTGCAAAAATAAATATGATGCCCAAAATAACTATTCCACGCGGACGAAGTCGCGAGCTCAGCTAGTTTAGAATATAATTATAACTGGATTGGTTAAAAACTATGCTTTACCTGATTAAGTACCGTGCCTTTTCTAATGTTTCACTTACTTTATTAATTAAGTCAAAATATAATTTTTTAAATATCCTTTATCTTTTTGACCCGCAGGTGCCCAAGTCCTGCGAGTCCTAAACGCAGACGCCCAGACATTCGCCAAAGAGTTCGGTGACCCAATCCTGGACTATGCTATAGGTTACGCCATGAATGTCACGCAGAGGTTCTTTGATGCTTATACCTATAATCAGTTAGTACACGTACCTCTCACTGATGAGTTCTTTGAGAAAGAAAATGGCAGCCGGAAGTAACCTTCTTTTTTCTAAAAATTATATACGTATGTAAGTAAGTTAGTATAGTTTTAAAATGAAATGGATGAACATGCGGTTAATTAAGAGAATTGTGATAAAAAAATATCTTATAATAATTCAAAAGAAATTAAAGAAAATCAAATGTAGGGGGAAAATTTAAGTGATAATATTAGATCATTATAGAATTCAGTACCAAATAAGAGTGGCTGCGAATAAGAGCGATATTTTTACAAATATATGTAAATGTACAGAATAAAATTAAGTTTTCATTCTCTTATTAAGTGTTTAATTTTCAACTCACTTATTTTTTTCTTAGCGGTCATCGTAACTGCGGGAAAGCTCGCCAATTTATTTGAGACAATATAGTATGATCCAAATCAGTTCTATATTAATTGTCAAAGTATCTATTAAATGACAACTGATACTTATAAAATTGTTGACATAATTTCATAAGTAAAACGCGTGACAAGTTAGTGTGGAGTGTAGTCAGAATTATAACAGGGAAGTAACGCCTGTCTCAATATCTTTGTTAAATAACATTACCTACGTTCAGTAAGTAAGAAGCAATGCTATGCCTATTTTGCCTGCACGTTCTGATGCAACCTCGATCAGATACCAAGCAGACGCTACATCGCTATTTGAAGCTCAAACCCACTATATGGCCACAGTCTCATAGTAGAATTAGTTCATCCTACTACCAACTGAGTGATACTGGTAAGTGTGTGTAATTTTATTATTTTTCATTCTCAAACAAGTAAATCTGATTATAGTGCATGAAGTATTGTTTGAAGGCACACAGCATCAAAAGAACGCCGTTAGATTCATATACAAATACATACGTACATATATTGTATATATACATAGGTACTCTTTTTTTAAATCAATTTATTAATTAACCTACCTATGTATGTATATATTATTGTCTATTGTATAAGGTATACCTAGCTGCCAAAAACGGAATAAAAGTTTATGATAAGATATTATACAGCCCATTATCGCCCACTGCTGAGCATAGGTCTCTCTTAAAAAACTCTAACACACAACATTAAATCACATGTCAACCTGATTACTGTAACCTATCTCACTGCCAATGTCCTGTGTGAACACTTTCACTGTCTATTATGAAAGCCTACTCCACGCCCGCGCACGACAAATTGGGATCTCGCCTGCGTACGCACAGGAAAGATTTACTGCTCCGGGATTTACTGCTGGGTGATTTGCTATCTAAACTTCAGTTTGCGTAATAAGAAGTTGTTCAATTTTAGATAAAGTCAGTCTCATGAGAATATGTGGTCTGAAATTGGAATTATTATTTACAGTTACATTAAAAAGACTTTGGTACACTGTGCAAACTTCTGCAAGAATATTTAAATGCTACTGTAATACAGATTTTTTTCTTTTATTATAAGTATTTTTAATCAAAGAAAGCAATCTAATAATTCACACATAAAGTATGATTACGGCACCTAACTGTATGTTAATATCTACTTACAGTAGGTTACAAATATATACTTTGTTCCATTATATAAAATCATACAGCCTGCTTAGTAATGATAATTTTGGTTACTAAAGAAAATGAAAATAAAAACAAACAGAGCGGAAACGACTTGCTTTTGTAAACATTGCTAGATACACTAAAGTTACAAACTCCTTTGTACCAACCTCTGTTTGTATTATGTATTCTGTGCCTCTGTGGAATACACAGTTAATTTCCCGTAAAAAGAAAATAAACTTGCGATAACTATTTCGATATTCAAAAACTTTTACAACTTATCAACAGCCAGTATGCGGTACAAAGTTTTCCAAATTTGAATTTACGTGGCATTCTTTTGGGGTCGTTGTTCGGTTTATTTGTTTGTTTAGTCGTTATTATGTTACGTAGACGTTCCGTAGGTATAATAAAATGACAATCAAAGTTTGCAGACGATATCTCGGCCGTTGTAGGTTTGATATTGGTGGTGCCAGGATTTGAACTTTTTTCTGCACATATATTATATGGTGATGTAGATATATGTACATAAATGTTAAACATTCTCATTTTTCTTTAGCCTTTGAGCTAGCTAGCTAGACTATAAAACAACAAAAATAAAAAATATACTGAAAATATTAGTGATAATGAAATGAGATAAATTAATCTATATAATTTTACAGCTGGATATCTTTATGATGATAACGGGAGATTTGTAGCAAAATATACTTCCTTACTGTTAAAATCTAGTATATTCATGATAAATAATATAGAAGTTTACTATTTACATATAACTAAGGTACTTTTTTATCAAAAACTGGCAATACAGAATTGCAGTCGCGTGACTCCCGCCCGTGGAAATTGTGAATAGTTGACAGAAACAAATTGGTTTCCGAACCGAACCTCCGCAAGAAACGGCCGAATAAATGGAATTCAAAAATGGAATTGGCTTTTTGATAACACAAATAGTTTACGATATGGGTTCATTGTACCCACCCGGTTTTGATTGAAAAATTATTGTCTGGAAACTTTACATAGAAGGAAGTTAGTTATTCCTTACTTAAATAAAAGTCTTCATAAAGATTTATTTACTAGCTGAGAATATGCTAAAAGTGCTGGAAGGCATCAAATTAATATACTCCATTTATGCACATGTGTAGCTTTTAAAAGTCACTGATCGGCGACCAAATTGAATTGCGTTATGGGTTAGCAACTTCACATAATGTATCAAAAACACGACCTTTAATGTACATTCTAAAATGATACATTATACCCATTGTAAATGCGTTACTTTGAATCGATTGAAACTACCATTAACTGTGAGCGATTTTTACAAATTTAATCTATTTTATTGCCACTTTACAATGTTTTGCAATGCAAGGTATACTGTTCTATATGTATAGGTTATTTACATGAAGATCCGATAGAAAAAAATGAATTTAGCAGGGTTTTTGGATGCAATGTTATGATCACTCATAAAAAGATTAACAAAACTATTGTTCAGACATCTCCCTCCAATCAAAAGATAAAATCCTACATAAGAGTTTCTTTACTCAGCTTTGAGTTTTCGATCGGGTCCTAACTTAGCTATTTGGCATAATACCAGTTTATGCTCACTATACTCAAGTATATATTAAACCGAGTGTGGCTGCGCTCCGGTGTCTGCTTTTCATCCAGACGCACCCTAGTTCGAATCTAGCCCTACACCAATGGCTTGTACTTTCAAGTTAAGTGTGGGTTTGGGCTCGCTCAACGGTGAAGGAAAAAAACGTGAGGAAACCGACATGTCTGAGGACCACAATATCCGAGAACATGTGTCTTCCGTGGAAGGACTTGGGCACTCACCACGATGTATCTGCCCAAGAAAACTCCCCTAACGAATTAATCCTGCGGGGAGTCACGACCCTCAGTCATGGGGATATACGACTCAAGAGAGATCCTCAAGTATAAGAACATCTATAATAGCAGATTTTACAAGACACACCAAAAACAACGATGTAGATGGCACCCGATGATGATGATTGTTTCTACCAATATTCACAAAGTCCATTAAACCTAAAATACCGTTGCAGACTCCACTATTGATCTGTCCGGCGCCGGAATGACGCCAATCATAATTAATTACTATCGAGAGTTTCCACTGCTAATGGGAAATCCATACTTCGCGCCATCGCATGCATTTTGTAGAGAATATAATGGCCAGGCTTTCGGCTGCGGATACTTTATGGACCATTTCAGAGTGGATAATTTTTTAAACTACCAGACTAATCAAATATCATTCCAATGCTGACATACACCATCTTCGGCCACGATGTCGCTTGTGTTGTGTTGTGGCTTTACTTTAGATGCCTTGCAAATACCTGTACGAAAAACTATTAAATTAACCTTACACATACGCTGATAAAATGGTAACCATTAATAATACGGTCCGCCTATTTAAACGGCAAACTAAGTGAAAACGAACTATTTCACGGCTACCCTCATTTTGAAGTGCGATCATTAGTGTTGTCACAAAAACTACCCTCAGGTCGGTTCCTATTCATCTTCGAGATACTTTCGCACCCTATCACATACCTATATCTTGTCGGAAGTGTCTGTCGAGAAACACAATTAGGGGTGTGAGATTTAAGGATATATTTGGGGAGGCGGAATGTTTATTTTTTATATACTTACTCGTAGGTATTTCTGATATGTTAGTTATATATATAATCCTGGAACAACAAGAAATTATTTGATCAGATTTAAACTAAAAGATTTACAAAGATTCTTTCAGAATCATCATCATCTTCAGCTCATTAAATTCCACTGTAGGGTATACCTAAAACTTTTCCTTTTTACGCCAATCCTTCAAACTATCTAATATCTTCTAGCAAAAGAATTCAGTAATATTTAATCTTGAACCATGAATATACTGTACAGTACTAATTGCAAGCTTTATCACAGCCGAAACTAAATCAGAATCCGTATCCGTTCCTGTAAGGTCCCTAGTAAGTAGTAATAATGTAAGTAATGGTACCTAATCTACTAGAAAATGTTTCTTACAGAATTTTGGTACGTTCCAAGTTTTCCCCAGACAAATTGCTGAAACCTACAGAATGCCTTTCTTATTAGTCTACTGACCTAAATTGTGTTCTCTTTGACTTTGACTCAACTTACATGGAACTTCTGTTTGTAGATAGGTATACTTTAGTACTTATTTTATATATTTTCCTACTAGATAAAGTTGACATTCGTTATAGTACCTACCTGTATCGGAAAGTGGCTTAAAAGAAATTAAATTACACTCTTACGGCGATAGGTATAGAATGAATGTGTCCTTCTAGAAAATATTAGTATTTCATGACAGTACCTATCTTTATCGGAAATTATTATTATTATTATTATTTTACACGAAATGGGCTTACGTTTGACTATAGCCTGCCTGATGTTAAGCACCGCTATAGTCTAAGATGTAGCACGCTTGCCTAGAAGAAACCTATTTTAAAACAATCAAATCACACTCTTACGATGGTAGGCAGATAACTATTTACAGACGTTATTTTTTCCCAAAACATTTAGTCAGGCATTTAAACACTGGGTCTCTATAGATATACATATTTATGCAAGTGTCAAATCTGTGGCTGTGATGAAACTTGCACTCAAATAACTGCCATCTCTTCTCTTTGAGTCGTATTTCCTCATGACTGAGGGTCGTGACTCCCCCGCAGAATTAATTCGTTAGGGGAGTTTTCTTGGGCAGATACATCGTGGTGGGCGCCCAGGTCCTTCCACGGAAGACACATGTCCTCGGATATTGTGGTCCTCAAACATGTCGGTTGCGTCACGATGTTTTCCTTCACCGTTAAGCGAGTGCAAATCCACACATAACTTGAAAATACAAGTCATTGATGTAGGGCGGATTCAAACCAGGGTGCGTCTGGATGAAAAGCAGACACTGGAACCGCTGAGCCACACTCGCTTACTAAACTGGCTTAAATAACTGCCATAATCCATCTTTAAATGAGACAATAGCTTATTGACCGGTTCGTAATCGATTTCAAATCGTATACTTTTTTAGAAAAGAACTTAAAAAGTAGTTTATACGCTTTGGCAGAATTTTTGTTTTCTTAACGCCAGATTATACCTACAGCTTTCATATGAAAATAAGGACATTATAAACAATATTTCCAATTTCGTTTTAATAGAACGTATCGTTTCTCTTTCAGTTGTCTAAATCTGTCCCCAAAGAGCAGATCAAGAAGAACACCGTTCATAAATAATTTCTGTCATAACAAAATCGTCACGTAAATGAAAAACACGTTTTGGACTGAACACGACTGCTATTTTAGGTTCTTTGTCGGTAATTTGGGGAGCGACTTTTTTATAGAAATATACAGATGGATACAGTAACTCAATATTATATTCCTTAACCTTATTCCGTATTATTACAAAACATGGTTTAAATATTAGTCCAGGACTTCATAAAAGTCAGTTTTAGCTGTTCAAACATCAGTTTAATTATTATGACAGTAGACTGACAAATTTTGAACAACAAGAACGGATTGCATATTTTCTAAGTTCTGGACTAATGGTTAAACCACGTTTTGTAATAAGACCCATTATTTCGTCAGAAGCGTAGGAAATTAGGATTTTAGAGCAAAACTAAGCTTTTTAATTTTCCATCTATTTCAATTTAAAGACTACAAAGTTAACGTAGCAATTATTTGCTCTACATGTATTTAGGTACGTTCATAACGCAATTGATAAGAAATTATTTCTTGGCTAGGTTTAGTTTAAGCTTCATTGAAAATACATACAACCCTGCATATTAGACGTACTAATTCAAACTTAATTTGTAGCATATTTCCTTTGTAATAAAATTTTCTTTATCATAAAATAGTCGGCAAAACTTCTACATCTAAAAATTATACCCAATAAATAATTCATCCCCGAACCTCGTATACTGCACATCTTTTTACTGCGAAAGTGTGAAATACGATACATTTTTTGCCGGTCGGTAACGTTTTAATTTCGTTAAAGGTAAAAAAACGTAAAAAATACCGGAACGAGGATACACTCATCTTTCGCGAGGACGATATGTTATCGCTGGAGGAACAGAGTTTGTCAAACTTTGTGACAAAAATTTTTTAAGTCAATTTCATTTTTACACAAAGAATTTATTAGCTGTCGTCACATACAGTCGTCCTTCGGTTATTAAGTATTTTCTCATGGCTGCGGTATGCACAAGATCGACGCAACTGGCACATTCAAAGAGAGGCTTATGCCCAGCAGTGGCATAGAGAAGACTGTGGATGATGCACATTCGTTAGGAGAGTTTACTTCTATGTTTAAGAATGCAACCTTAGATACTATCGTATGTAACAATATTAGGTTAGTTAGGAAAAATTCAACAAGCAATGATTCAAATAAACCTGTATTCATATATTTTAAACAAGAAATTTATCATCATAAAAATCAGTATCAAATTAATATTACTCCTTCTGTTATAGGGAAATGTTTTATCTTCACTTTACTCTCAAACTTTTATGAATATAATAGATAAAAAAATATCCATAAAGACGATAAAACTTTGAGAACCCTAAAAACAAACATTCTAATCCGTACTGACAACGTCTCTACCTTGTAAAGACATCCGTCATTCTTCGCTTTGCAACGATTTAGCCACCCCCGTGTTTTACACCCTTACCTAACTACCCTCAAACTTAACTAGACCTCTCTATCTACCCTCAAGACTTCGTTAAAAAGCTCGATCAGAGATCTATGTAAAATGGTTCTGGTAAAGCGTATTTTAGGAGGCATAATGTGTCATTTCCGATACAGATTTTTCTAAATAAAGTGCGGTTGTGATTTTAAAATAGAATTGAGGTTTCTATGGTGTTTTCAATTATTAAATTAAATGTACAAATGTCTCAACAATCGTATCGGTACATTAATGACAAAGTTGAGCGATATCTGACAAAAAAACAAGTTAATAGAGATCCTTATTTATTTTGTGGTCAATAAACTCGCTGATAGACTGCGAAAAAGAGCTGATTGCGTTGAGAAAGGCCTTTATCCAGAAGTGGACGGGTGATGATGATGATGATGAACATAGAATAGTTACATATATACACTTATATTCTCACATATTCAACTTCTAACGAGGCATTCAAAAAAACCTACTGAATCCTATTAGCGCACACAAATCTATTTCTGCCACTCATTATACTAAATCCATTGTCATTTTCCACGTCAGCACTCTGGCCATCCATCTTGGTATGATATACAGGATTATTGATTACTAGCGTATAATAATTTTATATTCTTTTTATGCACTATTACTCATTATCTAATCTTTATTTATATGATTTTAAAAAAATACCTACTGCTTTTTATTCTATACACATTTTTTGATAAATATTCTTGCGATTTTTTTATAAGTAAAACAAAACAACAATATATTTTGTTTGGTTAAACATTCATGCCATATTTGGAACATTAAACAATAAAAATTGCCAGACGCAAACGCCATAGGTCACATTTTATTCGAATCCTATTGAAAGCAATGATATTAGTAAAACCTCATTGATTGGAAGACGATAAGCCCTGCTTAGGAAGTCTTCGAATTATTCGACGTAGTTACCACACGCAAAGAGCTTATACCGACAAGAACTGTGGATGATGATCATATTAAATATACCTAACATACATATATCGACAGTCGAAAGGCATGAGCAAACGCATTTAAGCTCAAAAACTTTGTACCTTTCATACCTATTTCTTAGTTGTTAATAGAAACAAGGAATACAAACAAAATCACTCTACTACGTAAAAATTAACCAATTACCCTGTATGTTATAGTTCTACTGACAAGCTACAAGACTCTGGTATGGTGTTTTTGTGACCATACATCACTACAGAACGCCCGCCTGAGGTAGGAATGTTCTGGCGTATCCGGTGTTTTTGCGCTACGGTTATATGGGAGAAATGGGATTTTAATGCTTTGTGTGGTCATTACTCAAAAAGTGTTCGTAGATTTAAGCAGAAAGTCCCAGTAGTTAGGTAAGTAAATATTTGATTGGACGCATTTAAAATGCTTATATAGGTCGAGTAATGCTTTATTGTTATTCAGACGAATCATTTATTTGTCTATCTGATCATTTGATTAATTATACCTTTCACTAAACCTTAGACGTCTTATAGTTTAGACTCAGAACTTCTTAAATGTTCGTACCAACCTACATACATTAAATATATATACATATTACATATAATATCTATACTTAATATTATAAAGCTGAAGAGTTTGTTTGTTTGAACGCGCTAATCTCAGGAACTACTGGTGCGAATTGAAAAATTATTTTTGTGTTGAATAGACCATTAATCGAGGAAGGCTTTAGGCTATATAACATCACGCTGCAACTAATAGGAGCGAAGAAACAATGGAAAATGTGGGAAAAAACGGGGAAAATTATTCATCTTTGAGGGCTTCCGTTGCGTGAGCTGCGAAAATAGTTTAAGCCGTGGGTAACAGCTATAATTAATAAATCTGAAGAGGTAGTTTGCAAAAATAAATACGATGCCCAAAATAACAATTCCACGCGGACAAAGTCGCGCGCACAGCTAGTATTACATATAAGTATATGTCATTACATATAATATGTAATACTAGCTGTGCGCGTGCGCGCTGTAAATGAGCTATCTAAAATAGCTCATTTACAAAATTAAATGTAGGAACCTCATGGCACTTTGAGAACTCGACATCAGATTTGGTTTTTCTCATACGAACATTTTATTACTTAATTAAAAATCTAACCAACTAATGATCTTCCATAAGCTAAAGCCCAACGGGCGTAAAGCACTCACCATTGATCTATGTATGTCTAGTTTATAGTGTAGATGTAAAAGCGAGAGGCATTCATTCGTTCAGCCCTTTCATTCAGCTCAGTGAACCTGGTAAATGAAACGCTACCTATTGCGATAAAGGTCACCTAGTTTTACTATATTCTAGGAATATTTACTACTTAACAAGTGAACGAAGTAAATGTAACAGTTTATTGAAACGGGTTTGCACTTGGCCATAGTTTGCGTAATGGTAAGCAAAGGCTATGACCTAAGAGGGAGCGTGCTTACCCGATAAGAACCGATTCACTCTCGCTTTGAAGTTCGCTGGATTATAGTGCGTGGGGAACAGGGAGTCAGGCAGGGAGCTCCACAACTTACGGTACATACAATACCTATAGTTTCTAAGGTTAAAGATAGATTTTTCTTAATAAACATATTATCATACGAATAAAACATTCGCCGCACAACCTGAATTAGATATCAAAAACTATTTTGATACTAACTTCGCCATTGGCACAATCACACATACATGTAGGTACTACCTATTATAAAGTAATGTACTTATCAAAAGCAAGATTGAGCCAATTTTCTATACCTCGATAACATACTAACCAATAAACTCAACTAATACTACTCGACACAAAAAGCTCACAATATAACAACAAAACAATTACAAGCGGAAATGCACTCGCTACATTCTTAGAAGCGGCGCCTGCGCGCGTCGCATTGCAATGCATGCGCGCATCGGATAGCGAATCTAGGATATGACTTGAATCACTAACTAATAGGTAACGCTTGAAATTAAACAACCAAATAGTTACCTACATGGTATTGAGATGGATTTGCACTCACTTAGCGGTGAAGGAAAACATTGTATGGAAACCAACATGTTTGAGGACTACAATATCCGAGGACGTGTCTTTCGTGGAAGGATCTAGGCTCACACCACGATGTATCTGCCCAAGTGAACTCCCCTAACGAATTAATTCTGCGGGGGAGTCATGATCCTCAGTCATGAGGAAAAACGACTTATGATAGATAAAAAAGTCACCATAGCATTCATAGACAACGTTTGTACCGCATCACTTAGCACCTACAAGCGACTAATTAAAATGTTTAGCGTCGAGCCATGTCGGGACCTCCCATGTCACATTGGAAGAATGCTGTGTAATATGATGCTAACTTGTCATGTTTGTTTTTTTTACAAATCTGTTGTATTTCTGTTAACACGGAATAGCCTTACGTTTGACTACAGCCTACGTGATGATTGTACATAGACTAGAGTAGAAAACGAAAGTAAATATTCAATTTCGATATTGGAATATTGATATTCGATTGTCGATAGGATATTTGGAATTTTAACTTGATATCTGATATAAAAATTAAATAATGAATAAAACGACGGTGGCGCCGCGTAAACGCAAGATCGCAGCACCGCTGTAGTGATGTTATAAGACGATGTGTTCATACATAGGTACCTTTAGGTAAGACTCAAGAATTAGTGATAGACATTATTTATTTTACCTCAAGTTTATATTATATCGAAATAAAGAGCTCGCCTCTAGAAATGTATACAGGAACCTATAAAAATATGTAGAGAAATAATAACAAGAAAATCAGCAGTTAAAACATATACTTCATTTGAATTGCAATAAAATAATAATACATTTATCTTAAATATTTATAATTAACACAAACCAAAGTTTCACTTTGAATAACAACTAAAAACTGGTATTTGTACAGAATTATCGTCAATTAATAATAATAATAAAATTAACATAAAATTGCCCTAAAGGTGGGGTTTACATAACTAAACATGATGGCAGTGTTTTCCGGTCAACGTGGTAGTACCTGGAAATAAGAACAATACATTATTATTTTATTACACTTATTCTAAATTTTAATTAAATGTTATAAAACTTAGATACTTTTAGATTACAAATACAACTACATTTTTTTATTAATAATACCACAAATTACATTATGGATGAAGCCTAACCAGCACACCTATCGTAAACTCACCTGGGGGTGCGGTTCTCCTTAGACACAAGCATTCCTGCTTAGTTCAGAAGAACCGGTCCAATTCATTGCACAAATAAAATGTACTTTACACATATTTTATAAGATTATATTACAGGCTACAACTATTGTATATTTTAAAATGTTATTTGTGTCAATAATTGATTTTTATTATATTATTTATTATTATTTTTATTCTAGAGGATTTTTACAGTTTCGTCCGCGTTGTTTTGGCTATGTCAGTCTTAGGATCCTATACTATTACTGTACCAAATAACACGATAATCTGTCGCTCCGTTTCGATGTGAAAGCAAAGAACTGAGTATCATAAAAAAAATACTTTTTACTTGATCCCACGAATCGTGCCAAAGGGGCCGTCCATTAATCACGTGAGGCTCGAAAGGGGGGGGGTCCATAAAAAAATCACGAAATATCACAAGGGGGGAGGGGGGGGGGGGTGTAGTGACATATCACGTGTATTTATTTTTTCGACTAACGCGCGAAAAGCAAAAACAATCTGCAGGTATTGTAACCTTTCTGTTTACCGCTAGGCATTATTGTAATATTTAATTTGAATAAAAGTAGAAAATTATGATTTTTTTGTACGTCTAAAAATACACGTGATATATGGGGGGAGGGGGGTTAATCATAAACATCACCATGTATCACCACGGGGGAGGGGGGGGTTAAAAAATGCCAAAAAAAAACATCACGTGATTAATGGACGGCCCCAAAATGCGTCTCCCTTATCAGGCATTATGTATATTTATTTAACAATGTTCTATGTTTCTGCATACTTGTTCTCTCCCTCTATTTTGTCAAGTTATGAGGGATTTTTATATCTGATATTGACATTGCAATTTTTTTTAACGCGTAAACATTTTCTGGTTACGGATAAATATAACTAGAATTAGTTATTAAAACATACTTTCTTTATATATAAATTGATTATAGTTATAATATATTTGTGCATGTTGTGCTTAGCTTTAAAAGGTAATACATTTAGTATTATAAATACCATTACTAGTGTATCAGGAATGTATATATATTTACGAGTACGTTCAAACTTCATTCACTCACTGTGACACTCTGCAAGGTGTTTTACAAAATCGGAACGGAAACGAAACGCCAATCATAGAACTCATTGTAACTTCTATGACTGTGGATGACTGTTTTGGTTAAATTAAGTCAGTTTCGACGTCTTTGATTGGCGTTTCGTTTCCGAGCGGAAACGTTCCGAATTTGTGGAACACCCTGCAGGACATAACATACCGTATTTTCATGACTATTTTTTTAGCACACAGACCTACTAAGGTGGCGGCGCTAGCGGCACCAGTAGCGGCTCCCGGGCGCGGCGGGGGCGGCGCGTGCCTCCGCGCGGGGGGGCGCTGCGCAGGCGGGGCCGGCCCGGCCCGCGCCGCGCGCCACGCGCCTCGCCCGCGGGGGAGGGGTCAATGATCTCTAAGGGGGCGTCAGACTCTAGGAGGGCTGCACCTGAGGATCACAAAAAATATTTTTAGAAGACTATTATCTATAGTCTTAATTTTTATTTACACGTTTTATGTTCACACATATTAGTAAGTAATTCTATGTAATCTTTGTGTGAAATAGTCTTTAAGCTTAAACCTATATTGCTTTGTAAATTTCCCCAACACGTCTAAATTTCAGTCACGTTTGGTGATATATAGTACATATGGTTATGTTAGATATGATATGTCACAAAAGAGACGGGTTTTAATACAACGATTTGTCAAATTAAAACTATATTGAGGCATATACTAAGTATACTCAAGTAGACCAGCAATTCCATACATTAAAGCGTACGCCGATTGTTAGTTCCAATATAGATCACTAGCTGTCACTACTAGTATGCAATGGAGACATATATAAAATTAATTTGGTGAGTTTTGGTTAAAGAGAGAACCTTGCCTCGTTGCAGTACAGTGCAAAATTGTTAGATGGCGCTATTAAACAATATTCGGGACTTAGCTGTTTATGATGACATAATGACACGTTGCCAGCTCGTGCACCTATGTATCATATTCTTAGTGAGACGTTGCCGCTCTTACCTACTCGTTTTTCGTTCGTGTCGTCGACTAAGCGTTTTATTTGATTGAAATATCCAGTGCTGCCATTTTAGCGCTTTCCGCTAAATCTGGTTCTTTTTGGGATAGTTCAGAGCGCAAAATACATTATAGAACTTTTTTTTATAGTAGTTATTTATGCTAATTACGACATTCCAAAACGAAAATTTGTAGTTGGTTGAAAATTATGTTATTGTTAAAATGTTGCGATATCAGAGCGCAAAAAGAAAATCAACAAGAAATACCTACAAAATAATGTTTGCTTTTCTTGTCGTTTTGCTTTTAGCACATTAGTGCGTTATCTACCTAATATATAGCGTGAAGTCCCTGAAATAAGGTCGCACAATACAAAGGTATTAGGCGATTCTATTTCACCAAATAAAGTATTACTGCTATGTCTTCAAATACAGAAAATTTGACATTAGAAGAATGTTCGTTAGCGTATTTTGCGGGATATTTAGCAAACTCATGCACGCAAATTTAATTGCGAGAAATGTCAAACCAAATTAATAAAAAAATGTAGACATTGATGACAAAAAACAACTTTTGATTTTAAACAAGTCCTATGATTGCTCAAAAAATGATGCCTAGTGCCAATGGCTTGCTAAAACTAGTTCAAATGGCTGTTGTTTGTTTGTGTTGTTTTTGTTGTTGTGTTGTTGCCACACAAATAAAATCAAAAGCTGTGTAAATAAATGTATATTAGATTTTTTATGGTCAGAAGCTCCGCTATTATTAAATATAAGTTGCATGGAACATTTAAGATACATTATCCATCAGATGATTTTGGTAAAGATCCACTTTTACTGTAAAGATAAAACAAAAATGTCCGAAATCAAAATAGGCCACCCAAAATTGAAGATTTTAAAAAATAAATGATAATTCTATATTTTTGTGTTATTGTATTACCCCGCTTTTACAGTTTCCTGTAAACTGTACATTTAAGTGTCTTTAATGTACCCTATAAATAACCAAGTTATTTAGTACACCCACCCATCAATCTCTGGTTGCCTATTATTTTTACAAACAGCATTGCCCAATTTTTTGCTAACATAGTAAATGCAAAACCATTTCGAGGAAAATTAATAATAAGCTAAAATAGGTTTAGGCATATTTTTTGAACAAGTTTTTTTAACCCTTGTTGCTCAGGATGTGGTAAGTTGAACGTGTCGTGTACGTATGTGATTACCTACATTTTTAAATTTCTTTCACTTGTCTCTGTCTTGAGCAATAAAGATTTTTTGTTACAATATAGATATCAAATAAAAGGGCTTTACTAGTAGCGTACATTTACTATGATAACATACATATTGTCTAAAAAATTATACCTTTTCTTGTTAAAAAGTTTGAACCAAACTTGGTATTATGTAGGTATTTCATTCAGATTTCATAAAGTCAAGAATTTATTTGCTTACATTCCTTTCGTGTTATAATTGTCAAAGCCAACGAATAATAAAAAATAGTAAGTATAAGCTGTCAATGTCATCAAAAATGTTTAATAATAACGGTAAAGTTTGTTTTATGCGTCATCTAGCGTACTAAGGATGCGATAATTCGAATGCTATCAATTTCATTCGACAGCAACGCCATCTCTCAATAGCCTGGGATAATTTTACTAAACTTGAAATTTATCATCCAAAAAAATACAATTGATTTACAATATTACATATTAAAAAAAATACTATAGGACTTTTGAGCTTAAATAACACAATAATATATTTTTTTTGTCGGTGTTCTATATAGTCCGGAATATTTATTCCCGGGCTATTTAGCAGCGCCATCTACGAATAATACGTAATTCCAAGCTTTTTGCGTTGTACGCTCTAATGTATTGGAATTGCTGGTCTACTTGAGTATACTTAGTCTATGATTGAGGCAAATGTAATGGTATGTTTTTGATACTAAAGTAGATTCCGGTTCATGGGATATTGCCATCCCTATGTCCCATGTTGGAATTCCACCTGGTGATCTTATACCGTCAGGTATTTAGAGTAAAAAACACATTCAGAAAAACTGAGAACCTCGTTTTTTGCAGCCAGTTCAAAATAAAACTTCATATCACCTTGTGCAAGAGCAGTAGCGTTCTCAGCGGGCGCCGGCTCCGGCCGCCTGCTGGCGGCGTGACGCGAGCCCCGCGGCCGACCGCGCCGCGAGCCGCGGGACACGCGGGACACCCCCCAGGGAGATGCGCGGACTGGCGGGGAGTACGCTGCAATATAGAATAACATTATATCAGTAAAAACTGCTTCGCCAACACAGTCTTGGCTTCCGACAAACACAATTTATTTAAACAAAAAACACATTATAATAAATTTTAAACCCTACTAAATTACCTTCCACCTTTATGTTAATTAAGTTCTTGTTTTTTGTCTACAATAAAGTATATTTGATTGATTGATTGATTGAAATTATTGCTTTCACAAACTATATACTTTGATTTCAAACTCAGACGTTTGATCAGGAAATATAAATTCAAATTTGTTTCAAATTAATGCTCGTTTATTGCTGTTCTAAATTAGTAATTCTTTTAATTTATACCATATTTTTAAGCGAATGAAACCTATGGCATGCACTCGTATTAAATAAATACTTACGCAAGGGCTGCGGCGGCACATCCACCATTAGATTGTCATCATCATCTACTTGCAGCGGGCTGGTGGGCTCCGACACTGAGTCTCGAGACCGCTTGCACTCCTGCGCGGGAGTCGATGTACTCGGGGTCTGAAACAAGTCATAATCAATGAACACAAACAAGATGTATAATAAATACATAAATAGAACGTGCGACTTAATAAGAATAAGTTTCTATTCCATACTTTTTTTAAACAACGGTAAAGATAATTTATTTTATCATATAAATGTCCTTTCGATTGGGTGAAACAGAATTACATCAAATGTAAACATATCAAAGATCTACTAATAGCTCTATTTTTGCATAGCTATGAAGGTTGATAGTACAGACAGATAATAGACAAAACAAGTTAGTAACGGCGTCCCATGTTCATACTTTGCGTATCAAATCCTCTTCTTGTGAAAAAGTAATGTACCAACCAATACGTATTGAAAAGTCAGTATTATATTAAATTAATCAAAATAAAACTGAGTAAATTACCGCTGCTGCAGGTAATATGCCCAATTTCCGCTTCCGTTCTCTTTCCTCGATTATCTTCTTCTCTTCTGATTTCTGACGATCTATAACATGAAGAAAAATATACATATTAAAATCAATCAATAGGGAAAATAAGGCACGCACTATGCGCGGCTTTAGGCCCCTAGGGTAATTTAAAAATCTCGACACTAAACTAGGCCAATCTCATACAAACTTACTAAAACGAATAATAAAAAAAAACTATTAAAAAAAATTAAGTAGTTATTTATTTTATAGCAGCTTGATATGTCTAGTTTTTCCTAGTTATTTTTGTCGATAAAGAAAAAGGAAGGCATGTATTAAAAATAACATCGATGTAAGATAAAAACTTGCATTTGAGTTCGATTTCTTCATCATCCAGCAGCAGAGAAACAACTTCCTTCGGCTTCAATGTGTCTGGTTTGAAGTTACCGCCGCTTATTACCATCCTTTGAATCTGTGAAATAAATATATAGTACAATTTATATATTTTTCCTCAATAAATGAATTGTATTTATTATATTGTTTCTTTTGCCACACGGACTGTAGAAGTACCATCTTTATGTTTGAATTGATTATCTTAGTTTAAATTTTATATACACGTTAAAGTTATGCAATGCTTTTTTATTGCAATACCTTTAGGCGCCATGTATAGAACCACATAAACAACACTGTGGTCAAACCCGGCGCATGTACTTAGTCATTTGTTTGGTCTTCTGAGCGCTTCCGTGGGTCGGATGACACGTTAGATTGTAGGTCCCGGCTGTTTGTCTAGTACGGGAGTCGTGAGGTAAACCATGTCAGAGGCCCTTAGGGCGGCTTGATAAACTCTTGACACCACAGATGAGCCGGTACACGGTGACCTGCTTGGTCTGCCCCAGTCTGTGAGTTCTATCCATGACTTATATAGTTCAAGTGTTTGTATTATGGCTATAAGGCTATAATAGGACATTGAACCATTTGATCGCTGGAAACTACAACCGCACAAGCGACGCTGTGTTGTGGTGAGATGGAGAATGTCTTCAATGACTGGTTTGGTCCACTGTGGAGACCCACACTCTACAATACATTATCTCTCTATCGCACACACACACACTATGTGTCTCACCTCACTCTTCTCCCTGGCGCGCTGCATGATGCGTTCCTCTATAGTCCCCTTGCAGATGAGCCTGTACACGGTGACCTGCTTGGTCTGCCCCAGCCTGTGAGCGCGGTCCATGGCCTGCTGGTCCACTGTCGGGTTCCAGTCGCTGTCGTAGAATATCACCTGGGGAAGGAACATATATTTTAGGTAACGTGTTAACACAACAGATACGTTTATTGTTTATTTGCTTAGTGTGGGGCTAGATGGCGCTGTGTGCAGTGTCCCGGAATATTTATTTATTTATTTTTATTTATTTTTAAGTGTACCAGTTACAAAGAAATAATAGATATAATGAGGTGCTTGAAATAATAATAATAACTAAACACTTGATAAACAGTCATCACTTTCAATAATAAATCTGTATAAACTGTAAACGGGTGTTTTTTTTTTGTGAACGAAATTTGATCCTCTTGATTATGTTATTTGGAACCGAGGTATTTCACGTTTTGTATTTGTATGTACGTTTTTTTTTATTGATATATACTTAGATCACCACACGCATACATACACCACTCTCATAAAATAATCGAGTGTTGACGCAGATGTGATTACCCATTCAGGATATACGTTTTGGAATGGCGGCGGCGCGCTGGAATTTATCTGTTGTTGCGTAAGACAGCGATACGTGTTGTTTTTTCTATATTTCTTATTTAAGACAGTGTATGTTAGCACTCACAGTGTCCGCCGCGGTGAGGTTGATGCCCAGCCCGCCGGCGCGCGTGGACAGCAGGAACACGAAGATGTCCGCGCGCGCCTGGAAGTCAGCCACCATGTCGCGCCGCGCTGAGATCTTGCTCGACCCGTCCAGCCGCATGTACTTGTGCTTGCGGTGCCACATGTACTCCTGAAACAAATGGAAATGGTTCATTTTATTAAGTTTTATGTGAAATAGGTTTACGTTTGACTACAGCCTGCCTGATGTGAAGCATTGCTGCAGTCTAGGATGTAACACACTTACCTAGAAGATACCTATTAACTCTAGATTTGAAGACCCCTGGATTGTAGTTCTCTTAGTTGATTTATAATTTCTTGTGTTGAGTCTGGTCGTTTGCGTACATATATGTATAAGTATTATATCCGTTATCTAGTACCTACGACACAAGTGTTTGCTTAGTGTAGAGCTAGATGGCGATAAGTGCAATGTCCCGAAATAATTATATTTTTTCATTACTCATACTCTGAAAGTAGGTCTGATGTTGCCTGAGGAGCGGGTTGAAAGTAATACTTTTCATCCAAGGAGAATCGCTTTCAACTGACAGCTGTAAAATTATAAAAAAAATAGTTCATTTTCACATATCTATTGAACCATGTTCCAACTTTCTATACAGCCACGATGTAAAATTGAAATAACTTAAAGTTAAGTATTGATTACAGAATATATATTTTTTAAATAACTTTATTATAATTTAGTTTCAACAATTTCTTTAAAATAACTTAGATTTCGGTAAAATATTAACCATTTTTTCAATGATGAAAATAAAAAATAATGGCTGAAAAAGTGATTAGCTGGCCGGTCACAGAAAAAAACCAAATTGGCGAGAAAGCGGTAGTTCGATTTTTTTTTCTTTGGCTATAACTTTATATTGTGCCAGTTCTCAAGTAAAAAGGTCTTCATTTAATTTTCGATTTGAAGACTTTTGTTTACGTACAGCAGAGATTTGTACCTATAAAATGAGTTCATCTGATTCTATTATAAATTTTACGCTTGATTTTATAAGAGAAGAGGCTAAAGCGGCAGTGGAAAATCGTCATACGATTTTAGGTACCTACATATGTTTTGATTTGAGTGGTAAAATAAAATTAACTCATATTTTCTTTAGCTAATTCTTTTTTTATTTTTACTTTCCTTGTATTTGTAATGAAAAGCACAGTGTTTACCTCGGGTTAAAGACTTATTTAGTCCCTCGAACTATTGGCGCCCTCACTTCGTTCGGGCGCCAAACCCCGTCTCGGGACTGAATAAGTTACTTTCACCCCTAGGGTAACAATGTACTATTTATATTAATTCAATTTTCTTTGTTAATACTTAGGACTGCTTGCAAAATAATGCTCAAACACATTTAGCCAAATTTCGCTAGGTCATGTTTAAATGCGTTCTTGAAACGTATTAGAGCTAGAGCACATTACACTCAGTATTAGTCACTGTGAATCGGTGGAATCGTTTTTGCAATCTGATACCTCCTGTCTAAATCAGCGGAAGGAACACGACCCACACTCACGCGGAATCCGAAATAATAAGTTATGTTTCGGTTTGTAACACAAATGGAAACTAATAAATAGCACTCATTTCTTAACTTACTTCTAACAGATCTATCATCTTGGTCATCTGACTGTATATCAGCACTCGATGTCCTCGTTCCTTCAGTCTTTTCAATAGTGAGTCCAATACTGTTAATTTGCCAGCATCGCTGACTAACTGGTTCTTATCTGAAAAAGAGAAAATTGTATGTTGTGTAAATTAAGTAAGGAGTCATACAGTTTGGTCCAATCAAATTAAGTATGAGCCGTCAAAATAAAAGTATTTTAAGCAAGTAATGAAGGTATCCGAATAACTGTTGCCCTGCAACACAGGTCCATCAAGGGACCTAATGCAGTGACAATTGTATCACAGAATTAGAAATTGATTGATTTGAATTGATTGATTGATGTTGGATCAAAGAGCGCGAATTTACTTGCCACTTTCATGAACAGCAATGAGCGATAATCTCGTAGCAAGTTGGTTTTAATAACTTTTTTTGCTAGGATATCGCGTTGCTAAATCTAACCTTAGTTGTGTGCACGGTATGCACAAAGTATACAGGTTACCAACGCTAACAGCTGGTACATAGGTTTTTTCTTGCATAATAACTATTTTCTAGATATGTTAAAAGCTTGTTTTTTCAAGGCTA
Organism: Macaria notata; assembly: GCA_927399415.1. NCBI lineage: Eukaryota > Metazoa > Arthropoda > Insecta > Lepidoptera > Geometridae > Macaria > Macaria notata. The sequence goes on from OV656741.1 coordinate 9,351,083, forward strand.
CACAAAACTATCTAGTATTATACCTGGTACTTGCAGGCGAGCCAGCGTGCCCCAGCCAGCGGCGCACTCCGCGTGCTGATGCCAGTCACGTGGTACGTACCTGGTACTTGCACCGTGCCCCAGCCGCGCGCGGGCCGCGAGCGCGCCAGCAGGCGAGCCAGCGTGCCCCAGCCAGCGGCGCACTCCGCGTGCTGGTGCCGGGTCACATGGTACGCAAACGAGCGGGACACCGCCCACGGCGCGCGAGTATGAACGCACACCTGTGACAAATAGGTAGTTATTGGTAAGCTACATACAGATACTATGTATGGTATGGAGCAGAGCTCCCAAGCAGACTCTCCAGCACGTAGTATTCGACTGTCCTCTAACCAAGTACGACGGACAAATTGAGGATTTTAAAACCTTAACTGCAAATGCGATTGCGTATTTAAAAAAAATCTGTTTATGAAGTAGAGATTCAAGAAAAAATGCCATACGATAAATACAGATACTAGTATGGTAACATAATCTAATCTAACCCACCACGGCGGCCATCTTGGATTTTCATTACTACTGAATGTGATACGAATCATTGTATTGTCATAAGTATGGTGTTCAACAAATGAGATGTTTTCTCTGTGAAATGAAATGGCGTTTCATCAACCCCTTGAATTAGAATCCCTTGGTATTTCTATGATGGGTAGATCATTGTCATTGGTAAAATATATCAGCTTATATTTCTTTGGGTGGAGTTTTGGAACTAACCTTAACATTAAAATTATCTCCTTGAATTTCAACGAGCAACATTGGAGGAATTAAATAAAATCATTTAAAGTTAACTAAGCACGTTCTATCTTAGACCGTAATGATTGCTTACCATCAGGCAAATTACGGTCAAGTGCAAAATCATTCATTGTAAAAAAAAAAATACTTGAAAAGCCACTATACCTTCTGCTGAGCTGTATACAAGAACTGCGGCAGCGGTGTCTGCTGCAGCAGCAATGTGATGGGTGGTCGCTCCGTGTGAGGGAACTCCACATCCTGACTCACCGCCACCTGCACCACGCCGCCCTCTTCTGTCTTTATCTCGCTCAGCATGTCCGGCTGCGGTGAGAAAGAGAGGGTGAATACCGTCATCCTACAATACTTGACAAATAGACATTTAAATTAAATCAAATATACGTTATTGTACACTAAACTAAAGAATACAATTGACATAAAAAGGAAGAAGGTAACCAGGGACATTGGGTGACTTTATCACTAAAGTGATCTAAGACTTTGTAAGTTGCAATGTAACGATTCTTTAAAAATAAAACTAAGTACAGTTTCTATGGAAATAGCACACATAACACAGATTATCTTTGCACGTTAAATCAAAGATGAGGTAAAACCTTCATACAGTAAAACTTCTTTGTTGGATATGCTGTTTATTTTATGAAATAGCAGCCATCGTAACTAGGTAATTGATAGCAGTGATGAATTGGTATCATTCGTACGGGCAAATGACGTATAAAGAGAGAGAGAGAGACTTTCTCTTGAGACTTGTAAACTGTTACTGTAATGACAAACTTTTCACATTTATGTCATAATGTACAACTTTCCCGTTCCATAAATATTTATAAGTCATACCTGTCCATCCTTCTCTCTCAAACATCGCATCCTCATAGCTCGGTGTTCTATAGTTTCTGGCATGTAATTTAAAATGTGATCCGTGTGTGTGTAGAATGGTCCTCCTTTAACAAAAAATGCCATTTATAAAATACACTTACATTGTTACTTTTTTCATGACCCAAAGATTACAGTTTGCGTGACAGACAGATATTGGAATTCAGTTGATTGAAAATAGGTTGATAAATAGCGGCCAAAACAGTTCCATTCGTGTCGCACAATATATCTCAATATACAAAACTCAAAGGTCTGACTGACTGATATAGTGATCTATCAACGCACAGCCCAAACCACTGGATCTGGCTGAAATTTGGCATGCAGGTACAGTAATCGCAAAACATCTAGTCCGATCTGAACACGAGGCGTATACCTGCGCAAAAGCAAAAAAAATGGGTATGAGCGGGGCTCCCCTAGCGGAGTATGTCACGTGACCGTCCTTGACAAATCACAGCGTAAAAGCGTTTTTTCGTTCTCTGTGTGTGGTTACCACGTTCGCTAGCTCCTCCCACCGAGTACAGTCACGCGCGATATTTTTGTTATAATAACTGTTTGTTAAGTGTTTTTGTTGAATTTTCGTTTCGTGTTATTTTGTTATTGTTTCTTGTTACTGTTTTTGTTATTTGTGAAGGTGGCAGCAATCTTTTCACCATAAAGATTAAAATAATATTTCTTAATAAATTGTTTTTTTAATCATATAAATTTCTTATTTATATTAATAATATATTTAGTAATAATATTTCCAACAGCATGTACCCAATCCTTTAATTAAAATTCGGGTTAAAATATAGGTAATTCGTACATATTATTGTAGCACTTGACTGTACATGCGCGGGCCGCTATGATGCAACTTCAGAACGGACTAGAAGTTTTGCGATTACTGTAGATGTTATGACATAGGTATCCGCTTAGAAAGGGTTATTGGAAAGGCCTCTTTTAAAGGGGTGAAAGAGGAATGGACGTTTTACTTCTAATGCAAACGAAGCCGCGAGCTATATTGTCTCATCAGGTAGATAGACTGTTGTCAAACGTAAGTCATTGGTACGAAAAGCATGGAATTAAACGGATGTTGGCCGCCATTTATAAAACCTAGGTTTAACTAACTGGTTTCTACTAAGTATGTCCACAAGCATTGATGCAATTCAAATCTATACGTATATAATAACGCTGAAGAGGGTCAAGTCTCAATTCATTGAAGATATATAAATAATCAATGTTGGGAGATACTTAGAATTGATAACAGAATACGTTCCAACAACTTATAGAATTTTTGTCTGTTTATCTGTGTCTCTGTTTATTTAAACGCATATCACGTAAAAACAGCTGAACAGATCTTCATGTTTTTTGGTAAGTAGGTAGAGGTCCCGGAAGTGTCATAGGCTACTTTTTATCCCGGCATAATGCGAGCGAAGCCGAAGACATCCACTAGTATTACAAAACTTTTATCTTACCTTCTAACCACAGTGGGTCAGTAAACAAAAGTTCCCTCCACATTAGTGAGTCTTCCTTACACCTCCTCAGAACATCTCCGTCAGGACATATCAGTAACAGATCTTTGCTTCTCACTCGCTCGTATGGTGAGGTGCTATCTTGCATCTCGCTCGTGTACCACCAATCTTGTCTGTGTCGGAGGCGGTCGTACTTTTGTAGGCAATGTTCTATGTGGTTCATACTGGAAATAAAAATATAATAAATAGTTGTAAAATTATGATTATGAGAAGAGAAAGAAAAAAATCTTGCATTGGCTAATTGGGGCAAATTTGGATATGTATTTATTGAACTGATTGTGTTTAAAACACAACAACCTAGAATATTAATTACTTAAATAAATAAAGGTTATTGTGTTTTAAACACAATAACCTTGAATATTTATTACTTAAATAAAATATGTAGTATTTGGGTGGTAACTATAAAAATGCAATATTTAGAATAAACGACTCTTCCCCTTAAAAAAGATAGCCCGTAGAACTGAGCATAATATCTGTTAAAAACATTTTAGACAAATGATGGAAATCTGTCATCCATCTGATAGGAAACCTCATACAATAAAGCTGGCTATCTTTACCGAAAAGTAAACCTCTGAATTACACTTATTACAAACATTTACCAATGTAAAATACTTACGCATGCAACCATCCACACAGCATCACCCTATACACTTCCATCGGCGACACATCTATAAACCTCATAAATCCGAAACAACTATCCACTGTTCCATCTTTCTCTGAAACTTTATCCAAACTATGTTGAATATAACTCGGAGTCAGTATAGACAGTTTGTTGTATAACAGATGTCGCTTTGAGGGTATGTTTCTCAGTAAGATGCCATCTTCAGCGACTATCTTCGGTATATGATAATCGTCTATTTGCATCGCGAATGGAGAGCGCACGTCGCGACGCTCGAATAACTCGGGGTGGTTGCAAACCTGGAGACAAGAGAAGTTAGTGAAATCTAAATATATAAAACTCGAAGGTGACTGACTGATATAGTGATCTATCAACGCACAGTCCAAACCACTGGACGGATTGGGCTGAAATTTAGAATGAAGGTAGATGTCATAACGTAGGCATCCGCTAGGAAAGGATTTTTGGAAATGCCACTTTTAAAGGGGTGAAATAGGAGATGCAAGTTTTATATCTTGATGCGAGCGAAGCCGCGAGCACCCACTAGTCAATAATAAAACAGTTTTCAGTAGTTTTTTATAATTTTTGTCTGTTTATCTGTGTCTAAGTTTATATGTTTATTTGAATGATCATCAAGCAAAAAGCGCAGAACGGATCATCATGATTTTGGTATGTAGGTAGTATGAGGTCATAGGAGTGCCATGGGCTAATTTTTTATCCTGAAATAACGCGAACAAAGCCGCTGGCGTCCACTAGTATTATTAATATGCTCGTTGGGCACTACAAGATTATTTTTCAGTTAATTTTATTAGACTACTAGCCTATCTAATTACAAACACTATTGTGACCTAGTCTTTTTTTTAACAGTCAGTACAGTTTTTTGTAAAATCCTGTACCTTCCTAAACTGCATGACCAGGTTCATCAAGTTGGATGTGAAGTTCTTGTCCACATTGTGGCCGGACTCGGCTCCCACCGAGTAGTGTAACAACTCCTCGATTTTAATCTTCTTTTTCAGCGCTGAGAAAATTAATAGTAAATTAATTATGATCAATAGGTAATGAAACATACAACTAGATCGATTTTGGTGAAATTATCATTGTGCTCATGTTAAAACAAACCTAATCTAATATAAAAAGAACCATGTCAATATCTCTTAAGCTTTTTGAGAAATCAGCGAGCAAACTATACATTATTTATTATAGATTCTTATTATAGATACATACTTACAATACCTCATAAAACTTTGCATAGACCAACAAGCTACAAAAAAAACAATACAATTGAAAAGTATATAAATATTATATACGTTGTCTAGTACCCACGACACAAGCGTTTGCTTAGTGTGGGGCTAGAATAGAATAGAATATAACTTTAATTTACACCATAAGAACACAAAAATTACAAACAGAAATAAACATACATAAATTAAAGTGTTGCACATTGGGCGATTTGGGCTAGATGGCGCTGTGTGCAATGTCCCGAAATATTTATTTATTTATATTGAAGTTCCAGTCAATTCTGATATAGGTAAGATAAAGATAACCTTGTTTTTAAAGGTTTCGGTAAAAATCAGATTAGTTCTAGACATGAATCGGTTTTTATCGGGTAAGCACGTTCCATCTTAGGCCATAGTCTTTGCTTACTATCAGGCAAACTAAGGCCAAGAGCAAACCCGTTCTAGTTTAAAAAAAGACAAGTTTCCTTACCAATATACAGCAACTTCTGCCTGATGGTAAGCGGGCAGTGCACCATTATCTCGATCTTGTCAGACAGCTCGTTCTCTACGTCCTTCTTGATGCGACGCAACATGAACGGCTTTAAGATCATGTGCAGGCGGGAGAGGTGCTCTGTAATAATCAAGAATTAACTATTAGTTCAATGTAATACGATATGTGTTTGAACTTATTAGATCGATGGATGAAGAGATTATGGCTTGATGGTGGAAGCGACTTCTTATTCTGAGACAGTCTGGTTCGAATACAACCCTACACCGTTGACTTGTTTTTTAAAGTGGATTTGCATTTGCTTAGCGGTGAAGGAAAATATCACTAACTATATTAGGAACACGATAGGAGCAAATATTCTAAAACCATCCATCCATATCCATTTTGGAAAGTTAGTTTACTGCTTCGCGTAACTTGCGGTAATTTGCTTAACAAAAGTAATAAAAATTGTGCCTTGTGCTAAAAAAAATAATCACAACTGTTAACTGTCTTACTGTAGTGTTAATAGTATAGTGTCGATAATCCGTATGCTGTTCTTTGTCAATGATATAATGAACTATACTACAGTCAGCTTGTGAGGTAAATGATAGACACCATAAGAGATACCAAGTGAAAAAAAAATATTCTGGGACATTTTACAATACAACAATCTAGTTGTCATTAACTACACTCAGACCTGTGCTAATACTTTCAAATTTAATATTGTGTTTTAGCGTTGTTCTGTACTCACTCTCATCGATAGTAGTCTTGTTCTCCGCGTGACTCTCGATGTCCTTGGAGAACCACTCGTTGAACTCGTCGTGCGAGTCGAACAATGTCGGCATTATGAAGTGGAGGAGCGCCCACAGCTCGGCCATGCTGTTCTGGATCGGAGTTCCTGCGGATAAAGAAAAAAAACATTTACTGAGAAAATTAGAATAGAATAGAAAATTCTTTATTGCAACACACGATAATAATTACAAAGAAGGAAAAGAGAAATACTTATACTAGTGCCACAAGTGGCGGCCTTATTGCTAAAAGCAATCACTTCCAGGCAACCATTGAATGGAAAGGAATAAATAAGAGATTGCAATGGACGTGGTATATAATAAAAGAAGAAAAGATTAGATTAAAAATACATACTTAAAACCTACTTAATAAACTGTACATATAAATCATACACCCTAATACATTATAATAACAATATACCAAAAATTAAATAAATTAATACATATTGTTAATAAATACTGATTAAGTATACATATACATAAATGATGATAGCAAAGGAACAACATAGATCTCACCGTAATGACGACAAATACTATATTTTTACTTGAGTCTTGAAGCTTACATACCTACTGCTTAAATTACTGTAATCGTTATCGATCAGACTTTTATTGAGCACTGTAATCAGTGGACGACAAAGGTCCTATATTAATAGGTAGGTGGTCTATAATAATGTATAGATCTCTTTTTTGTGCAAATACTCGTCCCGCGGGCCTACCGCCTAAGAGTAAACTATATCAATTGCTATCGTTTATAACGTCATTTCAATCATTTGCGGTACCAAATGACATCATAAACGATAGCAATTGATATAGTTTACTCACAAAAGACTCAATATATTTCACGTAAGTAAATTTTGATTTCAGCCACGTTGATAGGATCAAGTTAGATTATGCAATTGCTGAGAAATGGCCTCAATAATGACCAATGAATCGGGTTTTTTTAGATTTGGGATATTAGAAAAGAAAGACCGAACATAATGATAACAGAATGATTGACCGACAGAGTATATAAGACTGAACGGAATGATGTTTATTAGTATCCTAGATCACTCACCAGAAAGCAACAGCCTGTTCCTGCAGCTAAAGCCCAGCAAAAGCTTCCACCGCATACTAGCCGAGCTTTTAATGGCCTGAGCTTCATCCAGTATCATGTGCTGCCACGACACTCGGTTCAGGTACTTCAAGTCAGAGACCACTATCTGGTACGACGTCACCACCACGTGGAAGGCAGCCTGTCGCGTGTGGAGGTCCTTGCGCTCCCAGAACTGGCGGAGGATCTTGCGCTCGCTCGGGCTGCCCCAGTAGGGAACCTGGAAAAAATAGATATGTTCATATATGTATTTGGTAGTAATTTGATTGGTTTTTTAAAGCAAGTGTGGCTCAGCGTTTTGTACCGACATGTTTGAGGACCACAATATGCGAGGACATGTGTCTTCTGTGGAGGGACCTGGGCGCCCACCACGATGTATCTGCACAAGAGAACTCTCTTAACGAATTAATTCTGCAGGGATTTACGACCATCAGTCCTGAAGAAATACGACTCAAAGAGATTATTTACTTCAGTATCATACGACGATAACTATTTATGAATCTAGTTTTAAAAAATATTTATAAATTTGATTACACCGTTATAAATACGTCCGATTATATTATTAAACCTGTTTAAAAAAACAAAATGGGACTAAAATCTGCCTCTTAACTTGACTCTTCGTTTCGTAGCTCTTTCAGATGCTATGTCAGAAATTTCTATATCAATTCCAAACTGACATTAGCCCCAACATATAACAACTCACCACTTTAAAGTCGGGTACAAATCTCTGCATCTCCTGCTGCCAGTTGTGTAGAGTGGAGGCGGGTGACACGACCAGGAACGGCCCCCACACCCCGAGCCTCTCCGCCACGTGGCACAGGAACGCTATACATTGCACCGTCTTGCCCAGACCCATCTCGTCGGCTAGGATACCACTGATGCCCTGCGGAAGAGGAATAAATGGAATGAGTTACTTTTTCATCAATATTTTACAGCATCTCCAGATTTTTAGTCTTAAGTAAGCGAAAATTTATTAATGGAATCACGAGCGTTGCTAGTTATTCCATGTTAGTTGCTAGAAAATTATGAGCTTAGCGATACTCAAATGCACGAAACGCAGACGACCTGCTCTCGTGAGCCATACAATTTTTCACATCATCTGTAAGAACATTTCTAAGGTTTAATATACATAATACATAGTGGGAACTGGATCAGTTTTATTTGTAGTAAAGAGTTAAAACAATATGACATTAAAAAGGAAGTACGTATATTCGACTCCGGACGCGTTGTCACACATGTACTAAAGACCATTTAGCCAGAGGTCGAATAGTCCGGTCAAAATAGACATTCAAGGTTACATTAATTCGCACCTGGCTGAAAATTGGCATAAATGTTGGGAGCCCTATCATACACAATTTGTCAAAAATCCCCATCAATCCGAAGTGTGGAAAAAAAAAATTCAAGGTCAAAGGTTACAAAAATTGGTTTATTGAGTTTTGCAGCTAAACGGTAAGTTTTATAATAAAAGTAGGTGAGAAAAAATTACTCATCAGGCAATTATCTATAAAAATTGTTCATACACTTTTTTTCCTAAGAATCACCATTTCGGAGATACAGCGAGCAAAATGTTGAAAAAGTTGTATTCTGTATCATATAGATTGGCGAGCCATTTCAACCTTTCAATTGATACCCCTTCAAAGTCCCTCAGAAAATAGAAACGTTGGTCGTGATTTCCGCCAACCTCTGATTGGTCGGGATGTTCGTCACCGGCTGGGTTGTCAAAGATTTATTCTAGGACATTTGGCCGGGAGAAAAGAAACCATGATCTTCTTAATATCTAACTTGAAATTGAACCCGTGTCTTTTCATTCGGCATTTTCCCTACCAAGTTTGGCAAGTATTACTATGATTACTTAGTAACTACACTCACCTGATCATATAGATTGGCAAGCCAGTTCATGCCCTTCAGTTGGTACCCCTTCAAAGTCCCTCTGAATATATCAGGCTGGTCGTGGTCCCCGTGAGCTCTCGCCTCTGATTGGTCGGGGTGTTCGACGCCGGTTGCGCTGTCAAACATCTGCGTCCGCGCACGCTCCGCTCGGAACGCCTCGCGAGCGTTGCGTGACGCACGCGCTTTCATTGCTTCACTGGGAGAAACGAACAGAAGAACAGACCAAGTAATAATTTTAAAAGAATTATCGTCTAAAGCTCTTTGGTTAGTACGTACATACCACAAAAGAAGTAGAATTTTTAACAGTATTAGCATGAAACGAAATCATCATCATCATGTCAGCCCGTGTTCATGAAAGAAATCTCACCTATCATAATGTCTATGAAATAAAGTCAATACAATTTCATCTATCAAACAATGATCTATGAAATAAAGACAATATAATCTCACCTATCATAATGATCAATATTAGCCAGCCTGGGGTCTCTATCCTCGTCCAGATGCCTCAGTATGTGGTCAGCCCCGCAGTCTCCCTCCCCCGTGTTGAACTTCCTCTGCATGAAGTGCGCGTACAGCTCCGTCTGCGTGATCAGGAAGTTGAGCTTGCGGCGCTGGCGCTTCGCCTCCATTAGTTCCACGTCCATCTGTTGAAAGAAAATAGACACTGTTATGTATTTTATACAATACATGACATTTTACTATGCAACCAAGCAAGGCGCAAATAGTTGTCACTTTGACACATATTCTTTTTGCAAAAAATACTTTTGCCACACAGTTTCTTTGTTACAACGTCTCTTTTTATGTTTATGATGGTTTATCCAAGTTCAGTACGCTTGCATCTAGCAGTTTAGTCGCTTGCAGATTTATTTTTATCACACCGTGTCGTACCACACTATCATATTAATACGTGTGTCTTAGACTATAGTTACCTTTTTTTACATTAGTTAGGCTCACGCTTGACTACAACTTGCCTGATATTAAGCAACGTTGTAATCTACGATCTAGCGCGCTTGCCTAGAAGAAACCGGTTTACTCTCGACTTGAAGACCGACAAATTATAGCTCAAGGGGAATAGAGATTCGGGCAAGGAGCATACCTTCCTCTGTTCCTCCGCCTCGCGCTCCATGCGGCGCCGCGTCTCCCTCTCGGCGCGGTCGTACCGCCTCCAGTACGCTTGCATCTCGCGGCTCAGTCGCTTGCAGCGCCACACCGTCTCTTTCATGTTCTTTTGGGACTGTGGACAAAAAAATCATTCGCTTTAATATTTTAAACTTTTTTCTCGATTGTGTAACTAACGCAACAAAAAATACTACTCTTTCTTTCTTAATAGTTACTAATGTTGGAAATCATTAAAACTTTTTTATTCAACTAGACATGCACAACAACGTGCACATAAAGTGCAGATAAAGTTATATAATTACTTGTAGCTGTCTGCTGCTTCATGTGCATTGTATCGGAATAAAATGTAATCTATAACACGCATGTTCTGTCACTCCGTTACGACATAAAAGAGGAACAATCAGACCAACAAACTCATTTTCGCCTATATGGTATAATATGAAATGATAATATGAATTAGACAAGACAAGCATTTAACAGCGCAAGACAGGGAGCACTGGCGAAATGGCGTTTAATTCATACAATGAGTACCTCTTGTGGACTTATTTTAGTTAAGGAATGTAATATGTAAGCTTTGATTATGACTAAATATGTGTTAATTGTCGTTTTATGCATTGACATATAACTGCTGTTTTGTTTTGTTTTATATTTGTCTGTATTATATTTATTGTTGAATGAATATCTGAATCTGTGAGAGGGAGGAGGCCTGTACCCTGCAGTGTATTTCATTAGGCTGATGATGATGATAATGGATATAATTTTACCTGCATAGCAACATGCCTCCAATGTTTACAACACAGCGTAGCCAATCTCTTCCTCTGCAAAGTCACCTCTCTGTGCGTCGCCGTTCTGGCTCTCTGCACTTTGCCGAGCTCTTTCTTGACTAGAAGCAGCCAGTGACGCCTTCGCCTTGCAGTTAGGGCTTCGGGGCTCTTCAATGTGGATAGCTTCTTGCGACCTCTGTTATAAATAAATAAGTAAAATATAAGTCATTTATTTCAGGCTTGTACCCATAAACTGTATAGGGGTGTCATAGTCAAGTTAAAATAATATGCACATATACTCGTATATGCGGTCACTTTTTATTCCGGTCCATGTGAACAAGTCGTTATGAAAAAACAAATAAAATAAATAAATAAATATTCCGGGACATTGCACACAGCGCCATCTAGCCCCACACTAAGCAAACGCTTGTGTCGTGGTTACTAGATAACGGATGTAATACTTATATACTTTTCTTTTGTAAATATGAAGCATTTGTTCTCGACTCAAAAATGTACAGGTAGTATTATAGTGAGCGATTTTCCAGTATCAAGTTAATTTTAGAACCAAATCTTATTTGATTTGTGTTATCTTCTAAACATATAAAACTCAAAGGTGACTGACTGACATAGTGATCTATCAACGCACAGCCCAAACCACTGGACGGATCGGGCTGAAATTTGGCATGCAGGTAGATGTTATGACGTAGGCATCAACTAAGAAAAGATTTTTGGAAATGTCACTTTTAAAGGGGTGAAATACTTGTTTTTACCTGCAAGTTTTACTTCTAATGCGAGCGAATCCGCAAGCACACACTACTCGTAAATATAATAAAGAATTATTGAGTGTTTTTGCGTATGATCATAAATGTGATAGATATATCTACATACATATGTAGGTAAATAGTATAATAGGTATTATATTTTAAATCACAATAATTATTATTATAATTATTTTAAATTGACATGTAATTGTACAAATTATTAATAAATTGTTTATCTTTGTTTATCTTTATCTTTATCTTTAAATAATTAAATACACAGAAAGCTTAAAACAAAAAATGTTGATAGGTTAATTTTAACACAAAATAGGCTAACGTTTGACTATAGCCTGCCTGATGTTAAGCATCACTCTAGTCTAAGATGTAGCACGCTTGCCTTGCACCTATTTACTCTAGATTTGAAGATCCCTGAGTTATAATTTTGGGAACAGGGCTCCAGGTAGAGAGTTCCATAGTCTCGCTGTCCTTACTACGAAGGTAGAAGCGAAGCACTAAGGTTTATTAATTAGTTTACTTACCTGACCCCAGGTTGCTTGTCACTAGTCATCATATTGTCTTCTCCGTCTTCCTCCTTCAAATGTCTCAGATGATCTTCCCAGTCTAAACCACCATCAGGCTGCGGGACAATACATAATTTAATATTTTACTTTACAAATACAGTATACAAACCCATTTAACCCCAACCATGTTAAGCTTATAAGTTTTATTCAAAACAACTTATAACTTATAAGATCTGCCGAAGCGGCTGGTGGACAGAACAAATGATCCGAGAGCTGAAGCTCATACCTTGATCGGAAGTAAACGGGCGAGACAGTGCTCTCGGCCGAGTACTCGGTGTGTATGAACATCACGGCCGAGCACTCGGCCGAACAAATTGGCGAGACAGTAGCTCGGCCCCCGGTCTATTTACTAGGCCGAGTGCCCACCCTCCCGCTTCCCCGCGCTGTCTCGCGCACTCACTCGGCAGGTTTGAACGTGCGCACTCGCCACTCGACACTCAGCCTCATGATTTTTTTCGTCGCCGCACGTGCTATTTTTTGAGTGCAGTTGTTTAAAACAGTTAAAATGTCGGCTTTTATTATTATAATATGAAATGGGACGTCGAAACAACAATTAAATTGAAAATTAAAATATGTATTTAAATTTATACAGTTATATGAACTACATGAGTGTTTGTGGAATTTTAAATCCCCTGAATATAAGATGATATAAGATTCATGTAATTCTTCTACTAATAGTGGAATGAGTAATTTTGTAATTATCTTTTTACAATCCATACGTCCAAATTTTAGTCTCAATAGAACAAACTGCACTGACTGTGCATATTTCAAAACGTGTGTGAACAGCTACTCGCTTACTACACTGTCTCGGCCGAGAATCATTTTACTGTCTCGCCCGTTTACCCGGTCCGTGTGATCAAGGCATTACCTCGGTCAACGCATAAGTTTGGCAATTCAGCGAGGTAACGCCGCCAGCATTTTAGGCACCTTGCCCGCAGATTCCGATTATATTATTTGTAAGGTTGTATATATTCTAGTTTATAGGTATAGTTGTTAATTTATAGTATTTTTAAGTTTATTATAAGGTTTAGTTTTTAATTAGTTACGATTATTTCTCTATGTGTTTTATAAGCTTATAATATAATTTAATTTTATTAACGTTAAAATTTAAATTATAACATGTTAGTTTCACAACCTATTCAAACAATATTTGTATCTCTGAAGGAATCAGCTGGTCGACATCATATCTTAGGAATTAAAAACGCCCTAATGTACCTACCTAAATTTCATTATTAAAATTAGTGTTAGAACTTGTTTGTGCAATATTTTATTTTTATTTAATTAGTACCTAATTCACTATAATTTATAGCGATAGAACCATTATGTAGGCCTAACAGGTACAGAAAAAGTGCAATACATACTTAATTCCAACATGAATGGCAGTGTGTTTAACTACAGATAGATATGATAATATACGAAACATATGTCGTATATCCTCATGACTGAGGGTTGTAACTCCCCCGCAGAATTAATCCGTAAAAGGATCGTTCAGGTCTTGCCACGGAACTATACAGCTACTACATGGGACTTATTAATTTCATTCTGATATCATTCTACTTATACTTATCCTTCTTTTACTTTAACAAACTTTTATTGGAATATGAGCAAAAATAATCACGACCGGCAGGATTCGAACCTGCGTATTTCTAACCAACTAGCTTCGGTCTACTAACTGCCAGGCGCAAAAATCCACACTAATTTCATTTACTTTTACTGATATCATTTGACTTTCTTTTTTTGTTGTTCCGTCTATACTTCCTCCGACAATGGATGTCAGAGACATTGTTAGACTAAACATATTGCTTGCGCTGTTTACTTTGTTTTCATGTGGTCGGTAAATAATTTCACCTTTTTTCCGTTTTGATAATGTAAATCTATACTTCAATACTATAATATTACAAAGCTGAAGAGTTTGTTTGTTTGTTTGAACGCGCTAATCTCAGGAACTACTGGTGCGTACTAACTTGAAAAAATATTTTTGTGTTGAATAGACCATTTATCGAGGAAGGCTTTTAGGCTATATAACATCACGCTGCAAATAATAGGAGCGAAGATACATGGAAAATGTATAATGGAAAATGTGGAAAACACGGGGAAAATTATTATATTTGTGGGCTTCCGTTGCGTGCGCTGCGGAAACCGTTCAAAATATCAAAAAAAATGTATGAAAGTCTTATTCCTTTTAAAATGATGTAACAAAATATCAGCGACAGTTTATTATGTGTGTCTATCTTTTACGATTTACTCACTAGAACCGTTTTAATGGTAATAACTACTCCACGCGGACGAAGTCGCGGGCACAACTAGTAAATAAATAAAATAGCAATATATGTTGACATATCTTACATACATACATCATCTGACTTTACGCCACATACCGTATCAGTGTCATTGGCTCCCCTCTCGCCCCGCACCCTGGCCCGGCGGGACTTCACCCCGCGCCCCCTGTCCGAGGGGGGCCGCCCCCGCCGCCCACGCGTGGAAGGTGGCGCCACCTGTCTGCTGACACGGCTCTCCGGGTAACGGTCCACAGTGGACAGCAAGCCAGCGCCGTAGTACATGTAGCGGGAGTTCTGGAAATTAAATGGGCATTTCAATAAAGAATTTCTTACCATCAGGCGAATTACGGTCAAGTGCAAACCCATTCATTGTAAAAAAAAACACCTAAGAAAAGTCTTTAAAATTAAAATACGAGTGAAATACTAAAATAAAGTCACGAGACTAATAAAAAACGCACAACATATAATAACACTAGTAGACGTCCGCAGCTTCGCTCGCGTTTTTTTTTAGGTTAAAAAGAGCCTACATATGTATATGGCACTTCTAAGACCTCATACTACCTACGTACCAAAAATCATGTAACAAACTCTGTAGATTAGTTTGCATCTGCGCAGTATAATGGTCACTTATTCTAACGCAGTATTCTAACTTCTGGATTGTGATTGGTCCCTCGTTTAAGATTTGCGCAGCGCAAGTGCGTAACGATCACACACACACACGGACACCATTCCTTCTCAGCTGTGATTGGACCTTATGGAAACCGTGCGCATGCGCGCATCAAGCGAATCGTTCCCTAATGAAATATCAAATTACTATTAATTATAAGCAAAACTATGATGTATTTTATTTACAAAACTTTAAAGCCTACTTGCAGAACTACTCTTAACCATATTTAGTCATTATTACTATGTAATTTTTGTAAATGTAAAATATTGATCTGTTTTTTTGTAAATTTAAGTATTTAACTATCGTTGTGCGAGTTGGCTTTACCCTAAATCGCCTTTCTGAGCATATGTATTACCTACTCACACTTAACTATGACACAACCGAGTCCCTTATGGAACACAAATTAATTTGATATACTTAACCTGTCACTGATTACACATCTTGTAAGCCCTATACACCTTATCACACCCACACACACACACACACACACACACACATAACATCACCGCATACCACTATAAGTATAAACTATATTATGTTCTTTATGTTTTGTAAGTGAAATTAAAAATTATGCTGCTGTGGTTATTTCTGTAACCTTGCTTTACAGGACCATTTCGGTACCTAGTGCAAGTTTCAGGGTTTCCTCGCGTACCAGATAATTCGCTGCACCTGTAAACTGTACCTAAAGAATGTACGTAAGTCTTTTGTAAATAAATAATTTGAATTTGAATGTTCCCGAATCAAATTTGATAATATTTACCTAGTTCTAGTTTTGATTTTAACTTTTTCCTACCTATCAAATATAATAGCTACAGGTATTTAATAAACACGTTCCATTAAACATTGATTTATTTTCAAATAACAATGTAATAGAAACCACTACCAACTACTCTACTAATTGAAGCAATATTATTATGAGATCAAAATACTAATCAACGCATTGAAACCTACGGTATGCAATAATAATTAACAACTAATTAGAACTACTACAATAATAGTTCTGAAATTTCTTTGATAACTACATTCCTGGATATTGAATTATTTGAAACCGCTTAGAAACAAATAAAATGATCTCGACATTTTAAACGACCTACTTTCACAGCACAGATATTTCACAAACAATAATTGACTATAACAATTCCACAACTGAAATCAAATTTATTAACTGACTAAAAACATGGCTATGTTGAAATAAATCTCAAAGAAACTACTTTAAATCTCAAACAAACGGCTTTAACACGAGGATAAACATAAAATTACAACGACACAACGTCAAGATTTGAAAGTGCGCCTTTTAATTTATTGGCGCGAGTTAGAAGCAGGGTGTCGGCCTTCCGACACCCTGTCCGTAGCTGCGCTGCTGCTTGTGGAGCGTTCGCGTTTGCGAATATTCGTCCCCTTCCTCTTCGGAGGAGCTTCATCCATCTTCCGCACCTCATCTTTCTCTTCACAGGTACAGAAGTTCCCCTTGCGGTACTTCTTCGGAAGCTTCCTCCTCATAGCCAGAATGTCGTCTCCAACCGGCCACGGGGCTCCGCGCACGAGCTCCAATTTAAAATCATAAGTCGTAGTACATAGACGCATTTGTCTGGAAACGTTGGATTAGGTATTAGTCATGATGCAACAATAATCTATTATCTTCTAGGCGAACACAACATAGATATTTTGAAAATATGGATAAAAAAATACCACAACATGCGTTACTCGATGCACAAGACAACTAGACTTAATTAGACATCAATCTAAAAGCTCGAAAAGGTGCAATATTATAAACACTTAAGGAAAAAGGTATAGAAACAAGCCCTTACCTCATTTAACTCGGTACGCTCGCCATTTCCTTGCATTTAATAACTTAATAGTGTACAAAAGTTATTTGCTTTTAACTATATACCACATATACTTACTTGTTTGTTGGTGTGTTGATGCAGCATCAGATGTAAGATGTCCAAAGTTCGCTCAAAACATGGGTTACTTAAGCGCGATACCGGTTAAGATATAATATGCGCCACAGCAACCCATACTTTGAAGGAACTTACATATAATATCTTCTCGCTCTGCTCCAGTCTTCTTTCATATTTAATTATCTTAATAAATAAACAATTACTTACATACTAAAAAAAAGACGTTCAGTATGACAATTTTTTTTCACGTAGTCAAGCTTTAACTCCTTCCGTCTCAGTTTAGGTTTGGGTAAATAATTACTCACTAAAATTTAAAAAAAAAACTGACAATGTACCTACTAAAATAAATTTAATTACATACAATCAAAAACTGTGACGGAAAGAGTTAACACATAAACACATACTTATGTATTATCATTCGCGGAGCATAATATTTTTATATGATTTCAAGAACCTCAGACCAAAAAAGCCGCTCTTTTTTATTAATTTACAGACAATTGCAACCACGGCATCAACATTACGAACTTTTTCAGTCAGAGGTCGTACAACAAAACTCACCGTGGGGTCTCTGTAGAACTTTCTCGCGTATTTATTGTGTTGTCTTCGCTCCCGGAGCATTCTTTGGATGCGGAGCTCTTTTCCTTCGGGGGTGTCTTCATCGGAGCTGGTGTCGGATCCTGATTGGAGGAGGACATCCCGCAACCAGTGGCGCTCCTCGCCCACTGACGAGAAGTTATACAAACGGATACGGTCGCCTTGGCGTTCTGCAACAAGACAGATGTCACAGATATACTCACCTGTTGATAATTTCTTTAGGAAACAAAAACATTCTATTTTGATGTTGGTAAAACGCACTAATGTCTCAAATGCTTATCACATATGGAGTTACTGATAGGAAATGACGGAGAAATTGAAAGGTTAAATAGATAACGCGCGATTGCGCAGAAGAAATAATTCTTGTGTTTGAAGACGCTTAAGTCAAGGACACAAGAATACAAAATCTACAACACAAAAGAAACGCCTATAAAAGTAACATACATTTTCTACAAGCCCCTACCCTAAAAATTCCTGCATCACGGGCACAATCCAATAATCGGGAACCCAAAACACTTGAGTTCTAGGATTTAGCCACAACAATAAATACGCGGCGCCGAGCAGACCCAAAACGTCAGGACATAACATTATAGTCAGAATATGAAGGGTTGTCTCTATCACGTCTATCATGAAAATGCCAAGTCTATCGAAATCAGCGTCAATTTGTTCCGCGCCCAATTTCATTTTAAAGCCAAATAATTCTCGCGCAGTTTTCAAAATAAACAAAAGTAATGTATATCATTACTGGAACAATTATAAAAACAATTGAAAGTTATTTCGCTTTTTTACGCTGTTTTAACACCACGAAATTAAAAAAGATGTAAGGCGCAACTGTCACAAAAAGACAAAGAATCAGACGCATATTGCATTTACGATGAACACTGAAAATCGGCGATCTAAAAACGAACTCTCTACGCGAAAATTTGTCTTCAAACACACAAAATACGGCTTAAAGACACGAAAAAGCTTTAATGAATACAAGTTAAAAATGGGAATCCCTACATCGAGTTAATTGGAAAGGGAGTTGGTTACTGCACGCGTCCCAATGTATGACTGATAGCAGATTACATCTGCACCCGCTATTTATACCCAGCAGCCCGGGAATTATCGATTTCAAGATATAATACAGTGCAGTTGAAGGGCGGCAGCCTAGGGATTCTAGGAACTCCCTAGGCCACCTAGAAACTACGCTCGGAAAAATGTTCAAATAGCGAGAAGCGTTTTCACAGGGCGTTTTCTAGTGAAAATTGAGACTCAATATTTTTATTAGTATAGATAGTCTTTAAATATTCACAAATAATAATGGACAGATATAGTTTATTTTTAACTCGTACACTTTCTTATAAAATGAATGAAGTATTAGGTTCTTCTTTGGAAGACAGTAGCAAGTATTAGTAAATCCATTACGAAGTGGTGGCCATGAGTAAGCAGACGAAAGGTGGGCAGTCCGGCAACGAGATGGGTCGCCGACATACATACATAGCTCGAGACGCGAGTCTCACACAAAACAAGGACCATTTCTTACTGCAACATGCAGTTCGAAAATACAAATAAAGGCTTAGGGCTGCGGGATAGGGAGGGCTGCGGGATAGGGAAGGCTGCGATGATGAATAGAAGACTGTTTCGTCTCTTATCAAAGTTGACATGCTTTTCTAAATATTTTACTCTTAGGATAGATAAGGTCAGTGCAGTACAAAATTCTATTTTGAGCGCTTTCGTGGGTCGGATGACACGTTAAATTGTAGGTCTCGGCTGTTTGTCTAGTAGTTAAGCCATGTCATGAGGCCCATAAGGCGGCTTGATAAACTCTCGACACCAGAGTTGACCACTCTCATTCGATAAGAAGAAGTACAAAAATCAAAATTGATTTCTTTGTCATTTTTCTTTATCATTTGTCTTCTTCGAATAAATTAAAAAGAAAGCTAGCCTAACCGAATAATTTTATAAGCACTCAGAAAAAAAAAACCAAAGACAGACATTAAATTTACGCTAATGATAATTACGAGTGATGACACAGGTAACAAACTCAAGATTAGCATTAAAATCTAAAGCCTGTCGAAAACCCAGCAAGCAAAATGTTATATATTGCATTTCGCCAATAAAATTGTTTAAAAAGAGCTCGCTTCTATTTTGGGAAGCACAAACGTAGCCTAGCAACTAGTCCCCCGGTTTCAGTTACTGGGGGTGGTACAGGGTGGACATTGGAGGAAAACATAGACTGTATATGGTAGACATAACCAACTAGCTACACAAAAGACGACCGTTCGGATCAAGAGTTCGGTTCGTTCGCGCGTTCGTTTAAGTTTATTTATGCTCTGTCAATATAAGCCATTATACTGAGGTACAAACTTCTCCGCCAATTATTTGTCACGAAGACCAATCACCTACATATTAACAAGGTTTATCATTATCACACCTTAATGGCAACTGATAAAAAAAAACTAAAACGTGTACCTAGTAATAATTGATTTAAATAACTGCGTTAACCCACGATAAACGAAACCTATTAAAAAAAACTGTGTTTCATCTATCTAATTATGTATGTACATCTAAATCAGTGCTGACATTTGAAAGCACAGAAAAACACACAGTACACATCACACACAAATTTAAGCTTTCTTACTAATTTGCGAAGAATAGAAAGAATAGAAGATAGGATAGTGTGAAAGTATGAACACTGTGAGTGTCCAGTCCACACAATATGTGATTTAGTTAAATTCAATGAGGCGTCTATTGCATATTATACCGTTGCGCGTTGGTAGATCTCTATTAAGTAGTAACTGCGAACTAATCTATGGTTCACTCGTGCAACAGTTCGCTTGCATTGCACTGCCCGTGTAAACAAATATTTACTGTATCTGTGTTCGCTCGCCTTCATAACAGTAAGGACGTCTTATGAAAATGGCTATGGTGTTGAGCCTTTTCAAAACATCCGAAGGGTTTTTATGTACTATGTAGAGCCGACGGAACAAACTTTTTAATGAAAATGTAAATGCAACTTTGTCTTTTTGCAACGGCTTGACGACTACCCATCCATGGAGTGACCGCGCACTATTGGCAATCGCTAGATTATATGTCCCGCTTTTGAACTTTTGTCCACCGTTTCAATTACCCTAGTGCACAGTTTTCTTTTTTTTTATTGAAATACAACTCTGACGCAACAGAACATCATTTCATTTTCGCAAGAGCTTCTACACGTTCCATTCCATACTGCAATCTATTTGACACATTCGCCATACAACAGCTACCTATATGAAATTTTCCGTTTGATCCTGTTACATTTCCACAGAATACCTATATACTATCTATCTAGTATGTAGTGGCTAGACCCGCGGGCGTCGGGTGGAAGGGGGGACACCCTTTGAAATCTGGTGGTGGAGCTTTGACGCGATTATTTTGTACCAGTATGAGTCTGACAATACAAATTCAGTCATTTGTTATATATTACTAGCTGTCCCGGCTGACTTCGTACTGCCTCAATCGATAAATAAAAGACCTAAACTTTTGTATAAATTAGTTTTTTTCTTCCCCTTTTAAACCTTCCCTAGACCTCCACGAACATTTCAAGACTAAGATAAGTTAATCCGTTCAGCTGTTCTCGAGTTTTAGTGAGACTAACGAACAGCAATTCATTTTTATATATATGTATAGATTTAATACAACAAACTTTAAATTTAAATAATTTAACATCTGTTTTTAAATTACTTAACTAAGTTTAGTCCTAAAACAAACTATTGCGTAGTACCAAGTCGATATGTTTTAAGATCGGATAAATACAGTTTCACTAATATGACGTTACATGCACCTTTAATAACCCTTTGCCAGAGCCTATGCTTACGTTCAACTATATTTCGTCTGATATATCAAACCAAACGAGTGGTCAAGAATAACTAACTAGAGTAATTCGGTTTCTTCTAGGCATGCGCGCTAGCGCTAGATCATAGATTATAACATCACTTAGCATCAAGCTAGCTACCTAGCTATCTAGTTTAAAACTAGCGTCAGCTTAGGTATATCTTATAAGTTCTATAAGCTGAATCCTGGTATTCAAATTTATAGTATTTGTACAACAAGTGTACTCGCATATTGAAGACTAGCTGTGCCTGCGACTTCGTCCGCGTGGAAAAGTTATTTTGGGCATTAATTCTTTGAATTTTGAACCGTTTTCGCAGCGCAAGCAACGGAAGCCCACAAAGATGAATAATATTCCCCGTTTTTTCCACATTTTCCATTGTTTCTTCGCTCCTATTAGTTGCAGCTCGATGTTATATAGCCTAAAGCCTTCCTCGATAAATGGTCTATTCAACACAAAAATATTGTTTCAATTCGCACCAGTAGTTCCTGTGATTGCTGCGTTCAAACAAACAAACAAACTCTTCAGCTTTATAATATTAGTATAGATATAGATAGGTCGCACACATATTCTTCTTATGAAAGTATATGATTTGTCAGTGGAAAATTGTTGTTCCTGATGAGCTTCCATTAGCGCCTGTCACATGTCCACAGTAGGTATATACCAGCCACCTACTCCCACCCCTTTACCTGGAAATGCATTTCTGCGAGAGCAACTGGTTGCGTAGGAACGTACAAGTGTGTATTAAGTTATAGGATTTTATTATTATTTGCGCTTTGCTTTCTGCTTTGGTGTGTGGTCTATGTTATGAGTGTATGAGTTGACGGATGTATGGCTAAAATAGATAAAAATAATAAAAAACTCGTATGCATATGAGAATTACCATCAAGGGTGGTAATGCGGGCCCTTTACTGGATTATATAAAATAAATTAATTAGTCATTGGGATACTGTTCGTTAATCCAAAACCACCGTTTGTTTAGTGTGGGGCTAGATGGCGCTGTGTGCAATGTCCCGAAATATTTATTTATTATTTTATTATTATTAATTGATATTCCATATAAAATATGTAGGTATGTAAATATTCATATAGCAATAACAATAACAAAGATAATTATTTTAAACAAAAGCAAAAACCGACTTCAACTCTACTGTCACGTTACTGATCAAATCTAAGCCTATCAAAAAAACTACAACATAAATTAATTTGCTAAACAAATCTAAACCTATCAGAGAACAGCATCAAAATCGGGCTGATAATTCAGAAGATATAGTGTATACAGCAGCGCCCCCTGGTGAGTTGTCATCGTAATACATAGCTAAAAAGATGCACCCATTAAAACTCAACACATTACAGAAAACTGTATCAAAATCCGACTAGTAGTTTTGGAAATATGGGTAAAATTGGTTTGCATAAACTTTATCAATTTATTGGTTTATTGTTTATTTTTTCAAAAAGTACTGAACCGAATGAATAACAATTTTTATGGGACCATCTCGGAAACTATCCTCATCGAATAAAAAAGATTTTTTAAATCGGTTGATAAACAACGGAGTAATCGCATAACATCCCCACAAAAACAAGTAAAAAAAAAGGTTTCAGAAGACTTGATAACCTCTTTTTTTGGAAGTCGGTTAAAAATCATAGAATTTTAGTATAAATACTGACATTGCATTTAAAATATGTATGCATTTATATGGCAACAACAAATTTTCAAACAAATTCATAGATTTTTAGTATTTAAATACTTCAACATTTTTATACTATGAAAAGCAGAACAATTTGACACTCACAAACTGTGGTTGATGGTGAAACATGTTTACAAGGGAAATGGCGCTCGACAGAGACTGCTGAGGCACCCTATCTTTGGATAATAAGACACTATAAGACTGGATTCACAGATCACCTCATGTGGCAATGAACAAGCTATACTGTGGTTCATAGCCATGCTGCAAGAACTGACCCTCAAACAAAGCAATGTACTAACATATGTCATGACTTATAGATAACTTAATTTATGTAATACATGAACCATACAGTAAACAGCACAATTATTGCAATAGTCTATTTGGCGTACACAGTCACCTCCCAGAAAGGGGTGGTAGGGTGGAACACCCCATGTCTCAATATCAGATACCAGGAATAATTATCAAATGGACACGGGCAACAATGTTCAATGTTCAATGTTCAACAAGAACAAAACTACCCCGTTCAGGGGTGAAAATGTTTGTTATACAACATATTTATTATATATTAGCATGCTTTATTAATTTACTGACAAAATTTGTACCGGTATATGTTGTATTGGTGCAGTATAGGTAGATATGTACATCACTTAGATTGTGACGCGAAACATGTATCTCTGTTTTTCTGTCTTTCTATTGTATTGTGTTCCGTTTTTCCTGTTAAATTTAAGTATTTTATTCATTAGATAGATAATATTTTATTCAAAAGCAACGCAATAGAAGCACCACAAACAAAACAAACAGAACTCATGAATTAGTCTCATTAGCTTTTTTCGCTAAATAAAAGTGGAGAATTTGACTGTACCGAAAATAATTAATACCAATAAATATGTATATTTGTTTGATTTTTTTTTGTCGTTCCACCTTTGTTTCCCTCAACATTTTCAATGTCAAGGACATTTTCTGGCTGAACATTTGCTTAGGCGTTATGAATTTTATGATCGGTCTATTAGAAACGTCTTCGAAACGTTTGATTATTTTACCACTCATCACGCAAAAAGGGCTGAATGGAACATGATGGTTTTTGGTATGTAGGCAGCACGAGGTCTTAGGAGTGGCACAGGCTACTTATTATCCTGAAATATTTCGAGCGTCAATAATCTGTATAGAGAAGATACCTATTAGAAAAAAAACGTTTGGGCTAACTATAAATCAATAAAGAAACACGTTTCAGCAGTTTTTAAAATTTTTGTCTGTTAACCTGTTTTTCTGTCTCTGTTTTTTTAAAAGCTCATCACAAAAAATCATCTCAATGGATCATCATGACTATAGGTTTGTAGGTAGTATGAGGTCTTATCTAGGAGTGTCTATAAGCTACTAACTATTTGGCGCGGGTGTCCACTAGTCTATGATACATAGGTATTCAAGTTACTGGAACAGGGGGAGCCACCCTGATTTACCTGGAATCTGACAGACAAACTAGGACACACCTACGTACTACCTTTAGCAAGGGGGAATGGGAGATTTTCTCCCCTGATTCCTGGTAACGGTAGCTGTATTGATTTTATAAATTACTGAACCTTTTGTAGAATCTCTATGATAGTTTTTTTTCCAATGTGATGTGAAACATGTTTATATGCTTATGTTTGTATAAGAGTGGCTAACTCTGGTGTCAGAGGTTTAAATATATATGTTATCATGAACATATATGTATATATAACTATTTGTGATAGTACCTGCCCAATATACAAAGTACTATTTTTGTGAAAGCCTACAAGTAATTTCCTAATTTTATTTTCATTTTTAAATAATAAATGTTTTATAATTATGTAGGCAAGGTCGAGTCTTGTAATTGCAACTATCTGGTTATTGCAACTAATTTAGGTAAATAACTCCATCTATTATGACTGTTTCGAACAACGACAAGCGTAATATTGTTCTTCTTACCATTACCAACAAAACAATATTGATGGCGCTCATAGATATTGGACTGTGTGAGAAATATTTGCTATTTATCAAACCGTCATTTTTTTCGGAGTGACGCGGAGTAGACGTTAAGTATAAAAATTTTTGGTTTTTGTGGTTTTTGATTGGGTTGCTCTTGGAGGGAGTGATTATCGACCACGGTATTAGTTGTTTTATGTATTTGTTTCATTCCACGATAAATGTAGCACAAGTTATGAGTACAGTTACATTTACCAGACTAAAAATCAAAAGTCAGGTTTTTCAGGTCACATTTTTAGGTTAGTTGCAATTATCTGACCACTTTTGTATGAAATATGATAATGCTAGTGATGCGACAGTGAAACCGATTACTACGATAAAAATATTTTATCGAAAAGGATACTATCTACTTATACCTAAGAAGTAGTTAAATAGTACGTACATCTATTTGAAACGTCGGGTGCTAGAGTCGCTCTTTAATAAATTGGCCTTATTTATTTGAAACAAATATAAAAACTTAATCAATTTCAGTAGTAGTGAATAACTTATACAATGTGTTTACACATACAATGTGATCCATTTTTTTACCATACCAATTGAAAATTGCTTAAACATTACCTACTGTAATTACACTTTAGCAGTGAGTATTTTAAGTTTCTTTCATAAATTTAAATAAGTCTTAATGAATGATGCTGTGCTGTGATTACGCTCAATATAATAAAAAAAGTAATAAGTAATAATAAGTCATTTTTGTATATACTTATGGTATATGTGTAAAAATTAGTTAGTTATTATTGTAAATAAATAATTAGTTTGCCATAAAATTATTATTTGATAAACATAATTACCTACTTATATATGTTTTTATTTGATTGGTAAATAGCCATAATTAAAATACTTAAATGAATATGAATACGACACTGATAGTATGAGCACCCCAAAATGTGTTGAGGTTTGTCAATATTTTTTCAACAACTAGTTATTACATACTATAGGAAGCGACCATAGCTCAGCTCACGGAGGCAATTCCATGAAAATACCAATGTTAAGAAAAGGTCGAAATGGTCAGCCCATGGATGGGTCACAAAGTGGCATTCCATTTTTGGTGTGTCTGTGAGTCGGATAACACATTAATTGTAAGCCCCAGCTGTTTGTTGAGTATGGCACACATTAAGCCATGTCAGAGGCCCTTATAACACCAGAGTTGGCCACTTTCATTTGACAAAAAGAAAAATTACTATAATGAGTAGATAATTGAGTGTTGCCCATGCTTACACTCACATGTACTCCAGACAAAACCATTTCAAAATTGTAAATTAACTTAAGAATAGTAATAGGTATGGTAAAGCTCTAGCTTTTGATGTATGTACCTATATTAACTTGTAGTTTGTTTACATTTAATTATTAACATTGAAACTACATACCTGTGAGAAAACTTAATGACTTTTCACCAGGGTCACTTTTTTCAGAAACCTAAGTATACTATAACATGAAGTAAAATTTATAATGACGAATTCTTCCTGGTTCCCAGACTTACAGCTACAGAGCTTATTTAAGTTGTAATATGTAGCTTGTATTGTAACAAACACTTCACATAG
Source organism: Macaria notata (assembly GCA_927399415.1). Taxonomy (NCBI): domain Eukaryota; kingdom Metazoa; phylum Arthropoda; class Insecta; order Lepidoptera; family Geometridae; genus Macaria; species Macaria notata. Next base: position 9,378,066 of record OV656741.1, read on the forward strand.
TCTAATAAAATCAGGCAATTAAACCAGGTAAACATATATGATGGGATAATAAATACCTACTAAAGTTAGGGTATGTAGCAGGTACTGTAGTAGTTGGCAGTTATTATAGAGGTTTCTTACAATACCACTTACCTTGCTTAGTAGTGACAACACCATGGACTATCCTGTCTCCTTTTGACATCTCATTGTTGACAGATTTGGCGTCAGAATCATCGTCACTCTCACTGGGCCGCTCCGAGTTCAGGATGCTCTCTACTTGGGCCACGAAGGGCCGCACGTCCAGGGCGGCTTCCAGGCGCTGGATATGAACTGGCTTAGCTGCTTCATTGCGTTTCAGCACCGTCTTCCCAACAAGATTCTCTGACATTCTTCCGACACCTAAAAAACCAAAGATATTATACGTAAACCTTACCAACACAGAACCGGTCACGAAACGTGACTTTTGAAGGGCGAATCATACGTTTGCTAACACAAAAAGAAATTAAGCATCAAGACATATACGTGAGCTAATACATCACTGCACTGACCATACAAGAATCGCGATTATTTTCAATGTTTTGCCCTGTAAACATATAGGTACTGCGGGGTAAAGTTGTACTTACACAATTTTTGGTTTCGGGGTTGGATCACTCAACAGAAAATTCTAAAGCAGCCACAAAATGGCGCACGAGAATATTCGACAAATTGCTGTCAATGTCGGGTCTCGAGCGTCGCAAATATCCGCTCATTTCGTATTTGAGCTTGAAAAAACATGAACCCGCCATAATTGTACAAATCTGACAGCTTACTTTTTTTTAATATCTTGACACTCATTGGCCAGATGTCATATTTCGATAGTTTGGCCCAATCCCTGTAAAGTGATCAGATGTTACGCCAATGTAAACATTTACAAACCCAATTGAGTTTTTGAGAACATACTTAAAATTCATGACGATTATGTCACTGTCAATTTATTAGATGCGTTCACATCTTTTTTACGGTCAGATATTTAAATGAGCTTTTTCCATTCATAGTGATTCCTAGTGCACTAAAATATAAAAAAAACCGATGGTATTGAGATCAAGATTAACCGGATCTCATCAAGATTTTTTTTGTAAGATTATGGGTAAAAAATAAGATGATGTATAATCATTATAATGTAGGTGTGTATAACAGTATCCAGTAATCATTTATTTAGAAAACATTGACTTAAACTAGGACATGGTAAACTTAAGATTACCCGGGTTCTAGGACTAAGCATTAAAAAAAATTCAAGCCTGACAGTTACCCACTTGTGCCCATTTGAACAGCGGTCTGCCATTGCAATGCAGAGTATAAACTTCGTCCACGCTGTGACGAAAAGATATGGAACTTAGCAAGTCAGTAGTGGTGTCTTATTATAAGGTACGGAAATGAAACTGATAAAAAAAGTATATATTTGCGTTTTTTTTATAACCGAAAGATCCGAATCGTACCTACCTACTCTCTCTCCCATTACCACCAATCCGTTCTCATACCGGCGGCGCGGTGGGACGCGAAAAAAAATCAATAGTCTTCATCAAATCGTGGTGTCACATCACTAAAAGTAGAAGCGTCATTTATCGCCAACATAACAAAAATGTTAGTATTTTTCTATCTTTTAATGGTTTTTGATAGTACTTTTGAATGCAATACGGCAATTTAAAATGGAATAAAACATTTTTGTATTATTTGAAATACCATACATCGTAATTAAAGCAAGGTAAGCGTTATTAATTAAACCATATTTATAATTATCATGACTTCCGTAATGTTATGGCATTGCAGGTTATTCCAAAATGGTGGACGTTTGTTGTGCTTTCCATTGACCCTCCAGTGAAAATTCGATAATTTCCAGTGAGTGTGGTTGGATTTTGTTGTGTTTACAAGATGTTGCAATGTATATGTGATGATCTTACAGCAGCTATTGTATGTCTCTTGGAATACTTCGAATGACTGCCACTTTCTTATGTACAAAGAAACTCCCCGACAGCCTTGTTGAAATATCCGAAAAATGTTGTAATTCCGTATTTAATTCACCGATAATAGTTTCTGTGTCATGAACAAATGAAATAACACCACAATTTTCAAGGAAAACTGACCAGAACCTGTAAATTATATGCACTACAAATAAGCGCGGGACCTTACGATTACATTAGCGTCATAGGTTTAAAAAATCGCTAATATTCTTATAGACGTGCCCTCTTCTTATGTGCTTATAGTTCTGTTTGTTATAATCGTAATTTAAATGCGGTAAATTTGTTTACTGACATTTTGTGTATTGCATTCGTGACTGCCCTATCCCATAGTTATAACCTCAAAAGCCGCCGCCCGCCGGGTTCGCGGCAATTGCAAATAGAAATGCATCATTGGTTATTCTTTTCCAGATGCTACGTGAACTTTAAGTTGTTGAAAATTATCCAATTGGATTGTGGGTAAAATGGATAACCCAGAGTCTGAGGCTGTTGGATCTATGGAAAGTGGAGACACTGGTAAAGTGAAACCATCTGAACCCAGCGACAGTGAATTACAAAACCATGTAGAGGAGGAGAGCAGTGCTAAAGGCACCAGTGCTGAAGCAATGGAAGTTGACAGTCAGAAGGATAAACCAGGTATTTGTAACTTTGGTATGTTTGTATCACTAGGACACTTTGTTTACAAATTGAAACAGATAAATGGAAAATTAATCAGCAGGACTGTGTTATAATGAGACATGCAGTATTAGATTTAGGTTATATCAAGCAGCATCAATATATTAAAAACTTACACTTACACACCTCAAACAGGGTTTCAGTGCAGGGTCTTTCACCCTATGTCAATTTAGAAATGTCTGAATGTTAAATGAGACCTATGAATTTTATCTAAATTGTTTTAATCTTCTTATTGAATGAGAGTGGCCAACTTAGGTGTTAAGAGATAAGGGCCTCTGACATGGATATACATTTAATAGTTATAATATTTCATCTACAAAAAAAAACAAAAACATTCAATTGTCTGAATCAATTTCAATGAATCACAGCTAGTAACACCTATCACTCAAAAAAACTAAATCATTATTAGCTGGCTATGATGCCACAGCTAGACATAGATTATGTATGTGTTTCCATAGCAAATAATATTTAAATCAATGGCTATTATAAGTACCTACCACATAATGTATTTTAATCTATTTAAAAGTCAGTTAAAATAATAAAAACTGTACTAAGATATTATGATTTTTATGATGCTTAAGTTAAAATAACTATAACATGTTGTTTCTTCTAAGGATCCACTTATGTGTATTTTCATCATCATCATAAATTTAAGTACAAAGCACTTAGGGAATCCACTTTCCTAACCTTCAGCCAATTCAAAGAATAGACATTTTGAATGCTATTTTGTTAATTTTTCAGAAGAAGACCCAAAGGAAGAATCCACTGATCAGACAGATCAAAATAGTCAAGATGGTGTGAGCCAAACCAGTCAGGAGGAGAGTGAAAAGACTACAGAAAAACAAACAGAGGCTGATGATGATGTTGGGAAACCTAATTTTGAAACTGCCCCTAATATTTCCATGGATGAAAGCCAAGAAGATCATTCACAGGTACTACATTATTGACTGCTCTGCTAGCTTAGTTGGTAGTGGCTCTGCCTTCTAATCTAGGGGTTGCGGGTTCGATTCCCGCTAGACACTAGTATTTATGCATTTAAAAAAAAATTATGATTACTTGTGTTAAGTCTGGTCATTTGTTTGTATAATAAGTATGTACATATTTACAAACTAAAATTATTTAAGTATTATATCTGTTATCTAGTACCCACTACACAAGTGTTAGCTTAGTGTGGGGCTAGATGGCGCTGTGTGCAATGTCCCGGAATATTTATTTAATCTTATGAAATATTAACATATTCCCAGTTTTGGGGTGTGCTGCTTAATTTTTCTTAACTTTTTCAATTGTATATGTGGTAGCTATATAACTAATATATCTATCCCCCAGGAAAAGTTAGGGGATTGGTGAATGCATTTCCAACATGTAAAAAAATTAATTCCCATATCTTTATTCTGGTCTCTCTTGAGTTGTATTTCCTCATGACTGAGGGTGGTGACTGCTCCACTGAATTGATTTCTTGGGGGAGTTCTCTTGTGCACATACATCGTGGTGGGTGCCCAGGTCCTTCCACAGTAGACATATTTCGGTTTTCTTAACTGTTTAAGCGAGTGGAAACCTAGACTTAACTTGAAAATACAAGTAATTGGTGTAGGGCCGGTTTAAACTTAGAAAAGCGGACACAGAAACCACTGAGCCACACATGCATTTTTATTCTGTAACTATATGCAATACTAGACTAATACACCACAACACGTCTTTCAGGCTCTAGACCCATTCGATGCTCTACTCAAAGACACAAATGACACCCCAAGCCAAGCGGAACCTACCACTTCATCCCAAGGCACTTCAACTTTAAACCTGGATGATGATGATGATGACCACAATGCTGAAGACACGGGTGATCTCGGTGATACTGGTGATGCAGCAGCAGATGAAGAGGATACACCCGCAGGTAACATACTTATTTATATACTAGTGGGTGCTAGCGGCTTTGCTCACATTATGAAGTAAAACTTGCATCCCCTATTTCACCCATTTAAAAGTGGCATTTCCAAAAATCCTTTCTTAGTGGATGCCTATATTATATTATCTACCTTCATTCCAAATTTCAGCCCAATCTGTCCAGTGGTTTGGGCTGTGTGTTGATAGATCACTATATCAGATAGTCAAGTCACCTTTGAGTTTTATATATTTAAATGTTGTCAAAGCTTATTTAAAAATGAGCAAAAATTACTGGATTCAAATGTGTATCATGTGGAAGTTGATCATGATTTCTTACCATAATCAAATGCCAGGTGCAAAAATCCACACCCCATTCTAAGCTTTGACATATCTGTTGATAGCGCCATTTTATTAATCTTTCATGCTCTGACTCGTACATATATACTTACGGTCTTATTTATAAAAATGCCTATAGTATGCTATAAGCATACTATAGTTAAAGTGTTCAATAAGCATTTAAAGTGTCCTATAAAGTTTACTATTTATAAATGTTCTATAAGCCTTCTATAACTATAGTACCCACGTGGTACCGACAATAAGCCAAATCATTGCCAGTATAAACAAAAAATCAAAGAAGAACGAAATTAACCACAGATAATACGTATCTTAGTGCCAAATATATGCTAACTTTGTCATTAAACACAAAATTTTGTCTATACTCAGACACAAAAAAATGTCAAAGTTGTTGATATTCAGACGCACAAATATCAAAAGTTTAATTAAAAATAAGTAAATAGCATCACTCCTGCTGCCCAGAGGATTTGCGATGCTGAAATAGCCTGCCGACGGGAGCTACATGAGGCCCAAATGGCCAACGAGCAACAAAAATTGAAAAATTAAAAGAAGAGCTTTTGAAATTAAAAATAATTTATTATAAACTCCTGCTGCCCAGAGAATTTTTGATGCTGGAATAGCCTGCCGACGAGAGCTACATGAGGCCCAAATGGCCAACGAGCAACAAAATTATCTTAATTGTTTTAGTTTAGTTAACTTACTGAATGTCTCTGTTTATAATCATGTTGTGCACACATGTGTTTGATGCACAGAATAGATCATGTATGTGTTTTGTTGTTAATCATGTATTTTCTGTGTATTGTGTTGTGTGCCTAATAAAATTAAATAAATAAATAAAAAAAAATTCAAAAACTAAAAGAGCTTTTGAAATTAAAAATAATTTATTATAAAAGTAAAACAGAATGAAATACATAGAAAGACTTTTATTAACATGTTTATCACTAATCACACATACTAAGATACTTTCATTTAGCATTATCACATGTCTGTACCTACTATTAATTAATTATTACAAGATCAGCAGTGTCATTGTGTACAATAAGGGCTAATCTTTTTATATATAATTCTGAGTGGAGACACATAATGTCACCGGATCTGGTTTTACAATTCCACATTTTTCCTTGTTTTAGTAATCATAGTAGGTACATGCTCCAAAGCATAACTTTCTTTCATGCTATCTTCATAAAGATTATCACTTCTATGTACATATATGTAAATATGTCACCAAGCACCTAGCAGTATGTTCTTGCAGCCTCCTCTGAGAGCCAGTTCCATTACAGTACAGTTATATGCCAACTTCAACCACAGTATCACAAATATTAACTACTTACTCACTAAAATGTGACCTAATAAATGATTGCAAGATGGCGTTTGAGCGTCCACTTGCAACTTCTCCTGGCTCCTCTTGTACTACTGGATTTGCCTGGTGAGCATCTGAGTTACTTGCAAGCACAGCATCCCCCTGGTCAATGGCAATATTATGTAATACTGCAAGTGCTATTATTGTAAGCTTTACATTCTCCAATTTGCAAGTCATTCCAAACAAAAGGCACTGAAAACGCTGTTATAAAACCCCATATTATCAAAAAATTAATTTATATTACAAAATTTGATTGTTTGTTTTTACTTCAAAGACAGCAAATCAGTTGACAGATGACAGGATAGTCGGCCATCTTAGATCTTATAGCACCGCTATAGTACAGTTAAAGTAGGGTCCTCGCTACTATAACTTTATAATAGACTTATAGAACTGTTTAGCGCTATAGTGCGTTTGTAAATACCGATTATGGTCATTTTTCTTATAGTGATGTTAAAGAATACTTTAACTCTTCTATAACTTTTTATAAATAAGACCGTTAACCTTTTAATCTTCGCAAATTCCAGAATCCACACCCGCAGAAGATACTTCAGCCTCCATTCCCCTGGAAGAGCCGGGCGCTGATGAGGAAGTGTGCTTGCTACCAGACACCGAACGAGAGATCTCGGAGGCTGACAAGGCAGCTGCGGAGAAAGTGCTCGCTGAGAAGAGGAAGCAGGCTGAAGAAGAAGGTATTTATTATTACGTTTTATTGCTATGACTAGTGGGTGCTCGCGGCTTCGCTCGCATTAAGAAGTAAAGCTTGCATCGCCTATTTCACCCCTTTAAAAGTGGCATTTCCTTAGCAGATGCCTACATAATAACATCTACCTGCATGCCAAATTTCAGCCAGATCCGTTCAGTAGGGCTGTGTGTTGATAGATCACTATCAGTCAATCACCTTTGAGTTTTATATATTCAGGTATACATATTATAGGACTGTACAGGTTATTCTTGCTATGGTGATAGATCAGTTTATGACATTTGCTAGGTTTACTTTTGGGAAATGTACGTCAATTAGTTTAGTTATAGCAGTATTTTCAAGATAGTATTATTACATTTTCAGTTTATTGAACTTATACATGTACGTATAAAAAAAATACGTCCAAAATCATTCTATCCTTGTGAAAAATCCAATTTTTAATTAATTTGTTCCTATCACTACAAAACATTTAATTCTGTAAGGTGCTTTATGTATTAAAAACCTATCACTGAAGTTATGAAGGCTTCTGTTACGTTTTATTTTAGAGTGATACAATTTTTCAGTTTATGAAACCCCTCAGCCATACTTTACTGCACTTTAATTAATGTGAAACAATTTGTATGAAATTATCACAGAGTGTTTGAATCACCTTTTAAAAGTTTGTCTAGAACTGTTTATTTGTCGAGCGAGAACCCAGATGGTTTGAATTTTGAATGCTCTAATGCTAAGAGCATTGTACATAGTCCGCTCTGTGGTAAAAATAGTTTAGACCCTGTATTAACAATAGCAAACAACTAATATCTTACTAAGCGTAAGCTTCGTATGGGGCTAGATGGCGCTGTGTGAAATGTCATGAAATATTTATTTATTTATTTTTAAATCATCAATAATTCCAGCCGCAGCAGCGCTAGCAGTGCCTAAAGAGGAGAATGAAGCGATGGACACAGACACACCTCGAGAAGATGAGGAGCCAGCTCCAGCGGAGGTGCCTTCGGAGGAACCCTCGCAGGAAAATGGTGCAGGTCAGTGCAGGACACTATTATATACTTATTTTATTTATTTAATAATAGTCAACAAAACAGGCACTAAGCTAAAACACACATAATATAATAGTAAATAAGAAGAAAATTCACCGACTGATTTGTCCTTTGCCATATTGAATATACTCAAAAATAAAACTGAGATTTGCTTTCCATTAAAACGGATGGGAATATCGCGAACTGAAAATCAGTGGATTATTGATGAGATTTTTCGACTAAATGCATTATTGACAGACATGCGTAAACTAACACTGAAATTTCCGTGTAACTTGCCTTTAAAATCTAAGATATCTGACTTCGAAACTGAGTACGATAATATGCTGCAAAAAACACGGGCTGATTATTATTGTTGCCAGATTCGTAAATCTAGTTGTATTAACCGGCTAGCACTTACGTCAAAAATTACGTCGAACTTTAATCGTGACCGAGGATGGACATTGGCACCTGCTTGGAGACCTGTTTTAAACTCTGGCCGGGAGGACGATGTAGCTGAACATCTGCCACTAGACACGGTCAGCATAGTGTGCGCGGACCCCAATATCTTGGTGCAACGGATCTCAAGCGATGAGGAAGAAATACACGATCCGCCGGTGGCGCCTCGATCGCCTATCCTCACCCGTCGCGGTGCGCGAGCGGTTGCGAGAGCGGAGCGGGCGCAGAAGCGGGGGGGTGCGGCAGCGAGTCGGCGAACCAGTCTGGACGAGGCGGCCAACCGGGACGCGCGTGCTGACTCGTCCTCCTGATGATGGAAACCTCAGATTTCCGAAACTTGTCGAGCTAATTTTTCGACGTAATTTTTGACGTAAGTGCTAGCCGGTTAATACAACTAAATTTAATCATGCCTTACGGGAACTATAATACAGAGATTCGTAAATCATCAAATGTAATTAAAAGCATGTGGGATGTAGTTAAGGTTGAAACCGGGAAATCAGGAAACAAAATTGGCTACTCGGATGTACTGGCGCGACCTGACGGAACAGCATTTAATGATAAGCAGGAGGTAGTGAATGCCGTCAACCTATATTTTGTGAACGCCGCGGCGGCGAGCGGCGCGCCGGCTGCCGACGTCGCTGGTGCGCGCCGCGCGCTGGCGGCCGCGCGCCCGCCCGCTGACCGCTCATTGCGGCTCAGACGATTCACGCCTATTGAAGTACTGCGCATCATGACTCAGGGAGTTGCACGTAAGACATCCAAGGATGCGTACGATTTATCAGTCTCTGTTCTTCATGATGTCGCTGCTTCTCTAGCGTCCATATTGTCGGTACTATATAATAAATGCATCTCATCTGGCTGCTACCCAACACACATGAAATATGTTAAGGTCTCCCCTTTATATAAAGGGAAAGGTAAAGTTGAAGAAGTAAACAACTATAGACCGGTTTCAATAATTCCGGCTATAGCTAAAATTTTTGAATACGGGTTGCGCTCGAGGCTGACTGAGTTCCTCGCTGAGAGCGCGGCCCTCTCAGACAGGCAGCATGCTTACCGGAGCGGCCGCTCCACAACGACGATCACTCGGGAGTTGCTGCGAAGGATCGTTGACGCCAGAGAGAAGAAGCAGCAGGTCGCCGTGATCTTCTGCGACCTCTCAAAAGCGTTCGACGTCGCTGACCACGGGGTCCTTGCTGCCAAGCTCAGGCATTATGGTGTAAACGGTACTGCGCTGCAGCTTCTGGTAGACTTTATGGTCGGCCGAAGTCAGGTAGTCGTGGCTGAAGGCGGCGCCGTGAAATCGCAACCACTGAATACGACGATTGGAGTAGCTCAGGGCTCGTTAATATCGAACATAATGTTTTCGATCCTCCTGAATGACCTCCCGGAGACTATTAGTGCTCATATACTCATGTATGCCGATGACGTTGCAGCCGTGGCCCACGCAGCGTCAATGGAGGACCTGGAAGACAAACTAAACGTAGTGGCTAACGATCTTAATGAGTGGTTCCATACGAATGGCTTAATCCTCAATGTCAACAAAACACAGTTCATACACTTTATCCTCTCGGGGCACACAAGAAGACCCCTTGAAGTTACCGTCGGTGGAAGTAGAATGAAGCAGGTCAATGAAACGAACTTCTTAGGCTTCCAAATTGATAGAGCTCTGACATGGGCGAGCCATATCGATAAGCTATGTACTAAAGTTGGACGTGCGTGCTTCGCACTATGGAGACTATTGGCGGTTTTACCATATGATATGATAAAAAATTGCTATTTTGCATCGGTACACTCCCTGCTGAATTATGGAGTAGAATTCTGGTCCCGTTCAGCAAGCTGGGACCGAGTCTTTAAAATGCAAAAGAGAGCTGTGAGAGCTTTAGTGCGGCTACCAAAAGGTGAATCAGCATTACCTCTCTTTATATCTATGCTTATTTTAACATTACCGTCGATGGCATTCCTAGAAGCCGCGATGTACGCCTGGGAGCACCTGGGGGAGTACGAGCAGCACGGAGAGAGGCTGGCGGCCGACACGAGGCGGCCGCGACACCTGCGCGGGGTGCCGCACAGCCGCGTCAAAGCAGCGAAACTAATACATGTGATGGCGACAGGTGTATTCAACATTATCCCTGAACAAATTAAAAATGCTCCTTCAAAACAAGCTTTTAAAATAAGGGTTAAAAAATGGTTGACAGAGAAGGCATTTTATTCACACAATGAGTACCTACCTCGTGTGGAGTGATGAAATATGTAATACATTGTTTTGTTTTAAAGCTTTGAATTTATCTTAATTGACATTTATGACATGATAATTGATTTCTTTATTTTAAGTATTGACATGTAACTGCTATTTGTTATGAATAAATATCTGTATCTGTAAATTAAGAGCACTTTAAAGCCCTTGATGAAGACCGAACTAACAATTTTAAGATCATTACTAACAGAATACACACGTACATGATACTCTAAATAAGAAATTTATGCAGAAAAGGTATTGATTTGATTTGAAAACAACCATATAATATAGGTATTTATTGTATTAGTGTGTCTCGTCAAAGAGTGTACGATAAAAGAGGCATATGTTCTGTAATGGGTAATAACAAACTGACGGTGTGATGCCACCTTTTTATGTAAAAATATTTAATATCTCTTAGATAATAATTAGTCTTTTCAAATCTAGTTTCGCACAACTCAGCATTCGAGTTCTAGTAATCTTTAAAAAATATAAGTATTACATCCGTTATCTAGTACCCACGACACAAGCGTTTGCTTATAGTGAGGCTAGATGGCGTTGTGTGCGATGTCCCGAAATATTCATTTTATTTTTTATCTGATGAAATAATACTAATGTCTATTTTTATTGCGCTAATAACAACCCTTACTAACTTACAGATAAAGAACCAGACCCAGAAAATGAAATCCCCGTGGAGCTGGATGCCGCCATGGTGCCAGTGATCATACAAGAAATAGGCCCCGTAGACGCACCCTGCATCACTTGCCAGATCGAACAGCCATGCTCCTTCGCCTTCAATAAAGATGACGAAATAACATACCTCTGCAACGAACCCTGCGTCAAAAGCTTCCAAGCCGACCACCCGGGCAAATACACCGTCCAACGTAAAAAATACCTCATAGAAGAAATACAACCCAGGAAGCTCCAGTGCTCAGAATGTGAAGAGACGAAAACCTGCCACTTCTACTACAACTTTGATGGCGAGGACACATACTATTGCTCCATGAGCTGCCTCGAAGGCATGATGGCCGATGAAAAAGATCAATACGCGTTCAAACGGAGGCGAATCATAATCGAACAACTCCAAGACAAACCAACGGTAAACAACACATGCCTCGTCTGCGAACAGGAGAAAAATTGCGAGTTTGTGGTCACGAGATATGGACAGAAACATTACTTGTGTGAGACACTCTGTATAAAGAAGTTGAATGAACAGGAGGGAGGGCGGTATTACATCAAGAAGCCGCAACGGAAACCGCCGCCCAAACCACCTGCGCCCGCGCCGGCTAAAATTGCCCCGCTATTAAAGTTAAAAGTCATCAGCAATGCTACTGATAAGTATCTAGACGAAGGCTACAAGATTCAAGCGAAAACACCAGCAATGGTGCAACAGGCCAGAGAAGAGAGAGAAAGGACTTTCCTAAGAAAATGCAGTCATTGCATACTAATACTGACCATTGACGAGAAGGTACTCACATGGGAGACGATGGACTTTTGCGACGAAGTTTGCTTAGGACGGTATCAGAACAAAATCGGCGCGAGATGCGCTAACTGTAAGAACGTCGTGCAACATACGAGTTTGGGCAAATACTGTGTGCGATTCGGGTACGATATTCGACAATTCTGCAACTCTGGTTGCTTGGAAGAGTTCAAGAAGGGGTTGAAAATCTGCTGTTATTGCCAGAGAGACATATCTGCGGGACATCAAGGTTTCCTAGCGCCTGTAGGAGACAAGGGACAGTTCAAAGACTTCTGCACCCAGCAATGTATGGAGAAATTTGACCAGATGAGCAAGAACCCAGTTCCTCAGCCGGTGTGGGCGAAATGCGCGGTCTGCTCGTTGGAGAAGGCGACCACTATTGAGGTGGAAGTGACGGAGACAGCGTCGCAGAGATTATGTTCGGACCCGTGCTTTGCGGCGTTCAAGTTCGTCAACAATGTTTTTCCAGGTGAGCGAAATATTTATATTATTAAAAACTTTTTGGTAGGATCATTAGCGTACTTTTGACTATAAATGTGCTGCAACTATATCGTAAAAAAACTGTTTTCCTATTATGCTATGTAGAAAATTGAGCATAAAAATGCGCCAGCGCAAGTTGAACAGCTAGTATTGTCATTGGATGTGTTGAAGCCTCAAAAGCTTTTAAGTTAACATATTGTATGATTACATACCTATTATTATGTTTGACATGATTTTAATAACAAAAATTTTCATTATTTTATTAATAAAACTAGACATATGTAACTTCTAAAATTTTATAAAAGTTAAATGTTATAAATTCAATTTGACAAGATATTGTAATTTGTGTGGCATATTCTGTGATATTAGTACTTATACCTATGTATGTTACAATTTTACATTATCAATAAAGATTCTTTATCTTTATCTTATCTTTATCTTTACTAAAAATGTCTTGATTACAAAAAACCATTAGTATATTTTATAGTGGCATTCCATTTTGGACGCTCCCGTGGGTAGGATGATACGTTATATTGTAGGTTCCGGCTGTTTGTCTAGTACGGCAGTCGTTAAGCCATTTCAGAGGCGCTCAGGGCGGCTTGATTAATTCTCGACACCTGAGTTGGCCACTCTCATTCCATAAGAAGAATAAGTATATTTTGATACATGTGTGAATTGAATCTTTTTTTTACTTATATCATTAATGTTCTAATAACTTTGTGCAATCAGATATTGATAACACAATATTTAAACTCCCACTTTCCACCCACAGATCAATGCAGATGGTGTAAGAAATACTTCGAAAGAAAACTATCGAAAAACTTCACAATCCATGAAGGCACGAACCCGCAATGCTTCTGTTCCAAGTCCTGCATGAACGTGTTTATCAGCAGCTCCCGCCACATAGTGCCGTGTAACTGGTGCAAAGTGAAGAAGTACAACTTTGACATGATACGACGAGTGCAGGCCAACGGACAGGCCATCATGATGTGCTCGCTCAACTGTCTGAACCTCTATCAGGTGTCCGTCAATGCAGTGTCTTCAAGGAAGTGAGTTTATTTTTAAATAAGATAGGCCTCAACTGTCTGAATCTCTATGAGGTGTCTGTCAATGCAGTGTCTTCGAGGAAGTGAGTTTTTTTAAAATAAGATAGGCCTCAACTGTCTGAATTTATATCAGGTCTCCGTCAATGCAGTGTCTTTGAGGAAGTGAGTTTATTCAGATTTAGATGTCATTTATTCACATGCAAAATGGGTACAGTAGATCTTAACTGATTTATAGTTTCACCATAACAACCTCACATTAGGTACGCATTTTTTTTTTATTTGTGTAGTAAGTAGGTACAGTGCGACATAAAAGAGTAGAAATTAATTATGAAGGAACTAAAACGTTACTTTCACTGGCAACACCAAAAAAAAGTAAGTGAACTGTCAATCATTGTAAACAGTGAATTTGTTGCGTGTATTTGATTAAAATTAATTTAAAATACTATTATTCCTTATAATTTTATTATTTTCGTGGTAAACATGAAATTTACAAGCTGTTTTGTCCAGAAACTATTTTATTATACAAATATGTTTGACGGTGAAGGAAAACATCGTGAGGAAACCGACATGTTTGAGGACCACAATATCCGACTTCATGTGTACGCAGGAGTGTTTGTTCTCTTCCGCATAGTAAAAAAGATCATCCTCCTCCAAGATGTAAAAATTAAATAATCCACTGATTAATTATATACTAATGTGTTTCCTATATTTTTATTTCAGAACAAAATGCGACATGTGCAAGAGGACATCGCTCGCTCAGTACCATCTAACAATGTCGGACGCGACCGTCAGGAACTTCTGTACATACCAGTGTGTTATGTCATTCCAGGTAAGTTGTTAATATTAATAATGTGTAATTTATAATAAAGCATTTTTGAAAACAAAAGATATGTCGAGCAGCTGCTACGCTGAGAGAACATGGTCTCTCGTGTTATAGCAGCTGATTCCTCATTCATAGAAACTTTTTTTTAATAGGTTGGAAAACACTTCTTTCAGAAACAAAGCTAACCAAACTTGAAAATTTAAAAAAATAAGTACATATAAATAGTTGTAAACAGTATTTTATGGATTTTGTATGGTTAAATAGAGTGGGATATGTAGTTGAATGTTCGGGTTCTGCACAGCGTTTTGCGCGCACGTTCGTGAGGTTTGTGCTCGAAAATATATTTAATTGTGTTCCTTCTTATATAGGGTTGTGGTGAAATAATACTTGAATTTGTTGCTCTGAAATAATAGATAGTATTTATTTATAACTATTAACCTATATCGAATACAATTATGAACACTTAAACTACACTTATCAAGATGAACCTACTTGAAATAATGGAAAAACAACATTCAAAGTTACTACTCCACAAGTAAATATACAAATTTTATCAATAACTTCAAAATAAACTCAATTCACAATCTATCTATGTATGCGTTGTTCTCCATAATAAATGCAACTTCTAAACCGTGAGCTTCAACGGTGAGCGCGGCAAATTCAAAATATAGGCGGTAAATTTAAATAAGTATACACAGAGTATGTATATGCTCTGTTAGCTTAGTTGGTAGTGGCTCTGCCTTCTAATTTAGGGGTGCGGGTTCGATTCCCGCATGACACAAATAATTACGAACATTTAAATTTGTAATTATTTGTGTTGAGTCTGGTCGTTTCTATGTATAATAAGTATGTATTTACAAAAGAAAAGTATATATGTATTATTATATCCGTTATCTAGTATCCATGATACAAGCGTAAGCTTAGTATGGGGCTAGATGGCGCTGTGTGATATGTCCTGAAATATTTATTATTATTATTATTTTATTATTATATCATACTTTGTTTACATATATTTAGCCAATATTCGAAATTTATATGTACTTCTTCCTCCTCCAGTCATATCCCATATTACTGAGAGTCTTACTCCCTTGCAGAATTTAGGGAACCTACTGAACCTTGTAATACAGGACTAATACACTTCTTTTTTAAACTAAAACGTGTTTGCACTTGACTATAGTTTGCCTGATGGTGAAGACTATGGCCCAAGATGGAGTGTGCTTACCCAATAAGAACCGATATACGTTCACATACTTAGCATATTAGCCACTCCTATTGTACTACACTTGTATTTTGACTGCTCTGTTAGCTTAGTTGGTAGTGGCTCTGCCTTCTAATCTAGGGGTGCGGGTTCGATTCCCGCATGACACAAGTAATTATGAATATTAAAATTTGTAATTACTTGTGTTAAGTCTGGTCGTTTCTATGTATAATAAGTATGTAAAAAAAAGTATATAATATGTATTATATCCGTTATCTAGGTCCCATGATACAAGCGAAAGCTTAGAATGGGGCTGGATGGCGCTGTGTGATAATGTCCTGGAATATTTATTTATTTATTTCTTTATTATTTCAGAGTCAATACTCGAAGCACCCCCCTCTAATGCCGGGCGAGGCGATAGACCAGCAGAAAGCCGTCCCGACCGGAGCCCCCAGGCGGACCATCACAGTCAATAACTCTACTAAAGGGAAAGGTGAGCAATAAAAAATATGGAACTATTATGTTAAAACTCTTTGAGTCGTATTTCTATATATCTGAGGGTCGTTACTGCCCCACGAATTTCGTTAGGGAGTTTTCTTGAGCAAATCACGATATCAAAACTCATTAAAAACGATTATTTCTATGATAATCATAACTAAAATGTACAGACCGGTTTTGATCTAGTACTTTATTTGCCAATAACGTATAATCATAAGGGATCTATAAATTATTAAATAAAATCAAATCAAAATACTTTATTGTACACCTACATATAACATACGAACATTTATTCTTTATTTTATTATTCAAGCAGCTTCAATTTAATTCCTGTATGAAAGTCTCATATCCACTCAAGCGCTGGCGCAACGCGCTAGCCTAGCCGTGAAGCGCTGCGCGGACGAACAAATTACCAACCGCAAAATACCGCGTATGGTTTATTAGATTTTCCGTTTTTACCTAATTTTCAGTAATTACATAAATGTCCTACAAGTTGTTTTGGAAAGTAGACAGATAGGGCTTTATATTAATATGCTTTGTTGATATAGTTACGAATGTTTTAATACGCATAAATCACGTGAACTAAAAATATTTTGATTATTACGTTCACCTGTTGTAAATAATTGATATTTCTAAACAAAACAGCAATACAGTAAAAAAAATTTTTTTTTTCCGATAGAACATATTCTAGACTATTATAGAACAAAAAATAAAACATAACTGTTTATTTTAAAAAAAGTTGATTAAAGTCATAAAAATGAGCGACTTGTAGTGATTTCTAAAGGACGGGTCGGCGCGCTAAATGGAAAACAAAAATAAATAACGTAATACTCATAGGTTTGTTTTACAAAATATTAATCTATAACATGGTTTATATAAAACTAATTGAAAATAAAAAATAAATTAATAATAAAAATATGTAAATACCTCGATAAAAATCATTCAATGCCTTGACTACGTGTAAAAATTGCACAAATGACACCATTCACAGTTTTGTGGTTATCACATTAGTAGTTTAGTAACACAATATAGTAGTTTATGCAACTGTCATATAATGAACTAACTCGTTACTAAACAACACTCGTTACTATTAACACTCGTTACTACTCTCTATACTCGTTCGAACACTCGTTACTATTATGAAACTCGCTGCGCTCGTTTCATAAACTCACACTCGTGTTTTAATACCCGTGTTATATGCAGTTGCATACACTACTTTATCTTCACTAATGCAATTAATCAAACAACAAGAGTAAAAGCTGACAATAGTTAATTTTTCATACAATTTTCTAGATTTTTGTGGCAAAAGATTGTGAGTTACTTTTGTTGCCAATTCTAGAATATCCGGAGGCGTACAAATATCATTGTCGCTATCCATTTTTAACATTTAATTTGTATTTAAAAAACAAAACACATTGCGAAACATTAAATTCACGCGTACGTGTATTGTCACAGTGATTTTGCCGCCATTCAAATCTAACCAACGAGAGCGCAGCGCGACCAACCTGATTGGCCCTGCAATCAGGTTGGTCACGCTTTTTCGATTTTATTATGAGCTATTACGATATCGATGTGGATATTATAACATCGTGTGAAATTGCTTAAATTGAGTGTTTTGTTGTCTGTGCTATAACAGTAGTAATTATAAGACGATGGATATATTCGATATATCCGGATCTTTTCTATATGATATAATTTTGCGTCTGGGGGACCATCTAACTTTCCTTATTAACAATATTCTGCAGTCGGATGAATATCCTAGAACACTAAAAAAGAACAGAGTCACACCATTATATAAAGGCAAGGGAGAAACCACTTCTGTGAATAATTATAGACCAATAACAATAGTACCCACAGTCTCAAAAATTATAGAATCACTGATGGCAGACAATATTATGAGCCATATGAGTCAGAATAATTTGATCACCAATGCCCAATACGCATATAGAAAAAATCACTCGACTACGTCTGCGGCTCAAAAGCTAGTAGAAACGATTATTGATGGCCTTGAACATAAGAAAAAAGTGGCTGCAATATTTCTAGACTTATCAAAAGCTTTTGACTCTGTGAGTCATGACCTTGTAATAGTGAAGCTCTCAGCTTACGGAATAACTGGAAAACCTCTCCGACTTATAAAATCATTCCTTGAAGATAGAGAGCAAATTGTCGAAGTGAAAATAGACAAACAACGTCATAAATCATCGCCAGGGAAAGTAGATATAGGAATTCCGCAGGGATCGTCATTGGGAAATACCTTGTTTCTGGTATTTCTCAATGATTTATGCCTTAGTGGAATTAAAGGAGAAGTCATCCAGTATGCAGATGATACGACAGTGATTATAACCGCTGACTCACATGAAGAACTTCAGAAATGTATAAATAAAACTCTAAGAGAGTTAGAAAACTGGTTTACGGTGAATGGTCTGAAACTGAATACTGATAAAACGAATATAATGTCCTTCAATGCTGTATCACCAAACTTTAAAGAAGCTCCATTAATATTAGAGAATGGAACTGAATGTATATACGCAAAGCATGTTAAGCTATTAGGATTCGATTTAGATCCCTCCTTAACATGGAAAGAACATATTAATAATACTTGTAAAAAAATGGCAAAAGAGGTTTATGCATTAAAACAGTTGAAACCAATAACAAGCCCAGAGCACCTAAAGGAAACTTATTATTCATACATACACTCTATACTTTCATACGGCATAAGTATATGGGGCAATGCGACAGACTTTGAAAGAGTGTTAATAATGCAGAAACGAGCAATAAGAGTACTTGTGGGAGGTAGATATAGAGAGTCTTGTAGAAACCATTTCAAAGAGTTGAAGATTTTGACGTCAGTGTCACAATATATATTAGAGATTATAAAGTTTGTAAAAAGAAATCCACATTTGTTTAAACTTAAGACTTATAACTCAAATAGAACCAAGATAAACAGAGTATTGTTGAAACCAACTGTGCCTAGGCTGTGTATGACTAAGAAACTACCCACTATAATGGGAGAGAAACTGTTCAATAAACTCCCCGCACACATTCAGTCTTTGAATAATGATCAGCAATTTTGCAATAGCGTCAAACAATTATTGTTAGATCAGACACTATACAGTTTTAAAGAATACTTTGAAAATGACTACAGTCAACTACCAATTGATTCTAAACTTGCTTAGAAATTATGTAATTAACTACTGAGTAAGGAGTGTGATGCCAAATTGTCATTTTAGCCTCTATACAGCTAAAGTGACAGTACCAAGATTTATTTAAGTTGACATATTGTATGATTACATACCTATTATTATGTTTGACATGATTTTAATAACAAAAATTTTCATTGTTTTATTAATAAAACTAGGCATATGTAACTTCTAAAATTTTATAAAAGCCTAATGTTATAAATTCAATTTGACGAGATATTGTAATTTGTGTAGCATATTCTGTGATATTAGTACTTATACCTATGTATGTTACAATTTTACATTATCAATAAAGATTCTTTATCTTTAAGTCAAGTATTGGAAACATAAGTAGAATGTTACAATATTAGTGTAGATAAACATTATATATCACACAGGAAACTAAGTGAAAAGTTTTATAAAACTTAATAACTTATCTTCATAAAAACAGAAGAAATCACTACAAATATCACACATAAAAAAATAGTCGACGCGACTGAAATAGGCCACTGTAGAGGCCCGCAGCGCTTTAAGCCATGAAGTAAGGGCGCATTCTCAGCGTAGCTAGCTGCTTAAAATTATGCTTGCGTGTATGCTATGGACTATGGATTATTATGCACTTGTGTGTTCATTTATTTTTCCAAAGCCAAATACATAAATAACTTAACGTGTTGATGAAAGATCATAAATATTGCCAACAAAGCTGGCACTTGTTTGTAGCCTCAGCCTCTCAGTGGTTCCGTGCCATGAAATATTATTTATATATCCTTTATACTTGTTCTGTCTTAGGTTTAAAAATAAATCTGGTCTCAAAATAAATAAAAAAATTGTAATAAATTAAGAAAACAATTTTAAAAATAATAATATGTTGTTAAAATATGAATATTACAGACCAGGAACTTAAAATATCAACCGAACCCTAAAACCTAAGCAACAAAAAAGTATGGTAAAAACTATAAATACAAAAAGCTATATGCAGATGTGTCATGAAATTTGTGCCTTAACCCTACAGCAATAGAGACGAATATAACTTTCGTTATTCACCTTAGCCCATGCTGATGCAAGTTCAAGTGTTTCATTACACTTGAAGCATATTCGTCATAGGAAGGTTGTTAGTAAAACAGTAACCATTGTTTATTATAAGGTATGTTTGTACTTTGATAATTAATGTCTCTGTGAACACGCAAATAATTTTAACAGATAACACACCTTTACTTTTGTTTTGGCCGACACTGGGCAACTACGGTTGCCCGCAGCGCTTTTGCTAGTTTGTACCTGAAGTAACAATCCTACAAAATATAAATGAATCCCGTATTAAACTGTAATATTTTGTTTTATTTATATACTTACTATTATGTTTATAAATACGTTTGTAATGGATATTGCTATTAAACATGTTTTGAATTCATTTGCCAACTACTTAAAGGCGTATCGCAGAGACAACATTTTTTCAAAATACTTTTATTCTTCAAATTTAACCACATTTTTTAAAACTAATACGGTGGTATGACAAACAAAAGTACAAAATCAATATGTCTAAAGAAAAACATTAATAAAAACACTTATTTCATATTTTAAAAATCCAAGTTCTTGTCGCGTATTTTCATTTGCACTTACAAAATTCAAAAGGTTGCCAGATATTTTTTTTTCTCTAGGTCCATTGATATTTTGCTTCTAAAGAATAGTGTTGCTCAACCTATAACGTTTTTAGTCGATTATAATCGTGTGTCACTTCAAACAGACGACTGAGTGGCTTTTTCACATCACTTGAACCTAAATCAGCTGTAGGCCACCGCGGTTGCCTTCATCGCTTTATCGAGCATCGCGCGGGCAACCACGGTTGCCTGCATCGCTTGAGTGGATATTATTATTTACTTGTTTAATATCTACTGCACTTTATAACTAACCTATAGTTTTGTCTTTCACAGCACAAGTTCAGACAGTGTCCCAGCAGCGCAGCACGGGCGGCATGCCAGTCATATCTAATGTACAATCCCTCGCCGCCACACCACCACCCCTCCTCCCGACCCGGGGCAAATCGAAACGAGCCCAACCCCAAGTGACAGCTCCGCCCCCCGAACCAGAGCCCCCTGCGGCCCCTAAAACACCACCACCGCCCCCAAAACCGCCGACACCTCCACCGCCGCCTCCGCCTAAAATCTACAACCACGTCATTGTCAAAACATTACCTCCTCACGAAGTGGCCAACAAAGCAACCATGTCTAAACCCATGATGGTATCTAAAGGGGTGTCCTGCCGACCTCATCCGTGCACGAAAGAATGTCAAACAGATCCGAGCTTAGAACGGAGAGTGCTCATTCCTGTACCCGTGCCAATTTATGTCCCAGTTCCGTGTGCTATGTGGTCTATTCCCTTCCCAGTTCCCGTACCTATTCCCATCCCAATACCCACTCCAGTGTTCATCCCCACAACGAGAAACTCCGCTAAAGGTATCATGAAAGAGATAAATAAGATTCATGACAAGATGCCCACGGATCCGTTTGAGGCTGAGTTGTTGATGATGGCTGAAATGGTGGCCGGAGATAAGAAGAAGGATCAGAGTGATTCGGACACGGATGATGATAACGGTGCGTTTATTTTATGTATATTTTATATATATGTAGTTGTATTGAGTAGTAGCAACAGTAGGTTTTCGAAAACCTGAATTACACAGGACGATTTTGCCATGCGATGGATATCGACTCGCGTAAATCAGACCTTTAGACTGTAACCCCAACACATCAAAGCGAACTTTAAAGGAATAATAATAAATCAAATCTGAATATACACCATCATAACTTTACCCAATTTTGATGAGTGGTCATATCATATACGCCTAGATAAAACCTATTTTTAACCGACTTCAAAACAAGGACGTTATCAGGTCTTCTGAAAGTTTTTTTTGGGGGTATGTTACGCGATTACACCGTTATTTATGAACCGTTTTCAAAAATTCTTTTTTTATTCAATGGGTATTGTTTGAAATTGTCCCCTATTTTTTTTCATTACTTATTTTTCTTCTTAGATATCGGAATATCGTACGTACTTGTACAACATTTTATACAAATAACTAACTTTTACTATTTCTTTGTCAGCCCCAGAAGACACATTCAGCCCGGTGGCAGCGATGGACGGCAACAACGCGTTCGGCGAGGACATGCTGCAGATGGCGCTGAAGATGGCCACGGAGTACGAGGAGCAGCCCGTGGACCTGGAGTCCGCTATGACCGCCAACACCATCACGCCGAGCTCGCACCCCGGCATGCCTGGTGAGCACACTTGGCTGCTTTCTAAATTAAGGTGTTAGAGAGAAAATATGTTTATCATGATAGATACACAACATTGTACACAAGAATCACACACAGCCTGCCCTATATAGATTTTATGTATATGAATGAAGTTTGTGTAGCTAATTAGTTAGTAAGATATGGAATCAGGCGTTTCTTTGCGGAAATCCATTGTAAATGAAACTCTGGAGATGTATGTAGTATATAGTGTTCTTCCGCTGCGACTGCTCCTTAATCGGCTTCATACAACACTAAAAAGGGCTAAACCCTTTGT
Source organism: Macaria notata (assembly GCA_927399415.1). Classification (NCBI taxonomy): domain Eukaryota; kingdom Metazoa; phylum Arthropoda; class Insecta; order Lepidoptera; family Geometridae; genus Macaria; species Macaria notata. The sequence continues at coordinate 9,400,979 of OV656741.1, forward strand.
ATTCTTTTGGCCCTAAAAGTAATATAGGCTTACCCTCAATTTACAATGATCCGTCGCTCCGTTATGACTTATGTTTTATAGTAATGGTACTCACTCACAATATTTGGTATTTCCTCCAGGTCTGGAGGGCGAGGGCATGCACCACCACCACATGATGCTGCTCGAGCAGCAGCGCGCCGTGGCCGCCATCCGCGCGTCGAGCGCCGCGCCCCGCAAGCGCGCGCCGGCGCCGCCGCCCGCCGCCGCGCGTACCCGCCAGTCCAAGCGCCGCCGCGCCGAGCCGCCGCCGCAGCCCGAGCCGCCGCGGGAGCCCGTCGAGAAACCTGACGCTAATATGTGCTTGAAGGTATATATTTGTTTTTCACTGAACCCTACTCCGTGGCCTATATCTGGTGCGTAAACCAACTTAGAGATATCAGGCGAAAATTTGACAGAAAAATCTTATCAAACTACACTGTTGTTGGTGTGGTGTGTATCCCATTGAAATGGGTTCGCTCAAGCAAGCTATTAAGATGATCAAATTAGAACACGAAATAAACGAATAAGCACAGTAATGTTAAGCCTGTAATTTAAAAAAAAAGTGTGTTATCAACGTAATGTACAAGCGTGATCCTTGCCGTGATCAGGCACGGTTGTTTCTCCAAGCAATATAAAAAAGTATACTTTATATTTTCTCATTTTACAACCATTAACTTTCCAGTACACATTCGGCGTGAACGCGTGGAAACAGTGGGTGATGACAAAGAACGCGGAGATAGAGAACAGCTCGACTCGGCGGAAACCTTTCAAGTCTGAAATACTGCAACTGACGGCGGACGAACTCAACTACTCTCTGTGTCTCTTTGTCAAGGAAGTGAGGAAACCCAACGGCAGCGAATACGCACCCGATACGATATACTATTTGGTGTTAGGTGAGTTTTCAATGGTTCATAAGTAAGAATTCCGGGACATTGCACACAGCGCCATCTAGCCCCACACTAAGCAAACGCTTGTGTCGTGGGTACTAGATAACGGATATAATACTTATATACTTTTCTTTTGTAAATACATACTTATTATACATACAAACGACCAGACTCAACTCAGGTAATTATACATTTTTAAAGTTAAAAAATACTTGAGTCGTGCGAGAATCGAAACCGCGACCCCTAGATTAGAAGGCAGAGCCACTACCAACTAAGCTAACAGGCCAGTCAAGTTATATTGGTATAAAATAATAGCGGCGCAAGTGGGTCTCCTTGGTCTAATCTATGGCTATGCCAAAATTTAACCAAATCTATTGAACCGTTTGGGAAAATACAGTCACAGTATACGGCCTCTGAAATGACACTGTGATTTGGCGGATACCTATAGAGTTTGAAGTATTACTACTAAGTTAATCCAGGATCTAAAATATGATTCTTATTTTTTACATACATATATGCCTAAAAGCAGCATCCCAACTTTAAACTTTGTTACCCAAAATTTGTGAGGAGAAACACATTTGTATAAATTTATTAATATTATGTTGTGAATCAACCTAGTTTATTTCACTGCACAATTTGCAAACCCGGCTCCCGTTATTAATTGATATTTATTTGTTTTTCCAGGAATACAGCAATATCTGTTTGAAAACGGCAGAATAGACAATATATTCACGGATCCATATTACGAAAAGTTTACGGATTGTTTGGACGAAGTGGCCAGAAAGTTTTCAGTTTTATATAATGACTCACGTAAGTACTGTTTGATATACATAATCGATAAAATATGCCTTAGGAAATTCATTACTGTCGTTAATACAATTTATGGAAACCGATTAGTTTATTAGTTCGCATAAATTGTTAAGTAACTAAGATTTCTTAGATTTATTTGCTTGGTGCATTAACGTAAACAAAGAAAATGGGTGGTAAGGAGTTCTTTTTGCAACCGCTCAATTTTCGAACAAACTTATCGCGTGCGCTCACTTTCTTACGTTTTCTACGTGCGTTGTCGCGTGAAACTACAGCCCGTCAGCTAAGCATTTCGACGCCAACTCAAACTCAAAAAAAAAACTCAAAAATTTATTGGTTTCATACAATACTTAAAAACTAAGAAAAGATGTATTTATATCTAATTACAAAGTTGCACGCGGTGTGTTGGCATCCGGACGAGAAATATCTGTATCCCGGATACCAACGTCTTCCCGTTATACATGTTATATTGTTATGTAGCAATATAGTAAAATTACAAATGAGAGTTGGTTTAATAAATTAGTTATTAACAAGTTAACGTAGTTAGAAATAAAAAGTTGCTAAATTTAATATTTAGTGTTTAAATTTCAAGCCTCGTATTTGTTCGAGTACCAATAAATAACTAAATAAATACTTAGTCACTGATTTCTTATATTTCGGAATTCAAATACATCGTAGGGTTAATTTACCAAGAGAAACGAAGACATGATATTGAAACACTCGAGGTGCAACATAGTAAACAAGTTGAATCTATAAATAGCCAGAGGCGCAAGCGGTGGGTCGGATATGTTAACCCGTTTCTTGGCGCGGTTTACTGATGTGGACATAAATGGATTACATAATAGGAAGTATTTGACCATTAATATTTGAAGTATTTATGTTTTTTTTTTTTAATTTCGTTTAAATTATTTGATGTAGTACTTACTAAGCAGAATTGTACTTTGAAAAATGAAAATAATAATAAGCAGTTTAAGATGGTTAAGGTAAATAAATATTTACATGAAATGTGTTTGGTGTTGTAAAGTACTGTTATGTATAAGAGTATATATTATATGCATGTATATATATATATATATATAGAGGGTTTGTATACATATATATATATATGTGTATTTTAAATTACAATTTTAAGTAATTTTTCAGTCTCCTCATATGCATATGTAGCCAGCCATTTCTTTAATTTTAATTTTACGAGATTTTTTGGTAGATGGTATATATCAAGCTGTAAATTGATTTTTTTATATATGTAGGGCGCTAATGAGCAAAATTGGGTATTAATGAATTTTGTGTTATAAGATTTTGTCACGATTACATAGCTAAGGTCTCTATCACGTCTATCGGAATAATACCTTGTGCTTAAAACTGCATCCAATTTTATTGAAGGAAATGTATGGAATCTGCTGGTTTATATCTGTTTTCTTATATAAATGGGTGAATCTTAACTTTTATTCAACACTAGTGGCTGATCGCGGCTTCGCTCGCATTAAGAAGTAAAACTAGCATCCTCTATTTCACCTCTTTAAAAGTGGCATTTCCAAAAATCCTTTCTTAGCGGATGCCTACGTCATAACATTTACCTTAATTCCAAATTTCAGCTCAATCCCTCCAGTGGTTTGGGCTGTGCTTTGATTGATCATTATATCAGTCAGTCAGTCACCTTTGAGTTTTATATATTTAGATATTTCTTATATATTTATTTGCAGAGTACATAGTAACGCGAGTGGAGGAGGAGCACCTGTGGGAGAGCAAGCAGCTCGGCGCGCACTCGCCGCACGTGCTGCTATCCACGCTCATGTTCTTCAACACGAAGCACTTCAACTTGGTGGTGAGTGTGTCCTCAGTGCTGAGGGTTCTAGTACACATAGTGACGCGAGTGGAGGAGGAGCACCTGTGGGAGAGCAAGCAGCTCGATCCAGGATTGATTCGTTGGGGGAGTTCTCTTGAGCAAGTACTTGGTGATGGGAATAAGTTTTTCAAAAGGTATAAGACATAGGTCATGCAATAAGAGGCAATGTATCTGACTACATTAGGAAGTTCGTGCGGTAGGTAACCAGTTATCCGTCTTAACAATTTTAATGCCTTATCGTGACCACGGCCGTTTTACCCCCTAGACAAGATGCAAATTTCGATAAGCGACCTAACATTTATACCTATGAATAAATTTCTTATCATATCAATTCTTCCCTTTCCAGACAGTAGAAGAACACATGCAGCTGTCCTTCTCCCACATAATGAAGCATTGGAAGCGGAATCCGAACGCGCCGGGACAAGCCAAGATACCGGGAGCGAGGAATGTACTGCTGAGGTTCTACCCGCCACAGTCGGCGCTAGGTGAGATACTGTTTGTTGATAAACATCCATAATTAACTAAGACTAATATTTCCAACCAAAGTGGCCTCATCGGCTCTTAAGATCTTACCAACACCGCACCGTGTTTAAGTTTTGTAGTTCTCCTTCAGCAAGATATTCTCGTCGACACGTGCATCCTCAGGACGTGTTGACTCCTCGATCGTCGGTCCGAATGTAAGACTCACCTTGACAAGCAGATGATAGTGTAGCATAGTGGTTGTATAGGAAATCGCATTTAAAGCCACATTTACGCTAAGCTTAAGGATTTATTACTGTAGAACAAAGAACAGAACATTCACATGAACATGTGGATATTGAATTAATTTGATATGAAATATTGAGTCCTTTTTTAGCCACTTAATATACTGCTAAGTAATGTGATATGCTGGAAAAGGAACCTATGAGTATGGTAAAACTAGTTAGAGATAAAGGCAAGCAAAACGTTAATTCTTATAATGGATCCTATCTTTTTTGCAGAAGCGAATTCAAGAAAGAAAAAGGTGTACGAACAACAAGAAAATGAGGAGAATCCACTTAGATGTCCTGTTAAATTATACGAATTTTATATATCAAAATGGTAAGACGATTTATGTAACTGTTCGGGCGAAATATGTTACATCATTCTTGTAATATTTGACAATTTAACACCAAAGGCGCATCTTTCATATACTTGACATAAAAAGTAAGTTTAAAAGTGAAATTAACACAAGCAATTTTTTATACAAATCTCAATATTTTTCATCATATTATAAATCACAAACTATCAGTAAAAGGGCCAAAAGATCGCGGCCACCCAACCCCGCACACCCCCGGACACCGCCTATCACCTAACCTCAGCCTGTCCAATTTCAGCCCCGAGTCGGTGCGCACCAGGAACGACGTGTTCTACCTGCAGCCGGAGCGCTCGTGCGTGCCGGACTCGCCCGTGTGGTACAGCACGCAGCCGCTGTCCCGGGCCGCGCTCGCCAAGATGCTGCACCGGGTCAAGATGGTCAAGGAGATTAATATAGCGCTGCTAACTAGCTAAGGTAGGTTCTAATGTCAAATTGTAAATAGCTCGCCAAGTACTAGACATGAACATTTAATTAGTAGGTCTAGCTCAAGTCACAATGGCCTATGTCTGTAATGGCTAAAATGAAACTGTCAATGCACATTGTTAAGATACAACCCAGTCTCATTCCAAATTTGAACTATATTATACGGTCAGCATTTTATTTTGACACTGCATCCGATCAAGATGTCCAAGCAGATGCTTCGCTTCTGAATTGCTTGTTTAGCATAAGTTTGCAAAATATGTGTTTTGATTTTTCGCACCGGCGATGTGATGATAAAATAGGCACTCAAGAAAATAAATATTTTTTTTTTGGTTAAAGAGATTCAGAAACAAACTACGTGACGTTAAATAATGATTCTAATATATGACTTGTGTTCCAGATTCAGTCCTCGTGGAGGCGGCGCGCTCGCGCAGGCTGGCGGCGGAGGCGGGCGCGGGCGCGGGCGCGCCGCTGCTGCTCGCCAACGAATACTGGACTAACCGCGTGTGGGACGCTATTCAGTACGCATTGTGAACTCGCGCCGCGCGCACGCATGCATTGCAAATAGATGACGCTAACGAACTGTGCAAAAATAGCAATAATAAGTTCACCGTTATGCTGCGATTTAAGCGAGGAATATCTTATTAAATCTTTAAAAAATATGAATTCTGTGGGTTGTGGCCTAAAATAGTGTTGTCTTATGAATTATTTTGACAAATGCTAAATCCGCACTACACTAGATGTTAGAAGTATACTAACAGCGCTATCGGCCGCAAAGTCGGGCGCGGACGAGTGTCCAAAAACACTTGTTGATGGAACTGGAGAATTTGTGTGATAATTTCTTTATAATAACGATTTGATAATTAATTAAACGTATATTAAAAGCGGTGTGCTTTGAATGAAACGATTACACTAGCGTCATCTATTTAGTTTGATGTGTGTGGTGACAATGTATATTTTTTCTACTTATTGTATATCGGGCCGCACAAGCCCTAGAATCATTAATTTTAAATAATAGTTTATCAGATTTACTTTTTTACAATGTTGCAATGTTTAAACGTAAGCATAAATTCTGTGCGGGACTGTTGTGTATGTACAGGTTTTAAATGCTAGGTTGTTTGACAGATTTATTATAATTTATGGATTCTATGTTCTTACGCCGTCATCGTATGTGTTGTCTTGCAAGCACTAGATTATTAGACTGTTTTTGGATTGTAAATAACGCCAAGCGATCGTCACACACGAATCATGATTTGTAATGTATGGAAACTTACTTATTTTTATGATTACACTCGAGCTATGCTGATTTTGATGTCTACAGTAAAATTTGTGAATTTATCTAAAATACAAAAAAAATGAGAGATCTTCAAATATCTCATAGTACAATTTGTTCGATTCGGACAATCTTACTTGATCTTTATTATTTATTGTTATCTAGTAACGACCAAGAATCACAACATGGACTTTTCATTTTATTTATTTATGATCAGCTATTTTCCTATTTATTGTAGATTTCAGACAAATCTTGGCGTTGCTCGAGTATAGTTTTAGAGGCATTATTCCAATGCCAGGACAAAATTTCTAATGTATTACAATAAGTAATAAGTGAATATTACTATTAATAATTAGTTGTAAGTTAAAATTCCAATTTTTTTAGTGAATTGTGTTATAAGTAGTACATTATACATAACATTTTTATAAATTGGGGACAAGAATGAATATTCTCACAAATAGAAATTTTTATTATAATATAAAACCTATAGATATAGTGGAGGAGTCAGATCGTATTATATTTTAAGTATAATGGTATCGTCAGCTATAAGGTATAGGTTACTACTGTGTAAAAAGAATACATACTTGATTCTCTAATGCTTACCTTTTATTTATTCCTGACGTCAAGGGTAGTTATGGATATCAATAGAATATCAAGATTAGTCTTGTCTTATACTGGTTTTATTTTAAAATGTTCACGGATTTTTTATACAGAATCTAGTACTATATTCGAAACAATACTTTCGTAAGTCAAAACATCAGATTTAGGTAACAGAATACTCAACATTTTTTTCCTGAATTATCTATCAGACCTAATAGTCCATTCAAATGTTACAATTTTAGAACCGAATATTGCATTTTTTAGAGGACGTAATTTTATTTTTGGACATGTTTGGGGGGTCAATAGAAGACTCACATATAAAACAATGACTCGTGATTCACTCGTTTTTTTGTGTAGCCTTTAGGTAAGTTCTTTAATTTTGAATTTAGGGCAAAAAGTTAATAATCAACTTATTTGTAGGCAAAACATTTTACTACAAATTATGTCTTGACAATTTTTTTGTAAGACGCATAGTTTCCGAGATATCGCAAACAAAGCGTTTCCACCCCTTTTTCCAAGATGGCGGCCGGGGGACAAGGGTGGCGACTCCACAAACTCGAAGTTTAGCTTCTATTGACCCCCCAAACATATCTCAAAAATAAAATTGCGACCTCTAAGATATGCAATATTCGGTCCTTAAATTGTAACATTTCAATGGACTATAGGCGAATATGAACAAACGACAAAACAAGTAGTACGATCTAAAAAAGTTTAATGGTCAATCCCAAAATTGAATCATAACAATATATATTTATTTAAAATGGCTTCCCATAAATATTTTTATTTCCCGCGTAATAGTGAGGCGCGCCCGCCGCTCAAAAAAAGAAGCGTCATCCGTTCCGTAAGCCCTTCATAGTTAATTTCAGTGGTGCCAACATAATATGAATTAATTGGTCAGCAAAACATCCGATATGTTTGGTTCGCTGACTGCAGCGTACAATGATGAGTAATTGTACTTTATAGAACTATCAAAGAAGGAGTCACAACTCAAATATAGTACATAGTACATGTATTTGTAGTGATAGAATAGCATCATCATCAGCTTAATTAGACCCCACTGTAGTGCATAAGCCCAAGAAACAATTTATTCATAGATATCTTTTCACGGTACCACATACTATCGAAGAAATCGAAGCAATTAAGAATTTTCCTGATTAAAAAATATCAGATTGACACGTAACGAAACTTTATTTTTAATAGTACCCACCTACACAGATCCTCTTAGCTGCCCAAGTAAAATATGCGATCCCTCCATTAGACCAAGATTAGACCCTGCATTGCTCTATGATTATACCTTTATTTTTTATTCTAGTGCTGTGAAAAAGACATAACTTATATAAAAACTCGTCAATCGATTGTCGATAGGCGAGATGGAAGATAATATATTTCTAATCTCTATTTTTCATTTCCTGAATTCCTGATGCATTTCTTGATATCTAATTCAAATGAAACTGTGCATTCGATAAGAATTTGAGGATGACTTTCTTTAAAAATAGCTATGAAAATTTAAAAATATTTTATGTTCCTTTTTTGGAGCCCAAAAGGTTTTGTTTACATTGAATAAAAAGAAAACGACCTTCATTCAATTTTGGCGGTTCGACGACAACAACACAACACGAGCTATCTGTCACAATAAGTTGAATGGCGTACGAACTGTCATCTTCATCTGGCGCTGGCTGTCGCTCCTTGGCTCTGACGCCGAAAAACGCTCATGTTTCAGGTGTTCTAATAAAATTAACAGTGCAATAGTGAAATCGGATGCACGCGATCGATGTGGACCTTCGACGATGCGTCGGGACTAGATATGGATAGCAGGGGAGTGTGTCCGAGCTACGGTGTGGGTTTCGACGCGTGCGATCCGTTGGGGTCGGTGTTGGAGGTGTCGGGGCGCGGGCCGGCCAGGATCCTGCGCCGCCGCTGCCGCAGCGAGGGCGTGGACCGCTCGCCGTACGAGGATGCGAGCAGGGAGCGACGCTCGGCCGACGGGAGAGACCGCGCGCGCGCCCTGCCGCTGCCTAACAAGAGCCACTTCACGCTGAACACCAGCGACCAGCGCTACGTGCAGGAGTGCTCGCTGCCCGCCGCGCACAACGGAGACTACGTCATGACCACCGAACACAAGCGAAAGTGAGCAAACCCAAACAGCACACCTGCTCGCCTCATGTTGCCGTTGTTTTGGTCTCATAACCTTGCTCATATCCAAATCTATTCACGTTACAAACATTGTGAAATAACTACCATGATTCATCTTGTATTTCTATTTTAGCTACCAATCGGGAAAAGCAAAATTGTACAGGAAAAGTCCAACAAGACCTCTGCTAGTGACAACACTCTCAAACACGAAACTAGACGACAGTAGACTGCCGAAAGTTGAGGAACTATTAGAAAGAATTGACCAAGACATGACCGAGGCACCTAAAGCTAAGCAACCTTTGAAATCAATACTCAATAACCCAATACCAAAGTCTCCTCCTCCTGGAATCCTGAAGAAACCAAAACACAAGCCTCATCAAGATTCTAAGAGTGCTATAGAGGGTCGGAGAAGACAGAGAGCATCTAGTGAGTCTGATAATTTGTATCCAGGGTACCCTGTGGGATCTCCCATTCCTGGATATGAAAGGTAAGAAACAGAAACTTCTCATATTCTAAGTTGTAAAAGAGAATTTTTACTTGTAAGTGTAAAGTGTTTTGTGTACATGAGTAGGTTTTACACAACTTATTTTATGTACATATAACAAAAATATATCACCATGAATCACATAGCATCATGTATATGTTAAAATCATGAGGCACTTATAAAATGATCACAACATAGACATCAATGAATCATAAATCTATCTTGAATCTACTTCTCCATAATAGACTTTCAAAAATTCAAAATGACTGAATTTGAAAATAATATACAAATCAATTAATTTAAATTTACTTACTTAAAGTTATAATAATATAGCTACCTACATGATAAAAATAGATAGATAGATATACACTTTATTAAAACACCAGCACAATACAGAAATTTACAAAAACAAATATTAAAACTTAAGCCTAGTGTCTTAACTGGCGACCTTATCGCTAAAAGCGATCTCTTCCAGGCAACCAATCTGGCAGGGATAAGACACAAGTATAATGGTAGACGAGGTGTTTTAAATGTATGTGAAATTACATAAATACATAGGTACCTATCATAAAATAAAGATACATAAATAGCAAAATAAACAAATACACTAATACATACTTCAATACATATGATGATAAGTAATAAATAAATATATGTCAAATAATGATAACTACAATAGCATATACTTACTTCCTTTCTATTCAACTTGAGAGGACAAATACAGTTTAAAAACTTTGTTTTTGAATATATCTAAAGATGGCGCTTTCCTCACGTCTAACGGTAAAGCGTTCCACAATTGCACAGCTTGTATAGCAAAAGAACTGCCGTATGACACTTTGTTGTGCCTCGGAGTGGCAAGAGTAAGGTTATATGACGATCGAAGGTGAAGCGAGTGACAGTCATGTGCGTAACAAAGACTCTGTTTTAAATAACGCGGGAAAGTAGGATTGAAAAGAATGTTGTATACTAGAGAGAGGATGTGAGCATTCCGTCGAAGGCGAATAGGAAGCCACTTGAGCTTATGGCGAAAATGTGGCGAAAATATTAGGTATAAAACATTTTTGACAGCACAATACATAATAATTGTCCATAATATCCCCAATACGAAAAGAAATTCAGATCAAACGGCTAATTATGAAAGTGGTATCAGATTAATAAGTCTATAAAATAATAACTAATCTAACTAAAGTGAAAGTAAAACACTGAGAATAGGTATTATACATAACTAACCATTATCTATGCATTATTACTTTCTCTATTGTAAACTTGTAACTTCAACTAGGTGAATAGTCTGAAATCTGATATTGAATCGGGTGTTACTTTGCGGAAATCCATTGTAACTGAAACTGGAGAAAAATGTAGTGTTTTTCCGCTGTGACTGCTCCTTAACCGACATCAAACAACAAACTTGATGGTTTCTACGTGGGTGGTTCAGAGTTTCAGTCTGAAATCTGTGCGCTTGATTATTTGTATTTATAGGCTTTTTCAGAAAAATCATAACATTACATTACTTATAAAAGTAATTTGGTATCAAATAAAATTATAGTCACTTCCTGATAAAATTCTAATAGCAAATTAGTATTTTAAGATGTTATTATTTGGGCAACACACTGTGATAATATAAAAGGTATTGCTATGCATAAATACATACATAAGGTACATATTCAAAGTAATCTAAAACAATTTGGCATACATAACAGTAATTTGCTTAGTTAAGTTAATTTTTGATATAATGTCTGGGTAAGTGGAAGCTAATTACTTCCAGTATTTATATATTTCAAAATGATATTATAATAATTTACGTAACAGGTGGTTAAATAACTTTGCAAGCTAAGATTTTTAATTCTACTATCAAGTGAAATAATTGTTTATTTTAGAACTGATAAGAGATAAGATAAAGTATAGACCTATTGAAAATGTACTTGATGCTTTGTTTTCAATTATACTATCAACTGATTATCATTTGAAGTGTCTGGTCTAATGTTGACAGATTTTTTTAGGTTAGCCACCCATGCCTATTGTAGGTTATTCACATGGGCCTTTGTCTGATAAGCCTTATCAGTTAATAAGTTTTGTAAATTTTATTTACAGTTTCAATTCAGTTCTCACAAATCTAGTTGGCTAAATGTCAGTTTTGGATAAATTTATTTGTAAAAGAAAGAAAATACAACAATACAGAGCCAAGTTTTGTGAATTTCATCAATTTTTTTTGTATTTTTTATTTATTCAGTTTACTTAGTGAGTGTGTGTTTTTTTTAAACTTGAACGGGTTTGCACTTGACTGTGTTGTTATAACATTAATGCAATGCCTGAGTATGTATGTATAATGTTTATGTCTTATGAATTTAAGGTTTAGGATAGTATACAAAAGCAAAACAACTAAGATTTTATGAATTAAGTACTTAGTTACTTAACTTTTTTTTTCAGTCACAGCTATGTTTTACTCACAAGCTTATATTTTTTAGTACAGTCTTTTTTGTCTATCCCGGAATATTTATTTATTCTCCTAGTGGCCAACTCTAGTGTTGATAGTTTTCAATTACTTATGGTCCCCAATATAGTTAACCAACCCATATCATGACAAACATCCAGAACATACAATTTAACTTATCAGCCGGCTCTCAGATGCATGCCAATATTTAAAAAATGCTACTTTTTGTTACATTGGTATATGTATATAGGTAAATCAACTAAGAAAACTTGTAATATTATTTCACATCAAAAATATAGTGTCATATCATATGTTATCAATATCCTAGACATTTTATAGATATTGAACTACTAACGTAACATACTACCTATTCCACGAGACAGCACTAGGACCAGGGTACATTACCCAGGTTGCAGGTGTAACCTGGCCGCGACTAGCTAGAGACTGCACTACTTGGAAGGCAATGGAGGAGGCCTATACCCGTATTTGGGTGCCCTTATAACCCAATTATAATATATATCACATATTTTTAATAATTGAAACAGTTTCATGTCTTAAACATTGTAAATATCTAGTTTTTTAAAGGGAATAAAGGCTATTTTATGTATTTATTAACATAACATTCTTTGAATCTAAACTGTACTCTTTCATTTCAGCCGCCTCTCCTACCTTTCAAACACAAAGCGAGCCAAAGACAACTCGGGCTCCGGCTACTCCTACGGCTCAGCCATAGCCAGTCTGAGCAACGTGCCTCGCTGCAAGAGTCCCCCGTACAAGGCGAGGTGCGCCTGCAAGGACACCGGCCACCACGAGGACGTACACATGCATGTGTTGAGGACTACAGCCATCACTAGCGATGTGGGGGACTCACATGATGGGGTGAGTGCTTGTTGGCATGTACATATAGAATGTGTATGAATCAACACATTAGATTACAGTGTTGCTTAACATCAGGCGAGTTGTATTCAAGCGGGAGCCTATCAAATGTAAATAAAAAATAAGTAAGGTTGACACTATCTTAAGACGGATATCGAATGTAGCATAAATGTAAACTCTATACACGCTCTACACTATCCATATCACTACTCAATACACTTATAAAATGAATAAAAAACAATATATTTATTTTATATAAATTAATATATGAACACAGATTGTTAGAGTGAGATTTCGCCTTTTTTACTGCACCGTAATTTTAGTCTATTTTTTACCATACCTTAAAGTCACCGAGCCCATTCACTAAATAAATAAACTAAACCGTAACTAAAATTAAACCTTTCCTATTTAGAGATATCAATTAAAACTTTTATCTGCATTCACGTTTCCCCAGTTCGTGCAATTCCGCAATGCGTAATCCTTTAATGCAGTATTATCCCACCATCTGTTTCTTTAGGCTCTCGTTTTTCTTATCAGTTATCGAAAGTACTGAAGCATTAGTAAATAAGTAGCACAATCCTTTTTAATGAGTGTGAAATATACTACGCGCAATTATATGTTTTTTTAGTCAGTTATTATCGCGTTGTGCAATTGACAATACATTTAAAATAAGATTGTTTTAAAAATGTCTTGTGTTACTTTTAAATATTTGTTTTAAAATTTTAGGCGTTGTTGTGTAGATTTTATTCTTGTTACTCGTAATTTGGCACTTGCGGTCGATTCGCCCCTTTTGAAATATAAAGTAAAATTTATTGTGAAATAGAATGAAAAATGAAATTCACATGAGTATTTTCTACTTGGAACCTCACTGAAACTTAAGAAAACTTAGCATATCAAAAATGTTCATAAAAGTGATTATCATTTGTTATTGATTATTATTATTATTAAAATCTAGAGAAAATAGGTTTCTTCTAGGCAAGCGTGCTACATCTTAGACTATAGTGGTGCTTAACATCAGGCAGGCTATAGTCAAACGTAAGCCTATTTAAAGTAAAAAAAATTGTGGCTTCAAATACAAATACAACTATTTTTTTTAGATGTAATAAGTATTTAATCAGGTTTTTAAGAAATACTGTTTCAGAATATAACTGCGTAGTAACAAAACTACGTAGCACTCATCCATTCATGACTGCGCATTAGTTACAAATGTTAAATATTTTTCGCGCTACGTCTGTGAACCATCTGTGAACGATCTCTGCCATATTTATAGTTTTGAACGCATATAAGATATATTACTACAGCAAGATTACAATACTCAGCAGGCGGAAAAAATTGAAATTAAAAGTTCTTATGGGAAACGAATTTCTCAGGATTTTTAAGAAGCAGCGGTGTGTTTCACAATGAGTCGGATACGGATCCGATTCGATTGAGACCGAAATCAATTGGCACGGAAAGGATTTTTCCAAATCACAATGATTCCATACGAATCTTTTAACAAATTTATTCATCAGAAAAATCGGAACCGTTCCGTGAGCCAAAAGCTAGCGGATTCGTTTCCGTCGATGATAAGTTCGATTTTGTTTTTTCATGATATTTAACCCGATTTACACTTAATTATTCATTGATTCATTTCTATATATAATTATTTATATGAAATCTACAGTAAAAATCGTAAAATTAGCCTTAAAACTTATATTTTAAAATTCTACCATTATATTTAATTTCTACCATTTTTACTACGAGCGGATCGGATCATATCCGACTCATTGTGAAACACCATGCTGATGTGCTGCTTCTTCCAATCGGGCATAGAGTTATTTGCGCCAGCTCTACCTAAATACATATATACCAATACTTTTTGAATTGAAGTTTGCTTTAAAAGTCTAGTGCCTAAACTTTAAACCTGTGTTTAAATTTGATTCACATATTTGCAACCAAATCTAACTCACGATGTTCCGATAGCTTAGTCTAAATATTACGATCTTTTTTCGCACTTTTTGTTGGTCGCATTTAGCAAGTGTTACTTTTTTAGGCATAGGATGTACTGCAGACACTGAAAACGTTCCTAGCTTCGTCACAGTTTACTAATTTTTTTTTTTTTTAACATCAAATAGTCTTACGCTTGACTACAACTTGCCTGATGTTAAGCAACGTTATAGTCTACGATGTAGCGCAATAATCAGTGTAGTGTAATCAGTTAGTACTAGTAAATATGTACTAGGCAGTCGGTTTTCATGACCTTACTCTAGACTAGAATAAACATATCTGTGTAAAGATTTTGTGTACATAATAACTAAACATCATCGCTTAACATAGCGGAAGTTGTGGAATTTTTTTAACAACATATTTTAGTGTCCCGCGACGTTTTAATGGCGTGCCGTGGTAGTTTCAGGGATCGTTTGAAAGCAAGTGTTTTTCACTGTAACAAAAACAATAATTGCAACAAAAAAGTGACTTCAAATCTCGACTTTAATTTTTTACAAGTGCTAGCCGATTGTTATAGTTAAAAGTGTTTTTCAGTTGGACAATGTGAATAATAAGTGTTTTTGTGCGATCTCCGATGTAATATTGAGCTTAATTACTTCTTCTTATTATCGAATGAGAGTGGCCAACTCTGGTGTCGAGAGTAACGAGAGTTTATCAAGCCGCCCTAAGGGCTTAATTTCTGTAGTACTGAGATAGAAACTGTCTTATAGGTACATTTACGGGTGCATATTTTTGATGTGAAATTTCACTATTGCACCAATGTTTTAAAACAATATAATGGTACAATCAATAGATTTGATTAAATAAAATATCGTGTCAAGGGCAAAATTACATCACAAATAATTAAAGACTGTCACTAGTCACTAATGTATGTATATACAGACTTAATTTATTTTTATTCGACAGTCATGTTCAAATAAATCACCCATTTAATAAACACAACATTTCCAAACGCACCCAACTAATTTGATTATCTGGATGTGTTATGCAAGACGTAGCCAACCGTATAATGTGTCATCTAATAAACTCGCACACTTATCCTACTTATGCATGAGTGTATCTAAACCAACATCATAGTATGAGATCTTGCTCAAGGAATGCCAGTGGCTTCTAAACATGGGGCTCATAAAGAAAATCGTCAAGAAGATGTGCTTTTTGGATGTAAGTTTCGTTTTTTATTTTAAGAAAATTAAAAAAGTATTAGAATAGATTGTTAAAATTTACTTTGTAATTTTTTTTAAGTTTCGTTATTTTGTCTATATGTTTGTGATAGTACTTTATTTTTTTTTCTTAGGCGCTTACTAATTTCGTTTGCTCTCTGATGCTTCCTCAAATGACACATGTGCTCGAATTTGATGGTCTATTTAAATATGTCGGCTTCTCCACGATGTTATCCTTCACCGTTGAGCGAGTACGAATCCACAGTTTACAGTCGAACAAGTTATCGTTAGATCATATTGTAGTATTGTGTTTTCTTACCAATTAAATGTAAATATACCAATGAATAGTATAAATTACTAATCGCTCCATAGTAACATTTCTTGCCATTTCTCTCAATTAACCTTTGACCTAAAGCAGTAGTAAGGTATCACGAAATTCGTTCTTACTTCCCTGTCATAATTGGATAAGTTCTAAAACTGCTTTGCAATTTACTATTTAAGTTACAGACCTTATTGTCAGAAGACACCTATGTAGTATGTTCATATCCATTAAAAACAAATAATTTAGGTTTTTTTAAGAAAATCAGAAAATTAATCACGTATTTAACTTTGTAATTGATCTATGCAAAGATTTATATGTCATAATTTGTCATCCACGTTTCTCTCTCTCTCTCTCTCTCTCTCTCTCTCTCTCTCTCTCTGTCAGCCGTATTTCCTCATGACTTAGAGTTGTGATTCCCCCGCAGCATTAATATGTAAGGGGACTTCTCTTTGGCAGATACATCGTGGTGGGCGCCGGGTCCTGAAACATGTCGGTTTCCTCACGATGTTTTCCTTCACCGCTAAGCGAGTGCAAATCCATACATATCTTGAAAATACAAGCCATTGGTGTAGGGCCGGATTCGAACCATAATGGATTCGATTAAGTCATAATGGGGCTCTACGTAACGTATTGTCGAAGATCCGATATTAAGTACACTGTCTTCTGACCTGGCCTTGCCCTAATACCTCGAGCTGTAGTTGGCCCAATGTTTGGCAAACTCATTTAAATTCATTGCTTTCATTTAAATAACGATTTATCATTTTGCAGTGACATGCAGGCTTCCGCAGTGATTTCTTAGTTTAATGGTTTAGTTGGAGTGGGTGTCAAAAAGTCTTTGTTTAGGCACGGTATAGGCTTGTGTTTGACTACAGCCTGCCTGATGTCAAGCCTCTTTGTAATCTAACATTTAGCATTATCAGTCTATATCCTTATCTGTTTAGTTAGTATTGAAAAACATCAGTCATCAGGCCGTCCAAACTGCTTATTGACGTATACATAATAATATATGTAGTAAGTACTTAAAACTCTTAACTATAAAAAATATGAGTTAATTTATTAAGTGCTAACCTGCTATGGTTGTTTTAAATTAAGCCGCTCAGTCTGAAATGTATGGAAATGAGTGTGGATTTTCGCGCCTGGCAGTTAGTAGACCGTAGCCTAGTGGTTAAGGCGTTCTGACGGTAGCAAAAATACGCAGGTTCGAATCCTGCCGGTCGTGATTATTTTCGCTCATTTTCCAATAAAAGTTTAATTTATAAAAAAAATATTAAAGGTTTTGTAAATGAATTTATACTGAGATCAATTTCGTGTGAGTAACTTAAAAATATGAAACTTTTAAGTAACTAGCGTTAGCATTTACAAAAAGAAAAGTACCTATATATGCATGATATCCGTTATTTAGTATTCATGATACAAGCGTAAGCTTTGTATAGGGCTAGATGGCGCTGTGTGAGATGTCCTGAGATATTTATTTATATTATTATTTTATTTAGAGTGATTATTAGTTATCATGTAAATGCGTCAATCCTACGAATGAAGCATTAACTCGCTAAGTCGAGCGATAGAGCGCTTCCGTAGTGGCGATGATAAAAATATACAGTAGTAAAAAATAATAATAATAATATGTCTTTATTGCACACCAACATGAAAGAAATACATGAAAGGATAAATTTATGATGACGTACATATGGGCGGCCTTATCGCCTTAAGCGATTTCTTCCAGGCAACCTTTGGATGGACACGATTAGCTGAGAAGAAAAGGGTCAGAGGTGTACTAAAACAAATATAAGGAATTTATAAATACATACAAAAAAAATCCTAACTACAACAACAAATACCTACACAATCAAGAAATTATAACACATACACTACTTACATACAGAATAATAAATTACAGATTTGCCAAAGATAAAAAATGGTGGAAAATTCGATTTTGAAAAATTAATAAGGCTAAAAAATAATAACGGCTGCCCAAAATAAAGTCATTCACAAATCATAATCGTATATAACAGATATGAGGGAATGTATGTCTACTAGTTGTCTCTTGCGACTTTGTCTGTTGTGATGGTTCTTAAATGTTCTCTAGTAGTAAAGATATACTGATATATCTGAGCGTAGATGCCATGCTTGCTATTGAAAGATGCCAAATTATTTAGCTATCTTTTGCGATTTTCGTTAATATAATACAATACAATATAGCTTTATTGTACACCAGAAAATATATATATATAAATATATAGAAACAATTTAAAGAAACATAGCCTAGGTACATTGGGTGGTCTTATCGCAAAGAGAGATCTCTTCCAGGCTACAGGTTAACTAGTTTGAAAATGACAAAAAATGAAAATTATTTATTTTGTGACAAGAAATTACATACGAACACATTCAAGAAAGTAAGACAAACACATTTTGCACATACACAATTTCCTGTCACAAGCTGGCCTCAACTCAGCATGTGCTGACTGCGAACAGTCAGCGCTGGTCTTCCGTTGAGACCGACGGGTGACGACTCGAACTACAGTTACATAAACATAAACACGTTAGTTTACATAAACTAGGTCCTGATTTTAATGATGTCATCCTAGATAAGATATAGAATCAGTTTTATCTTTGCGAAAATCCATTGTAAATAAAACTCTGAAAAAATATATAGTGTTGTCGCAGCGGAATAACACTATACATAATATTTTTTTCCAGAGTTTCATTTATGATGTCATCCTGATAGAATATTATAATTTCGATAGAATCAAGATGAAATTCATCCTAACAGAGGTATAATGTAAGATCAAAAGTTACCCAGAAAGGCAAATATCACAGAGCATGTACATTTTTGTGATTAAATCATCATCATCTTCAGTCGGCGCACTGCTGGGTATAGGCCTCCCCTAGGTGCCATTGGTGCCAGTCTTGTGCTTTACTTGTCCAGAGAGGCCCCTCAATAGATACACCAATACAAAATTCGTTTATTTGACGTAATATTAATACATACACTAACGTGTGAATCCTCTGACCTCGTGGTAGCCGTTAGACTGTGTTACGAATCCAGAGTCATCTCTCAATATAATACTAGGTACTTAAATTATAGTACTTACGGACTAGGTACTTAGATCGATGATTAGATGTAAAAATAAATTAATCATACATTATTCTTGTACATACAATAATTACACACACATACACGATGATATACCGAAATGATGTAAAGTGGGCGTGTTTCTCACACAATTAGTTCTGGTACCATTCCGCTTCTATCTCACTTTAGATCGTTTAATTCGGTACATCTAGCACAGTGGTTCTTAACCTTTTAAAATTATTAGAGACTTTTTCTTCAGGTTTTTTAGTTTATTTATCATCATCATCATCATTATGCTTATATTCCTAATTATCGAGACTAGGTAACACTCGGTAGACGGGGTGGTTCTATGGACTTGCTATCTTTTAATTACTTATATTGTTTTATGCTATAAAAACCACTACTAGTAGTTTGGTGGTCAGCTGCGTTAGTGATCTAGTGTGCTTGTTTAGATTACATATTACAAAACAGTTTATTTGAACCAACTTAAATGTAAGCACGACAATACAAATACAAAATTATCGGTCTTCCCACACTAGGATGGAAAGACCCTGTGACGTGAAAAGACAGTGGTTGACTCCCTATTCTTGAAGACAAGGGGAACAGAAATCCCGACATGGAGTTACATAGCTTGGCAGTTGCCAAACTGCCAAATACATAAATACATATGTCTAAGCATAACTCTTGATGCGGGTGTTTCGTATCATCTACTACAGTTTACCGGTGACTCTTGGCCATTCTATGCTATACATATTTCGCATGGTTTCCTAGCCCACTTTCAAAATTACCTGGCACCATCATTAGCCCCAAGAACCACAGTTTAACAGCCACTGCCCCAGATTTTATTGTACTTGAAGCGAAATTGGCATTCGTCCACGTCGTTCGGTATGACAATACGATGTACCAAATGTCAATGGATGCATTATCACTGAAACTACCGACACAGATCCTAGTCTTTATATCATTTAACGCGCCGATACTAATTGGACAAGTCTTTGTAATAAGACAAAACAAACATTCAAAACCAAAAAAACACACAAAAGATTTGATTTACAAAGTCTACAGCGGAACGTTCTATCATTTCACGACATGTGCGCGAAATCTTACAAAGGAACACTTTCGATCAAGATATCCGATATGTGGTCTACAGCAATCCTTTGATTTAAAAATATAAAAGAAAAACAGTGCTTAAAAAGAAAGTTTTTGAAAGAATGTAGCCTTGACATGTATTTGTACAGTG
Organism: Macaria notata; assembly: GCA_927399415.1. Lineage (NCBI taxonomy): Eukaryota > Metazoa > Arthropoda > Insecta > Lepidoptera > Geometridae > Macaria > Macaria notata. The sequence goes on from OV656741.1 coordinate 9,421,652, forward strand.
CGGTTATATTTGACGCGGTTCGCGTGCTTCGTTCAAGGTGTTACTAATCACAATAGGACTGCTTCGGAATATTTCAGTGCAACTTGTGTCTAGTGAAGCGATAGTAAAAATAGTAACTGTCTTGTGTAAGAAAGAATTTCTTTATGAAAGTGGCTTAGTTGATAAGGTGATGTTTTTAGTGCTTTTAGTTCCACATATACCGCAACCGGAGTTGTTGAGGAACCCACTGCCTGACTTTTTTTCCCCGCAAAGTACGATCTAGCGAGCTTTCAACCAAATCCGAGAGTCAATCGATTCTTACTGGGTAAGCACGCTGCATCCTTTATAAATGATCTCTAACCATTTAGTAATTACCGTCAAGTGTAAACCCAGTAAGCCTACGAAAATCTTCAACTTCTTGTTATGTTTCGAATTCATATTTTTCCTGCTCTACTCGTTTTTGCATATAGACAATTGGCCCACGTGTTTGTTACAATCAATTGTGAATATACCGTCTTAGCTAGTTTCTTCCCAACTATTATCCTATGATAGCAAAGATAATAACTTTTACTATGTGTCTAATCTTTACAATTTAATCTTCTTGCAAAGTCCTTGGTAATTGTCCTGTACAAACACTTGTCTGTACACCGACCACGTGGTCGATAATACTGATGGAATTATACACATGTATATGTAGGTATACTTACAAGTATCTATGCTTCTGCTAATGAAATTTATCTTATTGGACTTCATAAATTATTCTAATAGATTACAGTGATCAATTTCCCATCATTTCGCTCTATTTTCGATCTCATTTTTGGCATTTGCACTCCTTCATCTACCACAGCACTACACTTATCCACCTCTTCGCGTCGTATTCCTGATTATTAAGTTTTTGCCGCAAGATTCGAATCGCTCATGCACTCTTTAGGACAGTTCCCAGACCCGTTATCAAAACATAAACGTTCACAAATCGTAACTCCTATCTACACTTTCCAACAAAAAGGCCACTAACCTAGGTCACGTCAAATACCTGTTAATCTATTAGTAAGTTCTTATGAGAGTGAGCTCTGGTGTCAGGGTTTACAAACCGACCTAAAGGTCTCTGGATTTACTTAACGACTGCCGTACTGTGGCGAACCGCCAGGTATTATAATTTAACGTGTGTAATCTATTTAGAGCTAGGCACAGACCAAACCACTTACAAGTAATGCTAAAGTAGTACCATTAACCCGTTAACAATGTGACCCATATACTAATTTAGCGATACTGATTCATAAAGCGATATATTTTTAAACATGCTGGTGGAATGTACGAATGGAGTCACGTGTGTGTTTGTCAACTTTCCAAATTTACCTGCGAGACGACTTTATGGGTGATAATGGGTTACTATTGAAATTATTTCTGGGTGATTTGGCTCTGGTTGAGAAGATTGCTGTCTTCTGGTGTAAATATGACGTTCAAGTGTGGTTAAGATGAGAGAGTGAACTGATATCTTCTATTGTGTTCTCGCTAGGTTGTAAACCACAGTATTATTTTATTAGGATTGCTTTGCATCAGGCGGAATTAATCGGAGGCTATGACGATGCTTGACATCAAGAAGGTTGTGGTTAAGCATAAGCCAATATAGCCCAAAAACTATGGGGTTAAGTGTGAGCCAAGCGGATATAGTAAAAATGTCAAAGCATCGCTGATAACACTTGGCAAAATCAGTATAAAGAGATTCTGCTAGTTAAAATAAATAACAAATGTAGAGGACAAAGACTTATCCAACATAAGATTAGCAAATATTTTGAATTGGACAATTAAATGTATATATATAAAACTCAAAGGTGACTGACTGATTGACTGACTGATATAGTGATCTATCAACGCACAGCCCAAACCAATGGACGGATCGGGCTGATATTTGGCATGCAGGTAGATGTTATGACGTAGGCATCCGCTAAGAAAGGATTTTTGGAAATGTCACTTTTAAGCGGGCTCCTATATTGAGTCTAAAGCTCAACTCGCAGCCAAGAAGCTGGGAATCCTCTCGAAGGTGCGACGATACTTCACTCCAGAACAGCTGCTGACCTTGTATCAAGCGCAAGTTCGGTCATGTATGGAGTATTGTTCGCACCTTTGGGATGGATCTGCCAAGTACCAGCTTGAGGCGTTAGAGTTAATTGAGAAGCGGGCAAAAAATCTCATCGCGAAAGACTCACTCTGTAGCTCAAAATTACAAAGCCTTGAGCACCGCCGTAAGGTGGCCAGTCTTTCGGTTTTTTACAGGTTGCATTTCGGAGAGTGTGCGGAGGAATTGCATAATTTAATTCCTGCAGCCCCATTTCACCATCGCACGAGTAGAGGCACGGCAAGGAGGCACCGATATACAGTTGAGGTTCCAAAGACTCGCACCAAGCGTTTTGCTTCGACTTTCATCGTGCGAACAGCCAAACTGTGGAACTCCTTGCCCGAATCTCTATTCCCCTTGAACTATAATTTGTCGGTCTTCAAGTCAAGAGTAAACCGGTTTCTTCTAGGCAAGCGCGCTACATCGTAGACTATAACGTTGCTTAACATCAGGCAAGTTGTAGTCAAGCGTAAGCCTATTTCATGTTAAAAAAAAAATAAAAAAAAAATAAACTTTTCTTTATTACCTGATTTACCTAAATTACCTGCTAAAACTGCAGACATTTTTTTATAACCTATACAAACATTGAGTTATAAATAACTACGCTACATTGATGGGCAACTGAAGTGTGCAACATTCTATCCGCCCCTCAGAACTCTGTAATCAAATTTAATAGTCAAATTTCATGTGCTTGTTATTGTACACCCCGTCTAGTCTTTTTTTAAATATTTTCCTCTCCATCCTACGGTTGCCTGGAAGAGATCGCTTTTAGCGATAAGGCCGCCGTTTGTGGCATTAGTTTTTTTTTTCCGTTTTGTATCATGTTTTATATGTGAGTGTCCAATAAAGTATCAATCTATCTATCTAATCGATTTTCACCAAACTCAGTCATGCAAATCAGTTTTGTTGAATTATTTATATTTTTCTTCGCCGCATATTGGTTTGTCTCGTATACATTTGTAACGTAACTGTTGTAATTTTCATGTGTTTTTTGATGTCCTGGCACAGACTGGGTATTTGTTGCGACGCCGATGTTGCATACATTTTAATATCAATACGAAAATGGTAGGTAAATCTGACGCTGTGGAATATTTTTGAGCTTCTCGATGTCATTCGATGCGTTGTAAGATTGTAACATGTTTTATTTTCAAATTCCAATTGAATCTATGATCGACGTATTTTTATAAATTGATAATTAAATCAAATCAAAATACTTTATTGTACACCAATAACAAAAGAACACAAGTATAAAGAAATTTAGAACATAGTATTGGGATAGAGGGCGGCCTTATCACTTGGAGTGATTTCTTCCAGGCAATTAAGTATGCACTGTGCTGCCCCCTATAGGTGTCGGAGGCTAGTTGCCAAATGCAGCGAAATATTGTTTTGTGCAGATGTTTCTGTAATCAGTAGTTATGTATCATGAAACAGGATCTGAAAAAATCTTTCGCTCTTTGATAACACGTTTGATACACGTTGCCTTTCGATGTTCATTCTTGGGTTTTCGCCGATTGCGTAGAAAAATTTGAACCCAATTATGTGCGTGATTGTGTTTATACATAAACAGGTGTATTCAACTATTATAATAGAAAAAAGAAAAAAGTCTTCGTCTTCTTTGTCACTATGAAGTCACTTCAGTTTTATTTTATATCCGTTATTTAGTACCCACGATATAAACGTAAGCTTAGCATGGGGCTAGATGGCGCTGTGTGATATGTCCTGAAATATTAATTTATTTTATTTATTGTGATACCGCCACAGTGGTAATATCTTTACAAATAACTTACTTACTTTTCAGTAACCTACCCATAAGAAATACGTTCGCCGTAGCTGAAATCGGCTTCGAAATCATCATCAGAAACATTACATATATTTCGACTAACAATACAATCTCTTGTATCCGCAGTGTCGACAAGACACCCCGACTCCCGCCTGCCCGGCCGTCAGCCCAGCGCTACCAGTCAGCTCAGTCACAGCAGTCCCCACGGGTCCACTGGTTCCCAAGAAGACCGTAAAGACTGTCAAGAAAAAAGTCAAGCCTAAACCCAAAAAGATGAAGTCCACCAGCAAGATTGATTGTAGTCTCATTGAGGAGGCGGAAGAGTGAGTTTCTTTTCATTCTATTGACTTTTCTTTTCTAGAAGACCCATTTCACCATCGCACGAGTAGAGGCACGGCAAGGAGGCACCGATATACAGTTGAGGTTCCAAAGACTCGCACCAAGCGTTTTGCTTCGACTTTCATCGTGCGAACAGCCAAACTGTGGAACTCCTTGCCCGAATCTCTATTCCCCTTGAACTATAATTTGTCGGTCTTCAAGTCGAGAGTAAACCGGTTTCTTCTAGGCAAGCGCGCTACATCGTAGACTATAACGTTGCTTAACATCAGGCAAGTTGTAGTCAAACGAAAGCCTATTTCATGTTAAAAAAAAAGACCGTCAGAAATGTCAAGAAAATGATGTATAAAGCCAAAAAGATGAAATCTACTTCTAAGATCGAATCAAAAGAATAATCTTATGTTATTTATGGTTTCTTGCATATACCGGTCTACGAGTTGCAAAAATTCACAAAAAGCTTGCTTCTACATAGTTTTTACATTTGGTCCGGAAGCGATCAGGTTAGCCAAATAAATCAAATTAATTTTATTCCCAAGTAACCGCCGTACCAGTCGTTATGAAGACTAACTATCTAGTAGACTGTAATGAAAAATGTCCCTTGTCCAGTACAGATAATAATATTCAGCCAAAGAGTTGCTTGTGTAGCGCCCTTAGATAAGAGGCGTATTTTAGTGAGCGTACTGACGCATACTTATGGGATAGAAAGACTAATGTATGGGATTGATGTAAAAATTGCACACCGTGGTGTCAATCCCACACATTGTCTTTCTATTTCATAAGTATGCGTCAGTACGCTCACTAAAATACGCCTCTTGTCTAAGTGGTGGTGGTGGTAATTAATTCATAATAATTAATTAATTAATAATATAATATTGTGGTGCTTAACATCAGGCAGGCTATAGTCAAACGTAAGCCTATTTAGTGTGTAAAAAAGAGCAGGTGTCGTTTTTGGCGAGACGACGACAACATAAGGTTCAGGTCATATAGGCCTTAAACCTAGGCCGTTTATCTTGTCACGTACTTTGCTGAGTAATAGCACAGCAAAGTTTGTGAATTAATAAAATGCATGACTGCAGTGCGGTAAACACGAATGAATGACGCAGTTTGTACTACGACTTCTGAGGATTTATAACTTTGTTTTTTTACGTGGTAGAGTTTTGCGTTTGACTACAGCCTGCCTGGTGTTAAGCATTGCTGCAGCCTAGGGTGTAACACGCTTACCTAGAAGATACCTATTAACTCTAGATTTGAAGATCCCTCGATTGTAGTTCGCAGGAAAGTCAGCTTTTGGTAGTGTTCCAAAACTTAGCCGTCCGTACAATAAACTAACTAACTATGCCGTATTAGCGCGAAATATCTGTTTGGCCTGTTTAGGTTTTGGAATTTTAAATTAATATTTTTCTATGTGTGATAGACTTACGCTTGATCTGAACTCGTTTGATGTCAAGCCATATTACTACCATATTGTCTATATAATATGTATATACTCGTTTTATATTAATTTTAGTGGTACGTTATACACATTGTAATACATAAATATACTATTTTTTTTGCCTTGCTGTGTTGTGACTGTGTAGGCCAGAGTCATCTCGGTAGCACAGAGATATCTGTAGTTATAACCCTATACGTTGAAAGAACTCTGTTTTTCATCTAATAGTACATTTTGTCCACAGCGCTCACAGCAGATCTCCATCCCCCGACCCTCATTGCGACCCGTGGGTCATGGAGACGGACGCACTCATAGTCACGGCCCAGGAGATAGACAAACTGGAGAAACCCCCTCCTGTCAACCACGCACCACCGCCTAAACCTGCCGAGAAGGAAGATAATTCCGTCACCAAACTGTCCAATAAAATGAATGGAGCGGCCGTCACGGTGACGAAGAAAATTAACTCGAAAGGTAAGTTTTCGACAAATTTTTGAACGTTGTATTACTTTTTCTGCTGCATAAAAATAAGATAACCGTCCTGACTCCCTCTTCCCTGCGGAATATAACCTTGCGATCTTCAAAGCGAGAGTGAATCGGTTCTTACTGGGTAAGCACATTCCATCCTAGACCGTAATGATTGCTAACCATCAGGCGAGTTACGGTCAAGTGCAAACCCGTTCCTTTAAAGAAAAGGAGCTAGTGTTTTCGAATATTGACTCGGAATTTGGGCTTTTGAATAGCTGGACCTCAAATCATACGTAGCGATCCTTGCGGTGAATCAAAATTTGAATCTAATGCCTGCCGTGAATGGATTTGCCATCCTGACTACTTGATAACATAAATCCTGTAATTAAAATATTTTTATTAATAACTAGTGGATGCTCGCGGCTTCACTCACATTAAGAAGTTAAACTTGCATCCCCTATTTCACCCCTTTAAAAGTTGCATTTCCAAAAATCCATTCTTAGCGGATGCCTACATCTTAAAATCTACCTTCATTCCAAATTTCAGCCCAATCCGCCCAGTGGTTTGGGCTGTGCGTTGATAGATCACTATATCAGTCAGTCAGTCAGTCAATCAATCAGTCAGTCAGTCACCTTTGAGTTTTATATATGTAAGTATATAGATAGAAACATACACAAGCACACACTGGTCACTAATATTTAGATGTAATTCGGAAGTCCAGCTTTTTGTTAAATCTATTGTCAAACTTTACTTAGAATTAAGTTAGAATCGAGTTTGTCGTTAATTTTCATTGTATTCAATACAAACACAATAACGCACTTTTGTAAGGCTTCGAAACCCTTTACGTATTTTCTTGAAGAAGTTTACAACCTTGAACCGAATCCAACACCGTTTCTGCCGGTGTACATACATACACATGGCTTAATATATATACTGGGTTAGTAATTAACGCGGAATGTATATAGTAATTAATTTATGTGAAAAAAAACCATTTACAGACTTGCTGATAACTGAAACTTTAATAAAAAATTGGTGCCTCTTTCGTAAGGTCTATGTCATCAGTAATTCGGTGTTTTATGGTCAGCAAGTAATTTAGACGATAATTTATAAAATGGAATCTTACATCTCTTACACATTCTAATGATTTAATTAGGTCAATTCTGCTTTAGACATTTAGACCATAGAATGTAAGTTGTGCGAAATACAATTTGGCACAAACTTCTTTTAATATAAATTCTGTATTAAAGGAACAAAATCTTTCTATAGGCTTTCAGGGTATTTATTTATCGGCACTAAAAGTGCTTTTTTACGCACCGTTCACCACTCATTAACATCCAGAAACAACCGCCGCAAACCACTGTTCCTAAAATACCACCTGTATTTAGTATCTCATAAACTCGTCCAATATACAAGTGTCATAAACTCGACGACGTTTCAATGTATCCACAGATCAAATATTCTTGGCCGCCTTGCACACAACCAACCCGTTCAAAGTGACGCCGACACGCAAAGGTTAACAGATGTATTGAGAACCACTCGTATTTTAGTTGCATAGCACTCTAGAAATACCACCGTAGATAGGGTAACTTGTAATGTAAGCTTTTAAGGGCTTTGATAGTAATAACTTTTGTTTAATACGATTTTTGGATGCTTGATGATAACATCTATAATTAAAATTGATATAATTAAAATAACTGATTTGAATTGTCTGTCAAAAACTACCAGTTTGATCTGCTGTTTTTTATAAAAAAACTTGGCAAGCAGAGAGTGCCGAAAATCTTTTTATTTATACTCGTTTTACGCTTATGACTTGGTGATATAGTTTCAATAAAAACGCCTAAAACGACATAATTTCTCAACAATGGCATGGGCTGCTAAAATTTTATCTTCTGGAAATATGTTAGTCATGAAAAAAAAATTGTTTTTATTATCACATTCCAAAACTCGTAGAAGGGAAGTTATTAGTATTGATATAGTCCCTTAGAGATTGCATTCGTAGCACTGTTATTAGTTACTCTGTATTTAGTTCGAGGCACCCTAGTTCTAGTGAAATCACCCTAAAGTTTGTTGAACGCACCCTAAATATAGTTCAAATCAGCTGTTACGACGACACTATTTTTATCTTGATGTTATTTTAGTATGACGTGTCTATTTTTATCTTTTACTATACTTAAGTTTTTCTTTATTGTAAAATGTTCATTACTTGATGTAAAATTTTGGTATTTTTAAGTTTCAATTTTATTCTTTCAAGATATGGATGTTTTGAACTAGATTTTATATCGGCATTAAATAAGATTTAAAACAAAATCTACTATTTAATGTTATTCACTGTTGTATTGTTTAAATTTTGCAATCATTTTGATGGAAATTGCAATTGATTTTTTGCAACTTTGTAGTTTAATTCCGTTTCTGTTCGCTTACGTTGAGCGTGTCTTTAAACTAATAAAATTTACTATAAAATATTCATCTAATTAGCTAACTGCAATCATAGTTTCTGCATTAAACCAATCACAACTGTGTTCCTAATATCTACCGGCACAATAATGACAGTCCAATGCTCTTTTTATAATAGTAATGCAAGTTATTTCGTTTCGTTTTGCACGCAAGCTAATTTTGTTTGTAAACATTTTCTTTTGTCATTTCACGATATTATTAGTGATTTGCGTTTGAATATCTTTGTCTTGTATTTTGTAAAGCAAAGTTTTTACATTACATTAGTTTGTAAATCTGTACTTTTTTACGATTGAAAATCCAAAAACTATTTAAAATTTTGTTCAGTTGAATCTGACTTGGAAAAAAGTAGACTGAGCGTACATAATATAAAATGTATTTAGATAATACAATTGAAATAAATTGACTCTAACATTCGTACGTAGTCTTACAGTTGAACTCGAAAGTCTATAGTATGTTTTGTGTTATAAAGAAAGAAAGAAAGAAAATTATTTATTGATAAATCGAGACTTAATTGTAGGCGTATAAACAAAAACATTTAAACGAATAATTAATAATCTAGCTATATCTATGTATCTACGTTATACCCACCCTCCAAAACCACCCGCCAAGTCCTGCCCCCATCATAGAATAGACACACATACATACATATGTAAACATATATATATGTACATATATATATACATACATACACATCCATTCCACGACAAGAACAAATCCCAGCAAACGATTCTAGAAGGTAGGTATAACGCTAATATAAAAAACAAAAATTATTTTAAAATGGGTAGGCCATTGTAGTACCTACAGTCGCACCACTCCCCCAATCAGCCACCGCGGCAGAACTAAGCAAACTGCTTGTATTTCTAGCCACGGGGACTTCTCGCGAAAGCAATGAGCCTGCAATGCACTACATTTGGAAATATTACCTACGCAAGTATACGACATTCTAAAAGGTTAAGTTACCTATCATTGAATGTCGGTTAGCTTCTTAAATCTAAAATTATATATGAAATTAGGTTTGGTCGGAGTGAACTTACATGTTATACCTATCTATTACAAACTATTCTTATCAATTACTAGCTTTTATGATTACATCTTTTAGTTAAGTACTTATAGAAAAATAAAAATAGACATAACAAGTAAACAGTTATTAAACAGTTTTATATGTATACATAACCAAAGTTCTATATTCGATAGCAGCACAGAATACATAATACAAATAGCAGCTACAAATAATCGCGCAAGCGCGGTTTGAAACTAGTTTGTGTGTGTGTGTGTGTGTGTGCGTGACTGTAAATGAATGTGTGAGTATTGTGTCTGAAAGGTGAGATGTTTGAATGAAGGGATATGGAAAACAGTACATAAACTTTATCTCAGTTAGTCATTGTGATTTGTGAGGTGTTAAAAATGTATAAATACTTTTTACCTGTTTCTGTTTCTACTTATATAAATACTTATATTATTTATATATACTTATATATTTTATTAAAATCACTTTTAGTTGTGCATAAACACTAGAAAGTCTTAAACACTGCTATTTAAACAGAATTTTAGTTGTTTATTTTAATCGCAATAGATTTTCATTTGACCACAAACTTGCCTGAAGTTTCGTGTATTGCCTTCGTCTAATTTCGTATATGTACGCTCTAGACATTCAGTCTTGATATTATATCTATGTATACTAAACTCAACATTTGCTATAGTTTTTTATTTCAACGGTTTACGTGGAGTTTTACTCTTTTCTGTACGATAAATTCATACTTTACAGCCTCGGAGCACATAAATAAATGGCATAACATAACATTTTGAACATTTTTTCGTAGTTTAGATATTCGATATGTAGGATTTCGTTCAGTTTCTGAAAGATTTCAGTGAGCATGGTTGTGTTTACAACTGAATCTTTGGAGGAATGTTTTCGGGACTTAGCTTCGGATAGTTCGTTGTGTAGTGGTACAGATGATAGTGATTCTATTGATTATATACTTGGTATGTATCTCTATATACAATACTAAAAATTGTTTAAAATAGTTTAAAGCAAATATTACGTAGTGTTTATTATCATTTAACAACGCTGTGTATAGTCGAAATTAGACTCTTAGTTTAATATTATTCTTAAGTGTTTAGTATATATATATTTATCTACACTAATGTTGTAACATTCTACTTATGTTTCCAATACTTGACTTATAATTACTACTGTTATAGCACAGACAACAAAACACTCAATTTAAGCAATTTCACATGATGTTATAATATCCACATCGATATCGTAATAGCTCATTATAACACCGAAAAAGCGTGACCAACCTGATTGCAAGGCCAATCAGGTTGGTCGCGCTGCGCTTTTGTTGGTTAGATTTTAATGGCGGCAAAATCACTGTGACAATACACGTACGCGTGAATTTAATTTAATAAATTAAAAGTTAATTAGTGAAGATAAAGTAGTGTATGCAACTGCATATAACACGGGTATTAAAACACGAGTGTGAGTTTATGAAACGAGCGCAGCGAGTTTCATAATAGTAACGAGTGTTAACCCTTAATTATATGACAGTTGCATAAACTACTATTATAACTTATTGTCTCTGACTGTACCAAACTAAACAAAATAAAATATTTAATTTATGTTAGTTACTACTAGTTACTACTACTTTGATGTTATACAGTATTGTAGTTCACGATCTGTAGTGCTTTTGATTCTTTTGTTTTCGCATTTTTTCTAAAGTGACTGCATGCTGAATTAATTTCAAACTTGAAGATTTTTCGAGAATACTAGTCCATAACTCGTCACTGGACAAGTTGCCTTTATTTCATTTTTTTATTACAAATACAATGGTTTTTAACCTACGTACACTTAACTTTTGTTTTATATACAAACGATACGATTATTTTAATAGACAATGACAAGTGATGCTTTCCATAAAGTTCGCTTCTTGCTTTGACATTAAATATAATAATATAATCTTAGTAAAAGAGTCGTATTATGGTCACGAACTATAAGTTTTTTGTTCTAACCGCGCAAACACAATCATCACATCTAAGAATATATTTTAAATACAAACACCACACTTTTTAATTTTCAGAATCACCACTAAACCTGCCAGACTCAGTCTCAAGTTGCGTTCGTCTTTCTCTCTTCCCCCGCGTCCCTCCGTACCTCAAATTCATCGGCTACGAAGACACTCCATCATTGAAGATACCACCTCCCATACAGAAGCATCTCAAGTGGAAACTGACGACAATAACACCTATAGTTGTGCAGAAGACGCTGACCAATTCGGGCTTCCGGTTGGTGAAGAGCGAGTGTGATACGGCTGAGTGTCCGCAGGAAGGTTAGTAAATACTGTTTAACACACTTTTCAGATCATATCAATGGCCAAAAGTAGTTTTTTTTTACATGGAATAGGCTCACGCTTGACTAAAACTTCCCTGATGTTAAGCAACGTTATAATCTACGATATAGCGCGCTTGCCTAGAAGAAACCGGTTTACTCTCGACTTGAAGACCGACAAATTATAGTACAAGGGGAATAGAGATTCGGGCAAGGAGTTCCACAGTTAAGCTGTTCGCACGATGAAAGTCGAAGCAAAACGCTTGGTGCGAGTCTTTGGAACCTCAACAGCTCGAGATAAAGAATAATTTGCTAAAAATCCATATGCGAAATTGTATCATGATCGGTCAAACTGAATTCTATAATATGTAGAAAGTACAATAGACAAGGAAAGTGTGATACTCCTTGATGATTGATTGATTGACTTGATTGATCCAAACGATATATATTTGATAGCACCCAGATTTGAGATCCATTGTGCTAGTCCATTAGATACACGCGGCAAGGTGAATATGTTTTGAACAGCGATAAGTTAATAACAAACTGTATATATCCTAAATGAAACTGAATATAAAAGAAATATATTGTGTTTTTCCGCTGCGTTGTCGCAGTTATAGTATAGTTATATAGTAATAACAGTAGTAGTAATATAGTATAGTTGTAGATGGATTTCCGCAAAGTTACGCCCGATTCAATTTGATCTTAAACTATTTCCTAGCAAATGTTGTACCCTGAGAATACTTCTTAAGCTACTCGTACCTTTTTCCCGAATACTTTAGCAAAGTAAAAAAACTAATAAATCATTTCTCTTTTTTCAGAAACAGTAGAATGGATAGGCATATGGGGCAAGCATATGAAGTCATTAATGTTCCGAGCAATAAAGGACGGTCAGAAGATGAACCACTTCCCCGGAACATTCCAGATCGGTCGCAAGGACCGCCTCTGGAGAAACCTGCAGAAATTGTCCAACAGATACGGTATAGAGGAGTTTGGAATTATGCCCAAAACCTATGTCCTGCCACACGATATGAAGCTGCTCAAACACGACTGGCAGAAATATTCGGCTAACAATGAAAAGTGGATCATTAAACCTGTGAGTACCTACATATATTAGTTACTAGTGGACGCCCGCGGCTTCGCTCGCATTATTTTGTGATAAACATAACATATTTATTTATGAAATAAACATAAACAAATGAAACACTAAATGTTAAGTTGAAGATGCACCAACATGTAAGTGAAAACCGTAGACAAATCGATTCAGCCGTTTTTGAGTCTATAACGAACAAACATACCTACAGACAGACATATTTTTAAACATGATTTTTGTGTTCTATTGCATCAATGAAGACCCCTCAACTTTTTTTTTCAATTTCTTCAATGTACAGACACCGACCAGTTACAGCTTTATTATATGTATACGTAGATTTGATTTATTTAACAAATCTACCTCTGGCAAAGTGCATTGTGTAGGAATTATCCGTCGTTCAATTAAGCGTCCAGAGAAGTTGTCGTGATTATGTGTTAGTAGATGAATCCTTGCAAACTTACCACTCGTATATTCTAGCAGGTTATTCAGTCTTCTATTAAACTAGTGGATGCTCCCGGCTTCGCTCGCATTAAGAAGTAAAACTTGCATCCCCTATTTCACCCCTTTAAAAGTTGCATTTCCAAAAATCCTTTCTTAGCGGATGCCTACGTCATACCATCTACCTGCATGCCAAATTTCAGCCCGATCCGTCCAGTGGTTTGGGCTGTGCGTTGATAGATCACTATATCAGTCAGTCAATCAGTCAGTCACCTTTGAATTTTATATATATAGATATCGACAGTCGCGTCTTGTATGTTTTATGCGAATATTTTTTAATTCCTGTGTGTACACTTTCATTGATGCCTTTGATAGTGCTAATAAAACGAATTATTCACAAACTTGTTTATCAAATCAAATTACAATCCTTTGACAGACGGCCTGATAAAGATGCAGTCGTAATCTCGGTCCTGTCGAAAAGAAACAGGAGTTTATGTGCTCAGAAGTCTCTTTATCCTATGAAATGAAGCGCCCGTATCTCAGGTAGCGGAGGCAATTGCATGCGATTACCGATGTTAAGCAAAGGTCGACGCGGTCAGTTCTTGGATGGGTAACCGAATAGTGTCATTCTATTTTGGGCGCTTCCTTGGGTCGGTTGACACGTTAAATTGTAGGTCCCAGCTGTTTGTCTAGTGCGGCAGTCGTCAAGCCATGTCAGAGCGGCTTGAAAAACTCTCGACACCAGAGTTGGCCACTCTCATTCGATAAGAAGAAGATGGAGTTTAGGAGCTCAGAAGTTAATCATCCTAAATAATTGTACTGACATCACCACAGAACAGAGAAAACAATGGAAGTGGTGCTCGTATCTCCTGCCTGTGCCACAATTAAACAGAATATCGCAACATTCGCAGCGGCCATGATTAGTCGTGCTTAGTTACATGAGCTAGAAAGACGTTCCGCACTCGCACAAAAAAAAATGTTTAAAAATAATTCATGACTTTTTGTGCAATTATTACGTGTCAAAATGAAAGCAGGACGAATAATTTGTCAAATGGAGATGTTTTGTTTTACTTATGTGTGAGTTTGGCGACACCAGTACCCGTACTAAGTAGTTATAATGGCACTTAAATTGTTTTCTCTATTTCCAGCCGGCGTCTGCGCGCGGCACCGGCATCAAGGTGGTGTCCCGCTGGACGCAGATCCCCAAGAAGCGGCCCGTGGTGGTGCAGCGGTACATCTCCAAGCCGTACCTGATCAACGGCAGCAAGTTCGACATGCGGCTGTACGTGCTGGTGACATCAGTGCACCCGCTCAGGATATATCTGTATAAGGACGGACTCGCCCGGTTTGCTTCTGGTTAGTAAACTAGTTCTCTTTGTCAGCCAAGTAGTACTACTTTATCAACTGGTCTTCTTTGTCTGTTTTGTCAATTTACTGACCTTTTTAGTCAAAAAACTAATAATTTTTGTCAGTATTACTCAGTCTGGTAGTCATAGAGTAATATAATATACCAGGAATAGAGAGCCATCTAGTGTTATTTTAATGCCAATCAAATTGAAGCGCCCTCTGTATTTCTTGACCAAAAATAATATTGTATTTACGTACCTACTTATACATCCTATAGCCTAAAATATAAATACAACACCTACCTGCACCTTGCTCCTTACATATATATGTTAGAAGTTAAAATAAAACGCAGAATATTATTTTACTCCTTTGTAATATTTATGTCTTTAGTATTAATTTTGCACCGACATTTTGATTGTATCGTCACCATCACAATAAAGTATTTTCCCGGCTAACATTGGACACCAACTGTATATTATCACATTAAAAGATACTGTATGATGATGATGATGTGTGCACACTAGTTGTTGATATGAATATGAAGAAATCACAAAATAAAACACAAACAAATTCGCACAAAAGATCTTGGATTTTTCAACTGGAAATTCAAAAAATATATTTTGCAAACGCCAGTCAGTGTCACTTGTGATAGATTAGCAGCACTGTATTTTTATATTTGCATTTTGTTCTAAGTTTCACCCCCCTGCTGGTAGTCTTCATCTCAATCATTCGTTGTGTGTCATAGAAACGATCGTCGGCAAGCGACGCAATTTTCCAGTATTAAGTTGATTTTAATAACTTTAGTTGTTAAGAAATGGCGCTACTTTTAGCTAAACTTAGTATATCATGCTATGTCCAAAATATACACAAAAAATTGTTTGTCACAACCCTCACAATTCAAATATCAGGTTTAGTTTTATTATTACTTACTTAAAGTTTTTTTTAAACAATATAGGCTCACGCTTGACTACAACTGGCCTGATTTTAAGGAACATTATAATCTACGATCTAGCGCGTTAGCCTAGAAGAAACCAATTCACTCTAGTTACAGGACATAAAAAAATAATTGGTTGGCTCAGCGGCGATAAACGCCATCTAGCGAGCGTTTTTGTACAACTTTATTTTATTTATTTATTTTGCACTTAAAAACCAGTTACATATGTTAAGTCTATATAGTATACTTAAGAATATTTAACATGGTTTACGAGATAGGTTACATTGGTACAACATAGATCTCCAAATTGCTCATTATAATATATATTGCTTTTCTGTATAATTCCAGTGAAGTACAACGACGAGCTGTCCTCGCTGGGAGACCGCTACATGCACCTCACCAACTACTCCATCAACCGGCTCTCCAAGAACTACACGCCCAACGAGGACTTCAACTCCTGCGAGGGGCACAAGTGGTAAGCAATATTCGCTGTGTCTCTCACGCACACACGCACACATACAAACATATACACACACACAGTCTGTCATTTCATCTATTCACCAATAAGCAATATTCGCTGTGTCTCTCTCACGCACACACGCACACATGCAAACATAAACACACACACAGCCTGTCATTTCATTTATTCACCAATAAGCAATATTAGCTGTATCTCTCTCTCTCGCACACACACACACATACAGACATATACACACACACAGTCTGTCATTTCATTTATTCACCAATAAGCAATATTCGCTGTATCTCTCTCACGCACATACACACACATACAAACATATACACACACACAGTCTTTCATTTCATTTATTCACCAATAAGCAATATTCGCTGTATTTTTCTCACGCACACAAACACACACACACAGTCTGTTACTTCATTTATTCATCAATATAGGTACATAAAAGTACACTTATGATAATCAATTCAGAATATAATCCATTCCAATCCACTGTCAATACATTAATCATTCCTCATTGCAACGTGTGTGTCTTTAGCTGCCGGGCCGCACTAATTTGGGGCCGGGTGGAAGTGTCAATTTTTTTTTGATAAATTTTGTAATTGTTTGTAATTTGTGTGTGCCTTGAATCTCAATGAATGATCTTTTATTCTTATCCTATTTGTAGCGAGAATTCTCGAACTAGTATGATTCTAAAAAAATGAAGTGATTTCAATGCCTCCTCTATTTGTCGAATTTCTTTCATATATTTCATTCATTTCGTCACTAGGTTCAACAACCGTTCGTTTTAGTTAATAAATAAAAAAAAAATATTTCAGGACATATCACACAGCGCCATCTAGCCCCACACTAAGCTTACGCTTGTATCATGGGTACTAGATAACGGATATAATACATGTATACTTTACTTCTTTTCTTTTAGTTATGTGGACATGACCAAACCTACTAAAAAGCCTTAAATCTAGTAGATATCTAACAGCTATGGTTTAATTTTCCAGGACCCTCCAATCCCTGTTCCAGTACCTAAAAGCCGAGAAGCATGTAGACACGGACGCGCTCTGGGAGGCCATGAAGGACCTCATCATCAAGACCATCATATCAGGGGAGGGAAGCATTAGCTCGCTGACTAAAGCCAATATCACCTCGAGATATAACTGCTACGAACTGTTTGGGGTTGACGTGCTGTTAGATGAAGACCTCAAACCGTGGTTATTAGAGGTAAGGACTCAATAAAAAAAACCGTGACATTGCACACAGCACCATCTAGCCCCACACTAAGCGAACGCTTGTGTTGTGGGTACTAGATAACGGATATAATACATATATACTTTTCTTTTATAATCAGTAATAATCATTTATTGTTAGTAAAACTAGGTTTCTTAACAGTGGTCTTAAAATAGTTAAAAGTATGGTATCTCTAGTTTATACCCTGTCGGGTAAATACATACATACTTTTGTAAATACACACATACTTATTATACATGCAAACAACCAGATTTTATAATAACTTTGATCCCCATGGCAACTGCAGTGACACGGCAAAACTTATGGTTTCGCTTCAAAGAAAATGCGAAAATTACAGAACACGTAATCAGCCATCTTGTCTTGTATCTTAAAATCATTGTTAAGGAAATGTTGACGTGTGTTTATTTGTCTTTTTAACCGACTTCTAATAACGAGGTAGGTAATCAAGTCTTCTGAAAGTTTTATTTTTTCCATTTTTGTGGGTATGTTACACGCTAACTCCGTTATTTATGAACCAATTAACGAATTTAACCGCGAGGTAAACAGTTCAAAGAGGTTAAGAGGAAGTGGTTAAGCAGTATACTTGTAAGTCGGTTTTTGATGTAAAATATTTGTTCCCAGGTGAACATCTCCCCCAGCCTGCACAGCGCGTCCCCGCTGGACCGGCACGTGAAGGGCCCGCTGGTGAGCGCGGTGCTCAACATCGCGCAGTTCCAGGTGCCAGCCGCCACCAACCTGGACATGCTCGTCAAGGAGAAGCCGCACAAACTGGTAACATTATACAATATATGTACATACACAAACAATCATTAATAATGCGTGAGAAAAGTGGCTTATGAAATTAAGCAAACTTCTTCGTTGACAGATTTTTAATCATCAATTCGTCTCATGCCCGCAATACATGAGGGCAGTTTATAAAGTTAGGACAACAAGCCAGTAATCTTAAAGTTTCATTTTGGTACTGACCGTCCGCTAAATTAAAATGGGCCGTATCCAAGAATCCTAAAAGGACCTGAATCTGACTATTCAAAATTACCATTTACCGTGTCTCTGTGTGTTTGTTAGTTTTTCATATGTATTTTTGTTAATTTCCAGGGCGGGTTACCGTACGATAGCCGGTTATACACCATGTACCTGTCAAAAGAAGAAAGAGATAAACACATCATCTACACCAATATGGAAGATCGAGATATGGTAAGCATTACACAAGACTCGGATGAAATATACAAATAGATTTCTTGGTACTCGAAATATGTCGATTTCTACATGATGTTTGCCTTCAGCGCTATGCGATTACAAAACTTTCTGGTTTCCTGTTCAAATAAATCGTAAAAAAGACACGGCGCAAGACCAGAATTGTACCAGTGAGCGTGAGATTAGATAGATGAATAAACTGTTTATTGTTGACACATATTAAAACAAACAGTACATAAAACAAATTGCATCTTAACTAGTGCCACAAGCGGCGACCTTATCGCTGAAAGCGATATCTTCCAGGCAGCCTTCGGCTGGAGAGAAATAAGAAAAAAGAAGAATGTGGTGTACAACAAAAAGGAAATTAGTAATATTACTTATTAGAGATCACAGGCAGAACGTTCACCCACCGAGCCACTATAGCATAAACGATAAACTTACTTTTAAATCGTCATTTTCCAGTACCTCCGAGACATCCTTTCGACCCTGACCCCAGACGACGTGCGCCACCTCCTCCAGGCGGAGGACGAGCTCACGCAGGCACGAGACATGCTCCGCGTGTTCCCGACATCACACACACACAAGTACCTGAACTATCTCACCGGCCCCAGATACTATAACAGGCTGTTCGACGCCTGGGAGGCCAGATACGGGGATAATAGAGCCAGTGGTGAGTTAGAATTGATTTATAAGGGAAATAATGATTTTAGCGAAACTGCAACACGTTAAGAGAAACAGCAACACGTTTAAAGAAACAGCAACATACCTAAAGTACTATCAATAGACAACAATGTTGCCCGGACAGTTTTTTAAACCAAAACGCTGAATTCCGAACCACTACGGTTCGGAATTCAGCGTTTTGGTTTAAAATAATTATATGTTGAGGTAAAGACAGCACATTGTGTATGTTAATTGCTTCACAAGCACTTACCTTGTTAGTCTCTTTGATAATGCATTTACCAGTTTTGCAATAAATGTTTTCTTTCTTTCTTTCTTCTTTCTTTCAGTTCAGTTTGTCTCACCATAAAGACCGCTAGATTGTATGATTACTCTTACGAGACAGGAAAGACCATAAAATCTAGAATAAATCTCTCTCTCTAATTTTATATCTTTCTAAAACGAGTCCCGCCGATATATTCCAGGTATCGAGCTCCTCCGCAGCCTGTGTGACATCGGCTACCACCTCGAAGTGCCGCCCGTACCACTCAAGGTAACTGTCAGATCTACGATAAACACTCTATACGCGCGACTAGCGCATCTTAAGCGATTCGCGCGCGCCTGTTTCATGATCATACTCACTGCTATGCGGTTCTGGTGAAGGGTTTATTTTGTTGCTATGCTTGTGGAATATATCGGTTAAAGAATAACTGTAAAATACAATACTTGGTATACAATAACTGACTGAAAAACACTTACAATAACTGTCAAACAATAACTTAATAATAACTGTTAGATCTACGATAAACACATACGTGTGGTTTTCGCATCTCATGAGATTCGCTCGCGTCTTTACTATGATCATATTCACCACTATAAAGTTCTGGTGATTTATTTTGTTGCCATTTTTGTGGACTATTTCAAATATAATCTCAGTTCATAACTCTAATACAATAACTTACAATAACTGGCGGACAAGACCGCACAATAACTGCGAGACGATTACTGTCAGATCTATAATAAACAAACAGCTACAATAAGCAACAAATACAACTTCCCAAAAAAAGGATAGGGAGTAGATACATACAGTTAGTTAGTTTTTTTTCTTGGAGTTATGATGGAGACAAGTTTTTGTCTCCAGGAACTGTCCCGAAACCACCAGCTAGAGGGATATGATGTAGAAGATGTCTTCCACTCCTTTATCAGCTTCCTCCAGAAGGCCAGATATTGGGATTAGAAAATGTAAAGATGAAATGTGAAAGTAAAAGTACGTATATGATTGGCATACTCTGGTGTTTGAGTTTTTAAACTATGTATGTCACGGGAAAATCTTCAGCTAAATATCTCAATAATTATCAGCTGTAGATTTTATTATTAATTGAACTTTGACTTTAGATAAATACCACATTTTGGTTAAAAACTAAATTATTAAATATTTAATAGATTTTAATCGCACTAATATTGTAAAATATATCTACTATGATATAATCCGAAAACTATTGAGTTTTTGACCACTATATTTTTCAAAGAAATTACGCGAAAAATGCTAGAAAAATATTTAAAAAAGAAAAGAAAGTTTCCTTTATTAACTTCCACAAGCAAAGTATACTATTCATTTTAAGTGCATCATTTATTTTCATCAATATATCTTTACATATTTATAACTACAACATCACATGTTCATATATATCTACTCATATACTTTTACATATTTATATAACGTATTTTATTCGTATACAAGCATATTCATAGATACAGAATTGAAATGTGTTCATAACTATTAAAATAAGATATAAATTGTGTACTTACATATTTAATTAGGGTTTATTTTTATGTTAGGCATATTTGCTATAGTGATATTTATTAATTGGCCTTACAAAAATCTCAATAAGTAAGTTAGTAAGAAGAAGAATAAGTAAATATAATGTATAAGTTTTCAAAATGTGTTCAGAGTTCCCTCTTTTATTGATGATTAAGTAACCTTTTTGATGTCAATTTTATAACCTCATATTGGGTAGTTAAAAGCCTGAAACTATGAACTGAACTATGGAACTCTCTACCTGGAGCCCTGTTTTCAGTTAATTATAACCCAGGGGTCTTCAAATCTAGAGTAAATAGGTATCTTCTAGGCAAGCGTGCTACATCTATGACTATAGCGGTGCTTAACATCAGGCAGGCTATAGTCAAACGTTAGCCTATTTCGTGTAAAAAAAACAACTTTTTCAAAACAATTTCGCAAATAAGCCTATCATAATATTAACATGTAAGTAAATGAAGAAAGAAGCTGCCTCCAGTAAATGAAGCGGTAAATTTTTACCATAAGTTTTTTTTTTGTGGAATTTTAGTTAGATATTTGATTTAATATATAGGTATTTAGGATCGAATGAATCGGTGTTAATACTTGCAGGGAAAAACTGGAGTAAGCGTGGTGAGACGTTTTTTTGAGTTCCTAGCATGGTTTCTATCATTTATCGATATTATACATTTCATTCTTAAAGTTTTACAAACTTTGGGGTTCTTGTAATTTGAGCAAATATGACTTAAAACTGTAAATGTAAGTACGATATACATAATTTATTATATGGAAATGTATCTTTTTCTTGTAATTTCAAATGGTTTTAGAGCTATGATTTAAGCTGGCTTTTTGCTGAATTCGTTTTTTTTTATTTTTTGTTGTGGAAAATTTTCAACAGCATGCTTTTGCTTGCATCCAAGACAGAATTATTTGACACCAAAACTCGAACCAATCTATTTGAGCTAAACGAGCATAAAATAGCAAATATTTTCGCCACAAAACGTGTTAACATATACTTCTACTTAACTAGTATCATATTTGCATGTGCATTTAAAAGGAAAACTTTGCAACAATAATTTGCCTACAATCCAAAGTTTTATTTTCAACAAACATACTTCACAATAGCATAAAGTCAGCTTAAAACATTCTACAATCGACGTCAGCCGTTTCTGAACATCGTTTTATTATTTTCTACTTTTTTTGTTGTTTGATTAAACTCCCGCATTGGTCCATCAGGGCAAAGTGACTCGAGCGCTCAGACGAGCATACTTGGGTTGTAAGCAGGTCGCTCACAGTAAGTTCGTAGTGACAAAACAATACGCCAAGAGAAAAATGTACTGACCAATAGAACTGGCTACGTATCCACCCCCGTATAGACAGTAAAGTGTCAGTGTTTCTATAACGTTGTTCATTTGAAATAGAACGAATAGCGGTTTTTAAAAGCTAGAGGTTCAGTTATGCTATGGATGTTTAGTGCTAGAGTACAGTATCCGACTGTTGGTGTTGTACATCGTGGGATAGAGTGAGAGATCGGCAACGATCGGTTAACTTCGTTCTTTTATGGATTTTTTTTTATATAAAACCAAAATGATAATTTCAAAGTTAGTGATTTATGACCTGCGAAGCAGGCCCGTTTGAGTAGATCTTATTAAAAGTATCCTTCGTGATTTCAAGACTGTCAGTCTTTGCTTTCAATTTAGTGGACGAAAAGTTTACGGAATTTCTGCTAGATATATTCAAATCAATTAGTACATATTCAGAAGTAAAGATTCATCGGTAACAGACAGAACAATTAACACTATGTTTGAAAAATGGTAACCGAACTGTTAACAGCAATTGTTAATAAATTAGAAATAAGTTTCACCGGCTCAGCTTGCCGATTGTTGCTGTCCATTTCTAACCTCCGATGTATAAAACTTTCATTCAGATACAGTTAATATATGAAATTTCGACCACATTTATGTCCTAAATAGAAATTAAAATGTGATAAATATTAAAGTACAAATATTTTGAGTCCCCCGATGCATTGTCCTTTAGACAAATTGTAATTGTTGTTAAAAAAATAGGTTGTTACAGAAATAGAGATTAAAATTATGTGATTACATTGGCATGAGACCCAAATATTATTTTTTGATAGAAGTTTTATAAACCGCACATTTGATAGAATTTTTACAAAGTTACAACTAAAGAATTTCAGGATAGATGTTTTTTTTAATAAATTTATAAATTAGATACAAGGTTTACTGTAGCGTTGAATTATAGGTATATTTAAACTGTTTGTCGATGTCCTAGGTATGCTAAAAATGTGTTATTGTATTTATATTTGTATTTGTATTCACAATCTAGGTTCGCCCGTGTAAACAAGGTATTAATGTGAAAATGTACATTTCTAGTTTTTTAATATTTATAATTATTTTAGAGATTGTTAATTCATACGTTTTTAGTGTAGGCGTTAAAATAGCTATTTTTCATCAAATGTTAATAATTACGTAACCATTGTTATTGTAGAAAAGTCATTAGAAGAATTAATTGAACATTTAGCTTAATAATAGGTCTTACCTATGAAATTGCCGATTTGTATGACGAAATTGAGAAAAATCATATTTCCATACAAACATTTTTAATGTTTGTATGGAAATGTCTGAACAGATTTAGATGCAATTGATAACTATAGTTAGATGGAAAAAAAGCTATGCACTGCGTATATCAATTTCTCAA
Source organism: Macaria notata (assembly GCA_927399415.1). Lineage (NCBI taxonomy): Eukaryota > Metazoa > Arthropoda > Insecta > Lepidoptera > Geometridae > Macaria > Macaria notata. The sequence continues at coordinate 9,445,435 of OV656741.1, forward strand.
AAACAGAGTATATGATAAAAATATACCTAGTTAATGTAGTGAAACCGACGACACATTGAAAGAGGTGTTTTCAATGACTTTCCTATAAGTAATATGCACTAGTAATACATTTTTTTTTATCTAAAAGGTACATAGTTCAACAATTGATACAATAAAAATTGTATTTGGAAAAAAATTAGCTGTACGTAAAAATTACAAACAGATTAAAATGTAAGGAAAAAACGGCAATTTCATAGGTAAAGACCTATTTATTATTTTGTATTGTATTGTTTAAGCTAGATAAACTAACTTGTTTAGTTCATTATAGGTATTGATCATTTAGGTCTAAATAGTTTGTAATTTACATATATTGTATTATATGTATCTTTCCATTATTTATATAATCAAACAAAACAATATAATTTGTAAATACATACATACATTATTTATTTTACACTAAAAAGATTCATTCATTTAATCTATGTTTTTAAGCAGGTCACCTCACTATGAATATAAAACTGACATCTGTCAAAAGTGACCTATTATCTTGTCCCTACTGTAACAGTAACACACTGCATGCACGAAATAACGATCAAATTACATCATATTTTAAAAATGTATATGTTTTTCATCATATATTTATAGTCTTTACTCTATAATATAAGTGCTTTTTATTTCAGCTTTAGCATAGGTTTTATAATTCTTCCGACTTCGCCCTTTGACTTACCTATTCGAGTAATGAAATGACAAATATCTGTACCATTAAAAATTTACTGACGGAAATACAAGATTTGATTGTTAATATATACCTATATTTATAGCCTGGGTTCCCTTTTTAATATAAATTATTAAACTCCGGGGTCATTATAATACACGATTTTATCGGAAAATCACCAATCATTGCTGTTAGAAATGACATTACATTACCTACTTCGTTTTTGGTAGATTTTTTTACTGTTAGTTGTTTTCTTCCTGAAACTAATTTTGCTGCCCAGTTCCATACGAAATTGGCAAGTGTAAATTTAGTAACAAATATTTGTTTACGAGTTCCTATGACTTGTAATCAATTATATCATTTTACCGTTCTTTAGTATCAAATAAATACATACGCGTATAGTCCGGAATTATTGGTACCTTTACCCTACAGTTTGTTGGTTATGTATTAAAACCACCTTTAAAATTGATCATTCTAAGGACAATTTTGGTCCAATACCTAAGTAAATTAATTCAATCACTCTGTTCCCCACGCACTACCTATAATCCAGCGATCTTCAAAGCGAGAGTGAATCGGTTCTTATCGGGTAAACACGCTCCATCTTAGGCCATAGCCTTTGCTTGCTATCAGGCAAACTATGGCCAAGTGCAAACCCGTTCAAGTTAAAAAAAACAAACAAATCTTGTAGCTTCTTTTGGGAAGTGTTCTAAAACGGTCAGATATTATCATTCCATCTCGCCAGCTAGCTATTTCAACTCATGCTGTGGACGTCTTAGGTACGCATTATTGAGCGTCGCATAGCTTGGAGTTTGAACGTCGAGGTATGCATGCTGGCCCTATAACATCACGGGGAATGTCACTGCAAAACTAATGTATACAGCCTAGAAATATGTCAAATGACAAGTTTCTTTAGAAAAAAAAAAATATTTATCTAGACAAAACGACCAACGTGTTAGGACCAATCCCAATTTTTATTAAAATAGTAATAAGTAATCCCATGATTGGGTTTACTTGTCGCCCATTTTAGAATCCCGCACATAAAGGTTGTCCAAAGCTTTTTTGGCATTTGTCGGTTTTATATGGCAATAAGTTTTCATAGGAATACTCTTCCATAAAATGCTGAAGTGATGCTAAAATAAAACGAGAAGTTTTCATTACGTTGTTCATTTAAATGTTAACAGTTTCTTGGTTTAAAAGTATTATGTACTGTTTATGTATTGCTCTCCGTGTAGCCAAACTAACAGAAGGCACTTGCAGTGACTTTCCACCAAAGAATTAGATGATATTACTCCATAATGAAGTGGTATCATCTAAGCTTAGCTTAATCTAGAGTGCTTGAATTATAACTGCTATTGGGAGGCAGCACTCCTGCCTTCACGATTATATCCAATTCAGTAGTTTTTAGTTCTTATTTTGTCCGCACGCAGTTATACAAGCTCTCTAAATACCCTATTCACCGCTCAACAAAAATGTGCTGTCCATTTAATAAAGATTATTCTGCATCCATAATCAGCTTAAAAACTGAAAAAAAAATATAAAGCTGGTTATGGATAAAAATCATCAAAGTTCCCATTTAGACATTTTTATTTTTAAAGAAAATTGAAAGTATTAAAATCTTTAAAACTACACCAATACCATTCTTATTTTCTTCCATTTAGTTATCATTTTGCTTTGCAATTAATCTCAGTAACATTAGTCTTAAGTTTCAACCAGATTTCTAGTCTCATTGTAAAATGTACTTTTTTTGTTTCGAAATATATTTTGTGTTCGTTAAGTGCCAGTATTTTCTTGTCCATACATCATCATTATCGTCAGCACATTATGTTAAGATTTAATAGTTACGCTTTACCAACACAACTGCACTGTCTATTGAATTAGAATAATGAAATACACATTTTTGCTCGATTAATTAACGAGTCAAAAAGAAAGCTAAAATAATTGCAAAAATCTGTTTAGAGGAATAAAAACGATATCCAAAAAAGGAGGTTATCAAGTCTGAAAGTATTTTTTTTCATATGGTCATTTACACAGATGGAATTAGATAAAAACTGTGTTCTGGTAAAAGTAAAACTAGTACAATAACAGATAGATAGTGTAGATTAGTATCTACACTAAACACAGGCTTACTAGATAGTTAGTCACGAAGTTTTAAGGGTACAGTACATATAAACATAATTAATAACTATCCACTACAGATATACAAACACTTTTATTGATTGTAGATATTTACACTTAACACTGAAATACCTCTTAATTTTCAGCAGTAAACTCAACATAATTAATTAGTAATTATAATCTTAACTAGTTTGAAATGTTAATGCTACGTACTTTTAAATGTATGTACATAAAGTAAAATACAACATTTGAAAATAAATATTTGGCTTTACACCAAGTGTGGCCGATACACACAAAACACTTAACCGTAATTCGCCTGAGCAACTTACCTACACTTAAATATTTAGCGATGATAGACACTATACCATACACCTTTACCAATGACACGTAGCAGAGTGGTACAGTGTTAGTTGTGTAGTGGTAAAGCGCGACGAGAGCGTGTGAGTAATACCCCCCCTCCCACACCTGGTCCCCGCGCGCGCGAGGTGGCCTACAGCCGCGGCTGCTTGCAGAATGACGTGGACGCGCCCTCGCCGGCCGCGTCTATCCCTTCGCTGCCGTCCCTGCCCTCGGAGCCCGAGCCGGACGCGCCGCCCGCCCCCTAGCGCCCGCCCTGCCGCTGCTGCGCCGCCTGCAGGAAACGGATAGTCGTCTTCTATCGGTGAACGTCCGTCAGCAACAGTCGGCGATAGTCGGCGATAGTGAGCCACAGTCGGCAACAGTCGGCGATAGTCAGCTCCAATACACGATAGACGGCTTCTATCGGTGAATGCGCGGGCTAGCGTTGTGCGTCTTTGCTGTAGTTGTCTCTTATACATTGTTTTGTCAACTTCAAAAAGAGGTTCTCAATTCGTCTGATATTTATTGTGTCACTAATTGTAAACCAATTTTAGCTTAGATTATCCCACTCTTGGTCCCGTAAAAAACGTATCCCTGTGTCCCGTGTTCTAAATAGGGTTTTTTAAATTATGGTGTTCAATGAAGAACCGTCAACATAAAAATGCAGTTTCTATAAAGAATAACTACAGCAAAGATGCTTCAACCGCCTAAACTTCAAGACTGAGTGTTTGGTACCAGTGATGGTGATAAATTGACACGTGGAAAGTGAACAAAAAAAACTATGTAAAGACTTCCGAATGGTGAAAATCCTTTCGTACTCGCGAAGAGCTTATTTACTAAGAAATCTCTGTTTAGGTCCTTGATCTGTTAATTACAGGACACTCGTTCGTATGAACTAAAAGAATGAATGAACAATAAATTCGTTTTACTTATGGTTTATACTTTAATGTTTCAAATCATAGAACTTGCGCTATGTAAACCTTTTATTAGTTTAAAAAAATGGTATTTATGGTCTTCCTCTATGGCCAAATTGTTTGTGGATTCAGAACGACTCAGGTTCGAATCCCGTTGCTAATGTTTCTTTTTGGGATTTTTTTACTTTTTTCGATAATGATTCTTAGCGCCTTTTCTAGTTGGTTTGAAAGTGTGTCTCAGTTATTGTATGAAGATGACACTGCATTGTTAATTTTATGAGAACATTGTGAAACTGCGACTTTAAGGACTATTTTATAATTATTTAATTGTGGTCGAAGACTTTTGATTGATTGATATATCTAAAACTTATATTTTATGTCTGTCAAGTTTGTTTAAATTAAAAAGTGGCATGTAAGTATACATTGAGATCTTTTTTATAATGTTATTTTCTGAATGCCTGGAGCGACTTATGGTCGTCTTTTATATTTTATGAATACATATTTTAGATTATCTCAACAGTATTTATATAAAATGATAGTCGTTAAGGTTGTCAGCGAAATATTCTATTGTCAGTAATTTGTATTGTTAATTCCTCAATAAATTGCTGTTCCAATTTGGCGAGCGAGTTGAACTATAGATTAGTTTAAAATTTGAAACTTCTTTACTTCTTGGCTCAATACTAAAATCACATTCCTTTCTGCCTTTTTTCTCCAAAACGTTTTTAATAAACAGAAAATTGTTTAAAACATTGTAAAAATTTAGAATTGTGATGTATTGATGTGATCGTAACTCCCCTCTTATTATGCAGTAGGATAATAAAGAACATACGATTTTAATTAAAATAATTTGTAGTATATCGTAATTGAGATATATCTTGATGTTTATGTCGACTCGTTGTTGCATTATTGCGGATTTAATAAATTGTATAATTGTCATTTTGTGTGTATTTTAAGATTATGCCTTCGATTTATGAACAAGTATTTGTGAACGAGCATACTCCTATAAATCTGAACGTAACATTGTAACATATTATTGTAAAATGCCTTTTGATCTAGTTTTAATTAATGTAAGATTTTCTTCTGAATTATTTTAATAGTTCTCTGTGTTTTAGGAAATTGTGCAGTTGTGATGTCAAATTGTGAAGATACAGTTTTGTAGTGAAAGAAAAAAATCGGCTTCGGTCTACAGCAATTTTTTTTTGGTAAATAGTTCGAGACATTGCACAGCGCCATCTAGCCCCATACTAAACATACAAGTAAATTGTAAGTTCCGTAGGCTACAGCACTAATTAATCCATAACAGACGCCTCTGGGTGGCTTGATAAGCAGTAATCACTAATAGCCTTTTCAAAACATATTTTAGTACGATTTATTTCTAATATTCCTGTGGACCGAATTTCGTTAACCGATGGCTGTCTACCCGAGTATCTTTAATTATTTTATTTCTGTCTACTTTGAATTTTATTTTAATAGCTCTGCTATCTTATATCTCGGTAAGACACTGCTGTAAATTTAACTGTATTTATCAGTGCATGTACAATACTTTTAATAAAATAGATGGCTATTCGTCTATTTGCCTTTCGATTACATATAGGAAAGAGATTCAAATTTGCACACTTCGCATTTTGTTACACTACAATTTATCCTTAAAAAAATACTATCATGTCAAAAGGGCAAAATCCTATCAGCAATTATAGCCCAATATATTTTAAATAATCATATTTTGGACGTCTCTGATTAGTGATTTTTGTCTCGTCGGGTTTAGCTTAGAGCTAGATGGCGTTGCAAATTCGCTCAAATTTTTTGTTATGTCTCGATGTTATAATGGAGAATTAAATAAAATTGTGAAGTGTGCAATCTACAATGCCAATCAAATTACATGAGCTTGGATTAGTCCAATAGCAAAATAGACTAAATATATCGACATCTGTCTGATTCCGCATGCTAGTAAGAGAAAAAAAGAGTTATTTTTATACATCACAAATCTGTTTGAAAGGTTTATTTTTCGCTTTATATTCGTCTATCGAAAGAAATCTATAAAATGCAAACTAAGACGTTCATGTTTTTTGAGAGGCAAATATAGAGTTGTTTTCATATATCAAATTCCGCGGCAAAAACTGCTAACTAACATTGGCTAGTGATAAGTTTACCATCGCGTATTTGAAACGGAATTTGTGAAAATGATACTAGAGTGCTTGCAAAATACCTGTTGGCAGCACTTATATTATACTGTGCTATTGGTAATTGACACACGAAAGTAAACGGGCGTAAAAGTACGCCAAGAGCAATACTTTGTTCATCAACTTTTGGACATTCACGGAAAATGCTCTATTTGTATAAAGCAGATGATTTTGTAACCGACTTCAAAAAGTGAGGTTATCAAGCCTTCTTAAAGTTTTTTTTGTGGATATGATACGAAATTACTGCGTTGTTTATGAACCGATTTCAATTATTCTTTTTCACGTATTTCCAAAAGTCGTGGAACACCAGCTGTTGCTTTAGTTGTTACCCTGTATATGCCTTTAGGTTTATTTTGCTAGCATTCTAGACCTAGATATACGTAGCATTGAAACCTCCAAATTACAATGTGTTCATTGTATATCATAGTGTTGCTAGAAATAGTTAATCGTAACTCTTTCCCGCGAGTCTGCTCGTATCCGGGTATTGTGTCAACGTTTTAGCATTCACTTGGCATAGGCCCATAGGGTGGTTTCTAAACTCGACGGCAGATTTGACCAATCTTATATGAACTTTCTTAGCTACAAGTAAAAAAATAATATTATTGATTGAGGCCCTTAGGGCGTTTTGAAAACTCTCGACACCAGAGTTGGCCACTCTCATTCGATAAGAAGACGAATATAATTGATGGAGTTCAGAAAATTACTATTAAAACAGACATAAATATGATTGGTTCAAATCCGTCCAAACTTCCGTTTTGCAACTACGGCCATAGATATATACAGACAAATCAAACTTACATAGAACACTTTTTATAACAGAGGCTAGAACGACTTAAAGTTCACGACAATAAGTATACGATATAAGTTATAACTTGAATAAATAATAATAAGTAACATTATAAAAAAAATATGAGCAAAATTATACTCAAACCATCCCATTTAGTTAGAACAAGAAAGTGAATACTAAAATGTTAAATTATGAGCAAAATTGTACTCAAACCAATTTAATTAGAACAAAGTGAATGCTAAAATGTTAACACAAGGAATTGAAAATGTGTAAATAAATAAATTAAAAACTCGTTTATTTCGTAAGTATCGATAAATCCATTCCCTGTGACAATGTTGAATTGAATGAAAATATCTAATTTTACGATGATTTTGTGAATTTATTTCAATTGTAATCTAATTAATTGTAACTTATAAATTATTTTTCCGTGTAAACGAAATAAAATAATGATGCAATTTCCCTATTTTGTATTGAGATATACGTATCCCTAGGTTTTAATTTTTTTATTTTGTTAATTGGTTTGCTGGAGCAGTTTTATTTGTATATTATATTTTTTTTCATAATTGATTATAATTTGTACCAGTCACTTTTTATTTAATTTATAACATAGAAAAGAATTTTAAGCATTCCGCAGAGGTCACCTATTTTCTTAACATTAATAGATAGTAGGTATGCAGGTTTTATTAAATTCGTTTTAGGTTATTTTAGACTGTAAATTCGAATAAAGGTATAATGCATATTAGGTATGTTCACAATCTTCCGCAGTCTTGTAAAAAGTAAAAAGTTGGAGATGCCGGGGATCGAACCCGGGGCCTTTCACATGCAAAGCGAACGCTCTACCACTGAGCTACATCCCCTTGCATTGAGCATGGTGAAATTTATTACCTCACGATAAGTACAAGATCCACATATTTGTTAGGTAGGTACATATTCTTTCAGAATTTAGACACAAGTATTGTTTCTTTTTTATGATAAAATGCTTTATTAGAAATAATGTTTTGTTATATTCAGAAACGTATGTGGTCTGCCATGATTACTTATGTAACACTATGTAAGTATATAATACTAGTGGATGCTCGCGGCTTCGTTCGCATTAAGAAGTAAAACTTGCATCCCCTATTTCACCCCTTTAAAAGCGGCTTTTCCAAAAATCCTTTCTTAGCGGATGCCTACGTCATAACATCTACCTGCATGCCAAATTTCAGTCCGATCCGTCCAGTGGTTTGGGCTGTGCGTTGATAGATCACTATATCAGTCAATCAGTCAGTCAGTCACCTTTGAGTTTTATATATTTAAATTATATATGTTGCCAGCGATCGTAAGTACATATTTTTATTTAATATTATTGAATGACGTTGAATAGCAAGTAGAGCCTTCAATTACAGGTGTTTGATAAGTACATAAATAAAACACTTGTAAGTAATTTAGTCGATTTGTTTGTCTTTTCCACATTGCATGAGATAGACAAAATCGTTAGAATAGAAATATTAAAAAATATACCTACACAAGACACTTTTTCTATTGCTACTTTGTATCACGTAAATTAAGTGAAATTCCGCGACTAATACTATCCAGTTATAAGAATTATAACGAAACATAAAAACACATGATAAAATATAGAATGTATAAAATTGGTATCTATAAATGCCCAAGTTATACAAGAATTATATTAACGTCAGCGCCGGCTTGGATAAAGATAGGCTTTAGAGGAATGAGTAAAAACAAAGGAGATTACCACGTTTGGTAATTTTAGCGATACTTTAGCGGACTGGTTTGGAAGACATTACTGGGGGGTTTACTATTTGCTCAGAATACGGAAAGAGCATAAAAAAACAATGTTAGATTATTGTCTTTTTGTTCTCAATCATTTTCGTTCGATTTATAAACAATAAACACTTAAGTAGGTACCTATATAAAGTTTGATTTTTTTGATCTGAATTTGTATATCTAAAGGTCCCTGAAAATTGATCGATGGGACTGAATCTTTTGTACTGGGTAAGTGAAGTAAAAATATGTTCCATCATAGTCTAATCTAAGTTATAAGCTATAACAAACAAATTATGGTCAAGTGCAGCCTAAAACCTAAACTATTGTTACTGCTGTTTGTTGAAACTTAATTTGGTCAAGCACGCAATTCTCAGAAATAAAAAATAAAATAATCCAATAATACCAAAACAACTGCTTTTTTATGTATGATTTCATTTAATTTTACTTTGGTATTCATTTATTTACAACTATTTTTAAATATTTTACAATATATGTAAAAAAAAACAAATATCATAAAAGACTTAATTTTACCTATTGTTATTACATACATTCCTGTTAAGTTTTGACTTGAGGTTTTGTCTGTATTAATAACATTGCCGGTACCAAGTTCCTTAGTAACTGTCAAGTTTTTGCCTGAACCAGCGGGGGCCTATCTCAATCTTGAGCAATGTTCTCTTTACAGGGCTTGTACTACACTACACAGATATTATTTTAGCGACTAAATTTGAGCAATTTTTTTACTGCAGACTACGAAATAGTAGATTACCCTGTTTCCCGCAGAATATAATCTAGCGATATTCAAAGCGAAAGTGAATCGGTTCTTATTGGGTAACTACGCCACATCCTAGATCTTAATGGTCGCTTACCATCAGGCGAATTATGGTCAAGTGCAAACCCATTTCGTGTAAAAAAAGTTTTTCCACAAATACTAGTAAGTATGCTGCTTCTGCTTGAAGCCCATCGCAATAACTTTTTTAATACATAGGTCAAAGTTAAAAGAAGCAAAATTTGATTATTTTACAGAAACATTGTAAAATTACCTATGTATCTATTAATATCTATTGATTTTACAATTCTATTGCAATTTAGTTATATCTATACATACTCGTATAATAATCCTAGGAGTGACATAGGCTACCTACTTTTTATTCCGGAATAATGCGAGCGAAGCCGCAGGCATCCACTAGTTGAAAATATTTCTATACAAACCATAGTACAGCCTAAAAGATATAAAGAAAGCACGTGCCAATTTGGTCAGGCATTAGTTCCACGCATTTGACGCTGCTGACGCTGCGTTGACGACAAAATCATAGTTCTATCATAGCCGTTTAATACAACTAGATCAAATCATGCCTTACGGGAACTATAATACAGTATTCTATCATAGAGCAAGAAGTTCATATTTTTCCTGATCTAATACCGTTTACAGTAGAGTGAGCTTGGTTTTTCCTGTTTGATTGAATAGTCAGCAAGGCGTCTGTGAAAGGCTTATTAGGAACGTATTGGATCTTTGTCTAGTACCTACGGCAGTCGTTAAGCCATGTCAGAGGCTCTTAGGGTGGCTTGATAAACTCTCGACACCATTGTTGGCCACTCTCATTCAATAAGAATAAGATTGAACCTAAATATGCTGTGTTTATAGATATACCTTACTATCTACATTATAGGTAAAAAAATAAAGTCCTTAATTAGGTATTGATTAACAATGGAATAGTTGTTGGTTGTATAGTGTTTCTTGCGTAAAATAATCTATAATACCTTCGAACTATTTATCGGTCTTCAAGTCAAGAGTGAGTCGGTTTCTTCTAGGCAAGCGCTAGATCGTAGATTACGACCAAGGCAATTTGTAGTCAAGCGTGAGCCTAACAAGATGAAAAAAAATCACTTAGTCATTTGTAATTACTTACCCGCTTAAGTAGGTATAACAGTAAATTTAATATAATGTCTATAGGAAGTTCAAAACATGAGGAACCTGAGTTAAATTAAGAAAAGTTTACTGAAATAAATGATTTACAATAACAACCCGAAATAAATGATATAACTATATTGCGAATGGGTACCTACACCTTAACATAAAGCTAGTAAAAGACAAATATACCTATATGGAGAATATTTTTATTACTTATTTATTTCTGCACACAAATGCTCAATATTCTATAGGATACATTCTATGTAGAAAAATATTTAAGATTAATAATATACATATTAGATAATTTTCTACACGGAATCAATATTTTTTACTTCTAAATTCACAAAAATATTATACCTACACTTCTGTAGGTAGCTACTTTCTATTAGATAATAATTATCTTTACCTAAGTACTATGATTTTCCTATGACTAGAATATTAATTAAACAGTACAACAAAATATCAATATTCATATATGTAAGCAAAACTTTAAATATTTGTAGAAAATAAATGCATAAAAATAACATAACTATAGGAAATCATTTAATTCCTATGTTTATTTCAGCAAACTACCGCCATCTATAACATAGTTTGTTCCAGTAATGCTTTTAGCGTTGTCGCTCGCCAAGAACGCTATAAGAGCTGCCACTTCATCTCCTTCTACAGGTTTCTTCAATGGCATATTTCCCACCACATTTTTAACAAATAACTCCATCTGCTCATCAGTTAAACCAATGCCCTTCAATAAATTAGTTTTCACAAATCCAGGATTCACAGAATTGACACGAACGCCATCTCCCGCCAGCTCCAAAGCAACGCATTTGGTAAAGTGGTCCAAAGCTGATTTAGAAACGTTGTACGCCAGCGCCATGGTGCTCGGTTTTGAACTGGAAATGCAGGAAATATTCACAATGCATCCCTTGGTTTTGATCAAATGTGGTGTCGCTAACATTGTTAATTGGAACACAGCTCGCATATTAGTCGCCATCACTTTGTCGTATACCTCCATGCTTGAGTTTTTGATGCCGCCCATTCCAATAACTCCAGCGTTGTTTACTAAAACGTCCAAACTTCCGAAATGCTCGACGGTTTCGTTAATGATTCTCTCGGCGTCAACATCGTCGGTAATATCTGCGGCTATTGCCAGCGGTTTGATGCCTTTCGCTTTCTCACAATACAGCGCGATGCGGTTCAAGTTGGGTTCTTTCCTACCAACTAAGACCATTTTAGCAGATCGTTTAGATAAACAAATCGCTGTGGCGGCCCCGATGCCGGAACTTGCGCCGGTTATAAGCACTACTTTGTCGCTAAAATCCATGTTGCAGTCCATGATCTTCTACGCAGTCGATTGTTTATTTTAGTGAAGCAAGGTCAAACAGCTAATCGAGAGACGCGACACAGCGCTTGCGTTATCGCGATAGACTCAAGCAAGACTGGCTGGAGGTTGACATTGCCAGTGGTTAGAGAATAAATTTCTTCTGGAAATTGTAACTTTAAAACCAACTCAATGAAGTTTTAAATTGTTATTTTTTCTAGGTGTTAGTTTATTGGTTTCTTTACATTTAAAACATAGCGGCTTTTCGAATAGCAGTTATACGTTTATTTATAGGTTAGTATCAAGCTTCACAGAATGTGGATTACTTATACAACGCCAATTTTAAGAACTAACTAACCAATCTATTTTGTATCAGTATGTACATACCTACTCTTTTATATGTGAGTTCTTATAAGAATTCGATATAGGTATGATAATACTTATATTCTACCAAAAATGTATTTCTTTAGTCCTAGCAACACTAAACCGAAAATACACTTGGCACATCGCACGCAGCACGTGATGAGATTATCAGTACTATACATAATATGTAAGTAGCTGTCTCTTTTATCCATGGTCAATAACAAACTGCGTCAACTCATGTTTACATATTCACTTGTGATAACATAGCTAGTTGGCGGGAACTTTAAACTTCTGACTTTCATGTGAAGTAGATCACCAAATATGTTATAAATAAAACGTCAAAAATAGTATGACGTAGAACCTCTTTGCATGTGAAATGAGGTGTAAGAACTTTTTGTATTGTAATGCAACCTCTTTGCATGTTATAGATGTAGGAACTATTTTGTTTTGTTTCTTGCTTAAAAAGAAAACAGTGAGAGTTAGTTTTTATGACAATTTGCAATTTTGGCGGGAATTGGTGTTTGAGAAATAAATGGTGCAAAATTTAATACGCGGTTATAAGGTTTCATAGGATTTTCTTTATGATGCCCGATAAAATAGAACATGTATAGTACACTATAAAATTTAATGTATAGTGTACATTATAAAATCTAAAGAATAAGGACTAATTACTTCTTACTAAGGGTAAACAGTAAGCACGCTCCATCCTAGATCGCTTACCTTCAGGCGAATTATGGTCAAGTGCAACCCCGAGTAAAAAAACCTGTATTTCTGGTTACGTAGGTATTATTACTGAGGAAATACTACCAATAAATAAATAATTAAAATAAAGTTAAAAAACACACTAGGTAACCTTAGGATAGTTATCTAATTATTCTCGCCGAACATTGTTAATACCTATATAATTTGTTGGAACATAATAGGTATGCTTAGCTAACAAACAAAATAGTTATATATATTTCTAGTCAAATGCAAAGTACCAAATACTGGTCCAGACATGACTCAGACCTAGGTTCTAGGTCACATACCAACGTGAGTACTAAAGTAGGTCTGTTGTAACGGTTCACTTTTGTCCACGACATGACTCTTAGGTTCAAAATATTTAGGAACAAACATTTATTCAAAATGAATTATGTCTGAAGGTCTATTATTTAGCTTTATGCCCATAGAATAATTTTATTGTAAGGTCATATAGTAGCATTATTTTATAAACTTTTTACCAGCATGAAACCTGACACGATTCGCGTTGCATGGGCACTAGATGGCGCTTATTTTAGAAACGTGGGTTTTGTTAAATATCTACATTACCTTAAAAGTTACAATGCTGAATGTTTAGAGCCAAGAACCTTGATTTAATACTCATTTAGAGCTCAAATTTATTGGCTTTTATTACTTAATTTCATTGCTTACTATTCAATGTTTCCAGTAAGTTTGTATGACAAAAGTTTGAACCGTCACTATTTCAATAGTAAATATTTTTGTATATAAATATAAACTATAGGTGCAGCTAACTTAGTCAAGCTTATGTAATTTATAGACTATTTTATACATTGAAATTACTTAATATAAAAAAAAAACTATTAATATATTGCACAATTGCAGAAATAGTCATAACATGATTTATTATTTTTCGTTGAGACTATTCGTAAATCATGCGATAGGCATCCGTTTCTGGGCCAAGCCATTCGTCTTACATTCACATTTACATATAAAACATTCCGATAAATCAATTCGGCCGAATGCAATTTGTGAATGTTGCCCATAAATAACTATTTCCCGTTTGACATATGGCGACCCTTCTACGCTGGAAGCACCGTGGTCTGTTTTCCCGCCATTATTTGATAGATGCGTTCCGAATTTGAAAACCGTAGGATTTTCAAGCGTTCGGGTTGCCCGATCAAATCAAGTGTGAAATTCAATCGGCAGGCTATAAATATTGCCGCTGTGAAAAATGTTTCAGTTTCCCGATTTTATAGGCGTCGTATACAAAATGTAGCTTCGTAAAGTCGTTGCGTTTGTGTTAAATATTTATACCTGCAGTATATAACGCTAATATACTGCAGGTAACTTACATACCTATCAAAATAATTCTCACTTACGAGTACTTAGTTCTTTTATCTATTTTTTTCTTCTAATGAATCTTATTTCCTCATGACTGAGGGTTGCGACTCCTCGCAGAATTAATTCGTTAGGGGAGTTCTCTTGGGTAGATACATCGTGGTGGGCGTCCAGATCCTTGCATGGAAGACAAACATATTGACCGTACATTTTTTTTTTCTCCTCTGGTTTCTATCCACAATCAGTGCTTTCACTATAAGCAGATCTGTTGAGTGATTCTGTCATGTAAGTGAGCTCTCCATTGAGTGCTTCTCCTTTTATTTTAAAGTGGCAGGACAGGGCCTTTCACTGGTTTCAGTCGCTGGGTATTACTGCTTTCCGTTTAAGCCTGGGCTCATACTGTCTGGTTGTCAGATTCGCTGCGAGGATGTTGGGATGTCTTGCCAAGCGGGTGGTGTAAGTATTTGTGATTGCCCCAACTTCTTCAATCACGGTCTTCATGTTTAAGTTTTCGTGGATCTCAGCGTTCGTTGTGTACCATGATACTCCACTGATTGTTTTGAGCATAGTATTTTGCATCCTTTGGATAATACTTATGTTGGTCTTCGAAGCGGTTCCCCACAATTGGATTCCATACGTCCAGATTGGTTTTAGCACGCTCTTGTAAATCAGGAGTTTGTTATCTGTTGATAACTTGCTGTTACGACCAAGAAGCCAAGAGTAACCTTGGTATCTTATTTTCAGTTCATCTCTCTTTGCTGCAATGTGGTCTCTCCAGGTTAACCGTCGATGCAGGTGCATACCTAGGTATTTTACCTTTTCTTTGTGAGGTAGCGTTGCACAATTAGATACATATGAATAGTAGAAGTAGGTAGGTACTTCCTTCATAAAAAAATGTAGTGCGTACATTTGAGTATAAATGAACATTTAAAAAAACAAGAATCACAACACCAAACCACCAATATCAATCTGTAACTACAAAACTAGCGCCATCTATCTCGCGGTTTGCATGAAACATTCAGTGAATTGCGAGACATAGCACTATTAGCGCAATATATAGCCGTTTCCGTCTGATCTATACGGCAATACTAGAATTGCACTCGCGGTGGGAATTTACGGTAATGTTTCAGATTAGTTTCCGTACGGATGTTTGTTGTAGTTTAGTTTTCTTTGTTTTTAATGGCTTTAGTTATTTTAGTTGTATAAGAACAAATTTAATGCATTGCTAATTTATTAACAAGGATTAATATCTCTCTCTTGAGTCGTATTTCCTCATGACTGAGGGTTGTGACTCCCCCGCAGAATAGATTTGTTAGGGGAGTTATCTTAGGCAGATCAGATACATCGTGGTGGGCGCCCAGGTCCAAGGAAGACACATGTCCTCGGATATTGTGGTCCTGTAACATGTCGGTTTGCTCACGATGTTTTCCTTCACCGTCAAGCGAGTGCAAATCTACACATAACTTGAAAATACAAGTCATTGGTGTAGGGCCTGATTCGAACAAGGGTGCGTCTGGATAAAAAGCAGACACTGGAGCCGCACTCTCTTATTAATGATTAACATCTAGGAGCACTTGAAAAGATTTTTGTTCCAGTAGTTCGCTAAATAATATAAATAATTATTTTTTTCTTATTTTCATTGTGAATTTAAAATTAGGATATTTATTGCGAGTAAAGCTTAAATTACAAAATTCCTAGCAATTAAATTCGAGCGCGCGAATTTTTCTTAATTTTCCCGTGATCCAATAAAGAAATGCAAATGAAGTGCCGCGGGTGAAATACATCACTAGGTAGAGATGGGGTAAAGCACAGCTTACGTATCGATAAAATAGATGGAAATAGACTGTGACTCTGTGATGTTATAATATAATATTATGATAGCATATATACTATAGCTATTCGCAGTTAGGTATTGATTAAAAAATAAATAAAATAAATATTTCAGGACATTTCATACAGCGCCATCTAGCCCCATACTAAGCTTACGCTTGTATCATGGGTACTAGATAACGGATATAATACATATATACTTTTCTTTTGTAAATACATACCTATTATACATAGAAACGACCAGAATAAACACAAGTATGTAATTACAAATTTTAATACTCATAATTACTTGTGCTATGCGGGAATAAAGTAAAAATAAGGCAAAGCCACTACCAACTAAGCTTACGGGGCAGGCAAATACTTCATTTTAAAGTAGGTACTTACATCATTTTTACGAAATTTGTTGAACAATAAAACATCTCCTAAGTAAGTACATACCCTTTTTGCACTTACACATATTAAAACGTTAATTATGATTGTATTTGTAAATCATAAACACCGAGTTTAATAAACATAAGTATGTTAATAAATAGCAACTGAAATTATGGGCGTTTTAAATACATCTCTAAAATCGATATTGCAGTCCCCCGTGTCATGTCGATTGTAAAAAAGTTTTTATTACTAATTCCGTCGTCCACACTTATCCATTTCCCCGCACTAACTGTTATATTATCTGTGGTTTTACTACCGCAACCTCATTGCGTTTAGTATTTGCTAATAAATGTTACGGAATAAATGTTAATAAATAAATAAATTAAATAAATATTGTAAATTAAACCTCACTTTATTTTGAACTGCAATAAAGATATACTTATTTGTTGATTGATTAACTAATAAATATTATACTTTCTTTCATTTTGATATTTATTGTAGCTCAAGATGACATCATAATATCAATGGCCATGTTATGAAAAGCTCAAATTCAAACTAATCTTTAAAGTGTGAAATTTTCGGCTTAGATGATCAGCGGAATCTGTTTTCACCGTGAAATTAGCATGGCGGAAATAGTGCCCTTTGTCATAGGAGTTTTAGTAGCTAGAAGTACCAAAAATATATGGAAATGCCTGAAATTAAAATATAAACAATTTTGATTTTCAGTGCAAATCGGCAATTTTATTTCATTTAGCCCCTAATATGTTCCCAATCTTCCGCAGTCTGATAAAAAGTAAAAAGTTGGAGATGCCGGGGATCGAACCCGGGGCCTTTCACATGCAAAGCGAACGCTCTACCACTGAGCTACATCCCCCGTTGACGTAGTTATAAAGAAGGCTTTTATTTTACTCAAAAGGAAACCGATTTAAAATAAGACTTATCCATTGTTTACACAGATGGTGTTCATTAGAATATTTCCATCTATCTATAAGTACCAAGTATGCATCTTTTTGAGCATAGTTAGATAACATTTTTCAAATTGAAGATTTATTTTTTATTTAGAAATTGTTGTATGTACGTTACTTCTTTATTACTACCTAACATACTGAGCGAGGGCAAACCCGAGCATACATATTGAAGAGCATGTATTATGGTTATATGTTCAGTGGAAATTATTTTCTTTTCTAATATGTGAAGAAGAGAGATTTTTGTTAAAGAACTATATTACCATAAAATTTGTTCTGTGTGGCTAGTTCTCCCTTCGTTTTGGTCTCTCAATGTTTCCTATAAAATATAAATACCTACAATAGACTCTAAGTCTGTTTAAATAATTCCTAACGAGAAACTTCTGTCAGTAAATCATACTTAGGAAGGGGAAGTGATGATGACATTCTTAGAGAGCTATAAAAATATCTTCACGCCCCGGGGGCGATTTAACCCGCCTTAATGTGCTGTTAATATTGTTATTTGCAAATTATTATTTGGTATTTATCGTTTTGTTTTAGTTTATCTGAGCGACACCGGGTCGAGTGGCGTACAAGAAGAGAGGCCTATGCTCAGCAGTGAGCGATAACTGGCTGATGGTGATGATTATGAAATATAGTTTTAGGTTTGAATAATTCATTTTGTTGGGAATGGCCTAGTTTAAAAATGTCTATCTGAAACTTTTATATTTGAGACTGAACACATTATGTAGGCAAAAACAGACTTGCAACCTAGGTGTTGAGATTTCAATAACTTTTTAATTTTTTTTACGTCACACTATTGAAAAGTTCCTAAATACAGGACAATCACTTGACACTTATTTACAAAAGAGAATAATTGTAAGTTTGGCTCTTCTTCTCTATCAATTATAATAAAAAAAATACTTACTATTAATTTCGCTAGAGTATCATTTCTCGTTGCTTTTAATTATTATCTCTGTATAACAATTTATTACATATCAAAACATGCTATAACACAAACTGACTCCTAAATAACGCCGGCAAAGCTGCAAGTTAGTTCAATATTGCCACACCTTCGCGGAACCTACGCGAGGGGGAGCTTCCGAGGCACGTACGCACTACGTGACCGGCATGGAGGCTTCGCTGTTGTTGAATCTAACTACGGACGTATCTACCGGCTTAGTTATATGTACGGAATCGCGGAAAATGAAGGAAAAGGAAAATCTGCCTCATTTTGGTGGTATCTTTGCTTATTGTAAATGAATTATATGAAATTGGCGAGAGAAGATGTTGAATAAATTAAATTTTGTGTCAGCAATATACGTATGTTATGAAAATAATATCTGTCTAGGTACTATTCGAGTCTATCTTGTGTTAGCTTTAAAAATTAACATAAGAAAGAAAGAAATAAAGAAAGAAAATGATTTATTAGCAAATAATAAACAAATGAGTACAAACAAGAAAATACATATATATTATAAGACATATATATATATATATATATATATACATATATATATGTATATATATATATATAAGATGGACTATAGAATCGTTATTATTATTGAATTTTACTCAAATACCTACGATCAATTGTATTTGGCGTTTTGGTTTCCAGTGTAATAATTAACGAGCCAATTCGCAATGTGATCCAAGTTTTAAGCTCGGTATTGTAAAATATAGTAAGTATATCTGGAAGTTATTACATACTGTGCGTTTTGGTGTAAACTGTAAGTATCGTATGTACCTACCTAATTAAATTTAAAATAAATTAGTTAATAAATTAATTTAAAATAATTTAGTTTTTCTTCACTTGTTTTCATATTTTATTATTGTAAGTAATTATAAATTATAAAAAAAAAAAAAAAAAATTAAATGTGGAACAATATTCTTGTGTTGTTAGCATCATGAACAGATTAATACAATGTGACTTCAAATTGAAAATGAGTGCGTGTTTATAATACATAATGGGCAAAGGTAATACGTTTCTTGAGGGAAACACGAATCTTAATATGTATTATTATTTGCATTTTTAAATTAGTATATAATTACACAATCTTTTAGACAGATTAGATGTTAATGATGACAAAGTTTATGTTTGTATTTTAGTTATATTTTAGCTGTTGTGTATGTAAGTTTTTGTTTGTATGTAGCAAAATTGTATATCCCTATGCCTTGATTTCCAGACCTAATTTCTCGAAAATTTTCCCAAAATCCTGTCAGATATTAATCTCGGTGTACAATATTGGTTTTCCATCGCGGGCGTTATTCCGCCGTACATTAGGGCGCACTGCCGCCACGTACCGACTACGTGATGGGAATCCGTCCATGTACGGTGGACGGAGTAGAGAGGCAGATAGAGAAGTAATACTTTCAACAAATTTTTTGGTGAATTTTAGACCAGGTCTGAAAATCAAGGCTAGATGTAGTTAATCTTTTTCTTCTTCTTCCAGTGCCTCTCCTCAATGGAGGTTGGCCGTCAGCTCAGCGAACTTGTCCCTATCTTGTGCCAAGCAAAAAAGTTCTTCTACGCTGGCAATACTCGTCCATTCCCGTATATTTCTCAGCCACGATTACTTTCTTTTTCCAACGCGTCTTTTGCCTGCGATTTTTCCCATCATTATGAGTTGGAGGAGGTCATATTTTTCGTGTCGCAAGACATGTAGTTAATGTGGGTCATATAATTTTGTTTACAACAGACTTACATTATAATAATACTATACATATAGGTAAATACGACACACCATTGTAATCTTGGTTTAATCTTCCGTGAAAGGACCTGGGCGACCACCATGATGTATCTGCCTGTAATTCCAAAAGAACTCCTATAGCGAATTAATTATGCAGGGGAGTCACGACCCTCAGTCATGAGGAAATACGAGTCAAAGAGAGAGAAGTAAGTTCGTATAAGAGTGGTGTTGGTGATGTAGAAAGGTTTCAAACCGGCGCATGCGATATTATGGTATTATGATATTATGGTTAAAAGTAGAATATAGAATATATGGTAGTTTGGAGAAATTGGAGAATACAAAACTCAAGGTGTAACTGCTGTTGGAGTATGTAAAAGACAGTCAGGGTTTTTTGTCTTCTCATTTTGTGTTAGGATAGAAAGACCTTCAAAGACCACAGTACTAGTACAATATAATAAATAGAAGGTACGACACGAATGGATAAATCCCCGAATTTGTTATTATGTACGAATTTATATTTTTTTACAATTGAAACCACATTGGCTATATAAGAGCTCTGTCTTCAAGGCATGTAAGTATGGTTCTGATTGAATCAGTTAAATTTACGTGACATCTACGTGTAGGTATACTTCTGTGTGTTTCCCTAATCTGCGCTGCAGTATTACGGCGAGGCTTTGGGTGATTATGTACGAAAAAGTTGGCGGAAACTGGATTACAGTTTTTACACTGCTCGAAAATTAGAAATACCATAATTTCCTACATATTATACAAATATTATATCAGTAAATGTTTAAGATAGGTACTAAAATACTTGAGATTACATTAGAGCACCATGTAGACAAGGAAATGTTATGCCTCTTACTGCTAAGCCTATAGGTTACTTGTAAGACTTGAATATGGTCTGACCATCGCGTATTTTTTTATAGTCAGCTTGCTTAAACTGTTTTCTTGCTTTTTTATAAAATATGGTACAGAAAAATGGGTTGATCAATAATTTATTGGTCACAAACACAATTGAAAACACGATAACAAATTTTAAATCTAGTGTTACTAATGGTGACCTTATGTCTGAAAGCGATTTCTGCCAGAATATTGTACCTTTAAAACGTCTATACCTTTTATTTACCCCTAGTACATATAGTCGAGCTATAACCCTGTCCGGCACGCGCCGGGTCGATGCCGGCACGTGACCGGCCCGGCGAAACACGACGATGAGTCTAAAACAACCTTACGATCGGTGATATTTGAACTTGTATGCACTGGTGTCGAGAGAATTCAACTGCCGATGGAGTTTATTACATAATATTTTATTTAAAATTTCCTCTTTGGCAATTATAATCGTCAAAAAAGAGAAGAGTCAATTTGGTTGTATGTTTATATTAGCTTCTTTTTCGTATAAGTTGCAAATGTTTCTTTGAAATACGCTATAGGCAGCACAACTGTCGTCAAAACACGTTCTTTGAAATAGGTGAACAAAAATGGCAATGGTACGTAAACATTAATATAATAAAACCCAGAAACTCGGCCTAGGGCACTCAAATTTATACTAATATTATAAAGCTGAAGAGTGTTTGAACGCGCTAATCTCAGGAACTACTGGTGTGAATTGAAAAATTATTTTTGTGTTTAATAGACCATTTATCGAAGAAGGCTTTAGGATATTATAACATCACGCTGCAACTAATAGGAGCGAAGAAATAATGGAAAATATGGAAAAACGGGGAAAATTGTTCAGCTTTCAGGGCTTCCGTTGCATGCGCTGCGAAAACGGTTCAAGATATCACAAAAATATGTATGAAAGAATTATTTGTCTTAAAATAATCTAACAAAATGTCCTGAATAATATATGTCTATCTTTTAAGGTTAACTCACTAGAACCGTTTTTATGGTAATAACTATTCCACGCGGACGAAGTCGCGGGCACCAGCTAGTTGTTCTAATAAAGCAAAGATTTTTCTAGATCACTTTCTTAGATTTTTCTTTTACACCACTAGATTTGTACTGAGGTTGTTATCATGCTAAAACTAATTTGTCATTAAATGAGTATTTTTTGTTGAAAATATTTGACAATTTCTTAAATTACATCGGACACTTATCTTTGAAAATCCAAAGTCTCAATTATTTTAAGACACTTTTCCTTGAAAATTTGATTGTTATAAAAGTCTTCAGACACCTTACGTTCAAAGCCATGGTGTTTTCAACCCCCATGCGAAGTGACGGTGTTACTATGCGTCCTGCGTACAGGTAGGCCCTACTTTTTATTTCATTACCACCCTGGGGTGTGAGAGGGTGGTAGTTGCGAATCATAGATGGATTTAGTAGATTGCTGTGTCTAGCAGGATGTAAGTAAATATTGTTTAGGTTCATGAGGAGTAAAAAAACATGTTATTTAGATATTGAATCAGGTGTTACTTTGTGGCAATGCATTGCAGATAATAGATATATGATTTTTATTCGATTTAATAATTATAAATAAGACTAACAAAATCATTCTAAATAATCTTATAATCTAAAATATATACAACCTTACAAATAATATAAATCTACGGCATTATGAGGAATTTTCTTAATGTCAAGTTAACTAAATAGCCCGCCCCTAATCGTTCCCGGTGCAAATGTGCCCATCAAGCTCGCTGCGTTTCCGCGCTGGATGGCAATAGATAGCCGTTGCACCAGAAACGATCCAGAGCGGGGGTCACCGGTCGTAACTCTAAGTTTATGCCCCCGATGGATGTCTTTGCAACCTCACTCCAACAAAATCATTCTACTTTATTATAATAAGTAAAAGACACATAAATTAAATAGACGTATGGTTTTAATTCTAAGTGCGATGAATAGTGATGTACCAAAGCAGAAATATACACAATACATGTACAAAGTAAAAGTAAGAAAATGTCGTACAAGTATCTTTATTTTTAAATTACGTAACTTATAAATCTGCCTGTTGCCCCGTGGGAATTTCTTGCTCAAGATCGTGGACAGTGGCGCCATCTAGTATCGGAGGCCAGGATACAGTTGGGTCGCAGCGCCAGCTAAAGTAAGTAAGTAATTGCCCCGAGTCTATTTCACTACATCTATCATAAACATAACATAAGAATAACATTTTACTGATTGAATGCTGATTTATTTTGGGCCATTTCGTCGGTCGGCTCGATAAACTCTCGACAACAAAGTTGGCCACTCTCATTCGATAAGAAAAATAATTTTGATGACAAATAAACTTATCCCTGCGCTGGCCCTCACGGCGTAAAGGGAGCGTCCCCCGGGTGGCGGGTGGGGGAGTGGTCGGTAGTACAGCCTAGCTACGCTACCGGCTAAGTCCGATGGACTCGTTGACCAAAGTAAGAAAAAATTTACAAGGGAACTTGGAAGTCACCGGATGGTAGGACAATCAATCAGATTGACCATGTGTTGATTGATGCCAGACACAAAAGCACTATTCAGGACGTTAGAGTCTACAGAGGTGCTAATTGTGATAATGACCATTACCTGCTGAGAGTCAAACTGAAGATGAAGATCAGTTCCAAGAAGCGGGCTAAAGTACGTAGCGAAGACATCATAGATGTGGAAAACCTGAAGGACCCAGTGATACGCAATCTGTTCCAAGTTGAGACCCGTAATAGTTTTCACGGTCTCGTGGTGGAAGAAATGAGTGTTGAAGATCTTTGGAAATCCATGAAAAACCAAATAAAACAAGTGGCCCTAAAGACTATAGGAAGGAAGAAGCGAAAAAAGAAAAGAAAATGGTGGAATGAAGACTGCGAGAAAATAGTGGAAGAAACCAGAAAGTACCGAATTCTTGCAGATCAAAATCCACAGTGGAAGCAGCAGTATGACCATCTTAGACTGCAGACTAAGAACGTGATTCGTCGGGCAAAGAGAAAGCAGCTAGATAATATGATTACGGAGATGGAAACCCTAATAAGAGCGAATGAGTCACGTAAGTTCTATCAGGAGGTGCGTTCAGTGAAAAAAGGGTACCAGCCCGTAACGCAATTTCTGTTAGACGAAGCGGGTAACCTGGTGTCAGACTCAGATGACCTTAAAAGAAATTGGCGTGAATATTTCCAGAAATTGCTTAACTGTCCTGTGCCAGAGCAACCTGTTACTTCCGACCCAGACACTAGTGTTGATGGTGAGATTCCCCCTCTATCGTTCGAAGAAGTTAGAAAAGCGATATTGAGGCTGAAGAACAATAAAGCGCCCGGGATAGACAATTTACACGGTGAAATCTGGAAGTATGGGGTGGTGCGGTGATGTCCAAGCTCTACGAGCTCTTATGCAAGATTTGGATGACAGAACGCCAGCCACAAGAGTGGAACGTGGCAGTTTTATGTCCTGTCCACAAGAAGGGTTGTAGGAAGACTTGCTCCAACTATCGAGGAATTGCTCTCCTGCCGACAGCGTACAAAGTCTTATCCTACGTGCTTTTGGGTAGACTGGAACCATACACGGAAAAAGTCATAGGAGATTATCAGTGTGGGTTCCGCCGTAACCGCAGCACCGTGGACCAGATCCTCCTGAAGCAACTGATGGAGAAGAAATGGGAGTACGCGCAGAGCATCCACTCGTTGTTCGTTGACTTCAGTAAAGCGTACGACAGCATAGACAGAGATTCACTGTACAGCATTCTCTACAACTTCGGCATTCCATTGAAGCTTATTAACCTGCTCAAGGTGGCCACCAAAGTAAGCAAGATGCGCGTCAGAGTTGGAGGGGAATTGACAGAAGAATTTGAAGTGGTTACCGGGCTAAAGCAAGGAGACGCCCTCTCTCCTATGCTCTTCAATTTAGCCTTGGAGCATGTCATTCGCAAAGTCATGACTTTAAACGTCGGGGTAAGTCTCAACGGGCGTCACAAGGTTGTGGGGTACGCTGACGATTTAGCTCTGCTAGGTCAAACTAAGGCTGAAGTGGAAGTTGCGGTGCAGACTCTTGCTTCTGAAGCGTCTAGGGTTGGCCTAAGAATTAATGCTGAAAAAACTAAATATCTCCATATGAAGCGGTATAAGGACATAAGGCAAAAGCGCGAGGACCTGCAGCTGGGCGATACTATGTTTAAAGGTACCGCTAAGTTTAAGTATCTGGGCTGCACGGTCACTGATACAAACAGAAGGGAAGAGGAGATAGACATCAGAATCCATAATGCCCTGAGGTGCAGTGCGGCGCTTCATAAGGTGTTGGTATCTAAACTTCTGAGCAGAAAGACCAAGATCCGGATTTATAAGACTGTCATAAGGCCGATCTTGATGTACGGCAGTGAGGTTTGGACACTAACCCTTAAAGAAGAAGAAAAGCTGCTTGTAGCGGAGAGAAAGATAATGAGGAAAATTCTAGGGCAGACTCAGAGAGAAGATGGAAGTTGGAGGGTTCGTAAAAACCAAGAGATCGAAGACCTGGTGGGCGAACCGAACATCATAGGGGAGTTCAAGGCTCAGAGACTTCGCTGGATGGGCCATATAGAAAGAATGGGGGAAGATGTCATGCCAAAAAAGCGTATCTTGGAATCCCAAGTGGTCGACGCCCTGTCGGTCGACCCAGATACCGCTGGAGAGACGCCGTGGAAGCTGACTTGCAGGAACTTGAAGTTGCAGACTGGCAAGTGGCAGCCCAAGACCGGCGAAGGTGGCATTCTCTTATGCTGGAGGCCAAGACCCACTTCGGGTCGCTGCGCCATAGGAGTAGTAGTAATAAACTTGTGCTTGTGCCAGTCAGCTACATTTACCTTTAACATATGTATAAACTCTCACGAAATATTAAAATAATAACATTATTTTTGGAATTAACTCGCAAGATGTCTCCAAATTCATTGTTCCGAAATCCGTCCGAAAAACAATAAAAAACACCATTAGGGACAAACTGAATTGTTTTTCCTCTGGGCAAGCAGTGGTCAGTTTTTTGAGGGTATTATTAAAAAGACAACTGTAAGTGCTATTAGATTGGACAGGAGTACCATTTGTGGACTTAGGGTTGGGCCAGGGAATTGACGAATTTCGTTGATGTTTGAGCTTGTCTGTCATTGTGTTTTTTTATTAATCAAACTTATGTATATTGTGATATCCAAATCATACCATGGTTTTGTAAAAAAATCATTTTATTTCTATGTAACTTTTTCAAAATTAAACGTTTAATTATTAACAAATGTTTTCTAAAAATCAAAATATGCATACTAATCATTATCTTATCATTAAGTAAAATGTACTTCGGGCTCTTACTGGGTAATCACATTTTTTCACCATAGATGAAGTTGAATAATAAACAAGCACTATAAAAAAACACGAAAATGGTCAAATATATAAAGATAGTCTTGTCAATCCTCTAACTTTGTAGCCCTAACAATCTACCCAAAGCAGGGTAGTAATGGCACAGATATGAGACCTCCTGCATCCCCTACCCTATGGAAGGAATGTCGTAAATCATACACTAATCCGCATTCTACGCACTTGGCCAGCTAACAACTATTAATCATTGCATCTATGGATAGATAGCGTCTATGGAAAATTTGCTAGCGACAGCCCCAATCAATGGGAGTTTAGTTTGATAGCTTAGTTAGCAGTTAGCCTATATATAAAGGTACTTATAAAGAAAATTATATATGTATTATATCCGTTACCTAGTACCCATGATACAAGCTTAAGCTTTGTATGGGGCTAGATGGCGCTGTGTGATATGTCCTGAAATATTTATTTATTTATTTTATTTATATCTAGTACCATTCATATTATTCACTCGTTCAAACTGAGTAATTTTTAGTTGAGTTGACAGTACTTTAGATCGCTGACACGTTTTATATTATGTTTAATCTCCGAAATTTAGAAACGCTTTAAACTGTAATTATTATTGAAAGCAAACCGATTTCTTCTAAGCAAGCGCGCTAGATCTTAGATTATAACGTTGCTTGACATCAGGCAAGTTGTAGTCAAGCGCGAGCCTATCTCATGTAAAAAAAATATGTTTATATTTTGATCAGAATAAATTTGTTACCACTGATTAAAGGTTTCCTAATATTACTTTCTGTGCTAAATACTCTAACTAATGAGCTACAAAAGCTAAACATACTAAATCTGCAGTTAGTTTGATCACAGTTAAATATACTTAATAAAGTTTTCAGCACCATATTACGTCCGTACACACATAAAAGCAGATATTAAGAAGTAAGCAGTCTTTAAACCATGTCAGAGGCCCTTAGGGCGGTTTGAAAACTCCCCACACCAGAGTTGGCCACTCTCATTCGTTAAGAAGAAGAAGCAGACATTACAAACACACATCAAAACTAAGACAATAAACAATTATTGGCATCTTCGTCAAACTCGCTTTATAAGTTTCTGCTTACTTCGTTCATCATCACTAACTTTTTATTTGCTTGCTATCTAACAAAGTAATCTAAACTACGCTTTATTTGCTTACTAACTACGTTCAAATTCCTTTACCAAAAAGATCGCTTAGGTCTGTCACTTACTGATATTCAATGATAATATTTATTGTGTAACAAATAAGGTAGGTTTTTAAACGTACTTTTCGAGATCAAAGAGATGTGAAACAACCTGGATAGACAACTTCTTACGTCGATACTCACTTATTTTGTCCATAATAAGGCAATGTATGCGTTGAATCCAAGTTGACGTAAAAAGTACGCCAAAGGGATACCAGCGTATGGGTAATAGATGACAATCAATGTCGTATGGTCTTAACAGTAATTTGACATGTGTTTTTCTGTAGCAACCTTTTTAGTTTTTACGCTGGGAACTCACGAACTGTTTTGAAAATCCTTGGTCTTTAATTAGAGATATGTAAATATATTTCGTAATGTAAATGTACAGCAAAACAATTTCCGTCATCAACTGTATTAGCTTTAGTATTTGTTTGTTTAATAGTAATTAATACGATAGTCACACAAATGACAAAATCCTCTAATATGAATTGGAAAAATTTAGCACCAGAGAACGCCACACTCGTCAAAAATAATTTTATTCCAACATAGTGTCAACCCTAGTAATATTATGATTTCATGTTTTCTACTACGATCATAAATATGTCAAAAACTGTTACCGTATTACAATTTCTTGATATCCAACGACCACCTTTTAAGACTGGTGTTGGTTATATCTGATTAATAAATTACTTTGGAGTACAAGAGTAAGTTATTAATTCAAAATTTACCAACAATATTACAAAAAGTGCGATATATGCTACTTTATTACCCACGACACAAGCGGTTGCTTAGTGTGGGGCTAGATGGCGCTGTGTGCAATGTCCTGAATATTAATTTGAATGATGCATTGATAGTTTGAGTTTGAAAATTCGTTTGAGTATGCCTTGCATATAAATAACGGTAAACACGAGTTCTATAAAGCTGTAGAATGTGTAATACACGATAGAAAATTTACTTGAATTCTTATATTATAACACAAAACAATAAAGGCATCACGCATGTTAAACGTAAAATGAATGTACTTATTATTTTTTGTTAATGTTTTAAAGAATCTTGAAAATTATATTAGCAAATCACCAGTAGCTAACTTAACCAAATATTATTATATTAATAAAACAAAAAAATTAAGGCATCCTGCGTGTTAAAGGGAAAATGCATGTTTTATTTATATATCTTAAAATTTATTTAAACATATCGGCAGTTGCTAACTAAACCAAGTACCTATTATTATATTTCCTTTACCTTCTTTATTTTTTGTACAACACTATATCTTGCAGACTCTCAATAAGTCTAATTTTTGCAAACATGTTTGATCGCGGGCCCAAAAGGAGATCGATTAAGATAAACGACTCGATAACTTTGACTGCAGTTTTTACTCGTCCAAGAAAACTCTAGTTTAAATAAATTCCCAAGGCCAATAAAATGTAATCGCAGGCCATAAAACTAAAGGTAAAAGGCAAATAGCAATTGAGCTGATAAAAATCTTACATATTCAAGAACAAGTCCTTCGTTCTAAGACGTAAGAAGTCTTAGGTACAACTGTTTAAACGGTTAAGTATAGGTGATTTTAATGTTACTTTCTTCTCGTATGAGAGTGGCTAACTCAATGAGATTTTTAAAATAATTAACTAAAAAAGTAACCATCTTCAAATATTATTGTAAGACACATAATATACAAGTGCTACCTAAATTAATTGGTAATTTAATCTGTCTTTCTTTTATAAAAAAATTAAATAAAATGTTGATTGACATCACTAGAGACAAGAACGCTGGCTGGTTCCTTGCGCAAAGGATTTCTATAGCAATCCAGCGTGGGAATGCAGCCAGCGTTCTTGGCTCCATACCACATGTAGATTGTTTAAATTTAGTTTAGATGTAAATACTCTTTTTAGTTCTATTAGTTTTAATATGTGTAAATATTGTTTCTTATTATTTTAATTTTCTTTAATAAATATCTTGTTAAATAACAAATAAAACCATCTGTCTTAAAGCGAAATATACTTTATCTTTGGTTTAGGTATTCATTTAATTGTGAAGATAGAAATATCATACACTATAATTAAATATATTCAACATAGCAGCCTTTAAATCTATAGATATAATAAAGCTGCAGAGGGTCAACAATCTGAACAAAGAAGATATTTAAAAATAATGTTTAATGTTAACTCCATAACGGATCACGTTTCAGCAGTTTTCAGATTTTTTCTCTGTGTGCCTGTTTTTTTTTCTCATAACGCATACGAACGAATCATCATTAAGTTTGGTATGTATATAGTATGGTGTGATTTGCAATTGTGTGTAGAATAGTCTTCGATCAAATAAAGAATAGGCTGCTTATTAACTCAAAATAAAGCAGGAGAAGCCGCGGGCATATAGGTATGTATAAAACAACGTTCAAATTTCAATCACAAACCTGTATAAATGTTATAACTCAAGCAGGTTTTCTAATGTCTGCTACTAAAATACTTCTGCTAAAATCCTATCCCAGAAAAAATTTCTTAACACTTTTTTCCGCATTTCGAATTCCATCCTAGGTCAATCCTTTCCAAACCTCGACCCATACATTCCTGACACCTAAGCTATAACCCATCACTTTCTACCATCGCCGGACATATTTCTTCATTGTCTTACTTTTTTCCCCCAAGAATCGAGTTGAATCGACTCGCCGACGATTCGAATGATCCACAATCGATCCTGCATCGAGACACAACACAATGTCATATACAAGTAATTGTATATAATTGGTATTTCTTAAGAACAATGTCACCGAATTACTGTTTGACTGAAATAATTGCGTTTGTTTTTGTGTTTCGCTTTGACAACGCCGGGGCGAGTTTTGCTCGGAACAATCTTGATATGAACGGAATTTTGAATAAGAAACTCTGGAATTGACTGCGTTTTTTTAAAGATATTGATGGCAACGTTGATTAATATTAGGCGAGTTAAGTTAAGCGTGAGCCTATCTAGCTTAAAAAAATACGTTTTCTAAACTTTTCATTCAAAATATTTTTATTTTTTAAACAAGTAAACAAAATCAGGTTATGCAAGTATATGGAAAAGTCAACATACAGAAGAGTTCTTATGAATTAATGATTTTACTATGTACTTAAAAAAATATATTTATAAATTAAAAAAAATACCATGTCACATCTAGATAGCAGAAATTTATCAAATATCCGAATTAAATAGTTGATATCCGTTTTATGGCTTTTATGGATAAATTGAGTTGGAAGCTATTTCAGCGGCACTCGATACACGTATAAAAATGTCTTTGATGCAAATATTTCTATACAAATACGGCTATCGACAAACGCACTATTTTACAGGGTTATTGCCTAAAGTATAATCAAATACTCTAAATAAATTCTAATGGTCAAAACTACACGCAAATGAAATATTGTAATGTGAACCCACTGCAATCAAATTATAATTTACATCACAAATATGCAGTAATATGATAATCGTGATAAATTAAAAACATGTTTGCGTAAAACACTAGTATATATATATATGTATACCAACACGTTATTACACACTTGTTTTTACTAGCATTACCTTTATTTTTAAGTTAATCATCATCATCATAAATTTAAGGGCGAGGCCCTTGTCTGTGGAGCATGCGCCATCCTTCCCGATCTTCTGCCAGTTCCTTGACCTCCTTATACAACATGACACCCGCCTTTTCTTTTATTTGGTCCATGTATGACCTTCTCGGTCCTATTAAAGCTAAATATGATACGACTAGCTGTGCCAGCGACTTCGTCCTTTTTAAGTTAATATAATGACAAAATAAAAAAAATCTCATACCTATTAAAAAAGGTAAAAAATATGTCTGCAAACATATTTTTCCGTAATTGAAATAAACCTGTATAAAAAATACGTTGTTACAGAATTTATTTCTATTTTATAATTAAACAACTACTCAGTAAGTGATCGCTTTTGCCTAAGTACAGTACTTACCGCCCTGCACATAGCAAATACTTAACATTATTGCGACAATAAAACAAATTACTTGTATATTAATATACGTACATACGTACGTAGGTAGTACTGGCAACAATAAATATAGAAATGAATATAATAGTACACAAAATAAAATGTAGAATTTATACTTTGGATGTTACTCTTCAACGTCTTTGTTGTAATTTGTCTTAGGTCTGTTTGCACAACAATGCTTTAACGCATTTATTTTTATTTTATTTTACATTTTATTAGGGAAACTTACAATTACCTCATATTATATAAGCAAAAACATAACGAACTGAAAGTTTTTTTTCAATTTTACCCATATAGCTGAGCTGAGATAAGTTGAAGAGTTTGTTTGTTTGTTTGTTTGAACGCACTAATCTCAGGAACTACTGGTGCGAATCGAAAAATTCTTTTTGTGTTGACTAGACCATTTATCGATAAAGGTTTTAGGCTATATAACATCACACTGCAACTAATAGGAGCGAAGAAACAATGGAAAATCTGGAAAAAACGGGGAAAATTATTCATCTTTTAGGGCTCCCGTTGCATGCGCTGCGAAAACGGTTCAAGTCCTGGGTAACAGCTATAATTTATAAAGCTGAAGAGGTTGTTTCCAAAATTATGATAACCAATTAAATTCCACGCGGACGAAGTCGCTGGCACAGCTAGTCGTATCATATTTACCTGTTGACAAATAAAAATCTTTTATCTTTGTATATCTATAGCTACACTTATCATGAAGCTAAAGTCTGGTCTGTAAATTTAAGATATTCGTTTTAAATTAATTTAATTTTTAATCTAAACAGTAAAAAAATAAATAATTAAATGTATTTTTAATATAAATAAAAATGGAAAAAAAAGTTTTGGGATACTTAGCATTGATAGCAGAACACGTTCCATTCCATGATGGTCAAAGCATTCCATCCTACTCGAATTTAATCAAAGTCTGACAACAGTCATACGGATCGATTGGATAACTTTTTTTTTTTTTTAACATGAAATAGGCTTACGCTTGACTACAACTTGCCTGATGTTAAGCAACGTTATAGTCTACGATGTAGCGCGCTTGCCTAGAAGAAACCGGTTAACTTGAAGAACTTCCTTGCTTAAAGCGTCAGTCAGTAAAAAGTATGCATAAATAGAAGGCCACGACATCCATAAACTTCATCCTTTTTCATATTTGCTATAAATTATTACAAATGAATTTAATTATTAAAACGTATAATTACGAATGATATGCATTTTATTAACTGCACTGTAATTATAGGGTATGAAATTATATATTTTAGTTATTTATTGTTAAAATAACGTTTTCAAATAAAAGTTAGGTATTATTCATAAACTAGAAATTTATTTCAATGTCAAAGAGACAACCTTATTACTAATTTATTTTAAACTAAAACCGGTTTGCACTTGACCATAATTTGGCTGATGGTAAGCAATAGCTGTAACCTAAGATGTATACGTTTTTTTCCGGAAAATCTTTTATGAAAACCACCAGCCCCAGAATGGACAAGGTAGGCATTGTGGTAGAAGCCATACAGCCGCAGCCCCGGCGGGGATGTTTCTTATTCTGTCACACTCCCCCTGTAAAATTGTATGTAACATGTTAGGAATGAAATAGCAATATGGCGATTCCTGACCTATCACACTCCCTTGTAACACTGTTTCTGATTAAACCTACCACGATGTCCCTTCACCTCGGCAAGGACGGGTTTCGCGGGCAAGCGAGCAATACTCCTCCGCAATTCCCGTCCCAACCGCAGTCCACTGTCCAGGTGGACCCGCCTCAGGAGGACACCCTCCCTCTTACTGCGCGAGCGATGCCCAGGGACATCCAGGCATCGATTCCTCGGGAGGCCCTTATCTCTGCTAGGGGGTATGGGATGCCCCCGCATCCCACGCCCCAGGGCCTCCTAGTGGAGACGGAGTCCAAGCGCGAGCGGCTCGCCTCCGTGTCCGTCTTCTGCGGATCGGATGAGCGGCAGGATTCACCTCCCGCTCCCGCTCCTCGGCCTCTCTTTGCGACACCACCGTCTCGCAAAAGGAGGCCACCGCGTGCCATGGCCTCTCGTCGTCAGCCATCTCTCGCAAGGTGGTCGACAAGGAGAGGTCTGTCCCCACTATACCGCGATTAGGGATAATCGCGGTCCAAGCTCCGCTGGACATGTCTCGAGAACGTGCTGCGCGGTATCTTCCACGCAGCCGCACCGATGTCACACCGGGGTTGGCTCACTACCGATTCTGATTAAAAAAAAATGTCCTTTATAGCCTACCTTATAACTGTTTTTGGTTATTAAAAAGATATGACAAAAAAATCCCTAGTGTTGAACAAAGTAGTAGGTAATATGTAGAAAACCCTACCATTGAGCAATAGCAGATATATCCAAACTAATGAGCGCAACATCATCGAGTTGTTTCGTATTCCAGTACCTAACACTTTGTTTTCAATCACATTATACCTTAAATATACAGCTACCTCCTAAAGCTTACATAACTATGTTTTCTGATTATATAAAAATTGTTCAATGTATAACATTGGAAGCGTTTTAAATTCAGTGCTATAAATTTTAATAAGAGATTGTGTAAAGCTCGTTAAATAATTAATGTTAAGCTGTACTTTACTAGGAATAGCTAGCTTGGATACCCTGTAAATTTAATTTTCATTACTCATACTCTGAAAGTAGGTCTGAAAATGCCTGAGGAGCGGGTTGAAAGTAATACTTTTCATCCCTAGGGAGAATCGCTTTCAACTGACAGCTGTCAAATTAACATGTAAAAACTCTGCGCGCGACTGGCGGCAGCACTTATGCCAAGATTGTCCTTCCTCCGAGCAAGAACTGATCAAATTGCAATCAGAACATTTTAGTTCCAATATATCCGCGCGCAGTTATCTTGCTTGAACTCGACTAACCTATTTACAAAAACAAAAGAGTTCCTATACCTACATTTAACCAAATAGTTCTTACACCTACATTCAAAGAGGTTCTACGTCGCAATACGTATGTATAGCAGAGATTTTGTACCATTAAAATGAGTTCATCTGATTTTAATATAAATTTAACGCCTGATTTTATAAAAGAAGAGGCTAAAGCGGCAGTGGAAAATCATCATACGATTTGAGGTAGGTACATATCTTTGTTTTGACTTGGGTGGTAAAATAAAATTTACTTATATTTTCTTTAGCTAATTCATGTTTTTATTTCCTCGTATTTGTAATGAAAAGCACAGTGTTTACCTCGGGTTAAAGACTTATTTAGTCCCTCGAACTATTAGCGCCCTCACTGCGTTCTAAATAAATTACTTTCACCCCTAGGGTAACTATGTACTATTGCAATAAAGATATTTTGAAATTGAAAATTGAATAGCAGATATAAAAAAGTAATTTACTATAAAATATACCCGTGTTAATATTATTGTTGTATGTGTAGTAACAATATATGTTTATTAAGTACCTACAACAATAAAATACGTGGAACACATCAGACCCGACTCAGATTTGCACTTTTCCTAATATAAAAAATGGTGTCTCTAACTTTTGTACTCATTTGTATTTATTTGAAAACATCGACATCATTAAATCTGGTCTTCGTATAGTCGACGGGCGCGACGCAGAACCTGGTGAATTCCCATTCGCTGTCAGACTTGAAATTCATTTAAAAATAATTTACCCAAATAGAACTGAATTAAGAGTAATCGGAGGATGTTCCGGAGCAGCAATTGCAGCCACGTGGACCTTAACCGCTGGTCACTGCGGCCAAAAAGGACTATACAAGCCGTGGCTTGTGAACAAGACATTATACATTGTGGAGTACACGCCAAAGATTAGATACGGTAACACGCATCAGAAGCCAAGTGTCAACGAACAAGTTGTTCTAATTTTAGAAGGCTTTATGCCTACGCTTACTAGAAATCCTGTTACTGGCAAAGACGACATCTTACTGCTTCGTACAGATCCTATAGTGGTAGAGAGATATGCAAGACTCAGTAGTGTGGAATTCAAGGCGCTCATTGGGCAGGAAGTCACGCTTATGGGCTATGGCTTCACTCGAGCGGCACCTAACGTGAATGAGTTCGGGTTTACATACGACACAGATAAACCCCTTCAAGTAATCGATAAAGCTCTGCTGGTTAGCTGTGCGTCCAAGCACGTGTATTATGCTTATAGCATGAAGGTATGTGTAACGTTCAAATGTGGGAGCACCAGTTATGTTGGCCCGGGTGACTCCGGCTCCCCAGCCCTGCATGATACTGGGGTCATCGGTGTGTTATGTTGCGGTGATGATCCTCTGTTTCTACCAAATCGCCGTAACAATAAGTTTCATGCTAGGAGTGCTGCTTATGCCCCCGTAAGTTTGTATATAGATTGGATTAACTCGATTATTACAAATCATACCATTGTATAAAAGCGAGAGTCTGTTGGTTGGTCTATTTGTTCTGTTTCTTCGACCTAACAGATCCATCAACACATAGTTCTTGGTTGCGTTCAGACCTATCATAAAAACACACACACCGTACACCAAGCAAATAAAATTACTCGATATTATTGAAATTGGTTTAATCCTGGCCTTGTATTACAATAATACAACAAGCACAAGGCTAGTAGTAAGTTCTATAATATTTAATGGTAAATATATGTTACATATTACGTCAATATAAGCGAGTGTGGCTCAGCGGTTCCAGTGTCTGCTTTTCATCCAGACGTAACCTGGTTCGAATCCGCCCTTCACCAATGACTTGTATATTTCAAATTATGTGTAAATTTGCACTCGCTTAGCGGTGAAGAAAAACATCGTGAGGAAACCGACATGTTTGAGCACCACAATATCCGAGGACATGCGTCTTCCGTGGAAGGACCTGGGCGCCCACCACGATGTATCTGCCCAAGAAAACTCCCCTAACAAATTGATTCTGCGGGGGAGTCACGACCCTCAGTCATGAGGAAATACGACTCAAAGAGAGAGAGATTACGTCAATATGTACATTCGTATGTATAATGTCACATTAATTGCAAATTTACTCCATGTTTCTGTAACATAATCTGTTTACGCTGAGGAGAAACACTGGCATGCAGCACATTGACAAGATCTCGATCTCAGTGCAGTTGGTTCGTATTAAATGAATGAAATGTATAAGAATTTTAATAAAGTCTTTCATGTATTTTTTACTCGTATTTATATTATGCAATCTTGATTATTATTATAGATTTATTTCAAATTGACTTGGGAAAGAAGAGACAGCTATACTTGATTGCAAATGGCAAGTAAATGCGACCAGGCTACCCAAGTTAAGTCTATCTTACAATCGAAAAAAATGTTACAGAATATATAAGGTTTATAGTTTAAAACCTGTCGTTTCATTTTCGGTAAAAATGGTTAATGTTTAGATAAGTTTTTTTTTTATAAAAATATAAAGTAGATAGTCCAAGATAATTTACATAAATAAAAAAAAATTAGTAACACATATATAAAAAAAAACTTACAAAATAGGGAGAACATGTGTCTTCCGTGAAAGGACTACCCTAACGAATAAATTCTGCGGGGGAGTCACGACCCTCAGTCACGAGGAACTACGAATCGAGAAAATAAGATATTGAATCAGTCGTTACTTTTTACAAGTTTTGTAGTTCTCCTTCGGCAAGATATTCTCGTCGACACATGTTTCGCTCTCTCGCACGTCCTGAGCATGCCTCGTGCAGAGGCGAAACACGTGTCGACGAGAATATCTTGCCGAAAGAGAACTACAAAACTTGCACAACAGAACAACAAGACACAAGGTGCGGGGTTGGGAAGATCTTAAGAGCCCGGAGGCCACTTTGGTTAGGAGGAGAGGTGTGGCGGTGGTATATGGAGGAACACATCTTAAAACCACTAAGTTTGTTGTTTGAAAGTTGCCGGTTAAGGAGCAGTGCAGCGGAAAAAACACTATATATTTCTCCAGGGTTTCATTTTCAAGGTAAGTGAATTTTGGGGTAAATAAACAGAGTCTTAGTAGGGGTATCCGTCTACAAACAAAATGGCGCGACGCAACTGACTTATGTACCTACTGCTCTATCCGTAACTTACACGCAAGCCAAATTGATTGATTTTACCTTCGTAGTAAGGACAGCCAGACTATGGAACTCTCTACCTGGAGCCCTGTTCCCAGAAAATTATAACCCAGGGGTCTTCAAATCTAGAGTAAATAGGTTTCTTCTAGGCAAGCGTCCTACATCTTATACTATGGTAGTGCTTAATATCAGGCAGGCTATAGTCAAACGTAAGTAAGTATGTAAAAAAACAAGAGTACCTACCTTGTACCTAACACAGTCCGACTAGCACAAAGGCAGAAGATCGTTATGTTCCTGGTACTCGCACACAATGGTCATAACATTCGCAGACCACCCAACGATCCTCGTACCACGCGGATCAGGTTACATGTCGCCAACTCAGCATCCGGCCGATAAGGCTCGGCTTAGGTGTTAGGTATAAAATAAGATTGCATGTTAGAATAAGGGCAGTCTAAATAAAATCTTTAGTCTGAACAGACGTAGTGTTTAATTAATTAGTTTTTAAAAAGACTTTCGTGCGTTCCCGACTTTTAACTGGCGCAGCCGGGCCGGATATCAGTTGCTAGCCAGCGCGTGTGAATATTCGCGTGAATTCCGCGATCCTTGAGCGGCAGCAGTGTGCCAGCACCCTAGCATCGGAAGCTGACACCGGTATCCCCGAACCAAACAAATTTGTTAAAGCGGACTAGATGGCGCTGGGCATGTAAGTACATAGAGTAGCATCCTCTGGAGTAAAATCCTCCTGCTTACCCCATCCCCATCCACGAAAATTGTTTTCTAGTATAAGTATTGTGATTAAAATTGCACAATTTAAGTAAATTTAGTTATATTGTGATTAAAATTGCACAATTTAGGATAATTTAGGGTAACTGTGACTAAAACTGCACAACATAGATTAATTTAGATATATACGCGATTAAAATTGCGCAATAGGTTAAATTAGGTAAATTGTGACGAGAATTGCACAGATAATTATAATTAAGTATAAAATATTTTAATTTAGAAGGAATAGTAATAGATAGTTGTAAAAATGGTGGATGCAGCCACAGCAGCTACCATAGCACCGCCCCTTCTTAGGGACATGTTAAAACTGGTCCCTGATTACGACGGCAACACTAAAACTTTGACGCTTTTCCTTAAAAAATGCGAGTATGTCATTCAGTACTTTCAAGGTACCACCCAAAGAAATGAATTCCTTATGCAATGTCTCACCAGCAAACTCGTTGGAAAAGCTGCCGCCCTAATCAGTGAGCGGGGTGACTTCACAAGTTATGACGACCTCAGGGCATTATTGATCCAACATTTCGGAGACCCGCGTAGTGAAGAGTCAGTAGCGTTTGAACTGGAATCCCTTAAATTGAAAAGCGGAGAGTCCTATCTAGATTTCTGCGGACGTGTGCAGGACATGCGCGCAATATTATTTTCGAAAATTCACCAAAATTCGGCAAATAGCGAAGACGTGAAACAGGCGAAGAAAATAATTCATAATAACACGGCTTTGAACGTCTTTCTCTACAACCTACCTGAACACATGGTTAGGGTGATTCGGCTGAAACAACCCCTAACTCTAGAAGATGCCCTTAAACATGTCCTGGAGGAAGTCAACTTCCAGGATCAATACCAATTAAGATCAAAAATGCTACAGCACTTGACAGTACCAAAACCTCCACCTCTTCCGGTAATGCAACACCCACAATTCAAATTCGGTATCCCTAATCAAGCCCCAATGGCATTCAGACCACAGCCTATACGACCTCCATTTAATATTAACAATAATTACAGACCTCCTATGCAGTTTGGTTACAAGCCAAATTTCCCAACTCAAACAAACATACCGCGACCTCA
Source organism: Macaria notata (assembly GCA_927399415.1). Taxonomy (NCBI): domain Eukaryota; kingdom Metazoa; phylum Arthropoda; class Insecta; order Lepidoptera; family Geometridae; genus Macaria; species Macaria notata. The sequence continues at coordinate 9,485,007 of OV656741.1, forward strand.
AATGACCCCCTTTGGGTACCGCCCACCTCAGCCATTTAACCAAGGAGGGTATCGCCCTCAAGCAGGACAATTCGGATACAGGCCGCCACAGCCTCAAGGCTTTCGTCCACAACCGGGACAGTTTGGTTACCAGCAACCCCAACATCAAGGCTACAAACCACCAGTGCCATTTACCAGTGACGTCACCATGAGAACGGTACAACCAAGGCAGGTACCCCTGAATGAAATAAACATAACACAGGAACAGGCCGACGACTTCAACCCTAATTATGAGGAACAAGGTTATGGTTACTATGAGGACCCTAACTTGTATTACGACCCCATGGTTGAATACACTGAAGAACAAATCAATGAAGAAGAGACCAAGGACGATACAGTGGAAAATTTTTGCTTAACCCTGAGCTCAAAACCCCCGAGGTAATTGAGCTCAACTACGACGCCACCCGAAAACTACCCTATGTAAAATTCAACGATATAAATGCAAAATTTATGCTAGACTCAGGAAGCAGCAGATGTTTTATCAGCCCAAGGAAGGCAGACACTCATTACCAGCAATACAAAAGAAATGAACCCTTCGAGGTAACAAGTACTCACGCATCCAGTTCACATAATCATGTGGTGGACATACCCTTATTCAAAGAATTCAACGAAGAAATGGACCACAAGTTTTTCGTATACGACGTAGACCCCAAATATGATGGAGTCATTGGATGGGACCTAATGCTTAAATTGAAAGCCAAAATTGATCTAGACGACAGAACTTTCAAAACACAAAACGCAACCATCCCAATATATTATGACAAGGATCATTCGGTGACCCTAGAACCAAGGTCAGAAACCCGGGTAAAGATACCAGTGTCCGTAGAAAACGGAGATGCAATTATCGAATACAAACAGTTTTGTGAAAATGTCAGGATGCCCGCCGCTATTGTGAAGTGTGAAAATTTTTATGCCACCACAGTTATCCAAAATGCATCTGAAAATGAAGTAGGCATGACTATAAAGAAACCCTTTGTAGTACGGCCAGTCCGAAAGGATGACGTAATAGCATGCGACCTGAATTACATAACGGAATCAACTGAAGTAGAAATTGATCAACTACTCAAGGAAAACCTAGCAAAGCTACGCTTGGACCACCTTAGCTCGGAAGAAAGAAAAGCTATACGTGACTTATGTATAGAATATAAAGACATATTCTACTGTGAAGACCTACCCCTTACCTTCACGAATCAGGTTAAACACCAAATCAGAACAACAAGCGACAACCCTATATACATAAAGCCGTATAGACAGGCTCCAGCCCAAGCTGAAGAAATTAAAAATCAAGTAGAAAAGCTGCTCAAGGACGACGTGGTACAAGAATCACACTCACCTTGGAGCGCTCCGGTGCACCTCGTCCCTAAAAAGCTTGACGCTTCCGGACAAGTGAAATACCGAATGGTAGTCGATTATAGGCGCCTTAACGAAATAACGACGGACGATCGCTACCCTCTACCGAATATCTGTGACCTTTTCGACAAATTAGGTAAAAGCAATTATTTCACAACCCTGGATCTTGCTTCCGGTTATCATCAGATCGAGATAGCAGAAGAAGACAGACAAAAGACAGCGTTTTCTACCCAAAATGGTCATTATGAATTCCTTCGCATGCCATTTGGCTTAAAAACGGCCCCAGCAACCTTCCAACGTGCCATGGACAACGTACTAAGAGGGCTGCAAGGTATACACTGTTTGGTATATCTAGATGATATACTTATATATTCTAACGGACTCCGCGAGCATCTGGAGAAGTTACGCGCAGTCTTTGATAGGCTCAGACTCACCAACCTCAAGGTCCAACTAGACAAATCAGAATTCCTACGGAGAGAAGTTCAATATCTTGGTCACACACTAACTAAAGACGGACTCCGACCAAATAATGACAAAATCCAAGTGGTGATTGACTACCCAATTCCAGAGACTCAGACAGAAATAAAAAGATTTCTGGGATTTATTGGCTACTATCGAAGATTTATCAAAGATTTTTCAAAAATAACACAACCGTTAACAGCTTGTTTAAGGAAAGGAAAAACTGTTGAAAAATCGGAAAAATACATCGAAGCCTTTCAAAAGTGTAAAGAGCTGTTAATCAACGCCCCGATACTTCAATACCCGGACATGAACAAGCCCTTCATATTGACCACCGACGCTTCGGAAGTGGCAATAGGAGCCGTGTTATCCCAAGGGACAATTGGCTCCGACCGACCTATTGCATACGCCAGTCGAACTTTATCGGACACAGAAAGAAAGTACAGTGCCATCGAAAGAGAGCTATTGGCAATAATTTGGGCCACAAAACACTTCCGGCCGTACTTATACGGAAGGAAATTTGACATTGTAACCGACCACAAACCCTTGCTCTGGCTATATCAACTAAAAGAGCCGGGCAGTAAGTTAACACGTTGGCGTTTACGACTTCAAGAATACGATTTTGACATAAAACACAAAAATGGACAACTAAATGCAAATGCTGACGCACTATCACGTCTCAAACTTAATGCATTGACTACAGCAGAAGAACCTGACGATATATCAATGATTGTCAATCTAGATAATCCTTCTCAGCAATCTGACACCATATCTATATCCGACTCAGAGAGAACGGCAACCAACAGTCCTATAACTATCTCAGACACAGATTCCATAGACCAAATTTTGAGTAAGGAACCCGAATGTCTCGTACCATCGGAGACAAGTTCCAGCGCTACAGAAACGATTCATTCAGGCAGAGACTTAGAATCTCTAGGTATACCTATATTACATGAAGCTGTGGACACAAAACCAAACCAAATACTCGTGTTTCAAAAATTCACTGACGGATTACAAGTAACCGATATATCTACGAAACATCAAAAAATTCTAGAGGTTTTCTTACCTCACGGCAAACCAGACCTTATATGTGAATTCCTAAAAAAATACATTAAACCCAAGAACAAATACTTCGTTTACTTCGAGACCACACAGCACCGACGAGAATTTAGCAACGTCGTGATTTCCATGTTCAAACAAGGTACTATCAATTTTCATGAATGCACCGAGAGAGTGATTAACGTTGAAAATGAAGACGAACAAAAATTGATAATCAAAAAGATACACGAAGGAAAAACATGCCACAGAGGTATAACAGAAACAATTAAAAGAATAAAGCGATCTTATTATTGGCCCGACATGCAAGAAACGGTCTCTGCAGTAATTAACTCGTGCGACCAATGCAGGATCGCCAAGTATGACCGAAAACCAATCAAACCAGTATTACAACTCACTGAAACACAGGATGCCCCATTCCAAGAATTATTCATGGATATATTTTCCATCGACTCCAAATCCTACCTCACGATAGTAGACGCGTTCAGCAAGCTAGCACAGGCAATAGAGATACCATCACGGTCAACGCCCGAGGTAGTAAGAGCACTCCTTAAATACTTCAGTTTCTATGGCATTCCGCGAAAAATTAGCTGCGACCCCGGTACCGAATTTAATAACGACCTACTCCGAGAACTTACACAATTACACAAAATAACACTGCACATAACTACACCAAATAACCCGAATTCTGTCGGCATAGTAGAGCGTTTCCATTCCACCATAATTGAAATTTATCGCCTAGCCAAATACGAAAAGAAATACACAGACGCAGCAAATATAATGACCTATGCTATAATGGCATACAATAATACCATACATAGCGCTACAGATTTAACACCATTCGAAGTTGTATTTGGACACACAGAATTAAATTCCTCTTTTGACGTACAATTTGACAAAGCTTATAAACAACAACTGATAAAAGATCATAAGAAACGAACTAATGAATTATATAAATTCATCTCGGAAAAACTGCAAAAAGACAAAGAAAAGGTGAAGCATAAACGCGGTGGAGAAATAGTACCGCCATTCACGGAAGGACAGGCATTATATGCGAAGGCAGTAAACAAAAGACAATCCAAGGATAAACCTAGGTACCAAAAAGCTATAATAACTGGTGAAGCTAAACAAAACGTCGTACCCATAAAAATCAAGGACAGAGACACCAAGGTCCCAATTAAAAATGTAAAACGCCCTCCGCAGGTGGTGCTTCCTCCTGGTGATGGTGACGTGCGTCCATGCCCAAGGTCTCCAGAGCCAGGGCCTTCAACTTCAAGAAATTAATGAAAATCCAGGCCTCCTCCCAGTTAAGCAAGGTCGTGCCTCGCTACAGTACGATAGTTGGTCTATTATAAAAACTATAGATTTAACAGGTATCTCCTCCGACTTGCAATTTCATTCGCAACAATATTCAAAGTTTTATAACAAGGTTATATTAGCCTCTAAAAATGTTTCCTCCCTCATTATTAAATTGAAAGACTTTCAGACTCAAATTGAATACATCCGTGATGAGGCTACAGAAAAACTACAGAAGTTAGTACCTAGCAAACGCGTAAAACGAGGTCTTATCAACCCTCTAGGTTCTTTGATCAAAGTAATAACAGGAAATCTAGATAATGATGACGCTATTCATTTCGAACAATTATTAACTGAGACACAAACCCGTGAGCAAGCCGTTTCCAATAAAATCACTATTATTACCGAAATGCTGGATCACATCGTAAACTCAAGTGAAATTGTAAATGAAAACACAAAGCTTCTGAATGATAGAGTTAATAAAATAGAATTTTACCTGAGATCACATGATAATTTCGAGGAACTTCTAACTTTCCATATTATGAATGTATTCAACCTCTTTATTAGTAATTTCCGCACTATTTCCATTAAACTCGGCGATGTAGAGACGGCTTTAGCCCTTAGTAAAGTGTCTGTACTCCATAAAACTGTAATAGATTCTGTAGAGATTATAACATTGCTGAAAGAAATAAGTACATATGGTAAGCTTATGTATCCTGTAAATAATCAAAACCTAATAAATTTAGAAGAGACATTCTCTGTTAAAGCATACCTTAAAGACAGTTATGTTAGGTTTATAATTGATGTTCCATTAGTTGAAAATGAATGTTATGTATATTATAAATTGTACCCACTGCCCATGCTTAACCATACCACCGCCGATACCTTTACCATAATTCCTGAATATCCCTATTTACTCCAGGATGAGAAAAGCTACCGCCCACTTGCCCAAAAGTGTAAAGAGATAACCGCCAAAGAGTACCTGTGCTCTGAAAGCAGCATCGCGCCTTATTTCGCAGAAACCTGTGTGGAACAGTTAATGAAATACCGAGCACATCTACCAAAATGTAGTAAGCACAAGGTCATTACAGAAGAATTAAAGACACAGAAAATCTCTGATAACGTTTGGATTATCTTCTCCAAATTTAAAAAGGTGCTTACGCAGCAATGCAGCGACGACGTCACACAGGAGCCACTGAGAGGTACATACATTCTCACTATCCAGAAACCATGCGATGTCACCATTGGCACTCTGCGACTCCGTGCAAACCGTTTCCATGAATTGGGAAATTCTTATAACCGCATACCTATTGTAAACTTACCTGATCTATCAGAAAACAAAATGGAAAATATGGAACCCATAAACCTGCAACGAGTTAACCTAGATGACGTGCAACACCTCAATTATATGTTGAAGAAAAGTGTGAAAAGTGTTCAAAATTCAAGTGAAGTGAAAAGCCTTGGCATTGCCACAATTGTGCTCTATATAATCTTATTGGTTTTTTTTGTATACACATTACAGTTAAAAATTATACTTTATATCCGGAAAATCTATGAGACACCCTCAACCCCTGTAATTGAACATGAAAATGTAAATGAAAATCCGATTTTACTTGTAAGTTAAGAATGTTATTCGCATAAGTTCGCTGCCTCTACAAACCCCTCCGAGCAGGACCTGGTATTGCAAGCAGCAATAGTCTTAAGATATAGAATAAGAAAATGTATGTATGTAAACCGAAATTCTCGGAAAATCCTTTTCCGATAATTTCGAGTCTGAGGGGGAAGGCGTTATGTTCCTGGTACTCGCACACAATGGTCATAACATTCGCAGACCACCCAACGATCCTCGTACCACGCGGATCAGGTTACATGTCGCCAACTCAGCATCCGGCCGATAAGGCTCGGCTTAGGTGTTAGGTATAAAATAAGATTGCATGTTAGAATAAGGGCAGTCTAAATAAAATCTTTAGTCTGAACAGACGTAGTGTTTAATTAATTAGTTTTTAAAAAGACTTTCGTGCGTTCCCGACTTTTAACTAGATTCACAATATTTTAAGTTGTTATTATGTCAGTAAATATATTTGTATGCGCTGAGTTTGTTTTCGTTTGTCATATTTGTTGTAAACCACGTTGTGGTAAGTTTACAGCAGACATAATATAATTAATGTATATCTGTAACATAATCTGCGCACGCTGCGGACAAAACGATCGCAAACAGGACAAGTTCTCAATCTCAGCATAAGCGATTTGTATTAAAATAATAAAATGTATTCAAAGAATTAAACTAAATTATTTCATGTAGTTAAAACTCGTACTTATTTATAGATGGAATCATGTTAATTAAAGACTAAGTTAAAATTTAGATGTTGTAACTAACCATGACATATGTAGTTATATTTGAATGGAAATGGCAAGAGAATGTAACAGGGCTACTCACTCTACTTGCGGTGAATACAGTTCATCTATCTATATAATATAAAACTCAAAGGTGACTGACTCACTGATATAGTGATCTATCAACGCACAGCCTAAACCACTGGACGGATTGGACTGCAATTTGGAATGAAGGCAGATGTTATAACGTAGGCATTCCCTAAGAAAGGATTTTTGGAAATGCCACTTTTAAAGGGAAATAGGGGATGCAAGTTTTACTTATTAATGCGAGCGAAGCCGCGAGCACCCACTAGTGTAAAGATAAAAATAAACTTTATGTGAAAAAAAGTAAGATAGAATCTATACTAATATTATAAAGCTGAAGAGTTTGTTTGTTTGTTGGAACGCGCTAATCTCAGGAATTACGGGTGCGAATTAAAAAAAACTTTTTAAGTTTAGTATGGCTATATAACATCACGCTGCAACTAATACTAGCGAAGAAATAATGGAAAATGTGGAAAAAACGGGGAAAATTAATCATCTGTGAGGGCTTCCGTTGCGTGCACTGCGAAAACGGTTCAAGATTAAAAAAAATATATATTTAAGAATTATTTTTCTTGAAATGATCTAACAAAATGTCTGCAACAGTATATATCTATCTTTTAAGGTTAACTCAACAGACCCGTTTTTATGGTAATAACTATTCCACGCGAACGAAGTAGAGGGAACCAGCTAGTGTACAAATAAAAATTAAGACAGATTGCATGTCAACTTACTTGACTGGTTTTTAATAATAATTAAGTTAATATAAGCCCGTGGTAAACCACTTTGGAACGAATAAACCAATGCGAAAATAATTATGTGTAACCTACCATTGAGCAATATCAAATATCAATATGCAATATACAATAAAATTTATCCAAGTGATTACAATAGTATGTTTAGTTATATTATAATTTTAAAATAAAATACACGTAACTCTTTACATCAGATTTAGATTTGCACTTTTCCTAATATAAAAAATGGTGTCTCCAACTTTTGTACTCATTTGTATTTATTTGAAAACATCGACATCATTAAAACCTGGTCTTCGTATAGTCGACGGGCGCGACGCAGAACCTGGTGAATTCCCATTCGCTGTAAGACTGGAATCTCATTTAAAAAGAATTTACCAAAATAGAACTGAATTAGTAGTATTCGGAGGATGTTCCGGAGCAGCAATTGCAGCCACGTGGACCTTGACCGCTGCTCACTGCGCATCTAAAGGACCATACAAGTCGCGGCTTGTGAACAAGACATTATACATTTTGGAGATATCAAATAAAATTAGATACGGTAACACGCATCAGAAGCCAAGTGTCAACGAACAACTTGTTCTAATTTTGGAAGGTTTTATGCCTACGCTTATTAGAAATCCTGTTACTGGCAAAGACGACATCGCACTGCTTCGAACAGATCCTATATTAGTAGAGAGATATGCAAGACTCAGTAGTGTGGAATACACGGCGCTCATTGGGCAGGAAGTCACGCTTATGGGCTATGGCTTCACTCGAGCGGCACCTAACGTTAATGAGTTCGGGTTAACATACGACACAGATAAACCCCTTCAAGTAATCGATAAAGCTCTGCTGGTTAGCTGTGCGTCCAAGCACGTGTATTATGCTAATAGCATGATGGTATGTGTAACGTTCAAATGTGGGAGCACCAGTTATGTTGGCCCGGGTGACTCCGGCTCCCCAGCTCTGCATGATACTGGGGTCATCGGTGTGTTATGTTGCGGTGATGATCCTCTGTTTCTACCAAATCGCCGTAACAATAAGCTTCATGCTAGGAGTGCTGCTTATACCCCTGTCAGTGTGTATATAGATTGGATTAACTCGATTATTACAAATCATACCGTTGTATAAAAGCGAGAGTCTGTTGGTTGGTCTATTGGTTCTGTTTCTTCGACCTAACAGATCCATCAACACAAATTTCTTGGTTGCATTCAGACCTATCATAAAAACACACACACCGTACACCAAGCAAGTAAAATTACTCGATTTTATTGAAATTGGTTAAATCCTGGCCTTGTATTACAGTCATATATCATATCAAGGTACACCCCTGGAGCAAGTTGAGTCAACAACATTTTTGGGTGTTATCATTGACAAATATTGTAATTGGAAAGCACATATAGAAAAAGTCTGCTCTAAATTACAGAAATATGTGTATGTATTAGGTCGTCTACGCCGTGTAGCAACTTTACAAGCGACCCTTAATGCATACCACGGATATGTATCCTCCCAGTTGCGGTATGGTTTGATAATCTGGGGTAACTCTGTAGATTGTGAAAAAGCTTTTAGGGTCCAAAAAAAATGCATAAGAGCATTAAGTGGTGCACACTACCTAGCCCCTTGCGCGCCCCTTTTTAAAAAATATAGGGTTCTCCCATTGCCATGTCTTTATGTATATGAAATATGTATGTTTGTGCGCCAACACAGTAACCTGTTTCAGGCAAATAGTGACGTTACTGGCCGGGACAGAGGCAGGCGTCGACAAAACGTGTTAACTAATCCAATACGACGGTTGAAAGTAACCAGCCAGAATGTAAACTGCATAGCTATTACTATTTACAATAAATTACCCAATGATATTAAGGAATTGAAGTGGAGTAGCTTTAAGAGAAAGTTGTTTGATTACTTGCTTGACAAATGTTATTATAAATTAATTGACTTTTTAGATGAAAAAATATAATTGTATACCTAATAACTATTACACTAACCATAATATTTGTACGCCTATCGGCAGAATATTTGATTCAATATTATAATTTTAACATCAATGTATGACAATATTCGAGCAAATAAATATATTTCATTTCATTTCATACAACAAGCACAAGGCTAGTAGTAAGTTCTATAATATTTAATGGTAAATATATGTTACATATTACGTCAATATAAGCGAGTGTGGCTCAGCGGTTCCAGTGTCTGCTTTCATCCAGACGTACCCTTGTTCGAATCCGCCCTACACCAATGACTTGTATTTTTCAAGTTATGTGTAGATTTGCACTCGCTTAGCGGTGAAGGAAAACATCGTGAGGAAACCGACATGTTTGAGGACCACAATATCCGAGGACATGCGTCTTCCGTGGAAGGACCTGGGCGCCTACCACGATGTATCTGCCCAAGAAAACTCCCCTAACGAATTAATTCTGCGGGGGAGTCACGACCCTCAGTCATGAGGAAATACGACTCAAAGAGAGAGAGATTACGTCAATATATACATTCGTATGTCACATTAATTGCAAATTTACTCCATGTTTCTGTAACATAATCTGTTTACGCTGAGGAGAAACACTCGCATGCAGCACATTGACAAGATCTCGATCTCAGTGCAGTTGGTTCGTATCAAATGAATGAAATGTATAAGAATTATAATAAAGTCTTTCATGTATTTTTTACTCGTATTTATATTATGCAATCTTGATTATTATTATAGATTTATTTCAAATTGACTTGGGAAAGAAGAGACAGCTGACAGCTATACTTGATTGCAAATGGCAAGTAAATGCGACCAGGCTACCCAAGTTAAGTCTATCTTACAATCGAAAAAAATGTTACAGAATATATAAGGTTTATAGTTTAAAACCTGTCGTTTCAATACCGGTAAACATGGTTCATGTTTAGATAAGTTTTTTTTTATAAAAATATAAAGTAGATAGTCAAGATAATTTACATAAATAAAAAAAATTACTAACACATACAGAAAAAAATACTCACAAAATAGGGCTGGTGTTAGGGCCCGGGACGTAGAGCTCGCCTCACTTCGCGGTGCAGGCGGAGCTGGATGCTCTTTTAGAGCACCCGAGGTGGTCGGCGAGAGGCGAGAGGAGAACGGGGTACCGGCCGAGTAGCAGCAACACCGGAACCGAACTCCGTGCGCAGAGGGCGCACTCGATTGAATAAACGAAAAATGAAAACGATCAAATTATAATTTACATCACAAATATGCAGTAATAAGATAATCGTGATAAAAAATAAAACACATTTGCTTAAAATATTGACAGACTTGTTTTTGCTAACACTACCTATGCATAAGTTTATTTTTACAACTTTTGAAAAAAAACAAAGCTAAAAATATGTAGCAATTATTTGTAACTTTCTTTTCTGAAAAGTTTGCATATTTATTTTTCCGTAATTGAAATAACCCTGTAAATAAATTCCTATCTATTTTATAATAAAACAACTACTCAGAAGTGATCGCTTGTGAAAGTACCGCCCTGCACATGGCAAATACTTAACATTATATGCGACAATAAATAACTTGTATTTACATACGTACGTAGGTAGTAGCTGGTAACAATATATATAGAAATTAATATAATAAAATTTACGTTAAAAAAGATTTTAAAGATTTTCTTTATTTTTGTTTAGTTTTTTCCCCTTGTTTTTATATTTTATTATTGTAAATGGAGCCATTTTAATAACGTTAAATTGTAGGACCCGGATGTTTGTCTAGTACGGCAGTCGTTAAGCCATGTCAGAGGCCTCTAGGCTTGATAAACTCTCGACACCAGAGATGGCCACTTTCATTCGATAAGAAGAATATAATACAATGTAGAATCGATATTTTATACTCTTCAACTTCTTTGTTGTAATTTTTCTTAGGTTCGTTTTCACAAAAATGCTTTAACGCATTGACTGCCCTGTTAGCTTAGTTGGTAGTGGTTCTGCCTTCTAATCTAGGGGTACGGGTTCGATTCCCGCATAACACAAGTAATTATACAAATAAAAAAATACTTGTGTTAAGTCTGGTAGTTTCTATATTTAATAAGTATGTATTTCCAAAAAAAAGTATATATGTATTATATCCGTTATCTAGTACCCATGATACAAGCGAAAGCTTAGTATGGGGCTAGATGGCGCTGTGTGATATGTTCTCAAAATATTTATTTATTTATTATTTATTTATTTAGCAGCAAATTAATCTAGTAGGTACCTAAAATATAATTAAATGTTTTTCAGTGTTGTTTTGTTATATTTTAAACGCTTGCTTGTATATAGTTAGAAATAAAAAATAATTTATTATACATATGGCAGTCTCTTAAAGTCATCTAGCTATGCTATAAAGATGATTAAATTCAATTAATATATCACCAAATACCTACGTTGTGTTTACTATATTACGCACCCGAGATGAGGTGATTTACAACTCATTCTGAATTTTTTTATAATGCTTTCACATTTGCCTAACTTGCAAATAAAAAAATAATAATATTATAAGTTACGCAAATCCCACTTTTCTTAAATTTCCCTTTGAATAACACAATGCGTTTTTAATACACACACGTCGCCCCGACTTTGCCTTCCCATGCTAAGTTCGGAATTCCACTTTTTATCGCCCACTGTTTATGTCAACCCCCCACTTGCGTGAGTTTTTCCCCTTTATTTGAAGATTTAATGAATAAGAATAGGTTTGAAAAAGCAAAGAGGTTTGATTTAAGCGCCCTTATCTTTTAGATTGAGAGAATCAGAAGCCGGCATAATGTTAAAGGCAATGGTCACACTTTTTGTAATTAAATAATTTGAAAGAATAACATTTAATTTGTTGTATTGTGATTTTGATTTATCGTAAATTATGTATTTTTGCGAATAATATTAATGATTCGAAATGTAAGTTTAGTTACCTATTGAAGACTTTTATACTTTTTTTTTGAATGCCGAAAGGTGGAATATGGAGACACTTCATATAGATGCCGGCTATCTATAATTCTAATTAATCCATGTTCGATAATAAACAATTTGATTTGATTTCAATTTGATTTAACATTAATAATTCCTTGTTGACTATAATTTGGTCAACAATTAAGAACGAGCTTGAGAAATTAATTTGATTCAGAATAATATATTCGACATTGGTACATTTATCTGTGTATACTATATCAGACAAACTGGCATCGATATACTAGAATATACGTATATGGGTTGAGGTAATAATTTGGTTGGTTGTTAAGATTTGTGGGATATTTTTGCGTATCAATGGTTACCCAATTTCTGCACAAAAATACTAGATATAAATTGCATAAAACATAATAGGAAGTAATAAATTCATTTCCAATTAAATTATAAGAATTTTCTTTCACTTTTTATAGCTAGTATGTTCGTGGCTTTAGGTTTCTTACTGGTACAGGTCTAGTACCGTAGTACGATGGTGCTATTCATTTGTAATTTATAGCTTTCTATGATGCGGCGAGGTGCCGACTTGATAAGGATACAGTTTTTGTCGTTTACTGCTTTGATATATCTAAACATATAATAAAGCTGTAACAAGTCGGTGTCTGTACATTAATGATAATTGAAAAAAAATAGTTGAAGGGTCTTCATTGATGCAATAGAACCAAAATCATATTAAAAAAACTGTTTGTCTGTATGTCTGTCGGTATGTTTGTTCGTTATAGACTCGAAAACGGCTGAACCGATTTGTCTACGGTTTTCACTCACATGTTGGTGCATTTTTAACTTAACATTTAGTGATTATTTCATTTCAATCGGTTCGTAAATAAAAAAGTTATGTTCATTTTAAACCTTTTTATCTCTAAATAATGCGAGGGAAGCCGAACTAGAACTATAATGCACTATCTTAAAAGTGAGTACGAATCGGTTCTTATCGGGTAAGCACGTTTCTTTTTAAGCTACATATAGCCTTAGCTTACCATCAGGCAAACTATGGTCAAGTGCAAACCCGTTCTATTTAAAAACAAGTAAATAATAATGGCTGCAGTTTCACTTGAATATACATAAAGGTATAAGAAGTCACTGTCGGAACCCTATACTAACACCATACCAAAATTCACGATGATTCGTCGCTCCTTTGCACAGTGTGACAGAAGAACAAACTGATATTTCTTCCGCGTATTTTAGTAATCCTTATTTTGTTTTACTCTGCTTACTTTTTTTTTATATATATTTATTAATGATATAAAAATGAATACTACAATATACCTATGTACAGTGTGTATCATATTATACTTATGTATATGTCAGGTTCTGTATTTAATTCTGATTATAACTCTAAAACTAAATCTGCCATTGAATGAATACAGGTACATCCAGTTTTCTTAAACCGCCTTATAAGGTACTTACTTTTAAATAAAATTTTATGACCGTGAAGCACGAAAACCTTTCAATAAGTGAATAAACGTCGCCAAGTTTAATTACTGGCGATAGATTACTCCTCATAGAATTTGAATAGAGAAGTATATAGTCTTTTATTTATATCAGATATTCGATACACGTCACAAAAAACACAAATAAATTAAATGCATAGTACCTACAATAAAATACAATAAATATTGCAAAAAATAAATATACAATTCAATTCTAAAATCTAAGGTTCAATGATCTATGCATTTTTCGTTACGATTTTCAGGTATGAAGCAGTAGGCACTTAAAGTTCGTAGTGAATAGATTTTTTGTATTAGCAGTGCTACAACACCGAGTGAGTTACTAATACACTGTTAAGTTAATATTTATTTTTAAGAACATTTAATAGAAAATAGAAAAACATTTATTAAGACAGAATTACAGACATTTAGCAAATATACACACACACACAATGACACATACAATAATTAATTGTACATCTACCTACATTTCTTATACTCTTTTGATTTAGAAATTTGATAAGTTCAGGACATTCAGGACACAATGCCTTCAGTGGTATTCAGAATATGGACGCCTTTTTCGATATACTTGGCAAAGTGATGGAGAAGCTTAGCATATTTATCTAGTACTAGTGGGTGCTCGCGGCTTCACTCGCATTAAGAATTAAAACTTGCATCCCTTATATCACCCCTTTAAAATGGTATTTCCAAAAAATCTTTCTTAGCGGATGCCTACGTCATAACATCTACCTACATGCCAAATTTCAGCCCGATCTGATCTGTGGTTCGGGCTGTGCGTTGATAGATCACTATATCAGTCAGTCACCTTTGAAATTTATATACCTATAGATACATCTATTAGTTATAATCTGTGGCCACTTCGATCATTCGGTACCTTGTACTGTAAATAAGTACGTTATTTATTTTATAATTAGCCGTAAGTTAATTACAGTATAATTGCAGAGGACAACGACGCCCTCTGTCGGAGAATGTTCGATCGATCGATCGACGATTGCGGTTTTTGTCTAAGCTTCGTTATATTTTATTTTATTGTTAGTTGGAAGTTATTGTTTTGTTTTAGATATGATGGAGTTTTTATCAAGTATTTTTATATTTTTGTACAAATAAAGACGAATTTCACGAACATTAGCCCAGATTGTAACTCGCAGGTCTCAACTTTTGTTTTTCGTATTTTTTGAATGTGTGATAGTACCTACTTGTAAAGAGTTATTAAGACATTCACACTGCACTAATTTTGTTCAGGCCTTGATTTGCAGTTAGACAAAAAAAATGTATGTAAAACGTATGCATAGCGTTCCTGATTCATTCAGATAATATTCAGATGAGCAACGGAGAAGTAAAATTTTAGTAAATTTTTACACATGGATCACGAAAATCCCATTCAAGTTTCACATGCACCTAGTAATCTAAACCCAACACAAACCGAGCAAGCTATAAAAAGTCCATCGCCTAGCGGTCTAGCTTTTAAATCTCGCACAAAGCACAAACAAGAGTTTTAAAGTTATAGCTTGCCAACACCAACGACATAGAACACTATAAGACTGGCTTAAACGCTATATTCTGACATATTGTAACTTGTAAGTCAAGGAGCACAAAACACAGAGCCAAAACATATAAACTTGTTTCATTTGGTACCCATCTGCATACAGAGCAAATCTGACGTTTTGATGCTTTTTAAGCAAGAACGGTCTCACATACTTGCCAAAAGACGTCATTAACACACGTTTCGGTATATTCCGAGTACCGGCTTCGTTTTGGCGTTTTGAGTTTATTTTGAGTAGTATCTGTGAGAAATGTTTTTTTTAAGTACTATGCAGCTGGTTGCTATGCTACGGTTGTGTCACCGGGCGATGGTTGGGTACTGATGGCGCCCGGCCCAAGAAATGATTGAGTAAGGCTAGTCTTGTATAGTACAGTGTCAGTGTGCTGCGCGCGCACACAATAGCTCGCGACGCCATCTCGCGGCTGTCGGTGGAGCGACGAAAAAATCGCAACCTGCCTCTATTGATACGACATTGACGGATTCAGGAGAATGGAAGTAGGGTTGGCAAAAGCAGATTTGACAGGGCTTGGCAGCGCAAAAAATATATTTTAGTTGTTATTTTAGTAAAAGAGTCCTTATAATCTAAAAAAAAAAAGTTTTGTTACAAAACGATGCTGTATTTCTAGAAGATACGTACTACTACGAAATAAGTACTGAAACAATGTTTAGGAATTATTTTAAAAACATATTACTATTATTATATGCAACTTAAATATCACGCCCAGTAACTAATATACAAATACACATTTTTACAATAAGGGCCACTTGTGTATGTTTTTTTTTACTAAAGTTGGAAACAATGTCTCTCAAGTTAAATAGATTTAAGGTCTAGATATCTAAAAACTCTCGCTTAGATTAAAAAAAACTTTTCTTTTATCTGTGAATCAAACCCATCACTCTCGTGCCACCCCTAGTATAATATACATGGCTGAGCCGCCGGCCTGACATGTTTACGGACCAATTATTTGTATGGATTCCTGCGCAATAATGATTTCTTGCGTCAGTCAGTCTGTCTGCTCTGGAGATACGTCCTTTGGCTTTGTAGCTGATTCGGTTAGGTGCTGGATTTTTGTAGAAAAGTAGAGTTTATAATAATAATAATAATAAAGTATATTACCATCTAGCCCCACACTAAGCAAACGCTTGTGTCGTGGGTACTAGGTAACGGATATAATACTTCCCCGATTCCCTGGGGGCTAACCCCGATTCCCTGGGGGCTAAATGAGACCCCCTGCCTCCCGGCTTGCCTTGATTGGCCGTCCGGGAGTGGAAGACGCAAGAGCTAAGTACCTAAGCTCCAGGGTGGAAGTGTTAAAGGGCATAACGCCGCTAGTACCGCTCAGAGAACGCGCAGCACACCTCTCGACACCCTAAGCCACTCACACCAATGTTGCCCTTCCGGCGTCATCTTAGGCTGCCTTCTGTGGAGGGCCCATTTAGTGAGTGGCAAGTCATCACCCGCTATATTTTTTATGAATGAGGCATAACTGGCGGGTGCCGTTCCTCGTACAATAGACCAGTTTAATTAAGTCAATGAACAACTCAACACAATAGCCTGTAACATTAATACCATGTCTGCAATAGTTACTTTATATACCTAACATCCTCTATCTGTATTTTTTACTTAATTTTAAGTATAACATTGTAAAAGGCCTCTCAGTGTTGGCTACGGCCCCACTGATGCCTTAAAAATACCGGGCGTAAGGCCCGAGAATCTGTGAAGTATAATAATAATAAATATTCCGGGACATTGCACACAGCGCCATCTAGCCCCACACTAAGCAAACGCTTGTGTCGTGGGTACTAGGTAACGGATATAATACTTGTATAAGTTTATTTTGAGGTTTAGTGAATATTTTGGGGCATACTTAATTTATCATTTATGTATAATTTGATAAATTAATTAAATTATCGTTTGACCACAGTTGTTTAAGCAAATGAACATTATAAGCCACTTATACATATATTTACAGTTTAAGTTCTTTTGATATTGTTTATTTATTTTTCTGATACAAATATATTGAATTGACTTAAATAAGATATAGCACGTTTGCTAAAAATAAACAAGTCCCTCTAAATTTGAGGGGAAAAAATAAAGGGATAGAAACTTGTTTTATGACAGATCAAATTGTCTGACTTAATGAAACGAAATGTTTTTATGATAATTTATGTTGTACATAAATAATAATAATAATAATAATAATAATAATAATAATAATAATAATAATAATAATAATAATAATAATAATAATAATAATAATAATAAGAGTGAGTGGCAAGTCATCACCCGCTATAATTTTTATGAATGAGGCATAACTGGCGGGTGCCGTTCCTCGTACAATAGACCAGTTGAATTAAGTCAATGAACAACTCAACACAATAGCCTGTAACATTAATACCATGTCTGCAATAGTTACTTTATATACCTAACATCCTCTATCTGTAATTTTTACTTAATTTTAAGTACCTATACTATTGTAAAAGGCTTCTCAGTGTTGGCTACGGCCCCACTGATGCCTTAAAAATACCGGGCGTAAGGCCCGAGAATCTGTGAAGAGAAATAAAGATATAATAATAATAATACATACTATATACCTATTTAGTATGTATAATATAAAACACATCCAAACAAAAAGTTAGTCTCTGATGTACGCTGAGATTTTTGTATACTGATAGCTTAGATAGATTTTTAAAGTACAGTCCTTAATATACTATTAGTAACAAATTTAGAACCATGTGGTTTTTATTAAAAAAAAAACAATTGGAGATGCTGGGGATCGAACCCAGGGCCTTTCACATGCAAAGCGAACGCTCTACCACTGAGCTACATCCCCGTGTGAAGGCTCTATCATTTTTCAGATTTAGAAACAGAATTCGTAATGAAAAGGTTTGTTTGCATAGCTGAATGTATATTGTACAAATATGATTACATAGTAAATATACCCAGTATGTTCAAACTTATGAGTTGGTAGCCCGATTTTAGTAATTCGATTACAATATTTTTAAGAAATGGTCAGATTATAAGCCAATGTTATCTCTCAGTTAAACTTTATTTACAATAATAAAATATAAAAACCAGGGAAGAAAAACTAAATATACTACTTCTAACTATTACAAAAAACGGGCACTTAGAAAATCTTTAGAAATGCCTAAAGATAATCTAAGTGCTCCAGCCCACTACCAGAGGGCAGCGTGCCCAGCATACTGGCCGCATTACCACGCTGGATGGCAATGATGATACGTTGAGCCACAAAAAGTCCAACATTTTGGTCATACGTCGCGTCAACCAAGCGCTCCGAGAGGTTTTGGAAAATAGTATGGGCACCCGGACTCCACGGCCCCAAAGTCTCGATTTCAAAACGCTCAAATATGTAACCTCGGCCGATTGCCTCTTGTGATGCTCGGCAATAACAGCCGCCGCTCCAGCCCGACACCGTGTCAAAGACAAATCAAATCTATCAGTTGATTTCATACATGGTATATAAGGAAACTATTTTATTTTGAAATAAATAGTTCGTTCTTGCATCTCAGAGTTATTTTATTTATCTATACTTCAGTAAAAAAAAAAAATTTTTACTGTTATTAAATAAAGCTTAAATTCTCAACGAATTAGCAAAATCAATAGAGGCAGGCAAACTAAAAGATGGGAAGACGATATCAGGAAAATGTAAGTAAAAATAAATTGTAAAATTATTGTTATAATAAGTTGAGCAAATTAATATAATTAAATAGAAAGCCTTTAGCTTTTTATTTAATCTGGTGACTAATGTTTAATAACTAGCTATATTCTGTTCATCTGTTATTGAGGTTTAAATGCTATATTCTATTATTTATATTTTCATAGAAAAGTTTTATAACATTAAGCGATATATCATTACCTATTAAACCCCCACCTCTTTCTAGACTACGTTTAGCACCCACCTCACGCGTGCATCGATCGCTGAGAGCCGCACTGAGATGCTGAAATTCAGGCCTGAAGGAAAACACGACCAGTTCTTTTTCAGTACAGATTATAAAGACTATGTCTGAGACGACGGCGTCTTTTGTTTGAGTGTTGCTTGTGTTGGTTCAAGTGACAGAGTACATGTATGTCTGAAAAGAGTAAACAAATGACATTAGAAGGTAAACATAGGTACTTTAAAGTTACTCTTTTAGCTCAGACTCAGTAGGTTTATGACACCTTAGTCTGTCTAGATAAGATAAAGATAAAAGACAAAAATAATTTATTTCCAAAACATTAATACATGGTTCGCGCAAATTGATACATAATAATTCATTCAATCATTACATTTTTGTTTGATAAACTTAATGATTAATTATCTTAAATTACAAATGACATGATTACATAGTATAAACGCAAATATGATATAGTACTCACGACACAAGCGTTTGCTTAGTGTGGGGCTAGATGGCGCTGTGTGCAATGTCCCGAAATATTTTATTTTTATTTTTTTAAATTTTATTTTATATGTAGTGTAAAGAAATTATAAATCTGAGTCTAAACATCATGTTTTTAGGATATTAGGTTTGCAAGAAGTGATTTCTCGTTTAGGGTTTTTGTGATTTAGCTGAAACGTTAAATAAAATTATAAATGTCAGTGGTTTTTTTTGGATCAGTTGTTGTTAGGTCGTGTGAAAGGAGATTAGCGTGGATTTTGTTACTAATTTTACTGATTTGACTACTCTCTTGTCAACTATGTATTATTCTGTCGCTATATTATTTTAGAAATTTCATACTCCATCTAAATATATAAAACTCGAAGGTGACTGACTGACTGATATAGTGATCAAGTAAAAAAAGGTATAGAATAGAATAGAATAGAATATCACTTTAATAACCATATGACAGAAATTACACAATAGAAAATAGACTAAAATATTTTTAAGTGCTGCACATTGGACGGTCTTATCGCCTTAAGCGATTTCTTCCAGGCAGGCAGGATATAATAGGTAGTGGTATTTTAATTGCCTAATTCATGTATACTCAGCTAATTTCCACCTCGAAATTAATCCCAAAAACGCAGCAACTTCCAAACATGATAAAGTACATCTGATTAAAGCCAGCAGACTGCTGTTAGCAGTCGTATCACGTCCTCGCATCGATCGCGGAGCAGCCTTCGCGTTGAGACGCTGAAACTGAAGGATCTACGCTGAACTGAATAATACAGGCTGGAGGATTTTGTAAGGAGATGGATTATATATTAATGTATCAAATATGAGTAGATATTTGAAAGTTATGCGTGTTGAATTTGTGTAGTTAGAATAAATTAAACCACTCAGTGTACATAGATATTAAATATAATATTAATGCAGTTAAAATGAATTTTATAATTAGTAATACGAGTAACGGTTTATGGCAACCACAAAAAAATTTAGACTATTCTAATTTTGACTAATTTCTAAAAAAAATTAAACGTGATTCTTAAAATCCTGATTTTTAGACTCATTAATTGAACAGTGTTTTCTTTGTTTTCATTTCAAAATTGACTCATGTTAAAAACTAAAAACAGACGAATCAATATTTTACGTTATTTGAGGTTCCGAGTAAGCCAGTATTTTATAGATTAGAGCTTTTGTGTATATTATAAGATCGACAAGAAGACCTCACTCACTAGACCTTGTTTTTAAATTTATACCTCATTACTGAAGGTTCTCTCTTAAAGACGTATTTCCGCATGACTGAGGGTCGTGACTCCCCTGCAAATTTAATTCGTTAGGAGAGTTCTTTTAGGCAGATACATCGTGGTGGGCGCCCAGGTCCTTCCACGGAAGACACATGTCCTCGGATATTGTGGGCCTCAAACATGTCAATTTCCTCATGATGTTTACCAAGAGGAAATTTACACTTAACTTGAAAGTTCAAGTCATTGATGTAGGGCTGGATTTGAACCAGACTGGTTTCGATGAAAAGCAGACCCTGGAACCGCTGAGCCACACTCACTAACTGAAGGTATTATAATATAGGTTAGGTTAGTTAAATATATCCCATAATCTAATATTAAGTAGGGACTTAGAATGTTTTAGGCGCCTACATTTTTATCCATCACTTCAGCAAAGCGCTAACCATCGATCTTGCTCGTAGCGCTGAATCGATGTCTGTACGTGACACGCTTTATAACTGCGTGGTAGCCTGCTGTACTGCTCTTCCAGTTATTAGATAAGATAAGTTATTTCGTATGAGACTGGTCAACTCTGGAGTCAGAGTTGTACTTGGACAAGTAAATATTATAACTAGTTTCCTAAGGTAACAAAAAGCTTTTACATTAAGCTAGTTTGAGCTAAGGCCATAAAATTTGCAGACGTATCAAATTAGCTGTAAAATTCAGCTATAAAGCATTCCAATTGGGCGCTTCCGTGGGTCCAATGACACGTTCAACTGTAGATACCAGCTGTCAGTCATAGTTCAATAGTCGGTAATCCACGCCACCTATAGGGCGGTTTGTAAACCCTCGCTACCAGAGTTAACCTCTCACACGAATTTACTTATTACCACAGCTTCCTAAGCTCTAAAGAAGCTTCCACATAAAGCTCTACTAGCAAAGCTCTCATCGATTTGTCCCGCCGGCGTCGATCGATGGTCTACGTGACGCGCGTGACAACGCGACTAACTTGCCTCGCGTCTACGCCTGGGGTAATTGACTTGTATTTATAGACCAATATGCTTTTGGGTTTGCTCAAGATCACACGCAGCTGGCACATTCAAAGAGTGGCCTATGCCCAGCAGTGGGCTGTGGATGATAATAGGCTTTTGGTGCAAGATCGAAGCCAATAGCATATTTTTTATTATATTCTTTATCTCGGACGTTGTCCAAGGCATTATAATCAATAGCATATTTAGAAAGAGGTCTGTTTCCAGTAGAGAGACGAAACTGACTGTAGTTGATGATAATGATGATGACAAGCGTTTGGTATCTTGCAGTGTTGGTTGTGTTTATTTGGTAAAAAATGAGCCCATAAACGAAACGTTAGACATAATATATATTCATATTCATAAAATTCATTTATTCATAAAATACGTCACAATATTCAATACAAAAATAATTTAAAAACATGTCCACACATTATACATAGATCTTGCCACCTATATATTACCTGTGGTTTTGTTATTTTGTAATACGTAAAACTATCATGTCCATTTTGGTTGTTAAATTTGACACTGTCATTTCTGTACAGCAAGATTGAAAACTCAGGGTGACTGCAGTCAAAATTATCAATGTAAATTATGCTTACTGTCACATAGCCATCGGTTATATTACTACTTATCTGGTAAACAATGTACATATATAAGAAACAAAAAAGTTGGAGATGCCGGGGATCGAACCCGGGGCCTTTCACATGCAAAGCGAACGCTCTACCACTGAGCTACATCCCCGAGCAACGTTTGATGTTAGAATTAAAGCAATAATAAAAACATAACATTAATCAAACAATTGAAAATTAAACAGATATTGACGGAACAGAATAAACTCATCTCAGCGTATCAGTTTTCCAGCTGATTAAACAACTACAAAACAATACGAAACATGGGTAGTAATCGCAATCCAATGTAGATATAACTATTGCTACGTTTGAAGATACTTGTATTGCACGTTTCAGCTGTATTTTGTATGTAATTTCAAAAGTACATTTTCAAATATAATTATTCACTCTCATAAATAAAATAATAATAATAAATCTCATAATTTACTTGCCTAAAGTAAACCTTATTCATTACCACTTCGATATCTATTCGGATTCCCTAAGGTACTTTAAAACACTGTAATAGTTTGGTACAAACCATCAATATATACACGCTTTCAAATCAAATCAGAACGCGATAAGGCCGCCCAATGTACCTAAGTTAAGTAATTTTACTATAAATTGTTTTTGTATTTTGTTTTCTGGTGTACAATAAAGTTATATTGATTGATTGATTGATCAGATTTATTGAACTTAAATCTACCTATTTACATAATTTGTATCTTAAGTCTATGTTAATCAAGCTTACAACTAAATTAATTTAAATGCTACAGTATAGTTATGAACTGGTGCCTCTGAACTAAGCTAGGCTTGTATCTCAGGGGCACCACTTCCCCATGTGTATTGTTGACATTAATTAACCTACTATAAGTGCTTAGCAACTAATTTAAATATGTAATATTGTTTTATAGCACAGTATTTTAATATAGTTTGTGTGTGTGTTTGTGTTGTGTGTGTATGTGTGAATACCTAATTCATTGCGGATTCAATAAATGTTTGGTGTAATATTATAATAAGGTGTTAAGAAAATGGGCCTGATTTAAGATTATATTCTAAGGAAAGGAAGTGACAGGTAGTCAAGAGCAAATAGTGATAAGTATGTTTATCTACACTAATGTTGTAACATTCTCCTTATGTTTCCAATACTTGACTTATAATTACTACTGTTATAGCACAGGCAACAAATCACTCAATTTAAGCAATTTCACATGATGTTATAATATCCACATCGATATCGTAATAGCTCATTATAACATCAAAAAAGCGTGACCAACCTGATTGCAAGGCCAATCAGGTTGGTCGCGCTGCGCTCTCGTTGGTTAGATTTTAATGGCGGCAAAATCACTGTGACAATACACGTCCGCGTGAATTTAATGTTTTGCAATGTGTTTTGTTTTTTAAATACAAATTAAAAGATAAAAATGGATAGCGACGATGATATTTGTACGCCTCCGGGATATTCTAGAATTGGCAACAAAAGTAACTCACAATCTTTTGCCAGAAAATCTAGAAAATTATATGAAAAATTAACTATTGCAACACGGGTATTAACTATTGTCAGCACTACTATTGCAACACGGTTATTAAAACACTCGTTATATGACACGTTGCATATACTACTATTATTTGGTAGGTGGTAATGTATTAACAGCGATTGAATAAAACGATTACCAAATGTTAAGCCAGGATCAACGCGGTCAGTCCTTGGATGAGTGGCCGAAAGTGGCATTCCATTTCGGGCACTTCCGTGGGTCGGATGACGCGCAAAATTTTAAGTCCCGGCTGTTTGTCTAGTACGTTAGTCAGAGGCCATTAAGGCGGCTTGATAAGCTCTCAACACCAGAGATGGCCACTCTCATCACTCAAAGGTGACTGACTGATATAGTGATCTATCAACGCACAGCCCAAGCCACTGGACGGATTGGGCTGAAATTTGGAATGAAGGTAGATGTTATGACGTAGGCATCCGCTAAGAAAGGATTTTTCGAAAGGCTGCTTTTAAAGGGGTGAAAGGGGGGATGCAAGTTATACTCAATGCGAGCGAAGCCGCGAGCACCCACTATAGATAAAATTCTTTCACACATGATGAAATAGATAAAATGATGTTATTGAATAAGGAATAGTATTTAGGGTGCATTATATAAATTAGGTATGTACAAGTGTAATAAAGACTTTACTTCTCTAGAATTTAACAACCAAGTAGCAAAGCAACTATCAATCTAGCTACGCTACAATGTAAAAGTATACTTGCGTAGCGCTACGCCGTAGCCGCATAGCCGTAGCAAGCTCTAGGTGTAAAATAATTTATCACCGATAAAAGCTGACCTGACCTAATTTCAAGGCACGCCTACCAACCAGCGACGCCTCGCTACAACCAACAGCCAATCACAAATCAGCTCTACACGTTCTACATACAACCTACTACAACATACCCGTCTCCCTCGCACACTTGCATAAAAACGAGACGTCACGATATTTAGATTTTAATGAAATTGTAATTCGTTTTTTTCGCGCTTTAATTTTGAAGGTTCGAAAATGAATTCGGAGTGCTGGGAATGGAATGGGTTTTTTCCAATTTAGAATTTGCATTGGATTATTTAGTGTTTTTTGGTAGGTTGGTAATGAAATTTCTAAGTGTTTATTTGATTAGTATCTGGGGATGTTAGGTTAATATATTTCAGGTTTGTTTTTCTTGGAAAGTGGTATGAATGCTCTATTTAAAGGTCTCATTAGATATGCAATACCAATATATTTGTATATGCATATTCGAAAAGATAAGTAACGACAATTAATATCCCTATTTTGCATTGTTTCTACATAATTCTATGTATGTTAACTTGTACATTTCTTAAATTGAATATGAGTTTTATTTCAAAGGTATTAGGTATTTGATGAAAGTTCATAAGATGACCAAACATAGTAAGCCCCTTCCACATCCTTTGCATAAAAATATGCCAAAATACTACTCCATAAAGTATTATACACAATTTGAATATTCCACTTAAGGGGAATGTCATCATAACATTTCTTAAATCACTAAATCACTCTTAACACCTTATAAGTTGACCATTGTAATAAACCGACCACTTTACAAAGACCTTTAACTTCTAACAAAGCTTGCGAATCATGTTAATGTTTGAAAGGTCTAGTTGAAGTGGTTAAGTTACCCCTTCTTGAAAGAATGACGTTTTCGTATAAAAATAAGTTGTAGGATGTATGCATAGTCAGGAAGAAAGGGGTGTGACAATATTTATGGCTTTTCTCCATTGGTGGAAGTGATTTTATGAAAAGTTGTGGAAATTGATATTTACAATATGAGATCTAGCTATAAACATACATGCTTTAATAAGCTTCAAATGCCTTTATGGTTTTAAAAACAATAATAAATAGGATTTGTGGTTTTGAAATTCGAAATTTGAGGAATTGATAGGAGAGCATGATTGGTTCATTCCATTAAAATATAAATATATCTTGCTTTATACTTTGTGTCTGTATAAATCACAAAATTAAAAAAAAAACTTATATAAAAAATAATGTCGCTTGGAAAATATAATATATGTAACTCATTCGATTATTTTAATCAGTCTGTCGTTAACTGTTTCTATCTAGATTTCTTTTAAAAATAGAATTGCTTAATACAATACTTTCCGTCTTTTGTTTTCCACATTGATAATGTTTTCAAAAATAGAAGTCTATTTACCACGACACAGTCTCAGTAATTCAACCGTAATAAATCTCATACAATGTCGAGTGCAAAAACACCGTTAAGCATTACTCACACCTGTGACACTTTATTCTAAAAATGAATTTGAAAATTACCAATATAACTTGACCTCTATATTTAGTAGAAAATACGAAGTTCTCGGTTCAAGTTACGCTGGTCGCAAGTCTAATAGCAATGACAGTTAGAGAAATGTCAAAACGACTTAAGGTCAGGTTATAGGTTGTAATTTGTCCGTGAGAAAATTTGATATTTGCTCATTATGATAACGTTTTTCGGCAATTTAAGAAGTCAACGAGCAGGGTTAGTTCCTTATTGCTTGAGGACAAAGACCCTGAGAAATTTGATGTTTTCTTATAATAATTAAGAGAATACTTTTGAGTTGCGGAATTGTTGCAATATGCCTTTTAAGGATTTAGATAGTCTTTAAGTAAAAAGTTAGTATTTATACAACGCAGTTGAAAAGACATCAACGAGTGATAATATTAACCGATTTTCTTAATTTGGTAGTCTTATACGATAATAATAAACATATACATATATGAATGCCATGCAAAACTATTTTGTGAACTTATGTTTATTTTTGTGTAATAGTTTTACCATAGTTAGCGAGAATTTTTGCCATGATTTACATATAATGTAATTAAAAAAATCTTCAAGTAACTGAAAATTAATTTTATTCATTTTCATAAGTTTATCTATATGTATAATATACATAATTGATAACCTAATTTAAAAAAGTGCTATTTTACTTAAAATAAAATAAAAATATCACCTTCCACTCCCAAACCCCCCAAAAAACACCAAAACCTAATTACGCCCTACGTGCCACCGTCCCGCGTCACGTAAACCTAACCCAATTACAGAGTGACGTAACTCGGAGCCTGTTTCGTATGCGACCCGCACACACTCACAGACTCTCGAGCTCGCAATGACCGCTGGACCGAGGAACTAACCACACGCGTGTACCATGTCGATAGCGCGGGAAAAATTTGACAGTTGACGTTTTGTTTTGTTTTTTTACGGAGCGTTTTCGGTTTTCGGCCAGTGTGGTATCGTTGTACGGAACTCTTTTCGGAAGTGGAACTTTTTGCGATCAGTGTTGCGCGTGTTTTTTTTCGCGAACTCTTTTCGGAAAGTATTGTTCATACTTTTTTGTAGTGTTTGTTAATAGTGACAGTGACTAAGATTGAGTGTTTTGTGGGGGTGGTTAAGGGTTAGTGGATGTCATATACTGATGTTTACAGAAGTGACTCTTGTATATGTGTAGTAAAGGGTAATTTAGTCAAATTTAAAATTGATGATAAAAGCTAATAGTTGACAGAAATAGTATGAATGATAAAAATATTGAACTACTGTAAACTTCTGGCAAAAACAGAAATTACTCTATAAAAAATTTCTCCAATAAAGCCTTAATCTTTTGATTCAAGATTTAACAAGACATACAAACACACATCTAAGCAGTAAAGTAATTAGTAATACCCATTAGATCTTACTTAAACTTTAGCACCGACTAAAACTCATATTTAACCAATAACTTAAACACTTAACTTATAACAATACTCACCAAACTACTAACTTAAAAGTGCCGTGAAAACATTTCACATTTTCGACAAAATACCATAGAGTATGTAAACAAGGAGGCCATAATGACCATCAGTGTCAAAAACCGTCGCGGCCGACTCTTGCGTATATAGGAACACGTGTTATTACTTGACAAACACAAAAACCTGTAATCCCTTGAGGTTAACAAAACATTGGCGCAATAAATACTTTAAATAATAGCTTACTTAAACTTGGTTTTGTGTAAACAAGTGATGTTCACTAATAGGTGAAGATTTGACTAAAGACAATCGACTGCGCGGACGCACTTGAAAGACGCGGTGTAATAATTTAATACAATATCACTTAATTGCACACCAAAATAAATAACAATATGAAATGGACTTAAACTATAAATATATGTACAAGTGGGCGGCCTTATCACCTTGAGTGATCTCTTCCAGGCAACCTTAGCAAGAAAACGGTGAAAGAAAACAGTTTTTAGTTAGAGAATGTAATACTAGCGCCCGCGGTTTTACTTGTGTTAATCTGGGGTAAAAAGTTACCTATGGATTAATCAAGAGTCTTATCTATCTTCATACCAATTTTTATACAAATTGGTTTAGCCGTTGAAGCACGAACAAATGACAAACATACATGCATGGCCAATTTTTGTTATCAAAATATTACCGGGATAAGTACCTAATACAGTATTTAATTTTGTAATGGATAGGCTTACGCTTGGCCACAACAGGCCTACTTAAAACTTGAAAGTATATTTTCGAGAAAACAACATAATTCGTTTGCCTAGAAGAAACCAAAAGAGCTAAATAATTCGTTATATAAATGGTGAGCTATGCTAATTGCTACTAGAAGCTAATCGGACAATAGCGTGTTATTTTATATTTGTTTGTCATGTTTTGTCATGCATTATTGGAGCGACGGATCATTGTAATTTTTGGTACCGAAGTAGTATCAGGTCCCTAAAGCCATATACTAAGGTTATATTAAATTCCTTAAGCCATGAAACAATTTAAGCGAAAACGTCATTTACTAGTATAAAATAATTTACACAGGTATGAATAAAATTGTTTAGACCAAAGCCTTCTGAGTAACTTATTATATATGTTGCAACAAGTTGGTGCTTAAAGTACTTCTAAATATAACTTAGAACTGTTGCAATCAATAATAAATATATTGCCACTAGATCAGTACCGTGACTTCACCCGTGTTTGAAAAAGTTTTTTAATAGAATAAATATAGAAAACCATATATGTATTTTGCAGAAACTTTTAGTGAGAGGTATATTATTTATTTAGTTTAGTAAATTAACCAGTAAATCTAAAATTAACGTTTCTGAAGATAATCTTTTCCTTAAATCTTTGGAGTATATTGAAACTGTACAATTTTTTTTCATTACGGCAGATTTACTTAAAATTTGATGTGGCACATAAGGTTTTATGAATTAAAATATTTAAGTCATAAATATTTATAAATTTGGTAAGAATTTACATACACAAGTCTTATAAAATCGTACGTATACAGATTTCATTCATTATTTCTATGCAAATATACTACAAATTGGGTTTTACGTCTGTTTGTCTATTTGAGCGTCAGAGCCTTGAGGCTCTGCGCATTTTCTAAATCGTCTAATAATTTCAAATATCTAATCGAGATTGGTTATTATGGTGTTGCCAGATTGGAAGATTTTCTTCACTTATGTGGTAAAATTTTAATAATTTTTTATGTAGGTAAGTAGAACTTTTCCACTAATTATTTATTACTTCTCTCTCTTAATCACTGTTGAGAGAAAAGTCGCGCTTATTATGCAACTAGTGGACGCCCGTTGCTTCGCTCGTGTTATTTCAGGATAAAAATTGGCTACGACACTCGACTTCATACTACCTACATACCAAAAATCATGATGATCCGTTCAGCCGTTTTTGCGAGGTGAGCGTTTGAATAGAGACACAGATAAATAGAGAAATAGACAAAATTGCTAACAATTCAAAGTATCTTCAAACTTTTTTTAAGACGTTCGTCCCTCTTCTGCTTAATTACATGTCAAGATAGATTGAACCAAACCTTATGTTGATATGCGTTAGTTACTA
This sequence comes from Macaria notata, assembly GCA_927399415.1. NCBI lineage: Eukaryota > Metazoa > Arthropoda > Insecta > Lepidoptera > Geometridae > Macaria > Macaria notata. Next base: position 9,514,904 of record OV656741.1, read on the forward strand.
GATTAGCGCTTAGTCCTATAAAGAAGACCACAAGTGGAATTCAATTTGGGACCCTCCGTGTGTCATAGGTACGGAAATCAGAAGCTACATCAGAAGCTCTTATGTAAAGAAGATCAGAGATATAATAAAAACACATACATTAACACTCTCATAAAAAATCGTTTTTAAATATTAAAATAGAAAAGAGCTAGATGGCGCTGTGTGAAATGTTATGAAATATTTTTTTTTATTAATACGTCGAGATTTTGTCATTACAGCTGGCACCACCAATAAACACTAGGCGCGGTAATGCGCGACGGATCTTCACAAACATTGGTCCGTTAAAATAATATTTATTTGCGTATTAATTGCATTTGCATGTCGGCGTATTTTTTTTTTAAATATCTGTGCTATTACACCTACGGCTTTATTGGAGAGATTTTTCCTCATAATCGTGATTGAGCAAATTTTTTTATGTAACTGTTTAAACTTTATTAATTATATTAGTACTTGTTATTGGGGACAACGCAATAAAACGTTATGTTGTCTTTTAAATAGAAACTAAGAAAATTGTACGTTTATTATAAACAGGCAAAGGAAAAAGCAAGAGAGCAAATGTTTTTTTTTCTATGTCTAAAATGATTTAAACCAATTGAACCCAAAACCAATACAAAATGAAGTGCTTAAGTGCATTTTATATTTACGTTCAATTCAGTGATCCGAATTAACTCAGTGAAAACATAAAAAAAAAACAAACGAAGAGATCAACAATAAAATGGAACAAAAAACAGTGATTTTAAAATACTAAATGCTAGAAAGACGAATACAACAAAACAATAATTATGGCTTCCTAATAGAAAAATTGTACTTGAAAGACGAATACATAAAAAAACACGGCTTCTTAATACAATCAGTGGAGAATAATTGGCTATAGAAAAATCAGTGTTTTAAAAATATTATATGGAGCTGTGTTAGAAAATTGTACAAACAATGCAATAATTATGGCTTGTTGAGAAAAATTGTACTTGCAAGACGAATACGCAAAAAAAACATGGCTTTTCAATAGAAAAATCAGTGTTGAAACCATGGATCACAGCAGTGGTTTCGGCGCGTCTCCATGGGCCGCCATGTTGGGTCACGGCGTGCATGGCGTGGTGCCCCATGAGTACCCGCACGCGCACGCCGCTGTGCCCATGGATTTGCATGTGCACCAACCTTTTCCGTATTATCGGTGAGTTTTTTTTTATTTTTATAGGTTTTTTTTTCATATTATAGATAGATGGATATAATTTATTAACATGCAGAATTACAACTAACTTATTACAATAATAATAACAGTTGGCATCAATCATGTCTCGTCAAACATTATGTAAGTTTTAAGTTAAGAAAATCATATTCTTATTATATCGGTAAGTTCATCTTTATTCATATACAATTTCTAGATCTAAACGGCTGTTTTGTTGCCAATATTGCCATATTGATCAGGCAAATTAAAATTAAACTTGATTAATTTGGCAATATTGACAATATTCTGGAAACTAACTTTCCTTCTACTAGTAGGTCTACTTGCACATTGATTCTTAGACGCATTTTACTTACTTAGTTAAACAAAACTAAATGTGTTTTTATAAGTTTTTGTTCAGATAAAAATAAATAGAAATATCATTAATAAATGTATAATTCACATCATCATCATCATCACACATACTTTTATTACTTACTGGTGGGTGTTCGCGGCTTCGCCCGCATTAAGAAGTAAAACTTGCATCCCGTATTTCACCCCTTTAAAAGTGGCATTTCCAAAAGTTCTTTCTTAGCTGATGCCTACGTCATAACATCTACCTTCATACCAAATTTCAGCTCAATCTGTCCAGTGGTTTGGGCTGTGCGTTGATAGATCACTATATCAGTCAGTCAGTCAATCAGTCAGTCAGTCACCTTTGAGTTATATATATATAGATTTCCAAACTTCCAGCATTCAGTAAGAATTAATCTTTACAACAACGGTTTAATGATAAAACAGGACAACTATCTTTCAAGGCATTCGTATATTTTTTGACATCCATTAATCACCTACCAACTAGCCTCATCTCACTGATTGGCCGCCACGGCAATTAAAGCCTAATTAACAATTATAACACTACCCAATCAGCATAGCGAATTAACATATGCATAGAGTCGAAATTCGCGTGCGTGTAAAAGCAGATTTGACGTATATGGGTAGTTATTAGGGCGAGATGCCAGCGCCGAAGAGTTTTTATATGAATAATCTTATACCATAATGCACAGAGGTTTGTAACCGAGGCGAGTTTTGTGCATGAAGGTTGGTTTATCTCAATTTTATTCTGCAATCTAAACTTATAATAAGGACCTGCTTGGTCGATGTTAATGACATGAATATAATTGCAGGATGTATAGTGGAGAAAGGTTTTTTTTTGTGTTATGGCTTTTGTGAAGATTTGCAATTCTGCCAATGTCAAGTGGGAAGATAGGCCATCAAACTGAAAAATTCAAAGTGAAATATCGATATGTACGGTGGTTCTAACTTGCACAGTTGAGTGATTTTAATCCGATGGCTTCTTGGATTTTTACAAAAATCTGACAGTGATCTTTAATTTTTTACATAAATGACACTAAATGTACATGTCAATGTCTTACGTTATAGATATCTGGTTTATGCATACTTCAATACCTAATAAGCAGCGATAGATCATGATGATTTTAGCTTAGCAGGATGAATTTGATGAACAGCCAGCCCCAACGGAAGACCAGCGCTGGTTGCTTCCATACAACCAGCATTATGCTGAGTTGGGGCTGTGTTGTGGCAGATTTTATGTTTGTTTTTTTATGATTTTACTCCTGTGTGTTTTTAAAATCTGTCACAATAAATGTTTTCTTTCTTTCTTTCTTTCTTTAATTTAGAACGTAACAGCGCGAACGTGTGGTTGTTTTTTATGAATCAGAGTCAGGCATAAAAACGTTAACGACTGATGTGACTGGATTTTATTTTAAGCACAAACACAGTTCTGTCTTCAAAATTGAAACTGACCATTAATAAATACGACCAAGATCTGAATGAAAAAATACCCGGAACAAAAAATATTAATTCATCTCATTCAACTGCATCCCAACACTACCAAGAAATCGATACAAAATGGACACAAACATCGAATCCTGATCGAATCACTGTCATTGGCTGTCATCCCACCGCTAATGTCCTTTGGCTCTATAATCTGACATACGTAAGCCAAAATTACAATCCATCGACATTATATTCAAAAGACCAGTCAATGTGAAAAAAGTCCCACAAATATGCATATGCCATATAGTTCCATATGATAGGCCAGTTTTAATATCACTTGTATGAAACAGGCCTTGCAGCCTTAGAGAGACATCGTATTGTGTAGGTGTTTACACTTTGATGAATAATACTTAATGCTTGTAAGTCTTTGCTTCCATCCTTGGGGAAGATCTCCAGTATCCGACACACAAGCTTCAGCTTAGTTCGGGGCTGAGGGTCAACCTCTGGGATGGATCCACTGATGTTTCATGAACATATTATGTTATTTTTTGTATCACCTGCACATTGTTTTTTGTAAACTTAAAGTAAACAAAGATTTTTTGTTTGATTGCTAATAAGACTACCACGGTTGCAAATAGAATTTTCTTTAACAACAGTTTTTATCTTTGACCACAGTATCGCATGAATGAAAACGGGTGTCACGTCAAAAGACTGAACGAAAGATGATGATTGAACGGTTAGCGGTTTGCATAGTAGATGATTGGTGACAGTGAATATACCTAACTCTATTAGCGACCGCAAATTTCAAAATTACGTCATTTCAATTTTTTACATTTTAAATTTTATTTACACTAACGTAGACTATATTTAGGTTTCAGTTTGGCTGTAGCTAGCACATGAATTTGACTATTAGACTATTTAAATGTAGGTACATAATTGAGTACTAAATGTTATTACCAATGTTAAAATAAGGTCGACTCGGTCAGTCCTTGGATGGGTGACCGAAAAGTGGCATTCCATTTTGGGCGCTTCCGTGGGTCGGATGACACGTTAAGGTCCCAGCTGTTTGTCTAGTACGGCAGTCGTTAAGTCATGTCAGAGGCCCTTAGGGTGGTTTGAAAACTCTCGACACCAGAGTTGGCCACTCTCATTCGAAAAGAAGAAGAAGTACTTATTTGTTTTTTTTTATTTGCGAGCTGATGTATATTACTTACTAGGCCTCTAATTGGGTGTATCTGTGTTCCATTATCTATGTCCCACTCCAAGATGGCCGCGAGCCTTGTCATTTGGCGGGAAACGAGCAGTGCAGAACTGAAGATAATTATACGCATAGGTTCCGATACATTTGTTTGTTGTTTTGGGATCGATTGGAGATTTGTGTCATTATAGGATCCGGGGTACCTATGGGAAATAGGTTCTTTTAATGTTTTATGGCTAAGGGGATTTTGTGTCCTTTTATTCATAACTATACGCGTGAATTAGTTATTTTGGGCATGAATTCTTTCATACATATTTTTTTGATATCATATCTTGAACCGTTTTCGCAGGGCAAGCAACTAAACCCATCAAAGATGAATATTTTCTCCCGTTTTTTCCACATTTCCCATTGTTTCTTCACTCCTATTAGTTGCAGCGTGATGTTATATAGCCTAAAGCCTTCCTCGATAAATGGTCTATTCAACACAAAAAGATTTTTTCGATTCGCACCAGTAGTTCCTGAGATTAGCGCGTTCAAACAAACAAACTAACTCTTCAGCTTTAAGTATAATATTAGTATAGAAGTATAGATGTGTAGTTTTATGTTTGACCATGAGAGACACCCAAAAGAGACAAAAGAGACAGCATAAATGCAGACAAAGACCTAATATAGTTAAGCTAATTCCGCTGATTGGTATCTACAACTAAATAAGTAAAAAAACTGTAGGATTTAAGAAAATCCTGATTTATAAATCACTCATGCAATGCAACTCAGTGTATATCGTACCAAGTCAAAGAACTTTGAAGATTATTATGTATGGGAATAATTTATACCTCCAAAATAATAATTAGTTATGTTTTAAACGACATTTTAACAAACCAAAGGCACAAACTCCTTCCATTAAAAAAATTAAAAACAAAATTATTCCGTATTCGATATTTGAATTTCAAAAGGCGTTCTTATTGCGCGGCCATATTGGGCCGTTGCATTTGGGACCGCTTCATTAGATCGGGTGTCGATTGCTCCCAGAGACCAACTGCGTTTAGAGAACACGCAAAATAAGTTAGCGGGTAAATGGTGGCAGCACTTATGCTGTATGCCTTAAAAAGATCTAAAACAATCATTTATGCATCAATATTTTTACATTACCAAAACAAATATATTGTAAATGTAAAAATGAATAAAGCTCTTCTCCTGACAAAACAATAGCATTCCTGCTGTGATTTGTACGTAAAATCAACTAAATTCAACACAAGTAACTGCTAATAGACAGTTAGTTGTATTGTGCAGAATCCCAACCTGCATTCTTCTTTATCTTTATTATTAGACAGACAAGACTACCTAACAGACTGAAGTCAAGAAGGTCAAATATAATACAATAATATTATGGTCAGAACTTTTTGTTTCACTTTCTTCCGCGTGCAAATGTATCTTGCTTGGACTCTAGAAGAAATCCCACGTCATTAATTATTAATGGCACACGAAAAGTGGAATAAAATCGACGTTTTTGAGACGAACAAATACCTCGTGATTTCTTGTTTTCGTACATTTGCGAAAAGTAACGTCGAATTTCAACTTGTTTTATTTTATTAACTTTGACAGATTGACAGTTTGACGTTACTTAGTTTTTATAAAACTGTTAAGTTTACATAAATTGACGCAAAACGTTGGCTAAAAAGTGTAATGTACACGTTGGAGCAATATTTTTTTACAATAGACTGTCAGTGACCATCAAGTCTCTTTAAACTGTCATGATCGAGATGAGATCACTAAATTCAGAGACCAATCTCGCTCTTGAGCCGTATATCCTCATGATTGAGGGTCATGACTCCTCCGCAGAATTAATTCGTTATGGGAGTTCTCTTAGGCAGATACACCGTGGTTGGCGCCCAGGACCTTCCTCGGAAGACACATGTCCTCGGATATGCAATCTCAAAGACCAATTATGTTGGAGAATTTTGGTTCATCAAATTCTTATTAAAAACGTAAGTCCGTATAAAAATGGCCAAACGTGATTTTCAAACCGCCCCTACACTGAGAGAAATCGGCTTAGTAATTCCAAAAAGTTTGACTTGTTAAATGATTTTCAGGTTGAAATAACAGTATTTTTGTTAAAAGAAACAAATGAAATGTAGCTTACACAAGGCGATCTTGTAGACGGAACAACGTAAAACTTGTTGAACGATATTTGTTTGAAACAAACAGCTTAACATTGTTCCAAAATGACTGACATGTAATATCAACTAACAGGTAAACTTGTAGCCGTAACAAGCTGGTATCGTGTAAAGTCAACGTGATAGTGTAATTGATACAATCGTATTTCTGGTACAAATAACGTTGTGTAGCTTGTTAAAAGACATCTTGTTGAATCAACATTACAGCGATTTGAAAGAACGTTGCGTCTTATGAAATCAACATTAGCATTGTAAATTCTACAGTTTACGCAGCTTGTTGAAAGTACAGTAAAGCCAGTTGAAAAACATTGACCATGTTAAAATAACATTATGCACCTTGTTAAAAGACATCTTGTTGAATCAACATTACAGCGATTGAAAGAACGTTGCGTCTTATGAAATCTACATAATTATTGTAAATTCTACAGTTTACGTAACTTGTTGAAAGTACAGTACAGGCAGTTGAAAGAACATTAAGCCTGTTAATATAACATTATGTACCTTGTTAAAAGACATCTTGTTGAATCGACATTACAGCGATTGAAAGAACGTTGCGTCATAAGAAATCTACATTAGTATTGTAAATTCTACAGTTTATGTAGCTTGTTGAAAGTACAGTACAGCCAGTTGAAGAAAACATTGAGCCTGTTAAAATAACATTATGTACCTTGTTAAAAGACATCTTGTTGAATCGACATTACAGCGATTGAAAGAACATTGCGTCTTATGAAATCTACATTAGTTTTGTAAATTCTACAGTTTACGCAGCTTGTTGAAAGTACAGTACAGCCAGTTGAAGAAAACATTGAGCCTGTTAAAACAACATTATGTACCTTGTTAAAAGACATCTTGTTGAATCGACATTACAGCGATTGAAAGAACATTGCGTCTTATGAAATCTACATTAGTATTGTAAATTCTACAGTTTACGCAGCTTGTTGAAAGTACAGTACAGCCAGTTGAAGAAAACATTGAGCCTGTTAAAATAACATTATGTACCTTGTTAAAAGACATCTTGTTTAATCGACATTACAGGGATTGAAAGAACGTTGCGTCTTATGAAATCTACACTGAAAAAAATGACATTTTGGCATAATCTTAAAATATCGTGACGTTGGTTTAAAATAGATGCGTTGTCCTAAAATATGTTGATAATATGTCAGTATTACGCTAGAATGTAAATGTGTTGTGATGGAATTGAAATGTTTGGGTATATAATGCAATATTATGATACTTGTCATCGTAAAAAATGTAATTATAAAATAACATTGTCGTCTTTAAATAATATCACAATGTAATAGAAAATGGTCCACTGTCCCATAAATTAGTATGATAATTATAAATAAGATTCTAATTTTAAAACACAATGACAGTCATCGTAATTTATATAGATTTCATAGTTTATTATAAAGAAGTATCTCTAAAAATACGATGACCTGCCTAAATTATGATGCTTTAAACTAAATTTTTAAAGTAAGCATCATTTCTATTTTACGTGAATCCGTACTCATATTTTTAGATTAAGCATCAAAGCGCAATATTATAGTCATATAATTTTAAGTGAATCCTACTAAATTATTGTTACAGTAACATATTTTATGAGTAGCATCAAATTTTGAATGATGTCCTGCAATTTAAAGGTGACGGAATTTTATTTCCTCTCTCTCTCTCTCACATTCCGCTCGCGGCGCGGGCGCGCTCCATTTTACTACACCACTTCAGTCGGTCGGTCGTACGTACGACATAATAAATAATTCTATCAGTGCCTGGCAATGATATTACATATAATATAAACTGGTGCCCGCAGTGAAAAACGGTGAATTATTGGTCACTTAACTAGGTATATACGACTCAGGACGTGTATGTTAAACTTTGTGAGAAAAGTGCAAAAATGGATATTCCCACACGTGATCATTTGAAGAAGTGGAATTGGGAACGCTACATCGATCGTTTTAAAAGTAAGTTGACAAGCCTACTAAGCTGCTAGCCTGAGCTTACACATTATTAATCGTTTTAATTTTTGTGTGCAGGTGAAGTAAAGGACGTAGCGTCAGCATTAGAGCAGCTGTCAAGTCCTTCACCTGGTTCGTGGCAGGAGGTCAGTGCACTCTGGCGGGAGACGGTGCGAGCTCGCCTCCGGTACTTGTACCGACTACGAGGAAGGAACATTACAGGAGTACCTACTTCAATAAGTATCCTATCCTGAAGTCAAGTGATGGATGGCGACTCCTGACGTATGACTACGAAACACTAGTCCCTGATAAATCCGGGGGCCTCGACGCCTTGGATGCTTCAACGGAAAACATACTAAAAGCTGCTCAGCAGAAGCTTAACACAACAAAGGACAAGTTTCTTCGTCGAAAAATAGCTGACACATTGGCAATTTGTGACGGTAAGGAAATGATCCTGTTATATAGTTCTAGGTGCTCGCCCTCCCAGTCGCACGGGTGGGCGAGCACCTACCCGTTATAAAATATATAATAGACAAAAAAGAATTTAAAGATTATTATCGGGCAGACACACATTTCGGCAATTCATTTTTATTTATATAGATAGATTTTTTATTGTCTTGATTTGCTCAGTTAATGATGATGTGTTGTGTCAAATATACTTATTATTAATTTCTTTCCAGATGAACAACCGGAGACAAAATTAATAGCAGCGATATTGCTACTCTGCTGTCTCTTTAATATTCCTCCTGCCCGTCGATCTAGAAAAGACTGGCAAGCTTCACGAGCGGAGATATTGGATGGAGTTGTGACCATCGTGGATGCTGACGCGGACGTGCAAGAGGTAATTGAGGAGCGTCGCCAAAAGCTTCAAAACCTAGGTACTAACCTCCAACCATTTATAATTTGGTGCCGCCAGTCAGGTGTCTCCTTCACAGTATGTGACAATACGCTTTACAAGTTCACAATACTAACTGAGGCTGTTGATGTGACTTTTAAAATATTTCATGCTATTGTGGCTTAATATCCCACTGAAAGCTATAGCATTTGTAATGGTATGAGCCAGCACCAATAGCTGGTTTAAGGTGAACGCACACTTATCAGAGCCGAAAGAGCCGAAGAAATCGAATTTTAGAATTATTTTTAGAATTTTAAAATATTATTTTACTAAGTAATTTCTGTAATAAACTGTACTTACTTTCCGTAGTTAGGAGCTATAGATTTTATAGGTATGTCCAAACTTGAGTCTAAATAATTATTTTAAATGTGAAAGTAGAAGTAGATAGCCTCTATGCTGTAAATAACTTATATATAAATATAATAATTATAATAGTGGGTATAATACTTTTAATAAAAGATTAAAACCATTTTTTGTTTGTTTATTTTCATAGAAGTACTCATCTCAGGCAATAATTCTAATAGGAGCTATATTACAATATTATTATAACTATAAATTACTTGCGAAGATTTTTATCCTGTCAAATTATTTCTGGTTTACTTTTTATTCGATAGGTTCGTTGTTAATATTCCAATGTGCTTGTTTAATCATCTGCAGTGATGTTCATTAGTGTGCACTTTTAGATTATTTAGGGACAGTTTGTAACTTTGTTGTATTACATGTATGTTCTTGTTTTTTATTTATCTTGTTTTCGATTAGCATTGTGTACTATTATCTATTACGTTATCAACAGATAATTTGAACTATGTTTTTGTTATTTCATGTTTGTTCATTATATTCTTTTATGTTTGTTTTAGAATGTGAATTGTGTACCTACTTTTATTTATCTACAGACAATTACTAACTTTATTTGTTGGTATTTCGTAATTGTTATATTTTATATTTCGTAACTTTATTTATTGATATACAGGGTTACTGGTAACTAACACAACGCCTTTTAAGGGTGGCTTTAGTACATTTATACTAACAACTTTGGTTCAACGACTTTTACCCTTAAAAGGCGTTGTGTTAGTTACCAGTAACCCTGTATATCAATAAATAAAGTTACGAAATATAAAATATAACAATTACGAAATACCAACAAATAAAGTTAAAAATTGTCTGTAGATAAATAAAAGTAGGTAAGTACACAAAAAGTAACAGCCCGTAATGTAATAACAACAAGATAAATGAACAATTAGAACGTAGATACTACAAGTACACAATGCACATTTAACAAGCTAACTGTTGATGCTACAAGCACGTAATGTAATAACAACAAGATAAATGAACAATTAGAACGTAGATACTACCAGTTTACAATGCACATTTAACAAGCAAACTGTTGATGTAACAAGCACGCAATGTAAGAACAACAAGACAAATTAGCAATAAGAACGTAGATACTACAAGTACACAATGCACATTTAACAAGCAAACTGTTGATGCTACAAGCACGTAATGTAAGAACAACAAGACAAATTAGCAATAAGAACGTAGATACTACAAGTACACAATGCACATTTAACAAGCAAACTGTTAATGCTACAAGCACGTAATGTAAGAATAACAAGACAAATTAACAAGTAGAACGTGGATACTACAAGTACACAATGTACATTTAACTAGCAAACTGTTGATGTAACAAGCACGGAATGTAAGAACAACAAGACAAATCTACAAGTTGACCGTAGATTTAACAAGGTGACTGATTGTAGTAACAAGTAATGTATGTTAAAAATACATTGCAAGCATGTCAAAACAACCTCTAAAGCATGTTAAAACTACAAGCAAACGTAATGTAGATTCAACCCTTTCGTAATGTAGAAACAAAATGTCGACAGGCTTGTTGTGTCAACAAGTTAGACTTAACAAGATGTAACTTGTAGCTGTAACCTTATAGCAGGTTGGCGCTATTTTAACCTGAAATAATGTTGAATTCAACATTATTTTGTTGAAAATTTCTCTCAGTGTAGGGTCTCGGACATGACTTAACAACAGTTACAACACGCTGTATTATAGAAACATGCAGCTATAATAATTATTTCTCAAGAATCTTATTCAGTCGGTAACGATGCCGTCGTTTGAGTTTATCCCAATGATATTCTATATAAACTGAGGTAGATGCGTTTATACCCCGTTCTGTGTAGCGAACTCAAATCAGGCTACGTAGCATGATTCGGCTCAGTCGCCTCGAAGCAACGCGCGGCGACGCACGTTGACGGCGCGATTTTTTATCAGTAAAAAATATTCACAATGCCATCGTATGTGTTTAGAAAGTGCAATAATTACACTGGGACGAGTGCCAAAAGCAAGAAGGATGTGTCGTTTCATTTGTAATTATTGTTTATCCTTTTAAAATGAAAATACAAACATTTAATATTACTATAAATCAACCAGTGACGCGTTGCCACTTAGCCATCTCCACGAAAGAGACAAATAGCGACTCGAATTCACGATTGACGGCTGACGTAGCTGTAAACATACGTTTATCTCTTTCTCACAACGGGGCTTTATATATCTCTGACCACTTTTACTTTCCTGAATGATGTAAACAACGCTGCGTATACATACTAGGTACCTAAATAGCTATAGCATAATTTCGCCACGCGCTAGGGCGAATCTTAATGGGTGTAACATCTCTATTTGTAAAACTCTTTGGTTTATCCATAGACGATTTATTCACAGTCGTCCAAAAAGGATTTAATCAATTCAATCCAGTATCAAAAACATCACTACCAACATGACAACAAGCTCATATTTTTTAAAATTCATTCCATACGTTCCTAACTACGTAAACAAGCAATTGGACATACGCTTAAGGAACCGTCGTACTTTTTCCGTTCCTGATAATTTCTCCTCTACGGTTGCCGGGAACAAGCCACGGTGAGCCATAAATGGTCTTCAAAAGAGTCACAGCCGTCATAAATCGACGGTCGATTAAAAAACTGCACTATCTACAATTGCCCCTTTAATTCTACCTTCCGTGCATTGATCGTAAATACGTCACAATTAGTCAGGCAAAGAGTTGCTTTATCTACTGTAAAAAGTCCGCGCGCAAACGTTATGGACCGATTTTATTTCCAAATGAGGTTTTATTCGTGTAGATAACTCGGACGGAACGGACTTGGGTTTTCTTTTTTCAAACTTTTGTTTTTTTTAACGCAATTTGTTGATGGCGTCGATAATGATGTTTAGCGTAATTAATTAATTAAAATAATTTGTTTTTGAAATAATGGTATGTAAACTATGTACATAATTTATTAACGAGTACATATTATACAATCGATAGAACGCAGTTTAAATGATTAAAAACAATATTCTTAGTTCATAGAAATATATATGAATTTAAGTGCAGGAAATAGCAAGATTGGTGAAAACCCATTGCAAGATTTAATTGGAGGCACGTGCGATTGATTTCTTAGAAAATAATCATAAGTTATGTGTTTCAATATTACCAAGTCACTATTTAACAATTTTACGAAGGATTTTCTGTGATTTAGATTATATCCCGCACAAAAAGTACTTAGTAAATGTACGTACATGTTGATAGCTATTTTTTTTAATTGAACGAACAAAAATTTTAAATCAACCTTAGGTCAATCAGGTTTAGCAAATGGAAATACAGATAATCTACTTAAGTATAAATTATTTTTATGACATTAACAATGAAAAAAACTGAGTTCCTATTGCTAAAACACTAACCACAAAACCACAAATTGTACCAATTAAAGTCCTAGAAAAACCTAGATATCACTTCTAGACGTTTCCTAGATACATTACTCTGCGGGAATCGAACCTGTGACAGAGTTATCACTCTATTGTAGGTTATTTACTGAGCCATGATATAGCTATCTAGTGAGGTATTTTTCTTAGACCAGTTTTTTAGTACTTTGTGGTAATAAAAACTATCATATCAACCTCAAAACAATAATAATACATAAAAACAAAGGAAGAAAAACAAAAAATAGGGCTAATAGAAAATCTTTAGAAATGCCTAAAGAGTCCAAAGGTCAGAGGGCAGAACCTCAAAAATCAGATACGTTAGTTTTGAAATAGTAGCAAACTTGTTTTTTTAACGTTTCAGTTGGTTTTTTACCGGTAGGTGACGCCGTACACGCAAACACGAAAATTCAAAAAGTAGCATATCTGTACTGTAATGGACTTGGCTCCCGAACGAGGCCACCAGAACATGTAAAATTGCTAATAAAATAGTATTTAAACCATGTAAGCTTATCTAGTCGATCTTACCAAGGTGAGATGTGTAGGACTCTTTCGGTCACCCATCCAAAATCAGACCGCTGTAACCGTTGCTGAACTTTAATATTCATGTGCAAAATATCATTTGAACCCGTAATCAGCTGATCTATCTTCTTATCTGGTCTTCTGCGAAAGCAAACAACAAAATTAACTATGACATAGTACTAAAACATACAAAGTATCTCAACTCCATATACAAATGATAATTTGCAACTTTGTCTGTACGTACGTTGTTTTTAGTAATTGAAGTACATGGCAATTTTATTTTCACTTTCTTTAGTGGACAGGAAAAATGCGTGATGAATATTACTCTGAAATGCTCGGAATTTGACTTCTTTTTCAAAGGTGGTTAACAAAGCTGCTTTATGTGTGTGTGTGTTTTGTATGAGTTTGTTTTCATACATATTTTGTAGATTTTTGTGTCTGTAGCAGTAGTAAGTTTTTATAATGTGTTTTTTGGTTTATAAGTTAGTATTATTTATTTAATATATTATTTTCGAGATAAACAGGGGAAACTTATTAAGTACCTACTCCTAATAGATTTAGTTGTAATTTAGTGATTAATTATTATTTTACTTTAATTTTTTATATTACAGTTATATAAGCTGTTATAATATATTTTTTTTTAAACCCAAGATTTTTATTCTCTTCGACTCGTAATCCTGTAGGGTCATGACTCCTCAGCAGAAACTAATTATTGGAAAAATTATCTTAAAAAAGATAATTAAACATTTACCCTCTTACTTATTTAAAATGTCAAATGGAAAACTCATTTCCAAGTCTTAAACATAATTTTAAAATATTCTTAAAATAAAATAAACAAAAATTATCGAAGAGGTAAATGTCAAATTAAATTTGCGTAGACCCTACGTAATGAGGAACTCAAGGAGGAGGTTAATTTGTGCAAATAATGTTTAATCAGTTATGGTTGTAACCGCAACGTTGTGATTATGGTTACGACTAATGCCAGATGGCGACACTAGTGATTTCCTAGTAAGGTATGTACTTCTGCATAATTATTTCCTAGCTGATTTTGTCTAGAATCCATTTTGATTAAAATTAAAACACAAAATTATTTAAAAAGTTTTGTAAAATCTCATTCAAAGTTAAGCAACTAACGAAACCTCCCAGATTAGGAATTTTAAATTGTTAGAATGATCTTCAATATGATTGTTCAAAGTGTAATTTGCATTTATTTAAATATCTAGGTACACATTTTTACAAAGTACATACTACACTATATGGCAAAGCTAATTTTGATTATTTCAATCGGTTTTAAAAATAACAATATATTATCCTTTAAATATTATCAAAAGTCAAATGTATTTTCAATACATATTTGTAATTTAAAGTCGGAAAAAGTGGGTGTTGGGGGAGAATTCTGCCCAGGAGTGAGACAGTATAGTATAAAAAAAAATACAGGATTTTTATTATTTATTTTACTTTTATTTTAGGATATAGATATAAAACGTTCACTGAACTTTAGATAGTAATATAAGTATTAATTTGAGTCTCGACCTTTATCATGGAAACATTATAATTTAATTGCCCCATAGAATTACCATCACTACGTCGCCAGCTCGATTGCCATTGAATCGACCATCGATTACTCGATACCATTGTGTGACCACAACTCTAATATTGAGGGACTTTGAAATCGAATACATAATCTATCGATTTGCTCGGCTTTATCTATGTTGCCAAGCTATATGCTTAGTTTTTAGGATCGGCTCCAGAAATTTGACGTACTTGATTTGACATTTGCATTGCAGTGAAGAAATTGCTAAAGAAACTGTAATATTTTTATAAAAGGTCGAATTAAGTTGCAGAGTCGAAAATAACTGATTAAAAAGTACAGAAATTGGAACGAATTTGACGACGTCTGCACTCTAAAACTAACGAGAATCTTAATAATAAATGTCATGTTATGATTGTCAGTTGAAAGTTGTAACATAATGTTAATAATATTATTTTATAGTCATTACGTATTTGACATTATTAGTCTCACAGGCTTATAATGGGATATACCCACTATAATGGGAGAGATACTGTTCAATAAACTCCCCGCACACATTCAGTCTTTGAATAATGATCAGCAATTTTGCAATAGCGTCAAACAATTATTGTTAGATCAGACACTATACAGTTTTAAAAAATACTTTGAAAATGACTACAGTAAACTAGCAATTGATTCTAATCTTGCTTAGAAATTATGTAATTAACTACTGAGTAAGGAGTGTGATGCCAAATTGTCATTTTAGCCCCTATACAGCTAAAGTGACAGTACCAAGATTTATTTAAGTTGACATATTGTATGATTACATACCTATTATTATGTTTGACATGATTTTAATAACAAAAATTTTCATTGTTTTATTAATAAAACTAGACATATGTAACTTCTAAAATTTTATAAAAGCCTAATGTTATAAATTCAATTTGACGAGATATTGTAATTTGTGTAGCATATTCTGTGATATTAGTACTTATACCTATGTATGTTACAATTTTACATTATCAATAAAGATTCTTTATCTTTTTATCTTTTATAAAACAACAAATAATTGCAAAACAAGTACAAAAAACTTAACAAATAACTACTAATACGGCAAACTGGGACGGCAAAGCTTTGGAACACTTTACCAGAAGCTGTGTTTCCTGCGAACAACAATCCAGGGGTTTTCAAATCTAGAGTTAATAGGTATCTTCTAGGTAAACGTGTTACACCCTAGGCGGCAGCAATGCTTAACATCTGGCAGGCTGTAGTCAAAAGTAAACCTATCCCACGTAAAAAAAAACTTACAACTAAAGCCCTATTCCAGTCAAACTCGCTATAATATAAAATATATAAAGGCGAGGACAGACCGGGCGAGGGGCGCGGGGCGGTGCTGAGCACCTTTTAATTCTTACACTCCATTTCACTGGCTCGGGCGCTAGATGGCGGCGGACAGCAATATGGGCGGAGAAGATTTTTCTCCATTTTTCTTGAACCCTGAAACCTCGTTGTTAGTATCCTTTATTGTGGTTTGTTAGTATTTCATTCACTTACCTATTTAGGATTTTCTCGCGGTGGTTTGTAAACTGTTGCCAATTGAGTTAACCACTATCACACGAACATATTTGTCGTCTTTACTCTATTCTACATTCCCGATAATACACCTCGCTTTGTCGATTTAAAAATTCGATTTCGATTTGATTTTTATTCTGTACTGTAAAACTTTTATAATAGTCTATCAAATTGGAAGTTTAAAACTGTGAAATTATATAGGTAACTGTCAACAAAACATTACGCATTCCCAAAATAGATATGTACATGTAATTTTTTTTCACTAAAATTATTTCATCTTTAGAATACTTAGTAATAATGCCTCTCTTAAGATTTCCCTGTTCCCAAATATTTCCCTAATTCAGTGCAGTCCGGCACCCTACAGTCAATTGCTTGCATCCCTTTTATCACATTTCTTTTATTCGCACTTCCACCCCTTGAGGAATGTCGTCTGTACTCGGCCTTAGAGCAATTATGACTGGATAATTTATTTTTTTAAACAAGGGTGTTTGGAAGTGCTTTTTTATATATTTCAGAGCTGTTGCTATTTTTTGGTACTTTTGTAAAGTATCTCGATAACTTGTTTATATAATCTTATAATTATATCACGGGTTTTGACTAACAGATCTTCATCATCATTAACCTAATGAGACTCACTGCAGGGTATAGGCCTCCTCCCTCTTACGCCAATACTTCCTGTCTTAACAAACAGATAATGTCAAAATTTTGGCTAACAATCTTCTACTCATTATATCGATATTATATAACTAACTAACTATATTTCTCTATATATATACCTTTCGCCACGTTCGTGACGTCACCTGCCGGTTCCAACGGAAGACCAGCGTTGGATGCTTGCATCCAGCACATGCTGAGTTGGGGCCGGATTGTGACATGAAACGTGTGTACCTACATTGTATATAGGTACATATATTTATCTTGTATTGTTCTGTATCTCTTGTTGTTTCGTGTCCCAATAAATGGATTTAATTCTTATTCTTTATTCTTATTAATTTTTTTTTGTAACTAACGCAAATATGTAACCTCGGCCGAGGTTATATATTTGAGCCTTTTGGAGTCGAGACTTTGGGGCCGTGGGGTCCGGGAGCCCATACTATTTTCCAAAACCTCTCGGAGCGCTTGGTTGACGCGACGCATGACCAAAATGCTGGCCTTTTTCTGGCTCAACGTTTCAATATTGCCATCCAGCGAGGTAATGCGGCCAGTATGCTAGGCACGCTGCCCTCTGGTAGTGGGCTGGAGCACTTGGACTATCTTTAGGCTTTTCTTAATATTTTCTAAGTGCCCCTTTTTTGTAGTAGTTAGAAGTAGTATGTTTAGTTTTCCTTCACTTGTTTTTATATTTTATTATTGTAAATAAAGAATTATTAGGATATCTATATTATTAAACAAATATGGTAACCTTAAATTTCCCAATAATTCAAAGCAAAAATCCCTATAATATTAAGTCCATAAATTAATTCCGTCTCTGTTTATTAATGGCGCACATTATCCGAACACGGTTCAGGCGACAAAAGTCACACTTATTCCGAACTATTTGTTTTAATGCATAGAATCTGGGAGCGTACGATGAATTGTGTTATTTTATTTCACTGTGTAGGGTTGCTGTGAACTGCTTATAAAATTCAGTTAAAAGTTAACAAACATTTTATATTGCTAAATTATGACAGCAGATATGCATATGTAAAAAGCTGAAAAAATATCTCTCTTCGAGTCGTATTTCCTCATGACTGAGGGTCGTGACTCCCCGCAGAATTAATTCATTAGGGGAGTTTTCTTGGGCAGATACATCGTGGTGGGCGCCCAGGTCCTTCCACGGAAGACGCATGTCCTCGGATATTGTGGTCCTCAAACATGTCGGCTTCCTCACGATGTTTTCCTTCACCGTTAAGCGAGTGCAAATCCACACATAACTTGAAAATACAAGTCATTGGTGTAGGGCGGATTCGAACCAGGATGCGTCTGGATGAAAAGGAGACACTGGAACCACTGAGCCACACTCGCTGCACTCGCTGAAAAAAATATAATCTGGATAACTGTCACATACCATCTCGAACCAAATAATACAAATACTTACATTGCTTGTTTAACATTGCCCTATTTTTACAATAGAAAATTAAGTATTATATCCGTGATCTAGTACCTACCCATGACACAAGCGTTTGCTTAGTAGGTATGGGTTGTATTATGTATTCTATGGTATGGGTCAAGATGGCGGCTTGTTCCCGGTCCTGAAATATTTACCTTTTTTTACTTGTTACTTTATGTATTTATTAACTTAATAATAAACAAACAGGCAGCCCTAATAAAGATATCGTGTCCTAGGAATGATGTAGGACCAATACAAAGAGGACATATCTCCGCCGGTAGGGGGCGCCAGTGACTAATACATTATTTTACTCACTACGGAAATAATGCTTTATACGTATTATATTTATTTTGATGTCCGTGGATTGAAGGATTAGCTGAGATTCTGATAATATTTCTTACTTCTGAATCTATGAAAATATCTGCAAAACTGTAAAATTGATTAAAACTTTTCAGAGCCTTATCTTTACATATGTAAGTTTCTAATCAAAGTTTACATTTTATCAAAATATTAGAGATAAAAAATAACATATGCAATTGCACCGAATTTGACACGAACAGAAAAAAAAAAAACGCCGGGTGGCATTAATTAAAAACAAATACAGATAATAAATAACTTTCGCCTCCCGCGATAGCATCCATTCACAAATTATTCAAAATGACCCAAAAAACAAAACGCACGCTTTGATTCATTGACGCCATATTTCTTATAGCTTCTTTACATTAAATCGACTTTTTACTAAACACAATTTAAATTTGAATCTTATTTTAATAGACATAAGAATTAAATACCTTTGTTGTATTTGTAAAGAGTATGATGTTTTGTTTAAAATACGACTTAATAATGTAAAGTTTGTAATACTTGAAACAAAGATTCGTTGCAACGAATGCTACTTTTATTAATTGAAAAATTTCTTTGTTCACTAAATGTTTTTTCACTAAAAAAACGTTATTTTATATCAACCAACACAGTATGATTATGATTAAAGAAATTAACAATTTACAACAATATGACTAAAATAAATTGTTTAAAAAATATAAATTGCCAATTTTTGGCATGATTTTCTTTTGTTTTTTATTATCATGTTTCTATTGTACGACGCTAGACAGTTCCGAAATACGCGGAAGTAAGATAGTATAAATTCTATTTTTATTTGTAAAACTCAAATACAAATACTAAACATTTTTTTTTGTCTCAACGTATCAGCTTTGCCATCCAGCGTGGTAATGCGGCCAGTATGCTGGGCACGCTACCCTCTGGTAGTGGGCTGGAGCACTTAGAATTTCTCTAGGCTTTCTAAAGATTTTCTAAGTGTCCCTTTTTTGTAGTAGTTAGAAGTAGCATGTGTAGTTTTTCTTCCCTTGATTTTATATTTTATTTTTTGTAAATGAAGTTTAATTCAATTTCTTGGTCACCATTATGTATTATGTGGTCACACCAACGGCAACGTCTATTCCTATGAAATAGCATAGGATTTAAGATTTGTAAGTATCTATAACCTAAAATTTTAACGAATACTATTGGAATAAATCCTATAGTTTGTACACATAGGTAGTTAATCAACCCATGTATCACAATCCTCCGATATCTGTGAATAAACCAATTCGTTGTACTCTTAATTAGTCCCAATCTCTGTTTTATGCGTTCAGATTGCTATGGAAATCTTGCCTTTCGCGCCAAACGCCGCTAAGTGGCGTTTTGGTCCTGCTGTTCGAGATTAGATTATTGGTTTTTAATTTAAATTGCCGCCATTTTGTTGTTCACTTTGTTCGATTGTTTATGGTCGGTGTGAGTTGTTGGTTGGATTGTCGGTGATTGGGGTTTGAAAATGGAATGCGTTGGATTGTTTTCTTTTTGGTTTGAATTTTGAATGATTTGACAGACATTTAAATTAACATGGAAACCAAAATTTTGTGTAGGTTAAATCACAATAATGTTTCACAGATTTGATATAGTTTTTATTTATAACATGGCCATATTGTATTTTATTAAATTTTGTGAAAAAAATAAATTTCAGTACATAAATTAAATATATATACGGTGCATGTTGCTAAGTCAATTTTAAATTTCGTACTAACTCTATTAACTTACTACGCTATCCAACTTCCTGCAATACCGCGTTCGATTTTCAATCATAGACAAGATTGAAGTTCTCAACTTTTTAAATTGCGTACATCTCCTTTCCCACCTGTCAGACTGCAACAAATTCTAAATTTAAAAATGTAATCTGTCATCGAAATGAATCGAATCACCATCATCGAACAATTTCGCCACCCGCCGCCAATCAAACGCCGCGATGGGATCCGATATTAGGGTGTGGTGCGATGTAGCGCGATCGATGAACAAGTAGATTAAACTTATATTCGGACTTAAAAAAATCTTTATCAGTTACGGCACAACAATTATTTTATGTTCAACGACGATGTATGAATATTTTATTTAAGGCTGGTTAAACTATATTTATATACTTAGTAGTTTCAAACAGGTATTTGCATTAATAATACCTATTTTAAACTACCTTATTTGATACTACTACATGTGGTCCTTAATTTATAATGTCTTTGTTTGTCGTTGCAGGTTTTGTGATACAAAAAATGTAGTTTTTTTTTTGTATATTAATTTCAGATTTTTTAATTGTTCTAATGTTCAGTTAGAAGCATGTTCTATCACACATATCAGCAACCAATGTTGATGAAAATAAAAAATACTAAATATTTCGAGACACTTCACACAGCACTAGCTAGCATAGCTAGCATAAGCTATCTAGCATAGCAAACGCTACAATATCCCACTTGTAGCGATTTATTTTATTAATTATAATATATTTAATGAATATCTAAATGTAAGTACCTAAGTAAGAATTTATGAAATAAATAACTTTTACTTTTTTTACTTTTACTTTACCCGCTACCCGCTCCACCTATGCCCCCACCCTACTCAATATAAAGCACGCCGCCCTGTAATTCCAATACTTACGAACATTACCCAGACATCGACTATTATAATGTATTAAGGTATATTATTTTATGGCGCGCGTTATGGGGCTCGCTAAAAATACCGCAGTGTGTAAGCACCTTTATGTCGATAATACAACGATAATAGGGATGTGGTGTGTTCCCCGAATTGTGGTAATGTTGGTAGTAGGTATAGTTTGACGGTAAGTAAGTTCTTATGAGAGTGGTCAACTTTGGAGTTAGAGTTTTCAAATTTACCTTAACGGCAGTGGGTTCAGACAGTAATGATTATTGATTCTTATTGATATTTTAGATTAAATTATCCGACAAGAAATTCAATATTTTCTTTACTATAAAATTAATTATGTGGGGATGTAGATGGCATGGATGGTATGTGTATAGGTTAAAACGGAAATAACTAAAAAAACATACATTCAAGTGATAAAAAGTGTGACTATCTTTAGATGGCCTTTGAATTTGGGATGGAAAAGATTGGACGTAAGCTAATAAAGTGTCTGAATGCTAGTGTAAAAAAGAATTATTTTTAAGACATGAAAAAGCGTGCAAAATTAACTTTTTCTCCACCGCAATTAGTTATTTTATAATTTATTAAGTTATTTTAGTTGTTTTATTATTATAGTTTACATAAAAATGTTCATAAAATGCAAAAATACCCACGCTCCTTCACCATACCATCTAATAATATAAATACATCTACATTCGAGTATATCTTGTTATACCAATAACATAAACCTAGAGTGTGAAACAAGCGGAATCAGTCGATAATGTTCAAATCAACAGCTCGTACAACAATTTTGTAATTATTTTAATAATGACACGTAGAGACCAGTCACGATGAGATTCATAGATATTATAGATTGTTGTTATGAGTCATAGAGAATAGGAAGGTGAAGGAAGTGTGAGAGCGGAGTGGCTGACTTTAGTGTTGAGAGTTTTCAGAGAACCCTGTGAAGTAACCTTGTTTTTGTTTTCACCTGACATGTATGGAGAACCAAAAAATGTTCTATTATTATTATTTACTGTCGTGACTTTATCAAACCGTCCTAAGGGCCTCCGACATGACTTAACGACTGCCGTACTAGACAAACAGCCGGGACCTACAATTTAACAAGTCATCCGACCCATGGAAGCTGCCTATAAACTAAAACCACCTTTAAAAGCCCTTTAAGACATTAGTAAGCAGTAATCCTGAACACTTAGCCCAACCACTCCCATCCATCAGAAGCTACTGTATCCCATTACAGGTAAAAGCAATTAGCTGCTAATTAGTGGCGAGATAAAGCAAATATTGTAGGATACCTGACACCTAGCCTTTGTTAGGCTTTACTTGAATATACTGAATAATTTGCCACAGGATTGTGTTTCGAGCTTGAAGATTGTTGTGGAATGTACTGTATTATTTGTAAGTAATAAAAAACTTTAAGAGTTGCATGTGTTTAAGTCTTAATAAATAAAAATAAATAAATATTTCAGGACATATCACGCAGCGCCATCTAGACCCATACTAAGCTTACGCTTGTATCATGGGTACTAGATAGCGGATATAATACATAATATATACCCTTTTCTTTTGTAAATACATACTTATTACACATAGAAACGACCAGACTAATACGATGCATAAGTCTTAAAATTGTACTATGCATATTATATATAGGCACTAGTGGACGCCCGCGGCTTCGCTCGCATTATTTCAGGATAAAAAGTAGCCTATGCACTCTTAAGACCTCATACTACCTACATACCAAAAACCATGATGATCCGTCCGGCCGTTCTTGCGTGAGTGTTTAAATATACAGATAAACAGTGTTTTATTATCGACTTAAAGTATCTCCAAATATTTTTCTTCTAATATCTTCCACTTCAATTTTATTATATGTGTTGATAGAAGATAGACAGACCTCAAAACTAATAATAGTTTCAAAGTTCTATGTCAACGTATTAACGACTTTTAAACGTATTAAGCGACAAAATTATGTTTAAATGGACAAACGTGTAGGCATTATACAAAGCTATGGAGGTGCTTTTCTATAAATGAGATTTTTAATTAGATATCTGCAATTTAAACTAAAATAAAGTGCTATATCTCTACTTCCTTCACCACTCCACAAGATAAACCTAATCACACCAAACCACAGGTGTCAATACCACAATTTCCCATCGAATCCCATACAAATATGTAGTTCCATACAATCCTACGAATAAACTATACCATTGAAGCGTTACTCCCCACATTTGTCGCTTTGAAAATGCTTCCATCATTTGTTTCCCACACACCGCTAACTTACATAGCTCTCGCTCGTACTTACTGGTACAATCAACCGCGATGGCGAAATAAAGTTACACAAGCTGTTGCTACCTTCCTTAGGTCCTGGGATGTCTTTCGTTGGATGAGATAGAAATAGCTGGAATATCTTGATGATGGTTTATTGTGAGTTGACTGTAAAAAAAAATTGATTGTACGTACGATGTGCAGTGCCATAGACAACTTGTAGTTCTGTTAGCGCGCGGCCCCTGGCGTCGTTGGCGGGAAACTCTTTCATGTTGGTAGACCTGGCCCGCTGTTATGTTGGTAGCGGGATGTGACGCTCCAACACTAGCGACTTAAAGAATAAGTGAGAATGCAATCGAATGTATCAAACGTTAGTCTAAGATAAAAAAAAAATCACTATACTCTCAAATTATTATATATATCATCATCATCGGCCATCTTCATATTGAAGTTCGGAGGTATATATATATACCTTCAATAAACCCTAATTAAAAAAATGACTTTTAGCTTCAGGCCATCTTTTAGCTTCAACCTGTCTGTGTGGCGGCGGCGGCGGTTGACAATTTCCTGGAATTATTTTTTGGGCTCTGTTATATTTCTATGGTACCCTAGTTCCATCCAACCCCATATAAACTCCATACAACACTGGTATCGATAATTTGCTATCAATGACCGAAGCCGGCCGCTTATTATGGGGAAAAAACAATAACTGTATGTGAGATTATATGGTGAGAGCTATGGCGGAATGGTGTGGATATACCATAGAAAATATACGAGTAAGTATGTTATAATTTTTTTATGACGTAGGAATATTGAAAAAAATAATATATATATACAATAATAATACAACATGGCCAACGAATTTAAACTTATTAAACATAGAAATGAGCAGATTTACCACAAGTTATCACAGATGGAAAATGTATACTTACCTGTTAAATGGGAATCAAACCCGCACCTTTACATTAGAAGGCAGAGCCACTACCAAATAAGCTTACAGGCTAGTCAAAAAAGAAAAGAAAGTAAAATTAGATTGGAGACAATTTTGCAATAATGATAAACTGCAGAAAAACTCGTAAATTACCTATATGGCTACATATACATATTATGTGAAGTTTTGATGTATTTATTGGCACACATGTGATACAATCAGTTTTAGGTTAGAAAGCTTCCCAAAGTATTTTTTTTGTTTTTTAAGTATAGACTAGATATAGTATACTAAGTATAGACATTATATATGTATATAGCAGTTCCTATGTATTACTGAATTCTCATCTATTCATACAAATATAATAAAGCTGAAGAGTTTGTTTGTTTGTTTGAACGCGCTAATCTCAGGAACTACTGGTGCGAATTGAAAAAATATTTTTGTGTTGAATAGACCATTTATTGAAGAAGGCTTTATGCTATATAACATCACGCTGCAACTAATAGGAGTGAAGAAACAATGAAAAATGTGGAAAAAACGGGGAAAATTATTAATCTTTGAGTCCGAGTCTTCCGTTGCGTGCGCTGCGAAAACGGTTCAAGTCGTGGGTTACAGCTATAATTTATAAAACTAAAGAGGTAATTTGCAAAAATTAATACAAGGCCCAAAACAACTATTCCACAGCTAGTTACTTATACATCGGTATACCTAAAAATATTCAAATAATGTAAATTGTAACATGTAACGTGATATCCACACAAGTCTTCCACCAAACTGATCCGTTCGCAGTAAAATCTTTGCCTGAGATTATATCTCATAATGGCGAGACTCGCGCCTTCAACATAACCTTTCACACCTACAGAACTAGAGAATACACGAAATTATTTATTTATTTATTTTATTAGGCACACAACACAATACACAGAAAATACATGAGTGATAGCATAACATTTTAAAGTTAATTCATTCTGTGCATCAAACCCATGCGTGCACAACATGAATATAAACAGATCCAATGTTCAGTAAGTTAAACTAAAGTGAAACACTAGTATTATGTTTAGACTTCTTCTTCTTATCGAATGAGAGTGGCCAACTCTGGTGTCGAGAGTTTTCAAACCACCTTAGGGGCTCTGACATGGCTTAACGACTGCCGTACTAGACAAACAGCCGGTACCTACAATTTTACGTGTCATCCAACCCACGGAAGCGCCCAAAATGTAATGCCACTTATAGCATTTATTGAGCAAATACTAGTTTAAACTTACTATTGCTTATTTGTACCTATTCAGTTAATGACAGTATTAATTACTTGAATTATCATAAGACATGCATAGTTGTAAATGTAGTACATATGATACATACTTATAATGGCACTGGCATAGTATTGCAATAGACTGGCTTAAACGCACTTTTTATTAAGGTTTTTTAACCGTCTGTGAATGGTCCCTATTATTTAAAGATAAAGATAAAAAAGAGATAATAAATAATTTTATTTGCACTATAACATGTTGCCATTTTTACAGTTACAAAAGTACATATCTAGATCATAATTAGGATCTATTAACAAATAGGAACTAGTTTTTTTAAAATAACAATTAAAGACAATTTTGCTTTTGATTGATTATTCACAGTTAAAAAACGGAGGTTTTCTTGTTTGTCGAGTTAGTCCATAAAATAACTGTGTTGACTTCCCTTTATATTTATGTGGTGTCAAATATTTTACAGCTTATCTTTGATATGCTATTGTACATATTTTGTAGGTATTGAAATTTGTTAGAAAGCTTTAGAGTAAGTTGAATTTAACAGTCATATTTAAACTGCTATAAATGAAAATATATTGAAACATTATTTTTTAATACATTATAGCAACACATGAGATCAAATTCAAAAAATAAATTAAAGGCGGCCTTAAAGCTAAATATTATCTCTTCCAGCCAACCATTGGAAGGATTAATAAAGTAATATGTTGTTAACAATAATACTATGTCAATTAAATTAATTAAGTAGGTACTTACAACTATCCTAAGACATAACATCACCACACACGTGTCGTAATAAAACCATCAGTATTGCCATAATTGCCCATAACAACGATAACACATGTTCTAAATTTGAATTTTGAATGTTCGAATTCGGAACACGTTGCGTCTCGCTCGTCCGCGGCACGCGCGGTGTTGCATAAAATTACTATAAAACACATACACACCTAGAGGGCGCTAGTGTCGTTTAATTCATAACAGTGGTCATGATATGAAGAAATTATAATTTGCTTAGCAAAATCAAAGTGGGGAAGTTTTAGCTGTTTCTTATTAATTATCAGTAAATCAAAAGTATGCTTCATTTTAACGAGAAATATAAACAACAAAAACACTCTATAAAGTTTATAGGTTATCTTAATAGCACTAAATTTATATCAAATTTGTTTATTTAAATATAGATAACACTTAATTTAATAAATATACATTATATATCTATACGTAACTACCGGTCACTTATTTTTATATATTTTTTCCTGAATTTCCATTGCTTAAAGCAAAGAAGATAGAAAGAGAGAAGAAGAGACTTTCCAACAAATGCAAAACCGTGGAAATCGGTTCGTGCGTTCTGGAGTTATAGCGCCAGAAAGGAAAACCCGACTCAATTTTATATAGCAGAAGATAATATAAGAATAAAGTAAAAATATAAGAATGTAATATATACTTATCTATTTACATACCTTCTAAGCTAACGTAAAACTAACTTCAGGTATCACATGCGAGCAATGCCCCAAGTTTCCAACAGAGTTCAAGGGTTAACCGCCATTAACCGTTTATTGCCCGATGAGGGTTAAATAGTTTTGTTTAATGGAAATTTAACTAGAAATATAACTAACGCTTTAAGAGGCTATCATTTCACGCAGTTAATTATTGAAATAAAACGCCCGTAAAGTTAAGTGTTTGATTTATTTATAGCTTACTTCTGTTTACGGACTTACCTACTAAACTTATTTATTGTTTTTAAATTAAAAAATACGCAAATTAGAGTCCAATTTTGTAAAGTTTGTCATGGTGGTTCAGATGATACTCAAATATGTATGTTTTAACTTTTTTTATCGAACACTGTTTGTGCTTAGCAATTTCAGAGATCCCAGAGGTGGTATAAAGCCAGCGATATCAGTTTGTTATTCTCTCTTAAAGAAATTCACATCAATTCCCGATTCCATTTTCATTTTGTATTTATAAAAAATACAAAAAAATCAAAAATAAATAGAATATAAGCAACTTAGTTTTAAATTTGTTTAAGATTAAGTCTACTCCAATAAATGTATTTTCTTTCTTTCTTTCTATAGAAAATGAGTCAAGAATTGATGTGACTTCCTAAAAATTGATGGCCTCGTTGCCGTGTCAAACAAAACGCTTCACAAATGTTATAAAATGCAAATAGCGACCGGGTGTTGACAATTGCATCGCATTTGCAAAGCGCGGGAACAGGACTTTTTCGAATCTTGGCGCTAAAATGCTTCCAAAACGCTTTTCCATTAGGTTTTATGGCGTTTGAGTTTAGAACGCGCGTAAAAATAGCACATTTGAAGTTTGAACGTGTGTTTAAGGAATTTGAAATTCGATTAGCATTTTTGTTACTCATATTGAAGTTTAGGAAAGAGGTTTTAATCTTTTCTGTTTTTGTGTTATAAGTTGCTATGTAAGTAATGTAATTTGGTAATGGCTCATCTTCAAATAGAAGTTTTACTGTTAAACAAAAAAATAGCGGCGGAACGATATTTTTTTATACGGGCTTGCGTAAAATATCTTTTCACAGAGTATTTTTCATTTTCTTCCCTTTTTACGACAGATAAGTAAATTCAAAGTAATAAGGAAGACTAGACGTTTTATCAGCACGTGGATTATTGTTCGACATGTTTTATTGAGAATTTATGAGCGCGTGCAATATGGAGGTGTTTTATTAAAATTCCGCCATCTTTGTGCGCAGTTTGCAGTAAGGGTATCGCAATTTTGTCTGCAAAATGGATTGAAAGAACTGATTTTTATTATGTCTTAACGTTGTTCATGAACTTTTCTGGCTTTATTTTTAACTCCTATATCCTTTAAATCTATATTACCTACATAATAAAATGCTTTTAGATTAAACAGCAATTTATTTTACGGAAAAAGTAGGTACAGACCTATGAATTCAATATTTATTTACTTAAATATAATATTGAAAAGTTACAAGTTTCCGTGAGTTCACGACTTAAATCCAATTATATCTATACATATTTTTATTGTGAGTAGGTAGGTAGTGTTTTTTTTTAAAAAGTGACTTGTGTTTTTTTCTATAAGTAAGCATACTTTGATTTGTCCATACTTCTTCTTCTTATCGAATGAGAGTGGCCAACTCTGGTGTCGAGAGTTTTCAAACCGCCCTAAGGGCCTCTGACATGGCTTAACGACTGCTGTACTAAACAAACAGCCGGGACCTACAATTTAAAGTGTCATCCGACCCACGAAAGCGCCCAAAATTCACCACTTTTCGGTCACCCATCCAAGAACTGACCGCGTCGACCTTTGCATAACATTGGTATAATTGCCCATACTGTTAAATAAACATTATCATATGTGTAGGGAACAAAACACATGCACGATGTATCGCCGATTCCTGATATACGTAATTTATGAATTTCTTTCTTGAATACAGGATATTGTGTAAAACGGTGTTTGGGGTGAAATTTGATTTTATAAAGGGATGTTGGAAAATTGAGGTGTAGATAAGTTTTTTTTAAAACAGCCGCAAGTAGGTTCTATATCTTTTATTTTATAATTTATTCTGTTTGTTTTTTATCAAAATACAACAATCTTCTTTAATGTTAGTAATAAATTTTCCGGCTACTTAGTTTTGCTAAAATTCTCCATCTTTAGCTCAGAAAGACTATAACGGCAAACTTAAGTAAATATTTCACATTTTCCCACTCTACATTATTTTACAAAATAATTTTTCATTTCATTAAATATTCTTTCCCGCCAAAAAGTCAACAGTTAAATCCTCAAGCCACCAAACTCCATAGTTCAATTTCCGCTAACACCTCCAAAGAGGTTTTACAGAAAAGTCGGAAGGCCCGGCGCCGTTCCGTTCCTAATACCGGGCGCGCGCGTCTCGCATACTGATGCCGTATTATCGACTCATTTGTCGACCCTCAGATCTGCGTGGAGAGGAACGCGGCGCGCAGTTCCTATTTTAAAAGTGTTCGGAGTTATAAAATGTTTTGCTTTCGTAAGGAGGTCGGAGAATTCGCGACAGCAGAGATACCAACATTACAGCATAATACAAACTTAGTAAAATTTTAGTAAATTCATAAATGTTTAAATCCTATTTTCTTTCGCATGTACTCGTAATGAGATTTGAGAACTGATGACATCAGGGTTACCGACATTACAGTATTGTACAAACTTATGTAGTAAATCTTAGTAAATTCATATGAGAATGTTCATTTTACTAAGATTTTGCAAACTTAATAGTTATTTTCCGTAAAAACTATACAACCGTCACAAGCTATTCAGTAAGAATCAGCTGATACTTAAACACGAATACCTAACTAACCCGTAATTTACTTTAACTTGTAAAGTCAAGCAAAGTCATTGACACTAACAATTTCGTGTAGGTATTTGCTCTTAATGTTTTGTCTCTCAAATAATTTCCATAAGTAATGAACTTGTCATAATAAACACAATGCTTTTGAAACGGTTAACTCCAGGTTTTGCAAAATGAAATTAGGTCTTCAGACTTCAGACATTTCTCTTTTTATTGGTTAGTCACGAACAGTTGGAAGTTATTTTGTTAAGTGGTTTAGTTTGTTTAGTATTTCTAAAGAAATAGGCTTTCTCGCATTAAAGTAATGTGGAAAGAAACTTCACCCATCAATAATATTATAAAGACGAAAGAGTGTGAGTTTATGTGTGTATGTATGTATGTATGTATGAATGTATATGTCTATGAATGTATGTATATATGTATGAATGTATGTATGTCTGTGTGTATATGTGTTACTTCTTTACGCTCTAGTGGTTGAATCAATTTGGATGATATTTGGTTAGGAGATAGATTAGAACCAGACTAACTTAACTTAATACTTATGCTACTTTTTATCTCAGATTATTAAAAAAAACGCAGGGTGCCTTCTGGTGGACTGATTTGGATGAGATTTGGTTAGGAGGAACATAACTTCACACAATTTTCATTCCCATTGTGTTTTCATTAATTATGTTTAAGAGTTCGAATATACCTATATGTAGATAAAAAAATGCTTATTTATATAAAAAAAACAATACAAAAAACATAGAATTAAAATTAGCGTCTTAATTGGCGGCCTTATCGCTAAGAGCGATCTCTTCCAGGCTACCAATTTGGCAGGGATATAATCTTCAAATTAAATGAGTCTTCAAATATATGCATCGTTGCATCAAGAACAAATACAAATAGTTTATTGGTCAAAAATACAAATGTAAAAACGTACCTAGTATTTTATGTTATGTAGGATATAATATATATCGTAATTACTTGTGTCGAGTCTGGTCGTTTCTATACATAATATAATAAGTATGTATTTACACAAGAAAAGTATATATGTATTATATTCGTTAGTACCCACGACACAAGCGTAAGCTTAGTATGGGGCTAGATGGCGCTGTGTGATATGTCCTGAAATATTTATTTATTTATTTATATGCAAATCCAATAATAAGTGTACATGCACATACACACAAACTTCTGCCTTTATAATGTATCGAGATGGAATATTTTCGCTACAACAGAAACCATGACTTTAAAAACGTGTATTTTTAATTAACTTCCAGCTAAATAATACGGCATGGCAAGAAAACACCACAAACCCTCCCAACCATTCGCAGCACTCCATGGGGTTGCAAAAACCATGCAAAACACCATCATACCATAGACCAGATAAATGTGGTAGAGGACCTATACTCGTATGCAAAGGGACCGCGAACATTACTGTGATTAAAGCCCCCGTACACTATTAGATGATAGTTTTATGGGGCTAGATGGCGCTGTGTGAAAATGTTCTAGATTAATTATTTATTTTTGTTAATATATCTCGCAACAACGGTCCAGAAAATCTTATTTGTAGCATAAAATTTATTTTATTTGTATTTGTTTTACTACTTTTACTTTATACTTTTATGTAAAGGTGTGTTCAACTTTGGATCGAAAGAATGTCAGCTTTACTGTCTGTCCAATAGACCATAAAAATAAACATTCTGCTTTTTTTCGTTTCAAAAAGTGATTAAATTTACGAATATAATGCGGAGTCTGACTCAATGTGAACCAACTAACTCATGAAGCACAAAATTCGATGTCGCATTTTGGGTGGTCAAACTATAAATTAATTAATGATTTATCTATAGCACTGAACATTTAATAAAAAATATGTTTATATTTACTGTTTCAGTAATAAAAAGAAAACATATAGTAAGTAACCAGGATATTACGTTTGTTTTCAACAAGGTTGATCATCCTGTAGTGTGCGGTCGCTTTATAAGTGTATGACAAAAAGCTAATGAAGTCAATTACATGTTTATACTTACTAGGCAAATAATTATGCTAAATGATCACCTCTTACATGCCCTTAAATGATATTCCGGTTCTTTCTACATTTCTAATCTGAATTATTGTAAAAACTCATCGGTATGTAAAGTTGAGAATGCTGTTAATCCGTTTTTAATAATAGACTAAATAATCCTAATTAATTAAAATTAATAATGCCTCGTTTAATTGTCATTGTATAATAGTCTTTTATTTGGAAAACTAGTGGGTGCTCGCGGCTTTGCTCGCATTAAGAAGTAAAACTTGCACCCCCTATTTCACCCCTTTAAAAGTGACATTTCCAAAATCCTTTCTTAGCGGATGCCTACGTCATGACATCTACCTTCATTCCATATTGCAGCTCATTTGTTTGGGATGTGCGTTGATAGATCACTATATCAGTCAGTCAGTCAGTCACCTTTGAGTTTTATATATTTAGATAACATAAAGTTTTTCAGTGTAAAACAAAGCTAAGTGCAAACCCGAATCCTAAAATTAGTATATTTTCAACTGAATAATATGTATATGAAAAAATGGTTAATTTAATAAGATATGATTATTTCCTTGATGATATTTATTTTATTTTATTTAATATAGTTTGTTTTTATTTCAGGTACCGAGAAGACGCTTTATGTTGGTCAGACAGGTATGAAAATGAATTTGATATTTTTCATATAAATGATTATTTTTTAGAATAAAACAATTAATTTCTTCAATATCAATTTTCTCCTAAAAATACGCAATTAGATACTTAACCAGCCGGTTGCCTGGTAGCAAAACTACACAAAAGCGATAAGTATGACATCTTCTTCTTCATATCAGATGAGAGTGGCCAGCTCTGGTGTACAGAGTTTATCAAGCCGCCCTAAGGACCTCTGACATGGCTTGCTACGACATGACTGCTGTACTAGACAAGCAGCCGGGATTTGCCATTTAACGTGTCATCCGACCCATGGAAGCGCCCAAAAGGTACTGGACATAAGTGTGTCTAAAAGAGATGCATGAAGTACAGACATGATTGATTAATACTTTATTCTTTAGACACATAAAAAAACATAATACAAAAAAGAGAAAACATTAAATCTAATGCCATAAATGGCGGCCTTATCGCTGAAACCAATCTCTTCCAGGCAACCGTAGGTTGGATAGGAAATTATAAAAAAAAGACTAGACAGGGTGTACAGTAACGAGCACATGAAGGGTATTTTTTTACATTAAATAGGCTTACGTTTGACTATAGCCTGCCTGATGTGAAGCACCACTATAGTCTAAGATGTAGCACGCTTGCCTTGAAGAAACCTATTTACTTTAGATTTGGAGACCCTGGGTTATAATTTAGAAAAATCTTTTGCAAAATCCTGCTGTACATACATTTACTGCTGAACGTCGTATTATTAATGTAAACAAACTAAACTGACCACT
Organism: Macaria notata; assembly: GCA_927399415.1. Lineage (NCBI taxonomy): Eukaryota > Metazoa > Arthropoda > Insecta > Lepidoptera > Geometridae > Macaria > Macaria notata. Next base: position 9,548,751 of record OV656741.1, read on the forward strand.
ATAATATCATAATCTGGGTCCGCGGTCACCCTCAATTCAAATATTTACCTACCTTCACTTTAATCCTTCTTGGATTGTATTTAATCTTTGCTACATTTTACTCCATAATGTCGGTTTGTATGGTATACTCCTGGTTCGAATCCGGCCCTACACCAATGACTTGTATTTTCAAGTTAAGTATGGATTTGCACTCGCTTAACGGTGAAGGAAAACATCGCGAGGAAACCGAAATGTTTGAGGACCATAATATCCGAGGACATGTGTCTTCCGTGGAAGGACCTGGGCGCCCACCATGATGTATCTGCCCAAGAGAACGCACCTAACGAATTACTTCTGCGGGGGAGTCACGACCCTCAGTCATGAAGAAATACGACTCAAGAAGATGGTATGAGTTAGCCCTAAATATTTATAAGTATATAACCAAATCTGATTTTTTTGTAAGGTCCATCGCACGCCCGTCACTAAAATCACATGTCTCAATTTTGTAATACTTAACAACAACAAATCTAAACGTTAAAGTACTTACCGTAAACCTACTAGTATGTTTTCCAAAAACATTTTATTAGTTAAGTGGGTGTTTTGTAGTTTATCTGTGTTTTAGCTCAAAGTTTGTTCAGACAAAAAGTATCTAATAGAATTTCAATAAATCCAAACTTTTTCTCTTTATTTGATAATTAAATTAGACAATAGACTAATAGCACCAATGCACTAACACTTCTGAAAAAACAATTGTCTAAAAGTAACTTAAGTCCACTCTTAACAAAATCGGATTTCTACTCGATTCGTATAAGAATCGATTCCGTACCGGGTGTTGTTTATGGTAAACGTCATCGATTTCAATTCGATCCGGGGCGAGTGCGCTCCGGATTGCTTATTTTGTGGCTTAGATAATAATGGGAAAGGGATTAGGGCTGTCGCAATTATCCTTTGGCAAGTTTAGGTATTTTATTTTTTTATAAAATATATGTGAAATTCGTTACTTTGTCTTAACAATCATTGCATCTTAACACTCATATATTATTAATTATATTTTTAATTGTACTTGTCAAATAATATAAGAACAGATAAAACATTGACGAGATACAGTGCAATGTAGCTTGAGAGGCTTTGTATTCTGCCTTCTAAATTTATGGAAAAATAGATGATTTTAAATTAATTAATTTACTAACGTCAACACTATCATGACGTTTAAGAGAATTTCTAAGGTATTAAAAGTAGCATCAAGACACAGTGTCACTTTGACATCAGAGTCACAATAAAAGCTTGTACCTTTTTTAATACAAATAACTTTCAACGCCTGGTGTATATACTGATAGAGATATAAATGAAATATTGGATATATAAAGTAAAATCTCAAATCAAAATTACGCATTATTTTCCGATTCATAAAAAACAATCGTTGGAGGGATCCGAGCAACCCTATCTCATTTCGGCCAAAGTGGTCAGTAGGGTTGTCAGTGTTACCGCAACTTACGAGTATCCGCGGTTAACCCTGCAATTACCGCGGGGTCTGACGGACCCTGTCCAAACGTAGGGGTCTCACAGACACTGGCCGTTATGGGTCTGAGAGACCCAGGTCGGTCTGACGCGAATTTTGCTTTTGATTGTTGTTTGATTGTTTTCATTGCTGTTTGTTACGATGTTTACGAAATGTAATGTAACATTTGTGATTTATGCTTTGTTGTTTTGTTTAATATTTTATGTGCTTATATTAAGTACGCTTACTATTATAGCTTCTAAGTTTATTGCAAATATTTTTAAAACAAAATTTTGTTATCAAAAACTTCCATTTTCATGTCACACGTATTTTTACTATTTATTTATACCATTATGTAACACTGGCTAGTATTTATTGAGGAAAACTTATCCAAAACCGACAAAAATATATTTTGAAGTTTATCTGTCATCATTTACATAACAATAAAGCACACATATTTTGACATAAAGCCTTTTAATTATTAAATTCTTACGCAATCGATCGCTCTAATGCTTCCATGTTGACATAACAGAACCGTCCGTGGGAATTACAAATGCACAGACATACGAAACTTCTTTATTTGTATAGAATATTGTCAAACCATCTCTGTTTGTTCATAATCTATTCTACCAATAATTAATAAAATCTCGTCTTTTACGTATGCGATTTGGCCAAACTCGTGTTTTGAAATTGGCGATCTTGTCGAGATCTTAAATTTCGTGTGGGGGCAAAAAAATTGGTCTTCTATACGTACTTAAATCACGTGTTCTATCTGTATTTGTTATCCATATAATAATAATATTTTAATAATAATATTTATTCAGAATCAAAAACCTTATAGCTAATTTACAACATTTGTTTGTTAGTACTATATTTACATTACTATGTTAGGATTGGTTACAAATGATGTGTTCTATGTTCCCCACACTAGGTACCCCTGTAATGAGGATAGCGATGTGTAGTTGTGTGATGAATTGTCCTGTGAATGTCAATAATAAATAAATAATGTGATGTATAAAATATATTTAAATAATAAAAAATAAAGATAAAGATATATTTATTTGCAAGATGTAGTTTGATAATACAGATGTTGTGTAAGTGCTAAAAATTTTGAATCATACATCTTAACCATTACTGGTATGCAAAAAAATATGGCTGAAACAAAAATACTTAAATGTCAATTGAGATAATATTAATGAATGTCATAAATTAGTAATTTTATCATTGAAAAATAGCTTAACAGAATAATAACATTTAGACACTAAAAAATTAAACAATTGCCTTTTAAATATTGACAATTTATGAATTTGACGAATTGATTGATATAAGGTAAAATGACAAGAAGGTTCAGAAAAAAATAATTCGGTCGAATCGAGACACTCCATTTTTGAAATCGGTTAAAAAGATTTAGAAGGTTAACTCAATATTTTACTACTAGGTATTCCTTTATTTTTATTACTACACCACATCTTCTTTTCAAGCAAATATATCGCCGATTGGTATTTTTTCATTCATTTATGTTTAAACTTTACATTATGAAAGATATATGGATTCTTATTTGCCATATAATGACAGTAAGTGCTCGACATCTTGCCTTAGGCGATACCCGATATAATTATTCAGCCATTTAAATTAAATAATAACGACCACCCACGAGTTCCATATTTATAATTTTCCAATAAATATAAAAGCAAAAACTTTGATTAAACGTTTATATACTTAAACAGATACTTTGGTATGTTGTTAATGTGCTACTTTCGTATATTATATTATGTCCCTCTTTAGTAATAAGAACCTCTGTAATAGTTTAATTCGTAGTCGGGAACGTAATTCGATATACGTGGTACTTTTTTTTTGTGATGTTGGTACTAATTTTCCCGCCTTTTTTCCTGTGCAGGCGTTTGACAGCTGCCACTTGACAGCGACAAATGTCACGTGTAATGATATAGAGCTGGGACGTTATGATATGTTCCGAGTTTGATACCGGGTATTCGGTGGCAATCGAACAGCAGTTAATGTTACGTCGTAAAGTATACGGACGCCATTTGCATAAACAGGGATGGCAGAACTTGATTGGAACTGTAATTTTATTGAATTGGTATTTCACAGTAACCTAAATAGTAATTCGGGATTGATAAAAAGTATGTTTTAAACTAATTAACTAATTTTATTTAACTGATTAAATTATACAATCATGTGCAATTCAGTTTTTAGACGCAGTGTTATTCTGTTTTTATTTATGCAACATTTAATGCCATGCACACTTTACAGATAAAGATAGTACGAATTGAGTTTATTTCATCGAATCGATCTTAAAGCTGAGGCTTTCTACCAATATAGTATATTCTTGAATAATCGATAAATTTAGAATTTCATTTGCAATCAGGACATTAACATTAAATATTCATACCAAATTTTGTTAACCAAATAAAACAACGCTTTGATCATTTAACCACCTCCCATTTGCTTTTTTATAATCACAGGTCTCATATCGATTTCTGGCACAGCCCTATTATCGAATGCTGCACTATACCTACTTATTAAAATCAGCCATTATCGACCAAAACTTGCTGCAGTCGGGATCGCCGCGAGATTTTAGTCGCAAAGGTGTTTTTTTTCTTTTTTAGGTTATTTTTTTAAGTGATGTAGTTTTTTGGACAGCCGTACTGCGTTTTAAACGGTATTATTTTTCAAAACAATTTATTTAAGCCATTGGCAAATTTATATGAACAGCAAAATGCAGTAGTGCAAATTGAAGTACCTAACCCATTGATTGTATATGATTTTTTTTTACAATAAATAAAACAATTCAGTTGGATACGTTTGTAATAAAATTATTTTATTAGTTTAGTTAATGTTTTTAGAGGTATGAGCTGCGGGCAAATATTAGATTTGTATGTAAACACAACATCTTGTTTAAGAACATTTTTTACCAAAACTTGCAACATATGTAAATATTTTTTTGGCTGAACAATGTTAGATAATAAGCCATGTCAGATACCTGATAGATACAGATACCCTTCGGGCGGCTTGATAAACTCTCAACACCAGAGTTGGCCAGTCTTATTCGAACAAGAAGATCAGATAATAATAATATAAATTATTTTGCTGACCAATTAACTTAGCCTCATTTTTAAATGAACGTCGAAGTGCGCAAGCGCAGGTTGTACTTAAGTTAAACGTATCAAACGATGCACAATTTGCGAGCTTTGAGTAAGCTATAAATCAAGTGAAATTATTTTTTCATTACTCGATCGATGGCGGGTGAGGGTTAATAATCTATTAGTACTGACAGCCGATTTGTTAACTTTTCTCGTCTTTTGTATTTTGAAAAATGTTTTTTCGTATGAAAAAATATCAATGAATTAATCAATCAATATAGCTTTAATTTACACCAGAACACAAAAATACAAGACAATTTACAGAAATATTACTTTAAAATTAAAAGTCTCTAGGTAAATATAATGGTGGTAAACAGTTTTCATGTTAGACATGTGATCAGATCTCTTAAATCTTCATTTGTCAATAATAATTGAAACCACACGACAGACTATATTATAAAGATTGACAAATTACTTAATTTTAATCAAAAAAAGAAGAAGGAAGGAGACCTTGAACTATTAAAAAAAAACTTATAGTGGAAAAATCAGAATATTTACTTAAGAAGAAGAATTGAAGAACTCAGCGCTTTAATATTTGGAACAAAAAACATTTTTTTTTACGTGAGATAGGTTTACGTTTGACTACAGCACTACAGCCTGCCTGATGTTAAGCATTGCTGCAGCCTAGGCAGCCTAGGATGTAACGCGTTTACCTAGAAGATACATATTAACTCTAGATTTGAAAACCCAATTACAATAACTTACAATTTTAACCAACTTCAAAAAAGAAGGTTCGCTATTTCTACAGAATGTTTTTTACTTACTTCACTAATAGCTGATAGTTGATAGACTAGAGTAGCGAATAACAAGCGATGCGGTTTATATCTCGCGTTCAATGCTCAGTGGTTTTTGTAGCGACTGATTTGTGATAACTGTAGAGTTACTAACTGAGATTTTTTTTTACTATTTGTTGATAAAGTTATTTACTGGAAGTAGGAAAGTGTCATGTTGAAAAGCCAGTAAATATTTTATCAAATGAGATACAAATTCATTTTGCAAAAAAGTTAGAAATGGTGATTAAAAGCTGGTTACATGTAGTTTTGGTTATAACTTTTCGCCATCGTTATAAGCAAGTAATATGTTTTATCGACACTAATGTTGTAACATTCTACTTATGTTTCCAATACTTGACTTATAATTACTACTGTTATAGCACAGACAACAAAACACTCAATTTAAGCAATTTCACATGATGCTATAATATCCACATCGATATCGTAATAGCTCATTATAACATCGGTAAAGCGCGACCAACCTGATTGCAGGGCCAATCAGGTTGGTCGCGCTTTAGAGATAGTTAGATTTTAATGGCGGCAAAATTACTGTGACAATACACGTACGCGTGAATTTAATGTTTCGCAATGTGTTCTGTTTTTTAAATACAAATTAAAAGTTGAAAATGGATAGCGACGATGATATTTGTACGCCTCCGGATATTCTAGAATTGGCAACAAAAGTAACTCACAATCTTTTGCCAGAAAATCTAGAAAATTATATGAAAAATTAACTATTGTCAGCTTTTACTCTTGTTGTTTGATTAATTGCATTAGTGAAGATAAAGTAGTGTATGCAACTGCATATAACACGGGTATTAAAACACGAGTGTGAGTTTATGAAACGAGCGCAGCGAGTTTCATAATAGTAACGAGTGTTGTCTTCATTATATGACAGTTGCATAAACTACTATAATTTATGTGATTAATCATTATTTTCTATTCATCATCTATTAATCATTTATTTATGTATTTATATCATAAATAATATTCAATAAAATACAATAAAATCAGAAAAAGTTAAGACAATTATTAAAAATTATAGATTTTTATACATAATTATTGAAAATTCCACCCGCAAAAAAAACTTAATTGAAAATCAATTTTAGTAACAGTAATTTATTGCCACTTCTAAACTATTCTCAAGTCCTCCCCTTATACCTGTGATCTGTCGATGTTATCAGATGGCCAGCATTAGCCGCACAAACCCACCTGTATTTATATGTATGTGGCTACTTATAACCACCTCCTTATACAGCCTGCACGGTTATTATATTATAAATTATAGATTTTATAGAAAAAAGATATACTTGGAGAAGGTTTTTTTGTATTTTTCTTAGTTAAAGTTGCTAGTTGAACGTCTTATAATATTTAATTTCTCGTGCTTTTAACTGATATCTATGAATATCAGAATATTTTGTACTATTTTAAATAAATTAAAAAAAATATAATTCCTGCTCAACATTTTCAAAACAGGTTATTATTTTTTTAATAGACACTGTGTTTTACGATTTCACACCAAAAAGTGGCGACGGATCTTCGTTATTTTGGGATATATGCGTAATTTTTTTTTAGAACAGCGTCATCCTGAGATTGAAATGAGCGACATTTTAGCCCGAAAGATCATGAGAAAAACCGTGAGCAACCTAGTGGTGGCTCACGGTTTTTCTCGTGATATTACTAGTGTAAAGAACCATGGCTATTTGCTTCAAATCAAAATCAAATCAAAATAATTTATTATGCCAAAAGATAGTGAGTACAAAATTTTTTTTCTTAGTGTCTAGATGTTTACTTACTATTTCAGTTTTGTACTTGAGTTTGTGACCGTGCCACGCGCCCTCAGTGGGCCTGTATTACGTAAAGCTACTTTCTTACTACAGCTAGCTCTACAGCTTATTAAAGCTACGTACTTTGCTTGTAAGTATACTCAGTCATCATCGGGTGCCATCTTCATAATGAAGTTTGGAGGTCTATTGGCAAAATTTTCTGCGATATATATATATACTCAGTACTCCAAGAAAATAGGCTGTTAAGCCTCTCTGTTTAACGTGTTACATTTTCATCCAATAATTAATTCGTTCATTAAAAACCTGTATAATTAAACACATAAGGTGTTTGAGTTATCATCAGATACAAATCTATTTTTCCGTAAATTGATCGAGCTTAACACATTTTCAATATCATAAAATGAAAACTTATGTCTCTATCGAGTTTAACTGACTTTAATAACACACCACACTATGTTATTATGTTAAATTCAAACAAATTTATATGACATGAAAAGATGCACTCATTCATCAAAATGACATATATTATGATTGATACATAATTTTGTAATTAATATCGCCATGTGAAGAATCGATCCTTTTTACGGCTTAACCTTTATTACCGCATTAATCGATTCTAGTATCGGAGTATCGATTAATCGCCGAATTATTATCATGATGTACTTTTTCGCGTCACTAACAAGTAATACTAACCAGTTTAAATTGACCTCTGCCACTGTCAAATATAATTTGAAGCCGAGGTCAGTATAAAGTGGTGTGATAAAGACAGGTGCAGAAAAGCGCTCGACAATTTTTTTTTCTGGAATATTCAACCTTCAATTGTGTACTTCTAATTGCAAAATTAATCTGATATTATGAATTTTTTGAATGACAACGTGTTGATTTGAATTTGTAATGTGGATGAATTAGTTGAAAAACTCGGTGACGATCGAATTTCTGGATAATGCGAAGGAAAAACTAAAGCATTTGTGTTCTAATGCTTATTCAACAGGGCTCAGTGAAAGAATTCATACATTAATTAATATTTTAGTCTGATGAGAGTAATTTGATATATGTCTTGTAATAAAAATACACTGAATACACACAAATACACTCAGGGAATTGCGTTTTTATGCGAAGATGAGATATTTTTACTTTATTTTTGATGCACATGTTACATACATTTTTGTGTTTTGTTTACAAGTATTTTTGCACTTAAGAGTAGGTAAGTAATTTAACCTGTTCTGAAACGCATTTCTTTAGAAGTGGAATGGAACGGGCACTCAAAAAAGGTTGCCAAAATACAATGCTGGGTGTTTGGTGACAGATATTTTATGACCCATGCCTTAGCATGCGTATTATAAACTAGTGGACGGTCGCGGCTACTCTCGAATTATTTCAGGATAAAAAGTAGCCTATGACACTCCTAAGATCTCGTACTACCTGCATACTAAAAATCATGATGATCCGCTTAGCCGTTTTTGCGTGATGAGCGTTTAAATAAACAGACAAACAGAGACCCCAGATAAACAGACAAAAAATGCTCATACGTGTTTTATTATTTAAATTATACCCAAACATTTTTTTCTAACATCATCTAGTAAACATTTTTGACCCTCTTCAGCTTTATTTTTATTATTTATTTAGATAACTCCATCGACTAAGCAACGGATCTTTATTAGAATCGCAAACAGGTTGATATAATGATATGGAAATGAAGACATACAGCATTTATGAAGTTTGTTTTTTGATCCTTTCGGATCGTCCATCTTCGAAGAGATAATATGATGCTATATCCATCAATGTTGCGATATAGTTAAGACCACTATTATGATTTATACATACTACTCAAACTATCGGGATACCTAAAAAAATGGTCCATAAGTAAGTTAATCTAGGGTCGAGAAATTCGGAGAAAATATCCACATTGTAATTCAACATTCATTTGTTTATATTATATTTTCTTTGGCGTAACAAAAATGTTTCTGTACCTACAGTGATTTTCAGATTTTAGCACTTGAGTTTGAACTCCTATAAAGGCTTACTAAGTAAAGTTGGTGCCTGTATCAGTAGAAAAAAATAACAAAGTACATAACTCTAATTAATTATAGGACCTTATGGCCCTATTGGTAATTAGAGTATTAAATGATGTTCAAATACTTATGATATGATATATATTTTTAGGCATTTAATTTTTTCTTTACCTAAATGTAAAATAAATACATATTGATCAACCACTTCAAATACCACCTGAACTAAAATAATTACCTACTAAATTATCGACCGTCTGCAAAATAAATATAAATCAAAACACATTTATGCTGCATCGGTTATAATCAGACCTCGCCTGGACGGTATAATCAAATGATAGAAAGAGAAAATAATATAGAAACTGTGCAAACAGAAAAGAGAAGAAAAATCCGCCATTTTGATTTACTGTATCATTGGTACCAAATGAACGCTATCCGTCTTCTTGAGACTTTTAATAAATATGGCATTTTTTGCTATAATATCCGTCAAATATTTGATATATTCAGTAAATTTACTCATTTTTATGTGAGTTGTGACTGTCCCTCGGTAACTTACATCACTCAGATATTTTTTATGATGACCTTTTTAAGTTATTTTATTAAGAAACGCAAAAATGATATTTACAAAGTAAACTTACGTAAGTAAGTAGGTATTATCTTTCTCTAAAACCCACTAAGCATGTGTTAAGACACATCAAAATACAAATACACATAAATTTATACATATACAACTCAAAGGTGCACAGCCCAAACCACTGGACGGATCGGGCTGAAATTTGGCATGCAGGTAGATGTTATGACGTAAGCATCCGCTAAGAAAGGATTTTTGGAAAGGCCACTTTTAAAGGGTTGAAATAGGAGATGCAAGTTTTACTTCTTAATGCGAGCGAAGCCGCGAGCACCCACTAGTTAATTCATAAAACCGATAACAAAATAGACTTTAACTTAATTGTTTAACAGTTTTTTTGTATTACATTCTATTAAGGTACCGGTAGGTCCTGCACTATACCTGTACCAGGCTACTTACTACATATACACAATGCATACAATGATATCATTGGCGGTGCGATTGTTATTCACAATTTAGTGTAATTAAGTTAAATGTGTAGTGAAAATGTGTGAAGTGAAAAACCGTCCGCGTGGAAGCATAATTTTATTATAAGTAGACATGGAAGTGCCGAAGTGTCAAACACAGCGTGTTGCCTCTACGTTTATTAGAATAGAAGTCATTTATTCCAGAATTACATCCATATATACCTACAGTTAAAAAACCACAATTTTTATTGTAGGGATAGCAAAGCTTTGAAACACTTTACCAGACGCTGTGTTTCCTGCGAACTACAATCCAGGGTTCTTCAAATCTAGAGTTAATAGGTATCTTCTAAGTGAGCGTATTTCACCCTAGGCTGCAGCAATGCTTATCATCAGGCAGGCGTCAAACGTAAACCTATCCCACGTAAGAAAATAACATACTCCAGAAGTCGACTTTATTTAAATTATTATGTAGGTAGTAACTAACAACAACTGTTGGCGATTCCAAAATCAAGCTAAAAACATTTTAAAGTTTTTCACATATTTTCAACACATTTCATGCAATCAATTCGCAAAAATAAAATATTTGGTAAATTTTTTGCAGATGCTCAATTTTAAACTGCTTGTGCCAATTTCCGAATAATTACCGATTGCAACAAGTTATTATATTTCTGCCTCTTTCATACAAATGTAGTAAAATTTGTTGTCTCTTTCGCACTTTGATTATGTTGATTATGCATTATGAAGGTCGATAATAATGATGTTCTTATTATGAGTTATCAAGTAAGTTATATTTGCAAAATTATGACTCATGTCTTTGCTACTGCAGGGTCCTGCGATGTTCATCATCATCATCACAATAGAGCCCACTGCTGGGTATAAGCCTCCTCCCTTTTACGCCAATAGTACCAGACTAAAAACGTTATACTTACCAGAAAAAATCCTAAAAAAATTAAAACGTTACACCAGAAACAATCCTAACAGAGGGCCTACGCAACGCGGGGGAAATTCAGACAGAGAATTAAAAAAAATTGGTACCAATAAAAAATGTCTTGCGCTGTTCTTGATTAGCTGATGTTTCCTTCAAAATTTCCTATATCGTCCAGCCACCATTGCCCAGGTCTTCCTTCTTTTTCTATTAGCGATGGGATAAAATTTGCCGTATGTTTTAAAATCTAAGTCTTACATATTATATCCATACCAAAGTAACGTACGTACAGTTTTTTATTCATTATCAAAAAATACGATGAAACGTTGCTCCGTTGCGATCAAAAAAAAACAACCAATTTTAAAAAACAACCTTTGACTGTTGTATAATTGGCATAACTTACATTTGTCCTAATTTTAGATCCTATTCATACACAAAATTTGACATTTAATAAGTAACCTTTCTACCAAAATTTAGGTAACCGATATTTAATTTAATATTTTAAATTATCAACATTGACATCTACTAACATTTTAGTACTCAAGTCAAACCCTACAATTAAAATGGAGTTGTATTCTTTGTCAGCCTTTACATTTATAATTGCATTTTTACATTTATAATTGATCACAAACACATACCTCACTATTTGTCCCTCTACAATCACAATGTTATCATCAACACAGTGAGGAATTCAAAAATATTAACAAGAAACTAAATATGAATAAAATTAAAAGTGCGAGTTTTAAATTCTCATAACTTCGCGGCGAAGTACGCAGCGAATCAGCGAATATTGCGTATCAATATTGAGACAGTGCGTGCTTAGGGGTGGGTCACGGTCTTGAGTTGTGGTGGTCTTGATTTTTGATGACAGTACATTTTATAAACATGTTTCCTAATTTGTGACTACGTGACGGGATGCATTTCTCGACGTGATGGTGGAGCCTGTAGTACTCTGAAATTGGTTAAAGTTAAATTAGGAAATAGGAAAAGGGAGTGTGGCTCAGCGGTCCCAGTGTCTGCTTTTCCTTCAGACGCACCCTGGTTCAAATCCAGCCCTACATCAATGACTTGTATTTTCAAGTTATGTGTGGAATTCTCGCTCTGTGGAACACTCGCTTAGCGGCAAAGGAAAACATCGTGAGGAAACCAACATGTTTGAGGACCACAATATCCGAGGACATGTGTTTTACGCGGAAGGACCTGGGCACCCATCACGATGTATCTCGATGTATGTCTAAGAGAACACCCCTAAAAATAATTAATTCTGCGGGGGAGTCACGACCCTCAGTCATGAGGAAATACGACTCAATGAGAGAATTAGGAAATTATAAATGGACGTGAGTGATAGACTGTAGAGAGATACTAGAACTACACACGTTACAAGGTACAGGAATTTGATTGTGTGCTGTATTACCTACTGGTTCAGATTTAGTTACATTTTATCAGCTATGCAATTATGCTAAATTCTCGACACCAGAGTTGTCCACGCTCATTCTATAATAAGAAGAATTGTGCTATCGAAACTTTTAATGCACGCTCTACATATAAGATGCGATCTATCTACATATTTATATGAGACAGGCACAGAAAAACAATTACAAATTATCTGTAATTGTAGCTGTGCAATTTTATTTTAATCAAAAGCAATCCGCACCGTATTTATATTTACATCACAGATTTGATTACGCTATTAAAAATCCACACGCACAATATCAATTCAAGACCAAGACCAAGACTGAAACATCAAGCTAGCATTCCTTTCTTTTCCCACCACTAGCACAAACAAAAATCGATCTCCGCTCTTTACCAAATGCGTATAAAAACCGTCTCTAAACAGATTTAAGGGCAAGTATCGGACTGCGCCGAGAATCCGATGTCCACCAAAAACATAGAATGCAACAATAGAGGTTATACCTCGCTCATTTCATTATTTGTACGGTTTGGCGCAAGTGAGAACCGACGCGACGTTTTGTAGTAGGTACCTACCTAACCTCTTGTATTGAGATTGATTGCTTGGAAGTTACCTCTTTTGGTTGGTTGCTTTGAAGAGATTACTTGTAGCGATAAGGCGGATGATTAAGGAGATAATTAACCGCTTTCCCTTGTTGTTGTTTGTACGCCACCGACTTTTACATGTTTCTTTCCTAGCGATCTTTACTAAGGTTGCCTGGAAGAGATCGCTCTACGCGATAAAGCCGCCCAATGTACCTAGGTTTAGTAATTTTACTGTAAATTGTTTTGTATTTTTGTTTTCTGGTGTACAATGCTATTATATTGATTGATTGATTTCCTTGATGATTGTTAGGAATTCTTTTGTTTTGTGGAACATAATGAGAAAATAAACATCACATAGGTAATCGTACAGCATGTTTGCTAGGAAAATATTAATACTTATGATAAAAAAATCGGACATTCGTTTGAGCCACACAACCTTGTTTTTAAAATAGGACTATAAAAATACCTATCAATGTTTTCAACAGGACTATATAAGCATCAAGGGGTACTGTAGTGCCATCGTCTGTTCTTTTATTACCAACTTTCTATCACAGATTTGGGTCGGCGTGGCTTCTCATTTTAAACAAGCCACATTTAAAAGCTTATTTTAAGACTGAAACAGTGTTATCCAAAGCTAACAAGAAACCTAATTGTTAGCCAGCTATGTATTTTCGATGTTCAGTATTCGTGTGAACAATTGAACATTTATTTAAACAGCTTAACATCGATTGTTCAATAATTAACACAACCTTCGAATAGTTCGGATTTTGATCCCTTTAAAGAGCAAATGGACATAATTCCGAGTACAATCGATAAAAATCGATACTGAGAAGTTGATCGAATCGATTCAAGACGGAATATGTCCTTTATCATTTTTTCTTTGGATAATAGGGACGTATAATTACAATGTTGGTTTGCTTTTGCAATCGACTGTATATTTATGGAGATAGAGTGCAATTTTGCTAGTTTTCTCTATAGTATTATATTAGTTTTGCTGTAGGCTTATCCGGCAATTACTGGAGGATAATTCGCTTTGCCACGGTGACAATTTAGTCGATTGTGTGTGGACCGGTCCGTTATTATTAGACGATCGTTTTTGTATCGAATGATAGAGATGCTCTACTAATAAGGCTTAATGGCGGAGAAAATAGTGATGTTATGACATTGTAGGGATAAGACATTTCTTTTTGCATTTAATATTTTGATTGGACTTTTTTGAATGGGTATGTGATTGATATTTTAATATTCATCGAATGATGTCCTTATGTTTTGAGATTTGAAGTATGAAACTGGTTCTCATTAACACATTGAAAAAAAAAAGATTTTTGTAAAGGTAAATAATGGCCATGAAAATAGTAGAAACAAAATTTCACCAATTATACTCAGTAACAATATTAGGCCTAATGTTAAAAATCTAGCCAACAACACAACGAGTAACATAAAATACAGGATCATAAACAATTAACGCAAAAAGTGCCTTAACGTTTATTACGGTTTAACTAAAGTGCCGCGAATGTACTATGTAGTATAGACCGTTTAATTTGTGGCTATCATGTTTTAAACTAAGTATTTTTACTTGACCGGTGAGCTTTTAGAAAAGACCCATAAAATATGAGAATGAAAGCACTAAAGCCCCAATTTAAAAGTCTCGCAGGCCATTACGTGGATGTGACCGTTCGTCGGTCATGGTATGGCATGGTGGCAACGATATCAAATACCATAGACGCCTAAATAGCCGTAGGATGTATGACAAACAAACTTTACCATAAGATTTTTTTTGTGCAATAGAATTAAACTTCAGTATTCGATTATATATTATATTATACACAATTACATTTATTGAGATATGTCACAGGTAAAAACGTCATCATAAAAGTTAAATAAAATATATAATATAAATAAAAACGCGAGTTTCGTGCTACAATCTGGCCGTAACTCACCATGTCATGTTGAGGATACAAGTATCCAACGTATCAAACAATTGACTGTCAGGAAATTGACTAACATGCCACCCGAAACAAGACTTACAAAAAATTACGCTAGACCTGCCTAGAATGAAAATGGCTCTCAATACCGGATGCTGCACACCGTTACGGCAAACGATTTTTTATAGAAGTCACTTGTACATAATAATGCCCTTTTATTCACCAAATTAATCTTTTGGTTGATGCATGGATGCGTGATAGAACTGAATGTTGATTGGTTAAAGCTTGACATATGGTAGTGGGAACAATTTTTATAAACATTAGATATGTATGTTTGGTGTCTTTAAGTAATATAGTTTATGTTAGCTGTATAACGACCAACATCGTCCAACATAGTCGTTAGTACAACAATGGTGGATTTGCATTGCACTGGATGGAAGGCGCAGGTGGATTTATGTAGAGATGGTTAAACCACCGTGGCAGGTAAATATATAGTTGAAAAGCAATGACTATGAGAAGCTTTTTAATAACTCACAAAAAGTATATACATGCATTACATTTCAAATTATTTTATTCAACTTCTTTCGCGTTTTTTCCCTATCTGGTTTTTTGATTCAATATTTAAAAAATAAATAAATATTTCAGGACATATCACGCAGCGTCATCTAGCCACGGATATAATACATGTAAACCTTTTTTTATAAATAATACATATGTACTTATACTTTTGTTACATATATAGCGTTTAATTTACTAATATTTTATCAACGCATCCAAATAATGCTTACGTATATTCAATTAATTCTACAAAATACAGTTATAAGATTAGATTGCACTCCGGTTTCTTAAATTTTAAACTTAAATACAATCGCACTAAAACACACAAACACAGCAATTCTCATCTCTACAACATTCCTCTGAACGCACCTTTCCTATCCGATATAATATATATCTAAAAGATAGCTCAGTTTGTTAAAATATCCTCTGTCTCTCTGGAGATAGACAATGTCTTCGGACAGACAGACGGACGGACGTTTTGCGTACTCTATTATTTATACATGAAGCCTAATTTATATCGTAAGGGATAGGAGAAAGCAGGTGGTATTATTTATATATTTTTTAAAAATACTGTTTATTATTTTATATTGTATTGGTATTTAATCTGCGAATATGTTCTAAGTTTCGTTATTAGTAATTATAATTTACTAACAGAAAGTGTAGGTTTGATTCCTTGGATGACAAATTTTTTAATGATAAGTAAATAAATAAAAAAACCAATGAAATTTTAACATGTGTATGGGAGTTTGTGAATGAATTATGTTTATAAATAACATATAAGAAGTTTACGCTGCATAAAACGATGTTTTGGAGAAAAACTAAACAGAAAAAAATTATAAATATTACTTTTAAGTATACTTATGCCAGTCATAGCTATTTAATATTTTAAAAAAACTTGATTTTTTGTAAATGTTACCATGTAAAAATGTTTACATGTTTGTATTTTTTGATACCAACAGATGTTTAACAAACAATCTTCAGAACAATATTTTTGTCACATCTTAAGTACATAAGCAAGCAGAACTTAAGTCTGAACCTGTTAATTGCTTGGCTAAAACACTTAACACTCGGGTTAAGCTGTCACTTATACCGTTAGTTAAACTCTAAATGTAGAATCACATCGCTAACTGTGCAGTTAAGTTTAACTAGATAATTATTTCTTGGAAATTTTAGAAATTTTACCGGACACATATTAAAGTTGCATGTCGTTCAAATTAACGGTAATGATGATTCATTAAAATAATTGTGATTATTACAGATACTATTGAGGTTTAGTTCTGTAAATATGTATGTCCTCCTCCTTGCGTCGTAGTCCTCATTACTGAGGGTCGTGAGTCCCCCAAGGGATATTTGTTTTTCCTTAATGATGTTCTTCCATCTGCACCTGTCCTTAGCGACGTGAAGAGCATCATACAGCTTGTAAATAAGACTGTAAAGCTGTAGATTTAAGTTGGTTTTTGATTTTGAATTTATATGAAAGGGATGAACTTTGTAATATGTTTATAGTTTTTGTTTTCGCCCTTAGCTCAGCTAGCGGAGGCAATCGCATGCGATTACCAATGTTAAGCATTGGTCGACGCGGTCAGTTCTTGGATGGGTGACCAAAAAGTGGCATTCCATTTTAGGCGCTTCCGTGGGTTGGATGAGACGTTAAATAGTAAGTCCCGGCTGTTTGTCTAACACGGCGGTCGTTAAGCCAAGTCAGAGGCCCTTCGGGTGGCTTGAAACTCTCGACAACAGAGATGGCCACTGTCATTCGATAAGAAGAAGAAAAAGAAGTTTTCAGATCACCCGGACATGTTCTAACCACTGGGCACCTGGAATGTTAACACCAATTTGTTTTTTTTTGCAACGGCTACCCATCCAAACTCTATACGCGGCGGCAGTTTCTTAACTTGGCAAAATTTAAACGGATACCACAGTACACTGAGTCATGTACCAACACATTATACGGCAAAGAAACAAGTGTCTACTATATTGGTACATTGTATGTCAAGTGTCATCTGTAAACAAACTATGTGGTAATCTAGAGACCGTTCATAAAAAAACACTCACATATGGCGCCATTATCGCGTGATAATAACATGTAAGTATTAACAGTAAGATGTTAGTTTCTAACTTTTCCGTGGTTCCTATTGCGTGAAACGTTCTTTATGTCTTCGCTGGACAGTCGAGAAAGAAGTTAGTTCCGCGCTGAAAGGAGAGCTCGCGTTGATGTCTTTTGCGCTTGACGCTTTTTGTGCGTATGCGCATTTATTTTTATGATGACTTAAAATTTAATTTCATTTTTTATTAATCTATACTAATAATATTATAAAGCTGAAGAGTTTGTTTGTTTGTTTGAACGCGCTAATCTCAGGAACTACTGGTGCGAATTGAAAAAATATTTTTGTGTTGAGTAGGCCATTTATCGAGGAAGGCTTTAGGCTATATAACATCACGCTGCAACTAATAGGAGCGAAGAAACAATGGAAAATGTGAAAAAAATTTGGGAAAATTATTCATCTCGCACGCAACGGAAGACCTCAGTCTTCCGTTGCGTACGCTGCGAAAACGGTTCAAAATTCAAAGAATTAATACCCAAAATAATTATTCCACGCGAACGAAGTCACAGGCACAGCTAGTGTTAGATAATTTCAAAGAAGACTATTACTAGGAAAGAATAAAAAAGCACCATATTTTAAAACGGTAATTAATACATGACCTCTAAAAGACATTAACGACACATGCGAATGCAATCGATATGTCATATGTGTTTGCAGATTATTAAATATTATTTAAGATTTATAAGATTTTAAATGTTGTTTACGAATATGATGTAATGAACTGCGAATCGATAAATCTATAGGTAGGCCTACCTAAGTACTTTATAAACAGAAAAAATAATAACTCATTCAAAATTTTCAATCGTCATTCAAGTAGGGCTATTTGACATTTAATTACACAAAATTAATTAAAAAAAAACCTTTTTTATATAAATAATTAAATATTCCGGGATATTGCACACAGCGCCATCTAGCCTCACACTAAGCAAACGCTTGTGTCGTGGGAACTAGTTACGGATATAATACTTATATACTTTTTTTGTAAATACATACATATATACGTATTTATTATATCAACAAGCTGCAATACAATCTATGGGACTTAGCGTGGGACAATGGAATAACACCATGTACTGCTACATGTAAGATTTTAACTCCTGTATACATACATCTAAGTACTAACTGTGTTTTCTGGCATAATAATAGTACATTGTTCACCGAGAGGAGAAAGTGACCGATTACCGTCGAGGGTGTCGTTCGAAAACACCCGAAATCGCACTCTCTCTCGAGTGATACATAGTGCTTTATACTACACCTACGATGAAAATAAAAAACTAAAATATCGAACAAATATGCGGGGAGAAAACGCATCTGAGCGGGAGAGAAAAGTGTATGAAAATCCATTCTCTCCCGCTCAGATGCGTTTTCTCCCCGCATATTTGTTCGATATGCAATGACGTACTTTCTACCGTAAATTTGATAAGGTAACAAGGTACTTTCCGAGCAGGTGTAGTATAAAGAATATTTTATATGTATCTCTGTAGGCATCGAATGCCCCGTCATAACGGCAAGTCCACAATGTTTGGGCCGCTGACCGCTTCACACCGACTCAGCCGACGTCAAACAAAGAAGGTATTGTACTCATGCAAATCATTGTGCCCCGTATTTAGAAGGTCCATGTTGGTTGAGAAGGGGGATAGTGAGAATCTGAAAAAAAACTTGGGTTTAAAAAATGTTGGTAATTGTTTAGTAGAGGTTTTTTTTAAATTTTCAGCATTTTTTGTGGGGTCGATGGACAAAAAAAAATATTAATAGTACGATCTTTTCTCTATGAAAATTATTGATTCAATTTATCTGATCATTGATTATTTTATCGATTTACAAATACTACTTTAGTTTTAATGCTTATACATTTCCAAACTTAATTTTTTGGTGTACCCAAGTCACGGATTTTATTACAAGAATGTACATTTATTGTTAAACATTATCTGTAAAAAGATCGATCGCCATAGAAAAAATCATGAAATATCTCAAAAAATATAATTGAACATGTTAACCCTACTCCACTTGACATGCAGATTGTGAAGGAAAACCGATTGAAAGTTTGAAAATGTCACAAAGAAGTATTGATGGCTGACGATTAACTGTCTCACTCTCGTGAGAAACAAAGAATATATCTTGTCCCTTGGGATGAAAATAAGTAAAAATAAACCTTTAGAAGTCGTGTATGAGTGTTGTTGTTAGTTTGTTACTAGTTGATTTATAAACACGGCTTGATAAACTCTCGACACCAGAGTTGGCCACTCTCATTCGATAAGAAGAAGAAGAAGTTGACAAAAACCTTAAAGTTTTATAATATTTTTATGAGATTCAACTTAGACAATATTTATGTTGCAAAAAATAATTATTTAAAAATTACTCTTTTTATTTCAGACAGCCAGACAGGCAACAAAACAACCCATAATTCTCGTAAATATGTAAAGGCAAGTGACATTGTTGAAAGGTGGAGCCTACATTTTATCAATATATGTATTTGAACGGAAATGGCCAAATGTAGGTTATTCTTAATTTTAGTCTTATGTATAGATCATCCGCTATAATTATTACCTTACCTTACTAACTATGTATTTTTAATCACTGCAAGTGATTAAAAATACGCGTGCCAAAGTAAAATTTTGAAAAAATCTACCTTATATTCCTAGGGAGTAAAAAAATAACAAAGTAACACAGCAAAATAACTTTTTACCTACCTATAACTCTATAAATCGTTATTTCTTTAAGCCCACAACATTTCGGTATAAAGTCCCTTTAAAATAAGACGCGGCCCGACAACCTATCAAGGCATAATGGCGATGAGAGAAGCGCGGCAAACCCGCCAGCTTTGCATTTCAAATACGCATTGTATGCACATTTTTACAGACTTATTACTCTCTAGTACGGTGCCCAGGCGCAGGTGCCTCGCAGTATAGAGTGACTGACTGACTGACTGGATGGCGGAAATATAATTGGCAACATAAAATTCCAAAGTAAAGGTTTATTTTTTACAAGTAGGTGCTCGCGTCTTCGCTCGCATTAAGAAGTAAAACTTGCATCCCCTATTTCACCCCTTTAAAAACGGCATTTCCAAAAATCCTTTCCTAGCGGATACATCATAACATCTACCTTCATTCCAAATTTCAGCCCGATCCGTCCAGTGGTTTGGGCTGTGCGTTGATAGATCACTATATCAATCAGTCAGTCACCTTTGAGTCATTATAAAGATATATTTAATATGGCTCAAAAACAGAATATGTCCTTAAATAAACTAAACATCAAATTTAAGCTAGCCTCGATCCAAAACAGATTCCAAAATATGGTTGCACAACTTGATCTAAATGTTAATTTAAAATAACTACAAAAACATCAGCCAGCAATAATACAGAATTAGTAACTCAAAGGGAAGAAAAACTAAACATATTACTTCTTTAAAAAGAAGTAGTATATTTAGTTTTTCTTCCCTTGTTTTTATTGATTGATTGATTGATTGATTGATACTTTATTGGACACAAAAAACATAATACACAAACAGAAAAGAAAATTAATTAAAACTAATGCCACAAATGGCGGCCTTATCTATATTTTATTATTGTAAATAAAGTACTCAAAGGAAGTTCAATATTAGATGGAGGAAGTTAGGAACTACAAAACCTAAGCCTTTGGTTTTTTAGAGGCGCGATCTAAGTTAAGATATCAATAATTTGAGGTATAAACCGTCAGTCACATTTGCATAGTTTTTTAGTCTATCTAATGTTAAGCAAAGGTCGACGCGGTCAGTCCTTAGATGGGTGACCGAAAAGTGGTATTCCATTTTGGGCGCTTTCGTGGGTCGGATGACACGTTAAATTGTGGGTCTCAGCTGTTTAGTGCGGCAGTCGTTAAGCCATGTCAGAGGCTCTTAGGGCGGCTTGGTATACCCTCGACACCAGAGTTGGCCACTCTCATTCGATAGGAAGAAGAAATCTTACTATACAACAGTTTGTATGGAAATATTTTTTTACATCTATGTAGGTAACATCAGGAAATCAATCAGGAATCTTCAGCTAATGCAAGATATAAATAATTTTGTATTAATTTATATATGCATGTGTACGCTTCTAAGCAGCAATTCTTAATTTTGTACCAGAACTAAGTTATGTTGTGTAGGCTCTTTAATTATATTTTAATTGCTTTTTTGAATATATATTGTTACTTTGTATGTACATACAATTTTTACACATATACCATAAGTATATACAAAAATGACTTAAAAATACAGAAAACTTATACAAAACAGATATTTACAAAAAGTTCAGCACACCGTCCATGTTGTCGCTGTGCGGCAGGGAACCCAGGATGCTGGCAGTATTTCCTCTTTGAGTGCAAAGACTCAAACGTTGAGAAAAATAAGCGTTTGGTCCTTGCCACAGGAGATCTCAGGGCTGGCAGCTATTTTACTAAGTAATGTAAGTACTTCTAAGTTAGATACGAGCAAGTTAATCCCCAAGTCAACAGAGCTCGCGTTAACAACTCTTTAACTCAAGTTAAGTTTGACTTAAGTCAAATAAGCCAGCTTGGAAGGAACTTTACTGCAACTTGCGTATTTTTGCGGATTAAGTTAAGACTTATACGTTTTCAGGTACTTGAAACTTAGTGCTGTAGATATACAATGAATGCTTTCGTTCTGTGAATTAGATACATATACATAGGGAGGAACATAAAAAATATTGATCGTTTTGGAAATTTAGTTGATTGCTTTATGTATAGGTATATACTCGTTAGTAACAAACACGCACCGCAGTGGATGAGTGTCATTCTTGTCTTGTTGTTCACAGTGTTAGAAAAAATACTAAATATATTTTATAATAAAATCAATCAATACCTACAACTTAATTGTACACCAGAAAGATACAACAATAATTTACAAGGACATTACTAGGCTTAGTAACATTGGGCGGCCTAATTCCATAAAGCAATCTCTTCCAGACAATCTTTGTAAAGAAATAGTACGGGAAATAACTTAATAAATTTATATTCTAAACCAAATTATATATTAAAACTTTCGTGAGACATTTTATCAAAAGATTAAATAAAACGGTTTTCACTCACGTGTAAATCGCGTAAATGGTTTACGCGTTTCGGATGTCATGACACCCATCTTCAGAACGTTCGTCCTGGGCCGCGGCAACACGCAGACTAATTATTATATAAATTATATAATCTAAATATATAAAACTCAAAGGTGACTGACTGACTGATTGACTGACTGACTGATATAGTGATCTATCAACGCACAGCCCACACCACTGGACGGATCGGGCTGTAATTTGGAATGTAGGTAGATGTTACGACGTAGGCATCCGCTAAGAAAGGGTTTTTGGAAATGTCACTTTTGAAATAGGGGATATATTGAATAGGGGGGGTTTGTGAAATAGGGGATGCAAGTTTTACTTCTTAATGCGAGCGAAGCCGCGAGCACCTACTAGTCTTAATAATAAACTTAAAAAAATAAATAACTTTAAATCCATTTTCAAACAGTCATTCAAAAAATCCCATCACTATCACTCCATAGATCGTCAACATTTCTTCCGCTCTCTCACACAAATCTACTGTCATTCGCTATTCAAACAAAAGTCAGGGGTAATGCACGAGGTAGCTTTACTGCCGCCGCGGGGCGCGTAAACCGACTAATGAGGATTTACGGTGGAAGTCATAGACAATGTAGAAGTAGCTGCAGGGGACACCAACTGTGTTCTAATCTTGAATGTTGCTGTATTTTTTTGTAGAGGTGATTGGCCGTTTTGTTTTTTTTTTAATTCGTGACGTAATTATTGATTCCAACTGTAAGACATGTTTTTTACTTGGATAAACTTTTGTTAATGTTATGTTTATATTTTTTTTTTAATTTTATTGTGTCTTCGAACAATTATCTGTTAAGATACATTTTTCATCGTCTGTTTTATAACAAGTTTACTAATTAGTGTCTTTTATGAACAATAAAACAGGAAGCACAAAAAAGTGTTTTGAAAAAGTGTTAGGTAAAGGTTTCTAAATACAATCTTAATCGAATATGTATACCTTATTAAGTTAAAATATCACTCAAATAATAATAATAATATTTTTTATTAATTAATTACTTACTAAAATCTATGTATACAATATCTATATGTGGAAATTTGTAAATGACTTTCAGTTAATAATTTTTGTGTTTATATAATATAAGTTAGTTGTAAGTTTCCCAAAAAAATGTGAAATAAAATAAAATATGTACTCCTTCAAGAGCATCCGTGAAATACCTACATCACTGTAGTAGAACCCTAGAATTTCTGATAGGACTCCAGCAATGCATCAGCTAATGATACAAAATATACTAGATACCTACTTAGTATTAATTCCTGCAAAGAATCCTGCAGTTTTGAACCGTATAACTAAGAAGGTTTTTCTCTCTGGAATTAGAACCTCGTTATATAAATTAGTAGAGGAGTAAAACCTAAGCTGGGATAATAATGTAGCATAATTTTGTAATTTAAGTTCTTGTTCGATTTGACTTGGAATATGTTTGTATTTTTTTTTGTACAAATATATAACATACTTAATCATTTATTTTAAAAATGAAATGACGTCAAGGTTCCTCACAAAATTTTATAAAATATACAATGAATATTAATAAATCAGCACATTTAAATTCCACCCATACATTTTGCTCTTTAAGAGGAAACCGACAAAAAGTAAAAAAAAACAATACCTTTAAAAAAATGTCCAAATGTGGTTAACCTCTGCACATGCATTGCACTAAGTACACCTTACCGATGATTCTGACATTCGACCCTTACTTTGTTTTATTTTTTTACCTCAACTTTATTGTTCGGGGGTGACGAATTTGAAGAACAAAAGAAAATGTTATTTACATCTGACGAAAGACGTTTTGTGAGCGTTTTAGACCGTTTCTCGAATTTTTAATGCAGTTGTTAAAATGTATTGTGGTTGCAGATAGTGAGATAACTGTTTTCACTTATACTTTACTAAAAATGCCCGCGGCTTAAAAGAAGTATAAACAAAGCAACAAAAACAATTTCGCTTTTATATGTATGTATACAGGAAAGATTCCTAAAATGTATGCACTTATGATATCGTGTGATTTCTTGCTTCTTAATTATCCAATAACAATATTTCTAACAATAAAAATCCAAGTTTCACAATGCAAATAAAACTCTTGTTCATTACAAATGCAAAACCAAACAATTTGGACATATCCCGTCTTATTACCAAACGCGGTTTAACATTAGTTCAGGACTTTGAAAATTAAAAATGTGTTCTTGTTGTTCAAACATCACATATAAGCAATCAAAATGTCAACAAAAATTGGAACTTTGATTTATTTGGTACATTTTGACAGTTTGATAATTATCACAGTAGACAGACAATTTTTGAATAACTAAAACGGACTTGGTCTAGACTTATATTTAAACCACATTTTGTAATAAGACCCTTTGTGTATAAAAACTCCCAAAAAAGTCTAGTCTTTGTTGAAATTTATTCAATAAACTAGAAGCTACCTAACAAAATTAACTGACGAAATTGTGGTCAATATGCGCCGAAAAGAGCGCTGAACAAAAAATCTACAACATTTCTTTCACCGTTATAAAATAAACCGTAAAATCTTTACTAATATTATAAAGCTGAAGAGTTTGTTTGTTTGTTTGTTTGAACACGCTAATCTTACGAACTATTGATGCGATTAGAAAAACTCTTTTTGTGTTGAATAGACCATTTATCGAGGAAGGCTTTAGGCTATATAACATCACGCCGCAACTAATAGTAGCGAAGAAACAATGGAACATGTGGAAAAAACAGGGAAAATTATTCATCTTTGCGGGCTTCCGTTACGTGCGCTGCGAAAACGGTTCTAAATTCAAGGAATTAATGCGATAATAAAGGACGAAGTCGCAGGCACAGCTAGTTATTAATACCTACCCACAATATAATCCAATATAATATATATATTCCGTTATAATATACGAGTATATATATTCCGTTTGTAGCCCTCGGTTTGCTCCCTTATAGATAACAGACGCCCTACGGCTCAAGATATTTGTTCTGATAATGTATTACTTAGCAAAAACAGGCTGGTTCAGTGTTCAATCAATTTACATAAAGGATCATAGTAACTAGGAGTGAAACTGTGGTAGAAACTACGCCAGTTAAGAAAAGATTTAGAATTATTACTTTGGTTCGGTATCGGGAACAAAAATGTTAAGATTTTCTTTTATCATAGTAGGTATTTTTCACATAAAATTTGTACTAATCCAGCAAAGAATAGTCTTTTTATACGAATTGTTAAGCAAGTGCGGTCAGGCCTTGGATGGGGTGACCAAATAGTGTCATTCCAATTAGACGCTTTCGTGGGCATGCCACGCTAAATTGTAGGTTCCTGTAGAGAGACAGTTGTTTTGATTGACATAGTATAGCTCTTGACAATATTAGACATGTCAGAGGTCCTAAGGGCAACACAGTAACTATCGAAAGTGCAACTCCCATACGACAAGAAAAGCAATATGGATATTAATAAAAACTGATAAAGATATTAACATGATGAAGAAAATACTTTGTTTTACAATCGATCCAAATCTAAATATATAAAACTCAAAGGTGACTGACTGATTGACTGACTGACTGACTGATATAGTGATCTATCAACGCACAGCCCAAACCAATGAACGGATTGGGCTGAAATTTGGCATACAGGTAGATGATACGACGTAAGCATCCGGTAAAAAAGGATTTTTGGAAATGCCACTTTTAAAGGGGTGAAATAGGGGATGCAAGTTTTACTTTTTAATGCGAGCGAAGCCGCGAGCACCCACTAGTCATATATGGACGTATACATGAGTCGGCCGACACGTTACAAACATTGTTTGTTAGTTATATAATTTGTTTATGTATGGCTTTATAATATGAAAACATAAATTCGTACATATAGTCGTAACGCTCAAAACGTTTCCTGATCTACAGCTGGACATTAGCAAGTCCCATTTACCCTTATTTCATGAATATGTAGGTATATAAAAAGTAATTTTCACACTTTTATATTGAGTGTTGCCATAATAAATATGGAAATAATTATCCACTTAAAAACGCTGTTCTCGACTGTAGGTACACCTGCTTCAGATAATGTTGTTAGCATGTTTTATTTATTTTTGCATAATATCAAACCCTATTTATGGTACGTTTTGTTTGTGATGATCTACGTAATTTTCTACATAAAAAAACTGATTAAAATAATGTCCTTACTCACTTAAAGTCTAGTTATGCTGTGTTTATAAAACATGGGTACCATTAAATGACTTGTGAATTAAGTTGATATAAACGTACAAGAAAACTTTAAATAAGCGTATTTTGTTAGGTAAGTTTTTAGCGTGTTTTGTTTATA
Source organism: Macaria notata (assembly GCA_927399415.1). NCBI lineage: Eukaryota > Metazoa > Arthropoda > Insecta > Lepidoptera > Geometridae > Macaria > Macaria notata. The sequence goes on from OV656741.1 coordinate 9,575,886, forward strand.
AGCAATTTCAATAATTTTACTCTTGTTTAGTGACAAAAACAATTTATTTGATAACTAGTGGACGCCCGCGGCTTCGCTCGCATTATTTTGAGATAAAAAGGTTTAAAATGAACATAACTTTTTTATTTACGAACCGATTGAAATAAAACAAACACTAAATGTTAAGTTGAAAATGCACAAACATGTTAGTGAAAACCTTAGACAAATCGGTTCAGCCGTTTTTGAGTCTATACCAAACGAACAGAAATTTATTTTTGAAACATGATTTTTGTGTTCTATTGCATCAATAAAGAGCCCTCAACTATTTTTTTCCATTATCTTCAATGTACAGACACCGACCGGTTACAGTTTTATTATATGTATTGGTATTGATTGATAATTTAGGTAGCAATATTCTCTATATATATTTTTTTCCAGCATGCTGGGTACGCTGCCCTCTGGTAGTGGGCTGGAGCACTTAGATTATCTTTAGGCTTTTCTAAAGATTTTCTAAGTGCCCCTTTTTGTAGTAGTTAGAAGTAGTATGTTTAGTTTTCCTTCACTTGTTTTTATATTTTATTATTGTAAATAAATACTTTTTTTTTTTTTTTAAATATGTAACTTCTTAACATATTTTTTGGTAGTTTTTTGTAAAATGTATTTGGTGCGTACATTATTAAGCTAATTTAGCAAAATAAAACATTAGTAAAAGTGTTACTATAAGATAAGTCGTAAGAAAAAACTATAGGCAAGTTACTCACAATAATTTGCGTATAAATAATTGAGGGTACGCCTGTCCCCAAACATTGGTGCCATTTGTATTTATTATTCACGCAATACTGCCAGTGTTGTGTCATATTATACCACATTGGCAGAAAATATTCGATGTCTGTGACGCGAATTTTTCCTTTGTTATGTTGGCAGTATTGGTTTTGTTATAAGATTTGCAGCGACTAGGGAGAACCCGTTCGTTGGTCAGATGTGTCTCGGATTTTATGAGACAGGGAAAATTAGGTTTGTATATTTTTTATTCGATTATTTCAGTATTGTGTTACTTACTGACTTTAATCTATTAAGCTGAGTCAAGCTCTAATTTTTTATTTGTATTGTCTATTCGATTATTTTTAGTGTTGTCACTTACTGACTTAATTAAACCGAGGCGGGGAACACGAAGTTTTTTTATAAGATAACGATTCTTACAATATACAGACAGTGAATGTTTACGATTAAGTATATTTTATATTGCTTCTATTTACGTTTATTATTTGCCTTAACATAACCAAAACAATGTAACATCAACTTACGACTTCTCAAAGCGAAAACGTGCGAAGCTAAAGTCAAAAGTTGAAGCGTTAATTTCACATTAGGATTACGTAATTGCTATTTGACAGCACCGATTGCAGAAAACGATAGAAACCGTAAAACATACGTGCTTATACTACATACCATAAAACTTAGCAAAAAGTTTAGCTTACATAAAACTTAGTAAAAAACTTAGCTTGGTTTAAAAATCTTTATACCTACTTTCTCCCCTAATAAACATAGATTAATAATTTTGTTAGGAAAAAAATTGGCTATATTGTTCACAATATTGTTTTTCTAACAAAACAAGCACTAACTTTTTAATACTGAAGTTGTAAAGCACCCCAAAAATGTTATATCACCCATTTAAAGTCCAAACCAGCCCGCTCTAGGCCCCCACTACTTGTCTATTCCTGTGCCTCACTCGACTCGACCCCCCGTACGTGTGTGCGTGATATTATTACGATGCAAGGGGGCGAGTTTTCCGGCCTCGTGCAAATCGTGCAATGTCCCCGCACTAGCACGTGGCCCGTCGCGGTGAACGCAAGCTCTATGCGTTCCAAATTCGAGTTAGAGAAAAAGTTGGCGGTCTTGGCGCGAAATAGTTTTGACGTTTGTGTTGTTCTGTTGGTATATAAATTAGATGTTTTGTTGTTCTTTTCTTTAGGACGATTTTAAGTTAACAAAAAGTTTGAATCGATTTGGCGCGAAATAGTTTCGACTGTATTTGTGTTACACAACAACACAGTCGTAGTCGCAGTAAAAACTATTTGAAAATATCCCCATATATTTAAATAGTTTGCACTTGCAAGAAATTAAGTTGTTTTCTTACAAAAAATAATTTTGTCCTTGGCACTGTTTCAATTCTGTTTAAAAGAGAAAGAAGATTTCATGTTTGAAATGCAGTTGCATCAAAAAGATAAACAGAAAACAGAAGTTTCAAATTAGACGTGGCTCTTGCAATTATTTCATGAATATGAATGCCGTGAGTTCTGTACTTAGTTACTTTCAGTTTGTGTTTACGTAAAATCCAAAAAAATTAAGTCAAAGTTTTCGAATTGTCCGAAAGAGATCTGAGTTAGTTGATATTAAATCGAATAAACTTTTTCATGTAACCTTTTTGAGGATTTAATGTTGTTAAAAATGTAAAGTGATGAGCAAAATTCGGCCGATTGTTTCCCACCGAATCGATTGTCGTCCTTATTCGATTAGTGCTGGAATTTTATCGATTTGAACGAGTTTTCTTGGAAACTCCCGATGTGGGAGGTTTGCAATGCGCTTAAAAACTTTTTACGCGAATGATTCAAAGTTTTGATTAATGGAGACATTTGTGTTGAATGTGTTTTATGTTTAACTCATAATGTGCATAAATTGGGTTTGTTTGTAAAGTTTGCAGTTAATTCCTATATGCTATATATTATATAATGGGTTGGAATAAAATACGCAGACAGGTTTCATACATATATTTTCAGTGGCTGGATTTTGATAAATGTTGTCAAAAAATTAGATGCATAACGTATGTACAAATTTTAAAAGTTATACTTAGATATAAACTTAGCAATGTTTTTGTTTTTACTGTTACATAATTGGATATATTTACTTTTTACATACATATTCAAATACTACAGTTTCGTTTACTATTACTCAACTAGAACCTATTTAAATAAAATAGTGACAACAAAAACTTTAAAACGCAGTCTCCGTGACGAAAGTGGCGGCCTCTTTTGAAGTTTACGGAAACAGAACCATTTGAAAAAGGAATATCGAAGTGGAAATAGATTCGAATCGAATCAGGAGTGATTCGTAATCGTTACGATTAGAAATAGGATCGATTTGTGTGTGGTTCGATTATAGATGGACGATTCGATGCTCGATCAATTTTAAATCACCGCCATGGGGTATTGATGGGAAATTAGATCAAGTTTAAAAGTGTAAGTTAGAATATACGCGTAAATCTTTATGGTGCCGTTGCAGCCAGTTGTTGAGTAACGGGTCACAATTTTTTTTTGTGTTAAGATTAAGTAGAGTAAGTAGATATTTTTTTTCCTTTTTAGGACCATGATTTTTGTAAGACATAAAAGCACTCGATAAATGAGTGAAATTACAATAATTTTATAAAACCTTATTACTTTACGAGTATCATGCGGAAACAGACGTTACCAATAAACGGTAGTTAAGAAAACAGTGATAAAAACGCTCGAAATTCAAAACCCCAATCGTTCCAATTTCAAATCTCTGCATGTGAATCGCAGCGGGTGCTAACGACATCTGTTGGTATCTAAGTAGTACTATTGTGACATTCGACTCGGTTCCGTCGGCTCTTGTCAACTAGAGGGTATTTAGTAACGGTTGGTTTTTAAATTTGGAATGTGGAACTTCTTGTCGGCCAGTTACTATTGTTGGGCGAGTGATTGTTTGCTAGTTACGGTGATGTCACAGTCCTACCTTCTTTTTATAAGACAGATGATTATGTAGTGTACGCCTTACTTATCTATATACAATGAGCAAGGCTACAACTTTGATGTTTTGTTTTTTATCACTCATTATCATTACACAAAAAAACTAGAGGGGTTTTTAAATCATTGATTGTGTTCTATAAGGCAGTTCATGTGGTTTACAAAAGAGCTAAATATGAAACTGATACAGTTGTAAATCTTAAGGGATTTCAAAGAATATAAATTCTACAGTAAATATGTTTACATTAACTTTATGTTAAGCTGCCAACACCACACAAATGAACCAAGAAAACGCCAAAATAAATTAGTACCTACTTATACATATTTATAAAAATAAATATTAGAAAAACCAGTGAATAATAAAAACATAATATACAAAATGTACGCTATGCCTGTAGTGAATTATGTCAGTCCATACCTACCATATGCTCCTCACCCGTCTTCACTCGCTGACTCGTATTGGATGTGAGTATAATTTGTACAATAAGAAACATTTATTTGTTACCACCATGGTCATATATCGTCATTTAAAAAAATACCCGTTAAATATACAATAAGCTATAGATTTAATTGTTTTTCTTTTTGAGTTTTTGAGCACCAACATGTCTTTTGTCTGATTTCTCTTAGTTCTTTCTTTTTATCTTCCTATAGAAAGTGTCATTTTGTAGCCTGATTTTTTATTGTTACAGAAAACCGTCAGTAGATGGCAGCGCGACATCCGTCAACAGTCGGTAAGATAAAATTTGTTTTTTTTTTAGTTGGTAAGTTGCAAATAACTTATTGTTCTTGCTTTAATACCGAAATAATAATATAAAAAAAAACTTCAATCAAAATCCACAATTTGGCCCAACTTTGACACCGCCCTAACCGTGTTTTTCTAAACCAATCTGCATTCGATATCAGTTCAATCGATTCCGTCGATCGAGTTTTTAAAAATAACCTAAAAATCCGATAATCCGCCATCTAAAAATGGTAATTTTGAACTGGCTTTTCTCACGGACGAAACAAAGGGTTCCAAGTTTGAAAAAAGGCGGGATAATATTAAAAAAAGAGTATCCAATCACAATTACGACAGATAACGTATAATTTAAGAATCGTATGGATTCGAATGTGGAATGAGATGCATTGAGACTGAATTATTTTTCATTGATAGCAATTTGCTGACATTATTTTTATGGTACAATTTAACGGTCTGTTTTGGGTCTTCTTGAAAACTTATTTGAGAAAGTGAAAGAGTCTTAAAATGTCTCATAATTTGTAATATTAGTATACGTAGGTATAGTTACTATCGGAAAAAAATAAAAGAAGCAATAGTTTCTATTTAAAGTTACCTGTACCTCAATTAATTCAACATTTTTTAACTTTTAGTCTTTTTCTTAAGATGGAAATTTACAAAATTATGTGCTGGAATGGATTGCCAATTACTTTTTTATTTGTTTTTAAACCTAAAATCTGTAGGTACATTATGGCACTATTAAAAAATGTTATGCAAAGGTCAACGCGGTCAGTCCTTGGATAGGTGACCGTAAAGCGGCATTCGATTTTGGGCACTTCCGTGGTTCGGATGATACGTTAAATGTAGGTCCCGGCTGTTTGTCTAGTACGGCAGTCGTTAAGTCATGTCAGAGGCCCTTAAGGCGGCTTAATAAACTCTCGACACCAGCGTTGGCCACTCTCATTCGATAAGAAGAAGAAGAATACAAAAAAATTAAACTAGGAATGGTAAGATGTAAGATACGATAAATGTTTTTGTACAATTATTCTCACTACATCTTCGCAAATAAATGAATTTGAATGGTTTTTGATATACCAGTACACAATAAATCAAGCTATTACCTACCAATTTTTCTATCAAACTGGCTAAAAACTCCAACCTGCTTAGTATGCGTACAGTGTACCCACTAAGCCAGGCTTAAGACACTGGATGGAAATGAAAAACCTCCCTAAGCCTGGTCAAATTAGATTTGGCGACAGCGGTCAACCACTGAACTAAATGAGACTACATTTTTGCTAAATTAACACCGAGTTACTAAAATACATAACATATAATAATGATATAACATATGTCGGTACCTACAAGCTAATGTATCTTCTCAAACCTCAAATCAGAACTTATGTACATTAATTTACTTCGCGGTCAATACTTGGATGGGTGACCGTGGTAAAAAGACATATAATCAACTAGTGGGTGCTCGCGGCTTCGCTCGCATAGTTAAACTTGCATCCCCTATTTCACCCCTTTAAAAGTGGCATTTCCAAAGATCCTTTCTTAGCGGATGCCTACGTCTAACATCTACCTTTATTCCAAATTTCAGCCCGATCCGTCCAGTGGTTTGGCCTGTGCGTTGATAGATCACTATATCAGTCAATTACCTTTGAGTTTTATATATTTAGAAGAAAGGTTTAGGCGAACTACACTACCAAAAACAATGCATACTAGATCTGAAACCTAGTCTTAAGACTTGCAAGATTACCGACACATAATAAACACAGAGCCTATCCATCTTTCTGGCTACCCTGTTTTACCCGTCCCTCTCGCACCCACCACTGAGCGCGGCCATTAATCTCACCTCTCTTTCCCCCTTCAGGCGACGTGACCAGGGTACTAGTGGGTCTGTAGCTTTACGGCGATATTCGTGAAAAATTACCTGCACTGATACTCACGGACAAATGAGTTTTTTTTGCCTTGAAATAAACGTTAGAGAAAATAGTTTTAGTGCTATATTGATACATCTTATATAATGTACATTGTTCATGTTATACAATAAAAATTTACTTTACTATCTAAGTGGATATTAAATTCAAAAATACTCGTTATACCAAAAGGTTTTAAATTCTAAAATAATACTATTACGTTATTAAACTAAGATTTACCTACAATGATATCTCATAAGACATTATAGCCAAGACTATTAGATATTTCAGATATTATAATGTGGTTGACTTCATTTTCACTATGATCACAGCTTTTTAACAACAAATCGCAATCGCATGCGATTACCATTGCAATGTTTAGCAAAGGTCATCGCGAAAAGTGGCATTCCATTTTGGGCGCTTCCGTGGGTCGGATGACACGTTAAATGTAGGTCCCGGCTGTTTGTCTAGTACGGCAGTCGTTAAGCCATGTCAGAGGCCCGTAGGGCGGCTTGATAAACTCTCGATACCAGAGTTGGCCACTCTCATTCGATACTACAATAATGCGTATTTTTCAAAGTTCAATACCAGGTACATTTTTCCCGTTTAAGTTTCATGCTATTTTGAGAAAATAAGGTAATGATTCCTTTGGCCCGTATCTTTTATTAATAACCTACTGCAAACTCAATCCAATACAACACAAAATAGACAATTATTAAATTTGTCTTCTGTAAATCTCTGTATCTCTTTAGTATCATAAACAAAACGTCTCCAATTCTCTACATTCCGTTTACTTCAATTTGTTTTACAAACCATTGATCAAATCAGTGAGCTTCTCATAACGATTCTTATGCAAATCTCAATTGATTAAAATAATAAAAACTATACAGGGTTATAAGTGAAATGTAGTAGTAAGACTTGTATTAGAGGTACTCAGGAAAGTACAACTTTGGAAACTATTTAGGTTATAGATGGCGCTGTGTGATATGTCGGGTAATATTTTTATTTTTAACTTGGGGGCTTATGTTTGACATGAACCCGCCTAATTTTTTTTTTATATATATGAAGTATTGTATTAAACATTTTATTTTCTAGTCATTCTGGCCATCGCAAGACTTTGGACGTCATAACAATTTGAATAAGCATTAAAATACATCATAAAATGACTGACAAAAATACTAATACCTAGCCCTGTACAACGAAAGGCGAATAAGAAATCGATTTTGAATCGATTGCATCTGGACTCGATTATTGTCCCTTACTAGGCATCCTTAATTACTCGCTACCATTGTGTATCGATTGTCGATTTTAGAGTTTGTTTCTTCCGTTTTGTATTGTATGAAATCAGGGTCATATGAACACATTATATTAAGCAAGTTTTAAACATTTGCATATTACTATAACGATTATAACTATTTAAAATAATCGATAAAAACTACTACAAATTGAATTAAAAATTTGGATAAAAAAATAATAATATCATTTTTCTATAATATTTAGTTACTTGACTTTATAAAACCTAAAAAATGAAAATGACACAAATCAATATATTGATTATCGCATATTTTTAACTGCTACATCAACGTAAAATGAAATTTATTTCAATCAAATCTAAATTGGTCGGAATTCTTGAACCACGTTAAATCCGGAGAAGAAAATATCAAAAATTCTCGTGAAAATATTCGAGAAATACCAACGGGCCCCGTTTCTATAGTATTTAGCATACGAACAAAGTTCTTTGTGCGTCAACAATGTCTCCTTCACTTTCATCCGTTTGAAAGCCTTTCAAACATCTTTTGAAAGACTTTGGACGGATTTTCGATGCGTTCGGGGTTTAAATCTGCCGGGACGTTATTTACCTACCATTTACACAAATACAATTATAATTAACTAGCAAACACTGCGAACTCCGTTTCGCCAGTTTGTAGTACATGCTATGTATCAGAGATGGCGCTGTATCGGAAAGATAATTTTTCCTGTTTTCCCACTTTTTTGTTGAATTTTTCCCTGAATTTTCTTTGCTATAAACCTCACGGAGCCCGAGACCTTTCCAACGAATGCAAAACCGTGGAAATCGGTTCGTGTGTTCTAGAGTTATAGCGTCAGGAAGGAAAAAACGAACTTATTTTTATATAGTAGACTAGCTGATGCGCGCGACTTCGTTCGCGTGGAATAGTTATTACCATAAAAACGGTTCTAGTGAGTTAACCTTAAAACATAGACATATACTGTTGCGGACATTTTGTTAGATTATTTCAAGAGAAATAATTCTTTCATACACATTTTTTTTGATATCTTGAACCGTTTTTGCAGCGCATGCAACGGAAGCCCTCAAAAATGAATAATTTTCCCCGTTTTTTCCACATTTTCTATTGTTTCTTCGCTCCTTTTAGTTGCAGCGTGATGTTATATAGCCTAAAGCCTTCCTTGATAACTGGTCTATCCAACGCAAAAAAAAATTCAATTCGCACCAGGAGTTCCTGAGATTAGCGCGTTCAAACAAACTCTTCAGCTTTATAATATTAGTATAGATTATTGGCTGTTCGCGAGTTTACTCACGTCTCAATCCGGTAGAAAAAGTAGGTATATGTGTTAATTTAATCTGTCTTATCTGTTTGCCATACAAACGAAATATAAAACTGGCAGAATGTTATACAGAGAAATAACTCGACTAAAAAAAAACAAATTAATGATTGGTCATTGTCAAAGTGGTTAATTATTTTTCAATCGATATTTTTGACGACTACTAAAAAACTCGTTATAAAAATTTTTGAGTTCTTAATACACTGTTTTTTTTATAAATAAAAGGCTGCGACTGTAGTAGTGTACTTCAACTCTAGGATGCACCGTGCCTTATCGGTGAAGTTTTGTTTCACCGTGGTGAATGTATGCCGTAATCACTACACTACATAGCACATAACAAACACATAATACAGGTAAACGGTGTAGAGATATACACTTTATTATTATTATTTTTATTAAAAACACCAGCACATTACAAAAATTTACAAAAAAAATAATGTTAATACTTAAGGTCTAGTGTCTTAACTGGCGACCTTATCCCTAAAACCGATCTCTTCCAGGCAACCAATCTGGCAGGGATAAGACGCGAGTAAGAGGTGTTTTAAATTATACTCCGGAATATTAGCGTCATCTAGTTATAATATTTTTTTTATATAAACCCATAAGTTACACATATAAAAAAAGCAAGACTAATACCTACCTATTCTAAATATGTAACGTTAGCTTAAAGATACTTTACGCTCGGGGCACACTTAAACCGTTTCGAAGAAATTCGGCGAAAATTAATATTAAAAATGTTTATGTACATAGTATTTTTAGTAGGTACACCACTAGTATGAAATGTTTTCAAAACAGAAGTTAGCTAGAACAGCGCAAACAGGGATTATTGGCTTAAAGGGAGGAGGCTTATGCCCAACAATAGGTCTGAAGAGCTGATGATGATGATGATGATGGTGGTGAAATATATACAAGTAATTAAAACCCTTATGTACCTGTACTAAAAAATATTTGTAAAAACTGACTCTTTAAGTCACTATGACCGCATTTTTGGATGACTGGCTAAGTTTGTTCAATAGTCCAAAAATGTAAATTTAAAAGTTTAATTGGTATGTTTAGTAACAATTAGTGAACATAAGATTTACTGCGTTGATTACACCGTTTGACCCCTCGCGGCTCCTGTTTCATTCTGAAGCGTTACCGACCTAATAGAAATGTGTAGACATACCAGTTAAATTAATTCGAAATTTAAAAACGAGTGTCAGTGGAACAACTTCTTGACATTTTTATATCTTAAAAGTAAGTTTTTTTTCTGTCATTATTTTTTCTCAGACAGCAATATGTGTCTGAACATACATATGAATACAAAATGTTGGTAGTATTTCCTCAGTCTTTACAGATACCTATATCAGTTAAAATACGTGAAAATGCAGTAAAAAAAATACCGTCCCAATTTCAAGATTTTTGGCTGTGGTTGTAACTCAACTAATAAGACATAAAGAGGAATTGAAATTTGCATAATAATATTTGTATCTCACAAGATCAATATAACACTACAGTAGAAGGCAGAGCAACACTATTGTATCCCATTTATCTGTTTACAAATAAAAATCTTTTATCTTTTAATATAAGAAAACATATACCTACGCATAAACCAGATACCAACTAATCTAAATTAAGGCATATCAAAACTCAGTGTCTAAAAACAACATACCATTTTTTAACTTAACTAATACTATAGACACAAAGAAGAATTGAAATTTGCATAATAATATTTGTATTTCACAAGATGAATCAGTACATGAAAACATATGTAGACATAAATCAGACCACAACTTAATTTATTCTTTAACTTTTAAATGGTAAATTGATCATGTAAATTTAAGTGAATTAAATGTATAATGAACATGATTATAAATATATGTAATATAATATACATAATAATTATTTTAGGTATATTATATATTTTAATATTATGTTTAGGACTTGTAAATATTAGTCAGTTACTTTATGTTTTATAAGTTATGAATAAATGTTTTATCCCAGTAAAAAAAAAAATGTAAAGAAATTGTCGTATTTATGAATATATGAATATTTTGATTATGATTACAACTAATCTAAAAAACTTAGATTGTACAATCAACATATCATTTAAGAAACAGAGTCTTATCCCTTCTATTCTATCCCCAAAACATAATTAAAACGAATGCGTATTGGGTGCATTAATTTGACTTTTTTCTCGAGCACTTTTAATTTGTCGGTGCAGAGTGTTTTGCATAAATTCTTTTGTTTCTTCAAAGAATTAAAGACAGAAAGAAAGAAAAGAAAATGTTTTAAATGTCCAATTAGTGAGGCGCGAGTTATTTATTTGGTCTTAATAGGAAAGTTCGAGGGGCGAGGTGAAAATTGTGTTTTTTTGATGGAATTTGTTGCAAATATTTTTGTTTTATTAAGTTTAGTGTTAATTTTAGTGAATAATTGGCATATTTTTTCAGTATTGTTCTCAGCTCTCGTTTCTTGCACTAATTAACTGTTAAATATCACTTTCCTCTAATTCTATAAACAAAGACATTAAAATAGTTTTATCCCATTTATTAAATTATGCTATCAATATATTTTTTTTATTGCTAGAATCTTACAGAAAATATTACAAACCAACAGAAACTTCACTTGAACTTTCAATAAAATTGAGCTTCTTTTATTTCCTACCCCAAAAATTTTCTATAAAATATAGCAAACCATAAAACACGACACAAATAAGGGAAACTAACATAAAAACGTTTCATAATACCATAATCTTACACAGAAATGCTTTTACACTTCAAACTGGACTCCCTTCAACTATTTACTATGAAAAAACTTATAAAAAACTCTAAAACTGTCTTAATAAAGCTCTAAATTCCACAATGTCAAAAAGATGCAATATTTTTGTCTCCAAAAGATTTACTTTAAATCTTATGCTCTACAAAATAAGGTCGTATATCCAATGTGTTTTTCTCTCGAGGGTAGAAATGAAGTCATCCTGTCCCTTCCGGCTATTAGTCCCGGATTAAAGATTTGATCCCGGGATCGGATGACCAACGCCATATTAAAACGGGATTTGGTCACTTGTAATACTAATTCATATTTCTATTGTTTGACACGTGGTGGTCAAGATTATATTTTGGAAAATAAATTTTATACTTATCTACTACCTATTTGTTTTATAATTTTATCAATGTGAAAGATAGGTCTTTTTTAAGGTTCTACATCACAGAAATCTAAATAAACAGTACCTTTTTATTAATATTTCTGTGTTCTACATTAATGGCCCACTGATAGTATATAGAGTACGCAGTATTGCTTAAGTATTTTTTTTAAGTGTTCATACACACTAAGTTAAATACGAAATTACTTAGGTACATCGAAGATAATACAATTCAATTCAACGTCCTTATTGCAATCACATGTGTTACAATTCAATGCTACAGTATGTACCATGCTTAGAATCTAGGGTATAAGCTACTATCCAAACTACTAATTAAAATCAATCAGGCGGTTAAACGAAAAATATATACTTAGTATTCATAAACTTTTATATTCGTCAGTTTTTGTGCTATATCATAATATCATTTCTGTGTTACCTAATTTGTAAGGATTTTATTGCATACAAAACACTGAAGCTTAATCAGTAATGCATATTCAAACAAAAACGTCAGCCCTAAAATAAAACCCCTTACACCCCACGGTGAAAATAACAGCGATCACCGATGACAAGCGACACGACAAAACAACAGAATTATTAATGACAGTTGTAACCGAAAGATGGCGCTAATTAAAATCAAACATCTCAACGTTCCCCCGTTAAGGTATTAAGAGGGGAGTTCATCACTTTTCTTCTCTTGATTAATGCAATATAACCTAAACGAGCTTGACTAATTAACTATAAGCACACCCTGTATGTGCTTAATTACTTGAATACGTTTTGTAGCTATTAAACAGCATTCATCGCAATATATTAACTTAACAGCCAGTTAAAAGAGGAAGGTTATGCATTTTTCGCGTTTTGGACATTTTTGCCGAGTACCGTTGAGAGATTAATTAAGTGTGTAAAGTTTTTAATTAAGGCTGTGTGTGACTTGACACCTTATTAAATTGTTTATTAAGGTGTCATTAGTACGCCGTAGTTGTCTAGTATTAGTTCAGATGCCTTTGGATTTACATCAAATATTTTGTCATAATTAGAATGCCAAAAAAACTATTTTTATTTTATCTCGCAGAATTGTAAAAAAATATTTAATTTTATTTTTATATTTTGTTTAAAAATACCGGCTGTTTGAAGTCATTTTTCTATTTCATCGTATATTTTATAGGCACAATATCAGTTAAGATGAAGACGTAATCAATGGAGACGGGAATAACTTTAAATAATTTGTCGATTTCAACTTTTTATACGTTCTATATCATAGAATAAAGAAGTAGCCAATATAGTCACATCAAAAATACAGGTATAAAAAAAACGTCTTCTTTCAATAGACTTACAAGCAACACTATATTTCGGAACAAACAAAATAAAAAACACTTTTTTAAGCCACGAGAAAAGCCGTCTCAGTAGCATCCTTATCCCGTCATGTGACGTTCAAAAACTTCTGTCAAAAAGAGGCCGCCGTCAAAACGGCTGTCATTTATCAACAAGCGAGGGTTGAAGACACTTAATCAAAGTATCACAATATGGCGAGAATAATACAAGCATGAATATTTATTAGGGTATCAGAACGGTGACGAGATGGTTGATTTGAGACGGTGCTAGCCTTAATTGTTGGAGGAAGGTTTGTTGTTTTTTTTAGGCTGGTGTTTAAATTTTTTTTAATTTATCTATGGCTACATGTACCCAGAATATAAATTTTCCGTACATTGTACGTTTTATGTAAATAATTACTGAAGAAATAAATTTACATTTGATATTATGACACGTCGAAACGCTTGTAGATTCATTGACGTTAATATATTAAAATAACCACCATTAAAATGTTACTTAATACGAAAGTATCTTACGCTATAGCGTATTAACTACATAATCATTTTAGTTGCAGTATTATAATACTGCAACTAAAATGATTATGTAGTTAATTACAATCCATTTCCATTTATTTTACAAAACATTTCATAAATTCAAAATAATTGATACCGATTCAAGTAACACTACGTATAATAAGCATAATTGTTAATAATTATTTTACATTATATAGACTCACGCTTGACTACAACTTGCCTGATGTTAAGCAACGTTGTAATCTACGATCTAGCGCGCTTGCCTAGAAGAAACCGGTTTACTCTCGACTTGAAGACCGACAAATTATAGTTTAAGGGGAATAGAGATTCGGGCAAGGAGGTACTTACTACAAACCAATTAAATTTCGTTAAATTCTTCTTCTTATCGAATGAGAGTGGCCAACATTGGTGTCGAGATTTTATATAGTTTTTTTTCGTTAAATTAAAACCATATAAAATCTTACCCCCCTCATAGCTACTTTACCAAATCTGATCAAATTTAACTAAAACAAGATTACACCTACCGCCTCGATACCGCCAACAGATAATCTCAAACATAATATTATTCATGTAAACAAATTGGAAAATGGTAATGCAAACTACGAGGTTGTATTAAGACATCAAACTTCGATAATCAAAGCGAGAGGCGTATTCACAGACTAGGAGAAAATGTTGTAATTTTAAGATCTTGTTTGTACAAAAGCTGTGTACAAATATTAAAGATCTTTTATTAGGGTTAATAATAAAAAAATAAAGAGTACACGTAAAGTTTTATTTATGCTTCTTTATTAAAAGTTGATATGTATAACTCTGAAAGTTGCCCGTAAAGTAACACACGTAAGCTCACAAAGCATTAAAAAACCATTAAAGCAAGTTTTTTTTATATTTGACTTCATGTTTTTTTTCTTATTTTTCAAATTCTACTTCCAAGAATTCCTTAAATTCTTTTTTTTTTAACATGAAATAGGCTTACGCTTGACTACAACTTGCCTGATGTTAAGCAACGTTATAGTCTACAATGTAGCGCGCTTGCCTGGAAGAAACCGGTTTACTCTTGACTTGAAGACCGACAAATTATAGTTCTAGATCTAGGGGAATAGAGATTCGGGCAAGGATTCTAACGGCATAATTTTGTCTTGTGTCTTGTATTTTTATGACCTATTATTACATATGTCACAAAAAACAACATAGCTACTCTTAAACACTAAAAATAAGTCAATATAAAAACGATTACTTATAATGTTCATCATCACCTTCCACAGCCCTAGGGATCCCACTGCTGGGTATAGGCCTCCCTTTATAAGTGCCATTATTTATAATGTTATCTACACCCAAATGAACCTCATTTTGTTTCCCAACTAAACAAATCTCACTTCTTCTGCGCCATAAGTCTGCAATCTTCATCTTGGATTTGTTTAACATACGCACCGGGGCCGCCTTCGTCTATAAATAATAATTTTACACGAGATCTGGGGGGGTTATCACGAAATCATAGTTAGATATCAGCAAAACATTGTTTTGTTTATAATGGACTTTATAAGAGGCTTTTTCTCATTGGTAATTGTGAACAGGCTAATAATGATGGTTTTGATAATTGCGAACAGCCGGAATTTAATTAATACCATATACCTATCACATACCTTATACATATTTTGATAAGAAAAAAATAGACTTGTGAAGTTTTTTTAATTTATTAGACATGTTTTCCAGAATATCATCTACTTGACAACGTATTTAACTTTATTTATCACAATTTCTGTCTGCTTGCAAAATAAATCTGAATACCCAAAAAAAAAACTCTTAAAAGCTTTTCGATCTATCCAACCCGATTTTCAAAAGAGAACGTAGATGTTAACGTACTTAACGTTACCTATCGCGAACGATTATTTTAGTCTGATGCTAGAATAAACCCGAAAATCCACAGTAGCCCTCCCTGAGATAAATCGACATATGCTAATAAGTTGCCAAATTATTTATCGAGGGGTAAGCCTTATCGACGGGCAGAGGTCGGGGGAGGTGATATGTGAACTCAAGGAATGTATTGAGAAATGGTGTTTTTCCAATCACGACCTGCGTTTGGCTTGGATAAATCTGCGTTTAAATTTACATGTGAAATGATTTGTCAGAATGCGGAAATTAAGTCAAATGTCAACAAAGACAAAATCAATGTCATAAGCATATTATTTATCAAATTCTCCCATTGAACGCTCTTGCCAATAATTTGTGACGTTTTTAACAAAATAATGTCTCTAGAATTTTATAAACTTGTAAATTACTTAACCATTAATTAAATTGGCCCTTTGGGCGGGTTGATAAACTCTCGACACCAGAGATGGGCACACACATTCGATAAGAAGAAGAAGACTTAAAATTATGTATCTACAAACATAGAAATTAAAATCAGACAATCTCTAAAATAATTGATAAGTTTTGTAATCCAATACAATAACTTACGGCGTTCCTCCCTCAAGCACAAACTGCTATGCACTGGCTAGTTGATTTTTCTATTCCGTACATATTTTTTGTCTTTATTTTTAGAATCTCTTTTTATATTTTGATAATATTTATTGGTCATCAAAAACCGTATAACTAAGTATACAACTCTTGTTTGTTAGTACTATATTTATATTACTATGTTAGGATCGATTACAAATGATGTGACCTATGTTCCCCACACTAGGTTACCCTGTGTCGTGGGGAACGCGCTCATCCTTCTGGATTTCAAATAACTATCTATATACATTAAACAAAAACAAAAAAAAAACAATAAAATATGTTAGTTAACGAAGAAAATAATTTACTTAACTGTCGATTTTACTTAACCTGGCGATCTTCAAAGCGAGAGTGAATCGGTTCTTACTGGGTAAGCACGTTCCATCCTAGACCGTAATGCTTTCCATCAGGCGAATTACGGTCAAGTGCAAAATCATTTCTTGTAAAAAAAACTGTCAAAATATCTCTGGAATATAATAAACCTCTAAATTACTTGAAAATAGTACTTATAAATTTAAATCGGGCTGCCTCTAAAATAACTTGTAACTCATTAACAAGCAACTTACGTCTTTTCTCCATTAAACACAAACTGCAATAAGTCTTACACTACCTGACGAAGATTCTTAATAATATCTTGTGTTTAATTCAACAAATGTATGTCTGTTGAATTTTATATACACCAAAATGTCTTGAAAACCCGTAGTCGCTAAAATCAGCCTCACTTTAAATTAAAAATTCAATTCAATTTCTTTATGAG
This sequence comes from Macaria notata, assembly GCA_927399415.1. NCBI lineage: Eukaryota > Metazoa > Arthropoda > Insecta > Lepidoptera > Geometridae > Macaria > Macaria notata. Next base: position 9,593,058 of record OV656741.1, read on the forward strand.
CTTAAATGTTAAATAAACATTTACCCTCTTTATAGGGGAAATATAGCGCAGCTGAAATATAAACTAATTATTTTAAAATAAGTTGTAACTTAATATATTGAGTAACTTACGTCCTTCTTCCCTCGAACACAAACTGCAATATGTCCCACGCCCCGCCGTCTGACAAAGCGATTTCCTAAGCCAATACTCTGTTGTTTTATTGAACGAATTTATCAACACGCTTGGATACAAGCCACCATTACTCTGGAGTTTTATAATTCTTTTGTTGTTTAATACAAGTTACGTGTATTCCGATATTGAAGATGCTATGCTTCTAATAACTTGCTTTCTTTAGTATGTACGAGTACCAATTTACAAAAAAGTAAATATGTATTATATCAGTTGAAACAAGCCATGATACAAGCGGAAGCTTAGTATGGGGCTAGATGGCGCTGTGTTATATGCATGTCCTGAAATACTTATAATTTATTTATTTATGTACCTCTAATTATACTCTCAGAGCTTAACGCCGAAAAAACCTTCTTATATTAAACCTTAAATAAACAATTTTACCTATGACATGCCCATATTTTATACTTACTAATACATTCCCTGTTACATAGCTTTTGGATTGCCATAAAAATACAGTTGTTTAATAAAAAGCATCAAATAAATTTAGTATTAAAACAGTGACATTTAACTACCATAAAAAGTCTTCAGGTCCGCACAAGATCGACGCAGCTGGCACATTCAAAGAGAGGCTTATGCCCAGCAATGGGATAGAGAAAACTGTGGATGAAGATGATGATGAAAAGCTCTTACTCTTATAAAAGCTATTCCAACATAAGTAATTAATTAATTGATACAAAAGACGAAGCAAATTTCACAACATAAACAACGCACTAAAATACACTCAACCCAGATTTAATCAAATACATATGCAATTGTTATAACTCTTATAAAACATAATCCAGCAGAGCATCATTTGTACAAGTAAGACGAACAGACCAACAGTTCGTTTTCCTGTTCATTTCCTGTATGTTAATAATCATTTCCCTCCCTCTATAATACTGTGAACTTGTGATCGACTGAAGGGTACGGGGTACTTTTAAAAACAACTTAAACTGGATTGGATTATTGTGTAAGGAAATTTGGTACATATAGATGCATGTATATATGTTGTTTTTTACGCAATTGGAAGATTATTTTAACCCTGGCTTCTATATCAAAGAAAAGTTCACTACGTTTCTCTGAGTAAGTTTTGGTTCTATACCTACTTACTCGGTGCTTTTACAATTTGACACTCAATCAATCAATCGAATATACTTTATTGAACACCAAAAAAAGAACATAATTAACATAAAGGAGGAAGGTAATTTGGGACATTGGGCGACCTTATCACTAAAGTGATCTCTTCCAGGTAACCTAGTTTGATTAATTTCTATTTTATTTTTATTATTTGCTTAACTTATTCTTTGTACACATGTTATTAACTCATGCCGGAAATTTCGCAAAGTTACTTTGTCACGAAATCATAGAAAAGTTCCCGAAAAAAGAGCCAAATTCCGCCACTTTAGCTAATTATTATTTAACCGAGCGTTGCCATTTTTAACTTACTTTATATTATCAAAAAGAAATATATTTTAGACAACTTTCTATGTCACAGAGTAGAAAAGCTCCCAAAAAAGGGCCCAGCTAACTGGTGTTTAACCGAGCGTTACTGCTCAAGCCATTTCTCTATGATCCTTAATCAGAGGACAGCTGATATAACTGCTGATTTGCATGAACATCGCTTGTTCCGTTACATTTAACAAACGTTTAACTTATGGGGAGGTTTGACTTAGTAATGTTAGTTAGAAATATGACGACTTTATATAAGGGTAAGTGATTTACTGTTTTTTTGCTATTGCAATCAGTAATAACGAAGCAATTAGATAATAAAATATAAAAATAAGTGAAGAAAAACTAAACATACATCTTCTAACTACTACATAAAAAAGAGGCACTTAGAAAATCTTTAGAAAAGCCTAAAGATAGTCTAAGTGCTCCAACCCACTACCAGAGGGCAGCGTGCCTGCATACTGGCCGCATTGCCACGCTGGATGGTAATGCTGATACGTTGAGCCAGAAAAAAGCCAGCATTTTATCTATTAGTATTTGTAATTTATTAACCAATTAGTTATTGATTTGAAATTTCTACCTTTTTATCAATATATATGTATAACTTATTTATATTTTTTGAGACTGACAACACTTGGCTTATTTTGTCAAATCGTTATTGAAACAAACTACATACCTATGCAATTTTGTTAAAACAATTTTTTTTTTAAATTAATTAAATCTCTTAAAAATATTCAAAGCACTTATTAAGACACTTCGAACCCAAAATTGGAAACAAATCATTGACATAATAACCACCAAATCAATACCATATAATATTGCATCAAAGCTCATAATAACTGCAATATTGAACCGGCGCGGAGTCAAACCAAAGGTCGCCGTAATATAGGCCTGACCTTTGTAGGACGGCGGTGATTCATGGGAGAACCGTGTTAAGGGGGAGACTCATATTATTTATAAAGATACAGCAAGTAAGTTAGTCATACGTTTTTACACTATTTAAAAATCCATTCCCTCCATGAAATTGTCACTTCACGTTAATAGATAAAAAAAACAGTTCAAACTCGATTTTAGAATAAAAACAATTTACCCATTCTGCTACGAATTTCATGTTGCGTCCATTCATCATTGCGGGATAATAATAATGTTGTAAGCTCCCATTATGTAGATTCAAATGTGAAATCTGTGGCTCAAAAACACCGTTGTGGACAAAATACACATATCATCAGCATTAAAAGTCGTGAATCTATATATATAAAACTCAAAGGTGACTGACTGATTGACTGACTGATATAGTGATCTATCAACGCACAGCCCAAACCAATGGACGGATCGGGCTGATATTTGGCATGCAGGTAGATGTTATGACGTAGGCATCCGCTAAGAAAGGATTTTTGGAAATGTCACTTTTAAAGGGGTGAAATAGGGGATGCAAGTTTTACTTTCTAATGCGAGCGAAGCCGCGAGCACCCGCTAGTACAATATAATTATCTAGTACTAAGCTATTATCATCATCATTTACAGCAAAAAGATCAATTATAGCCAAGCGGCGAAAATATACATCATTATCGACTGATTATATTTTCGTACCGCTTGGCTTCGAAACTTTTGGTTCGTGGGGTAAAAGCACGAAGTCTTTTATAAAAAAATTAAATAAAATGTTGATTGACATCACTAGAGACAAGAACGCTGGCTGGTTCCTTGCGCAAAGGATTTCTATAGCAATCCAGCGTGGGAATGCAGCCAGCGTTCTTGGCTCCATACCACATGTAGATTGTTTAAATTTAGTTTAGATGTAAATACTCTTTTTTAGTTCTATTAGTGTTAATATGTGTAAATATTGTTTCTTATTATTTTAATAAATTTAACTTTCCTATTATGTATTAAAAACTATAACAATACTACAAAAATTATTAAAGCTACTAAGAGAACTTATAATTAATTTTGAATAAAATAAAACCATCTACCTAATTATTATTTGCGATGTGCCTAATAATTCTTGCCTTATCTTCTAGGAAACCATGTATAAATTTAATTGCGCTTCGCCTTAATAACGCAGGTGAATAGCGTGTGAGCAAATCTCAGTTAGATTATAATATTACGAATATCTACAGACAAATATTATGTATGTAGGTATGTTAATACAGCTCGAGTCAAAGTTCAGGACTATTTAACAGCTAGGATATATGTACACTAGATGTAAGTACAGTACATCTATCTATATGAAACTCAAAGTTGACTGACTGACTGATTGACTGACTGGCTGATATAGTGATCTATCAACGCACAGCCCAAACTACTGGACGGATTGGACTGAAATTTGGAATGAAGGCAGATATTATGACGTAGGCATCCGCTAAGAAAGGATTTTTGAAAATGCCACTTTTAAAGGAGTGAAATAGGGGATGCAAGTTTTACTTCTTAATGCGAGCAAAGCCGCGAGCACCCACTAGTACTACATATATATGATGATGTTGTATTGTTTTACCCACATTGATTTGAAATATTTGTATATATACAAGTATTATAATATAATTGTATTTACAAGTATTATCTGAAATGTTAGTTACTCATTATTCGTGTTTGACGACAATTTTCTTGATATAAAGCATTGCTGCAGCTACGAGTGTACGCATACCTGGAAGGTACCAATTCACTCGATTTGATGATTCTTAGATCGTAATTTTTGTCAGTGTTCTAAAGCTTTACCACCTTTACAATTAATGCCATTACATACAAATACCTATTTTTAACTGACTACAAAAAGGATGTTCTCGTTCGATTGAAAGTTATTTTTATAGAATGTCACCAGTATAAACATGCCATAACATTCGGTTTAATGATGCTCCCGACTCGATGCAAAAATCGATTCATTCCTTCGACACTCGATTCGAGAATCGATCAATTAAATCGATATGTGTTTTAGGGTTCTGTGGGTCAAATGCAAAGATTTTTTTTGTCGCATTATAAATTTGGAGCGCCTTATAGTGACCGGGAAAGTTGAAGGAAAGAGACCGAGAGGCCGGAGTCACATACGGTGGTCTGACCTACTAACTAAATTTTTTTAATATTATTTTTGTAAATTTCTGTATTGTGCTGGTGTTTTTAATAAAGTGTATATCTATCTATCTATCTAAAGAGCTGGAGACGCCAATAAATGTTGTAATGCACCAAGCAACAGAACGCAACCGATCGATGGCGACAACTAGTCAACAGAATCAGAAGGAGTCACGATCCTCAGCAGTGAGGTACACGACTAAAAAGAGAGACACTAAATTTTACACAAAAATCGTATAAAAATACATAAAATATTATGGAAAATTTATCTTAGGATTTCTCCTTCTGTAGAAATAATCTACAGGAATGCGGATCTGATAAAAAATGTCATTGATTATGAAGAACCCTCCTTCCCTCGTCTCCAATCACACTTGTCGCGTATTGTTTGTCGACAAACGTTCAAATGACAATTTTTTCGCACGAAATCCTGCCAACAATCGCACCTTCGCATAATACTGACATAAAAGACACAATTAAATTGAGACACCTAATAACGTCTCTACCTTCTTTACAAAAAATGTCACCTTTCATCTTTCACTTCTTCTTCCATGCATGTAAGTAGATCTGTGTTTAAAAAACACCGTTAAATTTACACGCGTACTTAGGTACGCGTTTAACGGCAAGCCTAAGCTTGCTTTGCTATTGCTTACCATCATGCGAATTACGGTCAAATGCAAACCTATTCCTTGTTAAAAAAACTTACCACTCTTCCTAAACCTTACTTAATAAATAAAAAAGATTACATTAGAATACTGTCCTTTTCATTCGTTTTCATCTTTGTGGCTAAATGACAAGGAAAAAAATTACTTCTTAAATCAGATTTCTAAGTGAAACAGCACAGGTTCTGTGACAACTGTTATTTTCTAGTTCCCTCACAGCATTAACGGGTAAATCAATCTCATATCTACAGCTTGGTATTTTTGCTTAACTGACCTATCGCTTATTAGATATTATTCGGTAAAATACATACATATATGTGCGTCGCAATTTCGTCGCAATAATGAACCGTCCATTCACAATGATGTCGCTGCAATAAACGAAGCTTTTTCTATACCAATGCACATTTTACTAAGCAGTCCGTACTAACACATTCCACTACCAACACGTATGGAAATCTAAACTTTGACTACATCTATTTAAAGTCGAATTTAGCCTGTCTGAAAATCTTGACTGATACGAAAATTTTCTTCAAGCAAAATTGGCAGTATTGCAATAAGTTAAGGTTGAAAATTGAATGTCAAGCCTTTTGTTAAGACCAAAATACCTATCTCATACAGGATGATCAGGATTTCATAATAGAGCAAATGCATTGTTGATCTCTTTAGGATCTGATAGGAAATGCCTTTAGAAGCTTTTCCTATTATTTTGTATGTCTTTGTCGAGCTTTTATTGTTTGCTGCGCTTTTCGGTTGAATGGGATGTGACGTTTGCCTTTTGAATGGTTTATTGAGCTTTTTATTTCCGATCTTGGAATGGGATATTCAAGTTAGGTGATAATATAAGTAAGATTGTATGTGAGTGATGAACTCTAGTGTCAAAGGTTTTCCTTCCATCCTCTAAGGGTTACTGATAAACCTTAATGATATTGATACCTTAACAAACTTTAATAATTTTTTAAAAATAACTATTTTGAAAAAAAATGTCTTCTAGAAATTAAAATAAATATAGCATCAATCTTTTGAATATAAATATTAAGTAGCTAATAAAATGAAACGGGTTGTTAATAACTAATAACTTACTTATTTAATATACTATCGGGTTTTATTAGAAAAGTGTTAAAATTAGCACTATTGGCATCCTTACGCAATAATTTTAATATTCCCTTAAGTGATCTACGATATAAAATCCGAGAATGTGGAATTATAAACGTAGTAAGTAATGTAAGAAATCTTAAACAAGTAAAAACTGCCTTTTTATAAATTCTAATGTTCACCATATCATAAACAACTCCATTTACTTTCATTTATTCTGGACCCAATACTATTTTGAAATCTATAGACACCAGAGTTTGCCTTTCCCATATGGACATTTTTATTCCCATACTAGTATTGCCATAAGCAAACTTCACATTACATTAGATGAAGCCAGATTGTGACAGGTTTTTTTTAACAAATTTGTAACATTTTTTTATCTATAATCATTATTATAACTATCATCTTTACTAAAAGACCTAAATGTAGCTTTCGTGTGTCGGATGACACGTTAAATTGTAGGTTGCGGCTGTTTCTCAAAGTACGGCAGTCGTAAAGCCATGTCAGAGGCCCTTAGGGTGGTTTAAAACTGCCACAGTTGGCTACGCTCATACAAATTCACTTACCGGTGACACCAAAAAAAACTTACTTTACCGAAAATCCTCAATTCACATTAACATAGTCTCTCTCCCTCTGACACGCAATAAAACAATAATTAAATCCTCGAACCGAGGGCTGAAATCCAATTTGCCATTTACGGGCGTTTCCCCGAACTGTAGGTTTATGAGGGCAAGTCAGCTGAAAAAAGGTTGGAGTTGACAAGGCGGTCCTAGTTGTCCAGCAAGCTGAAATTAGCTTCAGTGGTCAACACAAAAACTAGGGTCATGAAATAAAGCGGTGAAAGATTTTGAGGCACAAAATAATCTTTTCTACAATGGTTCGATAAGGATCAAATGATGACTGAAAAATATATAAACAAAATAATTGGCATTTACTAATACACACTATACAGTTCCATTATATCTTGCAGGTCAATTCCCTTTAAACTTCGTAATAACATTTTATGCTGTTTTACAGAGGTAGGTAATATTTATGGGAAGAATAAACCTATTTGAAATGCATACAAGGACAGCCCCTTCAATCATTCCGTTAAGCTGCTACAACGAAACACACGTGCAAATTTACAAAGTTTACTAATAATATTAGTCAAGAACTCATTAAACAGCAGTTACAAAGTAAACACTGCACTAAATCAAACCACAAGTAACCTGAGATCCTCTGAAAACTTACGAAAACACCCGAAAAATCCCCAAAGACGGCATCACGTTAACATCTCACTTTATGGCCTTCTTAATGCCGCCCTGACCAACTTTAATGACGCCTTGCTCGCTTTTAATGACGCCAAATGACGTAAATGGCGTCAAATGACTCCCAGAGCTTACCTTAACAACTTTGAGCTTTTCAAGCTTTGAGTGCAAGATGCTGCTTGTTAATGCTTAACTTTTGATGGCGGGATTAAGTTTTATTAATTGCAATGATAATAACTTGATGGTTTCTTGAACTTTACTGGCTGATTCATTAACTTTATAGATGGGGAATAAATATAATAGTAAACAGTTTATGCTGTAAATACATATGCTAACAGCGCCCAGTGGTTTTACTTGAAGTAAATCAACTCTTTGTTGTAATAGAGACATGTAATCGAGTACTTTGTGTACTTGAAATTATGTTTTTTCAAGGATTCTGGGTGTATAATCATAGTTTGTTAAAGGGCTGGCTAAAATAATAAAAATTGGTTCCATTATAAAATGTATCAATATGAAATTTATGGATTAAAGAAAATTATTTCGTGATATTCCAAAATTTGTAAATCATATATTGCGGTATTATGGTAGGCTACATAGTCCTGTAAGGTTTCTAGTGTTTTTCAGGTATCCCTGTACAAAAACCATATAAATTCGATTATTCATTCAAGTGCCCATATCATACATCCTACATAGTTTTACCCAACTTTTACGGTCTACCTTACCCCCGCATAATTCAGACGCCAGTCAATGCCATCAAAATAAAAGCATACGCCGGGTCAATTCCTATTTATTATTTAGCAATTGTATAAATTATTGACTGGTTACACCGAGGGGTCTGTGAGAGCGGTCAGGGGGTCTAGGGTCAGTTTATGGTTAGATATCTCGATTTATAAGATACGGTTAGAGCTAGGTTGCGTTTGTGGGTGGTTTTGATGTGCCTGTAGTGCGTTGGGTTTATGTTATGTTTGTGATTGTTTACTAGTTAAGAGGTTTTACATTCGGTCATTTCTTATATGTACAATTGTACATAAACATATAAGATCGTAATGGATAAGATTATTGCAAGGAGTTAAGAATTAAATTTGATCATCCTCATCATCAGCCCGCTATCGCCTACTGCTGAGCATAGGCCTCTCTTCTTGTACGTGACTAATCCCGGTAGTGCGCAGATTGAATCTTAATCGGATACCTAACATTAAAAATTGATTCTTACAAACTTGTACCTCTATGTAATAAATGAAAGTCATCTAAAATGTAATTTACATATATTTAATGTAACAATATTATATAAACAAAGTAACTTTTTTCGCAAAATAGGATCACGTATGACCGATTTTAAGCAACTTTGCATTCTCCGACACATATTATGACCCTACATTGCAGTTGCAGATATCTAAGATTTTCGTACAAACATGTTTACCATATTTATTCTGTTTTAGCAAAACCCATACTTATTTAAACTTACCTCTAACTTCTTCACCAAAACCATCTACCACCTAAAACCACAAAAACCACCTTCAAATACCTCTAAACCCCCTTACGACTAGATAACAACAATATAAACGTTTCCATCGGTTTGTCATTGTATTTAATGCAGGACAGAGGGTCACTTTATGAGACATAACTACGGACTATCTGATGCATTTTTAGAGCAGACTGTTTGGGTTAAGACAATCGGTTTTGGGGTGTGGTGCAGTGGGTAATACTTTAGCGGATAATGCTCGGCTGTTTAGACTGGTCATTGGTCTAAACAGCCGAGACGAGACATTGTTGGCTGACAACTTTACCTAACGCTATCAACATGGATAGTGATAATAATATTTTTCACGATATAGGTCGAGCTAGAAGGACGTTGGACAATGATGATGATGATTTGACGTAAAATGTCACCATAATAGCCATGAATCACTACACTATACAAGTAAAGTAGTTATTTTGACTAGACGGCTACTTTTTTACGTACTTACGTAAAGTCAAAGATTTTTTATGTTGCTCGGAAATATTACTTTATTGTTTTTATGTAATTAATTAGGTAAAACTTAGCACAAGCAAATTGAGGACCTTAGTTTCCTATTACGTACTGTGTAATACTGGTTTTTTTTATAAGATTGTTTAATCTGTTGTTCCGGATATATTTTATATGGCACTAGTGGGTGCTCGCGGCTTCGCTCGCATTAAGAAGTAAAACTTGCATCCCTTATTTCACCCCTTTAAAAGTGGCATTTCCAAAAATCCTTTCTTAGCGGATGCCTACGTCATAACATCTACCTTCATTCCAAATTTCAGCCCAATATGTCCAGTGGTTTGGGCTGTGCGTTTATAGTCAGTCAGTCAATCAGTCAGTCACCTTTGAGTTTTATATATTTAGATACTCAAATCGCTATAATCTCTAACTTACTCCACAGCCACTCCAAAGGGCAATTGACTAAGAATTTACTATTTTAAGGATTAGGAGGTAGTTTTCCATGGGGAGGAGTTGAGGTTATTGAGGGTTGCTTTCAATTTCAGACGATGTTTGTTCAATTCCAGGCGCTTTTTGCAGTTTTTCGGGAACTTCTATGGTTCTGTTTTACGAATTGTTGAAAAAAAAAATAGAAGGGGTAGTTCTATGAGTTGCTGCTAACATAATTTTGATCACAATTAAGAATTTATTCTTGAGTGGAAAGTTTTAAAACTTTTAGATGCTACTACCGCGCTGATTGCACTGTAATCCAAGATATATCTCCCAAATGTGGCTACTGAAACCTACCATCACATTTATATCTTAGATTTGAAGCTCACTCTGTAATAATGTTCAGAAAATGTATACCTATACATGAAAGGAATGCATTATTTTAATATGGGAATATTCCCTTTTCTCATCCAAATATATCTTACAGATTTTTTACAAGTACTAATATCTTATAATACATATAACCGTCGTAAAGCGTATGTCATTAAAGGTAACTAATTCACACATGAATTTCAATTATTTTTTTAAACATGTATTGTAATCCCACATACCGCCCATCTTTGATTGACATCTCCCGCTGAGATCTCTCTTTGAGACCTTTTTACAACTTCACTCGACTTTTCAGAATTAAATGGATACATATTATTTTAAGATTATTGAGAAAATAAAATTATATCAGACTATATTTTTAGGGTTGTTCTACTTATCAAATGAGAGTTGCCAACTCTGATGTGTAGAGTTTATCAAGCCACCTTTAGGGTGACTAAGGGATCTACAATTAAACCTGTCATCCGACCCACGGAAGCGCCCAAAATTGAATGCCACTTTTCGGTTATCCATCCAAAGATTAACCGCGTCGACTTTGTTTTTTTTATCGGTTTAATAACGGGGTAACTGACCACAGAGTTAACATGAAAAAAATTTAACAAAAAATGAGATGAACCAATATTATCTACAATTGACTTTCCATCCCCTATTCTTCAAAGCCAATATCAACAAAACATTGTAGAAGAAACTTTAACCTGTCAATATGTAGTAGGGTGTCCACAATATGGCCTTGTAGGGGTCAGGATAGCAGAATTATGTAAAGTGACCATCATTACGGTGCATCTGGAGATCTGGACTGATGGCTCTATATCTTTGGACGGTAGGGGGAGCGAGTGGTGTTGATACTTTTGAGAACTAAAATAAATAAACTAAAAACAAACTCTAAACTTTTATACCAGTATATAAGGAATTAAATTGAGAGTGAAAATCTTTTGAACACTATTAGATAGAAAAAAAGGTATTTTTATTTTTAATAGTTAATAATATAGTTTTTAAATAACACCTTAGGTAACATCAAGGCAAAAAAAACACAAGCGGTAAACTGGTGGTATCACTAATAAAAAAAATGTTTCTAGTGTTATTTAATTACAATACTAACCTCAGATTACTTCTTAGCCATAAATATTACCATAGCGGATCAATGTTATAAAAAAGCTGCATATATCAGTCATAGTAGGAATGGTAATCAATCAAAACACTAAAAAACACCATTGCATTACCATTACTCATCTACTAAAAAAATATTCAAATTAAGACGGGGTGCTATGTGAAATCGACATTTCATTAAAATCAAATAAAATAGAAGTATATAAAACTAGCTGTGCCTGCGACTTCGTCCGCGTGGAATAGTTATTTTGGGCATTAATTCTTTGAATTTTATACCGTTTTCGCAGCGAACCCAACGGAAGCCCTCAAAGATGAATAATTTTCCCCGTTTTTTCCACATTTTCCATTATTTCTTCGCTCCTATTAGTTGCAGCGTGATGTTATATAGCCTAAGTCTTCCTCGATAAATGGTCTATTCAACACAAAAATATTTTTTCAATTCGCACCAGTAGTTCCTGAGATTAGCGCGTTCAAACAAACAAACAAACTCTTCAGCTTTCAATTTCAATTCAATTCAATTCAAATTTATTTATTAAACAAAAGCAGTTACAAACCTTAAGCTAACTTAATTGTATATTAAACCTATTTACATTAACTTGTTCTGGTGAGCCCTGCACTGGGTACGAAACCTGTATCGCAGGCGCCCACTTCAAGATGCGCTTACTAAAAAGTGGTGCGAACCTTTTGATTTTATCAAATTATAATTGACATTATCACAAAACGTACATTAGAGTAAATTAAGTTTAAAGTTCCGGCTATGTTCTTTAAATAATTCTACAGCAAGACACTTTATGTGTGAGTGTGTGTCTGTGTGTGTGTGTGTGTGTGTGTGGGTGTGTGTGTGTGAGAGAGAGAGAGAGAGAGATTGAGAGAGCATGTATGTGTTTACCTGGTGTGAGCGTGTGTGTGCTTAGCCTACAATACTGTAGGCTAAGAGTTCCTACTTTATTATTTTAAGAAGTTCTTCTGTTTCCTTATATGTTAGATGCTGTAAAAACGTTTTTAAAATTATCTTGCATTCTCTGTATGATTTCGATATTATGTCACATTTATTGTCTATTCTGTTATAAATATATGGGAATCTAAAATTGGGCATGCGTTGAGCGAATACCGTTCTAACAGCAGGCAATTCGGCACGTAGAGGTCTTTTCTTAGAGAGTCTGTTAGAGATATAGATGTTTTTGTTTCTGTGCACTAAGAGCGTCACTTTTTGAATGTATATTTGGCGTACTGTAAGAATGCCTGCTTTATAATATTAGTATAGGTAGAGCTACATTTTTTTCAGTTTATATAATATTGATTCAGTGTTAAAGCAATAAAAAACGCCAAAACACGATTACGTATACTTCGCTAGATATTTTTTTGAAAAATAGTTGTTTAGAAATATTTTTCACCTATTTTTCCAAAAGTAGTCTTGCTATCATGTTAATACGGAATTGCATGCGAAAACGCAACTGTAGGCATTTTTCCAATCGAAAAGCGTTTTCGTGTGAAATATCGTGGCCTTAACATCCTTGCATACTACAGTCTTAAAAAAAATTACCACGGAAACATATCCTAAGTATCAAACCCTCTCAATCCTCCACAGCACACCGCGTGCGAGTTACAGCTTTCGGTCAGTATGAGGGTAGTTTTATTAGGAATTACAATTATTTATTTACACATACCCCCCGATAGTGGGAGTATGGGAATGGTAGAATTTGTTTGTGTTTCTGTTTTATTGTGGGCAAGTTTCGGACTGCCGTAATAGTTTGGGATGAGATATAGTGTTTGATATGAGTATACAACATTATGTACGTATAGTAGCTATTGGTTTAGATTGAGTCTTCTTCTTATCGAATGAGAGTGACTAACTCTGGTGTCGAGAGTTAATCAAGCCGCCCTAAGGGCCTCTGACATGGCTTAACGACTGCCGTACGTATGACGAACAGCCGGGACCTACAATTTAGCGGATTTTGAGTTTTAGAGATTTGAGTAGAAATTGACATTAACTAATAAAAATGGTATAAAGCATATATTGTTACATGTGACATTAGTTTTATGTAGCACTAGCTAAAAAACGATAGGAGAAAATGTAACTGTATCTTATACCTATCTTTACACTTTTAAACGATTTTAACAAATATGATAATGTAGAGTATGTATTATAAAACCACATATATATATATATATATATGTGGTTTTATAATTAGGTGGCCAGTCTGTCGGTCTTTTATCGAATACATTTCGGAGAGTGTGCAGAGGAGCTACATAAACTGATTCCCTCAGCTCCCTTTTATAACCGAACAAGCAGAAAGTCCGCAGGTAGACATCGTTTTATGGTGGAAGTGCCGAAGTGTCGAACGCAGCGCTTTGCTTCTACGTTTATTGTACGGACGGCAAAGCTCGAGAACACTTTACCAGAAGCTGTGTTTCCTGCGAACTACAATCCAGGAGTTTTCAAATCTAGAGTTAATAGGTATCTTCTAGGTAAACGTGTTACACCCTAGGCTGCAGCAATGCTTAACATCAGGCAGGCTGTAGTCAAACGTAAACCTATCACAAGTAAAAAAAAAAAAAAAAAATTATAGACTGTTAACTTGAGTACCAATATAAGAATCAATGTCACACAAAACACGTTTGATTTTCAGCCGCAACTATGAAAATACTTACGTATTTAATTAATTAATACTACGTATTTAATTAAAAGTATCATCTAAAACTACATATACTAATTATCGTAAAATTCAAAATTCAGAGTCTGTGTGCCTATTGTGGGTATCTGTGTATATTTTAGAGTAGGTATACTTTATCCCCAAAAATGATTAGATCCCTAACTATGCAGCAACTTATCAAAGTAAACATCCTGAGGAGCTGCTTCCGATATTATGCAAATCACATTATTATTCATACCTACTGTTTTTGCCAACGGCGGGAAATGACACCCATACCCTAATTCCCTTACCTACATTACCAATTTAAAACTGCGTATATAACACTAAAAATCATACAAAACTCAACCTTAACCCTAACAAAATAAGAACACAAGAAAGTTAAAGCGACTTTTTTAAAAATTGGTTTCTAATTTCGACTCGCAAAACTAGATGGCGCTACAGGCCATGCAAATTGCTAATGTAATTTTGCCGATGAAAAATTGGGGGTTTCTAATACGAAATCTGATTGGAAAAACAAGAGTAAGTTATTCCAAGTAAGTAGGTAACAAGATTAAGGTGTATCTTATTATTTCTTAATGTCTCTTTGATGTGTGGGGACTTTTTTGGCTGCGAAATAAGGTGGAATTAATGTGGTTCACGCTTCGTTTCTCGGGGGGATTTTTGTGTAAAAAAAAAGTTATATTTCGGTTCTGTTTTTTGTTCGTTTGATAAGTTTAGTCTTCATAGCTTAATCAATTTCAGTGCCTTACTTTATATGTACTTTGACTTAAAGACAATAAACTAATGATAAAATAAATTATGCAAAAGAAATTCTCAAATAAAAAAATCGAAAATAAGTAATTGTAAGAGATGATTATTAATTACTTACTCAATTTACAGTATGGTATGTCTATTTGTATTTGTAACAGTATCCACAATCTTAAGTTTAAAAATAACACAAATTTTATTACAATGATAAAATACTACTCGTTTCCAGGTTGCATATGCCATCTGGCGACTCCGACGCACAACTCAGTGCCGTCTACGTAGTCTTTATAACGCATAATAGATGGCGCTGGCGCATGGAATGTTAAGACATTGTCTTTGCTACATTATCATATTGGAATTCTGTGTTTTATTTTTATAACTGTTATATGATTTAAGTATTTTAGTTAAAAACATGTGTAATAATGATTTGAATAACTTGTTTCAGATACTATCCACAAGAGAACTGGTAAATCGTTTATATTACCCCTATTTTTTATTTAGAAATAAGAGTAAGGTACTTACATGTTACACTCACTATCAATACTAACTTACCAATTTCACGATTTGTTTGAACAATTATTTTCTCACTAAAATAAGTATTACCATAAATACAGTTAATTTACCTTCACAACTTTAGAAATAGTTTGACCAAATTTCAGAAGTTACTTTCTAAGTTAACTATATTTTTACTTACTACGGTTATATAGCTTTTTATGTGTTCAATTTAATGCGATCCAGTAAGTATAAACTATTATGAAATATATCTACTTATTCCAATAATATAACAGTACCGCCCTTATCGCCTAAATTGATCTCTTCCAGGCAACCCTTTGTTAGAAACCAAGGTAGGCATTTAAAGATGTAAAAAGACATTTCACGGTCAATTATTTTAGACTATTACTTTAAATGGACGTTTATTTAGCTATTGAGGTTAATTTCTTAGCTGAAATGGCGTAAGATATTCAGAAAGTGGTAAAAACTACCCGGTTGTTTGAAATTACACCATGATTCAGCTGACTGCTTAGCCCACAATTTAGGGGGAAGTGTGTAAGTAATCCTCAATTTACAATTTCTTTCAAATGTTTTTACTTATCTATCACCTATGTAAGTAATCAGATTATGAATTATATTGACTAATGTATAAAATTACTTCTTTCTGGTTTGTTTGAGTAAAAGTTCTTTCTTGGTATTTTTTTTTCATTTCATTTACAAAATATTGCTGCAAACAAAGGTACATAAGTAATATCTTCTACTTTTTCTATAATCTTTTTTCCTAATTATGACTACCTACTTTTTTCTTATTGTAATCTTTCTTCTTTTTTTATAATATTCTTGTAATGCTAATCATGTGTAAATAAAAAAGTATAGGCAGAGATAGGTATGTACATTAATCTCACTCGGGTGAAATTTACCCTTTCTCAAAGAAGCCCATCAATGCTCAGATGTAGCAGTTTTAATTCTACAGTGCTGCACAGTAAGCAACGGAAGGGTTGCTAACTAACGGACCATGACGGTTTTGTTGTACGATTTTTGAGTTTGCAATTTTGTTTCCAATTAATTCACCTTTTAAATGTTAAATACATACAATGTTACGGCAGAAAATGATCATATTTTTAGGCGTGTTTGTAGTACATAGAGAAGTTTTGAAAACTAATTGTCTAAGATTTTTGGCATATAAAAATAAACATTAATTTTATTATATTAAGTATGTGTATTGCGTATTTATATGTATATATATATATATATTAGTAAAATTTCTTTTTTCCTTTTTGTTGTACACCACATTCTTCTTTATTTCTTTTGCTTGTTTCTCTCCAGCTGAAGGTTGCCTGGAAGAGATCGCTTTCAGCGATAAGGCCGCCGCTTGTGGCACTAGTTAAGGTGCAATTTGTTCTATGTACTGTTTTTTTTAATATGTGTCAACAATAAAGAGTTAATCTATCTATCTATAAAATCGGTGTTCAGTAAAAACAATAATTATAAGTTCACTTCATTAATTTTATCCACGAACTTTTCAAGGCCTTTAAATGACGAATGAATAATAACGTTCTGTGTCCTAAAGCTACATAAAAGGTGAAAAAGAAATTATGTAAGTACATATATCTATTAATAATAAATTGAAGTCCAAAACTCAAATTCAAGTTACCTTTATCTGTTTAAAACCAAACATTTGAAATGTCAAAACAAAATGGCTTCGCACACCAATTCGAATTTCAAAATTAATCTAATTTAAATTGTCAATCCGTCCTATTGAGGCGTTACAAACTATGCCAATAAATAAGGTCGAATGCAGGCAGGTGGGAAATTTGCGAACTCTCTCGGGGTGTGTACGCGCCCTTAAAGTAGGTACAGAAAAAGGATTACTTGCTTTATTATTTTTATTAGCGTAGTGAATCTCCTGTGTCGCTCTGTATAACTTATGTATAGGGTGGTGTTTTTTTTTAACCTGGATAAAAAATGTAGTTATTTCATGTTGGACCTTATTAATTTAATATTGGTTCAGCCGTTTGAAAGAAAATAAGTCAGTATGATCTAGGTTGCAAAAAATCAATCTAGTAATAATGTTTAGTTTTTTAAAGACATTGCAATAAATATATTAAGTATTGTATTTTTTTTAATCAAAAATAATTTAACATGAGCTAGTAAGATGGGTCGACGACATAACATCTGTCACGGGTCAAACCAGGATGAGGCTGGCTAAATAATAATAATAATAAAATTTATTTATTGGACAAATAAAAATAGATCCATTTTTGTTAGTAAAGATCCAAGCCGATAGCATATTAGGTATGAGAGAGACCTATACCTAGCAGTGGGACGAAACCGGCTGTAGATGATGATGATGATGAGCTAGTAAGTGTCCCTAATGAGTCTAGACAATGACTATGCTCTGTAAATAATAATTTGAATATATTTTAATGTATGTATATTCAATAAGTACGTTACAGTTATAAAAGACACTTCTTTCTAAAAAAGCACCCTGTATTATCCACCGGTACAGAAATATGTTAAACTAAGCACCTTGCTCGAATATAAAAAGTCTGGAAGCCGTGTAATGTCGATTTAAAACTCCCTCAAAATTCTACGTTCTGAACCATTTGCTGCGCCGTATTGTCTTCTGAAGGTACCAGTTTAACTAGACACTTGGAGTTTCCTGAGGAGTTTTCAGCTTTAAAAAAAATAAGGTATGAAACTATGAAAATTTGAGATTGATTAAATTGACAGATAGCTTACTTTTCTTAGTTAAAATTGGTTGATTCTTATATGATAAACATATTAGAAGCAATCCTTCTTGACCCTTGAAAAAACGCACTTCAATAGTAAAAAAAAATTCATAGAAATGTACGATGACAAATTTTTTACCGTATTAATAAAACCGATAAAGTAAGAAAGAATGTTGGTTCCAACAAATAATGCAGTCCGAATACAATGCATTTACTTCAAATTTTCATTTCATAAAATCTTGTCAAAATTTTTGAGCACAAAAGTATTTTTGAATATGCTACGAAAGATTTATTCATATATTTCATACCTAGAATAATATTATACGTAACACTAAAGCTGCTCACCTGCAAAACGTAATGCAATTTGAAAATGAGTCCAGTAAAACACAAGAGGTCAGTCTAAACTGGTCACATCTTTACGACTATTCTCTTATTGTCTATGGGAAAGACAAGCGTTTTTATTATCTGTAGGGGCTTTAAAGTGGAGACCCCTAAGTGTTGTAACTTTTTACCGCTTCAAGATGGGGTTGTGATGCTACTTGCATGTTTTATTTTAAATTCGGTTGTTGCTTACAAATGACTGTGTGTACCTGGCTTAGAAAATGGTGAAATTACTATGATGAATTCTTCTTCTTATCGAATGAGAGTGGTTAATTCTGGTGTCGAGAGTTTACCAAGCCACTGACATGGCTGATGAATTGAGTTTGAGAGAATTTATTGAAATGTGTTCATGTGAGTAAATTTTATAACGATACACGTTTCATTTTTAACAAAAAAATAGACATAATAGAAAATAGAAACAGAAAAACATTTATTGAGACAGATTTACCAAATATACACACTCACACACACACACACACACACACACTCAGCCGCAACTCAGCATAATGCTGATTACTGGAAGCAATCAGCATTATGCTGGTCTTCCGTTGGGGCTGGCTGTGACGTCCCGTGCGAGACAATGATTTAGTTAAAAAAAGTAAATGATAGAGCAAAAAAATAGATACATGAAACATACACAAATAATATTTTCTAGGTTTTTTTTCGTCTTGGACAGTCTGTCATTTGACCATTAGGTTGCCTTTAGTGATGGCCTTACAACGACGCTGTGGGAATCATTTTATTTATAAAAAAACAATCAAACTATAAAATAACTTCAACAACTTATACCAAACACGTTGTCCAAAAAATGCCATTTCACAAGAATCGTTCATGTTTGCACTTCATAAACTTTTCAAAAGTTATTTATATACCTACCTAAAATTTCCCGAGAGCACCTGTGACTAATAAACTAATAATATTTCAATGGCGACTCCACATGGAATTTAATAGTGATGTACGGTGACAGGTATGACATCACTCAAATTAAACATTCCGGTCAGGAATCAAACCCACTACCGCTTCCCGTCAAACCCGAGGTAGCGGGCAATAACCATCGGGCTTTTTATGTATTTGAAACTGGCTATGTGTTTTATATACTTACTGACAATAAATGTTTAAAAATAACTTTGAGAGTAGTTTCATAGGGATTATGCATCGAATTTTCTTCATATTTTTTATCAAACAAACTCATTCAAAATAGGTAAATAGGTATTACTGGATCGTATAAGAACACTGCCGATCCAATATGTAAAATTTAACAAGATCATAATATAAGTATGGAAAATATTTGTGATACCTATACGTAAAAAGTCATAATTTTTTTTCAGCAAATCCGACCGTTTCGTCAATGAATTAAAAACACTAATGCATAATTTTCCATCCTAAAATTTTAGATTAAATTCTCGTAGGTAAGGCATGTAATTTAAAATATCTGTTTTAATACACACCTATCTATACAAAACCTGTATATTTAAATCTCAATATCAAACGCAACCCCAAGACGTATTACCATCCTTCTAATCTTCGCCAAACAAATTTACAAATGAAAAATGTAAATTTTATTCAAGACAAAAAACGCGGAATCTCTGCGGCCTCGCTAAGAGTCTGAGGTGTAAAGTGACTTAGAAAAATCCCTCTTCAAATGAATATTTTACAAGATCTGCTTTGTGGTTTTTTTAATGTTTATTTATGTGGTATCGGAGGGTGATAGGGGTTAATATTAATGATTTGTTGTGAGGGGTGTCTGATTGGTTGATACTCTATTTGTTATGGCAAATACAACTGCGTATGGTGTATCGAATAATGAGGTCTTTTGTAGAAATACATTTATAAACATTAGAAATGTGTTGTATAATATTACCATTGGTACCAAATAAATTTATTGTACATTGTTACGAATTTTAGTTACTTAATATTTTTTTCTTGTAGAATCTACTTATTACTTTTCGCAAATTCTCAAAATAAAAAAAAAAACAAAATATTTCATATATTGAACTACGACAGTTATTAAAAAAATCCAAAGCATATCACATACTTTTCATATCGTTTATAAAAGCGAAAATGAGTTTGTAGGAATTAACCCTTCTAAGCTGTGTCGGTGCAACAGATCGCATTCAATAGGTTTTTTTATAATCACTGCATTATGGTAATTAGTTATTTTATCGAATTACTTATTAGCACGATTACTTGGTTACTTACTTAACCTTGATTTTCCCTGATTTTTCAATACCCAAAATATTTGTATCTAATGTTTCTTCTTTAACAATATAAATAATCCTTTGCTTTCCCTGATCTTCAAGACCAAAAAATATTTGTAATGTGATCACAATAACAAGATAAAGAATTATAAGTTTACGTTACCCAGTGCTGTGTAAAAATATTCATAGTTTGCATTAGCCGAAATGTCCGTCCGTCGCGGCCTGACTATCAGCGCCATCTGGCGTGACAAATGATGGGATTTTATCTCGGATATTATATTATGAAGGTTGGTTTTACCGTTTTTGTTTAGGTTTTTCTTATACGTTAGTACTAAAGTTTTTTTTACGTGGGATAGGTTTACGTTTGACTACAGCCTGCCTTGCCGCCTAGGGTGTAACACGTTTACCTAGAAGATACCTAGTACCTCTAGAATTGAAAACCCCTGGATTGTAGTTCGCAGGAAACACAGCTTCACAGAGTTATTGGTGCGTTTTGAGTGATGAAAAATACTATAATTGTGCTTATTGTTAATATTATTGTTTAGGTTTTTTTTAAACATTTGTACTTACTAAAACTAAAAAAACTAATCCTATTGGTGCATTTTTGTGATGCAGTACTATTGACTTACATAAATTTACTATCTGAATTTGATTAACGGCTTACAATTTTTTTTCTTTGATAAGTATTTACGAATACCTAAATAATACAATTTTACACAAGTATTAGATTTTATAGTGTATCCCCTTATAAATAGAATTTTTGACTGGATCAATAGAGAATCGGCTTAGAAGGGGACCTACATACATACTAATGTCTAATATTAAGCACATGTTACATTTGATCAAACCAGTTTAGACCAACATATTAAAAAACACTGCAATAAAATGGGAAATGTGTATTTCCATATAAATAGCCATTTCAGTGAATGTATGCGTGTCCACTGCCCAAGTGGAATATTTTATAATGCAATAATGAAATAAACTAGCTGATTAATACGCTCGGCGCGAATCGCACTGCCAACAGTACAGCCATCTACTCAATATGGCCGGCGTGTTCTATTTCTGAAATGTGCAGTAACGGTTTTGAGTGCGTGATCGCGTTACAATTCGAATTTTGACGTTCGGAGAAATTCGGCCAGTTCTTAGCCAATGGGAGCGCGTGAAATGAATTTGCATCGTTTTCTCTTTTCAAATTTAAATATAAAAAGGTCCGAACGCAATTTTACCCCATTGATGTTACGCGTTTCTGCAGATACTGCGATGCGTAAACTTGTACTATGATCGAATCTGTGACAATGTAGTTACATGAAACGATCATAGATGGCGCTAGTAAGCATTTTAGATCGCGGTTTTTCGATGCGCACGAATGATACGTGGATTTTTAGCGATTGTTATTAAATTTAACTTTGCGCAGAGGCAATATCGTAACCAATGAGGTTAATCCGAGGTGCGATTATTGCTAGTTGAAAACTTTACCAATACCCCGCCATGTGGACGTGAAATACCGTCCGCTACGGCAATTTTTGAACGGCTTTCAAAAGCCACATAAATTCTTTACTAATGAATGTTACTTACTATCTATACCGCAGAAAAAAAAATAGACATTGATTGGCTGAGATATTATAAAATAAATAATGAATTGAATGATATATGAAATATTGTCTGTTTTGTTTGAATAAAAAAAAAACAAAGTCACTGAAAAAATGTTATGTTTAATCATAAAGAATCTTTATTGATAGTCTACGGTTAAGTACTTTTATAATAGAATATAATACATAATTAAATAAACCGCAACTAAATGTCAAATTTACTAAATAACCCGCCCTTCATCGTTCTCGTCAAATTGAATGTAATACATTTAGCTTTAAAAACATTTATCAAGGTATAATGTCAGATTTATATTTTATATTGTTACTAGCTGTGCCTGCGACTTCGACCGCGTGGAGTAGTTATTTTGGGCATAAATTCTTTTAATTTTGAACCGTTTTCGCAGCGCACGCAAAGGAAGCCCTCAAAGATGAATAATTTTCCACATTTTCTATTGTTTATTCGCTCCTATTAGTTGCAGCGTGATGTTATATAGCCTAAAACCTTCCTCGATAAATGGTCTATTCAACACAAAAATATTTTTTCAATTCGCTCCAGTAGTTCTTGAGATTAGCGCGTTCAAACAAACTCTTCAGCTTTATAATATTAGTATAGATTCCTCTATAATGTCACTACAAATTGCTATGTATTATCAAAGTAACACCCTTTTGTTTTCACTGCCCGAAATGAAAAACGATCTAGTAGAAATTAAGTTACGGAATGAAAAATGGTCTTCGTCGTGGACATCGTTTAAGGGACTATAAACAGAAAAGGGTCTGTTGTTTTGTTGACTTTTAAAATGGTTACTCTCTCTTTGAGTCGTATTTCCTCATGACTGAGGGTCGTGACTCACCCGCAGAATTAATTCGTTAGGGGAGTTCTCTTGGGCAGATACATCGTGGTGGGCGCCCAGGTCCTTCCACGGAAGACACATGCCCTCGGATATTGTGGTCCTCAAACATGTCGGTTTCCTCACGATGTTTTCCTTCACCGTTAAGCGAGTGCAAGTCATTGGTGTAGGGCGGATTCGAACCAGGGTGCGTCTGGATGAAAAGCAGACACTGGAACCGCTGAGCCACACTCGCTTACATAAAATGGTTACACAGGCCCTTAAATTGTGTAACCTTTTTTTTAGGTTTATCAACTTACTCTCACTCACACGGCTCACGCTTGACTACAACTCGCCTGATGCTAAGCAACTAAAATCTACGATCTTAAAAAAGTTACTGTATCTTGTTTGAAATTAATATTTAATCAATTTCTAAAAGTCTATCTTAATATTAAGATAAACTTATAATTTAATTACATATATTGACTGCTCTGTTAGCTTAGTTGGTAGTGGCTCTGCCTTCTAATCCAGGGGTGCGGGTTCGATTCCCGCATGACACAAATAATTATGAATATTTAAAATTTGTAATTATTTGTGTTGAGTCTGGTCGTTCCTATGTATAATAAGTATGTATTTACAAAAGAAAAGTATATATGTATTATATCCGTTATCTAGTACCCATGATACAAGCGTAAGCTTAGTATGGGGCTAGATGGCGGTGTGTGATATGTCCTGAAATATTTATTTATTTATTTATTTAATCTCATAGGCTAATTAACTAAAAAATAGTGACAGAAATTTTTTTCAAAAATGTATATGTAATGTGTATGTAAAAAGGTAATATACCTTTTTACATACATACATAGTTTTAAATAGCTTAACGACAACGTTTATGTCCACTTGCACAACGTCTTTTAAACGCATTTAGCTATATCTTACTAGACTAGACCATTTATTTTTATCGCTTAGTGCGTTTTATAATATTTGCACTAGTGGGTCTTAAAAATTTACATCAATTTTTATGTCTACAAAACCTTTGAGATATTATCAGAAAACGATTTGCAATAAAATATGACTTAATTCATCGCGTTGGGTTTAAAAGGACTAAACACCCCATGGCTTTAATGGCTCTTAAATCATATAGTTTATTGATGTTCCCGTTAAGTGTAAGTTTTGACCCTTAAGTGATTAATTACTTTTACGATCTGTAGATAGTAGCTAATTTAATTTATTAGGTATCAAATGATTTGTTTTGCGGTGATAGGGATCATAATACTCTTGGACCAATATTTTTTTTAATTGAGGTCTACCTCTTAATTGAAAATTTCTTCTAAAATAGCTTATTTTTCTCTCTTAGAAAATGGGACGAAAATGTTTAAAAATCCGTTTTGTATTACTATCGGTTATAAAATCAGTTTTTTAAAAGAGTTTAAAATTCCAACAAAATAACTTTTTCTCTATTATTCGATGAAAACCGAAAATCCAAATCAATAAATCCCATATCTATCTCCCAAAAATCTGACCATCAAATATCAAAGTAGACATTTACGACAGTCAACGAACAAAACAAGAACGCAAACAAAACACGCGATTAAGTCATAAAACGCTACTGTTTTTTAACACCATCCCTTTTCTTCGAACGCATAAAAGCCATAAAACTACCCAACGATTTGTTTATACCACATTAACAAGAAAAGGAGTCCTTAATAAAGCTATAAAAAATATAAAAACCCCAGAAAGGAGTGTAAGGGGTATAATTTTGCTATTAATATTCAATTTTTACCCCAACTTTGGTACTTCAAAGAAAAATCTTAGATGTTGATCTGAAAGTATCTGCTTACTAATTCTAAGTAGGCGTCAGAGTGTGTTAAAAAGAAATTGTGTGTGTGTTTGTATTTTGTGTATGTGTGAGTGTTATTACACATGTTAACACTGTAAGCACGTGTTAATTACACTTTGTTTTTTTAATTAGGTGTTCTTTACGGAATGTAGATTTGACACTGAAGGCTTAAGGGATTTCAATTTTGTTTAGTTCTTATTTATTTAGTTATCTTTCCTCAAATCATCCTATTTTGATTTTTTTTTTAATTTCTTCACTGTGTTTAAAAATTCTGGAAATAAAATAAGTACTTACTTAAAACGTGAAATATATAGAATGTCTCTTGTTTTATTATCTGACTTCAAAAAAAGGAGGTTATCAAGTCTTCTGAAAGTTTTTTTTTACATTTGTATTGTCTTAACAATAAGTGGCATAATTAGTTGGTCAGAACAACTTTTAACTAAATGTGTATGCTCATGTCTTCTTAAGCAATAAATAAGTTTGAATTAAAATAGTACGGGCGTTAACTTATTTATTTATTTATTTGCTACATAAATAAACAAGTAAACACTCGAACAAATATAAAAACAAAGTAACAGTGTAGGCAGTGGCGTAGGTTCAAACTGACCAGATGTAGCCCTGATTAGACCAGTTCCACATAATCCTAACAATCATGGTCATCTTGTCAGGGTGTAGGAGGCACTGTTACACCTGCGTAGGTATAATGGGTCTATTATATTGTGAGTATACTGAGGATATAAAACATTTGGGCAGTTTTATGCAAAAACACAGTGAGAAGCAAAATAAACCAGTTAGGTTTTTTTAATGTATTTCCTACACTTTCAATGAAATAAAGAAAAAGCGTGTTTTTTATAAATAACATCATGCCTATTGGTGATGATATGTATGTATTGTTAAGGGTTCTGGTGCTACCACAATATATTTGCCTAAATAGCCCTAAGATTAACTAATGAATAATTATATAGTGGATCAAGACTACCGAACAAAGATAATAATATAAGATCTGGTGCCATCATAATATATTTGGCAATGTGACCCCAAAATAGCCCACATATGCAAAATTCTATTATAGATCAAGACAAAACTAATAAAAGATAGAGTCGCAAATTCATAAGTTATGACATAATAATAAATTCATAAGTTATAGTAGCAACTGGAATCAAAAGCAACATATTTTACAATGAGATCCCGCTCGCTAACAAATCCCCTGGATAAGCAAACTGATAAACATTTTCTAGAATTAACACACCAAAAGGTCAGCACAGGTAGCTGACAGATGTAAGATAGCGCGCGTAGATTTAGTGCGTCGTAAACGCTGCGCCCGCGCATAGTGGCGCTGACAAAATGGGTGCCGGCGCTCCTGGTTGGGTTTGTGTGGATGTGACAGTAGAGTTATACCTAAATGATAAATTTTACATGTATATTATATGTTTAAAAATATGTTATACGATAAACGAAATTATTTATACAAATATTTTTGTAAAATACTCTGTATTATAATTGCCCGAAATCGTTATTATTTTGTATAAGATAAAACTTTTTTTACGCAAGCTTACAGTCTCTTAGTTGAAAACCTTATTATCATGTTTTATTAGGTAATTGATTTTCCTCTTTTAATAATCATTAACAAAATAGAATGAAATCGGTTTGTAAATAGCAAGTAGCAAAAAAGAAAAAATATTCAGTTACAATGAAAACTGTGAAAAAGGAAACTAACTAACTATGCAATTCCTATATACTAAATCGAAATCCACACAAATCTCTCTCGCCTCTCACAGCACAGCTACCAAAGTGAGTAAATCTCGTACCTTTTGTCCTACCATCATAACCTGTCGACCACAATCCTATATTGGTATCTACTCATAATTCTGACATTTTATTACTTTTATTTTTGACATTATATGAGAACGGTAGCTGGGATCGCGATAATTGCTTCTGATAGGTGGATGGTATGTATGAATTTTAGGAATATTCCTTTTTTTAATTTCGAATTTTGTGAGGAATTGAATGTGATAGCTTTTGTCTTTTTTTGTTTCACTATATTATATTATTTCGAGATAGCTTTTGTTATTTTTAGTAATGTCTGTTTGGTTCGAAGTGCCGTTATAAGAATAATTTTCGTATTGCGTATTGTCGTTTTGCGTATGTCCATACTACACACTCTCTTTCTCTTCGATCTACAAATAAATTAACACTCGCACATCCAACATTCAAAAAGAAATCTTTTTATGGCTCATCATTTACTGTACAAGCTGTTACTTTATGGAATTCTCTGCCTATCAACATTCAAAAGGCTCAGACAATTGATTCCTTTAAAAAACAAGTAAAGGAATTTTATCTCGCTTCCCTTCAGTGAAAATTGCTGTTATTATTTCTACTACTATCACCTTTAAATATTTTGTTGTGTATTATATGTATTTGTATATAAACATTAATTTTATTATATTAAGTACCTATGTGTATTGCGTATTTATATGTATATATTGTATATATATATATATTAGTAAAATTTCTTTTTTTCCTTTTTGTTGTACACCACATTCTTCTTTATTTCTTTTGCTTATTTCTCTCCAGCTGAAGGTTGCCTGGAAGAGATCGCTTTCAGCGATAAGGCCGCCGCTTGTGGCACTAGTTAAGGTGCAATTTCTTCTATGTACTGTTTTTTTAATATGTGTCAACAATAAAGAGTTAATCTATCTATCTATCTATCTATCTAATTTATTTAATTTTACCTTGTGTGTGATATTTATGACTAATTTAAGTTTATTTACTCGCTAAACAAGTAAAACATTATGAGAAAACTGTGTCAAGCATTTCAAAATTTGCTGACATGTCTAATCTGTAGAAATTATAAGAGGGAAGATGGTTGGCCACCTTATACGACATGACGAATTTATGAAAAACATCATTGAGGGAAAATTGGAAGCCCGAAGAGGAAGAGGAAGGTGTATAATCATCATGATGATGTGTAATCTGTACAAAGTCATTTTTTTATATTACAAAGTAACTTATTAAAGCATACATACATTGTATTAAATTAACCCTCGAACGCCCGTCACTAAATAAAAGAACAAATCACAAAAGGAGCACAAAAAATACACTTCACAAAAATTAAAAATACAAACTCGCTCTCTCCGATGATAAATGAGTAGCGAAATTAAAATTAAGCGCGATAATGTTGTTTTATCGCACCTCGCTTATTTATGGACGTTTTCTTCCGGCGAAATAAACTGGCCTTTTAATGATAAAAAGTTGAAGAAATTAAAAGTGAATTTGTTTTGAAGATTATCTAATAATTATTTTAGATTTGTTTGGGTACTTAATGTACTACATAACCGATTTTTCGAAGCTCAAATTATCAACCAATTGGCTTATGACACAACAAATTGTACGATACACGTCGTTTTAACCGACTTCAAATAAGGAGGTTATCAAGTCTTATTAAAGTTTTTTTTTGTCATTATGATCAAAATCAGAGTGAATTCTCAGACTGCAGTAAAGCTTAACATCAGGCAAATGATTGTGTGCAAAGTGATTAAACGTAACCTACTATGTGTAAGATTATTTTTCTGATTTAAATTTGTGTAATATTCAGTAATTTTAAAGACATATAATTAATTTGCTACTTAAATGTGTTGATAATTAATTTCTTAATTAATGTAATTTGTTGTTACCGTTTTAATTAAGTAAATAAATAAATAAATTAAATGTGCTAGTATTATTTATCTTTCAGTCAAAAACATGCATTCATGTATCTACTCGCCATGTAATTCGTACTACAGAGAAGTCGATGACTTTTCCAGAAATACAAAGCCAACTAGATTTATAACAGTCATTTATTAAAATATAAAACAGAAGAGTGCAGTAATCTCCTACAGCAGTGGAACAGTTAAAAGAATTACGGAACAGTACCCTGGGGCGCTGTGTGCCAGAGTGAAAACTCACAAGATTTATACTTTAACTGAATAAATTATTTTTAGCCACCTGAAGGGGTGGATTTACGACGCAATGCGGTAGTGGAATGTAAATTTTTTCTTCGGTTACTTTACTGTTTTTTTTTTCTTAAGATGTTTTGTGAAATTAAACCATACCTAACCTAGTAAATAACATAACGAACGTTATGTATGTAGCTTGCAAATACTTTTTATGTAGATGTATGGAGGTCTCTTGATCTATTTTATGATGGGCGTCCGAACTGTCCGACAATGGATGACAGTAAAATTACTAAAGTTAAAGATTTTCGTATCAGCAATAAAACTCAAAAACATTGAAGATACATTGCAATACAATTAGCAAGTATACAATATTATAAGAAATGTTTCTTTTGAATACCTACTACTCATATGTATGTACAAAATTACTCGAATGCAGATACGCCAAATCGAATCGAATAAAAATAAAATCCATAACTTCCAGAAACAAAGACAGTCGTTCGAATTTCAATTTTCGAAATTCTTATTTCGTTCTAAAAGCATTCGAAACGGTAGGACGCGATTGGTGTTTTTGAATTTGGATTTCTGCGCGCGACCCTCGCTGATGGATGGGCGAGTTTGGAAGACGGAGCTATCGCTTGAAGTGCATTTGACCAGAAAAATTGGTGTACGTGCGGGATTTCTGGCTAACGGAGGTAGTTTAGGGTTAAAATGGTGAAAGGTGATGTATGAAAGAATGTCAAGCGAAAAAAAAACTTTTTGCAAGCATTTATCGATTCAGGACAGGTAGGAATTTAATTTAAAATAATAAGAAACTTCATAGAATTTGTCAAGGTGTCTGAGAAGCCCTTTGAAGACTGCCAGGTACCTAAGTGATACATTTATAAATAAAATTGTTTTAAAGACAGCTAATACAATGTACAGAACACAGTATAAAAAACCAAAGTTTATAATTAAAAAAAATAAGTTACCTATTTTTATACCTACTGTTATTTTCATTTTCCAAACCACCAAATCGAAGCTTCATCACATCAAAAAATGTCCTCCGTTACATTTCTCCTTAGAGTCAACTATCCTTGTCTACTGTATCTATTTAGAAAGAGACAGATAACGATAGATTCTATCACGAAGTGCGTTCGTGCGTGATTAGTGAATAAAGACCTGAATGTGATGGGTGTGCGATCGACCTTAGTTTTCATTTGTGAATGAATGGCCATGACTATGTGTTATTAACAAGGAGTACAATGAAATAATCTTTGACGTTCTATACACCAGCCTCCTCCTCGTATTCCTCAGGACTGAGGGTCGTGACTCCCCCGCAGAATTAATTCGTTAGGGGAGTTCTCTAGGGCAGATACATTGTGGTGTGTGGCCAGGTCCTTCCAAGGAAGCTACATGTCCTCAGATATTGTGGTTGTTTTCCTTCACCGTTAAGCGCGTGAAAATCCACACAATACTAGAAAATACTAGCCATTGGTGTGATTTCATCTAGACGAACTTTTGACTAGGTAAGTTGATGACGAATTGTAAATTGTGACCGGTTCAAAGAGTTGGCCATAATTGAAGTTTAAAAGAACATATGTCATCTGTGGAAAAACCTGAGCACCTACAACAATATACGTAATTGCCCAACCAAAATTTTTCCAATGAATTACTTAATTTAGCGGAGGAGTCCGGACCCTCAGGAATGAGGACCTCGACCCAAAGAGGAGAGTTATATCCTACCAATCCCTAGTAACAATTACAGAAGAATATCCCAAATCCTCTCAATAAATTCATACAAAACACCTCAAGATTTCCCGAGACGAACGATCAAAGAAAATCCATCAACGCGTCTCCAGATGTCAAAGCACCTAATTCAACTGTATTCAGATTTCCCGGTGGGTTTGACGCATGAGACAGGGACGGAGATAAGGGAAGTGTTTTATGTGTGAAAGAGAGCGTGGTATGGTCACGGGTGTAGTCAAGATGATAGTGGTACGTGAGCTGACGACCGCTCAGCGACGTGATGTTTTGGATGTCTTGGTGGGTGCAGAATAGTTAGATGCAGAAGGATAATTCTGATCAAAATATCTGGGCGTGATTGGTGGAGATTCTTCTGCTACCTATTGAGTTTAAACATATTCATATTCACCCGGGAAACAGAAATATCTCGTCCGGGTGACAACACACTGTTATAAGAAATTCATCATCATCATCATCATCATCATCAGCCTAATGGGACCTACTGCAGGGCATAGGCCTCCACCCTCTTACGCCAATACTCCCTGTCTTGCGCTGTTCTTGCCCAGATGTTTCCTTCTAACTTTCTAATATCATCCAGCCACCGTTATACAGGTCTTTCTACACTTCGCTTACCTAGCCGTGGGTACCATTCAGTTATTGCTTTGCTCCATCTGCCGTCAATACGTCTCGCCAAGTGTCCAGCCCATCGCCACTTGAGTTTCGCAATACGAGACCCGACGTCTTCCACCTTCGTACGTTTTCGGATCTCAGTATTACGAACCCTGTCGCGTAACGTAATGCCTAACATGGACCGTTCCATTGCTCTTTGTGCGACTCTCATCTTTTCGATGGTTTCCTTGGTGAGCGTCCATGTTTCGGCAGCATACGTCATTGTGGGCAGAACACATTGGTTGTAGAGTCATGTCTTCAAGCATTGAGGCATTTTACGGTCTTTAAAAATATCGCTTAGGTTGCTAAATGCCGCCCATCCGAGTTGTCCGAGTAACCCTCCCTCATGAAATATAAGAAATTACTAACTTATTTTTGTATGTAATAATATAGTGAACCAAGATGTAAGTATTTTTGAACGTTTTCGTATTGTATTGTATATTAAACAGGTAAGGTCACCTTTTGCAAAAGATTTTTACGCTGTTTTTTTGGGATAGCATTAGATTGTTACGCTGTTGTTTGTTGACAGTACTCATGTAATTATGCCATACAACAGGTTAGAAAACTCTCATCAATCATACTCGATGCAGCATTACTCACGTATTTTTTTCTTTAAGTCTCAAGCCACAGGCAACTATAGATTCAAATATAATCATATGCGAAATATCTTAGCTATTGAATGAGATAGTTGTACCATTTTTCAGTGAATGTCAAGCCAGCATCTCCAGTTTCAAATATACTCATATATTTTTACGTGGGATACGTTGGTTTACGTTTGACTACAGCCTGCCTGATGTTAAGCATTGCTGCAGCCTAGGATGTGACACGCTTACCTAGAAGATACCTATTAACTCTAGATTTGAAGACCCCTGGATTGCAGTTCGCAGGAATCACGGCTTTTGGTAAAAAAATATTTCATCAATCATAGCAAGAAGTTGAATTCTTCTTCTGGTCATCTTTACTCTGTGCATCGACGCCATGTCTTCTTGCTGGGTAGTAGTGGGTACGTGTGGTTTTGATACTCGTACTAGTTACTTCTCAGCTACGTGACGGAGATCAGCTGGCCGTGACGTCACATGGGTAGAACTGCCGCAGGGTGTTTTAAGACCATAATATAAATGCCTGAACGCTTGATGAGACTTTCTTTAATCCCTTCTAAGGGTTGTAACTCATGTGAATTCATTCATTGGGGAAGTTCTCTTGGACAAGACCATCGTGGAAGGCGTCTTCTCTCAGAATACATATGCTCTTGGATTTAGTGGGAATCAAAATATGGCGGTCCTCTCACGATGTTTTCCTTCACCGTTAAGCGAGTGCATGCCCACACATAACTTGAAAAACGAGTCATTAGTGTAGGGCTGAATTTGACCCAGGCGTGTCAGAATGATAAGCACTGGACGATTGCTATTCTAAATTCAACCCTAACTCGATCTCGATCGAAAATATGTCGTGAAATATCAAGACTATTGCAGTAAAACACTATCTTTAAAGTAATGCAAACCTTTAGCGCCTGCATGCCTACAGCCTACCTAATATAACTATATACCTATCTATATATATTCTATACATAGTTACTGTCTGTCTGGCCGCATGCCTTTCTAATGCATTCATTGACAACGCCCTGAGCTACTTGTAGACCATGTTAGTGTCCTGTGCATGTTACTTTCTTTGTTGTTCGATAAAATTAGTTGTATTTTACATGGAAACGTAAGGAACTCAAGTATTGGTTTACTAATTTGGTGTAGAACCAAAATTTTTTGCGAAAAGAATATTTAAGTAGGCACGTATAAAGTTAAAACTTAACTACTATTCTGAACTAACAAATTATTGGAAAAATTTCAAACTGCGCAGAATTTTAAAGGTATTTTCCAAGTAAAAATAAATATTTGTATTAGGGTTAATAGTTATATTATATTCCTGTTTTTGATCACGTATAAATCTAATAATATTTCAATTAATCTACTTGTAAAAGATAACACTTAGATTTAACCTTTTTAAATCCAGTTAACTTCCTTTGTACATGTATCTACTTATCAACTTAACTAAGAAAACGGTACAAACTCGATCAGTGTTTTCTAAACAATTAATGCTACGAAATTAATCAAGATATTTTTAAAGACAAATAGGCTATCATTTAGTATAGTTAGTCTTAAATGTAGCATAAATAAGAAACTTTTTTAACCGACTTCAAAAAATGAGATTATCAATTCTTCTAAAAGTTTTATGGAATTTTTAAGTATCTGCTTATTTTATCATTACAGATAAATAAATCTCGTCTATTTATAACTAGTATATTAAATTATCTAAATATATAAAACTCAATGGTGACTGACTGAATGACTGACTGACATAGTGATCTATCAACGCACAGCCCAAACCACTGGACAAATCGGGCTGAAATTTGGCATGTAGGTAGATGTTATGACGTAGGCATCCGCTAAGAAAGGATTTTTGGAAATGCCACTTTTAAAGAGGTGAAACAGGGGATGCAAGTTTTACTTTTTAATGCGAGCGAAACCGCATGTACCCGCTAGTTTGAAATAAAACAAAGCGTGGCACCACTTTAAACGGCATTAAGACCCATTTCAACTAATCGAGTTTTAATTATCGTTTAATTAATCCCGACATGTTGGTTAGCACGTCCACACTTCTGCAATTATACTGGATTTGGAGATTTAACCTCAGAATGTGTTAGTACAAAGAAATTAGGTTTTTTATGCTTGATAGACTCACGCTTGACTACAACTAGCCCGATGTTAAGCAAAGTACAAAATATACATTGGAGTGATAGCTAACACAAAACTTACGTTTTTGTAATTTGTTATATTTGCAAATAAAATTGGAGCGCTTCTGTGGGTCCGACCACATATTCAATTGCAGGTTTAGCCATGTTAGAAGTCCTAAGAGCGATTGGACAACTCTAACACCGGAGTTTACCACTCTCTTACGTACTTACTCGCAGTTCGTAGTTCATTCATAGACCAACGACCAAAGTGTGCCTGATGACTTTTTCGCGAATTTTCGCAGTATTAGTGCCAATACAAAATGTATTATTAGATTTCCAGAAATACATAGGTATATTTAGTATGTATAAGCAGAACAAATCTAAATAGATGAGTAAATTTTATCGGTGCTTACAATTGTAATATTTAAGGTAGTACTTAAAATATATGTACTTTTGACAATATTTTCGTTATTAAATCAAATAAATTATTAACAAAAGTCAAAATTATGGTTATGATATCTGTTTTTATTCAACATATCGGCAATGTAAAATGTTGCATTATGTTGGTGTATGATAGAATTAGCTGTTGTATGTCGATGACGTGTTGACAGCGAGCAAAATGTCGCCTACCCACAACTGCACGCTACGCGAGTTTTAAATCAGGGTAAGGAATATATAGAGCTACCAAAAAAATAATATCAATAAACAATTGTATTACTTAAAGTCAATTTTACACATATTGTTGTTAATTTTTGTAAAACATGTGTAGTATTTTTTTTTTTAATTAGTTGCGTAATTTGTGAAACGTGCATTTGCATCTTGAAAGTGGTGGCACACACCAATAAACTTTTTACTACTATTTATGTTACTAGTTTGTATTAAGTACA
The DNA here is from genome assembly GCA_927399415.1 of Macaria notata. Classification (NCBI taxonomy): domain Eukaryota; kingdom Metazoa; phylum Arthropoda; class Insecta; order Lepidoptera; family Geometridae; genus Macaria; species Macaria notata. Next base: position 9,627,996 of record OV656741.1, read on the forward strand.
TCCATTTATTTCCATACTATAATCATTTCGGAAGATTTTAATATTGTACGACTTTAGTATACTATACCAATTCTCCGCAAAAAAGTCATGTCTACAAAATTTGTAGTCCTGCAAGTCCACCCTAATCTGACCGTAACAGAGGCAATCTTGTGGGTGACGCAGTTACAAGCCAAGTAAAAAATAACTTATTTTTTTCTTCTAAACACGGCTTTTACATTACGCCTGTCAAGTTGCGACCTTAAATGAGGGTAAATGCTTGGATAATTCCGTTATTGTGAGATGGAAATGGTTTTCAATTAATTTTAACGGAATTATTTTTAACTTTCAGTTTATAATATGCGATTTGCATGCGATTTCTTGAATTGGTAATAATTCGTTGGCGTTGTTAGGGTTTTTTTTATTTTATAATTAATGATAAATTGGGAACATTGTCATCACTACATTTAACAACTTATTTTTTAAAATCCAGAATGTAGCGAGCGAGGAACATTTATAATGAAAAAATTGAGTTTGTTGTCATTAGACTGTGACCATACATTACTGAACATAGACCTCCTCGCCAGTTAGCAATCTAATAAGTAAAATAGAAAAAAATATAGAACAGTAAATGGGTATTCTAGACTTTAATGATAGTTTACCACCAGTTGAATAATGGTCAAGTGCAAAACCATTTCGTTTAAAAAAATATTCAGCACCCATTTGTTCTAACCACTCCGTTAAAAATAAAGAAAATGTAGAAGGGTAACAGTAACTATACAAAAGGTGACAAAAACGCTTTTCAACACGACCAATTGAAAAATTGCTCCGCGTTATTAGGTTTGGTACGTTTCGAAAAAATTCACTTACAGTCTTATTACCTTCGCCCCTGAAGAAGACTGTCGCTTTTGTAAACATACGTGTGGTTGTTACGAGCAAACGTTTGCAAATTCATTGTAAAGAAACGTGAATTGTAAATAAATGTTGAGTAATATATAGAAATTCAATATAATTGGTTCATGAAATGAATAAAAAACTTTTAATAATGAAATAAGATTGATGACTATCTAAACAGAAAAATGTTTTTTGTACAACTTTGAGTTTGCACAAAAACCAAGGACAAAACACAAAATCTTAACTCTTTAACATAAGGCACAAATAAATTTGATGTCAAAGAAATTCCTCGGTAGAAGCGGAATAAAATCTCTTTTTTACCAAGAAATTTTTCGCTTCTCTTGTTCCGTAATCTGTTTGTGCACTCATTTATTTGGCATACTACCAGCACTTTGGTGTCGATACTTATTTGCGACAACACGTTTAAAAAAACTGTACAAATGCAAGTAACAGACGAACCGAGAAAAATGCTAAGAAGGGGAGTTAATGTGATTCTTTAAAGTGGTGGCAATTTGGTAGAATTAGTAAAAATTACCCCGACTAGGGCCGAAATGTGTTGTTAAGTTGACTCCTTTTGTCTGGACGGTGACTTCTCTTGGGGTGTCTTTTACAATGGAATTGCAAGTTTTTACGAAACGATTAGTTGGTGAATAATTGGACATTTGCTTTTTTTTATGCGTTTAAAATTGGTATACGTTGGTGATTAATGAATTTGAGAATATGTAAAGATCAGTTTTTTGAGATAATGATATTAGAATCGTTGTGCTAGTGGGCCTATTAAGTGAATGCACCATTTAAAATTTAAAGTTTCTCATTTACTCCAAATATTGATAATACAATTTTGAAGCGCCCGTAGCTCAGCTAGCGGAGGCAATCGCATGCGATTACCAATGGTTGACGCGGTCAGTTTTTGGATGGGTGACTGAAAAGTCGCTTCCCAATTAGGGCGCTTCCGTGGGTCGGATGACACGTTAAATTGTGGGTCCCGGAAGTTTGTTATAGTACGGCAGTCGTTAAGCCATGTCAGAGACCCTTAGGGCGGCATGATAAGCTCATTCGATAAGAAGAAGATGACCAATTTTGAATTTAAGTTTTATTTTTCCATTTAATTTATCTAACTTACTTGCAAAAACTTAGTTATTTATTAAATCCACGTGCACAATAAAATCAAAGTTCAATATTCAGTTAGCCACTTCAAATGATAATGAATTGCAAGCAATAAATTGAATGTATGGAATATACGTCATTTATAAACATCTTTATATGTATAAAGAAAGGGCAAATCTTGTTTGTTTGTTTATTACTAGTTTTTTTTTTACGTGGGATAGGTTTACGTTTGACTACAGCCTGCCTGATGTTAGGCATTGCTGCAGCCTAGGCTGTAACACGTTTAGCTAGAAAATGAAATGAAAATGAAATGAAGCCCCTGGATTGTAGTTCGCAGGAAACACAGCTTCTGGTAAGGTGTTCCAAAGCTTTGCTTATATAAGAATACGTATAAATTGTATTTTTGCCACTCTTAAAGGGGTGAAATAGGGGATGCAAGTTATACTTCTTAATGCGAGCGAAGCCGCGAGGACCCACTAGTCAGATCATATGTTTCAAGTTACGCAACAGAGAAAGATAACAACACGTTTAAACAGACATAATCAAATACTCGTATATATGTCCAAAAACGGTAAGTGTGGTAATTTATTTTTTCAAATAATGTTGTACACAAACACTGAAATTGAACTTTAATAAGTAAAGCTTTTTTTATTTCTATTTTCAAATGGTCATATTATTAATTTGTTTATTTATTTATTCAAATTATAATTATGACGGAATAACCAGTTACAATAGTTACACATACATAAGTCAAAAATAACTATAGGTTACACAATCATGAATTAACATTAAATATTAATAAAAATAACAAACATTTAAATATTTATTTTGAGTAAAACCGGTGGCTGGAACTACTCAATGTTGAACATACAAACAAATTAATGAACAATTCCGATGTAAATCAAATCAATGGACACAAAAGGAAAATTCCGAATGACATTGGTTTGTCCTGCCGAGGTCATCCATATATCACTACAGAATAAATTAAATACCATTATTGTTATTGAAGAATTGTTTGTACTCAATGATCAGATAAAATAAACTTTTGAAACTGAAATAAATATGGAGTTATTGTAGAGAGGCCTATGCTCAGCAGTGGGCGATAAAGGGCTGTTGATGATGATTAATTTTGGCAATGCAATATTGAAAACATTCTGAAACAGTAGGTATGAATAAAATCTGTCAGCATCGCTTAGTTTTAAATGGCTGTATGTTTATTTTATATAAGAGTTAATCAAAATTTTTCAAAACCTCTCGGAGCGCTTGGTTAACGCGACGCATGACCAAAATGCTGGCTTTTTTCTGGCTCAACGTATCAGCATTGCCATCCAGCGTGGTAATGCGGCCAGTATGCTGGGCACGCTGCCCTCTGGTAGTGGGCTGGAACACTTAGGTTATCTTTAGGCTTTTCTAAAGATTTTCTAAGTGCCCCTTTTTTGTAGTAGTTAGAATTAGTAGGTATGTTTAGTTTTTGTTCTCTTGTTTTTATATTTTATTATTGTAAATAAAACCATTGCCTAATATTAAAAAAAACTAGATGCTTACAGAAGTAAAGTACTAAAATGCTACTACACTTTAGACTAAAATTAAACATAACATTTTTACAGTTTACATCAAACCGTAAAAAGGTAAGCAACAAAAGAGTGTGAAGAAGCGAAGAATCCATAGATCAATCAGAGGTCCCAGTACAGCACATCGCCCCTTCTCGTAGACAATATAACGTATATATACCTAACTACTACCTATTTGCCTCCTATACAGACCGCCTTGTCAAACTTAAAATAATTACGTCCTGCGATTAATCAACATCCAGACTTTATTGACTTTGAGTCTGGTCGTTTCTATGTGTAATAAGTATGTATTTACAAAAGAAAAGTATGTAGTATACGTGTATTATATCCGTTATGTAGTACCCATGATACAAGCGTAAGCTTAGTATGGGGCTAGATGGCGCTGTGTGAAATGTCCAGAAATATTTATTTATTCATTTATTTATTATTCGTCTTTACCATTTTCTCTTCTATAAGTAACGCATTGGTCGCAATGTTCGTCGCCCAAAGCAAAACATACAAGAAACTGCGTTATTGGAGAAAAAGATCTGGATCTCAAAGAAAGGGTGAGATATTTACTTTCAATAAATTTTATTCGTATCATATCTACTATTTCATTGTTTTGATGTCTGATTAATATTTGCGTCGGATTTGTTTATTCAATTCACCCTATTCTGCAGCAATGCTTAACATCAATCGAACTGCAGTCAAACACAAACCAAAACTCACGTTAAATAAAACTTTTGGCAGGTATTATGAGTCTATGGTGGTAAACTGCCACAGCCCCTTCCCCGTGCGTGGAATACCTAAGTCCGCGAGACGGCGGGAGCTGGGAGGTCTGCATCCGGCCTCTTCTGGGAACTATATAGTCTATGCTTGTGTTGTAGCGAGAATAAGGTTTTATATTGTTGTGGTTTAGTTTACAAACGCATATATCAATTTTTAAGAATGAAAAATATCACTCTGGTGGTTTTTCTGACTTTAGGATTATGAGTAAATGGTAGATGATAGTGTTAACTTTTATCAAAGGTAGTGACTGCTTAATAGGTTTTTTGTGTAAGTTTGGCTACAACTGACCTAATAAAACCTAACTGACCTTTTGACCAAAATCAATGTAAGAGTTGACAATCAACCTCGCTTGACTGAGAAACCGATTAGATTTAATTTTTTTTACAGCCAAGAATACAACAAAAACAACAATAAAAACACTACAATGTTAATTAATTTCTACGAAAAATCACAAAAATGTTGTCAAATAAATACCACACATCCTATAAATGTTACTATAATGTTTTTATTACAGATGTTTATATTATTTTTAAGCTACTTTAAATACCTATTCAAAGAATACAAAACGCAACCCAAATGCTAATCTCAATCTACAAAGGGCTAAACATATCAAGTTGAAATCTCGCCCCTAACTCAGGGGTGGTTTTATTAATTTATTTACACGTATATCAGCATTATTATACAAATTCCTCCGTAATTACACCCATATGTAATGTTTAATGTTGCCATACTGATTTTATCTGCATTTAATACATTTCCTTGAAGGGTACCCTTAAACGTTCTTGATCGTAAAAGGGTTGAATATAGCAACCCTTTATTTTACTGTCAATCGGGGAATTTGGGCTGTATGGAGAAAGTCAACCGAACAAATAACTTCAATTGTTGTTAAATTTATATATGTTACGGTAAATGTAGATAATCGGGAATTATGCATAATTACCGGTAATTATGCATAATTTCCAACGCACACGGTAAATGTAGAGAATTATCCACATTTACCGATAATTAAATACAACTAGCTGTGCCAGTGACTTCGTCCGCGTGTAATAGTTATTTTAGGCAATATTTTTTTGCATATTGAAGCGTTTTCACAGCGCACGCAATGGAAGCTCTCAAATATGAATAAATTTGCCCGTTTTTTTCCACATTATCCATTGTTTCTTCGCTCCTATTACTTGCAGCGTGATGTTATATAGCCTAATGCCTTCCTCGATAAATGTTCTATTCAACACAAAAATAATTTTTCAATTCGCACCAGTAGTTCCTGAGATTAGCGCGTTCAAACAAACTCTTCAGCTTTATAATAGTAGTATAGAAGTATGGATAACCATACCCCTTTGGTAGAATATAATAAAATCAAACAGCAGAATCAAAATGTTTATTAAAATAAATTGCACGAGTAGAGGTTCGGCAAGGAGGCACCGTTATACTTTAGAGGTTCCAAAGACTCCCTCTGAATTATAATTAGTCGGTCTCCAAGTCAAGAGTAAAACGGTTTCTTCTAGCGAGCGCGCTAGATCGTAAATTATAACTTGCTTAACATCAGGCAAGTTGTAGTCAAGCGTGAGCCTATGATTACCGGTAAATGTGATTAATTCGAAAGTTTTTCCCACTTTTACCGAGAGCACTGGTAATTATGCATAATTCCCGCATTATCCACATTTACCGTGACATATATATAATGACTGTATTATGAAAAATTTTACTAAGACTTGTACAATTTCATATCTATTCATTGTATTATAATTAGACTTTAGAGGAAATGAATTTTTTTTTTCATTTTTTGTTTTTTATTGGAAATAAACAACTTTTAATGGTTATGATAGATTATAAAGATAACTATCGTTACATAGAAAGTTGTATTTTATTAAGTATTTGTAAGTAAAGTGTGCTAATCTATACGAATTCATTTCATCCCCAATTTTTCACGACAGTATCTTGTGTTGAGTTCTTGTGTTGAGTCTGGTCGTTTGTATGTATAATAAGTATGTATTTACAAAAGAAAAGTATATAAGTATTATGTCCGTTATCTAGTACCCACGACACAAGCGTTTGCTTAGTGTGGGGCTAGATGGCGCTGTGTGCAATGTCCCAGGATATTTATTTATTATTTAGTATTAATAAAGAAATCGTAATAAAATCCTGAAATTCAGACTGAATTTTTCTCTTAATTAGCGGCAACACAGCACACATCTCGCCGGTGGCAGTTAAAATTAGAATATCTTAATTCGTATCGAAGTATCTGGGTTGCCATCTTAATGTGTGTTACCCTAATTCTGGGGTAAAAGATAAACATGCGGGTAACTTGGACATGTTTATTTGTGCTTAAGTGAATGTAAGTGTAGCTTAGTATGGTAATGGTGGAGACGAGATATGGAGTTGATTTAATTTATTTTATAGTGAAGGAACACTATTGCAAATGTTTGGTGTCTGAGCCAAACTTTTGTGAAGAAAAGTAATAAAATAGAACCTTTTTCATAGATATGTGTCTATCACTAAATAACTAAATGGCTACCAGTCGCTTTATGCTGAGGTTGATTGCAGCCTACTATATACTCTTGCCAAAAATAGATTTAAGAAGTTAGCATAAAAAGAAAAATAGAATAAAATAGATATAGATAAATAAAAATAAAATAAATAAATATTCCGGGACATTGCACACAGCGCCATCTAGCCCCACACTAAGCAAACGCTTGTGTCGTGGGTACTAGGCAACGGATATATTACTTATATACTTTTCTTTTGTAAATACATACTTATTATACATACAAACGACCAGACTCAACACAAGTAATTATAAATTTTTAAAATGCATAAATACTTGTGTCACGCAACCCTTAGATTAGAAGGCAGAGCCACTACCAACTAAGCTAACAGGCCAGTCAGATAGATAGATAAATACTTTATTAAAACACCACAAATGAAACAATACAAAAAAACATACAAATTAGAATCAGCGACTTAATTGGCGGCCTTATCGCTAAGTGCGATCTCTTCCAGGCAACCAATCAGGGGCAATAAATCTATATTCTTCAAACGAAATAGAATAGAAATGTCTTTATTGCAACACACGATAATAATAACAAACAAAAAAACTTATACTAGTGCCACAAGTGGCGGCCTGATTGCTAAAAGCAATCTCTTCCAGGCAACCATTGGATGAATAGGAATAAATAATTAATCTCGTTTCTTGTGAAACGAAACCCACTTCCATTACTTTTTCACTGCAGTACCTACATACTTTTTTCTCAAATGAAAGTTCAGTGACTTTTTGCCATTAAGGCATGAAACTGGCTCTCAAATGAGACAATCGTACTACATCTTATCCCATCAAAGAGTTGCCAGATACCCGCTAATACCCCATATAATAGTTGAATATTAACTTAGACAAAAATGATACTTTTTTGCTTAAGTTAAATAAACTTTGAAGATCGCGAACGAATAGTACCATCTGTAAAACCATGGGTGCTTTTGTATCTGTAGGTACTTTATGTCACCCAAAAGTTACCAGATTATCGTCTTTTTTTACGAGGGATAGGTTTAAGTTGGACTACAGCCTGCCTGCCTACTTTACCCAAAGTACCCTACATTATAATAGTTTAATATTAACTAGAATAATGTAATGCATCTTTGTTTTTAATGTTTTTATATATTTTAAATACTAAATTATCGCTTAACAAACATGTCACTAGCTAGTCTAACGGCGCTCAAATCCCACCTGGCTTATAGATTCATTCGTGATTACCAAAGTTAAACGTTTATAAGTCCTATTCTATTGAGTTCTACATCTTATATGTATTTAATAAACTTTGTTGATCGCGAACGAATAGTACCACCTGTCAAGCCTTGGGAGCTTCTGTACCTGGAGTTACTACATGTCACCCAAGAGTTACCAGATTACCGCCTGTACCCAAAGGACCCTACATATAATAGTTGAATATTAACGAGCATCGATCGCGCGCCCTACATCCCCGGGCGGCGACCCCTCAAGATAGCTTGTCTATGAGGCTGGGACATCGACGAGACTGATCTATGACTTGTAAGCTAGTGGTGATGATTTTTGTGAGCAAGGAGATATTTTAGGTTTTTATATATAATCCTGCCGTTTTTATTTTCAATTTTTTGTTGGATATCGCATCATTTTACTATCTAAATATATAAAACTCACTGGTGACTGACTGACTGACCGATATAGTGATCTATCAACGTACAACCTGAACCACAGGACGGATCGGGCTGAAATTCGGCGTGCAGGTAGATGTAGGCATCCGCTAAGAAAAGATTTTTGGAAACGCCGCTTTTAAAGGGGTAATACAGGGGATGCAAGTTTGCTTCTTAAAGCGAGCGAAGCCGCGAGCTCCCACTAGTTTACGTATATGTTCTCATTTCGGAATCAGAGGTCAATATATGTGTACAATAGATACATAAATGGCAAACTAGTACTATTTATATTTTTTTCGAGACGGCATAGGTCTCTGATGACAGCTTGTTTGACCCATCTCACGCCTTTAACTTAGGTACTGGACTTCAAAAATCACGGTTGTGGACTCTTAGCTATACTTTGGAGAAGCCTTAGAAATATCAATATCACTAACTATCATCCAGTAATATTAAAAGCAACTACCATACTGTTACCAGCCCTAACAAATAGGAACTTAACAGCCTTAAGTTAATACCTATATAGTTAGTTACTTTAACGTTCAGAATCACTTCATTGAGTCTTAACTAACATTACCAGAGTGGCGTAATCTAGTCCATTGCACTCTCCTGATTAGCTCACTCAGGCTGAGACCTCTCCAATGTCAAGATCGTGAATGACAGGTTCAAGCACCTGACTGGAAGTACACGAAAAAATGGAAAATACGAAGTTGACAATCAGAAGATAGTTTTCTGATAGTTGGGGTGTGGTTACGGAGATGGGAGAGGAGGTAGCGGGTTGGATAATAAAAGAAGCGCTTAGGAAATAATTTTTCGAAGTTGATTATAGATTACAGCACGATAAATCTCATCCTTTTAACTTTGTTTTTAAATAAAAATTAAAGGAATTTAATCTTCAGAGTGGAACTTCAAAGAGGAGTGTTCATGTTATAAACTTTCTACCTAAGTATCTAAATAAGGAAAGCTCAAAATGTAGTAAACGATCGATATCAAGGTCTATGTAAAATGCTTTTTAAATGCTACGTAAAATGGCTTTTGTTTGGCTAACACGTGGCAAATACACGCTGGCAAGTTAGTAAACAAAGCAAAACATGATTTGAAAGTTACCCGCTCCCGCTCATGCAACCAGTCCTGCCCCTGCGTACCTGTGCGTCCGTCGCTCAGCACGCCACCACGTGACCGTGTCCACTGAAAACGATCGCTTTATTGATTATCGCCACAATTTACAACAACTTTACCGTAATCACAAAACAACACGACTAAATATACCAAAAACAACCCAATTGCAACGACAAAAGAATCATAGTTGCAAAAATAGTAACCGAAAAGACGGTATGACGAAAAATTTTACCAATCACTCTAAATTTTACCCTATCTAAATGAGAATAAAGATGGTTTTTGTATGTTTTGTGTATTAAAGTTCTCAAGCAAAGGATTTTAAGGTGAGTTAGGCATTAAATGAGGCAAGAAGTGTAGAATGTCTTCATTTATTTAGTTTGAAATAGAACACAGATGCAAAACAGACTTTGGTGCTTAATTTCTTTGAAAAAGTGAAGTTATTTAGTGGAAAAGAAGTAAATACGTGAGATAAACAGAGATAAGTAAGTTGGTTTTGAGGGTATTTTGCAATTTCACGCTTTTTTGAAAAGTTTTTCGACGAATTTCGTTCATTGTTTCAAAGAATCTTTAATTTAGACATGACTTTGGTTTGTGGAAATAGTTTTGGCACTTCTTGAGGAAAGATGGTTAAATATAAGGTTAATTAGATAGATAATTGTTTCTTGGTAAACATGAAGTTTGCTCAACAGTTTTACCTACTATACAAAATGATAAAGTATTTTAAAGCCATCTGACGTTTACGTAAAACGGAATCGAAATGTACTGTAAAAAGTCGTCTCATAATGTAAATTGCATCAACACAACACCGACCTCACATTAAAATCTAATGTCGACTTAAGTCAATCTTTCCTGACAATCGCAACAATTTTAACCCATCTATGTAAACTTATCTACTATTCTAACATATAATACTCCTAACCAGCTATCATTATCACCTATTATGGTCCAGCTACACTCATTGTGGTAACACAGCGGACTGAACGTAGTAACACAGTGGACATTGTGGTAACGCAGTGGACATTGTGGTAACACAGTGGACATTAGCACACAAACGGCCTGTGACCGGAAGCGAGGGCCGCTAGTTCCGGTCAGTTCAAAGCTCGATTACGTTCATTTTCTAATCAATTGGTTTGATGTGTCGACGGGAGATATTGTGATTTGTGGATTAGGTGGGTATTTGAGACACTTTGCGGTTTAATGCGGCGTGTATGAGTAGGAGAAAAATCTCTCTTGAGTCGTATTTCCTCATGACTAAGGGTCGTGACTCCTCCGCAGAATTAAATCCTTAGGGGAGTATTCTTGGGCAGATACATCGGTTTCTTCATGGTGTTTTCCTTCACCGCTAAGCGAGTGTAAATCCTCACATAACTTGAAAATACAAGTCATTGGTGCAGGGCCAGATTCGAACCAGGGTGCATCTGGATGAAAAGCAGACACTGGAACCGCTGAGCCACACTCACTTTTATTAGGAGTAACAGTATTTTGCTAATCAGAATATTTATTCAGTAGAAATATTTTTCAGTTTTTGTTTTTGAATTTGATTTTTTGTACAAGCTTACAGTTTCCCTTTCGACTATTAAAAATAATGCTGTGAAATATAATATTCACATATTATGTATTTTAAATTATTTGTCCGGTCAAAGTTAAAGTTAAAAAAACAGTACATCCAATAAACCATTAACACCCCATTTTTCACATAACCTACACTTAACTTATAAACAGGCTCCATTATACTGGATGTGACGTTGGGCGGCATACCTACTAACGCACTTCGAACTTGAACTTACCCTGTATTGATTCGTAGTACCTTGAACCTTTAGGTCCTGCGTTATGTAATTTAGGGTTAATGTATATAATAAGTAGGTATATAAATTCTATAGAGAGTGGTTAATTCTAGTGTCGAGAGTTTTCAAATTTAATCTTTGCATCCAGCGTTATGTAATTTAGGGTTAATGTATATAATATTTAGGTATATAAATTCTATGGAGAGTGGTTCATTCTAGTGTCAAGAAATTTCAAATTAAATCTTTGCATCCAGCGTTATGTAATTTAGGGTTAATGTATATAATATGTAGGTAGGTATATAAATTCTATAGAGAGTGGTTCATTCTAGTGTCAAGAGTTTTCAAATAACGTAGTTAGACCGAAGTTGAACTCAGCCTGTATTCATTGGTAATGCCTTGAAGCCTTTAAGATCTTGTTTATGTAATTTAAGGATTTGATATATGGGGATATTATGTATACGTGGGTAGGTATGTAGTAGGTTTGAGAGTAGCTAACTCTAGTGACTAACAAACCGTCTTAGGTCTCTAATATGATTTAACGTCCGCATTATACATAAAAATAAGATGAATAGGCCTTTATTACTGGTTTACAATATTTGTGTTTTGTTTATGTAACTAAGAAAATAACTATTCTTTTAGCAACGTCCACATACCTAAAATTTAATGTGTCATCAAACCCACAGCGGTACCAATTTTTTTTTCTCTTACTTTTAAAAATTAGATCTTCTACATAGTTTCATGTAAAATAAAACCTAATAAGTACTAAACGCCTCAATGGCGCAATAAGGAAAAATGATCCCAGCATCGTTAGAGCAGACTCGCATACTAACTGCCGACAATGTGACCGCTCTTGAACTTTAGATATTGATTCTACTTTGTAGGTACTATACCTATCAAGAACATCAAGCGAGTGTGGCTCCAGTATCTGCTTTTCATCCAGACTCACCCTGGTTCGCATCCGGCCGTACATCAATGGCTTGTAATTTCAAGTTACTTATGTGTGGATTTGCACTCGCTTAGCGGTGAAGAAATTAAACAAACATTGTGAGGAAATTGACGTTTGAGGACCATAATATCCGAGGATATGTTTCTTCCGGAAGGACCTGGGCGCCCACCACGATGTATCTGCACAAGAGAACTCCTCTAACGAATTAATTCTGCGGGGGAGTCACGATCCTCAGTCATAAGGAAATACATTCAAGTGGGAGCTATAATTTAAACTTGAAAACCTGAAAAAAGAACGAGGTCTGTTGAGAAATAGACCGATCACTTTGTAGTGAGCTGCTTTGTGTTGATTTATGATAAAAATATATTCTAAAAATGATATATTATGTTTTCATAATATACGTGCTACCTACATCGTCAAACACGATACTTTGCCACTGTTATTTTTAGCATCCTGACAAATGGCTGTATACCTATATCTGCAACATGTTTAGATCCATCTGCCACACATACCTACAGCTGTAGAGGTAGTATAGGCAGCCCCGCCCCTGTCGGTGAATGAACGTAGTTAAGTATGCAACCATACGCACCCAGTACTCAATGCTCACACATTAACGGTACCCGATGTTATAATTATAAAGCATTGCGCCTCAACAAAGCAAACGCAGCATCCACAAACTGGCGAGCATCCAACCTACAACTTACTTATAATATTCTATGAGCACAGCTATAAACGTATTCCAGAACATATCACGTAGTCCGCTACTAGCAATTTCAACCAATCAGCGCGCGACAATTCAACTTAATAGCTTAAGCCACGCCCCATCACGTAACCGCCTATTACGGGCCGTGTAACGACGCAGGCTTTTAACTCGGCGACGACGGCCGATCGATGAGCGTCCTTGTCGCGTACATAGCGGCGTCTTGGTCTAATAGCCGAGCGGGTCGGGCGTGATAGAGTCGCGTTGGGCGCGCGTGCCTCCACTCAGTTGCACGTCCGCGGCCGAGAGAGGGGGACGCATGCAACTGTTTTCGATAATCGGCCGCGCGTTCCGTACGTGAAAATCGGACAGTACCCGACTGGTCACGTCCGCGTAAAAACGGATATATGCCCAGAATATTTATTAAGTGGGTGGTTGTGCGTGACTTTTCCCCCGTGAATAGCGCGCCCCGTAAACGATCGCCGCCAAAATAGGACGGCGCTTCGATCACTGAAAGCCTTCGGACTGGGACTGTGACTTGTGATTTTTCGGAAAATTTTCGCGGACTTACAATTTAAACGTGGAACAAACCGTAACCAAACATGAATTTCAAAATTTGCTAAAGACTTGTAACTAACCGATCTTGATATTAGCGTCAATGTCAAAATGACACAAAGATAGACATTTGGAGCAGTGTTGTGCGAAGATGTTGCCTTACCAGGCAGTGGCCATGGATGCGTACGTTGCTTCTGGGTTCCACCAGCGCCCGGGTGGCTTGCCCGGGGTGATGGGCCTGGCGGGCCCCGGGGCTGGCCTGAACCCTGGCCTCAACTACACCCACTCCTGGTTCGTACAACCAAGCCCGGATATCTGTCGGCAGCAACAAGCGACCAACCAATCGCATCTCGAACCTGGGCACGTTTCATTTTTTCTATTTTCATTTAGTTTAAGTTTTTCGTGTTTTTTTAACGAAGTTATGAGTTTGACTAACCTAAAGTGTTTTGGTAAGGTTTTTCTGAACCTTTTTTGAGAGCCTAATAATATTGAACCACATTTTTTATGGAAATGAGACCATTGATATGTATATTACACATATAAATAAACAATAAATTACATTTTTTTTAATAAAAAATTGTAATTTTAAATAGCTTCTATTTAATACTTCAGTAAAATCTTGCCAAACAAATTTTTCTGTTGCAATAACAATTGATTGCGATTAATTTTATTATTGTGCTTCTTATAAGAATGCTTTTAGTGTTGATTACTATTTTAGCAATACCGTTTACCTTTTACTTTTAAGTGACATAAGAACTGAAGTGACATTGACGGTTTGTAAAAAGTTTCAACATGGTATTGCGGCAAATACATTATAGAAGTAATAATAAATTTGAATAGCCACGCGTCGAGACAAAAACTACAGTCAAATATTGTCTGATTTATATCTTTTACTGGTCTGGTTTTGAAACATATACAACAAGATGTTGCTTCATAGACAACTCTACAGGAAGTCGTTATATTTTATTGTTTAATCTAAACCCACGTTGTTTTACCAAAATAGTGCCTTTGACATATTTATATGCAAAAGTGACAAACATTTTACAGACAACATTATTTTAATATCTACAATTCTCTTATGAATATAACTATAGTCTTCTTAAAAAAAACTAAAACCTTATAATAAAATACATAACATCCTAATGGTTATTATTAAAATAAATTCTAATTAAATACATAGCATCGTGCTGTAAAGCTACAATTAAATTAATTAAAACTAATATCTCAATTACAATACCCAAAGCATTTAACCAAATTAGCCAAATAACTCTATTTAACCTTACTGGAAACGCTACAAAATTAACTTTTTGTAAGCAACTTGGTTCATTGTTTAAAACAAGTTGCTTTACAAATTAAGATGTTATCTTTTAGACGGTTCAACTTTATGCCGACTTGTCGAGTTACGAACTAGCGGACGACGGTAATATTTTTATGAGTATTTATTACCAGAAAAATCTAGAAAATTATATGAAAAATAAACCATTGTCAGCTTTTACTCTTGTTGTTTGATTAATTGCATTAGTGAAGATAAAGTAGTGTATGCAACTGCATATAACACGGGTATTAAAACACGCGTTACTATTATGGGACTGTACTTTGTTTCAATTGTACTTATCTACGGTGCTTTATGAAGTTTCATGTATCTTTTTGTGGATAGATCTTCTTCTTATCGAATGAGAGTGGCCAACTAATGTCAAGAGTTAATCAAGCCCTAAGGGCCTCTGACATGACTTAACGACCGTACTATGACGAACAGCTGGGACCTACAATTTAACGTATCATCCGACCCACGATAGATGATTTACTAAGGTAGTAGTGGATGTAAATGAAACAGATAAATATATGCATTAAAACAATATACCATCTCCTTATTTATTCATTACAATATCTGCACTAAAGCTACCCGCTCTCTCATTTTATGGATTGTATTTTTTTTTTCGTTTCATAATTATTAGAAAAAAAAAACACAATTTAATAATACACCAAGCAGTTGCAATGTATTATATTCCCTGGAATAGTAAAGACACAACAGAAACTTACAAATATTTACACTTGCTTCTTATCCTCAAGAAAAACATAATTAAGTTGGCACCTACCAAGTTTTTACGCCAAATAATAACTTAGGTATTACACCGATCAAAGTAGCACACTTCCGAAATAAAGGAGCACAAGCTAACCATTTTTACATTACACGGTTTTTAAATAGCGTTGGTAGAAAATGAAAACGATTAAAATGACAGCGCACTTTTTTGACAACAAAAAAGATCAAAATCTCGGTTAACTCAACAATTTGTAGCAATATTACAGCATAACATATCATAACATCAGGTTAGCCTTCGTAATTTGGCTGGTTCTCAGAATTAAACTGTAATGAAGTGAATTGTTATATTTTTGACTCTAAAATTTGCTTTCCGTCATGTTCTTGTAAGACGTCTTGTTGGGATTTAATTGGAGTCTAGTTTGCTAAAGGTTAATGTACTGTATTGTCACTAATTTGTTTTGTTCACATGATGTAAAAGTTTATTAGTATTACAGACAACTCAATGTCCCTGAATATTTAATATTTATTTATTTATTTATATTAAATTTCATCTCATTTCCAGATTTTTTCTTGATTACTTATTGGTGGGTTATTAGTATTTATTAAAGTAAGTATTTTTATAATAATGAATTGAAACTTATAACTTTGAAAATTATGCATGTATAACTTGAAAGGGAAATAAAGGCTATTTTTATTATTTATTTATTTTTTGATAAATATTTTCCAAACGTTATTCGCATACTCATAGAAAATTTACCAAATATATTGATATACCAAAAATAACACCATTGGTATGTAAGATACTTACCAGTTATCTAAATATATAAAACTCAAAGACTGACTGATGTAGTGATCTATCACCGCTGGAACCACTGGACAGATTGGGCTGAAATATGGAACGAAGGTAGATGTTATGACGTAGGTATCCGCTAAGAAAGGATTTTTGGAAACGCCACTTTTAAACGGGTTAAATAGAGGATGCAAGTTTTACTTCTTAATGCGAACGAAGCCGCGAGCACCCACTAGTATTTTATAAAATGTAACAAAAAACATTCATTGAGTTATTCAATATCTAACTTACATTCCCTACAAGTAACAAAACATTACCGTTGCACTCACTATTACGCAAAATCCGGTCTCATTGTCGACTCAAAGCAAGTGTTTACATTTTGTGACCGAATTGCGTTATTACAACGACAGTGAGTGATAAAAGTTAATTGTAACTCGCGTAACAGAACCTTGGAATAATCGTGAACTTGAATGGTTACTACCAAGTTTGGCAATTATAAAAGTAAGACAAAAATATAATATGTTTGTGATGTGAAAAAGATTAAACGCATAAAAAGATATTGCTGTAACGTGAAAATGGTCTTTGTAGAAAATGTAAAGTTAGCGAAATTCTTCTGAAAGTTAACTTCATTAGTTTTTATTGTGGACAGGTTTAAAGAATTTATTTTCAAATACAAAGTGTCACATAACCTTTACTTATCATACCCATACCTATAGGTATGTACCATCAAAGCCATGTCAGAGACCCTTAGGGCGGCTTGATAAACTCTCGACACCAGAGTTCGCCACTCTCATTCAATAAGATGAAGAATCATATACCAGTAGCCCTTCAACATCCATTCTTCTTCTTCTTATCGAATGGGAGTGGCCAACTTTGGTGTCGAAAGATCAAGCCACCTTAAGGGCCTCTGACATGGCTTTATGACTGCCGTACTATACAAACAGCCAGGACCTACATTCTTCATACAATAATAATAATAATAATATGCCTTAAAAATACCGGGCGTAAGGCCCGAGAGTCTGTGAAGAGAAATAAAGAAAATAATATGTCTTTATTGCACACCAACATGAAAGAAATACATGAAAGGATAAATTTATGATGACGTACATATGGGCGGCCTTATCGCCTTAAGCGATTTCTTCCAGGCAACCTTTGGATGGACACGATTAGCTGAGAAGAAAAGGGTCAGAGGTGTACTAAAACAAATATAAAGAATTTATAAATACATACAAAAAAAAATTCTAACTACAACAACAAATACCTACACAATCAAGTAATTATAACATATACACTACTTACATACAGAATATATAATAATAAATTACAGATTTGCCAAAGTTAAAAAATGGTGGAAAATTTGATTTTGAAAAATTAATAAGGATTTAGACTTACGTATAGAAAGAGGCAAAGCATTCCATGATTAGATTATACAAAAAACTTCACAAGAAACTACACACATTCAACCTCATCAGCAGATCATTAAAGTCATATAGTCCACTAAATAAGGTACCATGAAAAAATCAATTGATCCACCTGTGCGGACGAAAAATGCCTAAACCACATCATCAGGTATATAAAAAACAACAAGGGTTAGCTTTCGAAAACCACAATCATTGTCAATAATGTTTGACTTTTTGCGCTACAGATTGACATGTTAGTAGTGACAGAAGTCGAAAGTATCAAAAGTTTGGTCACAGTATACTTTGAACTGGAGAAAGTCAACTGATGCACATTATATGATTTTTTGTACAAAACAAACAAGAATCACGGTTATGACTTAAGGAAAATTTGAAATTTTTAGTTTTTACTTTTACATAATATATGTTCATTGTAAATTTATATATGTAATTGTTAAATTTCAGTTAAGTTCTTTGTATGCTTACTGCATGATTCAATGCAGCGACAGAATTATTGTAATTATCAACATAAAGGTTATTTGGTATAATAATAAATATCTTTGATTTTTGAACCTATACTTTTCAACTTGTCAAAAAACCTAAATCTAAGACCCATTTACATGATACAAGAATTCCATGCAGCATCGTTTCGTTATGCTCTTTATTTTTCAATCTAAACATGTTTTTAAACGGATGCAGGTTTTTGTTTCCAAATTTTTTGAGCTTTTTGTTCGCTTTCAAAGCTTTGATTAGGTGTGAAAGGGCTCTTCTATTGACGCAAAAACTAAGTGTTTCTGGAGAAAGTATGTAGGTATTCATTTAAAATGATAATAAATAATTAATAAAAATATAAAACTTTGGTATAAACAAACAATTTATATATCGCAAGTTAGTTTTTGAAATTTTGTTTACATATGTTTGTAAAATTTTACTTTGTAAGCTTTTAAGAGCTTTTTATATTTATTATATTAATAATATATGTATATTAGTAAGAAATAGCTAGTGACCATCACATTTTTATGAAATTTTATTTCGTAATATTTGTACTACAGATTTACTTTTAGATTTAGATAGATTTAGATTACTACAAAAGCTTTTACGTTCCATTATACTTAAAACACCATATAAATATATCTTGTATGATAAAAAAAAACAATTCATTAAATAATTAACATTATCAAATGTTCATGATTGTGAACACCATGTATCATATCCAGTTCTCAACCAGCCACCGTGTGCTGACTCATGTTAATTCGTCACACCCTCTAACTATTCAAGTTTTTATCCGACATATCTACGAGACTGTAATATTGGATGGTAAAATATGAGAATGATTGCAGGCATTGTATAAATATTTTCATTAAAGTATCATTTTGTTTGACATGTCCAGATTAGTCCTGACTAATATAACTGGTTGTGTATGAAATTTGGTATGGAGGGTTATCACATAAGCATTTTGTATTAAAAAAACAGTTATTTTGAGTACATCCATGTTCCCACAACTGAGCATCACAAGGTTTACCGTGTGCGTTGCCAGTAACAATCTGTAAACAGCATTTCACTCACACGAACTGCAAAAAAACACTGAAAACTCCACTCCATATTTTTTCGAAACAGTAAAATTACAATTCCACATCTCCAACTACTAAAATTAATAAAAAAACAAAGCAGCTGCAATAAAAAGCTCGAACCAAACCGCAGACATAACCGATCGGTGTTTTTTGAAAAATCGATTTTTAACATTCAACTCGATTCTTTTTAACATCGATTCGATTCTATAATGGCAGATAATAGCCAGTTTCTTGTAATCGGACGCCCGACGCTTTCCGAGTCAGATTTATTTCGATTATTAGAGCTTATAACGGTTTTTTTGTATGAAAGTGTAGTTTAATAATTTTGTTTTATTAATTTTTGAAATGCATTTCAGTGGTCAGCTATTACAAGAGAGAGGTGAGCAAAAAATGTTTGAGTATTATTTGAGCCTAACTGCGAAATGTCATTTCAGTAGAAATAAAATAAGATGATATACTTCTCTTGACTACTTACAAAATAAATAAATATAAAAGCATGTCTGTCATGAACTTGATACAAATTTTTAATGTTCCTACCGAATCTTTTTTGATGTATATACAGATTAGTTTTAAATATATTAAATATTAAGCGATATACAAACGTAAATACTAATATTACTACCTATAGCATCATTTTTTATTTCTGAGCATGGGCCTATTAGCTACCGTCTTATCCTGGTCCAGCACGAAATATATCAATCTTCTGGCAAACAGCTTAGTTATTAGTAATATAAATAAAGGTTTTGTCAACTTTCTCGCTATAATATAGGTCTTTACCTATGCAATTGCCGATTTGTATGACGAAATTGAGAAAAATGATATTTCCATACAAACATTTTTAATATTTGTATGGAAATGTCTGAACAGATTTAGATGCAATCGATAACTACCTATAGTTAGATGGAAAAAAGCTATGCACTGCGTATATCAATTTCTCAAAAACAGAGTATATGATAAAAATATACCTAGTTAAAGTAGAGAAACCGACGACACATCGAAAGAGGTTCCCTAATATGCTAGTAATACTTTTTTTTGTTATCTAAAAGGTACATAATTCAACAATTGATACAATAAAAATTGTATTTGGAAAAAATATAGCTGTACGTAAAAGTTACAAACAGATTAAAATGTAAGAAAAAACGGCAATTTCATAGGTAAAGACTTATATATAACTACTAATATATATCATCTTTATATATATGATAATAACTTCCTTTTCTCACATATCAACAGATAAAACAATGAGTTTCTCAATCTTCGATTCCACCATAAAATGTAATTGACATTCCAATACCATAGGGTGGTGACAATCGATCAAGCATCGAATTAACTGGACAAGTGTGCCGAAAATGATCTATTACGACCCTTTACTTCATCAGGGGACTTTTGTACTGGCGTTGTTTTAGGAGCTTGACACACTGCGAGTGTTGAAAGGGGGTAACTTTTATGGCCAATTTTTTGCCTAGGAAATTCATGATTTGGATGCTACTTGCGCATTTGTTAATAAGTTGTCACGCTTACACTTTTCCAGCTTTTGAAACGATCCCTGTTTTGTAAATTAACTTTTCCAACTCTTGTAAACCTTGCGCGATCCTTTTTTTTAATTTAATAACAAAACTGCATTTATGTTATTATTATTTTATGTATATCATATACCCTTAGATATACTATATAGCGTCGCAGATTAATAAAGAGCTGTATCAAGTTTTACTTAAGTTAACAACGGCATTTTTGAAGAAAAGGGCAGATTTATTAGCAATGTGTAAACCCATATTGAATTCATATGTTCGCCGGAGCCGAAATAGGTTTGGAACGGATCATCATCAATATATTAATCTTAATACATACAGACAGACAGCCATGGAGTCTGTGGTGGCGCGCCTGCTCGCACAGCAGGCTAGCACTGTGTGAATTATCCGTGCCGTTATGTGCTATAATATTTTGTCTCTTGTATTATGTATGTATGTATAGGTATATATGATTGTTATATTTGTTTATGTTTATTCATATATAAGAAGTATAAGCCTTTGTTCTATTTTTCATTATATTATTTAATATCTGAAACACCTCGTCCTACTCATTTCGTTTGAAGAATAATATCCCTGCCAGATTGGTTGCCTGGAAGAGATCGCTCTTAGCGATAAGGCCGCCAATTAAGACGCTGATTCTAATTTGTATGTTTTTTTGTATTGTTTCATTTGTGGTGTTTTAATAAAGTATGTATCTATCTATATATATATCTATAATAAAATGTTATCATTAAATAAAACAATATTCCTTACTCAAGTTCCTACCCCTATGTGTCGAAACCTCTTTGCTTTCTTTTAGGGTTCATTTGCCCGGGGGTAAGGGTTGAGGCCGTAATGAGTCTCTTAGACTTACTGGTGGACAACCACTGGACAGACAGTAATTGGATGACACTCAGTGAGAGTTTATTAACTTGCTAATATGAGCGGATTTATAATATATGTTTGCCAAAAAATCGGCTCTCTAATACAGGGGCTGTACTACGGTACAAAATTGTCACGAGTAACAAAATTTTTTTTTTATGAAACATAATATTCAAAAACTATCATCACAATGCGAAAGCAATTCTACCAATTTTTTAATACACGGTGAAATTACGAGTAGTTTTTTCAAAGGTCACTTATTTAGTAAAGTAAGATCTGTAAAGATTAGAAACTATGGTCTTTTCTGGTTTTACCTACGGCTTTATTGCACCAATGCATTCATTGAGCCATTTCCTACTACACAATTTTGTATGCTTCTAAGAATTTTTGTGCAAGTGGGCATCACATTTTGTCATGTAAATTGCGTCCATATTACCTCCACTGTACCAACCTAGCAAAATAAGCAAGAAGCAGGGACCAATCAAGCGTCCCTCGCTCGATTATCGCAAATAACTATTATTTTCTACAATTGGCTGCGAAACGACTTTGTGTTGCTAATTCCGCCATTCCGGATAATACTAGTTTTGGCGCGATTTCATGCAATTGTGTCTTTGAGCTTCTTTGTTGGTAGGAATAGTGTTGGGGTAATGTGTTGATGTTTTTTTATGCTAGTTGAAAAGCTTAAATAAAAATTATCGTTGTAATGTTTACGATTTAGTGCGTATATCTAGAAAAACTAAAACGACGTAAATATATATTCAACAAAAAAGCCATGTAAGAAATAACCTATAAGAAAGTTATTAAAACCTCTGATGCAATAATTTAAACACAATCATACACCCATATATATTATTTGAGATTTGATTTCAAGATTCTAACAACTATGTTATTTTTTATTAAAAAAAAATATACAGATCTCAGTAAAATGCTTAACAGAACATCCTGAGTTAACAATACCACGACACAATCCAGGGGTTTTCAAATCTAGAGTTAATATGTATATTCTAGGTAAGCGTGTTACCTAGGCTGCAGCGATGCTTAACATCAGGCAGGCTGTAGTCAAACGTAAACCTATCCCACGTAAAAAAAAACACAGTAAGAGATACGATATAAACAAATAAGGTGACCATTACGTATTATTTTAACAAAACAAACAATCATTCCTCCAAAAAAAACTACATCCCACCAATCCCCATTTAACCGTATTCATCCCGAGCGCATTTACGTAAATCCGTCCATTGCATTTATGAATGATATAATTTTCCAACTTCACTCCCATTTTGGCAGGCAATTTGCTAAACAGTGAGCGACTATTAGTCATTCCCGTATCGACTCTCCGTAGATTGGTCATTTTTTGTCCACGAGACGGGCTTCTGCGTCTATGGGGTGGTAGCGGCGACGTTGTATAGTGATGGACATTCCCTAATAAAAATAGCTGTAGATAGGTAGAATATTCTTTATTGCAACACATAATAATAATTACAAAGAAAGAACAAAAAAAAAATACTTATACTAGTGCCTTAAATAGCGGCCTTCTTACTAGAAGCAAACTCTTCCAGACAACCATTGGATGGAAAGGAATAAATAAGAGATTACAAAGGTCGTGGTATACAATAAAAAGAGAAATTATTGGAGGGCTGTTTTGACTTTATGTATGTTGACTTATTGAAACTTGTATTATGTTTGTTCAATATGACCTCATTATGATAAATTGACATGTACAAAGTATTTTATGAAACCCATTAAAAATGTTTCAAATTTAATATGTCAAGGCATTGTTATTTAGTTATTTGTATAACATATTTCAGTTATACTTACTTGAATTCATTATGAAAAAAGTAATTTTGCAGTATACATAAATATTTTAATTTCTATTTTTTTGCATTTCTCTCGAAAAGAATAAGCAAAAATCAAAGCTAGCTAAGCTTTCAGTGCGTTTGAAATTAAGAGCTTTCTGAGTTCTTACACAATCACGACGTTTTCTCAAAATGACGTGTTTAGACCGGTCCAGTCCGTTTTATGTCAACGTGTGATACCATCTCGTGTGATATTTTTCCTGACGAAACTAGCTATGATTTATGGAAGGAAATATGGTGACTTAGGCTCGGGTTGTTTATTTTACTTGTTGGTATAGGTAGTTATAGCTGTATTGTATTTTACTTTTAAGAGCTATCGTGCCGGTTTTTATATTCTGCGAATTGTAGCATTTATTTTACTTGTTAGTTTTTAGTGGATCACTAAAATCAATCATTTAAATTATTAAAAAGCAATTTATGCGACGTCAACTAAATATATGAAGGCAGCTTTTCAGTTTATTCTCATTTCATATTATTCAAAACCTTAAAAAGGAATTCTTTGTCAATAAAAGAAATAAATAATATTTAAAAATCCATTACAGCCCAAAAGCAGTTAAAAAAATCTTATCAAAGCAACACCTAAAACATATAACTAACTATAAATAATTATCAATTTACCACCTCCTTATCAATAACAAAACATTGAATTCAATCAGCATTCATTGATATTCTGTCCACAACTGAACAGAAAATTGTATATGACGTGATTATGGAAGTGCCTAAAGAGCGGCAATTTGGGCAGCTCGCCCCATAGTGCCCAAGGGACGCGCGTTGATCCCACTGTGTGGACGATAGGAGGAACTGGGAAGTAATATGGTGAAAAGTAATACTTAAGAATGTGTAGATTGTGATGTACATTAAGAAGTATTAACCTTAAGCATAGTTAACTCAGAATTTAAATTATAAATACTAAACCAAATGTTACAGTTTGCTTCTTTTATGTCCAGAGTTGACATTTGTAAAAACAGTATTATTAAGAGTCTGTCTGACCGCATGCACATGACTGCAACATACCGGCAATGGTTGGATATCGTCACGTAATCTGTATTTCTACATAATTCAATTTATGCTTTTATATTGTACCTTTGTGTGTGAACCTTTCTATGGACCCTGCTGTCTGAAATAAAGACCTATTATTATTATTATTATTATTATTATTATTAATATTGCCTATTTATTTAGTTTCACTAATTGATTTTGACTATATCTGTGCCAAATTCTTGGAATTCTTTGACTGGACAAGAAAAACAAATTTCAATACACAGTTAAGTTAAGCTTCAACATGCAATTGAAAATGATTATTTTCACATATAAAACTTACCAAATCAACTACACAATTCTACAGTAACTAAGTATATATTGAGCAGGTTCATAAAATTTAATTCCAATTAGACCACAATATCCTCATTTTAAAATCCAAAACCTTCAACTAAACGGTGCACCTGCATTGTGGTAAATAACCACAAATTATTTTTACTAGTGGGTATCAGTGGCTTTGTCCGTTTTATTTTGGGATAAAAATAGCTTATAACGCGCCTCACCACACCGAAAATCACAATGATATATCGCTCCGTTACAGCATGAACGCGGAATTAACGGACCGTTAAACCATCAAAACTATATTCTACACTAATTTTAATTAGAAATAAAAAGTAGTCTAAGTCCATATCCAGGGTCCAGTCTATCTTCACTCAAAATTTCATACAAATTGGTTGATCCATTTGAGTGTGAAGAAGGACATAACATACACGCACACAAACTTTAACCTTTTAAATATAAATGATTCAATTTAAATAGCCAAAGCGCTCTATTAAAGGCTTGAAAGTGCTACCGTCACCTTTGACTTCACGCTTCCGAACTATTCTTAAAAATACTTGTCACCTCTTCTAATACTCAAAAACTAGGAACACATCATGGCACAATCACCCTTATGTCTTCGTTATAAGGTTTATAATTCCACTAACATATCGAGCTGGTGATATCAAAACCTGTGCTCAAATTGTTAAAGGAAATTGATCCTTATGCCTTTGAGTTAAAGCAGTTGGTGGTGGTTGTGTAAGAAACTGTTGAGTCATATTAGCCTCATCTCCAGGGCAGGTCCCGAGAGAATGTGCCCTTGTGATTAGTTCTGAGGGATTGAGAGGTCTTGGTAGTTGGGAGATATTTTTCGAAACATTTTTCTCTTTTACTTTTTCTTTCGATATTTACAATATACATACATATTTACAAAAGAGAAGACATAATGTACTTAATAATTCGAGCAGGAAATGAAAGAAGTGATTCATGTTTTTTTGTAAAAGAAAAATAAAAGTTATTTGCAGTATACATACATATTGTCTAAATAATATCCCACGTTATAACTATTTTTTAATCCACTTTTATAATGTATTCTTTTTACGACCCATAGCAATACGTTGATATAGAAACTAATTATTGTAAGTATCAAACCCATCCGATCGTAGTTCGGTCTACACCTTTGACATTAGACTCCATATAAACGTGACCTCAGTTTGGACACGCTGGGAGTAGCATTTTCACTTATTTTCACAAAAAAAACCAGCCTTTTTTTTAAGACTCATGAACTTACTGTGATATAAAAGCGCGCTGTACAAAATAATTAAAATCACACACATACCTATACTAAAATTAATAAGATGTAAAAAAAATGTTAGAATAAATAAAATATACATATTCAAAAATAAAGTCACAAAATAAATTCATTGAAAGAAAATATTATGTCCTGTTTTTTAGCTTCACGCACATAGTCGTTAAAGTTAACTTTTATATACATAGCATTATTTAATATTAATTGAAAAAAACAGAAATAACTTGACTAATCTATTTTGATTAGAATTCAAAAATCGGGTATAACATACTTACATCACACATAATATATGTATTACAAGAAAACGTTTATATAGGTAATATAGGTATATACTTAACAAAGAAACATCCCAAATAAGTGACATGACTAGCAACGCCTCCCTGCCTCATCTACATAAGTACCTACAGTAACTTTTCACTCAAGGAGTCAACTTTCAAAGACATTCACACCATCAGGGTTCACTAGTTTTCTTTTAAAATACCCTCTACAGTTTAAGGAATAGTCACTACATAAGTATACAAGGTTAGTGTTAACATATAAACGTATTTTTTTATATGCAGCGTAAGTTTAGGTACACTTAAAAACTTTTGTTTTACGGCTTTCAGAGATAATAAAAAGCAATGCTCAAATTTCGCATGTCAAATGAATCATTTGGATTAAATAGATAGGTATATAATTATAAAAGAAACTAATATCTCAATAAAGCATAGTAAGTATCTAGTAGAGGTATTCAAAGCATAAAATAATTTTGCTTTAGTATATTTATATTTTAAGAACGTTCCATCGTAGACCTAACAGAGATTTACCAAACGAACCATATTTTTTAACAAGCGACGAATTATAGTCAAATTGAACCATTATTAACCATTTATCAAGGTTGATCATTGGTAACAAATACCCCAGTATAACCGTGCAGCCCTCAAGTAGAGTTTAGTCAACCGGCCAGTCCCGGGGGTCCGTCAGACCCGGCAGACCCACCGGTCAGCGACATTCAAATAAATTGACGCTCACTTACATGGCTTTGTGTGAATACGGTTAGGATAAAGGAAATGATACTCGCTTGGTGATTGGGTACGAGTTTTCTTTGGCCTGGAAGAAAATGTTAGTTGTAAAAAATGGGTGGTGAAAGTAACGCAACACCATGTAGCTATTTTTAAAAGTGTGTAATTATAATTATCCCTGTATTTTTGCAAAAACTTGCATAATAAAGTTACCTTGTAAATTGTGATATAAGTGTGTAAATCTTCTATTATGCTGTGAATAAATGATCGATGATTAATTTATTGAAATACTAGAAATAAACGATATATTTAAATCAAGAACTCAATTTTTCTGACTTGCATATTTCTATTATATTTAAAATCAAGAACACATGAACATTACACGCATATTTACTGCTTAAACATCCACCAACAAAATATTACACCTTACTAAATGAATGACACCTACAGAACTAATATTACTAAATTAGTTCACCTAAACGCCGTAACGACCATTATACGAATAAATAAGAGGGGTGACGTTTGTTGTCAACGACATTTCAGTGTAAAGACGTCTCATTATAAAAATATCGACATATTTATAATACAATGATGTGGTGGCAAACATATACAATCTAGTTGTCTATTATAATGCAAATAGCTTGTTTAAAAGATCCGACTGCATACTGATTTACCTACGGAGGCATACGGTTACCTGTTTGCACAATTTATAGATGGAGTTTACTTTTCACTGGTTTTAAAGTATTCTTGTAAGCGCAGGTATAGACTCAAATTTAACTCAACACATGATTCAAATTGAAACAAAATGTACAGGCTGAAATCTGGAAATTAGAAAATCCTACCACTGTCTTGTACTTAGCTTACACAGTACTTTATTTAGCTGTCTTTGACTCCAATCATCTACGTTTGTAATATTGACGGAGGAAATGAACATGTCAGCGTATTATCGCCTCAGGATTATTATTATTATTGATAGCGTTATGTATGATCTTTGTAGATCTTTTAATATTGTCCGTGTAGGATTATGATAAATGATTTATTAAGATTTTGCTGTTTGATAGAACTGCGTTGTATTATTATATGGGGTCGAAATTAAGAAAGAAGTTATGCTGACTGGACTGGATTAATTGTTACGAGTAAAGGAAATTTGATTATAAATTTGGTTACATAGTGGCGAGTTATGGTGTTAAGAGTTTTTAAATGTGCTAGAGATTTATGACCATTTCGACATTTATGATTTACCAAAAACGCGGCCTTCCAGTGTCTATTTTGTGCTCATATTTAGTATCTGGTTCTATTACAATGATTTTTGCTCTATAATGATGTAGCAATACACTCTTTTGAGAAAGTAAAAATATATCAACAATAAAAGCTCCAATTGAACCCTCAAATAGAGTACTCAACAATATTGCCCAATCTTAAGTAGTTCCTTTTTCTCGCGGTACAATAAAAAATAATTCATATAAAATATAATAACCCCCGATTTAACCATAGAGAACTCAAGTAGGTACTTAATGGTGACATAACCACTTGAAGTTGACAATAATGTCATATTTAGTATAGAACCGCAGGGGGTGTGATGTTTCTTTCAAGATAGTACGCGTAACTTAGGGTTGAATTTCTCACACTTCTTTATGTTATGGTTATGGTTTATGAGAACATGAAATTAGTAACACTTGATATTCTATACCTCATTATTATACCTAACCTAACGATTGTTTTTATGAGATTAATTTGGTTATGAAAAAATAGTTTATATATATTATTAACATTTTTTTTAAGTATTTTATTATTATGGTATTACATAAAAATACATCAAAACCCAATCACAACTACATAAAAAAGGAAGAAAATGACACCATTGCATTGCAATAAAGCTATACAAACCTAATCAATAGATGTACCAGCGAACCAGAACAATAAAATTCACACCTAATACTCAATGAATAAAATCACAAAACGGAAGCTGCAGTCTGCAGCCATTATCTCTTGCCCC
The DNA here is from genome assembly GCA_927399415.1 of Macaria notata. NCBI lineage: Eukaryota > Metazoa > Arthropoda > Insecta > Lepidoptera > Geometridae > Macaria > Macaria notata. Next base: position 9,657,221 of record OV656741.1, read on the forward strand.
GTTATAAAACCACAACACAATCAATGTTTAGATCCAAGCTCATTCAAGGAGAAAATACACGAAAAGTTCCCATGGTCAAAAGTACCAGAAGATTTAATCCGCGCAGTTCGAAACCGCGCGATGTTTGAAGGGTTAAAAGGTGTTAACCTCTACACTTTGCTGATTTGACAATGTGATTTAACGAGGGCTAGAAAGGTAAGGTAAGGGTTAATCTCTTATTTTTGATTCAGTAGGGATCGATAATTTGGAGGTTTTTTTATCGATCAATAAGACCCTTGTGGGTTTAAAAAGACATGTCCCTGAATTTGGTAACCAATGTTTATGAGTGCTTCTTATGTAGTTCAAAAACGCAAAGTTTAAACGCAGTGTTGTTTTTAAACAACCCGCAGTAATTATAAAAATTAAACATTTCACTTAGATGTTATTCGACCAAATAGTTATGGTTTAAAACACTTTATTACCCGATACCAATATTCATTTCTATCGAATAGCGTCTCAACAAAACTGTCTAGTGTCTACATATGCATGCACGCAAGTTACCCAAGTCTTCCCATCAGTCTGATTAACGCAATCAACACGAGCTTCCCGGACCCATCTCCCCCGGGAGACCTAATTTTCCTACCCGGAGTCCTGGAGTCCCGGTCACAACTCAATTTACCCGGACACATTAACGATAAGTACCTACGTCTTACATTGCGTACGCGACGCGTTTTTATGACCCCCGGTTCGATTCTCAGTTTCAACAATTTCAATTTGCACAGGAATTTTTCTTTCTGCACGTCTTTTTACTCGAAAATATGCTCTAGGATCTCGATATAGAGTGGGGTAATGCATAACAGGTTTGTGCTATATAACTTTTTGGCTTCGAGAGCGACCAATCATCACTGACCACTGACTATTTTACTTACAATCGAAACTCAACCTTAGAGCTTCTACATTTGGGTCTTTTTTGAGAATTAGATTGAAGTGTTATTCGTAGAGGGTCAGATAGTGCAGTTGCGGGTTCGATTCCCAGGTGAGTAGGGCGTCGGGGCACGTACGTACACTTAAAGACGGCCACTTGGATGAAGGGAGTCCGTCATAAAAATTGGACAGGACAAAAAGCTTTGGAGTCTCGTCTCGGTTTTCCGAAATGTATTTTTGTTGTTTTGTTTTCCTTTGTTTGCGTTTGGGTTGGAAAGTAGCTGATGCAAGAATGGTAAGAGATTTTTTGGACTGATTCTCATGTTTACTAGTCAGCACAAAGATAATTAGGTAAATAAAAATAAATACGAACATTTGTACTTTACTTTTTTACTGTGTTAAGTTTCATCACACTATTTATGTTAATAGATTTTTTTAATTAAACAAAACTGATTAAAGTAATATACTTATACTACTTACATAATATTCTATTATTTAAACAATAATCAATCAAATGAACATTACACATCTACCATAATCTTAAACATATCTTATTTCCTAACCTACCAAAAACAACTTCTTTTTTACTTAAACGGGTTTGCACTTGAGCATAGGTTGCCCGATGGTAAGCAAAGGCTATGGCCTAAGATTAAACGTGCTTACCCTGATCGTTTATATTTCACACTAAATCACGCAATGGTCAAGATAACCCGAGTTCCTGAGGGTTGAACCCCACTTTAAACTTACTTTAAACAATGCTCGCCCCTCCCAGTCTCTAATCATTTAAGTGACCACGTGACCCCGCATTTTAAATCAAGCTGGTACATGCGAATAGAAAAGTGTTTCGAAAAATTTGGGAAAAAAAAAACAAATATAAATTTTGGTATCAGGAATATTGTTATAAGACTATCTTCGTTCTATAATTTGAACAGAAATCATTATAAAATGTTCTTAATAACATATAATATACAACTTGTATAGAAAATTCTAATAATTATGCTTTTTTTCTTTAAGACATTGCAATACGAGATACACAATCAACATAAAGATCAATTTATTAAAATAGATTTCCAGCAATTGCATTCAACAAACCTGAGCAAGAAATTCAAATATACCCATATATATGTAGCTTATTAATAAAAAAATATTTTTTTTTTTTTTTAACTTGAACGGGTTTGCACTTGACCATAGTTTACCTGATAGCAAGTAAGGCTATGGCCTAAGATGGAGCGTGCTTACCCGATAAGAACCGATTCACTCTCGCTTTGAAGATCGCTGGATTATAGTGCGTGGGGAACAGAGAGCCAGGCAGGGAGTTCCACAACCTAGCGGTACGAACAATAAAGGTGGAAGCGTACCGTTTCGTGCGGGTCTTAGGAACTTCCACCATAAACCGGTGTCGTCCTGCCGTACCTCTACTCGTCCGGTGAAAGAAGGGCGCGGGCGGAATTAGTCCGTGCAATTCCGCGGCACACTCTCCGAAATGCAACCGATAGAAAACCGACAAACTGGCGACTTTGCGACGGTGTTCAAGACTTTCAAGAATTGGAATGTCGTATACATATAGATACTCGTAATGAAATTAATTCATATGACAAAATAAAACAAAATTACTACAAACAGTTTTGTACCTAACAGTACATTTTCCACGGTAATTTAAAATTTAAACAATTTTGTTACGTTTATCGTGAAATCAAATCTTATTTGAAAGGGTTGTTTCTGCTTTTCTTTATATTTATACGTTATTGGTCCCAAAGCTGCAGTTAGATTCTGATACGGGTAAGTTGTTCCGATTAGAGATTTATAGTGGACTTTAAGATGTTTTTAAATGGTTTGCTTTGAATTGGGAAAATGGAAATAAACGTGTTGTTATTTTAACTGGCTTTCAACAAAATAGATAATTTTGTGGGATCTCATAATTACGCTTTTTGTGAACTGATTTTCTCGTATGGGTAGATTATAATAATTCTTCGACTGCTATAATTTCTATGTGATATATGTAATATATGATGTTAGTATTTTAAAAATAGTGGTCTTATAAGAATTTCTCTTAGATATCTTTTTCTATTTCATAAAAAGCAAGAAGGTGGTGAACACCTTCTAACACGGTGTAGCTTGTGCGTGTGTCGCTTAAGGGGATTGCTGGTCATATATCTCACGGTCAACTGTAAGAAATCGTTTTACCCTCAGACACTCAAAAAACAAGAGGGTGGTTCATTTAAAACCAAACATTCCATCATCATGAATCCAAGCTTTATCTTCTTTCTCATTCCGCCGCAGAATGGAAATGGAAAACACCTTTACGGTCCACCTGAAGCAAAGTCATAAAGTCGCAATTTTCCAATGGCCTTACTCAGGTGACAATAAAGTTTAGGAGTACACATAGACAATACTATCGTTAGACATCTGACTATGTAGCTGCAAATCTTCTATACAAATCATTCTTCTATGTGATCACGGGAATTATTGTTCTTTTTTTCTCCAATATGAAGGAGTAAACCGATGATGACACGTGTTGTGCTGATCCGTTAGCGTACATCACAAGTTCATGCCAACCTGTGTATGATGACATTCTCTCTCTCTCTCTCTCTCTCTCTCTTTTTGAGTCGTATTTCCTCATGACTGAGGGTCGTGACTCCCCCGCAGAATTAATTCGCTAGGGGAGTTTTCTTGGGCAGATACATCGTGGTGGATGCCCAGATCCTTGCACCGAATGATGACAACCTAAACAGCATAAATTATGTATCACATGTTATAGGACAGATGTAGCTCATTTTTTTGTAGATTTTTTGTTATTATGTTGGATAGGTTCATACTTGACTGTGACTTGTTACGGTAAAATTCAAGGTCCAAATAAAACTACAGCCTTTACTAGATTTTTTTTTAATATTGGTATATAGAGTATTATGTGAAATACATTATGATGGCTCATTCTCGCTAATATTGAGTCTGTTGGTAATAATGTCACTGAAAGTGCAGGACTCTCGGGACGCTGTGTAATCGCGTTTGCTCGTAAAGTAAGGAGTGCTTACTTGACACAATGAGACAGGGTACAGCTGTAAACTTAGTTCGGACCACCCTAATGTTGGGGATGTGATTGGTAATCATTTGTGTTCTAGTGAACTTCTAGATTGACCTCCGTCTTCCTCCTTCATTCGTATTCCTCATGTCTGAGGGTCATGACTCCCTCTCAGACCTAAAATTATTTTTGTCCAACAATGAGACATTTATCTACTGTAAAGTCACTAATTATGCAGGACTCGTAAAATAAGGAGTGCTACTTGACACAATGTGACAGGGTACAGCTGTAAACTAAGTCCGGACACCCTAATGTTGAGGATATAATTGGTAATCATCAGTAGAACTCTCTTCAGAGTCTTTTTCCCATGTTAATCATATCTTGTCACTGGTTTAACAGTTAATATAAAAATAATAATTTCATGCTTAATTAGTCTTTGGAATTATCTTACAAAAATGAAAACGTATGATACAGAGCGTCTTAATTGATTTACTAGACGCTTATTGATTAAAGGAAATGAACTGAAATGAACAAGAAAGTTAAAATAAAGGTTCAAATTGTTTTAGTGTATTGTGTGCAGCCAACAAAAAAGATGAGAGATCAAGTCAACCGCAGAAAACGAAATTTTCAGTTCATTTTATAGATACGTGTCATAGAGTATATTGGAAAATGCCACGTGTAATAAAAATGTTCGTTCTTTCTTTATATTCACGCCCTTCTATTTTTACACACGGCAAAGTTCAACAACCATTGCTATATTCTACATTCTACCAACCGTTATCAGTAAATGCTAATACGTCAACAAGTGCTATATACACCTATATCTATACATACCTCATTAGCAGGTCCCGGGCGGCGGGGGAGGGTAGAGGGGCGGGAAGGCGGACACTCCTACTGATTGATATACTACAGATATGGATGTAGGTGGTATGTATATTGGTGTGTTTTAAACCCATACATACCTATCTAGTAGAAGATAATTGTCGTTTCTACAAAAAAATGGGTGAAGTTATCTGATAATTCGAAGTTTGAAAAGAATCTGTAATATGCTGCCTCTTATTATAAAATCATGTTGGTATATTGTAGGTAGCCGTGGAACCTCAAAACCGTAATATTTTTTGTCAAAATCCGTCTTATTACGAAACGCGGTTTAAATATTAGTCCAGGACTATGAAAATAAAATGTCGTTTCTTGTTGTTCAAACGTCACATTCAAACTATCAAATGTCAACTTCAAATCGGGACGTTGATTTAAAATTGGTACATTTTGAAAGTTTGATAATTATGACAGTAGACAGACAATTTTCGAACAACTAAAACGGACTTGGTCTAGACTTATATTTAAACCACGTTTTGTAATAAGGCCCAATAGGTTTGCGCATTGATACTCCTACCTGATTGATATACTACTGATATGGATGCCGGTGGTGTGTTTATTGGTGTGTTTTAACACTCGTGTCTAGAAAAATGAGTGTAATATTTTGATAATTAATATTAATTAATAATATATTTGACGCTTAGAAAAGTGTCACAAGTGTGTCGCTTTTCGTATGTATCTAATAAAATCTTAAACCTTGTAAGAAACCATAAAATATGTAAATGAAAACCATCACCTGTTTATTTTTAAAGGAAAATGTTTGCGCCTATCTAATTGTTTTCTGATAGAAAGCGATCATTACGGTATAGGGTATATATAGGGAATATATAGGGTATATATAAGGAATATATAGGGTATTTATAGGGTATATATAGGGTATATATAGGGAATATATAGGGTATTTATAGGGTATTTATAGGGTATATATAGGGTATTTATAGGGTATATATAGGGAATATATAGGGTATTTATAGGGTATATATAGGGAATATACAGGGTATTTATAGGGTATATATAGGGAATATACAGGGTATTTATAGGGTATATATAGGGTATTTATAGGGTATATATAGGGTATTTATAGGGTATATATAGGGTATTTATAGGGTATATATAGGGTATATATAGGGTATCTATAGGGTAAGAATCAATTTAATCACCAATCTAAATATATACAAATTCAAAGGTGACTGGCTGTCATACTTGTGACATAGTGATCTATCAACGCACAGCCCAACCCACTGGACGGATTGGGATGAAATATGAATTTGGCATGCAGGTAGATGTTATGACGTAGGCATCCGCTAAAAAAGGATTTTTGGAAATGTCACTTTTAAAAAGGTGAAATAAGGGATGCAGGTTTTACTTTTTAATGCGAGCGAAGCCGCGAGCCCCCTATAGTATTTACACAATCCTGGAATATTGAGCTAATATTTTTAAGCATAACATAAAACCCCTTCCATAACCTAATAACACAAATCCACCAATAAATCTAACCTATTGTTTTGTCAACAGCATCCTCGAGCTCCGAAAAGAGAAGAGCCGCGACGCAGCTCGCTCCCGCCGCGGCAAGGAGAACTACGAGTTCTACGAACTAGCCAAGATGCTCCCTCTACCCGCAGCCATCACCAGCCAGCTGGATAAAGCCTCCATTATCAGGCTAACCATAAGTTACCTCAAGTTGAGAGATTTCTCGGGACATGGGGATCCGCCGTGGAGTCGAGACCCGCCGCCTTCTAGTAAAGCTTTGAAAGGTAAGATTTTTTTAACAAATACACATTTATTTTTCCTTTTTTCTACAAAATTTAAGTGAATGTAGACTAGGCACCCCTTATGTAACTTATAACGTCATCTACGATTAGTCTTTAAAGATTAGAATAGTATGTATCACTTCAGATCACTTAATATTACAAATATGTCCAGTGTTCAAGAAAAATAATTAAAAAATCACTTGCCTTTTGAGTAAAGACTTTATAATTTACAAGTTTCACATTTATTATAAATAGTCAACGTTTTTCGCGCGTCTACGAAAACGCTACGTCATTGAAAAGACATCAACGCGTGGCTCTTTACGAAAAAAGATATTCTACTTGTTAGTTTTATAAACCTTGTTTATTAATTGCAATATATAAATGCAATTAATATTATCAAATACATAAAAAAAAATGTTGGAATCATTGTACCTACAAGTACTAACTTATACTATCATAATAAATTATATTTGTAAGCGTTGTATCAGAATTGAAAACAAAACAATTGTAGAATAATTTACTCGTCGCCATTTATTTAAACGATTAAAAACTTGAAGATAATTCGCCACTTCCAACCAAAATTTAACTCTATCACCTAAAAACAATATTTCACATTAAAAATAACCCTAATTCATCTAAAAATACGGTAACCAAGTATGGAAACCCACCTTCCTAGTTAAACCCAACCGTAGCTGAATGCAAAATGAGCCGTCAGTTTAAAATAACTACAGAGGGTTGCAAATCAGATTTCCTTCGTCAAGTCATTGTCTCCGTAATGCGGTTACAACGCCCTCTGTGTTTAAATAATGTTGGTTTAGTTTGGGAAGTTGGTTGGAATTGCAGACAGTGGTAGTCACTATACTTTATGTATTGAGTAAGACAAATGTGACTAATTTTTAATGCAATATGTTCACATAATCTGGAAATTCATTACTAGCGCCTTGTTAATATTTGCTTTAGTCTATTATCTTACGCGCTTGCCTAGAAGAAACCGATAATATGTTTGTGTTTTATGCAATATCGGGCAATATAGTTTTTTATACAGTTCACTGATTGTTTTTTCTTTGTATAGAAGAGCTGATTTTATTTAATACGATTATAAAGGTCTTAGCCACCCTTAACCCAATCAACAAAGACACGTGATTTATGACGTCACTTTTTGGTAAGTATTAACGTCCTATCACGTCATTTTCAACGTGGTGATTCACGTGTCTATGTCACAAATTAAACGTCATTTTTAACGGCATATTACGACGTTAGTTAACGTCATGTTTAGACGTTAGTTAACGTCATGTTTAGACGTTAGTTAACGTCATGTTTAGACGTTAGTTAACGTCATGATAAGACGTTAGTTAACGCCATGTTCAGACGTTAGTTGACGTCATGATAAGACGTTAGTTAACGTCATGATAAGACGTTAGTTAACGTCATGTTCAGACGTTAGTTAACGTCACGATAAGACGTTAGTTAACGTCATATTCAGACGTTAGTTAACGTCATGATAAGACGTTAGTTAACGTCATGATAAGACGTTAGTTAACGTCATATTCAGACGTTGGTTAACGTCATGTTCAGACGTAGGTTGACGTCACATTGTGACGTCGTGTAATACGTCATTGTGATGTGACCTGGGGTAATTTTTGACCTCAATATTGCGACGTTAACTAACGTCAGACTACAAGCTGGGCACTCATTTATAGGTTAAAAACACAATGGCGCCATCCTGAAACAGATAAAAATAATGAAGAGAAAAAAACAAGGTTGAAAATAAATTGTGTTTATTAATTAAATATTTAAAACATATTACAACCAGCTTTTTTGTCTTTGGTGTGAGAAAAAAATAGGAGTGCTTTAAATTTAGCAAGCTAAAATCACAGAATTGCTGTCAATGGTCACAATAACAATAAAAAATATCTTTAAAATGAAATTTGTCTTACAAATATTATAAAACTATGTTTATATGAAATAAGAAACTAACTATATTTGGTTAATTATGAATTCGTGAAATGAGATACATTTCTCGAATTCATAATTAACATACCTAATATAGTTTCTTATTTCATATAATGAAATGACTTCAGTTACAGACCAAATATCACTATTTACGGTATGCAAGTATAATTAAGAACAATTTATTGTGGGGGGTCGATAATGGCTTCAACCCCAGATGGGTATCTCCCAAATCTGGCCCTGTATATAGTAACAGTTAATTAAAAGGTAAAATAACGTACTTATTGCAAAAAGGTAAAACTAAACATTTACATAAAATATCTTCTACGGGAAAACATCCGTTTTCCGTAAATTCACTAGCCAAAAAAACATCAAGCTGTGAGGATGAACATGGAGCAGTATAAAAGTTTTTATACTTTTTGAAGGCTTTGGCGTATAAAGTAACTTTACCACTAGTTTCCAGGATGTTTAAGATTTCAATTACAGTTTTATTTTTCATCATGCAGTACTTGTCTGCCTCGGATCTATGAGAGAACATAAAGTCACCCCATAACAGTTTTTTGTACTGATTACCCTGATATGAATATGGTATGGGTCCTTCCAAATGTTCTATAGTGCAATTGTAAGTTGTATTTACAAGGCAATAAGCCGGCTGAATATGATTCTCTGACAACCGATTGGCAGCCTGCTGTAAAGGCTTATACGGTGCTCTTAGGGATCTCTTCAAACCGCCTAAATAGTTTTCAAATTTAAAAGCAGAAAATGAGTCTAAATTGCCAAATCTTTCAACGTCATCAACAAGGTGTAATAACGAGTGAACATTATATACTAAATACTGTCGGCCGTAAATAATGACACATTGTTCAACAAAAGTTATCAAAAAACTTCGAGCGTAACTAGCATATTGAGTGCATAATGTTTTTGAAACTAAGATGTAAATGGAACAATGTAGCAACATGAAATGTTTGTATACATTTTTTGGTAAAATGTCATATAAAATTATTGGGCCAAGATATAACAAAAAAGTTCTAAATTCAGTTGCTTTCCAATGTTCTACTTCGTTAAGAGATCTGGGCTTACGATTAAACTCCTGAGGAATTAATTTTCTTACATAAATTAACCTTTCACTCAAATAATTTGTATGTCTAGAATCTAGTTTTACATGTTTTACGTCTGATTTTACTGGTTTTATCCAGGTATGAATTAATTTTCTCATAACTCCAAGACAAACGCTATGCATGTAATCTGTAGGAAAACAAGAAACCATTCCAATACCCAATTTAAGTAATGGCGAAGTTCCAATATGATGGTCTTCATCTGTCTGCAATTCAAATGACCTATCAGTTCTAGGTGTACAGTTTAAATCGTCTAGAACGATACGATGTTCCACATAATTCCCAGTACAGACACATTTATCACAGCTTGAATAACCATTATGAGACTTGACACATTTTAAATAAGCACGTGCAGGCATATCACAAACAAAGTTCTTCACAGTAACACTTATAAGTTTATCATTATATGTTGTACCAACTTCTAAAAGAGGTATCAAGTCTTCTATAAACGATTCCAAGTAGGAAGATAATGGTGATGGCTTTGCAGTCCCACAAAATATACCTATGACAAAAATGCTGTTTTTCATTCCAACAACTTCTGCTAAAATAGGCCAGAACTGAGTATTAGCACTCTTAAAAATTGGTAAACCATCAACGTTAAATGATAATGTTATTTCACTTTGACCATTTTGATATACCACTGGTAATATTGTTTGTAATAAAGTGTTAAACCCAAAATGCATGTAATCTCCACAATCAAGATGTTTCAAATTATAATTATAACATGTTTTTAATAGTGTTCTGGAAGAAGATGGCAGTTGAGGATGATCATGTTTAAGAAACTTTAGTAATGAAGTCATAGCCATATGGGATATATTGTATTCTACAGCCCAAGATCGTAAAAAAGATGCTAAGTCTAACTGTTCATTGTTATTGACTACAAAAGGTAAGCCTGACTCTTCATTAACATTAGTTACAACAGGTGAATTTTCGAGGGATAAATCTGCTGTGTTAACTGACAAATTTGATTGCGAACAACTGTCATTAATTACAGCTATGCTATTCTCACCACTGTTTATATTTATCCACATCGTTTTGTATTTGTACATTCTCATTAGCTGATATGTCACATTCTGTAATATCAAACAGATTTCTTTTTGTACTCACTTTCACTCTTCTATACATTTGTCGCTTACTTACAATAGCCTTACGTGACATAATAATGGCCAAAAAATTATTAAATTAAAGGATTGCTAAAAACAGTTTCTTAAGTAGTAGTCTACAAGGATTGCCTTTGAGACGAAGCCAAGGATTGAGATTTGTTTCTGGTCAATCGCGCTTTTACTCTTTGTGGAGCATGTTTAAGCCACACCTTGATGTCATTTTCTAAATCCTTATCCACAGTCAGTTTAAAGTGTTTTTTAACAGCACCTGCAACAAAATAAAAAGTTTTATACAATGTAATTCTATCTATTTGTAGAAGCTGTCCAGATTTGGCGGTGTTAATACTAATAGAATAGGTATATTTACGATATGCTCAAAAGAAGTAGGTATGTAGGTACATAATTGTGCATACCTACAAAGGTGTGGGAGCAAGTGGTACAAATCAAGTACCTATACATATTTCCTTTATTAATAACAAATAATTAACAGGTCAAAATGTAACAAAGACCTTAATCTTCAATTGTCAATTACTACTAACAATGAATTATATTCCTAATGGGGTTCTGCAAATACCAGTAAGAACATACTTACAAAGGTCGGCTGTTCGAAGAACTACTAGTTTATAATCTGTTTACAGACATGAAAACTATGGAAACAAGTGAATGTATAGTGAGTTCAAACTGTATACTTACGTATAATTGCAGTTTTTAAATATAATTCCTCAAATGCCCTTTTATTATTTTTTCCTCTAAAATTAAACTGTGACGCCAACTCATTTGTCATGCAATGTTTTAATAATTGGTTGATGGATGTGGTGGTTGAGTGTCCACAGTGAGAAACTAAGTAATTGCACTGAAAAAAAAAATACATATAGATAAATTAAAAGTAATATTTTAAAGCTGAACATTACCATCTGGGAGCTATGATGCCACAAACACACAAACAGATACACGGACATATCAAACTTATAAGCTGCATATTCAGGTCTGAATTGACATTATCAATGAATCATTACACCTGACCTGCTACACTAAGAAATAAGTGCCAGTCACTCAATTACGATCAACTTCAGCTGAGTACATGATCATGAGCAGTTTTATAACACCAGGAAATGGTTCATACTTACCTCAATACCTCTAAGAAAAAAACAAGTAAATAACTTACAAAGTTGGCAAATTTGTTGTCACATGTCAGGTATGTTTCAATTGCTGTTAATTCTTCTAGATCATTTAATGGTAGCTGCACAGGAAGCTCAATTGGAGTTGCTTTAGAGTTTAAGACCTCTAATTCATTCTGTTGTCTGATCCAATCTAAGATTTGTTTATTTTGCTCCACTATGGTTGACAAAAGTTGTAGAGTTTTGGTCTCATATCCTGAAACAATTTTTTTTTCTAGTTAGAGGTCTTGGTCGACCTACACTATTTTAATAAGATGTTAACTATTATGAGATCAATTGCCAATCAAAAGGTGGTTATTTTAATTACTATTTTACCCACAAAAAACAAACAAGAAATCAGAACAAACATCCTTAAAAGGAAAATCAATGTTGTAACCCCTTATTGCATTGTTATGTTTTAGGCATTACCTGGTGTTGTTCCAGCTGAGGTCTGTCTAGTACTCAGCGGTGTCTGCTTCTGTTGAATTATCTCCAGAGCGGCAGTTGAACTACTTGCCAAATAAGTTGTTTGTTCTGGGGTTATGGGGGGCTGACTGTCCTCCTGAGATTTCTTTGGAGTCACAGTACCTTTAATAAAATAATGTCATTTTAATTACTAGTATAATTTTCCAGATTCACCTAATTAAATTTAAAGAGTTTATTCTTTTACCATGGCATACTGTTTACTTTTTTTATTGTAGACATTATGTGGATATTATGGATAAAAAAAAATTTGAACCTGTAGTAATATAGGCACATCAGCAAAATGCTGCTCGCCTATTATTAATCAAATAAATAAATAAAATAATTACAAAGCACACATCCATACATTTAAGTATTTAATAATAAAACAACAAACTGTAACATACCTTTTTGTTTAAATATGTCTGTTGCATCAAATATTTCATCACCTGATGATGTTTCATGATCTGATTGAAATCTAACAGGCTTTCGTCTTCTCTTTGATGTCTTATCATCATCAGCATCAGTAACATCTATATCACTATTGACTTCAGCTTGTTTTGCTTTTTTTCGTGCTATAATCAAATCCTCTGAAATAATAATGAAATTGAACACCTTTGTTAAAACAATACATGACATAACCGGGCCAAGCCGGAGATTGTGGGATCAATCCCCACAGTGGGATAGTTATTTATGCTCCACAAAAATTAGTTCAAACACAAATATTTATGATGGTACATTCTGATTATCCTGCTGACTAATTAGCTACATGTAAATTTTCACAAGCAACATAACAGTGTGTTCAGGCAACGCACTGTTGCTTGAGAGCCAGTTCAATTCCAGTACAGTGAATGTCACATTTGTAAGTCCTAGGTCCATGCTGGTTTCCTACACTGTTAAGGAGCAAACCCGGCCAAATACCAGACTCAATTCTTGGAAAATGAAACTGTGAGTGATTGTAGATTGTTGAGATTCATTCCTGAAATACTTACCAGTTTCGAAGAATTTTCTTTTAAGCTTTATCAGTGGCCATTCGTTGTTAGGTTCATGGTGTTTCTGCAACAGTTTATTAAACTGGCTGGAAAGTTTGGACGTCGGCCAAAATGCTTCAAATTTTTTTGGGGTGAGCCATTTTTCACTTAAAATTACAACACTTCCGGTGCCTGGACTTTCGGACTCTTCTTCTGCCACGATGTATTTCGGTTGACTTGAAATATTGCAGGGCTGCATTTGTGTACCAAAGCCACAGTACCTACTTTACTGCAAATCAAAAATAAAATTTACAAAATAGTTAGGTTAGGTTAGATAGAGGACATTGAGAGTTTACTCAGCTATAATTCAGTCCGATGTTGAGGGCTTATTAAGTTAAGGTATATAACATATACTATACTGATATACAATACATATACTGATTTAATTTTAACCTACTTTTGCCAGAAACCCTGCCACAGGCAGACTCGACCACATGGCAGATACCTACTCTCATTTCCTATATACATACTACATAGGTACTACAAATTTACTGTGACTTTTATATTTTACACAAAATAATTCTATTAATAATATAAATAGAAATTGCACATATCTTACCTCTATAACTATTTAAATCACTTTTATCACACAAAGAATTTCAGATAAAACATTAACAACTCACTCACTCACTGAACTGAATCTGTTATGTTATGTTGCCAGCGCGCGGTGCCAGATTTTACCATAATATATATATTTAATTACCATCTGGTTCCCATAGTACAAGCTCTGCTTAGTTTGGGGCTAGATGGCGCTGTGTGAAAAATGTCCCCCAATATTTATATTTATTTATATAAATTTATTTATATATACTACTTTCATTCTCTCATGCTAAAATTGGTAGTTTTTGTGGTGGGAGAAATAGGTATGCCAAGCTCCATACAGAAATGCACAATGCTCATAAGTATTTATGTTATAATTTACTAGTGACTTGTCCCGGCTTCGGGTGGACATCTATTATTTAAACATTTTTGACATAAACGTCAAAGTAAATGTTCGATAAGTTTATATTTTTCCGAAAATGTGGGCGTAAAATAATACAATTTATCTCTAGTTTGGAATCCTACGGAAGTTTATAATTTTCCCAGGAATTTTATAAATTTCCGGTTCTTGTTGTTTTCCGGTGACATATACATATATCTCTTTGAGTCGTATTTCCTCATGACTGAGGGTCGTGACTCCCCCGCAGAATTAATTCATTAGGGGAGTTTTCTTGGGCAGATACATCGTGGTGGGCGCCCAGGTCCTTCCACGGAAGACACATGTCCTCGGATATTGTGGTCCTCAAACATGTCGGTTTCCTCACGATGTTTTCCTTCACCGTTAATCGAGTGCAAATCCACACATAACTTGAAAATACAAGTCATTGGTGTAGGGCGGATTCGAACCAGGGTGCGTCTGGATGAAAAGCAGACACTGGAACCGCTGAGCCACACTCGCTTTTATACATACAAAATAGCCTATATTTTATTAATCAGTGATAATGTAGCATTCAAATGGTGAAATAATTTCTACAATCGGTCCAGTACTTTTTGAGCCACCAAAGCATTCAATTTTATACATTTTATATTTACTTTTGAAACGTGAAATAAGTCATTTTATATTAGGTAGAGGTTGGCTCCCAATTTGAGCACGGTGAATTATTTTGCCAAAGTACATGGAAAAGAGATTTATCTGACAACACTGACGACGGTTGGAGTGGCTCCTTGGGCCTCTCGTAGAGTTCAAGCAAGATAACTCTGCGCGCGGATAAAATTGGAACTGAAATGTTCTGATTGCAATTTGATCAATTTAAGGCCTAAATTCTAGGCATAATCGCTGCCGCCAATCGCGTGCAGAGTAATGTTGTACGGACTCTAGCCGCCATTTTATCGCGATGGCGTCAGTTAAATTCTTAGGCATTACAAATGAATATACGTTTTATGTCATTGCATTAAGATTCATATTAATAAATCACGTGTTGGACGTTCGTTTGAAAACTGATATTGGGTACCTATTTCAATTACAGTAATTTGAGTACGTTACACTTTCAAAATAATATTTAATAGTTTCTAAAAATGCTAGAAATTACGAGATTAAAAATTATTATATACAATTAGGTATCTTTTCACGAACAAGTCACGTTGGCCGTAAAATAAAATAAAAAAGGATTAAAACGATTTATAAATTGTACTAAATCTGTAGGAAGTACAATTTTTCATACAAATAAATTAAAATATAGGTTTGGTCAGTCTCAGTCACTTTCAAGACTTTTTTAAATTGGGTTTAATATTATTATTCGTATTGCTATATGTTTAGGTATTATACCTACCTAGTCTGTGGTAATTATGACTGTGATAATTATTATGACCGACCAAACGCATGGTAGGTACCTAATACCAAACGAAGCATCGTCGACTCCGCTCCGCAGCTCGAGATCGACAAGTCGCCGCGTCGTCGGGCCTGACTTTGAAATGTAGCGAATTAGGTAGGGTAGGTAAGTAAATTTGATAATGCTCTCGCAATGACAATAATTCTCTGTCAAAGTTCTCTAAGTGCTCTCGATGTCTTACACGACGACCATAAACGTAGCGTAACGTAGCTATTTTATGACGTCATAAGTGACGTGAAGTATATCCTATAACGTGTTTAGTACTATTACTGACGTCTTGCATGACGTCATATACTTTCCAACTACGTGTTAGGTCTATTTGAGACGTCTTTAACGACGTCAAGTATATCCTATGACGTGTTTAGTACTATTGTCGACGTCTTACATGACGTCATATATATTCCAACTACGTGTTAGGTCTATTTGAGACGTCTTTAGCGACGTCAAGTATATCCTATAACGTGTTTAGTACTATTACCGACGTCTTGCATGACGTCATATATATTCCAACTACGTGTTAGGTCTATTTGAGACGTCTTTAGCGACGTCAAGTATATCCTATGACGTGTTTAGTACTATTATCGACGTCTTACATGACGTCATATATATTCCAACTACGTGTTAGGTCTATTTTGGACGTCATTAAAACGTCAGAAATGTTCTGTGACGAGTTCAGTATATTCTCAACGTCTAAGACGACGACACAATATATTCTAACTACGTGTTAAGTCTTTATGATACGTCTTGAGTGACGTCAAGTATATCCTATGACGTGTTTAGTGTTTTTACGACGTCTTACATGACGTCATATATGTTCCAACTACGTGTTAGGTCTATTTGAAACGTCTTTAGCGACGTCAAGTATATCCTATAACGTGTTTAGTACTATTATCGACGTCTTGCATGACGTCATATATATTCCAACTACGTGTTAGGTCTATTTGAGACGTCTTTAGCGACGTCAAGTATATCCTATGACGTGTTTAGTACTATTGTTGACGGCTTACATGACGTCATATATATTCCAACTACGTGTTAGGTCTATTTAAGACGTTATATATGACGTGAGATTTGATCGAATGACGTCAAAATTTTTAGAATCACGTTGATATGACGTCATTTATCACGTCCCTTGTTGATTGGGAAAGTGTATTAAAAGTAGTTAAAAATTAATTAACTTATAAACAACAACATTAAATGCATTTTAAATATCAATCATATTTCAACACATCGACCATACCGTACAGTGAGGATACATCCCAGAACTATTGGGCAAAAAACTACAAATCACAGAGATTGGCCGCTGGAGCGTGAACGCAAATAAACACGCCTCGGGGAAATGATTCACACACAATGCGTCAAATAAAGTAATACCTATTGTTTTGTACAAGGTCTTTTTTTGACAGAAAAGGTACTTATTTATGTATATTATTTATAAATTATTATTCTTATTTGTAAAAAAAAACACACATTTTTATTTGAAGTTTAATGAAAATGATAGTACTTATGTTAAAATACTTTTTGCAATTCATGATTTACTCAAAGAGTTGATATTAGTAATAAAAAAATACTTCATTTACCATATTCCTACCGTATTAATTTTTTGTCTTTCAATAATACAGATGTTTACGATAAGGCCGCCCAATGTACGTTAAATTAGTTTTAGTTTCTTAATTTTTTTATTATTGTTTGGTGTACCTACATTAAAGATATATCTATCTACATATGTGTACCTGACAGTAATATCTAAATCGCTTTCTTTCTTTCCGGTTTCTTCTAGGCAAGCGCGCTATATCGTAGATTATAACGTTGCTTAACATCAGGGAAGTTGTAGTCAAGCGTAAGCCTATATCAAGTAAAAAAAAGTCACCTTGTATATCTACTGTCACCTACCACCTACTTATTATATTCTTTCCTGCACAAAACACAAAGGTTTGTTTAAGTGAGTCAACATTGCACATACATGCCTAATTCTGTTTGTTTGGAAAAATCGTGCGGTTTTTTATGCGGGAGGGAGAGTGTGAAGCTTTGGTTTATCGGTGAAAATGTTTTGTGTTGCTATATTCGAGATTAAGGAGTATTTTATAAGAGTACTAACATTTTATTTTTGTATGCAATAGAGCTTTTTAGTTTGTTGTTTTGTTGTTTATGCATGTTGCAGAAAATACATAATAAATTGAAATTATGACAACTGATTCTAAAATATAAAAACAAGGGAAAAAAACTAAACATACTACTACTAACTACTACAAAAAAGGGGCACTTAGAAAATCTTTAGACAAGCCCAAAGATAATCTAAGTGCTCCAGCCCACTACCAGAGGGCAGCGTGCCCAGCATGCTGGCCGCATTACCACGCTGGATGGCAATGCTGATTCTAATATTTTCGCTAAATAATATTTTAATATAATAATAATATTTTCTAATATTTTCTATTCTATCGTATTACTCTTTAAAACTAAACTAGTATAATATATCATCAAAAATAATTATATCTTGTATATTTCATTTCACATTAAATTTTTACACTACTTTCACAAACATTAATATTTACACCCATATTTACAACATCTCCTATCCCAAAGAAAACCCGCCAATATAATGAACAAGAGCTCCATAAATAATAGCAGATCCAGTTAAATTATTGCAATTTTCTTCCCCGCCTTAACAAAGAGCTTTTTTAACTCACAGTGGGCTAAATTCGTAACAAGTGTACCAATAAAACACCCCTGTGTAAATCCAATTTTAGACCCTAATGCCCTTAATACGACCACGGGGCGAATCACTACGTATGCCACTGTCATTTTAACTCAATTTTCTAACCGGCTTTTTCTTCATACTAGACTATTTGTCAAAGTCTGAAAAAGAAGGAATATGAAAATGAAAAAAAGGAATACAAGTACATAATATAGCGTGGTGTGATATGTACTAAAATATTATTTATCAATGTATTTCTCTACTCTATTCAATATGTATTATCTTTATATATAAAACTCAAAGGTGACTGACTGATTGACTGACTGACTAACTGATATAGTGATCTAACAACGCACGGCCCAAACCACTGGACGGATCGGACTGAAATTTGGAATGATGGTAGATGTCATGACGTAGGCATCCGCTAAGAAAGGATTTTTGGAGATGCCACTTTTAAAGGGGTGAAATAGGGGATTCAAGTTTTACTTTTTAATGCGAGCGAAGCCGCGAGCAGCCACTAGTTGAGTACATAAATTAAGCAAGAAATCTATTGTTTGTATTGAATATCTACTAGTTCAATTATGTAAAGGAAAAATACTAAAAAAAACATACTTTATATTAAAAAGATTGATTTGTTTAAATAATGGGTAATAGAAAATAATTTATCGTATGTCTACACAAACAAAATATTTAATCACTGCTAGAACAATAGCAATAAAATTATTTCAACGAATTAAAAAAAACACCGCTTCTTTATGAGTGTCTCTGTACACACATAAGACAGCAGAGTATTCAAATAAAAATATTCGAGAGAATAAAACATGGCGTTTAGGGTGTCAAGATGTTTTTGGGGGACATTTTAGAGTCTCAAATATAGTCGCGGAGGCAATAAAGATTTAGTGGCACATTTTCAAAATGTACCACAATTTATCGTAATATTGGCATTTGAATTTGCAACGTGTATCCGAACATAAATTGGGAATATTGTTTCCCCTGTGCGTTTATTTTTTGTTTATGAAGAAATGAGACCTTTTTGGGAACAAACGTGAGTTGGGTGAAAATTTGGATTATATTTCATTCTGAGTGTTGTTTCTTCAAAACACACAACATACTTAGTAATAATTATCGATTGCAAATATGAACAAACGTCGTGTATGGCCATCTATTTCATAAGTGGAGATATAAACACTCTTGTGAGTCACAATACGAAAATCATTCTGCTTATTTCTTCCTAAAGGACTTTATTAATAAGATCAAACCATCTGCCAACAGACAATTTGAAAAAGACCTATTAAAAAACCAAAATCATATTAATTTATATATTAAATCAAAGTCCCTGTTGCAACAATACGCCTCGTATTTGATCAATTTTTTTATTCCAATTAATTGCTTTTTACGGTATTTTTAGAGTAACGGTAAATTTTAAAATACCAGGCCAAAAAAGTGTCTTGTAAGTCTATATAAATGTTGTTTAATATATTCCTTCTATCCAACACTTTCTATTCCAATAAGATTACAAGCAACAATGACAGCTGTTCACAGACAGATTGTAAAAGACACCCCATTTAAAAAAAAAACCAAAATCAAATTAGTTAATAAAACCAAAGTCCCCAACGGAACATTGCGCTTGAATATGGCCAAAATTTTCATCCAATCAAGGTATTTTGAAGCGCTGATAAAATCTTAAAAACCAGACCATAAAAGGAATTAGGATGTGTGATTGTATGTTTATATAAATCTTATTTTTTATTCACTCAAACCAAGACTCTCTAAATAAGATCACACCATCTGTCAACAGAGAAATTTGTAAAAGACACCGCGATTAAAAAACCAAACCAAATTAATTAAACTCCAAAGTCCCCAATGGAACAATACGCTTGGATTTGCCAAAATTTTTAATCCAATCAATTAACAATCAGTGCGAGCGATACACCGCTTGTTAGTGCTGCTTATTTGATATACGTGACTTGGTTTATTCAAATTTAAACTGGGGTTCGTTTGATCATTTTGTCTGGTTATTTAATTGATGCCCCTCTGTGCAGTTTTCGGTTTTCGATGGTCGTATTCAAAGGTTTTGTAATTGTATTTTTTTTTCATTTCAATTTTTTTTCATACAGGACATTCATTTAAAGTTTTTTGTTAAAGAAGTGTGAAGTTTGGTTTTAAGATGGAAAACTATCCTAAGTACTTATTTATCAATTTGATATTAGAATTAAACTTTGTTTAAAAAAATATATCAAACAACTGAACAAAAACCAAAGAAAATAACTTTCTGAAGACTTGATAACTTCTTTTTTTGGAAGTCGGTTAAAAACTAGGCGAAAGCGACTTTGTTAGTCTTAAAATTGGCTACAACTTAAACTTCTTAAAATAACTTACAACTTTTTGGCGCTCTAAAACATATTTCTTTATATAAAGTCAATAGATTGTGACCAATTTTCATATCTAGGGCGTAGCTAATCGTGTAATAAATCTTTGTCTATCAATTACCAAATTTGATGGTTCATTATAAAAGTTGTGACAATCTTTTGTTGCGATATCTATTGGAATTATGATAAAGCAACTTATTAACATTGCAACTTCACAACATTTTGTTAATGCAAGCTTTGTTTTATATACAAACTATTTTTTAATGATGTATTTGGTTAAAAGGTTTAATAGATATCTTTCTTTCCTTTTTGAATCGGTTCAAACCTAAAATTTGGACTCTTTAAACCACAATCTATTTGTAACATATATTGAATGAAAACTTTCTTACTTCATTTCTTAGCGTTGTCCAATTTACATGAGAAATTATTATAAAGACGTTTTACTAAAATATAAAAGAAGTTTCGTATTGTATTAAAACAATTGGATTGTTTTCGTAAAGAAAACGTTGGCTCCGAATTTCACCGTCCTTATACAAAAAGTATGGCTGTAACAATTATTTACCTTACTTTCGTAGTAAATTTATACGGAGGAAACTTGAAGTTTCCTATGAATATGATGAATTATATTTTCACAATTTGTCTTAGTTTTAATTAAGTTTTCACTTTGGTCAAAAGTAAACTATGCCTATACTAAAATTAATTTTAATTTCATACTCAAATTTTTTTTATTGGTTTCATACAATACTTAAAAACTAAGAAAAGATGTATTTATATCTAATTACAAAGTTGCACGCGGTGTGTTGGCATCCGGACGAGAAATATCTGTATCCCGGATACCAACGTCTTCCCGTTATACATGTTATATTGTTATGTAGCAATATAGTAAAATTACAAATGAGAGTTAGTTTAATAAATTAGTTATTAACAAGTTAACGTAGTTAGAAATAAAAAGTTGCTAAATTTAATATTTAGTGTTTAAATTTCAAGCCTCGTATTTGTTCGAGTACCAATAAATAACTAAATAAATACTTAGTCACTGATTTCTTATATTTCGGAATTCAAATACATCGTAGGGTTAAAAAAAAATATTTTTGTAGTAGGTATTGCTCACAACTCGGACCAAAATAGATTCACCCTTTAACTGTCCAATAGAGAGGTAGAATTAACCACATTATGTGGTGCATAATGATCGCTAATTGGTTGATACGATTACTGAAACTGACAAACATACTGTCATTTCGTATGCATATACAAACAGTACATGTATTCCTGTTCATAAATGAGACATCTAAATTGTAGGCCCTGATAATTTCGTTTTGTTAATTAATTATGGATTATTATTTATTCTGTTGAATAGTTTAGTATTTAATTGATATTTTAAGAATAATAGGAGAGTTAGAATCATTACTTATAACTCCTCTGACAAACTGATTCTACTGTGGAGTCACGACGATCAGTAATGTTTACATTTAAGTTATAAATACCATAGAAAACACTTTATTTAAAAATCAACCAAAAAAAAACAAATGTCTTAGAAATGAACCAGTATCTTATGTGTCTTCTTTCGCACAAAAACAAAGCAAACAAGCAAACATAAGTCAAGAAAGCAATATTTCTCAATAGATCGCGAGACAGGCGAATAAGTTTGGCAAATTAACTCCCTCGGTAAACACATGTTTCCACATATTGTCGCGGGGCGGCAGCACTGGTGATTTATGGCAGTCGGGCGCGGGATACCGTGGAGGACGGACGTGTGTGTTAGGAAAGCACGTGTTTACGTATTATAGATAGATAGATAGATATACACTTTATTAAAAACACCAGCACAATACAGAAATTTACAAAAAGAATATTAAAACTTAAGCCTAGTGTCTTAACTGGCGACCTTATCGCTAAAAGCGATCTCTTCCAGGCAACCAATCTGGCAGGGATAAGACGCAAGTATAATGGTAGACGAGGTGTTTTAAATGTATGTGAAATTACATAAATATTTATCATAAAATAAACATACATAAATAGCAAAATAAACAAATACACTAATACATACTTCAATACATATGATGATAAGTAGTAAATAAATATATGTCAAATAATGATAACTACAATAGCATATACTTACTTCCTTTCTATTCAACTTGTGAGGACAAATACAGTTTAAAAACTTTGTTTTATATTGAGGATTAAAGGTTGCAAAAAGTAATTTCCTATTACTTTAATTTACTGTATTGATAAATGCTTGCAAGAGTGATTTGAACTAAGTTAAAAGGAAGTACAGTATATTAAAACTAAGCATAAGATTTTTTTTATTAATCATCAATTATTTAGCTAACCTATTATTTATATCAGTGCTACAGCTATTGCAATAAACATTTGGTTTTAAACTCAACCCGTAAGAAATTAGAAAACCGTGTTACATAGTAGCCTAATTGACGAGGCGATCTATTCAAGGCGAGACACAAAAAACACAAATACACATAATAATATTTCAGGACATATCACACAGCGCCATCTAGCCCCATACTAAGCCTACGCTCTATATATATCTAGCTTTACTCTCCAAAAACACAAGTCTCCTTCCCCGACAGACAAGCAATATGTATGTTCCACTATTTGTACACAATTTTTCCCCAAAAACAAGTATTTCCTGACCATCGCGTTATAATTCACGGGCCTAATACGTAGCCCGTAAATCAGGCGGACACATCTGCTGGCGAAATAGAAAAATAACAATAAATATGGGGTATATTGTACCCGCTCGGGCCACGGGTTAACAAGATATATTGGAAATATGATGGAGAATTTTGTCAGTTTTTTTGGGAAAACTGTTTCTTAGAAAAAAAGTATTTTTGTATACTAGAAATTCTGACATTTGACTACAATATCACCTAAAACCACACTAGAGCTAGTGATACTGTGTTTTAAAATGGGGCATATTTGTACTAGCGTTAAAATGAGTAAAAGGTACATAATACTTTTTATATTAAATATTATTTTATATTTAATCTTCATTCGTAATATATTTTTATTTAGATAACGAATAGATTTATACAGATAAACAACTTTCGAAAGAAAACGTATTTTAAGTCATCAAGGAAACAAATGGCTATTTTATTTATTTATCAAGATACGGAACCTAACTTGAGAGAAGCCAACTCTAGTGTCGAGAGTTTTCAAACCGCCCTAAGGGTCCTTTACTTGATCACTCCCACTATATTTAAACTGGAAAACATATTGGTAAATTGTTAAGGTGTGATGTATGATATTGGTTAAGGTATGATGGGACTGACATGCCAGTGTTGGCCAAAGCCCCGATAAATAAAATTATGATTTAAAAAAAATGTTCTACATAGCTATATGAATATGTTTAGTGAATTTTCTCACTCCTACCTGTCTAGTCTTTTTTCCTTTTATTGTATACCACGTCCTTTGGAATCTCTTATTTATTCCTTTTTCAATAGTTGCCTGGAAGAGATTGCTTTAAGCAATAAGGCCGCCAGTTGTGGCACTAGTATAAGTATTTTTTTCTTCTTTCTTTGTAATTATTATCGTGTGTTGCAATAAAGAATTTTCTATTCTATTCTAGTCAGTCACCCATACATTCGGACAAAAGAAATGAATAAAGTTGAATACATTCTTCTAAGAGTCTCCCTCTCCTTAATACAGCTTTTATTCGGAATTCCGTCAATAAGCTAACCCTTTGCTAATCCGGCGTATAATGAAGTAGTGTGAGGGTATTATTGACCCCGGCTTTGTATTTTCTTTTATTTCTTATGAATTCCATTTCATTGCAGGATATATCCTTATGTGTATAAATTTGAGAAAAAAACATAGTTATACAAAACTACTACTTGTATTATATCTTTCTTTAACCAAACCAATAATTAGCGCTAATAGGTTTCTTATAAAAATCTATCGAAAATGCTCAGCATCATTCTTTTTGTGACGTACGGAATTTAGCAGGCTGTTGTGTTGTTTTTTGTACTGTTCCGTTTACTTTAATAATTTTAATGTATGTTTTTGAGCAGTGTGCTTTCCACATGTAAAAAATCGAAGCCTGGACTTTAGTAGAAATCAATCTCATTATATAATATTCATGTTATGCACTTAGCTTTCAAAGTTCGGCTGTATTGTTGAATTATTTACTTACTCGTAGTATAGGACTAGTTGGCGCTGCATGACATGTCCCAGAATATTAATATAGATAAAATGAAGTCGAAACCACTCCATCAATCGAAACCAAATGTTTCGTTCAAAATCACCAGCGAGCGAATAATGAATCGTAACAGCAATTACACGCACCACCAACCCTTCAGCACCCGCCTGGTCGCGGGGACCGAGCGGGGTCTGGGTAAAAATATGTATGTATGTGGTAATGTGATCTGTGGATATCGCGATTTTTTTAACTAGAACTGGTTTGCACTGGCCATAGTTTGCCTGATAGTAAGCAAAGGCTAAGATGAAGCGTGCTTACCCGATTAGAACCGATTCACTCTTGCTTTAAAGTTCGCTGGATTATAATGCATTAAACAGAAAAACCTATAAAAGCAGTTTACTTGGTTTTAGACCTTGTTATAGAGTGCATCAGACATTTCTTTTCAATATTAGGTAGTATAAGACATAAAGCGTAGAAAGACAAACCTACTAGACAAATACAAAACCTGCCATAAGCTCTTTTTTTACGGCCAGCGCCTTAATTGAGTGAAAAAAATTACAAATTTAATGTAGGTATTTTCTTTTGTTACAAACTACACTTTTAACTATTACAAAGTAAAGATGCAATCTATGTGAAAAGACTTAAGTAGTACATAATACATACAAACCATTTCACATACAACCAGAAAAAAGTAAAGTTAGCCAGTTGATGCAGACTCCCTCCCGCTCAATAAAAATACCGGAATCCCGGAAAGTATCCCAGATTCGCATCACGTAGTGTCAATATAGAATGCCGATGATTGTGACGCAGGGACTATGGACAAAAATGTTACGGCCAGCGTATTGAAAATAAGTGCCAGGGGACAGTTTGCGACGTCTGGACAAAGGTTTGTCAAACTACCCTCAAAGCATGTCAGTTTTGAATTTGGATTGTTTTATAAAACTTTCATTTATTGTTTCTTTTGTTCTTTGAATAAATTATAACTTTATTGTACATCAGGAAAAAATATACATAAAACAATTTAAAGAAACATAACTTTACATTATTAGCATAACAAATCCAAGATGGCCGCGCCATCACAATGGCGGATTCCATACTTTTTACAACTACCTCAATAAACGAATCAAATTGAACTATAAAGTTGTTGAAAAAATTTATAATATCCCTAGTTATCTTGTCTCAGCTATAACTAAAATCTTTCACCTCACAAAGTATTATGAGTAAACTCTTCTAATTAAGCTACTCTAGTCTTTTTCCCAAACTTCTTGACCCTTCTCGTGTTGATTGGCGCCCCCTGGGGTCAGCCCGGAAGTACACACCTCTAATGAAGATACACATCTGTAGACTGTTTTGGATTGTGGACTTGGACCTTGCTGTTACGAGATATTGATGAAAGTATTTTGCTGTGATGAAGCGCCCGTAGCTCACCTTGCGGAGGTAATCGCACGCGATTACCGACGTAAGACGCGGTCAGTCCTTGGATGTGTGACCGAAAAGTGGCATTCCACTTTAGGCGCTCGTATGGCATGGTAAATTGTAGGTCTCAGCTGTTTGTCTAGTACGGTAGTCGTTAAGCCATTTCAGAGGCAATTAAGGCGACTTGATAAACTTTCGAGACTAGAGTTAGCCACTCTCATTCGATAAGAAGAAGGTGTGATATAGTACGACTGAAAATAGACTAAACAAATATTGTCTTAAAGGTTTTGTACAGGCTAGGCTACTATCGTACTAGTATTGTTGGTACTTGATATATTTGTACCTATTGTGTTAAAAATTGCAGAAATAATTGAACAGACAATCAGAATTTAAGATACATTTTCGCTGACAATATTATAAATTCTGAATCACAAAACTTTGGTAAATTCTGACCTACCTATATTGATAGTTTTATCAAAAATTATATTGTCAGTTTTTACAAAGCCATTGGCAAGTACATTTTTTTGTAATTAACTGTCAGGCACACCACTCTAGGTCATCTGAAGCGAAATTCGCACAAGCGACTCTGTGGCTCAAGATAGAGTATACCTATACTATACTTGCCATCGGGCAAACTTGGTCAAGTGCAAACCAGTTTTAGTTAAAAAACAAACAATTATTGGCCAATATATCTATCTATCTCACATCTGACCAAATAAAAACAAACTCGAGACCATCTTAGAATATTTACCCACCCCCGATATTAAGCGAGAGTTTTATTTAATTCCGTCTTGTGAAAACATCCCCCATGTTAGCTTTGGTCGACGCACGTCGATGGACAAATACGCCCAAATTATTGCCCTTTTCGATATAAATGCGGCTAAATTCTAGTGTCGATTGAGAATGCTGTTACACCGTAGTGTAATGGTTTATTAGTATTTTAGACATATGGTGTTGTACATTATGCGTTATGTATCTCCCTTAGTTAAATAAAATAAATAAAACTCCCAAACTGTTATTTTTTGGTTAGTGAGAAAAAAGCAAGTGGTCATAGACCTAAATCTCATTATTAGCTGTCCATAAAATACATAAACAACCATACATCATAACTGTTGATTTCAAACTCCATTTTGCTTAGTTTATTTTAAATGCAAAATAGTAAAATTTTAAAACTTATGAATTATTTTAGCAAAGACTTGCTCAACCTCAATCACAGAGTAGCGTGTATAAAGATCTCCTTTACTTCTGCTCAAATGCCTGACTGACTTTATAAAAAAAACTCTTCGGAGAGGATAAAAACGTTTACTGGGCGTCTATATGTCTATATGTCTATATATACCGTAATGATTGCTTTCCATCACGGCAAATGACGGTCAAGTGCAAACCCATTATTTAATTTTAAAAAAAACGTAACCATTATTTTACATTGCGGTGTAAAAGATCCCAAATCTTGTAGCTGTCAAATGAAGCGAAGTTAGTTTAGCGGTCAGCGAGTGGGGCGGCTTATTAAATCTACCGCCGGACTGGGGGAGGTCATTAAGGCTTTCTTTTGTGGTCTATTGATGTCCGATCGAGGGAAAGGACTTTTAAATTGGGCGCAATGGTCATAGGAATACTTAAACATGTGAGAACACAAGCAAGAATACAAAATTGATAAAAGAGTTCTAATGCAGTACTCAAAATGATCGAATGTTTGGAATGACTGCACTGTTAGCTTAGTTGGTAGTGATTCTGCCTTCTAATCTATGGGTGCGGGTTCGATTCCCGCATAACACAAGTAATTATGCATATTCAAAAATTTGTAATTACTTGTGTTGAGTCTGGTCGTTTCTATGTATAATAAGTATGTATTTACAAGAAATATATATGTATTATATTCGTTATCTAGTGCACATGATTCAAGCGAAAGCTTAGTATGGGGCTGGATGGTGCTGTGTGATATGTCCTGAAATATTTATTTAATGTGTCGGAATATTTATTTATTTCAGCCACAATAATTACTTGAGCGGCTGTCGCTTCAGGCTTTCTAGCAGTAAAGTGCTTAACAATCTAAATCTCTAAATATTAGAAAGGAATATTAAAATAATATCGAAGGACTAAATTTGCCTGAAATGTATTTGTACCGCTATTACCATATCTTGTCTTGTATATTGGCAAATTTTCATTTTTTTATTACTGTTTGCATAAAAGTAAATGTATGTATACTTTATTACGTAATCTATTGTAAATTAGCAAATTAATGAACAACCACATTTAGTGCTTGTCTTAACTTAAAAAAAAACAGTACACGGTAACTTTTTACAATTATTTCTACTTCTATAGTCAGTATATAAGTAAACTAAAGCAAGTTGAACTCCCCTTACGTATTAATTCTGCGAGGGAGTCACGACCCTCAGGCATGAGGAATTACGACTCACAGAGAGAGTATTTTTAACTCAAGCAAAGTAAAAACTGAGACTACATCTATGCTATCCGTTGTTATCACTGGGTCGTGCCACCGCCGCCATGTCACGTCGCACGCAGTCACGACAAGCGACACTGTGTCCTTGCCGACACTCTCTTGACTTGAACTTTGGTAGACAATGCAAACATCATCAGCCACTTGTTAAACTGAATATCGTCACTGTCACTAAGGACGAGGCATATGTCTAGTTAACTTATTAGTTTGTTGTTTTAAACATTGGTACCTATTTAAACAATGAATTTAATTTAGATTAACGTGCCTATGTACCTACTAAAATCTTATGCCAAGATCTTCTTATCGTAGAATAATAAAATATATATAAAAATAGGTAGGTTATTGGTTTTAAGGTTTTGTTCATACGCCTACATTTAAATATGTAAATCTATATTTTTCATTCTTTCTTTCATTCTTTCTTATTTTATGCAACGTGTCATTTTTTTAGACGTACTCGTATGAGTAGGTGTATTTTTAATTTTAAGGATGTCCAGTGAGAATATGATTGGCTCTTGATTTAGTCAGGACAAAAAAGCTACTGTGGTAATCAGGGCCAATTTATCACCATCTTTATCCATACTAATATTATAAAGCTGAAGAGTTTGTTTTGTTTGTTTGAACGCGCTAATCTCAGGAACTACTGGTGCGATTTGAATAATTATTTTTGTGTTGAATAGACCATTTATCGAGGAAGGCTTTAGGCTATATAACATCTCACTGCAACTAATAGGAGCGAAGAAATCATGGAAAATGTGGAAAAAATGGGGAAAATAACTTATCCACGCGGACGAAGTCGCTGGCACAGCTAGTGTTATATATAAATCGGTTCAGTCGTAAATCGGGTAAACATACCATACAATTTATTACATACTAGTGGGTGCTCGCGGCTTCGCTCGCATTAAGATGTAAAACTAGCATTCCCTATTTCACCTCTTTAAAAGTGGCATTTCCAAAAATCCTTTCTTAGCGGATGCCCACGTCATAACATCTACCTTCATTCCAAATTTCAGCCGAATCCGTCCAATGGTTTGGGCTGTGCGTTGATATATCACTCCGTCAGTCAATCAGCCAGTCAGACTTTGAATTTCATATATTTAGATTTTACTTTAAACATAAATACTCCCCACAAACTTTCGTTATTATAACATTAGTGAAATAGTCAGAAATTGCACTGTCTCTATATTGCATAAGTATAGAACACCGCGAAGTAATATTGTTGTCATATCAAAACATTGTAAGTTTGCTTTTCGAAATGGAACAAAACAACATCTCTGTGCTCTATGACTTTATCCGAGCCTGACTAGTGTCACCATCTATTTGAAAATATATAGACATTTTCTGAACCGTGACAAATTATTTGCATACATGAAATTTATATGTATGTGTATATATGTATAACTTATCTTATTACATTTGTGTTCGTGAAGTTAGGTATAAGTATGTAGATATTGACTACTGGACGTACAATATATTTAATTTATCAAAGAGTTTTTTTTAGATTATTTGTGTTAAAAAATTGGCACACAGTACAGAAGCCATATTAAAAAATAGTAAAAAAGCCAGTGGTTATAAATTAATGAGGATTTAACACTATACACAAAGTAGAAAAAATATCACTTAATCATCATCATCCAGAGCCTTGTATATCGCAGACCACTTACTGATATAAAATAAAACACTATCACCAAATAACCTCAACATATCTCCCATTTTCCCAAACCATGGCCCCACTAGCCATGCAAGTCGGCATGATCAAAGCTTGTTTCTCTCTGTAAGTTGAATTAAACCGCAATAAAGTACCCGCTATCTCGCATCTTGGTTAAATATGGACCTACCCTAAATCGCATGTGATTTTTTATCTGCGTGTGAAATGTATGAGCAGGTCTGACCTTGTTTGTCTATTTTTAATGGAGATAAAGATAGTATGAAAGACAAGGCTAATGTGATGACATTTTGTGCTTAATAGGAGGGCAGCACTGTTGAAATTCTAAATTATCTGTCCACGCATTATCATCATTTTGACAATCAGTTTTCATCTCAAATTTGACTAAAAATGTATAGAGATGGATAATTCAAATATATTAGATCAATTGTAATTTGCCAGAATTATCCTAAAAACTGGCACTTTACCTGGTCAAATGAATCAATAAAGAAATTAGCTGATACCTCTTGATGTATTCTTAGATAGGTGATGTGTAATTACAAAAAGGAATATGAGGTAAATTTAGGAGTACTTTACTTGAAAACACAAAAAATCGATTCTAAATCATATTTCCGTCTTGTCCTAGCAATCACCGTCTCCTTTAACCCCTCGCTACAAATTTTTATGATCACGTTAATACTTCGTATAATTTTGTCATTACGTCGCCGCGTTGGAAATGCTCCTTAAGCTGCATGATGACTTGTCTTTGCGAAAAGTTAATTATAGAGGTAGGAAAATAATGACATAGGTACATAAATAAGACATTATTGCTATGAAGTGAAAGGATTCCTTAAAATTTGTAGTCAGTGTTTCTACGAAGTTATGAACTGCTAGAAAACATATATCTCAAATGAATTGTAATATATGTATATAGGTTAAGTTTTTCAAATAGTAAAAAAACATATTTTACTACTACCAGCCCATTAAAATGTATGTCTAAACCTAAGGAAGAGCCTACACTCCACAATACAGGTAAATTACATCCTAGTGTGGAGTGTACGGAACAAAGTTGTATAAGTACCTAAATTTTTGCTAAATAAAGTTATCTTTAACTTATTATCTTTATTTTTACTTCTTTTTACTTTTTTTAAATCTAAGTACAACAGAAATAACTCGAATACTCAGCTTATGTCAACCACAACTGAGTACTGGGATAAAAAAGATTATTTTTACAATTAATGTCAAAGTTTGGTTAGCTATTAGCCAGTTTTATTGTTTTATTTTTATATAAACTAAACTAAAAGTGGGAATTTAGTTTGCCATTTAAACGGGTGCTAAAGTATGTTCCAACTATATGTATATACTAACTAAATTAATCCTAGAGCTTAAAGCTACCGGTAACTTTACCCTTGAAACAAGCCTGAAAGCTTGAGCTACTGTCCAACGTCAGTAAGATGGTATCTACTCTACTCAGGTTTCATATGACAGCTTTATGAAGCTCTTGTGATGAAGGCACGAGCTTTAACAAAAAAGGATTTCGAAGAAAAGTTTGTTATGAATGGTTTAATGTTGTTTTTTTTTTTTGCTTTTGGGTGCGTGCCTTGTGCTATCTTCTAGGCGGTTCTTTGAAGAATAAGTTACTTAGAAAGTGAAAATAATAACTGAGTGAAAGGACAATTTAATGAAATAGCAATAAGTAAATTATAATTATTATTATTATTATAATTAATGATTAAAACGATGAAGCAAATATTTTCCTTATATTATACAAAAATATATCTGAATCTTAGGTTTATTCAGGTATTTGATTAAAAGTTTGTTTTAAGTGACCACGGAAAAGTGACACTTGTAATTTGGTATCCGGATTTACGCGGGTAGCACCGCGGGGCGTTGCTAGTCTTACAGAAAGAATGACGAAATGCGAGACTATGTTTTTTTTTACAAGAAATGGGTTTGCACTTAACCATAATTCGTCTGATGGTAAGCAATCATAACGGTCTAGGATGGAGTGTGCTTATCCAGTAAGAACCGATTCCTTCTCGATTATATATATATTATTTTATTGTCATTATGGTAAGATAGACTTATATTTACAATATTAATACATAAAAACAAGGAAAAAAACTAACACACCGCTTCTATCTACAACATAAAAAGGGGGTGAGGGTCAATTATAAAATGTATAGAAAAGCCTAGTCATTATGATATGTTTGTTCATACCTTATTTGTTTTTTTTTTCCAGGTGCACAGAGCAGAAGGTCGGGCTTAGGGCTAGCGATGGAGCTGTTCGAGCAGCACCAGGGAACACATATACTACAGGTTTGTATCATATAAAACTACAACATTATGTAGTCTAGTCTAAATATATAAAACTTAAAGGTGACTGACTGATTGACTGACTGATATAGTGATCTATCAACGCACAGCCCAAACCACTGGACAGATCGGGCTGAAATTTGGCATGCAGGTAGATGTTATAACGTAGGCATCCGCTAAGAAAGGATTTTTGGAAAAACCGCTTTTAAAGGGGTGAAATAGGGGATGCAAGTTTTACTTCTTAATGCGAGCGAAGCCGCGAGCATCCACTAGTTAATTTACAAAGAAAACGTATGTAGAGGATGATACGCGTAATGTCATGCAAATTATGCTACTTACTAGACAGGACCTTCTTACGATAAAAAAACTAAGTCAATTTGCCACCATACAAGTTGCACCAGCCACCTACTCAAATCACAGTTTTGTTTATATCTATCTATATATATAAAACTCAAAGACTGACTGATATAGTGATCTATCAACGCACAGCCCAAACCACTGGACGGATTGGGCTGAAATTTGGAACGAAGGTAGATGTTATAACGTAGGCATTCCCTAAGAAAGGATTTTGGGAAATGCCACTTTTAAAGGGGTGAAATAGGGGATGCAAGTTTTTCTTCTTAATGCGAGCGAAGCCGCGAGCACCCACTAGTTAAGTTAATAAGAAGTTATTGATTGATCGTAATTATAACAGAGAAGATTATACCTTTATTCGACATAAAGAGAGCAGTTAGACTAACATGGTTACTTTCAATTTGACTTAGCTTGCAGCTCATCAAATACCGGTAGCTTATTTTAGAAACAAAATCCTGACTAAATTAAGCTTCTAAATTTGCCACATGCGCCCGCGCAGGTTAACAGACAAACAGGAAACGGAAACGAAACCTAGACCTATGTATAGCACTATCCAGACTAGGCCTTCTATGCAAGTCTTTCACGACTCATTTACACATTCATGACTACTGATCCCATGACGCATGGCACGACCCATGACTCATGGAAAATTGACACTGACTTAATAATCAATAGAGAACTCACTAAAAGTTAAAAACCCTTCATACATATTAAACAGATAGAAAAAGGCCTTAGTAACTAAGAAATGCATGGCTAAAATAATAAAAACATTAAAGTTTATTTTTACCACTTACTACGTATGCCAACTTATAGTATCGAAATTAGTGTAACTGACTAGTTTCTAAAATAAGATCAGGCGTTACTTTGCGGAAATCCATTGTTACTGAAACTGAACTGAACTTTGGAGAAATATGTAGGTAGTGTTTTTCCGCTGCGACTGCTCCTTAACCGACATCAAACAACAAACTTGATGGTTTTAAGGTATGTTCCTCCATATACCACCGCCACACCTCACCTCCTAACCAACGTGGCCTCCGTGGATCTCGAGATCTTACCAGCACCGCACCTTGTGTCTTGAAGCTTTGTTCAAGACAACTAACACTTACGGATTACTTTAAATTATGATAAACATGGGTGAAAGGGTCACAATACAATACACAAGTTAGCAAATTTTAGATGGAACGGTTTGTATACAAGGTAGGAAGGTACTTAGGAGTCTCTCAATTATAATTATCTTTGACAAATTTCAATCAGCTCCTAACAGTTTGTTTACTTTTGTCACCGAACAAAAAAGTCACACTCGAACTTGACTTTACATTGCGTAATCTGTTGCTTGACTTCACGCTCTTTTACCAACAAAACACACAATGGAAGTGCCACAAAAGATACTATAATAGCTACCAGCAATAGCGTAGTATGTTGCCAAGCTATTATATTAGAAACCTTAATTTAATATTTCGTAGATTTCACCGAAATTTCAAAACAAAATTAATTCGAAATTTCAAACACACGTTTTCTGGGCCATTCTTGATAGGGTTGTGAAAAAAACTCTATTATAGTATTCGATCGAGTAAATTATCATTTTGCAATCGATTCTCAGTCATTACTGGTCTGTGGGTGTTGCGGTTTCTATTCTATTCTCTTCAAAATGGCCGTGTACGTGATTCCTTGGTTCTATTTATTTTTTTAGCGCAAAATGCAACTGTTTTGCGGGACTTTGTACGTTTTGTTTGAAAAAAGTGTACGTGCATGCTCTGGCTGTTTGTTGTGCAATCTTGGCCGTAATCTGAGAGGTAAGTAGATGTAAGGTCTAGAAATGTTGGCTGTTCAGACATATCTCAGTACATATAGAAACTATTTAATGCTAAGATTGAAGTTAAACTTACACAAACAACAACAAAAAAGAGCAAATACCATCACGATTGGTCCTTGCGTGAATGACACATGCATAAAAGTATAATTTTTGTTTTGGAATTTCCCATCACATCAGACTCTAAATATATCAGAAACCCCAACAATGGTTTAAAATCTCTCGAAATTTGTTTGTGCCAATTGTACTTTTAACATGATTGTTTAAAATTACTTTTGAGCAAGCCTACATCTAAACCAACCGTTACATATTACACGACGTACCTTCTTATTAATCTCACAGCTCCATAAATTAATTTACTAGCGGAAAACAAGAAAAAAAAAACAATGAAACCCAGCTACGGTTTTGATTCAGTTACTTTCAATAATAACACGAACAAAAACAGTGCACAAACAAGACCCACGTACTTGTGTGGAAATAAAACAACATTCTACACTGGAGAATGAAATCGTAGACATAATGTACCAGGGACGCCTCACTACCTACACTACTATGCAAACCGTTCAATCGATCTTATGTGCTTAAAAGTGTATGAGAGTGGCCAATTAAAGTGTGGAGTCTCAAATCGTCTAATATGGAATAACGTCTGCCGTACTAAGACAGCTGAGGCCTATAATTTTACACGTCAATCAAACTACAAAAGCGCCCAGATAGAATATCACTGTTTGGTTACCAATCTTATCCCATACAGTGACTGCTCTGTTAGCTTAGTTGGTAGTGGCTCTGCCTTCTAATCTAGGGCCGCACCCCTTCGATTCCCGCATGACACAAATAATTACGAACATTTAAATTTGTAATTATTTGTGTTGAGTCTGGTCGTTTCTATGTATAATAAGTATGTATTTACAAAAGAAAAGTATATATGTATTATATCCGTTATCTAGTATCCATGATACCAGCGTAAGCTTAGTATGGGGCTAGATGGCGCTGTGTGATATGTCCAAAAAAAAAAAAAAGATACGAGTACAGATGGCAATACAAAAAAAACATTTATTTAGTCATAATCAAAGTAAAAAAAAACATTTAATAATCAAATTTTACATCCTATATGACAGCGACTACAGTTGCTTAAAATTGGTTAACGAAAACGAATTCTTTATGTGTGCTTCCTTATATATATTCTCCATGTTGAAGACACATTATCTAAGAGCATCTTTATGAATTTCTATGACATTTTTCTGTGAGATAACACGTTTAGCAACAAGTAGTAGTCTACAGTGTATATTGTCTTTGACAACAGCCCATTAAGTTCATAATCTCGACTTTTGCGTTTATTTTTCGTATCGAGAAGCGTTTAAACGCAGATTTTGTTATAAAAACAGTTTGTTGGAAATGTCGTTAAGTGTTCGTATTTTGTCAACCGTGCATCTCATTAAATGAGATGAAATGAATGATGATGACTTTGCAGATAGTATATTGACTGGATGCGCTTAGTTGAATAAAATTTGACAACTTAATAACTAGTTTTTGAGATTTTTTGAATTATGTCTGAAGTGCAATATTTTGGGGACTATACGTAATAGACGTAATCAGGAGGTATAGCTGTGTCATATTTTTAAGTTGACATTTTTTTACAGATTTGTACAAAAATAAGAGTGTAGCAAAACGTTTCAATGTTCACCACTCGTTAGCATTCAATAGTACACATTCCAAGTAAGGTAGATATTTGAACATACGCCAACAACGACAAACGTGGTGAATAGAACCTTTTAATATTATATGTAATATAATATAGATCTGTCTGTACATTAGTGTAGATAAGACAATAAATAATAAAAATAATAGATAAAAATTGGGCACAAAAAATATTCGTAGACGCTTTAACTTATACCTTTACAATATAATAAATATATATAATTAATACATATAATATTAGTGTAATGAGAATTACTCGTACATAGTATATA
Source organism: Macaria notata (assembly GCA_927399415.1). Lineage (NCBI taxonomy): Eukaryota > Metazoa > Arthropoda > Insecta > Lepidoptera > Geometridae > Macaria > Macaria notata. The sequence continues at coordinate 9,694,137 of OV656741.1, forward strand.
TGTATATGTTTGGTAAGTTAAAGATATTACGCAATATTAAATACGCGATATTGACAAAAAATTCTTTATGACATCAATTTAACTAAACTTGCACATTTGCCACATCCATTATCTCTAACCCGTTGTAATAATTTTCCTCGTGCTGATAGTTTTTTCGTCACCACTCTAACTATAGTTCGGTTTGTTTACCATTTTTTGTGTCGAGTTCACGAAATTGAAGTTCGATATCGTAAATTCGTTCCAGTTTTGAGTATGTAGATTGCATAGACAATATTAAACGGAGACTCCTAATTATTTGACCATCTTTTATCTTATTATTAACTAGTGGGTGCGCGCGGCTTCACTCGCATTAAGAGGTAAAACTTGCATCTACCTACACCTATTTCACCCCTTTAAAAGTAGCATTTCCAAAAATCCCTTTCTTAGCGGATGCCTACGTCATAACATCTACCTTCATTCCAAATTTCAGCCCAATCCGTCCAGTGGTTTGGGCTGTGCGTTGATAGATCACTACATCAGTCAGTCTTACATATGTATTTAGATATTCTATCTACCAAAGGGTCCTGCGCCAACTAAATTATCAATTTATCAAGCGTCACGCTAAATGGACCAATCAGGAAACCACAAAATCACTTAAAATTTTTATGTAGCCTATTTTGTTGATCATATTTAGCACTAGTGAAGATCTTGTGTTTATCCGCATATTTTGGTACGAAAGATATTTTTTTACAGGAAGTAATAGTTAATCCAGGATATAATAAATCTGTATATCAATAACACCATAATCCATCTAGTTGTTTCAACCTGAAGAAGTAACATATAGACATACCTTACACTCACAAACATCACTTGTATAATTTTAGTGACAAACGTAAAATATGTATGCCGAAATTTCAATAGCCATTATCAGGTGTCGTTTAGTTATTATATCACTGATAGATAGATGAATGGAAAGGGAGCTTATTAAGCTCAGATTGAGAAACGATGATGATAAGCAAAATAGTTTATTTATGACGGTGTAGTTACGTACTTACCTGTTTAGTTAACTCTACCGTTCTTCAGCTACCGTTATTTTACCAAGTTATGAACCTACTATTAGCCCGTGGCTGTGCCCGGTTTGATTAGAAATTAAAAGAAGATTAGGTAGTTATATATTACTATTACTTTTGGAACCTTTTGCTATGGTTATGTCTATTACTTTTCTGTTGTGGACATAAGTATGTGGATAGTTTATATACATTCACATTTTATTTAGGCATAGTATCTTATTGGACAATTGCAGCGTGAAATTTTTTTTCTCCCTTCCTTCTCTCTGTTACCAATCTACAATTTATTCATCGAATTTAAAATAAAACTTTGTAATTAGAAAGGAAATGATAAAATCTTTAAACTGTGACCATAACAAAATCAAATGCAAATAAAATATGTCATTTGATTGCATTGCATTGTATGACAATGCAAATCAATTTTACCTTTTTTGCTAGTTATGAATATGCATTTTGAATTGAGGAAATAAATGTGAGTAGGTAAAACGGTCAAAATGAACTGTAATACTATACGAAGTATGCTACGGTGTAGTGAAAAATTTAACTGATGTATTTTTAAGTATTTAATCATATCAATCGATGATGATTCATCATTATATACCGTTGATTACTTTTATGGATAGTTAAGCCACGTTAGAGGCCTATGAGCGGTTTGGAAACTCAGACACTAGAGCTGGCCACTCTCATACTAACTTAAATTCTATATCGATTGAAAAAAACTCGGCTATAAGTTAACTCGAGTTGGCCACATAAATGTTATAAAATAGTCCACTATAAGGATATAACCTAAGCAATGTCTGTTCTGTTAATATTGTATTTTTGAAACTACATTTTTCTCTATTTTCAGTATCTTCTTATCGAATGAGAGTGGCCAACTCTGGTGTCGAGAATTATTTTCAGTATAAGATGAACTGATTACCGCTCATAAATAACTCTTTTGTTTTTCTTCTGTATACTTTTGTTATTAATGTAATTTTTATCATAACAATGTTTTTTTCTCTTTCAGTCACTAGACGGTTTCGCGTTGTCAGTGGCGGCGGACGGGAGGTTCCTGTACATATCTGAAACTGTTTCTATATATTTAGGATTATCACAAGTAAGTTCTTACATTTTATTATACCTAGTACTTAAATACCTAACTCATATTATATAATTGTGCTGGCTAAAGAAGATGCTCTAGAAATGTTGCTTGAATTTGCATGGATACAGTACCTAGTCAGAATTCGCATTAGGTGTTTTATTGAATTATATGTTTTATAGAAAGATAGCAAGAAGAAAGATAGAAAGTAGCAAGATTAAAAACAAAGTGTGATAGAGTAATGTATAATCAAATCGTAAGTATCCAAATAAAAAATAACAGCTGTAGAAAACCAAATACATACTAAGTAGGTTTCATGGTTTATCAGTTTAATCATAAAACATGTCACAATCCAAAAAAAACATGAAAACCTACAACCATAAACCATAATGACTATGTGGTTACATTTCTAGAGACGAGGTGTTTATTAGGATACCCAGAAATTTGTAAGTCATTATACATATATTATATGATGTACAAGTACAATAGTTTATATGAAAATAGGGTTGCAGTATTCTACCTTAATTTCATTTACCATCACACAACACACACAATAATCACAACCATTCACACACACACACACACACACACACACACAAACACACACAAACGCAGGTATAGTCAGACGATTAAATCAGAAATTTTCGGCTCTCAAAGACAGAGACATCCGGAGACACTTATATGTAACTGCATTTGTTATCAGATAACAACAAGACACGTGTTATATTATGACGTTTACGTGGCCAGAGTTTAAAGCTATCTATTTTTATCTCTCTCTATGATTTTGTAAAGATTTTTTTCTCAGTGTTTGTGGTTCACGGGAATTTTCTTTTGTTTTTGGAAGGTTTTGGTAAAAAAATTAAGATGGTCTTGGTTTCGAGAAGGTTATGAAAGGTAGTTCTTAATAGGGGTGGGATTTGATTTGATAAATAGTTAAAAGAGCCAAGGACGTGTCTTTAAAGAAAGGATCTGTTTTTTAAATCTCGGAACGGTCAAAATTTTTAATAACAGAAAACAATGAGATAAGATGAGGAAATAGGAAAAAAATCTCGCTAGCCCTGATTGCAGTATCTGGAGTTTTGAATTTCAAAACTCATCGTGTACCTAACATGTTAAATAACATCCATATCTTTACTTCAATTCAGTAAAACTTTAGCTTCAGACATAATAAAAACGAGTAGATGTGTATTTTTTTTAATATTTAAAAGGCTTCGTTGCTTATTCCATATATCTGCCAGACACTGAAAAATGTAATGCGAAAAATGAATTACGAGATTCATATGCTAATGTAGGCGTAATAAACTTGTTTGTCTCAAAGAATTCCATTCGAACTGACTAATAAGATTATATTTAACTCAGACATGAGTATAATTTAGATTTTGTTTAACTTGGAGGTTTGTGAATTAAATAACACGACATTAAAAAGCATCAACATATTTGTAAGTAGAAAGAAACCACCAAATAGACGTTCTAATAATCCAAAGCTTTAATCAATAATATCTCTTTATTGCACACCAAAATAAATTACAATATGAAAAGGACTTAAACTATAAATAAATGTACAAGTGGGCTATCACCTTGAGAGATCTCTTCCAGGCAACCTTAGCAAGAAAGCGGTGAAAGAGATCAGTTTGTTTGTTTTTAATGCCCCTATATTTAATACTTAGGAGTGTCTAAAATATATCGTCAATGAAACCCAGGGATGCTAAGCAACATGGCTTCAGGGGAGGTGCGAGCGAGACAGCGGATAGGGGGAAAGGGACGCTGCGATATGCCGGTCACGTTCCAAGCGAGGCAGGCGCGTGCTTCTCATTCTAATTTAGCAGAACCTTACAGCGAGGCAAACACTGCGTCGTCTTAACCGAAAATGAAGAAAATACGTCTTCCTTGTCGGAATTGACGGGGAAGAAATGGTTTTGTAGTGTCTAATGTTTTTTTGGGGTTTTGCTAAAGCTGGAAATGAGTTACCTAACACGTTTTAAAATCATTATTATTTATTAGATTTTACTGTAATTCCCGTTATTTTTTATTCGCGAGTCAAGAGACAGAATTATTAAAAGCTAACAATCTATAACACTACACACAAGAAAATTCGCTATACCTAATCTTAAAAAGTTTTGTCCTGATTTTTCATCACAAGCAAACAAAATTTCACTTATTTAACTCACCGACTATGTTGGCAGATTACTTATTAATGCCTTAGTAAATATAGTCTAAGTACAAAAGACAAACCTAGCTACGTCCATTGTACAAACAGTTGCAGACTTACTAAGTACTATATCTTAACTCACACTATAGTAGCTACACAAAGTATTGTTTTATCACACTCACACATACCTAACTCAATACAATTGGTACATATGTAGGTATAGACCAGACATTGTAGGTGTAGACATAAAATATATAAACTTCCTGGTAAATAAGCGTGGATAGGACTTTCTTTATAACTTCTTATAAGGTTCGTGTTAGACGTTTCGGCTTTATTAAATTCTGTTATTTTGCCAGAATATTGGTTGGAGATAGGCTGTGAACATGGTTACTTTTACATGAGCTTTACCGAGCTTTGGAAGCTTTACGTATAACTTGCAGCTATTTAGCTTTTCTAAAGCTCAAAAACAGTTTAGTCCGAACTTAAAAAGTCAGCATCAAAAACATTTAACAAAATCCAGATTGTCAAAGTCAAAGCATTTATTGCATAATTATGTTATACATAAAGATACATTAATGGTGAGCAGATCTTATGCTAAGGTATCGAGTCAGTGAAACACAATATACCCTAAGTGGGTGTTTGCAATGTATTTAGGTTCGGTGCGGGCCGGTCTATTGTTTTTCGACAAACCGACAAAATCACATTATATTTTCAATTCACATTCGTACAGTAATTTACATTTGGCAAATCTTACGTAAATACCAAATCAGATTTGATATACGCCATAAGACGATAAAACCCATGGCTTTCCACGAATCGACCACCACATCACCACCATTGTTTTATAGGATTCATATGCACGAGGTGACCACGGATGCGCGACTCCAGAATGTGTAATAGGATCCCACAATTATATTTGATAAATATATTTAAAGGACATTTGCATATTTGTGAAAGGGCTATGAAAGGCCGGCGGATTGAATTAAATGTTTGGAATTTAACGGGTTGAGCTTTGGCGATATATCTTTATCATCTACGAGTAAATAATTAGAAATAATTATTATTATTACAATAATATAGAATATTTTATCAAATTTCTCTCGAGTTTTAGACGTCAAGTATCTTTGTCGTCATTTTTTTCTTCTGTAACGTTCACTCGATCATTATTCGGCGATAATACATAATTCAAGTCAAAAAGAGGATTATGGGATAGCATGAGCTTTCCATCAATTACTCTCTAAGCTTTCCTAAACATTGTTAGATTTAATTTTTATTTTGTAGCATTTTGAAATGTTTAGGCTTTTTGTTGACAAAAAGACTCTGCCCATTGGGAAAATCGTTAAAGTACCCCTCTACTTCGATAATGTTGCCACCAACATTATAAATTGACACACAGCGTTTTAAAACTAGAGTTTGTCAGTACAATTTTAAAGTTCGGAATTCCTCCATTTCAGTGTATATCACAAAGAGATCTCTTTCTACCCACCAAATAATTACACATAAACAAACATCTTCACAACCAGTTAGCATGTACTATGATCACGTACACAGTTATGAATGGAAGTTGTTATCACGAACGCAGGTGGTCATCTAACGAGGCACATGTTTGTAGGTAGTGGTACTGACTAATGATGTGGGATGGATGTTTGCGAATGGAATAGTGCTTAGAACAACTACATACTCAGAAATGTTGGTTAGTGAAGATTCTTAGTCTTATAGTCAGTTATTCTGATGCGTCGTGGTGGGCGCCCAGGTCCTTCCACGGAAGACACATGTCCTTGGATATTGTGGTGCTTAAACATGTCGGTTTCCTCACGATGTTTTCATTCACCGCTAAGCGAGTGCAAATCCACACATAACTTGAAAGTACAAGTCATTGGTGTAAGAACGGATTAGAACCAGGGTGCGTCTGAATGAAAAGCAGACACTGGAACCGCTACGCTACACTCGCGTAGGATTAGGTATACTTTCCTTTAAACGATACTTATGTTTACTTTCTTCCAGGTAGAGATGACGGGCAGCAGTATATTCGACTACGTGCACCAACAAGACCACGCGGAGGTGGCGGAGCAGCTAGGGCTGTCACTCGCGGGCCGAGGGGGCGCTGGACTCAACTCCCCCGCCTCGGGCAGCGAGGACAGCCAGCATGGGACTAACAACCCTGACGGTGCGAGAATTTAAAGTTTTTTTTATAAGCATAGGCGACTATCAGATCAGTAGAAGAAAGTAGAAGGAACGCCACTGTAAGAGATACAAAAAGAAACGACATTAACAAGCAATACAATATCAAGCGATACTATAGCGAGCGAAGACACTCAGCATGGGAGTAACAACCCTGGTGGTGAAAATATTTTTATATCTATAGATTTGATTATACGACGCAAGTGATAGTAGCACAAGTGACTCCAGAATTAGTGACATTTGCTTATATGTCACAAGTGTAAATCTGATTGAAGGCTGGTAAGGTCTTAAATGGAAAAAAAACTAACTATAAAAGGACGCCTCTGGAACAGAGAGCATGCCACAGATTCTACAGTGAAGGGCAGGTTTTCATGTGCCTTCGCTTTTTACACAAGTAGAGCTTTTTTCCGACAGGCTGTACTTAACTTAGCTAGGTATATCATCATATTGGCTGTAGGTACTAGTATGGATGTTATTATCAGAATATACAAATCTTAAAATAATTCTATCAGGCTATTAACTTTGTTCACTTTACTAACATTGAACTTGAGTTTTTTCCGTTATAAAGTAACGAACTGACATAAAAAGACTAGGTTAGGTACATAACGTTTTTTAACTGAATTTTCAGCTAACCAAGGCTCACGTTTAGTAAACCTCCGGTGACTTTACAATATTATAAGTATTTGACTGTAACAAAAGCTTTAAAATAATAGAACGTAATTGAACAAATCTATATATATAAAACTCAAAGGTAGTCAGTTACAGTTGTAAAAGTAACTGACTGATTGACTCGCTGACTGATATAGTGATCTATCAACGCACAGCCCAAACCACTGGACGGATTGGGCTGAAATTTGGAATAAAGGTAGATGTTATGACGTAGGCATTCGCTAAGAAAGGATTTTTGGAAATGCCACTTTTAAAGGGGTGAAATAGGGGATGCAAGTTTTACTTCTTAATGCGATAAAACGGTAGTTACATATCAGTTAAATATTTTTACTTTATTTGATATACGTATATTTATATAATAATAATTAAATAAAGGTTTCACTTAAAATAAGTAATGCGAAGATTAGATACACATTTAGGTAAAACTCTTAAATTTCAAGTAAATGTATATCCAACTTTGTAAGAAAATAATCCACCAAACCACAAAGACATCGTTTTTTGGTGTTGTCGATTAGATATCTCAACAAAGGTGAAAGCTTCTGTACATTTTTTACCGAAACCATTTATATGTTACTCTTTCTACAGAATGATATCTACTGTTACTAGCTGGTTTTTTCTAGAAACATTAATTGCGTGAAATTGTTAGCTTATATCTGGACCGTTTTAGATTTGCCAAGCTTCCTTTTTGGTCCAACGTTTAATAGCGATGTTTCATCTCAAAAATAAAAGTCCTTGAAAACAGTGACCGCTTTCTAGCACCGTTACTTACTCTGTCTAAGTAAGTGTCACATTGCGACACCCAAAAGAAATGTCGAGAATCACCGGCCACAAAAAAATACGGAAAAAATGTGTTCAGAATTCAATTAAATTTATTCTGAGGCCATTGCACCTTTAGAGAAGCGACAATACCGAAAATTTCTATCCGTAAAACGAATCTCCCAATGTTACCAATGATAACTCGTCTATCAAATCAAAATTAGATTATAGAAAAGTCACGGCGCATTGGGAGCTTATGAAACGGTCAATGGGGTGTCAGCTGACGCTTTTATATCTTAAATTAGTATTCTATTTCTATGGGAATATCATCTTCAACCTATTTTAAGCGCCAGTGTGCGCCTAATTTCAAACGCAAGCGCAACTAGTCAGATATATGACCGGTCACTAACCCATATTTTACCTCTTCAAGCCGAGAATATAGGTGTCGGTTCTCAATTAAACTACTAAATTAGCAAAAAAGCTGTTGGTATAATATTCTTTGTTATCAAGCAGTTGCTCGCTTCACTGCACTCGGGTTTTTATCATTGCTGTTCCTATGAGCTGCTTGTAAAAAAAACTTAGTTTGAATGAATATACGCAATCGGTTCTTGATATTTCACTTGCATCTGTTTGGTCTTTTAAATAGTGAAACTAGTGTGTATTGTTTTTTTTGTTCTTTGTAAGAGACATTTTGTCATCAACAGAAATATTTTCACATACTATTATATTAGTATTTGCTCTTATTTAAGCTCTCTTCATTTTTCAATAAGCTATAGCAGTATCACATAGATATGGCCTCAATTGGAAAGGAAAGTGCATCAACGCAAACAAACGAGACGAAAACAAGCAAAAAAGAGTCGACATAACATACCCAATTTTTTACCCGACCTAACGGATAAACCGATTTCAATTTAGATCACATTTAAGGGCTTAGAATCAATTTCAATTTACTCTGAAGGTAGGAGAAAAAAGGTGTAGAAAATCTATCAGGATCGAACTTGTTTGACAGCTTCGCATTGTCGAGTGAAGGGCGTAGTTAAATGGAGGCACAGAACAGTAGCCCGTGAAGAAACTGTGGCATTGTAGGTAGAAGACCATGGAATTGTGGACGAAAATCGTGTGATGATGACAAACTGACAGGAGGTGACAGAGGTTCTACAATCGATGAGTTAATCTGGAGCTCAAATAAAGCAGAAAGACGATATTATTAGAGTCACTAATAAAAAGTATCTATAGATTAAATTATGACATTACAATAACTAAGAAAGGATGTCTGCTGTTTTAAAACTTTATTCATTCAATATTATCGATTCATGTATCTCATTTTTGTCGTACCTGTTTGTTGATTTGCTTAGTTTATTCAACAAAGTATTTTCCATTGAACGTATAATTATCGTTTAATCTGGAAAATACATTGTCACCTCCACTTTTAACATGCCAAGGTTAAATAGTTCTGTATTGAGTCAATCTTGTTACGCATTTGGTACAAAGCCGCGATTCAAATCGATATAGCGCATTGTTCTGTATACATTGTAGCTATTATTGGTAAATGCAATGAAATTGAGAAAGACGTTCGGTTTAATCTTTTTACCAATGCTGCTACGAGATATCTCTAATTGTCAACATTGAATGCAACTGTGGCAAAAAGGGGTTGTAAAAAGTTTAATGAGTAAAGATGATGCAGCTAGTGATAAAGTCTAACCGGAAAATGGTGGGTGATTCACCTTTCATGGCTAATAAGACACAGTAGGCGACAACCAAAACGATTTATAAGTATTAATAGCGTTTAATACACCAAATTTTAAAAATTAAATAAAGTAAGCAGACACAACACAAGTAATCTAAAGTTTCTATTTTATCCGAGTCAAAAATAGCAGTAGTTTCGAAACTTTTAGAAACACAGTCTCCAAATTCAAGGAGCACCAAAAGAAATCAATTAAACCACGGTAGGTCTATCCGATCCCAAAGCCATGAATCTTTTAATTAGCCACTCGCTTTCCCAATCAATCAGATGCTGCGCCCTTGCACAGAGATTGCTTCTTTTGTTGTGTAAATTGAGATCTTTATGCCAAAACTATTTCTATTAACATTGTTTTGATTGATTCCATGCCATCATAAGTCTACTTTTTTCAACTGTTACATAGATTACGTATGTAGCATTTGAAACCTCAACTCGTAGTAAGTAGAAGAGGTATAACATAAAATATTCCCATATATATAAAGTGCTCATAAAAAGTGCTAAAGTGTAGATCATAGATTACAACGATGCTTAACATCAGTCAAGTTGTGGTCAAGCGTAAGTCTATTCTACAAAAAAATGTACTTATGTATGTATATAGGTACAAGTCACATTTAGCTGCTCCTTTGAGTAGAAAACAATTGTTTTAAGCATATTCTTAAACAGTAATTTCCTCTTCCTCTCAGTCTTTATGACCCGTCTTTATTGTTCCCTAGATTTTATCATCTCTACCTCGGTCAAGTATAGTGGTCATTCATAAAATGTTTACTGCTATCCCGTTGTAAGATCTGTGTTTTGTCAACAGTATCTGCACAAATGACTCTCGCGGCCAGCGGGGCGTTGTATCGAGGCATGGATCGAGCGTTCTGCGTGAGAATGAAGAGTACGTTAACCAAGAGAGGATGCCACTTCAAGTCTTCAGGATATCGGGTAAGAGAACCAGCAATGTATACGATGTAATAGTTGAGCTACGTCTAAAGGTTGATGAATGTTTTATTCTGTGATAATTTTTGTTGGACTATCAAGATCAAGAAGACGCGTAATAAATGAGGAAGAAGCGAGAATTTTTCTTAAACCAAAGGAAATTTAACAATCTTGCGAAACCTCCGGAAATACAGATTTATCATCTGGTTCGGCAATAAAATCAGTCCAACAAATCTTATCGCCGAGATTTATTCACTTCCAAGTCATTAGTACCTGAGAGCGACTATGGAAATTTATGGACATTTTTCTTATCTAGTGTATAGAATGAGAATTAAATGGACTCTGAATTTTCATTTTCAATCTAGGTTGGAAGAAGCAAGGAGGGTGAGTCGCTGAGATACGGAGAGAGTGGCAATTGGCGGGTGGGTATCTTGTAGACGATGATTAGTGTCTTCCGATATCATTAATTTTAAAACACCTAACACAACCCACAAAAAAATAAGACAAGTACGCGCAAATGATATATGTATCATCATCAGATTCCAATGATATATCTTTTACCGATCTTCAGATTTTTTTTATTTTAGTCATTTGTCATTTTTTTAGCATATTTTCAAACTTTGATGAAAAACATACCCACCATACCACTATAGTAAGCTTTTGACTTTAAAACACATTTTGTTGAATTTCAAAAACATCGTGTGATAGGATAACATAAAAGCGTTTCCTTTTCTTGAAGATAAACGATGTCAAGAGAAGGCTTTATCTGCCTTAAATCACAAATATCATGGGATAGAGTTATTGTTCCGCTTGGGGTGCCTCAAGGCACGGTTATATGACCCCATAATTTTTGCCCTAACTCGGTGTTAGGTCATAAAATGCGATTATATCTCAAGCGATCCGCGAAACCACCCAGTAGAGGTACGTAAAAGTCCTTAGATTGTTTTCGGGGTGTAAATTTACGTTTTATTTCATAACCACTCCGCGGACAATTTCTTTTGATATATTCTCATCTTTTTGGGGTCGATTATTTTCTTATGAATTGTGATTTTATTTGTTCTTTATTGGTTTCAAATTGTTTTGGGTCGAGAGTTATGTGCAATAATTTGTTATCTCTATCTAAATGGATTTTGCTTGGGTGCGGTTGGATGAAGTAATTAGAATTGGTCGTTTGTGGAGTTGCTGGTGTAATAATGCCGAAGGCGTGCGTTTTATTGGCAAAATTGCAAATTAGTTAATCCTTGAGTTTGATCTCCTTATTCGATTAGCAGGTAATGTATTGCGGTACGTGGCTTCGTTTTCGGTAACAAATAGCTGTCCCGTTTACAGGAACTTTAGTACCTTCTGTGTAACACGTTTCATGTTTGTTGTTCAGGTATGAATACCAGAAGTTTAGATGAGGTTTTTTATGACTGTCTCTTGAATAAGTACTTTTGTTTGTAATCAAACTTTCAAATAATACCTCGAGGGTTGGAATGAAAATTTCAAATTGGCAACATCGGAAGATGCCAATTTTGATGTTTGTTTTAAACACCTAGCGGTAGTTCTTAAAACACAAAATTATGCTTTCATGAAAACGAAACGCTTGAAATAGGGTCTGAAATACCGAAAACACAACTACTTACAAATAAACTTAAGCTTATGCATCATATGACATAGCTGTACCTACCTCAAATATTCAAATGAAAATAAATAAACATTCCGAGATATTGCCTGTGACATTGCACAGAAACTGAACTGGATGAAAAAAAATCCAAGCTCTAAATTTATAAACAATACCAAAGTAACCAAACTCTAATAGCTCCATCTCATTCTTTCCAGGTGGTCCTCATGCTGTGCAGACTGAGACCGCAATACTCCTTCAGCCACAGTCGGAAGTCCCCGACAGTTCTTCTAGGCATGGTGGCGTTAGCGATAGCACTACCTCCACCGTCAGTACACGAGATCAGATTGGAATCAGATATGTTCGTGACGAGGATCAACTTCGATTTTAGGATAGCGCACTGCGAGCCCAGGTATTTGGCGTTTTTGTTGAATGTTCTACTTTTCTTTTATGAACTGTGTCGAGAAATCCGGATAAGCTTTTAATAAGAAAATTTATGCCCATATAGATAAAAAGAACACTGAAATTTTTGCTTGATATTTCACGAAAGTAGAGACATATATCCATTAGGTACCTTTCTTTTTAACTACACCCGCACCAGCGAAAAAAAATACTTCTATGATTAACATTGGCAACACCAGTTGCCAATGTTAATCATAGAAGTATTTTTATTTTTTCTAAAATGGTTCAAAGTCAAAAACATACAAATTTACTTGAGATAGAATTTTGGCCTTCAATTATTCATCATCATCCACAGTCGTTGGGATCCTACAGCTGGGTATAGGTCTCCCTTTGTATGTGCCATCTTTATCGATCGATATTTTTTAAATTCATATAATGATACATATAATTATCTTCCAGCAGGGTGTCAGAGCTGCTTGGGTACACGGCAGAGGAGCTCACGGGGAAGAATTTGTACGCGCTCTGCCACGGGGAGGACGCCAACAAACTTAGGAAATGCCATGTAGATTGTGAGTATTTATTTGAGTTACTTTAGTTTTAAGATACGTTGTAAAGTATAGAGGTCTTTGCTCAAAAGAAAAAAAGGAATCCAGTAAAAGGACGAACGTGAGTTAATTTAATCCCTCCAAAACAGATAGATAGATAGATAGATTAACTCTTTATTGTTGACACATATTAAAAAAACAGTACATAGAACAAATTGCACCTTAACTAGTGCCACAAGCGGCGGCCTTATCGCTGAAAGCGATCTCTTCCAGGCAAAACAGTTTCATATACCTAGGTAAAAATGTTGCCAAGACGAGTAAATTTCCTGTTTTTTTTTGCCAAATGTTCGTATAAGTACAAATTGACATACATTTTAGTAGGTAACAGTTTTCAATTTTACGGTTTTTTTTTTGCAAAACGGTGTACTTGTTACCTTTTTTTTTGTTAACCTATTGTGTTCCGCTACTGGGCAATGGCCTCCCCCAACTTCCTGATAACTAAATAAGTACTATAAATGTAACTATTGACCGTCTTCACAGAAGTTTCTACCTATTGTAACATTGTACAAGCTTTCTGTCTAGGTAAAGAGAATAATTACCAGGATTCGTTGCCTTTCTCATAGAGAGAGTCGTCTCTAAATTGTCTGATTATTCACTCATCAGATCATCATTTCCATGCAATAGCTATGCAAATCGTTCGGAAATTCCGATTTCTCCACAAATGCATTCAATTGCATTAGTTAGGTAAGCACGTAGAGGTTTAAACTTCGGTATTTATGTCCGCATTTACATATTTTTAAGTATCCTTGTTCAGAACAATGTCGAAAATTCTTCATGTATAATTACTCTGTAGCAGTTTTGTTGTTTCAAATTGTTAAACTCCATCACATCGCATTTGATTGGTACACATACATATATAATAATTATAGCCCTTTCTACCAACTTCAAGAGACTGGACGGAATTTTGCTGGCAATCAATGAATCAAATAATTCCCCATTTTTTTACTTTGGTGCGTTATAGATTCGTTCATACGGGTCATATAATCTTATTAGTAGTTTAGTTAGACTGCTAGATTCTTATAACGTCCTTCACTTCCTTCTCATAAATCGTCCATGATTGGATAACACATCTATGCCACAGCTACTTTTATTGTCCTATAGGTCTCGTTTTAATTATCCTTGCTTCAATCGATTGTCTTTATGTCCACCCATGACCCGATAGTGTGGTGAAATCTTCATGTTGTAACGATCGATTTGTATTCAGTATGGGACGTAGAAATCCATGTCAAGTCAACTGCCACTCCAAGGCGCGTCGGAGGAAAATTTACGACATTATTGTTAGGAAGAAATTCGGTTTGTCAATCAGGCTATGTCTTGTTCGATTTCCCTGTTTTTCGTCTATACGTTCACGTATTCTGTAATTCTGTCTGATGTATAAGGGAATATTTTTCGTTCCATGTAATTTTCCTTTAGTTCTGTTGGCGTATGTTACTGTAGCTTTTTTTCGTAGCGTTCTTTATATTTGCGTTGCGAATGAAATACGTTATCAAGCCGAAATATTTCCGCATAAGCGACTTCCGCCTGACATTTCACATTTTCATCGTATACCTACAACGAAACATTCTTCAAGAATAACGTAATCATGTTCTCAAATACGTATGATATTATTACTTTTCCACGCATCCGTCAGTGGAATACAATTTAGGCCTGCGCTATGCGCCGGCCCGACTCTACGAGATTTGAATAATAATTTTTATACGATCATTTTGGTTTCCTTTCCCTTGACGAAGACGTGGGAAATGTCGTGTAATGTCCTCTGAGATGTCTCTATGTACTATTTTATGAGCTCCGTTTTTTCTGGGATTGCGTGGGGACTTTGTTTCTGTTTGAATATTCCTTGTGTGTCCTTCTTTTGCGGTTGTATTAAACCTTGCGACCTCACGCTATTTCCCAAATAAGAAAATTCTTTCAGCTCTATTTTTAGGAGCATTTTTGCTTATGTATGCCTCCTCAATACACTCTTAGGTAGTTACTGATACAAAGATTCCGTTACGCAACCCGTTATATTTATCATGCACATATCTATAGGTACTTAAGGCGTCAATCCTGATTACTAATGTGATGATGTCACCCTTCCTTTATTTGTTTGTCTTCAATGTCCTTATAGCTCGTCCTGTGCAAATTCATAAACGGAAAGTTTAAGACTTGGCACGAAGCTTTAAGTTAGTTTATTGTTCTTTATTTCCTTACTCTTGAGCAATATGAATGAAACAATTCATAATCCTGACGTAATGGTTCCTCGTCCAATCAGACCGCGTACATAACAAGATGGCTGCCTTCGAATGCCAATCACGGCTCGACGTTAGCGTCATGTGGTCTTAGCACCTTACCATTTGATAGCTTTACGAGACCATCAATTTGAATTTAAAATTAACATCTATGTAGATGCCGGTCAAATGTGGACATCCCTGGTGCTGAATAACAATCGTTTTATTTACATAAAAGTCCGGGTGTTTGCTAGAAAGCGGGTAATTTGGTTACAACTGTGTATGTGGCTTGCTTACTTGATGAATGTATAGACGTTATTTTGTGCATAAAGTAATAATGCTCAATGGTTATGTTTGGGACTTCCGACAATCAAACTGAAACCTTGGATTTTGATGTCTTGTGACTCGTAAAATTATACTAATTTGAAGTTAAGTTGCCTAACGCTACTCGTAATAAAGTACCTACATTGTTGAAATGAAATTAAATGGAGTGTAAGTATCTACATAAAGGTTCAAAATATTCAAAATACATCAATTCTAAAATTATTTTTGCCTTTAAAGTTTAGGTACACTTGCTGCTTCTAAAAGTTTTTATTCTAGCTTTGTTAGTGCATAGTTTAAATAGCAACATTTCAATATTTTTATATTCATTTTCATTATTAAAACACAGGATCTCTAGGATTTCTAGCTCAAATCTCTGTATCTACACTTACGACGTATTGATGCTGTACGTAGGTATTGCTTAAGTATTTTTTTTTTATAAAGGCTCCTTTCCCTTTTTCAACCATCTTCAAAGTCCAATTTCGACACCCAGCCTTTCGTTACTATTTTTCCACCGTTTACGTCATTTTTCGTGACGATGCGCTCATGATTCAATAATCACATTAAGTAAGACACGATTGTGTTTCCAATCATGTAGCAGACGGTAATCAGCATAGCATCACTTGATTACAACCGGTAGGTATTACTACGAAGGTGTCGGTCTTCTTCTAATGATCACACCTATAATTACAACAGATGTGATGTGAATTTAACTAAGCTATTGCAAGTATCTCATACATAGTTGTCTCAGTAAGACAAGATGTCTTTATGAGTCCAGCTTCTAATCGTCTTCTACTGGGAAGTGAGCAGGTACCTATTGTAAAACCGATTAAAATATGAACTGGTTCTCAACTTGATTATTCGCAAAAAATAGTATTTTTGGTTAAGAGAAACTAAATTGTTACTGAAGATGACAAAAAGAGGGAACCTAACATAAAATTACTAAAACATAGTCTAAAACCAAAAGTGCGCACACGAAACAGCATATTGTTTTTCATTGAACAATAAATAACGCGTAAAATATAAAGGAATAACACACCACCCAACCGCAATATTGTCTTACTCATCACCAAACTTCGCAAAAGGTCTTGCGACCTTCATCTTGCAATATATTAAAACATTGTTATTACGACAACAATGAACAGCTAACAACTACCTACTGACTTCTTTAATATTCATTCTTTAACCACCTTGTCAAAATCAAAAGGATAGTGTAATAAAGAAAATAACTAAGGATGTTTCATTAATCATTATCAAATCTTCTTTGGCATGGTTCTTCAGACTGACAATGATGGTTTGATATGGCTACGGTATGTCTAGTGAGGATGGATTGAATAATGAAGACATTACTATATTATGACGTATTCATAAGTAGTAGTCAATTTGCCCGCGTTGTTTCAGAAAAAAAAGTAGGATTAAATCATAGTTTCTCAGTTGCGACGTGACAAAGGAAGAAATAAACTTTTAACAACAACAAAAAACGCAATTGGTAATCATTTCATTGATGACCAGATTGCGCAAACGATTCCTCGACACTAGCGACACAGTGATCGAAGCTAAAGCATTCCTGTACTAGAATGAAACTAACACTCAAACGAGGCTATCGGAACATATAGATAGATACTTGGCAACACTAATCCATGGAATTAATAGTACCTAAGAGAGACACATCTTTTGCATTAATCACAAAAATCTCATGATTAGCATATCGAAGATATAAGTATATATATAGATACGTATATATGTATTAAGTACTTATAGGTATATCATCTCTCATTGCAAAAACAAAGGCGCGATCGACAAACACGTGTTTTCTATACGTGATTCATTAGGGCTGAGGTTTTTGGCTTTGTTGATGTATTGTCTTCATTCCAAGACAGAGACGCGACTGGAATTGGACTAGGGCCAGTAAATGGTAAATCTACGTAGATTGTGGTTAAGGCTTTAGCGGTTAGTGTTGGCAATGATTGTGTTTGATTAAGGGATAGGGTAATGAATTCCTGGTCAACATTCTTTGGTTTATTTCAGTCTCCTTTGTTGTCGTTCTCAGATATCTACTTGTTGTATCTCACTGTCTCTTCCTCAATATCTCAATTTCATGTTTGAGCATTTCGAAAAAAAAAAAATTCAATCCAATTTTGTAATTTGTACTTTCTGATCAGTAAGTAATTAGGTATTTTATGATTATGTTTTTGTCTTTTCTCCAGTTTCAAAAGTTTTAGGAAGCCTATTGTCCAACCGCCACTGCCATTAAATTCTTCCCCTAGGTAATACCGAACTGACCAAAGTTTGATGGCGCCAAAGTTTGATCAATTCACAACTTAAGTAACTAAACCAGCAAAATATGCTATTGTAGTTTTAACCAGATTTCCATCTTACCTATCCCCATCTGTTTGTTTCCAGTAATAAACAAGGGCCAGGTGCTGACGCACTACTACCGCATCATGAACAAGCTGGGAGGGTACACCTGGATGCAGACCTGCGCCACTGTCGTCTGCTCCTCCAAGAACGCGGAGGAACAGAACATTATATGCGTCAATTATGTTATCAGGTAAGGGTTTTATATTTTTACTAGTACTTTGAACAAATAAATAAAATAAAATAAATATTCCGGGACATTGCACATAGCGCCATCTAGCCCCACACTAAGCAAACTCTTGTGTCGTGGATACTAGGTAACGGATATAATACTTACCTATATACTTTTCTTTTGTAAATACGTACTTATTATAGGTACATACAAAACGACCAGACTCAACACAAGTGATTATAAATTTTTAAAATGAATAAATACTTGTGTCACGCGGGAATCGAACCCGAAACCCCTAGATTAGAAGGCAGAGCCACTACCAACTATGCTAACAGGCCAGTCAATCAGTCATTAATAGGAGACAATGCCATGCGCAAAACTCCCAAAGAAGGATGTCCGAATGTTTTTGCGGGACTGATCATCTCCAAGAAGAATTAAAGTTACCTAGACCATGCCGTTTATGTAAACTATACCTTACGCGTACATTTACAGGTATCTAAAGCTTTAGTTATATCTCTCTGATATAATGTAAAAGAGGAACCAGCAGGCCAATATACTTACAAACAAACTCACTTTTGATTTCGGTATAAAACTGTTGAAATAGATATTAACCCTTGATTTTATATTTCCACAGTGGCCGTGAATATCCAAACACCGTGATGGACTGCTGTCAACTAGAAGAGAGCGTACAGGGCGTGAAGCGAGAAGAAACTACCGGCGACCCTGAGAACGGGCCTCCAGACACCGACAATACTGGCGGACCTCCTCCACCCAACAGACACCCGGCGGAAAGAACGGAACCGCCAACAAATACCGACACAGCATCCTCAGCACCTGTCCCTACGTCAGACGTCACACATCTAACAAGACTAAACGACACCCAACCACTACCTCTCCACACGACCCCAGAAAGAACCTCCCCAATGCCAGCCAGAAGACTGAAGAAACGAAAGCACACAGACTGCGACGAAGAACCCGAAGAAGAAAGACGGAAGTCTTCCTCAAACCCTGGATCAGCCATATCACCAGCGGAACGAGACGCCAACAAAACAAACCTAACAATCCCAGAAGGGGCAACAGATGCCACCTCTGTCAGAGACTTGGAAAACGCCATGTCAAAACATCTGCCAGCTTTGGACGGAAAAGAAATCACGCACCGACCAACGGACTTCTCCACAGACGCGTTACTAAAACAACAGCAGCAGAAATCCACCATACAATGGATAGGGACCCAAAACCATCACCTTAACCATTTGAATAGACAACTGCCGGGAAACCATACGACCACTCCAGCCAGCGCGTTGCTGAGACAACTCTATGCGAATAGAGAGAGCGTAATTAGAAGTAATTTCTTAGGAGACGGCAGAACTGGAGGATATTATTCCAGTGATGGCCAGTCCGGACCTTTACCGACACCTCCTGGTAGCGAAGGGTCCAGTTACGGTGAACAGTTAGGACATAAAGGGACCGATATAGGATCTTTAGCGTACGGCGGTTACGCCGACTACCACTCAGCGATGACCCCTCCTGGTTCGGTGTCTCCTAGAGACAAGCAGCAATACGCGTTGCCATACGATAATAGTGCCTATTCAGAGGCTTTAAGGCACTCGTATTTGGGCGAGCCACCGCTACCTTTGAAGCCTCAAGCGTATTCAGCAGTTCCTACCGCGTTAGACTACGCTTCTCCGTTAGACCAATCGCAGTTCTTCCATCCGTCGTCTTCATTCCATCTTTATCACCCGCAGGCGCACGCCGCTCATGCGTCCCACTCGCACCAATCAGTGGATAAATCTGGCCCTCCAAATACTAACTGGTATTCGTCAGGTTCATAGCCTCTTTAGCAGCCGCTATGTCTTCATTGTTAAGTTTAGCATTTTTGTTATCGTTTGAACGAGACTCGGTATTCTGTTGGGCTCAATTAGTTTGTAAATAAAATTCTGGTTTAGGACATTGTATACGGTTGAGAAGACTTTGAATGAATACTCAGAAAACGATTTTTGTGACACCGAATTAGGTAGTTCTGAAGGTACAGTTTTTGTCAGATAAGACTCATCTTCACTTTTGGCTAGCCACTCACAGCAGAGTAGTTAGCATTTCATTGACTCTGATTGGCTAAAAACATACAATCATTACATAACTACCAAACCTGATAGTGCATAAATTGTACTTAACTATTTTATTTGGGTAACTCATTATACTACCTACAGTATAATTAAAATTATATTGCAAAATACCAGTTTGTATATAACTAAGCAATTATATGACATTTTCTTGAACATAAAATAGATATAACATAATTTATACAAGACCCTTGTAATAGTTCAACTTGTGAGCTATACAATTAGCTTTTTGCATATCATTTAAAATTTAAGCTTTTTGTAAATTATTGTACAATAGTTTTCATGACTGTACTTTATAAGATATTAGAGTTACTTAAATGTACATTTTAGATGTAAGCGATGTATATTTAATTTGATCGTTTAATATAATGTTAAAGTCCATTGTAAATACATTCCATGAAAGACATTCCATTTTTAGTTCTTTGTTGATTTGAGATTTGGCAGAAAATTGTACTGAAGACTTTGTTGGCGAAAATTACCATTTTATACATATAAATAAAAACAAATAAAGTTGTTTTGAGCTTGCAATGAATTAATTAAGATTTTAAGTGATTGCACTTTATGAAAAAGTGTTCATATCTTTCAGTCTTAAATATTTGGCCCTCATAAGAAAAAAAACTAGAGCATATGAATTTTACTTATTTGTTGAATGCATTTGTGCGAGTTAAACCCTATTTCATTAAAAAAAAACGTGTAAAAGAAATTTTGACACTATGTATTTACCTAAATCTTAAATTTTATTTACGAAAAAAACATGACAAGTGAAGGAAAAAAAATACTCAACGCATTCTCCCATAATAATTATCTTCAAGCCAAATATAATTATTTTTATAATTGCAAAATGTTATAATTTAGTATTTACTAGTTGAATTAGGTGTTATAACGATTATTGGTAATATTTATGCTATTTTATCTGTGCAATAAGTGTGAGGAATATCGTTCATTTTGATTCTTATAAACTTTATAGCACACTGTTATAATTCTTAATGGTTTTAATATTTTAGCGCTTTTAACCTAGCTTATTAACTGCGATATTACTTTAAATCTACTTTCTTTAACTTCTACACTATTAAATAAATATATGTTTTTCATAAAGTATTCAAATTTCCCTAACTTTTTTAAACTGTTTCTTTTCCAAAATTCAAACTCAAACTCAAACTCAAAAATTTTTTATTGGTTTCATACAATACTTAAAAACTAAGAAAAGATGTATTTATTAAAATTAATCTTCTATCAATCCTTTAATTTTAGAGACTTTTGGCTAACAACTTGTTTTAATCAATGTTATCCAAAAAGAAAGAAATAAAATAAATAAATATTCCGCATTCAATTCAATTCAATTGCACACAGCGCCATCTAGCCCCACAATAGGTTCTAAATCGTTTTGAGTTATGACAGTGTGTTATAGTCCTAATAAGGCTTTGATAAATATATCGTAATATAAGAGTAATTATCATTAAAATTGTAATAAACATGTAATTATAGATAAACGATTGGGATAAGCTTGTAATGCAACCTGTTATGTTTTTACAAACCTTTTTTTATATTGCAATGTATTTTTTTTATTTTTAAAATTTATCATGAACAAAAAAGGAAAGTTTTTTTCTCCGAATAAATAATTAAGAATTTTCAAATTGTTATTGTTTTATTTGTAAAATATCAATATGATTTGAACAAAATACATACAGAAATAGAAACGTAAATATAATCAGAAAAGTAAATTAGATTACCTACAGTAAAAAAATAAAGAGATTCATAGGTATAAATAGAGATGATAGAACTTATTTCTAAATTAAAAATAAAGCGTTTTACAAAAGTATGTAAACTGTAAAATGGACGGATATTACAGTCTATTTCAATTTAAACTTTTTTTTAAACTTTACAAAAAAACCATAATAGTGATGTTATAATATTGTAGTCGTACGTAGATACAGATTACAGGCATATATACATTTTTCTCCTTATTAATTGTCATACAAGGCACTGCCCAGAAAAAAAACATTCTGCCATACAAATATAGAATTTGTTGGTACAGATTTGAAAAACTTCACAATATTCTTCACTCACGATTTAAATTAAAAAAATAACTTGAAATCATTATATACAAGCAATAATGAAAAAAAAAGTTTAACATTTAAGATACTTTCATCTATGCTTAAGGGCCAAGACTTGTGTTCTCGCGGAATTTACAGCAAACCAGTATTTTTTTGTAGTTATTCAAAGAGCAATCAGTGAAAAACATTTTACACTTGTTAAAAGTATAGGATTTCAGATTTCCGATACATATTTTTAATTTCATTTTGGTGTTTAAATTAATACCATTATTAGGCACTAAACATGCCTATGTTTAGGTAACACGCGCAAAGGGTCTTATTGAAGCCCTTGCTTCTCAAAAACTATAACGAAATCAAGAAAAGTATCCAAACAACATTTTCCCGATATTGTCGAGAATAATCTTACCTGATCATTTTTTTTAGAAATGCTATTAATTTCTTATTTGACGGATTTATAAAGTTGTAATTTCGTGCATTTTACCATTGACTTTACATTTTTTTTTATTAGTTGAAAAAGTGTAGCAAACTCGTACTTCGAACCACATCATAATTAACTATTTTCAAGTCAATGAAAAAAAACTTGTTAAAAAAAAACATGTTTAGGTACTTTTTACCAGCTGTAACTGATATGCCTTTTATAAACTAAAGACGTATAATATTTCCCTCAGTTTCGCTGAGATTTCTCGGCGTCCGGACGTGTGTTGTGTAGCTCCGTGTTAATTTACCTCTCGCTCGCACAGTTACTCTCTTTCGCTCGCGCAGCTCTTATGGCGTAGTTTGAATTGAACTTGAAGTTGCTCTACTTAAATTTTATTAACTATTCATTTTTAGAAATAATTGACTTTTATAATTGGTGAATTACATTTTGTAAACGTTTTGCTTCTGGTGTGTTTATTAGTGTAATTAAATTTGACTTTTAAATTTTATAAATTTTATTACCGAAAAAAATGGATGGAAAAAAGAAGAAATATCCTTGTGTCAGTAAAAAGAAAAATAGGACTAGAGTTGAAGTTATGAATACTGTATGATATGTGCTCGAGCGGCTAATAATAAAATCGAGCCTAAAGAACATACATGCTACAAAAACTTCACAGGAAGCTCATCCAGCATGGAATCAGCAGCATTAGTTGAAGGCTTCAAAACTTCTCTGGAAACACACGGTTTGATATATGCAAAACTGATTTCAGATGGAGATCCAAGCACGATTAAAAAAATTTTGTCTAGCAATCCTTATAAAAATATTAAAGTTGAAAAGATTGAATGTCGCAATCATCTATTGAGAAACTTGTGTACTAAATTGCGCCTTCTTCTAAAAGACACTCAAATCCCTCTACAACAAAGAAAACTCTTCGCAGAGTCAAAAATAATAAAGTTGAGAAGATATGTTGTACGTGCAATAAAGTTAAGAAAACATTCTGAAAATACTCAAGATGTTAAGATATCTAATCTAAACGCAGATATTTATAATGCCTTACACCACGCATTAGGAAATCACACTAACTGTTTAGATCAGATATGTTCTGCAACTGACAAACTAGACTTGGACGTGACACAATCTTTACAAAACACCGCTCTTTGGTTAAAAATGAGCCAATCGATTTCTTATTTGGCGTCAAATGCCAAAAGCCTGATTTTTGATGTTGATAGCAACATAGCTGAAACTTTCAACTCAGTTATAGCAAAATATGTGGGTGGCAAGAGGATAAATTTTACTTTGAGGAACTCTTACCAAGAGAGGTGCTCAGCTGCTGCCATTTCGTTTAATACCAAAAAACCAATCACTGCAGTTAACAGGTTCATATTTAACAAACCATCTGGTAAATATGTAAAAATATTCGAGACAAACAAATCTAAACAAAAAAAATACACGAGGCAGTTTCAAAAAAAGTTTCGAACTGCTTCTAAAGTTAATGACCCAGACTATGGTGCGAACGCTCAACGCCTGGACATGACCGAAGAAGTTTTTGAAGTCGCAAAGCAACACTTCTTGAGAGAATAAGAAGTCACCACAGAAGAGCGGGAGAAAATTCAAAAAAATACTTTGCAACAGAGTGATAGCTAAGACTGGATAGAGCAAAGAAAAAAGAGGCTGACAGCATCAGTATTCGGAAAAATATGTAAAAGAAAAAATAATATAAGCTGTGCCCCATTGGTAAAATCGATAGTAACATCTAAAGACTTATCCCATGTACCATCCATTGCATATGGAAAAGAAAATGAAGAAAAAGCATTACAGCAGCTTGCTTATCAGGAAAATATAAAAATATCTAAGTGTGGACTTTTTGTTCACAAGACATACTGTTTTTTGGCAGCTACTCCTGATGGTATTTTTAAGGATAACAAAGGGAGAACAGGTGTTGTGGAGGTAAAATGTCCCCTTGGTGCCAAAGATATGAACACTGAAAATGCCATTAAAGAAAAAAAAATACGTTTTGGAAATATGACAACAAAAATCAATTATTCATAGTTGACAAAAGTCATAACTACTACTTCCAAATTCAAGGTCAATTAGAAGTAACTGAACAAAATATTTGCGTTTTTGCAGTGTGGACTGGTATAAATCAACCTATGAAAGTAGAATACATAGAAAGAGATGAACAATTTTGGAAAACAAAAATGCTGCCCCCCTTGACGAAGTTTTTCTACAATTGTCTGCTACCAGAGTTGATTGATCCGCGCATTGAACGCTCAATGCCCATAAAAGACCCACCATATATAATGGCAGCAATAGAAAAGAAAAAACAACAACAATCCCAAAAACAGTCACCTCTAGGCAATTAACTTTACGCGAAATAACATTAAATTAAAAATTTCAAAAACCCCCGAACAATCGGATTGACATTCTAATTTTCCCCCCACCAACTTTCTCTTGACTCACACACACACACACACACACAGACAGACAGACAGACACGTCAAACTTATAACACCCCTCTGTTTGCGTCGGGGGTTAAAAATAAAGTTCAATGCGAGAATCAATTAACTCTTAAGAATGTGCCAAAAATTAAATTGCTCAGTGTTTCCTGCCAGTCCCACATCATAAAAATTTTCAAATTTTTTAACATGTTATAATTATAAGTAAAACTAAGTAATAAATATTTGTATTTGTCATAGTAATTCTTTTGTTTGATTTTTGAAAAAACTATATTTATTTTTGAAAAATAATAATTAAGTAGAGCAACCTTCACTAGCAATTTTGAACGTGTTTATGCAGGGGGGCGGGCGCCTCCTCGAACGGCTGAGAAAGTGGTTTAGCAAAGCAAGTCGGCGGCTTTAAACTACATAATTATTTTTCTGTTCGTACAATAATTTGCGGGTATTTTTTTAAACTGAGATAATTCTGACTTTTCGATGACATATTGATAAAGAATTATATAATCATAATATTCAACATATATCAATAAAGAATTATTACAATCATATATTAATTTTACTCATACAACAACATACGCGAATTACACGTGAGTGAAAACCGTTTTAGTTACTTATTGATATTGTGATTCAGTTTAATATTTACAAAATCTTATATACCATTGTCAGTCTAATAAAATGTATGTTCTAAGGTGATGTCTTATAATTGGGAAGTACTAAGATTTCTAATATAAGTAATTAGTAGTAATAATCAACTAAAACCTCTATGTTAGGGGACTGCATTTCCAATATAATCTGGTACTGGGAAAACACGCACAGCCAGCAATAGATCTGAAATGAGAAAATATTATAATTTAGTTGTACACAATGTTATCATTTAGTAAATATTTGTTAATTTAGATTGCATTGAGGAATGCTGTTATTTAAAAGACCGAGTTAGAAGACTTGTAAGTAATGTTATCAATTAGAATTTGCATTCAATGAATTTCAGATATTCTCCAATAAAAAAGTAGTACTAAAAAGCACACTAGGTGTCGTTAGCAGTAAATAAATCCGAGAGAGGGGCCAGGTTCAGGAACAGTTGTTACGCTAGAAAAAAAACTACGTTCCGTCACTCAGTGTCATTAGTTCGGATTTATATTTGTTGGTACACAGTTTGTGGCCAAGGAAGAATAATTGTATTTTGTTCATTGTTTCAAACATCAGATTGGGCGAATTGGCGCGCTTGGTGGCGCCATCTCTTAGCAAGATTAGTTATTAAAATTAACTTGATACTAGAAACTCGCGCGTTTCAACAGTGGCGCCCTCTGGTATAGTGGTGTTGTATTAAAATACTTTGTGGTGGTGGCCATTTGACACAGCGTCATCTATTACTAAAGTATGATACCAAGTAAATGCTTGTATTATGGTACTTTTGTGGATACTTCTATTGCAAATCCTTGAGCGTATAGTAATTATTATACAGAGAAACCACCAAACTCTATACAACTACAATGAAAATTTAATAAATTTAATACTAATTACATGAGCTGTGAAGCAAATTAGAGTCACAATTTCTTAATTTATAGGCACAGATAAGATAAACATAGTCCAAGTAAGTATATTGTAATTGACAAGATTTTAACAGACTTTCAACAAAAGAACTTATTTTATAGTAAAGACAATGAAATTATGTGGTTCCAAAATTTCACTTTCCTTCTGAAAATTTATTCCCTCAGATTTATTATTCAGGTATCTTAGGATTAGTATACGTAAAAGTGCTACATCTTAAATAACAGTGGTGTTTAACATCAGGTTGCATGTAGGTATACATAAATAAGCGTACATTGCGTTTAAAAAGCCTCTTTTATAAATAAATAAATATTCCGGGACATTGCACACAGCGCCATCTATCCCCACGCTAAGCAAACGCTTGTGTCGTGGGTACTAGATAACGGATATAATACTTATATACTTTTCTTTTGTAAATACATACTTATTATACATACAAACCACCAGACTCAACACAAGAAATTATACATTTTTAAAATGCATAAATACTTGTGTCAGGCGGGAATCGAACCGGCAACCCCTAGATTAGAAGGCAGAGCCACTACCAACAAAGCTAACAGGCCAGTCTTATGTTTTATAATAAACTTCTTTAAACTAATTACTTACGTTATAAGCCATCCACAGGAAATCCAACAGCGCTGCAAATGTTGCGTCCAGCTGAAAACACCGGAAGTAAATATTTGAATAAACTATTAATCATTATAAAAAGTATATAGGTATTATATCCGTTACCTAGTACCCACGACACAAGCGTTTGCTTAGTGTGGGGCTAGATGGCGCTGAGTGCGATGTCTCGGAATATTTATTTTTTCATTTAATATAAGCTGTGATGTCGCAATAACTTTCTTTATAATGTCTGGTAATAGGTACTCAATAAATAAATCATATATTTCAGGACATATCACACAGCGCCATCTAGCCCAATACTAAGCTTACGCTTGTATCAGGGGTACTAGATAACGGATATAATACATAATGTAATTTTCTTTCGTAAATACTTACTTATTATATATAAGTACATAGAAACGACCAGACTCAACTCTCAAGTTTTTTTTGTTAACCTATATTGTGGGAGTGGGACAATATAGGTTAACAAGTAAATTTTATAATTCATAATTACTTACTTGTGTTATATGGGAATCGAGCCGCACCTCTAGATTAGAAGGCAGAGCACTACCAACTAAGCTAATAGGGCAGTCAAATAAGTATAAAGGTGTGTAAACTCTATGTCTAGAAATTACAAATCGCTTTAGAAGCATATAGTGGCTTCAAATGGTGCTTATTTATCACAAACAACTAAGCTAACAATTAAATGAGCAATCCAACTTCAAAAATCCCAGATTTGTAAAACATCTCAATCTAGATAGGTAGATAGTTAGTTGTTCTTAATCTGCCACAGAATCAGCTATTGAAGAGTTTACCTTTTTTAACTGAGATGGGTTTGCACTTGACCATAGTTTGGTAAGCAAAGGCTATGGCCTAAGATAGAGTGTGTTTACTCGATAAGAATGGATGTCAAATATCATATTTACTTAATGATATTTGACCTCAAAAAGTGATACCACTTGCATTTTCTATTCTACTTAAAAAAATATTTATACCTTAGTTACCAGTAATGTAACAATTCCCTCCAAGTAACACTAATTTATACAGCTATCGAGTGCTCACATAAATATAGTATCCTCCAATGAGCCACAGGCCGAAGATGAGCTGGAAGACTATAATAAGCCCCATCGTGCACATCCACGGCAGCATCAGCCCCCGCATCCAGACATTGATGCCTATCACCTGGAAATAATTAGATTAGATAATGTATATACATTCTTTTAGAAAATTATAATCTTCTAGTGGGTGCTCGAGGCTTCACTCACATTAAGAAGTAGAACTTGCATCCCCTATTTCACCCCTTTAAAAGTGGCATTTCCAAAAATCCTTTCTTAGCGGATGCTTTTGTCATACTGTCTACCTTCATTCCAAATTTCAGCCCAATCCGTCCAGTGGTTTGGGCTGTGCGTTACATCACTTTATCTGTCAGTCACATATGAGTTTTATATATTTTGATTGTACAATATTTATGCCCTAATGGTCAATGTATTAAACTTAACATTAGTAAGACTTAGTTGTTTTTGTTCCTAAGATACATTTGATTACAAGTAAATATTTTGGAAGAACTAACCATAACTATTCAGTTATAAAAACAGAACAAGTTTTAGAAAGTACCAAACATTATTATTTGATTCTTGTTACATTTCCTATGTTGTTGATGAATTTTTATTTAAAATAAATTGAAGCTGATTTTTATTTTATTAGTTTATAGAACAAAATTTGTTGACTTTAATGTACTAAAGCCACTATTTAAAAGGAGTGTGAATTGGTTTGGTAAAGATTGATACTTATTCACACTGTATTGGAGTTTCAAATCAAGTTCTTAATAAATATGACGAAAGCTACATTTTATCGTGATATTTGAAGATATATTTGGATCCAAAAGGCTAGTAGATTGGTGATAATCAGTATAGCAAAGCTCATTAAAGGACAAAGCTTTTGATAAATCACTGGCTTGGCATAGGTAACAACAGTTGAAATAATACCTCCGCTAGCTGAGTCATACGGTGCTTCAATAAGGAATACATACCATCAACACCGAGAAGACAATGAACAGCACAAATATCATTATAAAGATCACACCAAACACTTGAAGAGCTGAAAAAGGAAAACAAACAGGTAGGGTAAATAGTTCATTTAAATAAGTACTTATTTAATTTCACTGCTTGTCTTTAAAACAAGTAGGTATTATTGTTTATGCTAATCACATCTGTAATGATCTCAATTCACCAGATTTGTCAGGTTAACAGTTACATATATACCTATACAGAGTGACTGCCATAAACTGATTAAATGCATTTGTTATGATTGCAAATCATATTAACAAGGTTGTAGAGGTATATAATATCCAATATTTTGAATGTTTACAAAATAATTCATCATATTGAAAGACCTATCAATTATTACTTCTAACCCTGGTTGCACTTAATTAAGTTGCCACAACAAACATTAGGTACTTACAAGCAAAGTAACATTCAATAGCCACTTTGAAGGTAAGTTTTCATTCATCAATCACTAGTTTTCTATCAACCTTAATACTCAACAGTTTGTATACAAAATAAACTTAATCTTTACACTATAATTTCACAGAAAATCACTCACATCCTCTAACATCAGCTTCAAACAGTGGGTTCCAGAGTTGTGTGGAATCTCCTCCATCCATTTGATATGCAATGAAGGTTATGAGTACTAAACTCATTGCTGCTGTATAAACTGCCACAGCCCTGCTCCCTGTCTTCACATTGGAAGACCAAATGCAAGGAGACCAACATGACTCCAGCACAGGCATTTTGGAGTTTACTCTTTTTCAGTATTAAGATCTCTTTTGTTGATCTTAAGTTTTTAATGACCCGTTTTTTTTTCTTCCTTTTCAATTTCGACTATGATGCCTGAAAATGAGAAAGTACAGTTTTTAATTCATTGTTCTTTAGTTTTAGTTAAGATAAAAGTGGATTGTTTGGGAGCCACACCTAAAATTAACAGTTATTGAAATCGTTGTTTGTAACACAAATTCTGAATTAATATGAATGAAACTAAGATTATTACATGAGTTAATAGTAATACTTGAAACAAAAATGCTTTTTTTACCTTTTATGAACTGAAAACCAGAAGAAATAAATAAAGTAAACTTTTAATAAACAAGTCAAGTTCGCGTTCCTTCCAGTCCAGTAGCAGCGGCGGTTGAGTTGAGTTTGGTTTGTTTGTTTCATTGCCGTGAGATAAAGCAAAGCATAAGTTACGCTATCTCGCTCATTTACCGCATTAAAATAAGGACAGCTGTCTAGCAATGCTACTCGCTAAAAAATAACATTGCAACGCAATTATTTATTTGACTTTGTCATTTTAAATTTTTTTTTGGCGTATCATCTTACTATTATTAGGCATGTGACGATGCCCAGCATAAACAATGAGAGATGCGTAATTTACTTCCCTTTAGTTTCGTCCAATCAGCGCCTTCCCAGGTCTCCGCCAATCACAGGTTACCTTGTCGTCCAATCAGAGCACCTGTCACCAACTTTTCTCTTTGGTCGCCAGAGAGGGTGGTGGGGTGGATCACTTTCCAGTTTCCGTCATAGCGTCCAAACTTCTCAAACTGAACGCACGTTTTTGAATTAACGTGTTTCGAGCAATTTCTATTTAATTTTCAAGTTTTAAAGATCGGTTGTTATCCGAACAATCTTTCTAGAGGTCTTTCGGAAAGACCTAGCATGGTGATTTTAAGTGCGCGATGAAGTGTTATTCCGCAATATTTTTGAATATTAATATAGCAGTGTTTTCTAAAAACCGCATGGACTGTTTGAGTGCGCGATTTAGTATTTTTATCGAACATTTTTAATTTTGAATGTAACGGCGTTTTTGAAAAGCCGTATAAACTGTTTCAGTGCGCGATCACGTGTTATTTTGGAACATTTTTAAATTTAAATACAACAGTGTTCTCGGAGAACCATATGGACTGTCTTAGTGAGTGATTAAGTAAAAATATTCGAAAATAGCTTAAGGACCATGAGTGATTACGCAGTGCCCGGTTGCTCGACCGATAATCGGGCCTTATCAGCTAAGGATCAGGGCAGTGAGCACACTGCTTCGCCCAGATCCATGGCGGAACTGCGGCGCGGTGCCAAGCGGCCGCGGTAGTCTATCCATGGACAGTCGGATTCATCATCATCAGATGGATCACGTTTTGAGGCTAAGAGGAAGCGATCCGGTGAGTCCGATCCAATTATTCAGAACTCGATATCCTAAGTGAACGTTTTGACAGATTATTTCCAAAGTCTGCATTCGAATCAGACTAATTGTACGCCTTCATTGAACCGTCCCGTGTCAACTGCTCTGCGCATCCTGAATCCAGGTCAAATGAATACATCGTTAACCCTTTACCGCATGGATTTTTTGATTTGCTTCAAATTAATTTATGATGTGTATTACCTAGAACCTACATGCTAAAAAATATTTGAAAAAAAAATTACACATGGAAATCGGGGAAATTTGAGAAAATCTCTTTGTACCATAAATCATAAAT
The DNA here is from genome assembly GCA_927399415.1 of Macaria notata. Taxonomy (NCBI): domain Eukaryota; kingdom Metazoa; phylum Arthropoda; class Insecta; order Lepidoptera; family Geometridae; genus Macaria; species Macaria notata. The sequence continues at coordinate 9,726,067 of OV656741.1, forward strand.
CATAATGTTTATTAACCTTACGACATCTTGCCGTACAGGGCAAGTCAAATTACATAGGTAATCACTTCTTAACAGTAATGTCTCTTTTAAAATACTTATTGCTATACACTTATTATAATCAGTGAGCCTAAATAAAATATTTAATTTGGAAAACAAAATAATCAATTTATAGACTACAATATTTGCTTTAAACAAAACACAAAAGAGTATTTATTGAAAAAATGAAGTTTCTGTAATTGAGCTTTTCATAAATTCATTGAGTGCGTAAAACGTGTTAACTTCAAAGAATTGTTTCAACTTTCTTTTGTATGCACTATATGGCAGATCTGTGATACTCAGTGGCAATTTATTATACATACCTACAAATCTTATTGTACATTCCCTGTTTTTTTGTCTTGACTAGTCTGGTTTTCGGTTTGTTTAAATTGTCACATTTTCTTAAAGAATATTTTTTGTCTTTCTTCCATTCATCTTTTATGTCGAAAACTTTTAAAAGACAGTTATAAATAAGTATACATGGAGATTACCGTCATTATTTTCAGTGTCTTAAAATGATTTCTTACTGGTGCACGTTTTTTTAGACCTAAAATATTTCGTACTGCTCGTTTTTGGGCCCTCAGTACTCGTTGTATGTCGGCTCCGTTTCCCCAGACAGTGATGGCATACCGTAAACGTGAATCTATGTAGGCGTAATATACCGACAATATCGATGACTTATTTAGCAGTGGCCTCAGTTTGTAGTGGCCTCAGTTTGTACAGTGCGTAACTAGCGCTCCCTATTTTTGTACATAGTTTTGAAATATGAGAACTATGAGTGATTGTATAATCTATGGTGTACCCTAGAAATATATTCTCCTTTAAGTTGTCATCTTTTAGGTTTTTCTTCGTTTTGTATTTCATAATCACACTTTTATCCTCGTTGAGTATAATTCCGTTTGCACTAAACCAATTTTTCAGTACGTTCATGGCTTCAGTTATCTTTTCTTCTAGTCTATCTTTATTTTTATCATTTAGTCCTACATGTGTATCGTCAGCGAATTGGCTTATGTATGTCTAGTCAGGCATAATATTTATTAAGTCATTTACATAAATAAGAAATAAGATAGGTCCTAATATCGATCCCTGTGGCACACCTATGTCCATAATTTTATTTGATGATTTTATGTCATTGATAGATACACATAGATGTCGATTTTCTAAATATGTCCGCATTAAATTTAATTCACGTCCTTGAATACATAATATTCTAATTTTAAAAGTAATATGTCATGTCTTAAACAATCAAATGCTTTTGATAGGTCACAATATATGCCTGCACATTTTTTGCCTTTGTCCATTGAATCAAGTATATTATAGTAGACTACTTTTCTTATTGCCTTCTCCGTCGAAAGACCAGGTCGAAAACCAAATTGTGCCGCTGTGAATAAATTATGTCTTTCAAAGTATGTAAGTATTCGTTTTTTAATAATACCCTCAAATATTTTAGATATAGTTGGTAAAATGCACACAGGTCTGTAATTACCAATATCCGTAGGTTCTCCCTTTTTAAATAATGGAATAACTTTTCCTGGTTTCAAACAATCCGGAAATATACCTTTTTGAAGGCATTCATTAATGATCATATGCAATAGTCCTAGGAGATGGTGATTCTTTAACCAAAGTTCTCTCAATATTTTAGAATTTAAGTCCATAAAATCTGGCGTTGCCTTTTGTTTCATGTTTTTAACAATCAGCCAAAGCTCTTGAGCATCTACTACATCAAATTTTAACTTATTTGTTGTCTTAGGCGTAAATTTCATATATTCTAGACATTTTTTAGCATCTACCTTAGTATTGTGTGTCAATTTCTTTGCGATATTAACAAAGAAGTTATTAAACGCGTTGGCTATATCTTTATATTCTTTTATTTCGTTACCGTCATCTGTCACTATCTTATTGATCCCTTTTCTATTGTTTTGTTTCTTATTAAATTTGGTCTATTTAACAAGGTAATTAAAATAGCTTTTATAACTATCTGAAATACATCTACTGACACGTGGAACTTTAAGAGTTTTCTTATCGTGTGTCAAATAATCAATTTCTAACTTAATTACTTTATGATCTGAGAGCTTGTGTTTAGTTACAGAGCTTTTATGGGAATCAAAATTTACCAAAAAATTGTCGATACAAGTTGCACTACTTTTATATATTCTAGTCGCTTCGTCAATCACAAATTTATAATTAAAATTATTACCTAACCATTTTTAGAAGTCTCTTGACGTGCTTATCTTTTTTGAAAATATTTAAATTGAAATCACTTGCGATCACAATTTTTTTGTTTTCAGTACTTACCTACATAATTTTTGTAATAATTTATTCAATAGTTCGAAGAATTATATGTATATGTTTCGTATATGTCTTTGTCTGGTCTATATGCTGCTATTACAATAAGCTTTGAGCATCGTATTTCAATTGCAGATATCTCAAAGTTCATCTCGAAAGAGAGTTTGTTAATGTCGTTCCTGATTTTATATTTAACACCATTTCTGACGAAAATCGCTGTACCATCGTAAAGAATTTTTTTTCTATTGAAATAAGTTTCAAGCTCGAAGTTGGGAACTACCATTGTGTCTAATCGATCATCTTGACCCCATGTCTCAGATAAACATAATATATCACAAGTGATCTTGTAAAAAATCGTCAATTTCTAGATATTTGTTATTTATGCTTTGTACATTGGCATGAAAGATTACGTGATGCTGTAGTTCAGGGTGACTGGTGTAAAATTTGTACCACGTTTTTCTTGGCCTAATTTTTTTTTTTTTTACTTGTGATAGGTTTACGTTTGACTACAGCCTGATTAATTTGTATCCTGGTATGTGATAAATCGTAACGATGATGAGCACTGGAATCTCTGTGACATTATTGAAGATACTACATCGTGTACGATGAATTCCTTGAAATTTCTGAAACTGCGTAATTTGCCACGATAATCTGTAGTATTGGAATTTATGTACATAACATTGTTCGTAGTGCTGGCTAGTAGTGCCAATTTCTGATTTATGTTGTAGATGTGTGCGTCATCTTTGTTATTATACTTAATACCGTATAATATGACATTAAACTGTCTCTCATTCTGATCTAATAACTCTTTGATTTTTCTCACATATGTAATAGCTGGTTAAGCTTGGGAAATATCGTTATATTTGGTAATAAGTATTATAGCTATATCATTTTTACCTTAGTTTTTGGTCACACTTGAGAAGTTATTTAATATCTCAGTGTATTCTGCCCCAGGTTTGCAGAAGTTAATGACATCGTGGATTTTATCTATTTTGTTTAATACCTGAGTAGATATGCCTTTACAAATCACATCAGAAAATATGATTGCTCTTCTGCCTTTCTTCTTCTGTGTTTCATTTTCTTTGATGGTTGCTGAATACTGCAAGATATTAGTAGGTACTCGTGATGTCTTTTTCATAACATTGGCCATTGCTTATGGAATCAAAATGCTTCTTTGTATTCAATTCCAAGATTTCATGGTGTAGCTTCTCATTTTCCTGTTTAAGACTGGTTGCATTGTTTCTCCAGTTTCAATATTCTTCTAGAAAATCTTTTTATTTTAGTCATTATTGATGCCCGGGATCTAGAATTTGTTCTTGCAATTAGTTTCTTCTTAGTTTTACGTATAATTTTGTTTGTCTTTGTTTCTTCACTCTTGTCTTCTTCATTCTTGTCTACTTCAGTTATATTCTCTTCCACACTCCTTTTATTTCCTCCAATTTTTTTATTTTTGCTCTTCTCTTCCTCGAGCCATTGTTCTAGCTGTGTAATTTTTATGTTGAGTCCATCTATAGTCTCCTGCTGCCTGTCGTATATAAAATTCTGACATTCTAAGTTTCTTGATGGACTCGATGTCGGTGTTTTTTCAGATCGCGACAATATTCCTCGACTTTTCCTCCTACTTCCAAGTATAGGAGATACTTGCACTTCACTAAAATCGAATTTTTTGTATCTTTCTATAGTTTTTGTTGCATTTTGTAGTTGTTTCTTTAGGTCTCCATTTTCTAAAATTAGTTCCTCCACCATATTATTTGCAAATATTAATTGTGACTCTAATTCTTCTACTTTAATTTTTATACTGTTGTCTAAATCTACATCATCTATATCTGTAAGTGGTAGACTTGTCTCGTACAAGGATCAATCAGTGAGGTTTCCCACAGAGTTAGCTTTCTGCTGTCGTTTAGGAATTACATTTACATGGCATGCAAAATCCAAGTCCTCTGAATTATCCATTTTGCTTCGTAGTATTTGTGTTTAGATATTTCTTGAACATGAACATAGGTACCGCACCCAGCCAGGACAAGCCTGCTCCGGTCAAACCGGCATACCGGGGGGCACGAGGTTGTGGAGCGTGGTTTTGTGCTAACGCTCCGGGATGGTAGTCGACCGGCTATGCAGCCAGACGCCGATTTGGAGAAGGTTGTTATTAAGGATGGGGATAAGCGTTAGTAAAAAATGGTGTTCGTTGATTATTGAGTTGACCCATCTTGGGGTTTGTTAGTGTTTGGCTTTGCAAGCACTATCTTAATACGTTCGCTGTGTAATGTTGGTCCTATTGTGAGTAATCATAACCGCGTCGGGTGTAGTAGGTGGATCTTCAATGTGGGTCGAATAGATCCTATGTCGCTAAGGGATTGTTCTTGTGTCATCTGACGGCCTTTCCTGGGGTATGGTCGGTGCCTGCCTGTTGGTATGTCGTTCTGTTTCCTCATCAGATTCGCTGTCGGTTTCTGCCATCTTATAGATCTCCCTGGCAGCTCTTATAAAGTCTTCTTTGTTTTTCGCCATGTCCAGTCAGATGTTTTCCTGGGGTCCATATCATGAGATAAAGAATCCTTCCACGTATAGTTAGGTCTACCAACTTTAAGATCTTCCGTTGCTTCGATCTCTTGCAAACGGCGCCGGCACTCTTTAAGTGTATTTCTAGCCTCTATATCTTGAGGGTGATGCTTATAATGGAACTTCGCCTTCTGTAGGTTTGTAATTGCCTCTTCTCTAGCCTTAGAGTACCTTCTTTCATGATTGATAGTCTTATTGGCCGCCATCTTCATGACGTTTGTTATCACTTCCCACGATAGCGGCTCTTTTCGGTTTTCGCCGTTCCTGTTTTTTTTGGTTTCATCTAATAAAGTTTCTTGGTTTTTTTTTTTTTTTTTTTTTCGCTTGGTGTTACTTTGAAGCAACTCGTAGTTTAGGGTTTTGTAGTCAAACTCGTTCGCAACGTTGGCCCTGGTTAGTCTTATTGGAGGTCTCGTAGAGTCCCTATTGGAATTTAACGTGAGGGCAGGGCGACCTAACTTTGAACAAAAACGCGCCACGCGTCAAATCAAAATACGTTCGCAGCGTACGTTCGTAACCTACGCGCAAGCCAAATTGATATTTAACGTTTCGATTTACGGTTCATATTTCACTGCATACAGTTCGAGTCTCTCAAAGTTATCATGGTTGCCATTAGGAATGTAGATTTAGTACAATAATAAAATTGTATTATTTTGGTGTTTATACTTAATCATCAGTGAATTATATTTCGATAAATTAATACTTTATCAGTAATTATTTTTTATGTGTTATTATAACAAAGTATGTATTTACAATTTTTTTTCTAAAATGTTTACTAAATTAATCCTGTTTTTCTCGAATTCAACTTTAAATTGCTTATTAAAGTAGCTAGATATAGTTACCTATTGATACAATTTAAACAAATTTTTCATACTTTGGGGAGTGATGTGCCGTTTGACCCACGACTGTCGATCGTACTTTACTGTGCCCTCCGCTCGCTGCGTGTTCGGAACAGGGAGATAGGTTTCTGTTGTATTATTTATTCTGTGGTGAGGGGCTTCAGGTTTCCCCATATGATTCTATGGTCAGATAGGATTGTTTTTTCACCTTTGATGTAATTAAAAATCTGGTTGTTTTTGGCATCTGTCATTATATGGTATATTTGCGATGTTTTGTTTCCCGACGTCCAAGTCAGTTTACATTAGAAAAAATGACTACAATTAGAAGTAAATTTTGAGCTATGTTTAACAAAGGATGACCCACCCGACAATAAAGCCTCGCAGCTGTGGCGGAAATAAGCAGATGATTTTAAGAAGGGTTCTTTTTTTTTGTTGTATTGTTAATGGTCTGATTTTATTGCTTAGTTTTACGCGTCGGTATTTGTTTTGGGAATGGATAGCGTAATATTTCACGCGCCTTTTTAAAATCTTAAGTTATTGTCCAAACGGGCCTGCAGATGTGTGTAGTTTTTACTCGTATTTAGGCTTTTGTGTTTGCCTTGGGAAAGTAGATTGTCTGTGTTTTCGCATACGTTACGAGTAATTACGACCGTGGTATGAGATCGTGTAATCTAGTCTACCCTTGTAAATTTGCAGGTTTTTACTGCAGTTTGTGTAAATATGTATTTTGAAATCGGGTAAGCTAGTTACGCGTAGGTTTGATCTGTAACCGATGTGACCGTACGGTGTTGGTTGCTGGTATGGGCTGCTTGAAAACAGACTTGTCCCTCGTGGCAGACGTCTAGACAATATTCTAGGATATTGAGGAAGGAGAGACCGAAGAAAAGGGGTTTAGACCACGTGTGGCTAATATGGAACAAACTCACCGAGTTTTCCTTTTGTTGGAGTGGGTTTCCCCGCGCTGGGCGCTGGTACCGCTGTTACCGGTGGCCTCTGGTGGCGGGTCACGTACACTGGTTGTCACTCACTGATACATGTAAAGATTATAAACACGCGTTGCACGGCACTTGATTATAGTCACTTTTCGCGGGGCCAGGGAATTTACCTAAGCTAGAAACCGTCAAGCTTTGCTCGCAGCCATTGCGCTAGCCGCTGGCAGATGTTGTCGTATTTGTGTTTAGATATTTCTTCGTTAAATTTTCGCTCAATGTTGAGATTAGTGTCGACGCATAGTCGACCGTTTTGCTTCAAATTTCAACACAAATTGTTTAATATCTTCTACACCACTCATCCGATTTTTATGGTTTTTGCGTCAATCTGCGCGGTTTTTTCTTGTCTTCGTATTAACATAAATTTCACTGCAGCTACTTAACATTTGACAGAAAAAATATTTAAATGATAAATGTAGGTACATGTATATTATTATAAACATAATAAATCAGGGATCACATGCGATATGTCATTTAGGTAGATATAATATAAACAGCGTACCTAGATATTTTAATATATTGTATTTCTATAAACTATTCTACATAATATTACTATATCTATTTATTTCGTCTGAAAGATTTTCACATCCTAAAAATGTTATGTCTTGGTTCTCGTATTCTATAGGCTCTTCAGTGTATGAAAAACCTTTTTTTGAGCCTTTGCAGATTTAGCTTTAGTTCTAAGTGTTTTTGCAGTACTTGACATCTGTCCTAACGTTTCGTCGATATCTTCTAAGATATCCACTTCATCTTCTTGTTTACATTCTTGCAAATATATGACTTCATTTGGTATTATAGGATCGGAATCTACGTCAGAATCAGATTCTTCAACCGTTATTTTTGGTAATTGATATTCATCTTCATCCGATAAGTACTCATCTTCGGAGTCTTGAGGAAATGCCAAAACACCATTCTTTTCATTGCTACCTGTAATAAAATAAAAAAGCTATTTGTGGTAAACGCTGTACAAACGTAAAATATTCAAAAATGTTAACTTTATTCGGACTACTATAGTTAATTTCATGTATTGATCTTATGAGGTACCATGTGTACCAATATTTTATGTAGCAAGCAGTAAATTTTTACTTACGCGTTATTTCATACAATCTTCTTGTATCTATTCTTCTTCCCAAATAAACATAAATTTTATTAATATTCGTTTACGAATCGTAATAACTGGTAAAATAAAAAACACAATCAAGCGCTCTGCACGTAACGGCCGTTGAAAGACTTTTGACATTGAAATATAAAACCATAGACACCATCAATGGTAGTCTTTGCCATTTTACGTTCGGATACACTCTACGTTATATCTATACTTGTAATAACGGCATAGATTTCACTAGCTGGATATTTCAACTAGTTTTTAAGGTGTTCCAAATTTGGCACGACATGCGGTAAAGAGTTAAAAGCCCCAAAAGTTCCCAAAACCAACCCTGAACGCTTGAGACGGCTTGTAATGTTACAAAAATTCGGCGATTAGGCTTGGAGAGATGTGCGTTATAAGGAGGCCCTTAAGGTCCATAATTCGACACCGGGTTTCGTGGAATTAGAAGTTAATAATGAACTCAAAGCATTTCAAAAGGGCAAAGACTATACATGTAACTCTGAACGAATCATAGCGGCGATCTGTAACGGCTTGCTTACGCATTAACAGCATATTACGCCTATGCTTTTGCCTGGCTACGCTACGGCGTAATACTGTGGGGAAACAGCACCGACGTTCAACAGTTATTCATTATGCAAAAAAAATGTATCCGAATAATAGTAAACATCAATATCAGTACCAGCTGCAGATCACACTTCAAAGAAAGAAAAATCCTAACATTGCCCTGTATTTACTTATATGAAAATGCTGTCTTCGTCAGGAAAAATCTCAATCTTTACACAATAGACCCAAATCCACGCAGAACATTTAAAATAGTACTTCCGGAACCAATACTAAAAATATACAAGAAAGGGCCATACTACATGTCTATACGGATATACAATAAACTACCAAACTTCATAAAAAAAGAACAAAATATTAAAACTTTCCAAACTAAACTAAAACTATATTTTATACAGAAATGCTACTACACAATAGAAGACTATTTTAATGACGAAAATAAGGAATAGGATATAATAATAATGATCTCAATGTAAAGTAGATTAATAATAGATAATATAAGAAAATATTGTTTATACTAGTTTAAGTTTAAGATTTGAAATTTTATATTAAGTTTTTGATCTTAGAATATTTAGTTTTAATCTTAGCAACGCCCTAATTCCCCTCTGAACAGGGTAAATGTAAATAGGTACATTTAATGCTAATAAAGAAATTTGAAATTTGAAATTCAACGTGAGGCCTTAAACAGCAGTCTCCAGGACTTTGTCAATTGGACTGCGGCTCCTGGAACTGTCTTAAATCCAGATACAATCTTCGAGAAGATTGTTGAAATTCTTCAACCTTCATCAGAGTTTCATAAGGTTAGCGAAGAGGTTATGCAAATGGTTTGCGGAAAGCGCGCCGAATACATTGAACTCCGCCGGGACCGCATCCTAGCTGGAGTTCAGAATAAGAACTTACGGGAGGGTTTGCGGAAGATTCCCCCGAGTTCCGAGCTCCTTTTCATGGAATCTCAGCTCCGCGACTACATCCGTAATACGGGCGGTTTGGGCAAGTGGATTCGTCCGTGGTACACTAATGCAAAAGCTCAGAAGTCTGTAAGGAAGCCCGAGAGCGGTGCTAAAACTGGATCATTCGATCAGCCTTTTCGTGGTTACACCCAGAAGAAAGGAAATCAGAAATACCAGAACAGAGCTCGTGCCAGGAACAACAAAAACAACTCTAGATACAACAATCAGAGCAAGGAAAAGAAAAATTCACGCAGCTTAGAGCTATCACCGTAAAATGACTTACCGACGCAGACGGTTCGGACAGGGTTTTACGGAGGCTGCCTTCAAGCGTATCGGAGGCAGTGGCAAGCGGTTCGGGCTCCGGAGGCCCTTCTCGAGATGATTACGGGAATGCGCTTGCCATTTACCTCAAAACCTTTACTGGTCCAACCAACTACAGAAACCCTACGTCGCTTCGAGACTCCATATTCAGCCCAGATGTCCAAGGAAATCAGAAAACATCGAGAGCAGATGGTCCTAGAAGTCCCGGACCAACAACAACTGGGGGCTTCATTTTTCTCCAAGATGTTTTTAGTAAAGAAGGGCGATAGTTCGAATCGACCTATCTTCAACCTGAAGCGTCTAAATCTGAATATAATTCCAAAACCGTTCAGATTAATCTCTCACCTTCATGTACCGAACTTCTTGCAAATAATGGACTGGATGGTCAAGCTGGACCTCTCATCAGCTTACTTCCATGTCAGTATAAGGACCTGCCATCGTCGCTTTCTGCGCATGGTATACGAGAACCAGATTTTCCAGATGACGTGCCTCCTTTTCGGACTATTTTGCGACCCGAAGAATTTTGCCTCAATAACGAATTGGGTGGCCGAGTACCTGCTCAACATAGGTATAAGAATAATTGTATATTTAGACGATTTCCTGTTGGCAAACCAGTCACAAACTGTACTAGTGTCACAAGTGAGAAACGCAATAGACCTACTGGAATCCTTGGGCTGGACAATCAACTACCAAAAATCAGTACTCCAGCCAACCCAGAGATTAGAATTTTTGGGGATAGTATGGGACACTGTGCGGAATGTCAAGACACTACCACGAAAGAAAGTCAGTACGATAATGTCGATTTCCAGAAGAGTAGTTCGAGAGAAAGAGATGACACTCCGAGAGGTGCAGGTCATGCTAGGCACCTTATACTTTGCCAACTTTGTGATTCCCAGAAGAAGACTGCATTGCAGACAGCTACAACTTCATTTTCGGAAGCTGGACAGAGTGGGGACAGTCACACAGCCAAAGATAAAGGTATCTCCACCTGTATTAGAAGATTTGATGTGGTGGATAGCAACATTGGAGGACCCATTAGTAGCCAGCAGATTACACCAGGAAAATGTTCAACACTTCCTAACTACGGATGCAGCAGATTTCGGATGGGGAGCACAACTAGACGACAGGATGATTTCGGGCAGATGGGCACCCGATCAGAGAAGATGGCATTGCAACCTTAAGGAGATGTTTGCCATGACAACAAAACAGTTGTTGCATATATAAAGAAGGAGGGAGGAACACGATCGACAGGCCTCCTACATTTAACGTATCAGCTTCTGGATCTGTTGGACAAGTGGAAGATAAAACTAATCGTTGAATCAACCTACCAGGAAGATTCAACGATATAGCGGACTGGTTACCACGAGGAAAACGATCAGCGGAATGGACGCTGCTAGACTCTGCGTTAGAGACGGTGTTCAGCAAGTTCCCCAGATAGACTTGTTCGCCAGCAAGAACGCGAGGGTAGTACGGAGTTATGTGACAAGAGATTGTCGGGATCATCAGGCGAAATTTTGCAATGCCTTCAGCCGTCAATGGAATTTCAGGCTAGCATGGTTATTCCCTCCGCCGAGCCTAATCCCACGAGTCCTAACACCACTTGAATTCGGCTCAGGGAAACTACTTGGTAGTGGTTCCAAAGTGGAAGAAGGCTTTTTGGTTGCCGGACCTTCGTCTTCGAGCCTTATGCGAGCCTATGAAGATCGAGAACCTTCACCTAGTGCTATTTGATCAGTCAACAGAGCTTCCGCCACCACAGATTCAGGATATGGAACTGTATACGTTTGGAAGATTGGGGGTGGGAAGAAAGTACAAGAACCTGGTCTCAAGCAGAGAGAAATCTATTGAAGTCAAGTTGGAGACATTCTACTTTACGAACATATTCACCGGCGTGGTCTCGATGGGTTGAATGGTGTAGAAGGAATAATTTCAACCACAAAATACCTGATGATATAAGCTTACCAAAATATCTGGCATATTTGTATCTTGAAAAGAAATTGGCTTACCCAACAATACTTCTTCACAAATCAGTGGTGCTAACTTTTGGAAGGCCAGTACAAACTTTAGGGTCTCATTTCCTTGTCAGGCAAATTTTAAAAGAAATTTCTCTTCAGAATCCAAGAGCAGAAAAACCCCCGATTTGGGACCCTTCCACCTTGGTTGCTTGGTAAGAAAACAACCCGGGAGCTAGCGAAACTCTTTGTGAGGCGTCTCGCCTTATCTCTTAGATTATCTTGTATACTACTTCTGGCGTCGCGCAGACGGATTCACGACCTAACACTCTTAAAAGTGACTCCTGATAATTTTACTGACACGGGAGAGAGTATAAGTTTACAACCCGCTTTTGGTTCTAAAACTGATACAGCGACAATAAGGCAATCCAGGGTGGAAGCTATTAGAACATACGAATAAGAATATATGCCCAGTACACTGGATTAGAAAAGTTATTCAACTTGGCTCTATTAGACGCACACTAAATCGTCTCTGCTAATAATACAAATTTTATTTTTGTGTAAAATTTGCATATTGTTTATAACAAAAGAGAAATTTGTTTATAAGAAATTATTGCGCCAGAACTACCTACAATGCCATGAAAATTTTAATAACTCTTCAAATTCTATATTTCCGTTGTAAAATAGAAAAATGTAAAAATTAAAAAAAATACAAAATCATTTATTTGCCAAAGAAAATTTGTCACCAAATGTTTCGAATCCTCTGAACTCGTGGTAGCCGTTAGGCTGTGTTACGAGGCCAGAGTCATCTCCCAGTATGTTTCTAATTTAATTATTATTACGTCTTATGAGCTAGGTTACAAACAATGTTTTTATTTTATTTTAATATCTAACTACCCTCAATTTGTGTACAAGTTCAAGTGGTATGACAACAGACAGTGTAGGCATGCAATGTAGGCAGTCACTCACACACGCACAATCGTACAACTCGCTCGCACCATCGACTTCATAATCAACTGACGCATAGTGTGAACACTACTTTGAAATTCATTCAATTGGAGGCTATCTTTGATACTAATAAATAAAACGTTAGTTTGCGTAAAAATTATCCAGTATTCACTGAATATTGAAAGTTTTTAGTTACTTCATAAATAATTTATAATGTACAGACACCAACATTATAAACCTAGTTTTCTGTTTACAAATTAATATTATCGCCATCTTATCAATTGAATTTCGTTTTCTCCTGCAGTCACGACTTGACCGATAAGGTATCTACCTATTGATAAGACATTTATTATCTCAAATCAGCTGCAATCGGTTATTTCAATATTATCGATACTATATATACTATATATATTTTCAAGTAAGTATAGGTATAGGTACCTACCTACTTATTTGCTTACATTTGATTCGGAATGCAAATATTTTAAATCATCGCTAGGTTAGGCGGAGGGGGAAAATTTTAATGGTTTTTAGACAGATTCGATAACACCAGAGTTGGCTACTTATTTATTGTTTTAAGGGAACACAAAAAAATAATTAAACGCGATTTGTTGATAGAAACCATCTCATATTCCAGACGCTTCTGTGCGTCGGATGACACGTTTAATTTAAGTAGGTAGGTACTTAGGTAAGTAAGTAGGTTCATAAATAAAGAGTACATTTTTATATACCTACCTAAAGACCGTAGATTTTATATAAGTTGGCACAGTGTTAGGTTACATACCTATTATGTTTGACATGATTTTAAGAACAAAAATTTTCACTATGAAATACCTACAGATTGTAACTTCTAAAATTTTATTAAAACTAAATGTTATAAATTCAATTTGACGAGATATTGTAATTTATGTAGCATATTCTATGATATTAATACTTATACCTATAACTATGCCTGGAAGAGATAGCTCTTAGCGATAAGGCCGCCAATTAAGACGCTAATTCTAATATGTACCTATGTTTTTTTTGTATTGTTTCATTTGTGGTGTTTTAATAAAGTATTTATCCATCTATCTTTCTACCTATGTATGTTACAACTTTACATTATCAATAAAGATTCTTTATCTTTATCTTTTATACATACTTAATTTCTCTATTACATCAATAGATGCAATATGAACATCACTAAAACGTAAACAAACTAAAAAGTCAGTATTGATCTCTTCCTGAATTTCGCAACGATAATTCTTTTCCAACAATAGAACTTCTCTCAAAGGGATAGAAATGAACAAAAGAATGGTCGTGGTGAAGTTTTAACACTAGAATCTAGATGAACTATTATATACTACGCTATAACTCCAGAACCAATTTCCACGGTTTTGTATTCGTTGGAAAGGTCTCGGGTTCCGTGATGTTTAAAGCAAACAAAATTCAGAAAAAAATTCAAAAGAAAAGCGGGAAATATGTATAAAATTAATTTATGTAAGTAATTTAATAATAAAAAACCTCTGGTAGCGAAACGGAGTACACCGAGTTTCCTAGTTACGTACGTAAATTTATATACTTGTAAGTTGGTATTTTTTTTTAACTATAACGGGTTTTCACTTGGCCATAGTTTACTTGATAGCAAGCAAAGGCTATGGCCTAAAATGGAGCGTGTTTGAAATGCAACCGATAGAAAACCGACAAACTGGCAACTTTGCGACGGTGTTCAAGACTTTGTAGTTTCGCTCGGCACAGTTTATTATTACCAATGATCTTCTTGGCTCGACTCTCATTAATTGCCTCTAGTGCCTCAAGTTGGTACTTGGCTGATCCATCCCAAAGATGCGAACAGTAGGTACTCCATGCACGACCGAACTTGTGCTTGATACAAAGTAAGCAGCTGTTCCGGCTTGAAGTACTTTCGCACCTTCGAGAGGATACCCAACTTTTTGGCTGCAACTTCGGCTTTAGACTCTATGTGTATTATGGTAGATGAAGTATTTATTGTTCGGAATTTTAAAGCTAAGCTAATGGAAGTAAAATTTTATTATACGAAGCGTTCGTAGGATGGGTGAGCAAACAACCTGTGGGAGATTCTGTAGATCGGATGTCACGACCAAATCTTTCTGAATCTGGACTGTTTATTATATGTACTTAGTAAGTACATACTTACAGCAGCCATGATACTCTTAGGGCGTTTTGAAAACTCTTGACACCATATTATTTTAGTTGGACACTTTTATACGATAAGAAGAATAATCTATATGATAGGAAATTCCAATAATACTCTAAGCCAATAATTAATTCAATTAATTATTAATAATATTATTATTAATTTATTAATCTTCATACAAAAAGGTTGCTTAATTTTTGGACTAGATGGCGCTGTGTCACAATACCCGGAACCTCAATAATTACCCGTACTTATCTTCTTTCACAAAACAGAGTTTAGTGCTAAATCAGCTGTAATGTGGAGCGACCTGAATATCTGGATAGTTGTGGCTGGACGACAGAAATACATCGGGATATAGGGAAATGATTTTATAGATGGAAGCTAGTGACATTTTCATTTAGGTATCATCCTGATTAATTTAGCTGTACCTACCTACTTACCTACTTATGTTTTTTTAATAGGCGTAGGTACATTATAACGCAAATTACAAAACTATAAGAAAATATCTAGGTACCTATACCTACGTATTATTCTAAATTCCTTTGGAACGACAAGAATTTATGATACGATTGTACGTAGGTAGGTATATAGGTAACCTACCTACATCAATTTTTTTAGAATCTTAATAAGTTCACTAAGACCTTATACTTAGTAAATAATAGCGAAATGGAAGTACCTAAGCCCCATAACTTGAACAGAGCGCTTACTATCAAGCCGAGACCACGCTCCACTAACACAAAGAAAGGTCAAAAGAAATCTCACATAAACATACACTTCAAGGTCTGCAAGTAAAGTCCTCTGAGATTGACGCTCAAGCAAAAACGAAGATTCAGACCCATAACAATGCGTCTTAAAATACCTACTACAATATACATATATCACTCTATAAATACGAGTATACCTATAGTACGTTAACAAGCGTGAAGTTCGTCCGAGACGCTTGATCGGGTATCGTAGCCGGTCACGACCGATTCCCGCGAACTTCACACCCGTCCGTTCAGTTTTAGTTCTTGTTGAACGGCGCCTGCGCGCTTCACCGCACAACCGGCAGTTTGTCAAAAATAAAACAAAACAATCACATTGGAATTAAAATTTTGAATAAAAGCAACCGAATAAGTTGAAGTTTCAACCACTGGTGGTGATAGTGATTCAGTGATAGCAGTTTTGTGCTTTGGGAGTGAGTGAAATCTGTGAGTGCAACTGTACTGGCTACGTTTACTTAGCTCATGTCAAGTTCATGATTCGTTTTAAGTTGGTGAGTACCTATAAGTACTCTTATTGAAAACTTTCTTGCACGTATGGACCTAAATCGTTGTTCCATTTTTGAAACTCTTGTTGACAGTCTTTGTTTTTAGCTTGATTTTGTTTTCTGCATTCTAATAGGTGAGGAAAATAATGCAAACTTTTTTGTCTTACAATAATAAGGTTCTATTATTGTGAAAAATACGAATGAGTTTGTAAGTACCTACTTAGGTACTCAGGTTTTATTGACAAGTCTTTAGGAGTAAGGAAAATCGTAAGGCATGTTAGTAATTTCTATAAATCAAAATTGCTATTGTACCTAAATGATAACAATTAACAACAATAGAAAATTACTTTCACATATATTATGAAGAAAAGATGATATAAGTACATACATTATCCTTTTATTCCTGATCAAGAAAGAAGGCAAATCCAACGCACGTGGTGTGTGTGTGTGTTTGCATTTAAGTTGTGTGTGTGTGTGTAAATGTCGTACACCTACCTATCATTTCTTTTGTGTTTGACTGGTTTCGGTAGGTAGTACTCGTTCTTTAAGGTTTTGATTTTTGATTTAAGTTCGTACTAAGTACAATACGTGAGTAGGTACTTTACTAAGTTTAAATAGGTAGGTATCTATACTTATTAATATTATAAAGCTGAAGAGTTTGTTTGTTTTTTTTTTGAACTCTCTAATCTCAGGAACTACTAGTGCGAATTGAAAAAATCTTTTTGTGTTGAATGGACCATTTATCGAGGAAGGCTTTAGGCTATACAACATCACGCTGAAACTTATAGGAGCGAAGAAACAATGGAAAATGTGGAAAAAATGGGGAAAATTATTCATCTTTGAGTTGCGTGCGCTGCGAAAACTGTGTACTTACAGCATAAATAAATAAATAAACAGTTCAGGTGGTGGGTAACAGTGTTTGAAAAATAAATATGATAACCAAAATAACTATTCCACGCGGACGAAGTCGCTGGCACAGCTAGTTTACTTATATGATTATATGACGCGTTATAGGTAGGTAGTTATGCATAAGTAAATAATAATATACCTACAGAGAGACTTGCACTTATAATGTATAGTTCGCATTTACCTAGTTAAATTAGTTGGTAAATACTTACTGAATAAAGTGTAGGTGGTAAGAGTTAAAACTATATTATTGCTACTACCAATTTTAAATACGTGGTAAAGCTGTGTGTACATGACTTTTGGCCACCCATCCTAAAATTGGCTGAGAGGTACCTACACGAATAATTAAAATACGCTATAACTACTACTACAGGTACTTACTTACTTTTAACAATAATTTAAGTAAGTTAGTACTTTACTTAAGTACTTACGTGTGTCTATCATATATATTTTTGCATTAAAACAGAATATTTATAATTGATATCATTACCACTCACACCTAGGTAATAAACTACGCATTTGATAAAGCTAAATAAATATGGTTAGTGTTTATCGTTTTACAACACTTTCAGTGCAACCACAGAAATCTAAATACATAAACGTTTATTTAGATTTCTGTGAGTGCAACCTATTTGGTATGTCAATTTTATGCATGAGAATTTCTTCCAGGAATTTTGTTTGATATAAGTACTCACAGTTATTTTATTTCATATATATAATTAACAACTCAAAAGACCGACTGACATAGTGATCTAACATGCAATATGACATGCAGGTAGATGTTATGACGTAGGCATCCGCTAAGAAAGGATTTGCGGAATTGGCACTTTTAAAGGGGTGAAATGGGGATGCAAGTTTACTTCTTTGTGCGAGCGAAGCTGCGAGGTGCTGCGAGCTCCCACTAGTTAACCATCACTTGAGGGTGTTATTTAAAAAGTTATTTAAATTCAATATGATAAATTCGGCATTTATTTCAAAATCTTCATATATCTTCACTAATTACGGTAAACGAAGTAAAAGATTGATTGCATCAACTCTGCAATTTACTGTACAGTGAAAGTTAAGAAATGGGACATTATGTCGATAACTACTACCGGTGCTAACTATTGTTTTTAGTTTCTTGATCTTTATCAAGTATCTAACAAGTGGCATAATATGAGAGTGGCCAACTCTGGTGTCGAGAGTTAGAGAGAGAAACACATTTTTACATGGGGAAGCTTATGTGGTTCAGGAACATTGAATTAAAAGTACTTATTTAAACATATCGTAGAATTTTCTTAACACTAACTAAGTAGGTACAAATAATTTCCAATTCTATTTATTTTTTGAACACTAATATCTATACTTTTGAACACTAACCAATCAAACCATAATAGAATGCAACTTTGAGTCTTGCTGATCATTATTTAAAGTCTACTTTCATTTATCATCCCATTCCCAGAAGCTTGAGTTTTTGTTAAACTTCAAATTTATCGCAACTTTTTCCTTATCGCGATTCTGCTACGGTGGCATCACATTTATTAGACACCTTATTATTATAAATACACAGATATGACCCTTAAATCTTTGTAGTAGGTCAGTTACAAATATCACGCAATACGTCTGCCTGCTGATTGGTCCGTCCCTATTGTCGCGTGATAGAACTAGATGGTGATTGGAGCAAGTGCACGCTGATATTTATTATGGCTGCAAATCGGTGTGTTTTGATAGAATATAGATGCAGTTCAAGCATGGTGACAACTTCAACCATAGCGTTCTTATAATCAGACGACACGTGAAGTTGTCAACTGGTTGTTACTCGAAATTAACTTAGTCATGTCAGAGATCCTTAAGACGGTTTAAAAACTTTCACCACTACTTGACCACTTTTATAGGTCACAGACTTCATATTCGAATATTCATCATCATCAGCCTAATGAAACCCACAGCAGGGTATAGGCTTCCTCCCTCTTTATTCGAATATAAGGCATAGTAATTTAGTTATCAAACAAATCACCATTTCACATCTGAACTCAAAAGCATCATTGTGATCGAAGTAAATAAGATAATTAGCGGTTTTCCGGTAATTATGTCTATGTGATAAGGTAATACCACGGTAGATGTTAAAGCTGTCAAAATAGTATCAACATTGCAAACGTAATCCGATTTTGACAGCTTGATTCTTTTAGTTCAAGCATTTAGTCTAGACTGACTAGACGGCTAGCTCGAAAAATAATATAAATACTAAGATTATTTTACCCAGGGTCTAAAAATATCTTTACTGTCGTCAACAATCCTTATTGATCCAATGCTGGGTATAGGCCTCATTTTCTTGATGCGAAATATCGAAATGAGTCATATGAATTATTTATAGGTAGGTACATAAGTCACAATGATTCAATTATTTCGAGATTTTCATTCGCTTTTAAAACTGTCAGTGTGAGAGAGAAATAAAAGAATCGTTGATTCTGAGTATCTATTATATCGTTTTTTTATTTTATTCAGTAAAACGTCCGTAGTTAGTAACATTTTAGCTATGAACAGAGACTACATACCTAACCAGACTAATCAATTTCTTCCCACTATGGGTCAAATTCAATGGAACAAAACGAGTTTGACCCATTTTCGTAACAATGCCATTATTTCTAACTGAAACGTTCTAATTGGTTTACATGCAATAAGAGTAACTGGAGAAAGAAAGAAAATGCACAAATAGGATATATTCTAATACATCACTATTTATTTTTTGTTTATACCTTGAGGCTTTTCACTGGCCAGTCAGGCACAGGTAGATATTTTTAACACAAGCGTTATTTACAGTATCAACTAAATATAGTCCTAAAATATCTTATTTACTTTATTACGAAAGCAATCATCGAACTAACAATATTTTTTTCTAGGTGGCAGGTTATGAAGATGACTTTCCATTTAGGGCATGTTTTTAATTATGGTTCAAAATAAGTACCTAGTACTTAGTCTCTCTCTCTCTTTCTCTATAATTATTTAAAGCTGAAACATGCGTCCTCTCACTTTCGTAACTATCCATTACATGAGATTGATAAATCAATGCAAAATACGTGACAATCGTAAAATATGCAGTTCTTGCATTATGTGGTACAAACAGGCATGTTATATATGAAATTAACGTTGTTAAATTGTGTATTTTTGTATCTACTCGTATGATTAAATATTCGATATGGAAAGATAAATAACTACCTAGTACTCACGACACAAGCGTTTGCTTAGTGTGGGGCTAGATGGCGCTGTGTGCAATGTCCCGGAATAGGTATATTGATTTATTTTATTTATATTTTAATATGCTTGGTAGCTTTATATTGTAGCCCTTAGTTTAAACTTCATTATCTTTAGCCTTTATCGATTCACTGCTGAGTATAGGTCTCAGGAACCAACAAATTTGCTTTGAATTGTAATATCAGTTTATGCCTTTTTAGTTAGGGTTATGTAAGATCAGTGACTGCAATCCTTATTAAATAATCGGGAAAAGGTTAAATTGTCAATCTTAATTTTACAAACTTACTTAAACCTGTCTTTTTAAAATTGATGTAAAGGTTTAAGACAACAGGTCCTGTAAGTACCATCAGCTAAAAAAACTCGCACACACCTATCAAGAAAAACAACATGGGTGTACCGAGATTTTTTTGCCCTCCGTACACAGAATAAATTATGAGTTATTACAATCATTTAAGATAAGCATCTTGAATATTGATAAGGCGTAAAAAACGGTCATGGTTTCGCAGAGTTGTAATGTCAAACATTAATAATAACTTTTCATGTGACAAACTTTTTGCAAGTACAACTGTAAAGGCGTGTCTGTCTTTTTATAGGAATAAACGGGTTTTATCTTACCTTAATAAGTACTCAACTAAGTTTTATTTTGGTAATTGCTCTCTCTAGTTTAAGAGTATACCAACCGCCTTAGAACCATCTGCCACAAAGAGAAAAAATACCAAAACCTCGAAAATTGTATCCTAAAATATTGAATGGTACATCGCAATTCAGCGAGGAAACGCTGCCAGTGCACTGGGGACATTCGGTTACGCGCGCGGGAAATTGTGTTTTGTCCGTTGCTCTGTTTGTTTATTTTATTTTTATTGTGTAAAATTTTGACTTAGATATAATTAATTTGACATAAAAGTTTGACATGTTGGTTTAATGAATAAAAAAAATATAATCCTAAAATCTGTTTGCCAAAAACATATATTACAGACACACACCAACAAAACTAAACCTTTGTACAAACAGTTTAATATTTGCACTAACGTTTGTCGCGACTTTGTTTGTTAATAAAGGAATACGTGCTCACAATTTCACATGACCATAAACTTCTGATCTCTGTTTGCCAAATGATCTGAAGCAAATACAATCGGAAAAGGACACACAGTTATTTTCGAGATTTTGAATATTTTTAGAATATGATCATGTTTAAACTATGTACACACTGAGATCAGGCAATAAACTACTTTTAAGTAAATACCTAAGTATGTTTAAACAGTTACAAAATATTTTGCGGGAACTTAATACAATCGATTTTATTTGATATATTCGGGCAATTTAAATATTTCACATCCCTAAATTACACTAGTCTATTGTTACAAGATATTTGTGGTGCAAAGGAAGATTTTTATTGACAAGTACTTAATAATACTTACTACTTAATTACCTACTAATAATAAAATGTCCATAATTTAAATTCTAATGACTTATATTTATAAGATAACTGACTAGTTTACAAGCTAGTATTCAAAATTCTTCTCATTACAATTATAGTTACTCAGTTTAGTTCTAAATTAATTTAAGTAAGTCTAAATATATAAAACTCAAAGGTGACTGACTGATTGACTGACTGATATAGTGATCTATCAAGGCACAGCCCAAACCAATGGACGGATAGGGCTGAAATTTGACATGCAGGTAGAAGTTATGACGTACGCATCCACTAAGAAAGGATTTTTGGAAATGCCACTTTTAAAGGGGTGAAATAGGGGATGCAAGTTTTACTTTCTAATGCGAGCGAAGCCGCGAGCACCCACTAGTAGTTATATATATTTCGACTTGAAGTTCATCTACAAATACTTTTTAACGCAGCATACACTTGCATCTTAGTGCTAAGCATCACCATACTATACGACAAGACATGTATTACTATTGTATTATAATCCTCAAAGCATACTAACACCTCAGACTACTAATAGACTTTCAAACCTTCGTTTCGCTCTCTCAATTAGTAATATTAGTAACGTTTATTGCCAGCGAAAATCCTCAGTCAAGCAGCATGGGGCTGAGAATGTCAAACAAAGCGAACGTTTCGCACGAATGAGTTAATTCATAAGGAATTCGACATACCTACTGTTTACTGGCTGATAAGAGATGTTAACAGATAAGGAATTTATAAACAAGGTCTAGAATTGCGTCGAAATGTTCTGCATTTGATAAATGTCAAAATAGTTTAGCCTAATGCATTCCATTTATAGATTCACGTGTAGTTACTGAGAAAAAAATTAATGCTTAAAACACTTTCCAAAGACTACAAAGCTTCATTCGTTTTTGAATGTGTTGGTTTTCTTTGTATCTATGAAATGTGAATAGATAGTTTCTTACTTATAATATGTCCTCTATCAATCTATATAGGTACCTAATCAGCTTAACCAAACTCTAAGCCCTACGGACCTTAAAAGATTATTGGCTCTTTTTAAAATTGCTACCTATAACCAAGTAACGTAGATAAATAGATAAATGCTTCATTGGACACACAAATAAAATAAAACACAATACAAACAAGAGACAATTTTAATCTAATGCCACAAATGGCGGCCTTATCGCTGAAAGCGATCTCTACCAGGCAACCGTAGGATATACCATATGTACTAAGGTAAATAAATATCAAATGACTAACTACAGAATGAATACTTAATGACATGCACATACTTTTATGTATTGTATTGACTTATAACAAATGTTATTAATAAAGTATTGTATTGCAGCAGATATATTTAGAATAAAATACTCCCTAGATATTATAAACCAACATTTATAAAACCACATCTTGTCTTCTTACGTTAAATGTATGCACTTTGATAAGTGCATGTGACAACTGATTGCAGTGTCATGTGCAGATCAAGGTTCTTATTGTCTCAATTGCTGTTACGATGTTTTATAACGAGTGATGTGCGCTTCCGGACACATTAATACTTCGGTATTCATTTATGCATGTGTGCAGTTTTGTGCACTTTTATAATATAACTAGCTGGTGCCCGCGACTTCGTCCGCGTGGAATAGTTATTACTATAAAAACGGTTCTAGTGAGTTAACCTTAAAAGATAAACATACATTGTCGAAAATATTTTGTTAGATTATTTTAAGAGAAATAACGCTTTCATACATATTTTTGTAATATCTTGAACCGTTTTCGAAGCCCTCAAAGATGAATAATTTTCCCCGTTTTTTCCCACATTTTCTATTATTTCTTCGCTCCTATTAGTTGCAGCGTGATTTTATATATCCTAAAGCCTTCCTCGTTAAATGGTCTATTTAACACAAAAAAACATTTCAATTCGCACCAGTAGTTCCTGAGATTAGCGCGTTCAAACAAACTCTTCAGCTTTATAATATTGAGCCAAGCTTCAGAAGTACCGCCTATATTAAACGACATGTTTACTTCGCTAATTATAAGTCTGTTTATTTATTGAGTGACAATTAATAAAATTGTTTTGTAACAATCTTTCCCAATTATGTATCATAGTTATCATCTCCAGTTTTTAAGATTATTTTTACGCTGTCAAAAGAAACAAGACGGTTTTGTGTGATTTGTGTACGCTACAACCTAGACCATGATGATAGTTTACCATCATGAGCATTACGCTCAAATACAAACCCTTGCCATGTAAGAGAGAACTGACCAATCTTTGTATGTACATACATTATATATGACACTGTGACTGTAAACAATTCGTCCCAAGTAGGACGAGTATTATTTAGTACACACAAAATTACCACATCTCTTTGACAGCGAATATTTTACTCACATAACATTATTTGCTCGCAATTTGTCATACCATAATGTGATGTACTTTACATGACATTACATCTACTTGGCTACATCCCACGCCGCATTCCGACGACGGAATTAGGTATCGTGTCTTTATTCTATGTAAATACAGCTACAGACTAAAAGGAATCAAATCTAGGAACTAGATTTAAGTTCTGGGTCTAGCTAGAAGGATATGGGCGCACACCACTATGTATAGTAGACTATACATCGTTTCAGAGAACATTTTTTTTTTTTAGTTCAGTCCACCAACGTCCCTGGCTAATTCTAACGTTCTTTTGAATCTTGTCTATTTGCTCTCGATTTTTATTAAAAATGTTCCAACCTATAATGCTGTCCCCAATTGATCATATATATGTTGAACACAGAATAAGAACAAATAAGAAAACGCTAACACGTTTCAAACGAATTAAGTAATTCTGCTAATCAAGGAGGAGGAATCTAAGAAGAGCCTAAAGTGACGTTGACGAAAATAAGTTGATGAAGTTCAAACACTTCTTTGCGACACGTAAAGGAAAAACATACCAAGAAACATTATATGCAACATTGATTGTTATCAATGATTTCGCTTATCATAATGCAGCATTAATAAAACCTTATCTCTAAAAATACTCGCCAAAAGTCAATAAAATAACAAATAATGCTAACACCATAAATTACCACACCTAATAAATCCTTTTAGCAAAATAAATCTGTGTATTTTCCAATAAAACACGACGTTTCCAGTTTACTATAGTTTTAAACGAATTTATTGGTTTTTTTTCTACAATACTAATAAAAGATTTTATGCGCGAACATATCACGGCTTGTCTAAATTATTTAATTGATGCGGCTGTTATTCTAATATAGTGTGTTTTTGGTTACGATTTTAGCATTTTAAGCGCCAGTGGTTTGGTAGATTCTTGACAAAATGGCAACACAGGTAAATAATTTCTACTTTAATAAACTAGCAGTGTTTGTTGGGTTTGTTTGGTTTTTTTACAACTCTAGAGCGAGTTAGCATCACTAAAAAGAATCTAATCTAATCTCTATTTCTATGGTGAGGGTTAACTAGTTAAGTTATCGCAGTAGATTTGAGAAGAAAAAGTATAAAAAAAATCTAGTATTTTTCTGAAAGGAATGTGATAACTACTTACTGCAAGACAAATAAAGCTTGTTTAGACTAGATTTCTTGTTTACATTTTTACTCTGTGTAGTTTCATTTTCATATGGATTTATCGAACATCAAAACGATGTTTATAAACCTTTGGGAAAAATTAGGTTTTTGATTATGAAAAGAAGATGTAACTAATGGATCTTTGTTTGGTAGTTTTGCCACTCAAAAAACTGACAAACAAGTTGATGTGAATATCAAAGATTGATATGTATGAAGGATTTAAAAAAAATTGCTCGGACCTTGATAAAGTATTTTTAGATACCTTAAACTTACACACTTACCGACTAATGTGGCGCTGCGACCCAGAGTGGATCCTGGCCTCCGACACTAAGAGACGCCACACCTCTCGGTTCTGCGCCATCTCCTCTATAAGGTCCTTCCAGCGGTACTCGGGACATCCGACCTTTTAGATACCTTTTAGATCATTTTTAATAAATCTGTGGAAATGGGGTCAAACAGCTTTTGTAATTATTAGTACCTATATTATTAAAAAGAAGGAGTGACCAAATCACACAAAAATATTATTCATCATCATCATCCACAGCTTATTTACTACTGCTGGGCATAGGCCTCTCTTTGAATGTGCCAGCTGCTAAAAAAACCCAAAATATATTTTAAATTTTTGCTGTCTCAAAATATTATTGCTTAGCTACGATTTGCAAAAACTAAAAATATGTGTGTGAATTTTACATTCTTCTTCCAAGCGGACGTAAAACAGACTAAAATTGAATAAATTATGATATTTTTAAGAGGTTTTCTCATTTCTATAGAAAATGTTATAAATTATCACTCACTAGGTGTCACGCAATTATGTTTTAAATCATTAGATCCAATAAACGAGTGATTTATCAAAACGTCGAAACAAGCTAGGTAAATACGCAGTACAATTTTAACAGTAGGCTTAAGACCAGTTTGTGGTTGTATTTTTTTATTGACAGCTTTTAATTTCAGTCGTTTTCTTCTTATCGAATGAGAGTGGCCAACTCTGGTGTCTAGAGCTGCCGCCGCCGTTTTTAATTCCATTAAAAGAGAATTTAAAAATTATCAAATTTAAGTGGTATCAAAATTACAGAAATTTCTTTGATCATTAAGTAGCTAAGTATATTTCCTAAACATTTTTGTAGTAACATAACTAAAATAACTTTATAAAACCCAAAAGTGATATAGTGAATCTATCAATGCATAGCCCTAACCACTGGACGGATCGACTGAAATTTGGCATACAGGTAGATGTTATGACGTAGGCATCCGCTACTAAAGGATTTTTGGAAATGCTTCTTTTAAAGGGGTGAAATAGGGGATGCAAGTTTTACTTCTTAATGCGAGCGAAGCGAGCTTTCACTTGTGTTCCATACGTTACGTGTAGCATTGGGTTGACCCAATCAAAATGTTAAGACGACTTGAATCGTCTTAACATTTTTACTCTGTGACCACCATTAACGCTGACATACTAGTTTATATTCAATGTTTTAATGATTTTACATAAAAGCTTAATGTGCTGCCATTTTTAACTAAAAACATTTACATTTTGAATTACGATGGCTCGATGGTTTATAAATTTTTGTCATGATGTGATTGGAAAAATAAATTTTATTGATTTAAAATGATGATGTCGGTTTCTAATGATCGTTTTATGACCATGCTACCAAAATTAAATAGGGAGAACAGTTTTATTTCCGTTGTATTTTTTTCTTTTTTACATGCTAATCGGTTGTGTTTTGAATTGCGTGTTAGCTTAGTGTTTGTTAAGAAACTAATAGGTATTATAAAAGTTATTATTATCACTAATTGAGACGATTAGCACTTTCATAATGGTAAATACCTTTTGTCGTAACCGTGCGAGCTTAAGTAACCTCTGAAATTAAATAATTTTTGGCCAAAATGTTTATACTAAACATAATTAATACTTAGTTATTTCGACTCCAGCTAACCAAGTGTAGTTATTTAACCAAGTATATTAGAAAGATAATTAAAAGAAGTTTTATTAGCTTCGGTTCTTTCACCGTTATATATTCACCTACGGATATAAATATAACTAGAAGTGTAGGTCACTCATCAATGCGTGGATTCGATCTGCGACCGGGACGAGTGGAGTACTAGAAGAGAGGCCTATGCTCAGCAGTGAGTAATAACTAAAAAAAATATGTATTTGTTAATGTTCGCTGACAAAATAATATTCTACAGCTACTTATATACACACACAGTAGTTATATTATATAGGTAAGTTCTGAGATGCACTTGCAATGTCTAAAGGTCAATCCTTATCTTATTTGTATTACCCTCGCAGTTGATTGAATTAAATTACATACCTACTTACACGTAGGGAGATATCATATCAGGGTAAGTGATATATGTATATATATATCTTTTATGCTCTTGTGCTATTGACTTGCCGTGATATATTACACTAGCTGTGCCAGCGACTTCGTCCGCGTCATTCTTTGAATTTTGAACCGTTTTCGCAGCGCACGCGACGGAAGCCCTCAAAGATGAATAATTTTCCCCGGTTTTTCCACATTTTCTATTGTTTCTTCGCTCCTATTAGTTGCAGCGTTATATTCTATAGCCTAAAGCCTTCCTCGATAAATGGTCTATTTAAACAAACAAACAAACTCTTCAGCTTTATAATATAAGTATAGATGGGGTGATCAGTAGTTACGTACTTAGTGTTTTTTTTTAGATTTACCTGGTTTTATTCTAGAAAAAAAACTGTCCTAATTTGGATACATACAAGGTAAATAATTTAGTTGAGAAATCTTTGAGAAATCTATTTTTGTTAGAAGTCTCAAAAAATCACAAATGCAAATCATCTTGCTTTGTTTTATAACGTTGAGGACTTGAGAATTTTTGTTATTTTTTTTCTGTTTCCAACAAACATAAATACATATTAGTTTTTTTTTCAATCACCTCAGTAAGGTCTCTTGTACTTTATTATATGAAATTCAAAATTGATGAAGATCCTGCACAGAACAAAAAAGAATATAAGGGACAAAGGAGGCTAAAACTCATTCGATTCCTAAAACCGATCCATCATTCGATGCTAATACATTCGAATGAATCGATTCAAGAACCGGTTCCGAACTATCGAATCGTGACTCTTCATTTGACCTTTTTTAACATCTAATAAAGAAATTGCCGCCAAGATTTTTTTCTAAAGATTGTTTTATTAATCCATTAGAAGGAATAATTATGTCATTAACATATCATTAGTGGCTTATCGATGTTGATGATCTTAATTCGAATAGTCCGAATTATGGTTTAATCGATTTGTTTGGATTGAGATGAGTCGTAATTTTATTTATGACGAGCATAATTGCTGGAGTGATTTGAATAGCCATAAAATTGGTGATATTTGATCTTGGTATTAGGAAGATAAGTGTTATATCATCTCAAAATACAACATGCAAAACGGCTTGCAACTGAGCAACTAAACATAAAATTTTCAAATTTTCATTGCATGTGCTACATTAATTGTCCGATCATAAACTGATCAGATATGTCAGCCACGTTATAATAAAATTAAAATGCCTGCCAAATTGCCCTTACATAAAAGGCCAATTTTATTTTCAACTTTGTTATTTTTACCATCTGACGAAAAAATATGCAAATTTCGGAGCTCTCGAGAGTTGGCCAGGAAGTCCTGTTTTACCAATTTACGATCGAGTTACAAATACTCTAGTGCGATTTACAACGTGTTAAATATGGCTTCCTTTCATAAAACCGCTATTATGGCAGGAACCTCGGCTGGCAATACAGGGTTAGTAAAGAAAATGAAAACAGGGCTTGATCATTAGTAAATTAAGTTCATACAAATAAATTCTTGAGAAAGCACTTTTTAAAAATGATTTAGTTTAGCGATCTTCAATGCCAGGTTGAACCGGTTCTTATCGGGTAAGCAAGTAAGCCCACTCCATCTTATGCCATAGCTTTTGCTTACCAACACGCAAATTATGGTCAAGTGCAAACCCGTTTAGTAAAAAACGTGATATTGCGTGAGTTACATAAATTATGGTCAAATTTAAAATATCTGTCTATATGTCTTTAATGTCGTGTTTCCCAAATGTCATGACGAAAAACTGACGTTTACTTTAAAGGTAGGTACACCCATAAACTTTTAACTCAAACTCTCACCGGGTCCATACCCTAGAATGCAAAGCGTCAAGACATGCCCATGACATGACATAATGCGAAGAATTCTCTCTTTTCTAGTACGCTACACGTACTGGTCCTGCGCAGATTAAATCCAGGTGCTACCATCTACTGTTTTCTTATGTTGCATAAAAATTAAAAATAATAAACCAACTTCATTTCCAACTAACCCAGTACTCGAATAAAGGAATAACACGGCGTGAGGTATCTGAGGTCAAGATGGGGTCGTTTAACTTCAGAGGTCGCTGTTTGAATATTGAGACTGTATCGGACATTGCGCTTAGTATTAACACAGAATACAGAGTACAAGTTTAGCTTTGGGATGTTATTTGGCAAGTAATAACTAATGTTAAGGTTAGACGGCACCGACAACAAATATTTCGGATTTCAATAAGAGTATTGAAAGGATTGTTTTTTTTTTTAAATTCAATAATTTGAGACTATCTTTACTTCCAACTCTGAATTTTGAAGTCGCAAAAATGAAAAGAATTTTTTATTACTTCTTAGTGACAGTAAACTTGCAGTCGGGTTTTGATTTTATTGAAAATAAATTTTATTTATAATCTAAATGGATTTGTACTTGACTAACGAATTCGCTTAATGGTAATTAAGTAAGCCATTTAAAGCAAAGCATCATGATCTAGTCTTTTTATCACACTATATTTAGATGAAACGTGAAACACTTCATTAATAACCTTGTACATCACAAACGTAAACCAAACAACATCAAAACTGTCTAAAGCACAAAGTTACAAATTGCGAAACGTTTTAGAAATAGGCACATTAATTATATTACGTATTAACTAGTTATGTGAAAGATGATTAATCATAGTGTTTTGATCAATGTTGTTAATTTCACTGTTGACAGTTAGCTACTGATTGTAGTTGGTCTGCCGTAGTTCCCGCCTAGGAGGTAGAAATGTAGAGATGGTGTAACTTTTGTTAATGAAAAATCTATAAAAATACATATGTTTATTCAAAGTATAAATAAATAAATATTTCAGGACATACCACACAGCGCCATCTAGCCCCATACTAAGCTTACGCTTGTATCATGGGTACTACATAACGGATATAATACATAAGTATATACTTTTCTTTTGTAAATACATACTTATTATACATAGAAATATCAGTAGTAGTCATTGTATATCAGTAAACCTGCGGTAAACATATTTTTATAAAGTTTTTTTGTTGTTGTAAATACTTAGTCACCCATGTTTTCATAGTTAATTTAGAGAAATTAATGTTTAAAATGTTAAGTTACTTGTCCAAATTGATCTAAAATGATAAACGTAGTTAAGTAATTGCACATAAGTGTGTTTGTTGATTTGTTTTTTTTTGTAGATCACAACCGAGTTATAATTGCATTATTTCAATCAATCAATATAGCTTTATTGTACGCCAGAAAACAAAAATACAAAACAATTAACAGTAATATTACTTAACCTAGGTACATTGGGTGGCCTTAACGCATAGAGCGATCTCTTCCAGTATGATGTTAGTACAAAGTCCTGATTGATTTATCTTATTCTGAAATAACTGATATTGTTTCTTATAAAACTTTATTTACAATAATAAAATATAAAAACAAGTGAAGGAAAACTAAACATACATAATGCGGCCAGCATGCTAGGTACGCTGCCCTCTGGTAGTGGGCTGGAGCACTTAGATTATCTTTAGGCTTTTCTAAAGATTTTATAAGTGCCCCTTTTTGTAGTAGTTTGAAATAACTTAAAATACATATTCGTCTACATGTGACAGACCCGCAATCGCATTATCATTTATAATGCTCTAATAATAGTTGTAATTTTGTATTCTCTTATAATTGTATCATTTATGCTAGCAAGTAATTAACGCTACTGTATTCGTAGAAGAACTTCATTGTACCTAATAAACTCTGTCTGATATTTCTTCGTCTATGTATTAACTCTGAGCGTTTTCGTAGGTCAAAAGTTTACATAGCACTGGCTCAGTTCTCAGAAGCTATTTGTTATGATTTATTACTAAATTTGAAGACTAATTGCGAGACTCGAAAAGTTAAAATAGGTAGCTTAATTTTGTAAGTTTAACTTTTTTATTTTTAGACTCAACTTTTAGATGTAACTCTTAGCCCATATGTTTTTATCAGTCGCCAACACCACAGGATAGGCCTAGTAAGGTAAACTAGTTATACGTTTGTACCACATTTTTGTATAACTTATTTCTTTTTTTGTTTTATTTATGACGCTCGCGGTTTCGCTCGCATTAAGAAGTAAAACTTGTATCCCCTATGTGGCCCCTTTAAAAAT
This sequence comes from Macaria notata, assembly GCA_927399415.1. Lineage (NCBI taxonomy): Eukaryota > Metazoa > Arthropoda > Insecta > Lepidoptera > Geometridae > Macaria > Macaria notata. The sequence continues at coordinate 9,757,564 of OV656741.1, forward strand.
GGCATTTCCAAAAATCCTTTCTTAGCGGATGCCTACCGTCATAACATAACATCTACCTTTATTCCGAATTTCAGCCCAATCCGTCCAGTGGTTTGGGCTGTGCGTTGATAGATCGCTATATCAGTCAGTCAATCAGTCAGTCACCTTTGAGTTTTATACACAGCCCAAACCACTGGACGGACTGCTGGGCTGAAATTTGGAATGAAGGTAGATGTTATGACGTAGGCATCCCGCTAAGAAAGGATTTTCGGAAATGCCACTTTTAAAGAGGTGAAATAGGGGATCCAAGTTTTACTTCTTATTGCGAGCGAAGCCGCGAGCACCTACTAGTGTAGTATAATATCGCAAAAGTAGTATAGATATTTCATAATTCAGTAAGTAAATACTTTAACAAATCGATATAAATGCATCAGTATAATACTTGTTTACATTTACATCTTCATTATTTATGCAAATGAGCCAGAAAGCTTGGGAGGTCCGTTTTAATTTTATTTCCGCTATTATGGGACATAATGTGGGTTTATCTTTGATTTATTTGGTTTGAATTGTAATTATGTATAAGTTCTCATGTAATTTGTATGAGATTTGTTAATTAGATACGGTTATAAAGCTTAAATCATGACGATGAAAGTCGATTTAGAATACATATTTTACATCGAGTGAGATTACTAGCACATATTTTTAATTTTCTCTTATCTATATTGTGTGTGCGAAAACACTTCTGTTTAACAAAAAAACACCTATAAAAGAAAAAAATATATTTATTGCCAATAACTAATATTTACATATATTTCACAAGTATATACAAAAAAGACTTAAACGTACAGATAAACTAACAAAAAATAAGAAATTTACATAAAAATCAGCACTCCGTCCATGTTGTCGCTGTGCGGCAAGGATCCCAGGATGCTGGCAGTATTTCCTCTTTGTATAGAAAGACTCAATGTTGAGAAAATAGCTGCCAGCCCTGAGATCTGTTTAACAAATAATTTTGTGTCCGGAGACCACGGGCCCAAAGTCTCAACAGATAGCGCAAAAAAATCATAATTTGCGCTAAAAACAATAACACCTATAAAGATTTTGTTTAAATGACTATATACCAAAAATTATTAAAAAACTAAAAAGAGTTGGATCGGTTAACCCTTTTTGCTTCAACTGAGCATCAGGTCATCGTGAATTTGGTTATAAATATAGTATAAGAATGTACATGCACCTAAGTTCCCGCTTTTTTATGCGAGCGTTGGCGAAGGCGTCCAATTTTCTCAAATTTAAAAACTGTCCTAAAAAAACCAGAAAAAGCTGGTCCTATTCAAGCATAATCTAAACATATAAACTCAAAGGTGACTGACTGACTGATATAGTGATCTATCATCGCACAGCCCAAACCACTGGACGTATTGAGCTGAAATTTGGAATGCGTTATGAGGCATCCGCTAAGAAAGGATTTTTGAAATGCCACTTTTAAAGGAGTGAAATAGGGGATGCAAATTTTACTTCTTAATGCGAGCGAAGCCGCGAGCACCCACTAGTAAAGAATATAATTCTCATTGATTACAATAATATGACGCCATAAATTCAATCGACAGGAATCTAAATAATCCCAAACCGGTTTTACTAAAATTATTGAATGAAATTATATATCTGCTCTAGTTAGTAGGTGGATATATTTATGGCTCTGCCGATTGTTATTAATGTGTTAACTGTATTTTGATGGATTAATAACTCTATTTCTTATAGTTTTTATGTTTATTTTTATTATACTTTTTGCCAATTTGCCGATTGGCCGTGAAACGGTTTAACTGTAATGGATAGTAACGAGCTTTTGGAGAAAAACTTAATTGCCTTGTATTTGTTAAGTTAATAACGCGTTTGACCGGTTTATAATTGAACTTAGATTATGTTGGTTAGTGTAATTGCTACTTTGGGATGGGTTGTAATTTTGTTACGATATCAGATGATGACTCGGTGATTTAAGGTAATCTTCCTCGTATAAAATGAGAGTTGCCAACTCTGGTGTCGAGAGTTTATCAAGCCGCCCTAAGGGCCTCTGATATGGCATACTGTCTGCCGTACTAGACAAACAGCCGTGATCTACAATTTAACGCATCATCCGACCCACCGAAGCGCCCAATATTTAATGCCACTTTTCGGTCACCCATCCAAGTACTGACCGCGTAGACCTTTGCTTAACATTGTTAATCGCATACGATTGCCTCCGATAGCTAACTCCGCCGAGGTACCTAATGTTAATGCTTGAAGTAAGTAACTTAAAAATAACACATATACATATAAGATTTTACAAAATAGAGGCAGTTGACCATTTTGATCAGTACCTACCTAGTTATAAATAAAATAAAATAAATAAGTTAACTGCGTATGGGATGTAGTTAAATATATTTTTTTGATTTTGTAAACAGTTGAATCGTTCAAAATTCAAAATTTAAATTCAAAATTATTTATTTTCGTAAAAATGCACACATACAAAATATCTCTAAAGCACCGTACTAGACGTCTGTGTCACGGAGATTAGCTCCTTCCGGGGTCTTATTTTTGGAGAGTATACATTTTAAATATTTACTTTTACAAAATAGAATTTAGAATTTAATTACATTACATTAAATTAAATATAGTAAAATTACTAACATCAGAAAAGGTCAAATTGTTAAGTATTTAGTCAAAATAATTAATGAATAGAATTAGAATCTTCGGTAAAAGTCTAAAAAATCTGACTCCAGAGCATTCAACATATTTATCCCACCTATGTGTGTAAGTAAAACTCTCGCCCATTTTCTTATTTTCATTCGAAGAAAGGTGCTTGCCCGTAAAATCTTCATGCGTAAAAACAATAAAGTCATTGTCACCTAAAGTTTATAATTAAACCACCATTCATCATATTGTTGGTAACTTTCCAAATACCTAACAGGTTTTTTTTGTTAATTATAGCTCGTTATGTGAAATGTAATTGTTGTAGCCAACTCACTACAACTACTACAATTCATCAAGCTTTTGAAGTATTTTTTGGAACTCTCTACCACCCGTTGATAACACGAAACAAACTTTATTTTAACTCTAAGTAAGTCAAACGATTCGACATTTCTACACCTCATATTGGTATAGATTTGTTTTAAATTTTGACAGCACTGTACGCCATAATTTTTCCGTGAGTTTGATGTATTGAAACTAGTGGGTGCTCGCGGCTTCGCTCGCACTAAGAAGTCAAATTTGCATTCCCTATTTCACCCTTTTAAAAGCGGCATTTCCAAAAATACTAGGTTTTTAACGTATGATACGTATCATAACATAATATCTACCTGTATGCCAAATTTCAGTCCTCTGGTCCATCCCTCCAGTGGTCTGGGCTGTGCGTTGATAGATCACTATATCAGTCAGTCAGTTACCTTTGAGTTTTATATATATATAGATAGATATACATGATATCTAAGTTAGGATATAAGGTAATTTATTACTATTTAGCAGTAACGCTGTATATGTATAACTGTAATAAACAATTTACGGCGCCTAATTTTAATGAGTTCTAGCACATAATAAACAAAATGTACCGGCTTGGTCGCCATTGACCGTTTTATTGTTTTATGTTAGTTTGGTAGATTTATTGTGGTCTGTCTGCCCACTACCGCCTACGGGCGTAGAATAAGTTTTAGTTCTCTATGGATATGAAAGAGAAATATGATACCCGGTACAGTATCTAGAAGAGTTTTAAAAATTACGGACAAAATTATTCCCATTTACAATCTTGTTCGTACTAATGCTAAGCTAAAGCTATGGTATATGTATTATGTATACCATCACAAAAAAAGCAGCATCAAAGCTACATACCATCCAAAATCCAGTCAATAATATAATCATCTCGATCAAAAACCAATAGTTTCTTCTTACAGATTTACTGAAAATAATAAAGATCAAAATTGTTACAACAATAGATTAACGTCCATGAAACTTAGTGTTTTTTTATTATTTTAACAGCGGTCGTAAATTCTTCGCGAATTCAGATAAAAACAATCAAAATTATCATGCTTGCCTATGCAAAATACTATTATTTTGACAATAATTTTCTTTGTAAGGATGACGATTACTAACACTCAGTTCAAACTATACCGATTAAAACACGTGAGATATTTTTAAAAAGCTTTTAATAAAACACATAATTTCAATTTTAAGTAACATGCGTAGGTAAATGTACATCGAATTAGTAGATCGCATTTTCATCGAACAATATTGGTTCTTATTTCTACATAACTAGGGTGGAAATTTGTATGTGTCGTTATATTTTTTATAATGCTTGTTTAAAAAGAAGAAGCAATGCATCGTCGCCCACTGGTCGTAAGTCCAAGATTAGAGATGGGTAACCAAAGACATTATACTGTTAGACACCTCAGTATGTTTATTTTTGCGAAACGTTTATATATGTACTTTTCAGCGAGCTAAAACATAAATGTGTCAAAATGGAAAAAAATAAACGCAATTCTATTTTTTTACAAGGAATGGGTTGGCACTTGACCGTAATTAGCCTGATGGTAAGCAATCATTACGGTCTAGGATGGAACGTGCTAACCCAGTAAGAACCGATTCACTCTCGCTTTGAAGATAGCAAGGTTATATTCCGCGGGCAACAGGGAGTCAGGCAGGGAGTTCCACATTAATTTTCTTTACATTTTGAGCCATAGCAACTTTTGATGGGTGTCGAAATCAAAATTTTAAAATTGGAACTATTTTGCATACTACTAATTGCCATCTATAAATTCTATTGCATTCAGACCTACCACAACAATGTTACAATATAAATGTGTTGTGTAAAAATCATATACAGCTAAAGTGACAGTACCAAGATTTATTTAAGTTGACATATTGTATGATTACATACCTATTATTATGTTTGACATGATTTTAATAACAAAAATTTTCATTGTTTTATTAATAAAACTAGACATATGTAACTTCTAAAATTTTATAAAAGCCTAATGTTATAAATTCAATTTGACGAGATATTGTAATTTGTGTAGCATACTCTGTGATATTAGTACTTATACCTATGTATGTTACAATTTTACATTATCAATAAAGATTCTTTATCTTTATCTTTTATCTTCTTTATTAGTTATAGGCAAATTGTATTTTGTTTTGCTTGTTTTTTAACAGTGTGGCAGCTGATTATCTAGTCAAACAGCCTAATGTGTCAAGATTAATATATATCAGCGTGATTGATTTTCAGCCATTTGAAGAAGCGGCTACGTATATACTTACTTAGATCAATGATGAAATACATCGATTTATATACCAATACTATGTACATAGTTATTCAATCGCTATTCAGCGAGGAAACGCTGCCAGTGTACTGGGGACATTCAGTTCCGCGCGGGAAGTAGTGTTTTGTTCGTTGATCTGTCTGTTTTTTTGTGTATTTTATTTTTATTTTCACTAATAATTAATTTTCACATAAATGTTAATGATGTTGATGTTGATATTATGAACTAATAATAATGCCAATGTAGCTAATTAGGTATCACTAAGTTGAGTTGTCTGTGTATGAAACTTTACTACAGTTCAGAAATAACTGTCGGGTGTAAAAATGAAACTGATACAAGAATAAGTGGAGTGGTTATGTAGTAACCTGCTGGTTAGCGTGATGGTCATTATACTTATTTGATCTTTCGAAGAACGCAGCGCCATCTAGCCCCATACTAAGCTTACAATTGTATCATGTGTACTAGATGATGGATATAATACATATATTCTTTTTATGTAAATACCTACATATTATATGACGGCGCGTTTGATTCGAAGAGTGTTTAAGTTGTTCTTAATGTTTGATTCGGAGAGTAGGCGAGTTGGTTTCAATGTCACTGTCAGCTGTCACAATATTCGAAATATGTTATAATGTTTATGTCACTGTCAATAACGGCTGACATTGACTTGAGACTAACTTCGGGGCCCTGCTCTGACGCAACAACCAGCGCTAGTGCCGAGCGAGAGACCGGCAGTCTTACTTGAGACGGCAATCGGTTCGCATCGCGTGGTGGCGTTACGTGTTGGTTGGAGTGTCGACCGAATTAGTGTAATTGAATATCAGACAACCAACCTACACTTGTATTTCCTAGTTTAAACTCTAACAAGTTGTAATATACCCTCAATCAGTTTAAACACGTTTTATTTCTCCACGCCCGATTACCCACGCCTCGAATGGTAGTATTATTATGGATATAGAAGAAGAAAGTCTCCCCGTCCCTACATATACATATAAACGACCAGACTCAACACAATTATAACAAGCGGCAGGAGCCGCGGCGGACGCAGCAGAAGAAGCCAAGCGGCGAAAATATACATCATTATCGACTGATTATATTTTCGTACCGCTTGGCTTCGAAACTTTTGGTCCGTGGGGAAAAAGCACGAAGTCTTTTATAAAAAAATTAAATAAAATGTTGATTGACATCACTAGAGACAAGAACGCTGGCTGGTTCCTTGCGCAAAGGATTTCTATAGCAATCCAGCGTGGGAATGCAGCCAGCGTTCTTGGCTCCATACCACATGTAGATTGTTTAAATTTAGTTTAGATGTAAATACTCTTTTTTAGTTCTATTAGTGTTAATATGTGTAAATATTGTTTCTTATTATTTTAATAAATCACACAATTAATTACATTATTTTTTAATTAATAATATTTACTGATGAACCCACAACCCTAGATTAGAACACAGTGCCACTACCAACTAAGTTAACACGCCAGTAAGTAAGCCGTATAACTGTACTAATTTTTTTTAATAAACGACCAAGTAGAATTAAAAAAAAAATAGTGTTTGTATAAAAGTCATCTCTCTTGTTGGCCATCTCTATTGTCAAGGACTTTCGAAGGTCGCTTTGCTAGTTATTAATCAACCTTTTTGATTATTCCAAAAACTATGCTAATACGACACAAATGACTTGTAATACAAGACATTAAAGCTTTCCAGTCATCATTCATCATTTACATATCATTTGCTTAATTTTTAATACGGCACAAAAAAAAAGGTACAGAATTCTGATTTATAATTTTCCGAACGACGCTAAAAGCATACATTTGTCAATGTGTCGGTATTTCCATACGGATATTATTGTAAACAAATAAAGTTTATGTAAGTTACACCCACGGTTTATTTTTTACTTTGTTACTTTGGCGGCTTGAATTTTAAGCAGCTAAAAATACCTGCAGAGTATTATTAATATTAATTTTTGGATTTATGTACTGACGTTTGATAAATCTTTTTCATATCCCTTGGTCTAATTAGTCCATTGAATCTTCCATGCCAGCCTCTTAACTCTAAAGCAAGGCTTTGCAAACTAGGGATCTAACAAAAAAAAACACGGACAAATTCTAGAGGTTACAGTAATTGGAATTAGAATAACTAGATTTAATTTGTATTCTTTCACTGGTTAACTGGTTAATTAAGGCTGGTGCATGCATACAAGTGGGTGCTCGCGGCTTCGCTCGCATTAAGAAAAAGTAAAACGTGCACCCCTATTTCACCCCTTTAAAAGTGACATTTCCAAAAATCCCTTCTTAGCAAATGCCTACGTTATAACACCTGCATGCCAAATTTCAGCCCCATCCGTCCAGTGGTTTGGGCTGTGCGTTGATCACTATGTGTTTGACATAGTCAGTCACCTTTGTGTTTTATATATTTAGATTAACGACTCTTAAACACATTTTTACTACGTATTTTTGTCGCTAAATGCATTAGATAATTATTGGTCCGTGGTTTAAAAATGTCAAGCTATTATTACGTATCTATGTTCGCTTGTTGTCAGACTTTTTTGATGGATAGATAGTATCTTTCCTCGAATATCACAGATTACTTAAACGCAATCCGTATTTCCTACCACCACCTTTATAGTCAGTGTTTCTGATTACTCACTTCTGTATTTTAGCAGTTCAAGCACACATTGACACAATATTTTACACGCGATGTCATTATGGAGTCATAATTTATCGGTGGCTACTTGCCAAGCCAATTTTCCGCGAAGTCTGCAGGTCTGAGTAGATCCCTATTTATGTGTATGAAGTAGGTATAGGTATTTTGTAGGAGTAGCGTCCTGGACGCCGTGCCGAGCGGTCGCTTTCGGGAAATATCAGTAGAGCCTCGTAAATACAATTGATCCGTTAAACAATGGGCGCAACATCTGCCAGCGGCTGGCACAATCGCTGCGAACAAAGCTTGACGGTCCCTAGCGTAGGTAAATTCTCTGGCCCGCGAAAAGTGCCTAACAACCAGGTGCCGTGCAACGCGTGTGTGTAATCTTTACATGTATCGTATCAGTGTGGGACAACCAGTGTAAGTGACCCGCGCCATTGGCATCAGAGGCCACCGATAACAGCGGTGACAGCGCCCGGCGCGGGGTAGCGCACTCCAGCAAAAGGAAAACTCGGTGAGCTTGTTCCATATTAGTCGCACGCGGTCTAAACCCCTTTTCTCCTGTCTCTCCTACCTCAACATCCTAGGATGTTGACTGGGCGTCTGCCACGAGGGACAGGTCTGTACTCAAGCAGCCCACATCAGCAACCAACACCGTATATAGGGCGCCATATACTAAGTACTAAACCGATTGCATTAGCTAGACCTTACTATACCATTCCTAGCTCCACAAACAGTGCGGTTACTACTACCAATTACGCTAAACTAACTTAGAATACGACATATCACTTAGATAACTAGAGCAAATAATGCCAGGTAGAATAAATTAGATTGTACCATAGCAAGTCCACCTACTCTCAACTACGTTAGATCACGCAAACCTCCAGTAATACTTCGTTGCTGCTATTCCCCCTAAATAAAATCTTTCGATCTGGCAAAGCTCAGACAATCTGGCCAAAACATCTTGACTTCAATTGGTCCTAAAAGCAATTTCTACCATCTCTAATTACTCTTTTAGGACTTAGGATCCCGACCTAGGGCATGCTAAATCCACCAGGATAGACTAGATTACGCGATCCCATACCACGGCTGTAATTACTCGTAACGAATGCGTAAACACTGGCTGTTGTAAGTAGATATAATATACATCGGGATTCCCTAAAATTTCCACGATAAATATATAGATAACTACTTACCCTACACTATCTAAAAAGCGGATAGGTTTTAAAGAAAGAAGAAAGAAAGAAAGAAAACATCTATTGTTTATTTATTTTACAGTTGTAGACTTTTGTAACAACAAAAGAACCCCCAGAAATAACCCACATACAAAAAAAAGCAGGTAAACCCCGCCATAAGACAATCTACTTTCCCAAAGCAAACAAAAAAGCCTAAATACGAATTATACTTAAATACAAAAACTACGCACATCTGCAGGTCCGTTTGGACAATAACCTAAGACATAACCAAATAGAAATATTACTTAAACAACAGCTATTCATTCCCAAAACAAACACGAAACGTAAAACTAAACAATAAATCAGAACATTAACAATAGGTTCAGCTAAAAACCACCCGCAAATTTCCGACACAGCTGCGAGGCACTATGGTCGGGTCATGATCCCTTTTTTTTATCTCAGTTTTGCTACGTAAAATAAAGCCCAGACGTTTATTTTATACACATAAAACACTTAGTACAAAAAGCGTAGGTTTTTCGTTGACTATAATCGTTGTAAAACCTGATAAATAGCTTGATATTTGATAAATAGTTGTAGTTCACCAGTACCGCTATAACTTACATGTATTTTTTTAGTACCAAAATAATGGTAGGTAGGTACGATTCCAAATAATTAGCCCTAACTCACCTGGACACCACGCTAGAACTAAAGTAACGAACTTCGCCTGCCGCCGGACGAAAGGGTTCGTTAAGATCCCATAGATAGCCTAGGAAAAAACAGCAGATACTAAGTGCAAGTATCCTAACATTCACCTAACAAATGCCCCGTACCTAGAGTTGATAGACGAGACCCAAGTACCCACTCGAGTACTACTTACTCCCCTTCTACGTTAAAGGCAAAGGGGAACTAGTATAGCGCATGATACACCAGTTTTATAATACAAATACGTACATAGTATATAAGCTTCCTTCACAGCCTCGCAACTAACCTCAACAAAAAGGATCACGCGCATACCAGAAAGATATCACGAGCTAGCCACGGCACCCCGTCGTTTGCGATACCATCACGGTAAGGCACAAAACAGATATGGAAATAGGGAACTCTATCGTAAAAATACCAGGAGACGGCAACTGCTTGTATCGCGCTATAGCCCACCAAATTAACGATTTGTATGGCCTTCGACCACCAACACATTCGACGAGACCTCGCACGCCACGTAGAAGAAAACCAAAACGATCCACAAATGTACCTAGCGATCAGAAGTAATCTAGATAGCTCAGCACAAAGCGAACAAATCAGGAACTACATTCTATCACAATACCAAGATGGTACATGGGGCGGCACAGACATACTTATAGCGGCAGCGGAATATTATAGTATTAACGTGAAAATCTTTCAAAAAACCCCGCTACAAGAAACAGTATGCTTCTCTCCTAAGGAACCAAACGATGCCGCAGGTAGCATAGGTCTAATATTTACGGGGAACCACTTTGATTGCTTTGAAAATCACCTAGGAGTAATAAGTACAAACACCACGCAAAATGACCTTAGTCTAACCCTTGGAACTAGCACCCCAGAGGAGATACCAGATGAGTCCGGATACCGACTTGCCCGCCCCAGGCCACACCAAAAAAACAAAAAACAGGTAGTAAATGAAAACATAAACATTGCCACATGGAATATTAGAGGCGCCGCAACGTTGACTAAAAAACGAGAGATCGACGAGTTTCTAGACGGAAAATCTATCCATATTGCCTGCCTACAGGAAACTCACTTAAAATCCGGGACCTACGAAACTAGTCACTATACGTGGCACCTAAGCGGAAACAACAACAAAAGAGGCCTAGCTATTCTCATAAGAAAAAACAGCGGCCTAAGGCTGAACTGGACTAAAGCAAACACAAACAATATGGTTGCTTCAATACATACAAGCAGTGGAGCCTCTCTATTCATTACTACAACGCACTGGTTCAATGCAACGTCATCAGCAGCAAACGACGCGACTCGGCTACTACAACTGACCAAGAACAAACCAGGGAACTCAATAACAATCATACTAGGTGACTTCAACGCCCACATAGGACTCACAGATACACACGAACTTCGCGATAAAAATCAAATAGGCAAAAATCTCTTACACCAAACAAGTAACGACAACGGAGACATCTTATTAGATCTAATTGCACGGGAAAATCTCCGATTGGACACATCATTCGGCCGGCGCAGCTGTAAAACGACTTGGACGTCGGGGAACAAAACGTCGCAAATAGACCACATAATGACAGATGCCAAAAACAACCAGATTTTTAATTACATCAAAGGCCAAAAAACTATCCTATCTGACCACAGAATCATATGGGGAAACGTAAAGCCCCTCACATTAAATTCCAATAGGGACTCTACGAGACCTCCAATAAGACTAGCCAGGGCCAACGTTGCGAACGAGTTTGACTACAAAACCCTAAACTACGAGATGCTTCAAAGTACCACCACTCGAGAAAAATACCAAGAAACTTTATCAGAGGAAACCAAAAAGAGCAGGAACTGCGAAAACCGAAAAGAGCCGCTATCGTGGGAAGTGATAACAAACGTCATGAAGATGGCGGCCAATTTGACTGGCCTGTTAGCTTAGTTGGTAGTGGCTCTGCCTTCTAATCTAGAGGTCGCGGGTTCGATTCCCGCATGACACAAGTATTTATGCAATTTAAAAATTTATAATTACTTGTGTTGAGTCTGGTCGTTTGTATGTATAATAAGTATGTATTTACAAAAGAAAAGTATATAAGTATTATATCCGTTATCTAGTACCCACGACACAAGCGTTTGCTTAGTGTGGGGCTAGATGGCGCTGTGTGCAATGTCCCAGGATATTTATTTATTTTATTTATTTATTAATAAGACTATCAAATATGAAAGAAGGTACTCTAAGGCTAGAGAAGAAGCAATTACAAACCTACAGAAGGCGAAGTTCCATTATAAGCATCATCCTCAAGATATAGAGGCTAGAAATACACTTAAAGAGTGCCGGCGCCGTTTGCAAGAGACCGAAGCAACGGAAGACCAACAAGAATGCCGCAGTTTTTTCAGCGGTCTAGCAAAAACACACCCATCAAAAAGGATGAGGATCACCTATGACTTCTATAGAAGGCACAAACAGAAGGAAAGAAGACGGGTCAAAAACACATTCATTCCGATTTCCAAGTGGGAAAAAGAACTTGACCTTACAGAGGGGTCGTTTACTGACGTACTGAGCGATGAAGACCCGACAGATCTAGGGCAAGAGTCAGAGGACACAAGAACAATCCCTTAGCGACATAGGATCTATTCGACCCACATTAAAGATCCACCTACTACACCCGACGCGGTTATGATTACTCACAATAGAACCAACATTACACAGCGAACGTATTAAGATAGTGCTTGCAAAGCCAAACACTAACAAACCCCAAGATGGGTCAACTCAATAATCAACGAACACCACTTTTTACTAACGCTTATCCCTATCCTTAATAACAACCTTCTCCAAATCGGCGTCTGGCTGCATAGCCGGTCGACTACCATCCCGGAGCGTTAGCACAAAACCACGCTCCAAAACCTTGTGCCCCCTGGTATGCCGGTTTGACCGGAGCAGGCTTGTCCTGGCTGGGTGTGGTACCTATGTTCATGTTCATGTTCATGAAGTAGGTATAGGTATTTTGTAGTGTCAATTATCATCATCATCTACAGCCGGTTTTAAGCCGGAACTTAATCTATGGTCTGAGTCTAGGTATATATTATATGTTAAATCTCTCTAAGTTAAAACAAAGTGCAATGGTTTCGCTCCTGTGTCAGTTTTTGGTATTCATTTTATTATTAGATAGTTATGCTATTATTGACTTAATTCAATAACAGACGGAATGGTCTAGAGATCTACACACAATAATTTTTGCAAATTCACATTTTTTTTGTTTTTGAGGGACTGAATCCATTAACAGTAAGCTAGCAATCTAGACAAAATTAGCTTGCTTAGCTTAGCTTAAGAAGTAAAACTTGCATCCCCTATTTCACCCCTTTAAAAGTGGCATTTTTTTTTTTTTTTTTTTTTTTTATATAAATTTGAGCGGCTCCAGAACTTCTGCATAAGATTCATATTTGGTCTACGCAAGTATGATCGCATCTCACATTTTCGCCATAAGCTCAAGTGGCTTCCTATTCGCCTTCGACGGAATGCTCACATCCTCTCTCTAGTATACAACATTCTTTTCAATCCTACCTTCCCGCGTTATTTAAAACAGTGTCTTTGTTACGCACATGACTGTCACTCGCTTCACCTTCGATCGTCATATAACCTTACTCTTGCCACTCCGAGGCACAACAAAGTGTCATACAGCAGTTCTTTTGCTATACAAGCTGTGCAATTGTGGAACGCTTTACCGTTAGACGTGAGGAAAGCGCCATCTTTAGATATATTCAAAAACAAAGTTTTTAAACTGTATTTGTCCTCTCAAGTTGAATAGAAAGGAAGTAAGTATATGCTATTGTAGTTATCATTATTCGACATATATTTATTGATTACTTATCATCATATGTATTGAAGTATGTATTAGTGTGTTTGTTTATTTTGCTATTTATGTATGTTTATTTTATGATAGGTACCTATGTATTTATGTAATTTCACATACATTTAAAACACCTCGTCTACCATTATACTTGCGTCTTATCCCTGCCAGATTGGTTGCCTGGAAGAGATCGCTTTTAGCGATAAGGTCGCCAGTTAAGACACTAGACTTAAGTTTTAATATTATTTTTGTAAATTTCTGTATTGTGCTGGTGTTTTAATAAAGTGTATATCTATCTATCTATCTATCTATCATTTTCAAAAATCCTTTCTTAGCAGATGCCTACGTCATAACATCTACCTTCATTCCAAATTTCAGCACAATCCGTCCAGTGGTTTGGGCTGTGCGTTGATAGATCACTATATCAGTCAGTCAGTCAATCAGTTAGTCAGTCACCTTTAAGTTTTATATATTTAAATATGTTTTCTATTCGTATACCAACTAATTTAAAAGCTTCCTCAATACATTGAACGACAGAAATTATTATCAAAGGTAGAGCATGCATACTTACAGAAAAGTGATACTGATTCTCAAACGTAAAATTTCTTAGTCTTAGTTTATGTTCTCGGCGTGAATTTTAGATAATGTTCTTGTGATTTCAAATGAGTACATTAATAATTTTGCTTGTGATATATTTTCATAACTGTAAGACCTCTTCATAACAACTTTTTTATTAGGTACATACTCGTAAAATATTCGTGACCTAATTTTAGAAATACCGGCGTAATCAAGTCTGGCCCAGTTTGTGATGGTTCTAGGAACGATCCTAGCTTTTTTACATTTTATTGCGTTTACGTCACAAATTCTGGAGAAGTTGAGGAAACAGACCCGTTTTTTTGCGTAACAAAGACTAGCTAATTTACTAGTCCAAATATTCATTAGAAAGAGTATGATATATAACAAAAAAATATAGGTACGAAAAATCTGTTGTTTTAGTAAGTACCACCTATGATTTTTTTTGTACATACAATTTGATACACTCTTGACACCAGAGTTGGCCACTCTCAATCGATAAGAAGAAAAAAAAGACACAATTTAATCTATAAAACGCAAAGGACTGACTGACTGACTGTTGGTAATCTATCCTATCAACGCACAGCCCAAATCACAGGACGAATCGGGTTGAAATTTGATATGCAAGTAGATGTTATGATGTAGGCATTCGCTAAGAAAGGATTTTTGGAAATGACACTTTTATAGGTGTGAAATAGGGGATGCAAGTTTTACTTCTTAATGCGGGCGAAGCCGCAAGCACCCACTAGTATATAAATAAACTATTAATTGGTTTATCTGTTTGATGAAAAAGGAAAACATAGGCAACACAATTACACAGTATATATACCTGTCTATGAGTATAAATATATCATTTTTTCAACTAGTTAAAATTCGCTATTGACATTTCGTCACATAATATGAGACCTATTTGAGAAGTTATGGTATTTTGGTAGCCATTTGCTGATCAAAGTTTGTTTGTCTAACCCGAGTTCAAAAGTTGCCATCACTCTAAGAAGCTGATATGGGATTTCATCATTATGAAGTGGGTATTCTATAGTTGGGACAGTATGGACGAATATACTGAATGCTGATGTTACTAAACAGTTTTAAAGCCAAATTAGAGTAATTTATTGTATTATATTGCGTTGTAAGTTCTACGAATCTGTCAAAATGTTACCAATGATTATCAAAGTTACAATTTGAAGTTGACATTTTGATTGTTTGTATGTGATGTTTGAACTACAAGAACCGATTTTTTATTTTCCAAGTTGTAGACTAATATTTAAACCACGTTTTTTAATAAGACGGACTAAGTCTAAGCACCATACGGTTATGAGTTAATTTATTAAGTGCTAAGTAAACCTGCACTATGGTTGTTTCAATTAAACGAAATGGTTTTGATTCGAATCCTGCCGGTCGTGATTATTTTCGCCCATTTTCCAATAAAAGTTTAATTTAAACCACCATACGGTTGTTTTCGACATCATAAACGAAATGCTGTTTCATACAAAATGCAAAATTTGTATATAATGGCATTGCAATATGATAAATTTATTCATTTATTCAGCACTTCATTGACAAAACATTTTCTTTCCATACTGTTATATAAATATAGAGACAAAATAGAAGAGTCTATTGGGAGTCTATTTGTGGTTCCGAAGTCTGAAATATTCCGCCTGATGAGTACCTAAGAGTACGCTTTTTGAGAAAATATTTCGGTTCGTTTTATTTGTAAAACGTTTTAAAGCAAATAGTTTTATTACAGGTGCCAGACGCAGTCGCGAAAAGATAGTGTTATTTTTTTATAAATTTAGTACTTATAATACGCGCGTTTGAAATGTTTTATAGTTGTATAATATTCAAAGTTTAAATGTTACCTACTTAATTTTCGTTGACTTATACAAAATACTTTTTTACTAACATACTTAATCAAATTAAAATTAAGTAAAATCTTTATTAACCTTATGGTATCACACCATATAGGGCAAGTCATAATACAATTTTCCTAAAAATATTTACACATATTAACACTAATAGAACTAAAAAAGAGTATTTACATCTAAACTAAATTTAAACAATCTACATGTGGTATGGAGCCAAGAACGCTGGCTGCATTCCCACGCTGGATTGCTATAGAAATCCTTTGCGCAAGGAACCAGCCAGCGTTCTTGTCTCTAGTGATGTCAATCAACATTTTATTTAATTTTTTTATAAAAGACATCGTGCTTTTACCCCACGGACCAAAAGTTTCGAAGCCAAGCGGTACGAAAATATAATCAGTCGATAATGATGTATATTTTCGCCGCTTGGCTTCTGCTGCGTCCGCCGCGGCTCCTGCCGCTTGTACTGTTCCACTGAGGCGAGAAGGAGCTAGTGTATCGACGCAAGTTGCGTCCCATACAAGAGCTTTTCCCCGCTCCCAGGGAATCAGTGTGAGGCCATCGGGGCGCTTACCATCGTCACGGACCATGCCAATCGGTTCAAGAACTGATGGTACGTTGACAGTGGCAAGTGCCCGTCTCACTAATTAAGTTAGTTTATTTACATTTAAGCTCCATATCGATTATATGAGCACATGTACCTACAAACTTTCCTTCGAATTTATTTTTCGAAAATTTGTCTCAACAAAATTTACAATCTACTTGCCCAAAGTCACCTTATCATATTTGGTTTCATCAAAATATACAATAACATACCTTTATAATTTATTTGCGAATCTCTAAACGTTTTTATTCTAGTAAAGATAATTCAGTCATCTGTGTTCTGCTTCGGTTATGAAAGAATGATTCATAGAGTTAGTGACCCGTCCTAATAAGAATACGCGAAGAAGCAAAAGGATTAAAAAAAAATTCTCGCGAGGTAAGCGACAAGTTTAAGGTCCACAAAATTCGAGGATCATGTCTTCCATGGAATGACCTTGGCGAATACGCCGTCTAACACGATATACCTGGATAAATAACATAATGAAATAATTCTACGGGGAGTCACAACCCTCAGAAACGTGGAACACAACCGATGGGAAAGAGGAATAAAATACTAATTAGTAGAGTAGGTACATTTTCTCTCTCTCTCTCTCTCTTTCTTATTTCCTCATGACTGAGGGTCGTGTCTCCCCCGCAGAATTAATTAGTCATGGGATTTCTCCTGGGTAGATACATCGTGGTGAGTGCCCAGGTCCACCCAAGGAACACACATGTCCTCGGATATTGTGATCCTCAGACATATCGGTTTCCTCACGATGTTTTCCTTCACCGTTAAGCGAGAGAAAATCCGCATATAGCTATATGAAAAACAAGTTATTGGTGTAGGGCCAGATTCAAACTGGGGAGCGTCAGGATGAAAAGCAGACGCTTAAACCGCAGGGCCACACTCGCTCACACACAGCCACACTCGTATGTACATTACGTATGTAAAAAAAATCTATTCTTGATAAAATCGGACCCATAGATAGATAGAAAGATAGATAAATTCTTTATTAAAACACCACATATAAAAAACAATACAAAAAAACATAGAAATTAAAATTAGCGTCTTAATTGGCGGCCTTATCGCTAAGAGCGATCTCTTCCAGGCAACCAATCTGGCAGGGATATAATCTTCAAATTAAGTGGGTAGGACGAGGTGTTTAAGACCCATATTGCAATATTTTTACTTAGTAATTTTAAGTATTTGTTTTTGCAATTTCGTTTTATTTGCAGGTAATCTGTCTGTTATAACTAGGTATAATTATTATTAATTTGAGAATTCAGTTTTACCATATTGTTCAACCTAATTAGAACAGTTTACGTCCTTGCAAATACCGATACTTTACACCGCAAGCCACAATATTTGCTGTGGTTATTCCCTTACCGACTTTTAGTAGTTATATTAGTGTATTTGCGGGTTATATTCACATGTCAGTATTTTCGTATAGCGAGAGCGGCTCAGCGATTCCAGTGTCTGCTTTTCATCCAGACGCACCCTGGCTTGAATCGTATTTGAAAGAAAGAAAGAAAGAAAACATTTATTGTGATAGATTTTAAAAACACGCAGGAGTAAAAACATAAAAAACAAACATACAATCTGCCACAACACAGCCCCAACTCAGCATAATGCTGGTTGTATGGAAGCAACCAGCGCTGGTCTTCCGTTGGGTATTTCCTCATGACTGAGGGTCGTGACTCCCACGCAGAATTGATTCGTTAGTGGAGTTCTCTTAGTCAGATATGTACATCGTGGTGGGTGCACAGGGTCCTTCACGATGTATTCCTTCACTGTTCAGCGAATGCAAATCTACACTTAACTTGAAAATATAAGTCATTGGTGTAAGGCCGGATTCGAACCAGGGTGAGTCTAGATGTAAAGCAGACACCGGAACCGCTGAGCCACACTCGCTTTTTCGCACATCTGATACATATCTTGCTAAAAGAACTGTAGCCAATATAAACCTTATTACGAGTACCACAAACCAGACTGTCAACAACCTTTAAACAATGTCGTTACGAAAGTGTTCATGAAAGATGCATTTAAATGCTTAAAATTACTGCAGCACATTAAAACAATTATTGTAGTAATTTTAACAATTTCAACGCGTCGACATTGTCCCGTTAAAATAATTATACCAGTTACTTCTTTCAACCGACTATGTAAATAAGAGACACCTACCGCTTACGTCCTTTTTTAACAAGAAATAGGTTCGCTCCGTATTTCGCCTGGTAAACAATAATTACGGTCTAGGATGGAGCGTGCTTACCCAGTAAGAACCAATTCACTCTCGCTTTGAAGATCGCACGATTATATTCCGCGAGGAACAAGGAGTCAGGCAGAGACTTCCACAATTTCCTAAGAGGACCAATAACCATTTAGTCTTATGACGCGCCTATTGCATCCTAACCAAACTAGAAAATAATCGAGTGCGCAACGTTCGCCTGACGACCTAACATGGCCCAGTTCGTTCCCAAACCAACCTTAATTCATCGACATTACCTTTTCTAAAACCACACATATTTAACACAAAAAACTTTTTCAAAACTTGTGAGAAAACCTGTCATGTTTGAGCATCACAAAATCGAGGGTATGTGCCCTCCGTGTAACACAAGGGCTCCCACTACGATGTGTCTGCCCAACTAAACTCAGAATTAAAGAACTACCTCATACGGCGCCAGAGACACGGCCCACAGTAATGAAGAATATGATTAAGAAATTATGTAGGTTTCAGATTTTTGCTAAAATGCGACGTCTATCACATGTAATACCTTTGTCTTCGCCGCTTATTCATACAAATTATCACTCGCAATAATTATTGTGTTGCCAAAAACATAAACATAAAGTATTTAATAATTTCACACGCACAAAGTAAAATCCAGGAAAATCTCGTTAATAATATGGTAAAATTATAATTTGACAAAATTATGGTTTCCTTCAGATATAATGTCTCAATTTTAATTCTGTAAGGTGCCAAAGTAATTCAGTGTATAAATGGCCTTAATGTCATATTAAAATGATGGAATATATAATATTAAATGCTTTCAGGGTTATTTGCAATCAAGTGCAGAAATGAATAATAAATAATGTAAAAGCACTTAAATAAAATGTATTGACCCTTTTTTAAAAGACGGTCTGGTTTAATTTCTTCTTTAGGTAATAGTCATCTTTGTAGCAGTTTTGATCATGAGGGCTTATGTTTCCTACTTTTTCGTGTATGTATTTACTTAATAACTGTTGTGTTATTTAATAAAATTAGGTGGCATAGATACAGGCACTAACATACTCGTACATAAATCGAACCTAGTTTTCGGACAATATATGTATTTTTATTTCAAAGTAACATGTTTTAGATTGCAACATAATTAACAAAATATTCAGGGAATATGCACACAGCGCCATCTAGCCCCACACTAAGCAAACGCTTGTCGTGGGTACTAGATAACGGATATAATACTTATATACTTTTCTTTTGTAAATACATACTTATTTTACATACAGACGACCAGATTCAACACAAGTAAGTATACATTTAAAATTAATAAATACTTGTGCCAAGCAGGAATCGAACCCGCAACCCTCGAATACAAGGCAGAGCCACTACCAACTAAGCTAATAGACTAGTTAACAAAACATAGGTTAATACATAGCTTTTTTGAAAACAACTCATATCTTTTGCATTACTTTATATTCATTAAACTATTTGTTTGTAAATGTTTGAAACTTAAGAAAACTTAATAAATACTGTCCCACAGAAATCCAAGCGTCATCTACATTTTAACCATAAAACTAAGACGAAACCTCTCCGCCCGCCCAAGATTACTTCATAGCGGAAAGCTTGGGCGGCGCCCTAACGTGATCTAATCGTAAACCGATAGATGTCGCTACTTTAAAATGAGAAATTGTTGATAGATAAATACTTAGAAGTTTTTTTTTGAAAATATATATACATACCACATAGTTAAATAGTTTTCATTGTGCTAACATTGTAAATAACATTTGTTTGTAAGTTTGCTTATTTTAAATCAAGTCGAAATGTAGCGATGGATCATCGTTATAAGATATAGCACTTGCTCTATGCACCAACTAGTGTTGCCTCGCTGAATGAGCTGCCACTCATGTAGGAAAAAAATGTCTTCCGTGGAAGGATCTGGGCGCCCAACAAGATTTACTTGCCTAAAAAAATTTACCCAATGAGTAAATCTGCGGGAAAGTTACGACCCTCAGTCATGAGGAAACAAGACTCGAACAGAACAAGAGAGAATAGAAAAAAAATATGTTCATCTAAATATATAAAACTCAAAGGTGACTGACTGACTGATTGACTGACTGATATAGTGATCTATCAACGCACAGCCTTAACCACTGGACGGATTAGACTGAAATTTGGAATGAAGGTAGATTTTAAGATGTAGGCATCCGCTAAGAAAGGATTTTTGGAAATGCCACTTCTAAAGGGGTGAAATAGGGGATGCAAGTTTTCTTCCTAATGCGAGCGAAGCCACGAGCACCCACTAGTGATGTTATATTTTCCATATTACAATGTTTTAAAGTTCCCTTTCTCTGTTTCTTCCAGGCTAGCTGCGCGGCGAGCATGCGCGGCGTGACGTGATGGATCGAGAGAGTTGCGCGCCACCACCACAAGATGGCGCTCGAAAGAGGCGCGACACCACCAGGTTCACTGTACTTAACACTTCTTACCTTCTTCTTCTAAAACTGTTACTTATATAAACCTAAGTTATTCATATAACTGCATAAGATACGAGGCTATACAATATGTATTTTTAATTTATAACTTGACGTTTAGGCATGTTTGGTTAAATTTTTTGATAAATGTAATTATCGTTATTTTTATTGGACGCCTAAATAGGCTTTACGAAAGTAAATGAATAGAACTAAACATGTCTTCTAACTATAACATAATAATAATTCTACTTCACTTTGCAAATTATAGTTAGTAACTCAGTTAAGTACCTATATGGTAAGTACTTAAACTTATGTTGTTAGTGATAAGTAATTCAAATAGCCAATCGAAATCAAAATAAGTGGATGTCCTTTAATTACGGCCTTTTCCATCTCACTTTGATAACCTAAATATATTGAAAACCTATACCTATATTTCCGAAACTCGTTGTATGCTCTGCAAAAGCATGTAAAATTTCATCAAGTTTCATTAAGTTTGGTCTAGCCGTTCAGCCTTATAATTAATTTTATATTTATATATTCACTTTAAATAACAACGAGAGGTTATTGACGAAGACAGAATTTGCTAACGTAAAAAAAATATCATTTGCATTTATATAAAAATTACAATGTCGTCAATATTTTAAAACCTGATTAGCGGATTCTTTTTCGGCAATAATATTTACAGTTTCTTTACATATTTGAGAGTAAGAGAGATTACTGATAGGGTGGCGAACAGACAGTCAGAAAGACAGAAATCGACATACCTTACCTACTTATTTTAAATAAATTCTAATAGAAATACTTATCTGTATCCAAGTGCAATCGTATTCGTGTGGGTTTCTCCACCTCTCCCTAAACATTCCCGATTTATAAATACGCAAGGTGTATGTAAACAAAACATTACTTTGCACCTGTTCCGATGCCCTCCGCATCCACCGCAGCACGCCTCCCGTCTCGTGTAATTCATTAGAATAATCAGCGCCAGTAACCGAGCGCGAATATTGTAAACATTGCGAGGTCGCAGTGTCGCCAAATCGCAGCGTCCGACTATTTATAGAGTCGCGTCTTCCGACTGTCTGTCCGCCACCTGCCGCAGACGCGCCCCGCTCACTCCGCGGACGAGATCTTTTAACTTTCACACGGATTTCAAAGAAATCAAGTCGCGAGTCATCAGGTTCTAATATATCTCGTGACCCGTAGCGGAGTGGGTCGCGGGGAATCCTCCCGGAATCCGGCGGACGCGAGCCCGCGCTAAATCTGGCGCACTCGGCGTGAAGTCGTGAGGCGAGCGCGCGTCCCGTCCGCTGAGAGTGTGCGCGTGCGCAGGTCCCCGTACGTGACGCTGGGCGCCGTGCGCTACGCCGTGCGACGCGCGCCGCCCCCGCGCGCCTGCCCCTGCCGCTGCTGCTCCGAGGAGGCGGTCGCGGCGTGCCTCGGCCGCGCCAAGCCCGACCGGCGCACGCTGGAGCGCCTCCAGCGCCGCCTGGGCCGCGGCGCGCGCGACGAGCGGCCCTCGCGCCACCAGCGCCTGCAGGCCCTCACGGAGCGCCTGCTACCGCGCGCGCCGCCGCCCCCGCCGCACTCCGCGCCTGTGCTGCCGCCCGTGCCCCCGCCGCGCCTGCACCGCCGGCACAGCCCGCCGCGCGGCCTCTCCGCCGACCGCATCGACGACTTCGACGCAGACAACATCACGCTCGTCCGCGTCGAGCCGCGGTCCATAGTCGGTTCCTATGCGCAAAAGACTATACCGTATCGAAGCGCGTCGTTCTCGCAGGGTGACTTCGCGCAGAATAAGTACTACAAAAACCGCCAGCCTTCGATATTCGATTTTGGAAATAAAACGAGAGAGAAGGTGATTTTGGAGCGAGCTGGTGCCTCTAGGCTCGACGCGGAGTCGTCGAGCGCCGCCACCGACGAGAACGCAGGCGAGGGCGGGTCCGTGGCCTCCGTAGACTCGGCCGTGGGCTCTGACGAAGGCCTGCTGGCACATGCGTCGCCCGCGCCTCGCTCGCCGCCACCTGACGCACCACACAAGCAGCTGGGTGCGCGCTCTCTGACACACCCACTGCCACGCCGCACGCCTCCAACGCGCGACACCACGACTGCGCCCGGAGGCAGCCTGCCCGCGCTGATGGCCCCGCGTGTGCTCCATGAAGTGCGTGAAGAGAGTGACGGCTCACAAGCTGACAGCGCACAGGCTAACAGCGAAGGAACCTCTCCTCTCGAACCGGCTCAGCCTTTCGCGTTTCCTCCGTTACCGGACCCTCCCGCGAACGCGTGTGCTAACGTCGACTGTGATTGTTCCCAATATCCCGTAACGGTTAGCGATGTGATAGTGACAAGTGATGATATAGATAGTTTGATCCCGGTGCCCGTTTATGAGTGTATAGTGAAACAGTGGTCGAAGGAGTTACCGCAGGAGGAAACGCAGAAATCCGACGGCGCGTCGGATGGTTCGTTAGATCGTGATAAAGAGGACGAGACGATTACGAGTGAGCAGGTGGCAAGCCTGCTGGCTGCCGTGCAGAACCCTTGCACGCCCGTGCCTATCGGCGGCAGAGAGCGGCGGCGTCCGCTCGATAAGACGAAGCGACGGAAAGGCATCTACATAACGACGCCGAGTGACGACGGTGGTGAAGAGGACCCTCCATCAATAAACGGCTGCAACAGAGGAAGCAGTGACGCGTCACTACAAGACATGCGGCTGTCCGCTGAGACTCGCACCTCCTCGTTACTCGGCGATAAATCAGACGACTCGTGTACGAACGGCCCACCGAGCCCTCTAGAGGCACCGCCTCCCGCCTGGCCCAAGCCACAAGAGACTAAAGAGAGGCGAGCTAGGTTCTACCAGCAGAGCTCGGACGAGCGAGACGACGACTCGTTCGTAATGCGGCGAAAATACAGAGATTCACCTTCAGAGGTTGACAGTGACACATGCTCGAGAGACAGGACCGCGTCACCCTCGCCGTTCAGTCCTTCGGACACGTCTGACGTGGAAGCGAAACGACAGCAGTTCTCACAGAGGCCTTTCGGGAAGAATCTGGAGGCTCCCTCGAGTAGATCTGTGGAAGTTGGAAGAAGGAGTTTCTCGGACGCGACAGTGCCGAGTCGGAAGACTAGTGTCGGGGCGATGACTGGCGGCAGCCGGGGTCGCGGGCCCACACATGTGCGAGCGACGTCATCACCTTCCAAGCTGGCCGGAGTGAAGCCAGCTGACCTGCTGGCTGAGCTCCTCCGGGGCTCCTCCGAGGCCCTCTCTAACTCCTCGACCTTCGACAACGTGGTCCTGACGCTGCACCAACACAACGTGAGTACCACTTCCCTTGTATTGGCTTTAATCGACCCAGATTGCATCCGCAAAGTGAGCAACAAAGCAATGAAACACTAAAATTCTGTTATGATGTTTATCTCGGCAGAAAATAGCTTAGAACAAACGATCTTGTGTTATTGCCAAAGTTTATTTGAGTTTATTCACTACGAGATTTTTGTCGGTTTATTTAATCGCTCGTTGAAGTGTGATTTCGGTTAAACGAAGCCTCGGTGCTGTTAATTTTCGATCATATTCAGGGTCGTTTGTTTTCGACTGTTTATTCGTGTTTCCCGACATTTCTCTGGCCAATGTCGTATGACTCACCGAACAGCTGTTGATGGAAGATTAAAAATCTTAAGGGCAATCGGGTTTATTTTAAATCGTCGCTAATTTGGCGAGGACGGATGGACAAAGGATTCTTTTTTAAATGTACGCCTACTGACTACTGTATTTTCGCGTTTTCTTTAAATAGCTCCGCGTCATTTACACGTACTAATTCGCGACGTTACGTACTATGTAGTAAAATTCAGCAGCCGACCCACAATGAAACTAACTAAATCTCTCTAAGCAGGTTCATATATTAGTTCCACCTAAATACCTACATATTTACACATATTAACACTAATAGAACTAAAAAAGAGTATTTACATCTAAACTAAATTTAAACAATCTACATGTGGTATGGAGCCAAGAACGCTGGCTGCATTCCCACGCTGGATTGCTATAGAAATCCTTTGCGCAAGGAACCAGCCAGCGTTCTTGTCATTCATTCAATACCTACATTATTTTAGTGCACATACATTTTAACGCATAAGAGTAATTACATAATATACAGTGTAAACTAAAACATGCAAATAAAAAAGAGAAAATAGGTAAGATCAGAAACGCATATCTAGTGTAAATAAATAAAAAATCTTTGTTTTTACACTCGGGAATAATTTCATTACCATCACAATCTTTCATCGCGATCATTTACGCATTTTAGCACCGACTTCAGAAATCTGACTTAATTCTTAGAGCAATAAGTTTGCAAGCTAAATCTACTGAATCTGTGACGTGTTAGCATAAATTAGCTTTTTTAGCTCTCTACGTAAGTCTTCTATTCTAGGGTTTCTAGGTTTTGACGTCATTATTACGTCATAAAAACAATATAATCGTATGCCTAAAATAATTTGCGCAAGGATGTCAATTTCGTTTATTATTTTACTCTACCTACCTACGTTTAAATACTCTGTACCATATGAGAGTGGCCAACTATAGTGGGAAGTTTTTCAAAGAAAGAAAATATATCATAAGAGTGTATTATGATAAAGCCTATATCTACAATTCAAATTAAAAGTTTTTTTTTCAATATCTGTATTTTACTTTGTATAATCTTTACTTGAGCTTTAGATAAAAAATCATATTCAAGCATCAAGAAGTTTTCTATATGTAAAGTTTTAAAAACGGAAAATTTACAGCCGAAAAAAATCAATGAAGCATGCCATAAATATTCTTTTGATAAAACAATTCTTTACATGACTGCTCTGTTAGCTTAGTTGGTAGTGGCACTGCCTTCCAATCTAGGGGTGCTGGTTCGATTCCCGCATAACACAAGTAATTATGAATAATAACATGTGTAATTACTTGTGTTGAGTCTGGTCGTTTCTATGTATAATAAGTATGTATTTACAAAAAAAAATTAAATACTTATATGTATTATATCCGCTATCTAGTACCCATGATACAAGCGTAAGCTTAGTATGGTGCTAGATGGCGCTGTGTGATATGTCCTGAAAAAAAGTACTAAAATTAAATTAATTAATGTACAATTCATAAAACATTGTTTCCATTATCTACATCAAAGACCTCTATAAACATCGAAAGGTATATCAACATTTTTAGCCAAATAGCACAAACCATCACAAAAACCAATACCGATTCCCAAAAGTCCCACACCACTATTTCGAAACTTTGAGCAATTTCGTTAATCGTCACTTGTAGATATCTCGCAATCAAGAACATGTTACATTGGACTTTTATCTCTCACAATAAATGGGTCCTTTTGATCGAGGTATAAATCCGTTTGTCTCATGCATAGATTACGGGTTAAAAGATTCTTGAGAGAAATATCCAAGATTCGCAGCGATTGAATCAATGTCTTTGTTTTACTAAAGGCTTATACGCTCTACTCGCTCTAAGATGTTACCATCAAAATATTTTCATAGATATTTTGCGCCTGGCAGTAATCAACCGTAACATAGAAAATTTACTAAACAGATTTCGGTACCTAGAAAAAAAACAGGTTCTAATTCAAGGCAATCAATGATACCTGTAATATGTTGAAATAAGAAGGATATTTTGTAAGCTAAGCCAGGATAGAATAAGACAAAAGGTTATGAAAAAAAAATGTTAAACAGTTCGATCATGTTGTCTCTATAAATGTAACCAACCCGAGTGCGGACTCCTTCCTATCGAATGAGAGTGGCCAACTCTGGTGTCGAGACTTTATCAAGCCGCCCTAAGGGCCTCTCTGCGCACTATTTAACGTATTCTTACTATTTTAGTAAAATTAAGTTTTCTGCATTCAAAATTCTATATTATATTAATTTTATATTATACATTAATTTTACATCTTAGTTTTAGTTCTTTACATTGTCTAATGATTTGCGTCCATGCTGTATCTGTAACCAAAAATTAGATAATCTGTGCCGTGATAGTATCTGTGAGTCATCCAGAGGTGAACAGTCTATGCCATTACTATTATGCTTCTTTATTTAGAACCTAACTGTATCGTACCTACTGAGGTAGGCTTTTTATAGATTATACCTATAGCAGAGAGATAAGTCCGATAAAAAATTAAATCCAAAATCCAAATTAATACTTTAAAAAATGTACTTTATTTACAATAATAAAATTAAAATACCAGGGAAGAAAAACTTAACATACTACTTCTAACTACTATAAAAAAGGGCACTAAGAAAATCTTTAGAAAAGCCTAAAGATAATCTAAGTGCTCCAGCCCACTCCCAGAGGACAGCGTGCCCATTACCACCAAAAATTTAGACTGAAGAGTAAATGAATTGTGGTTATACTGCTTTAGATATTTTGATAGATAAAATATAAATATTTGATTTAAATTATTATAAAAGCGCAAACCAAACCGAATGGGAGTTATTCAATAAATTTGTTGGTCAATTTTATTTACATATGGACTTTTCAGGTAACCAAAAACGGTTACTAAATTTCACGACGATGGAGTTAATTTTCAATGAAAAATACTTATTTTTCATTGAAACACAGAAATCTTTTCAAAAAAATACTTTCAAAAAGGTGAAGTTAAACATCTCTCTTTTCATTATTCTGTGATAAGTTGAAGTGATTATTTAAAATCGCAAGGAATTAAAAGAAGCGAGACGTTTTCCAGATTTGTTATATAAACACGTTATTGTACTGGTTTCTTTTGATTCCAACATTTAGTTTGAAAGGTATTGTCTTCTATGTACAAATTAATTATTTTTTGTTGCATTTACATCGAAAATTCGCAGATTGTTGAGGTTTTTTTCGGGTCTTAAACAAAGCATAGTCGAACATTTTCTTTTTTTTTTGTAATACCAAATTGGTGTGTGTACGTTTGACTATAGCCCGCCTGATGTTAAGTACCGCTGCAATCAAATCTGTAACATTCTTGCCTAGAAAAAAAAACAGAACACTGTACTGGATGGCTCCTGGATTAATTAATTTTGCAGACATTGCACACAGCGCCATCTAGCCTCAGTACTACACAAACGATGCAAATTCGAGTAATAACTATAAAAGTATCGACTCCCAATCAATAACAAACTCAAGTATGTACCTACCTATACCTACTACAGTTGATTCCAAAGAACGGCGTAACAAGTACCTATTGGGCTTTCCCAGAACGCATTCTCACTATATAAAATAATAGCAGTAGCTAAACTCTGTACCGCTACACTACAGTAATTTGTTTTAGACAATATATCTTGTGTCATCATCATCATCATCATCTGGTTGATATTGACTCCATAATGGGCACATATTTGGCTATAATTCGCGTGATTCGTGTGGAAACTGCACCCTTAGATAAGAGCCGTATTTTAGTGAGCGTACTGACGCATACCTACTTCTGAAATAGAAAGACCAATGACGTAACAATTACCCCGCGGACCACATCGTGATGTCAATCCCATACATTGGTATTTCTATTCCATAAGTATGCGTCAGTACGCTCACTAAAATACGCCTATTGTCTAATGGGGCAGAACTGTTTGAGAACCACAAAATTCGAGAGCATCTGTCTTCTCAGGAAGAATCTAACCCAAAAGTTATGTTTTATTGTGATTGAGATTTAATTTTAGTAAAACTACTTACTTAATACCTCCCAGAAGACAGTTTGTGTTTTTTAATTTATTTTGCTGTCGAAACCAAACCCATAATTTACTGATGGTTGATTTATTATGACTTGTTCTACTTTATTTGCTTCTGTATGATACGAGAGCGAGCGATACAATAAAATAACGTGATCCGAAGAATTGGATTGCCTGAAACATACATACATACAAATACATATACCTACATACATATGTATGAATACATACAAACATGCTTTATTTGTTGAAGGTGGAAGTGCGTATTGACTGTTGAATTTGAGGAAAACCCAAGTGTTTGTGGTTGTATTTTAAGCGTTTAAAAATAATTTCAATTATTTTTTTCGTAGTGTATGCGTCTTGCAGAAACTGTTAGAAACAACACATCGTAGGTACTTAGTAGGTATTGTGTATTTATAGATAACGGTAGAAGCTTTTCTAAGAAGCTTTATTAAGCTTTGTTGACTGTGCTGTATTTTATCAAACAAAGATATTAAGTACACTCAATAGATGACGTATAATATAGAAAAATCTTAGTACATGTTTAGCCTAAGTCTGCCCAATAGAACTAAGTATTGATTGCGCGGAGAAGTCACGACTCTCATTCATGAGGAATATGGCTAATGAGGAAAGGAGAAAGAGGAAGATGGTAGGTGGAAAACATAGACTATGTGTCTCTGGATTACATTATCTATATTCAACCGTAGAATGGGTTTTAGGTTGAAATTAAATATTCAAATTAGCGACTTGGAAAGCTCCCAGTTTCAACGCGTTTAAAACAGTCTGCATGGCTTGACAATGCAAATATGATATTTATGTTTACTTGACAAACAAGACCTGAGACACAATGAGAGATGTTTAACTTTGAAAAACCCACGTTAATTCGGAATTAAAAGGGTAGCTAGGTAAGGAGATAAATTACCTATCACTATAGCAAATTTCAACAAAATCGCTTCAACCATTCGAGTTTGAAGAAGGTTCAAACGGCTACACTCATATACTTTAGCCTTTATAATATCAGTCTGATTTAATATATGTTACTTTACTTGAAATGATGCGTGTTGCATCCTAGGCTGCTGCAATGCGGCTTTAGTCAAACGAAAATCTATCCCACGTAAGAAAATTCTTTAAGTAGAACTATTATTATTCATACCACTTCCGTTTCAAATAATTTCTAATATAGGTTAGCATGCAACTGGGAACCTATACCACAGAACACAGAAGCCCAACCATTCCCTACAATGTTTCTTTGAACCAGCGATAGGTTACCTAAGAAGCAATTAGGACTAAAATAGAACTTAAGCCCTTCTCCCATTACGATACGCGCGCGCGACTCTACTCTCGGAGACTAATCCATGACTAGTCGCCGCAAAGTATCTCACATACATTCATATGGAGACTCGTACACTACGATACTGGTATTCTACGCGTTCGCGACTAGTCTCGCAATACCCGCCGTGTTGGTCGCTTGTGCGTCGCGTCGCGCGCACGTTTTGACAAGATGGCGGCGGAGCAAGAAACAAATATTAATTTTGTACAAGAAGTTGAAAAACATGCTTGTTTATATAACTACAATTTACCTGACTACATGCGGAAAAATACAATAGACAAGACTTGGGCAGAAATTGGGAAAAAATTTCAAATAACAGGTAGATTTTTTTTGTTTGTATACAAACATAGTTTATTATTAAATGTTACATTGTATTTTGCAAACAGGATTGGTATTGCCAAGGCAATGAACCTTGCTCAGATATAAAGTAGTTTGCTAAATAATTTCGTTGATTATGTGGTGACATAGTTGCCGTTATTTCTATATTATGAGGTTGTATAACGGGAATAGTGAGCAATCTGTTTTGTATAAACTCCCTCGGACTATATAGAATACCCTCACGTTTTCGAACATAGTTGTGTAAAATACACACTGCTTTTATTATATTTGTTACTTTTTCTATTGTATGACATCTTATAGCAGTACTTAATACTTGAAATTTTTCAGCCATCATCCCAAAAGCACATTCAATTGTATTCCTTCCTCGGCTTAGTCTGTAGTTAAATACCCTTCTCAAGTCATTCAAGGTTCTTTGGGGATATGGTCTCATCAAGTAAGATAGAAGGGGAAATGCCTCGTCCCCAATAAAATAGTATGGAAATTCATAGTTAGATTGGTCATTAGGAAGTTTGGAAGGTAAAGGAATATTAAGATGTCCATGTTCTATCCAACGTTTGATCCTGGAAGCACTGAAAATTCCACCGTCGCTGTTCCTACCCGCATAGCCAGTCTCGATAAGAGTAAATAGTCCATCGGAATCACAACATGCCATTAATACTATCGAATGGTAGGATTTGTAATTAAAATTACTTGATCCCGTATTAGGTAATTTTTCTATTCTGATGTGTTTACCATCACATGCCCCTAAACAGTTGGGTAAATTCCAGAGGCGATCAAAACGAGCAGCAATGTCTTTCCAATGTTGCACATCTGGTAATGGCATGTAGTCTCCATTTAATATCTCCCATATTATTACTGTAGTTTCAGCTATGACCTTACAAATTGTATTATCTCCTCTTGCAAAATACAATCCTAGGCTTACAAACGTACAACCTGACCCCAAATATCTGAAAAATAATTAATATTAAGGTTAATTTTCAGGACCAGAAGCTAAAGAAAAGTGGAAAAATCTACGTAGTGTTTTTGTTCGCCACTTGAAACCGCCAAAAAGTGGAGCAAGTACTGCACAAAAAAAACCATACTACTTATCAGACTATATGCAATTTACTGTACCCTTCATAAAAATAGTAGGAAAACCATCAGGGAATTTGAAAGAGACGATAGAACCACAGACACCTGATCCTGAACTATACGAACAAACACAGTTCACAGAAAATGTATCTACAAACAGTCAACCAATCTCGCAACAGCAATCATATCTTCCTTCTACTAGTACAAGCACTCAACCAATCTCGCAACAATCATATCTTCCTTCTACTAGTACAAGCACTCAACCAATCTCGCAACAGCAATTACCACCACCACCATCAACAAATAATAATAAAAAACGGAAGAAGCTGGAAGAAACTCAAGCCGAGAAAGACATTTCAGCTTATTTTAAATTGAAACGATCCAAAATTCTAGATAACTGTGACAGTGCTGAAAATTCAAACAAAATGTTTTTACTGAGTTTACTATCGGACGTGAACAAAATGACTGATAGTCAAAGAAGACTGTTTAGGAGAAGAGTGCTTGCATTGATAGACGATATAATGGACCAAAGTAGTGAAAATATTAATAGTCCCATCACACTTTATTCTACTCCTTCACCGATGAGTGCTGCCGAGGTAATAAGTACGCCAATTACCATAAACGAAAGTCAGAATGTAGCACAATCAAATACTGCCACACTTTATTATGAATCGATACCTATGTTATTATCACACGAAGAAGAAGAATGAGTAATAATTATAAAGTTATTAAAATTTTATAAACATTTAATTACCTACATATGTCATAATGAAGTATTATTTACCTTAGGGTTATCAGAATCCTTTCTTCCGCACTGACACATTCTCTAAATTTAGTATTTCGTTGATGTATAGCAGGTTTTAATAATTTAACAAGATGCAAGTAGGTCTCTTTAGACATTCGGTAGAAAGATAAAAACTTCTTATCATCATATTGTAGCTCTTGTGCGGCTACAAAAACTCTACAATTTATGTTTCTTTCAATATATGGATGAATCCAGTATTTTCTCTTGCGTTGACGTCTTCTATTTCTATAAAACAGAAAAACTGCGAGACCTTCATCGTCACTGGAGTTGCTGGACATAACGTCCGTCCACTAAAAACGAGTTTGCACAAATGATGAATTTAGTCATTTTTTAGTAGCATAATATGCGAGCGTCGGGTAGCGAGCAAGTATCCAAGTAGTATTCTACTCGAGTATCCAAGACTAGAGTCGCGCGCGCGTATCGTAATGGGAGAAGGGCTTCACACTAACGATTTAAACTTAAACACTTGCTGAAAATTAATAGTTATAATTAACAGTTCAATAATTTCTGGTTTTAAGCTTCTTTTTGTTGAATGAGAGTGGCCAACTCTGGTGTCGAGAGTTAATCAAGCTGCCATAAGGACCTCTGACATGGATTAACAGCAGGCGTTCTAGACAAACAGCAGTTTTTATGCTGACAAAGCATAGAAAAAAGTTGAAAGCAAACAAGAAATGAAACAGGGAATTTGAAGATTCTAAGATTTTATAACCCTAGCTCTATTTTCACTAAAATACACATAAAATATCTTCCAACTACAAATCGTATGTATACATACTGTAGTTTATAGGAGGTTAAATGTTTACAAGTTTTATGTATTTAGGACAGATTGACGGAGTTTATTTTGTTTATGTAAATATTTTGACGCAGAGTTAAACCTGGGATTAAAGTTTACTACAATGTGCTACTAGTTGTACTGCTTGTTAATATTCTAGAAATAACGTTGTTGAAGTAGTTATTTTAATTAATTGCTTGTGTCTATATAAACATAAGTATAAAGTGTTGAAATATTTTGACAGATTATAGAATTTATTACTGTCTTATGCAGATGTCGAAATAGTAGTTTATGCAACTGTCATATAATGAAGTTACTACTCGTTACTAATATGAAACTCGCTGCGCTCGTTTCATAAACTCACTGCGCTCGTTTCATAAACTCACACTCGTGTTTTAATACCCGTGTTATATGCAGTTGCATACACTACTTTATCTTCACTAATGCAATTAATCAAACAACAAGAGTAATTAAATTCACGCGTACGTGTATTGTCACAGTGATTTTGCCGCCATTAAAATCTAACCAATGAGAGCGCAGCTGCGCGCATCAATAAAACGCGACCAACCTGATTGACCCTGCAATCAGGTTGGTCTCGTTTTATTGATGTTATAATGAGCTATTACGATATCGATGTGGATATTATAGCATCATGTGAAATTGCTTAAATTGAGTGTTTTGTTGTCTGTGTGTATAACAGTAGTAATTATAAGTCAAGTATTGGAAACATAAGTAGAATGTTACAACATTAGTGTAGATAAATTGTATAATAGTCTTAAAGACCTTTGACATAAATCGGAATCAACAGGTTTTAAGTGTCATTTGATCCATATTTTTGTAAAGTGTATTTTTTTATCTGTTCTTCTCAAACAATATGTGTTTTCCTTTCTTAGCTTAGAATCTTATATATTTACTAGCTGTGCCTGCGACTTCGTCCGCGTGGAATAGTTATTATGGGCATTAATTGTTTGAATTTTGAACCGTTTTCGCAGCACACACAACGGAAGCCCTCATAGATGAATAATTTTCCCCGTTTTTTCCACTTTTTCCATGTTATATAGCCTAAAGCCTTCCTTGATAAATGGTCTATTCAACACAAAAAGAATTGTTCAATTCGCACCAGTGGTTCCTCAGATTAGCGCGTTCAAACAAACAAACAAACAAACTCTTCAGCTTTATTATATTAGTATAGATAGTATATATTATACGTATGACCAAAATGCTGGCCTTTTTCTGGCTCAACGTATCAGCATTGCCATCCAGCGTGGTAATGCGGCCAGCATGCTGGGCACGCTGCCCAGTTTTTATATTTTATTATTGTAAATAAAAGTATAGATTATATTCTATGATTGGGTCATCATTGTGAACGCGTCACAGGAAGCGATTTTGATGTGTCCAGAACGCATGGTTGACAGTGGTTCACAGCATCATTGGTAATCACCATTACTACATGGTA
Organism: Macaria notata; assembly: GCA_927399415.1. Taxonomy (NCBI): domain Eukaryota; kingdom Metazoa; phylum Arthropoda; class Insecta; order Lepidoptera; family Geometridae; genus Macaria; species Macaria notata. Next base: position 9,792,338 of record OV656741.1, read on the forward strand.
TAAGGAAAAGTCTTTTCCCAGATCTGTCCCTTTGTCTACATGTAATGTATTCTTTAAAATTACACAACGGATTTTAATCCTTTTTTTTATAAATAGAGTGATTTAAGAAGACGGTTTATACGTATAATAATACGTGTGAGGCCGCGAGCAAAAGCTAATGATAGATAACAGCTAATATATTTTACGTTGTTCAAACTTTTACAAATAAAAACGTAAAGCTAGTTAGATGTATCATTATTACACTGTCTATTAAACCATAACCCACTGAAGACAGTTTCAGCACAGGCTCAGTTCAAAGTTTCAAAAGCTATGAATCAAAGTTTATACCTAAGCTTTACAACTACATTCTGACCAGTAAATGATTGTGTTTTGGCATCTCAACCTAGTTTTGTCCGATATACTGAAGGGTAATCCGCAGATTCCGGTTTACAACACACGGAGTGACGGATTGGTGAAATTGGGTTGACGTGTCAGGTTTGAAAACTTTAGAAGTACGGTCTACCTCCTCCTTACTACGTGTTCCTCATAACTGAGGAGCTCAACTCGCCTGAATCACATGCGTAGTCGGCCTATAAATATGTTATTTGTTTAGTCTATATTAATTTCAATTATGTTATCGTAGGTCGTCTTGACTGTTTTACCCTTGATATTGATATAATTCGTTTGCTTGTTTACAAGTCTTTTCTACACAGGATCTTCAAATCTAGAGTAAATAGGTTTCTTCTAGGAAAGCTTGCTAAAGCGTAAGCCAATTTCGTGATAAAAAAAAACGTCTACAGAATTACACGACACGTTTTTAGTTTCTTTATTAAAAAAAAACCACAGATTTTCCATAGATACTTCAATTTTACATAAATATAATAAAATCGAACTCATCTTCAGAATTCGAGTCGACTTCACTCGCATCAAAAAGTATGTTTTCCCATCACTCAAACCGAATAACTGCAAATGCAACCGATGTTTATTTTACCAATCGAGTGGTTAAATCCATCGGTTTGAGTCATCGATATCATACCTATCAGACTCCTTATTATGTGAAAATAACCGACGCACATAAGATAAACAAATCCATGTGATAGGTCGGTTCTTTTACATGATGCTTGTTCCGCCATGAGCGTCCGCTGCAGCGCTGTTTGTATGGTAGGTGCCTATTATTATTATTTGTGTTTGGGCGTAGTTTTGTGTGACTGCAGCCTGCAAAATTTTGGGTATTTTGATATACCTGACATTTACTTCTGAAGACCGTAGTATTGTTGGTAAATTCTTTAATGCTGTCCGTGACTTTGAATTGTATTTTAAAGTAATAGAATAATATAAATTTTGGGGAAACTTGAGCAAATCAATTTTCTTTTTTGCTTAATTATATGATACATACTCAAATTAGGCTTTACTAACTAAACTTATAAAACAGACCATACATGATGATGATTCTGACAAAGGCAATCTCATTATATTAAAGTTTTATTCGTCACTTTTATTAACGCGGGCGTATGTACATATAGCGTATAGGCTTACGTTTGACCACATTGATATTATGCAAAACTGTAGCCTAAAACATTTTTTTTTAATATTTACTAGCCCAGTTTGTGCACACTGGGTTGTAAGAAGTTATTTAGAACTGACAATTATAACATCAATTAATGATCGCGATTGTATGAATGTGATTATTTAATTATATAATTTGACATGTAAATATTCATAATTTATCAATAAAAATCTGAATCGGATCGTCATCAATCAATGAAATCAAGCATTAATTTACACAAAATATCGTTAGTATAAAAGTTTTGACGAGTTGCTTTACGTGTCTGCGACTTATTTTATCTGTTACTTTGAGTCGAAAGTGCCGGAATATTTGCCTCAGATTTATTCCCTGACAAATTGCCGCGTGGACTGAGAGGCTTACTGACAAATTTACTACGATGACTGTAACTTGTGTAACAATGCTATTTTGAAATAATAACGAGTATTTTGCGCCTTATTTCTCATCATCATTATCATCAATAGCTTACTACAGGACATATAATATATACTTATGGTTTTCGAAAAATCCGAAAAGTGGACAAACTTATCATCGTACCTAATCCAATTTTAAGCAGTTCTAATGTAGTAATTCTAAGGACCTAATTTTTTTTAAATTTAATTATCTTATAGTAAACTTATAGATATCGTAAGTATAGTGCAGTTTCTAATCGAAGCGCCTGTAGCTGGAGGACGCAATCGCTTGCAATTTACAGTGTTAAGCATTTGCCGACGCGGTCAGTCCTTGGATGGGTGACCAAAAAGTGGCATTTCATTCTGACACGGTATATTATAGGTCCCGGCTGTTTGTCATAGTACGGCAGTCGTTAAGCCATGCCAGGAGCCTTTAGGGCGGCTTGATTTACTCTCGACACCAGACTTGGCACTCTCATTCGTTAAGAAGAAGACGTGTAGTTTCTACATAAGAAACGGCTAAGTACGTAAAACTCGTGCCAGTTTCAGTTTCATAATTATCTGATTTCAGGACACCCACACCTAAATCTAGATCTAATAGAAAAATCGTGTTCGCGTTTAATTTTGTAATTTACGAGAGGTATTTTTGGAATTAGGATTATAAATATTCTAATGAGTCTTCTGAATGCTCGTTTTAAATGCTCACGAAGTTTTAGGTTTTTTTTTATTCTCATTTTAAGGGACTTCTGTTATTACATGACAGTCCCATTGTATATACTATACTAATTACAATACAAAAATATTAAACTATTATGGAGATGACCTGTTCACTTAAATATCTCACTTAAGCGATTCGTATATTCTGTCATGTTTTCTATGTACTTCTGATAGATATATAACGTACTTATATAATAATTTCACTGACACAAAAAGTCGTAAAAAGACATCTTAATACCACATTTTAAAAATAATAAGCAATATCTGCAATACCTATATAAACATTTTCTAGTTTTCTAAATCTAATATAGGCTTCCAAAACACATCATCCAAATTGTTTGCGTGCAATGTGCGTGTTTATCCACGGATTTCTCAGAAACCATAAATGATATCGAAATGATTAGTTTGCGTTCCAATACAAGTATATGAACTATTTCTTAGAACATAGTGAGAAGTGCAAGTTCTACCAAACTCTGACCAAGACTTAGCATTTATTCTGTCTTAGGAAACGCTTTTCGTCTTTGTACTTTCAAATATCTTATACGATTTCGCCCTACATGGTTTACACGGACCCCTAGCGATGTTCTTCCAGAAATTTATGGGGTAATTTGTCTTTCCCGTATTGGCAAGTTTCATCCAATTAAGGGGAAATCAATGTGTGGGTTAATTAATGGACGTGGAGAAATATTAGGTAAGATTCATTAGGGATTGTGGTGTTTTAATTACGGAATATGTGTGGGGAAAATAATGAGTGAGTGCGTGTGTAATAATTGTTACTTATTCTCTTATTTTAAAACGCTTTTAATATTTTACGATAGGGTGAAAACTGATAAAAATTAAAAAATGTTAAAATACTTTAAATACTTTTTTAATGACATTTTAATCATTTAAAAAAATATGAACAGAATAAACTAAAAATGCAATAAAAAAGAGTAAACTTAAGCAAAGTAAAAATATACTCGTATCTCACCTAAAAACTAACCATAATCAAACTATAATAATAAAGAATTTAACATATCTTATGGTATCTCCGTTAACAAACATTTATGTGAAAAAAGGTTAGCATAAAATTAAAATGTACTAATGTAATTGATGTGTAATGTAATTATGTTTTTACTCGTGTGTTTTCTTCTGTTAAATCTGTCACAATAAATGTAATTCCTTCTTTCTTCTGTTAAATGGTAACTATTTCCAAAGAATTTAGTGCTTATTTTACAAAACTTTCCTTCCCATCTCGTGCAATCGACGCATCGCTTGGTTCTCATCAGGATGCAAGATTTTAGGTCGTATTCTCGTGATACGGACATAATTGTATTGGTTACGAAAATTTACCGATATCCGCCTGATTTTACAATTTCAGTTTCTTATACTTCGTTTACGAAAGAACAGCATTTTGACATTGTTTAATTACACTTTATGCTAAAATTATTAACGATACGTCGTTGTCACTTTAAAAACAAGAAGTTTTCTTTAGATTTTGTACAAAAGTGTGATGATAAGAGTACCATACGTGCATTGATAAAAAATACGTCCGTGTGAGTGAAAGAGGCTTCTAAGAAAATCTTAAAAAAGTTTCTTCTCTTATGCATTGTAGTGCGATATCCAAAATTTTTTTTTATTAATTCTCATTTAAAAAATCACACACATTCACACCAACCGAATTGCATTGCAACCACAAAAAATATCTTTTACCTACCAATAAAAAGCTGTACTTAACTTCGGCATGTGACACAATCTACTATTAACCTATAATATTGTCTGTTATAATTTTATTGTATGTACTATTGTGACTACAAATATTAAGCCTTAATAAATAAATAAAAACTTCCAAACTCAACACCTAAATGATAATTTCATCAGTATCTTCCGTAGAGCATAACTCCTGCATCAGAATAGGTTCCCGCTCGACGGAAGCGATGTTGGCACAGTTCCAACTTGGTAGCCGCATCGTCGTGATTATGTGTTGTGTCCGATATATCTATACACACTTGTGTGTTGTGTGTTATGGATGTGTGTATGGCTAGTGGAAGCCCGCAGCTTTGCTCACGTTGCGTAGGGATACACAACACAGTTCTTTGTAAGACAGTCAGAAAGGCCAAAACGTTTTATGGCATAACTCTTATGAGACTCGAGCCAGACAAGTTACAATTTCTTAATGAATTATAAACAAGTCAGGCTAGCTGCTACGCTGACGCTAGTCAAATCCAAACAAATAAACGTTTTATAAGACTGGAATTTATGTTTGAAATCTCTTCTGCTGTGTGAAAGAAAAACAAACACACACGCTTTCATGTATTGGTATGACATGGCGAAAGTTAGTCGCTATAAAGTCAAAGAAGATTTTATATTCAAAGCCATTAAACACTTATTTGTAAACCAACTGCATTGCTATCTAAGAAAAATATGTTTTTTTCAATAATTTTACAGGTTCTGTCTGGCATTTAAGGTACAATTTTGTCCAACACCGACCTTTAAAAGCGTGCCTTAAGAGCAGTGATTGTGCAAAAACAACAAAAAGATGTTAATGCCCGATTGTGCTTAGCCAAAATTTAATTAAATGGCTTGAAGGCTTTTAAGCTTTTTCTAACTAAGAGATTCTTATCTTAGAGTGGGTTTAAAAAGGGTTGTGGTAAGTGTCAGGGACAATTAAACGAATTAAAGCTTTAATAGGGAGTATATACCTATATTTACTAAAAAAAATAGAAGGAAAAAATGGTTATAGTTATGTACTGTATTACAAAGTTTTGGCTTCCAAACGGATGGATCAGTTTAATTCATTTTTTGCTGCTTGAATGCTGACATTATGGTTTAACTCTCTTGCATTATTACAGAAAAGAGAGTTTTGCTTATTGTGATCGTCGCTAAAAAGACAAACAGGTATTTACCTACATCTGGGGCGATTCCGTTGGTCGGAAGGGCCGGTTGCCCGTCATAACAAGAAATCGTCAAACCATTTCAAAAGTCCATCGGGCAGATGGAAATGTTCCTTAACTAGAGTTCGCCACATTCACACAAACGTACATACTTTTTATATTTATGTTCTCGTATTAGTATTAGTAGTGAGTGACGCAACAAAGCCCGACAATGTTTTGCCATTTCGTTTCTCAATGAAAAAGATAAACACAATGATAAGTCAAACGCTTCCCATTAACACAAACCATCATTAATGGTTTTCCTTAAAAGTTGACGGAACAATGGTAGAATCTAAACATCATTAGTAACCATTGATTTAAAACTTGAACATAATTGGTCGATTATTATTAATTTACCGGTTTATAGAACCGTTTGGTATTGTTGGGATTGGGGTGATAAAATGGCGCTTAAGATACGCAACTTATGTCAATATTAAAATAAACAATATAACGACTAAATGATAATATGAAATTATAACAGTGTACTTTCATCATGAAACAAACCCAACAAGTAAGTAATTTATAACATCTTAAAAAATGTTTTGTATGCTATTCACTTCTTTGACATCGAACTAAATTTACATAATTTCGTCTTCTAAGCACAATTTTTGAGACCGCTTTCAGTTTACAAATGACTTATTAAAACAATTCAGAAACGCAGAAAACTAATGACTTATGCAATAGAAATATTTAACTGCTACTTGCTAATTGATTAAAAACCAAATCCCTATCACTTAGCAACCAAACCAATAATAATAACACTTCACTGTATTTAAAAAAAACTAATATACACTAGTGATGGGAAGTAACCAGACTGTCTGGCGTCCATCATTCTCTCAACATGTCACTCAGATAGTCACGTAATCGTAGCGCTCAATTATGTAAATTGGCGACAAATATTATATAATTTTATAAAAGCCTAATGTTATAAATTCAATTTGACGAGATATTGTAATTTGTGTAGCATATTCTGTGATATTAGTACTTATACCTATGTATGTTACAATTTTACATTATTAATAAAGATTCTTTATCTTTATCTTTATGGGAAAACGGTTTTTGTCAGCTATTTTAGGGATTGAGCAGCAACTTTTGAGTTGAGAATAATTTGACAATATAACATTTTTTATGATTTAAATTTGCAAGATTTTAATATTTTTCCTTCTACAAATAAAAGCGTTAAGTAAGCATAACATTTGGAAATTAATTTAGTAACTTAAATCATGAGTACGAGTAAATATAAGGTTAAAAAAGAAAGCAAGTAAGTTCGACTGAGAAAAATCATTTATACTTACAATATTACATACATTGTATTATGTATTTTCAAGTTATGTGTGGATTTGCACTCGCTTAACGGTGAAAGAAAACATAGTGAGGAAACCGATATGTTTGAGGACCACAATATCCGAGGACATGTGTCTTCCCTAGAAAGACCTGGGTGCCCACCACGATGTATCAGCCCAAGAGAACTCCCCTAACGAATTAACTCTGCGGGAGAGTCACGACCCTCAGTCATGACGAAATGCGACTCAAGAAAGAGAGAGAGAGAGAGATTTTGCATTTATGTCATATCAGTTGCGATATAAAATTTTGTGTTGTTTTTTTCAACCAAAAAACGTTTTAAGGTAAAACACTTAGTTTACCAATTCACTTATGTCCTCAGTTAATGCGACCACTATCCGTCTGTGATCTGTCAAATCTATAAAAAAGTGCTTTTAGATTCGTTGCCAAGAGAACTGGCGCTTGAGTGTTCAGCTGCTGATAGTTTACTATCTTATATTATGTGATATATGTTAGAGAAGTATTTGAAGATTTTATATTTAACTATGTATTTAATGTCAACAGCTTCTCCCGCGTGTTTCTGGGTCTTATCGAAATTGTATGTGTCAAAAATACCTACTAATAAACATTGTTTTTGTTCAAATTGTATTGTTGTTAAAACCCTATTTTTAATCGCGAGTGTCAATAGTCACATATAGTCAAATATATCAATGATAATACAATAAATAATAGATTTCCAATTCATATAGGCCCTTGATACGGAAAAATTAAACAGTAAGTTGTACAGCAGTGGTACAGTTAAAGTTAAATATAAAAAAAGTTGTAAAGCCATGTCAGAAGCCCTTAGGATGGTTTGTAAACTCGTTTGTCACTCCCATAGATAGATGGATTAATAGATAGGCCGAAAATTATTTATTGTAACACAAAATATATAAAAATACATTGAAAGTTTGTAAAATATATTTAGATAGCTTTCAGCGCAATGCAATTTGTTTTATGTACTGTTTTTTAATATGTGTCAACAATAAAGAGTTAATCTATCTATCTAAACTGCCATTCTGCTGTAATGTGCCACAAGTGGCGGCCTTATCGCTAAAACCGATCTCTTCCAGGCCACCTATGAATGGAGAACAATGATGGACTATAACGGTGGACGTGGCTCTCATACGACATATCTTTAATATTGTTATAAGTTAGTTAAAAGATATAAAAAAAATAACATAAGGTCAAGTTAGCAGCATTTTAGCGCCCACCAGCGGGTGGGCCGCGGTGCGGTCATCATAGCTTTCAAATCATGAACAATATTGTTACAACACCTACTTTTAGTACCTACACACTACCACACAATACAGAGTACACTACTACCTACCTACTACCACATCTGTAGGTGTAGGTTAGTACTTCACTTGCTGCGTCACTACAGGTTTTAGACGAAACAATGAGTGGTGAATGTAGGTATATCTGAAAATAGCGGATGCTCGCGAATTCGCTCGCATAAAGAAGTAAAACTTGCATGCCTTATTTCACCCCTTTTAAAGTGGTATATTTATTGAGACATACAAACTTACTAAATTTACATGTTAAGATTGTGATCCCCATCCGCAACTTAGTCTAACGCTGATGGCACAGGGCCACCAGCGCTGAAAGGTATTTTTATTCATAAAATTCAAGCTTCATTTCTCTCCCCTCTGTGAGTCGTATCTCCTCATGACAGGGTCGTGACTTCCCCGCAAAAGTAATTCGTTAGGGGAGTTCTCTTGGGCTGATACATCGTGGTGGGCGCCCCTGCGGTGTGTTTCACAATGATTCGTCAATGAGTCAGGTCCGTCCACGTAAGACACATGTCCTCGGCCGAATATTGTGGTCCTCAAACATGTCGGTTTCCTCACGATGTTTTCCTTCACCGCTAAACAAGTGCAAATCCACACATAACTTGAAAATACAAGTCATTGGTGTAGGGCCAGATTCGAACCAGGGTGTGTTTTGATGAAAAGCAAACACTGGTACCGCTGAGCCACACTCGCTTACAAGCTCCATTTAGCTAGTTGATAAATAAAAGCTAGTAAATACCAATACCAAGGTGTCATGACAGTTCACAATAAAGTGCAAATGTCAGAGGTCGATGAAAGGTTCCTCAAAAAGAATCCAGGTCATGGAAACAGGTGCTAGTTAGTGCACGTGAAATAAATACTAAAGCACTGCACTTTATCATTATATTATATACTTTTTATAGGAAAGTAGTGGGTGCTCGCGGCTCCGCTCGCTTTAAAAAGCAAAACTTGCATCCCCTATTTCACCCCTTTAAAAGTGGAAGTGGAAATATTTTCTTAGCGGATGCCTACGTCATAACATCTACCTGCATGCCAAATTTCAGCCCGATCCGTCCAGTGGTTTGGGCTGTGCGTTGATAAATCACTATGTCAGTCAGTCACTTTTGAGTTTCATATATTTAGACTATAGACTATGGTGGCTTACGACATAAAGAATGCCCTTGCCACTGTTGAGGCCCTGTAATAACACTAAACATAGCGACGATCCTGCGCTCTGTCACAAAATAAATTCTCTGTTACATCTTGAATGTTTTATAATTTACTAGCGTTTCTGCCCGGCTTCGCACGGTAAAATTCTTCCCGCTTTTCTTTTGAAAATTTTCCTGAATTTTCTTTGCTATAAACCTCACGGAGCCCGAGGCCTTCCCAACGAATGCAAAACCGTGGAAATCGGTTCGTGCGTTCTGGAGTTATAGCGTCAGGAAGGAAAACCCGACTTATTTTTAATTAGTAACTTTCTAACTTTTTAACGTTAACTGTTCCTACTTTTTGGAATTTAGCAAAAATAATGCGGGGGCTTATACAAAGTTACAAACCCACGATATCTGTAGGGCAAATTTGCCCTACAGATAGCGAATTTCTGACCTTGGTAGCCAATTGGCAACCTTGTATTAACATTGTTTTCTTCCGAATTGAAGAGCATTAAACATTTTCATAATAGCTCTTTACCTATGAAATTGCCGTTTTTTTCTTACATTTTATACTGTTTGCAACTTTTACGTAGGTACAGCTATATTTTTTCCAAATACAATTATTATTGTATCAATTGTTGAACTATGTACCTTTTAGATAAAAAAAAATGTATTACTAGTGCATATCTATCTATTACTTATAGGGAAGTCATTGAAAACACCTCTTTCAATGTGTCGTCGGTTTCACTACTTTAACTAGGTATATTTTTATCATATACTCTGTTTTTGAGAAATTGATGTACGCAGTGCATATCTTTTTTTCACTCTAACTAAAAAATATCGAAATATCATTTTTCTCAATTTCGTCATACAAATCGGCAATTTCATAGGTAAAGACTAATATTAAAACTTTCGTGAGACCGTTTATCAATATGTTAACTAAACAGTTTAAACGTTCTGAAGATGGGTGTCATTACATCCGAAACGCGTAATTATCATACACGACATATACGTGAGTGAAAACCGTTTAGTTACCACATTGAGGATTTAAAATTTTGATAACCTATTGCTCTTTTACTCCTAAAAGCGAGAGTTATGAATTGTTGACATTTATCATAGGAAATCAGATGATTTTGGTTCTGATTTTGAGTTAAAATTATTCGACTGTCGCACTACCGGAGAAATCCTTAAGCTAGATTCTTTCTACTCAAAAAACTAGATACTAATTTATTTATAGTCTGTAAAAAAATTGAAGTCTATAAAATGTATACGAGGCGTTGTATATAATTTTTTTAAGTAATATTTAGGTATATTCGATAAACCTTACAAAAGAGAATAATAATTATTTGAACTCCACTCTCGATCTACGTAAAGTACAATTTTAAATTACAAATATTAATGTACAGTAGTGTATTATACAAATTATAATATTTAAGGCACCGCTAGCATAAGAGTATAATAAAGTAAAAGTAAAAATATGTTTGTTTGCCATTTGAAAACTTAACCTGCATATTACAATATTTATATTTTGTTTAACTTACAATACAATAATAGTGTTAACAGTAGACCCCAAACTAGGCGTTAGCCTGTATCTTGGTGGTCCAATTATAAAAGATCCTGTTTTCCAGAAAGAAGTTGACGCTAGTCAAAGAATAATTTCAATACTATCTAGAGATGTATAAAACAATAATAATCACGGCCATGTACATAGTTTAGTTACAGAAATGTTCATCCATAGTTTATAAAAAATCTTTTTAAATAAGATATCTGTAGTAAAACCTTGTCAAAAAGTTTAATACAATATTTATGATCACAAAAATTACATTTTGAAAATTGAAATCAGTTGATTGATGTTTACCACATGAAGATGCTGCTTAAGCTTAGGTAGATTTATTATTAGGTACTATAGGTATGTTAAGCACTTTGACCGGGTAAGATTGTATGTTTGTGTGTGTGAGTGTGTATATGTGTGTATCCGTGTGTGTGTGTGTGTGTGTGTGTGTGTGGAGTGTGTGTATTTTATATTGATGGGCTTCTGCCGTCAGACAATGAAGCTGTGGTGTCATCCCATCACCTTCTAAGTGTGCAGTGAGAAGTAAGTAATGGTTGTGATATAATGGTATCGCTTAAGGCTTCAGGCAATCAAAAGAGATCTTCCACCTGTATGTTCTCTCTGCCTGCTTGGTTGTATACTTTGACTAATTCTTCAACTTCCTGATATGACTTTGTTTGTAGCCAGTGTTTTATTTTACCACGCGCTTTCCTGTGTGTAATCTGTCTTACATCACAGCTATTTAGCACAGCTTTTAGCACAAAAAGATGAATATATGGCGGCAGGCGTGAGGCGAAAACTGTTCGGACTTCAGGTAATTGGACCTGTGCAGAGGTCTTATCTGTGTTTTCATTTTGGCCTTTATGTTGAGTTTGGCTCACCGCCTTCATTACAAACAATTGTCGCACTGTCAAAACTTTGGCATCAAGATAAAGTTGTGAGGTTGGATAACGGCGCGGTTTTCCTAGTAGAACTTTTATGACAGCTCTTTGAGCTCGTTCTAAGGAAATCATGAATGATTTTGCTGCACCCCCCAGGCATTTATGCAGTATTGAAGTAAGGACTGACACAGTGCCGTATATACTAGTCTTTTAACTGCTATGTTCGTTACGGGTCTAAGCGTCTTCATCAGGTATATCTGTTTCCGGACTTTCTTGACTAGACTTGCAATGTGGGATTGGAATGTGAGTTTTTCATCTATTTCAACACCTAGGTATTTTATTGATGACACTCTCTTAATGTTTTGACATGGACAATTTCGCAGAAGAGGAAAGGAGATAACGGGGCATCCCTTTGTGTGAATTTTGATTGCCTCCATATTAGGAACTGTGGCATTGGTTATGTGAAAGCCAATGAAACTAGTCTTTTTAATATTCAGGGTTAGAAAATTCATGTCGAGCCACTCAGAAATCCGTGACATTCCTCTTTCTGCAGCAGACTTTACAGCCGACCAGCTGCTAGCGTGGAACAAGGCTAGGGCATCGTCTGCATAACAGATTAGCCTAGAATTAGGGAGCTTAATCCTTAGGATACCGTCCATGTAGATGGTAAAAAGAGTAGGCGAAAGGATGCTCCCCTGTGGTAGTCCGAAAAAAATTGTTTGTTCTTGGCTGATTATGTCTCCGATTTTCAAATGTTGTCTTCTGTTGGTCAGGTAGCTTGAGAACCACTCGAGAGCTATTCCGCGCACCCCATAATTTTCTAGCTTCCTTAACAGCATAATTGTTGAGACCGTATTGAAGGCTTTGGCGAGATCTAGGAACACTCCAACGCATCTCTCTCCATTGTCTAGGTCTTTTGCTAAAGTAGAAGTGAGCAGAACTACCGCATCCTCTGTGCATTTCCCTCGTCTGAAGCCGAATTGCTGGTCTGACAGTAACTGCTGTTCTTCTAGAAAACGCACAAGCCGGTTATTTATTATTTTTTCCAGGATTTTGGAGAGAGCGGGCAAAAGAGAGATTGGACGGTAGTTATCTATATCGTCTTTTGAACCCGCTTTGTGGATTGGAATAACTGTCGCGGTCTTCCAGCACTCTGGAAAGATGCCTGTTTCTATGCTCAGATTGAAGATATGCGTGAGCGGAACAAGGATCGTAGGTTTGATGTGTTTCAGCAGCGCTGGAGTGATGCCGTCTTTGCCCGGGGCACTGTTACTTTTAAGGCCGGAAATTATACTATTTACCTCGAACAGGTCAGTGGGAGCCAGAAAAAAGGATCTAGGGGTGAGTGAATTTCCATTTAATATCATACTTAGAGAAACTTCTGTTTCATTAAGTTTTGTCAGGATAGCTGCTGCAAGGTCATCTCCTGTTTTTGCCAAGTGTTCGTTACATTCGTTAATTCTACATTGAGGAGAGGCTCCTTTTAGAAGTTCTGTGGGAATGTTCTTGGATTTTTTGATATCGCATATCTCTGTAATTGCTTTCCACAACTGTTTAGGATCTTTGTGTGTTTTGGTGATCCTCTGGTTATCATATTCCTCCTTTCTTTTCTGCAGTATAGAGTTACAAAAGTTTCTGTATCTGGTGTAAGTCTGTTTCAGGTTTACGTTTGTCGGTTGCTGCTTGACCTGGAGGTGTAGTTGATCCCTATGGCGCATACAGCGTATGAGACCTGGCGTAATCCACGCTTTCAAGCAGTGCTTTGTTCTGCTTGTTTTCCGGTTGTATGTGTGCTTCTGAATAAGAGTTAAAATGTAGTTTGTGAAGGAATCCGCCGCTGTGTTGACGTCCTCTATTTCCAGTATATCTCTCCAATCCTTGTTTTTCAATTCTTCTAAAATAAGCGAGAAGTCAGTATTAGTTATATACCTACTTGCCTTGCAGTTTTTAGGTTTGTTTTGGTCTATTTTGATACTAACCATCGTCATATCATGGTCCGTCACCGTGCATTGACACACAAAACCAGTGGCATTGTCAAAACCTCTCAAGAATATGTAATCTAGGCAGGTGTTGATTCTTGTTGGTAACGTGATGGCAGGTAGAAACCCATACTGATTTAGCACGCATTGGTATTTATCGTTACTGCTATCTAGCGTGTCGTCAAGCATGTTGATGTTCATGTCACCAGCGACTATAACCTTTTTGTGGTGTTTAGTAGTATCAAGCAATGTTTCGAACGAATTTAAGAAAGCTGTTGTATTATCAGCGGGTGGTCTGTAAATGCCAATAATACTGGCTATATTGTCAACTTTTACCATAAGTCAGTTGGCATCATCGAGGGTAGGTTCCTCAGCATTTGCTGACCAGCTGCTTTTAACGTAAATGGCCACTTCGCTACATTTGTTTAACACTTTGGTTGTGTGAAAGAAAGTATATCCTGTAATGTTTGGTATGACTGGCTGTGGCATGTTAAACCAGCATTCAGTGAATACTAATACATCAAAATTTATGGCAAGGCGTTTCAGTACTATGTCAATCTGACCTAAATGTGCTTTGTTGCTAAGGCTTCTGATATTACACGAAAGGATATTAAAATTATGATCTGCTATATTACGTTTACATTCCTCTAGACTAAGTATAGAGTGACACTTTATACTCAGTGTTTCGTCTATGTCCTTGTAAATATCTAATTTATCCATATTCAGGGTAATAGTAATTTAATTCGAAGCCTGCTTTAAATACGCCTATGGTCACTCTGTGTGGAATGCTAGCTTTAAACGTGTAGTCCTGAAACTTACTTAGGGATTGTAGTGTATATTTTGGTACAACTAGCCGAAAGACAAAACTTGGGTTTTGAATAGTGGCGTTGTTTTGAGATTTTGGGTAGATGAATGTGTGAGTGTAAATGTGAGTGTGTGTTAAAAATGGTGGTAGGAAGAGAGATTTCTTTAACAGCAATACCAAAGTACAAAAATCTATACTCGTTTGAAAGCAGATATGAGAACATAATTTGTTTCATATTTCACTCATTCTTTATGTCTGTTTGTTTTAGGTAGATAAAATGTATGTTATTATGATACTGGTATTCTGAAACGAATAAAAATACTTAGAGAAAAAATGTACTAGGAAAATACAATAAAGAAAGTTCGATTTAGAGTGGTCTGGTTTCAGAGCTTTCGAACTACTCTAATAATCTCTAACATGATTTTACAACAAACCGTGTCAAAAGCATTCAGGGCAGTTTAAAAACTCTCAAAGATGGTCACTCTTATTTGGACTTACTTTTTAGTGGAGGTGAAACGTGTATTTTTTATACGTAGTTTTATGGCAATACTGAATATTTTAAATACTAAGTACGTACCTTATATACCTACTTAAATATAGCAGACATAAATCCTATTTCCTCTAAACGGTTATTTTAGACCTAACCATAACACATGCACTATCTATTTCAGAAGTTTTTGTTGATCTGTGCCATTGCCAAGGAATCCACCAATTGCGTAATACGTCGGTACTTGTCATAGACAATATGACACTAAACACCTAACTTTGGTAGTACCCGCTTAAGATTATATCAGGGGACCTAGCCAAAACGCGTATTAAACGAGAATGAACGTATAATAGTAGTTTATGCAACTGTCATATAATGAAGGGTCATATTAAAACACGAGTGTGAGTTTATGAAACGAGCGCAGCGAGTTTCATAATAGTAACTACTTTATCTTCACTAATGCAATTAATCAAACAACAAGAGTAAAAGCTGACAATAGTTAATTTTTCATATAATTTTCTAGATTTTTCTGGCAAAAGATTGTGAGTTACTTTTGTTGCCAGTTCTAGAATATCCGGAGGCGTACAAATATCATCGTCGCTATCCATTTTTGACTTTTAATTTGTATTTAAAAACAAAACACATTGCGAAACATTAAATTCACGCGTACGTGTATTGTCACAGTGATTTTGCCGCCATTAAAATCTAACCAACGAGAGCGCAGCTGCGCGCACCAATAAAGCGCGACCAACCTGATTGGCCCTGCAATCAGGTTGGTCGCGTTTTATTGACGTTATAATGAGCTATTACGATATCGATGTGGATATTATACCATCATGTGAAATTGCTTAAATTGAGTGTTTTGTTGTCTGTGCTATAACAGTAGTAATTATAAGTCAAGTATTGGAAATATAAGTAGAATGTTACAACATTAGTGTAGATAAAAAATATAAGAAGACCAACGTTACCAGGCGAATCGATCGGAAATTCTTAAACGTGATCGTCTTTTGTGAAGTTTGTTCTTCACTAAGCATTATTTTACTTCGCGCGATCGCGCGTTGTGATACTTTGAGCGATTCTAACCGTTTCATTAATCGTATTATTCGAATTTTTACTAATGTATTACAAACCAATATCAATAGCATTATTGTCTTTCTCAGCTTGATAGTTTTGCCACGATAAATCACCTAGATAATAATGTAAATTTTACATAAAACGCATTTTGATGTGAACTAGTGAAAATTCGCTTGAAAACTATCAGTATGCAAAAATGCTTAAATACAGCATGTGATATTTGTAACTGGCCAATCTTCTTCTTATCGAATGAGAGTGGCCAACTCTGGTGTCGAGTTTTAAAACCGCCCTAAGGGCCTCTGACATGGCTTATCAACTGCTGAACTAGACAAACAGCCGGGACCTACAATTTAACGTGTCATCCGACCCACGGAAGCTGACCAATAACAAGAGTTTATTTGGCATATGTGTTTCGAAACTTAACTTTCCATGACCATATGACCAGTCTATTAGGTGTAATATCTTTGGCATTTATCTACGTTTGTGAATGAGTTAACTTTTGAAATCTTGTGATGAGGGAAGCTACTAATATGCGATTCCGTACACATTTTATTAGTGAATTAGTGACAATGGTGAAGTTAAATTCAATATATTGTTATTATATGGTAAATTTTAACAAAAATATAACTGTTGAACTGGGTCATAGTTTTCTGGATGCTAAGCAGTAGTTTTAGCATAAGATGCAGTGTGCATAATAAATAATAAGAACCCGTTCAGTCAAGCATTGAAGATCGTATAAATTATGTTACGAATAAAGCTAGGTGTTATGATAAACTCAGGTTTACCCGGGTAACAATACCCTGAGGCTCTGGGTTAAATTCGAAGCATACAATTTGAAATTCATATCAATTCGGGTTTTACATGGGTATATAACCATGCCTGGATAATGTTAGGTGAGGATAGATTAAATAAACGTCGTCAGTATTTTAAAGTACTTATCTTTCTATGCCCCATAACTTAATAACAAGAATCAAGTTTTAGAAAAAAACCTACATTTAGTCAAGTTACACCTAACTTAAAGTTTCGGCTAGATGTCGCTGTACAGTATTAATACACGGTAACGTTCCCTCCGTTGTTCTGAAAAATGCGTTAGAAGTAAAATAGAATAGAATAGAAAACCATTTATTAAGACAGATTTACAGACATACACACACATACATTAACTAAATTAGTATTCTGCCCCAACATAGCCCGAGTAAATAAAATAAACAACGTATTATTACTGGGAAGAAGTTTGTTACATTCGGCTTAGCTTTATATGTAACAAATTTGCAAAATTTCTTCTCAGTTCTACCACGTTAAATAAATAAATGTTTTCTTTCTCTCGTTCTCTCTTTTCTTTCGTTATATAGCTTATTTATCTATAATGCATTTATAACAGACAAAATATTTTATGACAAAACTTCTGAAACGTATTGTGTTATCGATTTAAAGTATACTCAAACCATTTTGTTGGAACATCTATGTACAGACTTTCTACCCTATTGAGCTTTACTATAAGAATAGACTAGTGGGTGCTCGCGGCCTCGCTCGCATTAAGAAGTAAAACTTGCATCCCCTATTTCATCCCTTTAAAAGTTGCATTTCCAAAAATCCTTTCTTAGCAGATGCCTACGTCATAACATCTACCTGCATGTAAATTTCAGCCCGATCCGTCTAGTGGTTTGGGCTGTGCGTTGATCGATCGCTATGACAGTAAGTCACTTTTGAGCTTTATACATTTAGATAGATAGATGGATTTCCGCAAACTACCGCCTAATAAATTTAACTTCCTTCATTAAGAAGTCGGTTAAATACGAGATAGCCGCTCCAGTACCGCTGGGCAGCGTTCATGACCTAATATTGCTGGCAGACTGACAAACTATACATATAGCTGTATATATACAGCATGAGTCAGCGCTGAGGGAATTAGGCAGGTTTGATTTGTTGGCGATTTGAAGGAATTAGCCGTGAATGTAGTATAGTGTATAGAGACAGATGGGTTCGATCTTAGACCTTCTATACATATCATAAAGCTGAAGAGGGTCGGAAGTCTGAACATTGCAGATGTTTAAAAAAAGTTTGGAGATACTTGGAATTGATATCATATCAGGTTCAAACAATTGGGAGAAATTTTGACTATCTGTTTCTCTGTTTATTTAAACGCTCATCACGCAACAACGGCTGAACGGATTATGTTGATTTTTGGTATGTAGGTAGTATGAGGTCTTTGAAGCGTCTTAGGTTATTTCTTCTCCTGTCCACTAGTAGATAATATTTTTTGCGACAAACAGAAAAAATAGAAAATGTACACCAGAAAGCTATATTACCACAAGAGGCAGAGTTATCGCTAAGAGCGATAAGACCTTTGGAAGGATTAGATCAAATCTTAGGCTGAGTTGCGGCATTTTTATAGAAAACTAGCGGACCCGACAAACTTCGTCCTGTCTGTTGACTCTTACTCTTTAGTTAGTTAGAAAACGTTTGTATGGGACAAAGAAAAGGGCGGTCTTTTTATTCAAATTTTTCTTGCCGTAAAAACCATCCTTTAACACCATACTTCAACAAATATTAAAAAAAGAATTGGCCAAATCGGTCCAGGCGTTGTTGAGTTATGCGCTTACCAACATATTTTGCGATTCATTTTTATACATAAGAAGATAAGTAGGTAAAAGAAGAAAAGCTATATCTGTCCTGATATATGTACTTACCATGAACTAACTTATAATGTCAACATAGTAGATGGTAATCTAGGGATGTTCTGTGAAAAGTAACAGCTCGTCAGATGTGCCATTTCGAAGCAAAGCAATCTACCTCGTTACAGAGTCATTTCCTCAATCTCAGCGCAGTCACAGCTGACGCTTGCATAGATCTGTTAAGGCCAGACCTTAAGTAAACTTGAGAATCTACGATTTATTTGTTGACGTCTTCTCACCTGTATCACTCTTGCATGATATTATAAGCATCCGTAGCTCAGCTAGCGGAATCAATCGCTTGTGAATTACCAATGTTGAGCAAAGGTTTATGCGGTCAGTCTTTGGATGGGTGACCGAAAAGTGGCATTCCATTTTGGGCGGATCCGTGAGTCAGATGATACGTTAAATGGTAGGTTCCGGCTGCTTGTCTAGTACGGTCTTCGTTAAGCCATGTCAGAGGCCCTTAGAGCGGCTTGATAAACTCTCGACACCAGAGTTGGGCACTCTCATTCGATAAGAAGAAGCATGATATTATGTTTTTAGTCAACATTAGCGGCACCCCGCCATTTTACTCACGTTTTGAGTATTAAAAAGTAGCTTATGTGACAATCCAAAGTATAATTTACCTCCACGTCAAATTTTGTTCTAAATGGGTTCAGCTGTTTTAGAGATTATTTTCTTTACATGAGATAGGCTCACGCTTGACTACAATTTGCCTGATGTTAAGCAACGTTATAATATGCATAAGATCGAAGCAGCTAGCACATACAAAGAGAGTGCTATGACCAAAATCGGGATAAGGAAGGCTAAGGCTAAGGGATGATGATGATGATTATGACCTTAAATTTACAATCGTATTACGTCCATGCCTTAATAAACTAACTAGTTGCACACAACTTTGTTGACGGATTAGCTCAAGAACTAATCTAGCTTTGAGTTAAGTTCACATTTGAGTTATTGAGGAAACTTAGTGGAAGGAACTAACTTGAATTTGTTCCTGTAATCTGATGGAAAAGCAAATTGAAGATATCTGTTTATAGTAGTAGTATGCAAAATAACCATACGATTGATTACAAATGTTAGCGACGCACATATGTTTTTGTATAATTTAGGTAATCATATAGTTTTGTTTGTAATGGGCTACAACTGTTAAAAACCTAATAAGTATGCTTGGTCTACAGTTGTAGCCTAAATAATATATCGTTGCTAAGTCACGTCACTGACAGTTGATTTTTGACGTGGCGCCACCGGCACGTCTATTCTGTCTTCTTATAAAAAACTAAAAATCACCATACACGTTTTCCTAAAATAATTAAGATAAGTGATGTAAAATCAGATGCTAAAATCAATATAAAAGTTATCCAGACCTCGTAGAATTTTATTTTCAGCCCACAACACGCTACAACAATTATAAATGAACTAGTGGGTGTTTGCGGCTTCGCTCGCATTATGAAGTAAAACTTGCATCCCCTACTTCACCCCTTTAAAAGTGGCATTTCCAAAAATCTTTTCTTAGCGGATCTACCTTCATTCCAAATTTCAGCCCAATCCGTCCAGTGGTTCGGGCTGTGCGTTGAAAGATCACTATATCAGTGAGTCAGTCAACTTTGAGTTTTATATATATAGTAATCCGGGACATTGCACGTCGTTGGTGCTAGATAATGTACCTATATAGTACTTATAAACTTTTCTTTTAAATGACTCACCTAATGTTATTCTAATTAATTTGGCTGCAATTTAAGACCGTTTGCCTAGAAGAAACAGAAGAACTCTAGGCTTGAAGATCAAATATACCTACGTATGTTTACTGAGGAAACATAACGAATGAAAAGTTTTATATGTACAACATTATTTGGAATAAAATTTGGTACACACATTAATTTATTAGATTGAATGCAAAAATGTGTTGGATTTTTTATGTTCGATCCGCTCAAGAAAGGGATGGTTTTACATGGTTTTTGGTAAGGAGATAGTATAGGATCTGAAGAGTGACTTTGGCTAGTTTTTTCTCGACCCAACGTGAGCAAAGCAGCGACTATCAACATGTCTTAAATTAATAGGCCACGTAGAATTATGATTTAATAACATATCCACAAAAATCTTTAAGAAGACTTGATTACCTCTTATTTTGAAGGCAGTTAACAATTAAATCTTATAGTATTACGATATAATCTGGCAAACCAAATAGCATTCTATTTCCCACTACGGAACTTCGCTTCTCTACACCTCATAAACTTCTGATGATGAAGAGCTTTCAAGTTATTTGGAGCGACATTAATATATCAAATAATTTGTTAATGTCACATGCTGTCATAATCTTTGCGCGTGTAACAATGATCGATGATTTGGAGATATTTTTGGATTTGCAATTTGCATTCAGTCGCAACTAATGCAGCAAATTGCAAAGTTTTACTGTAGATCAGTTAAAAAAAGATATATTAAAGAAGGCCTTACTAAAACTGTCTTTTGCATGGAAATGATAATAATAATAAAAAATGTGATTACGGCACCACATGCCTTACAAAGGCCCGAGAATATGTGAAAAAAAAATATATTATGATATAACAATTGTAGGCCTTATTTAGCACCGTCACACAGTGTTTATTTATTTCGTATACCTGTATTAAGTGAATTATTTTTATCTAGTACCCATGACACAAACTTTTGCTTAGCATGAGGCTAGATGGCGCTGTGTGAAATATCTCGGAAGATTTAGACTTATGTTTTCATTTACACGTTATTCACAATTAATTACGCCCCTCAAGAATTATGTGTCAAACTGTCACCTCTAATCTATTTATAACAAGTTTTCTCACCACAAATTCATCGCGACATAATCGTTAGAGTAAAACTCGAGTTGATGGCGGATGAATATGCATTATATCTCAGCCCTTGGATCTAAGAGTGGAATTGACAAGCTCTATTCAAGGATGGAAATGTTCATTTGAATACAAGGCTATTGATAACTGGCACATCACAAAAGTCGCTTACCTATCGAGCAAATTATGTAATCAATAGGGAATATGCACAACTTTTTTATTACTACTTCAATGAAAGCTTTTGAATAGACAATCAGCATAGTGAAATTATTTTTCAATTACCTAGCTTTAACAATAAGGCAGTTATACACGTTTTTAGTTTACGATTAGACAGAGAGAACCGACATGTCATGTGACGTCACATGGCACTAACGCCATACAAAATACATAGAAAATTCTGTTTTGAAAGAAAGAGATGTAATGAAATCTTCAATTGGTCATAGCTTCTTTATTTTTCAGTGGATATAAATGCGGTTTGCACAGCTCGTTTATTAGTATTTTGGTTTATTTTTATAGTTTATTTACAAAAATCAAATTTCATTCCCATGCATATTCCCTATTGCATCTAAGCAAAACCCCATTTAGTTACTATGTATTTAAAAAAATTGTTCTTATACTGACAATCATAAGTTTCTATATTGCGATCTGAAACTAACAATACAACAAAAATCTAAATAAATGTTCATAGATGTTTTTGCTTCTTCTTCTTCTTATCGAATTATAGTGGCCAACTTTGGTGTCGAGAGTTTTCAAACCGCCCTAAGGGCCTCTGACATGCCTTAACGACTGCCGAACTACATAGACAAACAGCCGGGACCTGCAAAAATAAGAGACAGAAAGCTAACGTTGAAGTGGGACTGTATTAGTCATGTCACACTTATTTATATTATATATTAGCGACCTTAAAATATAAATTAAAATGGAAAAATATAAATTTACATGCAAATTGGAATAATTCACAGGTTTTTTAATTAGTGTTTTAACTATTTAATTTACTTTTCACAAACAACACATTTTTTTCTATGCCTACTGTATAAAGACAAACCCAAATGGACTGTAACTATTATTGTACGTTAACAAACTTCTTTTGCTATAGGGGCTGAAAAAAACATTTCTTGTTTTCGCGTTAACGCCACTGAATCTTCAGCCTTTTCGACTGACTGAAGTGACGAGTGGGTGAATGGGTTTGAATATTCAACACACTTCACTCCGTTACCGATTTTATAGAAGAGAAGATGCTGTAATGCTGTGGCTACATTAGCGGGCTATGGCGAATATTCGGGCTACGGCAATGTATGTAGCCGGGTACATCGCGACAACGCGATGTATTCGCGCGCAGACGATGTAGCATCGGGGCAAAGATTTGTCGCGACAATATTCGCTGGAGCGGCCACACCTACGTCACTTCAGTCTGATTCGAACATGGAATTAATATATAACAACACAACTGAACAACGAATATTCGCCATAGGCCGTTTACCGAATCTTCGCCGCCATGTATAGACAAAAACATCGTGTAAGCCCGATGTAGGTACGATGTTTTGCGCGCCAATGCGACACGAATCTTCGCCCGCTAATGTAGCCACAGCATTAAAAGAACAGTCAAATGATCGGATGCTATGAAACGAACTAGTCAATAATGTGACGGATTTATTCAATATTACTGGACGCCCGCGGCTTTATTTCAGTATAAAAAGTATGACACTCTTAAAACCTAATACTACCTACGTACCAAATATCATGAAGATCCGTTCAGCCGTTTTGGCGTGATGGGCGTTTAAATAAACAGAGACACAGATAAACAGACAAATTTTCTAGAAGTTGTTGGAACGTGTTTTGCTATCAATTCTAAGTGTCTCCAAACATTTATATTTAAATATCCTTAATTTTTAGACTTTCGACCCTCTTCAGCTTTATTATATGTACTAGTGGGTGCTCGCGGCTTCGCTCGCATTAAGAAGTAAAATTTGCATCCCCTATTTCACCCCTTTAAAAGTTGCATTTCCAAAAATCCTTTCTTAGCGGATGCCTACGTCTTAACATCTACCTGCATGCCAAATTTCAGCCCGATCCGTCCAGTGGTTTGGGCTGTGCGTTGATAGATATATCAGTCAGTCAATCAGTCAGTCAGTCACCTTTGAGTTTTATATATTTAGATAGATGAAGATTTAGATAGATATGGTTCTCTATCAAATGCCAAATACAAAGAATTTACCACATTGAGAATTTGACCACAACTATCGTTATCGAGACTGGCATTAATAGTCTGAGATCGGCAGAAATCTGAAAGACGCTGGCAACATCTACTGAACATCTTAAATACACACAGAAGTCATTCTAGTTCTATGCTAGTTCGGATGCCGTTGGATTTTCATACAATGTTATGCCATAAGTATAATGCAAAATAAATAAACAAATTCATTGTGAAAGTTATATTAGTTATGACACATCGTGATGGGCGCCTACCTAAGTTCTGACTGACACATGCCCTCGGAGCCTGTGGTCCGCAAACATAGCAATTCATACACAATTTATGTCACCTCAGGTGACCTAGTAATCAAACGTTGCAAATTAACTACTAAGGGCCTTATTACAAAACGTGGTTTAACTATTAGTCCAGGACTTACCATTGTTAAGCAAATGTTGACGCAGTTAGTCCTTGGATGGGTGACCAAAAAGTGGCATTCCATAGCAAATGTTGACGCAGTCAGTCCTTGGATGGGTGACCAAAAAGTAGCATTCCATAGCAAATGTTGACGCAGTCAGTCCTTGGATGGGTGACCAAAAAGTGGCATTCCATTCCGGGCACTTCCGTGGGTCGATGACACCTTAAATTGTAGGTTCCAGCTGTTTGTCATAGTAGGGCTGTCGTTAATTAAGCCATGTCAGTCTTGATAAACATTCAACACCAGAGTTGGCCACTCTAATTCGATAAGAAGAAGAGGTTTTGAAGCACAGGTTAGTAAGCTTAAAGCTAGGTCATTTTAGTCGATATTCCTTAAGAATTCCCAACGAACAATAAGTGATTCCGACTCCAGGTGGATACAAAAATAGAAACTGCATTGCGGTGCTCTTTCGTAGAAACGGAAATCAATAGATATACATAGGTATAATATCTTTTATTTATTCCTCTCCATCCAATGGTAGCCTGGAAGAGATTGCTTTTAGCAATAAGGCCGCCACTTGTGACACTAGAGTAGTTTATGTAAGTTATTTTTATTAATTTTGTTTCATATGTGTGTGACAATAAAGAATTATCCAGGTCTATCTATAATATCGACATATTGATTTATTAATGTAATTAACGAGATTTCTGTTTTTAATTTGGGGATATTAGCAAGTCAAAGTTTTGTTGGCATTAAATGAACTTAAAATTTTCTGATTGACATTCATTTTGTAATGTACAATCGTATATACCTAATTATCGATTTCTGTTTGAAATATAATTGTATATTAGGTACATCAATATTAATCTGAGATACTAAAAAAACTTAAGATTGTATTATAACTGAAGGAAAAGTTAGATGATACTATATGGATTCTATATGAGATATTATATGGATAGATATATTAGTCACTTTTTGATGTTTTTAAGTAAACAATTGCATAACTATTCCTTGATTTTACTTATTCTTCAAAAATTAATGCTAATTGAACTTGTTTATATGTTGATGATACCTTATTATTTATTAGAGTATAATTAAAGCATTTAATACACATGTACTAGCTATGCGTTTTACAAAACAAATTATAAACAACCCTAATCACCTAAATCGCCCATCAAGACGACAATTAATCAAAAACCTTATTAGTGTACTAGTGTCTTAATTACTGCTGTATTAACTTACTTATCTATACCATACCTCCCTTAATGATACGGAATCCACTTAAATGAGCGGAACAAGCGCGTTTCTAACAAAAGGGACATCCTGACGAGTATTCCTGAAGAAAAGATCATATATTTATTCAAATTTGAGTCTTATGTCAAGGTGGAAAAGGTGGGAAAGACTGCAGGGGTGTTGTGAACTCCTGTTGCCCTGACGTTTTACATTCAGTGCCGTGCGCGGCGCCACTGTCGACGGTGGGCGGCCACGCTCCTCACAAAACCGCGGATTTTCACAACCAATTTTCCCAAATAAATACCTAAAAGCACCTCAATCTGTGCAAAATACAACGCATTTTCATGCGAATTGGAATAAATATAGTGATAGTGCTGTGAATCATACGGTAGCGTCACAGAATGCTGTTATCGTTTACAAATACGATACAAAAATAGTGTTTTATATGTGTTTTATGGCATGGCGGTCCCTGAATATTACTGTTTGGAGAATAATTTTGCCGTGCGTATGGAGCGTTGATCAACGTGGCTGGGAAAATGGTTTTTTACAAGTTTTCCGTTTTCTAAACGGGTTTTAGACGCAAAATACAGATTGTAACTGATTCAGTGCTTAGTGTAGATATGTTTGGTTGCCGTAGCGTGTAAACAATGTCGATATTGCTACGTTTCATAGGAAAGCTTGTTATGGATTGATAATTCAGATGAATTTTCTCGGAATGTGATATTATTTCTCGGTACCTAACCTGATTTTCCGATAATTCGCGGAATAAATGAGTTTGCTCAGTATTTCTTTAAGATTTACGCATCTGAAGAGCTTTATCTATCGTTTTTAGGGTTCCGTACCTCAAAAGGAAAAAACGGAACCCTTATAGGATCACTTTGTTGTCCGTCTGTCCGTCCGTCCGTCCGTCTGTCAAGACCCTTTTTCTCAGGAACGCGTAGAGGTATGAAGCTGAAATTTATATCAATTACTCAGGTCTACTGTCCCTTGAAGCTGTGAAAAAATCAAACTTCTAAGCCAACGCAATCAAAAGATACAGCCATTTATGCCGCAAATTTTCGACACTTGCAAGGGAATCAAAACCTACAGGGTGCTTCCCGTGAACTCAGAATCTTGAAATTTGGTACGAAGCAACGTCTTATAGCATAGATAAAGGAAAAATTACGAAAACCATAAATTTTTAGTTACATCACAAAATATTTAACCTTGCAGGTTTGTACGGAACCCTCGGTGCGCGAGTCCGACTCGCACTTGGCCGGTTTTTTTTTATAATTGATTATTTTTGGTTTTATAATTATTACGTAGATAGGTATGTACTTATGAATGGAATTAAATAAGAATAGCCAATAATAAGTTATTCTTATGTTCTTATTTATTTTTTTTTATGATAAAACGAATAATAAATAATACTTAGTTCTTATTTTTGATGATAAAAAGAAGTTAATTATTAGTCTTCGGTGCAGTTGCATTATTTTTAATGACATATTATTATGTCCATTTTTTATGAGCTTGGGTAAATGATAATTTATTCTGATTTAGTACGTATTCATTTTATTTATCGAGTCTAAGTGCTCCAGCCCACTACCAAAGGGCAGCGTGCCCAGCATACTGGCCGCATTACCACGCTGGATGGCAATGCTGATACGTTGATTAGGAAAAGGCATTTTCTATAGATTTAGGCTAGAAAAATAAACAAACACGTACTAACATTAACTTAAACAAAATTAGAGTAAAAATATTCAATAATATAAAAAAACATTCATCTCGTGACCCATAGAACCAACAAATAACCAAATAATGTAGGTCAAAGATACGCCAAAAACCAACATTCAAATACATGTTTAGCTCATAACTCCGACTCGTTTTGTAAACATTTTAACCTGAAATAAAAATACCACTTGAGAACCTTGTCAAAAATATTTCAGCCATTTGTAAGATTTCAGCTAAAAGATTTATACGTTGCATTGCGGATTGCAACACGTATTATTATGATCGTTTGTTTGTTAAACCGACTTTCGAAAAGGAGTTCAGTATTTTACATTGTTAAATTAGTTAAGGTTAAAGCACTAATGGTAGACACATTAAGGATGACTCAAACTTCATTCTTAAAACTAAAATAGTATTTCCAAGAAAGTGATGAAATCGCTTTTATTCACACACACAGAAACATTTTGTTATTACATTTTTTATATAAAATATTTAAAAACAGAGGAATTATCTGCTAAAAGTATTATTTTTCTTGGGGTAGGCATAAACACCAATTGAAGACACCATCAAATATTAAATTTACCAATAGTTGACACTACTTGCGGACCAATAGTGGACATGTAAAAAATCAAAATTAATTTGATTAAATTTTGTTCAACCAATCAATAAAAATACTGAAAAATTAAAACCAATAGAAACCTGTGCTATAAGATAATGAACTGTAACACGTATTATTATGATTGTTTGTTTGTTTAACCGACGTTCGAACAGGAGTTCAGTATTTTACATACAGTCACTTATTTCGAAATTCTTTTTTTTTTTTTTGTTTGCTTTGTTTTGTACAAACGATTACCTATTTTATAAATACTACGTTTTGTTTTTAAATACTTTTTACAATCTTAAATATAAAATCCTCCGTCTTGCGTTATATTCCTCAGTATTGAGGGTCGTGACTCCCCTGTACAATTTATTCACTAAAGAAAATCTTTTGGGTAGTAACATTGTGATAGTCATCCAAATCCGTTACGAAAGACACATGTTTTTGAATTGTGTGATCCTCAAACATGTCGGTTTCCTCACAATAAGCCAGAACCTATCTATATCAGTAAAGCAGAGGAGGGTCAAAAATCTGTGCATAAAAGATACAAGAAAAACATATGCTTTGCTATACTTTAAACCGATGATGAAACACCTTTCAGCAGTTTTATATTTTTTGTCTGTTTATCTGTGTCTCTGTTTGTCTGTTTTAAACGCTCATCACGTAAACACGGGAGAACGCATCATCATGATTTGGTATGTAGGTAGTATAACGTCTTAGGAGTGTCATAGGATACTTTTTATCCTGAAATAACGCGAGCAAAGCCGCGGGCGTTCACTAGTTAAAAATAAAGCAAAACATTCCATCTAACCGACTTCAAAATAAACAGTTTGTATAACCCGGCCTTCAGTTGACCCTGGACTGGGATGCCTCTGGCATGACATGTCACTATTCCCGACATAATTGTGTTACACCTACTTTATTGTTCCGACAACCTATAAAACTGGACGAGAAAATACAGACATTTTCACAACACTATTTCTTCTACAGGGTTATAAGGTGTTTAAAAAAAGCACTATCCTATCGCTGCTTAAGCACGTGTTTTTTTTATAATAATCAGTAAATCTTAATATCAAATGAACTATCCGTTTCTCAGTACCCATGATACAAGCGTAAACTTAGTATGCGACTAGATGGCGCTGTGATATTTCTTAGAAAGATATTTCTTGAAATATTTATTTTTAACTAATTCGCGTAATTTTCAAACATATGACATCACAGCACGATACTGTCATTAATTGTAATCATTTTCTTCATTTTGGTGAAATAAATGTATGATAAAAAATAATTAAATAAAAAAAAACGCATAAGTTTACAATTTCGGAGCCATAAGCGAATATATTTCTTAGAGAGCAAGATTTTAAAATAAATACAGATTTAAAAAATAATTCATTTACCTTATTCAAAACAACTTACAAAACACATTGGGAATAAGAGTAACGAATTAAAAACTAAACTTTATAATAATCTTAAAACAACTATAAATAGTATAAAAATAGTTTATTTATATTATTATTTAGGTAACGTTGGTCTACTATATAAAAATAAGTCGGGTTTTCCTTCTTGACGCTATAACTCCAGAACGCACGAACCGATTTCCACGGTTTTGCATTCGTTGGAAAGGCCTCGGGCTCCGTGAGGTTTATAGCAAAGAAAATTCAGGAAAAAATTCAACAGAAAAGCGGAAAAACCGGGAGAATAATTTTTCACATACAGCGCCATCTCTGATACATAGCATGTACTACAAACTGGCGAAACGGAGTTCGCCGATTTTGCTAGTTTATTATATTATAGGTAAGTACATTAAAATATCATCATCATCATCAGTAAAGTAAAAAGATTTATTAAAACATTATTAATTTCTTGTAGCACACATTGGCAATAACCCTGTAGAGTTTGTATTTGTATCTACTTAATAATAAGTATTGTTAGTATTGTTTTAGTATTTTAGTGGTCGTAAAATTATAATAGACTGTTCATACTTCTGCCTGACAAAATAATAGGCACCGGGAATCTTTAGTATTATTTTCACTTCATTATAATGCTATTTTCAAAGTAAAATAACTATTGAAATAAAGAAAGAAAGAAAACATATATTATGGCAGATTTATCAGAGAAACAAACACAAGTAAGAATGTAGTAGTTAAAAGTAGTATGTTTAGTTTTCCTTCACTTGTTTTTATATTTTATTATTGTAAATAAATCACAGTAAGAATATAATAAACTAGCTGTGCCTGCGACTTCGTCCGCGTGGAATAGTTATTTAGGGCATTATATTTATTTTTGCAAACAACCTCTTTAGCTTTATAAATTATAGCTGTTACCCACGACTTGAACCGTTTTCGTAGCGCACAAACACCGCAAAGATCCGTTTTTTTACAGATTTTCCATTGTATCTTCGCTCCTATTAGTTGCAGCGTCATGTTATATTAGCCTAAACCCTTCCTCGATAAATAGTTTATTCAACACAAAAAGAATTATTCAAATCGCACCAGTAGTTCCTGGTTTTAATTAGCGCGTTCAAACAAACAGACAAACTCTTCAGCTTTATAATATAAGTATAGATATACAAACATAAAATCTGCTACAACACAGCCCCAACTCAGCATAATGCTCAGCATATTGGCGCGGGCAGTCGTTAGATGGGTGACCTAATACATCTATCTTTGTGTTTTTTTTTAATCTTATGACATGTCAAGATGTTATCAACCTTTAGGACAGTTATTAATTAATCATGAAAGTATTGTTTGACTTAAACTCTGAAGTTAGGTACTCTAGCCTAATATGTATATTTTCGAGAAAAAATATTACATTCCAATGTCATTCGCAGGCTAAAAGTACGAAATAGAAAATAGTGCAGTGAACATTCCGATATTATAAGTATATCGATACATTTTTTTTATTATCACCCATAGTCAAGTCAAAGGTTAAAGAAAACTAGACTCCTCAATATGTATAATTACCATAGCTACAGTACCATTATATTGTAGCGCCATTATGTAGCGCCCGTAGCTCAGCTAGCGGAGGCAATCACTTGCGATTACCAATGTTAAGCAAAGGTCGACGCGGTCAGTTCTTGGATGGGTGACCGAAAAGTGGCATTCCATTTTGGGCGCTTCCGTGGGTCGGATAACACCTTAAATTGTATGTCCCCGTGGTTTGTCTAGTACGGCAGTCGTTAAATCATGTCAGAGGCGCTTAGGGCGGTTTGAAAACTCTTGACACCAGAGTTGGCTACTCTCATCCGATAAGAAGAAGTACCATATAAGGACGAAAATAAATTTCGTACTAACATTTTTTCCTAACTGAACCCAGCTGTCATGAACATAATTTGACCCATGTATTTAACAGTAGTTATTGACAGTCGTCCCTAAAATAATGACAGACAGACAGACAGATTAGTTATCCCTTCGGGTCGCAGAGATCAGATGTCAGCCATTTGTAAACATATATGATAAGGGACGTGAAAACTTTTCACGTCCCTTTCACTGAAAAGTACAAAAAAAAAGTAAAAAAAATGTAAAAGTAAGTAAGTAAGTAAGTAGTAAGTGAAAGTAAGCTCATTTCATATTGTAATTTATTTTTGGTGTGCATAATAAAGTTATATTGTATTGTATTGTAAAAGTTACATTTTGGTATATTATGATCAACCATGGTGAATAAGATATAAAACGCAAACTTGATTACCATTTGAAAATTATTTCAAACACAAACAAATTTATAGCAAGCCAATTATTTTTATATTGAACTAAGATCCGTTATAATATAAGAACGTGAAATCGTCGAATATAAAATACTTACGTTTACTTTTACGTATTTTCTAAGTCACCTATTAAGTTATAGATTATTCGATTTCCGTCTATACAAATGATCAGTGTACGTACATAGAAGACATAATTATGAAATACCTACATACTTACCGATCATTTTTTTTAAATATTTTATAATGGCTTACGCAAAAAAATGAAACTACATAGGTCTTTAAGATGTTTTTATAAAAACAAAAAAATACAAAATCATTTATTTGCCAAAGAAAATTTGTCACCAAATGTGTCGAATCCTCTGACCTCGTGGTAGCCGTTAGGCTGTGTTACGAGGCCAGAGGTATGGTTAAAACATATTCATTTAGCATACGTCTTTATCTATTATCGTATCGTCAACATTAATATATCCGTTTCGTAAAAATAAGCATCTAACCCATCAAGACGTGTCTAAAAATAAGTAAGTAAATAAACAAAAGAAAATAATCATAATATAATATAATATATCATATTATTGTTATTTAACATACATAGTGTAAGCAAAGATTTCTTTTTAAAGTTACGTTTCTGGTACAATAAGATTGACCAATTAACATTTAGAGGACAGATGTCGCATTATTTTACTAACTAAAGATTAGCTTGGATTAATTAAAGTATGATTATTGGAATATCGCTCTAATTAAACGTCTGTATGAGGTAAAATCGTTATAATACGTATTTGAGATAGAAAAGTGATTTTGAAGTTAACAGTCCTATCACATGGATTTATTTGGCATATATCTTTCGGAATTTGTCCCGTAATAAGGCCTTTATTCGTTCTTATGTCGTTGTTTTCGTGTTTGAGGAGGAAAGTTCCTCGTACCCTTGAGACGTCGCCGTTACTAGGCTTCATATAAACATACATACAGTATATGTTTCTTTTATACATATATATTCTATGACTAGCAAACCCCGCGAACTCCGTTTCGCCACCTTCGTTCTTCGAAGTTCGAAGATGGCTTCGTTTTTTTATAAACCTAACGTAGCCCGAAACCTTTCCAAGGAATGCAAAACCGTGGAAATCGGTTCGTGCTTTCTGGAGTTATAGCGTCAGGAAGGAAAACCAGACTTATTTTTATATTCTATAATATAATAATAAATAAATAGACATCACGTACTTACTGCATTTTGTTCAACGATTATTATATCTTTAATTAGCAAAGAAACATAATTTTGAAAAAATATAACGTTTAGGTAAACTTTAATTCTAATACGTATAATTATAGTTTAGTAATAATAATTAATTATTTATTTCAGTCTCAGAACCATAAATAATGATTATGTTGCATAAGTAAGTATAAAGCAAAAAAAAAATATATTGGATCCCGTTGAGTATGCACTATTTTAATTGTGCTTTGTACTGAATTTATATTGTTTTAAAACTAGGCGGTCCTTAAATCTAGAATGGCAGTCACTTGTCATAATATAGGATGAAGTACTCTTAAAAATCTCAGCAAAAAAATGTTATTGTCAACATGGTCACTTCAATATTCCCGCTCTAATTTTCCGGGCGAAAAACGTTCGCGAAATTTCTGCAAATTACATTAACATTTTCGGTCACTGGTCTGCAGGCTGACACTCGCAGGCTTTAAAGGCTCGGTTACACGATAAAATTATTTCTCTCTCTCTTTGAGTCGTATTTCCTCATGACTGAGGGTCGTGACTCCCCCGCAGAATAAATTCGTTAGGGGAGTTTTCTTGGGCAGATACATCGTGGTGGGCGCCCAGGTCCTTCTTCGTAAGACGCATGTCCTCGGATATTGTGGTCCTCAAACATGTCGGTTTCCTCACGATGTTTTCCTTCACCGCTAAGCGAGTGCAAATCTACACATAACTTGAAAAATACAAGTCATTGGTGTAGGGCGGATTCGAACCAGGGTAAGTCTGGATGAAAAGCAGACACTGGAACCGCTGAGCCACACTCGCTTAAAAAAAAATATTTATCTTCACGCAATATCATAACAACTAAATTTATAAAATTGACTAGATTCATAAGTTTGTTATGCTGCATCATATTAGTTACCTCCAAATTTAAACGATCTATGATTTATATGTTCATGGTTCGAAAGGTTATTTTATAAGGGTGAATGAGATAAGGTACCTTAAATGACATAATAGTCGTTAGCTATCGAAAGACACATAGAAAGGGTTGAGCAATATTTTCTTATGCTCTGAATCTGTAAGTTTCACCTGATAACACACCTAACTAAGCAAGCAATTAATAAGCCGAAGAAAAAAATATGATTACTTACCATTACTTATAATAAATTAAAAAGAACATGTTTTTAAAAGCAATTTCATTATGCCTGGTACACAGCTAAATCCAAGCTCGACAAAACAATAAACAATTCGCTGCTACGGCCCTTGTCTTGTATAACCTGCCTTATTACGAGTGTCTGAAGGACTCCCAGTATCGATTGGCTAGGATGCTATGGAGTTGTGTAGTTTTGTTTTGCGTTACTTGAATTATTTGTAATTATGTACAATTTTATTGCTTTGATTATAAATCGTAGGAGGACCTAGCCAGGTCTTCTCAGACCAACCGCTCTCTGTCTCTGGCTTGCCGTAATGTTTCTGGGGAGTCACATCCCCAGTAATGAGGAAATACTACTCAAGGAGGATAAGAGTGTTCCTGTAGACCTCATTATGTAGCGTAATAATTTATGCGTTTCGAAAATGCAAGGCAACCAAAACTATTGAAGTAGGATAAGGTTTTTGATCCTTTTGATAGCTTACAACTGGTATTTTTGGTAACAGTGCGGTTTTATTAAATTTAAAGTACATACGTATACTTATTTTGACAGCCTAGTGTAAAGAAAAAAATATAAATGTCTTTATTAGTCGTTTTGTTAAACGTAAATATATCTTTGACGGGACTGCCATGTAAAAAATACATAATAATAATATGTTTCAGACACAGTCAAACAAATTGGAACAAACTAAAACTGATATAAACTAAAAAATAGTGAGATTTAACATTCCCTAAAACAGAAGCCAACGATATAGAAAACAGATGTGTTTGTGAGTTGCATAGTACATAAAGAACAAGGTACAAAGATATAGAAATTACATAATAACTACCAAATAAATATGCATAATATAATGTACAAAAGAAAAAATATTAAATCTAGTCTTTATAATAACAAAAAGCATTATATCAAGTGCATAAGTGAGATATCTTCCTAAGAATTATTAAACGAAGAAATTAAATTTGTTCTACTCGACCTACGTAATCCAGAAATCGAAAGAATCATCGACAGTGCCTCAGTAAACGAATATCAAATCAACGGATTATAAAAAGTGACAAAAGTGGTATTAATTAACAAGGAAATTGAAAAACCAACCAAAGAGAACATAAATACATCTGAAGAGAAACTAAATAATAAAGAAAAACTATTCATTAATAATAATGTACATACATACCTCTGCTAAAATATGTACAGAACGATCAAACTACACAAATTACTCAAAAAGTAAGTGATTACCTATAAGAAGAAATTAACGACCAACAAAATGTGCACAGAACTGATAAATCTTATTGGAACGTGGTATCAAAGTGAAGGCAAAAGATAAAAAAATACATGCTAAAAGTGAAAATGCGTCTAAACTGTGTAAATAACAACGGATAAGTGAGGTTTATAAATCAAAATGAGCCGAAATTGTGAAAATAATAATCGAGAAGTAAGAATGGTATACCAAAATGAATCGATATAGTAAAAATCATCTTTAAAAAGTGCGGGTAGTTCACAAAAATGCGTCGAGATTGTCTCAAGTTGAGGCTGAGCGACCCGAACCCAGGGTCTGCCAACCTCTCCTTCCACACTTCTGACTCTGATGATGAGAGTTCTGATAGAGGGAGCAGGAGTTCCAGGAGTGGCATGGAAGAACTGCCTCTGGCTGTGTCAGCTGCTCAGGTAACTTTAGAAATAAGTTGGCATCTCTATTCCCCTTAAACTATAATGTGTCGGTCTTCAAGTCGAGAGGAAACCGGTTTCTTCTAGGCAGGCGCGCTAGATCGAAGATTATAACGTTGCTTAATATTAGGCAAGTTGTAGTCAAGCGTGAGCTTATCTCATATAAAAAAAATATTACCTTAATTCTTGTGTCATTAGTTAAGAAAAAAAAAGGTTGGGTCTATGCACTGTACTGATACTTCTGTAGTATAACCCAGGGCTTCGAATCCAGAGAAAATAGGTTTCTCCTAGGCAACATCTTAGACTGCAGTGGTGCTTAACATCAGGCAGGCTGTTGTAAAACGTTGGCCTACTCCGTGTTAAAAAAAAGAAACAGGCATTGATTTTCATAGTTTAACAGGCCAGTCAGTATGTTCTAGGTAAGCGTGTTACATCCTAGGCTGCAACAATGCTAACATCAGACAGGCGGTAGTCAAACATAAACCTATTCCACGTGAACAAAAACCTCCCTATCCTCAAGCTTTCTCACGAACCCAAATACACTGAATTTCATAAAATATGTACTGTCATGGCAAGACCAGCTGAAATGGGCTGTCATATGGAATGGAAAGGTTGCCTGAAATTGTACGTATTTGGGCCCAAATATGGAATTTTCTTCCCTACTTTCGGTTTCATTTTCGTAAATAATTTAGTAGATCTTTCCAATGTGGTGTTATTTTTTTTCTCTATTTGATTTTAGCGTTTTGCGTGGAAATTCCGCAGAAAAGGCTTCTTAGAAATATTATATGTTGTTAGTTATCACCATCAAATATCGAGAGAGTCACAATAGTATGTCATTGTCAATGATTAAAGTAACATTGTCATTGAAATGAAACTGGCTCTCAAAAAAGGCTTCCCAAATACACAGAAATGAAATGAAATGAAATAATTTATTCGAAATCATGTCACGTTACATTCACATAACTCTAATAAAATATCTTAGAGGGAAAGCACATTCCAAGATTTACATCGTCAATATTTTTAAAATTATTTTCATTACATTATATTAATCAATATATTTATGACAAATTTAAATAAAAAATTTTGGTAATAAGAACATATTTTAGAGGCAATTAATTAATTTAAATATGTATTTAAAATTAAATAAGTTTTACTATCAGCTGTAAAGAGGCTTCGTGAAGTAGTGTCATAGAAAATTATAAATTAAAAATTACAGTTAACAATATCACGGTTTAGCACATAACTCTGTAAACAACCACTATGTAATCTATTGTTGACTCAGTATAGTAATCACAACTTTCCATAACACCTAAGTTTTTACGACAACTGCCATCAAAACCCATAATCATATACTGAAGTAACTTCAATAATAGCCTTTCAAACTAATATAGTCTTTATCACCTCAGAATAAGGTGCAGATGCCATGTCAAGATAATATAACTGTGGTTTATGTAAAGTAGACCCATTTGACATACGTTTACGAAGCAAGCTATAACAATACGATTTACGAGGGAGGCTTTGTTTTGCTTTGACTTGAACTAGCTTCGTAAACTTGAATTGAGTATTTATTTCGACTAATGTAATTTTTCAATTCGATTTTATCCGCGAATAAGATAAGATATTCACCATCATGAATATTTTTTTTACATGATATAGGCTTACGCTTGACTACAACTTGCCTGATGATAAGCAACGTTATAGTCTACGGTCTAGTGCGCTTGCCTAGAAGAAACCAGTTTACTCTCGACTTGAAGACCGAAAAATTATACTTCAAGGGGAATAGAGATTCGGGCAAGGAGTTCCACAGTTGGGCTGTTCGCACGATGAAAGTCGAAGCAAAACGCTTGGTGCGAGTCTTTGGAACCTCAACTGTAATAAAATATGATAGGTTTAGAAACGGCATAATTATTCTGTTTTACATACCTACTACTGACATTGTACAAAACTCTGTAAATAATAAATACTTAAGTGTAATCTTAACCACGACATCCAGTTCCAAAAATCATAAAGCTCTGCACCCATACATAAATTAAATGAGATAATTGTTCATTCCACTTTTTCTCATCTCATCCACTTAATCAAGACCCCTTATCACTTTGGCATTGTTTGTAATGAAAGGAGTTTCCGGTGAGACAACGACTTTCAGGGGTCTACTTAAGATGGTCGCGAAAGAAACTGAGCTTTTAATTGGGTAAATGGAGTACTTATTCAAAATTATTATTTAAAAAATGAGGGTGACAAGTGTGCAAGACATTATGGGATTACTTTGGTAATTTTCTGGAAAATCACGTGGTATCCATAGCATACCTTTATTTTATAATAGAAAGCTTTTTTTATTATTAGTTTATTTTATGTATATTATTCTTAATAGGCTCACGTTTGACAACAACTCGCGTAATGCTAAGCCAGGATGTACTTAATGTGCCCTACACCAATGACTTGTATTTTCAAGTTATGTGTGGATTTGCACTCGTTTAGTGGTGAAGGAAAACATCGCGAGGAAACCGACATGTTTAAGGACCACAATATACCAGGACATGTGTCTTCCCCTTCACGATGTATCTGCCCAAGAAAACTCTCCTAACGAATTTACTCTGCGGGGTAGTTACGACCCTCAGTCATGAGGAATACGAATCAAGAGAGAGAGAAGTAGCACTGTAGGTATTGGTATAATAATAGCCTATAACTCAGTCTACCAATTTTACAAAGAAAAGAAAATCTGATACGTAATGATATACATAATATATTGGCTCGGTTGCGAACCAAGACTAGATAAAGTTCTTGTTTCTTATTTCCAACCCGTTTGTCTATGACTGGGTAAAATATTACATCTCTAGGGCGTTAAGATCAGTTTTTATGTTTTATGTAATATGATGTAAGACGTTTGGTCTGAAGTTATAAAATTACAATACAATATAACTTTATTATGCACACCAAAAATAAATTACAATATGAAATGAACTTAAACTATAAAAGAATGCACAAGTGAGCGGCCTTATCACCTTGAGTGATCTCTTCCAGGCATAAAATTGATATTTCTCTGGTATGTATATTGAATTGGAAGGTTTTTAAATTAAAAGTTATATGGAAATGTAAATAATGTTTATTTTGGTATCTGTTTATAATATTACAGATAATGTATACATATAAATTTATTGTCGCTCTGTATAGCTGACAAATAGCAATGATATTATTATAAAACGTTTTCATGGAAATTTAAATGAACTTTGCCATGTTTGTTTATAAAATTTTAAACTTCAAGTGTTTTCGTATCATTATTATGCATGTGAACATTATTGTATTCCCAAATATTAAGTTTCATTAAATTAAAAAAATCGTGAAAGTAAATAAAATAAATAAATAAATATTTCAGGACATATCACACAGCGCCACCTAGCCCCATACTAAGCTTACGCTTGTATCATGGGTACTAGATAACGGATATA
This sequence comes from Macaria notata, assembly GCA_927399415.1. Taxonomy (NCBI): domain Eukaryota; kingdom Metazoa; phylum Arthropoda; class Insecta; order Lepidoptera; family Geometridae; genus Macaria; species Macaria notata. The sequence goes on from OV656741.1 coordinate 9,831,220, forward strand.
ATACATTATATACTTTATTTTTGTAAATACATACTTATTATATCGTTACATAGAAACGACCAGACTCAACACAAGTAATTACAAATTATAAAATGAACACAGTCATCAAATAAAAAAAAAACAATATAATAACTTAGTATTTTTAATTATTAATTTTATATACCTACATACCTACAACTTCACATATTCTTGCACAACCCCCAGTAAATTCCGATGAAGATTTCAAATACTACGTAGTATATTCCCTTATGAAACCCGCACATGTATGAAGAATAATCGATGAAATTACACCGAAGGCATCTATTAATAATTCGTGCCCCAATTGGACGCCTTGCAGTAGGACTGTAGGACAGGCGTACATATGTTCAGTAATAATCGTGTTTAGATTATTATATTATTATTATTACTATTTGGGTAAAATTAAGACAGGTTTAGCATTTAGGATCAAAAACTAGACTAGGTTTAAAGAAGGGTTTTAATTATTTTGTAAACTTTAATAGCAATCGATTAAAAATCGATTAATTTAAGGAGAGAAAATTATATAAGATTGGGACATTAGGTGACCATCTGTTTCATGTATTTAAATATGAGCATTTTTCTATTTCTATACCACTGTTTCCAAATACATTTCTTTGAATAAATAATCTAAAAATTGTGATGTGTGAATCATTCAAATATTTTAATAAATTTTGTCGTATGTGTAGTAAATAAATGTAGTTAAATAATTGATTAATAGATAAGCTACATCATAAACAGTAATAAGCATTTTAAAACGCATTTATAAATTTGTAAATGCACGCTGAATTTATATTTTGTATTTTATTACCAATTTCCACGAAATCCATATTGAAAAAGAAACTTTTCCATTGTAACTTTCCCTAGAACTTTTATCAGTAATGTGAAAGCTATAAAAAGCTCCTGATTCATTGTTTGCAGCCACGAATAGGCAGCTTTATCAGTACACGTGTACGCATACTAAACATACTCAAACATACAAGTTTATTTAATACTGATAAAGTGAAAAGCTTATGCTTTAGGGCTTTTATACTGGTTTACTAGTAAGCGAGTGTGGCTCAGCGGTTCCAGTGTCTGCTTTTCATCCAGACGCACCCTGGTTCGAATCCGCCCTACACCAATGACTTGTATTTTAAAGTTATGTGTGGATTTGCACTCGCTTAACGGTGAAGGAAAACATCGTGAGGAAACCCACATGTTTGAGGACCACGATATCCGAGGACATGTGTCTTCCGTGGAAGGACCTGGGCGCCCACCACGATGTATCTGCCCAAGAAAACTCCCCTAACAAATTAATTCTGCGGGGGAGTCACGACCCTCAGTCATGAGGAAATACGACTCAAAGAGAATAAGCAAGTAGCATTAAGAGGGGTTTTCACTGACAATACGGGGATTTGTAATTTTTTTAATCAAAACAATAAAAATTTGCTGTAAGGTCTGAACCGCCACTCGCATAAGGACTATGTGGTCAAAGGTGGATCATTCATGCCCCTTTAGACAAGAGGCTAGTTTCGGTAAGCGTACTAACGTATAATAATAGAATAGAATGGCTTATGTAGGTATAGGATTGACATCGCGATACGCTCCGCGGAGTGTTACGTTAATCTGGATAATATACATGATACATTTACTATTCCATTAATATGCCTTTAGTTCGAATACCGAAACTTGCCTCTTATCTAAGGACCTGTATTGAAATAAGCATAGTTTGTAAGGTAAGGGCTGGTTTTTAATATAAAGGCTCGCATTACTATGGTGGTATCCCTTAAGCTGCATCTTTGCAGTGTTGTGTTGAAATTTGAAAAATATGATAACCAATGTAGTTTCATTACTAAAAGTTAAAACAAATCTTAAGTAATGTATTTAATGCAGCCTTACATTCCGAAACCACTAAAATAATTAATGTATAAGTGTTATTTTCATTGAGAGAGATTAATGCCGGACTGATACTCATACAAATTCAACAATTCCATAACTAGGTAGGATTATACGTTCATTTTCCATTCATTATTTGGAATAGAGTTTGGTCAGACCTGTCTATTTACTTAAAAATTCAAAAATCCTTTATCTCATCATAAGATAAACAAAGTGCTTTGCCGAATACTACTTAATTTTAACTAAATTTACTTTCTATTTAAAGCTACATATGTATATTTAAATGCACAATTATAAACATAAGTTTTTCTATTTAAACATTTAATTTATGTGACACGCATCTCCTACACTGAGAGAGATCTCGTGCTGTAGGAGAGTACATTCTCCTCAAGGTATAAAAAATCATGTTACAGCTGTTTACTAATTAATTTGTTACTGATGTGATAATTTTGCAATACATGTGATACTATAATATTATAAAGCTGAAGAGTTTGATTCTTTGTTTGAACGTGCTAATCTCAGGAACTACTGGTCCGAATCGAATAATTATTTTTGTGTTGTATAGACCATTTATCGAAGAAGGCTTTAGGCTATATAACATCACTCTGCAACTAATAGGAGCGAAGAAACAATGGAAAATGTGGGGAAAACGGCGAAAATTATTCATCTTTGAGGGCTTCCGTTCGTGTGCTGCGAAAACGGTTCAAGATATCAAAAAATATGTATCAAAGAATTATTCCTCTTAAAATGATCTAACAAAATGTCCGCAACAGTATATGTCTATCTTTTAAGATTAACTCACTAGAACCGTTTTTATGGTAATAACTATTGCATGATTAACTCACTAGAACCGTTTTTATGGTAATAACTATTGCATGCGGACGAAATCGCTGGCACAGCTATTGTGATATAATTTATCCGTAGTACCTACTACCTACCAACTAATAGAATACCTACTGGTTATAGCTAGCTATCACATGCGTTATCAGCGGTGACCTCGTGTGGATCGATTGGGATATAATTACATGGCTGTCGCTCGCTACCGAACTACTGATACCATATCATGGCTATTTTTAAATGGTGGTGGGAAAATTAGGGGTTTATAAACTTGTTTTCTCGTGTGTACATTGTGAATAATATTTTTGAGGTTATAATAAAATGATAAATTCGTCATGTCATGACAAATTTATGACAAACATCATTGAAGAAAAATTGGAAGCCCGAAGAGAAAGGCCGAGAAGGTCATGGACCAAGTAAAAGCAAAGGCGGGCGTCATGTCGTATAAGGAGGTCCAAGAATTGGCAGAAAATCGGGAAGGATGGCGTATGCTCCACAGACAAGGGCCTTGCCCTTAAATTTATGATGGTGATGAATAAAATGATAATATATTCTTTATTGTTTTAACTTATGTGTTACGTACATTGTATAGGCATAAAACATTCAATAACAATGTTTATGCACTACGTCGGTAGGTGTACTAAGCCCTGTACTAGGTACTTATCACAAAGGATCCTGTGTTACAGGGCTATAGTATCCTTGCACCTGCTGGCTTTCTCCTGCTGTTAAAAAAAGAAATAGTAAATCTACCCTAAGTTAAATTAGGATAATATAATAATACCCTATACCTACTTATACCCTATACTTACATTTAGGATGTATGTATATCTAACTAAGCTATATACAGCTTTATTTGAACCCGATATTATTTTTGTCGAGATATATCATGTTTTTTTTTAAATATGATATTGGTTGCTTTGTTGCTCACCAAAAATACTTATTCACGCGTTACCTACAATCCTAGTTATATTTTTATGTTTCATATCACTGTGCCTAAAGTAACACTAAAATGCTCATATAAATATTAATCTGTTTCAGGACACAAGAACGCACGTGGTCGTCGAGCTTTACGAGACTGAGAAGTCATACGTTGAAGCTCTGGAGATATTAGTCAAGGTAAGGATAATAATTGTAGTTGTAGCGAGTGTGGCTTAGTGGTTCGAATACGGCCCTACACCAATGACTTTAATTTGTATTTTGATGTTATGTGTGGATTTGCACCCGCTTAGCGACGAAGGAAAACATCGTAAGGAAACCGACATGTTTGAGGCCTACAATATCTGAGGACATGTGTCTTCCGTGGAAGGACCTGAGCGCCCACCACGATGTATCTGTCCAAGAAAACTCCCCTAACGAATTAATTCTGCGGGGGAGTCACGACCCTCAATCATGAGAAAATACGACTCAAGAGAGAGAAAGGATAATAAATATATATATATTTTGTTTTACAAAATACTTTGTTGATTGTTAATTCGTAAAGTTGTAAAGCAAACTTTAATGTCTTGTGTCCAATGCTATAAGCTGTATAGATATACTTCAGGACACAAACAAACTTACAATGTACACCAGTACAGCCAAATAGTCTGTAGTCTTCGAGTAGTATTAATTAGCATCCTCCTTACTGAGGGTCAATACTTCCCGTAGAATTAATTCTTTGAGGATGTTCTCTTAGGCAAGTACATACATACGACGCAGTAAAAAAATACGTTTACAAAGAAGTAGGCAAAATGATTTCACCAAACCCATTGCAATACACACCACATGATGACTGACTGACTGACTGATATAGTGATCTATCAACGCACAGCCCAAACCACTGGACGGATCGGGCTGAAATTTGGAATGAAGGTTGATGTTATGACGTAGGTATCCGCTAAGAAAGGATTTTTGGAAATGCTACTTTTAAAGGGGTGAAATAGGGGATGCAACTTTTACTTCTTAATGCGAGCGAAGCCGCGAGCAGCCACTAGTTTTCCATATAATTTAACTAAAACGAGAAATTCCGTGAACCAAATTAGATATCCCCCCCATGCTTTCATCTTCATAAATTATTTAAATCGTTAAAATGATGACTTCATTTATCCGAAGTAACCGGCGAGTGACATACTCGTCATGTTTATAGGCCGCTGGTAGTAGGGGTGCCAGTATGTTATAGTCATTTAAAGACTATTTTATTTTCATTGATAGTAAGTAGTAAAAAAATAATGTAATTTTTTTCCCATGTTTTTTTATTTTGTTTTTAAGATTGAACAACAATAAAAATATATTTTTTAAAGATATAGTAGTACTAGTACAGAATAGTAGTAATATAATGTGCAAAAGAAAGAAGATGCCATATCTTTAATCTTTATCCTATCCTACCTTAAAGAAGAACATTTGTGTGTGGCTGTGGATATGCCCACTTTCTTCACAATCTCATGTCAATAACTTGTTAGTCAAAAATGACAACTAAACCAAGAAAATGATGTAGGTACCTAAAAACTATTGATAACCAACATAATACCTGCTTACCATCTGGTAAACAATGCCAAGTGCATTTTTTTTTAAACAAGATAGGCTCACGCTTGGTTACAACTCGCCTGATGTTAAGCAACATTGTAATCTACGATCTAGCGCGCAATTTCACTATTAACAACATCCGGCCACAAAATTAAGAAATCGTTGTACATAACCATGAGCCTTTGTTATTATTTTAAGTCTGTGTTACAATACACTTTAAAACCCTTTCCTGGCAACCCTACACCTCGCAGTGATTTTCCCGCTCAAATTTTCCGCAAGTGCGATGTGGGGCAGATATTGTTAGAATTTACGGATTTTACCCACAAGGGATACGGACTAACATTATTCAAGGTCATTCATTTATGCATTTATTTTTTTTAATTACTTGTGTTGAGTCTGGTCGTTTGTATGTATACGAGTATTAAGTATGTATTTACAAAAGAAAAGTATATAAATATTATATCCGTTATCTAGTACCCACGACACAAGCGTTTGCTTAGTGTGGGGCTAGATGGCGCTGTGTGGAATGTCCCGGAATATGTATATGTATTTATTACTAGCTTGTGTTCGCGGCTTTGCACGCATTATTATACATATAAAATTTCCTCTTGAATCACTCTATCTATTAAAAAAAGCTGCATCACAAAATCCGTTTTGAAGTTTCAAAGATTTAAGTAGGTATACAGTACATACACACAGACAGACGCGAAAGCTACTTTTCTTTATACTATGTAGTGATTATTCATCTATTTATTTATATTACACACTCTCCTAGATAGATAGATAGATAGATAAATTCTTTATTGTCACACACATATAAAACAAAATTAATAAAATTACTTACACAAACTAGTGCCACAAGTGGCGGCCTTATTGTTCTCGTAGTACAGTACACTACGGTATTCGTTCGCGATTGCCAAAGTTAAGCAACTGCTACCGCGGTCAGACATCGGATGGGTGACCATGCGTAAAAAAGAATGTGTTTATCTGTATATCCTTCATTAGTATTGTACTTAGTTGTGTATTATGTCATTCATGCAGAAAAACTTGTAAAGTAAGTGTTTTTCTCTTTTTCTAAAGAAAAAGGAAACCTAAAGATATATAAATAAGTTCACATAAAAGTGGCCATCTCTGGTGACGAGAGTTTTCAAACCGCCCTGGGGACATCTGACTCATTAGCTTACCCTAGAAAATAAATATAAATAAATATTTCAGGACATATCACACATCATGCCATCTAGGCCTACACTAAGCTAACGCTTGTATCATAGGTACTAAAATAAATAATAAAAAACCATATCTAAAACTCCCACGAGTAAATTCAGACAAGCTATTATGTAACATATAAAATATGTATTTACTTCAAACCGTAGAGCTCTGCGGTCGGCAATATAATAAAACACAAATGTAATGTGTAAACTCAGATTTTATGTAGAACTGCCATAGATTAATAAAAAAGTGGTGAAGATAGGAAGGTCTGATACAATTTTATCAAAATTTATGTATGCGAGAGTTTGTTTATTGTTTGTTGCCTATTTAGGCCAAACGGCTAAACAATTTTGCATGAAAATGAGGCACAAAAATAGATAGTAAGTTAAAACATCAGCTCAACATCCCTGTAACTGTATAACCCCCTGTAACTGTGTACTGTTTTAGCGATAAGGTGGCCAGTTAAGACACTAGGCTTAAGTTTTTTCTTAATATTTTTGTAAATTTCTGTATTGTGCTGGTGTTTTTAATAAAGTGTATCTATCTATCTATCTATTTTCTTGTCTTTGTAAAATAAACTGTCCAAAATACTCTACGCAATGCCAAGCGGAACAGAGCACAACAAAAATTTTCAGAAGACTTGATAACCTCCTTTTTTTGGAAGTCGGTTAATAAATAAGCCCACGCTCATACTATAAGTTCATACTTATCTAAGAAAGGTCAGCTCTTTTAGATATTATTCCTTTGGCTATGAAATTCTCCAACCTACTGTGTTATGTTACCACGTTACCCTCTTCGCTAACAATTCACCTCATAGATGCCTAATACCGTTCAACACACAATTCATTTATTCCCTATATATAATGAATTGAGTAGCACTTACTGCGCGGCTTCCGACATAGAAACAAGTACATGTATTATATCATTAAAAAAAATATGTATATCTTTATGTACAAAAATGAACATCAGTGCATATAACTTTACTACTCAGATGCACTAAGAACTCAAATAACACTTTGTTTGATTTTGAAATTAATCAGAAAACATGTGCAAGCTGTTTTGCTTTTGATCATAGTGCCAAATAAATCCAAGCAAAAACCTGTCACAATACTGATTCAAACGGATATCATTGTCCACGCTCTCCTGTCATGTGAAGGACCCGAGATGTTAAAGAGAAACTTTTCCGCACAAACGGCAGTATATAGGAGAGTTTGTATGTATAACTTGTTTTTGCTTTGATATACTTATCATAACTTTGCATGGGGGAGTAAAAAGTTTGTGTGAGTGAGTGGTAAACTCTGGCGGCATGAGGTTTCAAGCTAACGTAAGAGCCTTGGTTTAAATACACCTATATTGAACCTACAATGTTATGTGTCATTCGATCTAGTGAAGCGCTTATACGTAAATTGGATTCACTATGCGAGGTGTTAAAGTTTCAGAAATGTTTACGAATTTGAAAAAAAATTGCCAATTTTCCGGTAACCTCGCCAGTGTAGCGTGTGGTTTAACATGCCCAAAGTAAAATAAAGTAACTCATAATAAATTCATTGCCATTTTTAAGGAAAAACAAATGAAGTTGTAAAGATAAATAAAAAACATAATAACCACAAAGACCGTAATAAATGTTTCTCTTCAAAGGCATTGCAAGCTTGTTAAATTACAATAAAAATCATAATTTGAGATATTTCTGTAATATTGCCACAAAATAATATTGCCTTTCAAAACGGAACAAAGGAAAGATTCGGTACTCTCTCAAAACATTGTATAGATGTGCTGTCTTGCGAAGACCTTTTTATTGACATAGGCTAACATTTTACTGTTCTTGAATAACGAATTTCTAAAAGTCATATACTTAACAAAAGTTATTTCATATGTTGTTAGCTACTTAGTCCTACGAGCTTGCTTTTATTTTTCAAGTTACCCTAAATGCATACGATAGTTATCGTAAAAGTATTACGATAGATTCAGAATCCTACTTTCTACTAATATTACAAAGGCGACACATTGAGATCACTGTACTAAAGTTTTCGTATGGCATCAGCTAATTTTACGACATAATTTTTAACGTAAGTGCTAGCCGGTATAGTTATAGTTTAAAACATTACATTGCGGCTTGTGTGTAGTTAGATTAGAGCTTGGATTAACACATAGTCTACTTTTTATTTATTTTGAATTAATGCGGGTAACACCAGATTGGCGTGGCTAGTAAAGAATAATTGAGATGGTGATGTATCGCTGTGAACCTACTACCTTATACCAACATTGTTTTTTCATGTGTAAGGAAGGCGTAAAAATAAAAATATACATTCTAAAGAATTGGCTTCAAGTGTTTATCATGACAAGTAGCTATGCCGTTATTACAATCGTCTAAAATAGATACTGCTCCATACAACCAAAGCCACGCGAACTTCGTGAGACGAAACATCTGTTTTGGAAGTTTGTTTTCCTCTTATCATTTCCATGTCCATTATTCTTAGTTGATATGAAACTGTCAAACTTGTAGGACGTTTCATTTTGTCACAAAGCTTCATTGACTATATATTAAGACCACTAATAATAAAGGGTAAATCAGTATTTTCCGGTGACTTCTGTATAGAATATCTGTCTACATTAATGAGATTAAATTTAACATTAAAATAGCCTTGTATACATAAAAAAAAACATTCAATTAATTGTAATTCCTGCACCTAGATGTACCTTTTGTATGGTAGCTGTAACTGGACACGTGGATTTATAAGGTGCATTTTTTTTAACAGACAATCAGACATACGATTAATGCCATCTGATTTGAGAATTTAACAAGAGACAATTTAGGCTTCCTTGTTTAGCTTAACAATAACTGTCACATCACGAGAATTGAACCCCCACCTCTACCTTACATAGCAAGCGTGCAACAACTGCGTGAGAAGTTGTTTTATTTCGGAAGGCAGGCAAAGAGTTTTATAGCTATGGAGCGTCTATTATGTATGATGTCGTTGCAAAGCTCATATTCAAAACGTTTGAGAAGCTTGTATAAAAGCTTGCGTATTCTGTTACGGCGAATTAAAAGAGTTTTATGCGAAACTTGCTTTTGATGTTAATATAAACACTGTCATCAAAAACGTTGTCATACTCCTACTTTTTATTAAAATATGCGCCTTTTTTGTTAAACTTCTTTACGAGTACCTAAAAGTTTTATAATGCGACTTCTAGTTTCTCATTTGTTACCTAGTCAATGTGGTCACCCATCCAAAACCTACCTGTACTACTGTTTGTCTAGATTAATGGCAAAAACAAATCGTACTTAATGCCGAGGTAGGAAATAGTGCGATTGTTGATTTATTTTGTTTTTCTCATCGCAATAGAGCTACGGACCATCAGTTTTTTGTTATGTTGATAGCATAGGGTGCCATAGTCTACTTTTTTCTGGAAACACCGTGAATACGCTGGCATTCACAGGTAGATTCATATTGCTAAAGTGATAGTTTAGCTAGTTTATCTAGATTAAGTCAAGTTTTACGATTAATTTCAATAATAATTATATTGTATTAAAATTACACACTAGCTTTTGCCCGCGGCTTCGCACGCGTTATTATACATATCAACCTTCCTCTTGAATTACTCTATCTATTACAAAAACTTTACAAAATCTGTTGTGTTGTTTTAAAGATCTAAACATTCATAATAGGTTTCTCCTAGGCAAACGTGCAACATCTTAGACTGGTGCCAGGCTGTAGACAAACGGCCTATTCCGTGTAAAAAAAAATACGTTCATAGATACATACAAACAGACGCGAAAAGCGACTTTGCTTTTACTATGTAGTGATAAGTGAATCTCCCTTTCCAGAAATACCACCAGCCCCTCAAGAGTCCTGAGAACGCAGCCCTCCTGGACTCCTTCCTGGTGGATGAGATCTTCTACCAGGTGCCTGGCATCCTGAACGTGCACCAGGTGTTCCTGGAACAGCTCAGGAGACGGCTGGAGCAATGGGACCTGCAGCAGAAAGTTGGGGATGTGTTCTTAGATGTGGTTGGTACATTTCTCAATCAATCAATCAATCAAATATAAGTACTTTATTGTACACCAAAAAAAGAACATAATTAACATAAAGGTGGAAGTTAATCAGGGACATTGGGTGACCTTATCACTAAAGTGATCTCTTCCAGGTAACCTAGATTGGACAACACTAGATGAAATCTGTAAAGCTGGCCTCCTCCTTAATCCCTCTCGTCCCCCTCCCTTCTCTCCCTTCTTCTCCTTGATTTTAAAGAGTTTTTGGTAACATAAACGAGTGAAATATGAAAGTGTGAAAAAAAAAGGATAAATTTTAAAAACGATTGAAAGTAATATAAACAAGTCTTCTAAACACGTTTGCTTGAAGTCTTTTATTAATAATTAGAGGCCCTTAGGGCGGCTTGATAAACTCTCGACACCAGAGTAGGTCACTCTCATTCGATAAGAAGAAGAATTATTGTAGTTTTAAAATCATTTCTAGGTTATTCAAATTTTCTGTCATAAATCTAGAAAACCAAGAACTAATATGTACTACAAAAATATAGGTATAATACTATCTGTACATATACCCAATCTCATTCGACTACTTGCAATTTCATTACTCGTGAACAAAAATCTTACTAAATAAAATTCTACACCGAATATTCGTAACCATAATCAAAATATTCATTTATTTATAAATACGTCATTTCTTTACATATGTATAATTAATATTCATGTTCAATATACATTTAATTCAAATAAATTTACATGATCAATTTATATTTTCAAATATACCAATAAAAACATTTCCATCCACAGTTCACAAAGCCAGCCGTAATGGAAACCTACATGTCGTTCATCAACAACTTGAAAAAGGCCAAGGAGACCATCAAGACTGCTGCCGCGTCACGGCCAGCCTTCGCCAAATTCCTCGATGCTATGGCCAGGGATCATAAAGGAAAACTATCCCTGGACAATTTGCTGATCAAACCTGTGCAGAAGTTCCCGAGTTATAAGCTGTTGATACAGAGGCTAATCAAACATACAGGTAAATTAATAATTGTTTTAATGATTCTGACAAATGTTTAACTATTTTTTAACCGTCTTCAAAAAAGAGGATATGAAGTCTTCTGAAAGTTTATTTTTCCTCTTTTTTTGTGGGAATGTTACGCGATTACTCTAATATTTATGAACCGATTTCAATAACTCTTTTTTTATTCGATGGGGTTCTTTTTTATTGTTTCCGAGATGGTCCCATTTTATTTTTCATTCAATCTAGTACTTTTTGTGGAAAAACCAATAAACCAGCAAATTGATAAAGTTTATTGCAAACCAAATTTACCTATATTTCCAAAACCACTACTCGGATTTTGATGCAGTTTTCTGTGATGTGGTCACCCGTGGAGGGACCTGGCTGATTACTGCAATTTGTTTGCTTAAAATCCTCCCCCAATGAACTAATACTGAAGAGAAGTCACGACTCTCAGTAATGAAAATACGACCCAAGATAAATTTTTCCTTCAAATTCTGAGGAGGAGTCATGACCCTCAGAATTAATAAAGATACCACGCACTATAATCCAGCGATCTTCAAAGCGAGAGTGAATCGGTCCTTACGGGTAAGCACGCTCCATCTTAGGCCATAGCCTTACTTGCTATCAGGTAAACTATGGTCAAGTGCAAACCCGTTCAAGTTAAAAAAAAAAAAAAAAAGATTAATACGAATCAAGGGATAGACGCGGATTGTTAATAAAGCTATTAATTTATTTGATTTACATCTAAAAGAAGTAGAAGACATATGAAAGAAGAATTTCGTTATGAAATGTTACCAATGCTTGACTAAAGCTGACCTCAACCATCTAATTTTCGTTGTCTGAGATTATATTTTAAAATTCTTAAAAATGGTGTTCCATCACATAAACTAATATCATAAAGGCATAAGTTTGTGAGTGTGTTTTTCATACAAAATTTTATGGAGTATTATATTTTATCTCTCTATATACACAGCAGGACAAACATGTAAATATATATATAGATAAAAATTATATCTCTTCTTCTTAGTCGTTGTCTTCATTGCTGAAGGTCGTGTCTAGCTTGAAGTCTTGATCACTTGGTGCACTATGCTTCTCCATGATGTCCTGTCCTCCGCGGTCTTGAGAGCTTGGGTTATTGGCAAGCCTTAAGGGTCTTAACTAGGTCAGACCAGCGGGTAGGTGAGCGGCCGCGTGATCTTCTCCCATCGACTAAACTACGACTAAAAATTATATATTCTTCAATTATTATTATCTTATGATGTCCATACTTTTAGTTTTATTTACTTTTAATTGTATTTGTTAACCATCCAAACCACTTGGAAGAACCTGTCTTTTGCAACCCAGTTCCAACTAAAGCAAAAGACAGAATCAAGTAAATTATAAAATAAGGTTGCTCAAATAAAAATTTAATTTCCTTGACTTTATCTTTATTACTACATAGGTATGAGCTTTAAATCATAAATAACATTCTATTTATAAATTTTTACACACATTTAGCTACTTATATCTCATTTATTTTCCAGAGAAATCCCACCCGGACCACAAGCTCCTTCTAGAAGCTCAGAAGGAGATCCACGAACTGCTAGAACTAATCAACTGCACAGAACGAGAGAGTTTAGAGCTCGAACAACAGCAACAAACTTTGAGAGACCTTGAACAAATGATCGAGGGTCTATCTAACCTGGCCACTGCTGACAGAATGTTCCTCAGACAGGAGATGGTGACGATGCCGTCTGCGCAGGGGACCATTAAAGATAGAGCTCTCTTCTTGTTTAATGATACTCTATTGATAACTAGCGTGAAAAGACGGACGGGGACTATTAAGAAACCTATTCCGTAAGTATTTGATGTATTAAGTCAATAATTTTGCTGGAAATCTATTTTTTTAAGATATAAGAAGTAGTAAGTTAAAGAGTAGCAAGCTTCTTAGTTTACTGATTTAAAGTTGTAACAATATTATCACACAAAAGTAGTTATATTATATGTAAAACGATTCCAAATATTGTTCTTAGGACTTAGATTAGCTCAGCTGGCGAAGGCAATCGCATGCGATTACCAATGTTAAGCAAAGGTCGACGCGGTCTGTTCATAGATGGGTGACCGAAAAGTGGCTTTACATTTTGGGCGCTTCCATGGGTCGGATGACACGTTAAATTGTTGGTCCCGGCTGTTTGTCAGAGGCCCTTAGGGCGGCTTGATAAAATCTCGACACCAGAGTTAGCCACTCGCATACGATAAGAAGAAGTTCGACTGAAAAGTTAGATAAATACCAAAACCTACGCCTTTTTTTGAATTAAAAAAAAACATCGTTATAACAATACGCTAGATACAATTTTGTTGCATACAACACATTTTTTTGAAGAAAGTTTTTAACATCATGTTGTGTCACAGAAACTAAATCCAATAAAAATAAGAAATAAAATAGTGCAACCGGAACGCAAAATATATAAATTCATACAAGGTCGTGCAGATGAAAAACAGATTTCAAACGTTAGGATATGCGACGCGGAAAAGCATTTTTACCTTGAAAATAATCTTTGTAGTAATGATAATTTATAACTATAATTTATTACACGTTTCGTCTGATGATTATCGCATTCTATTTAAGTTTAAATATGTTTTAAAATACTGGATCAAAATAAGAGATTATAAATAGTTGGATAGTATATGTTGCGGAAGAATAATTTATTTATGAAGCGCAGGAAATGTATGAAGAAGTTGATTTATCGATGTCAAACGAGTTATTTTCTGTACCTATAACATTCAATAGTTTTCAAATGTTTATACAGGCGAAACTCGCCTGTTCAATTAGTAATTACCAATTACTACAATTACCAATTAGTAATAAAACGTAAATAATATTGTTTAATACAGTAACAGCCGCCTGATGCACCGCTGTAGTATCTATACTAATATTATAAAGCTGAATAGTTGGTTTGTTTTTTTGAACGCGCTAATCTCAGGAACTACTGGTGCTAATTAAAAAAATATTTTTGTGTTGGATAGACCATTTATCCAGGAAGACTTACGGCTATATCACATCACGCTGCAACTAAAAGGAGCGAAGAAACAATGGAAAATGTTGCGAAAACGGGGAAAATTATTCATCTTTGAAGGCTTCCGTTGCGTGCGCTGCGAAAACGGTTCAAAATTCAAAGAATTGATGCCCGAAATAACTATTCCTCGCGGACGAAGTCGCAGGCACAGCTAGTATGATATATCATTCTTGCAAAGAATAACCCTTTTTACAATATCTGCTATGGATTTAAGGACTAATGTTCAGGAAACAGGAATCCTAGTTCAGTTTCATAGTAAAAAATAAAAATGTGTATGATAGTAATGTAAAATTTCTACAGCTGGGTTGTTTATTTTTCAGGACATACCAAAGTAGTATAGCGAGTCAAATGGAGGGGAACAAATTCAAGTTATTGATGAGGATATCTTTGGCTGATCTCGATATTGTTAAAGGTAATTTTTTAAATATTTATTCTACCTAGTAATAACCTTAAGAGTTTTTTTTTTATGTGATATGCTCACGCTTGACTACAAATCGCCTGACGTTAAGCATCGTTATAATCTACGATCTAGCGCGCTTGCCTAGAAGAAACCGGTTTACTCTCGATTGAAAAAATATTTTTTTAAGAAAATAATCGATTTCTGTTAAATAAAACACAATTGATGCGATGTGACACATAACCGACTGACTACATTGTATTTTATGTACCTATATTTTTACTAACTATATTTTATTAAAATTTTATATATTTTATGCGGCCAATCCTAGGAGAAGGTATGTCAAAATATAATCATATTGTTTAATCCGCTACAGTTTATATAGGATTTTTAAGATTTATAGTAAATTCTGTCTCATCAAACGAATACTAATTACAAACGGCTAAACCAACGTAAAAAAATGCTATTGATATTTTTTTTTTTTTTTGTTATGGCTTTTGCGAATATTTTTGTTCGCAATTCTGCCAATGTCAAGTGGGAAGATAGGCCATCAAACTGAGAAATTTTATGTGAAATATCGATATGTACGGTGGATATTAAAGAGTTTTTTTTTCCGTCTATACTTCCTCCGACAATGGATGTCAGAGACATTGTCAGACTAAACATATTGCTTGCGCTGTTTACTTGGTTTTTTCATGTGGTCGGTAAATAATTTCACCTTTTTTTGTTTTCTTTTTCGTTTTGATAATGTAAATAAATAAATAAAATAGCAATATAGATTTTATTAAAGGGTTTATCTTGTTTACTTCTAGTATTCTAGAACATTAAACTTTAATCTACTTTAAAAATAAATAATTAACTCTTTGGAAACTAGGTCGAGTACTCAGATGCAACTTTATGAGATTCCATTTATTACCTGGCGCACGCTTCATTTCAATTTAATATTTTTCAAGCTTGAGGTAATTTGATAAAGCACTCGAGATAATATTTACTTTGCATTTTACATGATGAAAGAATTTGTTCGTATTCAGTTTTAATGTATAGATGTTTTTTTTACAAATTATTGTCTGAATTAATTTTGTTTTAATTTTGGGGGAGTTACTGCCCTCAATAATTAGGAATATGGGAGTGGTATACAATTTCATATATTGTTTCGCTGTAAATATGAAATTGTAGGTTTACTAAAATACTTAGTACCTACTTAATAACCCATTGTTCCGTTATGAACAATTCAAAACTAGTTTTATCATCTATTTTGATTATTTTCAAGTCTTAATATACGCACAAGATTTTGTAAGAAAATTTTAAGTACTTAAGGCATATCACGTCTATATAAATTCAACTTCTCAACTCTAACATATCATTTTTACATTTTTCAGCCAAAGACGAGAACCTCCGCAAGATAATGCACGAAGTAGAAACACTTACAGAAGACGTGAACACTCTCACACAAATATCCGAGCATGTGGCGGCGCTACACACTCAACACAGCCATTTGGAGGAGATTGTGAGGGAAATGCTGCACACTCTCAATGTTAAACTGTCGGAGAGACAGAACAGTGATACACAACTGTGTTATATGGAGATCAGTTTGAATACTACGTAAGTATAAGATATGTTTTTTTAATAATAGTTATAATGTAGGTTATGTTACGAGTATACTAGCTGTGCGCGCGACTTCGTCCGCGTGGAATAGTTACTTTGGGCATCATATATATTTTTGCAAACACTCTCTTCAGCTTTAAATATAGCAGTTACCCACGACTTGAACCGTTTTCGCAGCGCACGCAACGGAAGCCCTCAAAGATGAATAATTTTCCCCGTTTTTTCCACATTTTCCATAGTTTCTTCGCTTTTATTAGTTGCAGCGTGATGTTATATAGCCTAAAGCCTTCCTCGATAAATGGTATATTCAATACAAAAAGAATTTTTCAATTCGCACCAGTAGTTCCTGAGATTAGCGCTTTCAAACAAACAAACAAACAAACTCTTCAGCTTTATAATATTAGTATTAGTATAGATTGCAAACTGCATATTGTTGTGGTGCCACAAAATATAGAAAGTGGTGTCGTTGCGAGTCAGAGGTTGAGGGTTCGATTCCCAAGTCAGATGGTTATTTTTAGTTGACTAAAATTAGTTTGAACACATAAAAAATGCCGATGATCTAATTTTCGTGCTGCAGGAAAGCATGATAGCCTTAAGACCACAACCTGTTTAGTTTTCACCCACCCTTACATGTAAAATTCTATCGACTTACTAACTGTAACTCCGGCATTCGCATTTGAAAGCCAATACTATCACAGTACCTACAGGTAATCTCCACTTTATACCAGACTGCCAATTTTGTAGTTTTCGCTTTTGTTGACCTGCTCCACAAATATGAAATAACTTCTTCTTCTTCATATCGAATGAGAGTGGCCAACTCTGGTGTCGAGAGTTTTCAGGCCAACCTAAGGGCCACTGACATGGCTTAAGGACTGCCGTACTAGACAAATAGCCGGGACCTACAATTTAACGTGTCATCCGCCCACGGAAGCGCCAAAATGAAATTCCACTTTTCGGTCACCCATCCAAGGACTGACCGCGTCAACGCGATTGCCTCCGCCAGCTGAGCTACGAACGAAATAACTATATATGTATTTTATCCGTTATCTACTCATGATACAAGCATGGGGCTAGATGGCGCTGTGTGATATGTCTTGAAATATTTGTTAGCATCTTTTGGTCCTGAAACTAAACTTATTACATTTATATTTTTCAGGAATGGACCTGAGAATCTGACGATAATATTTCCGAAGACAGAAAAAAGAAACAGCTGGGAGGAACTCATAAACGAGACCAAACAAAAAATATGTAAGTTGCTTTAGATACTTGTGAGAATCTAGTTAATCTAAACACATAATTAAACTGTATTTTATCTCTTATTGATAAATAAAATGCTTCGAGCATGAGTCTTAAAAAATATTATATCTACATAAGTATGTGGTAATAGTAGTTTATGCAACTGTCATATAATAAATAATAATAAATATTTCGGGACATTGCACACAGCGTCATCTAGCCCCACACTAAGCAAACGCTTGTGTCGTGGGTACTAGGTAACGGATATAATACTTATATACTTTTCTTTTGTAAATACTAAAAAAAACTATAAAAAAAAACTAAACTAACTAACTTACTAAACTATAACTATAAATCTATAAAACTCGCAGCGCTCGTTTCATAAAGTCACACTCGTGTTTTAATACCCGTGTTATATGCAGTTGCATACACTACTTTATCTTCACTAATGCAATTGATCAAACAACAAGAGTAAAAGCTGACAATAGTTAATTTTTCATATAATTTTCTAGATTTTTCTGGCAAAAGATTGTGAGTTACTTTTGTTGCCAATTCTAGAATATCCGGAGGCGTACAAATATCATCGTCGCTATCCATTTTTAACTTTTAATTTGTATTTAAAAAACAAAACACATTGCGTAACATTAAATTCACGCGTACGTGTATTGTCACAGTGATTTTGCCGCCATTAAAATCTAACCAACGAGAGCGCAGCGCGACCAACCTGATTGGCCCTGCAATCAGGTTGGTCACGCTTTTTCGATGTTATAATGAGCTATTACGATGTCGATGTGGATATTATACCATCATGTGAAATTGCTTAAATTGAGTGTTTTGTTGTCTGTGCTATAACAGTAGTAATTATAAGCCAAGTATTGGAAACATAAGTAGAATGTTACAACATTAGTGTAGATAAACAAAGTTATGCTTTTGTTATAGATATAAATTTGATTTATCTAAGCTTGATTACCATTCTTTCTTTTAACTGGTACCTGTCTGGCTAACTACCACAACGTAAAATCTGTCGCCAATTGCAACGGTTTTGCGATAAATAAATAAATAAATATTCCGGGACAATGCACACAACGCCATCTAGCCCCACACTAAGCAAACGCTTGTGTCGGATATAATACTTATATACTTTTCTTTTGTAAATACATACTTATTATATATAAAAACGGCCAGACTCGACACAAGTAACTACAAATTTTAGTATTCATAATTACTTGTCTCATGCGGGAATCGAACCCCCAACCCCTAGATTAGAAGGCAGAGTCACTACCAACTAAGCTAACAGAGCAGTCAGAGTAATCGTTTAAGAACGAATACCAAGCCATGCCAAGCTCAAATAAAAATTATAATCGACATGGAAATGTTATCTTTATATTTTTGGTTATATTGTCAGCAAATTGTTCTATATTTTATTCATAACTTTTAACCCTCAATTGGGCGCGCCTAAAAAGTTGCATAAGCGGTCGCGTGGGGTGTTTGGCACCCCAGATTTAGAAAATTAAATAAAATACTAAATACATGCAAAATCAGACTTTTATTAATTAGAACATTTGAACTTACATATTAATCTACTTTTAAACGTATTTTCAACATAATTAACTTTCTTTTAAATATGAAAAATGTTTTTTACTAATCCTAGTTTTAATCGTCACTATTTTGACAGACTATATTCATATGGTCATTGCACACATGTTTTTGGCATTTCGAACCTTCAGTCTATGTTTTCCTGTCCTTACTTCTTGGACATACATGGCACCTTTTGTTTGATTCCGATTGGCCTGCTTCAGAAATAAAGTCTTGGTCCTGTCATACAGTCACCTGGGGTGTCGTGCACCCCAAACACGTTCTCCGAGCCCAACCGTCCACAACAGAGCGTCGCTCGCAACTGAATTGTGTACCTTTTACGTGTTTGCGAAGCTACCTAGAAGGCCAACGCGCTAAATTCATATTTTAAAAAGTTGTGAGCCTGTAAAACTGCTCTGGGGTGCATGACACCCCACGCGACCAGTTAAGGGTTAAACCAAAATGCCTAACTGACCATTTTTAAAATACTAAGAAATTTAACGTAGTTATATTTTTTTAGTTTAAATCAAGAAATGGTTTCCCATTCTATACGTAACTGACCATTGTCAAATACTATGAAATGTTATGTATATTATAATTAAAATCAAGAAGTGGTTCTCTATTCTATTTTTTTTTTTATTTTGGCTTAAAATTGCTAATGAAATTGATACATTTATGTTACACTACTTTTTTATATACTATATACTACTTTCTATACATAACTTTCAAAACCAAAATGCCTTACTGACCATTGTTAAAAAACCATTTTCCAGGTGTATACGGCCAAGAGCGTCCTGCCCCAGAGTTCCTCTCGCCCGTCCCTATTCGTAAGACCCGAGCTGGTCTCCAATTCACCTGCGCGGCGCCCACGCTACCGCCTAAAGGACAGTCGCCTGATGTTTGGGTAAGCATCATCAAATAATCAACATACTGATCAGCTTACAACCACTGTCTCTTGTTACGCCGCGCTCCAATACCTCGGGGAACATGTATTTAATTTATAAAATATTGTAACTATGAATGTGTGTAACACCGCAGCACAATTTTTAAATTCACTAACACAGTATTCGCCTCATCAGATGAACTTTGTCACAATGATACAGAGATTTCTTCGAGCGAAAGCGGAAGACTGTGCATTGTGAACATTGGGAGAGGACTACGTCCAGCAGTAAACAGATATGTATAAGATAGGCTGATGATGGCAAGACACTGGCTATATGCTTCAACAAAAAACAATCCTTTCATAATCTATACTAATATTATAAAGCTGAAGAGTTTGTTTGTTTGTTGGTTTGAACGCGCTAATCTCAGGAACACAGAACACAAAAAGAATTTTAAAATTTAGGCTATATAACATCACGTTGCACCTAATAGGAGCGAAGAAACAATAGAAAATGTGGAAAAACGGGGAAAATTATTCATCTTTGAGGGCTTCCGTTGCATGCGCTGCGAAAACGGTTCAAGATATCAAAAAAATGTGTATGAAAGAATTATTTCTATTGAAATAATCTAACAAAATGTCCGCAACAGTACCTATATGTCTATGTTTTAAGGTTAACTCACTAGAACCGTTTTTATGGTAATAACTATTCCACGCGGACGAAGTCGCGCGCATCAGCTAGTACCTACATACCTAAAATGAGTAAATATTATTTATTTAGGCAACCAAGTATGTACAATATTAGTATATTTATTTGTAGAATATTGTGTATGTAGATATACCACAAATATGTTTGCGTCATTAAAAAATCTCAGCAGTAGTAGATATTTTCTATTTTTTTTTATCAACCTATACTGTCCCACTTCTAGGCAAAGGTCTCCCCAACTCCTTCCTGAATCTCGATCGATAGCCGCCTCACGCCAGTCAAATTGTCGAGATCGCGACGCCAGCGGGAATAGATATATTCTATAACGGGTAATAAATGGCCGTGCCGCTTTTTTGCTCGACTTGGCGGGGGCAATGCCGTACCCCCATAAGAAAATTCCAAAAACTGCTGAAATGTGTTTTGTTATCCATCTGAAGTATCTCCAATTATTTTTTCAAATAACTTCTTTATAAATATTATTGAAAGAAAGAAAGAAAATGATTTATTGTAGCAAATAATAAACAAACGAGCACAAACAAGAAATACATATATAATATAACTACTTAAATAAGATTCATATTTGCCACAATACAACCCCAACTCAGCATAATGCTGGCTGCATAGCAACCAGCGCTGGTCTTCCGTTGGGGTTGGTGATGACGTCACGCACGTTTTTCACCTTAAGCCTTATTTATTATGTATAGATGACGCCTAAAATTTATAACAGGACCATTATAATAATAATACATAATTGACATACTTGGTAGCCTAAATAGTGAAAACTTAAATCTACATAGACAATACTCACGTGCTATATAAGTGTTTTATACAAATAAAAGATCTATATTCATGTCCTAGCTTTTAAATATTTAATTTCCAGGTATGTAACAGCGACGGCTACGTAGGTCAAGTATGCGTGCTGACTCTGTCTCCGAAGCCTCAAGTATCTTCATGTAACGGTGTCTGCAACGCGCGGATACTGTGCGTAGCTTGCGTGCCGCCCGCGCCCGCGCTTACCCGCCAGCAGACTGTTGATATACCGTAAGTGTGCATCATTCCCCTAGTTCTTTGTACATTCAAATATGTTCTAGATTATTCCGATTGATTCTAGAAAAGATCTGTAAATATACAGTGGATTTGAATTAGCGTTGTTGATAAAATGTGTGGTGACTCTATCACTGATGGCTCAAGTATCTTCAAGTAACGGTGTCTGCAACGCGCGGATACTGTGCGTAGCTTGCGTGCCGCCCGCGCCCGCGCTTACCCGCCAACAGACTGTTGATATACCGTAAGTGTGCATCATTCCCCTAGTTCTTTGTACATTCAAATATGTTCTAGATTATTCCGATTGATTCTAGAAAAGATATGTAAATATACAGTGGATTTGAATTAGCGTTGTTGATAAAATGTGTGGTGACTCTATCACTGATGGCTCAAGTATCTTCAAGTAACGGTGTCTGCAACGCGCGGATACTGTGCGTAGCTTGCGTGCCGCCCGCGCCCGCGCTTACCCGCCAACAGACTGTAGATATACCGTAAGTGTACGAAAATAACAATGCAGTTTACAAATTTGATATAGGTTCTAGTATACTTTCTTTATACTAGAACCTATATGCAGTTTACAAATTTGATATAGGTTCTAGTAATAACATCTGTAAATTTAAGGTGGATTTCACATTTCGGAACTTCCAATA
Organism: Macaria notata; assembly: GCA_927399415.1. NCBI lineage: Eukaryota > Metazoa > Arthropoda > Insecta > Lepidoptera > Geometridae > Macaria > Macaria notata. Next base: position 9,853,813 of record OV656741.1, read on the forward strand.
GGTTCAAGGAAATTCCAATCGGTTTTAGAAAACTTTTTTAAACATAGCGTGTTTCGTATATAAGTGCCTGTCATTCTTATCTGTATATATAAAACTCAAATGTGACTGGCTGATTGACAAACTGACTGACTGATATAGTGATCAACGCACAGCGTGAACGCAAACATAGATGTTATGACGTAGGCATCCGCAAAGAAAGGATTTTTGGAAATGCCACTTTTAAAGGGGTGATATAGGGGATGCAAGTTTAACTTCCTAATGCGAGCGAAGCCGCGAGCACCCAGTAGTCATACCGTACGTTCGAGGTGTCGGACACGAAGGCCGGACATGATAAAATACTTCAGGTGTATATTTAATAACAATTCATTGATATGTGAAGGTATTGTAGCAAGAATTTTCTTTGATTTCAGGAGTACGAGTTCTTTAAGCAGTTCAGGGTCTGTTAAACCTGGTATCAGTATATCAGACCCCGATGACAGCTGCAAGAATATACGACTCGACAGGTGCGTGGTTCTACTCTAATTGTCTCTTAGACTAGGTACAATTTAAAAAATGAACTGAACTGAAACCAGTGAAAGGCCCTGTCCTGCCACTTTAAAATAAAAGGAGAAGCACTCAATGGAGAGCTCACTTACATAACAGAATCACTCAACAGATCTGCTTATAGTGAAAGCACTGATTGTGGATAGAAACCAAATGAGAAAAAAAAACATATATCAGGACATATCACACAACGCCATCTAGCCCCATACTAAGCTTACGCTTGTATCATGGGTACTAGATAACGAATATAATACATATATACTTTTTTTGTAAATACATACTTATTAAACATAGAAACGACCAGGCTCAACACATATTCATCTCATAGCTTAGATAATTTTTCAGTACTCAATCAAAAAAGTGAAACACTTATAAGTGGAAATTTTAATTGCAAAAATGGCAAACATATCATTAATGACAAAGAGTTTAAACCCCACTAATTCTGATAGTTTTCCCACGTTACCCAATTTAATAAAAGAAATGTATTTTGAGTAATTAGTTAAATTAGTACATACCTATCATAAGTAAAGGTTTTATGTTTTTTTACAAAATAATCGAATCACGCTCCTTACAATCATGTACTTACATATAATCAACAAGCGTTGTAGTCAAATTATGATTCTCAAAACATATTGTTTTGTTTCACTTCGCAAATTAACCTTAGTCATGTTCAATAAATTAAAGCTTATAGCGGTCGAAACTTACATATTTTCACGTCAATTTAGACTTAACTCTTTCGTGTTTCTAAAGTTTTTATTTTATTTCTTTTTCAGTTCATCTTCAAGCGACGAAGAAGACGATGGTTCGTCGACGAGTGAGAATCAAGACGCACACTCAGACAGGAGCGCATCTGTCAGACTGCATAGCAGCTTGACTGCCTCGCTGGGGAACCATAAAACTGGTAAATTAATCAATATTGTCATACAGCGCCATCTATTGCCACACTACTACTTTTCTTGAGCAAGTACATCGTAGTGTGCACATACATCCTTTCACGGAAGACGCCTATTTTCGGATTTTGTGGTCCTCAAACATGTCGGGTTTATCACGATGGTTTCCTTCACCGTAAGCGAGTTCATAGCCAAAACATGTCATTGGTGTAGGGCCGGATTCAAGCCAGTGTATATCTGCTTTTGCCACCGAGCCATACTAGCCTTTTTTACTAATTATATTCAATAACTTCATGTTAGTACATTTTAATTTATATAATGTTCCAGGTGCCCTAACCCCGAACCACAGTAAGAGTCTGAGCTCCCCTCACACTGGTCAGAACATCCAGGTACATCCTGTCATGAAGAGCAGTTCCAACCCCGCTGTGGACAAGCAAGCAATGGGGATATCTTCCGGTGAGCATTGTATGCGATACTTTTACCATGGTCGTATAAATTATCTACTTAGTTGTTAATGGATTTTAAAACTAAACCAAAAGGATAAAAAAAAGAGGAAAGAAGAAAAGAGGTTGTGTATAATTTACAAACTCAAACGGAAAGTTTGTTAGGTGCAAATGTGCGAAAGCGCCCTCTATAACTCTAATGAGAAGCTCTATTGTTTTGAATTAACGTTTTAGTACTGTGCAAATTTAAAAGATGTCGCTAGTAAAACATATTTTGCAATAAATAAAAGTGCATGCATTATGTTCTTATAATCTCTTATTAAATTTAATATAATATAACTAATAAACTACTTATAACGACAACAAAAATATGTCTGTTCTACGACTTTTCGAAATTCCCAAAATAGCCTTTAATATAAAGTTAATTGATTCACGCCAAAAATGTGTGTTTATAAATCGTATTACAAAACGTTTAATGTACATATTATTTCCTTTACTGTCTTAATGTGTATTCCATAATTTTACATGCTTTTCTATAAATGTTGTACTTATTTGTGTAGTATATATTTGTCGTTTTACATAACAAATTAAATTTTCAAAATGCTGTAAAAAACGACTATTTTCTTATGTTTATCTACAAATTATATTATTTTCATGGCTTCTAACTAGCGTTCGGACGTTCGATGTTGGGTAATGATCTGTATCTTTCTTCATAAATAATTCTATTAAAAACAATCCAGTCCTATAATATTTGCATGACTTTCGCATGTGGCTTTCTCTATTTATCTCGCATGAAATATTCTTCTTGAGTGATTAGATAATGCTTTGATTGCTATTCAATGAATATATAAGTATCTTTGCTTGTATCGACATAAAAATAAATTTAATCTCTGAAAGGGTTGCAAATACAAACATTTATAACAGAAGTGTATGTATGTGTGTGAGTTATTACAACCGATTATTATGAAGTGAGATTGAGAAGAAATCACATTTGGGTTTAGTCTACCTACTAGTAGCCAGGGTTTATTTTCTTCACAAGACAGATTTTTGAATGCTATAGATAGAAATATTTTATGATTGTGTGTGTGTGTGTTGTGTGCCTGAAGAGCTAAAAGAGAAAAATAGATATAAGAGATAGATAGATTATTCCTTATTTGACACACATAGGTATAAAACAGAAATTGTAAAATTACTTATTAGATCTTAGGCCTAGGCTTTACTGAAAGCAGAGCCTTTAAGAGTATTTTTGGATTACAAAAATAAATAAATGAATAATTAAGAACATAGCCTTTGTGACTTATCCAATGAACTATAAAATCACACAAAAAAGTGACTACGCTTGCATTCACAACTAAAATTGGCTTATCATATAGCAAAATTGCTTCACCAACCCTAAAAATGATCATTTAAATAGAAATCACTAATTAATTCACTCTATCATACACTAATCACTCTATCATACACTCTTTCATTCACTCATTCATTCTTTCATTCAGTCCTTCATAACTCATTCATTCCTTCATTGATTTTTCATTTACTCATTCATTTTTTCATTCATTATTTATTCATTCCTTCATTAATTCTTTCATTCAATAAAACTAAATCCATAAAACATCTCACCCACTAACAACTCTAATCACCATAATAATACCCTAGGTACCCTCTCGTCACCAGCCAGCAGACAGTCTTCAGAGGATAGCGCGACGACTGCCAACCAGCCGACAATGTGGCTCGGAACCGAAGATGGATGCATTCACGTGTACAACTGCCTCGATAATATACGGATAAAGAAGAATAAGGTGAAGCTCCAGCATAATTCTGGCGTGCATTCTATTGTGTAAGTATATTTACATAGATCATACATACATCGTTTTTACATGTTTTAAAACACTCAAAATAAGAACATATCTCAAAATAATTGGTAACCGTTTCTTCTAAAGTCGGTTAAAAATATTTAATACTTAGCAGTTATTAAACGTCTTGTACACTCTTTATGCATAAATAACTTACCAGAAATATACAAATATGTTTAGCACTTTAGTAGCTTAACAGACAATAGTTGATCCGACCTGTAGCACATAAAATGATTTACCGTCTCAGATTTTCAAATTTGACACAATAAAGTAACTCATTGTTATAAAAATCATATTAAATTTTGTATAAAACCTACATTAAATAATGAAAGTTTTATTAAAATTTCAGGTATATGGAAGGCAAAGTATTTGTTGCGCTTGGAAATGGAGACCTAGTTGTGTACTGTCGAGATATCGGTAAGTATTTTAAAACTATTTTCATTCCTGAATCATAAATCTAAATTGATACTCGATTTATTCACAATACAAAAGTTTTTGAAGCGGGATTCAAGTTTCTTCTTCATCTTCATCTTCTTATGGAATGAAAATGGCCAACTCCGGTGTCAAAACTTTATCAAGCCAAGTGAATTTAAGCTAGATGTACCACTTATTTGCTTTCAATATTGGGAAAGTTTACGCAGTGTGTAAAGTTCCTTAAAGTTTCCTATTCACTTGTGAAAGAAGAGCTAAACATATACATTAAAATAAAAAATAAGATACATGTAATATGTATATATATTATTTACCTTTTTATACTTTATTTATCCATACAATTACAGACGCATCATGGACAGAGAAGACCACGATACCAGTCGGCACGGGGAGCAGTCCGGTCGGCAGTATGCTGCTCTCAGGAGGCAAGCTGTGGTGCGCTACACACGCTTCCATCAAGATCATTAACCCGCATACTTTGCAGGTAACTAAAGTCATTTACATTTATAACGATCTTGATGTACTGTCGAATTTGCTGTTATAAGTCAACCCATTTATTACATTTCTCATAATGACAATGACTTTTGGTGGGTACGAGCCAGCAATCAAAGACATATAAAAATAACAATTAATTATTTTTCGTAATGTACAAGCACAGAGTCCATTATTTAAAAAAAAATGTACAAGCAGATCAATCAGTATCAAAGACCAGACCAAAATCAAAAGTGACAATTTATTTACTGGCGAATGTTATCTCATCAGACTTTTTTTCTATAATTTCAGGTGGACGAAACATTCCAAATAAGTTCAGAGACAAAGCCCATCAGTCACATGGCGGTGTCAGGTGGCGCCATCTGGCTGTCGCTTCACAACGCGGCGCAACTGCGGTGTTATAATGCAACTACAAGAGAACTACTGGCAGAGATCAACATCACGCCGCAAGTCACTAAGATGTTACACGGTATGCCTAAAATGATTGTGAAGTTGCAGAAGACAAAACTTTACAGTTTGATCACTGAGACAATATCAATGACATTAAAGAAATCTTATATATAAAAATGAATCGCAAAATGTGTTGGTAAGCGCTTAACTCAACAACGCCTAGACCGATTCGGCTAATTCTTTATTTTTAATATTCATTGAAGTTAAAGGATGGTTTTTACGGCGAGAAATGAAATAATTAAATTAAAATTTTAATACTTAGGTACTTAAATATGCAGCAGGCGGTGTACGGGCGGCCCTTACATTCTTCGATCTCCAAAACTACGCAACGGGGCTGTTGTGGGTTTTAAGTATATAACGCGTGACCGAGCGAAGCCGGGCAGAGCAGCTAGTTATAAATAAATCTTTGGACAACCATTGGATAGTCCAGCAAATGTATAAATCCAAGAACATGTGACTTCAGTAAAAGGGCCTTCAACCTCTATGTATTTTGACATGATCCTGGGCATAAGAACTTCACTTATAAATCAATTCTGTGGTGTAGTCACGAGTCACGACCATAAATAATGTGGAATACGACTTAAGGCCACGATATTTCACCCGAAAACGCTTTGCGCTTGGAAAAATGCCTACAGTTGCTTTTTCGCATGCAATTCCATGCCGTATTAACATGAGAGCAAGGGCGAGCATCGCGCGCATAGCATAAATAATTAACGTTTAACTCATATTCCAGGTTGCGACGACATAATCCGCCAACACAAGGCGGCCTGTCTCCGAGTAACAGCTCTCCTCGCTCACAAAGACACACTGTGGGTGGGCACCAGTGCAGGCGTGCTACTTACCGCGCCTCTACACAACTCGCCCAACGCTCGCACTGGGGCCTTCTCTGTACCACAGCTTACTGGTAAGTCACTAGTGCTTCTATACATTGAATGAATAAAGGAGTGAATGAATGAATGAAAGAATAAAGGAATGAAAGAATTAGGAAATTATAGAATGAAGAATGAATAAATTATGTATTTATTCATAAATAAATAAAAAAGATAAAAAGAGCCTTTTTTCCAATGAGTATCTAATATTTGTAATTTTGTTTATAATTTCAGGAGTATCGTACGGTCACACGGGCCACGTCCGGTTCCTAACAATAGTAGAGAACTCGGTTGCACCGAAACCAGCTAAAACCACACAGTCGTCTCTAAAAACCAAGGCACTAAGCCGACGGTCGGTCAACGCGGAGAAACTACAAAAACAAGCGGAAACCAGTCAAAACAACAACAAAGAAACCTTAATCATCTCTGGAGGCGACGGCTACGAAGATTTTAGAAGCTCTTCTATGACAGAAGACGCGGGACGCGAAGATTCCACGAATCATCTCTTGTTCTGGAGAGTCTGAAGGCAAGTTCCGGCCTAACAGGGTTCAAGTGCTTTCAAACGCTTGCTCAAGCGTTTGCGAATACGAAAATGACGTTCAGTGACATATTGTTGACATTTCGACGAAAGTATTAGAGTCGCGCCTGAATACACAATAGATGGCGCGATTAAGCAATTTTAAATGTTGCGCCTAATAGAAATCTTACGTTGATTGATGTTAGTGTATTACGACTTTTTTAGACGTTGGTGTTAATGTACTAGACTTTGTTTGCTGATAGAATGGCTATTCTTTTATTAAACGCGGTCTAGTATATCCCAGCTTTGATTTTTTAGACGTTGACGTATGCTATCTAAAAAAATGTATTTATGTTTTGCGCTAGAAAGCGTGTATGAGATTATTAACGTTATTTAGACATTAAATGTCATACAAAATGCCATACAAAAGTTAAGCATCATTGCAGTATTATTGAAATCATTTATAAGACCATTTTGGCCTGCAGAGCTTGGGAGATTCTATTTCAATTCATGATGTGACTCTTTATTTGCCAAACCGAGCACTAAAATTCATATTTTCCTAAATGATAAATGAATTGTATGAAACCGATATATTTCAAGACTTGCATTATAAATTGAATTTAGTATCTCTGCTCTGCTGTATTATAATCATAATCTAAAAAATATCTTGACGAAGAGATTTGTGTTAAAGATTTTATAAGCGGATGTGTTTTAGAAACCTTTACATGTATTGTATCATACCCATATCAATACAAAATATGAAAAATGCCTATAAATGTGTCATTTTATAACAGTGGCTGCTAGCAAAGATATTAAAAATACTTTATAATAATATTTTACAGACAATGAGTACCGGAATGGTACAAGTTTTTTAAAACGTTTTCTCATTTTGACACTAGATGGCGCTGTACCAAAATTTAACAGAATAGGTAAAAAATAAACCTTTAATTACACGAGTATTTTTTCATGTCTTTGCTAAAGCCACAGCATGTTAGTTATATGTCGTAGACTATTGAAATAATACATAATTTGAGTACCTAAGTAACTTAGGTCCTTGAAATTGTTGATTTATTTCGTTGCCATAGTTACAAGATATTTTGTACTCTCCTTACTTACTTTCTCAATATAAAATGAACAAAAATAATCACGACCGCGGGATTCGAAGCTGTGACTAGTTGATCAGGATCAAAGTATAGGCGATATTTTTTTCTTGAGACCGCAAAAAGTTAGGACATTGTAGATTTTTATAGACATCTTTGGTGATGCCTATTTTTAGCTCTAAAAACCTTAATTATCCTGTTTAAACTGTATCTACTATACTTGTGCAGAATATAACTATAATTCTACTGTAAGTTATACTATAACTAAGTTGTATTATCTACTTACTCGTACTTTGAGTAAGTAAGCAAGTAACTTTAACTTGAATTATCTTTAGACTACGTTTAAATTCTTGAATAGATTTTGTATCAAAGGTTTTGATTCTGATGACACTTAAATCAATTTGATATTATACAAAATCTTATTCTTTCTAGAATTTTGACTATTGTGGAGTTAATAACATATTTTTGTTCGTATATGAAATTCTGAAAACTACTTATTTAAGTGATTGTTTTAGCAAAAATCAGTGTTATTAAAAATATACATACAAATTTAATATATTATTTTAAAAAACGAATTCTTTGTATAATTTTGACTCTTGGAATCAATAACATATTTCTACTTGTATGAAGTTCTGAAAACTACTTACATCAATATTTTTAACAAAAATCTGTGTTATTAAATTAATGAATAAATGTAACAATTTATTTAATTAATAAATTATTAAATTGGTTTTAGTGTCTACCAGAATAAGGATCAATTGTACAGGATTATTAATGTATTTTTATCCCATCCAACGAATTTGGTTCAGAATAGGCGTTGCTCAATAAATTTGTATTGAAAATGTTACCTGACAGAAAAAAAACATGTGAAAAATAAATTTTTAAATAGGAAATCTGGAAGTTGTATCCTATATTTATAATATTGAAGAGTAATAAAGAAAATTGCACTAACATGACTTTGTTTTTATGATATAAAAAAAATATCAGAAGACTCTCTTTTTTGAAGTCGGTTAAAAAGCATAACCATAACATTATAAGAAAGATTTTTCGTAGTATGTGTGTACGTAGTATGTAAATTCCAATTTAACGAACAGTAGAGTTTGCCTTTTGTCATAGGTACTAAATTACGATTACCTATATTATTATGTTATCGTATTTGGCTGACCTAGTTTGGATGAAATTTGATATTTATGTAGAGTTAAGATGGTATTTAAAATTTGCTAACAATATTATAAGTAGTACATATTGAGTCATGATACCATAAATGATAATACAAAAAAACTACTGATAATAAACAAATCCTAAATCTGAATCCGTGGAAAAAATAAAAATAATCAAATAAATATTCCGGGACATTGCACACAGCGCCATCTAGCCCCACACTAAGCAAACGTTTGTGTCGTGGGTACTAGATAACGGATAAAATACTTATATACTTTTCTTTTGTAAATACATACTTATTATACATAGAAACGATATGCTATAATATAAAAAAATGCTAGATAATTATAATACTCCTAAACATCTACTTACACAGGTAGGTAATATATAAAAACAAATTCAAGAAATACCCTTTATTAAAACAGGTCACTGATATACGTAGCTTATAATTGCACTAAGTAATAAACCAATTTACTTATCTAATAAGTGATATGATTCTTTATTTAACTAGGTACTAACGTCTCATAATAATTTTCAATCGCATTTTTCTGCGACTTCAGTTATAAATTCAAGTAGGTTAGTTTTATTAACAGCTTCGCTTTTCTTGCCTCTGCTGACGTAATACGGGTCAATTTGTAATTGAGCTGCAAGTTTCTTTAATGCACTCCTTCTGTCTCGATCGTTGTCAATTTCCCGTTTAACTTTACCTGTATTCTTCTGAACTACCATATCTATGGCTGAACAAATTAGCTCCTTCACTTTGGCAAACTCTTCTTCGTTTGTCGAATTTGTCTTAGCTGAAACGTCCGCGTCTTTTTTGCCTCGAGCGATGTAGTAAGGATCGTTTCGCACAGTTTTCACTATTTCTTCGATGGCGCCACGTCGATCTCTCGCAGCTTTTATCAGGTCGTAGTTTACATAGTACTTTTTACCGCGTGATATGTAAAAAGGGTCTTCTGTTTCCCCAGACGATCTGCTGCTTCTTTCGACGACTATGTAATGTGGTTCCTCGGCGAAAATTCGACTATCAGAGACAGTTCCCGGATCGGCTTTCAGATCGTTGTTAAATTCTCTTCCAAGTATCTGTGGTACAAATCTGTTACGTTCTGTATTAAACATGTTTTTCAGTTTGCTGTCTCTTCCTCTATTTGACCAAAATGACTTCGGCTCACTTCGACGGAGACGTGATAAGTGTTCTATATCGTCCTCAACCAGATTGATAGCGTTTAGGATAGATTGTTTGAGATCTGACTTTCTCCTGCCTCTGTTGCCCCAAAAAGGTTGAGTTTCTCTTCTTCTGCCTCTATTTCCCCAAAACGGTTCTTCATCTCGTCTTCCTCGAGTGCCCCAGAACGGTTCGTTGTCCTGTCTTCTCCCACGGTTTCCCCAAAAAGGTTCAGAGTCGTCTCTTCTTCCGCGATTGCCCCAAAACGGTTCTTCATTTCGTCTTCCTCGGTTGCCCCAAAATGGTTCCTCTTCTCTCCTGCCTCTAGCACCCCAAAATAGTAAATCTTGTCGTCTGCCTCTAGTTCCCCAAAAAGGTTCGTCATCCTGCCTTCTTCCTCTATTTCCCCAAAACGGTTCATTTTCATCGATTTCGTCAGAATTGCGTCTACCACGTGCTCCCCAGAATGGAGCTAAGCTTTCATCTCTTCTATCTTTAAAGTTTTTATCAGTATCAAAATGGATAGTTCCGAAGCAATCTTTACAATTGGTTGGATATTCAGGATAATCATCATATTCTTCGGTAGATGTACTATCGCGTCTGCCTCTAGTACCCCAAAACGGATCAGTTTCAAAATAATCACCTCGTTTTTGAAGTTTCGTAGCTTTATCTATGTCCAAATCATTTTTATTATGATTTGCACCAGTGACTTTTTTCTTGCCTCTATTTGCCCAAAATGGTTTCTCTTCTTCATCAAGTGATCTTTTAATACGTTCTATGTTTGGCTTTTCTTTGACAGAGCTTTGTTTCTTGTTAGCTTTGTGAGTTTTTGTTTTGTATGTTTCTTTTCCCAGAACAATTTCATAAGTAAAGACAAGCAAAAGAAAGAGGATTGCGTAAACCTTTTTACGCATCTTGTCACGATCTGAAACAAAAAGAGATATTAGACAAAAGCAGAAGCGTTTTAGTATTCATGTACAGGATTTTTTTTACTAAAGGAAACTTTTAGGGTGATGATTAATGAGAAACAACCACAACAGTATAAGTCTTGATTACAAGCAAGAACCAATCAACGAGCAATCAGTTAATATAATTGTATGTTCACTTTCTCAACACGAATATTTTTGAAATCGAGATAATTGAATGAGGCACTGATCAACTAATTTTACTTAGGTTTTATAAGTAACAAACTTAAACTCTGTAAACAAACTTGTACCAAATTTGATGCAAATTCAGCACAGGTTATAAACATATTGAACTAACAGCTCTTAAACAATAATATACCCTGAGTAGAAAGCATTTGCCTACAACACAAGCTCTCGGTCTCAGTGTAGGTGATGCGCACCACATTCATGAAATGTACTGTAGATAGTGAATATGAAGTTAAGGAGGTTTATGTACTTACATTTAATATCAGAGTAATAAATGAATTTGAATACGCACAATAGGTACTTACATATCGCACTCCAAAAAAGCGACCATTACCAAAAATACTGTAGTTATATATTATAGAACTTCTTCCTAGGGCTGCTACTTCTTTTCTGAAAACCCGTGGTTTCTGTTCCAGCTTTTATAAAGAGATCTCGAGTGGGTGGTCTCTAGGGTTGTCGCAACAAATTATTTTTTTGTTTTCCTCTCGACTCTTGTGGGACGGACGTTATTAAATTAAACATTGCTAGTTGCGTATTGCTTTGGACTTCTGCGGCCAGTTGCGATAAGGCGATGGTGAGAGAAACTGTAACTAAGAAAAGTTTCACGAAAAAAATTCAGGCTTTTCAAACTTGCTACTTTATGCTGTTTAATTACTGATTACTCGACATTGTATTAATTAATACTAAAGAAATGTTAACGTTGTACAAAAGAATGAGAGATTTAATTCATGTAATTAATATATTAGGGTAATAAAAGACCACTGATGTTTTAATGGTAGATGTTTTGTCAATACAGAAGAATATTTAGTTAACTTTAGGGTAATTATTATCCCAGAATATTTATTTATTTTATCAATTTATAATAATAAATCAAATTTACTTCATAAATAGTAGATATGTAAGTACAATTCAATTTTCTACATCCTTTATTAGGTTTTGTAAAGAAATACTTTGTTCAGACATCCCTGGATGTTTGTTATGAAAATATGCAATGAATATGATTTCCTATGGTCCAATGTGATATTGACCTTGCCCCTGAATACATCAGAAAAACAGTAACACACTATATTGCCTCATCCATGCTTAGAAAACAGTGATATATCTAATACAATGTACAGAACATTCAGTACTTTTAGATTAGGTTTAGGTTTTTCAAAGCGCATTAGATTCTATATTATAACTAGCAAACCCCGCGAACTCCGTTTCGCCACCAGATGGCTTCGTTTTTTTATAAACCTCACGGAGCCCGAGACCTTTCCAACGAATGCAAAACCGTGGAAATCGGTTCGTGCGTTCTGGAGTTATAGCGTCAGGAAGGAAAACCAGACTTATTTTTATATAGTAGGTAGAGTAGATAGATGAGGTTCTCAAGATCATCAGCGTGTTTCATTAATTAGGTTTTTTTGCTAAAAACAAAACGCAGTTAATAGTTTCATACCTTCCCACTATCCCACTTCTTAACCCACTATAAAGGCGATTTATTTGTACGTGTGTGTGTGTGTGTGTTAGTTCTTAGTTAGTTCTTCCCGCTCATACGGCTGGACCGATTTGAATGAATCTTGGATAAGACAGACGTTTCATCCCGGTTAAACGCGAGTAAAACCGAGGCGTGATGTTAGAAGCAAATGTATTTCTTTAGCTAGCCCTACGTTTATAAAACCTTTAAGTAAGTAGGCAGTTAAACAGATGAAACAATAAAATTCCCATTTGGAGATTCCTTTGCATTAGTATGTCTAGTAGAATGTCTATATTGCATATGCAATATGTACGAGTAGTTAAGTATCATTTATTTTAAAATAAGGCAGTGTATTTGCTAGCCTTTATAGAATCAATAAAACGTTTTTTGGGATAAACTTGATTTCATTTAGACAGACACCAAAGATAAGACAATGTTTTATTTAAATTAAATATAATTATTTTTGAGTTATATCTTAGACTATTATAACGTAATTCTCCACCATGCTGAATCTGCCCAAAAAAAGCTCCAATACCGAATTAATTCTGTGGGGGAGTTACGACCATCAGCCATGAGGAAATACGACGCAAAAAGAGAAAGAAGACACAACGTTATTTTGAAACTTGTATGTTAGATTCTACAGTGGTACTTGAATTCAGGGAGATTGTAGTCAAATACGACGCTTACCATCAGACGAGTGTGATTCTCGTCTTGCCAGATACAGATACTTATTGAATGCTCTTATATTCTAAAAAAGCGAGTGTGGCTCAGCGGTTCAAGTGTCTGCTTTTCATCCAGACGCACAATGGTTCGAATCCAGCCCTCCACCAATGACTTGTATTTTCTAGTGAAGGAAAACATGGTGAGGACACCGACATGTTTGCGGACCACAATATCCGAGGCCATGCGTCTTCCGTGGATGGACGTGGGCGCCCACCACGATGTATATGCCCAAGAAAACTCTCCTAACGAATTAATTCTGCGGGGGAGTTACCACCCTCAGTTATGAGGAAATACGACTCAAAGAGAAAGAGAGATATTCTAATATAAAATATGTATATTAATGAAGACTTAGCAATGTTTAGAGCACATTAAATTTCTAGCCGCAACTATCCAACCTTATAAGTTTAGGTTTATGCAAATTGTAGGAGCAACTATTTTAACATTTTCCTGAAAAATAACCGAGGTACAGTGGATCCATCAATCAAGTGGTTCGACACAAGAAAGGTAAGTTGCGAGCTAATGGAAAAGGGTTTGCGTAAGTCTGGGGTAAATTACCTACTGTTTTATCTATTTTTCCACTCTTTGTTTATTTAAGAAATAGTATTTTGGTTGAAAGGACTCGTAGATTATACAACGTTTAACTTTTTTTTTTTTAGAAGATAAATGTACGTACATGAAATGGCGGCTCTAGTTACCAAACTAGGCGTTAGCCTGTATCTTGGTACCTAGTCCTTCCCAGTAGAAACATTGTTTGTGTACATGTTACATAAAATTGATAATAAAAATTAATTTAGCACAGTCTACAAATTATAAAATTGAATTATTACATTGTTAATATGTGTATAATTGATGACATAATAGAATAAAAAAAATAGTTATTTTATGACGACAAAAGATTTCGACAAAAAAAAATTTACTTATTATATAATTATTAGTATTTTGTCTAATGTATACAATAATATTATTAATTTAATTATAATTTTAACTAGGCACTAAGTGTAAGTCAGTCTGTCTTCTCTCCTCGCGCGGAAGCCATTCTAGGACAGAAAGGCAGACCAAAAAGGAGATGGGACGATGTTTTTACTCACAAATATGGACAGGAGTGGAGGCGGATGGCGAAGGACAGAAAGCTATGGTCGCAACTGGGGGAGGCCTACGCCAAAGAGGCGACGTCTACTTAAATTAAGCTGTAACACAGGGACCTAAAACAATGTTTGACATTAATATTTATTTTATTTGACATTAAGCATAAGCATATTTACAAAAACATTAACATTTTTATTTTCATTTGACATAAAATTTATATAAGAGTAGTTATGGACATTGTAATGAAATTTTTATCGAAAGTGGATGAATAAATGGCTATTTTATTTTATTTATTTTATTTAAGTGTAAGTCAAGCAGATTTTTTTGAATTTAGTTAATAATATTTTGAAACGAAATAGTTGGATCCAAGAGAAATTTCAGACTTCTAAAACTAGCGTACCTAGTTAAAGAAGTTCTTAGTAGGTTTTTCACAAACAAAAAATATCATTTATTATGTTAGCTGTGTGAAGTATAGGATAACAAATTTGTATTTTGGAAAAATAAAAAGATTATTAATTATAAAATTGATTAGGTTGAAAGATGCTAAGTTTTTCTTACTTGTAGCTATGCTCAATTTAAGGTCAGTTGTTACTCTGCTACTTATTTCTTGAATTCTAGCCTGTAAAATACTGCCTTCGCCTTAACTCGTGTGCTCCTCAGCGGTCAGAGCTGCTCCCCACATGTCACCTTGATTACAGCTGCAGGGAGCTCGGGGTCAAATGGACCAGGCCCGAACTAAATGAATATTGTAAAAAGATTTAGAGAATTACTTGTATAAAGTATAAGAATGACACATCTTGAAAGAGAATGAGATTGAATATTTGAGAAATTTGAATAAAAGAAAAATAAAAAGTTTTCTTATTCAAAAAGTTAAATAATTTACTTGTTAATGTAGTATGGCTCGGCTGCGAAACCGTCCACCTGATCTATTACAATCTGATCCACCCAATCCTACAACTGGATTTTGAAGTTATGTGTGCAGAAGTGAAAGAAAATATCGAGAAGAGACCGATTTGTGGTCGTGTACCATAGAATCCCAAGATATGTGTCTTTATTTTTGTACGTGGAATAGGTTTGCGTTTGTGTCTTTCTGGGAAAGATGCCTTTATTGGAATTGGAGTATCTGTCATAATACCCACAACCGGCACTAGATTAACTCTACTGTTATATTTCTTCATTTATTTTTTTTATTTTTTATTTCTTGTTTTAAGTATTAAGGTATAATCGGTGGTATATAGAGAGACCTATGCTCAGCAGTGGGCGATAGCGGGCTGATGATGATGATGATATTATTTGATATTTTTTATTTAACTATGTACACCTCATCAACTGGTATTAAATGAAGTTATTGCCTACAATCTAGCGAGTTTGCTTAGATAGTATTATTTTCTTGTCATAAATAATAATATTATTTTCATATCCCTCTCCTATTTTCCCGCTCCTCCCCCGCAATCCAACATTTCCACAATAATAAGATTGTTTGTTTGTACGTACACAATACATTACACGCGCCACCGACTGGAGCCTGTATATAAAGTAAAGCTTTGCAAGAAAATGCCATTTTCCTTGCGACTTTTGTAGGGGTTAGAGCTTTTGAATTTTGTTTTGCGTATATATTTTGATAATCTTTTATGCTTTATTTTGTAGCATATTAGCTTATAACGTTTGTAAAATACTTTAAACGTTGATTCATTAAAACATAGACTCTCTCTCTTTCTTCGAGTCGCATTTCCTCATGACTGAGGGTCGTGACGCTCCGCAGAATCAATTAATCTGGCGAGTTCTCTTGGGCAGATACATCGTGGTGGGCGCCAAGATCCTTCCACGAAAGACATCGAATAAAATACTTAATTTTTATTGCATTATATTATATCTAAAATTATTTAAGGAAGATCCTTCCACGAAAAACATTGCATAAAGTACTCAAATTTGCACGATGTATCCATAATTTATGTTTAGAGTTAGTACTTAAAGTAAACTCAAATCTAACTTAAAAGTACTAAGAGATTTGACTTTTTTTTTATTTGATTGGACTAAACGGCTTTTAGTAGTGTATAACTATGTATTTATAGGTTTATTGGTTACTAACGTTTAGCCTTATCTACCTATATTGTACATACATTATATTATTAAGGTTGCTTAGTTTGAGTTTAGTTAAGTTTGTTTGTTTGTTTGAACGCGCTAATCTCAAGAATTACTGGAGCGAACTGAAAATAACTTTTTGTGTTGAATAGACAATTTATCGAGGAAGGCTTTAGGCTGTATAACATCAAGCTGCAAATAATTGGAGAAAGGATCAATAGAAAATGTGGAAAAAACGGGGGAAATTATTCATCTTGGAGGGCTTTCGTTGCGCGCGCTGTGAAAGTCGTGGGTAACAGCAATGATTTATAAAGCTGAAGCTGTTGTTTGCAAAAATAACGATGATGCCCAAAATAACTATTCTACGACGAAGTCGCAGGCACAGCTAGTGTATAATAAAGCGGAAGAGAATAGAAAGTCTGAACAGTGAAGATATTAAAAAAATATTGGATATATGTACATATAGTTGATAGCAGAACATCTTCCAAAAATTAAAAAATAATCGACAATTTATCTGTTTCACTGTTTATTTCAACAATCATCACGAAAAAACGGTAGAACGGAACATCATGTTTTTTCGTAGTATTATTGTCTAAGGAGTGTCAAAGGCTTTTATAATTCCGCAATGACGCGAGGCAATCGCGGCTGTCTGATGGATGAAATCATGAAATATTACATGGTTAACAGTGTGAAGGTGTGTGTGTGTGTGTATGATGAGTCTGAATACGATCACGCATTCTGTGTTAATCTATCTATTGCGTCGAAGAAACAGAATAAATAGACCAACCAACAGACTCTCGCTTTTATACAACGGTATGATTTGTAATAATCGAGTTAATCCAATCTATATACATACTTACGGGGGCATAAGCAGCCCTCTTAGCATGAAGCTTATTGTTACGGCGATTTGATAGTATCATGCATGGCTGGGGAGCCAGAGTCACCCGGGCCAACATAACTGGTGCTCCCACATTTGAACGCTACACAAAATACTCTCGTCCTCAAGCTAAATTCTTTTATCAAGTTCTTGGTCGGACAGCTACCCAGCAGACCTTTATCAATTACTTGAAGGGGTTTATCTGTGTCGTATGTAAACCCGAACTTATTCACGTTAGGTGCCACTCGTGTCAAGCCATAGCCCATAAGCGTGACTTCCTGTCCAATGAGCGCCGTGTACTCCACACTACTGAATCTTGCTTATCTCTCTACCAATATAGGTTCTGTACGAAGCAGGCAGATGTCGTCTTTATTATCAAGCGTAGTAGGCATAAAACCTTCTAAAATGAGAACAACTTGTTCGTTGACACTTGGCTTCTGATGCGTGTTACCGTATCTAATCTTTTGCGTGTACTCCACAATGTATAATGTCTTGTTCACAAGCCGCGGCTTGTATGGTCCTTTATGGCCACAGTGACCAGCGGTCAAGGTCCACGTGGCTGCAATTGCTGCTCCGGAACATGCTCCGAGTACTACTAAGTCAGTTCTATTTTGGAAAATTCTTTTTATATGAGATTCCTTTCTGACAGCAAATGGGAATTCACCAGGTTCTGCGTCGCGCCCGTCGACTATACGAAGACCAGGTTTTAATGATGTCGATGTTTTCAAATAAATACAAATGAGTACAAACGTTAGAGACACCATTTTGTAAAATAGGAAAAGTGCAAATCTGTATCTAATGCTCAGAGTTTCTAGTATTTTATTTTATTTTTATGTTAAAATTATGATGTAAATAAACATACTATTGTAATAACTTGGATAAATTTTATTGTTAATTGCATATTGATATTTGCTATTGCTCAATAGTATAGTAGCTTACACATAATTTATTTTCGCATTGGTTTATTCGTTACAAAACTGGTTTACCACGGGCTTATATTAACATAACTATTATTAAAAACCGGTCAAGTAAGTTGACATGCAATCTGTCTTAATTTTTATTTGTAAGTACACTTTTTTTATACACTAGGTGGTTCATTTGTACACTAGCTGGTTCCTGCGACTTTGTCCGCGTAAAATAGTTATTTTATTACCATAAATACGGGTCTAATGAGTTATCTTTAAAAGATAGACATATACTGTTGACATTTTGTTAGATCATTTAAGAAAAATAATTCATTATTACATATTTTTTTAAATTATTGAACCGTTTTTGCAGCGCACGCAACGGAAGCCCTCAAAGATGAATATTTTTTCCCGTTTTTTCCACATTTTCCATTATTTCTTCGCTCGTATTAGTTGCATCGTGATAGTATATAGCCTAAAGCTTTCCTCGATAAATGGTAAGTAAAACACAAAAAGATTTTTTTTAATTCGCACCAGTAGTTCCTGAGATTAGCGCGTTCAAACAAACAAATAAACAAACAAACTTTTCAGATAGATAATACTCAACATAAAACCATAATAAGAAGTGGTTAGCGAGAGATTTATAATTATCGGATAGTTCAAAAAAAATATATAAGAAAACTCGTCCAGAAATACTCTGTCTGTTTACTCAACTCCCATGTTTGAAATTTATGAGACTGAGAGAGAAAATGTGTATTTTTATATAATTTTTAGGGATCCGTGGATTAATCATTCCTTTGATAATGTCTTACATATCTTGCACATATATGTTTACATCATTAATTTATTGTACTCATTTTTACACTTTACGGTGTATGCACTTTGGCAGTTGATCATTAAAGTTATGGTTCTGTCAGTTGAAATAATGATAAAATGAAATTTTAAGTAACCAGGTTAGGAATGTCAAAATTTCCTAAAAATTCATTCCTAACCTGTCACAGTGTTACAAGGGGAGTGTGACAGGCTAGGAATCATTCACCATTACTTCATCTGAAGGAACACCCATACAAACGACGCTGTGGCCTGTACTAGAATGGATATAGCTACTAAACGAAGCTCCAGAAACATACCGTCAGGCGCTTCTAATAATAAAAAAGTTTAGCATAGTTTGAAAAAAAAATTTTTTTTTTCTGTATTGAGAAAAGATAAAGTAGAGCATTAAACCTTACTCAAAAGTGATGATTATGTATTTTTAATAAGTATACAATTTTATACGGAACCATATATTAACAATATTGGCTACACTTTTATTTTATTACATCAGAAGCGTAGTAGAAACAAATTGGGCGTAAAATGTAAGCAAATTCGAGAAAATGTTCTGTTTTACATGACTGGATATAAAATATGGACGTGGTACTTTTTGATCAGCTATTTTAAGATTTTTAAACTTTACCAGAAAAGATAAATAGCTCTATGTGAAAAGGTCACCCTTTGTACATATCTAGTTTTAATTTATTTAAAATGTACATAATGTGTTACATATATTATCAAGTACGATATATTTATTTATTTGACATTATGCTCTATAAGTTATATACCTAATTGTAATAATTATGTGTGTATGTATAATACATACAAATTAATAAGTAGTTAAAATAACACAGACCTTAAAGTTAGTGTCTGAATTCGATATATAAGACAGTATATTATGTAGATGTAAACAACTTTGTTTAATAATCGTCGTTATAAAGTATATGTTTTTTTGTAATTACCGAAAAGTTGCTGAGCAAAATTTCGTTTCTAAGTTAATTTCAGCCAATAAATTATGTAATACATTGCTGACCAATTTTCTCACGCCCTTAAATATAAAGTAACTATGCTGAATGTTCAGTATTTTTTGGCAAAAAGGTTTTCGCAAAACGTATTTAGGGGCGCGCTGCTTGACTGGATTTCAGCGTTTGGTTGCCGAGACGTAAATATCTACACAAATATATTAAAATATTATAATACATACCTGTCTGTCTCTTCAGTCGTATTTCCTCATGACTGAGGGTCATGACTCCTCTTTAGAATCAATTCTTTGGGGGAGTTTTCTTGGGGATGTATATTTTGGTGATCAACTTTGAACGGAAATACATACCTGTACAGGAATCAAAGTCCGTGGAAGGACCTGGGTGCCCACTACGATGTATCTGCATAAGAGAACTCCCGAAACGAATTGATTCTGCAGGGGAATCACGACCCTCAGTCAGGAGAAAATACGACTCAAGAGAGAGAGAGAGAGAGAGAGAGACAGGCAGTCTGTAGTCAGACGTAAACCTATCCCACGTAAAAAATAAGACAGGAATGAAACTGGCTCTTAGACGAGACTACCGCTGCTTAGCAACAGAATTACTACACTGTAGGCACAGGTAGCAAACCCCGCGATTTCCGTTTCGCCACCAGATGATTTTCCCTGTTTTACCGCTTTTCTGTTGAAATTTTTCCTGAATTTTCTTTGCTTAAAACTTCACGGAGCCCAACACCTTTCTAACGAATGCAAAACCGTGGAAATCGGTTCGTGCGTTCTGGAATTATAGCGTCAGGAAAGAAAACCTGACTTATTTTTATATAGCAGAAAGAATATGCAGGTAACATCCGGTACTTTCCCAAATAGTGGGAAATCGAAAGCAAGTTTTATAAAACTGTGTTTGGCTGTGAAGTCTCCGACATTGGTTCGAGGGTTACCACCAGAAAATACAAAAAAAAACCCATACCTAACTGATTTCTATACACATTTTTAAACTTTACAATATGTCACAATCTTCGATCCTTCCAACCCATAGTGACAGGTATTGTTTAGACAAGCATATTACTTCTTCTTCTTCTTATCGAATGAGAGTGGCCAACTCTAGTGTCGAGAGTTTATCAAGCCGCCCGAAGGACCTCTGACATGGCTTAACGACTACAATTTAACGTTTCATCCGACCCATGGAAGTGCCCAAAATGGAATGCCACTTTTCGGTCACCCATCTAAGGACTGACTGCGTCGACCTTTGCTTAACATGCGATTGCCTCCGCTAGCTGAGCTACGGGCGCTAAGCAAATTACTTAGACTTTTATATAAACACAACATAATTCCTCCGTCTCCATTCCACCGTCGAACAAGCAGGAAGTCAGCAGGGCGTCACCGGTTCATGGTGGAAGTTCCAACGACTCGCACGAAGCGCTTTGCTTCTACCTTCGTAGTAAGGACGGCGAGACTATGGAACTCTCTACCTGGAGCCCTGTTCCCAGTTAATTATAACCCAGGGGTCTTCAAATCTAGAGTAAATAGGTTTCTTCTAGGCAAGCGTTCTACATCTTAGACTATAGCGGTGCTTAACATCAGGCAGGCTATAGTCAAACGTAAGCCTATTTCGTGTAAAAAAAAACAGGAAATACTGTAGTCAAACGTAAGAAAATCATTCGGTAAATATGTATCTACCTTTTACTAAGTACCTATAGTTAATTAATGACAGTAATCAGTTTCGATCAGTCTTATTGAAGACTGATCGAAACTGATTACTATCATGCCTGTTTAGAATAAGAAATCTAATTTCCTATACCTGTAAAATGTTACGACTTCCTCTATTGAAAAACATATTATTATCTTCCAAAATTAAAACAAACATTCTCACCGTAATGCTTATTACATGGATAGCTTTATTGAAGTGACGTACTTAAACGAATTATCCAAATTTACTTATTATTTTAAACCTTATGGGTATCATTATAAGGTTCAATAATTTCGTATATTTCTTCTTAATAATCAAGTGTAGTTACAGAAAACAGAGCTAAGGTATAACAAGAATTACCAAATTGAACTTTATAATAATACGATATAATGATTAAATTAAAATAGCAATATAAAAAGTATCTGATAATAATTATTGCAATCGGATATTTAGGCTTATCTAAATATCCTATTTTAGTTACTTTACGTTTATTTAATACTAGTGGGTGCTCGCGGCTTCGCTCGCATTAAGAAGTAAAACTTGCATCCCCTATTTCACCCCCTTTAAAAGTGACTTTCCAAAAATGCTTTCTTAGCAGATGCCTACGTCATAACATCTACCTTAATTCCAAATTAAAGCCCAAACCGTCCAGTGTTATGGGCTGTGCGTTGATAGATCACTATATCAGTCAGTCAATCAGTCACCTTTGAGTTCTATATGTTTAATATTAATTTCAAATCGTAAGCTTATTTCGTTTGCTATTGTGATATTTATTACAAAATCAAAGTTAAAATACAATTTCCACCGTCAAAACTTATTTCTGGAAAAATAATTCATTAGGCCAGTTTTGCTCAATGGATACACGTTTGTCTTTCAATATAAAGAGACCAACCGCGGTCCCGCAGTACTCAGCCCTACTCTGACATGTTTTTCATGTAACGTATAAGGTTTGCACTCGCTTGGCGGCGAAGGAAAATATCTTGAGGGTACGCACAGGATCGTAAAACTCAAGCCTATGGGCCATTCGTGGAAGGACCTGGGCACCCACCACGATGTATCTGCCAAAGAGAACTCCCCTAACGAATTGATTCTGCAGGGGAGTCACGACCCTCAGTTATAAGGAATTTGACTGAAAAGTGAGATTTTTTAAATTATGAAATGATAGAATACAAAAGCTTAAGTCTGTTTTTTTTGTAAAAATTACCGGTAATTGTATAGAGTTTCAATTATTAGGTTATAGCCAATTAAGTAAAAGTGACGCAAAAAAAAACGATACATAAAATTAGAATCACTGCAGAAACTGTAGGTAACCTCAAGTATTCTATGTTAAAATCCCAGATTTATTTAGACAACACAACTAAGTTATTCTGTAGGGAAATATGGCATTTCATAACCGCAAAATTTAATTTGAAACTAACAGCAAAACCTCTGGTAAGGTCAAACCTCGGAGGTCCTGAAGTTGTGAAAAGTACTTACATTATATAATCATATAGCTCGGTCAGTGAACTAGTATATATAATTACATATGTAATTACAGTACTTAACTAACTAGTTCTATAAAGATTCATCAAAATAAAAACATGTTAAAAGTGAGTGGCGTGACTTGGGAGAGGCCTTATGTCCTGAATTAAATTACAGTAGGATGATGGTGAAATTGGTAATGGTATAAAAATGGTATAAGCTTTAGCAGCAACTGTAATCACGACCATTTTTTGCATTGGTGACCAAAAGTGGGTTCTTTTTTTACCTTGAATAGGCTTACGTTTCCGTGTTAGAGTTGACTTCTCTCATACAAACTTAGTAAAATTTAAATAATATATTTATCTTACAGTACTACAGGTAAAACATAGTTAAGTAACTTAAGGTTTGTAATATGAGAATGGTAAAGAGATAGAGAGTATTCCAACCGCCCTTGAGACCTCTCACAAAGCTTTATAACTGCTGTATCTACTTGTAAACCGTCCAGAAATTTCAATTTTACATGTCATATGAACCACGAAAACCAAAAATCTATACTAATATTATAAAGCTGAAGAGTTTGTTTGTTTGAACGCGCTAATCTCAGGAACTACTGGTGCGAATTGAAACATTCTTTTTGTGTTGAATAGACCAGTTATTAGGCTTTAGACTATATAACATCACGCTGCAACTAAAAGGAGCGAAGAAACGATGGAAAATGTGGCAAAAACGGGGAAAATTATTCATCTTTGAGGGCTTCCGTTGCGTGCGCTGCGAAAAAGGTTCAAGATATGAAAAAAATATGTACATACTAAAAAATTAATGCCCAAAATAACTAATCCACGCGGACGAAGTCGCAGGCACAGCTAGTAACAAATATCAGGGATCCATCTGCGTTTATATGTAGTTGCTTAACTTTGAAAACAAACAATCAGTCCTCCGAGTAACAAAGGTTAAGAAAAGGCATTTACAATATAATCCTACATTAAACGCAATTTTGAAGAGCGCTGTGTAATATCAGAAGGCTCAGTATCGCCCACATCCCGCCTACTCTATATGATATGATTTAAAATAAAACCAAATACTCGTTACATTTTTTAAGCCCATTTGAACCTCTTCCCGCTCGAAACTAGAGCACACAAACACGTGAATGAATTATTAATTTAACATAAACTTTATATATGCGAATTGTGTAATCTGTAATACCGCATAGCGTTTATAAAATCTATGGGACTGCGCTTTTCTTTCAAGCAAATACTAGCTACCTCTGTCTTACGCTCGGAAAATTCGTATTGTTGTCTCACTGTGGCCTGAAAGCGGGAAATTCTATGGGCAAAATATTCAGACCTGTAGATTGTGCCGCGACGAATGGACGGCTTTTCACAAGCCGTTTTGCTAAAATTTTCCCGCGCAAAATAACTTTTTAGTGAAAACCTTTTTAGTGTTCTGTCTTTTTGATTGGTGCGTTTGAATGGCTGTAGTGATTGTGATGTGATTATTTGATGGTAGAGCATATAGTGCTCAGTTAGTGTTATTGTTAATTAGGTTGGTGTTAAGTTGAAAGACATAATAGTGAGGTATGTATCAACTATAAATGTTTACTATCAATCAATTTATACTTACTCATACATATATATTGTTATAAGAGTCGATACATTTTTGTTTGTGGGATAGGTTTGCGTTTTTTTAACCTGCCTAATGTTAAGCATTGCTGCAGCCTAGGGTGTAACACGCTTACCTAGAAGATACCTGTTAACGCTAGATTTGAAGACCCCTAGATTGTAATGAGCAGGAAACATACCCTCTAGTAGACTGAATATTATAATTTCTTTTTGTGCGTTACACGCTTAATATGTATCGTAATCAGGCCCATATAAGTATAGCTGTAGGTGAAATTAAACTTAGGTACATTAAAACATGATAACAATAAACAATACAATGACTAATTGATAAAAGTAATAATTTAAGTTAGTAAAAAACCTGGCAATAAAAACTAAACTTTAGAAATGTTTTCAGTTCAATTGCTGTGTTGTTGTTTTGACCTATTTTTGTTTGTGTGTTAGAGAATTTTGGCCACAACATTTATATACCTATATATTTTCAACCATACATGTACCAAAAAAATCAGTGAATAAAATAGTTTGAAAAGGCTTTGTATATATTGTATCAAGCAATAAAACACCAAAAAACAGCAAGTAAACTAAAACAGTTAAAAACAAACTGACACTTTAACAAATCTGTCAATTAAAGATAAGATTTACGTTTGCCGACAAAACATGTATTTATTTCATGTGTGTAACATGTATGTATTTCATGTGTGTAACATGTATTTATTTCATGTGTGTAACATGTATTTATTTCATGTGTGTAACATGTATGTATTTCATGTGTGTAACATGTATGTATTTCATGTGTGTAACATGTATTTATTTCATGTGTGTAACATGTATGTATTTCATGTGTGTAACATGTATTTATTTCATGTGTGTAACATGTATGTATTTCATGTGTGTAACATGTATTTATTTCATGTGTGTAACATGTATGTATTTCATGTGTGTAACATGTATTTATTTCATGTGTGTAACATGTATGTATTTCATGTGTTTAACATGTATTTATTTCATGTGTGTAACATGTATGTATTTCATGTGTGTAACATGTATTTATTTCATGTGTGTAACATGTATGTATTTCATGTGTGTAACATGTATTTATTTCATGTGTGTAACATGTATGTATTTCATGTGTGTGAAATATATTGCAAATCTTGAATGATTCACAATGTATTTTTTCAAAGAATTGAAATTATCGTCGAGTTTTTACGACTAGTATATTATTTGAATTAAGTTTTTAGTATCTCTTTGAGTCATATTTCCTCATGTCTGAGGGTCGACTCCCTCGCAAAATTAGTTTAGTTTCACTAAGGGAGTTTTCTTGTGCAGATACATCGTGGTGAGCGCCCAGGTCCTTCCACGGAAGACACATGTCCTCGGATTTTGTGGTCCTCAAACATGTCGTTTCCTCACGATGTTTTCCTTCACCGCTAAGCGAGTGCAAATCTACTCTTAACTTGAAAATGCAAGTCATTGGTGTAGGGCCGGATTCGAACCAGGATGCGTCTGGATGAAAAGCAGACACTGGAACCGCTGAGCCACACTAGCTTGTCGTTTCAAGTTTTTAGTACAGAATGATTTTTCCCATTTTATATTGCTATCAATTTAAGTTTTTTTTAAATCGCATCCAAAGGGTAAATTTTCTTGAGTATGTATATTTTAATTATATTTTGGTACTTACAAGGTGTTTTCTAACTAAAGATATTAGTATTTTTAAATGTAACTTTCTATAGTAGAGCCAATTATATAAAGCCAAGTTTGACACCAGTACCAATATAAAGTATATTTTACATAATTTTCAAGTAAACTTTTAACTTGACAATTAATTATTATTTACTAGTGGGTTTTCGCGGCTTCGCTCGCAAAAAGAAGTAAAACTTGCATCTCCTTTAAAAGTGGCATTTCCGCAAACCTTTTCTTAGCGGATGCCTACGTCATAACATCTACCTGCATGCCTTTCAGCCCGATCCGTCCAGTGGTTAGGGCTGTGCGTTGATAGATCACTATGTCAGTCAGTCACTTTTGAGTTTTATATCCTTTCATTACAATATTTAGATTATAGCTACCAGGTCACCTGAAATGATATCTGCACAAGCGAACAAGTGAAAATAGTGAAATGAGAGTAGGTATCAAACGAGCTTGCCGAAATTCAACATATATATGATACAAGGTGATTTAACTTATTACGTTGTTTAAATAAAGTCTTACTTTATTTAATTAATTGCAACTACAACCTACAACGTTTAATACTAAAGTTTTGGCTTTGTTTTTAGTATTAAGTCTTAGTTTCAATAACGTTCAAACCAATAAAATAATTTGTATTTATCAGGATGAATAATCTATCTTATTGCATTGTAAAAAAAAATGTATGGTGTCACATTAAATACCAGTATCAAATTAGCAATTAACGTTTTTCAAATTAAAGTATCCAATCGCAAAATTGAT
This sequence comes from Macaria notata, assembly GCA_927399415.1. Classification (NCBI taxonomy): domain Eukaryota; kingdom Metazoa; phylum Arthropoda; class Insecta; order Lepidoptera; family Geometridae; genus Macaria; species Macaria notata. The sequence continues at coordinate 9,881,003 of OV656741.1, forward strand.
TTTCAAATATCGCAAAATTAATCGAAAAAAAATCATTAAAACAAAGTAAAATAAAAACAGATCCCTCATAAAGAAAATTTATAAGATTTTTACTCAGCCTCATTCTGTTATCTAATATAATAAGGTATTTTATAAAGATTCCCTTTTATAAGAACCCTACATTTTTTTCGAGGTCTGTGATGAATTGAAGGCAAGTGGTCTTATTTATTAAGGGATTTTATTGAGCCACTTTATAAAATAAGTTTGATGAATGCAGTACAAAGAATAAATGTATATATTTCTTCTAGGTAAGCGTGTTACACCCTAGGCTGCAGCAATGCCTAACATCAGGCAGGCTGTAGTCATACATAAACCTATTCCACGAAAACTAACTAGGATCCCACGTAAAAATCAATCTATCTAGTTTTATTATTACATAAAGGAAAGGTTTTTAAGTAAAGTAAACGGTTGGACTAAATTGGGCAAAGTTTTGATACATAGATAGGTCATATAACAGGCTGCTTTCCGTTCTTCTTCAAATTTACTCTATAACAAATAGCGCTGTAGGCAGCCACTAATATAGGTAATTATAAGAGTATCGGCGTAAAAGGGAGGAGGCCTATACCCTGCAGTGGGTCTCAATAGGCTGATGATGATGATGATAGAACAATACCTAACATAACCGTTAAGCCCGCAAATAGCCTTTTATTAGGAACAATGGCAATTATAGTAATTGTTTTCATTTAAATTTGCGAAAACAATTATGCAAACAACATCTGTTTCTACCTATCTAATTGTGCTCCATCTTTGTTGCAGGTTAATTAAATAAAACGCTTCGCCAAATTGGAAACTGTTCCTGCGAAGTATAATTAGGATAAATTTAAATTTAGTATTGGAAAATTGTGTTAACAAATTAACAAAAAAGTTTCAATTCGGCTGTTGTAATAAAGAAATCTAATATTGAAAAAGATGTACATTGAAAAAATTCAAGCTTCGAATTTCAATTCTTCATTAATGAGAACAAAAATAGAATGAATTCGAATTTCAAAAACAAGCTATTGATAAAGTGGAAATTAAAGATCGGAATTTAAAATTGGGTCCAAGTGGAGCAATCCGAATTTATTTTTAATAGAATTGTTGGCTGTATGTAAATTATAAAAATTAGAAAAATAATATGAGTAAAACATCATTTTAAAGATCGATAATCGTAAATGTTCTCAATTTGGAAAATTAGAAACAATCCTAATATTTAAAAAATCGTAAGTGATCTAAATTATAAAAAACCAAAATGGCGTCGCCGTCTGAAGACCCCAAAGCACCTTCACCGCCGCCTCCAGAACCACGACCGAGCAAAATGGAAAGAAGAATGTCTCATTTCAAAGAATACAAATTCTTCAGAAGTTTCAGCGCCAAGGTCGAGAACTGGCCAATGAGAAAAGCCGAACAGCTTTGGAGGAAAATGCGAGAACGGAAAATAGCAGGTGAGTAAATTTGCAAAACGATTCGCCCAACGTGGGGCTCGAACCCACGACCCTGAGATTAAGAGTCTCATGCTCTACCGACTGAGCTAGCCGGGCTTGTGATGGTCAGCGCCAAACTACAAGACAGTTATTTTATTGCATATTGTATTAATTGGTTATGTAAATAAAATACTCATTACGAAGCCAGTGCTAACCATCGCGATAGTAAAATAATGTTAGAATTAAACTCAGAATAAAATTTTCTTTGTGTTAATAGCTGGTGATATATTCTCGCCAAGAAGAATATTGTGGATATTTTTGTAAATCGAATGAAGCGAAAAAATCTTTAAAAGCAAACAGCGTTTCAAATATAAGTTTATTACAAAACGCGTGTTTAATATTAGTTTATTATATTAAGTACCTATATATTATATATAACCTATATTATACACAACCCTTGTGAATTTCTCTTTCACCAAACAACAGCAAAATATTGCTAAAACAGAACGCTAAGACGAAGAAAACAATGCAGAAACAAAAATCACAATGGGTACAATTTGTGCTTCTATAAAAGCATAGGCATTCATTGCATACCTTTTACCCTTCTATGTAAAGTATGCGCTTCCATTATTTTGAGAGAGGCAAGGAATGTCGATATGTTGCAGGCATCTGCATGTTGTTTCACAATGAGTCGGATATGATCCGATCAGCTCGTAGTAAAAATGGTAGAAATTAATTACAATGGTAGAATTTTATTTTTTAATTTTAAGACTATTTTTTTATTTTTACTGTAGATTTTATATGAATAATTATGTATAAAAATAAATGAATATATAATTAAGTGTAAATCGGGCTAAAATCATGAAAAAACAAAATTGAATTTATCATCGACGGAAACGAATCCGCTAGCTTTTGGCTCAGGGAACGTATCCGATTTTTCTGTTAAATAAATTTGTCAAAAGAATCGTATGGTTGCATTGTGATTTGGAAAAATCCTGTCCATGCCGATTGATTTCCGTCTCAATCGAATCGGATTCGTATCCGACTCATTGTGAAACACACCGCTGGTTGGATCTGTTATTCGATTGAATGACTAGCGCGTTCATATAATGACGACATTTAATTGAATGACTGCGACACTGCGACAGATATATGTATACCATGCCAAAGATTATTTTCTCCTGTAAAATTTAATGTAAAGTCACTACCTTTTATTGATATTATTGATGAGATTATTTGTATATTAAGCTTCACTATCTCTCCTCTCTGATTTAAAGATTTAGTACATACAGATAAACGATCATCAATCATTAAGATACGCTTTAGACACTGCATATAGTTTTAGCCCAGATCTCTTAGTAAATTTTCCTTTTATTTAATATATACGTTCCTCAATTTGAGATAGATATAAAAGATTCTAAGCTGATTTTGTTTTCAATTTTCTTTTGTTTTCAATCCATTAATTAAAAGAAGTTTTGAAAATGATGGTTATTATTTACCTACCAAGTTCCCAAGGAAGTTTAAATAAATCATTTAAAGATTGCTTAGTGTGGGGCTAGATGGCGCTGTGTGCCATGTCCCGGAATATTTATTTATTTATTATTTATTTAGATGTTCTTGCAAGTACAGTCAAGAAGGCGTAAGCTGAGCTTTGCATTTGTGTGGGTGTACATAGATAGTGTAGGTGAGACAATCGGCTTCTCCATCGTGCGATAGCGCCATCTCACTCCCCCGCCCACCTGCCATACTTCACCCACACAAATGCAAAGCTCAGCTTACGCCTTCTTGACTGTACCTACTTATAATATGACATAGGTAGGTACTTACAGCCGTGTCGGTTTAAAACTTTTGCTAAAGTAGCTAAAGTCCATTTGTTGGTTTGTTTTTCCATATTTGAACGAAGCGACTGATCATCCTGATATTTGTTATGGAGGTAGTATATGATCTCGAAAAAGAACTACATACTTGTTATTCTGAAAAGCAACGCAAGTCAAACCGCGAGCATAAATTAGTGAGTAATAAGTTCCCATAGTTTTTTATTATAAAATAAATAGATTATATAAACCATTACTCTGTGGCTTACCTAGACTTGAAATAAACAACCTACGTTAATCTAGCCTACTTTTCTCTTAGCTTCATTCAGAAAATACAGGTATTCATAAAACGTGAGAAACTCTGCTTTTAATAAGCCCTTTGTTATTTAGGGATTGCCACAAACATGCGCAAAATATCGATTTACTAGGATCTTCATTTAAATTAATTGAACTGTTGAATTACATTCGTAATAAAAAAACTTTGGTTTGAAATGTTTTCGGCCTATATCGGTGTATGTGCGAGTATACGATGTTTGTACATACTAGCAGTACCCCGCGATGTTATTCGCGTTATTTAAGCCAGGATAAAAAGTAGTTAATGTGTTAATACAGAGTCTAATTTTATCCAAATCGGTTCAGCCCTTAACAACGTAACAGAGTGTCACTAAGTAACATGCACACAATACGCATAGAATTTCGCCTTTATAATATTGTGTAATAATATTATGGGATGTGTTCACAATGTAAACCGTTTTATTTTTTTAATTCCACCCAGAAATAACGCATGTATGTGACCAGCTAAAAGCTTTGAAAGAATATGAGTTTTAATTTTATTCTATACTTGACGAATGGTGGGAAATTGAAGGGCGAGAAAATTAATTTTCTTTTTCAAGTTTTTACGATCCCTTTTGAAGTTTATCTTCTTCGCGACCTTTGGGTCAATCTTTGGTTTATTGTTATACTAAAATTGTAAAGGTGGATGGATTTGCATTTTTCTACCTTCGTGTAAGATGGCGTAGATGGATCTTTAGCGTTTTTTTACACAGAAAATCCTTGAAAATCTTTAAAAGGAAGGACATCATATAGCTTATAGGGTATAGGTTACTACTTTATCCTGTGGTATAGGTACATAAGGACTTACGACACAGAATATAGAAGTAGTACTTACGAGAAGATGTAAAAATAAAAGTCACACCCAGGTTAATAATGTTGTACTTACCTAAGTGATATTCCTAATAATCCTTAATTTATCATCATCATTATCTCTATCCCACTGCTGGGCGTAGGCTCTTTGAATGTGCCAGCTGCTAATAATCATATAATATATCGAAATTTTTGTATATTTCACGTTAGCTATTTAGTCCTGTGAGATTGCTAGTATTTTCAGGTTACCCTGTACAAAGTAAATACGTAAAATTGTCACCTACATACTACCTATACCTATACATTGCCGATAGTGATAGCGGTGGCCTCCAAATGTCACGGTCAAGAACCCCATGAGGACTTTAGTCTTCAACATTGTTTTATGGGGCTGGGTAGATTTTACAGTGGGGTTTGGGCTTTTTTGTGTCTTCCGTGGAAGGACCTGGGCCATGATGTATCTCCTCAAGAGACCTAGAGACCTCAAGTAGAGTCAAGAACCATGATTTGACCCTCAGTAAAGGAGAAATAGACTGAAAGAGGAGGAGAGGTTAAGGTTACAGTAAAGAAAGAAAGAAAACATTGTTTTATTGTGACCAATTTTTAGAACACACACCAAAAACACCAACAATTACATAATGAAACACAAAATCTTTTTTATTTTTACGTTGGATTGGTTTACGTTTAACTACAGCCTGCCTGATGTTAAGCATTGTATGTGTATGTGTACAGTGGTGTAGTATTTGTTTTTTCGTATAATACTGCCCAACTCTAGTGTCTAGTAAGACTACTTTTAAAACCTCTGTGAGGCTCTGAGATGGTTTAGCAACTATAAACAGTCAGAACTTACAATTTGAGACATCATCCGATCCAACGAAGCGCCCAAACGGAATGCCAGATTTGTCCACCCATCTAAGAACTGGCTGCATCGACAAATGTTTTACATTGATGCGTTAGTTTTTAATCTGATTTTAACTTTTTACTATCACTATATTGTTGGTCAAAAGCTAGAAAAATACACCACAATAAATGTAAACAACAAAACAGCTACAAAATATAAAACATCACCACTTAGGCAAATCTACCCTTCCAAGTATCCACTATTGGTCGGGTAAACAGGCCCCTACGTTTTATGTACGTTTTGCTTATAGCAACTAGATTAGATTGGGCCTTCCATAAACTTGGCTATAAAATTCGCCAAGACGCATAGATAGCTACAGAGTTCGTAGAAAACTATTAAACCTTTTAAAAAGTGGCCTAAGTTACTCCTAGGACCGAATGCTACTACTATGCAGAAAGTCACGATGATCCGTCGCTCCGTTACAGTGTGAAAGCGTAACTAACTGACTATACCTATATAGACATATTAGGTACAATATAAAGAAAGAATAATTCTACATAAGATAGACGCGGCAGGCAGCCCCAAAGGGAGACCTAGGAGATTCAACAGCTGTGGATGATGATTATAATGTTAGTAACAGAAAGGCAAAATTCCATTAATTTTGAAAAGAAAAGCCTCGAAGACGGTTTAAAAAACTCTCAACACGTAACTCCATGTGACAAAATTTACATATGTACTGTTTACTGATGGTTATATTATATCTTTCTAAGTACTTACCTTTATTTATTAAACTGACTATTACCTCAGAGAATTTCCTTCCCAAAGCGCTAGAGGAAGTTGTAAATTGGAAGTGTTTACAGTAAAACCAATGGAATGTTAGATTCATCTATACGATGACAGTTTTATTATTCAGCTATATATAACGGTTAGGCCCTTCTTACACTAGATCGAAATCTTTTTCGTTTCATCTAAGATATATATAATATGTTTTTTTTTTTTAAATAAGACAAGCGTGATTGTTATCTTCGTGTGCGTGTCAAACGGCGTCAAAACTTAGAATATCATTGCTTATAAGTATTATGAGTAGGTACATTACAGAAACAATGATATCAAATATTCCAAGTTTTGCATTCCAAAACAATGCATCCTTACATTACTTTTCATCAATGCTCAATGCCTATTAATTTCATATTAAAACCATTGCCTTCCAAACGGAATAAGAGTTTATACGCATAGCTGCTTTTTATTAATAATTAAATATTCGCAAAATGTTAGGTACAATTTAAATTCATAATGGTTTAATATATATATCATAACACAGTTGCACATCACAACAAAATATATTTCTGTCAGACTTACAGTAATTTACAAGCTACATAGATTGCTCACTCCACTTGTAGAGACAATAATCTATGTAAGTGGGAAGTTGGAGAGGCGAAACACACGTCAACGAAATTGTCTTTCCAAGGAAACTTGAAAATACGGAATGTAAATGCCAAATGTAGGAACGTAAATGAGTCTAAACCGGGGTTAAATAAAAAACCATTGCAATTTTAATTAGTCATAGTCATTTATTCATGTAACATATATATGTAATAGCTATCACAAAATAAACGAATAAATAAAAATAAATAAAAAAAAACAAATGCTGAAAATTTAAAAAAGAGAGAATTTAGAATTTTTTATACATAAAACAATTTAATAATTAGAATTCTACCTATATTAATTTTGGTAGTGGTGGTGGAACACACAAACACATAAATTTGTAGTCTGACGTCGCGGAGCAGTCGTATCGTAGCGGATCCGCAAAGTAACGCCTGATTCAATACTCATTTATCTTATCTAATATATAAATCAGAATATCTGACAAAATGTGTGATATTAGTTTATTATGCTGAATGCTAAACCCGCAGGTTTTATTCATAGACTTAATTGAAAACGAGCGATAACTCGAATTTGTGAATATTTGTGGATTTTCGCGTCTGGCTTAGTTGACCCAAAATGACACAGGTTAGGTTAGAATCCTGCCGGTCATAAATAAATAAATAACATATTATCTATACTAATATTATCTCTCTTGAAATGATCTAAAAAAATGTCCACAACAGTATATGTCTATCTTTTAAGGTTAACTCACTAAAACCGTTTTTATGGTAATAACTATTCCACGCGGACGAAGTCGCGCGCACCAGCTAGTATATTATAATAATTGTCTTATCTGTTTATTTAAACGTTCATAACGCAAAAACGGCTGAACGGATCATCATGATTGTTGGTTTGTAGGTACATAGTATGAGGTCTAAGGAGTGTCAAGGGCTACTTTTTATCCTGAAATAATGCAAGCCAAGCCGCGGGCGTCCACTAGTCACAATCACAAGTCACAAAACAAAACTTATAAAAAGTGTGATACTTTTGTGAAATGCTTTTGTATTGTTCGTCCTATCAAGGCCATAAGTCCTACTACATATTTAGGCCTCATTTTTTTGAACTTTTCAACCAATTTCCTATTTACTTCTTACAAAGTACCTTTTGAAACGTGACTCGCCTCGCCTTGACCTTTCATTCATATCTGTCGGCGAGCGCGCGCGCTTTTGATGTGCCCACTCAGACGGGCATATAAACAAACATGCGCGGACACACACGCACTAGTCAAGATTTTTAGCTTCTTAAAAATGACGGTAATCATTTTCGACTCGTATGTTAAGTAATTAATATATTAGCTTCTAAACACGTTTGCAATATTTCGTGAATTTGTATCAATTTGTAAGTCTGTATGTCAGTCCGCAATGTTTTATCAAAATCGTTAAGGTAATTTTTAAGATACGTGCAATTTAGGGGAAAGTGAACAGAACTTTTGTTAAATTAAAAAAAAAACGCTGTATTATCAATAGAATATCTGTACTTGAACATATAATTATGACACATAGGTACTTCTAAATATGTATACTCGTATATGTAGGTACTGTATATGTAGGCAAGACGTGTTCATTTAAAATTTCATTTTCTAACTTGTATCATATTGAGGTAGCGTAGCTAGAAATAGTTGAATTTTATATGTTTTTAAATTACAGCTTTTCCAAAAGCTCTTTAAATCTGGCGTAGTGCGTATCCTCTCCTATCGTTATCAGAGTCGATATCAAGTGGTAGGTTTGGCTCTCTGCCAGCTCCGACGATGTAATAGGCGAGCTTTTATTTATATTCCACACTCGAGTACGCAATGCGATTTTTTTATAGATTAAAAACAAGTTTAGTTCGACTGAGAGTGGCCTAGTTTTTATAGTAAGGAATTGCTTGTACAAAAATCTTGATTTCAATAAGATCTATAAAATCTGAGAACATGACATGTTTTCAGTGGAAGGTTTTGTTGGCCTAAGGGCCTCTGATATGGATTTTTGTTAGTCGTAAAACCATGTCAGAAGCCCCGGGCTGCTTGATAAAACTCTCGACACCAGAGTTGGCCACTCTCATTCGATAAGAAGAAGTGGAAGGGTTCTGAATGCCCATCACGATGTATTTACTTATCCAAGAGAATAGTATCACTCACACTGCTAGGGTTAATTTTTACCTATTTAGTATCTACTTTACAGATTTGATTAAATAAAAAAAAATGTGTGAACTGCTATTTTCAGTAAAATAAAATTAATATAGCTAATAACAAAAATATATCTTCGCACTTAAGAAAAGTTCTAGCAGAACTTGTTAATGTAACTTGCAGCTGCAATTTGAGTAGGCGTTAACCAACGAAGTACGTTTTGTTCTCAGACAGATCTGATAAAATCAAATAGGAAGGTTTAGCAGTTATCAAAATAATTATGAACACAAACAAAAAGAAAATTAAAACTTACTATTGTAGTAAACTAAGATATACTCAAATCATAATCACAATTGAATAAACTTGAATTACAATTATCACTTTATTCATAAAGCCTTTACACGTCACATTGTATAGTTGTAAATACTAGAAAATAATTACAGTACTATTTAATATGTATATGTAAATTTACAAGTCAATAACTAAATTGTCAAATTAGGAATCAATTCATGTCATTATTAGAGGCAGAAGTGTGTTTTATTTTTTGTTTTCACGCCGGCGCCGTAACCGAGCAACAGATTATTTCAATTTAGTAAGTACTTATGACATACGCTACACTTTATCCCCGAAACAATACTAACTAATGAATATTTTTACGTATGCAGTAGGTAGGTAGTCAAATAAAGTACTTACCTTAACTGCCTACCATAGAGCTTATATGCCCATATGCGTTGTTTTTATATGCAGCTACAGCACAGAATACTGAAGGTTACGATATCTATCTATATAGTACCTATCTGTACCTATAGTAGTTCTACAGTAGCAAGATCCTTGACAGTGCCTCTCAGATAATGTCACAGTACTCACAGTACGCACGTCGCATCCCATTTAGGATTCCATCTGGCCCACAGATGCGCTCGATACATTTATAGTGCACTGCTGGTGGTCGGACCGACAGACCGCTTTTATTTTATGTGAATGTCCTGTAGGATAATAAAATTGTTTTTTATTGGAATGTGATACATTTAAAATGGACTAGACAGTAAAAAGTATACATAGAAGTGTAACAAACATACACCATTCGATCTCATTTGAATACATGAAGTTTTTTGTTATAACATGTATTCTATGGTTATAACCAGTGGGTGCTCACGGCTTCGTTCGTATTGACAAGTAAAACTTGCATCCCTTATGTCACCCCTTTAAAAGGGCATTTCCAAAAATCCTTTCATAGCGGATGCCTACGTCATAACATCTTCCTTCACGCCAAATTTCAGCCCGATCCGTCCTGTAGTTTGGGCTGTGCGTTGATAGATCTAATACAAATTATTTATTCATAACTCCATAGTTACAAGTCAGAAGTAGATAACATGTGTTGTTAACAATAGTAAACAAAATAAAAAATAAAATGTCAGTCACTATGTCAGTCAGTCAACCACTCAGTCACCTTTGAGTTCTATATATATTTAGGTAGGTACTAAAACAAAGCTGGTCATTCACCTACTACATTATATCCATCAATTCAATTTGTCAATTAAATCGCTCGAGTCGATCCTAATGCGTTATTCAAGCGGCAGGGTGAGTATGAGAGTCAGTTTCCTGGGACAATGTCTGCGCAGGATTTACATACAATGCGAGCGTGCGCACGCGCTTCAATGGCTAGATCGTGTGGTGGCCATGGCTTTTATTTTAACACAAAAGGGTATGGAAATAAAATTGAGTTTTTTGTAAATCTATACTTATATTATAAAGCTGAAGAGTTTGTTTGTATGTTTGTTTGTTTGAACGCGCTAATCTCAGGAACTACTGGTGCGAATTGAAAAATTATTTTTGTGTTGAATAGACCATTTATCGAGGAAGGCTTTAGGCTATATAACATCACGCTGCAACTAATAGGAGCGAAGAAACAATAGAAAATGTGGGAAAAACGGGGAAAATTATTCATCTTTGAGGGCTTCCGCTGCGTGCGCTGCGAAAACGGTTCAAGATATCTAAAAATGTGTACCAAAGAATTATTGCTCTTGAAATGATCTAACAAAATGTTCGCAACAGTATATGTTTATCTATTAAGGTTAACTCACTAGAACCGTTTTTATGGTAATAACTATTCCACGCGGACGAATTCGCGCGCACCAGCTGGTAAACTATAAAAATATACCAAAATACTAAACGAACTGTGCAAACCCCATTTATATCCACTAAAAAATAAAGAAGTTATGACCAATTTAAGATTTCATTCCATCTCTTTCTTTCAAAACAGATTTTTCTATGTATTTTGTATGGCGTTAGTGCCATGTGACGTCACATGGCATGTCGGTTCTCTCTGTCTAATCGTAAACTAAAAACGTGTATAACTGCGTTATTGTTAAAGTTAATTGAAAAACAATTTCAAAAAAAGTAATAAAAAAAATCCGCCAAAAGACGATTTTTGGAAATGCCACTTTTAAAGAGTTGAAATAGGGTATGCAAGCGAAGCCACGAGCACCCACTAGTTTGTGTTATAATACTGCTGAGTCTCGAAATCCTTTTACAAACATTTTTCGTCAGTTTAATGATTAACAGTTTTCAATTGAAATTTTAGTGAGACCTTAGTCTTTACAATGTTGAATAGGACCTAGCTACAATCAACCATGATAAGTAAATTATTGGTCTTTTAGCGTCAAACGGTGTGGATCGGCACCCTCGTTTAAGAACCAGTTTCATTCTACATTCGACTATATTATTGCGTGTGTGGATGCCATCAAAATCATGTGAAATCTCAGCAACAGCTGTTAGAAAAAGATTTCACTATGAAAAGCTTAAGGCTTGCTTAAGCTTAATTTGAAAAGCTTGGAGTTAACCTAGTCTTAATTATCTATTCTTCATGGTCACAATACACAAATGACATCGCTGCGCATCGGTCGGTCACCTCGACTCATGTTTACCAATCCATCTATCTACCTATTCGTACAAACTCCTGCCAAACTATCAATCAGGCAGGTGAATCCTTGATATGTATTGTTAAAATTATACCATGTAAAAGCCAAAAAATATTAAGAATTGTCTAAATTAGATTATAGCAAAATAAAAATAGCTATTGACATCAAATAAAAATTACGTAAAAACTATTTATAATTAAGTAATTGAATAATTCTACAAATAGAACTAATGCTAACAATTACGTCTTAATCGATTACGGAGGCTTTATCGCTAAACGCTTATCATTTATGTTGTATCAAATGATATTTGGTATATTGTAATAAATAAATATTCCGGGACATTGCACTCATCGCCACCTAGCCCCACACTAAGCAAACGCTATGACCTTTCATAAAAATAATAATTCATGGCAAAACAAAATACTTCTTAGGATATAATATAAACTTGTATTTTAGAGAACGAGTCAGTTACTAGTATTATACAGTCATTGAATTAATTTTATTACAATTTGGATTAATCAATTAACCGTCACAAGCCAATAGCTGGCCATTAGATAGAAAGCAGTGACAGAATTATTGTTAGCAATAGAGATGAGGTAGCATTTGCCCGGATTGCAAAAAGTGCCGGATATGTCGGCAAATTTTGATGGTCTATGGCGTTTTTGAGTAGTAATATTTTTTAAATAGTCAAGTCATAGTTGCATATTGTAAAGTATTTAACAGAATTATTGTAACGTACATATTTGAGTTTAGATTTGGTCGGATGGCAATAATTGCCTGATATGTATTTTTTTATGGACTTTGATGTTTTTGAGTCGTAGTATTTGATTTTATAGTCATAATTATTTATTTGCATGATGTAAAAGGACATTGTTGTACAAAATATGAATTGTGAACACTGAAAAATTACGGTGATGGGGTATACAAATTATTCAAAGTAAGAAGCGGCCCAATGTACCTAAGTATTGAGCCATTAAGTTATGAGAACAATAAATTACTGTCTAAATTAAATAACAACACACAATTTAATTGCATATGTTAAGTATATGTATTAGAACATTAAGCAAATAAAAGTTGCAATTTTCATACTCCCTTTTTTAGCCTAAGCAACGTATTAAGCCTATATCGAGTTTTTAAGTTGACTGACATATCTGACAAAAGATTTGCCGGATAGTTTATTCCGGACAAGACAACTCTAGTTTTATTTCTAAGAAAACATTAAGACGAACATTTATGGTCACCCGTTTTCCCCTGTAATTAATTGTATTAATTGATTGTGATTTAATTTACCCAAATTCTTAGATAACAAACGAAAGTGGCACATTAATGGTTGTTACCTGTTAGTTTGTTCCTCTTGCCATTTGTTTGCTATTTTAATTAACACTTTGAATAAAATCGATGAATTTATGTGTCACAATAATTTAAGTTACAATTTAACTTCTTATATGAGTGATACACTCTGGTCTCGGGGTTTTCAACCCGTCCTTAGGGCATCTGATACGGCTTTACGACTGTCCCACTTCGTACACACTACTCCTTCTAATGGCTATTTTTTATCAATTTTTTTTTATAATAATAATTAATATTTATAATTATAACAACTATCTACAAAAGTAATAAAAATTCATCTGATTCTCAAATAAACTAATAGATAGATAGATTGATACTTTATTGGACACAAAAAACATAATACACAAAGAGAAAAAAAATTAAAACTAATGCCACAAATGGCGGCCTTATCTCTAAAATCGATCTCTTCCAGGCAACCGTAGGATGGAGAGGAAAATATAAAAAAAGACTAGACGGGGTGTACAATAACTAATATCAGCTTGACAATAATTAACGCTACTCTATATTAATCAAATCATAAGGTCAAAAGGTATAATAAAATCAATAAATCATAAACCGCGCTTTGTAATAAGACGGATAAGGAATAGATGTTTTTTCTAAGCAAGTATACAATAGAAATAGCATGATCTATTAAAATCATGCAACGCTGTAATCTAACGTCATTAACACTGCTGAGTGCCTGAAGTTCGCCGATGATCTGAAGTTGTACTCGAGCATCGGTTCCATTGAGGACTGTCACGCGTTACAGACTGACATTGATAATGTGGTAAAATGGGCCGCAGAAAACCACCTAGAATTCAACAGTTCAAAATGTAAAGTCATGACATTTACACGGTTACGCTCACCCATCAACTTCAACTACCATATATCAGGTGTCGGTCTGGAGCGTGTAACTGAAATCAAAGATTTGGGCGTGAAACTAGATGCGGGGCTCAAGTTCAATCATCATATTGAAGATATTTGTGATCGTGCTTTCAAGTCTTTGGGTTTTGTAATGAGGCAGTCGGCTAGATTCATGGACAGGGGTACTATAGTTCTCTTGTACTATGCGTTAGTGCGAAGTAAGCTGGAGTACAACTCTATCGTTTGGGACCCACATGAAGCTAAATACAATCTGATGCTGGAAAAAGTGCAAAAGAAATTTTCTAGGTACTTGTATAAAAAAATGTATGGTTATTACCCGTATTTGTATCCGTCTCTATTTGTTTCCGGAATGGTAGGCATCAATACGTTAGAAGTTAGGAGACGTTGTGCATTGATGATGCACTATTACCAGTTACTGAACGGTGTTATCGATGACCCGAGTACGCTCGCTCGCTTGTCGCTGAGCGTGGCTGCGCGGGCGCGCGAGCCCCGCGCGTGCTGCGCGCGCCGCCTGCTCGCGGGGCCGGCGCGCGTGCGCACCGACACTGCCAGGTATTCATCCACGGTACACGCCATAGATCTACTCAACGATATGATTGCTCAAATACCTGAGATTGATTTATTCAATACTAGATTTAATTCTATGTTACATTTTTGTATAAAATTTAATAGTGATCCAAGCTTCTATAAAGCTCGGTATTGTAAATTATAAGTACCTATATAAGTTATAACATACTGTGCGTTTTGGTAAAAGCTGTTAGCATGGTATGTAACTGAATTTAAAATAAATAAATAAATAAACGTAAAAACAAATTTAAAGCGTACAGAAATCACGATGAAAATATTATATTTTTCTTCAAATGAAAGCTATCATATATCCACAAGTAGGTAGCTATTTCTAAAACGTAAAGCCCAAACCGCATCGAAAAATAAGCAAACCAAATTAACTTCGTGAATAAATCTACAATCGGTTTGATTAACTTCACCATTTGTCTCTTTCAAATTAGATATTATTAAATATGTCTATTAAAGCGTATAATTAAATGATATGTTATACAACGAGTTCTACTAGATATCGAATCGGCCATTTGTTTTTATTTTGAGGTTATGTAAGTGGAAAAACTTTCCATTTCGATTAAATTGATGGCGTGAACATTAGTTATTTGAGTTAGTGGGATTTTTAAAGTAATTTTTTGCTTTGCTTGAGGTAAGTCGCATATAACTAGGCAAACACGGTTTTGTAATCTAATCTACTGAAACCGCAAAAGTACTTTGCAAATATTTTGCTTTCATTTAATTCAGTTTTATACAATTTTATTGAAGATGTTGATGAATACTTACTTTATTTATGTTATTTTTTGTATGTAACGTTTCTTCAATTATGAAAACATTCAAATAGAATAATATAAATTACAGATGTTTCTTACGGCAGAAATCATTATAATCATGATCAAAAAAATTAACACAATTTATGTTGTATTGTAATTTATGTTTATCTGTTTTCTTAAATAACAAGAGAAAGTGTTTATCTAAATTTAGACTACCTACTTAGTGAAATGCTTTTATGCCAAAAACAAGACCTAGACTTCATCCTATCCATTACAAACTTGATCTCCACAAATAAACCCAATAAAAAAGCGTAGAGCCACTTCGCTCAATCACCGACATAGCACGGTAACGGACAAGCCTAAGTGTATCATTTTGTAAGCTTACGGAGCACTCTCAGTTTCAAATAAATTAAACTGAGTGAATGTAAGGAATGAGATGAAACAAACTCATACTTTTATTTTTACGTGGTATAGGTTTACGTTTGACTACAGTCTGCCTGATGTTAATACAGTAATACAGTTAATACAGTAATATATATAATAACATACTTAATTTTTTACGTGTCTTCCGATTGTGTTACTCTAAATGTGCCGATTTATCGTTTTGTAGTTCGCATGTAAAGAATAATAAAATAAAATACATTTATTGGGACACGAAACAACAAGAGATACAGAACAATAAAAGATAAAGATATATACATGTGACGTTAAATTGTAGGCCAAATGTCAATCACAGACGCTTTAACAGGCATATTGCTACCTATGACAGTGTTCCAGCACTCATATCAATTCCAATACCTAAAGTTACGTTTCGATTTCAAGTAAAATCTTCCAGAACTTGTGAAACATCCTCTAGAATTGCCTTTCTAATTCGATATTACTTACTTAAGTACTTACAGGTATTGTATCAAAACACACTTATCTAATGTGAGCTTTCATAAATAATAAATAAATAATAAATAATAAAATACATTTATTGGGACACGAAACAAGAGATACAAAATACAAGATATAAACAAGTAGGTACACACGTTTCATGTCACAATCCGGCCCCAACTCAGCATGTGCTGAGCAGCATGTGCTCATATACCTCGGATCCACCATAAGTAACAATGGCTCCTGTGAAACAGACGTGCGCCGACGTATCGGAATGGCTAAAAATGCTATGGCTCAGCTTCAAAAGATCTGGAGAAATAGAGGCATAAGGCTGAAGACAAAGACCAGGCTAGTGCGGACTCTAGTTTTTTCGATCTTCTTCTATGGAGTTGAGACATGGACCCTAAAAACAGCGGACCGAAAGCGCATCGATGCTTTTGAAATGTGGTGCTGGCGACGCATGCTGAGAATACCGTGGACAGCTTTCCGTACTAACGTGTCGATACTAAAACAACTGGGTATCAAAACCAGACTATCCACTTTATGTCTGAAACGGATCCTCGAATATTTTGGTCATATTGTAGCACACTAGATAGTGTGGACACAGTAAGATACTAGGGTGTTATGATAGATCATCATCTAAAATGGGGTGCACATATACACACAGTTTCTCAGCGTACGAGGAAGTTAATTCATGTTTTTAAAACACTTAGACATGTTGCCGATAAGAAACTACTCATACAAACTTACAAAGCACTGGCTGAGTGTGCAATTAGTTATTGCATATGTTCTTGGGGAGGTGCTGGTAAAACTAATATGAAAACGATAGAAAGAGCACAAAGAGCACTACTCAAAGTTACATTTTTGTTGCCTTTCCGGTACCCTACTTATCAGTTATACAAACTATGTGATGTACTCTCCGTACGTAAACTTTTTATTTTTCAATGTTTGCGTAAATACCACCGAGAAGTAGTACCTCACCTTTCTACGACTAATAAACGCATAGTAAAATGTCCAGTTCCAATGTATCACTGTGATGTAGCCTGGAATCACTATTTGCATCTTGCACCAATGTTCTATAATGAATTAGGCACTATTCAGGTAAATAGACAATTGACACAACATAAACTGAAAATTGTAATTTACAAATGGCTAGACACACTAAATTATGATGATACAGAAAAACTGCTGGAAAAACCTCCTGATTAATACTTATAATTAACTTTTTTATTGTTGTTATTTTTGGTTCTTATTAATGGGTTCTACTGTACAGCATTAATTATTTCGACGGTATTGACTATTCAATAATGCTCACTCACATACACACACGCACACTTACACACATACACACACACACATATACACACATACACACACACAAATATACACACATAACGGCGTAATTTAATGTAATTTAATTTGTTTTCGAAACTTATTTGATACAATGCATATTTAGGCTAAGTTAGCTTAAGAATAGCCACATGTTTTTGTAAAGCATATTATTATCTAGAATAAAATATTTTTATTGTAAACAAATTGATCCCCTGAAAGATCCTGCCTTCTACAACACAGTCAACACTACAGTAGAAGGCAGAGCAACACTAAATTGTATCACATTTACCTGTTTACTAATAAAAATCTTTATCTTATCTTATCTATCTTATTGCCCGGAAAGATGGCGACAACCTGGAAAAACTGATGATCACAGGAAAAGTAGAAGGCAATCGATCCCGAGGCCGCAGCCCAACACGTTGGTCGGACCAAATTCGCACCACTTTAGACACTTCAGTCTATAATGCATTGCATGTTGCCGAGGACAGAAGGAAGTGGAAAGATGTCATCAAGGAGAAGGTGCTGGGAGGTGGTGGTCACGATCCTCAGACATGAGGGATACGATTCAAGGAGGAGGAATGTGAGCTTACAATCTTTGGCAGGGAAAGTATTTTGTGGATGATAACTAAGAAAAAAATGAGGACATATCACACAGCGCCATCTAGCCCTATGCTTAGCTAATAATGCTTGTATGATACAAGCGTTAGCTAAGTAAGTAGATAACGAAAAAAATAGGAAAAAAAACACCAAAATTCAACAAAATCCTGCAGGTCATAGTATTAACCTTTCATTTATAAAATGTGCCAATAAAAGAACTAAAGAAATTATAACTAATGTATAAAGCAAAGGTCGACGCGGTTAGTCCTTGGATGGGTGACCGAAAATTGGTTTTCCATACACTTCACACAATACACTTTAAATTGTTGGTCCCGGCAGTTTGTCTAGTACGGTAGTCGTTAAGCCATGTCACGCTTCCAGTGCGGCTTGATAAACTCTCGACACCAGAGTTGGCCACTCTCATTCATTCACTCGTTTGTCTGATTTAATTTCTTATGATATAATAGAAAAATCATTTTATAATAGGTGTACGATTTGGCGTAGCTGTGAGGTGCATTTATTGTAATGGAATAAATAAATAAATAATTGCATCAAAGCCAGTCAAGTCCAGTCAAGTTACAGTACTACGTCGACAGCACAACGACCTGAAGATGAGTCAGGGCGTTGAAGGTCGTCTGCACTTCCCTTGATTTATTTACTTTGTACTGGTAATTAGATACAGGCGCGCGATCTGGACTGGCTTTGGAGCTGTGGAGTCGAATTTATGGGATTTTTTTATGAATAAATTAATAAATATTCCGGGACATTGCATACACCGCCATCTAGCCTCACACTAAACAAACGCTAGTGTCGTGGGTACTAGATGACGAATATGATACTTAAATACTTTTTTTTTTTTTTTTTTTTTAACTTGAACGGGTTTGCACTTGACCATAGTTTACCTGATAGCAAGTAAGGCTATGGCCTAAGATGGAGCGTGCTTACCCGATAAGAACCGATTCACTCTCTTTTTGAAGATCGCTGGATTATAATGCGTGGGGAACAGAGAGCCAGGCAGGGAGTTCCACAACCTAGCGGTACGAACAATAAAGGTGGAGGCGTACCGTTTCGTGCGGGTCTCAGGAACTTCCACCATAAACCGGTGTCGTCCTGCCGTACCTCTACTCGTCCGGTGAAAGAAGGGCGCGGGCGGAATTAGTTCGTGCAATTCCGCGGCACACTCTCCGTAATGCAACCGATAGAAAACCGACAAACTGGCGACTTTGCTACGGTGTTCAAGACTTTGAAGTTTCGCTCGGCACAGTTTATTATTACCAATGATCTTCTTGGCTCGACTCTCAATGGCCTCTAGTGCCTCAAGTTGGTACTTGGCTGATCCATCCCAAAGATGCGAACAGTACTCCATGCACGACCGAACTTGTGCTTGATACAAAGTAAGCAGCTGTTCCGGCTTGAAGTACTTTCGCACCTTCGAGAGGATACCCAACTTTTTGGCTGCAACTTCGGCTTTAGACTCAATGTGAGAGCCAAAATTAAGAGTAGGGGACAATGTAATACCAAGAAGATCAAGGTGGTCAGTTATCGGCACAGTCGAATTTCGAAAAGTGGGGGCCAGCTCGAATTGCCTCTTTTTAGCGGTGAAAAGACACGCCTGGGTCTTCGCAGCATTAAACCTGACTAGATTGGCATCACCCCAATCGGAGACTGCCTTGAGAGCCAGGTTTATACGCTCGACCATCGCCTCCCTGAGCCACTGGATCTCGGCCGCACTGGCCCGCGCTGTGGATGTATAGCTCTCTACAACGGTGCTGTCGTCTGCGTACCCAAAGGTTCCGGGTTTCAGCAGATCGTTAATATGCAACAGGAAAAGAGTTGCAGAGAGTCTTTTGTAAATACATACTTATTATACATACAAACGACCAGACTAAACACAAGTAATTATATTTTTTTAAGGTACATATGTATGAATGTACATATGTCGCAAACTTACCTACTTACTATGCAAATTCAAATTAATTAATTTCTCTGATAGAAAATGTAACATAAACTTTTTAACGTCTCTTAAACTTAGTTCTTATTAATTAAATTCAAAATCCTTAGATCCTTACTGACCCATAGGCTACTGTCTCAAGAGTTTTGAGTTAAATTATGTTGCATTGAGAGAATTTATTTCTTTTACTTCGCAAAATGAATGTGATTGAGTGTTACTTTAAAGATGCTAAACAACAGTATCTATCAAACATATTATACACTAAGTGGGTGCTCGCGGCTTCACTCGCATTAAGAAGTAAAACTTGCATCCCTATTTCACCCCTTTAAAAGTGGCATTTCCAAAAATCCTTTCTTAGCGGATGCCTACGTCATAACAATTACCTTCATTCCAAATTTCAGCCCGATTCGTCCAGTGGTGTGGGCTGTGCGTTGATAGATCACTATATCAGTCAGTCAGTCAACCAGTCAGTCACCTTTGAGTTTTATATAGATTGAACTCTTGTAGTTATGGTGCTCGATCGTAAATCTCATATTCACTTAACAGTGCTTACAGCTACAAACCAACTATTAATTTACCAGTAAAACAGTAATGAAAATTACTAATAGGATATCATATTTTTTTCTCTTCTTATCTTTTTTTTTTATAATGATCAAGAATGTATTTTAAAAAATATACTCTAAATGAATTAATTGATGAAAATAGACAGTAACAGTCCGGCCGCTAAGCAACTATCCTCCGCGACACAGGTGCGCCTAGTACAGAGGGTAAGGTTACAATTAAGGAAAATCACTGTATTGTATATTATGCAATATAAAGATATTTTTATGTTTATGTTAATTATTTGTCATCATCGTCATTCATAGCCCTTGGGACCCCACTGCTGGGTGGGTATAGGCCTCCCTTTGCATGTGCCATCTGCGTCGATCTTGTGCAGACAGGTTGGACCCTTGACTTTGACGATGTCGTCGACCCATGTCGCGACCGGACGACCCATTACTCGTCTGCCAGTTCTAGGCCACCACTCTGTGACTGCTTTACTCCATCTGTTATCAGTTCTCCTAACCACGTGTCTAATTATTTGTCAAGTTTACACGAAAAACGATTCCACACCTTTCCTCCGCACTTCCCTCCCCATCACCTATCAAATATCTCCAATATTACGTGGATACAAAACACGCTTGTATCAATAACCAGCTGACATTCCATTCTCTGGCTCTTTCACACACATATCGGAAGACAGAGACAAAGTATTGCAATTTCCTTAATCGAAGCGATACGTTTAGGAAGTGCTTTTTGCGGGCTTCCGTGTAACATAAGACGAAATTAATAGGATTGAAAAGTTTTATAACTGTGAGGTTCTTCTACAAAACTTTTTTTATATGATAAGTAAGGTTGTCTTTCAACTATGGTGTTGAGAGTTTTTAAACCACCCTGCGAGTCTCTGATGGAGTTTAAAAACTGATCTTAGTAAGTATGTCTGTGAAGTGACCTGTTGTCTTAGCTTTGCGCAACAGAAGAAAGCCAAGCTTATCGGTGGCAGCTTGGAATTGCCAGATCTTCTTCAAAGCTTTAGTGCTTAGGTTTTTGACTTTATTACTTTATTCTGCGATCTTAAGAGAATCGCAGAACTGAGAAGTATCTATCTAACGGTATCTTTATCAGTGTCAATCAAATTAAATTGTGACCAAAACACCTACATTAAATTTGTACTCTGTATTCAGTGACAATATACAGAAAATCCTAACTCTCTATCACAACAGTTTGAACGCGAAAACTTTTATCATAACGCTTATTTCCAGCGAAACCAGACAATAACCCAACGAAACGAAAACAGTAGCTCTAATAGCTCATCGAAATTACTTTGATTTCAGCCGTTGGGTAGCCGCAATAACTCCCAACATTACTTGACCTCCCCTAGTTAACCAACGAAGCTAATTTCCTCAGAATAAAGGAAACACGAAACAAGTTAAGGGCTCTCAGTAATTTGGCTGACACGGTTCAAGGGTTTGTAATTGTTTATGGAGTGTTACGCCACGATGAGTTGGAAATTGGAAATAGAAATTCGAATATGGAACTGGAATCCGTTAGGAAAGAAGTTGGATATTAGTTTCCAATGAGGTCTAACTGGAGCTACCATATTTTGGCGAGTTCGATGCTTAAGTAGTTATTTTGCTCCTTTGGCAGAGTACCCAAAATTTATTTAAAATTGTTTTTCGAAACAAGAAGAGAATGTAATTTTTGGTCATGAGCCATTTCTTTCTCAACTTTGACAGTAGTCAACGCACAATTCTAGCAGCTAGCTATTTATACGGCTTTCTACTATAAAAAAAAAAAAACAAAAAGAATAATTTAATTATTAATGGTTAGTATTTTACAAAAACCCATGAAAACACACGTGTTTATAAGCAAAGTTTGACCATCATATTGTATTCAATTACAATAATATCCACATACAAACCAATTTTTAGAGTTGATTATTAAAGTAAGGTTTAAGAGGAAGATCTAATAATATGGTATTGTCATCAAAGTACAGTACATATACAACATACAATTGACTGGCCTGTTAGCTTAGTTGGTAGTGGCTCTGCCTTCTAATCTAGAGGTCGCGGGTTCGATTCCCGCATGACACAAATATTTATGTACTTTAAAAAAATATAATTACTTGTGTTGAGTCTGGTCGTTTATATGTATAATAAGTATGTATTTACAAAAGAAAAGTATATAAGTATTATATCCGTTATCTAGTACCCACGACACAAGCGTTTGCTTAGTGTGGGGCTAGATGGCGCTGTGTGCAATGTCCCGGAATATTTATTTATTTTATACTTAGTAGCGATACTACAATAGCTACTACGACCATGTTTACGTTGCATCGATGCAATCAGAACGGATTAGTTTGTAAATATTGGCCATACTCGTAGATACAGATATTAATAACGATGGATACGTGACTGGGGTGTTTGGGATGTTGTCTTCATTTGCTTTGTAGTCTTGTTGGAGAAGTATTTTGAATGGACTAATGTAAAAAAAGGTTGTCAACTGATTCAACGCTTATGTTTGTGATGATCTCCTCGTATAAGGTTTATTATATACTAGCTGTGCGCGCGACTTCGTCCGCGTGGAATAGTTATTTTGGGCATGGTATTTATTTTTACAAACTACCTCTTCAGATTTATAAATTAATAGCTGTTACCCACAACTTGAACCGTTTTCACGCAACGAAAGCCCTCAAAGATGAATAATTTTCCCCGTTTTTTCCACATTTTCTATTGTTTTACTCGCTCCTATTAGTTGCAGTGTGATGTTATATAGCCTCAAGCCTTCCTCGATAAATAATCTACTCGACACAAAAATAATTTTTCAATTCGCACCAGTAGTTCCTGAGATTAGCGCGTTCAAAAAAACAAACAAACTCTTCAGCTTTATAATATTAAGTACAGATAATTATTTTTCATGGTTCCAAAATTACATATTGTTTAGGTTTGTGATCATTTTATTCAATTAACAACAAAATTACATACCTATAATATTCTATCCTACACATTTTGTGGCTAGTGTGATCTATTTTTTATTCAATATTAGCGGACCCGACAGACTTCGTCCTCTCTGTTGACCTTTTTACGCTTTTTCCAGGCGTTGCTAAGTTATGCGCTTATCAACACATTTTGCGATTCATTTTTATACTAAAAAAAAATGCATTAAAAATGTTGTTTCAATACAGTTATCAGTAATAAGTAAGTAAGTTCTTAATTATTGCCATAAAAACGAATAAATATGTCCACCAAACTCTATCTTCGTAACGTGTGGGTTCAAATCCCACTCGTCCAGAAAACATGCATAAACATTATTATTCCCGAATTGGTTTTTTTTTACACAATCCTCTTACAGATTGATAACCGTGGTACATAAATAAGGCTAATGGTAGCCAAATGAAGTTCTTTTATCACCCACGCTTTTGTGTCTACATGATGCGGTACATTTTAAATAGTTGAGTCGTGGAGCTGAGAAATATGGATGTGTTTTATAATGCAATATGAATGTTTATGATTTCATATGTACCTATACGTATGAAATCTCATTCATTCTTATCTGTTAAATCTGATGCCTTGTGTAACTATTACTATTCATTGATCGATATTGTAAGTAAAGACATGTTATCCACAGGATATGACAAAATTAATTAAAAGTTAAAAGAAAACTGTATTCATCACTTAAGTACCTACCATTTAAAGTTATTACAACGTTACTGGTAATTTACACTAAATTCTAAGAAAAAATCATTACTACAATTACCTTTATGGCTTTTACAAATCAGTTATCATACAAAAAATAATCAACTTTTTATCTGTAAGCCAGCGTTACATACGTTACCATTTATACTCGTATATTATATCTACTAATAAAATCGCCTTTCTTAAACCATAAAGTTTTCTAAATTACTTTAGTTATCCTGTATTTATAATATGTTTGCATATTTTGTTACACATTTCCGCATCTTTTATTTCTATCTAAATATGTACCTACCTATATGAAACTCAAAGGTGACTGACTGACTGATATAATGATCTATCAACGCACAGCGTAAAATCACTGGACGGATTGGGCTGAAATTTAGAATGAATGTAGATGAATATGACGTAGGCATACGCTAAAAAAGGATTTTCGGAAATGCCACTTTTAAAGGGGATGAAATAGGGGATGCAAGTATTACATACTTCTTAATGCGAGCGAAGCCGTGAGCTTTTATAAAAAACTTTACCACAGCAAAGCATTGTCTAGTTTCTGGCTTCTTGGTTCCGCGGCACAGCAAAGCGAAGAGCTGGTGACAGTCGGTTGGCAGGCGCCCACTCTCGTCAGCTTCATTACAAGGGCTTACTTTATGTCCACAGTCAGACTTGACTACAATCAGAGTGCGAAAGTTCTTGGTATGTGAGGTGTGAAAAAAAGTGCTGCATAAGATATAATAATTTTGCCGAGCAGTATAATAGTTATTGTTTTGTTTACAATTTGCGCGAATAGCAGCTAGAGATGTGCAAGTATACAAAATCGAGATAAAACTATTTAGGTCATAAGCCAATGGACAACTCTAGTTTTAAAAGCTAGCCGGTGGTTATAGTTAAATTTAATCATGCCTTATTGCCGGTGTTACGGAAACTTTAGTACAGTTAAAAACTTTTGACACTAGACTTCACAACTCTCGTCTTAGAAGTTTAAACCATCTTATGTAGGTTCAAATTCATTTGCGATATATAAGTATATGTTGTTTTTACAGTATATTTATGTAAATATTGAGTGTACATGAGCGTAATACATCCGTACATAAACATTTCTCATTTAACAAAATGTTCTTTGTTGGGCAACATATAAGAGATCCATTTTTGTTATTTAAATTTAAGTATATATATAAGTATTTATATACCTATAGGGCATATAACTAATATTAGTACTTAGTACCTAATACTACTTTTAGTCTGTAGCACTCCACCTAGAAGTAAACAATATGATTAAATTAACAGTCTAGTCTAGTAAAAGTATATTAATGCAAAGTGCAGTAACTGATAAATAGGAAGGCAAAGGTCAAAGAATCAGCCTAGTTTATGTTTTTGCAGTTTTTTGCGAGTGCGGCTTTATTTTGAAGCTCTGCCATAATTTTTGGGAACCAGGTCATGTGAAATTGAATGTTAAAATGAATATAAACTACATCATTCTTTATTTTGGTTTCCTATAAGCGTATAAGTATGTTACGTATTAATAATATGAGTTGACTAAAAAGTAACTAGATAAGGTCAGTTTCACATAATAAAGACTTAGGTAAGACACTAACCTTTCAATACTTTTTTAATTGATATTGAGGTTAATTAGACCTTAGATAGTACCTAGAATCTGAACCTAGTTTTTCATCCCGGATTTACGCGAGCGCTAATAGTAGGTAGTACCTAAATTAGCCGAAATTACGACGAAAGTAGGTATTATAAAAATGACAAATTAAGTATGTAACTCTTGAAAGCCTAGCCATTGTCTCTTGCTACGCCCCAATACTTCGGGGCACATGATTTTTTTTGGAAATTTGAATGTGTGCAAGTATAAATAAATAAGTAAAATAAAAAACAACTAGGGTGTCATACGTATAAGAGTTTACTTAAAGTCCACAGTTCCTCAGTTTTTGTTTCCAAGTTGAGTCTTCAAATCTAGAGTAAATAGGTTTCTTCTAGGCAAGCGTGCTACATCTTAGACTATAGTGGTGCTTAACATCAGGCAGGCATAGTCAAACGTACCTAATCCTATTTAATGTAAAAAAAAAGTTAAAGTTTTTTGATCTAAAATATTAGGTCTCGTCTCATCCACGCACATAGCTAACCAGGTACCTACCTACCTATTTAGCTAGTTTGACCTCCCGATTGTCACACCGTGCGCGGGCGCAGAATACCTCGTATGCTTGAGTTGTTTACCGACACCGAGCAAACCGGCATCCAACCGGCTAGTGTGGACAACTGTACGGAATTTGCGTATATGTACGGTTTTAGGAGAAGTTGGGTACATATTTGGATATACCGTATTATAAAGATTTTTCAGTTTAGTACTGTATGAATAAAGATTTTATCCATAATAAACACGGATTTAATTTACATAGGTAGATATCGCGCGTAGAGATCTTGGAGTGGCGTATAATGGCCTAAATTAATGTATAAATTAACTCCAGTAAAAGTAAATTGTTTGTAATACCACATTGTTAGTCTATTTTATTAAATAAAATAGATTGAGTCTGAATAAAAATTAGTTTTAATTGCTTAAGTATTTTATTTAGGACAAGTATTAACGTATTCTGGTATGGTCTAATAGTCTAGTGACAGATATTATTATTCAATTGAGTGGTAACGTTAAAATATTCAGTCCCTGTTCGAGTTCTTTTACTACATTATGAACTCAGATCCATCAAATAGTACAAGTTCTAATAAATCATAGAACGTATTTTTCTACGGAATACTAATTCCAAAGAACTGCCAACACCGCGAGCAACCAAACGAACGACGAATAGGAATCAGTTAGTTAGATCGCGTCTCTGGCGCACGACGCACGTCCGTGCCACTTGCGCGCGCGCACCTCTCGCGATCGAGAAATCAGCTGTAAACAACAAAAACTCACATTTCATAACAATTCACAAAGTAATTCCCATGTGAACCAGTTATCATTGTGTTCTAGGACCGTTGAAACAGAATATTATGCCCAGTTAGCGGTTTACGAAGCCGGAATGCTTTTTTTGAATGAATAAATTCAAGTCGCGATACTTGTGTAGTATTTTGACGCGTTGTTCTAGTGATGTGATTATTTGCTGTGCTGTTTAGTCGATGGATAGTGATGTGACATGGTTATCGATATCGATAGTGTTGGTGGAGTGTAGTGATGTCTGTTGAGGCTGAAATGTCGGCGATTATCAACGATTTAAGATGGGTGTACGAGGATGACCTGATAGCACTGTCTTGGCAAAACGGTAGGTAATGCTGTTTGCTTCCACACGTGTCGATAAGTTTGACGAAATAAGTCGATAATATTTTTTTGCATTAAAGATGTTTCTCATGTTTCTTCTTTCGCATCATCATCTTTATTTCAAGTACTTAAATAATAGTCTAAATTGTCACTTATATTGTTCGTTCTGAGACTCTTAACTAACATTAGATAGGCACCTAGGTACCTATATAGTATTAGGTCTTAGGCAATGATCTTCTATATGAACTTCATTGGTCTTTGGAGTGTCATAGGTCATTAAATAGACTACTTTTTATCCTGAAATAATGCGAGCGAAGCAGCGGGCGAACACTATGTAGTAAATACTTTAATATAATTCTTGAAGAGGCCGGTTAATAAAACAGCTGCATAATCAGATGTCGTCTGCGATTGAGTAAATGTCAACAGTAACAGCATTAGAGTCCAATATACAAGGCCATGAGATGGTCACTTAATTTATCTACAATCTACCCACGAGCGGCGAGAGATCTTTCAAGCTACAGGGTCGTTTGTTTTGTGTTTGTTTAGAAATTATTTATGAAGAAAAAACTTGATGATGACTTGAAGACAGAATGAAACTAAACATGAGATATTACCTAGGTAGCATTGATACGATGCCGAAGAAAAAGCACCGTCCGGCTTCCATAGTTGCTTATATTCTATTTCAATTAGTGCTAGCAATTGTATTAGGTAATCTTACTGTACCTACTTATATAGTATTTATACTCATGTTCTTCTTATCTAGTCTTTTCTTTTCTAACTGCTGAACACTGTGATCCTTCCGTCTAATCACAAAACGCGGTTTAAATATTAGTCTAAGACTTTGAAAATAAGAAGTCTTTTCTTGTTGTTCAAACATCACATGCAAACAATCAAAATGTCAACTTCAAATTGGAAGGTAGATTTATCATTGGTAACCTTTTGACAATTTGATTATTATGACAGAAGAAAACAAAATTTAAACCTCAAGAACGGGCTGCATATTATCAAAGTTCTGGAGTTTCTGGACTAAAAAATAAACCACAGTTTGAAGATCCCTTTTGTTTTGTTCTGTTGCTCTGCGCTCTAAATTATTAACATCTCTGCAGAAATGTGGCAAAAATATCGTACAAACACGATACCATAAAACCCAGAAATACTGCACTAAGAAATATTTTATATTCCTTACCACCTGGGGAAAACTGCTTTGAATGTACTATTAAAAACTTCAGAAACCGCTAACAAGATTCTTCCTACATCTACCGATAGCATTCCTAAGTCAACATTACTTCCGGATTCTTTGACGCTATACACTTACGAAGTATGAATGCTAAGTGGAGAGCAAATAGTGGACAGGACATCACTGTCACATGTGTTAGTATAGCTAGAAAATGTTAGTTGTAAGTTTGAACTTACAATTTTTATTTCTGTTTCTGAAATATTGCACTTGTGTGTAGACATGTCGGTTTCCTTATAATATTTTTCTTCGCCGATATACGAGTGAAAATAAATGTAAGTACAGTAGGTACGTAGATACATAAGCACTTACTTTATTTTATTTCAATTAGCAAAGAAAAGTAAGTAAGCTAATTATCTCGTACGTAGGAACCAGTCCCGCACAAAACTAACAAGAGGCTTTTAAAAAGACACGCCTAAAACAAAACTACAGCATTCCTCCGGGTAATTTGCATACCATACGCAAAACCCGTTTTGACACACATAAATAGCAAAAATACTGCGTTCCTTTATTGATTTTACCGGTTACTTACGCGCCGAAACATAAAATAAAGTTCAAATTTTTACAAGATAGCAAATCATTCTTCAAAAATGATAACATTATCAAAATCATTGGGCATGTTCTGTTAGGCAATTACATCGTAATAGGCGCCTAAAGCCTGCCACGGCAGACACATGTTCTAACATTTTGTGGTCTTAAAACCATTTCAGTTTCCTCAAGATGTTTTGCTTCACCGATATGCTAGTGCAAATACTCCCATCTCTTGAATAGCAAGCATTGGTGCAGGACCGGATTCGAAGCAGAGTGCGTCAGAATGTATTCAGACGCAGAAGACTTGCTTGTTTTAGTCAGTGACTGAGATCTGAGGCTAAGTGAAATAAGCACTGAGCAGGGGCAAGTCTGTGACAGACTCGCACGGTAGGTAAGTAGGAAATACTTACCAAGGTGAGCTAGATCAAAGCAGGACACGCCTGTTTATCCAACTTGAGGACTTCATTACACACTCGACCGGTTACTGGAACGGTTCAGCGTTTTTTATGGTTTCTCGAAAAAGGTGAACATGTTTGCACGTCACGAATAAACGATTTTGTCGAAAAAAAAATGTAAACAAGAACCAAAAAGATTCATACTCAACTCGTGTAAAATTCCAGAAACAAAAACGCTGCCTTGTGGTTTTTTGTTACCTTTTGGCCAGGGTCGTATCGGTATGATGGTATAACAAATTATAACCTACACCCTCTGAATGACCACTTGAAAAATATGACCTTTTCGGACTTCTGTCGTAATTTATTCTAATAGCCGTTTTATAGCCAAAATTATCAAAGCGGTACCAAAACGGAAACCGCTATATTTACTGGTCTACGTTGTATAACTGCTATACTTACTTACTATTTTTATAACTTTAACAATGAGGAGCAATAACACCTACGCTGCCATTACTGTCGGTTGCTTTAGAACTTGTAAAATTACAACTCTTAGGTGTTTGATTTGTGAAAATTGTTTGTCGTTTGTGTAATCTATGACTTGCTTCAAAAATGTTTGTTTCGAAAACCACAAAATATGAAGACTTGTCTAATCCGTGGAAAGACTATGGACCAATTTGTTAGTATACTATGTATAATGTTTTTTGTCCAGTCTATAATAAAGTTGTATGGCATTGTACCTGCCTAAGAAAACCTCCCAACGAATGTAAAACTAATTCTGCGGAAGACTTTACGAGTATCTGCAAGGATGAATTTGAAGTGAGGTGGATGACATGCCATGACATGCTATGCCCACTAAATACATCGTAAAAATGCGCTCGACCCTGACCATAAGCCGACATAAAAAGAAACCTATCAAATAAACATTTTAATTCATTTAAAAATGGCGATTGCTTAATGGCCAAAGATCAATGGCGTCATGCAAAAACCGAAATGCCTAGACCGTGATATCACTTCCTTGTCATTAATAATTTCCGCGGTGGTATCAAGTGCAGTTCAGAGAATTATGCTGATTGACTGCAGATAAGTACATTCATGTGCCTGTTAATTATTTAATCTTAAACATACATGAGACACGCCTGAAGTTTCCAATAACGACAGTTATTTTCAAAGCCGAAAAAAATCCGGCTTTGGCAATTCGTAATCGAGAGATTTAGAGGATTCGAAAACTGCCAGGATCTCGGGATTCAGGTTCTATTTTTGACCATAGTGTTGGGTTTCGATCTTAAGGCTACGTTCGTTAATAACTAGCCTGTTTCAAGTGTTAAAATGTGCTAGTAGAGTACGCTACACTAGTTGCGTTAATCTTTATTACGTTCCTTGACTTCCTAGGATGAGAACGTGTGTTGTAAGCTATATGAGGTCAATTATTGACCTCATATTTCTTAATTATAAATTTATATCTTAGTCTTTGATCATCTTATAGTTATTAGTTATAATGTCTATGTACGTAGGACGAAAACTTGCCTCGTATTGACCTCATATTTCTTAATTTAAGGTCACGTCGCAATACCAATTTGATCTCCAACCATTAATCTTCCGACTATTTTCAAATCTAACCATTAACTATTAGGAGAATTTTGCGCAATCCTTGCCTTAACTTAAAGATACCTGACTTAGCAATTATAGTTTCTTGCTGATGTAACATTACTTGGTCTATAATTAATGATTTTGATTTGTCAGTAATTTTATAGCTATAGTTTTGTAATTGCTGATGTCATTTGATATTTTTGAAGCTATCATGGTTCAGTTGATCGGAATCTGATACTATTGACTCTTCGAGGTGGTGTTTTGTAATGTTTTGTTTTGTAATGTCCATAATCATCCACAGTAAGTACATTAGTTAATGATGTTTGATTTGTAGGTGATTGTAGTTAATGGAATCTTTATACATTTAAAGGGTATATATGTATATATCTACAAAGGAACTTTTAATTAAAAAGTCAACATAATGATGGACTAAATCAGCTGCAAAAGCAAACGTAAAAAACTAATAGCTGAGTAGAAGAGAATTTGTAAAAATATTAAATGTGTAGTTGATAATATATTTATTTCAAAACAACAAAAATTAATAGTAACACTTCCAAATAATAATAAAAAAATAAAAATTATATATACATCAAAGGAACTATGTCTTAAGTTGTATTTGACTTTTGGATTCCCCCTAAATATCCATATGTCTTTGAGTGCCTGTTGACAGAAGTTCTTCTCAGGTCGACGTCTTTTCTGGTAAAAACTTTTTAGTTCCGATTTTCTTCATGTAGTTACAGGTGTATCTGGTCATGATTCTAGCAAACTTAGCGGCTTTTTAAGTCAGCTTTTTCCAGCATGCTACACCTTGATCAGAGTTATATGTGTTTAAAATTGTTGACTGTCATGAGTAATGAAAAGTTACTAAGTACAGATCTAAATTTTTAAATTAAAAAAACTTGCGATAACTGGACACTGGTCATTGATAATGGTGACTGATATATCATGATGATTTAATGATGAGCCTCACAAGTGACAAATAAGTTCAAGACATTAAAACGTCGTCTTCATTTTGAAACCAGTTTTTGCATTAGCCAAGTTAGAGTTGGCAATTAAAGTACGTTTGCCTACAGGTATCTGTAATTGCCTAGTATTTCCACCCATCGTAATGCCTGTTTTGAAGGATTTTTATGACCTAAGTAAGTGCTAAAGATGGAGGCTGGCTAGATAATTAACTTAGACTGTAAATTTTCTAAAAATATCATTTTGAATGGAATTACATATTTTCCTATCGTTAATGTTACGGGTAAATAAACGCGTTTAATACTTACTTGAAGTCATTTAAATGCATTGGTTTAGCAGGTTAACTACGGTTTCGTACGTGTCATGTTCATTTTAGTTGTACCTATTACATTTTTGATATTGGTGTTCGTGTAAAAGCTGAAGCCCTCATTATTACTAGGTACAACTACAGTCTCTAGTAACAACTTTCAGAATACATATTGTTCATAAGAATATTGATCAAAATTGTTTTGGATTACAACTTACTACAGCACGATGATGCATGTGTTTTGTAGTTTCAGCCACTTTGTTTGCTTTTATACAACTGTATAAATATTTGCATAATACGACATTGTGTTGTCGAATGACATCATGAACAGATGAACAAGAAGCGGAATTAAAAGTAGTGAATTAAAGTTTAAATGGACTCGATTTAGACAAGACAAATAGATTATTAAAAGAATTGTTGAAATGAAATGTATTCTTTGACCTTGAATGTGTAGTTATATTAAGATTTTTTGGTAAAATGTGAGGTTTTGTTGAATAAGATGTTTTAATGTACTAAAATTTTGTTAAACTAAGTATAATTATTGACTTTCTAACAAGTAGTAATACGATAAATAGGTTTAGTTTTATGCTGACAAAACGAGAAAGTAACTGAAGAGTATACTAAACTTGATATCAGCTACTTATTTTATAAGTTTTTCTTAAGTACTAAACTGTAGTTAGTATTATTTTGCGACTTGTTAACTTACTCAGAAGCAATATTTCATTTCTACCTGTGATCTTCTTCTTATCCAATGAGAGTAGCGAACTCTGGTCGAGAGTTTATTAAGCCGCACCAAGGGCCTCTGATAGTAGATAGGTAGGTATAATGAGATACAAAAACTCTAAATCGTTTCCTCAACTAAATATATTAATACAATTACTCAATCCGTATATTTTTTAGTCAAGTCATCATTAATAGCCTATAATTACAACACAAGATTATAAAAACGTAATGTTATGGAATAAATAAGTTACAAATAAAATTAATAACTTAATGTTTCTTAGAAGGTGTCATTGAAAACGGGTTTTGGTTTTTGTCTAAAACTTTATTTAAAACTCTAAGTTTTAGCTATCAAAGTGGTCGTATCTATTACATTTAGGTTTAAGATTAAAAGATTTTATTTCAACTCTGACTGACAACTTGACAAGCAAGGATATATGAATGTTTCTTTAGAGGTATATTCTTGCAATTAAGTATGTATAATGATTATGAAATAGTTATTCATATATATGTTGCAATTTTATTTATCAACTGACAAAAAATATATGTAAGATTACCGAAATCATATAATATTATGTTTTTTTTTTATTTGATTTCTTTTTTGATTATAAATAATGGAGTTAACTAAGTACAAAATATTATTAAATTACGAGTTACAAACCCTGACAAAAATACGGCCTAAAATCTACAAAGGTACTTACATGGTTACATACATACATGTAGTTTTTTTTGGATTTTAGATTTTAGGGGGATTTTATGATAGGTATTCTTTCAAAATTAACCCAAAGGCTGTGTTTCTAACACATATAATATGTAGGTAGGTATATGTTGGTACATTTCATCATCATCATCCACATCTTTCTCTATCCCATTGCTGGGCATAAGCCTCACTTTGAATGTGCCAGCTGCGTCGATCTTATAAGTACATATATATTATCTGTAGTTTTTGATAGAAGATTCTTCTATACCTATAATAAAATGCAGAGCCTAGACCACCAAATACAATACAGTTAATCGCAGTCGCTCAAATCGTGAATTTATAACAAAATAACAATACAAGATCAATACGATGAATCAACTGAGAATCTAGCCGCGATTGAATGACATGTTTCATTACACAATATTAGATCTAGTCTATGAAGTAATAGGACTCAATTTAGCTCGTATATTACGAGTACAGTTATTCAAGTGATAGCAAGTAATGTTGCCATAGTAATTATGTAAGTGTTATCAATCAAGCTGGCTGGAATGTAAGCAGTTGATATGATAGGAGATGCATCTGCCCACTTGCTCTACTTAAAGTTCATGTTTAGTTTACTTGGCTTGTGATGACTTGTTTTTGACGTTTTAGAGTATAGATTTATAAAATAGGTATTAGGTACCTACATACATGGAGAATATGTACTTAAAACGCAAGTGTTGTTCATACCTTTATTAATAACAAGTGGACGCCTGCGGCTTCGATCGCATTAACTGTTATAAGCTACTTTGTATCCTGAAATAAATGCGAGCGAAGCCGCGGGCATCCACTAGTTGTAAATAAAGGTTTCTTAGTTTTGTACCAACTAATTTGTAAATTTATCTAACACTCCCGCACCATATATTCATTCCTTTGACATTGCCTCCGAATTCCAGTATTGCCCCAAAGAAACAAAAAGGTCGTTAAACTCTGGTTATGCTTGGTTTAACAATAGCTTACTATTTAACATACTGTCAGCGCTAAGTTAAAGTTACGAAGAATGTTACTTAGAAAATACTTGGCTTCCGTATAATATAAAGGATTAGGAGAGACAAAGTTTTAGGAATTTTGATAATGTTTAGCAAGTTATTCTTGTTAGCCTAATAGCTTTACAAGTTAGATGTTTCGTAATGGTGGTGTATATTTAGTGAGTTCTTACTGCAAAAGTATTTATAACTAGTAAATTAATAAAAGAGACATCTAGTAGATAACATCAGGAATTGCGATCCTCAGCAGTGAGTGAAACAACTAAGAGAAAAAATAACCAATCCGTTTATTTTTTAGTTCGGATATATGTACATATTATATGTTACTTGATTTACTTAGTCTTACTTAAAAATATTATAATAAGCGTAAACTATTGTCTTATTGTGCCAATAATAATCGGTTTGAAATGTGAACAGAGAGTCCCAGGAGCGATACTCAATCAATCAGTGAAATAAATCCAAAAATGAAGTCCAAGAATGGTAATTTTTACTTTCTTCCATTTTGGAAATAGGTTAAACACACGAAGACTTGCATTATCAAATTTTAAATTAAGTATATAAGTTACTAAACGTAACTATTTGTACCAATTACCCACGTTTTTAATCTCTTATCTGTGTTTAGGTTATCATTATTTTATTTGACTATCAGTCCACATTATTATGTAAGCAGTTTAATTATTTCAGAGTTCAGTGACCTCCCTTTAATTAACGTATAGTTAAAGAAGCTATATCACTTTTTTGTTGGCAGTGGCAAGTGGTTTTGTCTATTGCGATTATTTTCTGTTGTTCTATTGCTAGTAACTTTATTTTGTATTTACTGATTAAATAATAAATGTCTTCTATATGAATTATATAAATATAAACGTAATGAAATTAAATGAATAAAATATATGCGAAAAGAATTTTTAGCCAGGTTTTAGAATTATTTATCTACCTCTATCTCTCTATCATACATACCTAACTTATTAGTTAACTTACTATCTGATATTATAAACATTTATACATCAAGACCGCTTAGCAAATAAACAAAACATTTTTTTACTCACATCATTTTGTTTTTACCTACCTCCCGCACTTTCGCTATAAATTAAACTTTAATATATTGATGCTTTTTATTTGACTTTACGAGTTTAACATTAGAATCAATCAAATATATGACCACTTTTGTTTTATAAGATTTATAGTCTATCATAATTGGACTGTCTGTCCCAATTTGCTTTTTGAGTATCATTCTTTGGTTTTGAGTTTTTTATGTGTCTATTGTGTTAGTTATTTTATTATGACTAGCCAGAAACCTAGACCTATTAGACATACATGTGAGGATTTGGAATAAAATAATCGACTGCATTGCTTTAGCATAGGTATATATATGTACTTATAGGTTTCACCATATCCAAAATATAATATGGTACCTAAGTACTTACCTACCGAATTTGATTTTACTATTAACGGATTTCAAATATTTCTTCTCTTATACACACATCATATAAAATACAAAATATGGTATAACTAACTGTTTGGCAGCCTTAATAAATAAAAATGAGTGAAAGACATTTATTTCAGGCTTAACCCATAGTTACTAAAACTAATTTGGATGCTGTAAAGGCCGAGTTAACTAATATTACATCAAATAACTAGGCCATCATACTCGAACTTTATCAGCTTCTGACAATATAACATAAACAAGGATATGAAATCCTCTTTTTTTATAAAATCTTTAAAGAATCAAAAATATTCAAAATTTCCGTTGTTTCCCACTGTTTCTAACGAACGTAAAATTTAAAGTTTTTGTAGTGGTGTGGGTTAACTTTACCACCACATTATTTTAGTTATTACAAGAATCATAACTGTACCTATTATTATGTTGTGGTTATTCCTGAACATAAATACATCGTTCACCTGAACCACAACGGCCTTAGTTCTTTGATCAGGTTTAGTTCTACTAGTTTAATAGTTCGGTCTGTTTTTATGATCGTTTTGAGAACTCGGTATTTTTAAAGACCCAACTTGTAATGTTTTCATGACAATATGTTCCTTAAGACTGGTTCTTCATTATTTTGTTATTGGACGGTTTTGTAATAGAATAAATATATCGTGAGGTTATCGTAATAACCGACTGATATACCTATATAACTGACTGACTTCGTTTCATAGGTTTTACTTAAGATAAATTGAGTAAAAAAAATTAACTAACTTACTAACGATGAGTGGAAAATATTGTAAGTGTAATTATTTAAGTAATTCTCTTGTAGATTTTTTTTCAGGGTAATGAGCACATAACTTAAAATTACTTAGTTACTTAAGTATCGTCAAGTAAAATCAAATTTTAATATCTATCTAAACCCTAACATTTATACGTTCTATGTACTTATTTCTAAGGTATCCCAAGTACCTACTTACTTTACGATCGATTTGACTTATTGACCCATGGTATCTCATTGACCTCTTCCTTGATCATCTCTTCTATAATAACGATGACCAAATCGGCAGTTTTATGCTCATTGGGAAATCGTGATCTTCTATTCTCGTATTCTACAGACACCAAAACCACCATAAATGATAATACTGCCTGTTACACGTGGATTTGCCTGTCTTTGTATTAAAATAGAACATACTTTATATAACTACAGACATTTTGATTCCTGAACGTAACAAGCTAAGTAAATTTTTCACCCAGCTAAGAAAGTTACTTGTATTAATTACATGAAAAAAGAAACATATTTTGTTTTGTTATTTTATAATACAGAACTGTACTTAAAAAATCTCACTCATTAGGTTTGCTGAAGCATAAATTTGTACTCAACAAATGCGTGCTCATACATGCTTTTCAAGCTTTCACGCCGCACAAATTAATTGTAACAATTAAATTAAATTAATTAAATCAAATTGTTCAAATATTATGCAAGTTCAGTAAATACACAAACAAACCAACAAACAGTTCCAGATTCACATCATTACTGTATATTATATTTAACCTCGGTCAGAGAGGTCTGCCCTGCCGTAACCAGCGCCAGTTTTGGTAAACGATTGTTTGCTTACGACCCTAGGTGGAGATGGCTCGAAGATATTATTGTAATTGTCAATTTAATGGGTGACTTGGGAGAAATTTCTAGTAGGTACGTTTGTGGGTTTCTTTGATCTTTGTATTAGTAATGGTTTGGGAAGCTTAGCGTAGAGCGATGAGGGTGATCATGGTTGATTTATGAGAATTAATTTTCGTAAGTAAGAACACAAATTTTATAAAATTTATTATTGTATTTTAACCGGAATCTTTGATAAAATAAGTAAGTCCACGGCGTTATTTTAACAGGACTAACAGTGGACTACTGTTTAAGAAAAACTAAGCTTTGTAATACTCCCCTAATCAATAGATATTAATTAATAAAAAACAAGAAAATACCGTATTACGAGAAACAGCAAGCGTATAAACTAAGTAGATACTATGTACTTACATACATATAACTTCAATCTAACACTAAAGAACCAAACGTATTTGAATATAAAATATTAATGAATTATCCATTATCTAATAACCACAGCAATATCGCTCCATTTATTTTATTACCATCCATAGATTTTATCTTTTTCGCTCTGAACTTTGGCAATAAAGACATCAAAAAGCTATTATGGTCGTATCATATTTTTATCGCTGTTTCTAATTGACCAAGTCATTAAAAAGCAACGCACGAAGTTGTAATTTTGCGTTTGAATATTACCATGTGTTCAATTGTTTCGGCCGACCTTGAAAACTCAACATGGTTCTTGTTTTGCAATAGCAGTGTACCAAGTAGACCCCCCATTGATAGGAAATAATCCAATAAAATACCAAAGTTATAGGTATAGTAGAACAGATAAGTTACTTGATATTAGCGAGAATTTTGTCTAAATGGCGATGCCGCGATGGTCTGAATGCTATTCAGGCATAATTTTTGCAAATATCACGACAATATATCGACAGAAGGGGGTGCAAACCTATTGGCATTAGCAACTATATATAATATGGGTGTTGGGTGTAGTTAAAACGTGTTTATTTAAAGGAATTATTCTACGTTTTCAACATTTGAGTGATGATACACTAAGTGCTAAGTATGTACATTAATTTAATCTATAAGGAAGTTTTCAGTGGAACTCAAAGGCCCTGGAAATGGATGATGATGATGATGATAAAGAACCTCTAAGTTAGGTGTCTTTCTATTATATTGTCTATATTATTTTACAAGTAGTCGGTATGCTAAATTGAATTTTAAACACCTTAACAGGTGACATCGTCTTAAAATACACACAAAACATACTATTGTCTTATTGTTGCTAAATGAATACGTTTACTATTTGTTCAAGCACCTACTCTACTTATTATGTCCAACAAATAGTTTTGAATAAAAACAATAATGTCGTATTATGTTGATGAATCATTGTGGTTCTAACTACTGTGTCGTTTGTGCGAATGACGCCGTAAGTGACCTGGAGGTCAAATACTAGGCGGTATAAAATGTAGATATTGCGAGAGGCCTTTGCTCAGCAGTGGGCTATAACAGGACTATTTAGTATTTTACAAGTAATTATTGATATAGAACTAGTGAATCAGCGACGAAAGTCCCTGAGAGCACCCGCGAACATAAAGCCTTCCGCTAGAGCCTTCAATAGAGCTTAATTTTACTCTTGCGACTGTATAACTTCTTTTGGACAATATGTTATTTATTATCAACCCTCGTTTCATTAGGATTTGGTGATAACACGTCATAATGCCCAATTTTTATGAGTTAGTTTGGTAGGTACTTAATAATCTACATAATGAATGATCTATTTACTATCCACTAGGGATTTAGTAAATAAGGAAATAAAATACTCCGGGGCATTTCTCACAGCGCCATCTAGCCTCATACTAAGCAATCGCTTGTCATGTTATGTCATGTCTTGTCTTTATTTTAATCTATGAATTATTTATTTTTATTCTTAATATTGCTTTTAATTCTCGCTAGTAATTTTTTAATTGTTGTTGTAATGGGGTTTCGATTACAAGCATTATTGTACACGCTAGCGCTGATTGATATGGTGGCAAAAACACGGATAATGGCAAATTCACTATTAAATTAATATGTTCGCACGAGCGCGACTGAGTTTTAATTTATGTGATTTAAGGTTTTAGTAATTCTCTCTCTTTGCGTAGTATTTCCTCATGACTGAGGATCGTTACTCCCCCGCAGAAATAATTCGTTAGGGGGATTCTCTTGGACAGATAGATCGTGCTGGGCGCCCAGGTCCTTCCACGGAAGACACATGTCCTCAGATTTTGTGGTCCTTAAACTGTCAGTTTCCTCAAGATGTTTTCCTTCACAGTATGATAGACCGTATGATGTTTTACTTTAGTACTAACCATAATATTATTTTTTGATAAAATTTAAGCAATACAGAGGCAAACAAAAGCGTGTAATGTATTTAATGCATAAAATAGACAACAAAAAGGAAAAAAAATAATGCATATTAAATAAGATTAATAGATAAATATAATTGCAGTAATTGACAGTGTAACTTGCACTGCAATTACAACTTTTAAGCAGGAACAAAAAAAGCAATAAATATAAGTGAACAAATAACCCATAACTCTTTATTATTTGTTGTAAGTATGTGTACATATGTATCTTAGTACCTAAGAAATACGTAAAATCACAGATTACAGCGTACAATGGTTGGTAATACGTCAATTTTGAAAATTATATTTTATCTTTAGATTTAGGTGCTTGTGTATAAAATTTGAAATTCAAATCTGGCGAATTCCAGACTAATTGAGTATTTGAGATGATAATATTACTTAGTTTATTTATTCAAATATTCGTGGCGCCGAATTTAATTTATTTTAGGACGATTTTTCTTAACTATCCTGAAAAGAAAAATTCTATTTACTGTGTTAAAGTTTCCATATTTTTGTAAATCTAAAGTCAGATAATTAATTCAATTTGTTCAGGTACTTACTTATTTATATTTTCTTT
This sequence comes from Macaria notata, assembly GCA_927399415.1. Lineage (NCBI taxonomy): Eukaryota > Metazoa > Arthropoda > Insecta > Lepidoptera > Geometridae > Macaria > Macaria notata. The sequence continues at coordinate 9,921,922 of OV656741.1, forward strand.
ACAGTATTGAAATTAAGTAGATATATAGGTAAACTATGTATTGTTAACACAAATAAAACATAAAAAAACATTACATTAAACAAATTATGTCTGAACTAGTGCCACAAGCGGCGGCCTCATAGCCTCTAAGTATGTAGTTACCTAAACTTAAAATTAAAAATTGATGTAATTGAATGTCTCACGAAACTTTTAAGTAACCTATACTATACTATATACTATATATACTATAATATAATAAAGCTAAAGAGTTTGTTTGTTTGTTTGAACGCGCTAATCTCAGGAACTACTGGTGCGAATTGGAAAATTATTTTTGTGTTAAAATAAACCATTTATCACGGTAGGCTTTAGGCTATATAACATCACGCTGCAACTAATAGGAGCGAAAAAAAATTGGAAAATGTGGAAAAAACGGGGCCAATTCATCATCTTTGAGGGCTTCCGTTGCGTGTGCTGCGAAAACGGTTCAAAATTCGAATAATTAATGCCCAAAATAACTATTCCACGCGGACGAAGTCGCAGGCACAGCTAGTAGTTAAATATAATGTAAGAGTGAATTGTATGATAGAAAATAAATGTTATATGTATAAGTACATACTTTCATCTTTTTTGCCTATAGAAGAACTAGTAAAAACTTTATCAACGCCGATTTAGATAAAATACAGTTTTCAAAAGAATTTTAAATTCTTCGTGATAAATTAAGCAAATCCGAATCAAATATGAAACTTTGAAGGAATTCATTACCGAGCTCAATCGAGCAAGTTGATGGGCTGATAGGTTTTTTATCCATTCCGAATTTTAGGAGCGAAAAAACAGCCGTGATTGAGATTTATGATGTCTTTTTTGTGTAACTTTACTACCTAGGAAATTAGTTATTTTTTCACAAACAGAAATATACAGGTTACATTATACAATAAATTGATAACAAATTACAATACGTATATTACCTATATTTTTAAAACATAACTTTTTTTTACATGATATAGGCTTACGCTTGACTACAACTTGCCTGATGGTAAGCAACGTTATGGTCTACGGTCTAGTGCGCTTGTCTAGAAGAAACCGGTTTACTCTCGACTTGAAGACCGACAAATTATAGTTCAAGGGGAATAGATTCGGGCAAGAAGTTCCACTGTTGGGCTGTTCGCACGATGAAAGTAGAAGCAAAACGCTTGGTGCGAGTCTTTGGAACCTCAACTGTAACTGGCCACCTTACGGCCTGCTCAAGGCTTTGTAGTTTTGAGCTACAGAGTGAGTCTTTCGCGATGAGCTTAAAAAAAGCTTCTTCTTCTCTCTTTCTTAACTACATACATTTATAACTATACAAATATTTATCTTCTACAGACAAATTTTTGTCCTGTATTTATTAACTACTGTGAAATGGATTGCTGTATTAGAGGCGTTTAAATCATGTAATTTCTCTTACAATAAAATTCACAATGGTGTTTTATATACATAGGTTATAAAGAGTTCCTGTTTAAATAAAGATTATTAAAAAAATAAATTGAGGTAACTACTAACTTACTTAGCTTCTTGAATAAATAAATTTAGATATTGTAAATTAATATAGTTAAGTATTTACAAATTATGTAATGTAAGTATAATTTAAATTTCTAAGTCATTTCCAATCGGTTTAGGAATTAAATTATTCTTTCATGTATAAGTAAAACTATTTACACAGTAGGTATGTATATATTTATAATGATTGCTGTCTAAAGAATGCTCTCAAACGAGAATTGCTTCAGAATTGTTGACTCAATAGTTCGCAATAATATTCCACTTGTTATCTTTGGTAAAGACATAATATGTAGATTTATATCTTCTAGGCTATGTCTTGGACTCTGGCAAGTTGAAGTCAAGCGTAAGCTTTAGAAAAAAATGATAAAACAGCAGTAAGCAGAAGCCCGAAGAGGAAGAGGAAGGCCGAGAAGGTCATACATGGAGCAAGTAAAAGAAAAGGCGGTCGTCATGTCGTATAAGGAGGTCAATGAAAGGCAGAAGATCGGGAAGGATGGCGCCTCCACAGACCAGGGCCCAGCCCTTAAATTTGTGATGAAGCATAGTTCTGTGTGTGCATTGTCACTTTTCTATAGGATTACAATAATACGTTTTTTTAATGCATACTTAGCATGGTAAAAATACATAGGTATGTAATAAATCTCCATGGCTACAATTATTTACGTATTATGTCCTTTTTTCTGTTCCGTGGATGGATCTGAAGTCCACCACGATATTCTTGCCGAAGGAAACTTCCCTCATGAGTTAAACCTGTGGGGGAGCTACGACCCTCATTATTGAGGAACCGGTGCGAGGAGGAATTTTATTTTACGGCTAGAGTTATCTAATGTTTTGGTGACACATCACATTTTAAATAATTAATAAATAAACCTTACTTAAGTAGGTATTTACTTTTGCTGACAAACCTAACCTAAATACAAGTCAAAAAAGGTACAAACTCCAAAATAAACATAACCATTATTATACATACATCGCTATTACATATACCTCTTATGTACATTGTGTATATATATGTACATATGTATGTTTAAGTAATTAAGTTGACTTTGTCAAAGGTCGCTATTCAGCATTCTCTAAAACCGGTTTCTTGTACGTCTATGAGTTTGTATTCTGTGAATAATAATTTTGCTACTAGAATTCGCGACACATAATAATGCGGGGGATAAAATTGGAACTAACAACTAGTGATTGAAAAGTAACCTATTTGTGCCGAAAGTGCTGCTACCAGTAGCTGGTTGCTTATTATTTTGTATGGACTTATAGTAATATAGGTAGTATCTGAGGAAAATTGATATAAGCAGTTGATTGGAATTAACAGGTCAATATTTTATGGTACGATTTATTTTTATTAAATCAAATCAAATCAAATCAAAAATTCTTTATTGTACACCAATATATCAAGAGAAAACAAGTATAAAGAAAAAAATGTAAACCATAATATTGGGACAGAGGGCGGCCTTATCACTTAGAGTGATCTCTTCCAGGCAACCTAGTTTGGAAAACAACGATAAGAAAACAGTAAAGCTGGCGTACCTACTAAAACTAATACAACTTAATAATAATTTAACAAAAAGAACAACTAAAAACCTAAAAACATGTAAAATGCCTACACTTACATCTATTACAAACAGAGAAAGGAAAACAACACATAATAAACCTACTCAAAAAGAAGGAAAAAAAACCTGACTCCACAAATTAGTCATGCATATAATAATTATGAACCAAGCTCTGAAAAATAGGAAGGGCCTGCCTAATATGAAGTGGTCATTCCATAAGCGAATAGCTTGCATGGTGAAAGAAGAGTGGTAGACAAGGTTGGAATGGTTGAAGTCAGGGACACACAAGCGGATGACACGGAAAGTATTAACAAATTAATTTAGCACTTAAAACATACACGTACAATAGTAAAGGGTTTCTTAAAAACTAGTCTGGTTTATTAATTAATATTTAATTTTCACTTGACCTAGGCGCCCACCACGATGTATCTGTCTGTATGTATTCTGCGGGGGAGTCACGACCCTCGGACATGAGGAAATACGACTCGAGAAAGAGGGTAGAGTTAAAGTTGTCATCAGTTTTGATCATGCTTTACTTCTTTGGATAATGGTGGATGCAAGTTAAAAAAACCCTACCAAGCTCACATATCATTTCTCACTACATTCTATCCTATCAAAATCTGTCATCTCTTCCATACAGAATCCAAGTGAACGAACCAACGCGTTCTTTCTCACAGAACATGTTAAACAAAACTAAAATGAAAATCTTTTTCACACGTTCAAACAATTTCTCTATTTTCTCTTTGCTTGCTCACTTAATAGCTTGGGCTGTTCAGCCAATGTTTTGAACCAATTGTGTGTCGTTGGGCTTGCTTTTTTTTCGTTCTAAGCCAATATTATGTATAGTATATTTATTTTACACGGAATGGTTTTGCACTTGACCATAATTCAATTTAATAAATAATAAATTTGGAGGAAGCTGGCCTGTTAGTTTAGTGGCTCCTTTTAATCTAGGGATCGCGGGTTCGTCCCCGCGTGACACAAGTATTTTTTCTTTTTTTATAATTACTTGTGTTGAGTCTGGTCGTTTGTATGTATAATAAGTATGTATTTACAAAATAAAAGTATATAAGTATTATATCTGTTATCTATTACTCACGACACAAGCATTTGTTTAGTGTGGGGCTAGATGGCGCTGTGTGCAATGTCCCGGAATACTTACTTACTTATACTTATATTTACGCATTTACTTAAATATATTCCAGAAAAATATCGCGTTAGTCAGTAAATAAAGGTACCCAATATACTGACTATATAAACTATTAAGTACATATGTGGTTCTCACATTTTTATAACGTTGTGTGTTGTTATCCAGTGTTATTTTATTAATAATATTAAAATATTAACAGTTTTGGAGATGCATAAATATTCAATTTAGCGTTGTCCCAGTGAACTGACTATAAATAGTGCTTATCTTATCAGTAAAACCGCTTGCAATATTGTTTAATGAGTCAGAGTCATTTAAACACAAACAACATGTTATATGTATGCACAAATATCATATTAGTTAGTTTCAAAGTTTGTTAGTTATTGTGTATATTTGTGCTTTACTCAACTTAAAATGGCTCACCCATGCTGGATATTTTTGAAATGCTTAAACTTAGTTTGTCATAGTAAATTAAAAAAAAGTAAAGTTGTATTATTGTATATTATATTGTATTTGTATTTGATATGTCCTGAAATATTTATTTATTTATTTTATTTATTGAATTGAAATAAAATAATTGTTGTATTTTTTTATTACATTAAATAGGCTTACCTTTGACTATAGCCTGCCTGAGACGCTTGCCTAGAAGAAACCTATTTTCTCTAGATTTGAAGACCCCTGGGCATAATTTTCTGGGAACAGGGCTCCAGGTAGAGAGTAAGTAATTATAGTCTGAACTTAATGTATGTATCATTTTTATTTTCTGTATGAATGTTGGTCGACCAACACAACTATCTGACCAATGCTTGGCTCATATTGGCCATTGGCCCTGAGATAAAATTGCTTACAAAGTCTTGACGTAGAGTTTGTACAAGGAAAGTGCGGTCACCTTGCTCATAATTTGATTATGTTCACAGTTTCACACGCATGCTCGAAAGTGTCAATTTTGCATGTTAAGTTTCTTTGTTTGCCTATGGTGTAATACTTACGAACTTTTTTCATGTGTTACCGTATTATAGACAAGTCACTTTTTTACAGTTTTTTTTACGATTAAAATTACAAGACTAAAAGAGATTTTATAAGAAGGATCATCAAAAAGTTCGAAACACGTAGAAGAAGGTCGAAAAAAGCAATAAATAACCAAGTAAAAGAAAAAAAAACAAAGAAATAGTCGAAAATCGTAAAAAATGGCGCACGTTTCAGAGACAAAAACCTCGTCTTTAAAATTTGAATGAATGGCCCATTATAAACAATGAAACCTTTATAATACTTTTTTCATTCTTCTTCGTATCGAATGAGAGTGGCCAACTCTGGTGTCGAGAGTTTTCAAACCGCCCTAAAGGCCTCTGACATGGCTTAACGACTGCCGTACTTGACTAACAGCCGGGACAATACAATTTACGTGCCATCCGACCCATGGATTTATTATTTATTTGTTTATATTCTTTCATTTATAAAAATACATACACAATTATCTCCTACACATAAACAAGAAAAACAAGTAGGTTAAAATACATTCAAGACAGTTATTGTAATATACACTGTGTTTCCACTTTGAATCACAAGTCACTATGTAGAATTCTTTCTCTTCTATTTTCATCATCATAAAACTAGATATTGAAAGCCTTGTGTGTTATCGACGCAAAAATATTGCAGTAAAGTATTAAAAATAAACACTTGCCTTCGATTTGGACCACCCAAGTACCATATATATATAGTAGTGGACGGATTTAGGGGGTTAAAAAATCCAAAAATGTCTTTACTTACCTACTCCTGAAATTAGATAAACCAGTAGTTCTGTAAACAAGCGAATTCTGGCTTTGAATGAGTGTTTTCTTACAAATCGTCCAAATGTTTTACTGTATCATCATCATCATCATCCACAGCCCTTGGGATCCCACTGCTGGGTATAGGCCTCCCTTTGTATGTGCCATCTGTATTGATCTTGTGCAGACCTCATCCAGGTAGGACCCTTGACTTTGTCGATGTCGTCGACCCATCTTACGACCAGACGACCCACTCCTCGCCTGCCAGTTCTAGGCCACCACTCACTCTCTTTTATAATGAGATGGTAAATAGTGTTTATTTTACATATACCTACCTAGTTTAGTTGGCATAGAAATATCCTAAAGTTTTACATAAAGTTTAAGTAATTATTACTCCGCAATATCATTCTATTTTTTATAAAAGTAGATTTGTTCAGATATGTATTAATACTAAATGACAAATATACATATAGAACTACTTAATCATTGTGTAATTTCTTTAATTCCTTTTATGGAATAAGTTTTTTTTTACAAGATGGGTTTGCACTTGACCGTAATTACCTATGTATTGATAATTTTGTATAATTGGCCCCTTTAAGTAGTCCTTAGTGCGCCCACATAATGATCGTAGATTTAGTCTGTCGATATAAACAACTGGTTCCTTCACTTACATTTAAAGCGACATCTTATTTGATTGTTTTAACAAAAGCTTTATTTATTTACATTGTATTTTTCGAAAGACAATATTTTAAATTAAAAATCTTGTAAGGATTGGATTATCATAATAAACAATCAGACAAAATGATCAGCACATTTTGTAACCCTTTGGATGAGAAGATATAAAAAAAATACAATGAAATCCACAGATTATGCAAATCAGAAGCGCAACAACGCCGAATTAGTGTCAATCTCGTATTATTACCCATTGACTGTATTAATACTGTCAAATGTGACGTACCAGTTTTGTTTTTCATCTGTCAACAATTATTTTAATCCCTGACAGCCAAGGAATAAGGATCATAAATCCAAAATGGCCGCGAAGGATAATTTGCCGTTGAACTTTAATGAACCCAATCACGATACATTCAATTGTTTGCGGATATCTTGATCCAAAGTTGCTTTACAATTTAAACTCTTACCTCTAATACAATAAAGTGCAAATTGCTCTGGAATCGACAGAAATAAACAGGAGTCTTTGATGAGACCGTGCGTTGCAAATCCTTTTAGCTGCACAAAAAATCTTTTGTCTCTTTTTTGGCTAACGAGGTGGCAATAATGGAGTGAAACAAAAAATGTATCTGTATGAAAATAACAAGTTTTATCTCGAGCTTTACAATAAGCTTTCCGTTTATAGTCCGGTTCATTATAATGTAGTCTGTGTAGGAAATAAACAGCATTGTGATTGGTTCTAAATATAACTTCACCGGTATAGATCTATGATCAATACCTACTTATGGTTTTGAATTACTTACTTAGTCTAGATAACAAAAAATAAATAAATCACTACAGAAGGTACATAAAACATAATATGCTTTATTAATTAATGTAGTAACTTATTTACTTAACTACTTAGATAATTTATTATATCAACAAAAAAAAACGGAAATAGAGTACCTAACAGATTGAAAAGGCTTTTTAATATAATTTTATTTACTGAGATGTACTCTTAATTGATTAACAAATAGGTAATTAATCCGTGTCAATGTTATATCGAAAATATATTATACAAGTGAGTGCTCGCGGCTTCGCTCGCAAAGCCTTCGCTTTCAACCTTTTATAAATATATAAAGAGGCGTTTCCAAAAATCCTTTCTTAGCGGATGCCAACGTCATAACATCTACATTCATTCCAAATTTTAACCCGATCCGTCCAGTGGTTTGGGCTGTGCGTTGATAGATCACTATATCAGTCAGTCAGTCAGTCACCTTTGAGTTTTATATATTTAGAGATATCTAGCGATTCTATTCTAGTTTGAAAGCGCTTAAATTTTACCTATACTTCAAGAATATAAAAAAAATTGTTAAGTATACATACATACCTATAAATTGCCTAATTTCAAACTAATTTTTTGGATATTATTTTATATCGCATTTTCGTCACATCAAGATACCAAGTGTCGAGGAAAACCGAAAACATGAAATTAATGCGCATATTTTTTTATGACACGTTGATATTAAACTGCAAGTTTATATGCAGGGTTTTCCTCGGTTAATTTCCAAGAACTAAAAGTGTGGTTTGAAACATCTTGAGTCATGGCAGATTAAATTATAAACAACAATGCTAAACACTTTTTTCTTTGGTGATAAGACTTAGGTTTCTTAAAATGCTTAGTTAGCTATTAATAAGGAAAATCCCCTTTAACTGGACCACCATGAATCTTGAAATTATGAGAGTGGCCAACTCTGGTGTCAAGATTTTACAATCCTTACTTTAGAATAAACTGATGGTTAGAAAATATTTCTACAATTTTACACAATAGAAGTAAATACATATAAAACCAATGAGGTTTTACTAATAGAGACGTTATACGCATTGAAAATCGCCCTAGCACGTGGCGAAGGAAAGTAAAAGAGATCAGAGATATACATATAAAACCCGGTTGTGAGAAAGGGATAAACGTATGTTCACAGCTTCGAGGCGACTGAGCCGTCCAGGCTAATTCGCTTAATTTGAGTTCGCCACACAGAACGGGGTATACCCAATGATATTCTATCATTGGGTATAGCGCATCTACCTCAGTTTATATAGAATATCATTGTATAGAACAGCTACTTTAAATTTCACAATGTACATAAGTTACGCAAATTAATTAAACACTGTTTTCTACTCTGCCAGCCGTAACCGTGGGATGTAGCAACAGACAATATAACAGAGACATTCCTATCTACACACAGAATATATCATCTAAGCAAACAGTTCCGCCAAGTATATGCAATGAACGAACCAATCAGCATCCATATCACGCATACATAACAACAATACAAAGAGTAAGCAGATGAATCATATAATATTGTAATGAAACTTTTAACAAATAACAACTTACTCAAGTTGCACCAGTATAGTCTAATAATATATCTTGCTTGGCTTAGCAAAAATACAGAGGTTTTTAATCAATCTATATATATAAAACTCAAAGGTGACTGATTGACTGACTGACTGATATAGTGATCTATCAACGCACAGCCCAAACCACTGGACGGATCGGGCTGAAATTTGGAATGAAGGTAGATGTTATAACGTAGTCATCCGCTAAGAAAGGATTTTTGGAAATGCCACTTTTAAAGGGGTGAAATAGGAGATGCAAGTTTTACTTCTTAATGCGAGCGAAGCCGCGAGCACCCACTAGTCTACAATAAAGTAACTAGGTATTAGAAAATCCCCGGATTTCAAATAATTTTCTGAGAACAGTTGTAAATTTTTTAGCATATGCCTTATATATTGATTTAATAAATTGGATTTACTTAACTCAACCACACAATCCATGCAATAGAAAACACATTACTCTAATAATATGTGTGTCGGAATCATTTTGTTTTAACAAGGGGTCTTCTAAGTATAAAGTCGTAGGCAGTACCCGTCACATTGATAAAGTCATTGTGGTTTTCACTTGAATTTGCATATTTTCACTTGTTTTATTGTCTGTGATAAAGTAGGTGATGCAATGATGGGTCAATGCACTCGCGGTAGTATCTGGTTTCATAACAAATACCTACTTAAGTGTAGTTAGTTCGTTCTTCTTATTTTAGGAGCGAAGCTTTAGATAAAAAGTCGTAGTATTGAGATGTGTACAATTTGTACATATACCTAGGTATATTATAGGTACATTTTTCTAACGGTTGTAAGTGAAAACTAGAATACTTGGTTTCTTGTATAGTTATGTACCTATACAAAACTTTTATTAGGCGGCTTGAGATACATTAAACTAATAAAAAAACTGTTCATTATTCATATCTGATTGTGTCAGATACCTTATGTACCTAACTATTATATATTTGTTTACAATTTTGTTTATTTATACATTGGTCTTTTTGGTAAATTAGTAAAACAATATCTGATGGTACTAGTAAATGTCAGTTTCTAATTATAGTTTTTTTTTATTTTCAGGTAATAAAACAACGTAAAATCTTAATATAAATAAAAAATAAATAAATAATAATAATAATAAATCTTAATATAAATCTTATATCGGAATAATACTTTACATTCCAAATTACTACAGCGGTATTTAGCTAAGTACCTAAAAATAACAATCGAGCAGTCATAAAGTCGGAGGGAAGCTGTTTCTTCTAGGAAACCGTACTACATCGCAAACACCATCACAGTTTAACATCAGTACAGTAGTAGTCAAGCGTGAGCTTATTATTAAAAAAAAAACAATAAGTACATACCGAAGTTTTCACACACGACCATAGAATACCAAATAAACTAACTGACTCACTCAAATCACTCGACAATGACTAAATAATTAACATTTACGAAGCGTACTCCATTATGAGTTAACTACCTAAGTACCTAACTTAGAACATGGCTATTCTTACCAAGCATAGACATTATAATTCAAAGACATGTAACTGTATGATTTTTCTTTTAAAAACTATTCCGTCCATCGTATGTCTGGTAAACCGCAAACACAACTGCAGCATTATTTTCTTAGACAAAATGGAGTCTATTTGGTAATCCAGGGTAGGTATATTTGTTTGTTAATATCGAATATGCACCGGTTGAAAAATAAGAGCGGGAAGAATGATCACTTACTCAATCTTTCGTGTGCACAGTAGATTTTTTAATTAGATTTACAAGTGTGTAATCAACTTGTATCAACTCTAATGTTGAGGGAAGATGGGCATACCTCAATCCCCTGTTTATATATTTTTTTAAATTGAATTAATAATAACTAAATTAGGACCAGATTTGTGAGATTTGTGGACTTAGTGTGAAGAGATGTGTCGTAATTTTAAAGAAATGAAAATGAAAAGAAAATTATTTATTTGCGACAAGAAATTACGTACGAACACATTAAGGAAAGTTAGACAAACACTTTTTGCACATACACAATTTTAAAGGGGGCTCTATTGATTCTATTGTCAGTTGTAACTAGGTACCCAACTATTAGAACATGGCTATTCTTACCATTCTATCCCATCCAAGGAATTCAATCAGTCATTTGTCAGCCTTTGACCCGAGTAACCTTCATATTACAATAGGGCTCGCGTTCTTACGTATTGTAACCTTTCTGGTTGGAAAATTAATATTCTTATGAATCGTCGTATAAAATTAACGATCGCGGTTTAATAGTTAGATGTTTATGGAATATTTAGCTTTGAACATTATACGATGTAACCTATCTGCAAAAGGTAATCACGAATTTTTACGTTAAGGTTGTAGTAGGTTTTGAAAGTCACAAAGGTCTTCTATTGTTTATCGTGAAAATCGTAAGAAAATTGCCTACAACATATTGTCAAGATATTTATTCAATAATAATAAACAATATATGTACCTATACACATATTATATTCACTAAACTAAAAAACAGTACGTACATTTAACTTAAATTTAAAACATCAACATGTGGTATAGAGCCAAGAACGCTGGCTGCATTCCCACGCTGGATTGCTATAGAAATCCTTTGCGCAAGGAACCAGCCAGCGTTCTTGTCTCTAGTGATGTCATTTAACCTTACCATATTGTAATATATTAGTAATATAGATTAAACTTAAGTATAAGTGCATTTAGGGTTGTGTGAGTGTGTACCCTTGCACAACCAGTAATGTACAAATAACTTAGACGAATGTTTAGTGGTAAAACTAAAGTCCAACTTAACACATCCACAGCTGACTCAGGCTCCCTAGAATAGTTTTACAGGCTGTAAAGCTGAAAGCACCTGAAAGCGCATGTTACCCGGAACGGACTTTATCTGCATTCAACAAACAAAGTCGCGGTATGACTCAGTATGCTTGCAGATGTCTTGATAGCAGAATTGTGGTAGTGGGATAACTTTTCAGGGCACAATTAGTCTGATTAAACAAACATAAGTAGTAACAATCTTACTTTGAAATAATAACCTATAAGCCCTAGTTCTAGCATAATTTACAATGTATGCTTTACGATACCTTAACTTGTGAAAGATCAAATAAACGTTTTATTTATTTATTATTTTTAATTAAAAATATAAATAAGAACGCGGTGATAGCCATAAGTATCCATATGAATGGAACAACTGCCATACGAGAAGAGAGGCCTAGGCCCAGTGAACGTTACCGTCTTGTGATTAGTTATTTTTAAATAAAATAAAACAATGATATGTAAAGTTATTATTCCAGTAGGTAATTAACTGCTGTAATAATAGTTTATACTTATGGCAAAAAAACAGCACAACTAAGATATAGGGTAGTTTAATAAACTTACCAATATAGAACCCACTACATTCAACCAAACTGTGTCTCCACAAATGTGTACAACATCCTAATTACGCTCGAACGAGCAGAATCCTGTCATTTCTACGTGCCTCCTGTATTTATATGTTTCGGTCATCGACATCTGATGCTTGGAGTAAGAAATAATTCATGGGAATATCGAATTTCACGTGTTTCTTTTGTTGGTTTCTTCAAAGTAAACTTGGTACATCGTAGACTAGTTTAGCAACTGTCAACGTTATATTTCATGACTGTCTTTATACATGACTTAAGTAAGTGTACCATTTTTTTTTTGTTAATTATTTTAATTGGTTAATCAGGGATAATTAGAATTTGAACTAATAAATTTATAAGAGTTTTTGAATGGATATTTCCGAATGTCGACTGACCGTTAAAAATAGTATAATAAGATATGTATCAGATATATCTATATCTACCGACCATGACACTAGTATTTGCTGAGAATGGGGTTAGATGGCGCTGTGTAAAATGTCCCTGAAAAATTATTTATTTTAACCGTAAGTTCTGGTAAATTTTCATAGCTCGACAGCTACTAGTTTGTAAAAAACAATGTTAGATGCCTCTAGTGCGTCAATGCCACTTGTCGATGAGTCGTCATCGTTTGATTTCGATACGATTTTTCATTTGAAAATCGAATCGATTTCAATCGATGACGTCACCTATCACAATTTCCTTACAAACCTCGAGTCATAAGTTCCAGTTATTCTCAGGTCCTTGAAACAGTTCTCACAATACCACCATTGATTTGCACTTCAAACGCCTTCTAGGACACCTGCAGGCGATTGTAGATCTTATTGTCAAAGGATAGAGTCGGTTGTTATGTAAATGGTGGAGGGAAGTTTGGGCCATATCCTGTAGAACTGATGTTTTAGTATAGAATGGGTGCAGTAGATCAACTTTAGATATAGGTACCGTAGTTAATGTAGGTTTAGCACTTGATAAAAAAACTAATCTGTAGTTATTACTTGTGTTGTAAAAAAAAATGTCTTAATTATGTAAGCTACTTTATCTATACTATACTATCTATACTAATATATAAAGCTGAAGAGTTTGTTTGTTTGTTTGAACGCGCTAATCTTAGGAAATACTGGTGCGAACCGAAAATTTATTTTTGTGTTGAATAGACCATTTATTGAGGAAGGCTTTAGGCTATATTTAACATCACGCTGCAACTAATAGGAGCGAAGAAATAATAGAAAATGTGGTAAAAAACGGGGAAAATTATTCATCTTTGAGGGCTTCAAGATTTGTGTTCAAGATATCAAAAAAATGTGTATGAAATAATTATTCTTCTTGAAATGATCTAATAGAATGTCCGCAACAGTATGTGTCTATTTTTTAAGGTTAACTCACTAGAACCGTTTTTATGGTAATAACTATTCCACGCGGACGAAGTCGCGCGCACAGCTAGTCATTCATATACATCACGAGAAAAAAATTACGTTGTAGTTGTTATACTGTTAATAGAAACAGTTTATTAAACTGAAGTGTTGTGTGAAGCAAACTTAGATGTGGGTGAATGGAATGGACCTTTGTATGATACTGAGCAAATTGTCGATCCACCCACTTACATCTGCAGAACTATAGAATAACAATGTTTTGAGTACAATAGGTATTTTCTTAGCAAATTATTTACTGCGAAATTCTTTGTATCTATGTTCCTTGGTTTAGAAATACAATTAGCAATTAGATTGTTTATTAATTACAATGATTATTACTTTCAATAAAATATGCAGTACCTGACACCATGTTGTAGCAGGGAGTATTGATAAATTAAACCACTCGGTTATGCATCACAATGACAACTGGTTTATTAAAGTTAAGTCTAAGACTACCCTCAACACTAATTAATATTATTTTTATATACAAATTCAGAGTATTTTTATTATTATATCCACGTGTCCTAACGTACACAATAAACGTAAAAAATACCAAAAGTTTTCCACACGCGAAGTTTTACGCAAACAATTCTCAAAAGTAATTTTCTACTGTAACCGCAAAGTTACAAGATAAAATTGATAGCCTCAAGCTAAAGTCCAAGTAATTATTAGACTGCCTGCTATTTGTTACTCCTTCACTCATTCATATAGATCTATGCACAGACTATATTAACTAGAGACACCGAATTATACCTTACTAAGTGAGGACACTTAGTCATAATTCCGTTCAGCGGTGTGTTTCACAATGATTCGGATACGGATCCGATTCGATTGAGACGGAAATCGATCGGCATGGAATGGATTTTTCCAAATCACAATGATTCCATACGATTCTTTTGACAAATTTATTCGACAGAAAAATCGGAAACGTTCCCTGAGACAAAAGCTAGCGGATTCGTTTCCGTCGATGATAAGTTCAATTTTGTTTTTTCATGATATTAAACCCGATTTACACTTAATTATATATTGATTTATTTTTATATATAATTATTCATATGAAATCTACAGCAAAAATGATAAAATTTTGTAAGTTTCTACCATTGTATTTAATTTTTACCATTTCTACTACGAGCGGATCGGTTGATATCCGACTCATTGTGAAACACCATGCAGAATTTTTTTTTTATCAACCTATACTGTCCCACTCCTGGACAAAAGTCTCCCCCAACTCCCTCCATGAACCTCGGTCGACAGCCACCTTACGCCAGTCACTCCAAAACTGGTCGTGACGCCAGCTCATACTAATTCTTCAAATTCCTCGGTAAAGACAAAAACATTGTGACGGCCCATTCATAAATAACACAATGTACCAGAAATTATATCGCTCCTCGAAAAAAAATGCATAAAAATCGCGCAGCCAAAATGAATGGACCGATTGGCGTTCATTCATATAGCGTGATAATGGCGACGGATTAATCGACATGTGCTGAAGTATCGCGTGATATTTGTAGCTATCTAGGTATTTTTTAATTATTAACAGTAGGCTTACTATAACTATCATCACTAAATATAGAATAAGAATAATT
This sequence comes from Macaria notata, assembly GCA_927399415.1. Lineage (NCBI taxonomy): Eukaryota > Metazoa > Arthropoda > Insecta > Lepidoptera > Geometridae > Macaria > Macaria notata. The sequence continues at coordinate 9,937,305 of OV656741.1, forward strand.
TATTTACCTTAAAAATTAACTTAAATAACATATTTGTTAACTAACTAGTAATGTCTGGAACGAAAAGGCAATCACACCGCGACACAGGTTCGCCTAGTGCGGTGTTTATAGTACATATTTGACTTATCTAACTAAATATTTCACTTTTAATCAGTTATTTGCCATATTTCATAATTTTTTTTATTCAGGTTTTTTTATCGAATGAGAGTGGCCAACTCTGTTGTCGAGAGTTTTCAAACCGCCTCTAACATGGCTTAACGACTGCCGTACTAGACTAACAGCCGGGACCTATAATTTAACGTGTCATACGACCCACGGAAGCGCCCAAAATAGAATGCCACTTATTGGTCACCCATCTAAAAACTGACCGCGTCGACCGTTGCATAACATTGGTAATCGCATGCGATTGCCTCCGCTAGCTGAGCTACGGGCGCTTCATTTCATATATCTTTAGCTATAATGAGCCGTCTATCAAGACTGTAGTCAGTTCACCAAGTTCATTGAACCATCACCATTCATCGTCTAGCAAAAGCAATAGCATCTATCATTCATAATATTTTTAACAACCAACATTGAGCGTCGTTACGCTCACTAACTAAATTTAGCATTTAACAGCACCGAATTTTTCGATTCAAAATATCTATACATATAATAAAGTTGAAAAGGCTCAAATATCAGTACGTAGAAAATATTAGGAAAGAAAAATGTTTGGTTATACTTTAAATCTATAAAAAACACGTTTAAGCAGTTTTTTTATAATTTTTGATTGTTTATCTGTGTCTCTGTTAGTCTGTTTATTTACACGCTCGTAACACAAAAACGGCTCAACAAGTCATCTTGATTTTTGGTATGTAGGTAGTATGAGGTTTCAGGGGCATAGGCTAGTTTTTATCTTAAAATAATGCGAGCGAAGCCGCGGGCGTCTACCGGTAAGAAAGTAACTTTACTGAATTCGAAATTGGAATTCGCGGGACTTGTTACTGTCCATTCAATTAAGTTTTAAAAAAATTCCATTTATGAATGAAGCGATTCTTTTTTTGTTAATTTTCGGAGCTAATGTTTGTACTTTTAATGGAATTTTGAGATGAGTTTGTTAAATTTTCTTACTGGTAAATAGTAGAATTTATAGACGAATATTTAAATAGAATATACCTATTATTTTTGGTTAGATTAGTTTGAGGATTAAGTAGGTACCGACCTACTTAAAATTATATGAAGTCGGTTAAATAAATCTATACTAATATTATAAAGCTGAATAGTTTGTTTGTTTGAACGCGCTAATCTCAGGAACTACTGGTGCGAATTGAAAAAATCTTTTTGTGTTGAATAGACCATTTATCGAGAAAGGCTTTAGGCTATATAACATCACGCTGCAACTAATTGGAACGAAGAAACAATGGAAAATGTGGGAAAAAAACGGGGAATTTTTTTCATCTCTGAGGGCTTCCGTTGCGTTCGCTGCGAAAACGGTTCAAAATTCAAAGAATTAATGCCCAAAATAACTATTCCACGCGGAAGAAATCGCAGGCACAGCTAGTAGAAGATATGTTATCTTTCTTTCACCAACACTGAAGGTACTTATTTATTGTAATAAACTTGGTACGGTCTATGATTTTAGTTTCATTTTTGTAACAAGAGAGTCCTCTTTATGTGTGAAGGATATTACTTAGTTTACTTTGTACCACTTGGGTGGTGTACCATAAGGCATTTTTTAGTTTAAGACGGGGTGATATGTGAAACCGACATGTTATAAAAATCAAATAAAATAGAAGTCATATGAGAAAGAGCTACAATTTTTTCAGTTTATATAATTTTGATTTAGTGTTAAGACAATAAAAGACGCCAAAACATTATTACGTATATTTCGCTCGATAGTTTTATTTTTTTTTAAATAGTTGATTTGAAATGTTTTTCTATAATTTTCCAAAAGTATGTAGTACAGAAATTTAAACCAATTTTATTCTATCTAAGAGGTGATTCTATTATTTAGAGGAGTATTAGAATCATAATGAGAATATTCTGAATTGCTGATTTTATATTGAATTTATTTCGTCAAAAACGTCTGCAAAACTGCTCAAATTGTGCAAATTGTTTTTGCATGTGGACAAGACTCGTCGGCTGGAGCTATGCGCGCGATGCTCGCCCTTGCTTTCATGTTAATACGGCGTAGAATTGCATGCGAAAAAGCAACTGTAGGCTTTTTCCAAGCTTGCGCTTGGTTTTCGGGTGAAATTTCGTTGCCTTAAGTTATGACATTTGCATTTTCTTCGAGAAATCGATATTTTTCCTTTCATAACTAAGTACTAGGTAACTCCTATTCAGGTTCTATATTTTGTTAAATAAGTACTTACTATTCTAGATTTTTTTTAAAGTTACCCAAATATATTAGCGTAAAGAAGTAATGAGCAGAGGAGGCCTATACTCAGCAGTGGGTGAACACGGGCTGATGATGATGATAAAATAAATAATAAATAGCGACAAAAAATACTACCTTAATATTTAAGCACCAAATAAACCACATTTGTGCGGATACCTCGTACGCTATTGACGTGTATTTGACATAGTACTGTAATAGACAGCTTTGACAATCCAATAACCACAGCAATAAAAGAATATCGCAGTTTTTTTTTACATGAGATAGACTCACGCTCGACTACAACTTGTAATAACTAGTACTTACATATTAGTAATTGTTGTACTGTCAGCCTAGAATACGGGTGAACCATGTTTGTTTGTATTACAGCATTATTGGTAATACATAACCTTTTAGGGGCGGTTCTAATGTTGTAGTGTGTAAAATTTGTTCTTCAACTTTAAACTTCATCATCATCATCAGCCTGCTATCACCCACTGCTGAGCATAGGTCTCTCTTCTTGTACGCCACTCGTCCCGGTCCTGCGCAGATTTAATCCAGATATTAATTGAACACTTGCGGGAAAAAAATAGTTTTTCCATACATAAAGGTTATCACTTCCTGTCAAGATGTTTGGAGAAGCATTTTTTGTTAATCTCATTTTGTCTATTAATTTCAGCATTTTTAACCGCAATGAGCATATTCAGTTTTTACTATTGACTAATCGCCTCGTGCGTTTCCGATATTAAACCCTAGGCCAGTCCATGACTATTATATGTCTATAATATAGCCAATATCCTGGTTTCCACGTCAATAACGTCGTTTCCGCATATTCGTCGCAAACTTTTACGGCCCATTTCTGAACTGATCGTGATCATATCAATTTTATGGCTCGCTAGTTTTTGCACAAGGTTTATTTTGATAGTAAATACTAGATATGCCTATCCTTTGTTATATACATATAGTTATATAATTTGTGTTTTATTTATATTGATAACGTAATACTTATATAATTTGTCTTTTTATTTATTTTAATAACACAATAAAGAATATTTTGCAGTGCATTTTGTAGTTATTTACAGAAAATATGTCATTTTTCTCTCGTTTCATTTGATTATAATAAATTATTTTAGATTAGATATTTAGATATTTTTAATATTAATTTATTATTGTATATTATTCTCATCTGCACTCTTCAATGGCTGAACTAAATTTGATGAAACCTTCTATTGGTATAGTTTATACCGTATTTTACTATTATACGCATGTATTTTGGTTTGTTGGGATTAGTTAGCACCATCATTACAAAACAAACAACAAACAAAAATCTTTATTTCTTTAAGTTTACATAAAACAATGTGCAGGTGATACAAAAAATAATATGTTCATGAAACATCAGTGGATCCATCCCAGAGGTTGACCCTCAGCCCCGAACTAAGCTTAAGCTTGATTAAGATCTAGAATGAAGCGTGCAAAGTAAGAACCGATTCACTCTCACTTTGAAGATCACATCATCATCATCATGTCAGCCCGTGTTCACCCACTGCTGAGTATAGGCCTCCTCTCCAACGTGCCACATAGTACGGATGGTCTCCAGCCTGTCTGATCCATTTCCTACCGACTTGTTAAGAAATGTCATCCGACCATCGGGCTGGTGGTCTACCTCTGGGTCGGATCGGATACTGTTCCTTGGATGCCACTCTGTAACTGCTCGGGTCCATCTACAGACATCCCTACGCGCTAAGTGCCTGCCCATATCCACTTAAACCTAACAATTCGTATCCCTACGTCTTCGACTTTGATCACAAGATCCTATATATCGAACAAAATCGCACACTACCGCTCAATATTTACGATATTTACTAGCTATTAACTAAAGTGATCGTGACCATATCAGCTTTATGGCCCCATAAAGCAAACGCTTGATAATAATTGTCACACGGCCCAAATACCTAGCCAATTGACACTCGTAAACTATATTTTGTTGAGTTGGGGTTTCGATGCTCGTTCCGATTATGGTTTTGTTTTTATTTTAAGCTCATCATAAAAGTATAAGCTATTTATGAGAATTTACCAAATATCTATGTGATGATATAGAATAGAATAGAATATTTATTTAATGTACACCATAAAAGATAGAAATTACAAAACAGGAAATAAACTTAAATATATTAAAGTGCTCCGCACATTGACATTGATTGAGTTTGAGCAGTTAACAATTATTATATATTGCTAAATTTTATAAATGTATATATAAATGATTGTCTAGCAAATTGAAAGGGATAGCTAGATGATTCATTTTGATTTCGATTAAGTTCAATAATTCAATTGAATACAGGGTATACCTAATACGAGTTCTAACAAAATCGGTTTTATATGGTATAGTGATATATTTGTGAGATATATGATGATCAATAAGATAACTAAGGATATCTCAAAAAATATTAATGTCAGGTAATTTTTATAGCCAAACCTTTTCGCTCCTATTCGCTATGCTTTATACTGTGTAAGATATCGAAACTGCACCTTAACACAAACGCTTCCAATGCCGACTAGGCCACAATTCATAATTATCACAATTAATTAACTAAAATAGTCCCGTTAACCTTCTATCAATTAAGTTCGTTGTGGCCGTGTTAATAACCTGTTTTAATGCTATTTCATAATATCATCGTGAATTAAAAAAACATGCAAAGTTTCAAATTCTCTATCAAAAGAATATTCTTAAATTTCAATAGATAGTTGGATAAAATAGTTGTTTTTTATTGAACATTATTTATTATGTGACAAGAAATTAAGTACGAACACAGTTAACATACTAAGGAAAGTAACAAGACAAACACATTTTGCATTATACACAATTTCTTGTCACAAGCCGACCTTAGTTTTGTATTAATTTCTTGCACGTATGCTTAATATATTTGAGATCTCTTAGATAAAATGTACTTATAGTGAATAAAGAGATTCACATTTTGTTTTTAAAAATAATTAAATTATGAGGCTATAGTAAAAACAGTTATATTTATTTTTAGTAAATACATTTTTTCAAACAGTCTTGTTTGGTCAAACATCTCTTTAGAAATTGTAAATAACATATATTATTTATTACCTATTACTTAACTGTCAACACATTCCCAAAACTTAAATAAAAATACACATGCTAAATATATTTTACATACACGAAATGTATAAAAAATGACACAATGCATAATATATTTTATTATGCCTATCGATTACAACACAAGAAGCCGTTGTAATCAAATACGTCCCATGGCAAATAGCGACGACATAAAATACAATAGACATCTAATTATTACACAAATTCCGTCACATAAACTATCTAAAATAAATAAATAAATATTCCGGGACATTGCACACAGCGCCATCGAGCCCCACACCACCCACACTAAGCATAGGTACGCTTCTATATCTAAGTTTTTTTTTTACGTGGTATAGGTTTACGTTTGACTACGGCCTGCCTGATGTTAAGATGTTAGGAGGGAATGTTATTGTTTTCATTTCTTTTTTTAAAAATTTTTAGCTTAACATGTTTGCTTCAACCTGAGCTATAATTATTTAAGATAAACAAAACATTATCTCAGTGCAAGAAATACGGAACCATTAAAAAATCATGTCAGATATAAATATCACGTCTTATGTTGGTGTTCTGATTCGAACGTCTGCAAAATCTGTATACACTCGTAATTGAGTTTTGATGTGGATTCGAGATTGATAAACGCAGAGTATTATTATGTTTTGTGGAATGGTTTGGTAAAAAATCCGAAGAAACGGCTCATAACTAAATCTGAAGACGCGTGTCATCAGTGGAAGGCCTGGACTCTGACTAATAACAATTAGAAATACCACACAGTGATATAGAGAGGAGTCTAGGAATTATTTGGTCTATGGTAACTACCGATTACCATCGCTAAAGCTCATGGTAATAAATTTAATCCGAATTTATTAGCAACAGGCTAATTTCTAACGTATTTCAGTAAAACACATTAATTTTTGGTAACTTTGTACGTCAGAGTTTTTGCCTACAGGTTGATGATACAAATTTAATGAAGCCAGTATTCAGTGATACATATTTTTGACAGCTACAGTTATGCGAATTTTGTCTTTTGCTGAATGCATGAAAACATTTTTTTTCAGTCTTCATGAAATTTTAGCAAACTGCGGAAGCTCTGCATATGTTTTATGAATCAAAGTTTTTAGATATCATTTAACTTCATTACAATTCGGTTGAAGTATAACAATATCACTTTAATATGAAAGAATCTTGTCATTACGATGCAACATTTTCAGATACACATAACAAAAGTTAAGTTGATTCAGTAATAAGTTGGACTTATATAATTGGAATACTAAATATTTTTTTATTTGGTAAGTAAGTTATTTGGTTAGTAGAATATTTTCTAATATGCCATACTTACAGCTATTTAAATCTAAATTATTTATAATTTCTACCTTATTACCTACTACAGATATTATTATATAAATACCTATCATACCTGTCTAGTTATGTATGTATTATTGTATAGGGTTATTGTATTGGGTGAGAAACGCAGTAAATATAATTTTCAAAAGTTTAAGTATATTTTGAAGACCACTGTCAAATTCCCTTCTATCTGTATTCTCTACTCCAATCCCCACAACAGGTGTTAGTCGGTCCCAACTCGTTCGGTTTCATCCGACGATAGCCGTTCGATCATTTGTACCACACAAGAAGCTTCTATACTCAGTATGGAATATTAGTTTGTGTTATACCTGTATTTACTAATTTTCATTAAATGATAAGAACCAAGATATGACTAAATTGATACCGTACTTACTTAAATCACATTTTCATATCTATACTATCTATGCTAATTTTATAAAGCTGAAGAAATTGTTTGTTTGAACGCGCTAATCTCAGGAACTAATGGTCCGAGTTGAAAAATTATTTTTGTGTTGAATAGACCATTCATCGAGGAAAGCTTTAGGCTATATAACATCACACTGCAACTAATAGGAGCGAAGAAACAATGGAAAATGTGAGGAAAACGGGGGAAATTATTCATCTTTGAGGGTTTCCGTTGCGTGCGCTGCGAAAACGGTTCAAGTCGTGGGTAACAGCTATAATTTATAAAGCAGAAGAGGTTGTTTGCAAAAATAAATATGATGCCCAAAATAACTATTCCACGCGGACGAAGTCGCGAGCACAGCTAGTTTTATTATATTTATTAAAGCTTAACAATTGTAAACATTATATTATACATACCCACAAAAAATATTATGTTTACACATACGTTCCAAGTGCAATATTATTTATGTGTATGTGTATTCAGAAATTCTTTTCAATTCTTCAGAGTCTTTAGCCCTTACTATAATCAAATACAGCTACAGCAGCATTAGAATATTGTAACCCGTATTGTATAACTGGACTGCTTGCTATCTGTTAGCGGTAAATGGGCCCAAGCATACTTTATCAGGCGTTTGGAACGAGTGTTAGGAAAGAGTTATTATTGTAGGATTGCTTTTTGAGTAGGTTTATTGATGTTTTGTTTGGTATTTGGGTAATATCTATGGTACGGTTTTGGTATTGAATATACGAGACATAATAAGAAAATAATAATAAATAAATATTCCGGGACTTTGCACACAGCGCCATCTCTCAGCTCCACACTAAGCAAACGCTTGTGTCGTGAGTAGTAGATAACGGATATAATACTTATATACTTTTCTTTTGTAAATACATACTTAGTATACATACAAACGACCAGGCAGAACACAAGTAATTATAAAACCTAGTGGCGCTGGTATCGCCGCTTTTGTTATACTCAGATTCGCCGCATTTGTGTTGCAATTCATGTGCTTTACACTACTGTAAAAACAACTAAAAAAAAACTAAAATGTATAGATATACAATTTAGTTTCGTTCAAAGAATGTATGCATCTCCAAACACGACTCTTAATTCCTCTTTATAAACATATCCAATAACATCAGTCTTTGATGAGTCGAATATTAAGTCAAATAGTAGCTCCGGTCTATCATAGCACCAGCAGTTGTTAAACATTGTCAGAGGCTTTCGGGCGGTTTTATAACTTCCGATATAGCCTAATTATGGCTCACTTAAGTTATCACTTAACTTACTTCTTTTCCTTAGTGAATGAGACTGGCCAACTCTGGTGGCGAGAGTTTATCAAGCCGCCCCATGGGCCTCTGACATGGCTTAACGTCTGCCGTACTATGACAAAGTTACTGACTTTTAGAGTATACAAAACCAAGAAATCAAAAATAACTCAAACATTAAGCCGCATAAATAGACTCCAAGTTAGCACAGTTGTTACTTAACGATCACTTGAAGGTCTAGTTTTGAATAATCATGAAACACATGGTCAGATCATTAGCATACTTAGTTTCAGTATGGGAACTTGGGATAGTGTGTAATTGGTGATGGAATGTTGGTTGTTGAAAATGGAATGAATTTTAATTGGTTGATAGGTATGTGTTGATTAAAATAAAAGAGAAATAATTTCTTATTAATCCATAGTGTACCTCTATTACAATAATAATTAATCATGTATTTCACAATATATTTTTAAATTGATTTATTTATATAAAACAAAATAAATGACTATGACTATGGCCATGAAATTAAAGTAAGCAGTAAACAAAGCCTTGTTAAATGTTCGCCGCTTCTTATTAATTATGAAAGACAATTTATTTGTAAAAAGAATAACATTTTTTCAGATATTTATATTGTCGTACTAAGATATTATTTTACATTGAATATATATGTACATTGGTTTAGTTAGTATGTTACTGTATAGTTTGTTTAAGCTTATACAATAAATTAGCTAAATCAATTAGTCAATATTTCACAAAGACTCATCTTAAGCAAAAAGACTACTTACTTAATGGTAAAAATATGGACACGGATTAGCTAGATATATTATTTGTTTATTTAACTTTTACTAAACATCCATACTGTATCTAATAAATTATGTCATAAGCTGAAATAACTGACACACAATAAGTGAGAAAGAGACAGATGTCTACAACGTACTGTTGAGTGACAGAGTCAGAATTCGTGTTGACAAAATATTACCTACATACCAGTAATGAGTGAGTCACACTTTGCAAAGAATTGTGTTTTATTTGGCCCTGAATTTGTTTGCAACTTTTCTTGATATTTCTATTTTCTTAGTTCTAAAATATATTGTTTTCATACCTACTAAAATATAACTAATAGAAATAATAGGAGATGGCGTGACAACATTTGTAATAATAAATGTATTGTATTTTTTTATGTAAGGTAGAAAATATGTAATGCTCTTTCATTTATTATTATTTTCCACGGCTCAAAAAATATCATTTTCAAATACTTAACAATTTTCCGGTATTATTATATATAAAGTAAAAGGTGTAATTTATATTGAGTACTTCTTTTTCTTATCGAATGAGAGTGGCCAACTCTCAACAGTAAAACTCAAAATATTGAGTACTGTATTCATTACATCTTACGTGAAAAAAAAACTCATGAAGAAAATTTTGGGTCCTGAAAAAAATTGCTTCTATTGCATTTTTTTTCTAATCACACAGCTGCAAACCGACACATGTGTAAAAGCAAAGTACCCTACTCCAAGTGGGTCAAGATTGCCTACTGATCAGCACCAACACGGGGATCTTTGAACCTCATTCGTACTCATTCAAAACCGCTCAGAGATGACATTAGACATGCGTAATATTTAAATTGTGCACGTGAGTTTGACAAATGGCAATATTAGAGAAAAAAATATTGTTCACTGTATTTTTTTATAGAATTTTCTTAAAGTTTAGCTGAAAGTATGTGAGAGTGTATATAAATAAGAAGATGCGTATGTTTGTCTTATCTTTATTAAAAAAACTGTTAGACCGATTCGAAGAAAATATGGTGTCGAGAACTATACCTTGAAAAATTGTCTTTCCAAACCAAATTTTTTCCATGTCTCTAAAGCCATATTTTTTTAACTCTATAGGCTCACGCTTGACTACTGCTGTTACAAATTCATTCACAATCATACTTACAAAATTTCGCTCACATTTAATTACCTTCTATCTATACATATAATAAAGCTGAAGTGGGTTGAAAGTCTGAACATTGAAGATATTTAAAAGAAACGTTCCAACAATTACAGATTTTTTGTCTGTTTATCTGTGTCTCTATTTGTTTATATAAATGTTCATCACGTATAAAAGGCTGAACGGATCTACATGATTTTTGGTATGTAGGTAGTATAAAGGTCCCGGAAGTGCCATCGGCTACTTTTTACCCCAAAATAATGCGAGCGAAACCGCGGGCGTTCACTATCTATAAACCTCTTACATTCTACTCCACCTGAACACAAAAACCTTAATATTTTCCCGCTCCAATATCATAAACTCCCAAGAGTAAGCAAGATAGCGCGTGTAAAAATATCTTCCATCGCTACTCCATTTCCTCGCCCCCAAAGGGATGTGACGTAAAATAGATCTGTAACCAGAGCAATGGGTTATTGGCTTAGACTTAAGGCAGTTTTTGGTTATGGCTCACCTTGGTATAAGAATATAATTAACCACTACAAAGCATAAAGCAAAGTCGCTATAATCATCAGTCTGTATAAATGCTTAGATCTTTAAAACTACACAACAGATTTTGATGCCATTTTTTCAATAGATAGAGTGTTTCAAGAGGTAGGTTTATATGTATAATAATGCGTGTAAATCCGTGTGCAAAAGCTAGTAATAAATATTTCAGGGCATATCACAGTGCGATCTAGCCCCATACTAATGAATGGCTGACGTGATCTGTTATTGGACGAATCAATATGTTTTTTTTGGGTGATGTACAAATACCTAGCCTTAATAGTTAAAACATCTGTGCACTTTTGTCACTGATTTATTTTTTAACTCTGTTTGATGATGTATTTTTAAATAATATATAATATAGGTATTCCTTTGATATAACATTTTCTCGTTTGGATTGCCATACCATTACAAATTTACCCCAAAAACTAACCGAAAACTTGCATACTAGGTACCTACCGAGTTCCCTGATGACACAAAAAATAAATCATTTTCCTTAGTTTTTTTTCTAGATTATTAAAGTACTACATGTAAGTTTGGTATTTTTTTTGTTGAATTTGCAATAGTTTTTAATTAATTATATTTCCTTCCCTACTAACTCAATATTACATTGAATGATTCCCATAAGCCTCTATGAGTAGTATGAAGTCATCGGCATTCTTTTTATGATTTTCAGCAGATCTCTTACATCATCTGCTGAGTCAGATCCAACTCATCTGAAATGGGTACTTGATTAGCAGAAGCGGTATGATTAGAAGATAAAGTATTTATGTATAAGATGACTATCTCTCTCTCGCTCTCTTTGAGTCGTATTTCCTCATGACTGAGGGTCGTGACTCCCCCGCAGAATTAATTCGTTAGGGGAGTTCTCTTGGGCAGATACATCGTGGTGGGCGCCCAGGTCCTTCCACGGAAGACGCATGTCCTCGGATATTTTGGTCCTCAAACATGTCGGTTTCCTCACGATGTTTTCCTTCACCGTTAAACGAGTGCAAATCCACACATAACTTGAAAAATACAAGTCATTGGTGTAAGGTCGGATTCGAACCAGGGTACGTCTGGATGAAAATCAGACACTGAAACCGCTGAGCCACACTCGCTTCACGAGATGACTATATATTAGTAGAATTTGTAGGTACGCGTGTCAGTATAAATTATAATATGTATTTCATTTATGACCTTATATGAATATTATATAAATATTTATACAGACAACATCGGTGTGACGCAAAAAAAAATACAAAACAAAATAGGTTAAACAGATAAATTCATTTCCTAGATATTTCCTAGATCAGCCAAACTGTGGAACTCCTTGCCCGAATCTCTATTCCCCTTAAACTATAATTTGTCGGTCTTAAAGTCGAGAGTAAACCGGTTTCTTCTAGGCAAGCGCGCTAGATCGTAGATTATAACGTTGCTTAACATCAGGCAAGTTGTAGTCAAGCGTGAGCCTATCTAATGTAAAAAAAAAGATAATTAATTTCGTATTTACAGAAAAAACTTTTGTATTACATTTTTCACTATATTTATATATATAGCCAATAATAGCCATATCTCAAGATATGGATATGAGACGCAAATTTTGATGAACCATTGCAATGTTTCTTGAGTTAAAACATAATGTACTTCAAAAACGATAAAAATAACCAATAATCGTAGTCATCAAAATCATCGATATCACTTAATATATACTTATGTAAATTGACATATATAAATAATTTATATAGTAGAGATATAATAAAACAAACTTGTTTCAAATACGCCTATATAATTAAATTTCATCCAATTTTTACAATACCACTTAACTACTAACAGGTCTTCAAGTCGAGAGTAAACCGGTTTCTTCTAGGCAAGCGCGCTAGTTCGTAGACTATAACGTTGCTTAACATCAGGCAAGTTGTAGTCAAGCGTAAGTCTATATCATGTAAAAAAAAGGTCGAATTGATAACCTTCGGCTTTTGAAATTGACAGTTAATGTGATTTTGTAATTCTATTCCAAGAGGAGTTAAGTCACTATTCTATGTTCTTTGCTTTAACACACTGAATCGTAAACATTGATATTCCGGGAAATGACCCCTTTCTAAGCTTCATCAGATCCTCAAAGTAACTAATCAAAATTTGATTGGTTTCTGGCTGGCTTAATTAATGTTTGTTGAAAATTGAACAAATCATTCTATGTAGGTCAAGACTCAAGAGGTTTGCTTAACAAATGTGTATATAAAACGAAACTGGGCTCAAAGATGAATATTTTTTCCCTTTTTTTTCACATTTTCCATTGTTTCTTCGCTCCTATTAGTTGCAGCGTGATGTTATATAACCTAAAGCCTTCCTCGATAATTAATGGTCAACTCAACACAAAAATATTTTTTCAATTCGCACCAGTAGTTCCTGAGATTAGCGCGTTCAAACAAACAAACAAACTCTTCAGCTTTAGAATATTAGTATAGATTTATTGCAATTTTAATGTATTTTAGGTAAATAAGTTTTATTGTTCTGTTTCTTCTAGTGTGGCGTCACGTAAAATTAGAAAGAAGGAAAAAAAGTAACATTTATTGTTACAGATTTTCAGAACACACACCAGATACATAATGAAACACTCCCACAACACAGCCCCAACTCAGCATAATTAAATATCTATATATACATATAAAACTCAAAGGTGACTGACTGACTGATTGACTGACTGACTGATATAGTGTTCTATCAACGCACAGCTCAAACCACTGGACGGATTGGGTTGAAATTTGGAATGAAGGTAGATGTTATGACGTAGGCATCCGCTAAGAAAGGATTTTTGGAAATTTCACTTTTAAAGGGGTGAAATAGGGGTACAAGTTTTACTTCTTAATGCGAGTGAAGCCGCGAGCACCCACTAGTTATGTATATATTCAGTGGTAAAAGACGGACACATAAACACTTTATACACACACCAATTTGTAATGTAAAACGGTTACTCTAAGAAACACACAAAACTAAATAACAAACACCAAATACTTTCCTAAGGACAATAACAATTAGTATGATATTCATTTCAATAATATATTTATTTTACAAACATAGATAGATAATTCTTTATTGTCGCACACATATAAAACAAAATTAATAAAAATTACTTACATAAACTACTACAGTGCTATAAGTGGCGGCCTTATTGCTAAAAGCAATCAAACATCGATACATATAATCTCTGAGCTAATAAAAACAGCCAGACAACACATGTGGTACTAATAATACTCAACCCTATGAATCACTGTTGCAATGGAAACGTAACTGAGCCAAAAACAGGTAAGCCAGAAATTAACACCATGAGTTGGTCAAACACCACTGCCACGGTTGAGTTTGAGAGGAAAAACAGTCAGACATCACGTGGTACTAATAGTACTCAACCCTATGTAAAGTTGATACTAGCGAAGCTATGAAATTAATTCCACGTTAACGGTCAACCACCGCTGCTGCTACGGTTGAGTTAGTTAGAAGGGCCGTTTGGCTACCAACTGCGACCCAGCATTCGGCTATTTACGGCATTGTAAACAATTACTTGGGTTGACGACATTAGAATAACCGCAGGGAGCACCTGGATTCAATCTGCGCAGGACCGGGACGTGTGCCGTACAAGAAGAGAGGCCTATGCTCAGCAGTGGGCGATAACGGGCTGATGATGATGATGATGAAACAATCACGATAACTTCCACGATTAGCGAATTCTAGGAAGTCACAACCTTTACCAGTAATAAGGAATACGAAGCAAAGAGAAGGAACAATCACGGCAAACTTAGTAAGCGAGTGTTGTATGGGAGAGAGATGAAATGATGAAACATTTTCGACGCTACATTTTGCGGGGAGCTACAATTCTATTGTATTTATTATTTGTAGACTCGACCGGATGATAGTCCGGAACTCCTTATTAATGAAATGTAATCCACGCTTCAGAATTAGAACACTCATTTGTATGAAACATATTTTTTCCAATATTTTTTTGTTCTGGTTTTGAGTTGAACGTGCAGTCGCCCGTATGTTATTTCCATACAAACTGTTGTATAGGTAGACTCAAAAACTAGGAAAGATAGACTGATAGGTTATATCTTTAATTGTTGGTATTTTAATAAAGATCTCGCATGTAGAAATTCAAAGTTCTTAAGTTAAAATGTTAATGCGGTTCTTAAACTTAAGAGTTCAGCCATGATGTATAATAAGACGTATTGATTAATTTATCATTTGTTTATTTTGTTCATTTAACTGCAAAAACCTTAAACCAATATCAATCTGCTTCTTTATTCTTTAGTAATTCCAATGACCTACGTTAATTTATAACGTAAAAATAGAAATTAAATTTGAATAATAGGAAAAAAATAGCTAAAACATTTTCAAATACACTGAATTTGTCTGTGCCCGCGGGGGCTATTTATGTATGTAATATTTAATATTAATAATATACCTAATTAAGTTATTATCTTGCGGGCACAGCCTTTCAGTAGTACAATTTAAAAATAAAGCCTAAAGAAAGTAGTCACCGGAGATTGCCTTAATAAGTAGACAATAAAATAACCAATTTCAAAGAAAAATAAAAACAATGAACATTGAACCGCCTACTTTTGCCGCAGAGATTTTAATAGTACCTTTTACCCATATAATGGACTCACGAAATTAATTTTCCGGCACCAAAATCCGTCAAACAAGGCCCATTGTTTTGGTTGTTGAGAAATTACACAAACTGGGTTTACAACAAAGAAAAATTGGGTAAACGCAACAACGGTCTAAATCTCTTCGATGCTCTGATGCAATAATAGTGATGTAACATTTATCGATCTAATGGTGTTTTTTATATCGATAGTCAAATGAGCAATTTGAAACAAAGGAATGGTGTTAATTGTTTTATTTGGCCGTATATGTGCTAAAACTTGGTAAAGAACTAAGCGATTTCCATAACAACATATAATATAAACCTTTAAGCAGTCTAAAACTTAATTTAAATTCTTTCTTTAGTTTGAACATAACTTAATTAAGTAAGGATATTAAAACTTTCGTGAGACATTTTATCAATATGTTATTATATATGTTGATTAAGGATTAATGTAAATATTAAATATATTGTTTACTAACTAATAATTATTGTTATTTGTTTCAGGTAAGAAAATATCACTATGATACATGGCTGACTAATGCGATAAGTACTTACATTTCTTACATACACGAATCTACATTTTTCTTGGTTCTTTTAGTACACAGTTATCAAGACTTAGTAGTGGACACGATAATGTTAATTGTTTTTTATCTGACCGAATAAGTTTGGAAAGGAAACATTTACACGTACTGCCAATAAAATAATTATATTTTTACCAACACTCACTTTCAAAGTCGCACTCCTATATCAAACTGCCACCTTTCCCAAATTATCGACATTATTATTGAAATTATCGATACTTTCCCGCCAGCCATCACTGTCGACCCATATCCGACCAAGTTCTTCGTTCACAATCGAGCTCTGTTCACTTGCAACGGTATTTGGGCCATTTATGAGATGGTTACGAGAAAGAGTAATCAATCTTTGGATGAAATAAAATATGGCAGATGGTTTGCAAGAAGTCATTATTAGGATAAAGTATGGCGTCTTTTGGTAGTTATTTTGCTTTGTATGTTACATGATTTGTTTCAAAAGATTTTTATTAACTATAGACACATATATTGCAGTTCTATAGACCATCAAACTATATACTAGTTTGATGGTCTATAGAACTGCAAACTTTCAGGTGTACATGATGATTATTACAATATAAGTCAAGTGAATATTGAAGATATGTACTTTGTAGGATTTTTTATGCCCAAGCCTTGCAAAAATTAGTTTTTCTTAAAAACTGTTTATGACAAAAAATAATTCAATTAAGTAATTATTATACATGGATGGATGGATTGGTAAAGTCCTGGAATATTTATTTATTATATATATTCTATTTCATTTTAATAATCGTCTTCATAACAAAATAATTAAAAAAAAACATAACTAAATCCATAAAGCTTGTTCCTACACAAATGTCGCGTGCCTATAAGACTCTATTATTCACACCAACAAAGGTCGAAGCGAGCATAAACAATATAACACTTGTTTTACAACTTACAACCTTATTTGAAAGCCCTTGGCCCTACAAGCAATCAATGATGCAACGATATCTCAACAAGTAGACTTCTCATTATGACGAGCAAAGTCCGACACATATATGCCAAATGCGAACATATAAGGTCAGCAATAAATGTGAAAGCATAAAGTGATAATTCTAGATACAGATTGATCCGGGTAGTGATTGTCCAAATAGGGTAACGTTTTACATAAAAGTTAGATTAGCGGAACGGGTTGAATAAGAAATTTGAGAACTCATTTTGGGGTCTGTTTAGTATAGATTATAAGTTACAAAATTTAGCTTGTATTTAGCATTCCTAGTATTGTTTTTTTAATGTGCCGTCTCAATAAAAAAATTTTTTTCATTCAGTTTTTAAAAATACGTGCTCATTATTAAAGATGATTATTATCATAATCATCATGTCATCTTATATGGAGTAGGCCAAACTACTTCACTCATTTTGCGAAAGCCAGCACCTATAGCTAGGAGTCTAAAAGTCATTTAGTCGATGTATTGATACAATAGTTGTTTTTTGTTAGCACATACACGCGAATTGACACATCGTAAGTGTGACCATCGATATTTTTGACACATACCTAGCTCTTACGAAATCGACGCGTGCTAACGCCCTAAAATTTTGTAATTCTTCTGTCAAAGTGTTAGATGTATTGTAACGGATTTTATTGTGTTGACAGATTTTGTTGTGAAATGCGGAACCTTTGGGTTTTATTTTGGAATGTATCTGTGAAATTAAGATTTTTATTGCATATTATAATTTATTGTGCTTGAATCGTTTAGTCTTTTAAAAAGTCTCTTTTAGAAAACAGACAAAAATTATAAAAACTGCTGAAACGTGTTTTATTGTCGATTTGAAGTGTACTTCCCAAATACTTTTTTCTACTATCTTCTATGGTCAGAGTTTGACTCTCTTCAGCTTCATCATAGGCATAGATTATGTATTATTTATTTTTATTTTCTTTGCACTTGAATAGCAAACAAAATTTGTTTTGTTCAAGTTTCAGTATTCCATTTTCACGACAAACATAAAACAAATTATATACATCTTGTTGTAAATCTGCAGAAATTACTTTACAAGGTAATTAACGTCCAAACGTCGTAATTTTAATGTGAGGTCAGTCAGAGGTCGATGTCGTCTAGGTCCTAACACCTATTTACTTAATTACTATAGATAAATTACAGTCTTAGATTATTTTTAGTTTAAACTCTGTTAATGCATTATAACATCCTTTTGGCATCTGTGATCTACTTACCTAATATATTTTACGTCACATTTGATATAAAATGTATAAGGTTTTTTTAATTATTAGTCATGATTACATAGATCTGACATAGTTTATCACATCCATGTGCTACATTAATTCACGTGCTACAATTACCTTGAAAAATAACAAGATTTTATTTTTGAATGGACCCCAAAAACATTTTATCAAAATTTTGCATGCCAGTTATTCAATTCATGCTTCAAAGTGCATTCTAAAGTGGCACATTCTTCCTCGTATCTAAGCTATAAAACATAAATTCCTCTTATACTTTACGATATTGCCATATACAAATTTGTTTATAGTCCCAACTTGTTGGCTTAGGATCGGTCCACTAACCTTCAAGGCCGAAGACCGAAACATTCCGATATTGAATTGGCAAATCTGATTTACAGCTGACGACTGCGATTGTTTTTATTAAAACGGGTTTAACGACAGTTTGCCAAATGATAAGCTATGGCTGTAGCCTAGATGGAGCATGCTATATCTTTAACTATAATATGGAAGTGCTTAGAATGCCTTCAACAAAGTACATATGCCTGCAAAAAAGTATACAAAAAATCTAAAATATTCATCATGATATGCCTTTAGCACAAATGAAGTCCTGCCCACTGTCTTGCTGTTGTTACAGTAAGGTTTTTTAGGGGGTTTTCAGTTTATATAGAAAGTACATAGTAGATCTAGAGTTGAAGAACTATGGATTGTATTGGATTAAAACACAGGTTACAATATTTTTTTCATGTATAGCATTAATTTGATTAACTTCGGATTTGTATTTAATAAATAAAATAAATATTTCAGGACATATCACACAGCGCCATCTAGCCCCATACTACGCTTACGCTTGTATCATGGGTACTAAATAACAGATATAATACATACATACTTTTCTTTTGTAAATACATACTTATTATACATAGAAACGACCAGACTCAACACAAGTAATTGCAAATTTGAATATTCATAATTACTTGTGTTATGCGGGAATCGAACCCGCACCCCTAGATCAGAAGGCAGAGCAACTACCAACGAAGCTAACGGAGCAGTCATTGCTCCAGCTTTTGTGTTATTTCTTTTGCAGTTGCTATAACGAGACACACAACTAAATCAGTATCTTTTCCATCATGAAAGTTTATTATTATTATTCATAGTAGGCCAAAAGCGATGACAATTTGGACGTCAATGTTGTAAATGTTTTACGACACAAGAGATTGTGTTTCATTAAGAAGTTGAGAAGTATTTGACATACGAGATGGTTCGTAAGGCTAGTTTTATCAATCGAATCCAGAATTAGAATTGAGTTACCTCATAACCTTGGTATACAATCTACGTAAATGTGACATACATAATTCTTCTTCTTATTATCGAATGAGAGTGGCTAACTCTGGTGTTTTCAAACCGCCTTAAGGGCCTCGGACATGGCTTAACGACTGCCGTACTAGACTAACAACCGGGACCTACAGTTTAACGTGTCATCCGACCCACAGAAGCGCCCAAAATGGAATGCCACTTTTCAGTCACCCATCCAAGGACAGACCGCGTCGAAATTTGCTTAACATTGGTAATCGCATGCGATTGCCTCCGCTAGCTGAGCTACGGGCGCATAATAATACTAGTTGATGACCGTGAAATTCGGGTTAAAATTTTAATCCTGTCTCACATTCCTGATTCTAAATTGTAATATCCGCTGGCTTCGTTGAAGGAAAAACCAACATCAACAAACTAACTGGCTCACTTTCGCACTATTATTATAAACCAGTGTGCCTGCGATTTCGTCCGCGTGGAATAGTTATTTTGGGCACCATATTTATTTATACAAACAACTTCTTCAGAATTATAATTTATAGCTGTTACCCACAACTTAAACCGATTTCGCAGCGCACGCAACAGATGCCCTCAAAGATGAATGATTTTCCCCGTTTTTTCCATATTTTCCATTGTTTCTTCGCTCCTATAAGTTGCAGCGTGATGTTATATAGCCTAAACCTTCCTCGATAAATGGTCTATTCAACACAAAAATAATGTTTCGAATCGCACCAGTAGTTCCTGAGATTAGCGCGTTCAAACAAACAAACTCTCAAGCTTTATAATATTAGCAGCTATAGCTATAAACCTTCCTCTTGAATCTATTAATTAAAAGTGCATAAAAATCCGTGTAGTTGTAGATATCTAATCTTACATACATACAGACTTAGGGACAGTCGCGGGAAGTGACTTTGCTTTATACTATTAGTGATAGCAACATTACATGTCATACATAAAATGATTTGTCGCATCGTGACTTATAAACTTCTCAGCCAATTCAATAAACTCTCGAATACCTGAGATTTCTTCCTTAATTTTTATGACTGTGATTCAATTACGTTTTATGCGCTTAAGCAACCATTTATCACTTCTTTAGTATGGCAATATTATTACATGCGATGCAGTAACGCGTAACAATGAAGTTTATGCCGATTTGCGGTTACCTGTTTTAAGGTCAAAATAAAACAATGTTTCTTTGAAATTTCGCATCATCATCATCATCATCTACAGCTCTTCAGAAATCCCACTGCTGGGTGTAGGCCTTCTTTTGTACGCGCCATCTGCATCGATCCTATGCAGACCAATTTCGCGTCAATAGTGGAAAAATCGTTACGTATATTAAACCTTAGTTAATTAAAAATGATACCTGTATTAAGTATTTAACTATTCCATCCGTTCTCGTACCCACCACATAGCGTTTGCTTACGATGGGACTAGATGGCGCTGTATGTAAATGTCCCTGAATAATAGGTATTAACTATTATGTTAACGAAGTATTCTATTCTGTACAGCTATATTCCTTCTTGCAAAGCTCACGTGTTAAAGTAATCATTATAGAAACTGCTGTCATTCTGTTTTTCTCATCAAATGTTGCAAATATAGTCATCACGTGTCAATTTACTTAGTTGAATATGAACATTTATGTACCTAGTCATAAGTATGTTTATGTAAAATACATCCTTCATTCATTCTTGTGAACTTCTAATGTTTTGAAATTTAATTTTGATGCACCAGATCTTGCATTGAAATAAGATATTTTTTTATACATACCTACCAGCAAAAAAAATTATCTGTTGCCAAAACAGGCTATGTGTTTTGATAGCCATTGTTTTCTAAATTGACGTAAAATATGCAGTAAAGCATTTATTCAACAAAGAAAAATGATTTTATTGAACTTAAAAAAACTCATCTTAACTAGTGTGCTCTCGTAAGTGAAAACGTGTGTGACAATTTGCTAAATAATACTGTAGGGTCAAATTCAAACAAATGAGAAACGTATAAAAAAAGTTATACAACAGTTCGATCTGCGTGCGACAACGTTGTTATAACTTTTTAAACGATTTCGAATGAAAAATGGCGGCCATCTTTTTTGTTTCATTCTGTTTGTGTTCAAAAATGCTCAACGCTCGTGTTTGGGTTTGTTGACGTGCATTTTCTGACGGAAAGGGGTTGCCAGTTTATTTTAGCTTACTGGCCTAAATAAAGGGTTGGAACGATACATTTTTCAAACGGTTTATAAATTTGAAAAGTATTGCCTGGCTACATTTTAACCACATATAAGTGTATCCGACGCGTATTAAAATGACAAAGGTTGAATATCACTACAATGAACGGTTTGCGATATATCCATACAATTTAGCAATTCCAGTAACAATAATTGTTAGATTTGGATTTCAAACGCAGCTGATTGATCAAAAAATATCATTTTTTTATAAAAAAGTGGCAAAAAGGCAGACGTACTGCCTGATGGTAAGCAATCATTGTCGCCTATGGACACTTGCAACTCCAGAGGTGCTGCAGGACTTTGCCAGCTTTTATCCTTTCAAAACAGAAATTTTTATTATTTTACTACCGCTAGAAGATATTACGTACACGCACTGGGTCAATATCGGTTTTAATTTAACTAACATAACAATCAGAATTGATGGGACTAAAATAAAGTAACTATTCAATACTAAAGTTTGTTCCAGCATCTCACTGCAATCGTCGCAAATCGTTCCTATAGATTCTTATTTATAAGTCATTGCAAAGCAAAAAGTCTGGTTGCTATATATTTCCAAGCATACATTCTGTTCGTGACGTGTCCATACTCTGACGTCACAGGCAGGTCACGCACGTATCGGTCTGTGGGGACTATTTGTACTTAAAATAGAAGGGTCACTGCTATTAAAGTGACAAGTTGGTTGTTTTTTTAGTGGTTTCGTTTTCGTAGGAGTTTCGTAAGGAGTGAATGGATCGATAGTTTCATTTGTGGATTTGCATTTTATGGGATGGAATAGACGATATATTTTTATACATTCTATCCTCATCCATTAGGGAATGGATTTCGTTTGATAACCTATTATTTTTCTAATAGTAATTTAAGAAGTGAATGTATCGGAACTTTTGTCATGGATATGCGTTTTATGGAGTCCTTTCGTATTCGTATAGAATATGATACATTTTTTATTCATTCTTTCCTCAGTCTTGGAAATGGATTTCCATTGATCACAAATTCGTCTAGTGATTAATGTTTTGGATTACAACAAAATTGCTACATACTTTATTACAATTATGAATTATTACTTTATAATTATGTACAAGTAAGTAGGTACATAATTAGATATTGGTAAGTTAGGTAAAGTACTAGTTAAAAATACTTACTTTCTATCTGCAGTATCGCAATTTTTTGTACTTTTATTAACGCTTGACTACAACGCAACGTTCTACTACGGTTTCTCAAATTAAAATCGGTATAGCTCTTACCATAATAATATGAACTTTTATTACCTACATAGCAAAAATCATGATGATCCGTTCAGCCGTTTTTTGCGTGATGAGCTTTTCTAGAGAGATGAAATTTCTAGAAATCGTTGCAACGTTTTCTGATATCAATTCGAAGTATTTTTTTTATATCTTCAATGTTCAGACTTTCGGCCCGCTCTTTATTATAACTATGTGTAGATTTCATGCAATTCCATACAGCCTAAGCAAACGTTGCATCATAAAGTAAGCTTTTTGTCTATCTTCATCTCATATCCTAGAAAACTCTATCAAACCCTCAACTACAAAAGAGTTCTTCACCACAAATGACGTAACACATTTGGCTTCCACGTCAGCCCAGGATTACCAAGATTTATGCATTTTTAAACCCCACTCGCCGGTAGAGCACAAAAGGTATGCGTGCGGCCTCTGAATGTCAAATTGATGTAGTTTAAGGCTAGGATAGTTGACACCTTTTTTACACATAACTTTTCAAGTTAAATAAAAAGGTAGTATATATACTACCTTATAGACCAAAGTAAAGCAGCAGTAAAGCGAGTGTGTCTCAGCGGTTCCAGTGTCTGCTTTTCATGCACCCTGGTTCGAATCCAGCCCTACACCAATGACTTGTATTTTCAAATTAAGTGTAGATTTGCACTCGTTTAGCGGTGAAGGAAAACATCGTGAGGAAACCGACATCTTTGAGGACCACAATATCCATAGACATGTGTCTTCCCTGGAAGGACCTGGGCGCCTACCACGACATGACTCCCCTAAGGAATAAATTTTGCAGGGTCACGATCCTCAGTCATGAGGAAATGCGACTCAAGAGAGAGATACGAAAGTACTTAGATCTTTTCTATGTTGAATGAAAAACGACTTTATGATTTAAAGTGTATCTATGTCCTGTGTTAAACACCTTTGTAAGCTGATAAAAGCTCTGCTCACTGTCAGGTGGCATGTCTACCATCTAAATAGGTTTTGTCATTTACCTGAGGAATGGCCAAGTCAGCTCTTAACTGTTACAGTAACGTTACTTATTACGTATATATTTACCAGAAGCTGTGTTTCCTGCGAACTACAATCTACAAGGTAGGTATCTTCTAGGTAAGCGTGGTACACCCTAGGCTGCAGCAATGCCTAACATCAGGCAGGCTGTAGTCAAACGGAAACCTACACCACGTAAAAAATATATAGGATTGTAAGAATGAATACTTACCACAGTATACATTGTTTCAACAAAAATAGTCAAATCCCTCGAAAATCTAATACAAGAATGCCCTTAAGACGATGCAAACAGTTTTCTTAGAAAACGGTAGGGCCTCAATAAATATAAGCATGTTTATGTCATGTTGATCCCTTGGAGACGACAAGAGCTTACAAATTAGGTTGTTTTATAAGAAGCTTGTGGTATTTTTAGCGTCGTTCATTCATCAACTTTCAATAGAATATCTTTTCTCGTTTTGGAGCACATGACTTATTTTTCTAAGAAATGGTGAACAATAGACGTATGATTTTACTATTATGAAAATATAATTTCTAGATTAAAGTGGGAGAGTATCACTTATTAAAGTATATTTTAAAACAAACATACCTTGATTTAAGTTGATTACTAATTTAAATTAAATATGCTATCTGTCTTCATCTTATTCGCTTCAAAGACGGATTTTTGCTGTTTACTGTCCAAAATTGCAGAAAAATAGCATTTAAAAATATTAAATAATAAATATTACAAATATAACTTAGGGGCAACACAGGACAGTAGCATAAATAACTAAATAGTTAGATTGTTTACCTATACATTTATTAATTCGTATATGCAGGCTGTATTTTAACTAACAGCTATAAAAACAACGCCGCGTGACACCACTAGTCCATTAAAATTGCTATGATTATATATAGCCAATATAATATTATAGTAATATTGGTATATAGTAATATTGGTAAATCTAAAGGCTACGAAACTAAACAGCACTGGTCATTATTTGCTTTGATCTTGTTTCGAAATCCGGTAGAGGTCATGTTTGCATTGCTTTTCAAACGTCGCCTTAAGAGGTCAATTGACATGCTCTTTGACATTTTTAGTCTTGTTCAGTTTGTGGTTTGTTAGATATTTATTAAATCTTTTGAAAGTCAGCATTATCATCAACCCCGTTTAGCCCACCGCTGAGCATAGGCCTCTCTTCTTGGACGCCACTTATCCCGATCCAGATCGAACCTATTCCAGTTTAAAGTCTGTCAATATTTGTGTCCTTTATACAGTTTTGCTATTTAGTAAAATAAAATCAAGTAAAAACAGTGAAATTTTCTAAGATATTTTATTCAGTCTATTTTTGTTAATCATAAAATCTGCTTTATAAATATTTCATCTCTGAATTAATATATTTCATTTTATAAACTAACACCATGTTAATACGTACGGGCAACGAAATAATAGGTACACAAACTTCACAAGTAACAAACCCAAATAATAGGTATCCGTAGAATAGGTATCCAAATCAACAAGCCAATGGTTCGCGATTGCTCAACAAAAGGTCGTCGACAAAGCCGGTACAGTTAGAAGAAAAATGAATGTCAACTGTGTGACCTTAGCTGTGACAGATGACAGTTGAAAGTGGACACAGTACGTAAGGTCTGTGAAGTAGGGTTGGAAAAATCAATTGATAAAGGTGTTTTGTTTTTTTATTTAGTTTGTAGTTATTCTCTCTCTCTCTGTAAGACGTATTTCCTCATGACTGAGAGTCGTGACTCCCCTGTAGAGTTAATTCGTTAGGGGAGTTCATCGTGGCGGGTGCCCAGTTTCTTCCACAGAAGACACATGTCCTCGTGTATTGTGGTCCTCAAACATGTCGTTTTCCTCACGATGTTTTTCCTTCACTGTTAAGCGAGTGCAAATCTACACAACTTGAAAATACAAGACATTGATGTAGGGCCAGATTATAATTGCTGATATTTTTTCTCAACGTACCTGTTTTGCAATAAACAGTTATCAATCTATCCAAAGCAATTTGAAAACTCCTAACACTAGAGTAATCCACTCTTATAAAAACTGCAGAACCTCATTCACTGAACTTCCTACTGCTCGCATGCGTTTCTATGAGATTGTATGACGTTCAACAAATGACGGTAACAGTACCTCCGTTGTAAATGGTATCGGTTTTGAAAGCCATGGATAGTAAGTAGGTTCGGCCGTACTTTGTGTGTGTATCTTGAATTGCACTCGCAGATGGGCTGTGACTTTTATCGGAGCTTCATAAAAAACAAACATACTTATTTCTCAAAAAGGAAACATTGCAAGTATTAGTATACCTAACATATTCTGCATTGATCTTCTTTTTCATTGATAGATAGATAGATATGTAGTTATAACTGTTTATTCTCACTCATTAACTCACATACAGAAAAATAAAACGATCAGAAACACAAAAGAGTTAAAAATAGTTCATCGAACTATTCTTAAAACAAACTCTCGTCAAAAACATGTAAAGAGTTGAAAACTGTTTTGTTTTTGTTTACATTGAGAGTTTTGATACGACTAAAAATACAGTCGTCTTGCCATTTTAAGCAGCGTTCCATTAACGTGGTGTCAAGATGATAAGCGTTACTTGAATGTTGTTGTAATAGTCTTAAATCACGAAATTGAGAAAACAATGGAAGTGCCCTTTTAACTACGTACTTAGTACGGGTACCGGTGTCGACAATTTAAATTTAAATTTGAAAATTATTCGTCCTGCTTTCATTTTGACACGTAATAATAGCACAACAAGGTATGAATTATTTTTAAACATGTTGTTTGTGCGGGCGCGGAACGTCTTTCTAGCTCACGTAGCTAAGCACGACCCGCGAATGTTGCGATATTCTGCTTAATTGTGGCACATGCAGGAGACACGAGCACCACTTCCATTGTTTTCTCTCTTCTGTGTGCTTAAATAAACCATTAAAAACTAGCAGTTTAATTGCAAGAGCGTTGCCTTCTCGTATACCATGAAATAATCCTGTACAAGTAGATAACAGTTACAACTAAACTCTAGTTGAAAAATAAGTTACACATCAAAAGCGTTCACAATACGCATACTAACATTCACTGGCCGAGGAATAACAATGCATTTGCTTGCGGTCTGCGCTCTCAATGATCTGAACAGTTAGGAAAAAACTATAGGTATACAACTGTTGGCCGTTGGTAAGGCGGGTCAGAGACATCAATCAGGGTTTGTAGCGTTCTTTAGCTGTTTGAGAAAATAGCGAGAGATCATCAAGACTTTGAAGCGCTCGTAGCTCAGCTAGCGGAGGCAATCGCATGGGATTACCAAAGCTAAGCACAGGTTGACGCGGTCAGTACGCGGATGGGTGACCGAAAAGTGGCATTCCATTTTCGGTGCTTCCGTGGGACATATGACATGTTAAATTGTAGGTCCCGGCTGTTAGGCTAGTACGGCAGTCGTTAAACCATGTCAGAGACCCTTAGGGCGGTTTGAAAACTCTCGACACCAGTGTAGTCCACTCTCATTCCATTAGAAGAAGAAGATCAAGACTTTGTGCAGAAAATGAAAAAATGGATATGCCTTTATGTTTTTCGTGCATCTGAAGATAATATAACAGATGAATTCGAAAACCCACTACCATTTACAAATACCTTATTAAACTTTTGTAATCCCATCGCTACTCATTATGTCTTTGTTTTTATAAATTAGTTAATTACAGATATTTACCATCAGCTTTGATTTATATAATAGCTAGTATACTAGTAGTAGTAGAAGTAGGGTAGTTAAATTATTGACTGTCAATTGTAAAAAGGTTTGTTTTACTGCAGCATGCATCAAGTTAAGCATCACTACATTCTCAGGTATAATTTAGACTATCTAAGTACTTACTATCTTAGAAGTTAGATAATATATAACTTATCTTTATCATCATAATCATATCAGCCCGTGCTCACCCACTGCTGAGTATAGGCCTCCTCTCCAACGTGCCACAAAGAACGGTCTCCAGCCTGTCCAATGAATCTCCTTCAGTGCTTAGAAATGTCATCCGACCATCGGGCTGGCGGTAATCCTTCTCACATCTAGAAATTTATACATACGAGGCCGATGTTAAACGTAAGCTTTGATTTCACACACACACACACACACAACACACTCACTTACACACACATCCATACATAAACAGCACTCAAAATGTGTCTTCAGTACTCCCATAGCACGCTATTTACTGACTTTAAGTACTTATTCTATTAACTTTGTATAACTATAAACCACTACCCAGATAAATATTTATAGCCGTATCTGCATCATGTAAATACTTGTTATTTAATCAACCGTGGTTTCTGCGACACAGGATGTTCCTAGTGCAGAACCCACAGAGATATCAAAAACGCAGTATTCCTAGTTAGATAAGTCAAATATGTTATTTAAGTTATTTGTTAAGGTAAATAAATTATTCTTATTTACTTTATATAGTTATCATTGCAGTACAGGCATGTTTTGTATGTTAAGTTGTTTTCTTTGTTCCAAATTCTCTTTATTAGTCTATTTTCTGTTAAAAACATTCTTTCTCTGTCCCATAGACCAGATCAAGTCAACAATCAACCTCTAATGGTTACCGGCTTGGTGTTGCGTAACTCTGCTTTTTGCTATCGGAGCCACTTTTTCAACAGAGGCCTTTTGTTTGGTGACGTGGAGTAGGGAAGTTGATGGAGCGGAGAAAACTGGAAAAGAGTAATGGAGTGAGTAACTTTTATTCTGGTTTGAATCAAGGTGAAACTGTAATAGTCAGTTTGTTATAGAATATTTTGTATAATGTTACAATAATTATGTTTTTAATAACGATTTCATGTTGATTTATTAAGAACTGCATGTTACAGAATATATCTCGTGGGGTCAGAGCGCACTTGACCTCTACCAAGATCTGTCGGGGCGTTTCAAACAGGCTTCGCGTGACCAAAATGCTGGCTTGTACTTTGCCCAAAAGATTAGTCTAGCTATTCAACGGGGAAATGCAGCCAGCATTTTGGGTACGCTACCTTTTGAAAATGTAGATTAGTTTTTTTTTTATTATTTATTTTTATTATTATTTGGAAGTGTTACTATTAATTTTTGTTGTTTGAAATAAAGACAATACTTTTAAAATGTCCACAAAATTCCTTTACCAGGTAGCGTACTTTTTTCGGAACTGGTATTTAACAAATTAAACATTGGGACTAGTTTCTACTAACAATCAAGTTTAAAGCTTTTTTAATTAAAAATATAAACTTTTAGCCAATGCGGTAACTGATGTATTTGCTGCATAAATACTACAGCTTTAAAAACCAGCTTCAATTCCTTCCTCATTTCGCTCCAGCCCATATCTAACTATGTTTAGTACAACAAAAGCGATAGCATCTGCGCGAGAGATCAAAGACTCCCACATTGTGCCGCATTGTTGAAGTTAGTTTGGCATGTTTCCTCGTTCTTAATATGGGAGCGATTTGGATTTCGAATGAGCGAAGCGAGATCTAACAGTATTAGCTAGGTCTATTTTTTATACGCTGCACAGTGAGGTACTTGACCATCAGCGTAAAACTTACAAGCGATACTGTGGTCCAATGTAGAGTACACCTACAATGAAATGTTTATAATAAAAAAATTATTAGGCTTGACTACATTGCGTTTAATTCTTTTTGACGAATGAAAACTGTTTTTCTGTTTTCTGTCTTTTTAATTCTATCCTATTGATATTACTATGACAAGAAATACATTGATATAAAATTGGACCCCGTAAAATTTAGAAAAATGGCTACATAAAAACACAAATTACAGTTACATCTAAAACCATCTGAATCTACAATTAACTCCAAATTTATAACTGGGTCAAACATCAAACAAAAACAAAACAAACTAGACAAATTCCTAATTAGTAATTAGGCGGTAATTATTCCAAATAAGGTTGTATCATGTAACAGAACCTTCGTGGGCGAGATGGCATGAAATAAACGTTGTAATGTTGGTAATGTGAGGTTCAAGCAAGGTCGGACATCGGTTAATAGGTGTTGTGCTGAGGTGGGGGATAAGAGATAAGCTGAAGCGGATTTAAAGTATTATAAAACTAGTGGGTGCTCGCGGCTTCGCTCGCATTAAGAAGTAAAACTTGCATCCCTTATCTCACCCATTTAAAAGTGGCATTTCCAAAAATCCTTTCTTAGCGGATGCCTACGTCATAACATCTACCTTCATTTCAAATTTCAGCCCAATCCGTCCAGTGGTTTGGGCTGTGCGTTGATAGATAACTATATCAGTCAGTCAGTCACCTATCTAAAAACTATCCTATCAAACAGATAAGTACATGATGTGAATTAAATAGAAGTTTCTTGCCAATTCATTACCTGCTAACTCAGCATGTGTTAGATGCAAGCGTCCAACGCTGGTCTTCTGTTGGGAATTGGAATGAGCAAGGTGAATATTTTTTTGAATTCTGTCCGTTATCAAAGAAAGAAAAATATGTCAAAGGTTTGAAGTCTTGTTTTACTTTCTCTAGTTTTTCGATTTGAATAAAAAAAAGTTTGAAAAATCATTTCAGCATTCTTAACAAAGTTCAGAGAAGTCGTTTTTGAAAGTACGATTAGTCGTTTTGAGACTAACCCCAAAATTTATTTAGACGCGCCATTATCAATCAGAAATTCTTATTAACAAAATGTGTACATTATTAACGGCAGCGCAGTTTCTCTGCTTTCAATTCGTAATTTCTTATGCCATATACCATACCCTAACCACAGTCGTCTTTGGCAATCCCCATTTGCTTTATAGCGCTTTGTTCGACTTTTCCGGAAGGTTGCGAGCCGGTAAGTGACTGTCTACAACTTAATTACTTGCCACTTTAGTGGAATACCTACTGGCTCGTACCAAACGAGGCATCAGTGTACTTGCTTGCCCATATTTGTTAGTAAAGACGAAATAAAACAAAGACTCCACTTACAGTTAAAAAATAAAACAAACAAACAAATGCCATATGTTCGTAATTATCAAAATAAGTAAGTTTATTATTAGTGGTCTGGTTCTGGCCTTTTTGGCGCTGCAACTCAGCGACGGATCCTCTTAATTTTGGGTATGGTTGTAGTATAGAAACGAGGAGGAAGGAGCAGCCGTGGGCATTTAATAGTGCACAATATGTATTATTGTTCATACGAGTACATACATGACAACCACATATTATAATGTTTTTTTAAATCCATATAAGGAGTTTAATCGTATTTAAGTCATTGTTAGTCAGGTTTCCAATGTTGTCGCTTTTCTAAGAAACATTTAAGTGAAGCTTTTTATGTTTCCTTATTAACATGTGCTTTGTGAGCAATAAAGTGCTGAATCGAGTACTGATAGTCCTTTTTGTGAAGACTATCTGTTGCTTTCAGGGGTTTCAGGGTTAGTATTAAACTTAGTAATTTATGCCATTTGTTTAAAAAAAATATATTTATTGTAGCATGGCTAAACACTAATTTAAAGGGTATAAGATGTCAAAAAATAAATTTGCGTGATGAATAATATTCCTTTAAAATTAAGAGCTACTCAAATGTTATCAATACAGTCTTATCGAGTAAGTATCTGAATATGAAAGAAAACAAAAACACTCGTGTAAAAAAACTAAAGTGAAGTCTGAAATTATTTTGCTTTTTTTTTAGAAAAAAACTGTCGTAAGTTTAATAAAAGTTAACGCTATCTTTAACTATTTAAGTGTAATGAGTAATACCATTAAAATCCAAAAATAATAATTTAGTATTGACTCTGTATTCGTTTCAAGTTTCTCCTGTCTTTGCCTCAGTTTAAACGCTAATAAAAATGTCTAAGGACAGTCGATTAAGTAACTAATTTATTGGCTCAAGTCCTTTTCAAGACAAACTTGTGTGTTGTTCAGCTGAGACCATGTTAATACTTTTTCAGGAAATACAGAAAGCTTTTTTTGAATCGTTAGGAAGTGTAGTGTGTGTTTTAACCGAATTTAAGAAAGGTGACACATAGTTCATGTTATGCGTACCTACATATTTAAAAATCAGCGACAAAATTTAGTAAAAAGGATAAATAAAATAAAGTAACTCAAAAAAAGCTTTGGAAGCTTTGCTCACATTCCAACTTTTCAACCAAAGACAAAATTAAAGATTTACAATAAAAAAAAATACTGGAATGTCCAAATATTTAATGAGGTAACTACATTTATAATTTAACGAAAAGATCTCACATCAATTAAATAAATGTATACGAGAAACATACTCGTACACATTATAGCATCGACATAGTATTGTACCGCACTGGCCTCTTTAAATTAGCACGCACGCCTGGTACCGGCAGAAGGTCTTCTGACTGCAGACGCATTTAAATAGGAAATTACAAATTCAATGTTGAGTTTTTAAACTTTTGGCGTCATATCTATGAAACCAAAAGTCTAATTTGATTGATTGAAATGATTTCAAAAATAAAAAGTGAAAAAAACAACAGTGGCTTCGCTCAAACGTACGGCCCAGCATCAATATATATAGGTATATGTATAACGTGTTATTGTATCTGATAAACAGATAGATAAATAGATATACTCCTTATTGTTTACACAAATACAAAGTACAAAATAACATAGATGGCTTAAACTAGTACCTACCACGAATGGAGGCCTTATCGCTTAATTTTTATAAAATTTAATAACACATAATTAAACAGTGTTTCGTGTGCTTAAAATATGTTACGCTTACGCCAGTCCAATTCTGTTCTATGTCTATAGATATCCCATGGCTTGGTAAAAGGATTGTTCACGGGAACTCAGAATAGTTAGGATGGTGGTTATCGTGGTGCTACTATACACCATGCTGGGTTCGTTCTACTGTATTTATTTTGTTAGCTTTGTTTAATTTACTTAGAGTTAGACAGAAACAAGCGTAAGTTTCTCAAAGAAATATTTGAACGTCTTATACAGTATGAACAGTTTTACATGCGATACAAATGCAAATACAAAATTCGTTTATTTGACGTAAATATTGTACAATAACGTGTGAATCCTCTGACCCCGTGGTAACCGTAAGACTGTGTTACGAGGCCAGAGTCATCTCCCAATATAATACTAGGTAGATAGATCAGTATGTTTGAGAGTAGTATTTTATTTTACCCAATCACAGGAACCGACAACCATCTAGTATTTATGTATGTAAATCGATCGAGGACGATCTAAGCCATAATTTATTAAATTAATTGTTCTTAGGTAACTATTGTCATAAATAACATTTTATTATTATTATAATCAATTATGTTAGACGCAAATATGCTAACCTCGGCCGAGGTTACATATTTGAGCCTTTTGGAGTCGAGACTTTGGGGCCGTGGGGTCCGGGAGCCCATATTATTTTCCGAAACCTCTCGGAGCGCTTGGTTGATGCGACGCATGACCAAAATGCTGGCCTTTTTCTGGCTCAACGTATCAGCATTGCCATCCAGCGTGGTAATGCGGCCAGTATGCTGGGCACGCTGTCCTCTGGTAGTGGGCTGGAGCACTTAGTTTAACTTTAGGCTTTCCTAAAGATTTTCTAAGTGCCCCTTTTTTGTAGTAGTTAGAAGTAGTATGTTTAGTTTTCTTCCCTTGTTTTTATATTTTATTATTGTAAAAAAATATTATGTTATGTTAATTGTACAATTAGTACCTATAGAGGGAAAATACATTTCAAATTTGGCATTGTCGTTTATAACAATGTTCGTATAACCACGAAATTCAACTATATACTAACCATAATTCGTTTAAACTTTTAAAACAGCAAAGAATAAGCTATCACAACGCGACAGATAAATAAATGGTGACAGAATAAACCGAGCTAAGCTAAATAGCCAATAGAGATTAAAAATTGTACTGACGATGTTACGGCGGGCCACAATATAAATGTTTTTATATTTAAACTGTTTTTCTGCATCAGCTTTTTAACTGCGATTTTTTTAACGAGCGAAATTATGTTTTAGAGATTGGATTTAAACACGTCTCCAAAAAAGGGTTTATAAGTTGTACGTGTTTTTAAATCTATGTAACTATTTTAGCTCACAAATGCTCTGATTCTATGTAATTTTTATTTTTTGGGTATATTCAAGAATTGTGTGATAGATTAAACAGTATTGTGTGATTCAGTTTCTTGACGACATATTTTAGTCAGTGATTACTTTTTCACATTTTGTTTAAATATGTGCTCATTTAACTTCCAATTTTTTTGAAGCCCAAAAAATAAGTAAATTAATCCCAAAAACTCGCTTCACTCTCTCGTTCAATAAGTAGGTAACTATGAAACCAAACATCTGTAAGATATTGTTCACTTAAAACATCAACACAGCTGTTTCAAGTCAAATCACTCGACCAATTAAAAGCGAGCTTTCAAAGCTTTTATAAACAAGCTTTTAAGCTTTTTTAAATACATTTCTGTTAGCATGGGGCATATCAGTTTCCGACGCGTGTGGTCGTCGAATATAGAAACAGTTATTTGTCGCGTCGGAAAAGTGGATTTATTTGAGTATTCATAACATACAATAAATATTTTTATAAGAATGTCAAATCAATTATGACAAGAAATCATAGTATTACATTGCATAAAATTATTTATTTTCTAATGTAGGTACCTACATAATGTGTATATGAATTCAATAATTATTTCTTTCTTGCTTTCATAAACATATTATACTCTCTCCCTGTCCAAGACGGTTTTACTGTGTAGTATAATATGCATTTATGCCACAGACAATAGGAAAAACCTTAGTCTGAGATTTATGCGTACTGCCATCACAATGTTTCAAAGCCTAAAAAAAAAAAGAAGAACGCAGGAGTATCCAAAGCCAAACGCAACTGTCAATGTCATTATGTGTTTTTGTGCAAACGCCGTCACAGTGTTTTTTGTTAAAACTAATTTAGATAATTATCAATAAAATGATAATTTACAATATATTTACATTCAAAACAAGTTTACCACATGTGAAGCTTAAATATAGGTATATGTGTGATACTAAGAATTAAGTGTAGTGATAGTTTACAACATCAAAACACCGGCTTCGATCTTGGTATCAAGGTGATGAAACCATAAATGGTAAGCGAATTATTATATTACCGACTAGGTACAACTTAGAAGGATGTCAATATCAAAAAATAACGTTCATAAATCACATAAGTCATAAATACAACAATAAATAAATAAATGAACAGAGGTTATGTTTACGTTATGTTGAAAGGTTGCGTTTATTTTTGAAGACCATAGACATATTCCTTGATTGTCTATGCGTTTGACCGTAAGCTAAAATTTTCGCGCGTCCCACACATATATTCGTTTATCCGGTTTGAGTTAAAGTGAAAAAGAAAGCGTATTTAAGAAGAAAAGATGGGGAAACAACGTTCTCGATCAAGGTCGGAAGAAGAAGAATTAAAAGATTGGAAAGAAAACTAAAACGGAAGAAAGAAAAACGCGGCACTTCAACGGCGTCAGGGAAGGCGACTCCGCCAGCAACCCCGACGCCTTCACGAGCGTTAACGCCACCAAAACCGTCGCCGCCGCCCACGCCGCCGCCGCCGCCTCAGTTGCCTCAGGCCCCGCAGCAGATCACACCTGATGATCATGAACTTACAGGTATGAACTATTATACTTAGTACTTCAAACGGATGGATAGAACCAGATCCAAATGAACATACAGGTTTATGTGAATGGTTACATGGATAATTATGCGCTACCACAAGCGGGTAGACCCTTTCCATACATAAGTATTAAAAAGCTAAGCGCTATCACATTGAGGATAGACATATTAAAAAATTAAGCGCTATCACATTGCGGATAGACATATATGTATTTCTCTTCATAAGGCTAACACAAGCAGCTAATCCAAAGACAAGTTTTGAGAATCAACATATAAATTATTCTTCTTTTTAGAAATGGACATTCCTGAAGAAATTCTTGCGGCATTAGGGAAGGAAGGAGAAGTCATCGAGGTTATAGGAGAAGATATTCAAAGTCACCTAGCGACCAGGTGTACAAATATATTGCAAGAGGGGCTTGGAAAAGAGGCCAGGGAGTCGCTGATAAAAAAATATCCCACACCAGGTAACTTCCCTAGTGCAGTTCCACCTGTCATAAACCCAGAGATGGCAGCATCTCTTTCTGAGACAACCTTAAGGAGAGACAAGAGAATAACTTTCAGACAGGTCTTAGTAGGAAAGCTACTAACTGCACTGGGGAAGGCACTGACAAGTGTAATGAAAGGTGACATAAGTACCAAAAACCTGGTGGAACAGCTAAACGATTTGGCTAAGCTGGCGGCAGAAGTCTACCACCAAGATACAGCTTCACGAAGATTCTTTGTGGCAGTGGGGTCCCCTGCCGTAGTAAAGGAAACAATGAAAGACTGCAAAGCAGACAAATTGCTGTTTGGCAAAAATTATGCTGAAAAGCTCAA
Source organism: Macaria notata (assembly GCA_927399415.1). Classification (NCBI taxonomy): domain Eukaryota; kingdom Metazoa; phylum Arthropoda; class Insecta; order Lepidoptera; family Geometridae; genus Macaria; species Macaria notata. Next base: position 9,973,823 of record OV656741.1, read on the forward strand.
GGCGGCTCAAACAATTCAAAGGTCAGCTGCAGTACAATCTAAACTAAGATCCAAGGAAAACTGGAAGAGCCCGCTGCCACCACAGCTGTACCGCAGTGGGCCTACTCCTGTCAAGAAGCCAGCCCAGGGAACTCAGCAAACCCACAGACCACAGCAAGCCCAGAGAACCCAGCAAGTCCAGAGAGCCAACAACATCAGCAATTTTATCATCACAAACAGTGCCGTTATTAGAGGTATATGCTTGCAATACAAAAAAATTTATTCATAAATGGAAAGACATCACAAATGACCCTGTGATATTAAATTGGATTGAGGGCTACAGTAAACCCTTTAGTTCTACCCCACCGCCATGTGAAACACCTAGACAGACATGGTCGGAGAAAGAAAAGGAAATTATTAGTATAGAAATTAAGAAATTATTGCACCTGGGTGCAATCTCACATTGTATGGAGACTGAAGGTCAATTTATTTCTCCAATTTTTGCTATTCCAAAACCAAATGGAACATACAGATTTATTTTAAATTTAAAGAAATTGAATAAGTACATAGATACAGATCATTTTAAGTTAGAGGATATAAGAACAGCTTGTAAATTAATTTCTCAAGATACTTTCATGACAAAGATTGATTTAAAGGACACATACTTCAGTTTAGCAGTAGATAAAGAATCAAGAAAATATTTAAGATTTAGATTCAAAGGTGATCTATTTGAGTTTAACTGTATTCCCTTTGGCCTATGTACAGCACTATATGTGTTCACTAAAATTATGAAACCTATATGTACATATCTTAGAACAAGAGATATAATTTTAACAAACTACTTAGATGATACCATTTTGTTTGATTCATCAAGAGAGCATTGTAAACGAAACACAAGACTGGCTTGTGAGTTATTTGAAAATCTAGGCTTCAGTGTAAATTATGAAAAAAGCCTGCTTACTCCACAAAAGACCTGCACATATCTAGGCTTCAAGTTAGATTCAGTCACTATGTCACTATCAGTACCAGAAGAGAAACAGAGTACTATTTTGAAAAATATTAGAAAATTCAAAAGAATATCAAATTGTAAGATTAGGGAGACCTCACAGTTATTAGGAATATTAACATCTATTTGTCCGGCAATTCCATATGGATGGGTATACACTAAATTATTAGAAAGAGTCAGATATTTAGAATTAATACAATCAAATGATGATTATGATCAACAGATGCAGATACCCAAGTTAGTAATCCCCGGACTTGATTGGTGGGAAAATAATATTTGTAACTGCAATCCTATTGTGAAGAATAACTTTGTTCTTGAAATTGAAACTGATGCCTCTACCACCGGTTGGGGAGCTGCATGTGAAAAAGAAAGAGCTTCAGGCTCCGGGTCAGCTATGGAAAAAACAAACAAACAATGAACAATTTTAAGAATCTTACATAGGTACATAGTAATACACTCATATCGACTATTTTATGTATCTAGTATAAATAAACCAACGAAAAGGCAAACATACAAACATACTACGTTTTTATATTAGTTTGTATGGTAGTTATAGTAAGACTAGCTGTGCTCGCGTCTTCGTCCGCGTGGAATAGTTATTTTGGTCATTAATTCTTTCATACATATTTTTTTGATATCTTGAACCATTTTTGCAGCGCACGCAACGGAAGCCCTCAAAAATGAATAATTTTCCCCGTTTTTTCCACATTTTCCATTGTTTCTTCGCTTCTATTAGTTGCAGCGTGATGTTATATAGCCTATGGTCTTATTTTTTTTAATTTGCACCGGTAGTTCCCGAGATTAGCGCGTACAAACAAACAAACAAACTCTCCAGCTTTATAATATTAGTATAGATAAAACATAGAAATAATAGAATTACTTAGAGTCCCCACTGCTTGATAAAACGACTGTGGTTAAGTTTAACTACTTATTACTTGGAGTTTGTAGGACGGTTAGTTTAATGGTATTAATTAACTAGTTTATTAATTAGCTTAGATGTGACCACGTATTGCTGTTTATATTTTTATATATATGCATTGTAGTTTTTTAGAGCGAGAAATTATGCAGTTGCTATGAAAGTGACAGATTCTGATATTCGAACCGCCCGAATGGCCTTAGTTTAATGTCTGAAGTAGTACAAAGAAGAATCGCCGGTACCTACGATCCGCTGGTATAACTTCCACTATGTTTTTTGTGGTCACCCATCCAAAAGCTGACCGCGGTTACTCTAGTACACTGAGGTAAAGATGTATTCGCAATCACGACTGCATTCATTTTAATAAAATTCGTAAACATACACATCATATTAAATTTACTCATTACCTTAAAGTCTTAAAATTATACATAAGAATTAAAACCATAATATTACTTCTATTAGGTGAATGCTGATTGAGTGCTAACTAATTTGTTACAAAAAATAATTCCTCCAAAAATACTCTCAAATAATAAATAAATATTTCAGGACATATCACACAGCGCCATCTAGCCCCATACTAAGTTTACGCTTGTATCATGGGTACTAGGTAACGCATATAATACATACATACTTTTCTTTTGTAAATACATACTTATTATACATAGAAAAGACCAGACTCAACACAAATAATTACAAATTTAAATATTCATAATTATTTGTGTCATGCGGGAATCGAACCCGATAAGATAAGAAGGCAGAGCCACTACCAACTAGCTAACAGAGCAGTCAATAAGATTGAATATATGAATTAACTTTTCCCCTATTTCTAATCATGTAAAATCCATCACCATTTAATTAATAGAATGATTTAGGTGTCCGCGAAAGCATCTGCGTATAATCCTATTTGCCTAATAATATGACTATTTATTAGTTGCCATAAATTATTTGACATTAATATTAATAAAAGTAAATTAAACTTTCACGTGATTAATGTATATTTTATTACTAATTCACCCGTGACCGATTGGTTCACTTTTATAGTTTGGGAGACAGCGAATTTTTTTTTGTAGTTTTTAATATATTTTAGTATATGTTTTTATAACTATAGCGTTGAGTTACCAATAAGACTTATTAATTGTTACGTATAATTTATGATTTTTGGAATATGCTGACTACAGCATATTGCCTAAATCATAAATTCTATATTCTTCTTTGAGCTAGTGCTCAAACCAAAGTGTTCTTTTCAAAATTAGTTAGGTAAGTTAAGTATTAGATTGGCGTCCTGAAAAGATTAAATATATATTATTTTTTATGATATTGTTATATTAACTTCAGTCACTTAATAAATATGTAAACCTTTTCCATACCAGATTTGTACTATAATTTGTTTATTTGAGCGAAAAGAAGAGACAATTTTTTTAAAGTTTTGATTTCACCTTATTGATATTAGTGATCTCTTGAGTCGTATTTCCTCATGACTGAGGATTGTAACTCCCCCGCAAAATTCATTCGTTAGGGGTGTTGTTTTGGGCTGATAAAGGACGGAAGACACATGTCCTCGGATATTGTGGTCCTTAAACATATCAGTTTCCTCACGATGTTTTCCTTCACCGCTGAGCGAGTGCAAATCTACACCTAACTTTAAATTGCAAGTCATTGGTGTAGGGTCGGATTCGAACCAGGTTGCTATTAGTGATGCACAAGTATTATTGAAAGGCAGAATTATATTTATAAGCTAGCTCTTAAGCTATTTTTAACTTTCAAACAAATTAGTTAAATATAACATAATATGTTCAGCATCTACACGCAAGCGATTTGTATTAATTTCTTAACTTTGGCCCACATTCTGCTATTAAAACATTAATTATAACTTGCTAACTTACCCTATTGCTCTCGGATTAAGTAATAGGAATTGGTTAAGTGATGATTAGGTAACTTAAGAGGTGCGGTAGCTTAAGCGAGTTTTTATACACAGTATTTGTTAGACAATTCTGCTGTGAAGACCCTCATTATTGATGAACACAACGCGAGGAGGAGTAGGTATTTGTTATAAAACCAGAATAAATATGAATAATTAATTATAATTGAAAATGTATCGTATACTTTATGTCAAACGGAAAAGCATGTAAACAATTAAGGATTAGAAAATATACGCGCGTGTTGAAAAAGGCGATTTTGATCGTGATTTTGTAGTTTTAACATTTCATTTTTTAACTATGACTCTTTCCTTGCTTGGTAGAAACTAACTTCAATCAAATATACTTTATTGACTTCTTTTTTTAACTTCTAAGTTTTTAAGCCTTACCAAACAAAAACAATGTTAGTTTATGTGTTTGATAAACCACATGTGTTGTTGGGCCTTAAGTACATATTATAGTTATCGTAACTTAGATGACACTATGACATCTAAAGCTTAAGCTTTCGAAACGATTCATAATCGATTTCACCACCAGAATTGGATATCGTTTTTGACAGGTTAATCTTAATTATCAGTTGATAAAAATATCGTTATTTAAGATTAGCCTTCAAATGGCAGGAAAATTATGAAGTTTTACCTTGTAGATGATTAAATAAGTAATTAATTATTTAAATAAAGTTTTTTAGAATTATCGATGTGTTTTAATTAAACGAATTACCTAGAAAGACCTATTAATTTATTTGCTCATATATATAAAAAAAAAATTTTTTAACAAATCAGTAACTTATTACTTTACTAATAAAACATATTTTTTGTTTAGTTGCGTAAACAAAACAAATATATTGTAAACCAGAAAGAAAGGCTCATTTATTTATTTTATTTAACTACTCCATTTATTTCTTTGTTTACTTGTCTGTCAAAAATACAGTTTTTTACCAATTACGTAACTTTCTAACTTATCTATACTTTTCATATAGTTTCTTTTGTTTTTCAAGAAAAATAAATCAGCTTTTAATAAATACCCAAATCAATTTAATATTAATTATAAATCCTATACATACCATAACTTTATATACCTCTATAATAATATGTCGACCCAAACCGTTCCAACTTCAAACTCCTCCCAACTTCAAACTCCTTCCATATTCGAAACTAGAGACAATATACATAAACATGACTTCATTTGTTTCAGGTAAGGCAACTTCTGATCCATCTCAATAATCTGTTTTCTAATACTTTGGAGGGAACAAGTGGAGCAAATATATGAAGGAGGTATGTTACATATCTGAGCCTCTTTGGTGAGTTTATGAAGTTTTTAATATGGTACTATGTTTTTTTTAATAATAACATGTTTTTGACTTATTACGTGTAGGGAAAGCAGTTAAATTAGATATTTTCAAATGAAAAAAACCGAGGTTTTGTAATTACACTGAACATGAACATGAACATAGGTACCGCACCCAGCCAGGACAAGCCTGCTCCGGTCAAACCGGCATACCAGGGGGCACGAGGTTGTGGAGCGTGGTTTTGTGCTAACGCTCCGGGATGGTAGTCGACCGGCTATGCAGCCAGACGCCGATTTGGAGAAGGTTGTTATTAAGGATAGGGATAAGCGTTAGTAAAAAATGGTGTTCGTTGATTATTGAGTTGACCCATCTTGGGGTTTGTTAGTGTTTGGCTTTGCAAGAGCTATCTTAATACGTTCGCTGTGTAATGTTGGTCCTTTTGTGAGTAATCATAACCGCGTCGGGTGTAGTAGGTGGATCTTAAATGTGGGTCGAATAGATCCTATGTCGCTAAGGGAGTGTTCTTGTGTCATCTGACGGCCTTTCCTGGGGTATGGTTGGTGCCTGCCTGTTGGTATGTCGTTCTGTTTTCTCATCAGATTCGCTGTCGGTTTCTGCCATCTTATAGGTCTCCCTAGCAGCTCTTATAAAGTCTCCTTTGTTTTTCGCCATGTCCTGCCAGTCAGATATGTTGCTGGAGTAGTAGTCCATATCATGAGATAAATAATCCTCCGACGTATAGATAGGTCTACCAACTTTAAGGTCTTCCGTTGCTTTGATCTTTTGCAAACGGCGCCGGCACTCTTTAAGTGTATTTCTAGCCTCCATATCTTGAGGGTGATGCTTATAATGGAAGTTCGCCTTCTTTCATGTTTCATAGTCTTATTGGCCGCCATCTTCATGACGTTTGTTATCACTTCCCACGGTAGCGGCTCTTTTCAGTTTTCGCCGTTCCTGCTCTTTTTGGTTTCCTCTATAATAAAGTTTCTTGCTATATTTTTTTTTTTCGAGTGGTGGTAGCTACTTTGAAGCATCTCGTAGTAAAGGGTTTTGTAGTCAAACTCGTTCGCAACGTTGGCCCTGGTTAGTCTTATAGGAGGTCTCGTAGAGTCCCTATTGGAATTTAACGTGAGGGGCTTCAGGTTTCCCCATATGATTCTATGGTCAGATGGGATTGTTTTTTCACCTTTTGTATTTGTATTATTAGTTTTGTTCTCTGTATTGTAGTTATTATATCATCATTTATTAATTAATGTAAGTAATTGGCTCGCGCCGTTTTAATTGATTTGTAAATAAATAAATAAATGATGTAATTAAAAATCTGGTTGTTTTTGGCTTCTGTCATTATGTGGTCTATTTGCGATGTTTTGTTTCCCGACGTCCAAGTCAGTTTACAGCTGCGCCGGCCGAATGATGTGTCCAATCGGAGATTTTCCCGTTACGTTACTTGTTTAGTGTGAGAGATTTTTGCCTATTTGATTTTTATCGCGAAGTTCGTGTGTATCTGTGAGTCCTATGTGGCCGTTGAAGTCACCTAGTATGATTGTTGTTGAGTTCCTTGGTTTGTTCTTGGTCAGTTGTAGTAGCCGAGTCGCGTCGTTTGCTGCTGATGACGTTGAATTGGACCTGTGCGTTGTAGTAATGAATAGAGAGGCTCCACTGCTTGTATCTATTGAAGCAACCATATTGTTTGTGTTTGCTTTAGTCCAGTTCATCCTTAGGCCGCTGCTTTTTCTTATGAGAATAGCTTGGCCTCTTCTGTTGTTGTTTCCGCTTAGGTGCCACGTATAGTGACCAGATTCGTAGGCCCCGGATTTTAAGTGAGTTTCCTGTAGGCAGGCAATATGGATAGATTTTCCGTCTAGAAACTCGTCGATCTCTCGTTTTTTAGTCCACGTTGCGGCGCCTCTAACATTCCATGTGGCAGTGTTTATGTTTTCATTTACTACCTGTTTTTTGTTGTTTGGTGTGGCCTGGGGCGGGCAAGTCTGTATCCGGACTCATCTGGTATCTCCTCAGGGGTGCTAGTTCCAAGAGTTAGACTAAGGTCATTTGCGTGGTGCTTGTACTTATTACTCCTAGGTGATTTTCAAGGCAATCAAAGTGGTTCCCCGTAAATATTAGACCTATGCTACCTGCGGCGTCGTTTGGTGCCTTAGGGGAGAAACATACTGTTTCTTGTAGCGGGGCTTTTTGAAAGATTTTCACGTTAATACTATAATATTCCGCTGCCGCTATAAGTATGTCTATGCCGCCCCATGTGCCATCTTGGTATTGTGATAGAATGTAGTCCCTGATTTGTTCGCTTTGTGCTGAATTATCTAGATTACTTCTGATCGCTAGGTACATTTGTGGATCGTTTTGGTTTTCCTCAACTTGGCGTGCGAGGTCTCGTCGAATGTGTTGGTGGTCAAAGGTTAGGCCATACAAGTCGATAATTTGGTGGGCTATAGCGCGATACAAGCAGTTGCCGTCTCCTGGTATTTTTACGATAGGGTTCCCTATTTCCATATCTGCTTTGGGCCTTACCGTGGCGGTATCGCAGTGGACAGGGTGTCGTGGCTAGCTCGTGATATCTTTCAGGTATGCGCGTGATCGAGGCTGTGAAGGAAGCTTATATACTATGTATTTGTATTAGTTAAGGTATATCATGCACTATACTAGTTCCCCTTTGCCTTTAACGGAGAAGGGGAGTGCGTAGCACTCGAGTGAGTACTTGGGTCTCGTCTAACAACTCTAGGTACGAATCATTTGCTAGGTGTATGTTAGGATACTTGCACTTAATACCGGCTGTTCTTTTCCTAGGTTATCTATGTGATCTTTACGAACCCTTCCGTCCGGCGGCAGGCGAAGGGCTTTTAGTTCTAGCGTGGTGTCCAAGTGAGTTAGGGCTAATTATTTGGAATAAGTCTATTAATTACGCTCTATGTACTAGGTGTGCTATGTGTATAAAACAAACGTCTGGGCTTTGTTGTACGTAGCAAAAATGACTACAATTAGAAGTAATTTTTTGTTTTGTAATGATTGTTTAGCGGTTCGGCGTATTATCACAAAGGATGACCCGATAGTAAGGCCTCGCAGCTGTGCCGGAAATGGTTTTAAGAAGGGAGTTTTTGCCTGTATTGTTAATGTTCTGATTTATTGCTTAGTTTTAGGTGTCGGTATTTGTTTTGGGAATGGATAGCTATTGTTTAAGTAATATTTCGCGCGCCGTTTTAAAATCTTAAGCTATTGTCCAAACGGGCCTGCAGATGTGCGTAGTTTTTACTCGTATTTAGGCTTTTGTGTTTGCCTTGGGAAAGTAGATTGGCTTATGGGATCGCGTAATCTAGTCTAACCTTGTAAATTTAGCAGGTTTTTACGGCAGTTTGTGTAGATATGTATTTTGAAATCGGATACGCTAGTAACGCGTAGGTTTGATCTATAAGTAACCGATGTGACTGTACGATGTTGGTTGCTGGTATAGGCTGCTTGAAAACAGACTTGTCCCTCGTGGCAATAAAGACTAGTCTAGACAATATCATAGGATATTGAGGAAGGAGAGACCGAAGAAAAGGGGTTTAGACCGCGTGTGGCTAATATGGAACAAGCTCACCGAGTTTTCCTTTTGTTGGAGTGGGTTACCACGAGCTGGGCGCTGGTACCGGTGGCCTCTGATGGCAATGACGCTGGTCACGTATGTATGTACATACACTGGTTGCCACTCACTGATACACGTAAAGATTATAAATACGCGTTGCACGGCACTTGATTGACAGTCACTTTTCGCGGGGCCAGAGAATTGACCTAAGCTAGGAACCGTCAGGCTTTGCTCGCAGCCATTGTGCTAGCCGCTGGCAGATGTTGTGCCTATTGTTTAATGGATCAATTGTATTGACGAGGCTGTATTGACCGTTCCCGAAAGCGACCGCTCGGCACGGCGTCCACAACCAGACTCCACCGAGGTTTTGTAATTACACTAGGCCTAAAATAATTTAAAAAAAATGTTTAGATGTAGTGTAAAAAAAGTTAAACGAAAGGTAATATTTAATCAGGTTTTATTGTGGTTACTCATTTGTTCATAAGGTTTTCTTTAACGTAGGTTAGGCTACCACCTGCACTAAATTATAATTTTGATTCGGATATAAATGTGTAATTGATTGAATAAAATAATAATTGACAAATAAAACAACTAACAAAGCCAACTCAATAAAATCAGCGCCGTTTCTTAAACGTGCCAAATTCGACAAAAACAAGGGCGTTCAACTGACCTACATAATCGACAAAACATAATCTAAAGGTAAACTTCCGACCTTGTAAAAAAAGTTTTGAGAAATCGCGCACTTTTATGCCCAATTTGATATTCGAACCTTTTGGGATATCTTTACAAAAATCTCACTGAAGAACAACCTCTATGTTCAAATTTTTACGTTTCATTTTTCGAAAACGTCTTCTCGTTCCTAAAGTTTTGCGTGGGGTATCCTTTTTTCCATATCTAACTAGCAAATTTGATATCTTTTAGTTTTGAGTTAAGGTTGATTCTTGCTTGTAATTCATGTTTCTTAAAGTTTTGCGTGGTGTATCCTTTTCAATATCTTTCCAAATAAATTTGGTTTCTATCTATATCACCTTAAGGTTGATTTTTGCTTGTATTAGAATGAAGGCATGGCACGTGGTAACCAGCTGCTGCCCAATTAGGGTTGCTTTGTAATATGGAGCGGTTTGTTTTTTGTTCGGGTATCACTATCCATAGGGATGGGAAGGTGACCGAAGAAAGTAATCGATTAATCTATTTTATTTTTACATTTAGTTTTAATATGATTTGTGCTGACTATTTTAATTTTCAATTGTAATTTATGTTTAATTTAAAGATGCTCAGAAATAAATAAGATTCAATTAGAGATCTACTTACTTATCTAAATGGTTAGTTCTAGTCGTTTTATCAGGTGTTCATGGCCTATTTTGTTGTTGGTAAGATAATAAACAAAAGTATCGTATAATATATTTTGTTGTAGTTATTGAAACAACTAAGTTTTTTTCCGTATCTTTCATTTATTATGAGCAATAAAAGCTAACAATAAAATTGACATTACCATCTCAATTGCATTACTTAAGAAAAAAGCTAACAGATGAAATTGCAACTTCTAAATAAGGGTGCTAGGTTCACCCTTATATTTTTTGTTAAATGAATATCGATATCGATGTTTCACCAACTCTACCCAACCCTTAATTAGTTATTCGACCTCAACTTTTTGGAATGTCCATTCAGAAAATCTGATAAGAGAGACCACGAGGCAAACTTATGCGGGGGCTACAATTTTGCAGATGCAACTTTTTCTTTGAAAACAATTTGCAATAGACTTGCATATTTGTATCGTGGGTGTAAAAAGAGACAGCTGTTAGTGCATCTGCTCTAGGAAAGGTGGGTGAAGATTATGTTAAACTTTTTTTTGTTCCGCTCTAAAATAGGGGTGATTATAAGTTAGACGTTGTTGTTTGAGTAAAATAAATAATAAAACGGACGAATAGTCAAAGTAAAAACAAGGGTATGATTCTGAATTTGAATGAAAATCACGCGCTTTGATTTAGACTAGTTTACAAAAAAAAAATAAGTCTTTTAAAATGCCTCAAAGACTGTATTGTGATAAACAACTGAATCTTTGTCTTAATTTTCTTACCACTTTTCTTGAACGGACACCCATCCAAAAAATAACCACGACGCCATAAGCTTAACTTTACCGCTAGCTTAATTATATATACTAAATACGGACAAACAACCATTATGCTCATGTGCTCATGACACGTTTGAGGTAGGTATTGTGAATCTGGCATGTTATCAGAACGATACGTATTCAAATCATAGACACAGAACCATTCTGTGATAATGAGAAACGAAATACTTGTGCTGAATGCTCATTTAAATGCCTAAAAGCGTTTAGCGATGAAATTTACGTAGAAGAAGATAGCTAAATGGATTTAAGAGACATACAAGTGATTCGTAGTGTTTATTAGATTAGCATATACAAATTTTGGCATGTTATTTTGCGGAAATTCGTTCAAAAATTCAAATTCGAAATTCTTATTGCTATTTTTATATTGTTTTGAATGCATTTGTGTTTTGGAAATTACTTAGTTTTGTAATTACTTAAATTTCATTTAGAGATTTCATTATTCCCAATTTTTTGTATCGACAAAGAAACAAAAATATTTAAAATTTGCTACATAAGGTAATCAATTTTGTGTTACTAATCTTCACATTATACCTATGCTTTTAAAAATACTCACATTACCTTAGTTTTTAATTCTACGTACTTTTCAAAGCAACATTCTTCAACCAGTCAGATGCTCTATTATCCCTTAGCTTAGGAGCTAAGTTTTTTAATTAGACGCCATAATTACTAGCATTTGTTTTCAGTACTCTTATAGTTCGCCTTGTTTGAGAAAAAGTATTGATTTTGTACTTTTGTAAAGCGTAGTTTATACAAAGTTACAAATAACTTAAATTAACTGATTTTCAAGCTTAGTCCTCTACGTAAGTAAGTAAATAAAACGACTTAATGGTCTATAAAAATCTGCTTATTCAACCCTGATTAATAACAAAATGTGTAGGTATATCTTGTTTCTCAAATAAAATTTTAAAACTGTAAAACAATACTTACAATGAGAAAAACTAAAACCTTTCACTTAAATGTACTAAGTTCGTAAAGTTTTTTTTTACTTGATATAGGCTTACGCTTGACTACAACCTGCCTGCTAAGCAACCGGTTTACTCTCGACTTGAAGACCGACAAATTATAGTTCAAGGGGAATAGAGATTCACGCAAGGAGTTCCACAGTTTGGCTGTTCGCACGATGAAAGTCGAAACAAAACGCTTGGTGCGAGTCTTTGGAACCTCAGCTGTATATCGGTGCCTCCTTGCTTTGCTTGGCAGTTTTTGCGTTCTGAGCGTAAAATACCTTTAATTACATCATTAGTGGTGTTGCTTTGATTAAATACATAAATTTATTTTTAATAAATAGGCCTGTGCAATTCAAAACAGCCGTTGTTTATCCAAGACAATACCCCTATTTTTCCAAGGTGCAGTATGTATAATTATTGGCCAGACATCGATTGAGCTGCATTTCAATCGAATCGATTATTTATATTAATCGACCACAATGGGTCGTTGTAACTTCCGCTTCAGAACGGATGTGTGCTAAATGGTTTTGTATTATTAATTTTGTTTGTGGAGGCACAGATTATAATATAGTAGGTGGTGACAAGTTTCCATTCAGTAGACTATCTCAATTTTTTTTATAAAAAGTAATTGAAGAGAATTGAGATTATTTTCGCTCATTTTCCAATAAAAGTTTATGTTAGCCTTTCGTTGCCCAGAAACAAGATAGTAGCACATGCTAGTTATATATTATTGTAGATAATAGATAAGTAGATCTTTTTCGCTGTAGTATGAAATAGCTAAGATATACCAGAAAGCCCAAGGGTAGTTTTGAAATCTCTAGTTAACTGGAGCTTATTTCAGTCTGTCTAAAAAAAATCAGCAAAAGTTTTGCTCGGTTCTCCTCCTCGTCACGTTAAACCTCCATTACTGCGTTTCGGAACCCATCCCCGCTAATCTACTTACCAGTTCCTAGTAGCATAAACTGTAAAGAAACTATGACAGTAACAACTTCTTTTTTTGCTTGAACTGGTTATGTAATGCAAAATTTTGCTGTCTGCCCAGTTTCTTTCACGACTCCAAAATCTTCCCACCACATCCAATTTCCATTCCATCCAAATGATATAGATCCATCGATTTATCTGCAAACCGTTGTCCTTCTTAACCTATACCATCGTGGTCATATGTATTCATACCGAGGTAATTGCGTCCTGATGCCTAGTGTAGCGTGCATACTGCTGATTGGGCTATTTTGGACTCGCTATTGTCTTGGTAATTAGGGAATATATTAGATCGATCTATGACTACTTGTACCCACATAATAAGCTTGCATCGGATAAAGTTATTTTTTCCAAAAAATGTATGTTTGCACTGCTACTCTTGCACTAAATTATATTTTGTTGTACCCCACAAAATTCTTTGTGCTTCTCTTGAATTCAAAACTTAGTAAAAAAGCTAAAAGAAGTCAAACTAGTGACATCAGTTTGCATGTATTTATTTAGCCACAGTTCGTCTATTATACGTAATCATTTGTCAAAAACATATCTGCGACAATTGCGCTATTGCCCTAAGATCGATAAACTGATTTTTATAGGTTATTTCGTGTTACATAGTCGCCTGTTTTCAGGAATTGCTGTCTAAAACTGACCTAAAAAGTTTACCTACTATTATTTCCCTACATTTGAAGACTACATGACTAGCCTGTAGTTCGTAGCAAAGCACAGTTCATTAGTAGGCAGTTCTGACTCAATTCAACGATAAGTAACTAGTTCACTATAGTATCATTGGTCTGTACAACTAAATTTGCCATGCTTTTAGTTCCAATACAGTATTTAAGTTCGTTTATGATCAGGCTAGGTAAAGCTCAAAGCTACCTTCCTGGTATCTAACTTTATTTATGCCATACATTGTAAAAGCTTTTGATATTTTACAGACCATATATCAAAGGCCCGTTGGTCGTTGGTGGTAGGTAAAAGCTTTTCAATGACATCGAAATGTATAGACGTCTTATTATAATGAATGTATCCCGACACTTATATGTAAAATACATTGAAACTATACGTCAAATAAAAAAAGTTATACATTGATACCTCACTATTATTAGTCAAGTAATTAAATGTTTTTTTACGTGGGATAGGCTTACGTTTCACTAAAGCCTTTCTGATGTTTGAGAAGAATGTGAAGTGTTTTTTTTTTTCAATTTGCAATCTGATACTTTGTCGTACCGGACGTCTGAAAGGATAGTCAAATTAGCGACAAATATTTATCGATATATTTTTATGAAATAAGAAAGATAGAAAAATATTAAAAACATGTGTAATACTATAAAAAAAATTGTGATAGAATAAAATAATTAAAAAAAATAATAGTGATATAAAATAGGTGGCCAACACTGAATATTTATAATAACCTAAGAAGAAAAATTTCAGAATTTACGCACAGGCGAAGATTAGTTAGATGTTATTTACTTTTTATTGTCTATGAGGCTTTCTAACGACAGGATATCACGTTAAGGCGGGACGCACGACACTAAAGCTTCATAAAGCTGCGTGAAGCGAGCTTTATTTGTGCATAAACTATCTTGTGTCGACGCCCTTACATGTTATAGGTATTTTATAGAGAGTGTTTGGTTACATTAAAGTATTAAAAAATTGACTTTGATTTGCAATATAGATATGTATGTACATATGTTTATCAGTTTTTGTGTTTCACGATGACACTCGCTCATCTTTTAATAGTTTTGTCAGGACTAAGACTAATAACGATATAATGTCTGTTTAGAAAAGTTAAAAGTTTATCATGTAACAAACTTAGCTATGCTAATTCTATAAAGCTATTGAGAAAAAAAGATAAGGAGCCGACCATATAAAATTGGGAACATGGCTAATGAATAAGTGTTGCATTTATGTTACCCTACTTTCTGTAGACGTTATGCTACAGTGTTGTCTGTGAATTTCGAAACCTTAGTTCCGATTGCTCCCGTGCGTAAAGTTATCTTGGTCCAAAACTTTTTTAAGTCACACACAGTTTTTCTGACATTTGGCGCCGAAACTTTACTCGTTATTTGTTTTTTAATTAGACGAGTGCTTATAAGTGTTTCGGACTCTCGTAATGTCTTGTAAACTTTTTGCTGTCTGCGACTTTTATGATTTCTCTTGTTGGATGCAATAATGCTTTTCTGAGCAGAATTGTTTCAGATACTTTGATAATACATTGAGATTACTATTCTGACATATACTTTGATAACTACATCAAAAAGAAGACAATTGTTTAAATTCATTTAGATAGATAGATAGATTAGATTAACTCTTTATTGTTGACACATATTAAAAAAGTAAAAACAAATTGTGTTTAAACTAGTGTCACAAGCGGCGGCCTTATCGCTGAAAGCGATCTCTTCCAGGCAACCTTCGGCTGGAGAGAATTAGGTGTGTTTATGAAGCTTTTTTTGTTACCATTTAAAACTTCGTTTATTTATAGACTAATTTATTTAGGATATTATTTGAGCAAACAATTTTACAGATGGTATCTATTGTGCCTAAGTATTTTGTAGTACATTGTGTATAATATATAAAAGCTAACTTACCTGTTGAAACAAATAATCGCATCTTTCCTTTCACGAACAAGCCACAGATTTTATAACACTATGAAACAAACGCCAATCGATAAGAATAATTATTCACAACGAAGAGAATCAGCAAGTGATTCACAAATGTTGCCAGTGCTAACCCACCTCATTGACTTTTCCATCAGGCCACGTATCTCATTGGAATTCTTTAGTTAGTTTTCAAGGAGGAATTGAATCAGTGAATGAACCTGCATTAATATTGAACAGGCGTGCTAACACTGCATGAGAGACGTGACATTTACAAGGATAATAGATTTAAGGGACGACCTGATTTTTTAGTTTATTTGTATTCTTTTGTCACATCAAAAGCCTGGTCAATGTCTTATTGGAAGCACCTTTGGCTTACCAAATTATGGTATTCAATAGTGATTAAAATATCTAAACAATTGAAGAATTGGGTTCGTTTGAGAGTGACAGATTCTGGTGTCAAGAATATTCGAATTGATTAGACGACTGTTTTATACAGACGGCCCTTGTGACGTTCAATTTAATCGACATCGTGTCATCTGACCCATGGAAGCGCCCTTTGTATTTTTGCTGTTATGCTTTTAATTGCATGAAAACATTTGAGGATTGACAACGATATCCGTTAAACTTTGATTTTCGCAAACAAGTACCACAGCCTGTTTATCAGTAGGTATATTGTATTTACATTTAGTCAAGCATTTCACCACTACTTCACCTGCAATGACTTCCGCACAAACGAACACTGTGCTTTAATGCCATTTATGGTGTATTGGGATGGAACTAACTGCTTCTAGCTTCATAGTAAGGACAGCGAGACTATGGAACTCTCTACCTGGAGCCCTGTTCCCAGAAAATTATAAACCAGGGGTCTTCAAATCTAAAGTAAATAGATTATTATAGTCTGTAGTCATTATGCTGATATACATATGTAAATGCTATAATTTAACTGCTGTCGCTACGTATTATCTACATGTATATGTTTTGTATTATATATATATTTTAACACTATATATTAGTTTATGTTTGTACTAATTATGTATAATATGTATTAGGATGTATGTCTTTATGTTTATGTACATTATAATTATATTTGTGTATATTATTTATTCTATCGCATCTATTTCTGTTGTATACCACGTCCTTTATAATCCTTTATTTATTCCTCTCCATCCAATGGTTGCCTGGAAGAGATTGCTTTTAGCAATAAGGCCGCCACTTGTGGCACTAGAGTAATTTATGAAAGTATTTTTAGCTAATTTTGTTTTATAAGTGTGCGACAATAAAGTATTATCTATCTATCTATCTATTCTAGGCAAGCGTGCCATCTTAGACTACAGTGGTGCTTAATATCAGGCAGGCAGTAGTCAAACGTAAGACTATTTCTTGGAAAAAAAAAACAAGCTGTATGTTTTGCCAGCTTTATTCCGTTCGCTTGGCGACAGATTTGACACTTTCGATATTCTTACTGTATCACAAAATGAAATGACGTAACTCCATTAGTCAATTCTATCAAGTATTCTCACATCAATCAAGCCATGCCTCGTTCACACCGTTCGAGTATCCACCCACTCATACGAGTTACTAAACAGATCATGTGCGTGTCAAGGCTGGTTGCCAACTAGTAAGTACTAACTATTCGAGTTATGGCTATTAGTTAATAGTAG
The DNA here is from genome assembly GCA_927399415.1 of Macaria notata. Lineage (NCBI taxonomy): Eukaryota > Metazoa > Arthropoda > Insecta > Lepidoptera > Geometridae > Macaria > Macaria notata. The sequence continues at coordinate 9,990,822 of OV656741.1, forward strand.
TAAGTACTAATGAGGATTACATAGGTTTAGGTAGTGTAGAAAGGAAAAATTGTCTCGGTGAAAAAAAAAGATTTCTCGTGTACGATAGTGGTGAAAAAGCATTTTTTTAAACAAGTTTTCATATTTATTCTAAAATACACAAAGAGTTAAAAACTAAGTAAAGTAATAAAAACACAGAACTCTATCCAAAAACATTTCCAGATTTTTTTTACATAAATATTTATTTTTTTCTTTCTTTATAGTTTAAGATAATACAATATTTTTCATTGTCATAAATGTATTAGCAGTGCTCACAATAAAACATTATCAACATAACCAAAATTGCAAAATGACGAACGATATTCGTTATAGACATCGAGCTAGGACTAAGCTGTTATAGAACAAACATTATGGTCGCAATCCCTATTTGAATCTCATGTAAATCCCAAACAACCCCACCATTTGATAAAGGTGTAATATAGGTCAACCTTATTTGTATTCGCCTCATTATTCCGTACCTTTCTATCTGATTTCAAATCTAATCAATAGTCAATAGCATTACAAGCTGTGCCAAAGGTCCACAGTTTGTTGCCCTGCTTGCGAAATGGGAGTAAGCTCAGAAGTTAAGACATATTTTTTTTACTAGAAATGGGTTTGCACGTGACCTTAATTCGCTTGATGGTAAGCAATCATTACGGCCTAGGATGGAACGTGCTTACCCAGTAAGAACCGATTCACTCTCGCTTTGAAGATCGCAAGGATATTTATTATAGTAATTTTTTATATATAGTAATTTAAGTTAATTTATTAAATATAGTAAACGCCCGCGGCTTCACTCGTATTAATTTAGTTTGGATTTAAAAGAAGCCGACGTCACTCCCAGGACCTTATACTACCTACATAACAAAAATCATGATGATCTTTTCAGCCGATTTTGCGTAATGAGCGTTTAAATAATCAGATAAATACAAAAAAGTTCTATAAATGGTTGGAACGAGTATTGCTATTAATTATTAGTATCTCCAAACATTATTTTAAATATTTAGACGTTAGGCCCTCTTCAGCATTATTATATGTTTAGTTTGAATAATAATAAGTGGATGCCCGATGGATCCGGAATAAGAACTAGCATATGTGTTACGCCAGAGTCTTATCTATTTCCATACTGAATTTAATCAGAATCAGCACCCACTTTAGCGCAAAAAAATCACGAATCTGACGACAATTGAAACGTAAAAACTCAAAAAGGACACAACCAAATAACCTACCAGAAAAAACCATTGCAACCACGCAAATCGGCACAATAGCTCAATTAACAAGTTCTAAAAATAAACAGGCATGAATAAGCATGAAGGTAGATGACTGAACTGCTAATTTGCTAATTATTTGCTAAATAATGAATAGTAATTAGTGAAACGTCATTAGCAGAAATCCTGATACATGATGAATCTAGGTTTTAGGTTTATTGCTGGACTAGCGACCTGAACAATTTTATTTACTGAGTTTTGTTTATTTTTAACACGATATAGGCTTACGTTTGACTACCTGCCTGATGTTAAGCACCACTGTAGTCTAAGATGTAGCACGCTTGCCTATAAGAAACCAATTTACTCTAGATTTTAAGACCCCTGGATTATAATTAATGATCAAAGATTGTGATTCGAGCATTTAGAATACATATGTAGATATAATCCAAAGTGTTAAGTACTTAAATAAACTTCTCCTTGTTGAGATAGAGAACACTTTAAATAAATACTTTTTATCGTATATTTCTGCATAAAACTTAAGTATAAAGAATGATACTTCTATCCTTATAGAATAAACGTGTTATATGCCTACGAAAGCAATGAAAAGTAAATACAATGCAAAGAAAAATCAGCTGTTCCATACAAAAGTATGGAAGATATTCGACAAAATGTATGGAACAGATGATTTTTTTTTCACGAATTTCCAAAAGTTGTTGGTATAAATGTACTAAAGCCATCCTTAAAAGGTTATGCGTTAGTTACCAGTAACTTTGTATACCATTTGTTCGTGAAGATTTTCTCAAGGACTGCAAAGTTAAGATCAAAATCTGTAGGAATTACTCAGCTATTGAATTCTGCATTGCAGCTGCCATTACAATCGATACGTACATACTCGTAGATTGAGCAATTCATAGTTCAGAGCACGCCAAAGCGCAACCGATTTAACAGATTTCAACCCACTGTGGGGCTAGTATAGGCTATTATGGATTTTTTTTTTTTGGACATATCACACAGCGCCATCTAGCCCCATACTAAGCTTACGCTTGTATCATGGGTACTAGATAACGGATATAATACATATATACTTTTCTTTTTTTGTAAATACATACTTATTATACATAGAAACGACCAGACTCAACACAAGTAATTACAAATTTTAATATTCATAATTACTTGTGTTATGCGGGAATCGAACCCGCACCCCTAGATTAGAAGGCAGAGTCACTACCAACTCAGCTAACGGATTCATTGTAGGATTCAAAATATTTTTTCCGTTTTAATTTTTGCGTTTACTTTACAACATTATTTTTTTCAGGAAATTTCGTTATTTGTTGCACTATAGAAAAGGCGCTATTTTGTACCTACGTTGCGAATACATAATACTGAATGAAATCTATACTAATATTATAAATCTGAAGAGTTTGTTTGTTTGTTTGAACGCGCTTATCTCAGGAACTACTGGTGCGAATTGAAAAAATATTTTTGTGTTGAATAGGCCTTTTATCGAGGAAGGCTTTAGGCTATATAACATAACGCTGCAACTAATAGGAGCAAAGAAACAAAGGAAAATGTGAAAAAAAACGAGGAAAATTATTCTATGGGGGCTTTTGTTGCGTGCGCTGCGAAAACGGTTCAAGTCGTGGGTAACAGCTATAATTTATAAAGCTGAAGAGGTTGTTTGCAAAAATAAATATGATGCCCAAAATAACTATTCCACGCGGACGAAGTCGCTGGCACAGCTAGTATCTAATACTTATAGATATACTTAACAATATACCTTACCTTTTTTTCAAAACCTCTCGGAGCGTTGGTTGACGCGACGCATGACCAAACTGCTGGACTTTTTCTGGCTCAACGTATCAGCATTGCCATCCAGCGTGGTAATGCGGTCAGCATGCTGGGCACGCTGCCCTTTGGTAGTGGGCTGGAGCACTTAGATTATCTTTAGGCTTTTCTAAAGATTTTCTAAGTGCCCCTTTTTTGTAGTAGTTAGAAGTAGTATGTTTAAGTATTTCTTCTCTTGTTTTCATATTTTATTATAGTAAATAAAGTTTTAAAAAAAAAACGATAACTGTACTTAAATTCAGTATTATATATTCGCGTGATGATTACAATGTTATCATGCCTATAATATTTTATTGCCTACCCAGCTAAAGAAATAATCAGATCCGGTTAAAGACGGTTTTAAACACTTTAAGCGACAAATTAACTGAAAACTTGGTGAAAACTTGGTTAAAGAATCATTGTACAATCTGGCATTAGAAAGAGTGTTGCTAAATGAGCCCATGCTAAGCCCGCTGAACCAAGCTGAACTTATGCAACAAATTATCTTAATTGTCCATCTTATAAACTACTGTTGGCTTATTAATAAGTAGCGTATCGAATAGTTATATCTATACATTTAATAAAGCTGAAGAGGGTCAAAAGTCTGTACATAGAAGATATTAGAAAGAAAATTGGCAAGGAATTCCACAGTTTGGCAGTTCGCACGAACGCGGGTATTCTTTAAATTGATAATAGAACATGTTTCAACAGTTTTTAGATATTTTGTCTGTTTATTTACACGCAAATCACGCCAAAACGGCTGAACGGATCATCGCGATTTTCGGTATGTAGGTAGTATGAAGTCTTAAGAGTGTCATAGGCTACTTTTTATTCAGAAATAATGGGAGCGAAGCCGCAGGCGGCAGCTAGTAACATATACAAACAATTCTATCGGTGTTGCCCAACAACTTGACACGACTTATGTTACAATTTATAACTTGTGTAACTTATAACTTAATTTCGTTAATTGCAAAACGGATGACAGGTCGAACTAGATGTCTGGTGCAATACTAATTAAGAGGGTTTTTTAAGGCACGATGTGCAATATGACATATTATTGACATAGTTTGATTAAGATTAGTGAGACAGGCGACTTCGGCCGATTGGTTATGGTGTTTTAGCATTTTCAGAACGATGCAGGTTACCATAGCGCCCGTAGCTCAGCTAGCGGAGACGCATGCGATTACCAATGTTAAGCAAAGGTCGACGCAGTCAGTTCTTGGATGGGTGACCGCAAAGTGGCATTCCATTTTGGGCGCTTCCGAGGGTCGGATGACACGTCAAATTGTGGGTCCCAGCTGTTTGTCTAGTACAGCAGTCGTTAAGCCATGTCAGAGGCCCTTAGGGCGCCTTGATTATCACTGGACACCAGAGTTGGTAACTCTCATTCGATAAGAAGAAGAAGATTACCAAATAAGGTTTTGAAGTTTAGTCTGTTTTGTTGGTTACTTAAAGCAAGTTAGATGGTTAAAGCAAGTTTATTTCTTGGCATATTATTTATAATAATATTAGGTTTTGTACGTAGATTAAAAAATAACCTAATGCTCATTACTGTATTGTTTTGGTTACCAAATTATTATTGTACTAATTATTTATTCAATATAAAGTATATTTTTGCAAATACAAGCAGTATACAGCTATTATTAATATTATTTTACAAATTACAAATAAATTAAGTAGACAAAATTATCATCCAATCGCATAATTGGGATTTAAAATACGATTCCTCGTGTTCTCCCAATTATATGCATGTAAAAAGTTAATTTTGACTTTACGTTAAATTACTTGGTAAATTGTCAAATTAACTTGTCGTTTTTACAAAATGCTTAAATTGCTCGTTGATCAAAGACAATGTAATACAGAGACATCTACTTATGTTGCTTACATATCGTCCCTTTAACCATATGTCTTGCACGGACCAATAAATAGTCCCAATAGTGTATCCAGTCCTCCTTCTTACGAATAAAGAAGGACCAATCAGCATAATAAGCATGTGTGTGTGTATATGCTGTGCATTAGATCGAAAGATCTATTAACGTAAATTTAACTGGCGAAAAGAATATATTGTATTTTCATTAAAACATTGATTACGTTGTCAATAATCTACTTATTCAAAAGTAAAGAAAAGTTTTTATCAAAGTGGTAATAATCTAATCAAATAATCTTATATCCGATTTTGAGTAGCGTAAAGAAGCTAAATGAACATTCTTACACAATACATCACTTTGATAATGAATATTTGACGTTTATTTTTGTCGCTGTAATGGGACATCTACTATTTAAAACGTCGTTATCGTCGACGTAGGTAAATTACTTATTTATAGAGTTGATCACTCAATCAGAGCGCCCTCCTCGGTTTTATGTTTGCGTATATCTTGTGAAATGTAAAACCCTTTGAGATTTCTGTGTCGACTTCAACGTATTCGTTTGTATAGTCTTTGCAATTATTTTAAAGTCGTTAAGTTAGTTGAAATTGAATCTATTTATCTCTACTAATTGAAGTTTTCGTTCGTAACTAAGCTATGCCTGTGGCTCTGCTTTGTTAGTCGTCTGTGTTATAGACAGGGCAAGTGTCTCTAGTTTCAGATTTTCGCAAAATTGAAACTTTATTCGTTTAGAAAAAATACCAATTAATAACTCTCTTTCTCTCTTTGAGTCGTATTTCCTCATGACTGAGGGTCGTGACTCCCCCGCAGAATTAATTCGTTAGGGGAGTTTTCTTGGGCAAATACATCGTGGTGGGCGCCCAGGTCCTTCCACGGAAGACGCATGTTTTCGGATATTATGGTCCTCAAACATGTCGGTTTCCTCACGATGTTTTCCTTCACCGTTAAGCGAGTGCAAATCCACACATAAATTGAAAATACAAGTCATTGGTGTAGGGTGGATTCGAACCAGGGCGCGTCTGAATGAAAAGCAGACACTTGAACCGCTGAGCCACACTCGCTTATACACTCGCAATTGATAACTAAGCTGCTTAAAGAATGAGTTTACTATTATGTTATCATTCATAGTTTTCACAACTAATAAAAAAGGTCAATTTAACTGTTTATTTATTACTATTACTGGCTGGGATAAAAAAAGTTTTTTTTCTATAAAACCCTTGTATAAAAGCTATTTCATAAACAAAAAACAAAAAAAAAAACAGTACCTTGAAACTGATCCCAAATATGACTCAATCGACTTTCGTGAAAGCATTAAGTCACGGCACATTATAACCTCATCTTAATGTGATCATAACTTGGTTCCGAGTACATTACACGTTAATTTTACTCAAATTACTAAGCCTTATTTCGTGGTAAATTGCATTATAATTATTTCAAGTGGTTTCACATGACATCTTCACTTGGTCAATCGAAAAGTACACGAGAAATGAGGTAATTATTGACTGTTGATTAACTGTGTTTTTAAGGGATTATTTACTGCCTCTGTTTTGACTCCTCGTTCTTCTTATCGTAAATGAGTGGTCAACTCTAGTGTCAAGAGCTTTCAAACAGCCCCAGGGGCCACTGAGCGGGTTAATGACTACTGTAGTAAGATATACAGTTAAAACCTAAAATTTTAAAGTGACATCATGAATTAAATTTATGTGGTTTATTTAGAGGATATATAGAGATAAGTTGAGTTGATCAGAGATTATTAAAACTTGGGCTAGTCTCTATTTACAATAATTAAACATAAAAACAAGGGAAGAAAAACTAAACATACTACTTCTATCTACAACATAAAAAGGGGTTCTAAGAAAATCTTTAGAAAAGCCTAAAGATAATTTGAGATTTTTTGCTACTTCTTAGACTACCCTTAGATGTACCCTTCAGATGGACTGAACTAAGATAACCTTAAGTACTTACTTACTTAAACTTAAACAATAAAATTACTATATAACTGCTTAAAATAGAAAAACTTGTCACTTTTTAAAAGCCGATTAATAAAAATACCTGCTCATGTGTTAACAGAACGGCTAAATTGTGGAACTCCCTGCCTGACTCCCTACTCCCCGCGGAATATAACCTTGCGATATTCAAAGCGAGAGTGAATCGGTTCTTACTGGGTAAGCACATTCTATCCTAGACCGTAATGATTGCTTACCATCAGGCGAATTACGATCAAGTGCAAACCCAATCCTTGTAAAAAAAACATGAACTTAATTCTCTTAGCTTTTTAAGTAACACAAACCTTCTTTCTCACCTGTGGCAGGTACTTACATCGTAACTTCAGTATTTTATTTTCTTTTAGAAAGAAAGAAAGAAAACATTTATTGTGACAGATTTTAAAAACACACAGGAGTAAAATCATAAAAAAAACAAACATAAAATCTGCCACAACACAGCCCCAACTCAGCATAATGCTGGTTGTATGGAAGCAACCAGCGCTGGTCTTCCGTTGGGGCTGGTCCGTTTTATCAGTCCTGTAACATTTTATGTGGACCTTTTCAGGCAGTTTTTCTACGAAAATGTATTTTTCTTTACCCTTTGGCTCCATTTTACGCCGTTTAGATACGGTGTGGTTTTAACTTACTAAACACACCTAAATGTTAAGCAGTCCTGTTGTTTGTTAGGTTTTTTTTTAGTTTGGTCTCTGTGCTGGTTTGATATGAGAATCTTTTTAAAACAAGTGCACGTACAAGTTAGTAGTAGTTAAAAGTACTTTATTTTATCCAATGCAGATGCTACAAGATTAATTTTGTTAGTACACCAGTGTTGTAACAAAACTGTTACTTACCTCTTTTAATAAATCAATTAAAACATTGAAAACTGAAACTTAACTGACATAAAATTTGTAGGTAAAAAATAAAGTAAAGTAAAAAAGGTACTGTAAAATAATGTTTTTGGAACGTAGAAATAGTTTTCATGACGCTCGCTTAGAAAAAGAGATTAGGAGAAGAGAAAGCAGATTGCACATTGTCCGAATTTCTCGTTTTGATCTATTATTTATTTTGATCTCCTGTTTTAATCGTTTGAAAGCGGTTAACTCTTGTTTCGCACTCATATCAAAACTTAACCAAAAATGAAAGATATTTATACCGGTTCGAAATATAATTCAGTGGATAACCATCAAACCACTTTAAATTCGGTCCCAAGCCTATATCCCGTATATAAAGAGAAAGTATGTAAGTTTGTATATATGTAGATATGTACATATTTATGTTGGTATGACTGAAGCGGCCGCCCGTCATACCTTTCTGTAATTATCGAAATGAATATGTATGTTTTCGATAAACTCATGCTAAGTTGCTAGTGTATTTTCAGAAAAACCGTAGATTCGGCCTGTTGTACCGTAGATGTTTTTCTACACTACACATCAAGCACACTGAAAAAACTACTGAAAAATACTTTGTAAAAACACTTTACTATGATTGATAAAAATATAATATTAACAAAGATATAAACAATGTATTATAACATACCTAACAGCCTTAAACTAGAATATTTTATTTGTAAATTTTACAATCTTCTGACATGGCTTGACGACTGCCGTACTAGACAAACAGCCGGGACCTACAATTTAACGTGTCATCCGACTCACGGAAGCGCCCAAAATGGAATGCCACTTTTTGGTCACCTATCCAAAGATTGACCGCGTCGACCTTAACTTTAACTTTTTACAATGTAACTACGTGACACGTGCCTAGGTAAACCTGTCTTGAATAAAAACTGTTCCTAAGTAGATTAAAAAAAAACGTATATCTACGTTAATTTTACTTACCACCTGGCAACACTAACCATCTTTACACCAGCTCGAAACCGTATTGTTATAACTGGACGTGAAAATTAGGGTGTCCGTAAAATTTAATGATATAAGCTTAAAGTTCAAGTTTTGAAGGGTTATGGGAACACCCCTTAAAACTTTGACTGAAGGCTGACCTACTGTTCCAATCACAATTACTTGAAAGGTTGAGAGTGAATTAGTTTGATAGAGTTACATAGATTCTCTATTTAGTATTTAAGGATTTAAGACTATTCAAGATTTTTAGGCAGTCTAAGAAAACATAATCAATTTTAGATCCCAGAATCAATTACAACATTTCTTTCATTTTTGACTTTAGATTGTTTTGATTCTTATCTAAGTTCTTTTAATCATTTCCTACAATTCTCAAATTAATATGACTTTTTGTTACCAAATTACTTCTTAGTAGATATTTAACAATACATTGACTAATTATTAGTTTATTTTAATCAATGAAACTCAAGTACAAAATGCAAGCCCAATTAGTGTGATTAATGTCCCCATTTAAATATTAAAAAACCTTGTCAATTACAAAGGAAAACAGGTTTCATTTTCTTAATTATGAACTAATATACCTTATACGAAACGACCTCAGAAATAACCAGCAAAATTTCGAATGTAAAGTTCAAGCTAGATAAATCTACGCGCGGATAAAATTGAAACTAAAATGTTCTGATTGCAATTTGATCTGAGGCCAACTCTAGGCATAAGTGCTGCCGCCAGTCGCGTGCAGAGTTATGTTGTACGGACTCTAACAGTTTTTGGGTGGTCTTAATAAAAAAGAAAATTAATTCAAAATGATTACACAGACATAGAAGATAAATAGATGAAAATTAATCAGGCAGAAATTAATTGGTTGCTTTATAATCTTTACAAATTATGCCGGGTTTTGTGCCTCATTTATCTAAATGATAATATCTCTAACTTAAAAACGATTTATTTGGGTATTTTTTGTAAGATAACCAAGTTTTGCGTATAATTGAATTATCTAGTTGATGATCCTGCAATAGATTTATTATACTAATATTATACAGCTGAAGTGTTTGTTTGTTTGAACGCGCTAATCTCAGGAACTACTGGTGCAAATAGAAAAAAATATTTTTATGTTGTATAGACCCTTTATGGAGGAAGGCTTTAGGCTATATAACATCACGCTGCAACTAATAGGAGCGAAGAAACAATGTAAAATGTGGAAAAAACGGGGAAAATTATTCATCTTTGAGGGCTTCCGTTGCGTGCGCTACGAAAACGGTTCCAAATTCAAAGAATGAATGCCTAAAATAACTATTCCACGCGGACGAAGTCGCAGGCACAGCTAGTTTATTATAAAAGTGATATGATTTTGAGCATGCTTTTACTGAAATGAATCTATCTCTCAAACAGGTCTGCCCGAAGCCATCATTAGGTGATAGATTTACAATTTAAAGATTAAGGTAGCAAGTTTACCTAAAGTTAAGAATACAATGAAAGGCGAATCCACCTCGATTTGAAAGAAATATGTATAGATAACTACTTTAATAAAACAAGCAATATTAGTAGCACAATTCTGTGTCTTCTAAAGTTATTTAGTACCTTTTAGGTAAGCATGTTACAGCCTAAGCTGCTTGCTTAACATCAAGCAGGCTGTAATCAAACACGAACTTATTCCAAATGAAAACAAAAAGCTTTCAGAAGACTTGGTCACTTCCTTTTTTGAAGTCGTTTAAAAATAATTGCGTTCCCCAAACATACCAACGGTCATAATTTTGAGTAATTTATTTATATAGAATCCCTGGTATTTCCTGAATAATCTACTTACCTCATCTTTCCGCTTTGCCAACATAATTTTGTTTTAAATCCATCATGATGACCCGCTTTCTTGCTGAGGAATTCTGATGCTAATGTATTTTTAGCAAAAAATCGCAACCGCGGGGTTACAATAAGGCTTCAGAACCTACAAAAAACCAAAGAAAAAATAAGCTAGGAGAGGACAGACTAGAATAAAAAGTATGACACTTAAAAATACTATTTTACATACAATTTTTTTTATCAATAACATAAACAATTGACACTTTTACTCTGAGCTACTGTTTTATCTGTTTTTCTATCAGCATTTATTAGTATAGGTTAAGAAAATAGAAGAATTGCTACTCGTTTTCTTCTTTGTAAATCGTGAAATAAATTAAAACAAATGACAAACGCATGGCTCCCATTGCAATTTGGTGCAAAACAATGTCTATTCCATAGTGTATTGTATGGTCTGTGCATAGTAATCTCCCAGGACCTTTTGACCCAATTTACTGTCGCAGTGTTCAAAACAGGTTTTTGGCTCCATTTTTTAACAGGTTCCGACGGCCTTCATGAGTCAAGGTGAAGAAACTCATTCACATTTTTTGGTATATAAAATGCCTTTTTCAAAGTAAATTAGTTTGCTGATCCTGGCAAGGCTGAAAAAGGATTTGCTGTGTTGCTGTGAAAATAAGTTAAAGGGGCTGAATTATTATTCTGAATAACGTCTTGGTTTAAATTCTTTGTACATAATATACAATATACATATTTGAATTAATTGCTGAAAAATATAGGCATTTAAGATACCGTTTTGAATGGATTCTACGTTTGTGTAAATCAAGACAAATTACTTCCAAAATACTTCATTTGTTTCTTACAAATGTTTACACAAACTATGAAATTTCTGCAAATTCTCTAAATTTATACATAATGGGGGGTTTACACGGGTCGATTTTCGCCGTGCGGCGTGTCGCTTCTCAAATTGCCTCACCAAGCCGCATCGCTAGCCCATTTACACAGGTTACTAAAATCGCATGCGGCTACGTCATTTCCATCGAATTGCTTTAATCATACATACTTACAATCTGCGCAGGACCGGGATGAGTTGCGTACAAGGAGAGAGGCCTATGCTCAGCATTGAGCGATAAAAGGCTGATGATGATGATGATACAGATTTACTTAAATATATTGTAGCTGCTTGTATTGTAAACAAATTGAGTTCGATTAATACCAAACTGTCGCTGTCTTTTAAGTCAATGAAACGAATTAAAATTTTGAATTCGACTCACTATCAGATACGTACATATGAAATATTATGGAATGGCCAAAAATATCTAAATACTGTATGAGCATGGATTTTAATTAATAAATAAAAGGCATTTCTTCAAGCCAATAAGTGTATGTACGGTAAACGTATAAACATTATTTTTGTACTTATTACTGGAAGTAGAATAAATTGTAAGAGTTTTTTTGTGACTCTATCATTCAATTGCATTTTACCCTAAGATACTTTAAGTAATTCTTAAAACATCTTCAAAATTTATATTAACATAATAAACAATATTTCCGTTCTATGCTTTGTATTGTTAAAAATGCTCGGTCAAAACCATCAATTCGCATTAATGGTATGTCGATTTGTTAACACTGGGATCGGATTGGTTTGCGGTCGGATGTGTAAATGACAACCCATTATGAATGAGAGTTGCCAGTTTTGGAATTATTTAGGTTGGGTATCAGCATTTAGATTGGTTTCAAACATTAACATTATTTTCAAACAAATTTTGATAACAATGTTTAGGTACCTAAAAACCCTTTTAACCGGCTTTGGAAAAATGAGGAGGTTCTGTCATTCGGTTGTTTGTTAATTGTATAAGCTATATAAACATATATATATTTTGCAGTAGTATGTTTATATATATATATAAACATACTACCGCACAACATTATCAAACATACAAAAAATGGCCAAAGTTTAATTGCACGATTGCCCATAAAATTCTTCGTGCAATTTATCGTGCAGTTTTAAATTGCGGCCATTTTGTAAGAATGAAGTCATTTCCTTGGCAATTCAAGCTCACCTGCTCAAGCAAAGTAGCGGCTTCCTTTCCAAAGGATTTATTGAAGAGATTGTAGATATCCGCATGTTTTTAACATCTAACACCGATATTTTACTGGGCCGTGGCCATAGACTTTATAACTTAAAGGTTCCAGCTATATTCATTCAAGATAACTGTACGCAACATCTATGTATGACAACATATCTGTCATGTGCCATGAAACTTATGAATCACATCTCAGTAGAAAATACTTTTGTTTTTCATAATAATTTAGCGACAGTAGAATGAGTCTACTCAACCTTCTATCTAAACACAACTATCAAATAAATTTAGTCATTATTTACGATTGTTAAAACAGTTGTTAAAAAAATATTCGCAACTTTTCAGCATGTGATGGCAAATACTGTGTGGACCAATCACAATGCATTATTTGACGTTTGTACCTATTTATATTGTGTTAATTAATAATGTGAAAAATGATATGAGTGTTATAGTTTTTTGTGTCCAAATTAATTTATCATAATGAGACGTCTATTTCATAATATATCGTTGGCTAAAGCTAATCTGTCTAATGATTATCGTGCGATTACTGGCAACCCTTTTTGCGATACCGCCTAATGAATGTGCTTGACAGTTGACAGTGACTGATAAATGACAACATTTTACTGTCTTCTAATGTCTTTGACCGAGCGAAGCGAGTAAGTATGCTACAAGTTAAAATATTACTAGTAGCTCTAAAATGAATTTACTTCAATACATACACAGTTATAGAAAAAATGCAATGCATTTCAGTGTTCTGAAATTATGTGATATTAGACAAAATTAAAGATAAAGGTGCTTCAAAAACTCATCTCATTTCGTAAGAATTTGGCACGGAAATAGACATTATGACAAACGTCCGAGTATTATAGCATCAAATAAGTTTTGTTACAAAAACAATTATGTTAGCGTTTGCTTAGTAAAGGGCGTAAATTTGAATAAAATTATACTTCGTGTATACGATGTATATATATGTCATGTATGTATTTTATAGTGTTTCAAACCACCCATGCAGTATTTTCCGCCTTCCATATAAGACCTGTGCCGAAAGCATTATGTACTAGCGTATCATTATTCTTAAAATTAGCATTGAAATAACTTAATACAATGTCATGTATGCCCAAACTTTGGCCACACACAACGTAAGGCATATAAGGACCTTATATTGACTTTAATCAAGTGAAGCAGCTTCCTGTCTTTTTCGTATCTAGTACATTAATATTTTTTCCTTTTGGACCACAGTTTTCGGTTGAGCGGGTTTTAAGTGACCTGCCCCCTTAGACAATAGACAGAGGTGTATTTTAGTGAGCGTACTGACGCATACTTATGAAATAGAAATAGCAATGTATGGGATTGACATAAAGATTTATTAAATTCTTATGCCACTCAAAGATTGATTAATCTAATTACTCTATCACTTGAGTGAGAAAAAATGTTTAAAATAAATATTTTCTAGACATCTACATAACTGCATTTCTCACATCTGACGAGTAGAGTAGATTTTTACAATAGAAGGTTCTGTGCGCCCACCACAATGTATCTGCCCAAGAGACCTCCATGACAAATTAACCACTCTGGGCTATGGGCTATTGTGCATTCAATATCGTTATTTATATGACAATAGGCATCTATGACGTAAACAGGAAACCACATAAACTTTAAAAGTGCTAATACGTACTGAAAGATTAAAAAAACCGTGCTAATTTATCGTTTCATTACGAGAGAGCTGCTCCCCTTGACAACCATCCACCTTATTTTAATATTTTCGTTTTGTTCTCAGCTCCATATTTGGCACCGAACGGAGCATTTATTTATTATTTACCAAGGGGTTATCCAACGGTTACGGGGAAAGTGAACTGTTGGTACATATTTGCATTTTAAAGCGAGGAAAGCCGGGTCGTTTGTCATGTCTGAGGTATGATGGTGGTATAATCAACTAGGTAGTCACATGCCTTAAAAGATAGGCCGTATGTTATAGTAGTAGACGTGTAGTAGGTAATGAAAGTTACAGAGATTTTCATTCTAAATTAAACCTTTGAACTAAATGTGTTGTATTAAAAATATAAAACATTGAATCAAACTACTACAAATGAAAAAAAAAACAATATTTTAAAAAATTGTTTCGTTTTTATAATAGTATTAATTTTATTTTTCATTTGTTTCAGGTAAAGAAAAAAGCATGGCATGGAAAGGAATGGACCGACCGATCCACTTACCATAACCTCGTGATTTCACATATCGTATTCATTCCCGAATAGAAAAAAATAAACAAAGGCTTAAACGCAAAAAAATAGTACTTATACAACATTTCAGTTCGTTCAAATTTATCTAGTACCCATATTTTTCTAGCAATTTCACCGTAATGGAAGGTTGAATCATTGATGGCACTTCAGCGCGAACTCTTGAAGGAATGGAATGACACGATCTTGGAGTACTATGTCGATTTCTAAGTCTGTTTGTTGAAGGAAAGGGTTAAGAAAGAATTATTGTCAAATGATTAATTTATTTTTGCTAAATTGTAAATAGTCAAAAGAATAGCTTTATTAAACCGGTACTGGCCACTTTAATTCTATGATTTTTGTTGATCGCGAATATATAATTAGTTTCGAAGTAGTTAGGTATATTCAAAGCGAGACTAAATTGAATATGGAACAGTGCATATATATTGTGGGTTACGAAACGTAGAAATCACAAAAATCATTTTTACTGCTCAGAATAAACTTGCACTTGAGTTCAGCGCAATTCTATTCACTAAAATATTTGACGCCTACCCAAAAATATATTATAAAATAGAAAATATATTATAAGTTTGGTGAAGGATGAAATGGCTAGACGACACCAAGAAATGGACAAAGCTAATCTACCCGCATCTAAAAGAAGCAGCATGGCATCGCAAGAAGTTTTGCCAACTGACCTCCGAACTTCAATATGAAGATAGCACCCGATGATGATGATAAGTTTGGTAGATACTAGGTCTTTACCTATGAAATTGCCGATTTGTATGACGAAATTGAGAAAAGTGATATTTCCATACAAACATTAAAAATGTTTGTATGGAAATGTCTGAACAGATTTAGATGCAAATGATAACTATAGTTAGATGGAAAAAAAGCTATGCACTGCGTATATAAATTTCTCAAAAACAGAGTATATGATAAAAATATACCTAGTTAAAGTAGTGAAACCGACGACACATTGAAAGAGGTGTTTTCAATGACTTCCCTATAAGTAATATGCACTAGTAATACATTTTTTTATCTAAAAGGTACATAATTCAACAATTGATACCTACAATAAAAATTGTATTTGGAAAAAATATAGCTGTACGTAAAATTTAAAAACAAATTAAAATGTAAGAAAAAAACGGCAATTTCATAGGTAAAGACTATTATAAAATAAATATTGATATTCGAAATAAAATAACAATCAAAACCATAAAAATAAGTACAAGTATCAGAAACCTCGTTCTAACTTACTCTACACTTATCAGCAAATCTTCACACTGCATTCGCTGTCTAAACTTGACCTTTTTGCTTTGAACTTGAACTGAACCGTAACAATGCAATATAATCTTCTGAGAGATCGATACAGAATCATTTTCACTACGAAACACGATCGGACGATAAGTTGGTAGACAAACAGTGGCTTTGTTACGTGTTGTGGTTGGTGTTTGGCAATAGAGTTTGATAGACATTTTTAGTTAAAAAGAAAGACTAAAATAAGTAAAAAATAAATAACGATTTGGAGTCATTGCACACAAAGCCCTCTAGCCCCATATTAAGCAAACGTTTGTGTCATGGGTACTTTTGAAAAACTTATGTGACTTTTTTTGTGTCCTGAAAATTATTGTAACATTTTAGAGACAATCATGAGTCTCAAAGCTAATAAAGATTCTTTTAAGTAACCTACTTCTTCTTCAACATTTTTACACTACAACAGTAGTAGATAATGAGGTATTGAAAATGCTGTCAAATATCAGTTTTTCGACTAAAAGGCTAGATTCCCTTGTTACTAATTTCATAAATCCAAATTAATTCATAATGTTGAACAAGAAGATGATTTAAAACATGTGTACATTATTATTCTTTTAAACAGGCTTGATTTTGATTAATTCTTCTTCAAATCTTTCTTCAAATCATTTAACTAATCCAATAAAAAAACAGAAAGCAATACCTTTTAGATTCCATCCAATACGTAATACAACCTCTGTACAGTTATCCATCACCTATTTCTCTAGCGAGCTATCTAAATCAACCAATTTCTATTTCATAATAAACTGAATATTCCGAGATTTATTGTGTTGCATAACTTATCTACCATCACAATAATACAGTGTTTCTCAAACTTTATAAGTAAGAGAACACTACTAATCCAAATTTTCCTTGTACATTTTTTTACATAAATTGTTTTAATATACTTTGAAAATGATATCCAACCTGAGGAGCTTACTCGTAAACATGACGTTAATTTGTTTTCAACACATACTCGTATGTAATTAAATTGAAATTTACATAAAGGTTAGGTGTATTGTTTATTCATTGGTTCAATTAATAGTAAGGTATTTAAAAAAAATCAGTTATACATACATAAATATACAATATATATGCAATTTATGTTGAAACAAAACCAATTAAATTAAAATCAGAAAGCTTTCATAAAGAAAACTCTTTCATACAAGTCTTTCATACAAGTGTAAAAGAAAACTTTGAGAAACACCGCTATAGCACAATGGGGCTGTTAGAACGAAATATTAACTCGTTCACTTGTTTATTGATAACAAATTGTAAGAATACTGGATTATGAATAGAACATTAAGTAACGCCATAGAATACAGAAGTAAAGATTATATGAAATATGGCTGTCAGAGCCATGCAATCTTCTGTTACGCTTGTAGTAAAGCTTTGCCATATTATAAGAAACTTTAAAACTAATCTGCTAAAACTACCTTTTCCAGAAAGCTGTAACATGGTAAGGTGTTATTATTTTAATGTATATATTTTTTTTAATGGTCCAGCATTAGATGAAAAAAACTGATAGACAAATAGTGACTAAAACATAACCATGCCCATAAACTTTTTAAAAATATAGCTAGTTCGCCTAAATGTAATGCATTCTTTAGATCTTGCATTTAATGCTTAGTACTTTCGGAATTTACTGTTCCTACTGTAAAACTACTAGATTGCATGTTTCATTGACGTTTTAGATATTCATAACATAATTAATTAAACAGAAATTGTATACTTGCTTTAAAAACAATGGTAGAAAAAATCAGAAGACTATTCAAGTGATGAAGTTCAACTCTATAATTTAAGTTTATTAACACCTAGGTTACTTACGAATACAAATACAAAATTAATTTGCCCAAAAACTTTGTCACAAAATGTTTCGAATCCTCTGACCTCGTGGTAGCCGCTAGGCTGTGTTACAAGTTGTAGCATTTAATTACAGCAAGTAATGTTGAATGGATGTCTGCCGTTGTGTCTCGGCCAGCACACGGGTATCAGTGTCACCTCTACTGTTACTTGCTTCCTATTTCTCAACTCTACCACTAGGTTTATTATATTTAGATTATATATTATGAAGAAATGTGTCCTCCGTGAAAGGATTTAGGCGCTCACCTTGATGTATTTGACTAACCTTCCCAAATTAAAATGTTCATTCGAAGAATCACGATCCTTAGTAATGAGCCAGAACCAGATTCTGAGAGTTTGGTTTACTGTCTATAGAAATCCCGTCTTATTACAAAACGTGGTTCAAATATAAGTCTAGAACTTTGAAAATGAAAGTCTTTTCTTGTTGTTCAAACATCACATACATACAAACAATCAAATTGGAAACATTTTGACAGTTTGACTATAATGACAGTAGACAGGCAAATTTAGAACAACAAAAACGGACTTGGTATTTTTAACGTCCTGGACTAATAGTTAAACCACGTTCTGTAATATTGAATTTGGAATCGCCTTTAGGGTTTCTGGTACAGCTTAATAACTGCCGTATTATGACAATCCGCATTAGTTCAGATTAAAATTTTATTTCTTATACATATAGACTAGCAAAGGTTCTGATAAACTTTATCCTTGTTGAATAATTTTTTATATATTTTTATACCTTCTCGTAATTGGAATGTCGAGAAGCAACTTTCAATTCAAAACTAAAATATTTATTGTATTACTATTTTCTATGCATTGTCCAAAGACCCTCTGTAAGCAATATAAGGCTCAATTAAAAAGTCCATTAGCATTCGAAAAACTGTAACAAAATTGACCTAAGAAAGTAATATTTACTTCTTTTGCGTAACAAACAAAATTTTCAAAGTATTTTTACTTAACCTTTTTGCCGTCTCAAATGATATTCAAATTCGAACCTTTGTATTCTGTCCCTCAGTCGGAAGCAATATTTTATGTATATTTTTCATCTTCAAACGGGCCGAAGTTCGTTAGTTCTAAAATAAACCACGGCACGGCTCTGCGATGACAATTTTATCTCTCTGAATAATCTAAGGCGTGTGACATACTGTAAATATGTTAGATATCCATACATAGACACACATGTACCTACATCGTACAAAGATTACATGTATGGAACATTTAATCACAATAAAATGCTCAAACCTTTAACTAGTAAAACTTTAAAGTTTTATTTTCGTATTTGATAAGTGTTAATATGCAATATAGTGCAATAGTCATTCATAATTAGGGGCTAGATGGCGCTGTGTGCAATGTCCCGATTTTTTTTATAAGATATTTAATAAGGCGTTACTTTGCGGAAATCCATTATAAATGAAACTCTGGAGAAATATGTAGTGTTTTTCCGCTGCGACACCTAAACACCATCAAGTCTGTTGTTTGAAGTCGGTTAAGGAACAGTCGCAGCGGAAAACACTACATATTTCTCCAGTTTCATTTAATAGTCATTCAGTTTAGTTTTGATAAATTTAGTTCATTCAAGTGCTTGCTAGTGCTTTGACCTGTTTTGATTAACGAATTCATGTCCCGTAGTTATTATTTATTTTACATAATGTAAGAGATAATATATACATAGGGGCCGTCCATAAATCACGTGATGTTTTTTTTGGCATTTTTAACCCCCCCTCCCCCGTGGTGATACATGGTGATGTTTATGATTAACCCCCCTCCCCCCATATATCACGTGTATTTTTAGACCTATTAAAAATCTTAATTTTCTACTTTTTTTCAAATTAAATATTACAATAATGTCTAGCGGTAAACATAAAGGTTACAGGACCTGCAGAAGGTTTTTTGCATTTCGCGCGTTAGTCGAAAAAATAAATACATGTGATATGTCACTACACCCCCCCTCCCCCCTTGTGATATTTCGTACGACTTTTTATGGACCCCTCCCCCCCCCTTTCGAGCCTCACGTGATTAATGGACGACCCCATATATAGTACATAAATAATCATATGGGAGTAGATATATATTATAATGTGTAACCCGCCTAAAATAGTACAGAATCCATTTTTTCTAGTTTCACTTTCGTTTCACAAATTCTGATTACCTTCAAATACCAATATATTATTTTTACAACGCCTATTTCCGCTAATGAAGTTTCTTTGAGTTTTATTGCGAGAAAATAATTTTACTTCGTGTTTTTACGTTTCAATATCGACTATCATACTTACAAAAAAATACTACAATTTTCCACAATATTTCATTTGAATATGAACATTATTGACCTGAAATAAGAGATAAAATGGTATGGGTTTTTTTATATAATAAAGATTATGAGTTAGATAAGTGAGTTTTGGATCAATGGGTGCATAAAATTTATGTTTTATTTAATTACTTTTTACCATCCGGTTACGCTTTAGGGCTTGATTAGAATCCGGTATTTCTAGAGTATAAATTGATGCTTGTCTATTTTGAATAAAATTAGTATGAGTTGTAAAATTTTGTAGTTTATTGTTTAGGAATAGGCGTTGAGTTCATATATTTAAAAAAACCGGTTTAGTTTTCAGTTTTTTTTTGGTAAATAGATAGATAGAAAATTATTTATTGTAACACACGATAAAATTAAAAGGAAAGAAGAAAAAAACACTTATACTAGTGCCACAAGTGGCGGCCTTATTGCTAAAAGCAATCTCTTCCAGGCACTAATAAATATTCACTATTTTGAAATTAACTCGAGTAATAGTTGATAAAAACGTTGAGAAATTTAAGAATGTATGAAAAATGCAAATTCTCGTATAGGTATATATATTTTTAACACCTTTGGGAGATCTTGACAGAAAATAACTTTTTTTACAAAGAATGGCTGCATAAAAGAATAGCTGTATGATGCTCTTCACGTCGCTAAGGACAGGTGCAGATAGAAAAACATCATTAAGGAAAAACTAATATCCCGTGGGGGGATTCACGACCCTCAGTAATGAGGACTACGACGCAAGGAGGAGGAGGACAAAGAATGGGTTGGCACTTGACCGAAATAATAACTGTATTATGCCTTGTATTATTTAACGTGTCATCTGACCCACGGAAATTCACATATATTTTCCAAGTTTTTCACTCATCCAAAGTTTAATTAAATAACTCGATTCCTGTCCTAGGTGTGGAGTATACTAAATTGGTTGGAGTATCTATTCTGATTAAAACTTGACATCATAATATGTTTATCGTTTTCCAAGCAACCAATCGAGTGAGGTAAGGTTCACAATATTCCGCAAATTTCGCAACAAATTTCACACAAATAAATCCCACTTCGATCCTGATTGACAGGAAAATGATCAAAATATACAACATATCTATACATATAATAAAACTGTAACCGATCGGTGTCTGTACATTGAAGATCATGGAAAAAAATAGTTGAGGGGTGTTTATTGATGCAATAAAAATCAAAAATAATGTTTAAAAAAAAATTCTGTTTGTCTGTTTGTCTGTCGGTATGTTTGTTCGTTATAGGCTCAAAAACGGCTGAACCGATTTGTCTGCGATTTGCACTAACATGAAGGTGCATTTTTACCTTAACATTTGGTGTTTATTTCATTTTAATCGGTTTGTAATTAAAAAAGTTATGTTCATTTTAAACCTTTTTATCTCAAAATTATGCGAGCGAAGCCGCGGGCGTCCACTAGGTACAAAATATATTACAAACATGTCCTGCCATTTCGCACGCCTACATTAAAGTACATTCAACGATCAAAGAGGCATAGAAAACTGTCAACTTTATAAATATCCTTTCTTTTCGGTTCAAATAGTAAAAGTAGCTAATAGATTCAGTCAGTTTATTTTACCTGCTGTGTAAATAATCTTGTTTTCTTACTGGTTAATTTATTGTGGATACATTGTTCCTATCCTATGTACCTTCTGGCATATAACATAGATTTTCTTTCGAAGATCATGTTATCCCACGACACAGGGTAACCTAGTGTGGGTATCACAGTCCACATCATTTGATATACTTACCTATAACAAAAGTTGTAAAAATAGTATATATCTTTTCTTTTATATTAATGTATATACATAAGTTTTCTTTTTGCTTACAGGTATAAAACTGGTTTTTACCTTGTAAAAATGTTGTATTATTAGGTTAAGCATTTTTTTGTCTATAAAATATATTAAAAAACTTTTTTTTACAAGGAATAGGTTTGCACTTGACCGTAATTCGCCTGATGGTATAGCAATCATTACAGTAACTAACATAATCATGACCATTTTCTCTAAATAGTTTCTACTGGAATGCTAAATAGGTATCAATCAAATGAAACGTTCAATAGAGTGTCAAGTAACTCACGTACACTTTACTGATTGACAGTTAAATAGCTTGTATATTTATTGTGAGAATAGATCTGTTTAGTGTTTGGAAGCTGAGTGGAGTGCCACAGAAAAATAAAGAGAAGATGTATAACTTTCCAAACCGAATTGAACCTGGAACAGATCGGATTTATCGGCGAAAAGGTCGCCAGTTGGGATAATAATTTTTGGTTTTTGTATTTCATGTAATTATTTCTTTTGTGCTGATGTTTTAATAAGGCGTATATTTATATCTATTTATCTTGCTGACCGATGTGATAGTTTATTTGATCGTCCCTTTGCCAATGCTGGGTAGGTATTTGTTTTTATGCACTAGTGACACTAAACTGTGGTGTTTGACATCTTTATTAAATTAGGGATTAACGTAACCTATGTATTTACTTAGTGTTCTTCTTTTTATCGAAAGTGGCCAAATCTGGTGTCGAGAGTTAATCAAGCCACCCTAAGGGCCTCTAACATGGCTTAACAACTGCCAAACTATAACAAACAGTCGGGCGTTACAACTTAACGTGTCATCCGACCCACGCAAGCATTTAATTAGAATAGCAGAATCATAATCATAATTCAGGTGGTCAGAAAATTCTTTATAATATGGATATTAGTAAGAGAAATGAGTCTGCATAAAAATAATCTGCGCAAATACCTAGAGTTGATAGATCAGGTATTAATTTACGGTAGTTTTCTATATCGCATTGAGAAGGTCATAAACATAGGCCAAAGTTACATAATATCCCTAAAATATTAAATCAGTTTGCTCAAAAAAGTCATTTTCACTGGCTATCCATATCTGTCTGTCTTTGAGTCGTATTTCCTCATGACTGAGGGTCGTGACTCCCCCGCAGAATTAATACGTTAGGGGAGTTCTCTATCTAGCTATCCTATAGGTACTTAAATATTACACAGTTTCGTCTGTGGGGTTTTTCGTAAAATCTGAGCCTATTAACACTACTTTGAGACAAAGGAAGTCTAGCTAATAGAAAATTCTAGTTAATTTTAGACTAAGATGGATAGATAGATGTACCTTTTCGTTGAAATTACTACAAAAAACCATTTTATCAAAATTATTTACTGAAAATTTTAAACTATAAGTAGGTAGCTGGTTTACTTACCTGATGGTAAAACAATATTACGGAATTTGTATTACATTTTTTTCTTGTGTTTTTTTACTATCGTTTTTCTTTAAATAACAAAAAACACATACCTGAAGCAAAATATCCGTTTTTCCGGAAAATTATAACCCAGAGGTCTTCAAATCCAGAGTAAATAGGTTTCTCCCAGGCAAACGTGCAACATCTTAGACTACAGTGGTGCTCAACATCAGGCAGGCTGTAGTCAAACGTTGGCCTATACCGTGTCAAAAAAAAGCTTTTCAAATCACAGAATATAACTCGTCAGAATTTAATATTTCAAATCTATTTACCCAGTTGAAAACACGAAAACTCCAGCGTTTATTTTTACTAAGAAATATTTATATTTGTTACAGTAGATAAAAACTACCAAGGTCAATAAACTCATCTATGTATTTGTAGTTTAGTAAACAAATCGGTGAAAACTGCTCGAAACAAAATCGATTTAACTTTTCTAAAGCGATCGACTCGGGATCAAACACGCCGACTCGATTAGAATCGATTTATGTACCGATTTATTTCCGGATCAAAGAATCGAATCGATAGTAGTCTAATTTTACTCACAGCATGTATCGAGAAAATTTTATTGATCCGTTTTTGTGTCAAGTAGTTTTTATTGGACCGGTATGTGCAATCGATATAAAAATGTTACTATTTGCAGCCGAAGCAGGGTCGTTAAATAGTGCTCATTTAAATTTTATAAGTGTACTACTCAGTAAATATATGAATCATTTATAAACCACTTTAATTACTTGAACTAAATTCT
The DNA here is from genome assembly GCA_927399415.1 of Macaria notata. Taxonomy (NCBI): domain Eukaryota; kingdom Metazoa; phylum Arthropoda; class Insecta; order Lepidoptera; family Geometridae; genus Macaria; species Macaria notata. The sequence goes on from OV656741.1 coordinate 10,015,131, forward strand.
CTCTAATTATTACTAGGCCCATGCATAGTTTTTTTTAATATAATTTGTTTCTTAGTGCTGTATCTGAACTCTCGTTCGCTTTTTAATTTAGCCTTTTATGTTTATAACATTACTTAATCTATTTTAATATTGTTCTTACAAATAAATAGGTATAAATGTGCTTTGAAAACTCCATGGGAAAACAATGGAAATCAATAAATAGTTATATATTTTGTGGTTTCACTTGGTAACTGAGTTTTAAAAACACTAGATAAATACAGTTCTAAAATAAAACGGTTTTTACATCATAATACGACCTGCGACATAAATATTTTGCATAATCTTTTGATGTCAACATCAAACCACTTGAATATCTTTAACACTTGAATAAATTGACCTATTTGAATTATTAATCGTTTTCTCTCTTTGATATTTAATCTTGCTGGTCATCTGTAATTTTGTAAAGTAGGTATAATGTAGGTATAGTCTATTTTAAAGCGAAAGTTTACGTAATCAGTCATTACATTTGAATTTACACAAACTATTAGAGTTTGCTTGGTATGGGGCTAGAGGGCGCTGTGTGCAATGTCCCTAAATATTTATTGACTTATTTGCATCTGCATAGATCTTTAACAACACCACTTTTTGTTTTACGTTTTATATGATCTGAAGAATTCATAATAGTTAAAAACCATGTTATTAAAATAACCAGTTACATAATTATCATCAATGACAATCATTTTGTTGACCACCGATAAATTGGTTATATCAAGTCATTGTGAACCAAGTCAACCCTGACTGTTTTCAAAGTATTGGACACTCTTTGCGCGAAAAGAAAAAAATGTTTTTATATAAAGTATCTTTTCGTGTAAGTGTTCAGTTGTTTATGTAGCCAAGAAAGTTCTGCAGTCACTTCCAATTTTCTATTTATGAAACTGCAGAAGGAGTCGCAAGTTTCATAAACTCAGTTAATAAACTTGAACACGCTCAAGTTTAAAAATAAGCTTTCGCAAGAATATGGGAAAATATCTTCATGAAACTGTAAGCGCAGCTGTAAGCCAGGTATTCTCGTAAATTGTAAATTCTGTAAACCAACCGTAGCGTTTGCACATGTTATATCGTAGATGTAGAATTTATAGATAGAACATAGGAATATACTGTAATATTATACGTATTCAATGGATGTTACATGTACATACATAGGTGCATACATATATATGTATTGCATTAATAAAAAGCTGCAAGAGATTTCTAATTCAGTAGCAAAAGGTTTAGTACATAAACATTGTTTCTATTTAATAATTAATTCAAATTGATGAAAAATATATTTTGGTAGGTCTGTTTCATTTAAGTAAATTCTTTTAAGTAACTTTAAAAAGGAACATATTTACAATCATTTGCTTATTCAAAGATTATTTAACTATTTCCAATAACACATACTTCGTTTTGTTTCATGAAGAAATTACATGTTTTAGATTCAACAAATTTTTGGACATCTTATATATTATATTGTGATTTCCGTGGAAGAATGGAATTGAAGAAACCAATGTATGGAATTGTCACTTTTGTACATTGGATTTTCTATTTAATAAGTTTGCGTCAGTACGCTCACTAAAATACGCCTTATGTCTAAGGGGGCAGGGCGTCCACAACGACGTATCTGCCCAAGAATGATAAATCTATAAGCAATGCTAATCTATGAATCCTATTCCCTACTCAACATTTACTAGAACAGTTTACTAACATCGATCGAGTCTCGTGTTCCATTTACAAATGTCATTGGTCACGAGGCGCCACCGTCGCTATTTTAGGACCCATCAAAGAAAAGGTAGGAAATCCTGCTTGCCATCGGAAATGGTTTATCGCTTGTTGTTTAGCCGTAAAACAAATGACAGAGGGAGTTTTTGACGTTAGAAATTTCAAACCTTATCTGAATCCACTAGCGATCCAAGGTGAAAAATACAGAAAAAATGGGAAGGTTTTCCAATTATGAGAACTTCTAAAACTTATTGTAGGTACACTAGCGGTGATTTCATCTAATTTGAAACTGAAAAAATCTAATTAATCTCACATACAATTCAAATGGTAAGCTACCTTTTTTCTGATTTTCCTTAAATCACTTTACGCTTTTAGAGGAGAATATTAAAGAGTTTGTTGTTGTTTTCATATAATTTACAAGTCTAATTTATTTAATAAGTAGCAACTAGAAATGCCTAGCATAACGTTTTACTCTTCTTATCGAATGAGAGTGGCCAACTCTGGTGTGAGATTTTATCAAGCCGCCCTAAGGGTCTCTGACATGGCTTAGCGACTGCCGTACTAGACAAACTTTTCGGTCACCCATCCAAGAACTGACCGCGTCAACCTTTGCTTAAAATTAACGTTTTACTATAAATACGAGGTACGCTCGTGTTTTGTTACACAAAAACCTTTTCAGTAAAGCTCATCAAGTGAGCTTTACCTAGCAAAATAGGCGATTCGGATAAACCTTTGTTTACGGAGCAAAATACGAGAATACCGAGTTAATTTATCTATCCCTCATACATATGCAGCTCCCAACTCTACAGGGTTATTCATAACGTGAAAAACAATATATGTGACGCAAAGAGATTGTGTCTGTATTCTAAGCTGGAGGTTCTAGGTTTGATTCACGACGTTGGCAGATTTATTAGTAGAAAAAACATATGTACTATAATTTCCGTAGGGCATTTATATTAAAATTAAATGTAACGGCTATCTTTCTTCACACAGCATTCGAAACAGACCTGCTGCCATTTTTCTTGACATAACATGTTGTTGCTAATGCTAAACATAAATATCTATACCACTGTTGGCGTTGAACATGCACCCTTCGATTTAAAAGACAGACACACTTCTACTGCACCTACTGCACCTACTCTGTCTGTTAGACAAACAGAATCAATATCTTTCAAATAACAAAATGACGCAAAAATCTGCTCATCCAGTTAAAATTAAGAGGTAAGCAACGTAAAAAATACAGTGAGTAATAATATATTAGATAAGATAAACATAATTTAACTTATAAGTAGCTATTCCGTAAAACTGTGTTGTAGAGAGGTTTTTCCGTGGGTTCTTGTGAATATTGATTTACATCTTACCCTGTATATGCAGCTCTGTAATCCATATCAAGGTTCAAAGGATTCCAATGTTGATTAAAATTTATATTCCTACCCACATGTATAGATTATGTTGGTAAATGTCAGGTCAAATAATGTAGGTGAAACGAATAAAATGTGCTGAAAATATGTTTGATCAGACATAAAATGGGAGTTGAAAAGTTAACATGAATGGAGATTAATAAAGAGTAAATATTTTTTTTTATAAAAAAGTAAAATTGGGCCTGTTGTGTCTTGGTATTTTTGTTCTTTCGTTTTTTTCCAAAAAAGTATAAACAAAGAAATTAATTAACAACTCAGGTTTTATTTTGTGAAATATTGTTTGTGTAATCTAAGATAAAAAAACCACTAAGTAGTTATAACTTTTTTATCACAACGTATGAAAGTTAACTTAAAAACTTCTTCAAAATGTATTACCACAACATTGATTAACAAATGCCTCGAAAGAGTATGTTTCCAAGAAACTGACAACAATACACAAACAAAAAATAATTAAAGAATACTGCTGCTTCTTCTTCCTATCGAATGAGAGTGGCCAACTCAAGTGTCGAGAGCTTATCAAGCCGCCCTAAGGGCCTCTGAATTGGATTAACGACTGCCGATAAAAAATAATACTGCTAACTTCTGAACTAATATTTAGAGATAAGAGAGATATATTCGAAAAAAACATATCTTTATATTGTATATCTTGAGGCTATTTGTAACAAACCTCATCTCTGCCTGTACTCAACTGTCATAGGTTGCTTGTTTCGCACGAAAAGCCTTAGGCAATGGGCAACCATTAGGGAAGAAATCTAGGACATTTTTATAAGAATTTTGTTCTAATATGTTTTACCTTAGACACAATTCCGCGCTTAAAGTGACCTAAAAAGTGCTAATGTGATAAGTCTGAGGTTCATATGGAAAACTCTTAGTTAATTACTTTTAGGTTTTTTAAATTATTTTTTATATGCGTGTGTTGATGTTTGTCTTTTCATTGTAATAAAACCGATTACCAAGTATATTATTATCATGTCTAAATTTATTTAAATTTACATGGAAACAAATAATAATAAAATGTATGGTATGGTTACCCTAAAAAAATAATTAACAAGTCCTACGATACCATATTGTATGAATCATGTAACATATTTTCACATTGCTCGTCTAGACTAAGCATTAAAGCCTTTTTAGACTTTGGCTTTGATGTACTAGATTTCTAAGCTTTTTGTGAGATTCAAGTTCAACAGATTTATTACTTTTGTTTAAAAGGATTAAGTTTTCTCATTAAAATTAAATGTAATCAAAACACTAATTTTGCTTTATTGCATGTTTTAACTGAATTTCGTAACTTGGGTTGTCTAGAAGAAATCTCTTTTACTAAAACTGCCGACACTTGTGTGCAATTAATGTAAAATTATTTAAGTTTTTTTCATAATGACGTCCTGTCAAGGTAGTATATGGCCTCAATAAGTATTCACTTATTTCTATAATCTATAGGTATGTATAATGAAAATCAAGAGGGTACAAAATCTGTACATCAAAAATATTAGAAAAAATCTTTTCTTCTTTGAATCGATACCAGAACACGTTTAGGCAGTTTTTATTTTTTTGGCTGTTATCACACAAAAACGGCTGAACGGATCATCATGTTTTTTGGTATGTAGATAGTATAAGGTCCTGGGAGTGTCAAAGGCTACTTTTTCCGATAATGATGCGAGCGAAGCCGCTGGCGTTCACTAGTACTATATACTACGGCTTACTACACGTAGGTACATATTTTGCCTACTTCGATAAAGGTACAGATAATATTAGTACAAGATAATCTTACCAATACAAGCTGGTTCCGAAAACTACGAACTAAATAATCCACTGTCAATTACAACCTGCTACCTTATATGGGTAAATAACTTGAACGTGTTACGCTAAACTTGTGAGGGATATACCTAAACTGTTTAATATGACTGCAGGTTATAAACTGGACAGCTCCATTTTTTTTGCACACTTGACAGTCAGTGGACTGACGCAAGATTCAATAGAAATATATATATACTTATATGCGTATGTTTGTTACTTTGGTCTGTTTAATGCGGCGACGAATCACATTTAAGTTAATTTTTGGCATTAATTAAGTCGTAAAAACATAACATAATATTATTTTAATTGAGGCAAGATCATCAGACAAAAGCCTGCTTGCATAACGTTAAAACACAAGCATTTAGTACTTATTTTCTTGGTAATTTCGTCGTTAAATGCGTTTAAGAATCTTAACTAAGTGCTGTGCACTAAAGCTTGCAATAGATTGAAAACTATTAACTTTCCAAGAAACTTCAAAATTTATTTAAAAAAAAAATATCTGCATCAATCTGCAGTCGACTATCGCTTAAGTATACCCGGTCCTTTATCTGGGCTAACAAGCCGAGATCCCTACTCCCTATATCACGCATTTCAACACATAATGATTCAAATTAATGAGCCTACGTTTTAATGACATGAATTATACATTCGTTGACAGACCGGTCAACTGTCAATCATTGGTTTTTGACCGTTTTTTGACCGGAATTATATTGTATGGTATGGGACTGAGAAAATGATTGGTTCACACGTTTGGAGACATGTTTTAATCATGTTAAGAAGTTGACAGTTTGAGACACAATGTCGTTTTTAAAACAATTTACGGACTTGTAAAACTTACCCGATGAAGGTTAAGAGTATGTACAGTAAGCTGTTATGTTGTTCTTTTTTTCTTATGTGAGTAAATATATAAAATTAAGAATATTGTGTGCAATAAAGTTTTATTGAATTGAATTGTTGTATAAACGAATTGTGTAAATATCAACAAGTTGTTCTGATATTTCAAAAATATCTATTACTCTATATTTAATAGAATTCTAAGAAAAATCTCAGATTTAATAAAATTTTGGTAATATCACAAACGGACAAGGCGAATTACAAAACCTCACCTACTTAGAATTCAGTTGAAAAATAGCTATTTTATGACTTACGTTATTGCATCATATGTGGCGAAGAAATATTAACATCAGCTCCTGTGTCGCATTTCCTCACGACTGAGGGTCGTGACTTCCCCGCAGAATTAATTCGTTAGGGGAGTTCTCTTGGGCAGATACATCGTGGTGGGCGATCAGGTCCTTCCACGGAAAACACATGTCGGTTTCCTCACGATGTTTTCCTTCACCGCTAAGCAAGTGCAAATCCACACATAACTTGAAAATACAAGTCATTGGTGTAGGGCCAGATTCGAACCAGGGTGCGTCTAGATGAAAAACTGACACTGGAACCGCTAAGCCACACTCGCTTGTTACATCAAATAGGTGTCTATTAAAAACGTGCTGTATATTCTAGTCTGCAATCAAACTCAAACTATGTACTATACAAACTAACAATATAACATGTAATAATTTATTATGAATAAAGATGATTATGATTATGATTATATCTGTAGCAACAATGTCCAAAGTACCGTCGATCTTATACTATCTATACTTTCATATACAAAGCCGAAGAGTTTGTTTGTTTGAACGCGCTAATCTCAGGAACTACTATTGCGAATTGAGACATTATTTTTGTGTTGAATAGACCATTTATCGAAAAAGCCTTATAACAGCACTCCGCAACTAATAGGAGCGAAGAAACAATGGAAAATTTGAAAAAAAAAACGGAGAAAATTATTTATCTTTGAGGGCGTCCATTGCGTGCGCTGAAAAAAAACTTGAAATGATCTAACAAAATGTCCGCTACATTTATATGTCTATCTTTTAAGATTAGATAAGAACCGTTTTTATGGCAATAACTATTCCACGCGGACGAAGTCGCGGGCACAGCTAGTCAAGAATAACACGTGCATGTGGTCTGATGAACAGTTGCATTCAACGAAGCTTAATTACACCGCTTGCCTTTGTTCATACTCTCACGCTATTTAACTAACGATACAGTTACTTGCATTAGGAAATGCAAGTCGGGTACTTATATAGATTAATAAGACAATCAATCCGCCCCTACGTGTCTCTGACATAGCTTAACGACTACCGTACTACGAAAAACAGCTAGAATCTACAACTCAATTTAAAAAAAAGAAAGTACTTTATTTTCAATAATAAAATATCAAAACAAGGGAAGAAACACTAAACATACTACTTCTAACTATTGCAAAAATGGGCACTTAGAAAATCTTTGGAAAATAATTATCATTGTTATGTAATCTTTTCAAAAAAGTTATTTCTAATATTTACAAAAAATATATCACAGCATCTTCATGTGTCTTATTTATCTTTTATTATTAAAAAGTTTATCTCTCCTTTATCAATAAAAAAATAAGATGTATTTTTCAAGATTTCTTTGAATGGCAATCAAGTATTATTTGCTGTAAATCTTACTAGATTTACAGCAAATTATCAGGTTTCACTTAAGCAGTTTAAAGTCAAACCCTAACCTATTAAGTACGAACAAATTAAATCCATTTGGTTTTCTTGTTGTTCAATAAGGTGTAATCTGCGAGAAAAAGTAATTACTAATATGGTCGATTTTTTCCACTCTCACGTGCACTGTTTACGCCCGACACTATATCCAGACATTAGGTCCAACAAATGTTAGTCTAGTCTTGATCACAGACTGCACGGTTTAATTCCAGTGCTATTCTCGTTCAATTTACTGTTGTAATCCCACGGTTTTTATAATACTGTCTTGGAACTAACAGCTGAATTTATAAATTAAAAACTTGACTAATAGAAAGTAAAAGTCTAAATTATAATGATTTCTGTATGTTTTATATATATATATATATTTATGTCTAGTTTACACATGAGTACAGAGATACAAAAAAAAGCAATTAACAACAGTTTAAACCAAAAAACTTGAGCTTAGTACATCTAACCATATCAACAACATTTATTTTTGTTACATACATGTAAAAAAAATACAAAAAATAGTATCGCTCAAAAGTGTTCATAAAGAAATACAGTTGAGGTTCCAAAGACTCGCACCAAGCGGTTTGCTTCGACTTTCATCGTGCGAACAGCCAAACTGTGGAACTCCTTGCCCGAATCTCTATTCCCCTTGAACTATAATTTGTCGGTCTTCAAGTCGAGAGTAAACCGGTTTCTTCTAGGCAAGCGCGCTAGATCACAACGTTGCTTAACATCAGGCAAGTTGTAGTCAAGCGTGAGCCTATCTAATGTAAAAAAAAATATAGTATTGACGTAATAAGCTAATGCTTACGTTGAAATATGGACGTTTGTATGTATTCAGTTTATTAGTTTGGAAATAATTTATTCTAATCAACTCACTGTACTAAATCATCGTCTAATTAGCACAATTATAATTCACTCCTCCAAATATTGACAGATCTACGTGCGAGTCAACATGCAATTCTGCAACATTCAATCATGCCGCGTCACAACCGTGCTTACATTCAGCATAATTAATTAATTCATAATAAATTCAAATTCAAATTCAAATTCAAAGCATTTATTTTGACACACAGGACACAACAAAATATACATACAAAAGTTAACAACAGGTAGAATATAAAGGTATTATGTTACATTGATGTATCCCGTGCGTCAAAAAAGGTCATACCTCAGCATTAATGCTGCAGATTGCTCTGCAGCGCTGATTTTCAGGTATGACCCTTTGAGACGCGCGGGGGCAAGAGTTGAATAAGAAAGTTAACAAATATAAAAAGAAGTAAAAAGAGAAAATAGATGAAGAGTATACAGAATTAATAACATGGAGCTGATATGATTACATTTGAAAGATACATACAATTTAAATATAACCTAGTAAAGTAACGGACACACAACGTGGTAATTAACAGCCAAGAACGAAAGTCATTGTCGAGATAGATTTGTATTGTAGGTTTAAAGGTAAACAAAAGTAGCTAGCTAGGTCACCAAATGCTGAAAACTAGAATACATATCTATTAAAAATGAGGTTTAATGAGTCAGGTGATTGAGGAACACCCGATGCAGAGGGAGGAGCGATAACAGTAGAATAGCTAGCTGCTAGCACTCCTCTGCAGCTCCATCAGGTATCTCTTATACCTGATACGAAAACAAAATTTGCTCTGTAGATTACGAATAGGAGGAGGTATGCTATTCCAGCATTTGGTGGCATTAAAATTAAAACTACCTCGAAAGGCTGCACTGCTATGTTTAGTTGTACGGAGTAACAATTTACGTGTATTCCTATGAGAATAGGGGTTACTGTCACACACCCAAACTAGTTTACAATAGAGGTAATGTGGTATCTGATACTTGACTACACCAAATAATAGTGTGGCTAGATGTAACTGGCGCCTGTATTCCATTTTGAGTATATTATTGTTATTAAAAAACGGAGTGACGTGGCTTTGTGGAGGTACAGTAAAGCAGAAGCGAATAACCATCATTAATAATAACCTTGCATCCGAAATGACATTTCTATTGTCAAACTTTCACTTTCGATGTATTGTGTGGCCGTATTGTAATTATCTTATCTGAAATCATTAATCTAAATGCTTCTAGCGTTAAGTTCTGTACCAGTTAACATTCATTTATATTTTACTAGTGGGTGCTCGCGGCTTCGCTCGCATTAAGAAGTAAAACTTGCATCCCCTATTTCACCCCTTTAAAAGTGGCATTTCCAAAAATCCTTCCTTAGCGGATGCCTACGTCATAACATCTATGTTCATTCCAAATTTCAGCCCAATCCGTCTAGTGGTTTGGGCTGTGCGTGGATAGATCACTATATCAGTCAGTCAGTCACCTTTGAGTTTATATATATAGATATTTAAGATTTATTCGGAAGTCATATTTAATACTAATTATAAACCTTATTACAATGGTATAAAGTTTATATTGACAAGCATTTGTTCCAAAGTTTTAATCGATTAGTAAAATAGTGATTGGTGTGGTAAGGCCAAGACTTTTGATGTGACCTGCACTCGATACGTCAGTTTTTGTGTTTGATCGAGAAGAGTTTGAATAAGATGTCTGATGGAAGCACTATCTTACTCTAATATTATAATCTTGCTAACTTATTTTAGTTGTTATTTTTCCCATGTGCAAAGATATATAAGTTAGAGCTTTACATCCCTTGATAATGTATGCCTTGAGGAAAAAGCACCTGTGATCGACGTGTGTCGATTGTCGATAAGTTAGTGATTGATATCGATGTTTTAAGATTTCACCTGTGCACTAGATGGCTTTATTTTTTTAAATGCTTGCTTATCTTTTTTTATAAAATATCTACTTGTAAGTACTCTTTTTTTTTTGTATTTTCTAGCTTTATTAGCTAAGTATAATATTGGAGTTATTAATGTATCTTTATATCGACACTAATTTTATAACAAAATCAATGCACATTCTAAATTCTAATGTAGAACAAGCGTAATGCTTACCATCAGGGACAATATTGCTCATATTAAGTATTTTTTCTAAAAACAAAACATAACAATAAAAATTCCTTGTTGTCGTATGTCGGTACAGCTTGTTTGGGCTTGTTACGTGTGTAATTCTCTCAACCATCGCTCCAAAGTCTCGGCTTAAATTTACCTTGTGCATAGTTTAGTATCCTAAGAGCCGTTTGTATTAAAGTTAGCCTTCACTACACCACGCCAAAATAGACGCCACATTGGAGCAAAAAACAATTATCTCTCTTCTCTCTTTGAGTCGTATCTCCTCATGACTGAGGGTCGTAACTCCCCCGCAGAAATATTTTGTTAGGGGGGAGTTTTCTTGGGCAGATACATCATTGTGAGCGCCCAGGTCCTTCCACGGAAGACGTATATACTCGGATATTGTGGTCCTCAAACATGTCGGTTTCCTCACGATGTTTTCCTTCACCGCTAAGCTAGTGCACATTACAAGTCAGTGGTGTAGGGCCGGATTCGAACCAGGGTGTGTCTGGATGAAAAGCAGACACTGGAACCGATGAGCCACACTAGCTTATAATTGAATCCCGCTAATATACTCTTCATTACTTCATTACTAAGAGTCGTGCCTTTTCTGCGGAAGAAGAGTTCTCTTGTGCAGGTGTGAGTACATCGAACATGATGAGGCACCCGGACCTTTTCTCGGAAGACACTTTTCGCCAAATTGTATGATATTCAGAAGAAGACCTATAAATTAAATTTTATTTATTTATATACTATATCAACTTTCACCATATTCAAAGATGGAAAATAAAATAATGCATCAAAAAATAAATTACTTACTTACTAAGAGAAACAGATCAACAAATTTGACAAAATGACGAAATAAATTCTTTGTTTTATTTTTTTACCCTGGACGATCTTTACAGAATACATCCAGTTTATGTAGTAATGTAGATAGATGTCTCTGGGTGTATTGTCTCTGATTACCCTAGTTTCCCTGACCTTTTGTGGGATATTCCGTGGGCGGAGGAACTAAGCTAATATTCTCTATTCTATTCTCTCAATCTAGGTTTTTTAGCCTGTAATAAAATACATACTGATTCAATTTTCAAAATTACATAAATTGTTGAGCTTATAATTGACATATTATTGGTCGATTCAAAGAGTGAGGTAGAAACATCTTATTAAAAAAAACAAGTGAAATGATGCCGAAGGAAGTACAAAGAACACTAAATAAGGTTTTAATTTCTACTAATATACGAGTATGATTGGGTGAATCAGTGCTTATGGGTAGGCGCATTCACACTACACTTACGACACTTTAATTCCATGTAGGTACACGTGCGTGACGTCATCACCAACCCCAACGGAAGACCAGCGCTGGTGGCTATGCAGCCAGCATTATGCTGAGTTGGGGTTTTATTGTGGCAAATATGTATCTTATTTAAGTATTTATATATACGTTATATATATATATATTTCTTGTTTGTACTCATTTGTTTATTATTTGTTACCATAAATCATTTTCTTTCTCTCTTTCATTCCACCCTAGACAGACGCGAAAAATGAGCTGTATATCCCAAAAAAAATACATCAATGTCAAACTTAGAACACCCCACTTATTGGGTCGTGGTTCATTAAAAGTAATATCGATAAGAAATGAAAGTAATTAAACACCAATAACCGAGCATTTACACCACATTAATCACTCTACGGTCACAGATAATAAAACTCGTTTAGATAAATCTCAAGATAATCATGTTAAGGCCGTTGGTATTGCAATGTTTAATATTAGACTATCATTTGTATTGACTTTATCTAAAGTCTAAAGCAGGTCAAATAGTAATAAGATTATAAAAAGGTAATTATCAGTGTTAATGGTCATAATATTATCGTGTTGTTTTTGAACTTTTGTATTGTTACATAATAAGTTGTGCTTAGTAATTAATAAATAAATAAATAATAAATATTCCAGGACACTGCACACAGCGCCATCTAGCCCCACACTAAGCAAACGCTTGTGTCGTGGGTACTACATAACGGATATAATACTTATATACTTTTCTTTTGTAAATACATACTTATTATACATACAAACGACCAGGCTCAACACAAGTAATTTTTTTTAAGTACATAAATTCTTGTGTCATGCGGGAATCGAACCCGCGACCACTTGATTAGAAGGCAGAGCCACTACCAACTAAGCTAACAGGCCAGTCATTTACTTATTAAACGCTATCATAAATAATGTATGTAATTTTTTTGTTTCAGGTAAGAACATACAAAAGGACTGAAAAATTTAGCTGAAATAGAAATTCTTTTGTATGTACATTAATAAGTTGAGTATCAAGCATCGATCCTTGTGGAACACCTGCTATAATTTCACTAAATATAAATCACTTTCCGATGTTAATTCCAACATGTTACAAGAGTAAAAGTGGACAAACTCGATTTATAACTTTGTCTGTGTTCAAAGTAAACACAATATCCGTATAAATCAATCACAACAAGTACGTATACACTATCGGAAGTCTAAGCCGGATCATATCCCTTTGGCTAACGAGATTATCTCAATTTCACATTCACTTAAGGCCCTAGTCGTAACTGAGAACTGGCTTAGATACTTTATTACTTCCATTTAATACGATTACCATTGATTCCATTATAGACAGAGTACACTATGAGACAGGCCTTGCCGATAAAATAATATAAATGAAAAAAGCCGTTTATTCAGCTATTTATAAGGAGCATGCACACACATAACATTAAATTTCCAATTACATCATCACTGTAATTTTGTTGTAATATTAAATAATATGTCGTGAGTTAGTTATTAGTTCGACGAAATGCCAATTTTATTGTCATGGTATTGTGCGATTTATCTTGTCTGTAAGTATTGTCATGGTAGCATAACTGTCGCCTCGTTGGCGTAGGCCTCCCCCAGTTTCTTCCATGTTTTGCGGTTCCTTATCAACTCCGCAGAGTGTTTCCCATATTCGGAAAGTTTTCACTCAGAAATGAATCGCCAATTGCACAAACTTCTACGATTGGTGAGTGACTTGAATTGATTAAAATAAGTCATTTTGGGCGCTTGGCGTTTCGTTACGGAGTGAATTTTTCTGAATGTGTGAAATTTCTTGCAGATTAGCACTATTAGAATTCTAGTATTGAAAGAAGTGTGATTACGCACAATACACATTCAGTTTAACTAAAGTTATTTAACGGTTTGTGCTTATAAAAAGGCGGTAAATTGGTGGTTTGCGTAGGCTAGTCCATTACTACTCTATGTCAACGGCTTTAAAATCATTTTAAATGTAAAGTTTGCAAAGGAAATGCATGACTTAGAAAGAGATATTTATTAGGGCGAATAAATTGCCTGAATGCGATTGATCGTCAAGTGCGGAGGATTTGGAAAAATTGCAAACTTTGTTTGACATCGTTAAATAAAGAGATCTTGTAAAATTATGTTTTTAAAACACTTTTATATAACCTTATATAATAACATGAAGCGCTCTTAGCTCCGCTAGTGGAGGCAATCGCTTACAATTGCCGATGTTAAGCAAAGGTCGACGCGGTCAGTCCTTGGATGGGTGACCGAAAAGTGGCATTCCATTTTGGGCGCTTCCGTGGGTCGGTGACACGTAAAATTGTAGGTTCCGGCTGTTTGTCTAGTACGGCAGTCGTTAAGCCATGCCAGAGGCCCTAAGGGCGGCTCGATAAAGTCTCGACACCAGTATCGGCCACTCTCATTCGATAAGAAGAAGAAGATAACTTTATGGTTATAAGAATTAAAAATAACCTAATCCAAAAAGTCAAGAAAAGATAAAATTTAGATAGTAAAGAATCCTCCTAAGCTGAATCTGTTAAAATACTTTAATTTTGATTGTAAATAAAAATAAATCAATGTTGTTAGCTCCTTTTTCATTCATGCCCATTCAATTAGCTTTACGAATAATAAAATAAATAAGTTAGTATTTGCCAAAGGCGTATCGAATGAAAATAAATCGATAAATAAGCGGAAATACCAACGTAATAAACACCGGCTAAGCCTGTCGGCGATGCATGCACTGACATGTGGACAATGTATGAAAGAACTAATATGAACAGTGAAGGCAGCGACGCATGCCTTGTTCGAGTTCAATTAGTGAAAGTGAGTGCGCGTAACAAACTAAGAGAATATATATCATTTTCGTACACGTTTCGCGAGTATCATTAGTGAAACAGATGCTGCGTGAAGAGATCTAATTAGAATGGTATGATACTCGCGGATCACGACCGTAGTTAGTTTGTAATTAACGAAAATGTATGATGAAAGTTGCGTTTTGTGTAAATATTCACCATTTTTTGCTGATTGTGTCTAAAGTCCTTGGTTGATCTATGTAAATTTTATATGTATAAATAGAGTTTTGTAAGGGCTTTCTAATGGTGTAAATATTATGTGTGTAACTTTAAGATCAATAAAGATATGGACGGGAAATGGTGCCACTCATAATGAAATTGCTTCAAAATGTAGAGAATTTTAATGGGGCTCTCTTTGCGGTAACGATAAATTCCAGTGCCGCGGTTGAAGATCGGTCGAATGTTATGTAGTAGTTCCAGCCGACGTCTAAATCAAGAAAGAAGAAGTGCCCTCAAGACCCCAGCCAAGAAGGATTCCAGCCTGCAGATTGCTCGAAGAAGTGAGCACCGCGGCGACATCGAGGGGCTGACAAGAAGCCGCACCGCGGGCAGCTGCTGTGAACCTGGACTGGGGTCGCGAGCGTAGGGGGTGTTAGATAGTGGTACCGTTCCTCGTTTCATAGTTTCCTTCATTCAACACCATTGGTTTCGCATTCAACCCACAATAGACTTAGTACCCTATCTAGGCATCTCTCACGACTAGGCCTCCTCAAGGCATCTCGCACACAAGTTTAAGTTTCGCGACGTAGGGACGGTTCGCACCGGCGCAGACGTCTTTTTCAAGACGAGAACCGCGAGCCGTCCACCCACCCAGGGGCACAGCGCCACACCGTGCGCGCTTGTGTCCGCCACAGCTGGTCCTTCGAGCCGGATTTGAAGACGTCGCGAAGCTACGTCGAGATGCCAGTCACCAGGAGCCACGAGGGACAACGCCGGGCACGAGGGCAAAGTCCGCCCCCGTCGCCGCCCGGCCCGGGTGACGCCGCGCAGCCGCCGCACACACATGGCGACGTGCTGCCGGCCGCCACCACACCGGCCACTACTACATCGAGCACCGTCGCACCGACCGAGGCCGCGCCCGCGGGCGTGACTACCGGTACATCGAGCGACGCGACAACGGGAAGTTCGACAGCGACCCGCATCACAGAGGAGGACCGGACCCGAGGGCGCTGCCCGTCCGGCACTGCGGGGCCCGCCGTCGAGCAACCAACGAAGACTCTGCGTGCTGCGTCGAAGACTTTGGACGCGGCCAAGCTGCGCCGCCTGCTGGAGGCGCGTGCAGAGCACTCACGAAGGGTGGTCGAGGAAGCAAAAGCGGCCACACATCTCGCCAAGGTGCAGCTGGAGCTGCTGCAGCTTGAGGCGAGCGAAGAAGAGGATGGAGACTCCATCATCGAGGACCCGGCCAACAACGAGGAAGATGTCCAGAGTTGGGTGCAGTCGACCCGGGAACAAGGCGCTGCACCAAAGGAGCAGACGACTCCAGCGGACGTCAAAGGAGAGCCGGTGGACCTCGCGGGCGCAATACTGCGCGCAATCGAACATTCTGCAAGGCCGGCGGCACCGCCGCCCGCCTACCTGCACGAGCTGCCTGCCTTCGACGGAAATAGTGGTGAGTGGCTGGCATTTAAAACAGTGTATGAAGACAGTGCTCCTTTGTTTAACAGTGTACAGAACTTGGCGCGACTGCGACGCGCAGTGAGAGGCTCGGCAAGAGAAGCGATCAAAAGCCTGTTGTACTCCGACGTGAAAGCGAGTGAAGTGATTGAAGCGTTACGCAGACGTTTCGGGCGCCCGGAGGCGCTTGTCCTCGCCGAGCTCGACAAGCTGCGCCAGCTGCCCAGGATCACAGAAGGTGCCAAGGAAGTCTGTATATTTGCCAGCCACGTGAGTAACACTGTCGCTACTATTAAAGGCCTGAAGAGGCCTCAGTACTTGCATTCGCCTGAAATGATAAAGATTATCGTAGATAAAATGCCTGCTGTTTTGCGTTACCGATGGTTTGATTACGCGGCGGACCGGGAAGACGCGGACCTTGTGTTACTAAGCAGGTTCCTGGAACGGGAGGCGGACCGCTGCGGGCCGTACGCACTGCAAGAAGCGGGACCAGCCGCCGCGAGAATTCCGCGGCAAGCCGCGCACAGCGCGGCCGATCAACCTGCTGAGCACCCGCAACAGAAGCAAACTCAACAGCCAGTAAAGTGCCCGCACTGCGAGGAGGCACACTACTTGCGCGAATGTAAGAAATTCCTTCAAGCGTCGATCGAACAGCGGTGGGAAATGGCGCGTAAGTACCGCATGTGTTTTAAGTGCCTACAAAGTCGACATCGTAATGATACTTGTAAACGCCCACCGTGCAGGAGCTGCAGACGCAAGCACCACATTCTGTTGCACTCAGAAAAGCAACGGAAACCCGAGGCCGAGACAGAAGCGGCCACCAACAACGCGGTCCCGGTGAACGCAGCCCAGACAGCGCGCGCCTACCTGAAGATGGTGCCGGTGGAGCTCTACGGCCCTGGCGGGAAAGCCAGGGTGCTGGCACTGCTGGACGAGGGTTCGACCATAACCCTTCTAGACGCTTCGGTGGCAAGACAGATCGGGCTCAGCGGACCGAACGAGACACTCCGTATCGAGACTGTCGGCGGAGGGAACATCGTCGAGAGGGACTCCATGAAGATCGCCATGAAGATCAAAGGAGTCTACCAAGCTGCGAAGCGGACCATCGAGGGCGTCCGCACAATCCAGGGACTAAAGTTAACTCCGCAAGGTATTGACTATAAATTTATTATTGAATATCCGCACTTGAGACGGCTTGCCGATCAGCTTCACTACGAGGACGAACCCCCGAAGCTGCTCATTGGTCAAGACAACTGGGAGCTCATCGTCTCGAGAGCCACAAGGAGAGGCAGGAAACATCAACCTGTCGCGTCCCTCACGCAGCTTGGATGGGTGCTACACGGCACCAACGGAGGAGCAGCTACAAGGCGAGTAAATTTTGCTACTTGTACGCACGCTCAAATGCATGGTACGTCGAGCGAGGAAGATATCGAGCGGCTCATCAAGGAACATTTCGCCATCGAATCTTTGGGTGTGCAACCTCGCCTGCCGAGTACCGACGCTGACGGAAAAGCGTTGGAAATCCTGAAGAAAACGTCCAGGAGAATTGAAGGTGGTCGCTATGAGTCCGGGCTTTTGTGGAAAAGCGACCAAGAAACGATGCCCGATAACTTTGAGTCTACAGAGAGGCGTCTCAAGACTATAGAGCGAAAGTTGGACAAGAACGAGCAGCTGAAGGATGAATACAAGGCACAGATCCAGAACCTGCTGGATAAGGGTTACGCCGAGGAGGTACAGCATCACAGCTCTTCGAACCGTAAGTGGTACTTACCTCATTTTGCTGTTGTTCATCCAACTAAGAAGAAGCTGCGCCTCGTGTTCGACGCTGCGGCTAAGTACGAGGGGAAGAGTCTCAACGACGCGCTGCTACCGGGTCCGGACCTACTTCAATCGCTGTTTGGAGTACTGATGAGATTCCGCCAACATCCGATTGCTGTGGTGGCGGATATTAAGGAGATGTTCTTACAGATAAAGATCCGGGAAGAGGATCGCGATAGCCTGCGGTTTCTGTGGAGAGGAGACAGACGCACCGGAGCGCCGAAGGAGTATCGGATGACATCAGTCATCTTCGGCGCCGCGTGTTCACCCAGCACCGCAATCTACGTCAAGAACATGAACGCAACAGAGTTTGCACATGAATATCCGGACGCGGTAAGAGCTATTGAACGCAATCATTATATGGATGATTATCTCCACAGTTTCGAGACTACGGAACGAGCCATCCAAGTCGCACGCGAGGTCGACACGGTGCACAAGAGAGCGTGCTTTGAGCTGCGAGGCTGGGCGTCCAACCAGCCAGAGGTTACCGCAGCGCTCACCCAGGAAGAGACCAAGGAAGAGGTCGACCTGGGGAGCAACGAAGAGAAAACTTTGGGTTTGCGCTGGTTCACTCAAAGCGATGAAATTGGTTTCAGAACTTGCCTTCGGAACGTGCAGAATGTTGTCACTAGACAAAGCGTCCCGACCAAGAGAGAAGTGACCAGCGCCGTGATGTCTACCTTCGACCCGTTGGGCTTGGCGTGCCCGGTGCTGATCCAGGGCAAAAAGCTGTTACAAGATATCTGGAGGAGCGGCGTCGGCTGGGACGAAGTCATCGTCCCAGAGAACGAGGCGGCGTGGAGAGACTACCTCGAGAACCTGCAGATTCTGCGAGAGCTGCGCGTGCCGCGGTGCGCTACACACTCCGGTACCGAGGGGGAGCTACAAGCTGCGCTGCTCGGGACACGGATGGCGCATACAGTCGAGACGGAGTTGGACATCAAGCCGACGCGTAAGTTTTATTGGAGCGATTCAAGCACTGTACTGTCTTGGATCAAAGCCGACCCGAGGAGTTTTAAAACTTTCGTCGCACACCGTCTCGCCGAGATTGAGGACACGACTAAACCGCAACAGTGGCGTTGGGTTCCGACAGCGCAGAACCCTGCAGATGATGCGACACGCGGCATCCCGAAGGACTTCAACGGAGACCACAGGTGGTTCACCGGGCCTGAGTTCCTGACAGAAGACGAAGAGCGATGGCCTAAGCCGGCCAGACGAGAGGCGCAACGACTCGCCGACCACTTCTGGAGTAGGTGGGTAAGAGAGTACTTACCAACTCTAATCCCCAGGAAATTGAACCAGAGCGACGCGTCTCGAGACCTGCGATGTGGGGATGTCGTCCTCATAGTAGACTCCACTCTACCGAGAAATACATGGCCGCGAGGAGAGGTCGTGGCGACCTATCCAGGTCCTGATGGGCGCACACGCATTGTAGAAGTGCGTACCAACGTTGGAGTCCTGAAGCGACCGAGCTCCAAGACGGTGCTGCTAGTACCAAGGCAAGACGACAAGGCGCTTGCAGACGCGCTCAGCAGCGCCGAGGCGCTCAACAACGACTGTCGCAACGAAGAGGGGCAGCCAACTACAGACGAGCCACGCAACTCCGGAGCGCCGAGAGGCGCTAAGGCGCCGGACGTCGGGTCGCACGCGAGCGACCACTGCAGCGGCGGCGCATCTCCCCACGAGACGCGAAGCTCCGAGTCATCGCGCTGCGTGGGGCCGCCAGGCGGCGGTCTTCACCACTACGAGGGAGCGTCTGTCGGCCACCTCACGGTCGACAGGGCGCTCTGCACCGCATCATCGCGCTGCATGGGGCCGCCAGGCGGCGGCCCTCACCACTACGAGGGAGCGTCTGTCGGCCACCTCACGGTCGACGGGGCGCTCCGCACCGCATCATTGCGCTGCGTGGGGCCGCCAGGCGGCGGTCCTCACCACTACGAGAGAGCGTCTGTCGGCCACCTCACGGTCGACAGGGCGCTCCGCACCGAGACATCGCGCTGCGCAGGGCTGCCGAGCGGTAGCCCTCACCACTTCGAGAGCACGCCCGTTTGCGAGACGCCTTGCAACGGGACGGCGGGACAGGCGCCGGGTGACAGCGGACCGATGAGGACGGTCACAAACAACAGAGGCAGCCGTCGCCCGCTCCTGTAGACTGCACATCGCCGAGCCAGGAGATGTGCTTTCGCACGAGGGGGAGGATGTCGGCGATGCATGCACTGACATGTGGACAATGTATGAAAGAACTAATATGAACAGTGAAGGCAGCGACGCATGCCTTGTTCGAGTTCAATTAGTGAAAGTGAGTGCGCGTAACAAACTAAGAGAATATATATCATTTTCGTACACGTTTCGCGAGTATCATTAGTGAAACAGATGCTGCGTGAAGAGATCTAATTAGAATGGTATGATACTCGCGGATCACGACCGTAGTTAGTTTGTAATTAACGAAAATGTATGATGAAAGTTGCGTTTTGTGTAAATATTCACCATTTTTTGCTGATTGTGTCTAAAGTCCTTGGTTGATCTATGTAAATTTTATATGTATAAATAGAGTTTTGTAAGGGCTTTCTAATGGTGTAAATATTATGTGTGTAACTTTAAGATCAATAAAGATATGGACGGGAAATGGTGCCACTCATAATGAAATTGCTTCAAAATGTAGAGAATTTTAATGGGGCTCTCTTTGCGGTAACGATAAATTCCAGTGCCGCGGTTGAAGATCGGTCGAATGTTATGTAGTAGTTCCAGCCGACGTCTAAATCAAGAAAGAAGAAGTGCCCTCAAGACCCCAGCCAAGAAGGATTCCAGCCTGCAGATTGCTCGAAGAAGTGAGCACCGCGGCGACATCGAGGGGCTGACAAGAAGCCGCACCGCGGGCAGCTGCTGTGAACCTGGACTGGGGTCGCGAGCGTAGGGGGTGTTAGATAGTGGTACCGTTCCTCGTTTCATAGTTTCCTTCATTCAACACCATTGGTTTCGCATTCAACCCACAATAGACTTAGTACCCTATCTAGGCATCTCTCACGACTAGGCCTCCTCAAGGCATCTCGCACACAAGTTTAAGTTTCGCGACGTAGGGACGGTTCGCACCGGCGCAGACGTCTTTTTCAAGACGAGAACCGCGAGCCGTCCACCCACCCAGGGGCACAGCGCCACACCGTGCGCGCTTGTGTCCGCCACAAAGCCTATCAGCAAGAATAAATCAATCGTGCAAAAAAACGTTCAATGTTTCACAGATGGATAAACCTGTACCTAAATATACGTTTCGTTACTCGCAAAAACTTAATTTATTTCATCATACGATTCGCGTAACTTAAACTTAATGATATGAAATTAAAACGATACGGATCTATGGCACGTGGAAAACAGGTAAGTGATTCCTTGATTTCGCTTCGTACTTCTCATATGGCATTTTTAACTTTAGGTTTTTGGTTAAAAGTACAAATAATGTTTGCTTAAGATGTAGTAAAAATCTGAAAATTTCCACCGGTTCCAAGTTTGTTATTACTATTACAATGTAGAAGCATTCTTTCTTTGTATAATTTTTATAAAATATTAAGTTACTGTTTAAGAACAGTCGGTTTCCTTACGATATTTTCCTTCACCGTTAAGCGAGTGTAAACCCACACATAACTTGAAAATACAAGCCATTGTAACTCCGGATTCGAACCAGGGTGCGTCTGGATGAAAAGCAGACACTGGAACCGCTGAGCCACACTCGCTTACTAAGAACACTTCTTAACAGACATAAAATTATTGTATGTTTTGATTTATAAGAAGTAAGTACCTTGGTTCTTAATTGTTTCTGGACTAGGTCTGCTTATATAATAGTAATGAAAAACTCATTAACATAAAAAAAAACCAATCACAATATCACTTCCTCAGATCTTGCTAGTCATTTCATAAAATTTTGTTGAAAATGATCGATATCTTCCATATTAGCCTACCACGTTTCAAGGTTTTAATTTTCTATAAGGTTTTCTCAGCTGATAATCAGATTAAACGATATTTAATTATTTATTTATTAATAATCTAATCGAGTTATGATACACCTTGAACAACAATGTTGCTTGTGCGGGTGTCGTTAGGTAACCTGGTGGTCACCAGGCAACGAGTTCTTAAAATCAAAATCTTTATTGCTTCCTCCTCCTTGAATCGTATCCCTCATGTCTGAAATTCGTGATCACCACCTCCCAGTACCTTCTCCTTGATGACTTCTCTCCACTTCCTTCTATCCTCGGCAACATGCAATGCATTATAGACTGTAGTGTCTAAAGTTGTGCGAATTTGGTCCGACCAACGTGTTTTATTTGTGTGTTTTTGTGCCTTATTGCATAACACTGTGAGTGAAAAAGAGTCATTAAGTGTGCTTAAAAGAGTAGTAGTGTGTGTTTGTGTCACTCTGGATTATGTCTCCTTAGTGGCATCGAATCCACCTAATGACTTATGAAAAGACCAATTTCGATGCAGATTTTTATGAAGGTTTGCATATACCTATAACACGTCTTACGTGTTAAAGATTCAAGAAAGATTGACAACGTTTTTCGGAATTCAAACTAAAATACGAAAGCTCCTTTCAGGAATATTTAGTTTATGTAACGCAAAGTTTTAAACAGTTTAATTTCGCTTCACTTGCAAGTAAATATCATCTTCTTCATTGTGTAACACAGACAAAATTAAATGTTAAGTCAAACAAGTCAATCTCAAGTCTTGCCATTTATTTGCTACCACTTACTTAACCCTTCAAGCGATTTACGCCTCTAAACTCTAAGATACAAAACCTATATTTGCATACACTTTTACTGACACTTTTTTTCTCACAAGTGGATCTTAGTACATCGTCATACTTGTATGAATTGCTAATTAAATATCGTTGCGGGAAGTATAAACCTTATGTTGAAAAGATAGGGTTGAGTTTAGCTTAGTTTGGTGTAGAAATACTTGGTTGTTTTTATTTGATCTGAGATGTTAGCACTGATACAATATTTTGAATCAAAGTCAGGCATGAATAGGTATTGAAAGAAACGTTATAGCAATATTACAATTAAAAACCTTGGAAGGATCAGAAAGTACACCACTCTCTACACAAGAAAAATGCCCCAATTAATGATTGAATAATTCTGCTGACTACCTTAATCTAACGATCCTATACAGTAATTAAGAATACGATGTGAGAAACAAATTGTCTTCCGAAATCAAAATACACCGCTTTTAAATCATAGAAATCATTTTTTTACAACAGATGCAAAGTAAAAACAATCAAGAACGTAATTCTACCAAATAAAAGCGGAAATGCGTTAGTAAGTGGATCTGTTGGTTCCTTCTTTACAATGCAACGAGGTCGGTATCATAATATAGACTCCTGAAAGGTACATAGCATACTTGTTGTCCCGATAAAACACGGAGGAAGCCGCTGTCAGTCACTAGTAAACAATAACTCTGGTTATGACGTCCCTATTACCAGACTTTGCTTTACTTTACCACTTTAAGCGTGTTACATCCTAGGCTGCATCAATGCTTATGCAAGGCAGGCTGTAGTCAAGCGTAATTCTATCCCACGAAAAAAAAACTCTTTTAGACTTTTAAGATAAGATAAGAAAAGATATGTCTTTAATGCACACCAAAGAAATAACATGATAAAAAGAAATTTAAAAACTTAAATTTAATGCACATTGGGCATACATTTTAAAATGGATTCAGATAGTGATTCATTTTTCAGTGCTAAGCCCACTGTAGTAGCATGGTTCGCAGACAGCATGACGCGGTCGACGTGTGGTTTTTGCAATGTCTAGACTTGGTGGTAGTGGTAAATACTTAGACGTAACGTTTTAAACAAAACTTGATTTGGTAGTTTTGTCTTATTGTTGAATGAAACGATGAAGGAGTATATTTGGTGACTAGTGGACGCTCGCGGCTTCGATCGCGTTATTTCGGGATATAAAGTAGCCTATGACACTTCCGGGACCTTATTCTACTATGATACTACATACCAAAAATCATCAAGATCCGTTCAGCCGTTTTTGCGTGATGAGCGTTTAAATAGACAGACAAACAGAGAAACAGACAAAAGTTCTATAAATTCCTGGAACGTTCAGACTTTCGACCGTCTTTAGCTTTATTATATGTATGTATAGATACTACACTGTCAAAACTATTGTAAATCAAAGAGGACAACATGTTATTTTGAATTTCAAATCAAAGTATCTTTTGTTCAGCTCAAAAAATAACTAATCTATTTGACAAGTTCTAAATCCATAACCATATTTCTATTTTTAAGTAAAACACATGAAAATAAATAATACCCAAATTCCTGATCAAATGAAGCATTTAGTTGTATTAGAAAAATAAAAGACCTTAAGTTTGCTTTAATCTAGGCCGTCCAGAGATTACTAGGCAAGAAGCTGTCTTATTAATAATCGTGGCTGAACTTCGTAATTAAAATGTCAAATGAATAAAGGTTGATGGAAAAAGACACCGTGTTGATTAAAATCATTGGATTATTTATACGTATTCATTTAATTACAACTATTATTTTGATTATTTTATTGTTTAGAGAAATATTTATTAAAAACACACGGTTTCGATATTAAATTTAAACTATTTTATTTTCTGATAACATCTTACCTTATGTGGTATCAAAAACAAGAAACATTTACCACGTATTCCATAAACGGTCTAAATTAAATTTTAATTTTTATATGATAGTTAAATACTAAGTGTAATAAAAAGCACTCACAAAGCTCATAATACTCAATGTTATAAGTTAAATTAAGACAAAGACATCGTATTGATACTATTAATAAATTAACCTTTAACTTGTTTACGACACAAAGAAGCGATATTTTCTCACTTATTATGTCAAACAACACTATCCAATTATAAGCATACGAACGTATTAAAGTTTTACTTTATCTTAGGCTTATCGCAAACATGCGTGATTTTTCCGTCTAAAAATTTAAACCGAAATATTTCCAGGAAAAAAATCCAGGCGAAATTTATACACACTAAGATTTCATGCAAACTTATGAATTAACAAACGAAAATTAAAAAAAAAAACAGAATTACGAAAACAATTTCAAATTGAAATTTGAAACAGCAAGGATGGCCCTTTTTTATAATGTGCATTTGACATCATTTTCATTTCAATTTGATTCAAATTTTCATTGTAAATCAATCTTAAAGTTTTTCATTAATCCTTTAATTTGAACTGATTTGATTCTTATATACATAGTTTTTTTTATTTGTTTATTTTTTATTTTATTTATTTATAACACTGACTGCATAAAACTGTTAACTGTCTTAGGCACAATAAACAATTTATGTATTTTTAATCTAAGTTTATTATGTGTTAGGAAACACATTAATGTATGTGCTTTCTATGTATAATCAGCTTTGGAGAGAGTTTAATAATACGAAGCCAAAGGTTATCTTTCAATACATGTCAATGTTAGTACATACAGAGGTACTTGAATACTAAGTGGAGTTTAATGCGAAGTAAGCTGCCAAGCAGTAGCTTGCTACAACTTGTTTGCATTTAGTTTTATATATATATGTGTAGTTATATATCAATATTTTTCTTTCTTTATTTCTCTTCTTTCTTATTCCTATTTTTATTTAAGGCCTAGTTTAGGGTCTAGTTTTTCTCCAATTTATATTTTTGGGGAAATTCTCTTGACCAGGAAAGAAGAAAACTCCCCAAATTAATTGATTCAGTCGGAGGAGTCACGACCATCAGTAATGAGGAATGGGACTAAGGGGAAGGTAGACATGAAAAAAATCTATTCCATGAGTCTGAATACTGTAAGATATAATATCAGCTTGTGCGAGTGTAAGAATGAAGTATCCAAAAAAAAGTAAAAAAAACACAGTTTCCGCACCGTGTCTCATTGAAATTCACAATGTAAAATATCATTCATACTTTTTGTGTTCATTTACCTACAGCAAAATACGCGTAAAAAATAGCATTGAGACTGCGCAGTCACGTTTTGTATTGCTTATAAAAAAGTTTGAAATAGATTTTATTATTTCATTCGTATTTTCACGGTCGACTTGGGAAAAGTGAAACTTTCATCATAAAATAAGGTTATTAAGGTACTTTCCCTCGGTTTTTCTCGTATTAAATTTGAATTAAACTAGGTAATACTTATCTTTGTTCTTATCTGCTTCCGTGTCAAATCTAAATATGTATATATAAACCTACTCAAAAGTGACTGACTGACTGACTGACTATTATAATGATAATGTCCAAACCACTGGCCGGACCGGTGTGAAATTTGGCATGCAGGTAGATGTTATGATGAAGGCATGCGCTAAGAAAGATTTTTTGGAAATGCCACTTTCACACACACTAAAGGGGTAAAATAGGGGATGCAGGTTTTACTTCTTAATGGGAGCGATTCTGCGATCACCCACTAGTTCTATAATGTTGGAGCTGTAATAACGTGTAGTAAAAACAAACTTTATATTCTCGACTTCCTAATAGATATCTACTCAAAAATTATAAAAATCAAATATTATAACGGAAGTGCGATGTGATAAAGAAATTAAAAGTCAAGCTTTGTATTCCTATTCAATTTTCTCACATCACCTCACTCTCAACAATAGTGATGTCCGTACATTCGCGATGATATCGATATCAACAAACTGACGGTATCTCGACTAGATAGTCGATAAATGTTGAACTTTACAGAACAAAGTAAGATAAATCTGACAAAGCTCTTGTACTGTTTACGTAAAACCTATTTTGTGTCGAATCAAGTAAAATGATTTAAATATATTGATTGGACTAGCTGTGCCTGCGACTTTGTCCGCGTGGAATAAATATTTTGGGCATTAATTCTTTGAATTTGGAACCGTTTTTCGCAGCGAACGCAACGGAAGCCCTCAAAGATGAATCATTTCCCCCGATTTTCCCCACATTTTCCATTGTTTCTTCGCTCCTATTAGTTGCAGCGTGATGTTATATAGCCTAAAGCCTTCCTCGATAAATGGTCTATTCAATACAAAAAGATTTTTTCGATTCGCACCAGTAGTTCCTGAGATTAGCGCGTTCAAACAAACAAACAAACTCTTCAGCTTTATAATATTATATAGTATTTATAGTATAGAAGATATATATAAAAATGTGATGTTTCGTCTATATATAGTAAAAGGGCGTTCTAATAATGTAATCGTAAATTATTGTGTAGACAAAACTCTTACTTTCTTACAAAAAATTAAAACTAGCTACAGAGGTTCTCATTTTTTTTTAACAAAGGGCGTACTTTAATAATAGTTTGACCATTATAAAAGCTAACCCAAGAAAGCTTTCTGGACTAGGCTAAATCTATACTAAACTGGGATTGATTATGTCTTGATAATATATGAGGTACCTATTAGTTAAGTATGGGGCTAGATGGCGCTGTGTAATATGCCCTGAAATATAAATTTTCTTATTTTTTTACCTAAGAAATCAGCCCATATTTTATCATTTTCCTGTTTAGGTTCCGTGAAATACATTCCTGAACCGAAGAGGTGAACATAATAATATTATATTGACAGAAACATGAGAAATATATATTACTAGTGGGTGCTCGCGGCTTCGCTCTCATTAAGAAGTAAAACTAGCATCCCCTATTTCCCCTCTTTAAAAGTTGCATTACCAAAAATCCTTTCTTAGCGGATGCCTACGTCATATCATCGACCTGCATGCCAAATTTCAGCCCCATCCGTCCAGTGGTTTGGGCTGTGCGTTGATAGATCACTATGTCAGTCAGTCACCTTTGAGTTTTATATATTTAGATTACGTAATATCTTACAAAAACACAGCTGTAAACAAGCATGTAATTGAAAGGTCAATAAGAAAATGAGATCACAAAATTTCCGTACATTTTCTTTCCTGTACTCAATGAATGTTTTCTTGGCTTAAAAGGAAATTAAGGGTCGTATTTGGATTGGGTAAAGTAAACAGAAAAGTGAAGATAATTATGTCCGTAACATTTCATGCTGTGAAGAAGTAGGTATATTTGATGGGAGGAAAAGCTATACTAATGATATGAATTTTATCTCCAATATATACATATGTAATCATTAATATTATGTAACGCTGAAAAAATCGTGGTTACGTGTAACGTTATCATAAGTTATTATAATAGTAATGTGTAGTATGTATTTATTTTATAATCAGAAAGACATTTGACAAACAGATTGCCAAAAGTAAGATTGTAATCTACGGTAGAACATACCTAAATTGAGAAGAAACTTGCACTTAAAAACTTTACTAAGACCGATAACATCGATTGCTTAAAGATTTGATTAATTTGTATAGGGGGTCATATAATCTCTTAACTTTCAATCAATGTTTAACACGTAAATGTTTTGATATAATTTTTTATTCTACTGAACGCTTTTTTTCGTTTTATGAAACAAATACTAGATTACACACTGCATTGTGCATCAGCATTTTTTTAAACAAAACTAATACCTACATTTCCTCTTATAATGTAAAAGTACAATTCTAAGCTAGGTAGTGGTAGTTTTTTGACGTGAGATAGGCTCACGCTTGACTACAACTTGCGTGATGTTAAGCAACGTTTATAATCTATGATCTAGCGCTAATTAATTCTATTTACTATTTAATTTGAGAGAGAGGACAGCTATTCTCTCTGTTTTCGCGCCGTTGCATCTGTTAAGCGCACGCGCAGTCTGTTGGACCTTTGTAGCGTATAAGCAATAACGGCGACAATGTCAGGCTCTCACAAATCATCTGCGCTCGCTTTGCTCGTATATTTGCTGGATTGCAGTAGATAAACTCCTATTGATCATCTTTTTTATCCCGAAATAGGCTTACGTTTGACCTGATGTTAAGCACTACTGTCGTCTAAGATGTAGCACGCTTGCCTTGAAGAAACCCATTTGCTCTAGAATTGAGGACCATCTATTTTGTGTTATAGTATAATATTTTTTTCTCATTCGTACTCCGCTTTACTAAGGTTCGCATAGTGACAGTCATTTTATCATTGTAAAGTACTGTTAGAAACATCATGGCGGTCGCTCAAGTGATTGTACTGTAAATAAATAAATATTCCGGGACATTGTACACAGCGCCATCTAGCCCCACACTAAGCAAGCGCTTGTGTCGTTCGCTTGTGTTATACATTTCTTTTGCAAATACACATACAAACGACCAGACTCAACGCAAGTACTTAATTACAAATTTACATTATTTTCAAAGTTCATAAATACTTGTGTCATGCGGAAATCGAACCCGCAACCCCAAGATTAGAAGGCAGAGCCACTAACAACTAAGCTAACAGGCCAGTCGATTGATACCAACATGTCCTAAGATTTTGTGATTCTCAAACATGGTCATGTATTTACTATGTTTCCCTTTACCATTAACCAGATGAAAATATTCGTGTACAGTACAGAACTATAAAAAGGGCATTAGCGTAGTGCAGTAATTTGATAGTGATCTTCTCAACATTCATGAATTTTATTTACAAGGGCATTTTTTTACATGAAATAGGCTCACGCTTGACTACAACTTGCCTGATGTTAAGCAACGTTATAATCTACGATCTAGCGCGCTTGCCTAGAAGAAACCGGTTTTCTCTCGACTTGAAGAAAGGCATTGTCTGAACTGTTTTAACTTGTAACTTTAAGAAATTTTATAAAGCTTTAGGTACTGACAATACACCGTCCCGTAGATGGTTATCTGCCACCATTGCCACCTAACGATGCGTGGCCCTGTGATAATCCGAGATCGAGATAAGAGAAATGCCGGAACCGACTTACCGTACGACAACTAAAAGCCATAGACATCTCATAAAAATTACTGTTAATTAATTGAATTTTCTTTACTTTCGGTACAAATATCACGCGATGCATTTATGAATTTATTAAGAACATCATAGATAGAAAGGGTTCCTTCCCGTTGTTCTCGGTGGCCATGTCCCCGGTACCCGGGGACAACGGGAAATCAATAAAAATATTAAAAATAGTTCCCGTTGACCCCGTTGATTTAATAAAATAAAATAAAATAATAGAAAGTTGGCGAAAATGAGGAAGGCTTATAAGGGCATTTATAGATCAAGTGAAGTAAAAAGTAGTAGTCATGTCAAAGGTTACAGAGAAGACAGAAACATCTGCAAGCGGAATTAACGAAATTTCCGCGTATTTAATTTATATTATTATATCCTTATGTAATCAATATAAAGATAACCATTGTTAAATAATCATTAAAATTTAATCAAGTTCAGTTTTTATATTATGTCTAATTTGCACGCCAGTAATGGCTGAGATGTATGATACTAATATTTGATTTTATGTCACCTACCATCATTTAACACTACATCTTGCAAATAAATGAATCTTTGTCGTTATCTTTACTTTTCGAATACACCGGTCACTTAACTTTGTCGGGTTTCTGCAGTAGCCAATAAAGTCATCTTATAATAATCTCATTAGTAGATTGATTCCGCTTAACTTAAACTTTTGTTGAAAATATACATAATAATCACAACCGGCAGGATTCGAACCTGCGTATATCTGCTACGTCTACTAACTGCCAGGCGCGAAAATCCACACTCATTTCCAAACACTGCAGACTAAGAGGGTGATTCCGTATTTTATGTAAAAATCACTTAGTTTTGTCTGACTGCTCTGTTAGCTTAGTTGGTAGTGGCTCTGCCATCTAATCTAGGGGTGCGGGTTCGATTCCCGCATAACACAACTAATTATGCATATTAAAATTTGTAATTACTTGTGTTGAAATAAGTATGTATTTACAAAAAAAATGTAAAAAAATTGTATTATATCCGTTATCTAGTACCCATGATACAAGCGTAAGCTTAGTATGGGGGTAAATGGCGCTGTGTGATATGTCTTGAAATATTTATTTATTTTGATGTGGTTTGTTTATAACCTTACTTAAATTACAGTAGGATTAACTTCTGTATTTTATCATAGCATTCCAATCAGACATAAATAAGTTCTGTTGTTAGGAAGAGGAAGGCCGAGAAGGTTATATATGGACCGAATAAAAGAAAAGGCGGGTGTCATGTCGTATAAGGAGGTCAAGGAATTGGCAGAAGATCGGGAAGGATGGCGCATGCTCCACAGACAAGGATGATGATCTTTTTTTTTCATTTAATATCTTAAACACCTCGTCCTACTCACTTATTTTGAAGAATATATTCCTGCCAGATTGGTTGCCTGGAAGAGATCGCTCTTAGCGATAAGGCCGCCAATTAAAACGCAAATTTTATTTTCTATGTTTTTTTTGTATTGTTTTTTATGTATGTGGTGTTTTAATAAAGAATTTATCAATCAATGATGATGTTAGGATATAGGTGTCTCTGAGTTACTTTGTTTGTGACATACGGTGTGTGCTTTGTTGTTTTATGAAACACGTTTGCTGATATGAATATATGGCAAGTCGTTACGTGTCTCGCAGAAATGGTGAAGAAAGTTTTAACATGATTTGTGTACTTATGTTTAAAATCTCATAAAGAATGTGGGAAGTAGCTGAAGTTCATGTTTTAAGGTACTAATTTACTTAAATAATTAAAGAAACTATAATAAAAACATATTCCAAAATTTTCACTTAATTAGGTATATATAGAAAGTTAGAAGGAAACGTCTGGGCAAGAACAGCGCAAGGAAGTATTGGCGTAAGAGGGCGGAGGCCTATGCCCTGCAGTGGGTCCCATTAGGCTGATGATGATGGTTAATTCCAACTTCTACTACTTACAAACGTTTGTAAGATGTGCGAACAATTTTATTTTAATAACATTTATATATTATTTAAGCATGATTTCCTCAACAAAAAACCTTAAAACTATTTTTTTGTCATTTACTACACATACCATAACATAATATCATTGCAAACAAACCCTGACCGCATATTTGCGAAGCTCCACTTGTCAATGTCAGTTCTCACTTTCCTTGAGAGAATCCCGTCCATCGATATGTACCCCAACACTAGCAGTCAATCACTGATAGTATCGACTCGCGAACTGGCAACAATAGTGAATATTGATAATAATCTAGTCACAGATATTAGAGGAGATAGAAAGGATTGGAGCGAACAGGTCACATTGCATAGACTTTAAATAAGTAGGTAGGTATAAATTAATGTTAGAATCTGATAATTAAATAGTATTTTTTTGAGATTCAATAATAGGTAATTGTGAGGACATAAGTTGATAATTCCAGCAACTTTTTGAAAAATACTTGGATTTGACAGGGATACATTATTATTAAGATAATATAATTTTACCCCTAAGAACAGTTTAAGTATGTGTGCTAATACAATGCGATATTTCATTTTGGACGCTTCCGTGGGTCAGATTAAATCTACGTTTATATGTATCTACTTCTTTAAGGGTGGTTTGATATACTCTCGACCACTCTCGTTCGATACGATGCAGATATTTTGTTTCCTGTTCGAAATAAATATTTAATCTCTCTATCTGTATCTATTCGCGCTTCAATTCATTGCCACCTCCACTTCCTTCTACCTCTCATTTCAAAGTATCGCGCGTATCGATAACTATCGCTGTGACAGTTAGAGCTGTTTATCGTTAGCACCCGGCGTCCGATCGAGATCGCTCGTCACATCACTACTTGTTGGTGTTTGTTCGGATTTGTTTGCGAGATTGGTTGATAGTGAGGGGACGTGTGTCTTTGGGGAGTTAGTGAAACGAGTTCGTATTTCTAGTCAATTTAACATACAAATAGTAAGCGAGTGCGGCGTAGCGATTGAGGACCACAATATCTGAGGACATGTGTCTTCCGTGGAAGGACCTGGGCGCCCACCACGATGTATCTGCCCAAGACTCCCTTAACGGATTAATTATGTGGGGGAGTCACGGCCATAAGTCATGAGGAATACGACTCAAGAGAGAGAGTAACATAGAACGTTCTTTATTTATGAAGTTATGTTTTGAACCAGATTGATTCTGACTTTATACTCTACACTTGGTGGGTCTGTATTGCTGAGGATACCTTAATAAATAATATTTGTACTTATTTCTATTAATAATATATTCTAATCTATACTAATATTATAAAGCTGAAGAGTTTGTTGGTTTGTTTGTTTGAACATGCTGATCTCAGGAACTACTGGTGCGAATTGAAAAATTATTTTTGTGTTGAATAGACCTTTCATCGAGGAAGGCTTTAGGCTATATAACATCACGCTGCATTTAAAAGGTGCGAAGAAACAATGGAAAATGTGGAAAAAACGGGGAAATTATTCATCTTTGAGGGCTTACGTTGCGTGATCTGCGAAAACGGTTCAAGTATGGGTAAAAGCTATTTATAAAGCTGAAGAGGTAGTTTTCAAAAATAAATACGATGCCTAAAATAACTATTCCACGCGGACGAAGTCGCGCGCATAGCTAGTCTAAAATAAGTGTACAAATTAGTGGTCATTGTAAATACATTTTGTACTTTTTTTAAGCAAAGTTTGCGTCAAAGTTAGTGATATATTTATACATAAGTATATTTTAGATTTCGGTTAAAAATTGCCTGTATGTATAAAAAATAT
The DNA here is from genome assembly GCA_927399415.1 of Macaria notata. Classification (NCBI taxonomy): domain Eukaryota; kingdom Metazoa; phylum Arthropoda; class Insecta; order Lepidoptera; family Geometridae; genus Macaria; species Macaria notata. Next base: position 10,048,744 of record OV656741.1, read on the forward strand.
GTTCATAAATACACTTATAACACAGTCTTGAGGGAAGTAATCTGAGGCCCAGCTATACAGGCTGTGCAAGCAGACCTAGTGCAGGACCCAGAGGCCTACCGAAGTACGTGAAAACATGTAAATATGAACATCTAAATGTAAGTACCTGAATAAGAATTTATAAAATAAATAAATACCTAACTTTTACTTTTTTTTGTTACTTTTATTTATTATTTGTACAAGTCTGTTAAATTTCATTGCAGTATTTCTAGATGGCGCTGTGTGATAATGACCTAAAATATTTAGTTATTTATTATTTAGTATTGTTTTAAAACGAAAAAAAATTGTTGTTTCTATTGCCTCGCAACACAGCAAGGTTCTTTTTAGTGTTTTATTAAAACTATAAATACATTTTATTTCTTTCATGTCAACAATATCACTTTACCAGATACATGTCGCGTAATTTTTCTTACCGACTTCCGTTTGGTTATTATTAAAAATGGACTGTAATTCTGTCATTACCTACAGACAGGTGGCATAAAAACTTTTATAAGACAATTTGTTCCACCGCCTTATTATACGCGGTCACGCTATGTTACTTCAGAAAACTTAAAAAATTACATCACTAGATAAGTTATACACAGTACAGAAGTATAACTTGTGTATTTACAAATATTATTTTGTTATTAATAACCCATATCTAAAAAGTATAATAACGTCCAACAGTCAGAAGCGCTTAGGTACGGATGACTGCATGTTTTTATTTTCTGATAATAATAATTGCTTGCGGCAGTTGAAACATCGCAACCGAAAAGATAGATCTAGCAAGTAATTTTTGCAATGGCTGCAACGCCATGTCTATTATATCTATGTATATTGACTGCTCCGTTAGCTTAGTTAGTAGTGACTCTGCCTTCTAATCTAGGGTTGCGTGTTCGATTCCCGCATAACACAAGTAATTATGAATATTAAAATTTGTAATTACTTGTGTTGAGTCTGGTCGTTTCTATGTATAATAAGTATGTATTTACAAAAGAAAAGAATATATGTATTATATCCGTTATCTAGTACCCGTGATACAAGCGTAAGATTAGTATGGGGCTAGATGGCGCTGTGTGATATGTCCTGAAATATTTATTTATTTATATTATTTACTGGTTGGTAGTCTTAAAAAGTTTATTGCTACCAATTTTTTACCTTCTGTCTGTATAATTTTTCATCCATAGACTGTTATAATAGCCGAAGTCAGATCTTGTCGACAATCGAGATCGTGCGTACGCAGTATGAAGTACGGTAGCGAATAAATTGATTAGCTACCGTCGAATGATTTTCAATGGATTGAATTTTTTTAATAGAAAAATATTGTGTTATAAGTTTTGCCGTGACTTTATGAAGTAAATTCTCGATCTGATCAACTTATAGATTCTAAGCTTGAGAAAATCAAGAAATTCATAGGTCCAAATATGTAATAAGCGCCCGTAGCTCAGCTGGCGGAGGCAATCTCTTGCGATTACCAATGTTAAGCAAGGTCGACGCGGTTAGTCCTTGGATGGATGACCGAAAAAGTGGCATTCCATTTTGGGTGCTTCCGTAGGTCGGATGACATGTTTAATTTTAGGTCCCGGCTGATTGTCTAGTTTGGCAGTCGTTAAGCCATGTCAGAGGCCCTGAGGGCAGTTTGAAAACTCTTGACACCAGAGTTGGCCACTCCCATTCGATAAGAAGAAGAAGATTTATATTACAATAAAAAAAATATCTCTTGTGACATAGGATAGGTTACTTTATTTATTGCGATGAAACGTTTATGTATAATTCATCTTGTGAAAGTGTTCGTACATGGTTGTATGTTCAATAATAATAATGTAATAATAATACACTTGGATGGGTGACATAATTTCAGATTTATAGTTCGCCAAGGCGTCATCTTAAACGGTAAATTTCTCGTTGGGAAAAATAAACACAAATCTATATTCTTATGTGAAAGGAATCTGTATGCCAGTCATTTTGGCCCCCATTAGATACTACGTGACGCCTCATTGCAAAAATTCAATTTTATCGACAACTTTCATCATTACCCCATCACTATTTCGGTCACGTGCGAAACAAGCCCTAAATAGATTTCGCAATAAATCAAATGTACGTGCAACGGTATTAGTACTAATAGACATGCAATATAGCAAAAGAAACAGACATCAAAATCAAGTAAAACCATCAGCTAACAATTTTCAAAACGAAAGTAAAACTGTTCATATTGGATAAGTGCTGTCAGGAAAATTGTGATCTTTTGAAAATCTATAAAAAAACTGCACTGTAAGTATAAGAAAAGTATTAATTAAGTGAAAGCGTTCGTATAAGTGCGCTAAATCGAAGATTATAACGTTGCTTACCATCAAGCGAGTTGTAGTCAAGCGTGAGCCTATCCAGTTAAAAAAAAGTATGAAATCTAAAACCGACCTAGACGCACCTGAACACATAATTATGAATGTGCAATTTATTAATTTATCTGATCTAAGGAAGCGCTCTCATATAGATGTGATATTTTTGTGCGACTTTCAAGATTTGTTTACTGCGATTAATTTAGAGTTATGTTTAAATCTATGAATTAGTTTCATACCTTAATCCATCTAGTTCGACCATTTTAGATAGATAGATAGATAAACTCTTTATTGTAACACACATTGACAAAAAAAAAGACAAACAGAAACACAAAAGACTTAAAAAAGATAGTGCCACAACTGGCGGCCTTATCGCCAATAGCGATTTCTTCCAGGCAACCGTAGGATGGACAGGAGTCGAAAGAAATATAAAGGATGGGGTGTTCAAAAAGAGAAAATATATACAAATAATAAAAATATTCAATAATATATATATATATATATATATACATACAATAACAAATAACACATATTACATATACGTGCAAATAACTATAAATATATAAAACATATACATATTATACCCATATACTATAACGACAAAAGGAGACAACTATAAACACACGAATTCAACAGCAGATTATTGAGATATTGAGTTTAGGTACCAGTTTTTAACCTGAGTTTTGAAAGCCTCGAGAGTCTGAGCTGGCTTGATACACAAAGCGCCAAGAAAAAACAACAACGTGATAAGATACATAGGTACTAAAACATACATAGACAGAAAGGTGTCTTTTTGTTATTTTATCTACGTTCACGTGAAAATGATGTGGGTCTCTTTTACGGTGAAATCGTATTACCATTGTTCGAGGACCTAATTTCAATCTGACATTCTGTACAAAGACAGAAATAGTACCTTTGTACCCGTATTGATATTTTGCAACTACAATTTGTATTTTAGGAATTAAAATTGATCACTCATTGATTATATTCACACTGCATATCTACATAAACGTCAAAATAAATAAGCAATACAAAAAAAGTTTAAGTTACAATTTTTCGTGTTTATATCTACTTGTACCCACTACTACTATTTACGACTTTAATGCAAATTTTTCATTTATCATATATACCAACTCATAGAGCCTTAAAGCGAGTGAGGCTCAGCGGTTCCAGTGTCTGCTTTTAATCCAGTCGAACCCTGGTTCGAATCCGGCCGAGTTAAGTGTGGATTTGCACTCGCTTAACGGTGAATGAAAACATCGTGAGGAAACCGAAATGTTTAAGGACCACAATATCCAAGGATATGTGTCTTCCATTTCATTGTAAGTCTGCGGGGGAGTCACGACCCTCAGGCATGAAGAAATACGACTCAATGAGAGAGCCTTAAAATTTAAATACATTTT